>CM062855.1:8691918-13691918 GCA_031772225.1 Eubasilissa splendida | reverse complement strand
TTAAAAGTTTTGAGAGATTTTCAATTTTTCATATGATGTCTGGAATATTGTAAAGGGTTTAATTGAGAAATATCTGAAATTTTCTTTTTTCGTACGAGATACACGTTTTGAGGATAACTAAAAGATTTTTGTATTTTGTGAGTGTGTATTCTCATAATTTATATTTTTGTCAATTTTTCTATATCTAGCATAATCTGTCAGACATAATACCCAAAAACTGTTACTTTTTAGACTTTTAGAATAACTTTATTCACAGTTTTCTGTGTTTTTTTAAATTACGTTTAATATTGAAATCTAGATGACTTTTTTTTTGCACGTTTCAAAGTACTTTTTTAAACAATATTTCAGGAGAGGAAATCCTATCTTACGTCAGAGGTGATCAATTTCGTCTGAGATTATGTCATTCGGAAAATGAAAAGTTGAATGGCTATATGCCTGGACGAGAGGCAAAAAACTTTATTTAAATATATATAATGTAAATAAAGTATTAAGGAATATTTGGACATTGAATTGGAAATAATATATTTTTATTATTATTATGCAATTATTATTGTAAAATTTATCAAGATTCCAAATAATTTCCATAATTATGGCAGTAACGTAGTTATATTTTGTAACATAAAACACATTTTTGTTGTATTATAAATAAATAAAACATAATTTCACAAGATTAATTAGTTTCTTTCTATACATTCTAACTAAATCAATTTTTTGGTAATATTTATGGGATGTCTTACTTACTTACTTACTATCACGCCGTTTCTCCGCGGGGGTAGGCAGAGAGGATAGAGCGCCACACTTTTCTGTCTTGACACACAATTCTTGCCTCATCCACATTCATACATCTTGTCATAAAAGCTCGCCGATTGTTTAGGCTTCTAACAGAATCATCCTCCATTAACTGGTTTAGGGATGTCAATGCGTGTTAAATAATGTTAAAATGTATATTTTTATTTTTTATCTTTGTTTTATTAAAATTAAATTAATTAAATTAAAAATAAAAATATGAATCTTAACCACAAAGATAACATTGCTGATTTTAAAAGTAATGTTAAAATGTGTTTTAATTTAAGTAAATATTTTTTAATCACGTTAAAATCGGAGTATTTAATTCTAATAGAAATATAGTCAGTTCTATTTTATATACTTAGTCTTTCTACTACGACATTATTTGTTTCAACTACCACTAAACATTTTCTTTAGTCCCGACATTTCGTTTTTACTGTGTATAATACATTTATTAAAAAATATCTTGTATTGCTATGTTAAATAAAAAAAACCCTTGTTGCCTGTTGTTGTATAGTATCCGTCCGTTGAAAGGAAACATTCTGATTAATGTTTTTACAAACTTTATTTTTTTTACCCACTTTCATACAAATTTAACATTATTTTTCTATGGGATATTGAACGTGCATCATATTTATTTAACATATTTTTTTAATGATGCTAAAAATTCATTTTTAAAATTTCGATTTAGTTCGTAAAATCTTTTTTTCTTTTGCAACAATAAGAATAAATTTAAGATTATTTGAATTAAGCCAATTTTTGTTAAATAATTAAATACAGTCAGAATTAAGAAATATCATCGCCATTTTATATCCCAACATTAAAAATAATATTGTATTTTTTACATATCGAAACTTTTAACGTTCAATGTGCCGTCTTAAGCAAGCAGTTTTTACAAATTAAGAACCTTAAAATGCAGACAACTTTGTCGAATAAAAACTGCAATAAAACAGTGTAATTAGTTATCTTTATATATGAGTATGAATTAGGTAAACATTAAAAATATATCTTTAAACATGTAAATTGTAAAAAAGTTACACAATATCAGTAGGAAGGAGTAAGGAATTTATGAAGCATATATTGATGGTTTGATCTAATGTTCATTATCTTTGTTTTTATAGTCAAATACATTTACAGCTCATTGTTTTCGTTAGCAATTTTCTTGCCCAGCATAGTTTTAATTTTATCCTAAATTTTACGTTCTTTTTTTTTTTGCATTCGTACGTTCACATTGATATGTATAGATTAAATTCAATACTGGCTCAGACCGAGCAGAAAAAGCAATAAACGCATCTCTGATGACAGTCCTCAGATCTGCGGGATGCCGAGAGAAGTTGAGGAGTCTAGTTAACAGGATCACGATCCTAAATCATGAAGGTCCGACGAGAAGAAGATTAAATTAAAATATTGTAATGATTGGAACACAATAGATATAAAATATATGTATCTTATTTGAAATAATGTTGATTTTGCGTAATACTTTATAAGGAGAACAATAAATGTATTAATAATATCTAGATAATATTTCCAAACTACGCGTCACTTTAGAGGATGAAACTATGACTTTCATTATTTCTAATAAAAATAAAATAAATCATTTTAGTACGCACTAGGCAGACAATTTGCTGACTTTGAGTTATGAAACATTACAAAACTGTATATAAAAAAAACAACGACAAACTTTTTCATGGACAAAAAAATATACGGAGAACAACTTAAAAAGACAGTAAATAAAATCAGTCATTCCTAAAACAAAATATGTGCTGAATATAATATTCAGTAAGATATCTCTCAATTACGAAAAAACAGGATACGTCCGAGCTTTCATATTATATTAATAAAGTGTTGTGGACGAGATACGCCTAAAAGAAATTCTAAAATTTATTTGCTTGTAAATCCTAAATATCAACTGAAATTTTAGTAATACTAGGTGGAATTTAAAGAAAGGTTTGTGTTTAACTGCTTACCAAATTTAACGAAAATATGCATTCCCAAAAATAGTTAATGTTCACCAAATATTAGGACGTATTTAATCTTAAAATATTAATAATATATTTAATTCTTGTTAGTTTATTTTATTATTTTTTCACCAGTGATCTCGGGGAACCGGGTTTCTGAAGGACTGCTCGCTTTACTTTGTGCATGACGCCTCCGTCACCCCTGCAGTCGCCGCCGAGATCTCACAAACGCCACGCGGATGGGCAGAGCTCCGCTTCCAAATGAAGACGGCGATATCACAACTTCACCGGTGGCACACAAAAAACAAATAATGCGTGATCGAACACAATATCACAAATTACACTGCTGGTGCACTGGAGCTGACAAATCCACGATGTCGCGATCGAACAAGTATCGGTCACGTTGACGTCTGCTGACGTCAAGGTCACATTTCACACTAACTAGACGAGCATTATGGAAAGGTTATGGGTGTGAATTTGAACGTGGAAAGGTGTCAATAACATGGGTCGCGGCCGATTCGCAAGACGCGCCAAAAATGTGTTTTACGAATCCGGAAAATCATCATATACTTCTTCTTTTGTGATATAAGCAACAATTTTCTGTTTTTTATGCTTTTCTATGTTGAATTACGGACGGTTGTGTGATTAGTAGTAAATTTTAATAATGGTATATTTTGACTATAGTAACTTTTTACCATCGGCCGTGGTAAAAAATGATTGCAGGTTGTTCGTACGTCAAATTTACTACTATTAAAGTCAATCCCGTATAGCGTGGCAATGTGAATAATCATCAAATACATATAATTTAAAGTTTTATATAAGTTTTAATCACCATTGGGTTCGAAATCTGTCATTTTTCTGTCAAAAATTTTTCCTAAATATAAATTACACAGCGAGATCATCATCAGACGAATTCTTATCAATAAAATAGCAGGACATTGAATGTTTCATTGTTGTGTACTGCAATTTTCAAAGTATCAATGTGACGAATGACTTTTGAAACAACTGTGAAGAGTCCGCCATTTTTAACTAACGATTGACGATTTTACTATCGCATATTGGAGAGTAAAATTAGTTTACTACTGAATGTGAAATTAAGTAAATAGTATGAAGTAAATATTTTTTACCAACGATCGAAAAACCCGTTTTAGCAAATTAGTAATTCTTTTTACCATAATAAAAACTTACCACTGAGCATACAATCGGCTATAAGACTTTTTTATTTAAAAAAAATCAATTAATATTTAAAATTTCACTGCACTATCTTTTTTTATTTTTCTTACGTGATATACTCGTACATTTATTAGTAGCACATTTCTGTCATGTCTGTTTTTTATGCTTTTTCTAGTAAGATTACGGTTTTTCTGTTCCACTACAAATAATTCTTCTTCTTTAGCAAAATATTTACGTAGTCTGACAAAAAGTAAACAGAATGGTTCGAAAACCAATAACCAATTACATATATTTATTTTTTTGAATTTTATTTCTTCTATATTTATTACGTTCGTAGTTTTTTCGAGTCTTCCATTCAATATTTACTTTTGAATAATTTTATCAAATAATTAGCCAAATATGATTGTATCTAAAGGTATGTAAATTTTGTACACACTTAAGTTAAAAGAAATTAATAAAGGTTACCATCAACCTTTATCTATACACTACATGATAAAGGCCTTCTGAAGATGTTCCCATTTACCTTCTTCTGACCTTTGCATTCTGGTGCCACTTACCCCCTACTTGATGATGAGTTTCGTCCACCGGACGTATCCCTACACTTCACAATCGTCTTTTTGTTTCTCTTGGGTACCATCAGATCATATAATTTATCCAGTTCATTAGTAGTTACCCGAAAACATGAGAATCTCCATTTCCATTTTCATTTTTTTTACTGTACTTTTACAATAGCTGACTGATGAAAGGGTATTATTGTAACATTAATCAGTCAAATGAAACGTATGTTTTTAATAATTTGTTTATGTGAGTAAGCTCATCGTTCTGGCTTATTTTATTTATATCTTAGTTAGTTTGTCGTGTAAGTTTATACTAGTCGACTCGGTTATCAGTTATGGAGTGAGTAGCTATAACATATATTAATACAATTAAACAGTAACAATTAAGATTTTTAAAACTTATAGTAGATAACAGAACGAAGTTTTTGTATAAAGATAATTATAGTTAATTATTTACAATATTCAAAATCTTACCAGTTGTCAAAAAAGTAACATACGCTATAATATTCAAAGAGTTTATAAATAATGTAAATATAAATACTGATTCTCACCATAGCTATTCAATCAGATCGTCGGGTCGAACCATGAGAGTACCGATCGCGAAAAATGTGTACGGTGAGAGAACGAGAGAATGTGTTGTGCCAAGAATAATTAACAAAATCAATTAAACATTTAAAAAAATGATGGGACCTCAGTGACCACCTTAAAATGCGAAGTAAAAGAACATATTCTTATCTAATTTTTTATTTCCTTGTTATATTATATTATATTCTGCATATACTGGTATATACATATATGTGTAGTACAGAAATTGAAATGCAATTATTTCAATCATATGTTTCATTTGCACGAACCTCTGTATTCTCAAGTGTATAATAGTCATGAATGAACCTGTATAATAATGCATTTCGTAAAATGTACGATCTACCCTGGTTCAGTAGTGTTACATAGATGTGTACAGATGGTAGAGTCCACAGCATAAGACTGCCAGATTAAGAAAGGCTGCCGGGATTGATGAATGAGAAATCCTGGTCGCCGGGAAATAGTTAAGCTCGTCCATTCACAAAAACGCGAGCCTTCGGTTGTAAACACCATAAACAATTTTAAAATATACAAATATATATATATTTGTATATTTTATTGCTTTTTTGCTGTACATACTTGTACTATTGCTAGTGAATTATTATTGTTTTAATTACAAATCTTGAACAGTCCAATTTAAACACCTTTCAAACAATGTTATTAATGGTGTTTGCTTATTGATTGAATGGCAATAAATATTATGCTGTGTTAAATTTTACATTAGATATTTTTGGATAAAAATAGATTTTCTCTCTCCTGAATATTAAGGGTTATAGCAATATTCAACACATTGCGATCTTGTATAAGGGATATTTTAAAGCAAATAATGTTTTGTCGTAATCTTATACTCTAAATCTTTTTAATTGCTTGTCCAATGAAAATATGTACTAAACCATTTTCAAATATAATCCCCTTTGACCTTCAAGGACGTTTGAGACTAGGAGACGAGCTTAAAAATCTCCTCATTAAAGAAATCTGCCGCCAGTTCCTTGAATCAGTTGTAAAAAGTACCGTAAAAGCCGTCATCAGTTTGCATGCCCAAAAATTCATTTATTTTCGGAATATTTAAAGTCCGACGGCGTCGATGGAAGATGGTCCAGTAGCTCGTACCCAAATTTTCGCAGCTCTTCTGCCATTAAAAAACTAATCACCGATCGCACCTTGCAATCTGTGGGATAATGGTAGATATAGTTAATAAAATATAACTGAGAAATTATATTATTCAATAAATTATAATACACCAGGATTGCTGTATAAATGAAAGATGGGATCCGTATTTTGAAATCAAATGCCGTATTGAGCAAGCTCGTGCAATCTTCATGCGTATGAAAAATATATTTCGCAGTCATGATCTCAATCATCAATTTAGAATGCGAATGATCAGATGCTATATGTTTTCGATATTATTTTATAGCATGGAAGCATGTACACTTACCAAAACAACAAAAAAAATTCTAAAACTTAATGATGATAATGATAAGAAAATAATGTGATCTTACACCTCATAAAACACGTAAAGATTGCTGAAAGGGCCCCGAAAGGAGGAAAACATCATGGCCAATGAAGAGATCCACCGCTAAGCCAGGACCGTTTATAAACAAAATCTCATATATCAGTCCTACTCATTCACCGCCAGGTTGGCATTTTTTTATCCTAAACGGGCGACCGTGCAACGCAGCTTAGCACATAAGCGTCCAAGCAACGACGCGCGGCCGCCAACCAAAACATCCCTCATTGCGTTAATGATCCCATACAAAAATCTTTATTGTGTAAAATATACAGATACAGTAATAACATGGCCAAAGAACCTAAGGCAATGGTTTGGTCAGTCTACTTTAGAGCTTTTCCGGGCCGCAAAGAACAAAGTGATGATAATTAAAATGATAGCCTACGTCCGTTGAATGGATAGTGTATGATTAGAACAAGAAGAGAAATTGCGTCTGATGCACTAAAAAGCTCGGAATTGATAAGCAGGGTTACAAATACAAATCATTGAAAACGTTCTTGTCCAAAACGCCTAGTTACGTTGTTTAATATACACAAACGATTATTATTTTAAAAACGGTCTTCGTTTATGGACATAATGTTTTCATTGGTTAAGATTTGATATAACATCAATTGAAATTCAAATTTAATAGGGGTTTTAATTAGTAACCTATGAAATCTGTATGATATCATCACACTTTGTTTGTTCGATTGTAAGGAGACCAATTTGGGTAGGCTTCAATAAATCTGTTTACGAAGGTTCAAAGCCATTTATTACAAAACAAATTTATTTCCGCTAAAACTTCACTTTATTAAGATTCCGTGACGTCAGAAAACCCCCTGTCGCCATTACTTTCGTACAGCCGCGGCGAGGCGCCAGGCAGAGGTGGAGCCGCTCAGCCCTGCCGAACTTTAAAAAACTTCATTCAAATACGCATTTGTTCTGCTCGCTTGGACATGTCCATCCTCGAGAGGAGAGTTCTGGAAGGAAAAAGAATTAAAATGGCGGCCCGCGGGGGCGGTCACGTGACAGTGGAGAACTTTTCCCGCCAAAATTCGGTGCCTCTCCAACAAATCACACTCTCCAGAGACGCTCTCTTGATTTAGATCGAATAAAGACGATTTTAAGAGTTTGTCTGGAGTTTAAAAGAAAATTTTCTCCCTTCGAATTGTTTGATGTAGAATGTAAATCAGCGTGTCTTTGTTTCGCTACCCTCTTTACTTTATACATAAAGAAGCAAGAACATATTTTTGATCTTTAGAGATTTCTGCGGAATTGTGGTGTACTTTTCTCACCTGAATTGTAAAAACACAAAATTATTTCAAAATTAACATATTTTTGGGAAGATATATTCTGTCGTAGCGCGGGAACTTAAGCACAAAATATAAATACTAATAATTCGTGGAAAAATAATCAGAAAAACTCGAGCAGAATATCCAGGGAACTAAGAAAACTATTGTTAAAATATAAGAAATCTTACCCTTGGTAAGGCACGACATACCCTTGCTTAAGAAGGCTTTCTGCTTAATTAAAATCAATAAGGAGATTAAATAATAAATGAGTTTTTGGTTCTGGAATTCGGAATAGGGTCATTTAAATAAAGGATGATTTTTTCACTCGGCTATATATTTAATTATTTATCAATTCATATTCATATAAAAATATTACAACAAATATTTTATTTGTAAAAGAATGACAAAAATCCAATATCAATAAATTTAGTTCAGTACAAGTATCTCGTTGCTTTGGAAATTGCAATAAGTATGATGTTAATTTGATTTATTATGCAGTTTTTAAATACTTTATTTTCCCTTTGTAACTCATTATTACGCTGAATTTAATAACACAAATTTTGTTCGATGCAAATAATTCAATCAAGAAGTTTTGGGGAGATTTGAATCTTATAATGTGACAGGTTGTTGGAGAGTTTAAGGAATTTCTTTGTTCATTTTCGTATTATTTTATTGAATAACGAGGTGCTGCTCAAAAAGTTTCTTACCATAATTCCTAGTTTATACCGTCATCTTCGAAGTAATCCCCTCGAGCATGTATAGTGATCTTAGCGTTTTCTCATCATTTTGTGGACCCCTGGAAATTCTCAAGTGTAAGTGCGTCGAAGACCTCCTGTGTTTCTGTCTGGTTTCTCTACAATCGTGTTAAAACTACACCCTTTTACCCGTAATTTTATTTTGGGAAATAGGAAAATGTCACATGGGGCAAGGTCAGGTGAACATGGAGGGTGCGGAATTACCGTAATGTTTTTGGAAGTCATAGTTTGTCAAACAACAAATGACGTGTGAGCAGGCATGTTGTCATGGGGGAGAAATCAATTGGTGTTTTTCTGCTTGTTGACGTTTGCGTTAAATGGCCATACTCAGACGCATTAAAACATTAAATTTGACCAGGAGGTAACAATTCCTCGTGGACAATCACGTGATTGTCAAAAAAACGATCTACATATAGGTACGACTATATATATATATATACGACTTGATATAGATTATTTATATAGCTAACTCCAACAGATATGGATTTGAGCAAAAAACATCAATTCGATAAGTTTTATTAATTTAATAATGTATTAATAATATATAATGTAATAATAAGGTATATAGAATATTTCTTTGGTAATTTAAAAAATAAAATAATATTAATAATATATATACCACAGATTATCAAATATATTATATCTAACGGGAATTTGTCAACCGAGGAAAGACTAGCGGTGCACAATGGAGTCCTGGTAACGACACTGATGTATTGAAGTGAGGCCTGGAGCTGGCGGAAGAGGAACGAAAGTAGACTGAACGCAGTTGAAATGAGATCACTTAGGCGTATATGTAGCAAATCTATTTATGATAGAGTAAAGAATGAAGAAATAAGGAAAGAATGTAAAGCTGATGTTAGTATAATGAGTAAGATTAAGAAAGGATCACTTAGGTGGTTTGGTCATATGTAATGGATGAATGAGGAGAGAATTGTAAGAAAGATATATGACGCAAGTGTTGATGACACTAGAAATAGAGGACGTCCGCGGAAGACTTGGCACGACCAAGTAAACCAGATAATGGAGGATGGTTCTATTAGAAGCATCAACAATCGGCGAGCTTGTATGAGAAGATGTATGAATGTGGATGAGGCGAGAATTGTATGTGGCGACGAGTGTGGTGCTCTATCCTCTCTGCCTACCCTCGCGGGGGGAAACGGCGTGATGGTAAGTTAGTTAGTTATCAAATATATGGACATGAACAAACGCAAATTTCTCGTTTCAATATTTGCATTTTGGTGTCACCCACGTGATCATTTTGGTACCATTTATGTCATCAAATAACTTCTCGACTTTCTTTAAATATATGACTCGATTGAAATGAAAATTTAAACGCTGACAATATAATATGCATTATTGTAAAAAATACATCTTGTTTACACAAATATTTAATTTTCGAAAAGTAAAAACTTTTACTGTTGCATAAATGTGTCATAAAGTGTCATGAAGAATGTGTGTAGAATGCCTTTTGTCCCGCAACTAATGTTCCAAACCTCTCTTCTATATGAACACTTTATTTCATGTCTATTCATTTACTGGTCTGTGGTATATACAATATTTATTTGGTAATTTAAAAAAATTAATAATAAATTGAATATCGTGTAGGTAGGCAGTATAGACCAGCAAATGGAAAGAGGGTTAAATGGCGCTTACCGAAGGGAAAATGCTTCTCATTAAAACACTTTTATGATTATCGACAAAAAGTTTATTACACACATTATTAACGACTATTACCTACATGTCGTGCACAAAAAATATCCATTACAAATAAATGCTAATATACAAAATAGCAGGGTTGAACCGATATTTTCACCAACATAGGATAATGCCGCGTAAATGTGTTTAAAAAAACGTAATTAAAAATAATAATTGACCTTCAATGCTAATATTTTTAGCATTCTCAATACGATTCTTCTGCATATGTGAAAATAAAACAATTATTTTTTTGTTTTTATTCATCCGATTTACTTTAGACGCATTGCGCCTTATGACACGAGATCAAAAAAGACAAAATTATTCATTTGAATTAAAATTATTAACTTAATAAAAATATTATAAAATTTTACTAAAAAATATATAAATATAAATTAAATATATTAATTATAAAGATATACATATAAAATCAATTTTATCGAAAAATATTGTTGTTGCGCCACCGGGATTCGAACCTGGATCTCTAACCTAACCTAACCTAACCTAACCTAACCGGGGGAGGTGCTTTATCCAACTAAGGGAGATCCAGGTTCGAATCCCAGTAACGCAACAACAATATTTTTCGATAAAATTGATTTTATATGTATATCTTTATAATTAATATATTTAATTCATATTTAAAATATCACAGACCTATGTTCTGAATAATTACAACTTCACAATAAGATTGTGTTCTCCTAAAAAAAATATATAGGCTATTAAACCACACTTCAAATGAACACTTTATAAATTTTATACTTATAACAATATTAAACAAACAAAATAATTAACATTTAATTCAATACGATGTAAAAGGGATCAGACCACCAACAAAATGTTTCATAATTTTAATGTCAGTACTTATATCCAATATTAGGATTAATTCTAGTAAATTTTCATGTTTGTGTGAAAAATAATAAAATGAATCAGCATACCACAAAATTTATTATAAGTCCGTATATAAAATCATCTGCTTAGAACTCTCAATTTATAAATTTAGTAACGAGTATGTATAGTTAGGACACTGGAATTTATTGCTGATATATTTATTAATAAATTACCAGCGTTGTTACGTTTCTACGTGTTGTGCCTTAATTTTGAAAAAATTGTATACAATATTATGTAATGATATTATATTCTAGATAGTTTGTCCTAATAAGTTGTAAATAATGTATATCATAAAGGTTATCCCATAAATAATATGGTATTTTTATATTTCTTTTATTTTTCAAAATTAAGATAAACGAAATTCTTTTTTAATACCAAATATACTATTCTTCATTTTCTACAATAATTTTTATCATTCTGGTAGACTTTTAAGGCCCCTTTTCCAAAATTTACTCGTCCGTGAAGAAAAAATTTTAAGACCGCGGAATAAATGAAAATCAGATAGGACAATGTATAGCAAATATGGTAGGTGGGGTATCGTTTCCAAAAAACGTTTATTTCTGAGACGTGACAGCAAAACAGAGCACATACATTCACTCTCTGCATGTGATTTGACCGTTTGTGAGGAACCCATTGACCCAATTTTATGACTTTTCTGATAGCATGCAGGTGTCAAAGAATGGTTGAATGGCTAAGTCCAAGCTTTTCTGCTAGTTACAATGGAATTTTGTTCCACCAGGGTTTGCAGGACGTCCTCGTCGAGATTTACAGATTTTCCAGGACGAGGCTCGTCTTCTAGGCTGTAGTTTCCGGCTATGAATTTCTGGAACCACTGTTGACACTGGCTTATGCTAATTGTCCAATTCTCATATACTGCATTAATATTCCTCGCACTTTCCATTGCGCTGTTGCCTTTATTGTACTTATAAAAAAAAATATGCTCTTTTGTCACTTTAATTTTAGCTTTGAAAATATAACTGTTAAAATTGAATTGTACTCTTCAAAACACGTACAAAAAATAACTTACTATACTTTGTTTTATAGCGTGTAGTAATTTTATCTGATGCAGGTAGTTTAGCTCACCCTCCTCCGACTGTTAGTTTATGTAATTGAAAAAACCGCATTATTTATGGGATGATCTAATATCTTTAAGAATTATGTAATTTATAGCTTTTCCAAGGACGTTATGATTGATACAGTATGTAAAAATAGATTTATTAAATAAAATAAAATAGAATTCATTAGTTTACTTTTAAGATTATTTTTAATTTAAATTATTTTAATTTCAAACATTCCACGTAAATTGACTTACGCGTCTCGGAAGCAATCATTTGTACGGGTTCCCTGTTATCCGGATATTCACTAGTACTGGATTTCTTAATTGTGTTACTTCAATGACAATGAAAATGTGTCAATTTTATTTTCCATATTTTAATTATATGCGATTGATTGCAGTGTTAAAACATAAAATTACATTTTTGTAAGATCAAAATTAAGAAATATTTGATGTTTAATAAAATACATATTATTAGTTAAAATCTCAAAAGTTTAATTTAGTTAGCATTTCAAAGAATATTGACTGATGTAACGTATCAGTATCCCTATATTTAAAACTGTAACATAGGATATGTATATATGTAGCGCATAATTTCAAAACCCCCTAAAACGAGTACTTTTTGAGTTATGAATGAAAGCGTATATTTTGAAAGCAAACGTACAAAATGTATGTTTTTACATCAGTATTTTTTAAAGAAACTTTTCTGTAATTTTTTTTTTCCTGCATATATCGTTTTGGTAGCCATACTGGATTTTAGATCATTGTGATGGGCTGAATTCATTTTAAGGGGAATAGCAACTTATATTCTGTCTAATGCCTGATTTGAGGTATTTTGGAATTAATCCTGATAATGAACATGCAATATCAATGGATTTAAGTGATTTTTAAGGGAAACAATATATTTTGCACGTAGCTGATAAAAAAAATCTACAAAACTGCATATTTAACTTAAATTATCCGAAATCCGTGTTAGGGGGTTTAGAAATTAGACGCTACATATCTTGCACTTAGATCAAAACTAAGACAACTCAAAAAGTCATTTTTCAGTAAACAAAAAAATAAAAAACATTTTTTGTTACAAAAGTTATGAAACTAAATAACAATTTAGGTCATTAATGTATCCTAAAATGACAATAATCGAGAACTGGTGCTTAGTTAGTTGCGTATATGACAGAGTATCCGAATACAATAATAATTAAAAATTATTGTTATTTTGAGTTGTCTTAGTTTTGAACTAGGTGTGCGATATATTGAAACTGTTTATCATCAATAATAAAATATGTATATTAAATCTATTTGTGTACTTGCTGACAAACTTTTAAAATAAAATTTTTCGAAAATAACATTCAAGCTCATGTTTTACACAGGATATAATACAACGTTAAAAAAATAATGCACAAAACGAAAAATTTCAAAATAATCTCAGTTTTTTTCTCAACTTAATATTCCGATCCTCGTTTCTCTGACTTTTCATCTTCTTTTGATTCCCGTCACGCACCACTTCTGACATCCTTCACGACAGTTACACATAATCATACTAATCCATTGAACTCAGTCTAAAGCACGTACACTGATGCAAAGTTCCCCGAGTTTGGCCCGACACGCCCCGAGAGTGTGCGTAGAGCGGTCGGGTATTTATATCTCAGTTAGAGCGGGAGAGTTAGACGAGTTGTTTCGGTGACCTGCGACTCAAATTGTCTCACTAAAATACATGTGTACGTTAACGCACATTCTACAATTTACGATATTTGTTTGAATATTTGAAGGAACAAATTTTAAAATAAAACCTAAAAAATAAACAGTGCTTAAGATATTGTAATTTTTAGATTTAAAGATTGTGGTCGTGGGTTCGAGCCTCATTTCAGGAGACTATAAATTTACGAGGCGCGTTTTTTAAATCAAATAAGTTAAAAACAATAAGTCCGAAATTTTTTTTAAAGAAACATCTTCGGACGCTACTCACCTGAAACTACTTCTTAACACAATCTCCACTATCATAAAGGCACTTGTCATAACGAGGGAATATACGATGTACATATATATATATATATATACATAAAAATAGAATTATTTAAGATATTAATCTCAAGACAGTTAAAAATTAGATAAATTTAAAAAATGAACATTAATTAATTTGTATGTATTTTATTTTTAACTTATTTTATTCATAATATACGGATTATCGACAGATCGTTTACGACCCTAATAATCAATTCTAGTATGACATTAAATATACAATCTATTTTTTTTAACCTTTACCATACCATAATAGAAAATATCCGTAAGCAACCATGCTGTCAACTCGTTAAGTATTTAATGTTTTTTTTTTTGAATTTTTAATGAAAAAATACTTTTATGATCTCATCTACGATTGCATTAAAATAGTTGATGACGTACATTTACTCTAAATATCGAGCAATAAAAATGAAAAAATATGTATTATTCGTAGCATTCATTGATTCATGTTCTCTACAAAATGACATTCCTTTTTATTATCCTTCATTTTATTAGTGAGAAAGATAAATAATTATATTCCTATGTTTGTTATTCTTTTCACGGAGAAACTAATGTTTAATATTTTTCTGTATTACTGCAAATACAATTTTTTCCAACCTAGCAATTTTACATGGAATTAAATTGAAAAATAATTACTTTTACATAATTGGTTATAAAGTGAATTTTACAAATCGTTAGTCATTTCTGAGCGTGAATGATTTTTTTAATTTAGTTAAAATATTAATTTTGTGCTGCGTGTATTTACGGAAATATATAGGTTTAATTGAGGCGGTAGAGCTGTGTTACAGCATGGCTAGGTTAGGGTTAAGACAATTAGGGTAGTAATAAAACAAGTACACTTTTTTATGATTGCGAAATTAGAAACACTTAAAATATAAACATTAAAGTTATGTTGCAAATTGATAATTGAGGATATTGATCAGGATATTAAAAAAATTGCACAACCGCAGAAGGGCGTACGTTCCGAGGTCAACAAAGTCAATTGTTGAATATAACCTGTCAGGTGGCGCCAGGACCTTAGTTACTTGTCCATTTATTGACAGAAAATTTAAGTTTATCTATAGAAAAAATATAGTAAATTTTTCCTGTGTATCTTTCAAAATGAATCATCTGATTTATTTAAATTACTACGGAACAATGTTTCGAAAAATCATACCTTCCCAAATTAAGTGTGATTCCATTAAAATTAATATGGTAAATATTACTTGTCTATTATTTAGGGTAATTACAATTTTTAAAGTTTTTGGATTTTTAATATTTAATATTTATATTGGAATTGAAATGGGAAAAATATGTTACTCGGAAGCTTACGGTTATTGTACAAATGAAGTATTTGATTATGATATATGAGTATGATTGACTAGACTATCAAGTAGGGAAGAATATTAGAACAAGATACCAGGAGAGTGGATCAACATGGGCTGCTGAGTACTATGATGACTCACATTTATTCTTTTCAGTGATCATTTATTTATAGCGGTTGGGAGATTTGCAATTATTAAATTTGTTTTTTTATTTATTCAATAAAAAATGATAATAACACGTTAAAATTTAATAAAAAATTAACCACCATCCACTGTTCACACATATCTAGTAGAATTAATTATTGTTATTCATTGGTTTTTAATATATTGTGATATCAAAAAAATAATATTCGGGTAATAATAAGAACTTATATTAAACATGAATTATAGATCATGTCAATGATAATCAACAAATCGCTAAATTAGCATTATAGACAGTTCTACAACGCCGTATTTAGCTACAGTGTTAGAGACAATAATATTTTAGTCAATATAAGAGAGCAATGTTCATATAAAATAAAACATTAAAGCAAATTGTTACTAACGTGGACCACGATATTATTCGAGAATCCGCATATATGCATTTACCTACTATAAAAAAGATACATACGATACCATACATACGACCAATTTCTACGTTTTCCGTATGTAAAAATACGCGTCCTTTACTATTGTAACAGCATATATGCTGGCCTGCCAATGTTTTAGCTGGATAGACTACAGTCCATTCTAAATGCGGTAGCATGAATAATATAATGGAGCTTCCAAATTCTCTCATATAACATCCCTTTTACATCCTACATTGGCTCCGATTCACTGAAAGAGTTGCATTTAAATTGTGCTGGTTGATGTACAAGGCGACACATAACATGGTGCCTCTGTATCATCAAGAACTTTGTATCCCAGACAATTTGGATAGTGGACGTCAAACTCTCAGGTCAGCCTCTACTTTAGCAGAAGGAAGAGTTGTAGAACCGATTAACCGTTGCCAGAAATCTAAATTTAGTGAACGGGCGTTTGCAGTGGTAGGTCCAAAAACGTGAAACTCTTTGCCCTCTGTCATAAGAAACAGTGCATCAGAGACTTTATTTAAGAAGAAACTAAAAACGTACCATTTCAAAAAGTCATTTCTATAAGTAAAAATAACAATTTTTAATTTTAAGAAGAAAGATAATTGTAGAAATATAAGTTTATGTGTAAAGCGCCTTTGATGTGAAAGTTTTACGAAAATGGCGCTATACAAATTATCCATTATTATTATTATTAAGGGTCTATTCACATAATGTTTGTCATATACGAGTAAATAGCACTTAGGCAGGAAATTTGAATATATAAGATACCGGAAAATATTTTTTAACCAGAACTCTTGATTAAATTCAACGTGAAATAAATAAACTTTTTATTTATTTTATATGCCCTTGAAATCGTAATACACAACTTTCATGTATATTTCTACAAATTATTATCAGTCTCTTAAAATATCCAGAAAATTGAAAAAAATCAGCAGCTGAGGAAGAATACGAAAACCAGGAAATACACTCATTATTCTGTACATAATACAAATTAAGTAAAGTAAAATAAAATATCTTAAATATAATTATTATAACACATGGTGCATGGCTTCTAAGACTACTTTGAGAAATCAATACTAGTTTTTAATTTAATTATAATATTTAGGTATTTTTGCAATTTATTTTTCGTTCATATAGTTGAACGAGGGCTTTGTACAATAAATAAATTATCCTCTTCATCGCGTTCAATTCGCCCCGGTTGGGCCACCCTTGCTCTTTAATTTATCTCATTATCTTTAAATAAGGGGTGCGGTTTTCCCGTTAACAAATGGAGCCTGCCGGCATCTCAGGTGGCCGAAGGTCCTCCTATTCCTAATAATTGAAAATGGTCTAATGTAGGTAATGCCACCACCGTCCGTCCATTGCCCGCCGAACCAAACAAACAGGTGGCGAACTAATAGCGAACTAATTCAATTACCGGAACCTAGACGCAGGGATGAACTAACCATTAAGTATTCGAAGCCTAAGAGTAGCAATCCTCAACCCTTACCAAGATATAATACTTTTTGTGTTCATTGTTTCAAGAATAAAATTAACAAAAATTGAAAATATTATTATTGTCGCGCAAGAAGCTTTCTACATGTAAATATTACGATCCGAGAATACTTTTGGTATCCATTTAAATTCAAAATCAAATATTATACTAATAAATATATTATATTTAACCTGATGCTTAAATTACTCAAATATATTAACATGGGTGTTGGCTCTGGATTAAAAAAAGGGTGTTCTCTTTATACAGTAAATAATTTAAAAGGCTTCCTTGATGTGGTTTCTTATTTGTATAATGGATTGAATTTACATAAAAATAAATATGTTTTTTTAAAATAAAATAGTGCTTACTATCTACCTATATAGATGATTTCGTAATACATTTAATTAATACAAATTTATTATTTTTAATATTTATAACGTTAAATTTTGTGGTAAGATATAATTATTGAATTAAACTTATTTTTATTTTCAATTAACTTAA
Source organism: Eubasilissa splendida (assembly GCA_031772225.1). Taxonomy (NCBI): domain Eukaryota; kingdom Metazoa; phylum Arthropoda; class Insecta; order Trichoptera; family Phryganeidae; genus Eubasilissa; species Eubasilissa splendida. The sequence goes on along the minus strand of CM062855.1, from coordinate 13,673,825 downwards.
ATAACTAACTGAATAACTTAATAATACGAAAATAATCTGCCAATTAGTAGGAGAGCAGAGTGAAGAGGACACCAGTAATAATTTATAATTATAATAAAATTTATTGACATAGATGACTCATTAAACCATTTCAGAGTTAGAACTTAAGATGCGTTAGCAATAACAATTTTTCTGAGCTTGCAAATCAACATTCAGAGACAGGTCATGATTCTATAAAGAAAAAATAATTAAAATTTAACACAATTGTAAATAATAGATGTATTGTATTAGATAATTTAAAAATATTTTTAATTAAAAAAATAATTTGATACAAAAAAAAAAAACAATTAAACCCTTACACATCACCCCATTTAAAATGATATGTTCCCCATTTTATTGACATTTTCTCTCCCCCCACGGCTGTGATTACGCCCTTAATCTATAGATTTTATATTTAAATAACATAATTGTGCAAATCTCATGTAAATATTTAATACCTGTATTTTACTGAATTATATAAATATCCCTCTATAATTAACCTACATACATGCATTCCAGGAATTTTGTAATTTGACTCATGTTCCAAACAACTTTCTTCATGTAAAACCATACATACATTTACGTTAGTATTGAAACATGAGTTTGTGTAACTTTGCATGTATAAAATTATCATATTATATAAAGGGTAATATTACATAAAATAAAAACTACTTTTATGTGCTTATATAATTTTTTTTCTTCTCTAAATTTGCATTTATGATTCTTTCGGCTCGCGACACAGTGTAGCCGATTCCTGTCTAGGACTCAGCTGACCGTTATCTAACTAATAGATATATCTTCTCTGAAGTAATGTAGAACAATAATGTACATTATCCTAAATGAGATGGCAACATTTTATCTAGCAATGAGAATTCTAACTAAATTAAACCATTGGGTGAAATGTTTCGTTCCATTATTTAAAAGTCTTTCACTTTTAGAGAACTGTTAAAGCGTATTTTTTATGATTCTTAAAATGCTTTTTTTTCTCTCATAATTACACAATTTAGTTGGGTAATTACGTAATAATACAATTTAGTTGGATAATACGCAATAAAGATAGAGATTCGATGAGTTTTAATTAATTTATTTTCAGCTTGAAAATATTTTTATTAAAATACGCAAGGCGTGTACATTATTATAAAACTTAAAATTATATTTTAAATTAAAAATTCGACTGTGGTCAAAATAATAAAAATAATTTATTTTTTGAGTCATAGTACATCATGTTGCATAGTACATTATTATAATAAGATAAAACATTGCAGCAAAGTAATACATGTATTTCGGTGCTCTGTCTGCTAAACTAGTATTTTACTGTAGCATACAGTTATATAAATAGTTAAATAAATATGATAAACGTATATTTAAGGGCGAGCTTTCATTTTTACAGTTTGAAATCCAAGAAATTATATACGACTTAGATATGCTTTGAAGATTGGGTTAATAGTTAAATTCTAATAATTAATGACGTTATTTGTTACGTAAATCATGCGAGAGAGGAAGGTTTGAATAGAAAGAGACGACAATAAAATTGATTGTCTCACATTCGATACAACTATCAAACATAACTCGTGTCTACATCCTTATCATGACCTTATCCAAGTTTTTCATATTAATATATGGAATGAAATAAAATTGTGATTATTCAATGGAAAATTAAATAATTTATTTGTGTACCTAACTCATATATATGAATATGTTTAAAAATCAGACAACGTACCTACATATATTTAGATGATCGCTTTAATCAATGTTCTAAATTTAAAATTATTACGACAGCTTTGATTTATTATTTTGTTTAATATATAAAACGCCACGTTGGCGTTTTGGTGATACATATGTCTGTTTTTATAATTAAATACTATTTATGAAACAAACAACTTTGTTTAAAATGCAACAGTGTTATATATAAATGAAATATTTAACTGCGACATACATAAAAATAACTCACATAAAGTGATTACTTTGTTTTTCAATTAGACATGAAAAATAATATCTTGTAAATAACCCCCATTTTAATTTTCACAAATGCAAGCTTCATGCAGTCGTACTGGTAAAAATATTCTCTATGCTACACTTACTAAAAAAATATTTCTTGAATAAATAAAAAAAACTCAATTTTTTGTAGAGTAACATGTAAATAATAAATAAACAAATAATATTAAAAAACTCAACCTTAGTAAATTTTTTAATTTTACAGTTGCTTTTGGTACAATGCTCTCCACCTTATCATCAGTGAAAGATTGAATCACGAAAAAGAGGGTCTGGTTGCAGGAGGACGTTGTAGCTGCGGAATCTAAGAGTCTGAGTGAATGGTTCAACAGATCCACTGTTTTTTTTAAAATCTGGATTGGGTGCGCAATGAAAATTTTCATCCGAGGGCGCCACAGAGGCTAGGGCCGGCACACAATTCGGGAGTAAATTATTATCAAATAACTATTTATTTTTATTTAAAAAAAAAAAAATTAACGAAAGAAGATAACTAATATATTTTTAAATAAATAATGCGACGGAATACATTAAAGATATACAACATAATTTTTTTCTTAATCTTCCTCAATTATTCGCTCTGCTAATTCTCTACCATCAATTACAATTAACTGTATTTACACGCGGATTATTTTCCAATGCTTATCTTCTAAATTGGCCCATTTTACTCCCCTTCTTTCTTGAACTAAGTATAAGAATTATAGGTCATAAATACTCTGTCGTAATCAATATTCCGTATAATTGTAAATCAAGAACATTATTCAAAAGGCGATTGTACTTCTGCAAATAAAGTACGTAAATAAATAAATAAATAAATTACAACATTTGTTAAAAGATAATTAGAAGTTGATATTTTTGTTTGCCACTCAGTCAATGTGCTCATGACTCGAGCATCGTTGTTTTTAATTGCTTCTACAGAGCAAACTGCTTGCTTCTATTCTCGGCGTGTTTAGTGTGACTTGTATCGAGGCTCCTGTCATGTTTTGGACCTGATCTGTCTATCTTATTGGAGAATGACCACTGGCCTTTTGTCCTTTTTATTCGCAGTAATTGCAAATATATCCGTATACATTTTTCTAGCAACATGCCTAAACTACGAATGAAATCGTTTGCTGTGGAAAGTATTCATTCTTATTTTCTTTCTTCTTCAATTTAGAACACATATTAGACATAGTCGGAGTATCAAGACTCGTCACAGGAGACCACAAAGTTAGTTTTATTTTCATGACACAATGGTGGAGCTTGGTTTAAACAAATTAAGATAATGATATGATAGCGTACGAATGTATATGTACATAAAGGCATTTTACATAATAAATAATGCGTGCTTTACATTTCAATACCACATTTAAAGATTTACAATATAAGAATGATAAAACAATAGGTAATTATTATTATAAGGGAAACACATTTTTGTTGCGAAGTTTCAGAAAATAGTTATGTGGTACTTTATTACAAATTAAATTAATCAACTAGAAAGATATACAGAGAAAACCTATGTATCGAAAACATATTGAGTTACTGCCGGGATTCGAATCTGTAACTCTTCTTATCCGGGGAAGCGCGTTCACCATTTCGTTAATAGCAATCGATCTAATATTTTATTTGACGAATAAATATTTTTTCGATTGATAGATTATTTCTGTATATTTTTCTAGTTCATTAATTTAATTCGTAACAAATATAACATTTAAAAACACACTACATTAAATACGTGAAAAATAAAGTGATTCAATATTTGTATTTTTTTATACCAATATTGAAATTTACAATTGTTTAAATAATTCTATAAAATCAGTCTTCATTAAATCGTAATTAATTCTCGGTATTCATAATTATATTATTTGTATGCATATAATACCTATTATATTGATAATACTATTATAACCATTAACGGCTGACTAGTATTAAAGAGATCTCACTATATTAGTGATTAATTTCACGTCTTTTTTAAAAATATTAAGAACACATTTTTTAATATTTTTTTAAAAAAATATTTATAAAAATAATGTTTTGATTTCAGAGCAACCGCTCTTCTTCAGAATTTATCTTTGGTATCAATTTGTTTGCATCAATACATATGCAAATTAAAATTGATCTGACCAATATAAAAATAATCAAGTATTGATAATATAATTAATATGAGATAATTTTATGAAGGCAACTTTACCAATTAATTAAGTTTAGTTCAAAAAATGTTTAACAATAAAGTTTATAAAATATTACAAATAGTAAAATATTGATTAATATAAAAAGAATTGATTAATTGTCAAAAATATTATATATTAAGTTGTCCGATACTCTTTGAAAAAGCATTTGCAAAACTAAAGCTTGAAAAAAAATCCGATTCCCCTACTGCGATGTAGGTGCTAATTGTATCGGGATTTGTAGAAAGGAACGTGACCGGTGGAAGAGGGCGGGTGTGGAGAGAAAGGGAGGGAAAACTGCCCCTGGGATTTAATCAGCGGCGTACATTGGGTTGTGAGATAGGGCAAGCCATAAACCTGTAAAAAATACACTGTATTTTGAGCGCACTCACCGCGTGAAAAACCACTTTGTAAAATAACAAGAAGAAATATGATAAATGTATTGTCCCAAAAGACTAGTAAAATAGGTTGGATGAACTTGTAATCTAGTGTTCAGTATAAACTAAGAACATGCAGACATAGCTCAAAAGATTATAAGTTTAGTTATTTCACATTTAAATGCATTTTTTCATTTGAGTTTAAAAAATATCGCTTTTTTGGGTATATTATTTATTAACCAAAAACAAATATTCTTATATTCCAAAAAAATAAAATAATGAAGTAAGAGTAAGTATAGAAGTGCTAATACAGTGCTAAAGATTAAATCAAGGGACACAAAATATATATTTCATGTTTTTATCATTTTTAAATATTTTATATTAAAATGAATAAAACCCACAATGTAAAATTCGCAACAAATAATTAAAATAATTATTTATTGTTCTTTAATTTAGAAGGTTTGCGAATTACATGCATCTCAGCTGAAAAAACATAACAGTAAGTTTCGTTGTATGAATAGTTTTCCGAAAAGTTATTAAATCACAGTTTTTTTTCAAAATATTTCGATTACCCTAACAATTAGCTCACTTTTTCACCGTTGAAATTACTTCTTTTTTTTGTCATGTTTCAATTTTGGAATTGCATTTGAAAGAAGATTGTCATTAAAAATGGACCGTTGTTAAGGCAATTATTTTATTTTTGGTCTCTCGTAATTGATTTCCTTTCTTTGTTTGTAGACAAACTGATTGCAAAGCTTTCTGTGAACTGCGCGCCACTGGGTATCATTCTTTTATTTTGTATCCTCAATGTAAAAGTATATATGTATGTAGGTACCCATAGAGCTTAAAGCTTTTACATCAATTGCAATGAAATATCATCCACATGTATGTGTTTATTTATACAAATGTACGAGAATACTAATGTATGAAAGGTATTGAAATATTCTTTTGTTTCAACTCCTGGTATGTTACATTTCTGGCCTAACCTTAAGAAAATGCATAAAATGTTTTAAGATAAAATATTTAGAGATGGTCTGATTAAAACACATGTCACATATTGATAAACATACCAAGTAAAATAAAATACACTTCACTTAAAACATCAAAAATCTTACTTATTGAGATAGAACTTCAATAGAAATGTATTACAAAGTCATTGAAGTTAATATAAATTCATTTACGTTTCACCATCTTGCTTTTTAACTGCCCTAAATTTTACTGTTAACAATTAAAATTAATCTTGTTGGAAATGATTATGAATGTTTACACAAAAATCAAATAAATTGTAAATGTAACAATACAAAAAATCTAAGCAGTTGACACAAAAGTAACATATGCAATAATATTCGAAGAGTTGATAAATAATGGAAATATGAATACTGATCCTCACCATAGCTATTCAACGAGATCGTCGGGTCGAACCATGAGAATACCGATCAAGAACAATGTGTACGGTGAGAGAACGAAAGAATGTGTTGTGCAAAGAATAATTAAGAAAATCAGTGAAGACTTATTAAATATTTAAAAAAATTATGAGACCCCTGTGACCACCTTAAAATACAAGGTAACAAAACATATTCTTATCAATTTTTTTGTTTCCTTATTATATTATATTATATTATATTCAGGTATTCACCCGTAAAATACAGTGGACTAGGTCTGTTATACCTTCCCCGGTTTGGAAAGAGATCCAGGTTTGAATTCCGGTGGCGCAACAACAATATTTTTCGATAAAATTGATTTTATATGTATATCTTTCTAATTAATATATTTAATTCATATTTAGTCCTATTTTTATAGCACAATGGCTAAAGATAGTTTAAAAATAATAAGAATATTGGTGTGGAAAATATTTATATGTATAAGGTATACTTATATAATGCACACAGTAAAACCCCGCCATTCGTTCGCTTCTCTACTCGAACAACTATAATAACCGGTATTCGTACAATCTTTTCGAATTAAATTCGAGTCGACATTCGTTCGTTTGCCTGGAATTCGTACCACGTGCTCAATCTCGCGTTGGCTCTCCTTTGCTAAGGGTCGTTTTGTACAAATTCTGTTAAACCCGTGCTATGTTATTGATTTTCTTGGATATTTAAAAAAAATCATAGAAGAGCAGTGTAATGATGAGTTAAAATTGTGTTACATACTCGTATATTTAAGACATTCTTGTAATGGCTAATTACACCAAATTGGCGAAGGTCACAATAAAGTGAAAAACAAATTATAAAAGTTTAAATGGACGATAATTTTGAGGCTTGGACCAGACATATTCAACTTACATTATTTCTTTGTTAAAAAATTGATTCGAAATTTGTAAAAATCGTAATTCGAACAGCTTCCCGGAATGAATAACGAGGTTTTACGATTTATATATATGTACGTATATTTAAGACTTTTTTTAAATACATTTAATGACGCTGGTCGCGTTATAAATTAAATTAAATTCTATTATATATGATGTATCAAGAAACACAAATACTTGTTTCTAAACATCCACAATGGATTGAACAAAAACTTGTCAACATTCTGCTTCACCTGAGCCCCTTCAATACAGATCTCAAAGTTTCGACACTTCTCACTTCAAACAATTTAGTGTCTCCATAAATACAGTTCCATCTACTTCCATTTGATGATTTCCTGGCGGACCAGACAGGGAGACACATTCATTGTGATTCCATGGCGTTACTCTTGGCAGGATTGTACCGTAATCATAAATTGGTGGATATCCCTAAAAGTATCGGGAACGTCTGCAGGGGTGTGCCAGGAGTCATTTAATTTCTATAAAAGTTGTTTATTCAAGCAATTAATATAATTACGATTTCTGAGTATAACTCATAGGTACATGATTATGAACTTTATTTTTTGTGTACTTTTCAATTAAATATTTAAAATATTTAGTATTATTTAAGTGTGATCATCTTAATTTTATATACTCCGAAGTACGCCTGTCATTTATTACTTTAAAATGTGAGAAATCGACTTATATTGCATTATTGATTGTGGATGACCTGATTGAGTTAAGTCTTCTGATTTTCCTATTAGATCGCATTTTCGAAACCCTGTTTGGCCAGTTTTTTCAAACATTTGTTTTCACTTTGTGTATTTAGTCAGTAAAACCGCCAAAAACAAACCGAATATGCTCAAATGGCAGTCAATATCGAAATAATTATCATTTTTCTGTTTTATCAATTTCGGAAGCACTGGCCGTGGACGCGAAGCAGCCACTATGTAACCGAAACAATTGGCAATATTTGATTTTGCTATCTGATAGTATTACATGTGATTCGGTAATACGCGTGCATCTAATAAACGTTAGAGGCGAACTATTTTTTAATGATGGTTTAATTCCTCATTTATTAATTTTTCAGTAGATTTACTGCTTTAACAGATGCTATATAACAAGAGCTATTTATTTTTATACAATTTATAAGAGTCTTTTTAAAATTTAACTGACAAAAAATCGGAATAAGCCCAATCGATTATTGAACAAGAATTTTTGAATTTGAGAATCGATCCGTTTGGAGCCAACACTTATTTTATTGCTGTGATTTAAGATTACTGTGATTTTATTACTGTGATTTAAGATTTGGCGAATGGTGGTTAGTTTAGCGATAATTTAAAAAAAAAAAGAATTAAATATATCATTAAGTACATAAAATTACAAAACAATTATAATCATTGTGGTCTGTCTTTCATAAGGCGATGTAAAATGTAGCAATAAAAGGATTTGTTCCATCCTGTAGATGAAACAATTTGCTCTAAATCCAGTCAGAATCATAAGATAAAATATCAGTGATAAATATAAGTATTGAATAATTTAGCAGATAAAATATTATACCACAAAATAAAATTAATACCCACAAAATTTAAAATATATTTTTATGAAATCAATTAAAAAAAAATTAAGACAAAGTTTACTAAATGAATTATGTACTTACGGTCTAAAAAACTATCTTGCAATAAAAAGTATTTTTTGAAAACTATTTGATATCACAGATTGGCATAGTTGGAGATAATATTATACTTGCCGACACGTGTGTCTGATACACCCCTGATCTCCAAAATGCGATAAGTGACAAGGGATGAATTCCCCCGGCGCCCATTGCATTCACTACATGTCTTCCGATAGAGCCACCCCTAATTCCGAGCTCTTCAAACAGTGGCAGAACCCCTCAATTAAGGGTTGTTAACAGGGAAATCTGACAAATCATCAATACAGTTACACTTGCATAAAATTTATAATACCAGTTACCAGTTCAAATATTATACATTCATTTGCGACTTTTGATCACATCGAATTCTTAGAATTTAAAAATCGTAGAAAATCCTAAAAAACCAAAATCTTTAAAATGTTTGAATTTAAATTTTATATATTGTAAATAAAAGAGAATTAGAATACTATATATATATATAACATACAGTTTTCAAATTAAAAATGATCCAGTCAATAATAGTGATGATAAAATCGTTATTTAAACTGTTATTGTGACTGTGATTGTGTTCGATTGTAACGATGATTGATAACTGAATAATGTCATTCTTTGAGCAGTGACTGGTAGTTAAATCTTAGTTACTAATCACCGTTAAATCTCAGTTACCAAACATCGATACAATCACAGTTACGTAACGGTTTACCATCACTAATTAATTATGCAATACTGAACGATATTAGTTTATAGATTTAAATAAAATCGTATCCTTAATAAAACGACTTAATTAAAGATATTATTTTGAATGTGATAATAAATGTAATTTATTATTAAACACCCCTGTATTCCAGATAAATAAAAAAATAAAATATACTCATTCATGTCGGTGAAAAATCTTTGAGAACCAGTGCACACAAGGTTCATGAGAGTTCATGGATTTGACCAATTCCACAATACATTTGACAGCATGCTGATAATACGGATTCTGGCGTCGCCGCACGGGGGATGAAACTCGGCAGATTTCAATGTGGTATCTCTGGTTTTCAATTATTACATCACCTATTTCATGGCCGGAATTCGTCATCGCTTTTCCAAATAATTCTAGTCGTCTTGGTGTCATTAAGTTGCCTTTTTATTACACTTTCCGTTAAATTTCGATGTGTTTAGATATAACAATATGTTTAATCTAGGGTGAAATTTTCATTATGAGATTAAATTAAAAATTAAAGTCCAAACTTATGTTCACATTTTTAATACACACATATACATAAATTAATATTATATTTTTGTATTTGTTAGTTATTTTAATTACTTGAGTTCTAATAAAGTCTAACTACTACCTGCCTCCCTATTTAATGATGAAAATATAATCAATGTTTAAAAACTGATATAAAGTTCACGCATTTAATGATGACCCTAGTTCGCTTCTTCGACGATAGATGTTTTCGCCAGACGGTATTAATAGTTACAAGTACTTTTAAAATTAGCAACATTAACTTTGTGGTTAAAATTCATATTTTTATTTATTATATTTATTTTATTAACCACTTAATTGATGTGTTTAAACTCAATTAAGTGGTTAATAAAACAAAGATAATAAAGAAAAATATAATAGTTACAAGTCTTAACAATCGGCGAGTTTGTATGAGAAGATGTATGAACGAGAATTGTGTGTCAGGACAGAAGAGTATGGCGTTCTATCCTCTCTGCCTACCCCTGCGTGGAAACGGCATGATGGTAAGTAAGTAATAATAATGCATTTTAATGTGATACTTGATACTGTTAAACAAAATTCTAAAAACGAAGCAAATTTTTACCTCAAATTCTTTAAATTAAAATATATTATTCAAATAATTAATTTTACAAAATGCAAACAAATCATTGTCTGTTACAAATATTTAACATATATTGTATTATTTCATTTTTATAAAATATGTTATAGTTATTTTAATAAAAATATAATTATTACTGCCATCAATTTCAATCAAAAATTTCAAATCAAACATCATCCCCTTTAGCAAAATTCCGGCAAAAATACTGTTCTAAATGATATGGTTTTGTATATCAATCATTATTTTATTTCAACCCCTATACTTACAGTATAGAATATTTAATGCAAATCACTGGTCGCCGGAAGGCACGGGGTTGGGGTTGACAATCGAGTGCCAACCCCAAAAACCACTCCAATGGAGATAATGACACGTTTGCTGATTGTACTGTATTTGAAAAACACATATTTTATATAAATAATTTATTCCAAAGAGATATTTTCCTTTCATGTTGCTTTCATACTAATATTATACTAATCTTGTGGATGTTTTCAACTAATCTAATGCGTAAATTTCAAAATTATTTATTCAATCCGATAATAAAATAAAATACAAATAATTTTTTATGTATAATTTTATATATGTACTCATTCATTATATATTACTTCCACAACATTGGTGAATATATTATACCTACTTAATTATTCTAAAAGTAGCATATCGCATAAAACTTTTTTTCATTAAAATTGTATTGCGTTTATAATAATAGTTTTCGTTAACACTATTTTGACTGTGAATTATTAATATAATTAATTGCCATTAAATAATATTTAAGATTTTTTATATATCAAAATAATTTGAAGAATTTTGAAACAATGCTTTTTTAGGAATGCTGGGTAACATGCAATATTAACTTTATTTAAAAACTCTAATTTTCTAAACACACTTGACTAGTATCTATTGTAGTAATCGGGGGTTCGAGCCATGTTCCAAGAGACCTTTGTTCAAGTTGAATTTAATAGATAGCCCGATGTGTGAGTGAAGTGAGTGAAAAAAAAGAAGAATAAAATAGTAAGTATGTTGATGTGATACATATTCTGTGTCAATTCCGTCTCTATTTGGTAAATATTGATAATATTGATATATAATAATTATGGTTTAGATTAAACCAATCTACACACTTGAATGTTTTATAAACGCACTATTTATTAATGAGTCAACTCTTAATTTTTTTAACCAAATTTAGAACACTAATAGCCAGATACCAAATAAATCAATTGACTTTTAATGAAATATATAAACGAACCAAAAAATATAATACACGGAAATTAAATACGGCCACATTTGGAAAACACACGGTGCTGAGCCCTCTCATTTCCTTCCCCCTCTGACAGCCTATCAGCCCGCCAACACCCGCACCGCCCCACTCACACCCCTTAGAATGGTAGGGGTAGCATTTGAAGAGCGCTGTCAATAACTGCTTACCTATAATAAATAGTAAGCGTAACTCTAACTGTCAAAGGTTGAATTAAATCCACCTCGATATTCGTATATTAACTCAGTGTTTTCTTATTCTGTTGCTAACAAGCAGAGAATGGAAAATATCGGAGAATTTTCTTGAAATGGTAAATATTAATGGTTCGTGGCAAAAGATATGGTAAGTTTGTGGCTGGATTCGTGGCAAAGTGGTTGCACAATTCAATTCTAGTAATATTCTGTTAATCCTTTTTTATACTACAGAACGTTTGAACTTGTTTACGTAGAGACACGATTCAGGCGCACTAGAACTGTAAAAAATATTTTATTTTAAACATGAATAAAATTATTTTATAAGTTTTTTATACGCACCAATCGAACAAATCTTTTTTCTTCATCAGAGTGATAAAAATTGTAAAATTTTATTAAAATGACTAACCACTGTATTTTTGCATTAAATATTAATTTATTAAGGAGAACACATTCTTATTGTGAAGTTGTAATTATTCAGAACATAGGTCTGTGATATTTGAAATACTAATTAAATGTATAAATTAAAAAGATATACATATAAAATCAATTTTATAGATTTTTTTTTGAGATTTGAGTTTCTGTAAAAACAAAGTAGATGGCTTTCAAATAATGGAACGATAGATGTATTAAAATTTGAAATGTGTAACATATAGGTACGAAAATTTGTAGTCAAAAGTACTATCGCTGTAGCGTAGTTGGATAATGCACGTTCCTCGGTATGGAAAGAGATCCAGGTTCGAAACCCGGTAGTGTAACAACAATATTTTTCGATAAAATTGATTTTATAAGTATATCTTTCTTATTTAATTAACATTTAATTAGTATTACGACAATTATTTAAATAAATCGTCAGTTTCTATAAATTTTGTTTAACGTTAATTTAATTTAACGATCTTTAGTTTCATCCCACATAACTATGGGATCATTTTTTTATCAATGTTAATTGTTAAGCTTGTAATTTTTAATATTAATTATTGGTTAGATATGGGGGTAATCAATCGATTCCCAAGTTAACCATAGTGACCTTCACCGTGGTAGCCTTTACTTTTTTCAAGAGTTTAATCGATTTTCTTTCATTTGTAGAATACATAAGAGTACTAGTTTCAATATCAGCAACCAATATAATATAATAACCTAAAAAATTGATATTAATCACAAAGTTGATTTTGTAAATATTAAAATATATATATTATTTATTAGCGGACTTATTATTTTAAATGAAAATTGCTAGAATATAGTTAAAAATACGAACAAACCTTCTATCAAAAACATGCCAGTTTCCATTTCACTTCACAGTAGCGAAGACTGCTATTGATCAAATTTTGACCAATAGCGTATATTTGGTAGGCAAAAACAACTGACTTACACCGATTTTGAATGGTCAATTTACATCAAAAAGAGCCTTGTTTGATTGCTACATTAACACAATGCGTAAAAGCTATGTATGTGAGAAGAAAATTGCATTATAAGTTAGAAAAACGATAAAGATAAAGTTGACTGATTTTGCAACTTCCCTCACAATTTTGGGATTTTACCGTTACTGGTTTACATTCCTTTGTGAATGTAGTATAAATTAATGACGTTCAAACTACTTACTTAATATGCTACCGTGGTTACGAATTTATTATTCAATTTAAAAAATATATATATTGCAATGAATCTCAAATACCTTTAAGTAATACACGCTAGTAATTAAAATATTTTTTTTGTATATATTAATATTAAATTGTGTTATATTAAATCAAACTGAATATTGGATATACTTCAGCTAAGAAAAGTTTCCATAATTATGATTTAATAACTGTGGATTTCTAACTTAACCCTAATACTTTTCAATTAATCAGTACTGCCAAATTTTGAAAAAAGGTGTGTCTTGGGAGTTCTTCGAATTTTATGATAAGATTCCGCATAATTGCTCTTCAACTGATGTCTCGAAGAGTTCCGGGGACTGACTCTTTTTTGGTGTATTTCTGTAGCGACTTCAAATACTGGTGAACGATAATTTTTGTATTCACTATTTGATTTTGGTTATTGTCATATTATTAATCTCAAGGAATTGAAAAAATTATTACCTGAATTTACTGTATCAATAAATAAAAGTATCTCTGATACTAATAATTATTATAATACATATTAAAATTATTTATTAATGAAAAATATTCGTTTAAGCATCCCTAGATTACATGTTGTTTGGTGAGACATTGGTATCTTATCTCATGAGATTTGTCGATAAAGAGGTATGTATTAGTTGAGTTATTCTCTTTTACGTACAAACTGCAATATACAACGAATAGCAGCTCGCTTTGCGCTCAACACTGTATTTACTGTCCTTTACGCGACATTGGTACGAGTCTCATTCGCGTACATATACCATTAGATAATGTCATTTTAATATAAAAATTACTGAAAACTTGGTCATGTTTTTACTATATAGCTGGTAATGCAGCTTTCTAACAGATTAAAAAGGTCGCATTGGTTTTACATAAGTCAAAAGGGTGGTAAAATTTACGTATAGCAGTTAAAAAAATGTTTTTGTTTCCACGTTCAGAATCATTTATTCATTCCCGGAAAAGTCGATTCAGAATAACGTTCATGAATATCTCCAATGTGTACAAAACCAACTTTAAATTTAGATATGGAAAAATAAAACCCTCAAGCGATGTCGTGATTTCCATATAAATGGGCGAATTTAAAAACATTTTTTTTACCAACGAATCAGCGCGTATTGATTGATGACAGAGATATGTCATCAGGGTGAATCAATTGCGTACGATGTATCCTTCTAACTGTTACCCCTTTCTGATCTAAACCCTAAACACGAGACATCGTGATGGGATGTATTTCATTTTGTAACACTCGTTAGTAGAAGTGAAAGCGGTTGAAGTAGACGACAACGCTGGTACATGAAATAATTATAATACTCGTACATGCTCGTTGGATGTGAAACTCTGAGTACGGGTTCCGTATCAATATAATGTACGGAATCTATCGGAAGTTTGTCAGATATATAAATTAGGACTGTTTATCAGGCTGTTGATAATTTGTCTATTGAAAAAGCAAAAATAAAAACAAAATAAAGATATTTTTAAATGAATTAATAAATTTATTAAAAATATATTTTAGGAGAACACATTATTATTGTGAAGTTGTAATTATTCAGAACATTGGTCTGTGATATTTTAAATATGAATTAAATATATTAATTAGAAATATGGCGTAACAACAATATTTTTCGATAAAATTGATTTTATATGTATATTCATATTTAAAAATACATATATACATTTTTTGTTTTAAATAGAAATGCGTACACGAAATACATGTCACATCAATACACTTACTATTTTTATACTAAGCTAAACGCTTGTACTATGGAATTAAGATTAACTTGCTGGTCTCCTGAATCGAGGCGCAAGCTTCCGACCACTAGATCACTAGGCCAGGCCAGCGTCTTAACCACTAGACCAACAGGATACTCAAATAAAGACATTTATAGATTTGTCAACAAAGCCTTGTCTTATCTAATGAGGAAATAGTCGTTAATATCAGACGACTAAAAATAATGAACACTGCTTGAAATAATTCAACCGACGGTCGTGCGATGTAAGCGAATGCGTGGTTTTAATTTTAGTTCCTGTTTTCAGGAAATTTGTCTGATTCATCTCAAAGAAAACCTTTTCCGCGCTCCGGGCCAGGCTGTGTTCTATTTCTCAGAGTGAACATTTCAGTAAAATAATATAATATAAGAGTTAATGTAATGTATTCGCGTAACAAAAGATGATGTTTCACACGACTCATTTCAGTTTAGCATGTTGAATAAAACAGTCTCGTTCAATGCCCATTATAGCGTCTATTTTCGTGTTTGACGTTTGACAATCAATTTCGACGAAATTTAATATGTCATAAATAAGAAAATACAAGTTATTTTATTTCAAAGACATAAATTGAAACGTTTACACCTTTCGAGAAATTCTTGTTAGAGTTTTTCTCTTTTTTGATGTAGGTGTTTTTATGTGTCTTATTTCTGTAATATTTTACCAAATGCCATAAAAATACTATCGTTCTGACGTATGCGTGAGAAATATACACACAATAGATTATGAGAACAGAGATGAGAAGAAATCAGAGAACAAATCAGAAGCGAATGTAGACGTATTTGTTACACAGACGATAGAATTAAGAAAACGTCCCTGAAATGGAACGTGTGAATAAATAGAGGGTAATTAAAAAGGATGACGAGAAGATGGTGTCCCCATACATTGAGTAATCAGATAGATCTGACATTAGGGGATGATCCTATTATAGCTCATTACTACGCTGATCTCTCAATGAGACTTTGATCTTTAAGAGATGCTAAATGAACGTGTCTACTGGATGCGTCATCTTAATGCGCGGGCAAAACATACGGGCTGATGATTCATAAATCGTTCTCAATCTTGTCTCGAGTCGAATCTCCGAGACAAATCTTCAAACCATGAAAACGACGAGAATACATGAGAAGAGTGATCTAGGCAAGAGTGGAACGTCAAGACTGAAAACTATGGCGAACTATAGTATCTTCTATGTTTATCCCGAGATGTGTCAAATAAGTTAAACTCTTTGGACATACAAAACAGACATGTTTAAAATATTTTAAATATATGAAATTGAACTAATCAGATGCGTCAATATTGAGGGATGGCCAGAGTGCTTCAAAAGGGTGAACGGGGCATGAGTCAAGACAGAGGATTGTGTCGTTCTTTCATCTCTGCCTATCCCTGCGGATAAACTAAGCAATGATAAGACAACATTTTTAAACACATGAAATAAATTTAAATAATAGGAATACATTTCCTATATTTAATTATATTCTTAATTAAGAGAGAAAAATAATATTATCCATTAAGGTTTTTAAATAATTGAAAATACTTTATATTCATTTATGAATGTAATTTTAGAATCTCAGTCATAAATATATTCTAGATACACTAAAATATAAGAAACTTTAAGTATGACAATATTTAGTTACCAGAATAGTCAGATCGGAACATTGTGAATGTATATTGGACTAATTTTTACAGAAAATCTAACTGAAATTAATGTTTATAAATCTGAAACCATTCTTCTGCTTCCGTTTTGAATTAAAACAAAATTGTACTGAGTTCTATTAGACCGATTAGAAAAATTTAATCAGAATCAAAAATATTAATATTTTAAAAATAAAAATTAAGATGATATTTCGCATACACATTATTCTTGCATGTCCAGCGTTTTTGTACAAGTACAAAAAATTATATATAATTTACACAGATACGTATTGTGAATGAGAAAGGCAAGCAGTTACCGGAATAATGGCGTTAAATTACGATTTTTTATCATGGTACAGGAGAACAAGTACGACGTATCAAACGTAACTACCATTTGCGTTATATTTTATTTTCTCTGATAGTGTTACACAAGTAAGCTGCTTACCCCGATTACCCAGTTGCTTACGAGTACTTTCGGGTACGAAAAATAACTACTGTAGTTTCTGCCTGTAACATTTATAGTTTTGTATATTCTGATTTAGCCTAGTGGAAAAAAGTAATATATATATATATATATATACATAAAATTTGAGGATTTCACGGGCCGAGTATAACGTCAGAGAGATTACTTGGTTATCCCGCGTATGAGATGTACTATTGTCCCAACGTTTCGGATAAATCTCATTACCCAGCTTCAGAGGATGCCTTATCGGTGAAATCTCGTTCTAAAATAATTGTGAAATACGTCTTTTTAGATCGGTAGTTTAGCTCTAAGTAAAATCATTAATCTTTACATTAAATTTATTAATTATAAAGATATATATAAAATCAATTTTATGGAAAAATATTATTGAATTAAAATATTATTACCGAGATTTAAAACATCACAGACTTATGTTCTGAATAATTACAACTTCACTATAAGAATGTATTCCCCTTAATAATTTTTACATTGTATAATTTGGGTATTTACGACCTAATGTGTGACTTCTGGTAATTCTGTGAAGTAAATTATTATTGTTCTTATTTGTTTGTGCGATAAGTGTTGGGTTCGAAGAAAATTATGTTAATGGATTTTCAATATTGTTGTTAGTTGCCAAAACTCGGCTTATCATTCGTGTTCGCATATCGCAATATTAATCTTGGTTTGCTATGAGGGTGGGGTAGGTGAGTATTATATGAGTCGGTTGATTTAGTCTACGTACTGTCGTCTCTCTATGGTAGTTAGGCACTGCTCTGCTCGGTGCATTTAGCTGTTCTAGCAGGTGTGTTCAGAACCGTGTCCCGATCATCATCATTTATACTTCGGACAGTCAATGCAGAAGTCTACGCCAGCATCACATCTTTATTGTATTATTCATTTTTGGTTCATTGTCTCTTAAGGCCCAAGGCTAAACACCGTACATACATATTGAGAAATTAGGTTTGGACGAGTTTCGTGTTTCTTGAGATTTCGCAATCTTTCGCGCAATTTTATACTCTATTTTAATATTTTATTAAATCTAAAATCCTGCATATAAAAAATATTTGAAAAAAATTGATATTTTATTACAATCTTAAATAAAACTACTATCTGTCCAACAAATAAGGCAAACAAAAATATTCTTAAAATTGGGCTTAAAAAACAACAGTGCAATGTTTCGGACAAATGAAAAGCTGTCCTTGGCTAGGGGCGGCAGGGAGGTTGGGCGGCGCGCGGCTTGTGAAATGTGTTTACCAAAAATATGAGAATACCCACGTAAATGTGAATTTTTGCGCCGCGCACCGCACAAAGGGTTGAAAAGCTGCTCCGGGAATAATCATCCCTTAGCCCAAGGGACACTCGGTTTTCCCGAATTTGTACGAAGATTAAATATTTTTATTAAGGAATTAAAAATGGTAACATAAATTTTCACAGAACAATAAAGAGGTTTACGTGGCACTTTAACAAAAGTTTGCTGGATAATGAAATCATTTACTAGACGGATGCTAACTAAATTTCTCTTTCTGAATCATCCGGATAATTTAATGATTTGAAGTTACAAATCATTTAATTTCCTGGACACTTGTCAATAATATTTAATTATCTATGAACAAAGAGTATGTACTTACATTACAATACTACATTATTTTTACTGCTTTATTTTTATAATATCGGTAATTGAAATTGAAAGAATATCACAAACCGGGGCAGTATTTGTAAGAATTCTATGAAATGACTTCCTGAAATGGCCATGGTATTGGATTTATTGTAATTATAATTTTATGCCATTAGTGTTTAAATATGCTTTTGCACATGTAGGCACCGCGGCTGGCTCGAATAAAGCGCAATCTGGAAGTACAATTTTCGACCACTTTTTGCCGTATATCGGCAATAACGCGACGAATGTTGGTTACCATGTCGTCTATCGTCTGGTTTATCGGCATAGACTAGCAACTTCACATATCCCCACAGAAAATAATCCAAAGGTGTTAAACCACACGATTGTGGAGGCCAATTCACAGGTCCATTACGCGAAATTATGCGCTCATCGAATGTTTCCTTCAATAAATCGATTGTGGCGCGCGCTGTGTGGCATGTTGGGCCCTCTTGTTGAAACCTTGGGGAACGAAAAATTCAGTAATCATGGATCTATAAAGTCTACTAAAGAAGAAACAATAGCTTCTTTGGTGCGCACTGTACGGCGTCTCTGTGGATGCGCATTATCAATTAGAGTATGCGTGGTGCAAAAACGATCCACGGTTATTCGATTTACTTGCTCGGATGAACGATTATGTCGACTGTAAAATGAACGTAGCGCATGGTAATTTTCGCGAACTGAACCACGATTTTCGAAATAAATATGCACAATTTTCAAGCGTTGTTCTGGCGTAAGTCTATTCACGATGAAATGGCAAACCAATCTGAGCACAAATAAGCTGTCAGCTGTCAAATTGGCTGTCGAAATTCGAAAAACCTCTAAAAAATATCCTTTATTATGTTTTTTTCGCGACTTTTTTTTTATTGAATTTGACGTTTAATTGACATTTTTCATAATATAATTCTTCAATAGAGTTATGATATACGTCGTATTACGCTGTAATACTTCGCGATCTCAACGATATTTTCAACGAAGGAACGATTAGCGAAAGGGTATGCCAAAAATAGTTTGTTCGCTTCCAGTGATACCGGCTTAGACGACAAGTAGTTTCTTTTCTTTTTTGGTTTTGTTACAATATAATTTTTAATTATATAATGCAATATAATTTATGTTACAATATAAATTAAAAAACGGTGAATAATTGATAATACATCAACCAAATAATATACCAATTGGTATTATGTTCCAAAATATGTACTCTAAATGCAATGTATTTAGAGCTAAATATAATATTAATATTAAATCATTCAGATGTTTTTAAAAATATATCATATCTTTAAAGTATAGCGAATAGTTGTCCACATAAATTATTTAAATTTATTTATTAAATTTCGTACATTTATCACATTGTATATATTTAAAATAATGAACATTGCGTCATGTTTTAGATCTTGGATATTAAAAACATTAACGCATATACCTTCCTTCGTCGAGTTAAGGAATTCAACAATTGTATACAGCTGTCAGAGGTCAAGAGAGGTCATACATTTAAGAAGGAAGTCTTTTAGCGATGCTTCCTACTTGTGCTGATGTACAGGTGCGAAATATGATTATTATATACCTTTTGTATTTTTTACTTGTCGTGTATTTTGAATTTTCAGAATGACATTCACAATTGAAAAGTAAAATAATTGAAAAATATTATTTTTAGACATTTCCTTCTATTGATGTTTGAAACAAAATATAAATAATAATTGGCGTTGAGCTCGTATTGTCATTGTTTTGTAAAATAAATTAGTTAAAAATTTGCCCCTTAAAAATCTACTATTAGATACAACCTTCTATTTCAGATATTTAAAATGTCTTCAAATGGAAAAGGCCAAAGGTAACATTAGAGAAAGATGTCGCATCGCTTGAAATGCTAAAATAGTGACGTCACTGTGAGCAGGGCTGTCAAGTCTACAAGGTTTTCATTTCACCTCATTCGTATTATATATCTTCTAGTATCTGGTTAACCTGGTATTGTTAAGTCTCTGCAGAAGTTCTCTATTTCTGAGGCCATATATCTTTCAAATACGATCCTTTATATCTTATACTTATTCATTCATTCCAAATTACCAAAGTCAGTTAGTCAATTAGGTAACTTTTATGAATCTTATTCACTGGCACAATCTTAGGTGATCATTTGATTCAGCCAAAATCGTGTCAGATCTCTTAGCTAAGAATCGCTAATTCTGCTGGTCTTAACAGGATTTATTGTAATATTCGCGTGAAATAAAATAATTATCACATTTTTTTTGAGGATATATATAATACGAATACAATCTGAAACGTAATATACGTACGTGATAAACAAATTAAAATAAGCGTACATGACGTACGGCTATAATAAACTGCGTTATATTTATGTCAAGTTTGATTACAAATGATATTTAACAAATGATTGTAACTTACTTTCACATGTAACTAAAATAAGTATTCAAAAATAAATATTAATAAATACTATACTTGTTTATAAAAAGCTGTCTCATTGTTTAAGTAAAAATTCGCCTTCTAAATCATGTCACTCTACGTGACAGCTCACTTAACTCGATGGACGCGCCGGCCCTGGCTTGAGTCGAGATTATTCGGATATTTGTAGAAACAATCGTACACTTTCAAGTAAATAAAACGTCGGCCTCTGTTTCATTTAATATAAATATGATATACATGAGTACACAAAAATACACTAGTTGGAAATAATAAAAAATAATAAATTAAATGATAAATATACCATTGAAATTTTAAAAAATCTTCTATGTAGAGTTTTCTGAGTTATTCTGCCTCGCGTGCCTAACTTCTCCAGTCAACGTTTTGGGGCATTTCCCACCAAGCGCCCATCATCAAGATTGATCAGTGGCGTAACTACACCAATAGCATTCACGTTAGATAGGAGCACAAAAGTTCTACGACCTACAATACATTTGATATTGAAACATTTTCCAGCGCTAATGGGAACTAATATTTTGTGTCCACTACACCAAGAAGTAAAAATTATTAATTATTTCTCACGTTGCAAAAACACGCGAAAACATTATCGATTAACAGTAGTATCCCGCTAATATGTCAGCTTAGGGACCAGACGTGAAGCAAGGATTTTTTTTCCAGTTGCCGGTGCATATTGCCTAAAAACATAGTTTTGTTTTTTTTCATGAAAGTTTGATTATTATAGATCAACTTTCAACTATTTTCTATTATATATATAATGGTTATAACCGCTTAGTACTTAATACTTAAAATACAATATATCCACAGGGGTCCTTCCATTTTGTATCGGGGCCCAATTTATTTAGTTACGTCACTTTCTTATTTATTATTTAGTTACGTCACTGTCTTATTTATTATTTTCTAATTCATGTTGTTAAAATTAGAAATCTTTAATCAATATAATCACTCTTCCGGTATTGCCAGCACGCCTGGCGCGTTCACGTTCAAGTTTAAATTCAACACAAAAGCCACAACTGATAAATCTAATTAGTGACTTGGATCTTCCGAACATATAAACTGAGTGTCTTCAACAGAGGAGTTAACATGTTTCTTGAAAAATGAGTACATGTATCGTATTGTAGAAGAAGGGAGTCAGAAATTTTAAATATATTTTCAATGGACGATGATTGAGTTATTTGTAAGAACGTACCATATATATTTGAGTAACATGAACTGCTGCAAGATTCAACATAGTGAAACCTCTATATTGACTTATTAAACTTCAGTTTAGTTGCTCGTGAAATCTAGATGGAGGAAACATACAAAAAAAAAAATAGACTAAATTTTGGTGCTTCTTATGTGAATGGGTAGCCAAGTACATATCAGCAAAAGTTTTTTTTTTTTTAATAAGACCCAATTTCTCTCTAAAATTGTGGGTAAAAGGGAAATTTTGGGGTTGGATTAAGAATCAGCACCCTTGAATTCATAATTTACCAAAATAATGAAAAAAATTTTGACCGGTATTATTAAAGACAAATCATAATTATTTTTAAAATTGTATTGTGAGATAAAATAATTTATTTATTCCATTCTTCTGATGTTCTATGTAGTCTCAATAATTATGAATATAAAATGATATGTATATGTTATTTTAATATTTAGTATTTGATAAGTAATTATTATATATGTAGAATATTATTGATAAATGTTAAGTTTTCTTATGGTTATTTACGCAATTTATATAGGTAATATAGTACATTTACAAATAGTTCTGCATAACCGCCATACTACGCATGCATAGAATAAAGATACGCACATATACAGCTTAAACATTGTGTACGCCTTTTCATTTCCATTCTCTATTTTACTTTGTTGTCGAGATGAAAACCATAGAAATCTGCGGCACGCGACAGATGCTTTGGATAGCCTTTTAGAACAGACTCCCTGTATTTTACAGAACCGGAAAACATCCAAGTTGCTGGGCTAGTTATCCAAAAGGTACGTGAATTTAAAAAAAAAACAATTTATTTTTTCTTTAAATAAGTGAACGTTTTTAGCGATTTCCCATGTAATATAAAATTTCCATTATTCATGTTAAAATTGAATAAAAAATACCACCTTACAAAAATGATTATAATGTTTATAAGAATTTTAAACGAAGCGCTCGTTGGAAATTTACCCTTTTTCCTGAGTTTCTTACTTTAAACACTTACTTTTCAGAAGCATTTTGGCTATTTTAAGAGAACGTTGACTGTGTTTTAAGAGCTGTATTTTGCAGTGACAGAATGAAATATTAAATAATGTTTTATGGTGCCAAAATGTGTATCTTGTATGTACTATTGTATTCTGATATAAAATAATATATCCTTTTATTCTGAGCAATTTTCAAAGTATTAAATGATGTAATTTATTATGATATTTAAAACAAATTTGATGAATTACGGTTCATAGTGGCATATTTTTTAGATAGATATTTAGTGTATATATTGTAAATTGATTTAAAATAATATATAATTTTGTTCTAAAATTGCAATTTCACCATATTAAAAACATATTTTAATACAAATTTAATGCGTCAATAAGAAAGATATATAAATAAAATCAATGATAAATTGATTTTATCTGTATATTTTTCTTATTGATACATTTAATATGTATTAAAAATATCACAGAATTATGTTCTGAAAAACTGAAACTTAACAATAATAATGTGTTCTCCTTGATAAAAAGATATTTGTTGCATTGAAGATATTCCAGATTACATAAAATGGATTAACTTATTCTGGCATCACCTAATATATATTCTATAAACCTTTTTTGGATTTATGCAATATAAAGATGATTACTATTTAAAAATGGAATATTGTATACGTATCATTTACAGAATACTACGTATTATCTAAGTCTCAAATTTTTCGGAATCTTAAGAATAGTTAACATAGCAAAACTAACATACAGGTTTACATCCCGGTAGTAACTAAATATAATTAATAAAATTAATTAAAGTTTATTAATCATATAGCACTTGACAATCATTAAGAAAACAACTGTCACCATCATTATAGAAAACATATTGATTTGTTTTTAATCTTGGATATTTTTGGGAGTTTTAAAATTAAGCTCTTTATATATCTTGAATGAGATCTTGGAAACACTATCCGTGTCACTCAATTTCAGAAATATTAAAACGTCCGGCCCCTAAAACTTCTCCCTTAATTGTTTTTTATAACCCTATAGTACAACAACGATATCATAGACAATATTGTTTTATCAAATATAATTCTAATTATATTACCCAGTAATACATAAAAATAAAATATTGAAATCGAAAAGTAGGTACATAATATGTAATATAGAAAACACATTTTTTTATTAAATTAAAAACAAAAATCAAGAGATGAATTTATATATTTTTATAACATGTATGTTGTAATCCAACTATGGGAGATTTATATCTCTGCGAAAAAGTAGAGTTGTACCGTAATTTTTTGAGGCAATGCCTTGGCAATTGCATGTGTTGCCGTGCCGAAATGTTGGCCTAGAAACCATCTACAAAAAACGTGATCTACCACGTGGTTACCATCTAGGTTACCCGAAGAAACCATTTACAAAAAATGCGATATTTTTTATTACATACAGGGCGCAACAGACCTAGTCCATAATATTTTATGGGTGGATACCTGACTAAATTACGAGTCTAAAATATTAAGGGGATATGTGCTTAATATCAACTATGTCAGTGTTATAAGCATGTCAAAGAAATTGTAATTATGCGATTATTTCGATTAATTAAAATATTTTATTGACTTCACAATATATATTGAATACAAAAAATTAAAGGTTATTGAATTTAGAGCGGCTAGACTATTTTTTGTTAGATGATTTAGGGCCTGAAACAATGCCATGATTAATAATGGAACAAGTACGTAGACTTCAAGATTAACACGATTTTGTTAAAATTTCAAACAATAATATTTGCAGAATTTGCGCATATTCCTTGAACATTTTTGACTTGTAATTTAGTCAGGTATCCACCCATTGTGGATCAGGTCTGTTACATCCTGTATATTCAACATATTGATTGAAATAAACCAATTTAAATTAAATAAATTACAATAAAATAAATATCCGCAGTAGCTGAGATTTTATATATAAAACTTCGATTAAATCGTTGAAGAAGTATATTCCGTTACATTTTGTATTCGCGTTATAGCAAAAATAATACAAATGTGGTATTTTATGGACCTACAAAGTGCGATTACAACCGTATCACGAAAATAAATAACGATTTTCGCAGCTTGATGCTAATAATTAATAAATTAATTTTTGTTGGCGCGTTCTTTGCTGTTTAGTGCCTCCCTAGTCTGACGCCCCTTGCAAAAAGTGGCTTCCGTTGAAATGGTATGTGACTGCTGTGATGGAAGCCGAGCATTTGGTTGAAATATTTAATCTCAGTGTCTGACTTTTTCTTGCAAACAAAGTTTTAAAATTCTAATCGTGAATCAAATCCGTGCCAAAAGTACGAAGCCTGAATCTCTAAATTCCACCCCGACCTGAATTCACCTCGACAGAGTAAAAACAATTCGTTTCTGTTAGCAAAACTCTTTTTTTTTGGGGAAATAAACGAAAGATAAGGAGGATGAAGGGACAAAGTAAAAAATGGACATAGATGAACCGAATATTTTGCCACCTGGCGGTCAAAATAAATATTTATCTTTAGAAGCTTTGAAATAAAGTAGCGTTGTATGGTAATATTGTAGAAAGTTATACAAAGAAAGTAAAATATTTAAATAATAGGGATTATTTCGTAAAACTCACTAGCCGAAAAACTTATCCAATAACTAAATACTTGATCTGATGCTTGTTTACTATTCTGCTTAACAAATATTTAAAAATAAATTATTCTTATCGTGAAAGTACCTACTTAGCTTCCTGCCGAGTGTTTATTTTTCCAGTGTACCTATAAAAATTAGAACATAGATATAGATCCGATAATTTATTGGAGAAGCAGAACAATTATGTATTGTTCAAACATGCCTAGAATTTATTGTTTTTTTTAAATTACATCTCATTGTAGCAAGATCACAACGCGCTTAAATATATTTTTTTTATGAAAACATCCTCGATAGTAAAAAAAATATATTTTTAACTTATAAAACTTATTTGTAAAATCACCACCAATTAATCTCTACCCTTGAACCAGTTTATATGGTACCACTTTGGCTTATTTCTCATACTTAAGTGTTCTTCTTCTTCGTGTGTGGTATTCTATCTAAGATAGGCGATCAAATTAAATAATACTGATTTATTCTGTGCATGATGTGTAAGATCTCTATCATTTTGGACTCTGAGCTACATTTTGAAGTTACACAGCGAAGATAACCTTTATCTATCTGGTTTCTATCTCCCCCTACATAGTTGAGTTGTAAAATATTGTATTTCTCAATACAGAGAACGCATTCGAAGTATGCAGCCTTCCTTCGTTAAATAGGTATCCATGCGTCTTAGTACTTCATGTGTAATGTGGTCAACCCAGTAGATCTTTAGCATACGTTCATATCGTCTCATCTCAAATGGCTCCAGTTTTTTAATAGTGGCTTCATTTATTTTCTAGATCTTGACTCCGTAGAGCAGAATAGGTATAACATAGCTTTTTATTGCCCTCCAGCGGGTACTCAGACTTGTGTCTCGATTTCAGAAGAGATTTTTCATTTTCACAAAAGTGCTTCATACCTTTGATTTCGAAGTTTGGGTCTCAGTTCTCTTTTAGACAAGTTGAATCCTTATATCGCTCGTTGTTTTAGTTTTAGATAGGTATTGAATTTATAAAATATATATAGTTTTTAAATATTTATAATTTTGATACTGTTAATTCATGGTGAAATTTCATGTTTATTAAAACACTTTTTAACTTTTTTCAACTTTTTATTATTAACTATTACCGGTTTTAGCCTATCATATAATACCAAATTACACCTAAAATAAATCAAGCAAAAGGTGATATAAAAAAAACTTCAACAGCCAGTGAAATTTTTTTCTATATATACAAAATCTAGAGAATGGTAAATAAAATTTCACAATGCTTATCCAAGCAAAGATTGCTTCCATTTAAAATTTTCTAGTCTTTCATACGTACGGGGTAGACGTATTTTTCTCATGTATTGTGACGTTATGATGAGTATGTCCACGTGTGAGGGCCCACCAAAAACGTCAGATATAAAATGTCGTACTGTATATGGGACCGGGCGCAGTCCAGCAACCTATGAGAAGCCCGCTGATCGGCCAAGGGAGAAGCAAGATGGCAGAGCTGACACTTTTTTCACGAAAGCGGATCGAAACTGAGGGGTCGAAGGAAGAAGAGCTATCCAAGATGGGAAAGAAAAGGCGCAAGATGAGAGGGCGAAGCTCATAAGAGCCACAATTGGAGAGGCCGAGCATTCTTGGCGATATTTTTGGAGAGATGGCGGCGTGTGTTGCATTGGCAAATTCTGTGATGGCGGCGTGCTTTGGGTTAGCAAATTTGGAAATCGTGGGTTCGAGTTCCGGAAACTGATCCGCGCTGGCCACCGTCAGCTTGGATCTCCAAATGCCAGGTCATCATAGCCAGATGCTTGATGAATCAAAGAGTGCAATGAAGCATGGAACACGAGAACATGTAAACAAACCTGTGTATGTCAAGAGAAGTATGGGTAGGTTGTAAAAGTTGTTTTTGTTAAATAATAGTTGTTAAGAGAACAAAATTGTATATTATTGTTTAAACTAACCTCCCCTATAGACGATGAACTTCACCCGGAAAGAACCAGTAATCTGTGAGTGCCGATTTTAGCTGGCCGGTAACATGCGGCTCGGGGCCTGGCGTTTTATTAATGTCATAGAAAGGATGCCGGATCCGGATATTTAATAAAAATAGTCAAAATAGCAACTGGAATATATTAATTTTCATATTTTTGTTACTGTTTTAAAGGGAAATCTAATAAAAATAAAATAAAACTATTAGTTTTTGGAAGAAATCTATAAGAAAATAAAGATTAATTCATATTAGAACGTTAATATTTTTTATAGTAACCAGATAGAAGCAAAATACAAAATAGGTTTGCAATTTTAATTTCTTAAAACTTGTCTTTATAAAAATCGGAATGGATATTAGAGGCTGCGCTCCTCTCGCTGAAGCTTAGGGGTGAAAGATCTTAATAGAGCTTTAACATTTCAAACACGCGTTGGACGAAACGAACTTTGATTCGGAGAAAGATTAAATTATCCCCAACCTGTTTTCCGGTCTGCAGCGAAAATGTTCCAACGGTAAAAAAGGCGGCAAAAAACACAATTTGCCGAAACTCGTTTACGATTAAAAAAAATACTTCGTGAAAACTCGTTTACGATCGTTTTAATTCGTCGGTCACGTGATCCGAGAGTGACCCGGCTGATTGGGTGGGGGTAGAAAGCCAGCGGGGAGGATTGCTTTTATTTTCCTTCCATAATAAATACCACAAAGAAGTAATGATTTATGACGTGATGTGTTTTTGAAGGGTGGTGCATTTGGGGAGTACAATGACCTGGTTAGAAAGATTTTTGTGACATTTTTTTGAGTTACTACTGTACTGTAATAAAGGGTGTTGATATGGTCATGTAATTTTTTTAAAGAAGGAATTATCACTTCTTCAATATTACCCAAATTACTTTGTGGCCACATATTATATAAATAATAAGAAAAAATACTTTGTTTAAATCACTAATTATTGATTATTCAATATGTTTCAATACCTATGGTATCCTCTTCGGGAAACAATGAATACTGAAAATAAAAACAAAACTATAAAGTTACGGGTAACTAAGTAGGAACTAAACAAATTTAAAAGGTGACTATTTGTAAATGGCATTTGCAAATAGTCACTTTTGTTTTCATATTAGTTCCTACTTAGTTACCCACCACTTTAAAGTTTTGTTTTTATCTATGCTTGTATTTTTAATTTCAATATTCATCGTTTCCTGAAGAAGATACCATAGGCATCGAAACACGTTGAATAATCAATAGATAGTGGTTTAAACAAAGTATTTTTTTTTATCATTTAAGAAATTATTAATTTATCGATTTAAAAACGTAAATAATACTTATGTATGAGTACAGCTTCATATATGATATCTTAAAACAGTAGACGGCACAGTAAGTAATAATACTATTTTAATGAACCGGTTGTATTATTCAAAAATAAATAAATATTTTACCATTTTCCTAATCATACTGGTCGGATTTAAGATCTTTCATGCGAAAGAATGGAGAAATGGACTGATTGCAGTCAAATCCAATCCCGGGCCAAAATTTCAAATCCGGAATTTGGTTTTGATAATCCCGGGATCAGTCCTGGGATTAGAAAATGCTCATTAATTTTACATTAAAAAATTCAGAAATAACAAATAAAATTGACGTAAATAAGGAATTTTTATGTTTAAGTAAGGAAATTGTAAATTTAAAAAAAACGTAAATAATAAGGCAAGATAGACAAACAACAAATAAATGTTATTGTTTTGGCTAATATTCCCGAAGCAAAAGCAGTGAGTGTTTCGTCAATTAGTCTTGATCTAATAGATATAATTAATTCAAAATATTGATTCCGAAGCTTTCGGGATTACGTATTAATCCTAGGATTCGTATATAATGTAAACCGGATCTGAATACCGGAAATCGAGGACCCCATATATCCTCGCTTCTTCCGTATGTATATGAAACATTAAGAATTATGGTGATTTAGTGTTTACTACAGTACTAACGATAGTTGGCGTTTATTTACAGATTGAATTTACACTTGTTTGTTGTATCATAAAAAGTATACGATAAATGTAGTACACTGGAGGCGGTGCCGAGGTGCGAGCAGATGTATCCGAGGAGCTGGTTAGGATAAGAGTGGCCGGTTCTGGGCTACCTCAGACTGATTGCGACGCGACATATTGTTGTCTGCTTTGGCAGGTACCAGTCGGTACTGTATGGCTGTTGAGTGATTTCTTACAAGGTCATGTCTGTGGGGCACGAGCAGGACCACCACAGTACCGTAAGGTAGTTAAAATAAACACGTCACTTATAGACGGGTGATGGTTTATTCTAGGTTCTACGATGTTAACGATTTAATTAATAGAGCACGTTAAATGTAAGTAAAAGATTATAATGTTATTTGGTTTATTTCAGGTGGGTAGTAAAGTTAGATGGCGTAATCTCCAAATTTACACTGTTTGAAATGATCTTATCTTCGTAGTTAGCCCATTCTGCTCTACCAGTGTGCAGCCCTCTGGTGGTCCGCATTTGCATTCCTATTCGTGCTACTACTGGTCGGAAGATATTCTACGTCATTACTAAAAAATAGTCGGACATATACTATAAGTAATGAAATACCATATTACAGAACCTATATTTATAAATAGTTTGGGTACATCTATTTTTAAAAAATGTCGGCTCGAACCATAAAAGTATAATGTGTACGGCGAGATGAGGAGAGAATGTATTGAGTTAAGAATTATTAATAAAATCAATAAAGACTTATTAAACATTAAAAAAAATTATGAGACCCCAGTGACTACCCTAAAATATAAAGTAAAATAACATATTCTTACATATTTTTTTGTTTCCTTGTTATGTTATATTATATTCACGTATCCACCAATTAAATATTGTGAACTAGCTCTGTTACATATTTTTTCGAAAGATTTTTTATTTTATTTATATCTTTCTAAGTAATTCATCTAATTTATTTTAACTTTACTATAACACGATTTATAAGCATGTCCCACCACTCTTAATGGAAATAACTGTATATTATATGAACATACCAATTAGGTGTAGGATAATGCATACTTTTAGTTCATTAACATATTCTTATCTAATTTATTGTTGCCATGTTATATTTCATTAATAAAAAATAAAACAATGTAAATAAAAAAATATATAAATAATAACTATATAAAAGACAATCCCTACTGTAAAACGGTAATGCAGTTCAGCAAAAAAAAGTATATGTGTTCCGGATTCATAAAACACATTTTTCGCGCGTCTTGAGAATGAAGCGCGCCGCGGGTGAATCTTGGTGGCGACTGCAGGAGTGACGGAGGCGTCATACACGAGCAGTCCTTCCGAATTCCGGTTCCCCGAGATCCACTGGTCCTTCCACTGGAATCCCTACCCATCGTCGACCCTTATATCCAGGTTCCCTTATTTCCTTCCTTTCCCCCACCCCTGCGGCGATTCCGATTTACGACCGGAATCGTCGTAATCCAATACGCGGGACACGCAATCCGGAGATCGCGCAATTCGTTCATTAGATCCTATCGACGCAGGATTTACGTTTGCTTTACAATATACATGTAATAAAGTTGAAATAAATTTAAAAAAATGTATTTTTAGTAATATCGAATCATTTTAAAAAAAATTCAATATAACATTACTGGGTGTTATAAATGCTTCGTAGATTGATCAGGGAGTTTGTAATAAAAAATAAATTGTAAAATAATACATTCGAATTCGAAGAGATTGTATGTATAATAAATAAATTTCGTTCGGCCTTCATTGTTTGACCTATTTATGCACATACTAGATTCTTTTTTCTCTGACTCGTTTTTTTATTAAATCATTTATGTAGTCTTGTAAAAAATTGATTCATAAAACAGTTAGTTGTATATATAATAAAAATTAAATCTGATTATTATTATTATTACAATCACCACCCACTTTGAATACGCCTGATTACGACTCTTTTTAATATAGGTGAAAATTACGGGTAAGAGATTTATCTGAAATTGTTTTAATTATTTAATTACTCTACAAATAAAATGTGATTTCATTAAAATTAATACTTTGTTCAATTTAAACAAATAATAATAAACGAAACCGTTTAAGTTTGTTAAATATGTTGACATTTCGACGCAGTGCCATTTGCTTGAAAGCTTCGTTACAATAATTTGTCTGAATCAGGTTTTAGAAGTCCTGAACGGAATTGTCAATAGTGACCGCGACACAGTGATTCCGGTCCCCATATATCTCACGGCGAGCCAGTGACAGCTCGGGCTGACACGAGACGGAGCAGCGGACTTGCTGGCTCGTTTAAATATCTAGTAGGATTAGATAAATTAATAATATTTATTTTTAATTTATCGTTTTATGGTGATACAATATATGTCGTTGTATTATGTGTTACTATTTTTTGATGGAATAAACAAATCAAATTCGTTAGATCGACAGATATTGTTTTTTTTATGTTCACAAGATCATAAGGACGTTATGAAGTGAGATGTAGGAAAGCAAGAGAGTCCAAAACAAGGCCCGCGATTGTAAAGAAAGCAGGCAAGAAGATAAGTTCGCGCTGTAGAAGTCGACTAAAATACTACGATGCTCAGTTGTGAACATATTAATTGAGAGAGAGAGAGAGAGAGAGAGAGGAAAGCCAATTATTAGTTTTTAAAATCTGGTCATCAAATAAAGCAAATTTTAAAACGATCTTTTGATTCTTCTAAACACAGTCTAAATCATGATGTTAAAGAATTATCACTCATTTCAAATAAAGAATTGGACTTAACATAGGTGGTTTAAAATCTCATTGCCACGTAAGATTATGTACAATGTAAAAAATGCACGTTACACAAGACTATACAGGTTACGCATAGACATGCACGTTGCGCACGTCATGAAATTTTTTATTATTATAATTTTTAGTTAATTGAACTTAAATAATAGATGTACAGCACATTTTTAATGTGCGTATCAAATAATTTATTTGTTTATTTTACATAATATTATTTTTGACCAATTTTATAAAAATAAAGACTATTAAATATTAAAATTCATTTCATGTACTTATTACGCTATGCATTCTAATACAACTTCCCCCCCCCCAGCCGTGCATCGGTATATTTTAATTAATAATTATATTAATATTTTTGACAAAACTAACTGACATTTTATATTCGTCAAAAATACGTCTCAAGATACATTTTTGTCTAAGAAGTAGTGTTACATCGATACACATTGATTAGTTATTTCGTAATCCTCGTTATGTAAACGTAATAAACTATGTTTACAATAATTATTAGATTAACTAGGCTCGAGGGCTAGCTGGTTTTGTACGATATTTTATGTAAAAAGTATTATCATTAAAAAGTTTACCATTTTATAAATAATTGTTAAAAACTCAGGCAAAACTTGACATGCCAAAGGTGTCTGCTATGTGGGCTGACATTTCCGCGGCATCACTGACAATCCAGTTGGTCGTGGCTTGGTCGGGTCTGTTTCAGTGGTGGAAATGGGAAAAAAAATCTGTAATTAAATTTTTTTATACCTGATCAGTTTTCTGCGACGTTTACAAAAATATGACTTCGGTCTCCTATGTATTAATATTATATTATAGAGGCCTTATTTTGAGAAACAAATGAAAAATATTTGAATCACAAACACATACTGCATGCATCAAGTAAGTCCATACATATCAAATATTAATTCCAATATAGTACTGTTAAATATAAATTGTTATTATATAAATATATGTACCTGACATTGCTCGAAATTCAGATATAATTATAGTATAAAATAGCCGTATTTGGAGAGGGATAACATTCAAAACAATATAATACACATTTATATAAGGGAGAGGGTGAGTTTGCGGGGGGAGGGGGGGAAGTGTCCTAAAGAGTAAGTATGCAAAATTTGGTATAGATCAATTAAGGAATATGATTGTATACAGATCAGATAGAGAGACATTCAGTTTTATGTACATAAAATTTGTTAATACTGTATACACGTATATATATATAAATATATATTTTTTTAATTGGTGGCTAAAAGTTTGCTCGATTTGCAATCCAGCATGTATTTGATTTATACATGAAACAATTTTTTTTAAAATTAATTCTATCATTAGGTATATTTAATTATTTTTAAATATACTTGACAATTAAATAAATATACTAAAGATTATTATGTGTATGGTTTTTACATATAACAATATCTCTATTAAAAATATTTTAATACAAATTACATTAATCAATTAAAAAGATATATAGAAAATAATCTATGTTTATAATAAATATATATTTATTTGTTACCGGAACTTACACATTTTTTTGTACATAAATATTAAAAAAACAATTATTAATATTTTTTTGCATACTAGATGAAAAAATTATTATTTAGACATTACTGAAATTTTTTTACAATAATAATTGATTATAAAATACATGTTATAATAACATACAAAATATAATTATACATATGTATTTTTGTTTGTTAATAGTCATCTATTTAATTGTCTATTACGATAAGTCATACATGTAATTGTACATTACTATGGAGAGACAATTGAACTAAACAATGGACCTTTATTCTCTCGAGACATAAGTCTCTTTGTGCTGGCACACTCAAAAGTAAGATTGAAAAGATTGAAAAAATAAATGAGAAAACTGTTTATCAAACAGTTTATAGCAAATTTATTGATTTTTCAGTTTAGTTCTGGCTTGCCAAAATTCTTTACACTACAACTGTGAAATATAATAGATAATTTCATTAATATAAATCATTATCTCGTGTCTGAAATTGTACAAAAAATGTCACTGTGATTTAGAAAATAATCCGTTTCCTTCACTGGATGTTTGTCGAAAGGGGATGAAGTTGAAATGCAGATCACGTGCCTTCCGATTCGCAAAACCACTTTGCGTCATACTCTCGCGTAAGTGTCGTCGAGCGCGGACCGGGCGGAGCCGTGGCTGCGGTACACGGAGCGTTGTGAAGTCGGCGACCGGGTCAGTAAAGATCCGAACCAATCCATCTTAGCGTGACGCACCGCGACGAATGAAAACATTGGATTGATTTTTAGCTTTTAAAATATTTAAATTAAAATATAAATGCATTATATTTCTAAGACGCATGTAGCATAATATAACTATATATAATATATTTTTTCTCACAAATGTTCTCCTATTTTAGTGTCTGCACAGAACTAAATACTCGTAACAATGTTCTTACATATTAAAGTCCATCCATAAACCTCCTACAAAATATTCAGATTTCTTAAAAATCTGTTTCATATGCGCTATTTATTTTATTTTATTTTTAACGTCCCAAAGGGTAATGTAACTATATAAATATGCTTTAAATTGTAACACACTGCATTTTTTTGATGTCCTTTATTTATAATTATTTTTTTACAGTTTTTAAAAATAATGCGCCCTCACTATTTTGTGTCGAGGTAGAATATTTGTTAACATTTAACTGCCAACTTTTCTTAAAATGGAAGACACTACATAGGGTAAGACTAGGCTTTAAGGGTCTTGACTTTTCTATCAAAAGCTGGGACCTGTCGTCCACAGATGGCAAAATTAATTAAAAATATGACTTTAATCCCTGTAAGTTTGCAAGGTCCAAAAGTACGTGTTAACACGCTTATAGTTTGGTGTGACATATCAAATTTGGCGTGTTAACGCGCTCATGTCATTTAAAAGGTTAAGACACAAATTAAGTGAATCGACAAGAAATTAATCATGCAGAAAAAAAACAATATTCGGTTGATACCGGGATAAGTAAATATTATATTAATATTTTTTCGATAAATAGATCTTTTTGTTGATTAATTTGAATCGTATTAAAAATACCACAGAACTATGTTCTAAAAATGCATTTTCACAACAAAAATTTGTTCTCCTTAAAATTGTTTATTAAGAATTGTTTAAATGTTACATGATAACTTGAACACTACAATAAGGGATAGAAAGATGATAGAGGGCTTGCTTAGCACGTGTGAGGTAACGAGTTCAATTCTCGATTATTATTTTCATTTTCTTCTCATTTCAGCAGCATGCTGTTTTGATTTAAAGTATTAGTTGCCATTGTATATCATTGATCTTCTGTTTTCTGAAGCTTGTTTCCAAGTACAGTGGCAGATTTAAGCATAGGCTACATATAATACCATATTAAGGCAAAAAAAATCCTCTAAATTAAAAAAATATATTTTTAAGAGATAGATATTATATATATAGAAAAAACATCATCAAACAATTTAACCATCTGCTTTTTTTATCTCCTCGTGTATATGATAGATGTTAGTAGGTACGACTAGACATTACGATGCAAAATAATAATTTGCTGAAAATCTAGAATAATACCTTCGTTGATTAATATATTATAATGGTGTTTATTATTATGAATATATGTTATTAAATTTTCAATCTTTTATATTTTTCCGTTATACAATCGACGAGTGGTTACAACAATGTCTGTAAAAATTTATACGTTGTGTATTTTGGAAGGGATGGCTTAATATTGTTGTTTACACAAGGGGTGGGGAAACGGGATGTAGGAAAGGTGATAGGTATTTAGTATAGGGACAGAAAAATAAGGGCTCATGGATCAACCAGGAAGCACGACTTACTTGGATTTTTTTTCTTTACTCACAGCTCTCCTGAACTCCAGAAACAACTTCGCCGATTCACACGATAAACACAATAGTAGTTTCGGTACGCGCCGCGAGAAAACCGAAACACACAATAGCAACAGTAACTGTACCATCAAACCAGTGCGACGTTCACTTCTTGATAGTCATAGACAACACCACTCACAAAAGTCGTGCTCTGAGGTATAGGGTAAAGGGAGACAGATAGGTATAGTAAACCTAATGGAGCATTCACATATGCACGGATATCGGCAATCTGTGGATCTGTCATAAATATCGAACAACTGTTTGCACATAGAGTCCCATATAACCTAAATTCTCCACTGGATCAGGTATCGCTTTTAATATTGGTCTATTGAAGGTTTGCTCTCGGGTTTTTTAATTGTCCTGGGATTACTGAGAGTACATAATCTACTTTAGTATAATGGTTATCTATTGTGCTAGTATTGATCTTCGATCTTTTAATTTCATTTACCCAGTAAGATGAAATAAAAAGAATAAAAAGGTTTATATACACTGAATCTAGTCACTATACCGCACTTAGTTTACTTTTAAGTACATTACAAGAATTAAACGAATTAAAACGCGGGAGTATGCAATTTATGGATTGTGGATTCCAGACACCAGCCAAGAAATACGACCGCTACTCAGGGACGGTGATAAAGTGCTCGTGGATCATCCGGGCCACGCTCCACCACTTGACCTCTGGCAGCTGCTGGGCGCTTTTCTCGTATGGTCTACATTAGATTGGAGCGCGCCCCGGCTAGGGCTCGTTTCGCCGGGTCATCAATATATAGCGGCAGGCGTCCGCCACAGGTGTATTGATAACTAAACGGCACAATTATATAAATAAATATAATAAATCACATGTTTAAAAGTTCTACGCCTCTGTCTAAACGCAACGGTGTGCATATTTTTAATTAAAGCACTTGTTTATAGTTTCGAGAGGAGATCATAAACATTTTCCGTGAATACACACAATCATTATTGGAAGTATATTCCTGGCCGGGCTGCACATCCCCATTCTCACTCATTTTGCATGGTTAATGGTGGTTTAATTATCGTGACCCAATTGCTCATCATTGCGCAAGACGAGAACAATAGCTCCACGTCTCATCTCG
Organism: Eubasilissa splendida; assembly: GCA_031772225.1. Taxonomy (NCBI): domain Eukaryota; kingdom Metazoa; phylum Arthropoda; class Insecta; order Trichoptera; family Phryganeidae; genus Eubasilissa; species Eubasilissa splendida. The sequence continues at coordinate 13,636,012 of CM062855.1, read as the reverse complement.
TGCAGAGCCTGCACAGCCTGCACACCCTGGACCCTTAATCAGCGCGCGGCTCACTGCGGAGCCGGATAACCCATCATAGATGGTTTACTTCATCGAGGGGGGTTCCACAGCCTAATTGATCGATGTTATTTATTTTACAAACTCATCATGTCGGCTGATCGGTCACGCTTAATAAATAACACGCACGGAACGACATTTCAGTTCAAATTCTCATGCCATTAATAACAGGTATACTAAATTCATTCACAAAGTCTAGTATTTTATTTTAAATAAAATCAAGTGAGAACAATTCATTCTCTCGTGATTATGTGTGAATTTTGTACGCGTGTGTTATGTGCACATTTCACAGGTAGGAAGGAAGGAATAATTTTTATTACATTTATTTCTGACATTTTAAAATTACATTCGTTAGAAAATGGGTACTAGGCATGTAAGGACGTTCTCAATTCACAAATAAGGTTTTTACCTTTTTTACCGTGACGTGAAAAGAGCTATTTTAATTTATGAACATGTTAATGTTGTGCCTTTGTGAATTTATAGTGTCATAATGTACTCGTTAGTTTGACGTATATGTGTACTGGATAAAATAAGTAGTCACCATTGTAACGAGTATGATGACACTATTTTTCTAATATTACTTTAGTGCAAATTTTATTTTTAGAGGACGCGAGTTAAACAACATATTCGGTCACTCCTACGTAAAGTATTCTAAGTAAAAAACGACATTTTTAATCATTCTAGTATTTTGTATTTATTTGATACTTATTTACGTGGCAGATTTTCTAAAAAAAATATAATGTATTTTATGATGTAGGTAATAATTTTTAATTTTTAAATTTAAATTCATAATTTTTAAAAAATTACAGCCATTTAAAAATGTATCAAATACGTGCAAAAAAAATACTAGATTGATTAAAAGTGACATCTTTTACTTACTATATTTTACTTAGGAGGGGTCGATATGTGAAAATAAAACACTTGTTTTCACATATGTGATTATGAAGTTTTAAAAACTTACCTCGGAGACAGTAAATAATACAATGCAAATTCCTGATAAAGCATTTTACAACAATAGTTTTATTAACTGAAAATCAATCCCAATTACAATTATGTAATCATATTATAATACTTATTTTCAAATATAATTACGGAAAAATCACAGTTTTCCATCCGTCGAAGACAGTGCCGATGTTTTATTTATAGGGTCGCTAAGGTATCTCTTCCTATATAGATTCCGCGGCAATTTAGCTGTCATGTAATAGCTATTGGATTGAATGCTGGAATTTTCCAGAATTCTCGTATCATATCGGAATTACATCGATGTGAAATAATGTATAAAACAAACGTGCCAACTTCAGGTACGTTATTATTTAATAAATCATTGAATGGGTATCACGCTCTGTCAATAAATCAGAAAGCAGACGATGTTTGTTTAAGAAGACACAATTTTAATTTATATATTTTTTACACTTCTATTTATGTGTGTATTTCTCTCATGCAATAATATTTTTGTAAACATTATTTTATTATTTACAATGTTATGTTACCTAACTAATTTACCATCACGCTGCTTGTCCGCGGGGGTAGGCAGAGAGTCGATTATTAAAGCTTCTAACAGGACCATCCTATTATAATCAAATATGAAACCAAATAAGTATACATTTTTTATTTATTACAATTATTATTATATTTACTTTTCCCTAAAACTATTGATTAAAGATATACAAAAGGATCTGACAAATATAAATTAAGCGTTTTAACCAAATATTACTAAAAATATAAAAGATTTCAAATTAATCAAAATAAATACATAAATAATATAATTTGTTTTCAAACATTACTTTTCGTTGTTCTTTGGTTTTCTTATAATTTTCAACAGGTAGTTTGAAATAAAGAAAACAGGTTAAGTGCTCAATAAGAAAGATAATAAAAGTGTTTGGTTATATATTCAAATTATATATTTTTAAAGATATTAATAGTTAAATATTTCCACGTTATAATGTTTCAGCCCTGACTGGAAGCATAGAATAAACAAAGTTGGAACAATGGGCCATGAATACGGTTTTGATTCTCATCGATTACCTGTGACCGTTTGTCAATTAATGTCATTCCAAACGTATTCCCGAATTATTGCACAGATATTAGTGCTTTGTTCTGTTCAGTTGAAAGATTAATTTAGATAAATTATATATATGTGTAAATGAGCATTCAAAGAACTAAACATCGGAACATATAAAATAATTACGTAACATTATTATTAATATTTTTTGCACAAGAGGTTGGGAATTGAGATATAGGATGAATGGAAAGAATTTGATACAAATACAAAACAGAAGGTGCTCAAGGACCAACCAGGAAGAACACGACCTACCTGAGGTGCTACCAATGGTGATTTTTTATCTGGATTTAATATTTTCGCTGTGCCACAGGTTTTCCGATTTTACTATTCTACACGACAATCCTACCCGCATAGGACAGGGATCATTCTATCTACATAATGGTGCATCCAGACACGCGCACAGCGACCGGCAATTTATGGATTTATCATAAAGATCGAACAAATATATTACCAGATGTTAAAAAATAATGATATATCTATGGAGAATATATAATGAAGATGGCACTAGATCGGTTCCGGCAAATGCACAGGTAATTATATTAAAATATTTTATGTTGTTACCATTAAAAGCATGCAAAGATGTATATTAAAATGGGTACGATTTAATAGTACATTAAAATAAATACTTTGTTCTATAAAACGAATTGTTTCATAAAAAATTAACATTAAATGAATATATCTTTGTGCAATAAAAAATATCTAACCTAACCTTGTTAATTTTTATTATTTTAATGCACAAATATTCGTTCGAACAAAGTTTTTGTTTTAATGTACGTATTAATAGTTCTCTATTTTAATGTATGGCATATTATAATACGGGATTATCTTCATTTATGTCCATAATTTACTTAATGTAGACCCGTAGATAGACCTAATTTGTATGCCAATCAGAGGATGTTTACAAAGGTGGATGAACGGAGGAACAGTGTGATTTTTTTCTACCATGAGGTCGATGAAATACCGGAGTTAATATTAATCAATCACATTTTCTTTACTCATTAAAATACCGGTAGAGAGACATCACTGAACTTTACTTACTTAAAGTGGTCTAAACAAGACGATAACCATCTTTTGGCTAGAGAAAATTGTAGATTTTTCAAGCGTCTTAAAATAGTCTTATACTAAAAAAAAAATTATAAACATCACCTAGAAATTAGATAGTAGTGGAATTAATATTTGATTGGGTCTTTTATATGATGGTTTGAATCATAAAAATATATGAAGAAGAAAAATGAGAGAATTAATTCATATCCAAGCGGTGGCAGTACACAAGTGACGTTAACCGTATACAGAGTGCTTTTTAGAGCATTTCACATTGAGACCGCTAAAAATATACCAAATTTTCTCGGACATAGATATTGAAATTTTTTTATTATTACTTATTACCAACAAATATTTAAAACAGGTAGTTGTAAGAATACAGATTTGTAAATAGGCAGGAATTGAGCGCCTTCTCTAATCAAAACAATCAGTTTCTTGAAGGTGTTCGTTATCTTAATTTATTTGGAGCATCTTGACATTCTGCCCGGTTTGGTTCAATTTCGTGAATTTGAATACTTAGTAAATGTTAGTAGTAAATAATTTGAATTCTTAGTTTTGAATAACTTAGTAAGAAATATAAATATATATATATTTATGCTTATTATACACAATTACTAACAATCACTGGGCTATTACATAATTTAGTTATAAGTTAAGAACCCTATATCGAATTAAAAATGCACAATTTAAAACACTAAAATATAATTTAAAATAATCTAGTTATATAAAGACACAAAAATATTTGAATACAGTGAAAAATTTGAAAGTCTTTTAAATTTTACACTTTAAAGTTGAAGATAAATTTCTTAGATTGATTTAAAAATCAGATAAATATACAGGATGTAATAGACTTAGTCCACAATATTTTATGGGTGGATACCTGACGAAATTTTTTAAGGAATATGTGTAAATTCTGCATTGTTACGAAAAATATTATTGTTTGAAATTTTCACAAAAATGTGTTAAACACTAAGTCTACGTACGTCGAAATAAATATTTGCGTAATTTACCCATTATTTATCTATATCTTTGCTTCAAGCTCTAAATCATCTAACATAAAATAGTCTGGCTATTCGAAATTCAATGAACTTTAATTTATTGTATTCAATATATATCATATATAAAAAATCGCACATTTACGATTTTTTTGAAATGGTCATATCTCTGACATTGTTGAGATTAGGCATATATTTCTTGAATGTTTTCAACTAGTAATTTAGTCAGGTATCTACACATAAAATATTGTGAACTAGATTTGTTACACTCTGTATATTCTATTATTTTAAGCTGTTATATTTCTTGTAACTAATAAAATAATGCTTATTATTATACACACGTAAATGCTTTAGTAATAACATTTAAATGTCTTGATATTATTATTTAGTTGATTAAAAATTCTAATTACTTAAATTTACGCAAATTATAATGACTAATACAATATTTTGTATAATTCCGGTATAATGTGTTCTTAAGAAATTGCCAAAACAAAGAAATTAAAATATAAGGAACATTGTTTAAAAACATAAATACAAGTTGTTCAAAGACGCGCTTCTCAAATCTATTCACAAAACAATTTTCTGTCACAAAATATAAGACGCCGACTTTTCAGGTAAAGCTCTTTACAAAAGTTTCCCGCGAGTGATTATGAAAAGCTACCCCCGGCGACTGTAGCCGATAAATCAGTCGCCCCCGACATTAGTCGAAAGCTTCCCGTATTCCGCTGCGTTAAGTTCCGGTCATCTCCTGGGACCCGGCGAACTTCCGAAGCCAGCACCGGCCGAGGGACCGCTCCCAGCGCGAAATAAGATTGACCGCCGTAGACGAAATCAATGGTGCGCCGGAGGAGGAAGACGGCGATGAATAAAGATGAGGGTGCGCCACCCCTAAGTGGAGTTTTTACTCAATAATGTCGAGCTATTGGACAAATCGATAATAATTGTTGTCAGACAGGTGAAACATAAAATGAGAAAATAATTATAGGTTCTAACTCTAAGTACAACGATGTTAAAAAATGTTACGCGTATTAAATAAAAAACAATATTTGCTCGTGCTGTAGACTTTTCCCCGTGCTACTTTGATTTTGATTTTTAGGCTAAAATGTTTTATTATTGTGCATTTAAAATAATTATAAACAATTTTTTTTACTTTTTAATAGATCTGCATTCAGTGTTTAATATTTATCTTCTATTTTTACTTTTCACAACTTGCATTTTACTTCTAGTTTTGACCAAAAGCTTGCCTGATCTGATAGTTTTAGGAGTCCAAGGGTTGTAATAAAGATATAAAAAAATAAATATTTTATAAAATATAACGCAAATGTGTAAATATTCCATAGTTGAGTATATCCCTCGCGTTTAAGTACGGTTATATCGAAACTTTTCAGGTATAGCCTTGACAATGGCACGTTTTACCATAACGAAACATTGGCCTAGGTTTTTTCATGAAGAATATTTATAAAAAATGCATACAAATCTAGAAGAGACACTATTTAAATACACTAGTGCTCGCGAAAACCTTATTAAACGTATATATTAAATTGAATATATATATTATCTATAAATATATATTTAATTTAAGCTTTAAAGTTATTGATATTTATTGGTATTGGTACTTTTTTATATGCATCTTTTTTCTATAAAACTCTAAGCTAAAAAAACGACTTTATCTAATTTAAAAATCCAGTAATAAACCAGTATTCAATATTCATGAAAATACTCTATTGACTTTCCCAAATTAATTAAGATAATTAAATTTAAATTAATCCCTTCAAAGTGAGTGGCTTTGAAAAGTCTGAAGGGATATTGCATTTAAGTATTTTGCCAGCATTATAATGTTGCTTCATTCAAGAATGTTTTAATCAAATCATGGCAGGGGAACTCGCCCCATTTGACTATGAGGGGATGCTTTCAGAACTGCATATTTAAAATAATGATATTTTTATTTTATTTCAAAAGACTGGTATTTGATATATGAGATACGATAAACAAAGATTGGAAAATAAAAAAGAAATTTTTAATAACTAAAAAATATTGAATGTTTGAACGATGATTGTTACTAAAGGGGTAAGGAGACGTTTGATATTTCGTGTTCAATTTATGCAAAATAATTTTTGTTTTTCTACGGCATAATTGAATTATTAAAATCATAACTTTTCTTTGTTTGAACAATGAATCACATAAAATTCAATAAAATTTAGACTAGATTTATTTTTAACGATAAAGTAATAAAATAAAAGAGAACATATTATTATTGTGAAGATGTAGTTTTTCAGAACAGAGTAATGTGGTATTTTAATATAAATTAAATGTATCAATAAGAAAGATATACAGATAAAATCTATTTATTAAAAAAATATTTTTGTTGCCACCCGGACTCTTTCAAATAATGGAATAACAGATGTATCAATTTGAAAGTGCAACGTATAAGTTTGAAAATTTGTTAACTTACTGTTACTTCTATTGGCACCACTAGGTTTCTTGGTTTATAATAATGTACATATGTGTGTGTGAGTATTGCCGCCCTTTTTTCGGAAGGCTAAGAAGACGGTAACCGACAGGCGTCATTTTTGTTACATCCCGTGCTTCGACCAGTCCAGCGGTCTAAATAAACCACCAGTGCGCGCTTAGATCGGTCGAAATCTAAAGAAGGCAACCCAGCTAAAAGAACAACAACATCGGACTAGAAAGACAGCAAAATTAAAAAGGTTTGTGCAGTTCATAGTGTGTGCTTATTATTAATCGGAAACCTGGGAACCAGCTATAGAAGATATTTACATAAACACTTACAATATTAACATGGTAGATCGGCGCACTTCTCCGGATTCCCAATTTCTTGATATATTTAGGAATTAAACATCAATCTGAAATTATGCAAATCAAAATCTTTAGATATTTTTGCCATATCACCAGTCATGAGGACATTATAAAAAAATTGGTTATCTAAGGAGGGGTAGAAACAGTCAAATCTTGGGGAAGATCACCAACACGAAGTATTAACCTGATTAGAACTTCGATGCAGAGCTATGCCACAGACCGGATCTGGTAGCGACAGATTACCTATGACGTCATCCGCAATTTGCAGCAGTTTGGGTATCACGACTGCTCTCATCGAAAGTAAGATGAAGTTAAAGAAGAAAATAGAAACTTACTGTTCTCTATACTATTCGAACGATTACTCTTTAGAATCCTGGCCACTTAGGTCAATCCACACCCTCCCCGACGTATAAATGTATATAACCGTATTTTTACGAGTATAAGTCACACTTTTTTCTCATTTTAGAAAAAAATAAATAAACCTGCGACTTATATATTGCAAGTCAAATTTGCATGTTATAAAATATTCGCAAATTGCTTAGGTACTTGTAAAACATATTTGATTTTTCGTTTTTTTATCCTAACTATGATAAACGACTATGGACGGACATGACACTAGACACCTAGTATCGAGTATGACGTTTGGGCATACGTAGGGATTGCAAATTTTGACGACATAAAAAATTCGGAATTCGAAATTCTAATATAAAATTTTGCGGAATTTCAAACCGTCGAATTTCGAAAAAAATGTATATTATTTTTTGGTCAATACTAATAATAAAAAATAGCTTATTTAAGAAAATAAAATCATTGTTATTTATTTAATAAAAAAAAATTAATAATGTAGAAAATAATGATTGTGGAAAAATTTTAATTGTGAAATTCAATTATATAAATATAATATTATTAAATTAAATTGTTGTTTAGTTGCCTTAAATATGTTTTGAGAAAGCAGAGATCACTTAAAGCCACGTCCCTTAGCAATGATTCAATTTTTGTACAAAAATTGGCTGCAATTGAGAACGTTCGCTCAGACTCCACTCTAGTTGGTGGAATCAAAATCAACAATAAGTATACGAATTCTAAAATTTTTCCTCGAACGGTATTCACTTTAAAGAATTTCATTTCGGATTTAATTTTTGAAATTACGCAGTGATTTGGTGTTCTTTGAGTTGAGCTGGTTGGTATGTCAGACGTCAAATTGGACTGAATTGTATTCTCCAACTTTTGCATTAATGTAGTCATTAACTGCTGCATAGAGATTAGTTTGTTCTTCCAAAATCACTTCTTCTATATCGTCAAATTTTGACTGGATGACTACAAAAGTTTCAATATTTCTGTTGAATATCAATCTTTGCACAAAGCTTTCAATAACTTTTGGTATTGTATTTTTCGTTGATCTAGTGAAATATTTTTGAATCTCATTTTTTCCACCATTGTTTAAATACTGAAGAGTTTCAGATGTATTTGTTCGTCTTCGGCTTATTAGATTTTCTAAATTGTACTTCAAATTTAGTGAGAGCTCATCAGATCCCAAGTTCTCAAGCATAAAAGAAAATGCCGCATCAGCTGAAAGACGATTTGCATTCTCTCGACAAAGGGAGTCAACAGTACCCAAGCTTCACTGAGAGAAGTGCAGAAATAATGTTGATAATCAACAAAATTTTAGCATCTTGAATATTAATATCAGACGCGATGTCAATCAATGGTTTTCTAACACAGTTTTAGGCTGGTTAAATCTGTCAATCATTTCTAGAAATGATCCCTTCGGAACACCCCTATTGTTCTGCGTTTACTCACTGTGTAGCCGTAAATCTGTGATCGTGACAATGTTTTATTTTTATATATTTATAATTCGGAAATTTTAGAATTCTAAATTATATTTATGAGAACGACTTTTGGAATTCTTAAAGTATCGAAATTTTGTATGCAATCCCTAGGCATATGTATTACGCGTACTGCTGTTGAACTTCATACTTGTGCAAATTTAATCATTTGAAAAAGCTTATGTCTTGAAAAATATAATCAATCGGACAGCGCTGTATTTGTTTATTTATAAAGTGCCAATTTAGACATTTATAATATTCAGTAATAATGCTACGTATTCAGTAATAATATTTTGCAATAAAAACTTTTTTATTATTAGGAGAACACATTCTTATTGTAAAGTTGTAATTATTCAGAACTGTGATATTTTAAATATGAATTAAATATATTAATTAGAAATATATACAAATAATAATAATTTTATCGAAAAATATTGTTGTTGCGTCACCGAGATTCGAACCTGGATCTCTTTCCTTAACCGGGGAAGGTGCATTATCCAACTATGCTACAGCGACAATATTTTACAGGATCGAATCCCGGTGGCGCAACAACAATATTTTTCGATAAAATTGATTTTATATGTATATCTTTCTAATTAATATATTTAAAAAACTTATACTCGTAAGAATATGGTATCCGTTCCAAATTTTGCTCAATTACACTTTAAGACCGTGGCAAAAATATATTAACCCCCATCTCACCCTTCAGATATCCCCTTTCTTGGACTGAATTTTGCATATATCGTTGGGGTGTGTGCAAAATAAAAGCCGATAGTAAGTAAATAAAATAAAAATAATTTCTAGAAGTATGAACTTCTTTAACTTGAAATCGCATTTTATAGATTGATCCTCTATTTCTAAAATATCTTGTATTTCTAACAAATGGACAGAGAGAATCAAGTTTTGATAAAAAATACGGTTTTATTGATTATCTACAGAAAGGCAATATTGATTATCCTTCATACAAGATATTTAATACGGCAGTGTTGTTCAGACCTTGAGCTGGTTTTCATAATATTTGCCACAGCGTCGGTGTGTCTATTTGTCTCAATCGTATCCGGGTTATACTTATAACAAATTTCCGATATTTTCACAACAGCTAAATCTCTTTTAATAATATTTTTTCACAGGATAGTATTGTCAATAACAGTAAAATCTTATACACATCATAAACATTTTACTACAGCTCTAAAACAAATCATTTATGTATGCAACCGGTTGTGGAATGATTTGGTGACTTGTGCTGTTGTGTATTAATCAGAATAATCCAACCCTTTTCTCAATCACCCATTCATTCTTTAAATAATTTTTACTGTGACGTATTTTATTTATTTCATTCCTTGGAACGTATTACATTCTCCCACCTCAAATTTGATGTGATTGTACTTAGTGATCTGGTGATTAAGAGTTCAAGCCTCGTTCCAGGAGACCAGAAAGTTAGTTTTATTTTTATTACACAAACGTTTATTCCATGTATGCAACTCTATCTTTCGTTTAAAATATATATTTTTGAGTTATTAATGATGTAGATATAGTAATTGAATTTTTCTTCTAAAGGATGTTTTTTTAGAGGTACAGAACTTTAAAATGAAATAAAACACTAAAAAATCGTAGTAACGGCAATGGTATTATCTTTGTTAGAAAATAATTTTATGCCATTAGTATTTAAATATGATTTCGCGCATACAGGCACCGCGGGTGGCTCGAATAAAGCGCAATCTCGAATTAGACTTTTCGACCACTTTTTGGAGCATCTGAGGCGTACATCGGCAATAACGCAACGAATGTTGGCTTCTAAGTTGTCTATCGTATATCGTCTCTAGTTTATCAGCGTAGACTAGCAATTTTCCATATCCCTACAGAAAATAATCCAAAGGTGTTAAATCACACGATCTTGGAGGCTAATTTACAGGTCCATTAAGCGAAATTATGCGCTTATCGAATATTTTCTTCAATTAATTGTTTGTTCCGCGCGTTGTGTAGCATGTTGCATCGTCTTGTTGGAACGACAGTTCTTACACATAAATGTCATTCAATTGGGAAACGAAAATGTCAGTAATCATGGATCTATAGCGCTCTCGATGGTGAATCGACTCATTCGGGTCCTCCTCAATACTACGCTTTATTGCAGCAACAGCTTCTTCGGTGCGCACTGTATGACGTCTCTGTGGATTTATATTATTAATTAGAGTATGCATAGTGTGAAAACCACCCAAGCTTATTCGAATTACTTGCTTAGATGGACTTATGTCGACCGTAAAATGGACGCAGCGCACCAACGCACAATGGTAAACCAAACTGAGTACAAACTAACAATCAGCTGTCAAATTGGCTGTCGCTGGAAAAAGTATTGTTAATTCTAAAAACAAATCTCTAAAAAAACATCCTTTACTTATTTATTTCAAAATTGGTATGTAGTGGCCTCAACCAGGCAAGGCACAGCTCATACACATAAAAAAATCGGTCTTAGGTTTCTCTCATAACTTCTCTTGTGTAATCTCCCGTTGTCGATACAGGCCTTGTACGCCTTATAATTTATGCTCATGATAAATAAAGTATCTAGATTTTCATAACGTGGCCAAAAAATAGAAAAAGTGTTCTGCGAATTATAGTGGATAGAGCTTGCTGTGGTTGAATTTGTTGCAGGATTGAGGTATTGAGGTCGTGCCATCCGCGGGATACCTAACATTCTTCTCCAGTAATACATTTAGACGGCGTTTATTTTTCAGTAGTTCATGGAGGTAGAATTGTTCATAATTTGCGATTAATTCTTCTATTTGTTTCCTACACGAAGTGTCCCAAAATTATTTTTCATAATAAAGTAAGTTTTGTAATAAAATAATGGATGGGTTTACTAAAAAAAATGTTTATTTTGCTTTTAAGTACAGTCCCTGGGAATTTAACTCTTAAAGATTATATTTTATAAATATGATCCGTTATTTCGCTGACATTCTTCTAAACGGGAGGCAAAATTTCTTAGAACTGCTCTGTAGTTTTATTTTAATTGGTTCAGAGAGGGAGGATTGTTACTGTATACTTTTGATTTAACGTAGCCCTATCGGAAAAAGTACATTGGTATTAAGTCGGGTCTAGGCGGGGGACAGTTTATGTCACCTCAACAACTGGTAAGGACACGCTCTATAGCGACTGAACTCCCAAGGATGCGGCTAGCAATTGGCATAGCCCCGCCCCTCTCTCGCTCGTTGCGTTGGTGCAGCGAATGAACCAAAATGAAAAAGACTTTTGGGACACACTATATTAATGAGTTGAGGAAATGCATTATCTTTTCACAAATATCGCAAAAATTGCTGCAATATCTTATGCAACATAAACAGCTAACGGTTATCCTTTTTTATAACCGCTGTTAACTTATCTCAGACTCAGAAGAAGTGCAGCATGCTTTTAGCGATTTATCGAGCTGGATCATTTATTATGATTAAAGCCAAAAAAAAAACCATTAAAACAACAAAGCCATACAAAATTAAGAACTGTCTTATGTAAACTAATTTTCTTATTTGTAATCACTGTAAGCACGCCTTAAAATAAGTTCATATTGATTTGAAAACATAGAAAATGAATATTTTATGTATTGAGAGTATTGGCGCAGTACTCCTTCGCATTCCGCTAAAACCTTTTCGTAATGAAGATTTTTCTTAATGTTGTTGGATAGCGGCCCAAAAAGTCTATCTTACATAGTGGTGATCAAAGCTATTGGCATAATATAATATTACAGCATGAAGAAGTTACATACCTACTACCTATATGCGCCATATTGATGTTTCAAATCAACAAGAATTATGTTGGTTAAGTATTATATAAACCATACTAGTTTGTTGGTCTAATAGTTAAGACGCTTGCGTAGTGATCTAGTGATCGGGGGAGATCAGCAAGTTAGTCCTATTTTCATAGCACAAAATTATAATAATATTGATGCGACATGTATTCCGTGTAAGGCATCTTTATTTAAACAAAAAATATGTTTTAAACCTGTTTAAGCGCGCTTTATCTTAAGTAGATGTTCTTCCATATTAATTAAATACCACCTGCATTTATTAATAATTAACAAAATTTAAATGTTTACAAAAATAGTTCGATGTTAAAACTTTGAAAAACGATTGTAATTAAAAAATGTTTATGTATATATGCAGGTAATAAATAATAATTTACCTACACAATATTCGTATCAGAAATAATACTTTTCTAATTGATTGACGATATAAATTGACTTTTTTGAAAAATGTACCTTCAGAACAAAAATGTCACGTGTTCACATTTAAAATGCAATTGATTATTCAATCGAATGAAATATATCAATATCCTGATATGTGATATGCAGGTATTAAAAAATAAATAGATACCCATACAATATTCGTATTATAAATATTACCATTTCAATCAAAAAATATATTTTTTAAATTTTTGTTTTGAAAAGTGCACAAAAAGGTTACATATCTACATTTCAAAGGAATAAACAAACATAATTTAAATACGTTAACAAATGTCAAGAAACATTATTTTTAAGTTGTAATTATGGAAAATTAAATGAAGAAAGGTAAAAAATTGTAATAATTAAAAAAGAATAACATACTCTTATTAGATGTATCGAATTTAAGTTGAACTATTTAATAGCTGGATCTAGTGTACACTTTCCAAAAGTGATAACCCCCTAAATTCCAAGTTGTAAGATAAAATGATCTTGTGCTGTTGGAACCGTAGTTGTTGGAGCGGGAGATATTTGTAGAACACAGCTGTAATGAGAGGGGATAATGTGTTGGGGAAACTTTAACTGTAAATAACTCACTTAGTTCTCACGACGTGAGAATTCTGCAAAACGTTGCTGCTTCCACCGATAACTGGAGACGAGTTCCATTGAGATATATCCAACAAAAATATTTATATCTCTCTTAAATAATAATACATACTTTAAATGATACACAAAATTGTTATAACGAGTTGTGTATAAGATAAGATAAATCTTTATTGATATACATTTTGTTTTGTACATCAGAAATAAACAAACAATTATATTATGTACTTATTAGTTTAGTGTGTGGGATGCAGTAAGTATACACTTCTGATACATAAAGAAATGTCTCGGCTATTTTGCTAGACTATCGTCTGTTTACGCGTTTTATACTTCGATGAGTAAACCTGGTATAATAGTTTAATTGTGTGCATTCCATTTATGCCAATTTAAAACAGCAAATAGAGACAAAACTGTTTCTGTTCAGAGACTGGCCGGAGGCTGGCCAGATGAGTTTTCAGAAGATTCAAGACAGCAGGGAGAGCAACAATCGGTAGAAGAATCGGCGAGTAACATCCCAGTTTCGAAAAGGTTGGTGTATTTTTATTTACATAGGTTGAATGTATATATTCAACAAACCAATTAGAAAACCCAAGACTTAGCTATCAAAGATACAGCAACACCGTATGTATTAGAGTAGCCAGTTTCTTTTCTTACTGTTGTGGTGTTATTTACATATTTAAAAATAAATAAATCGTAACTTGATTTTTAATACAAATTAAATGAATTAACTAGAAAGATATACGGAATTTCTTTTTTTATCGAACAACTATTTAAACACATAATAGATATCTCATAAGAAGGAAAATATATGATCTATATAATCTCCATATCAATCATATTTTTGAAAGTTGTATATATGTTACTACTACACTATCGCCATCTATGGACTAAATTTGTAATTCATTTCCCTGAAACAGCATATATATCACAATGAGAATCTAATTATTTTTTTGAAATCATTTAAAGCAATATTCTTTATCTGTAAAATGAAATAATGTAAAATAAATACGCCTGAAAAATCACTATTTTTCAATTTTATATATTTTCTCATTTAGACCAGTATATTAGTAGCAATATTTGAATATGCCTTTGACGTTGAAAATACAGTAATTTTGTATTCATGGACATATTTAAATATTGCGAATAATTATTTAGTTGCTACTGGGATTTGAAGAAGAGTCTTATGCGGGGAAACACGTTTACCATTTTCGCTACACTGAATACATTTTCGTTAAATTTTAACTTATATTCTGTAATCTTTCATTATACCATTATCATTTTTAAAAGCAATTAACATTATAATAACGAAATATATTTTTGATATATAGATTCTTTCTGTACATATTTCTAGTTAATTCATTTAATTTGTTTTAAAATATCACAGAACTATTCACTATTCACTAACTGATTTCGAAAAATACACTTTTCTTCATCAGGGTGATAAAAAATGAACCAAAACCATATATACTTATGTTTTTAACTTAGATAAATAAAAAATATTTGAAAATTAATAAAAAAATACGGAACGTTACTCCGAAATTTTTTATTGCCAAGAGAATGAGTTAGACTGTGTTATTCTTTCATGTCGAATTTTCGATTTTATGTTTCTTCTATTTTAAAAACATATGTGTTATATCATGTAAATATAGTGTAATTGATAACTCGTTCTCCCGACAGTAAAAAGTTCCAGATTAAGGTTTTGGTGGTAATCAGATATAAATTTATTTAATAGATTTATTTTTTGTGTCTTTCTAAGTGATTTTTTTAGTGTTATTAATTCTAGTACTCATCGCTTCGAGATATATTCCAGTCATCATAAATGATTCTAATATTAGTAGTATTGTGATTTATACAGCAACCCAAACTCGATTAAATGCTGAATAATTTCTGTTATCATACTCTCGTGTGTATTTCGTAAATTCGTATTTTCTTTTGTAAAGACCTAAATCTTAATATAAATATAAACCTTTTCAGTCAAATCAGATCCGAATAGGTATGTTTTTATATATTTAATTTTATATTAATAAACAGAGAAATATGATTCTTACGGCCCGTGTCCACAGAATAAGTCACGATTACACGAAATATACTTAGAGATCTGCTTGAAATTGGTAGAAAGAGACACAAATTAAAACCCAAATACTCGATACTTTGACAGCAAGACTCATAAACGTGCGCACAAACGTCACCTAGAACCACAAATACCTACAACTAAATGTAAGCAAAACTGAATTCATGAACATTTATATAAATATATATATATAAAGAAAAGTGTCTGTGGGTGGTTGTGTTTGTTTTTATACAAATATATAGTTTTATTCCAAGCTTCATGAAACTTTGCACATTTGACCTTAAAAAATAGAGGATGGTCAATGTCTACATGAGATTTCGAAAAACTTACCCCATCCTCCTTTTCCACCACTTAAAGCAGAATTTTGGTACTTGATGAAATTTTGCATATTTGACGCTCAAAATAAGAGAAAAATTACTGTCAACATCTGATTTAAAAATAAAAACTACCTCCATACCCCTAAATTAAGCCATTTTTCTCTGCATAAAGCTTGGGGAACGCCGGGTATTTCAGCTAGTTGGAAATAAAATAATACCAATCACACCAGGAATTATCATAGATGGTGAAAGTCTGAAGGATGTGACTGAAATAAAATATTTAGGAGTTATAAAAGATTCAAAATTGAACTATTCACAAAATACAAAGCACGTGAATAAAAAAACTGCTTAAAAAAATCTCACTTCTGGAAAGGATAGTACCGAGTTTTGTAAAGTAGTAAACAACTCTGTTATTATTCTCCTCGCATCAACTATTGCAGTAGCATTTTATTTTCGGCTAATTAAGAAGAAATGCAACAATTATCAGTACTGTAAAATAAAACTTTATGAATAATACCTTCATAAGTGCAATACTGAAAGATCTGAATGTGATGGAATAAGCAGAAAAAATATTTCAATGTTATGGTATTTGTTTTTTAAATCCTCACCAAGAAAATATTGAATTTATTAGAAAAATTGATGCAAATCAACATAATCACGAACATCATACAAGAGGAAAAGATAGACTGAGACTGCCATTCAAGAAGAAAGCTCAATCTCAGAAATCACTGATGAACAGTACAATAAACATCTTTAATGAAATGCCAGAAGATATAAGAAAGCAGGTAAAACTACATATGTAGATTCAAAATGAAACTAAGCAAATATGTGCAAGATAAGTTGTAGTAAAAAGGAAGATTTTGATCTTGTTTATATTAGAGAATGTATAAATATACTTGTGTATGCACTATATTTAGAATACATATATTGTGGAAAGTTTGAGAAACAAAATATATTAAAAAACAAACATTTATTCTGTTTTAACTGCTGCTGGGGGGAGATTCAAATTCAGACGGAATACCAACAGCCAATGGACTGACATTTGCCGTACAATTAGCGAGAGCTGAGACACGAGATAATAATTCTTAGAGACTTGGTGTGTGATTATGAATGCCGAGAGTTGTTTCCAAATATTCTTATGGGACAGTAATCTCTATATCAATCTCATCAGTGGACAAGGATCATGAAAATTTTATTAGAATTAAATGAATTCCATTTAATTTTGGCATATTAAATGTGTCTCAATATTAAATGCAACCTATTAGAGAGTCGATATCACAGACCACCAAATATATAGACATGAACTAAAGAAAATTTCTTATCCCAATATTTTTACTTTGGTGTCACCCTCGTGATCACTTTAGTACTACTTACGCAATCAAATAACTTTAAAAAAAAATACGATTCGATTGGAGCAAACATTTAAACGCCGACAATATAATATGCATTAATGTAAAAAATACGTCTTGTTTATTACAAAGATTTAATTTTCTAAGGGTAAATACTTTTACTGTTGCATAAATGTGTCATAAACTATCGGATTTACGTTTCCACCAATAATGTGTGTAGAACGCCCCTCGTCCCGCAACTAATGTTACAAACTCCTCTCCTATATGTACACTTTATTTCACGTCTATTAATTTACTGGTCTGTGTTCGATATACAAAAAATGGACTCAATGAACTTCTCATCATGGATAAACACAACACAGATAATACTTTTTGTACAGTGAGCGCAGTACTCACCTAGCGTGCCAGGGTACCGAGTTCGTATCTTTTGTTTATCGCAGGTCGTGTTCGGGTCCTACTGAAAGTTGAAGCAGTTGCTCCTGCATCCTGAACAAGTTGTATTCTTATTTACCTTTAGCTTGCCGGAAGTGATGCAGCTGAAAAGTTTCCCACTTGGCGTCCGCCCCTTTGTCTACCCCCGTCAACCGGCTGCGCCACTGGTACACATAAGTGCGCCACTAGTATGCGAACAAAATAACTTTACCAGTTAACAACAAATATTTAGAGTTTTTTTTTAAAAGAGAAACCATTATTATTGTGAAGTTGCCGATTTTTAACGACAGATAACTGAATAAAAGATGTATCAATTTGAAAGAATTGCATTTTGATTCAAAAATTTGACATTAACTTACTAGGTTAACACTTCTGATAGGAAAAGTTCCTAGTTCGAATCCCGGAGGTAACCGAAATATTGTTTCGATAATTTGTTTTTATCTGTATATCTTTCGAATTGACACATTGTATTCTGGATCGAAAAAGCATTCGTAAATTCTTTTCAATAAATAATATTTAAATTTCCCCCGCGAAGAACTGAACCTAGATTTCCTGCATCACAGCCAGTGATACTAACCATTGCACCGCCAACAGATACGAATGCGACGTGAAAATAATCGTTTTCAAATATTTCTTTATTAAAAACTCTTTGAAAAAGCAAGCTTTATAGAAAGTTCACCAGGTGTCACTATTTCTCAAGTAAAATTCAATATTCGATGCTTTGGTTCTAACTAAAAAAAATCAACTTTATATTACAATTTGATACCACAATCTATGGGGGAATAGTAAGACTGTAGAGTGTTCGATTGGCGTGTGAGAGGTAGCGGGATCGATACTCGAGGTCTCCAAAATATTTTTTGATTTATAAACGTTTTGGACACGCCTGGTACTATTTCCGGTGCCAGTAAAGGTGAAGATAAAACACACGGTAAAAGTTAGAATGTATAAAAAAATACAAAATTTTCTAACATTATATTTATAACGCAGCCGAACAAATATGTTCTAAGTTAAAATATTATTTCTCTTGCAGAATAACTCAACGGCCTTTCTTTAGTTTATTTCTACAAAGTTAGCTAAACCTTCCAAAGTTAGCTAAAATCTTTTTAATGAGTTATTAATGTGTCGATTTTGTACATAATGCGCTAATAAAAAAATAAACTTAAGTTTGGAAGAAAACTAATTATGTTGAAACATCAAGTTTTTTGATCATTAGACTAAAACATTTTTTCAAAGGTAAATATTATAATATATTATTTTTACGAAGAGAAAAAATATTGTATGGAATTTTAATGAACACCATATTTATATTGTATTAGAATTATAATTTAACTTTTTTAGGTTAAGACACTAAAAGGCATCATATGGAAATAAAAAATAAAAAATTTCATACTCTTGCTGTGCTTTCGATTTTAACATAGCATATTTTATAATTATACTGTTTCACCACAGGTGCAGGCAGGCAGGATAGAAAGCCGCAAACTCTTGTTTTAACATCCCATTCTTACTTTGTTCAGTTTCATATATTTTCTCATGCGCACCTTTACGTTCATCAATTGTGAAAGCTTCTAACACTTTCTATTGTCTTCAACACTCGCCTCCTCACCTCATGTATAGTTCACCATACTCTCTTCACTCATACGTTCCACATAGTCTAACTATCGACTATACCACGAACAAATCTTACATATATCGTCTTAAGATATTACAGTAATTGAAAGAATTATTCCAACTTTAAACAAACAACATTAATTTTGTAAATAATTAAATTAATATTTTAACACAATTCAAAAAAAGTATGCACTGATAGTTAGCGTCAATCAGCTATTTTTTATTATATTGAATGGAAAATATATGGAAGTATGGGGTAATCACAAGGCTTACGACCTGTCTTCGGCTGGCTTAAGTGATCACTATATATATATAACGTTCACCAATATTCATTCCCCATTCTCCACATTTGTCAAATTTTTGCAAGTTGTATATAGACTCGTTTCCAGTACCACTGCAACATCGCCATCTATGGATCAAATTTGATAATTCATTTTTTCCTTTTTTTTAAACAGCATATATGTCATCACTATGAGAAACTGATTTTTTAAAAAAAAAATTTTAAAGCAATATTCTTTGTCTGTAAAATGTTTTTTTAACATATTATACTAGAATACGCCTGTAATTACCCCATTATTCTATATATTTTCCATTAAATATAATAAAAAATAGCTTTGTCTCTATAGAATATATAATATTTATTTAATAACAGTACATTTGTAGGTAAAAATCCAGTAATTGCGTATTGTTAGACATATTCTAATATTGTTAATTTATATAACATCATTTAAAATATTTATTTGAAGAGTTTTATTGTCATTTTTTCACCAGTTCCAATTATGCCGTCCTCCCAGCTATCCAGACATCCTGTCCCAAGACATTTCGACTAATATAAAAGAAGGCCTAAAAGATTTTTTGTCCTATATTTATGAAATTATATATTTTTTTTATTGAATTATTATCTGGTAAGATAAGTAGTCTATATTTAATAAAAATCTGAATTAAATTAAATTTCTGGAAATATATCAAAAGAAAGTGTGATTAATTCAATAATAATTGTGCTAGAAAGATTACCAGGTGGTAGTTCTTTTTTAAGTTTTGTTTGTTTCATTTAATTTATTTTTTAGTGAGTATCCTAGTAAAATGTGTAACAAAAATGGCGTTATAGATAGCACATTATCAAATTTCGTAACATTTGAATATATTTTCACTTTTTACTTGTGTTTTATTTAAATCTTTGCCGATACCAGGATCCGTACTAGAGGTGAAAGCTTCAAGTATCGACTCCGCTACATGCTGTGGTGTTAAATTGTCATATAAGTATAATGTGTAACCCTGATTTTTTAAATGTTATAATTTTGTGTAATTATTTGTACAATATTATTTTTGCGAGCGCTGTTCTTTAAATCGTATATCAAAATGTATTTTTTGGATAGCAGACCAATGTGAGGAAAGGTATCGTTACTACTATAAAGTATAAATGGCAATGTACGAGTCTTGCATTATGACACAAAAATAATTAATGGACAAATAATATTCACCGTCAAAATGACCTAGAGGTGACCAACATTTCGACGGATTACATTTTCGATTTCAATTTCAACAGACTAAATTATTTGGAACAGTGATAATGTCATAGAAGGGATTGAAGGATGAACTGAAGAAAGTGGTAGAATCACTGGGAGGTGTTCAACTAGCAGCCGATTGATAATGATGATAATAAAAATTAAAAAATTTATTTAAGATTTAAAAAAAATACCATTTCAATTGTTGCTAAAGAGGATGAGAAGAAATTAATTAATTAATTAATATAATTGAAAAATAAATTGGTTATAATTTTTGCAAATTACTGTAAAATTCCAGTCAGTTTGTCATACTTTAGAATTAAGTGCTGAAGATGCAAGTCTTCGGCACTAAAAATCATTGCTATTTTATTTTTAAA
The DNA here is from genome assembly GCA_031772225.1 of Eubasilissa splendida. Classification (NCBI taxonomy): domain Eukaryota; kingdom Metazoa; phylum Arthropoda; class Insecta; order Trichoptera; family Phryganeidae; genus Eubasilissa; species Eubasilissa splendida. Next base: position 13,614,748 of record CM062855.1, on the reverse strand, counting down.
CTTCTAGATACTTTACGTGACATGTATACGTGTGACGAATATTCTGTATCTATTTCATATACCTAACCGTACCTTGCCGTAAAACTGCTATGCAGTTTGACAACAATTAAAAATTGTTATGTTTCTTGTGAAATAAAGTTGAAATAAAAAATACAATTATTTAAAAAAAAAATTAAAAACTTTAAATTACAATTTTTTGTACGCTAATTTTTAAGTCCTTCCTTTAGAGTGTCATATTCTACCAGGATAAACCAATTATCTTGTATATAACATGTATGGTAAACTTTAGGATTATTACAAATAAAAAAAGCAAGTAAAAAAACATAATTTATTACGGGAATATATTTTTATTCAAATATTGTTAATTAAGGAGAACACATTCTTACTTTGAAGTTGTAATTATTCAATACTAATTAAATGTATTAATTAGAATGATATACATATAAAATCAATTTTATCGAAAAATATTGTTATTGCGCTACCGGGATTCGAACCTGGATCTCATTCCAAAACCGGGGAAAGTGGATTATCCAACTATGCTACAGCAACAGTACTTTTGACGACAAATTTTCGAACCTATATGTTACACTTTTCAAATGAATACATACATCACATTCACAAACCAAACCCATGTTCTGAGTAAGAATAAGAATGTGGTCTCCATAATAATATATAACTTGTATCAATGTGTCCAAAATTTAATATAAATGAATTGTTAATTCTGGCGTCTGCTATCAGATTACTCAAAGGTATTTAAGATTTCGTAAAAATAAAGTAGATGGCTTTCAAATAATGTAACGATAGATATATTCGAATCCCGGTAGCGCAACTACAATATTTTTCGATTAAATTGATTTTAATTAAAATTAAATTATTAATTTAAATTAAATTTTAAAATAATTTTAATTAATACATTAAATTAGTATTTAAGATATTGTTTATTTTTTAGTTAAATAGCTGATAGGATTGCAGCAAAGTAAGCTGAGTGCGTCTATAATAGTTATATACTGTATTATTGCAACAGTGAAAGTTAAATTCATAGAGATCTTTAGGTACTTGGTAGTGGATTCACGTCTTCTTCTTTCTTCCTTCATGTCAGTATTGACATGTGACTTCAATCAGATGAGACTCAGCTTGTAATGCACCTCTATAAATCCCAGTCTTGCATCGTCCTTACAGCTGATTCTAGGGTCTCGCCATAGAGCTTGCTGTGGTTGGATTTGCTACAGGATGCGTAACATCCTTCTCCAGCAATATATTTCGACGGCGTCTATTTTACGCTTGTCGCTATTGCCGACTATCCAAGTCTCTATTGCATATACAAAAATTGAGTGTCAACGTAATTTTAGTTGCTTCCTTGATATCATTATCGTAGGGGTGGCGATTTAGCTGCTTCCTTGATATAACTATGGTAGGGATGGCGACGTAATTTTAGTTGCATCCTTGACATCACTATCGTAGGGGTGGCGATTTAAACCCACCGTCAGCATCGCCGCTTTTATCCGATGAACGACGTGAGCGACATCTGGATTAAGAACGCAGCCAGCAGCAAAGAGCTGCTGCCTCAGTCTGGCTCAATCGCTCGCCGATGATACATCGTTCGTTCTACCGCACACCACGACTCGCTCCTCACTTTTCGTATTTCTCTCTCCGCTATCTCCTGTATTCTTCCTTCTCTATCTCTGTTACCAAATAAATGACTACATCAATTGTGTGTTCCATTCAAATCATCAAAAACTACATCATCACTGTCTTTCCACATTCTCGTAAATTGGTTCATAATAACTTTAGCTAAGACTACGTATCTTCAAAGCGGGTTTAGAGCGGATTCACATATCTCTTTTGATACAATTAATGAAAAATCACACACTTATTCAGACTACATATTAGTCGTTTAAACCAATAATTTTTCAAAATTAATGACTCTTTGAGTAAGTCAATTCACATTTGAATAAATACAATTTACAGCTGCTCATCTTATCAATAATCTGGAATGATCCAGAATCCGTTTGATTTTTTTCTTTGAAAATCAAGTTTACAAACATTATTTGATGCTTGAAAATCCATTTCATTAAAACTTGTATGAAAGCTGTAAAGAAATAATGTTTGCAGAGATGTCTCATGACTTAGTCGACTTTTATCTGTCCTTGGCACAAACTCTAAAGAAAATTTTAAGTGTTTTTTCTTGTAAATAAAGCCTATTCGTCGGCATTATTCATTTGTTATTTTAACAAAATATAACATTGAACAAAAGTTAATTATTATTAAAGTTTTCTTAGTTGAACAACAAATTTAAAATTCTAATTAAATATAAATAGACTGAATGACAAAAACTGAAAATTATCGTTAAAATTTATGTATTAAATAAAATAACAATTATTTAGGTAAAAACTAAACATTGTCTGTTTAATTTTCAATTACATTGTTTGGATTAAGGAAATTACCCTCGAATCCTATATAAACAAAAATTTATTAATTTAATGCCCCAAAAAATCAACCAACTAAACATACCGTGTTACATTATTCATCTTTAGGTATCAGAAAAATAAGATTATGGACGTCATGTGTAGATTATTCTAGTGCATCACGTCTAGTTGGTTTTCAGGGGTGCTATGGTTTGATTATGCCATAGAGTAGCACTTATGAATATAAAGTCAAACTAATACTGCGATATCTGTTGCGGGCGGAAGAGCGACGACAGAGCGCCGAAGAGTAGAGACCCCGGCAACTCTTCTGCACTCCTGTTACTTCTCCGGGCATCATCTAGACGACAGTTTCGTTTTTAATTTATACATAGAGTCGCGTATAATATTGTAATTTGTATTCTATAAATCTTTGATAAATCAACAAGTACTCCTTTTTCTCACGCACACTATTATTATTCACTGTAAAACCAAGTCGTATACACAAATATCTGATGGTTTGAAATTATTGGAGGCGATCTATTTATTCACTCTTAACATGAACAAATATATTACTTCTCTTAAACAATATTTAAAAATATGACACCCTTCTTCACACACATGACTTACTCAACTCACATAATTATTTCTCGTTTTGTAGATAGATAGATAGATAGATATATATTTAATGATTTTTATATCGAATCATGTCGAAGGTATGTGTATATTAATTTTGTTATTGGTTATTACTGAATTCATTTTGCAGCATAATCTTCAACACATTTTAATATATTTACTTTAAAGAGTTCAAAATGATGATAAAAAATGATTTTGATAATCAATCTGAAAAATATTAAAAATTAATAAGTAATTATTATATGTTTATATTTATCTTTGTTAAACTTTACTAATTTAGAATATTTTTTTGACACATGATTAAACAAATGTTCGTTGTCATTCTCAAATAGCGAATTGAAGTACCTTATAAAAGTAATAATTTTCTTCAATTTTAGAATCATGTAATTAAAAGTAATCTTTCTTTCTAGAAAAAACAAAACAATTTTAAAAAAAGGAGTGTCGACATACTTTTATGTCCTGGTAAGCCAGTGTCTCCTTTATTTTGACACATCTCACAAACAGTATCTAGTTTATCTCTTTTTAGTGACTCCTTAAATCTTTTGAATTAATAATTCAACTAAATTATTAAAGTAAACTAAATTATTTTCACTCTTGGAATTTAAAAAATCTATTCTCAAGTAAGAAATTAATAGAGTAACAATATATAGTAAGTATATTCAATAGGTGCCTACTAAATAAAATTAAAACAAATGTTTTCATTTAAAACTACCAATTACATGCGTCACGTGACACATTTCATACATTTTAGATTTATTCCTTATTTAATAACGGCTAACTGAATTTAACAAAGCTAGCATTCAACTTTATCATCGTGCATAATAAATAAAATATCATTAAGGAGAACACATTATTATTGTGAAATTGTAATAAGAACATAGAACTGTGATGTTTTAAATTCTAATTTAATGTATTAATTATAAATATATACATATAAAATCAATTTTGTCTAAAATATTGTTTTTGCGCTACCGGGATTCGAACCTGGATCTCTATTTCCAATCCGGGGTAGTGTACTATAACACAATTGGTAGTGTAAATTAGTAAATAAAATATCAATTAAATAAGCCTAATAATTTAAAACGATGTATTTTAAAATTATTTATTGCATATTAATCATTTGATTTGATAAAAAAATGGTATCTGCATTTCTAATATTACGAGAAATGTGTATATTTATTTATATTTTTTATATAGATTATTTAATTTTGTTTATTATAACCATCTAATGAGTCATTTTAAAACATCAACCGGTTTCGGAAAACACCATTTCCTTCTTCAATATATCAGATTAACTAACCAAAATCATATGCGTCACATTGTTATAATGTTAAAGAAAACTATTTGTAAAATTATGAATTACTTTATTATTATTATTATTACTCTAGTGCTTAACTTAAATTGTTATGATGATAAAAAATGTGAAAATTGACTTGATGATACAAAATCGTTAGAATTATTTTTAGAATTGGATTTGTGTTTAAATTTAGTTGTAATATTTTGGTTAATTTTTCATACTTTATTTATTTTATTATTAAATTTTTGACCAACGTTATTTATATGTAAAGCAGACAATCCCAATATTTTAACAAAATATTTTAAGTGAAAATAAATATTTTATTTTAGATTCAAATGAATCCTGTTAAAATAGTAAAACAGATAAGAATAATATATTTTTAATAATGTTCTTTTATAAAATCGATAGCCACGACACGGTGATAGAGGCGAATTTCACGGTTAGACCAGTAATAAAAAATTCTAAATAGACTAATGCGGCTATCGCGTGCTCGGGCTCTGCTCTAGGTATCAGGCTGTATATTGTAGGTAATGGCAGTGTGTGGTTGGGGAACAATTCTCAAGTCTGCGGCGGGACGATTCGCCAACCTCAAAGTTGTGTCTGACGAAGGTTTAAAACCTGGTTTAAACTATCCAAATAGTTTTATAACGACGCCATTGTGGCGACATATTCCCTGGAAAGGAGCTATGCTATTGTCGGGGTTAATAACATGCTCATGTAATATGCTACAGCTTAAATTTTTTGCGAATGTAAGTATAATATTAAAACACTCTTAATACTCTTGGTTAACTGAGCATACTGATATTGAATTAAAGTTTTAATTTTCATGTGATAATAAGTGACACACATATTAATTGTCAGAAATCAAGCGATGTATAGGGATGGCGAAGAGTTTTTCACACTTCATAAGATATGGAGATTTTTTTTATACGGAGTATGTGACACATTAATATTATATAATGAAAATACCTATATATTTGGCTAGTACTGGTATTAGTTTAAAGGTACAGTGATGATACTCGGCTGGCTCAGGTTGTACTAGCCGATTAAAGAATGTGTAAGGAAGAATGACATCTCGGGCGTGTTAAATAAAGATAACCATACCTTGGGTTTTGTTATCTGGTTTATTTGCGATTCGCAGTTGGAATACAGTATAGAGTTTAGGTAGTTGTTAGATTTATAAGTACGAAATAAGTTACAGTTTAAGAGAGAACTCGTTCAGAGCACCAGCCATGGAAACATAATGGTTTTTCGTTTCACCCTGCGCTCGCCGCCTGGTGGCGGGCTGGTCACCCTCTCGAGTCGTGCGAGCTATGCGCATCGGCAATAGTCAGGTGTCACTATAAGTCCGCCACATATATATATATATATCAATATTTTATCCCGGTAGCAACTAAAATGTTTTTTCGATAAATTGATTATTTCTGTATATCTTACTAGTTGATCTATTTAATTTGTATTAAATATAAACGCTTGCGTTATGAAAATAGGACTAACTTCATAACCTCCTGGAACGAGATTCAAACCCCCGACCAACTGGGCGAGTATCTCAATCTCTAGACCAACAAGCATGTCAAAATCTAAAGTTGTTTAATCTTGTGACGTCTTCAGTGAATTCAAAATTTGTCTATTGTGGACTGTAAATGCAAGTGAAATAGGTTAATTAATATTTTTGAGATGTAGTGATGGATGGAATTATGAACAGCATGACGCGCAGATGATTTAATTCTGCATCAACGATACAGAACCGATTATTTTCCTGAGGTATACCTCAACATTTTCAGATATATGCATTAAGATGAATACCTATCCATTGGACCGACTATCTGACCGATCTGATTACTTTCAAATTTGCGGGATACCGAGAAAAGTGGAAAGTCAAAAGATAGGGTATACATGAAGATCGAGAAAGAGATTGAATATATATATATATTATATATGTATTAAATACATCGCATAGTAAATTTTTAAAATCTTCCATTTTTATTTCACTCCAAAATGAATGAAATGTAAAATATATTTTTGGTTTACAATTCTAATTACGTAAACAAATGTAGAATTCAAAAAACCACATAAACTAAAAATTGGAGGGCAGACGTTGATTATTGCTAAGATGATGGAGCGATGGAAATTGTGGAGTTAGTCGGTTATTAACGACAAAATACACTGTCGAGAATAATCTTAAATTATAGTTATATGTGTTATTCATTATTCAGTATTCTTTTTTTCGCGATGGAGCATTTAACATTATACGAGTAATTTTAAGTCACATTAACGAAAATATATGATTGAATTTGAAAATATTATATATTTAAACTGAATAATTTTGTAAAATATAATTTTTTTTTCGAGTTTCTGTATTTAAAAAAGGCGCATTCAAAAAAACCTGTTTATTTTTATACTGTTACGGTCGAGTACTTTTAGGTATCTGAAATAATGAATTCTGTTCTGAAACAGAGAAATTTGGTTGTTAAATTTGTGATTCTAGTAAAATATAATAAAGTAAGCGTTCTAATTTATAAACATACAAACATATATTTTTAACACAGTATACATTTCAGTGCTGTTTTTTTTTTGTATGAGAAATTAATGCCTTGACTTAATGTTTATGATATTTTTTTAATTATTTATACATCTTTTTATTATATATTTAAGCTTATACATATTATAGCTTAAGATATTTATATACTGCTACTTTTATATTTTTTCTAACCAGAATAATAAATTCTACGTTTTTGTAACGCGTTTTTTATGTATTATTTATTATTTTTCTTTCAGTTAGCAAATCATTCATATTTAATTCCCATGAAGAGTAAAGTTGTACTGTTATTTTGTTGCATTATTTAGTCGAACTTTTATTCAAAAGGATACGTATAGTAAAACCCCGCCATTCGTTCACCTCCCTACTCGTACAACTCGACAATCGTCCAACTTTTTCGAATAACGGTCAGTCATAGTCACAGTCATCATCTAGATAATTAATCATAAATGTTTAAATAAATAATCTTCTGATGAAATTATCCAAATTACATTATTATTACGCACTTGCGTAGTTAGTACATTTCAGTTGTTCACCTCGTAGATGGATTGATGGTTGTCTAATGGGAACTCTTGTGTGACAATTAAGTATGTATTACAAGAATACTACAATAATGGTACAAGGTATATAATTCGTATCGAAGTCAACGGTAACGCAGAAAAGAGACCGTCCCCTATTTATCCCCGCACATACGCACACAGGTACACAACCCGCCCCGGCGGTGCGGCGCTCACACATACCCACACACACACACACACACACACACACATCTATACAAACTCAAGGATATCACAATTATTTTTTAGTGAAAAAATTGTTTCGACATTCGTACAAATTGTTGAATCGAATTGTGTAAGAATAGCGAGGTGCCGTTATTACTATCATATATTTTTTATTTTTGCTGTGAATTATAGATTTGCTTTTATAAATTTCACTAACATTAATTGATCATACTTCCCGAGTAATGTAATAAATATAATTTAACATAAATTGGTGTTTTTTAATCGTGAGAAAAAATTGGCCGGATCGGGTCTAAATATCATTGCATGCAACTACCCTACGTTCTCTTGGTGATTTACGATACCGCTTGGGCGAGTGATTTAGCACGTCGAACAATATGGCTCTCTGTTCGTCTTATAAATATGGTAATACCCTAATTTCAGTACGTAATTACATTAAGTGAGGCCACCCCGTGCGCAGCCAGAAACAAAAACAGGGGTTGATACAGAACCGCCCCTTCGAGAAAAACTCACTTCGTAGTTGGCGACCAATCTGTGTCATTTCTTAAGTTTGAAATATCATTATTTTTTTGTATACTTTAATTAAATTCATAATGTAAGTATAAATATGTAAGTAAATTGAACGTTATTCTCAGTTTTTATACCAAAATTCGCGAGAAGTAAAAACCTTGACATATATTATATTAATGGATCGATAGAAAAAGCTGTAGTGACAAGAAAATGCCCCTTACGAAGAAGAAGAAGAAGAAACAGGACAGAATCAGGGTGATACGATACATATATAGTACAGTACAAAAAAGAGAAAAACAAAAGCCGGAAAAAAGTTCGATATTTTATGTCGAATGTATCGATCATCGTCACGATCATATCACATGCTGAATACATGTTTGTATAAATAATAGTATTTATTTATTGAAAAAAGATACGTTTTTTATGAAAAGTGAAATGGTGTTCATCGGGAAGCCATTTTTATTAAAATCATTATTGATATATTACAAAAAAAGTTAAGTTCTCGCTTCACGAAGAAAGAGTAAATCATAACAAAAACCTTTTAAAACATAATTTAAAACTTGTTGCAAAAGTCAACATTAAAGGTTAATATTTTTATGTTAATACATATTTATTTTTCCATTAACTTTGAATAAGTTATTTAAATTAATCTGGTTTATTATTTTTATTTTTGCACTGGCGTTTTGACATTAAATTCATTAATTTAATCATGTTTGCACTATCTATATTACAGCTAATACAGTAAAATACTTGCACAGCAAGTACGGTGCCGATTGAAGTATTTTACTTTTCCGTCTAAATCCTCAATAAAAGTGCTCCTCATTTCAGATGATATATATATATATATATAGTGTAACACTCTGTCAAAAAATTATGGAAACTAAAATATAAATAATAATTATTATATTTTAAATATGAATTAAATATATTAATTATAAAGATATACATATAAAATCAATTTTATCGAAAAATATTGTTGTTGCGCCACCGGGATTCGAACCTGGATCTCTTTCCTAACCGGGAAAGGTGCTTTATCCAACTAAGCTACAGCGACATTATTTTTAGCGATAATTTTCGACCTTATATGTTACCATTTTTTTATTTTTTTGATATTAATACATTTAATCGTTCCATCATTTGACAGAGCCATCTACCTTATTTTTACAGAATCTCAAATACCTTTGAGTAAACTGATAGCAGACGCCAGAATTATCAATTCATTTTTATTAAATTTTAGACACATTGATACAACTTTATTATTTAGGAGAACACATTCTTATTGTGAAGTTGTAATTATTCAGAACATAGGTCTGTGATATTTTAAATATGAATTAAATATATTGATTATAAAGATATACATATAAAATCAATTTTATCGAAAAATATTGTTGTATTAATACATTTAATAAAAAAAAAGGTAAAATATAAGGTCGAAAATTGTCGCTAAAAATAATGTCGCTGTAGATTAGTTGGATAAAGAACCTTCCCCGGTTAGGAAAGAGATCCAGGTTCGAATCCCGGTGGCGCAACAACAATATTTTTCGATAAAATTGATTTTATATGTGTATGTATATCACAGACCGTCTGTTCTGAATAATTACAACTTCACAATAAAAATGTGTTCTCCTAAATTATTATATTATTACAAAATATCTAGGGTTAATGATCGAATAACTGAAACTTTGTATTGGCATCAAAAAGCATCAGTAAAAGTAGAATATCAATTAATAACTATAACAGGGTTGTAGTCTTTCACCAATTTTCTTCAATCTCTTCGTGAAGCCGAAGAAGACTTTATAATAAATGGATAGAAATGAAATGATTTCGTTACGCAGACAATACTGTGATTCTAGCGGACTCCATCGAAGATCTTCAAGTACTAACGCAAGTGGTTAATTCATGCCAAGCACATGATCTTCAACTAAAGTGCAAACAAGTGATCATTAACAAACGAAACAAAATAGATGATGGTGTAGACGGTATAAGCCTGGAAAAGGTAGAGAAAATAGTCTATCTGGGATGCTGATTAAATAAAAACTGGGACCATTCTATTGAAATTAAAAGTCGTATTAAGCAACCTGAGCTGCATTCTTCTACATGAATAAAGTATTGTCCAGCCAAAACATAAATTTAAATTTACTAATAAGAAAGATATGATATTATGAGTTTTTTTCCTGTATTTTTACATGGAAACTCACTGAAAAAATGCTAAAGCGACTTAAAGTGACAGGAAAAGAGACAGATGACATGTTCCTTTTCACCTTAAGATCTGTCTCTTTTCTTCCCCCCACCCCCCAGTCACCCACCATCACATTAACACCTAACACTAATGTATACTTACCTATATTCTGTAACACTAAGATAGTATCTTGTACACCCTAAAGAAGGAACGGTGGTTCCAAAACCAGTTGGTGTTAGCAAAAATTAAGTGGTGTTTAAGCAAAGGGAATTGTTTAAAATTATATTTATAATGAATTACCACAAGGTTATAGCGGAATACAACTGTAAAAAATGATTTGTTTTTCGTTTCGTATTTCAATCATCACATTTGTCATAAGTGGCCCTATCAACCCAGCATATTTTTAGAAGTAGTCTGTAGATCCTCATATCAAATGCTTCAAGTCGCTTTAGCATTATTTCAGTGAGTTTCTATGTAAAAATACAGGGAATAAACTCGTAGCACCGTATCATTCTCATTCGAAAAATTAGATTTATATCATGGCTGGACAATGCGTTAACAATACAATAAAATCACAGCAATGTGTGCGAAGTAGTGATCCAACATGAATAATCACATGAAAGCACTCGAATGCAAAAACAACTAATCGAGCCAAAGGAACTGTGTGTAATAGTTTAGGAATAGGCTACGGAGTAGGAATAAACCAAAAACTGGTGACAGTACATTTAACAATAATTATTTAGGGTCAAGTATGACAGTATATGCGTTCACCTAAATAAAAAATATAACTTATTTAATTAATTACGAATACGGAACATATATGTTTTTAATGAAAACCCATTTTTGTTGTGAAGTTGCAATTTTAAAATATAATTCTGTGGGGTTTTTGTTTTATACAAATTAAATGAGTCAATTAGAAAGATGTACAGAAAAAATCTATATATCGTAAAAATATTAATCCCGGTAGCAACGAAAATTTTTTTATTTGATATTATATCCGTTGATTTTTTTCTGTATATATATCTAATTTATTCATTCAATTTGTATTAATATATGTGAACTTTCACAAATTTAACGGAATAGTTTTAAAGCTTTTTCAATTGATTTTATGAGGTAGATCATACATCGGGTTCCGCTTTTTACGACTTCCGGGCAATGTTCGAGTTTAGCCCTTCATTAGCGAGAGCTTATCGTCATACTCCGTAGTAGCACTTCTCGCTTGTTTTAAAGGGGACCCTAATGCCTGGAACCATATTACGCTCAGTGCGGCTCTCTGCGGTCTGACCCTTGGATTTATTATTTGTGTGTTGCATTAGTTTTATTGCCCGCTTTCAATTTCTCCCCACTAATGGCGCAGCACAGCTGAGCGTAACAGATGCGGTTTATGCAATTATGAGGATTTAAAATTAGACTTTTTCGGCAGGAGCATTGGAAACAGGCATTCATCATGTACATCATCATAACATTGAGGAGACTTACACAGTGTTATATTACTAGATTTTTATAGATTATAGTATTTTTTTTAAATTCTGCTGATGAATTTTTAAAATTATTTTTTAAACTATTTTTTACTACTTATAAGAGCCAACATTACGACAGATCAATTCTACGACAAGCTAACTTTCCGACAGCCAACTTCCCGACGGATCAAATTTCTGAAAAATTTAATATATTAGTAAAAATACAAATATTTTTTGCATATTTTTTTATTGCCATTACGTATTTTAAAATTTTAAAGAAAATATACACATGTAGATTCCTGTATATTTGTATAATTTTACGAAATATATACATTTATGTATTATTTAAAGAAAATAAATATACATCTACATGGTGCTTTTTTTAAAAAATATGGAAACCTTTGTTTTTTGGAAATAAAGCTTGTCGGGGAATTAGATTGTCGGTAAGTTGGCTGTCGGGATGTTGACTATCGGTGTGTTGACTGTCGGGATGTTGGCTGTCGGGATGTTGGCTGTCGGGATGTTGGGTGTCGGGATGTTGGTTGTCGGCAAGTTTGCTGTCTTGATGTTGGCTGTTGGCTATCGAGATGTTGGCTGTCGGGATGTTGAAATTCAGAATGTTATACGGTACTTCAGATATCTAAATAGATATTTTTAAGAATATAGGGGATATATTAATGTACTCAAATATTTTTACTAAGACAAATTAGATATGTCATTTAAAAAAATGCAAATAACAAATCTCATGATCATAATTTTCATACCTTTATGGTGTAGAGTTGGAGGTCAAAAATCTTTGCAAGGCTCTTCTATCTTGAGCTGTTTCAGTACATGGTCACCAAACAGCATCCAATCTGCCTTCATGAATTTTCTAAAAAAATCTAGCTGTTCTGGGAATCCAGAAACCGAGAATATTGCTAGTAGAGTACTTTCATATTATGCTCTATCAACCTTATTATTCGCGTCAGATTTGGTCTTTACATAGTGAAACTTTTTTTCTGTAAAAAGTAGTCATCTTTTAAAATTGTATACTCTGGGTTCAAATCTCGGTAACAGCTATTTCGAAGTATTTATTTGTTCTTGGCATCTTTCTAAATAAAAAATACGATTTGTTTTAATTATCAAGTAATTATTTATATATAGTAATCGCAACATCACAAATAAAATGTTATTAAGGAGAACATATTCTTGTTGTGAAGTTGTAATTATTCAGAACAGACGGTCTGTGATATTTTAAATACTAATTAAATGTATTAATTAGAAAAATATACATATAAAATCAATTTTATCAAAAAATATTCCTATTCGGGGAAATTGCATTATCAATTGGAGCGGGATCCAGGTTCGAATCCCGGTAGCGCAACAACAATATTTTTCAATAAAATTGATTTTATATGTATATCTTTCCAATTAATACATTTAATTAGTATTTAAAATAAAATGTGAATATATTTAAAAATAAATACCACATTTTAACCGATTTACTTTCTTAAGAATAAAATAGACTATACTGTTATATTCTGCTATAACCTTGTGGTAATTCATTATAAATATAATTAAAAACAATTCACTTTATTTAAACACCACTTTGTTTTTGCTAACACCAACCGGTTTCGGTACCACTGTTCCTTCTTCAGAGCGTACAAGATACTAACTTAGTGTTACAGAATATGGGAAATTACATTTTAGTGTCAAGTGTTACAGTGGAAGTGGGTGACTGGGGGAGGAAAAGAAATAGCTGATATGATGAAAGGGAACACATTGGTTGTAAATTATGCATTCATTATTATTTACGACTTCTTGATTTCTAGGACCTCTAAGTTATTTAAGTGTCTATCTTTATTATCAATGTGGATAATATTGACTACTATAATTTTATCGAAGCTATGGTTATTTTCGAAAATGTGATTGGAAAATTTGAAAAAACTCAGCATCTCATACGCTCCTTAATCCTAGTATCAATATTACGTCTCGTTTTTCTTATATAAAAGGAAAAACAATCCTTACATTTCAATTTATAAATACCAGAGTCAGCCTGTTCATGATCACAACGTCACCATTGAAACGAAGTGAATTGTTTTTAATTATATTTATAAAATATACTCATTAACTTTTCACAATTAAACAATGGTCATTGCTATGTACCTCTATCATAATAATTATAGGTCTACCACAATTCCTCTCACATTCTAAGTAAACTAAGTTCATCTATATATTTTGCACTCGATTTTTTCTGGAAACTTAAGTCAACAATATTTGGCTACATATTTTGCGGTCACATTTTCTCGATTATTTCTGACTTCTGACAGCGAAAACGTGATAGTATGTGGCTTGTAAAATTTAATCTGTAAAAATAATATAATTAAAATGCACATTATTTTCTCTACCGCAACACATTACAGTTCATAATTAATACAATACCGCAGCGGGACAATGTTTCATGTTATTTTAGTCACCGAAGTTCTCGGAAGTTGAGCAATTTATAATAAGTTTGACGTAATCGTCAAACACGCCCGGTGCAGACGAAATGCAAGCTTTTAACAGCCCTGATTTCCCTGCAAACAATTTCACGAAATATTTCATCGGAAAAACTTCATTAATAAAGAAGAATTAACGATAAAATGTTAAGTATTTCAAACCAATAACGATATTTTGAGAATATCAGACTTTTTTGCAAAAATAAGATATTATTAATACATTATTATGGTGAAGTTGTAATTATTCAGAATATAGGTCTGTGATATTTTTAAAATACAAATTAAATGCATGAATTAGAAAAAATTACATATAAAATCAATTTTATCGAAGAATATTCCTATTCGGGGAAATTGCATTATCCGATTATGCTACGGCAACACAGTACATTGACGACCAATTTTCTAACCTATATGTTACTCTTTTTAAATTGATACATCTATGGTTCCATTATTTTAAGCCATATTATTTATTTTTATGGAATCTCAAATACCTTAAGGTAATCCGATAGGAGACGCCAGAATTAATAATTCATTTTTATAAAATTTTGGACACATTGATACAACTTATATATTATTATATTTCCCCGGATAGGAAGAGATCCAAGTTCGAATCTCGGTAGTGACACTGATACTTTTCGTTAAAATTGATTTTATATGTATATCTTTTTAATTAATACATTTCATTTGTATTTAAAAAAATAAGATAGATGTGATGTTTGACTTTAGTGCATGAAAATAGATTGCAGGTTTTAGAAAATTAAGTCTTATGCGGTTTGTGGGTACGTGATAAACCTATTTGGATAATGGAAAATTGTATAACGCTCTTGATATCGTGAAGAAAGTGAAAACACGGGGACTGCAGTGGGCGGGACATATAGCGAGTGTGATTTTTGATATATAATATATCAAGTCCCTCTTTGAGAAAATGATAAATGATTTAATTTATTATTGACCATTGCATTATATTACATTTTTTGGTTCTAAATAGTTTAAATTTATTAGTTATACTATAGTAGACATATTTAAACGCATTTTGCTAAAAATTTCAAAAATAAAACAATGTACTCATAGACATTGACATCAGTAGCTTGAGTAGCTTGTCGGTCTAGTGGTTGAGACGCTGGCCTAGTGATGTAGTGGTCAGAGGTTCGCGCCTCGTTCTAGATCAGCAAGTTAGTCCTATTTTCAAGCGTTATTTTCATGTATAATGTATTTTGAATTGGTATTACGAATAGAAAAGGAAGTAAATGATCTGAAGATATTAAAATTATAAAACTGTTTTCTAGTTCGACTTAAGTTTACTTCTTATTCGACTTCTTTTCAGTACAATAGTACTAGTGATAAAACTATTTTAAAAATCCAAAATCTTTACGTGTACCGCTGAAATTTATTCAAAGTTGTATAGAAAATAGTTTAAATTTTAGAAAATATAATCATTGGAATTAATTATTGTTATTCGTCTTTAAAAGCGCATCTCACAAAAATACACTTTTAATGCTTGTCTGACTTAAGTTCTAATTTAATCCTTAAATATAACTAATTAACTACAATAAACGGTTCGTTTTTCATCCTTCCATATGACGAATAACCTATAACAGTTGCACCTCTTTCATCAATATAAAACAAATATCTTGTAATAAACGATTCATCCTTCAATGTATATAAAATTTAAAATGCATAATAGGTACAAGTTTAAAATGTTAGGACAGATTATATGTTCCGTGGTAGGTACACATGAACTTAGTTATTATACCTGCACGTACACACCATTTCTTTTAGTTTATAATAAAATATACATATTTTATCATAAACCAAAACAAATATACATATATAAATATTGTAAGGTGTGTTCTGGCTGACTATCCACCACCGACTATTAACAACGGAGAGCATGAATTGTGAGATCGTGAATCAGATGCTACCCACTTACCATTATGTCTAGATCCACCTTAATCATCTTCTGGGAAAATAAAGTTTATTTAAAAAACAGTAAAACATGACAGATGATATTTCATAATAAAAAAGAGTCAGCAAATTTTACGTTAAAATTTATTCAGAGTTTAAAAAGAACAGAAAACTACGAGAATTTTTTTTTTTGAATAAATATCATATTAGGCGGCGACGACAATAATAATATTATACAAAAATACGTCGACCTTAAGCGATTTCTCTAGCTTCTGCCGTAAAAAATCATTAACATCTTCTTGCATCCTTCCATTTTGGTGTCCTGGGAGCAGCATCCACCGCCGTTTCCAAGTGCCTGGCAATTGGTCAGAACACTCTTTCAACCGGCGGTCAATGCATGAATCTTCTTCTCCTAGGTGGACCATGATATGTGAAGTAGTGAGGAAGTAAAGAGGTCAAGAAGTCAAGAAGTAAAGGAAATAAAAGAAGGGAAATTTTATCATTTCCTGCAACAAATATAAATTTTTACGATACTGTTAGGATTCGTAATATTAGAAATTAGTGCGTTGTGAAATCGATTAATTATATGGATTTTACCCTTCAATTATTCTCCCTGGCGCGATATCTATACGCCCTTCCCGGGCATTGGCTCTGCGCCTGGATCCTTTTATAGGGCTCCATCCTCCGCGTATCTTTTGATACGAGTTCACAGAATGGCGAGAACAGCCGAATGGCCGCCCGCGGAGCGAACCTCCCAGATCGAAGTGCGAATAGAAATGAACCACTTATGTTGGCGCTGATCCGACACTCAAAGCGACGGACGCGATCCTAGCGGCCAACCTCGAAATTAGTACTTGGCGATCCGAACCGAGCGCGAAATTAACTAACCAGGGTGTTCGTTATTTAAATTAAGTACTAACGTTACATTATGATTGTATCTAGTTATAATAAATATTAGGATCGATTAAAATTTGTATAAACGTCGTAATGGAACAAATATATTTTTGCGAAAATTTTCGTTACATTAAGCTTTTCTTGGGAAATTTAGTGCAGTAGATTCTGCACCGCAATACCACAGCCATTTTAACTGTTACAGCTGTGTACCTATGGTCTGATAACAAACCGGTTCAAAGTCATTCTTCTTGTGCTTTGTTTCGGTACTACTAATTACTGCTGCCCTATAGCAATGGATTCCTTGTGATCTGATTCCTTTCCTGTGACCTGTCTGACTTGATGGATGCGCAAGCCCAGGGCGTGGCTGTATATATCCAAAAAAGCTGTGCATTATTAAAAATCTTGGGAAACAAATAAAAATTAAATAATCTATAATATGGATTAACATGAACGGATATTTACGGATTTATTACAATTAGCGCCATCTGTGTACCAGTAGAGACTTTAATTATTATTATATGGCTTATTTTTAAAAACTATCACGATAATCCACCGCTGTAGTCGTACCGCTGTTATCGACATAGCTACAATGCGTCGATTGTAGCTATTCACAGTACTCTCTTCTATTTTTAAGCTAGCTACTCAAGTCATACAAGTAGCTATTTACTAAATTGAAAATCCATTTGGTTGATACATTTTGTATTTCTTATGCTTGCTTAACAGAATAACATTTGAAAGGCTTACAACTGCGTGCAAATCATTGAAGTGTACTTTCTCTTTTACTAATTTGCGAATTTCACTATCTTACCATTTTTAACGTATTGATTTCATGATTTTTCTTTGTATTCGAGGTGCATTTGATGCATGGATTTGTTTTTAATTTGGGGAAAACAAAAAGCATTTGGCAGAACTATTTTCTACGTTAATCTTAATAAAAATAATTATTTCCTTTAGTTATAACGCGAAGGATTTTCAAACAATAATTGAATCATGTTCATTTATAAAAAGTGTTCTTAAAAACGTCTATAAATTTTTTATATTGATTTTTATATGGGTAAGAAGGTATTATTTTACGTTAAAACATAAACCTTAAAAACACTATCCATAATACTCTAAAATAGCAGATAAATGCATGGTAGGGTCGTATAAACGATGGATTTATTTTCATAATTTTATGTACAACATAAATTGTAGTACATATACTATATATGATTGTATAATATCATTGGTAACAGCATCACCTAAATCTATACCTACTGCACGCCACCGCGCAAGCCCTCTCACCACGACAAAGTGGAGATCCCGTCAAGGAGGAAACAAGCAACAAACACTTCTCTGGTGACAATCCTTAGATCTGCCGGATGCCGATAAAAGTGGAGGAGCATAGGCAAGATGGCGGAGTTTACGGAGATCACAATCCTTAGTCATGAGGGTCCGACGTGAATGGTTTTAATTAAATTCTGATTTAATTAATTTAATTTTGGAACTGTACAATTTCAACAACAATAGTTAACGTTGATACAACATTAATGCCTTAAACATGAGTTTTATCTGACTAATATAATTATGAATTCACGTTTCAAACCAGATATCATACATCTTACTTAGCAAAGTAATAGATCATCATCTGATGAGAATCACTGAATCATCTGTAGATCTCCATAGATTAGATACAAATTAATGAATGTACATCAGATTACTATGCGCAATAATATTAATATAAAACGAAAAATCTTAATCTTCCCTCCTACAAAATTTTTGATTCTGAAATACTTCACTTTCCCAGAGTAATTTAAATATTTGAAAAGACAAGAGCAAAGGTTCGGACTTAATTTAAATTTATATTATTAGAGAGAGGTTCCTTTTTGCCATTTTGTTAGAACATATTCCTCTATTTGCATATGTAATCTCAATAAAATAAATCATCCCCCGGCAATTATCAACCCTCCCTCAGGACGACCCCTTAATCAGTTCAGCGGAGTGCACCAGCCTCGCCGTCCCCCGCTTTAATGCGAGGGTCACATGTGGTAGCGGGGATCATCTCGGAATTATCTGATACCATTCCTTGATTGTTACCATAAGGCCGTTAGCGACATGACGAATGTGACGTATCAAATAATATTTTTTCTCTACTTCTTCAATATTTGCAAAATTACTTTGTGGCGTCATTTTATATTAATAATTATACAAAATACTTTGTTTAAACCACTATTTATTCATTACTCTATATGTTTCGATACCTATGGTATCTTCTTCGGGAAACAATGTATACTGAAATTAAAAATACAAGCATAGATAAAAACAAACCTATGAAATGGTGAATAAGTAAAAACTAATATGAAAACAAATTTAAAAGGTAACTATTTACAAAGAGGATTTACTTATTTATAATATTAAGCTTGCTGAAGATGATACTATAGGTATCGAAACATGTAAAATAATTAATAAATAGAGGTTTAAACAAAGTACTTTGTATAATTATTAATTATTTTTTCTTTAGTTCTAGTAGCAATAGAATTTGAGTGCCTTGGTGTATATATTTTTATCCATTATGTAGTATGTAGGAAAAAATGTATGTGTATTTTCTGCAGAATTGATTAATTCTTATTTTACATTTTTAACTTTGTCTAGATTATGAAGTTGATTAATATAATCCAAGTTTTATGGCACAAGACTCTGTTTAGTCAAATGGCATGTATCTAAAGTATGAGACATAAGATTAAATAAATCTCAGAGATAAATCTTAAAACCGTATACACGTGTTGAAATTTTAATCTGGAGATAAACTCAGAGATCGGCAAGATTGGTAGAAAGAGACAACTCATATCCATATTCACGATGTTAATTTTGACAGCAAGATTAGACATGTGCACATAAACGTCACGTAGAACCATAAATACGTACAAAAATTTATTCTGAAAGTTAGTTAAGCGGAGGCACTAAATTAAAAAGATTCCAATTTAATTTCTACTCAAAATATTCTAATTCACCTATCTGACGGACATAAATGGTCAATAGACTGACATTTAACGTACATCATGCGTTGAAGTGTAGCGCAAGATATGGCAAATCTCTCGATATTTGAGACGGGACATAAAAGTAGTAAAATGTTACTCACATCTTTAAATTAAAAAAATATGATATGTAAGTACGTATTTTGAAAATATGACACTATTTCTTTTACTTTTTTGAAAGCTTGGTTTAATTTAATTTAATTAGATTAAATGTATATACATATTGCTCACAACATTATAATTTCCATTTGAATCCAAAATAAAATAAGCGTGATTATTTGCATTACGGATGGGTTAGAAATACTCTCCTTTGCTGAGACCTTTCGCTTTTCGTTAACAAGTGGGATTAAAACCCTTTCCTACCCCTATATAATATTCCACGCACATGTATAAGAGGAAACTAAAATTATTTTAATTTGAGATAAAAATGACGTAGTACCGGGAAACTATGATTTAACTTAAAAAAATATTATTATAACAGAAATCTGTATTACATTATATTTTGAACATTGTATAAAAATTAACTTAGAAATATTAATACAAATTAAATAAGAAAGATATACACATACAATAAATTAATCGAAAAAATATTACAATTATATTGATTGTATACCACGTTCCAGCGCGGAGTAACAGATCGTCGGCACTGTTCCATGTAAATGCATCATACACTATTTTTTATAGGAATGCACCCACACAAAAACTTCACATTCTTGGGAAGGATTTTGGTCTTGTAGATATATTCCGATATTCAATGTTTAAATATGTGATAATATAGTGATGTTTTTGATGCTGATCTGAGTCAAAGAAATAATTTTTTTTATGTGTTAACTTTGTTACTCAACAATTCTGTGTTAAACCTAAATTTTTATTGCTTTTCTGTCTTGAATCTAATTTTTTTTTAAGCTATATACATATGTATATTCTATCAATTTCTATTTTTATATATGTATTCCATGCTACTTATGCAGCTGCTCATGTTTTTATATACTAACCAATTTTGTAAAGGCTCATAAGGGCGTAAATTAAAAAATATATATTTATTATTGATAGATGAAGTGGTCTAAATATGGGTAGTGGTCCAATTATAGGCTAGTAACAGCCATCTAGTGTAGAACACTTACAACTCGTTTCCATTAAGATAGTTACTACTCACGAGCGAGACAGACTGCTAAACCAATGCTTGCGTGTTCAGTGTCGAGCAATAATTTGTGTGGTGATAATATCACTGTCTAAGCTTTTAAAGAGGTATGTAAACTATGTTATTTATTCCTATTTAAAATATGTTATACCTGTTAAATATCATTAGAAAGTAATTAATGAATGTAAAAACAAAATCCTTTTGAAACGTACTGAGGTTTATTTTATTTTTCAATATTTTTTTTGTCATTAAAAGTTATCATGGCGGTTGGTCTAAATATGGGCTACCATGTACATTTGGGTTCAATTTGTCAGTGTTCATGTGGGCATATAATGACTGTTGGTATCGAAAAATATTTGTAAATATTTTTTTCTTTTTCTATGTATTTCAGTAATAAAATTTTCAATCAATATGTACCAATATGTAGGGTAAAATATATCATAAAATAAGTGAACTTTTATTAATAAAGTACTAGCCCATATTTAAACTACAAAAAAAAATTAACAAAATTTTAAATTTCCGGTATCCTGTGTCTATATTTAATAAATTAAAAAAATATATCCGGAACAAGGACTTGTTTAAAAGAATTAAAAAGTCATCGCTTTTATCTTTAGCCATGTGTTAATTTATTTTCTTTGAAGACAGAACTCAAAACCGGGTGATTCTTCTATAAATATAAAAAATATCAACACGGTAATCTAGCAAATGAATTACGCATTTCTTCTTGGGAAAATCGAGACTGAACATGGAATCCCTCAATTAATAATTCAGCGGCACTAAATTCTCTCCAAGTGAAAAAGCTTTTTCTAGGGCTTGATTGACATCGCCCGCTGCCGTAAAATATCAAAAGTCAGTGGTCTTTAATGTGACGTTGGCATGATGACTTATGGACTTATAAACTAAAATGGCTGCTTGCATTATTTAACATGCAACGGCAATAAACAGGCGCAGAGTCGGAAATTTTACAACCGTTGTAAATATGAAAACAAACACAATCGCCTAGGTATATTACAAACTCAGGCGATTTGACGACAATGTCGCTGCAAGGTGACTACTTGACTAAAAAATCAAACAGAATAGTAAAAACAATATGAGATATTTTAAAGAGAACATATTTGTGAAGTTGTAATTTTTTTCAGAACATTGTACTATGATATTTAATACAAATTAAGTGTAAATACAAATCAATTAAACAGATATACATACAGATAAACTCAATTTACCGAAATAATATTTTAGCATTGAACCAGGATCTCTTTCTAATGCATTTATTCAATTACACTACGTCAGCTTTGTAAATAAAGATCCTGAGATCCTAGTTCAAATCCCGGTCGTAACAAAAATATTTTTTCCGTAAATTGAGTTTATCTGTATGTATATCTTTCTAACTCATACATTTAATTTGTATTAAATATAAGATATGTTCACGCGGCGGCTTCAGTCGAAACGGTATTCCTATAAATCGGGAAAAAATATGATAAGATTTTTTTTCCATACAATACAAAATAACAGTTATAGAATATCGTTGGATAAATCAACGATATACTCCAAAGTTTTATATTATATAATAAAATTTACATGTATCATTTAGAAAGACACAGATAAAATTTATCCATCAAAATTTTTTAGTTACCATCATGATACAAATCAGAAACTTTTTCTTTCCGGAAAAGTGCGGTACGATTTCTCCACGTTTATCACATATATTTATATTTATAACTGTTCAAAGGTTTTTGGTGAAATTTTGTGGAATTCTATGACTATTATGTAAATTTAGTTGAAATACTGTTTTATTCCACTATATTTTATTCCGAAATGGCTGAATATGCAAGAATAGAGAGCCATTCATTTAACAATAATAATTTAGAGAGCCATGCAGTTGCGCCAAAAGACAAAAGTTGGACATCTTAGAGAATTTATAAATTTTGAATAATAAAAATAACAATAAAAAAATAATAAACATCCAAATATCGCGCATTACATCCCCTCTCTTATCTATTTGAACTCCACCCCTACCTCCCTTAACGACAAATACATCCTTAATTATTGTCTGAAATTATTTTTAATTTTAGTTGAATTATATTATTGATAATTGAAAGATGTTTCCGAAAACGTTCTAACATTTTAAGCAATAAAATATAGTGGAATAAAATTTACAAAATAAAATTTATGTTTAATTTGAAATTATTGATGCTTCAGCATTTAACGATACCTACATCTATTATTCCATTTTTAAAAGTATTCAACTTTATAGTGCTATGAATACTACAAACTTTTGAGTTTTACACACTAGATGGTGCCAAGATTAAATCAACCATTTTAATTAAATTTGAAAAATCTTATGTACGTTGTATTGAAATGATCACACACTGAACAACACTGTCAACACTGAAAACACGTACATATACCGATGGTAATCAAACATGTTTTGTACATTATTTCTGTACATCTTTCTATTTGATTAATTTAATTTGTTTAAATATCACACATAACATAGAAAAAAATTAGATTGGTTGAACTTATCGTTACACTTTTTTCACTGTTTTACATTTGATTAACTGTTTGTTTTCCAAATAAATAAAAATAAAAACAGTGCTTCCAGGCTACAAAACCTAGACTGTCAACAATGAAAGGTTTATAAACATACAAGATTAGTTAATTAATTGAATACACCAAGAAATGAAATGGCAATAATAATAACAATTATTATTATTATAATAATGCGTTTATTTCAGCGTGATCGGTTTTTTGTATGAAGACCCGATTCGCCATAAAGATAATACATATTATATAATATATTTAAGTTCTTAAGGAAAACACATTCTTATTGTGAAGTTGTAATTATTCAGAACATAGGTTTGTAATGTTTTCAATACTAATTTAATGTATTAATTATAAATATATACATATAAAATCAATTTTGAATAATTACAACTTTACAAAAAGAATGTGTTTTCCTTAATAATATAAGTTGTATCAATGTGTCCAAAATTTTATAAAAATGAATTGATAATTCTGACGTTTGCTGTCGGTTTACTAAAAGATATTTGAAATTCCGTAAAAACAATGTAGATGGCTTTCAAATAATGGAACAACAGATGTATTAATTTGAAAAAGTGTAACATGTAGGTTCGAAAATTTGTCATGAAAAATACTGGCGCTATAACACAATTGGTAGTGTACTTCTCCGGATTGGAAATATAGATCCAGGTTTGAATCCCGGTAGCGCAAAAACAATATTTTTCGACAAAATTGATTTTTTATGTATATATTTATAATTAATATTAAAGTTACAAAATATTATTTATGTTATGAAAAGAAAACCAAGGAATATATATAAATAAAAAGTTCACACATATTTATTATAAATATAAACATAATATAAATACTACATATATAAATACTTCAGTCACGGCCATTATTTTATCTGTACCTATTCTGTAGTTGTTGCCATTTTCTGGTCAGGGAACCAGCTTTCCATGAGAGCGCCACTTACACCAGAAAGTTGGTGCTGAGCTTCAGCTGCAGCTTTATGCCCGCAGCTCGATGTCTCAGAAGCGGAACGAATCCATGGGCAAACATTGTAGATGTGGTGCAATAACGCGCCAATCCGAACAGTATTCTATATGAATTGTTGTACTGAATTTGGAGATGGTTGTACGTCACTTGCTTGTCTTTTGACCAGAGATACTCTTCACCTCCTTACTGATTCTTAATGGACGGTCATCCAGACGTTCCCAAGAGGAATCAAGAGGCCGAAATGCAGCCCAATCATTCGCTGCATCGATTAAATTATCATGACGTAGACACGGCAGCAAATAACAATAGAAAGTGAATATTGGGAGACACTTGGGGAGGCTTTCTTCTAGTTATATATAGAAAAAAAACCTGATAATGATGATGAAATAATATGTGCACTTTATTCACTACTCTATATAATTAATTTTTTAGAACATTTATTGACAGTTAACATCATTATAATCACAAATAGTCGTCATAATCACATATAGTCGTCATAATCACATATAGTCGTCATAATTACGAATGCTTTTCTGAGATTAAATCTTAACAAATTTAACACTACTTAAGAATACGTTTTACAAGTCACTTCCATTAACTCAATTGTATGTGTAAATATTTTGGATGAAATAAGAAACTTGATGTTTTATTCTTTTTCATACACGACTTTTGAGAAACTATCTCAAATGTTTAATATTCAAAGTTTTTTATCAAGCAAAATATTATTTGGCCGTGACACATGGGTACATATGTGCATGCGCTGACGTAGTTTGAAAATACACATCTTGCGAGTGTTTTTTAAAATATTTATTTATTTATATAAGTTTGAGTGCTTTATGGTATACACCCTGGAAACTAGGGACAAAAAATAACAATCTCGCTACCATGACTCCCAACACTAGTTATTATCAAAATTTTCCATCGAAATTACACATCGTGTGCGGAATTTTTTACGTCAGCTTTGTACGACTTGACATTTATACGAGTGTAAATTCATATGTCCAGCACTTGTACAATGGTATGTATACTTAATATGACCATTGTATGCCAAGCATTTAAACAATGGTATACTTAATACGACTATAAAATAAAACATATGCAGCAGTTTCAAGTCCCTGAGTTTTTAGAGTCATGTAAAGTAGTTAAATTAAAAGGTTGAATTTTTTAAAGATTTTTATGTTATGTTATTGATACACAAAATGTAACGTCACATAAAATATATGTCCAGAGATACTAACCGTATCTTGCAAATACCGGTGCATGAAACGAACTCACCCAGTACCGATGTCATTTAGCAATACTATTGCGGATAATACCCGTCTCTCTGTTCTACCGTTATCTTCCCATAAACAGCTCCGGTAATTGCCTCCGAAAACTGTTTGCGTAATAACTACTTTGTATAGCTTAACTTCTCCTTATTTGTAAACTGTGTCTATTAATAAATAAAGTGTCAAGCGTGAAGTAGATTATTGTTTTCATAATCTGCTCTGACCACATACGTTCCTTGACTATCAGGTTGACATGCGAGTGGTGAATAAATATTTGGACACTTCACATAACCTTAAAAATCTTTCTGATTGGAGTCTACATATACTCATACTCACATCCACACAAAACACACTTTCTTAACCTCAATTCTCATATTTACTATTATACAAATGATTGTCTTATAAAATGGTGGGAGTATAAATTTCCTCATATAATGCTGTCGTACATGTTTCCGTTTGTATACAATTTCTAGAACACCAGATATGTGTGCTTTTAAAATATTACTCGACGAATACTCCATACAAATCAAATCATATACGAGTTTTTCGTTTTGACTAACATATTTAATAATTTGTCCATATTATACATTTACTTTGATAAGTCTATTCATTATGCATAGAAACACCTCGCAGCGGATTGGTTGGATTTGGGAACAATGGCCATCATATTTTGGTTCGTGTTTGTTGCCCACGGACAAACAAAACAAGATGGTTACAATGGAATTAGTTGGAGTTCGTAACATAAAACGTTGCGAGATTGTAATATCACACACTAATTATTTAGTTTATCTGTAATAATTACCACTTCACATGTTTCATATTTCATTCAATATTTGTACAAATTTATAACCCTTTTGTAACAGTTTTAAAATTAATTACATCAGTTTATTATAATAATACATCATTATCATTTTGAAATGGCTACACTACTCGGCTGCGTTAAATATTAAATTAATAAACTGGATCGAGAGATAAACAAGAAAAAAACAAAGCTATTGATTATTGATTCACATGTTCAGCTATCACGAATAGAAGCCCTTCTAGACCTTGAAACTGACTTCAATTATCTTAGATTCATAATTACTGACGACGGCAGCTGCGAGTCAGAAGTTAAACGACGCATAGGTATGGCGAAACGTTATAGGTCCAGACTTGACAAAATATAGAAAGAATGCGGTATTTCCAAAAACAATGGAGGTCAGGCTCGTACAGTCTCTGGTACATTCTATATTTTTATATGGTGTGGAATCATGGATCCTAAAGGCAAAGGAGAGAAGACAGCCTTTGAGATGTGGTACTGGAGACACATGTTACGTGTAGACGTTCAAATGTCTCCATTCTGCAGGAACTGAAGGTCAAGGACGGACTCTCAACCGTTTGCTTGAGATGAATGAAAAAAATTTTGAGCATCTTGCGAGAAGGAATGATTGCTAGGAAAAGCTTGTTGTGGTAGGCCATTTCGAAAGACGAAGAGGAAGAAAAAGATCTCCCACACGTTCGATCTACCACGTGCAAAAATACAGCCCGAGGAGAAGCAGTGTCAAGAGGGCAAGAGTTTATGGAGAACACGAGCCTCAGTCAAGAGGGACCGACGTGGATAATGATACATCATTAAATTGTGTTTATATTGGTGCAAGTATACGGTCCCATAGAGGATAGCCGCAAATATCGATCCATAACATCTGGTTTAATCTTCTTTTTATATTAAATGAAAATACTACGCATTGCACATTTAAAGCGTCTGAAGTTTACAGATTAAATGCTGTATTTTATTAGCAATTTTTATTCATGGACTAACACTGTACGAATTAGTCTACTTGTTTTTCACAAAAGTGAATACAAATATACGATACTTTAAAAAATTTACTTCCCTCTCTTTTTCTTAACTAAATTATCTTTCATATAAATGAAACATCACAAACATTTTTTTAATATTCAATGTCAAATGAAATGTCAAGAAAATTAAATAATTAGAAATATTACCAAAGTACCTACCAATACAAAATTTAAATTTATGATTTTAAGCCCATATTAATTTAAATCACCTTATAGATGCATTGCAATATTCTTTTTTTTTTTTAATATCTCTCAGTAGATTTCTTTGTTTACTCCTTTGAAAATATGTACCTTGAGAGCAATACGGTTACATTTGCTCATTCCAATGACTTTGACACTTTAAATTAAAATCAATATGTAGGTATGTTTTATCCATTTATTTTTTATAACAAATATAAGAATATTAGGCTTTTATTTTTATTGACATTGACATATACTGAATTTTATTTCGACAATTTTAAATAACTGCTATTTTTAAATGCAAAAATAATGAAAATGTTTTTTTTTCGAATGGTATTCTTCAGGTGAAAACTGGTTTTAATTTTATAAATGCCCCTATGCGAATTAAAAATAAACTACAAGTATCCAATCACGCTAAATACACCAGTGAAATATTTTACGCAGTTTTTTACGACACGACCAAAATTGCGATATGTCGATGCGCTTCGGATAATTTTTCATATCGGCGTGTACATATAGAGTTTTTTAATTTCACGAGCATACCGGAGATATTAATGCAATCAATGTACACCGGCGGAGTGTAAGCCAATTTTACACGAATCATGTTTTTACGGACTGTGGATTTAAAATTATATGTATACCTACGTACGAAATGAAATACAGAACCAGCTTTATGTTTTGTAGTTCTACTGTAGTCTGTGGAATACTCGACTAGAATTTACATAATAATTCTCCGAAATAAAAATAAACATGCATGATTTTTTTTTTTTAATTTTCTTATAGAATCATTTAAAAATAAATTAAAATAAAAAAAATAACCAGATATCTGTCTATCGAAGAAATATAGTTTTATACAAATCAGTTGATAATTGCCTAGACAACCGAAACAATAGTCTAATTATTTGAAAAAAATAAATATGGAACAAAAAAATTCGTATTTGATTTATAGTGTTAATTAACACTGGAGTTCTATAAAATTAAAAAATAAAATAACTATATTATTGATACATAAATTTTTCTGTGTCAGATTTTTAAGAGACTCTTGACACGACATAATCTGAGATACGAACTATGAGATTCTTTGGAGACATATCTCAGCTTTTGTAGTCAATGTGTGTATCCCATGTCACAGAGTTGGGTGATATCGAATCTCTCCAATAGCTGTTAAAACGGAATAAATGTTTGTAATTTAACGCCTTATATTAATGTTAATGTGTAATGACTTATGCTAATTTATTAGAATAGATAATTGTACGGATTTTAGTGTCCTTAGTGGTTAATATTCGAGTAGACTCGTTAAAATCACCAATAGAAATGTTAGAAAGATTTAAACGGTGAGAATTAAGGGCCCTATATCTCTTCGCTTCTACCGTATGTATAAGAAATGTTAAGAATTATGGTGATTTAGTGTTTGCGTGTACAGCTAGAGCGAGTAGATTATTGCAGTGAAACAGTACTTACAATAGTTAGTGTTTATTTACAAATTGAATTTACACCTGTTTTTTATATGATAAAAAGTATAAGATAAACTGGAAGCGGTGCCGAGGTGCGACTAGATGTGTCCGAGGAGCTGACCAGGAGAAGGGTAGTCTGTTCTAGGTTTCCTCGGACTGGTTGCGGCGCGACGTATTGTTGTCCGGTTTGGTGGGTACCAGTGGGACTGTATGGCTGTTGAGTGATTTCATTATGCGACCATATCTGTGGGGCGCAAGCAGGACCACCACAGAAACAATGGTGATTCTAGGTGACGTATCTCGCTGTCAGATCGAACATCGTGTATACTGGTTAAAGTTTTTGTCTCTCTCTACCAATCTCGAGCTGATCTCTGAGTTTATCTCCAGATCAAAATCTCAACACGTGTGCATGATATGTAGATATATCTCAATTAAATATCTGAGATAATTTCATCATATCTTCTTTTATGGCCACGGACCTTAATTATCACCTGTTTTAATTGTCAAGATGTATGATATGAAAAATCGCAACTTTACAAATTAAAATAAATTAATACTTAAAATTTATGTCTGGTCTTCTGATTCTTATTTCATTTTCTTTTACTTTGAATGATGATAAGTTGGGGGTGGTGTTCAGCAATTGGTTACCTTCGAAATTAAAAAAAAAATTACTTAGTTAGATTCTTGTACAAAAAGTCATACATTTATTTTCAAAACTAGTTAAAGCAGCATAAACATTTGCAAAGTATTTTTGATACCACAATATATTAACCAACAATTACCCAAAGAACCATAAAATGATGTATTATATGTTAAAGAAGCTTGAGGTGTTATTGCAAATTACTATAAATGATTTTTTTTTTAAAGAAAAACACATTTATGTTTTGAAGTTGCATTTTCAGAACATAGTTCTGTGATATTTTAATACAAGTTAAAATTAATCGAATCCAGGTAGCAACATAATATTTTATCGACAAATAATTTTTTTCTGTATATCTTTCTGGTTAATTAATTTTAATTTGTATTAAGATAAATGTATTGATATATGTACGAGTACATTTATCCCCTATATCACATTGTATCATTAATCAAGCAATCCTCTCAGTTGTACAACACTACACTGCGAAGCATACACACATATTTTTTTGTAATAAAGGTATCAAATTTTTAACGTAAAATATCTCAGTTTATGTTGAGTGTAGCTTAACACATTGCCGAACACTATCCAGTAATAATGGCATAGTTAGGCTTCCTGTTTAACACCTTGAAAGTTTGAGATGCTTCCGGGACAAGAGCTTAGATTGTGCAGGTATTCACGATATATATGCTCCCTTATTTGAGCAACTGCGTACCTACTCGGGGGGTAACACTTTTAAACCTCATTGATGTATTAAATATGCACCCCAGCTATGTTAGTCAAAATCTATGAAATACGTTAAATATCGACTGGAACAATTTTTGAAAAAAAAGCTTACCGAATTTTCCTTTTTGGATCGTAAATATCTACGTTACATTTGAATTTTAAAATATTTTCATTCCAAAAAAAACAACGTTTTTTAATTATATTCTACTTATATTCATGTTGGTTAAAATTGGGTTTAATCGATGGACTCATCAGCCACGTCTATTTTAGTTATAAGTTGTTTTTACTAAGGATATCTAAATATAAATAATAAATTAATTATATTCGAACAGTAACTTTAAAAATTATATTTAAAATACTGAGAGTATATATTGGAAAACGATTATAATTTGTCTAAATAATTTTAAATACAAATTAATTATTATAAATAATTATAAAATCAATGTTATCAAAAAATATTATTTCAATTAATATATATTATTGGATTCGAATTATAAATATTATTGAATTCGAACCTAGATTTCTTACAATCCGGGGACGTGCATTATCCAATTATGCTATACCAACACAGTGGATTGACGACAAATTTTCGAACCTATATGTTACATTTTTCAAATTAATACATCTATCGTTCCATTATTTGGAAGCCATCTATTTTGTTTTTTTGGAATCTCAAATACATTTAAATAAGCCGATAGAACACACCAGAATTAATTCTGGCGTCTCTTATCTTTCATTTTTATTGAATTTTAGATTCATTAATACAACTTATATATTATTAAGGTTAAGGTAATCTCAAATAAAATAAGTAAGAACATTGAATAAATACAGACAATTGATTATTGCAATTGAAATAATGAAATATGTGAAGAATAATTAAAAAATAATTCAAGGTCGTTCTGTAATTTTTTTGTAATATCTAATCGCTATTTACTAATGATGGCCAATCGTCCACTGTCAGCCAACTTCCAAATAAAAACTTACCGTGACGTAATTGAGTCAGCTTATATACCGTAAATTTATTGAACCGTGTTGAATTTGTCTTAAAAAATAAAACTTAAGTACGAACTTGACATTTGAGTCTGAGCTGGAGTCCCCGAGTAACTACTCCAGAACCTGTTTGCAAAAGAGGGCGATCCATCTTGTTGGCAGGCCCCTGTTACAGATCTGTCTTCAATATCCAGAACAAAGAAGAAAAATAGCCATGTTTTCTACCGATGTGATATAAATATAATAATGTACATGTATTATATAAATATAAAGATGTTAAACATTTTTTAAAATTATAATTAATCTTATTATTATTAACGCTGTCCGATGGAAGCAGTTGGCAGTACATTAAATTAAGAAACATTCGCTTGTTTGGTGTAAAATATGAACATTTTTATTAAAGGTTTTTACGAATCAAACTTTGCACTACGTACACTATTAAGTATTATTTTTATCACCACTAAAGTTTTGTGAGGTGCTGTCCCTCTATTGGTATAACAACTAAACTAAGTTCAGTCGGTGAGTATTGTGGATTGTTGATGAGTTTTTTCCGCTCTTAGATTATTTTTTTAGATTTTAAGATAATAATAATACTCAGTTGAGTGTGTCGTACAATGTTTAATTTAATAAATTATATAATGTTTCACTAAGATGTAAATGCTTTATCAATTAATGGTATCAAAATTATATTAAATTTGTGATTCTAAGGGGCGGTTGCGAAAACGGGTTGTTCGATCGTTGGTAAAAAATATTTACTTCTCGAAAGTACGCCCAGTAGTAAGCTAATTTTATTCTCCAATAACTGATGGTAAAACCGTCAATCGCTAGTTAAAAATGGCGGACTCTTCACAGCTGTTTGAAAAGTCATTTGTCACATTGATACTTTGAAAGTTGCAGTATACGACAATGAATCATTCGATATCCCGCAATTTCAGTGATGAGAATTCTCCCGATAATGATTTCGCTGTTTAATTTATATTACCAAAAATTTTTCGTCAATAAAGTGACAGATTTTGAATACAAGAGTGTGAAAGTCATAGACAAAATATATAATTGTATGTATTGTCAATGGGGAATATTTAATATAAATCAAAATTGATAAAAATCGCATGTGTTCGATGATTATTCGCCTTGCCACACTGTTAGGTGGAATTGACTTTGACAGTAGTAAATTTGACGTTCGAACAATCCGCAAAAGTTTTTAAAAAGTAAAAAGTTACTATATTAAAAAATTACGGTGGTCAAAATATACCACTGATCACACAACCGGCCCAAGAGTTGTGTCTCTGTTTTGTGCAGTCGCTAAAGAGATATTTGGGAGGGTGGATTACTATTTTTACCTCAAGGCCCTGAAGTTTTCTACGGCAGTCCCTCGTTACGAGGATAACGTCTGTCATGGTTCACAATTGTGAGTCGGATTGTGGCTGAGGAGTCATATTCTCGTTACTTTGCAGTCTTTTCCGGTCTATGCACAGGACTTTGTACAAACCTCAATATAGTAGGTTCCCAGATGCGTACAGTGGTAAAGGACAGTACCGCCGCCGGGTGACGTATGCAGGATAATGCATAAATTCAGTTAATTATGGTCTGACATCGGACACCTGTCACTTGTTTCATCAACTTGTCGATTCCTGTTTGTAGGCAATCGGTTGAACATTATCAATAAAAGGCGATTATGACAACACTTGTGGCTTTTCTGATTGGTTGCAGCGAGGTTGACACTTATTGGCTACAGAGTTCGTCTACTCCACTTCGTGTTTCGCTTGACATATTTATTTATCTGTGAGTTGACTTATTATTTGTCGAATTACAGTTAGTTAGTTAGTCAGATTTAATTGGTTTAAATGCACTCGCGATAATTACTAAATGCACAACAACTTCACTGAAGTTCCTGTATACACAAGTCCCAAAGATTCCGAAGATCACCTCATCTCAACTCGACAACCCACACGATAAGCACATGAACTATTAACCATAATTAGTAGCCCTGAAGTACAACTGCAAAATTTGTAAAGATTCAATATTATACTCGAAGAGGGGGTGGGATGGGGAGAGTGTGTGTTTTAAGCAGGATACTAAAGAGTAATAAGGCAAAACTTGATTAAGATTGGTTAAAATATATAGGGTTGTATAAATAATTGACTGATATATAGACATTCAATTTTTGAAATAAAGTTCAATAAAAAAATATTTTTAAAAATCATTATATAATGAGAAAAAAAATAAGGTTTGTGTAGCGTGCTTCCTCACCGATGTATGGTGCATGATTTTATTATAATTTCGTGTTCTACAATTGGTCACACGCGATATTTTCCTTAAACTCAAAATACACTAGCAATATTTTGTTTCAGTCTTCAACTTAATTCCTAATTTTCAAAAATTTTAAATATTATTCACTGTAATTAATTGAACTACTTGTGTGTATTCCATTTTATCCAACGCAGATATTTTCGATGACGTGTTTCTCTTTATATTTGTGTATGAATATAAAATAAACGACCGTGTAATATAATGTATTAACATTTTTATGAATTTTATGAATATTATTAATAGTAAAAATAACCCGGACCTTTATTACTGGACGTGTACAATAAAATGATGAAATTCCAGTTTCTTATATCTGTTTATTTTAAGTAATAGCGTATAACTTTTATTAAACCACACGACTACATAATATTTTTTTATCTTAGCTATTCTATAACTTTTTTATCTAGCGAGTAAGCGGGAGTTATAAAAATATTTATCCGTTGAACCGCTGAACAAACATGAGTGTGGGTAATCTACAAAGAATAACAACAGTCAATGAATTAGAATTATTCCAGCCTTTTCTGTACAGAGAGTAATCCCGGCTCAGACCAACTTACGGTCCCATCTGGCTGGGCCGTGTAGTAGTTTTTCAATTAAAAATGTGCTGTTTAGTTGGCAAGCCTGGTAGATATATGGGTGTACATACCAATATATACCAACATTTGTTCAAAAAGTATTTTAAAAATATTTTTAAATGACATAATAAATATGTCGAACGTGTTTTTAATATCCTAGTTTAAGATTACTTTGCTTTTTTCTTATATATTATAAAAAACATTTTTACAGTAGGCAAATAACCTTATTTATTATTACAATATTTAATATTAAAAATTATCTGTAAAGACTCATGTACAAACTTAAGCCCAAAAAAATAACAAATATCTCGGTGTAATTATTGTACAACATTTAAAATGGCACAGTCACATTGGCGAATTAGTGAAAAGAATAAATATTCATAAGATTAAGAAACATTTTAAGTATAAATAATTAAAAAATGTATATTTTGTTATTGTTCACTTACTACTCCAGTATGGAATAATTGGGTGGGGAGGAGCATATAATAATATAATAAACTCGGTAAAAATAATACAGAGAACAATCATGAGTCATATTTAAAAAAAAAGTTCCCAGTTCCCAAAACATTTACAAAAAAATCTCAATTAATCTATTAATTAAAAAAAATAACACTGTAAAATTTGAAACAAGCACACCATTAAGGTTTAAAAACATTTTAAAATCCCTAAATATAACACCAAATACTATCAGCAAAATTTTGTATATTTAGGGATAAAAAATTTCAATAGCCTCCCTACACAAATTAAAGAAATAAAAGATATAAAAGAGTTTAGAAAGAAATTAAATGAACACTTCAGAAGCACATAATTAAAAAATAAACAATATTATAGAACACTTCAGAAGCACACAAATAGACAATAAATAATTATAGACTATAAATGTATAACTATCTATTTAAAATTATTATACTCCCTCTCCAAGCACAAGAGCTAGTCTCTTTTTTGGACAGGTAAGCAAAAAAACAACCATGTAATTTGAATAATATAAAATACTTTATTCATGTTATAAAAAAATTGTAAAAATGTGGAATAAATAAAAAAATAATATATATATATATATATTATAATTTATACATATTAAATTGAATCGAAACGTTTTCATCAATGTTTGCTGCTGGCAATTTCTTATTGAATTTTGACGTAAAACATTAAACCAATTTTTAAAATCTCTAGATTTAAGATTACTTAAATGTTTTCCCTTTTATTATGCATTATATTACAGTCAAAAACTAAAACTACCGTGAATAATGTTAGTTTGCGAACTAATATATGTCAAAATCTGGGCGGGAATAATTCTTCTTCTTCTTCTTTCAAATAGGCAATCCACCCTTCAAGAGTGACTTGTGCCATTAAACAAGTCTAAACATTATTTTATAGAGAGCAGTACAACAATACTATAAAACAGGGAACATTGCATCACAAGTCAATACCATTGACATTCAGGAAATTTGCTATTATATAGCTTAAATGAGGCGAGTTGAGGGAAAGAAGATGACACAAGTTAACCGGAAGTTGGAAATCACCATTGACAAGATCATTATAAAAAAAACCTGTGATCCGCAATGGACGGGCAAAAAAGACATGGTCAAGGGTTTCCTCCTCGGCACCACATTCACACATTGGAGAGTCTATTATGTTCATTCTGAACAAATGTGAGGCCACATGGCAATGCCCAATTCTCATTCTAGAGATATTTGCTACTGTTCTTTTTGAGACTTTCCTGTTGGAGAACCAAGGGGAGCGGGGAATATATCTTTGGATTATTTTAAGACGATTACCCTTGTGATTGTTTGGATCCATCCATTGTGCAGACCAGATAGAATACGTATGTTTTTTTACAATATTGAGTTTGTCATACATCGGGATATGGAATTGATGGGGAAGAACTCCGGAAAGAGTAGCCTTCTTGGCCAGTTTATCAGCACATTCATTTCCCTGAATTCCCTTATGTGCAGGGATCCAAACGAATGACACCCGTTTATTGTTGCTGTACAAATCAAATAGGCATCTTCTGCGGGAATAATTCATCATAACTAAAAATTTTAATGGGTTTTAAGGTTTAGTGGGAGAACCATTCATCTGATTCCGTCTTTACTTAAATACATATGATACAGATATGATAAAATAGCATTGTGTTGTTATATAATAACAATTACATTAGTTTATCCGAAATTCTTACATCATCATATAAATGTCATTTTTATTCGTTTTAACAGCTATAGATAACAGATGGTTAATATAAATATATATATATATATATAAAAACATATATATATATATTATTATTATTTTTTATTTATTTGACTTTTACAACTTATGTGCTACTTATAAGCTACTTTGCTATTTACCACTTACAAAGGTGGAATAATTTAAATTACATCGTGATTATATTTACGTGTGGTGTGTTTTGAAGAAAGGTCTATTAAAACAATCACTTTATTTTAGTTGCCAGTAGATTTAAAAGAAATAAACGTTACTTTGGTGTGGTTGCGTACTGTAACGTAAATGTTATTAAATATATAAAATATAAGTCATTTGAGTAAATTTTACCTAGAGATATTTAAAATACGTTTGATATACTTATACAAACACGCGATTTCGCAACTATGTTGTTTTTTCTCACTGGAAATGTACACAACATACTTTAAGAAAAGTAATTGGCTACAGCTGCTAGGCTTGCGGGCGACAATTGTGGCCGCTACGCGGTCAGTGGTGGATGCTACTTGAAACTATTTTTCAACACAGAAAATGTGTTTACAAAATCAGTATTTTTTTCTTATTAACATTAAATACAAAGTCCATTACTTGATGCATTCATATAATAATGGATTCTTGCATTGATATAGATTCTACTAAGATCATATCCGCGAAGCTCGGCCTTTAACGGCCGCGAAGCACCACAAGCAAGGAATTGGCGAAAACGAATTGTTTTTTTGCTAGATCACTCAGTATTGATTTAACTTTTATCCATATAAAATTAAATATTTGTGTCCACTTTCTCGTTTCATCATACAGGAACAAAAGAAAATATTATTAATATTCATAGTAATTATTTGGGAATATATTATATGTCGAGTTTGTTCTCTTACGTTGTCATCATCTTCACTCGACTTTTACCAGCCAGTTGCAGACGATTCGTCCGGGAGGAGTGAGATTAGGTTTCTTCCAAGTTTGTTGCTTAAGTATGATTGGGTAAACTTAATTTTTGGATTTACTTTGCCTTTTTCTGAGCAAGAAAATCTAAACGTAAGATCCAAGCTCAGTTCATTTTTTATTATTATAGTGTATGGTTGGATGGGATATGTGGCTGACTCATCCAGCTTTTGTCTGCGACAATTTGTGAATTGAGAATCGCGATCTCCATGAACTCTCGCCCTATCTATCTTCACTATGCTTCTTCACTTTTCACGGCATCCTGCAGATCTTAGGGCTGCCACCAGATAAGTGCCTGTTGCCTTTTCCAATTGGTCAGTTCAATGTGTGTTGGATCTTTTTCTTTTTTTTTGTTAGTCGACGTGGCCCATCACAACAAGCTTCTCCAAGTCTTCTCGCAATATACCCAAAAAATTAATGTAATTATCTCAGGAAAATGCTTGACAGTCTGTTAACCTTCAATTTGTGCGTCTCGCCGTCCATGGTATACGCAACATGTGTTTCCAGCACCACATTTCAAAGGCACCAATCTGTCTTCTCTCCTTTATCTTCAGGGTCCATAATTTCATACCATATAAACATGTAGAATTCACCATAGACTATAAGTCTGACCTTCGTTGTCTTGGACCGCAATACCGCAGTCTTTCCATATTTTGTAAAATCTGGACATATAATTTTTCCCCATCCCTATGCGTGGCTTAATTTCTGGCTGGCAGCTACCATCGTCAGTAATTATGGACCCAAGATAATTGAAATCCTTGAATATTTCATGGTCTGGAAGGGCATCTGTTCGAGAAAGCTGATTATGTGGATCAATGATCATTAGCTTTGTTTTTTCTTTGTTTATCTTAAGACCCAATTTTCTAGTTTTTTCTTCAATGTGACAGTGTAGTATACCCATTTATTATTCTGATATAGCGATCAAAGTTGTATCATCCGTATACCTGAGATTGGAAATCTTTCTGCCTCCAATTTTTGTTATTTTTAGTTTGATGTCAATTAAAAATATTTTTCCAAATATTAAATTAAGATTTCAATAAATTTTTCACACATTCATTTATTGTGTGTATATTGGTTTTTATTTAGTTTTAAATATTCATATTGTTAAAACACATTCTCTTTACTAAATATTATACTTGCTTGTTAACAAAAGTATCTATATTCTGAAACATATAATTCCACAAAAAGTCACAATATATTTTATATTGTACCTTAATATTACAATAGAACTATATTTTAAAATTATAAATTTCTTGTTCGTAATTTGTATATTAATAAAAAAAATGTAACTTTGCTTATCTTTATATAGATTTTTATATCAAGACAGGCGTAGTGCAATAAGTATTACGTGTACAAATTTTGTTTTTATAAAATAAATAAAAACAATTGATTAAAATTGACATATAGTAATATAAATACTTTCTTCCTACCTGTGATTTCTGATTGTTCCCAATTTGGCTTGCTCTTTTGACAGTACATTTCGTGTAGCACATCAATTTAAGTTCCTTGCATTGTTTCATATCCATTTCCAGAGTTTTAGTGATGAACATTCGAATGTACCATTAAACTCAGTTTTCGAGGACGTTCATGTTCAGAACAATGCTTTAGTCTCGCAGACCTCAGCGAAGCTGCTTGCAGCGAGCAGTGAATCTCATTGTGGCTAGAATCAAGGTGAGTCAAGCGCTCCTGTGTTCGGTTCATTTCTATCATGCCTGGTTCCTAATTTTTTGTCGAGAATTCAAAATTTATGAATCTGAATTCCAAATTTTACGGAAAAATGTAATAAATCAAACCGTGTTGAAAATTTAAAGGTTGTTTTCCATAATTCCTTTGTTTAAGAACAGCAATTTAAAAATATAATATACTTTAGTTATGTTAAGTCCATACAAATTTTTTGTTCCTCTTTGTCCTTTGAGATTCACCTTCACGGGTGAAATTTTTATGGAATATTTGATTTGAGAAAATCTCTGATACATGTATTATGTTTCCATGGGATTCTTTGGCCTTGAGCACACCATGTTTCAGAGATTCACCATCAATGCTGTATACAGTTTAAACGTAAAATGTTGTGACAATAACCTTAATGACAGCAATTTCCGTAAAAAGCAAAAGTTGAATATCAAGAAACAGTAAAGTTAATGTAAAAAACAAAAGTTTATGGAAATAAGTACATTTGATGATGCTGCAAGTGCCAACTTAATGTACATGAATTTATATATTATCTTATCAATTTAAGAACCCCATATTTAAGGTTTTTTAAATAGATTTTGTGTATATTTATATATATTATTATTACAATTGACTTTTTTTTATGAGATACTGTGGATACTATAACACTATATTTGGTTTATGTTAATGTTTTTTATAAGATTATATTATTCATTTGAAGTAATTTAAGGATATTTCGTGATATTTAATATTTTTAGAAGCAGTTAGAAAATACGAGAAATATCATATTAAATATAATAATGAGCTTTATGTTATTCGTACACCCCTTGTCACGTTAGTTATTATATTTCTCTCCTGACTGACTAGTGTCAGGACGGCCTCTTTGACAAATACAATATTTTCTAATTTAATTCCCATTGCACGATTCAAGAGTTCATTTAGTTGACAAAATAAAGGAGCAGATTTCAAATTTTGGCCAAAATCCTCGTCTTAATATTATTTACCCACTGGCGAGAGATTTGTTGAAAAGTGTTTATTCAATTTCCATTTTGATGTTTTCCATAAAACGCTCCGTGCCGCGACGGGCCGCTCATTCAGTGCCGACTGCTTTATTAATTCGGCACAATACAAGTTTATTATGCCGAACGGCGCTCGACTCCGTCTAACGTTTTGGCGGAGGATAATTTGTCCCTCCTACGGTCCGAAAAAGGACCGGCATTAAAATGGTAGCGATTGAAACGGGTACCGGGTATATACCCGACGTCTGTAACTTAACGAACGCGAACTTCGCGAGCAACTTTACCACTTTTCTCTCTCTCGCCCGCGCGCAGTCTGTTCACCGGGAGCGCCCCGTCTCCCTCGCGCGCGGTCCGATGTAAAGGTGTACTTAAGTATAGAAAAGCCTCGCGGTATGCTCCGTTATATTGGCAGCACGTAAGTCCGGGGTCGGTTGTCCCGCTTCCCGCTACGGAGCCCGCGTGTCAGTCGGGAGCCGTGTTTCGTGGGGGATGCTCGCGCCGCCCGCTCGTCTGCTCGCCCGCGCGTCATCGCTACGAACACTCGTAGCGACTCGTAGGCATCGAGAGCCAGAATCAAAATTGGCATAATAAATTCAGCATTGCGCTGAAAGCTCTCGCACTTGTTATTGACAATCAGCTCGGACTCGTGCGACGGGCGATCGTAATACTTTTAACGTTTGTGATTTCTTTGAAGGCAGTGCTTTGTCTAACAAAGGTTTGATTGGGTCCGCGCAATCTGACAGGTTGAGGTTTAATTGTATTCAAATTAATTGTTTGACGATTGTCTGATTGAATTGACATGTGTATGGATTTAACTGTAATTTTTTGAACTGAATATTTTAAAAATCAGTGAACAGTGCGCAACACAACTACAAATTAAGTGATTATTTGTGTTAATCAAACATCAAGTTCTTAGAAGTCTTCTGAGATAAATGACCAGTGAAATTCGCATACCCAGGTAGGCCATTTAATCGAAAAGTTTATAATTAATTGGTTTTTTTTCAGAATCCTAATATATATTTAGCAAACAAAGAATTCGTGAACTTTTTTGCACTTTAGATAAAAAAATAAATAATATAATTTAGCATTTAAATATATTTTTAAAATTGTTTGTGTATTAATCAAACAAATATTTTCATACGTCGAGAATAGGTTTTTTGTTTTTATTTCTATTTTAATACAAAAGAAAATTCATCTAAACATATAATGTTTAATTTATATGTATTATTATTTTTTATCATCTTTACACGATACAAGCAATTCAAAGATATTTGCTATGTAAATGTTGGATTAATGTATTGATAAAATTCGATGCGAACTTCAATAATAAATGTTAATATTTTTTAGTCATACTCTTAGTTTCAAAGCTGCATAATGAAAGAAAATGAAAAAAAAATCAGGGAAAATCTTCTAAACTAGAGTAAAAATAATGAATAATTATGGCGTTAAAAAAATCGAAATGTTCATAATGTGATTGATTTTAAATAAAATTAAATGTTCAATCACTTAAATGGCGGATTTTGTATTTATTTCTTTGGCAAAAACCAAAATAATTTCTAAAAATTTCTCGTGTCATTTATTTAATTAATATTTTGTTGTTACAAGGGTAAATTGGATTTTTTTTAAATATTTCAGAAAATATCTGAAAACTGCATTATTTTGCTCTAAATAACTCACTGCATATTTCTGCATTCATCCGCTTTGTGACGAGGATGAACAAAAAATGTTTTACACACGTTTCCGTGTTCCGTGCTTCTTTTAAAATACCGGGTGAGTGTGATATGGTTGTCTGCAGCCGTTGAAATTTCCACAGCAGCATGCACAAATATCCCAACAGCGGACAGTTGCGGTAGATTTTTCTGGGGGATGGTCTTCTGGTGTGGGCTAAACTAAAAAAAAGCAAAGGAAATATTTAACAAATATATGTTAGAATATTCGATTAAAATTATTATTTACCAATCGTTTCATATATTTTTATTTTATGTATTTATTGCAATTTGAGCTCTTTAGTAAATAAATTTGGAGACTGAAATGTGCGAAAAATCAATTTACGATAGTGTGAAGAATTAATAACATAGAATTTAATCAGTAGATATGTTTGTAGCATTGTCAATAGAATTTAAAAAGCGTTGCAGAGATGGTTCGAGAGAGAGAGAGAGAGAGTATGAGGTGTTGAAGGATGCAGGAACAGAAGATATCCGTGAATTACGTAGATGATTCAACAGTAGATGTATGAATGTGAACGAGGCAAGAATGGTGTCAGAATAGAAGTGTGGCATTCTATTCTCTTTGCCTGTGTTTTTGGGGAAATGGCAATATGGTAAGTTGGTACCTAAGTAAATTTTCTACAACTATTATTTGACAGTTTATATTTCAATGTAAAGTATTACATAATCACTAGAATATAAAATATTTCTAATGTGTATTTAATTACGTACTGAATTTACAATAAATTTGTTTATATTGACATTCATTTCATAAATGCTTAAAAATCATAAAAACTTCTAGAAGGAGGTCACATATATATAGATATATATGTACACAAAGCATAAATGATTGATTGTGTGAAATTTAAAGGATACCATTAAAATGAGTACCAAAATAATGCTAATTTTGTTACAAAAAACTATTTAGTTTTATTAAAATACTTCGGTACCAAATAAAGGATGGTAAATATTTATTTTATGTGTGTATGTTTTATTGGCAATGTAATTTTTTTTATACATTTTAGTGCAGATATGATGCGTATATTTTGGTGCTATTAAATTTAGTTTATATCACTTATTATTTGTTTAACGAATACCAAAAAAAAATTGTTTTTTCATCTTTAT
This sequence comes from Eubasilissa splendida, assembly GCA_031772225.1. Lineage (NCBI taxonomy): Eukaryota > Metazoa > Arthropoda > Insecta > Trichoptera > Phryganeidae > Eubasilissa > Eubasilissa splendida. The sequence continues at coordinate 13,571,391 of CM062855.1, read as the reverse complement.
CTTTATCGTAAATTATTAAAAATATATGAATATAGTGAAGATATTTTTTAAAGAATATTATATGTTTTATTGTAATATGATACAAATTATTATACATTTTGGGTGCCATTAAATATAGTTAATGCAATGTTATTAGATTGGTCAAATTGGTTTTGGTTATTTTTAGAGTGCTCATATTTGGTGTTCGTAAATGTATAGTTGCAGGAAAATTTAAATGCATTTAATCGTATTTAAAGAATAATGAAATATTGCTGGCGAGATTCAGTATCTGCTGGGGGAACCTTCACCTCATATTGTATTCAGTCGGATGCAAATGTATAACTGTGCATCAACAACGGCCTGCTGTTTTATGTAACACGCGCCGTGCAAAGCGACCTGCCGTCATTTTTGTCTCTGGTTACATAATGGAAAACCTGCAGCGTAGTTCCACTTCACTTACTTTATATCATACAATCAAAATAATTCCAATAATAGTTATTTGATTAAATTTTCTATAAATTTAAATCATTAGATTTTGAATTTATTAAAAATATGAATTAAATGTATTAATTAGAAAGATATACATATAAAATGAATTTTATCGAAAAATATTGTTGTTGAATCCCGGTAATATACATATTACCGGTGAATATTTTTTGATAAAATTGATTTTATTTGTATATCTTTTTAATGAATACATTTAATTCATATTTAAAATATCGCAAACCTATGCTCTGAATAATTACAACTTCACAATAAGAATCTGTTCTCTTAATTTAAATTTATTATTGCGTTATCCAGTACTTATTAAATGAACAATAATGTACAGCGCTATAGGAAGTTTTTTATATTACGTCTCGAGACAAACTCTGAGACTGGAATTATTTACTGAACATAACGAGCCTTTGCGTTTGTTAGTGATAAATATCAGTCCATTGATTGCGGTGTTCCGTTTGTCGATTGGGTGAATTTGAACTTCCCTCAACGAAAAAAATATTTATAATTTTCTGCATTATGTTTGTGTAAATTTTATTAAATGGTTGTACAAAGTACAATACATATATAGTTTTAGGTAACGTTTATGCGCAATAATTGTTCTCACTGTCAAATCAAATGTCGTGCACACGGGACAAGAGACATTTCATTTCATGGACACGGGCTTAATGGAATGTGGCGTGATACATTATTTCCTATTGTCCATTCACCGTATCGCACAGCAACATAAAACGAAGTATTTCTTCACTCATTCGTTTAAACATCATCTGTGTTTATCTGTAGGGAAAATTAAATCAACTTATGTATATAGATTTACTCTTTATTGCTATTTACGACGCTGCTCTCGGTTTTTTTAGAAGGCTGTGATACGAACCCTACAGAATGTAGACTTTCTTATAATGATAACTATTTTCATGTACACGGAAAGAACAAATTTTTTATTTTTCTTTGAACAGAGGTATCGCTATAAATAATAGACAAAATTACCCACGTATATTCTTGAAAATTTATATGTAAGGGTACCAGAAATCTACAAAAATAAAGGCATTATATTACATATTACGTTTTTTTAAACTTAATCTTTTAAGAATTTATATTTTTTGAGTGTTTCAAAATATCACGTTAAAAAGAAAAATTAAGATTTTATATGTTGACCCTAAACACACCCAATTTTAATAACAAAATAATTATTAAATTCAAACCTTTTTTGGATTAGTAATAATAATGAAATTAATCTCACGTTGCTGAAAAATACGGATAAACAGAGAAAAATAATTAATCGCAACATTCATAAAAATACTTTTCACATAAAAATAACATTATTTATAACGAAGAGTTGAACTTCTACATGAAATATTTTTACCTGAAAAATTTATCCGCGAAATGATAATCTAGTAAAAAATATTTCGTCATAACCTTCGCTTAATTAAAATCACAATGAAATTACACAAAAGGCCCTCAGCTTGGCACCGTCCCGACGCCGACGCCGGCGAGTACTTCTGAGAAAAATTATGCTTGGGCATTCTCATAATTCGCCCCCATAATTAGTGTTCTTTCGACAAAAAGCTTTCTAATTTAAATCAGTAAATTTAACGAAGGAAACGAATTTTAAGGAATCTCTTCACGCTCAATATTTAAACGTATATAATAATCATTTTTCAATAAATTAGATATGTGTTTATGTTTTGAGAACTGTTGTCTTATATTGTTATACTGCCATGTGTAATAATAAAATATTGAAACAAAGTGCAATATAAGGTCAAATTAAGATATCTCGCCCTCGTTGAAGACGTTGAGACTGGAGAAAGTTTACCTTGTTATTCACAATTTGATAATGATACCTCATCTGAAATTTTGTGTCAAAGTTATCTTTTTTATATCACAATTCTGTAAATTTTTTAAATGTGTTACAATCATGTCAAATTTTGTAGTAGTTCTACAATAATAAGAAAATAAAATAAAACTTTAGTAGGACTTGTGATATTTATTTAGAATAACAACTGTACATGCATGAGTTATATTATATAACGTACCTGAAATCAAGAATCAGTGTACTATATTGATCTAAATTATTTATCGACATTTTAGTAAAAATGTGCTTTACGGGCGATAAACCCAAACTCTGCCAGAGAAAATGAAAAATCAATATTCAAAATTTGAAAACTTAGTGTCATGGTCTAATGTAAACGTCCGATGATACCTTTTTATTCCAAGGGAACAATGATGGAATGTTTCGAATATTTTAGGTTGTTCGTCTTCTCTATCACGACGCTCAACTGAATTGATATATACATAAATCTACGATATGTAGATTTTGTATATGCGAAAAAATATTTACACTAATTTTAATTTGAAATTTATTACTTAATGACATACAAAATGATTTTGAAAACTATTCTTAAGAAAGTTATTTTGAATTGAATATAAAATGTCTAACTAATTAACCATCACGCTGTTTCTCCGCGGGGGTAGGCAAAGAGAATAGAGCGCCACACAGAGGCTTCTAACAGGACTATCTTCCGGTATCTGGTTTACTTGGTCATGCCAAATATTTTGCTGACATCCTCTACTTCTGGAGCTATCAACACTTGCATCATATATATTTCTTACCATTCTCTGCTCATTCATCTGTTCTATATGACAAAACCATTTAAGTGATGCTTTCGTAATCTTACTCACTATATTAAGATCAGATTATTTATATTCTTTCCTTATTTCTTCATTCTTTATTCTGTCATAAAAAGATTTATTATATATACGCCTAAGTGATCTCATTTCCACGGCATTCAGTCTACTTTCATTCATCTTCTGCCAGCTCCAGACCTCACTTCCACACATCAGTGTTGGTACCAGAACTCCATGTTAGATATTCCCGTTCACTTTATTCCCTGCAATCACTCTCCTTTCGATATATTTTGCAGCCTTTCCGTTTCTATCAAATACACAAACTCATTTACTTGTTTCAAACATTCATTACCTACGACGAAAATCACTACCTACCTACAATGAAATGTCAAAGTGTAGTTATACAATATAAGTGATTTACCGTGTGTTTCGTCTCACTGGAAAGTTATGGTGCTATTAAAAATGTACATATTGTATTTCATACATTTTCATACGAGATACTGAAAATATTTTTTCACTAACTATTGTTGTTAACTGTATCGTTGAAAGACAATGTTACATAGTTAGTCATTCGATTTTCAGTTGATTCAATTAATTTGAACTCTTTTTTTAACTCACTTTTATTTTCTAACCGGTTCACCGAATAAAAATAATCATTTTTTGGTTATTTTCAATTGTCCGAATAACCGCTTAATCGGATCCGGTTTAAATCGCTTTGGAAGCCCTAGTCCATAGATTTATTAAATAGTGATATTTAATTAACAGGTATCATCATTAGAATAACAATAATGGGAGTAATTTAAGAATAAAAATAATGGGATTAAATGTTTGCATTTAGAGTATTTTTTAGAATTATATATTGTTCAAATTTAAGAATATTTTTTTACGTTTAGTTGATTAAAATTTTTTTGGAAAGCGGTACGCACGAGTAGCCTGATTAAATTAAAAATCATATTACTTTGTATGTATTTCAGTCGTATTTTTTTTATGACTAAAACAATTTTTAATTAAGGGATGATATAATATTGGGATGGAGTAAACAATTCCACTGGGAAAAAATATTTTTAATCTTTGTCATATCCAACCAATTTTATAGCGATTAAAAATAACACGATCCTTAAATGTATGAAAATGTATATATATATATATATATATATATATGTAGGTATATTATAAAAAAATGTTATATATATAATTACATGAAAAAGTGCTGATTAATAGTTTACTGAAATAAAAATATGTTTCGGAATGAATCGGAGAACGATATTAATTAAATATGTAACAAACTTTGAAGTATACTATAAGTACAATTAAAACTCGCTTAATTGAGTAGTTACGCTGGTGATGAATATTTTTTATATTATGCGTAAACATATCATTTGTGTGTGTATGTGTGTTTGCTTAGGGATTCTGTGTCGAGACAGCCCGGGAAAAAGAAAGTCCCACTTACGAGTTTAGCCGAGTTGATTTCAAATTTTTTTTCCTATAAGGCAAGGTTACAGGAATTTCTTTGTGAAGATAATAAAATTCTGCTGTCGATAGTTGAAAGTGACATAGTGTTAAGTTGAAACGGAGATACGTGATGGTTCCGAGAAAGTCACAATGAATTCTGCACTAAAACGTTTTCGAATATACCAATTATTAATCTATTAATTAATATATTAACAGGAAATTATTTTTACACATATGCACATTAAAATAAATACTTTGTTAATCGAATTGTTTGCGCAATACACAGATAAAAAATTTGTTCAATTAAAAATACTAAACCTAACATTGCTAATTTTTTATTATTTAAATGTACGTATTGATTCATTATACCTATGCTTTATTTTTCTAAATTTGCCTTTTTTTCTTAACCATCACTATTGTCATTTCATATTAGCTATTGTCTAATTGTCTTCAAACGTCGCTTAATTATGATAATTAATAATTATTTTTGGAATAATAATCATCATCAATCTCAATTAAGGTAGCTTGGACACAACTTGCGAATGTCTGAGGACCATGATGTATCTTCTTATCTATTTATTCGGTGCGTTACCCTGGACTAAACTGGGTTAAAAGTAACAAGGATTTTATGAAAACAAATTGAGTCTTGATGGTCAGCAAGTACTGAAACGGCGCTGAACTGTGGAAGGTGGAAATGCCTTATTGAGACTTTATCTTCTATTGTGGTGGTGGTGGTGTAAATAAATTAAATATTTTTTTAGCTTGGTTTATAAGTTTGTTACTAAATATTACTAAAAGTAATATTTATATACTTGAACACAAAATATATTTATATACCAACGGACATTCAAATATTTTATGTAAATTATTTTATTTTATTTTGTAGCATAAATAGTACATATGAAAAAATAAAGGTAATTCCTAAAGCAATTACCAGTACAGTTTTTAAAAGTTGTAAGTGTTAAGAGGTAAGTAAGTATAATGTTAAGTACGTTATGTGAAAAAAGTATAAAAAGATTTTGAAAAAAAAGTCATAAAAATATTGTTGTCAGTAATATACAATAATATTTTGTCAGGGAAACAAATATATGTGGGTAGTTAGGTTAGCACAAATGACAAATTAGTTTCATTTAGCTTTCTACCCACATGAAGCAACGACTTTGTTATTTTTAATAATTAAGGAGAACACATTTTTATTGTGATTATTCATAATATTTTTAATTAATTCTGGCATCTCCTATCGGTTTGCTCAAAGGTATTTGAGATTCCGTATAAACAAAGTAGATGGCTTTCAAATAATGGAACGATGGGTATATTCATTTGAAAAGTGTAACATATAAATTTGAAAATTTGTCGTCAATCAACTGTGTTAGTATAGCATAATCGGATAATGCACGTTCCCCGGATTGGAAATGATTCAGGTTTAAATACCGGTAGAAACAATAATATTTTTCAATAAAATTGATTTTATATGTGTCTTTCTAATTAATACATTACAATTTAAACTAATTATATTGAAAATATTAAGAGAATGATACATTTATATCATATATTTATTTATATATTTTTTTAGTGTTACAGATCTCTTAAAATATGCCAAAAGTTATGAATGCAGATAAGTCTTCAACCTATTATCAATAATTTCTCATTTCACATCTCGTGCATTTAGATCACTAACTTTAAGATGGTCTCATTGTCTATTTTTTAGACATAAATAATTTAAGTGATATTAAATATATGTCTTTTTAATAGTTGTAAAATAGACACGATAGAAAATTCGTGTGATATGATTATTTTTTGTTCTTTATTCTTTAATAACGAAACATTTAATTGAGTGTTTCAAATATATAAAGATAGTATTCAAATGACGATTATTAAAAAAAAAATACGAAATATTCATGGGTGTTAAAATCTATATTATATTATTATAAAGACAGTTTTTGTATTAAAAAAACATAGAACACAATTCAATATAATAAATAAACTAAGTTTTAGTACGCCGATACAAAATCGCGCAAATTTTTATTTTTGTAAATCTGTTTTGTGACGGCCAAAAAGACTAGTTATTATTAACTAATATTAACTTAAAAACTTTGATTTGTTTTCGTAACTTTACGAAAAACTTTTCGCGTTATTATTCCTTAAGGAATTGTTAATTTTATGCAAATACTTTATAACCACTTTTTAGTTTTATAAATGCTTCTTTCCTTAGCGGGGTTAGCAAAGAGGTTAGATGGTTATTAATTATTTGCTTACTAAACAGACAATTTTCTTAAACTTGCTTTAGAAATTTTGATTGTTAATTACGTTTTTATTATTATTTATTATACTATATTTATTTGAGATTTACTCCTGTTTGATTGATTTTAAGTTTCAAGAATAACATTTGTTTTTTAAATTATTTGACGATATTATACCTCGGTCTCTGTTTGATATCGTTGAATTGAATTTTTTTTTTGATAATTACACAAAATACTTTGTTTAAACCACTATTTATTAATGATTCTACATGTTTTGATACCTATGGTATCTTCTTTAGGAAAAAATGTAGACTGAAATTAAAAAAACAAAGTATTTTGTATAATAAATATAATAATATAAAATGAGGCCACAAAGTAATTTTGCAAATATTGAAAAAGTGAATATTTTTTCTTTGTCTGAATGCAGTTAATTTTATTTAAGCTGGTTCACATTGGGTTCCAGATAGATTGCAGGTTTTGGACTGAAGAAATTTTCGTTAAGGGATATTTGGAACGTTTGGGCAGTTGGCTCCGTAGCGTCAAATAATGGGAGATTTAATTAAGTTGCAGAATTCGTATTATAATGATTTCGCTTGAATCAAGGGTGCCTGAAACGTTTTGGTAATCGACCCCGTAGCGTCAAATGATAGCGGTCTTAATTAAGTTGCAGATAGATTGCGGATGCCTGTACAGTTGGCCACCTAGTGCCGAGTGATTACAGTTTAATTCAATTGCAGAAATGAGGCTCGAGTAGGGGTGCCTGTAGAACGTTTCAACAGTCAGATGATGACGCTTTAAATTCAGTTGCAGATAGATTTTAGCTTTTTGATTATAGAGATTTGTCTTAAGGCAGTGATGACTGGAGAATGTTTGTACGTACAGGCTGTTTAAAGTGGGTTTATATTAAATCAACATTAAATTATTGTACCTTAATATATTTAGGTTCTGTTACAAGAAATTTGTATGTACATCCGAATCATGTGATTATTTATATTTTTATTAGGAAATATTAAAGATGTGTGTGGTAAAGGAGTAAATAAAGAGATTACATATTTTGAAGCAACCGATAGTGCTTTTGCATTTTACATTAAAATACTATTTATTATACTGCTTTAATTTTTGATTAAAGCATTTGGCGTCACTTACATCACAAATACAAGATACCGTCTCCATTTCTCGTCTCTGTCTGCTCCTCTCCTTGCACCGGGAGCCTTCGTCACGTCACTCATTGTCATCTTCCATTGTCAAATTTGTGAGCTGGGGCGGCAATATTTCAGATAAAACTCGCAGCATCACAAAAGGAGCTTTGTTTTCCCCCGGGCTGTCAAGAAACGCGTGGAAAAATTCAGATGTCATAGCGCAAAAAAACTGTGCGCGGACTTTATTGCAAATATCAAACAGAAAAAAGGTTCTATTTGAGTGAAGGTTTATCCGTGCGTTTATCTGAGCTCTATTTTACAGATATATTAGAATTTCTTAAAGAAAATCATTCACTCCAGAATATAACTTTTTTTCGCAAAAAATATGTTATATTAATATAAATACGTTTGACTGTAGTAATATAAATATTCTCAAAAAGAGCACATTATTCGTAGTTAAATTTATTTATTTATTTAATTGAATACATTCATTAATTCATGTGATCTCTGATCATTTTTCTAGATCAGAGTCCGTAAAGTTACGAGGTGAGTAGTGTTTTTTTTGTATCATTTATACTAGTTATATATAAAAAATAAAAATTTAAAAGAAGCACATTAATCACATCAACTCAAACAATGAGGTTGTAAAAATACACGAAATATACATAAAAAAATACAAATTAGATTAAATACATAGATATACTAGTTAAAATTACTCATTTAATAATAATGTATTATATATGCATGGTGTATACAAAAATTAAAATCAACAACAATTGAAGAGTCCACTGCAAAATCGTTAAATATGCATGTAAAGTGATTTTGTGATATCTGCATTTAAAAAAAGGGTTACAAAAAAAATAGGTGTTGAGAAGTAAATGAAAGTATATTTTTTTATAAAGTACACATAATAGTACTGCTACCAATATTTTTTTTTTATATATATATAATATAACCAATAAAAAAAAAATTATCATGTAATTCTAGCCGTGTGTCGCTTTTAAGAAAAGTCATTTTTATCGGGACTGTGAGCGATATTGAATATTTTAGAAATGAAAAAAGTTGCTCTACAAACTAAGCCATCGAATTGCATTCTTGATTCTAAAAAAAAATTGTGACATTCAACGATAAAAAATTTGATTGAATCAATACTTGAAACTATTGAATTGGTCACACAAACCGCCAAATAAATAGACATGAACTAACGCAAATTCCTTGTTCCAAAATTTTCATTTTGGTTGCACCCACATGATCACTTTAGTGCCGCCACTCACGCAATCAAAGAGCTCCGCGTTTTTTTTAATAAATATGACTCGATTGGAATGAAAATTTAAATACTGATAATGATGCATTAAACTGTAAAAAATACGTTGTCTTGTCTTATTTAATTTTCGAAGAGTAAATACTTTTACTGTTGTCATAATCTATCAAATTTATGTTTCGTTGGATAAATGTGTGTAGAATGCCCCTTGTCCCGAAAATAATGGTCCAAACCCCTCTCCTTAGATCTATTAATTTACTAGTCTGTGATTGGTTATCATTAATTAATATGGTAGTTAAATTAAGGTGCAATATAGTTTTTAAGTTTTTTCAATAAACTAAATTTTGTACCATAAGTACGTTATGTTTTGTCACACTTTTATCAGTTTTGAGAGGTCCTCGGGCGATACATCATCATCATAGGTCTGTATCAAACTGTATTTAGCATGGATATCATATACACCTGATGTTGACAAGGACTGCACCTTTGCATTGAAAATCCAATCTCGATAAACCAACTTACTTATTTTCTATCAATGATTCAAAATGTTATATCTTTACATTAATAAAATAATCTGTTAAATATTTTTTTCCCTAATCAATACGCACAATACAGAATATATAACTAAATAATTGTGATTAATATGAAATGCAATAGAAATTGAGTAATCTTTGGTAAAATATATGTTTAATACAAAATTGTTAAATATTTCACACCAGTTTTATAAAAAAGGCATTACAATAATAATTCATAAAGATGTCTTAAAAGTGTTAACAATAAAATAACAATAATATATAAGAAAACATATTTCTTTTTAATGTTCTTAGCGTGTTACCCGCCGGTTTATTACCGTCGGTGGGAATAAAACAACATGAATTTAAATGTTACCACTAGTATAGTATCCTTTACGATTTGAGTTCTTTGGATTATAGAGAAATAAAAAAATGAAAATACACATTAAAAGTGTCTACGTCTGGGACTTTCAAATAAAGCCAATTTTAATGTTTTACATACTCAAATAAGCCCTTAAAACATAACGGTGGTAGAATCGTTTTTAACTAAAAATTAATAAAAATGCTCGGAATCACGATATCAAATGATCAAAATATTGTGGGGCTTTTAATGCATTTGATTTTGTAAAAGCTGAATGTATATATTATATAATATTTCAGTAGCAGTCAACTGCTAATTCTGTATTTTTTCCTGTATATTTTCCTGGTACGCGCTAATAAATATGTACGTAGTGAAAATGTGATCAATTTAATAATTAACTACCAACATCCAACATAACAGCAAAATTATAGTGTTGCAATATACTTACTTATCATCACGCCGTTTCTCTACGGACGTAGGCAGAGAGAATAGAACGCCACGCTCTTTTGTCCTGACACACAATTCTCGCTACATCCACATTCATACATTTGCTCATACAAGCATATGTGTTTCAATACCTGGCAATATAAATAAACTTACGGAGCTAGAAGTATTAAAAATACTGAGTCATTCATATTTAAGATTCGAGATGATAAAATATTCATTTTAGATTAACAGTGAGAAATGCGAAGAATTGAGACACTGATGCGTGTAAAAAAGACACACTATCTTGAGACACTCAATTCATTAAATAAAGAATTGCAATGAATTAGATAACTGACAATTCGAGGTAAAAATAAATTCAACAATGTTGGAGCGAATGATATTGTGTAACGCAGGTACGGCAGATAAGTGATTAGCCCTGCAGAGCGGAGACACGAACTCTGTCACGCCGCGTCTCGTCATACTTACTCGATATGACGTAGTCAGTGTTGTAGCATTGATAGAAAGACTTTTCTTCTTCTTCTTTCAAACGGGCAATCCAAGAAAGAGTTTTGTTGGAACGGTATTTTTATGGAGGATATTGTTTGTCTCTATGATTTCTTCCATGTGCCTAACTTTAGTTCTCGCTAAATTGGTATCCAGATTCAGTACCGCTTGATAACATTCGCACGAGAACAAATCGTTCATGTGAGTGACCGCTTGGATATGAAACAGTTCACAATACTTTTAGTTTCACAGGACAGATTTCATCGTGTTTAAATAATGTACTTCAAAACGGCTAATTATTTAAGTACTTATTATAATATTTTTTTCACAAAGTTCAATATGATGATGTTCGCCAAATAGATGTTTTTAGATAATTTAATATTGATCTAAAAAAATCAGTTTATAAATATTTATGTAAATATATTACTTAAGAGATTTTTTGTGATTTGAAAATATCTAGTCAGATCTGTCAGTATTCATTATCAGTTCTTCGTATTCGTGGACGCCTTTCTGAAATATTTTCCTTTGAAAAATATTTACAGGGATATAGCTGATTATGATTGACAGTTGGATATAAAATCGTGAATAAATATTTCTTCTTACAAAAATACAGTAGGATTTATCATGTTTGATGATTCGTAATCGGTCAATATTTGTCATTTAAAAAGTTGCATATTATCATGGGTTTAATGTCTTAAAATATTTATTGAATCGCACGCTATCTTACAATTAAAACAATCTGATAATCATATTAAAAGATATTTTATTCCAGAGGTTAATCACACGGTATCTTTTACATTATTATGATCTATAAAATTTAATATATGAATGCATTATGAATGATATGTATTTTTTTAGTTTTATACGCTAACTTAATAATGTCAGTTATAATTAATGAAAATAATGGTTTGAGTAGAATTATTTTTATTGGTTCGTGAAAACATCACGAGCATGTATATGTGATATTCATACAGTTCACTGGATAGAAAGAAAGGAATGACATTTAATTTAATCGGAGTTGGCGCCTCGTTCCAGGACACCAGAAAATTAGTCGTATTTTAGTTTAGCTTAGTTTGAAAATAGTAAGAATATTGATGCGACATGTATTCCGTGTACGCATCTCTATTTAAAAAAAAATAGTATATTTTTAACATTTAAAAATTTAATTACATAAAGATTGCTTAGTATTTACTTTACTTAGGTATGTATTATTTGTTTTACTTCGCGCATATAGGTATTAGATATATTTTCGAATATACTATTGTGAATTTCTAAAAAGTGTCAAAACGCACGTCTGACTTGGTACTGAATAAAATATTATTCACTTTGGTAACGACTGTGACATATTCGTTTGGTTATGTTTTAGTCACATATCTATCTTAGATTGTTTAAGATACTTAGACATCAAAAAATGTTATTTTATGTATAAGAGCCGTACGTTATTCTTCTTCTTCCTTTAAATAGGCAATCCACCCTTTAAGAGTGATTTGTGCTATTAATCAAGTTTATACATTATTTTATAGAAAAAAGTACAATAATATTATAGAATAGGAAACATTTTATTACAAGTCAATACCATAGTTGCTCAAAAAATTTGGTAGTATATAAATTAAATGTGGTGAGTTAAGGGAAAGAAGATGACACAAGTTGAAAATTACCATTAACGAGATTACTGTAAAAAAAAACCTGTGATCCGCAATGGACAAGTAAAACAGATATGGTCAAAGGTTTCCTACTTGGCACCACATTCACATTGGGTAATCTATTATTTTTTTTCAATCCGATAGGCGTACGTTGAACAATATAAAATATATTTTAATATATTCAAAATGTTCGTGATCAAAAAATCGAAAAACGTGCAATATAGTTAATAAATGAAGTAATTAAACGTCATAATGTGACTTATGATTCGTGTATCATGAAATCGCAAGACTAATGCCTACATTTTGAAACCCACATCACGTGTGACAATTATAAAAGGTAATTTTCCGAACGGCCGTTATGCAATGATCAGCAGAGTCACGACGTGAATTTTTTTATTCAATTTCATCACGCAAACTCCTTTCTTCCCTTCCATCTTCTTCGTCTTGAGCCGCGTTACTGAATTTTTGTACTGTTTAAGTATTCTATTTTCGTTTGAAATTTTTGGCAACTGAACAAAGATAAAAAAAAGGAAATCGTGCGAGCTTCTGTTTAGAGAAAAACTTCAAAGCCTTTTGAAGTATTGAAAAATATACTCGAGTGCGAATATTTTATCTACAATCTAATTTATCAGCACAATTATATTATAAGAATTGCGACAATGTCACCGCACCTAATTATGTTACGCTTTTATAAATTATGTTACGCTTTTATAAATTATGTTACGATTTTATAAATTACATAACGTTATGAATTACTGCGTTTTTTTAAATACTTATAATTTATTCCCAACTATTTTCGTATTTGCCTGGCTTTCTTCATTCATTTTCTGCCGCACAATTTATTTAAATGTATGAACCTATGCAAACATTCGTTTTACGTTTATAATATATATTTTTTTAAATTGAGATGCATACATGGAATACATGCCACATCAATATTCTTACTATTTTATAACTAAGCGAAAATAGGACAAACTTGCTGGAGTTCTGGAACGAGGCGCGAACCACCAACCACTAGATCACTAGACCAGCGTCTTAACCTCTACACCAATAAACCATATGCACCATGTTTGAAGGGAACGTATTTGTTATTTTTGTTTTTAATCTCCCCATTCACTACAACCAAACCTGTAATATTTACCTGAATATGCGCAACATAAAATTCATATTTTAGCCAATTCTACAAGGAAAACATTAATGGTTACATGTAAAACGAAACTTGCAAAAATAATTATTTTTCAATTCGATTGGTTGTAAAATTGATAGGTTATAAAAAATATCATTTGCAGTTAAATATAAAAAAAATACATTAATTTCATAGTGAAAATAATAACTTACTATCACGCCATTTTCTTCTGCGGGAGTAGACGGAGTATAGAACGTCACACTCTGCTGTCTTGACACACGATTCTCACCTTATATACATTTATACATCTTCTCATACAAAATCATCTTCCAGTATTTGGTTTACCCGGTTATACCAAGTCTTCCGTGGAAGTCCTCTATTTATGATGTCATCTACAATTGCGTTGTATATATTTCTTATCATTCTCTCCTCATTCATCCGTTCCGTATGACCAAATCACCTAAATGTTTTTTTCTAAATCTTATTCACTATACTAAGATCAGCTTTACATTCTTTCCTTATTTCTTCATAAGGTTTCTCTTTAAATAAATAAATTAACAGATAAGGATAATGTTTGGGTTGGATGAGACTTGATTAATTGTCCGAAATATATTTATTGATCCTTTTATAACTTTTTATTCTCAATATTTTGGTACGACATTTTAAAGCCATTTTAACAAGGACAGGCATATTTTTTCATATATAATGCTAAATTATAATTTAGTACACTATTAAGAGTATACAGCATGGTGTAATATAAAATAACGTTGTAATGAGTATTTAGTATATTTGTAAATAATAACGAGGAATAAATATTTCCACAAAACAAAAAAAATACCAGCTGAACTTGAAATAAAATACAAACAAAATTTAAAGAAACTAAAACAAAGTACCATATTAGTTGTCGGGGGTGGGCGAATCAGAAAAGTATATTATATACAGAGATGGCATGATAAATGTACCGTGTTTTTATTTTATTAATATTCTCTTTACTACAGACAAAAAACTAGAAAAATAGCCAAGATAAGGCTGAATAACTATCACAAGTTATACCTACTAGTAAAAAGTAAATAATCTAATTTCATGCAAAACATTGTACAAATTTGTTAATAAACTTACATCATACTCTTATTCTAGATATAATATTTTCACATAATACGCCGTGTATCTGAAGTTCAGCAGCAAGCCTCCAAAATATTCTTCGCGATTCCGCATTGGCACGAACCCTGAATAATCATGAGATATCCTGAAATTTCTATTAAATAATGCCATTGCTGATATTTTGCAGCAGGCGTTTCTAGAAAACTTCACTGTCGACGATGCGAGCCTGCCGCTTATCAAGCACAACATAAATTGTGAATGGAGCCAAGTATCTGCAGTGTATAATAAACGAGGTTCGTTACGAACTGAAAAGCTATTATTTATTTTGCGATAAGTATTAGTAATGAGGATTGATACACTTTTGTGAGATTACTTGTTATGTAATGTCGCTATTACTTGCATCGATACATTTGTGACTTGAAGGATGCCGGTTTAAGCTTTGGTAGTGTCATTATGGCCGTATAGTGCTTGATTAAACGGTCAGGTTAATATTTAAGCGAAATGGTATATTGACATCTTTTTTTCTGTATGTGGTAAAGAGAAATCTTACTATAGAAATTATCTATCTACGATTTTTATGTCATTTTGGTTCGTTTTGACAGGTAACTTACAAAGATGGAATTATTTTAATTACATCAACATTTTATTTACATGTAGTTTGTTTTGGAGAAAGTAGCAGCCACAATAGCCGCCTGCAGGGCCTAGCAGTAACCAATCGGCGACAGTCGATTCTTTTACACAGTATAGATAATTAGGTGAAAGAATGGAAATGTATGAATGAAAAAGCGAAAATGAGCGATTTGATCGTATGCTGTTTGTTATATACAGATGATGTAGTATTAATGGCGAATATTGAACAATAACTACAGGGACTATCGAGTAGAATATATCTTACGATCTTATTATGAATATTAATAAGTCGAAAGTCATGGTATTTGAGATGGACGAAAGTAAGATAATGTGCAAGTTAGTGGTGGGTAATGATTGTTTGAATTAAGTAAACGAGTTTGTGATACTCAAAAATTGACGACGAGAAGTGTATGTATGTGGACGTTCCATCCATGTCTATTAAATTAATTAGTTTGTAAAATTATGTAAATTTAAATAATGTATATATCTTTGCATTATTAACGGTCATGTACATAGGTAAGTACGTTTATTTTGTGTCTTTATTTGTCTAGAACCACCCATCAACTATCCAACACATGTATGCAGTATATTCAAGTAGGTACTTGATTCAATATAAAGTTATCGATTATTTGACTGTAAAAACACAATAATTTCAGCAGCGAACGACAAACTTTAGGGGAAGCTTAAAGTGTGATGTGATATCAGAGATATCAATAATTTACATAAAGGCCGTGCTCTTTACATTCGTAACGGGAAGAATATTTTATACGTCAGGGGAAATATAAAAATCAATTTGTAGCATTTCAAGAGAGCCGAACACATAAACCTTTACTTTCCTATTCAGTGGTTAAAATTTATCTATGGTTCATTTTGCTCGGCGAGAATTCGTCCGTCATCAATCCATCACCATTTGTTTGACTATTGTAGGTAACGAATTTTATTTGACTTGGCTTTGCTATGATTATTTTATGTCAACTGTTGATAATGTGAAAGCGAAGTGTTTTTATAAATGTGGGGTAAAATATTTATTTCATCCGTTATAAAGGGTGGCTTTTGCTGTCGGGGTGGACTGTAAAAGAACAGTCGACTGGTCATCATAGCCAGCATGATGATTTTTTGGTTTCGATGGGGGGAATGAATTTTTTTAATAGTGTAGCCTAATACGTATATAAAGATGTCATGCGTTGCAAAATTGCAACATTTTATTAGAATGTCAATTTTATTTTATATATAGACACGTCACCTTTTTATTACACACACGTATCAAAGTAGTATTTAGTAACTAATTTAACTAGATGTAATAAACAAGTATATAATCAATAAGTAAAAAAAAATTAGAGCACTGTTGTGCTGATATACTGTATTTATTTAAAAATTAATATTATTGTAAGTAGGTAATTATTTATTTCATATAGATCGATTTTAAAGTTAAAACGTCAAAATTATTTTTCTTAACATTACAAACCTAAAGTGATATCCTAAATGGATTTTAAATACTAATATTCAAATAATTATAAACCAAGTTTATGTGGTGGTGTCATTGATTTAAACTCAATTGTGAATATTAGCATTTGAAAATGATTTTATAAAATAATATAATTTATCGTGGTAATCATTCGGAGACTGAAATTACACAACGATATTGGTTGCGATCAAAAATGTCAATGCTGGTTTGCAAACAATATTAAATGCATTATTTTATAGATTATTTAACTTTGTTTATAATTAACCACTTAATGAGTAATTTTTAAACATCAACCGGTTTTGAAAAATACAATTTTCTTCTTCAGGATGTAAAATTAACTAACGAAAAACATTATGTCGCGTTATACTAATGTTTAAAAAAAAATATTTAAAAAATAAATTTATTACTTAACTTGAATTTTTACGATGAAATATGTAGAAATTGACTTGAGGATTCAAAATTATTAGAATAGGATTTGTGGTTAACCAAGTTTAACCACAAATCCTATTCTAATATGGTTGGTTATTTATAAAATTTTGGTAAATTTTACATGCTTAATTTATTTCTAATGAATTATTTAATTTAAGATCAATATTATTTATATGTAAAACAGACAATCCCGAATTTTTATCAAAAGTATGATCATTTTCTTATAAATAATTAGAAATTTCTGAAAAATCACTATTATTTAAATGACTTATTAAGTTATTAATTATAAAGAAATTTAAATAATCTATAAAATAATCAACAAAATAAACCATTCATATTGAAAATATTAAAAACAATGAATAATAAATGTCACGAAGATTGTAGCTCCATTTCCAAAATGTAGATAATATTTTGACAATTATTAAGTATATACTTATACTACCGGTTGTTATGGGAAAGTTTAATTAGTTCTTAATTCACATTCACAGATGGTAGAGCTGCGGCGTGTCAGTTTCAGTGTGAAATTGTTGGTTTTTGTACTGACTTGGCAGGCGCCAACACAAATTGTTGTGAAAATTTTCCAATTACATTTCCATTCTCGGCATGTGTGGACGGATAGGATCTCTCAATGAATAAAGGAGAAAATCTACAATTTTTTTTCCTATTGTGTATACACAATCCTTTGAAAATAATTTTTAAAGCGTGACGGCTGCCGAAGAGAATTCAAATGGAGCTTATTTAATATACCTACATTTTCGTAATTTATTTGTTAATTTTTTATTATTACGTAAAATAAAAATTGTGGTTGTGTTATATGAAAAATAATTTATAGTATAAAGTGTTTGTTGGTCTAGTGTTTCGGACACTCGTCTAAGGATCTAGTGGTTGTGCTTCGTTCCAGAAGACCAGCAAGTTAGTACAAACGTTTAGCGTAGTTTGATTGAAGTGAAAATATTTTATTAAAAAGAATACGTATTCCGTGTACACATCTACATTCTTACTATATTTTTATTATTATAATACATACCTAATATAAGTGATTAAGATTAGGATCAGGATCAGGGTCGGGTGTATTACGAGCCGAGTCTCATCTGATTGAGGCCACTATATGCAAGGAAGAAAGAAGGAGAATTGGTGACTCTTATGGCTGTGCACGACTTAGTGTGTGCGTGTTTTTTTAAAAATTTCTTGTTCAATTATCTTGTATGAAAAATAATAATTTGATGTATAATTTGAATTCGGATTTATGTAATTCAGAGATATTTACGTATTGTGTTTCGTACAATTGAAAATCTTTATCTTTTATTTCAATATTAAGCCATCTTGTGTTTAAATTAAAGTATCAATTTATTTTTATTTTGCTGTTGTTAACTGAGTTTTTTTCCAGCACTAGAAAAGGTATCACTGGTATTATTATTACTATGTAACGTCATGTTTAATGAATTATTCATGGCAATAATATTCTTTCACCGTCTCAATGTTGTAATAGCTAGAATAAAATTAGTGCACATTGACGTGATGTCTGTTCAACCTGCCGTAAGCGTGTATTAAAAATGTAATGAAAGACCAACACGCCGCGTTCGTTAGGGGTGGCTTTACGGCAAATGAGGGATGAAAAGCGCATCGGGTGTTTTGTTTGACGAGAGGGGTCGACGGAGGGGGCGGCGCGACCCCTGTAGCCGTCGGGTGATTGTTTTCTGATCGATGGCCGTTCATCGCTTGTCGGGGGGTTGTGTGAAATATGAAATACGAGAACTTATAAATTCAAACGCCCGCAAGGTTTACTGATCCCTTTTAAATCATGCGCTTATTTGAAATTTATATCTTTCTTAAATATTTATTATTCAATTTAAAAAAGATAATATTTAAGCTTCATTTGATAACTTTCATATTAAATGTAAAGTCTCCAATGTTATATTTATTTTAATATACCAATTAAAAATATATGATTCCTTCTACATGCTCTATTTCTCTTACAGATACTTACCAGGGAATCAGGCTGTATATGTCAGAAATCTATAGCAGTGCAGCAG
Organism: Eubasilissa splendida; assembly: GCA_031772225.1. Lineage (NCBI taxonomy): Eukaryota > Metazoa > Arthropoda > Insecta > Trichoptera > Phryganeidae > Eubasilissa > Eubasilissa splendida. The sequence goes on along the minus strand of CM062855.1, from coordinate 13,551,970 downwards.
TCATCATGCTTACAAATCAGTAATCACTAAAATAGGAATAGAAAAAAAAATTTAAGGGAACACATTTTTATTGTGAATTTGCATTATCAGAATATAGTTCTGTCGTATTTTAATAAAAATTAAGTAAATCATCTAAAAAGGTATGCAAAAAAATCTATGTATTGAAAAAATATTTAGATACCACCAGGATTTGAACATGGACCTCTACTTATTCGGGGAAGCGCGTTCACTGTTTTTGTTATAGCAATCGAATAAATACATTTTCAACAAATTTTGCATATATATTCTGTAATCTTTCTGATTGATACATATATTATTCCATTTTTAAAAGCAATCTCAAATATCTTTCAGAAAAACCCGCTAGAAGACGCAAGAATCAATTAATTATTCAACTTCATTTTATTTTATCAATTGAAAAGATTACAGAATATAAGTTAAAAATTTGTCGAAAATGTGTACGATTGCTATAGTGAATATGACAAAAACACTTACCCGGATAGGATGAGGTTCAGGTTCGAATTCCGGTAGAAACTAAAATTTTTTTCGATAGATAGATTTTTTCTGTATATCTTTTTAGTTGATTCATTTAATTTGTATCATTTTTTTAACATGTGAGAAACTACAAGACCTCTCCAAATGATTTTGAAGAAATCTCAGTTGGAACACGACCACACTTGAAAGACCACGATGAAACAGTTAAGAAATTTGCAGATTAATGCATTGAGAACATGTGTGTGGTCAATTTTAGAGCTGGATGGTTCGTAGCGCAAAACTATGACGATGATTATTTTAAGTAGGAATAATAAACTATTTCCAACAAAAGCCTTATTTTAACGTTTATGATGAACGTTCGACATTGCAATTGAATTAAATGTTTGAGAACCGATTGCACAGCAAATCTATAAATATTCCTAACCTTTTTAGATTTGAATTTCATTCGAATATATAAATTGATAAGACGCGAAGAGAACAGTCTGACAGCCATAAAGTGGATTGGAATATGTAACATCAAAGAATATAGTTATACATTTCGTAAGATAGATATACATTATGTGAGGAATTGAAGGAGATAGGCGAAAATAAAGAGAATTTCGCTGGACATGGAATCAGGTACGAATCATGTTAAATAAAATATAAAAGAGAATATGTACCAAAGAGTCAACAGATGAAGAAATAAACATTGTGGAATATTCAAGAGAAACAAAAATCGCTTAATCAGTTTGATCTATTTTAATTAATTGTGTTGATTTATTTTTCTTTGATAACATTATCAGAATGCGAAATCAACTAGCGCCACCAGCGATGAGACAAATTTGATTTATGGAATGTACAATGCCGTTACTCTGGTAGGTAATGTTCAGGAAATGTTTTTTTCAAAATACCATATTACAAAAATAAGAAATTGTTCGTGAAGACGGTAGAACTTACGTGGGTTAATGTTATTTATATTTCATATTCCACATTCAGTAATGAAAGGAAACTACGACATTCATAGAGAGTTTTGTAATACTTGGTTTATATTTGGAACACATGAAGCCTCACTTGTGGTAGCTAATATTTATACATTGATTATATACACAATGAATGATAGTAAGGATAGATGTTGAAATAACTAAATATCCCGGTAGCGCAAAAAGAATATTTTTCGACAAAATTGATTTTATAGGTATATATTTATAATTAATACATTAAATTAGTATTTAAAACATCACAGACTTATGTTCTGAATAATTACAACTTCACAATAAGAATGTGTCCTCCTTAATAAAAATATCAAATTAATTATATCATAAGAGTACTCAATTTGCATTAACAAAATACAACATAGCTCTATTTTAACATATTAATTATTTTAATACCATCTAGTATAATAAATTATTAAGAACTTTTAAAATCAGCAATATTATCTTTGTGGTTAAGATTCATATTATTATTTATTATCTTTGTTTTAATAACCACTAAAATGAGTTTAAATACATCTACCGGTTTCGAAAAATACCATTTTCTTCTTCAGGAAGTCATAACTAACTAAAACATATATTGTTTCTTTGACAGAATCTATTTAAAAAAAATCTATTTAAAAAAAATAATTTAAAAAATCACAGATTAAACATAATGATGTAGGTGTTCACACCTATTAAGCACTAAAAAAACACTCATGACACAAGAATTGGGGAAAATTAACAAAACTCGTTGGAGATGTTACATGGATAACCAACAATCCCAAGGAAGAACTGTCAATCTTACTCGTTAACATAGCCCATCTCATTTTTTAGCAGGAAAGCTATGTGAACGCGGCTATAAATCGGATATTAAATATTTTTAATAATTAAAACAAACACTTCGTGGTTCATTTTAATAATTAATAGTTTAATGTTTTTAAATTTTCTATGGGTTATTTATACTCACAAACCGGTTTCGGAAAATACATTTTCCTTCATCAGGATGATAAAAAAATTAAACTAAATTGATGGTGGTCCCTTTAGGCATAAACTCGGTCAGCAAGACGCCTTTTCGGTCCCAAAACACCGTAGCCATCACTTTCCCTGCGGAAAGCGTCTGCTTAAACTTTTTCGGCCTAGGCGATTCAGGATGGCGCCATTGTTTGGACTGTTCTTTTGTTTCTGGAGTGACGTAGTGACACCACGTTTCATCTCCCGTAATAATGGAGTCCAAGAATTCTTCGGTATTCTCGGCGCATTCTCGAAGAAACCCCTCGGCACACTTGACACGATTGTCTTTGTGGGTTTCTGAAAGCATGTGTGGGACCCACCGCGCGCACACCTTGCGATAACCAAGTTTATCGGTCAAAATGTTGTCGATGGTTTTTTCACAAACCTCAGGAACCTGGACAGCAAGCTCCCGAAGCGTTACTCTCCGATCTTCGAGGAGAATGCGCTCAATCTTCGCCACGACTTCGTCCGACACCGATGGCCTCCCACTCCTTTGCTCGTCGTGGACGTCTGTGTATAATTACGTGTCTAAATGCTGTTTTTAATTTTTTTTTTTTGAAAACATAAGAACATTTTGGCACATGAATTTAGTTAGATTACTGATGAACAAAAAAATCCACATTCAATTGTTAAATAACGATATAAATTGAATATGCCAAGATATTTCATGGAAATGGGCAGATCACATCATTCAAAGAACGGACATCGTTGGATGAATGCAGTCATGCAGTGGAACGCGAAAATAATCGGGTGTCTTTTCTATATCCATTATTATTTGCTGCCACGTATTTCCGTAGAACTTGATTTACCTGGATTTAGGAAGGCCTCGGTGTCATTGAAAGAGTTGGAATTAAATTTTCCTGGTTGATGTATAAGACAACACATCATGACGCCTCTGTTTCTCTAAGAGCTCTGCATCCCAAACAACTTGAATGGTAGACGTCAAACTCTCAAGTCAGCCTCTACTTTAGCCGCAAGAAGGATTATAGAAGTCTAAGTTCAGTGAACGCGAATTTGCGGTGGCAGGCTCAAAAGCGTGGAACCTGTGCCCCGCGCCACAAGAAACAGAGCATTATTTAAAAGTATACTGAAAACGCACTTTTCACAAAATGACGTCCTGAAGTTAAAATAAATTAAATGTTAATAGTTAAATGTATCAATTAGAAAGATATATAGATAAAATCAATTTATCGAAAAAATATTTTGGTTGCCACCTTGATTTAAACGAAACTTTTTCTATCCGGGGAAACGCACTGACCATTACACCAAGTCAACCTAGTAAAATAACGACAAATTTTCGAAACTATATGCAGCAACACTTTCAAATTAATATTTCTGTTATTCCATTTTTTTTAAATATCACATAACTATGTTCTGGAAAACTGCAACTTCACAATAATATTTTGTCCTCTTTAAAAAAAGAACAATTTTAAATACAAAAATAGTATATGACTAAACAGTTTATGTGTAAAGCGCTCTTGAGGCGATTTTTTTTACGAAAATTACGCTGTTTAAGTTATCCAATGTCAAATAAATTTATTTAACCATGTCATCGTGGAATACAATTATATTAAAATATAATAATTTTTTTTAGTAATAATCTATTTTTTAGGGGTCGTCATCAGTAATGATAGCGTATAGAGTAGTCCCGTTCTATTGAAAATCTTGAGTTCAAGTCTAAATTGTAATGTGTTAGTTTTATCTTTTACCAGCAGAAAGCAATAGGCAAATGCTTATTGGAAGATGACGTAGGCTGCCATATCTTAACGATCAATTGTGGCCGCGCAGAACAGAAAAGGAATATTTAATATTATGTGAATTATTCCTTGTGCAGTGATCAGTGAAAAATGAATCAAATGTTTGCATTTAATTCACTTTCACCTTATTTTCACTGTCCAAAAGTTCAATTTGAGTTACCATTTTCAAGGTGGTATTTGAAACTGTCAAAGAGGCGTGATGAAATGATCGACATTTAATTCGATGCTTCTCGTGTTTAATGGAATTTACTTAAATGTAGTCATAACTATAAGAATATTACACGCTTAAATATCTGATCGTCTTATCACGGGTTGAAATATTCTTTACAAATAACGGATTAAATGTTTTCATGAAAAATCTATAATTTATTTTTACCAGTTTAGCATCGCTCTTCTTATAATCGGATAATACTACGCAAGTGCAAATGTAATATCTTCAACATATAAGTGGTTCGCTGAGCGTCGGGCATATGCAATGGCGTGAATTAAAATCTTCGATATGGATCAATTATTGTAATTTGTATTCATCAAATCATAAAATGTACACTTTCAGATAATTAAAGATTTTGTATACTGCTATGCGATAAGTATCTCGGCTATATTTGATTTACAGACATATAAATAGTTCATTTTGTAGGACAACATTTAATGAAGAACGTTAATCAAAATTGTCAATTTATTTACTCAATTTGTTCAATTATCGCCGCAATTCGTGTAATTGAATAATCCGTGTAATAGTGTATTTAAAATGTACATTACGCCAACACATTTTTGACTTGTGAATTAATTAGAAAACTTATTTAATCAAATATTTTACTGTATATATATATGTATAATATTATGATCAAGGTTGATGTTGTTTTATTCACCAAAAATTCTAACGTAGCTCGGGCTATGGTCCTGTTGAAACCACATGTAGGGATTGGTCCAATCGATCCAATTCGGCCAATATGAAAGTTTAACAGCACTGACTTGTATATTGAAAGAAATAGGGCCCAATGATTCCGCCGGCTCACATGGCGCACCATACAGTAACATTGTGTGGGTGTAAAGATCGTAGGTGAATCAATTAAAGATTTTCAGTCCCCCCAATAACGTCTGTTTTGTTTATCAATAAAACCCGCCAAGTCGAAATGAGGTTCGTCGCTCATGATGATTTTTTTACAAAAGTCGGGTTTAAGATTGTTTTAATAATTTAAACACGTTATTGAGGTGTTACGTACTCCATAATAAATTGTAATCAACGACTACCGAATGCGAACTGACAAATGTCTGCAAAACCAAAATGGCGCCCAAAATAATTGGCTTGGAACATAATATTCACCCTGTATTTCGATTTTCACAGAAATCGATTAATCAACATAATATTTGACTCTTCAATCCTCCTTCAAACACAAACAACTCACCAGATCGGAAAAATTCACGTTATTTACAAATAATATGAACGAAAGGTCAATACCATTTTATTACATAAGATAGCTGAAACTTCCGTCATAAAACAAATTCATTTAAATGTTTTACGACTTAAACGTAGAAGTTACCTTTTCCGAGAAGAAAAATAATCTATAAATTTTTATTGTTTGGGGTATAAATTATCTGATAGGGTTTTGAAATGGGCGCGCCTGAAAGCATTCTTTAATACGTTGATCAGAAATACTTACTACGAGATTTAATAAAACATTTTTTATAACGATTTTTGATAAGAAGTTTATACCGACATAGTCCGTGAGTATGTTGTACACTAGTAGGTAAATATGTGCGTGCCTGATAGTATGAAGCAGTTTATTACACTGTCTCGAATAAGCTATACAGAAAGCACTCAAATATAATGTGTTGCTTTATTAACACATGCTTGTTCAATCAATACAATTGTATTTCGGCAAATTCCTGAATTGAAAATAACGTAGATCTGTGAGATATTCTGTTACCAAGAAACTTGGTAAATTTATTCCTAACATTTAATATTTATATACCTACATATTATATGGAAATATTTTTTAATTGATATGTATTGATGTAAATGATGAAATCTTAATCAGTTTAATTTATATCTTGTAAGTCCTAAAATGACTACTAATCAATTCTTACTTATTTAGAAAAATATTTTTTCAATTAATATTGTTAATTTTTATCGCCATTTGATTTATTAAAAACGTACTTTCAAAAATAATTGATTATTTCGGGTTTTTTACGAAAATATGAATTATGTTTTGTTTTATATTATTTCAAATCGCCGATTATAAAACAATAAAAGCACACATAAATATTATTTAGCAAGTAATTATAATGTTTTTGATATAAGACTTGATTTTAAATAGTAGCTGAAGCCTCAAAGCATGCAAGTAAATATAATATATTATTTTATATAATTTGTATTCACTAACAGTGTTTTAGAAACGTCGAAAACTGATCATATATATTGTAAATTGAATGGTTTATAACTCTACTAATTTTTAACATTTGGCTAATTTAGTTCGCGGTCTTTCTTATAATACTTAAATTTTGTATATTATGGCAAATAACATTCAGTTTATTAATTTTACGTTAGTATAAAACACTATATAAGTACCAATTTATATTTTATATATATTTAAAATAGTCAAATCTAGTGTAAAACTTCTGATGTAAATGAATAATAAAAACCCATATTTTTGAAAAAAAACGCGGAACTATTAATTATTTTTGAAAGAGAACCCTTAACATTAAAACCAAACCTTGCCTAGAACTTAATATTAGGTTTTTATCCCAGCGATGCAGGCAATGAAGAAAGTTATTATAATATAATTTTTAAATTGTAGTATAATAAATAAATATTAAATTTAGAGTTCTAAATACCCATATACTACGTGTACCGAATTGCGTTCAAAAATTAGTATTTGAAAAATAAATTATTCAGTAGTAGCCTTTATTTCAGAAACCCATTTCATTCGTTCTATGAAATTTGTTGTGACCCTACAAATTATTTAAAAAAAAAAAAGTTTTTTCCAATCCAAACGCCCCAGTAGCTTATTTTAAAGTTTTGAAAATCATGTACGGCCTAAAGGCAACGTTAATGTACCTAACTAAAAAAATATCTGTACAGGATAAAAATCGTTTATATTAATTTCAAACAACATGATTACATTATTTATTTTACTCAATGTAATTGAAAACAACTAAATTATCTCTGACAATAAAATAAAACATAATAATTTAATGGATATTTGCGCTTAGCCGAGTTTTTTTGGCAACAGTTTTTTAATATTTTGATATATATGTTAATAATAACAATTGTGTTTATTTTAATTATAGATATAACATCATTTTACTTATGTAAATGATAGACCTAGTGCGTTGACAATTTTTCAAGTGTGCGCTATTGTTCACAGAAGTGTATTTGTGCGCCTGCGCAGTTCAGATGGAACATTGCTGAATTGATTTCTTCTTATTCTTTTTTTAAATAGGCAATTCACCCTTCAAGAGTGATTTGTGCCATTAATCAAGTTAAAAACTTTGTTTATAGAAAAAAGTACAATAATATTATAGAATAGGAAATACTATATTACGAGTCAATACCATTGTCGTTCAAAAAACTTGCTATTCTATAGATTAAACATGACAAGTTAAGGGAAAAAAAATGACTCAAGTTAACCGGGAGCTGAAAATTACCATTAACGAGACCACTGTAAAAAAATCTGTGATGGTGAATGGATTTCGATTGAGATATTTTTTATATCTAATTTTAACATAGCCACGTTCATTATTTCTTGAATATATGATTATTAATTTAAATACTTTATTGTCATCATTACATATATATTATATTGTATCATTGTTTGGTACAAAGTTTGCTAGTTTTCAATTAAAATTTACGTAACACATAGGTACCCACCTAACTTATGTTGTAAATTGTTTTTTCCCTAAAAAATTGAAATGATGGCTGTTTCCAGATGGGTTCCGCGAAACGGAGAACTTTATAAATTAGTTAGACGGTAAACTTTTTATAAAAGTTAGGAAAGTGTTTTCTGATTTTGAATAAATAATTGACCTCGGTAAAAAAAATCCCATCTGTTTAAATTTTCTTTTAAATCTAGAAAAAAGGAAAATACGAATGCCTTGTAAAACGATTACTTGATGACGATTGAATACATACGGTGTTAATTTAAAAAAGTTTAATTATTTACGGATTGTTTAATATTCTTTTATTGGTCAAAAAATACTTAGTAATATAAAAATAAAGGTTTTTTTATCTCGCGACGCGACCACCTGGAAAAATATTTTGAATAACTCTTCCACACTGCTGCGATAAATGTAAATTTCCTATCGGTACATTTTTATTATAAAAATACTATTGACTTATTTTGTGTATACATGAAGAAACCGTTTTATTTTAATTATCTAATATTTCCAGAGCAAAGAAAATTTTTGGTATTTTTACAATGTTAATAAATTAAATAAAATACATTTTATGAATCCTTATTAACACATTCACATTTTTAATAAAATCTTTTTTTTTTTTTATATAGTTCTGTGGTATTTTAATACAAATTAAATTATTCAACTAGTAAGATATACAAAAGAGGTTTAGGCTCGATTCCGGTAGTCACTAAATATTTTTTCGATAGATATTTTTTTTTTCTGTATATATTTCTAGTTCATTCATTTAATTGGAATCTAATAATGATTATTTAAATTATTTAGAATTAATATCAACTAAAAACATTATAATCTGTTTCCTTTTCTTTACGTGCATAATCTTGACTAGTCATTGAATTAAATTTGATAGTGAAAAAGTTTAATACATTTATTTTTTAAGATGTTTCAGTGTAATCAAAATGTTCAAATGTATTTTTTATTTTACGATTTCAATAATTTGAATAATTGAGAAGATTTATTGAGTAATTTTATGCAAGCAGACATAAACGATAATCATTCGAAACAAGTATGAACATTGTCAAATTGAAAGATTTCGATCAAATTACAAGAGTGAATTACATGCGCTCTCTAGGGAAATTTAGGGAAATATCGTTTCATCAGTAATTGATATTATTTGATTAAACAAACACAACAGTGCGCCGTGAACCATTACAACATGTATGAAAATAATTTATGTGCGAACCCTATTATTTAATTAATTTCGTTTGGTGAATTATTAATTTGTTGATTCAAATGACAAATAAACTAATTAAAATGTTTTGATTAAGAGAGCGGGGATAGTTGATTATTCAGGAATCTAAAATGATGATTAGATATTTATTATATTTTAATATTTATTTTTAATATTATAGAATGTGAGCTATTTCATCAGTTCAGTCATCTGAAATGATATTACAGGACATGTAATGGTTTTTGATACATTTTCATCCAGTAAAATCTATTGCTCTTCATAGTCAATACAAAAAATTCTCTTTGCATTATTTAATTTTTTTTTAATATATTATTTTGTAAATCTTGAAAAAATATTATAATTGTTGCGCCTACGAGTAACTTAAGAAATTTTATTATTTGCGTATTTTGGCCCACTTTATGGTGTGTGGACATAAAGTATGTACGTAAGTAACGTGTTTTAATTGCTCATACCTCTCTCTAAACATCTAGATTTAAGTAAGTAAACCAAGGAGAATACAGAAATATACGAACATGAATGATCAGCCGACTTTGTGTCAGTTTATCATTTCACGCACATAATTCTTCTGATCTGATCAATACAAACACATACACGTGACTTCAAATATTTATACAATCAATATTTCTTGTAGTCTTATTATTTAAACGATATTCTCGACTCAAGTATATAATCTAATCTTATATGTTATCAAATAAATATCAGATATCTCATAGAGACAAAGCAATTTTTTATTATATTTAATGGAAAATATAGGAAAGTATGGGGTAATTACAGGGTTTACGATTTGTCTTCGGCTGGCTTAAGTGATCACTTTATAAATACATTCACCAATTCTCACTTCTAAATCTCCACATTTATCAAATTTTTGAAATTTGTATATATGTTAGTATGTGAACTCGGTTATTCGGGTTTTTCAATATCTATACCAAATATTTTATGTCTTTAAAAATAAATATTCAGGTTTTATAACAAACATAATAGAGGGAAATTGAAAGGAACTAGAAAAAGGGGAAAATAAAAGAAAAAGTTCATATACCAGCTATTGGAGGGAAGGAAACAGGTAGCTGAATAGCCTAGTAGAAAGGCGGGATGAATGAAACTACAGCGTCAAGAGAACCATCTTTTATAAAGAAAAAAGAGAAAACAAATCCAAAACCTTAACTAACAAAACCAGATGTAATTGTAGTAATTAGTAGGTATGCACGAATACTTTTATATATGAGACATTATTTCAAAGGCTTTTTTTTAAAGGTCATCTTAGATTGAACAAAAAACTCTTAAATTTAACTTAAACTAAACTGAATGTATTGCACTTTATTATATAATTTTATTCGATAGAATTTGATTTACCATTGTTTCACGAAATGGAACTCGTGAAGCTGAGGCCTGAAAGAGAATCGATATATGTACTATGTCAAAAATTGAAAACGTCACCCGAACAGCGATATACAGGACATTTTGATGATTTTAAAGGAACTGAGAAAACTGTTTATTTTATCTAATGATGGAAAAAGATAATGTTCGATGTGTGTTTTTAATACATTATAAATGATAATAATATACTTTTTATCAAAGTGTACTCTAAGATGAAAATAAGAGGATTAAGGCACACACGAAACTTTTTTTCAGTAGAACAATACTATACGGAATGTGCTTGACAGCGTTTTTCCATAAGGTAAAAATAAAAACAGATTATATTTTATATAAGTTGTGTTTAACTATCACTCACTTGGTAGATCAGTTGGAGTCTTTTTTGCAGCAATGGCTACTCCTGTCTTCGAAATATGTAAGTTGACCAGCATCTTTCATCTTTTTTCTCTTGATATCTCTCCAGTTTGACGATCTTTATTTTTTTTGTTTATTTAACCTCTGCGGTGGTTGGTCAGATCTGATCCGGGTGTTTGTAAAAATTTGAATTACGCGACAGATATTCAATAATGCTGTTTTACTTCTAGCTAATCTTTTATTAAACATTTTTAAATAATTTAAGATGCAAATAAATATTTTAAGACGAGATTCAAATGAGTTATTCGTAAAAATGTGAAAAAATGCACTAAAATTGACCTAAGCCAGTCGCTTTTATAGGATTGCCTCTCATATATTATCAACCTTCAGCATATTTTTTATTGCCTTTATAAAGTTCCGCGGATAGGGTATGCAAAGAACACATCTGGTTTGTGTATTGTGATCTAATCCAATTATTATACATATACACATATTGTTGTTTGTTTTGACTTATTTTCGTCTGGCTGTAATACATGCTTCAAGCGTATTGCGCCTTTCTAGGTCCACCAGAAAGGATCACCAATAGAGTTCTATGACCCTATCTGGTGACCATAGTGTCGGATTTCCAATATTATTATTGCTATTGAACTATAATTATAAATGTTGTTTAAAAATACATTATGGATGAAAAATATTTAAATGAGAAAAGGCGGCTTGTTTTACCTACTTATTTTTTATTATGTCAATTGTTATTTATATTTTTAATAATTATATTCTAAGAGTTACAAATAATTTTCTGATCAAAATTCACAGAACACAATCAACATTATATCTATTTTGAATAAAAGTTGTCTATTGTTTTATTTATTTTTACATTTGCTTCTGCTTATAATATTGTTGATAGCATTACGTATAAAAAATTATGTTTTTTTAAAATATTTTATTTATATTAGTTTTATTTCACTTCTATAAATATTTTTATCAAATTATTTTCATTCTGTTTATGTGTAATAAGTAAAAAATACTATTATATAAAAAATAAATTTTAATTCAGAGAAGGTAAAATGTTTATAATCACTGAACGGAGCCAAAGATAAAATCACGTGTTCAGTAGATAATTGTATTTGGTCCGAATAGGACGTTTGTTGATGCGCAAGAATACGTACATTATTCGTAATAATTTTTATAAAAACTGTAATTTTTAAGTAAAAAGATTATAGCATATCATGTCATTTCATTAGATTATATTTAAATAGATAGATCTATAAAAAATCTCACAAAAAACGGTTAAAAAACTGAAAACTTGGGGTGGGTCTAAAAAGACACACCACCGCCGGACATGTTTTGTTTTGACACATCGGGCAGTAAGTTTTAATCTCCGAATATCACTCATATGTTCCTTCCGACTTCCAATTCGGGTTGTGTCAACTGAATAATATTACTCTCGATACAGTCCACGGGATCTTATCCCACCACTATCGACTACACCAAAATGTGCGTAATTTGGCGTTCAATAATGCTGCATACTTCACTCAACACAGCCAAAAATGTGCCGTACATCATTGTTTCGGTAACATATTCAATTTGGAAACACATTCAAAAACGTATCAGTCCAGTTAGTTAAATTCCTGATTCCGTCCACAGTTCTGCATGGAATTGGAACATCGAAAAAGAAACATGACTTCGAAACGTGGTATTGACGTCATATGCTGCATATCATATTGTCTGTAAAACAAACGAACGTTTCCATTCTTCAGGAACTCCATGCTGAAGGCTCTCCACAAAATGCATGTAGCAAACAGCATGTTCCTAGAAGAAACGGCCACCGCCTGGAAAAAATTATAATCACAAGGAATGCACAAGAATGAAGAGCAAGAGGTTGATATGTAATGCGATGGACAGGATCGTCGCTACACCTGACACTAAATAAAGCCCAGATTTGCAAGTAGTGAAGTTAAGTAGTTTACGCAGTAGAAGCAGACCGAAAAACCATGAATAAATAGTTGTATTTTTTAATTTTATTATTTAACAATTTAGAAATTAAATGTGTAATGTATTTCTTAATTTTTACACGTACCTACTGTATAATAGTTTGTTGTCAAACTAAGTAAATACCTATATTTTAACAGATTAGAAAATATAAAATGGGTAATAGTACTTTATGTGTACATCGTTACAACATCTGATTTTATAAAATACAAGCTTGACATTGCTGGATTCAGAGTGGTGATAAGAGGAAGGGATACAATTTTTTAGCGCAGACTCTAAAGGGTAGCAATGTGTATAATATTTGGTCCAGGGAGATAAAGGGGTGAGATGTCCTAGAGGGAAAAATGTGCTTATATTTTCCGCAGGTTCCTAAAAAAAAACAGTGCAAAATTTGGTGTAGATATTGTAAACAAATCTTAAAGGTTACAAGGTTTTTTAACTATGGTCACAAAACTATATAAAAATGTAGAAAGTTATACAAGTAGATTGCTATTTGTGTCATTAGTTCGAAGCACATTATAGTGTTGGAATCTGTTCAGAAGTTTCATAAAAATATCATCATTTAGAGCAGGTCTAACTAGAAATCTAGAAACATACAATGAATCGTTGAAAAATAAAGTCTCAACATGAGACGCAATATTTTCTGATCTCTTATATCTGCACACAATTGTTAATAATCTAGTCGATAGCTGATCTCCAGAGTATAGCTTCATACTAGATCATTAAGGAAGCAATGTTGAGAGCAATATCGCGCACTTAAATCCGAGTTCAGGAATGTATACATTGTATAAGCGGTTTGATGACTATATTTTCATTTTTACTTATTTATTCTGTACCTATGTTTTGTCATCAAACTTTTTATGCTCTGTATAATATACAATAAAAATAAATAGGTCAAAGCGTGTAGGATTATATAAAAATATTAATTTTATGTATATATAGGGGAGTCCAGAATACTTGACCAGGGAGGAGACTTGAGCCACCGCAAATATCTATCGCGGTCTCGCGCTCTATAAATATCGCGCTCTTTGAACGGTTGTCATGCCGAAACGTTGATTCTCACTCCCACCTATACACCCCCGTCCCACCAATTGGGGAGATTTGAGCTATTTTTGTTACAAAATTTTTGTTTACGAATTTAAAAAATCACGATGTTTATTATTTGTAACTTGTATCTATCTTTAAACATCAATTTCATTTCCCTATAATTCTAAAATCATATTTGTAAAAAATGATTCAACTATCTCGGACACTCCCTATAGATAAATACATTTGTCTTCTTCTTCTTATGCCCTATCCGTTCAGAGGACGTTGGCTCTCATGTTGACTATCATAACATTGTTCACTGCGGCCTGGAAAAGCGTTATAGTGACTGATCAAACCATTGTCTCAGGTCTTCAGCGATTATGTTTTCCTTCTTCCAGGACCCCGACTTCCAATAATCTTTACCTGCATTGTAAGATGCAAGATCTCGTTCTTTTCCTAATGTCTCATTACATGTCCGAATATTGAAGATGTCGGATTTTTAATGTTTTAAATACATATTTTTCTTTATTCATTCATAACGCTATCTATCCAACTTATTTTGAGCATAATTCTGTAGATCCACATCTCAAATGCTTCAATTCGACTTATAATTTCTTCGGCAAGTGTCCATGCTTCCATTCCATAAAATAAAATCAAGAACATATAACATGTATTATGACCATTCTCATTCGTAATTTAAGATTGAGATTATGACTATATCTTTTACATGCGAATAAGGGTTGCATGAGTTTGCTTAATGCGAAATTTGATTTCAACATATTTCCTAAAATATAAATGATTATGATAATTAGTATTCACCATCATCAAATTATGTTCATTCACATTCATGTTCACGAATGTTTATTACTCCCCGCGCATGTGGTCCATAACCGCCGGCTAGGTGTACTAATGGTCCGCCCACGATTATTTTCTTGTTAATCAAATACGTTATTTCAGCGGCGCGAGATTTTTTGCGGACCTGGTTTAGTTATATTTACGCTCGCGCAAGAAATCTTCATTCATACACACATATGTCTTAATGATAATAAAATAAAGGGAGGAAAAACGACGGGTGGATGTTGGCAAGCTGTGTTCATAATTTAAACAGACCCCGTTAGATAAAATTAACGAGCATTTCCAAGCAGAGCGACAAACAAAAAAAGCGGGAAATGTCGGGAAGACTTCGCTCGTCCCGGGGGATTAAAAGGCACAATTTTGTGGAATTAAATTTAAATTTCACATCTCTGGTAGGAAGGTACCGGCCTTAATCCCGGGCAGGTAGCTAGTTCTTTTACAAAGTACGGTAAAGACTGGGATAAATTTTTGTTATATTGGAGAATTTCGCGAGTGTGACCATTATTACCAGAAAGAAACAATGAAAAGTTTTTTCCTCATTTTTTTTATATTAAAATTCTTCTTTTTACGCTTTGCGGGAACGAAAATAGTCCTTTTGAAAATATATAATTAAACTTTATAAAATATTATTAATAACATTATGAAATAAATAAAGATTTGGGGCAAAAAACATACATGCAATTATGGGGATTGAATGTAATGTGAATCAGAAGGATAATAAAAGTGATGTCTTGAATGATGAAACTGCTTAATGTATGAGTAGTGGATACATTACTCACGTGTTCGATTGATAGTCGCGGGATGTATTGCATATATGTTGTATGTGTGAGTGTGGCCAGAGCAAGTTATGAACATGATAAACTATTACGATATTTGTCACTAACACAGATTACAAATGTTGAGAAGTTTGCTACAACAAAGTTACTATGACCCTACTAGTTATCCGGGAATGATGACTTATTAAGAAATGAAAGGAATCTCGGATATATGCCGGGAAGAGCAGTGGCTAGAGAGATCTAATGGAGTATTCTACTGGCTCTCCCTCGCATCTCTTGCGACCTGGACAAGGTGAATTTCTGCCGGACTGAGATCAATTTCTACGACTGCAACACATAAATGTGACGTCTACCCTCCCCTTTGGGGGTATATGATTTCTATAGCTTTTTTCTGACTGCCTTCTTAATTTATTGTGATAACGAGTCTCACGTCAATTTGTACAGGTATGGCTCTCGTACGATGATACTGGAGCCAACCTATAATGGTATTATGATGATAATGTTTATAATGACTGAATGTAATAAAATTTAAAAAAAGTAATTATAACGAATCGAAACGAGAGTAAACAACTCTTAAAATAAATGTAAATAAATAAAAATAAATAAAACAAAATGCGCGAACAGTTTACGGAGGCGGTTATTGCAGCTGTTGTTGGGAATGCGGCGGTGAGAAGAGTGACAGCGATAGACCTCCACAAAGATTAAATGTTCTTAGGTTTATTACAAATCATATGAATCAACTAAAAAGATATACAGAAAAAAATCTATCTATCAAAAAAGTATTGAGTTGCTATCGGGAATCGAATTTGGAAACGCGTTCACCATTTTGCTATAGCAATCAAAATCGTTTTGGACAAATTTTGAACTGTTGAACTGAATATTATGTTGCCTTTCCAATTAATATAGGATGTTCAGCCTAAATTTTTTAAGATTAAATTGTAATTGCTCGTAAACCGTCAGTGAGGTAAGTGGGAGGAGTATTGTTCGACGCGCGTGATTTGCGGATTTGCCAGTCGCAATGAGTTACTGATTGGAAGCACTCCGCGCATTCGCGATAGAGCAATATTTAAAGTGCGGTGATTCATTGGTTCGTGCGCATCGCGCTTTTTGTACTCACTTTAATATTCGACGAGTAAGTGATGGGCTGAGCACGCAACTTATCTGGTGTTGGGTTCAAAATTTAAGACAAGAAGGAACAAAGGTTAACCAAACTCCTGCGGGACCATCAACGTCAGCAGCGAAGCCAGAACATGTAGCTCAAGTTCAACGTGAAATTGTGCGCTATCCGCGTAAATCGATAAGGAAGATTGCAGCCTGTACTGGAATAAAAAAATCAACAGTTCACATTATTTTGAAAAAGTAACTACAGTTTTACCCATACAAACTGCAAATCATGCAGTTTCTCAACGAAAATGGCTATTCTTTACGTGAAACCTTAACGAGAACGATGCAGGAACATTTTTGAACAGCACAAACGCTTGAAAACATATTATTTATTGACGAAGTACATTTTCATTTCGATGGCTATGTTAATAAACAGAACATGAAATACTGGTGCCACGACAATCCAAGGGAACGCCATCAAAAATGTTTGCATTGGTCCAAAAACGACAGTGTGTTGTACAATTTATTCCCGATGGATAATTGGCCATTATGTTTTTAACCAGCGACAGACAGTCACTGCTGACGTATATTGCCGAATGATTGAAGAGTTGATAGTCTGAAATCGAGAACTTTGTGGAACCAGCACTTCAAACCCAATCAAGTCGAAGATTCCTCACAAATAGTGATCCGCCATATTTGGAACGTACACATAACGCAATACTTTATTACCAATATGGTATTGCCACAAAATATATACAACCTACTTTCGATACGGTACCGCAAGCAAGTACTTGTAAGATGGCGCATCCTGCTTCGACACGGTATTGCAAGCCAGTACTTAACCATATCATCAAGTCGAATCAGCGACATCAGCCCAGACAATGGCTGTGAAACATCGATCAGACAGGTCGTTTATGTACGGTAGAATAGAATATAAAAGAAAATTAATTTCTATTGAAAAAAAATTGAAATGCTGTTATGTTGCTGAAGTGAACATAATTATTTAAATTAATTGACGAGAGAAATCTCGTTATTTATGTTAGGAAAATTTATTTTCTGATATTGAATTAAATTGTTATCGGGAAATAATTACTTATCTGACGCTGAACACACAAAAATCAATTCATTTATTTGGAAAATGGAACTTGATTACATTTTTTCAAAAAAAAAAAGCCCATCCTAGGGCGGATTTTTAAGAGTAATTATTTTTTTATATAATATTAATATGTCCTAAGTATTCGTCTTTTGACGTATTTTCACAATAAAGCTTTTGAGTGACTTTCAATATAAAATAAATAAAAATATCTATTAAAGTAATTCAATAATAATTTGATATCTTATAAAATGTCTATATTCTAAATACATCTTTAAAACTACATCGATTTTTGAAATGCGTTATTTATACTGTCACCAATTATACAGTTAATACATTACAATAAATATGAATTGTTTTTGAAAACGTGCCTTAACGATCTTCACTTTAGACGCTGTGACGTGTAGCAGCTCAGTAAAATTATATCTGATGCAGTGACTGGTGTTTTCCTATTAGAAGTTTCTTCCTATATCATTGTTTTACGTTTGATACATAAAAGCTCTCATTACATGACTGAGGTATATATATTTTTTAATGTTAGCATAATTTATTGGTCTTTACTCATACGAAAATAAATTGTCTCATTTGTTATACCAGAAGATTATGAGCATATTCTGCATCATTTAAAAAACTTGTATCTTTTTCACTCGTATTTTCCAACTGTTTTATAGTCCAAACTACCCCACTTCAATGTTATAAAATAAAATATAAAAAATATTTCAGTAGACGATTTGCATTCGCATTATTCACAACTTCAAAGATATCCTATGAAAACAAAGAAATTTAAAATTGTAATCAGTAAATTTCTACCAATATCAATTGAAATTGAATAGAAAATAAATGGATATATTAGAAAAGATATTCAGAAAAATATCTATTTATCGAAAAAATATTTGATTGCTACCGGTGTATTTTTCTGTATATTGATTGATTCATTTAATATGTTTTGTAAAAACCACATACCTATGATTAAAGAATACCGCACAAATGTGTTTTTATTCAAATTCAACATATTGACACAAACTGGAAATCTGTTACGAGCGTGCGTTACATTTGAATTTAAAAAATAAATGTTATTATTGTGTTTTTATTAGTAGATATAAAAGGAGTGAAATAACGTGTTTAAAATCAAAAATACGTATATCGTTTTGATTTTATCTTAAATTGGAAGAAAGGCCTGAGATCCAGCCATTAAACGTATTCTAGGCAGAGGTGAAATAAAACACGTGTCAAATTAATGTAATCTGTTGTTTACTTTTATACATTGGTTTCATTTATTAGGTGGACTGTCATGCATCAGTCATCAGGTGACATGCATCAGATGAGCTTCATCACACTCTAGAATAAGATAACTGAAAAAGCTTTCACATTATGCACGCCTCGTTCACATGATGAAATAAGAAAAACAAAGGAACGCATGCGTCAAGTAAGTTTCAATGACATTTTGGAATAAGAAAGGAATAAAAGAAACGAACGCACGTTGCTTTTTTCACACTGGATTAAGAAAATGGAACTACCTACATATCTATTCTTAATCTGCAAAGCAGTTAACTCCATCCATAGTCAAAACACTGTTGTTGACGTCATTATTTTCCTCTTTTATTGTTCTATGGTACACTTAAAGCCGAAAACTCCCATCAATAATAAAGAAGTACTACGTGCTGAATAACCTTAGCACGTAGTACTTATTTATTATTAACCTGATTGCAAAAACCTTAAATGTTTACCTGACACAAGTGTTGATGGCACCAGAAATAGAGGACGTCCGCGGAAATCATAATGGTTGCACTACACGATTATGGAAAATCAGCTAACTCCCGATAATATCTTACAATTTTGGTAAAAAAATTTCAATTAACTCCAAATATTCCCGATAATTACGAGATAAATCAAAATATCAATATAATTTCTCAGTTATCCTATTTCTGCTTAAATAATCAACTAAAGTGTGTTTTGAAATTTTCGTAATCTATTTAATTACATAATTAAACAGTTTTTTGTTGCTCCTGAACATTTCAGAAAAATTGAGTTAGCTGCTTTGCAAATTAAGGTGTCCATATGTCATATTTAAAAAAGTTATCAGTAATTAAAGACCATAATTTTTAGCTTGTAGAAATACTGCTGGATGTGCTTCAATATTACTTTTTAAATAAATGCATAGTTATAAGAAAACAATAGTTATGTAAATGCCTTATACGTAATGACATATCACTTCCACCCCTGGAGAGAGCATACACCATGTTTTGAATGTGTTTGTAATGATCACCTGTTTAAACATGTTTTTGCGTTTATTATTTTAGTATTCACGCGCTACCCTTGTTAACGGGTTCAGCGAGTATGGAATATTTTTTTACTCGTACACATTTAATAATTTTATTTCTATTAACGTCAAAAGCAGACCGCTGTTAACTACAAAATGCTTTGCTATTTTTTTGCTGTGCTGGCTGGTCGGTTGTTGATTTCAAAACCACAGTTGCGTCAGGCTAATTTTTATACCTACTGCGTTTTGTACGCGGTGTAGTTTCAGAAAAATATTAAATTGTATTGTTTGGCAATTAATTAATAATTCTTTGATCGCAGCACCGGTTTTCGAACTCATGTTGGAATCATAAAGTACAATTTTATTAGATTAAATAAAATACAATCATTTTGTATGAATCCACGAAATTTATTATACGTCCACCGGTTTCGCTTGTATTAAGTTTCATCAGGACGTATTTAAAACTAATCATAAATACAAAAAGTAAAATATATACATAAAGAGGGAGATAGAATATAAAATTACATATGAAAGAGAGAGATAGAATTCATATAGTTAGATAGAACATTAAGAGAGACAGAATATAAAATTATATGCATAATCGATGTAGACTGTACACCTGGACTGTACAAGAAATACCACTGACGAAGACGGAGATGAAGTAATATGTAATTACATTTTTTTTAAATGACATTTTACATTTTGCACCATTGTAATAGCTTTATGCTGGCCTGCAAATGTTTTAGCTGGATAGATACAATCCATTCTAAATGCAGCAGTACGGATAATATATGGAGTTTCCAAATTCTCTCATATAACATCCCTTTTACACGAGCTATATTGGTTCTGATTCCCTGAAAGAGTTATATTGTGCCGGTTGATGTACAAGGCGACACGTAACATGACGTCTCTGTATCTTCAAGGACTTTGTATTGCAGAGAATTTGAATAGGAGACATAAAACTCTCAAATTAGCCTCTACTTGGAACTCTTTACCTCCCGTCATTATAAAACAGTGCACCAGAGACTTTATTTAAAAAGGCGCTAAAACACACCTCTTAAAAAAACCATTTCCATTAGTTCAAATAACCATTAAAAATTTTAAATACAAAGATAATGTAAGACTATAAACAGTTTAAGTGTAAAGCGCATTTGAGGTGAAATTTTTTATGAATTATCTAATTTATTATACCTCATAATGCAGGGAAACATTGTTGGAAGTTGGGGCCCTGGAGAAGGAAGAACATCATGGCTGAAGAACCTGAGTAATTGAGAGATAGATAGAGATATGGTATGAGATGATAACCAACGTCCGTCGAATCGGTAGGGTGCAAGAAAAAGACGAATAAATTTACTCACACGAATTTCCTCAAATATTATTACAAAATATCGGGATATTTGTGAATCACACTTAAATCAATGCATAAATGATTCGTGTTTAGCTGTTTGTAAAGATTTTCAAGAATCACTGATACGAGACTAGCATAAAGAACCATCTGGTGTTTTTCTATTAGAATACAAAGTTTATGACACATATTTACTGCAAGAGGAGTGGAACTGATATAGTATTCGTAATGGCTTGCTATTATCGAGGTAAAAGTATCTTAATCAATGTAAGTGAATTGACGTGAAGTATAATTTTTACTGTGTGTTTTTATGTCAGTAAAATGCTCAAATATACTGTTTTACTGTATTTAATATAATAATTATTGTAAATATAATGTTATGTACTTCTTTACTCTACTTTCAGTTTTAGTTTAATTTTTTTCTTTACCTGCGGATGACTATCGTAGTTACTTCGTAGCCGATGGTGACCGCTGCATTACCAAGGTTTTCGTAAAATCTATATTTTAGTACGGAAATACCAATTATATTGTTTTAACAATGTAATATGTTGTGTACTTTGTCTTTATTTCCATTAAAAAAAACAATATATAATATATATATATGTACACCTAGAGCTATCTTAAATTGATATTTTTATCATCAGAATGTAGCACGAAGTACATATTGAACTTAAAGAAATTAAATAATAAGGACAATTAAAAGTTCTTTAAATATCAAGTGAATACAATATTTTGTGTAAAACCGTTTTGAATTGCAATGCGAAAATGATCGATTAATTACATCCAAGAGTTATTAACAGCAGTTTTTGACAATTATAGAACTTTCGTATTATAGTGAAAATGCATTGAATATATAAAAAGCAAAGTAACCTCTCTTCGGCCCAGCACGCAATATATCTATCACAAAAAACTTTCCACCACAGCCAGCGACGTATTAATCCGTCGCTACATATTTACATATCTGACACATCTTATATTTTATCTTTGCTTTGAATAGCGATACCTGCGGAAGACCTTACTTTAGCCTCAAACATATGATCATCTGACATATGGTGTTTTTTCTTACTCGTAATAAAGATAATGTTCATTTATTTCAAATTGAATACATATTTACGTTTTGTAATGTAAATGTTATTGAATATATAAAAGAGAACAAATTTAAGTAATCTTAACATAGAGATATTAAAAACATGTTCCATTTAATTGCTACTTTGGTATTTTTTCTTACTGGCTATGACACTAACAAATGATGTCATGGATGCATAAGTAATATATGTTCTATCGAAGGTTGGCGATCAAGTTGTGGTCCGTTGATTTATTTTGTGCAAGATTTATTAGAGTATTTTGGACATAGAGTCATATTTCATTCTACGCCCTTGTTGCTTTCTATATTCCTCTGCATAACAAGTTTCACATTGCAGAGGATGTAAGTTTTCTTCAGTTTGTGGTTACCTCTCTTGACTCATTCACGCGTTTCATTGGTAATGTGATCAGCTCAAGAGATCTTCTCAAACGTCGATTCAGCCACACATCAAATGCCTTCAGACTGTCTCTTGGTGTTGGTTTCTTTTAATGGAAGACCTCGATTTTATTTGATTGTCCTCCAACGTTTTATTTTCACTAAAAACAAATGTATAAACGTCTGAGGCCCTAGGCTAGTGTCCGTAAGTAAATGTCTCATAAGTGACTAGTGACTGAGTCCAAAGATTACAATTATAAAGGACGGTTGGGTTGCGAGTCGAAAGGCGGTGAGCTGAGTGATACAGTGTTGAAATACGGGTAATAGTGCGGAGACAGATAGGCGCCGAGCTCAATTTATTTTTATCTCGTGAGGATTTTACCTAGACCATAATTGTAAAAAGAAAAGAGAATAAAATAATGACAATAATGATTATTCTTTAACAAACTGTGGAATTGAATAGTCGTTGTATATAGTAGTTTTGTAACATACCAAGGGGTGAAAGTTAAATTATGGTTTAAATATATACTTTAATATAAATTATTTAAAAAATTGTTTTTAACCACTTTATGAGTAACAATTAATACATCAACCGGTCTCGAAAAATACCATTTTCTTCATCGGAATGTCAAATAAACTAATTAAAAGCATATATCTCAAATAGTTCTAATGTTTAAAAAAATATATTTAAAATATAAATCTAGTACCTAACTTAAATTGTTACAATGATAGAAAATGTGTAAATTGACTTAATGATACAAAAATATAAGATTTATTTTAGGATATGACTTGCGGTTAAATGTAGTTGGTTGTTTGTAATATTTTGATTAATTTTACAAGCATTATTTATTTTTAATGATTTTAAATTATTTAATTTAAGGCCAACATTTATATAAAATTATTGTAAAACTTGCAATAATATTAAAAGTAAAATATAAACTATTTAACGGTAATGAAAATACTACAGCGTTTTTCGTATCAAATATCATTGTAAGATCTCAATAGTTTAAGTTGTCTTTTTCCACCAAACTCAAATTGATCTACTGAGTTTATTTCCAGATTAAAATCTTCAAACGTGCATATGGTATTGAGATGTATCTCGACTAAATCTCAGAGATTTTCTCATCGTGTCTCCTTCCGTGGACACATGCTTTAATGTACTATTTATATTTGATATCTTAGTACCTACTGATTTAGATCGTAATCTTACTTCACTGTTATTACAGCCTAAAGCGTAACATAAAACAAAGCCTTCTCTAAAATACATATTATTAGACCTGTTGTCAAAATCACACAGGGTTGCGAAGGCTCAAAACATAATATTACACAGATTAATTACTATTTACAGCTTCGCTTCGCCGAAGCCTTTTCGGTGTTGGCTAAACGAGCTTACAGAATGTGAGGGTTGGTTGCCTTGATAATACGCAAGCCTGCCCTAGAGACAGGTGCGCACTGTCCCTCAATTTGGGGTAGATGTGCAAAAAAGCAGCACTAATCTTAATATATATTTTTTTAAATATTATAATAATAAATGAGGGGTAGAAATACCAGTAAGAGTATTTGATGCCTTTTCTTTTTCTATCTTAAGATAGTATGTACCAAAGCCCGTAGCAGATTGCAAAACGTCTGTTTCTGAAATGATTAAAAATATTTTTATAAACCTATGAAGACGATAAATAAGTTAAAAAGATTTCAGGACATTATTTCAAAAACTGGAAATGGTTCAAATGTTCTTGAAAGGTATTATAAATGTTCTTGAAATAGCGTGCATTTTGTGTACGTGAAATGCAGCAATATCAAGAGGTTATGACTGAATTAATTTATTATGATATATTATAACCCACCTATAAGCCACCTATATACTCTTGAAATTTTGAAATTACTATCTTCAGATTGTATTTAGTGTTTATTTATATGTTTTTTCAGAGGCTACCCAGATAAAATGTGTAATACAATTGCGCCAAAAAAGTGTGTTAAGAATGTATATAACATTTATAAAAATGATATGCAATTAATAAAATAAAATAAATGACACTACGTTAAGTATGGTAACTAAGTTATTTTTTATTAAGAACATATTCTTATTGTGAAATTGTAATTATTCATAACCGTGTGTGATATTTTTAATTCAAATTAAATTAATTAATTAGAAAGATATACATATAAAATCAATTTTATCGAAAAATATTGTTGTAGCTACCAGGATTCGAACCTAGATCTCTTCCAATCCAGGGAATGTGCATTAACCGATTATGCTACAGCACACAGTACATTTTTACTTTACTCTGTCATAAATAGATCTGCCATATATACGCTTAAAAGATCTCATTTTCACTACATTCACTTTGCTTTCGTTCCTCTTCTGCCAGCTCCAGGTCTCACTTCCATACATCAGTGTCAGTACCAGGACTTCATTGTGTACCGCTAGTCTTGTATCGGTTGTCAAGTTCCCGTTAGATATAATTCCATTCAAAGCGTCGTTCACTTTCTTCCGTGCAGTCACCCTCCTTTCGATATCTTTCTCAGCCTTTCCATTTCGATCAAACATATTTCTCAAATACATAAACGCATTTGCTTGTTCCAAACATTCATTACCTATAAGAATTTTGCACGGTGTTTGCTTTCTTCCTTCTTGAAAACCATTCACAGGTTAAAATAAGAAATCTTCGGAATAAAACTCGAAAAGGAATGTACCGTTAATAATATTATTTAATTAAACTTTATACTACACACACAATTAACAGGCATTATTATTTTCTCACGACTAGTTTCAAAAAAAGCAGACCCTCTCATTGACAGGAGTAAATAATAAACAAAAACTAAATACAGTCCAAATAAGAAATTACATAGAAATGTAATTTCTTCATCAGACGGAGTTACCCCTACTGCTGTATGTAAGTAACTGATAAATCAATTAATTATATACACTATTTTATTTCGAATTACTATAGACTTTTCTAGCGAAGAATATATGAATGATTTACAATAGGTTTGGGAGTACTAAAAACATTTTCTAACCCAATTTCAAATGTACGGGGGACTTGCGGCATACATTTTTTTTCGTACAATACTCAGACTACCTGTCATCGCACATAAATTCTTTGTATGCCACAATTTTGTATGAACTGGTCGAAATAACGAATATACTCATATTACGAGGCCAAAGTGCATGCGAGCGATATAAAATGAAGGGTGGTTAAGGTTATAAATCATTAAAAAATAAGGTGGCTCTCTTCGGTAAAAACACAAAATACGTTAATAAAATGGTGGAATAAATCCATGTAATTTTGTGTAAAATTATATTTATTTAGTGTAAAAAAAATCATGAGATATTAAGATGAGATACAGAAAAATATCAAATCTTGTATTTCAGCATTCAAGGCAAATTGAAACGGAAGACAGAAGAGTTGCTGTAAATAAAATGATCATAGCCAAAATTGTTGCTTATATTCGACAATCTGAAGGAAAAGCACAAGAAGAGAAAATAAATGATACATTTTTATAAACTGGGGAAGCAAAAAATCTGATTTTCTTTAATAACAGTTAAATAATTTCTCTATTATTATTAAAAATATTTTTTCTTTCAACTACATAATATGTACCAGAAAATTACAATAACGATAATGATTGCAATATAAATGAAATTTGGGATCCTTCTGTTGAAATCAAATGCCGCGTTGAGAAAGCTTGTGCAACCTTTATCCGCATGAAAAAGACGTTCAACAATTATCATATCAACCATAGATTACGAATGAGAATGGTCAGATGCTATGTATTTTCCATTTTATTTTATTGAATGGATGCATGGACACTTACCGAATAAATGATAAGGCGACTTGAAGCATTTGAGATTTGAATGTACTTTCTAATCCCTGAAATAAGCTGTTTGAATAGAGTTACGAATAAAGATATTATGTTATCAAGAAAAACACATTATTAATGTGAATTTGCATTTTTTCAGAACATAGTTCTATGATATTTTAATATAAATGATTAAATGTATCAATAAGAAAGATAACACGTTTTTGTTGCCACCCGGATAATGGTGTAATAGGTCAGCGCACTTCCCTGGATTGGAAGTAACAAGAAATATATTTTTTCGATAAATTTATTTTGTCTGTATACATCTTCCTTATTGATACATTTAATTTGTATTGATGTTATGGATTGATGAATAAAGAAAAATAAGAATTTAAAACAATGAAAATCCGAAAACTTCAATATCTCGGACACGTAATGAGACGTCCGGAGAAGTACGAGATTTTGGACCTCATAATGGAGAAAATCATAGTTGAAGAACCTGAGTCTACTGTAGAGCTTTTCTGGGACGCAGTGAATAAAGTGACGAAAGCAAATGTCTGTTAAACGGATAGGGTGCAAGAAGAAAATGATAATATGTAACAATTAATAAAACTGATGATTTCTAGACAACTATTTTTTTACCGCCTAGAATAATTGAGTCTATTATTTTTATAAAAATACTTGTAAGTAACCGTTTCAAAGACGATATAATAAAATACTTCTAGTTCTTTGAGCATCAATGTCCACTAGAAAGAAAATTTGAGAAAAGGTATCCCGTTATCTTAGAATTAATACGTAATAAAGATCATAGTAATTGGACCTTAGATTAATGAGTCTGTAATGTGAGAAAGCTTAACATTTTTGCTACGGTCCGCGGTTAATAAATAAGAAATACTCAAATATCTTGTAATATTTCATTAAATAAATTGAATATGAAATTCATATTTTATATTATATATATTAGGAGAACACATTCTTATTGTGAAGTTGTAATTATTCAGAACATTGGTCTGTGATATTTTAAATACGAGTTAAATATATTAATTAGAAAGATATACATATAAAATCAAATTTATCGAAATTTATTAATTTTATTCTGGCGTCTGCTATCAGATTACTCAAAGGTATTGGAGATTCTGTAAAAATAAGGTAGATGGCTTTTTCAAATAATGAAACGAATAAATGTATTAATATCAAAAAAGGTAACATATAGGTTCGAAAATTTAATCGTTCCATTATTTGAAAGAGCCATCTACAATATTTTTCGATAAAGTTGATTTTATATGTATATATTTCTAATTAATATATTTAATTCATATTTAAAATATTACAGACCTATGTTCTGAATAATTACAATTTCACAATAAGAATGTGTTCTCCTAATAATAAAGTTGTATAAATGTGTACAAAATTGAATAAAAATGAATTGATAATTCTGGCTCTGCTATCAGATTACTCAAAGGTATTTGAGATTCTGAAATCATAAGGTAGATGGTTCTTTCAAATAATGGAACGATTAAATGTATTAATATCAAAAAGGTAACATATAGGTTCGAAAATTTGTCGCTAAAAATATTGTCTCTGTAGCATAGTTGGATAATGCACCTTCCCCTATTACAAAAGAGATCCAGGTTCGAATCCCAGTGGCGCAATAACAATATTTTTCGATAAAATTGATTTTGTATGTATATATTTCTAATTAATATATTTAATTCATATTTATTATATATATATTCGTTAATGATACTTTACGAAGTGTATAAACCTAAACAACTAAATAAAAATTGATGATTTTAATATATAGGCATTGAAAATATGTTTTATGTGTTCATGGAATATATTCATAAATATCGTACATAAATGTGGAATTTAAATGTAAAACGAGCAAGTGGTTAAATTATTTTCAAGGTTAAATGAACATAAATAATTTTCCCTGTAAACTGCCTTAAAACACGATATTACTTTAAGATACTAATTCAACGGTTATCTCGTACCAGAACAGATCAAAAATAATTTTAACTTAACATAACGGTTGTGTAATGAATATAAATCTAATAAAAATATATTGTTTAGTTTGTAATTTAAAATATAAAATGTTTTAAAATATATGTTCGAATGCATATTATATTAGAAGTGTGTTTAAATTTCGTCGGACGATTGACGTCGTCTGGTTTGCGTTTTTACTACGCAGTGTGTTTAAAGTCGTTACTTTATTATGCTCTTCATTTTTGTTGTCTTTATTTATTTATTTATGCTACCTATACCCTTTCTGAATTGGATCGTCTTCCATATCAACGAAACATCACAAACTTAACACTACAAACACTTTTTTAATATACAACGTCATACATCCAGCGTCAAGAAAATAAAATAATTATTATCAGGTAACTTAAATATTTACGTACATATATACAATTTAAATCACCTTATTATTTTAAATTCAAACTAATTTAAATCACTTTACAGAAAGCTGCGTTGCAAAGTTCCAATTGTTCTTTCTAATATCTGAGTTCTTATTTCTAATATCTTTTTTAAAAAAAGTACATTCAGAAGAAAATGGTCACATGAACATAAAAAAAAAGATTTGATATATCTCTTCAACGAATATATGAATTATACATTCAATTTTCATTTATGACGCATTATGATGCATTATAAACATATATACTTGTATAATGCGACGATATGGCTTCATAATATCAATTCAAGCAAAGCAAACTTACATAACAAATTATACTATTGTTTTATGCATGAATATGAAAATATATATCTATCTATATAATCACAATTATTACTATTACAATCAATTGATCATTATGGTGAAACAGTCTCTCAATATAACTAGCAATTTGAAATCTATTAAATATGTAATAGATAATTAATAATGTAACATGAATGTACCGATACAATGTTTAATTCTGAAAATCCATCATATCGTGCAATAAGCTAATGTCCCGTATAAGGAGCATTGCTTCCCCGCTTGAATAATTTATAAGTCATCAGTAAACTAATTACTTACACACCACCCACGATTTTGTCATTGAAATATCTATTCGAAACACTCCTGTAGCATTTCTATAGATCCGATTTTCAAATGTATTCATCGCACTACCTAAATACCTTCTATCGTACAGCCTGGAAACTTGATACTACACGAGGGTTAAGGGTTGAAGCATTTGATTTCAGCAACTAGAACCTACCCGACGAACAATCGTTTCTTCTAGTTCGCTTTCCATGAATGAAATAATTGAAAACCTAAACAAGGACAGTGATATTTATGTTGAAGGAGTTAATTAAAACGGCGTAAAGTAATAATGGTTACGAAGTTAAATATAAATTTAACTAATATATATATATTAATAAAAATTAAATGCAACAATTAGAAAGATATTATTTTTATATAGGATATTTTTTCTTTTTTTGATAAATTGAGTTTATTTGTATGTATATCTTTCTAATTGGGGCATTTAATTTGTATTAAAATATCACAGAACTATTATCTGAAAAAATTACAACTTCGCAAATAATAATGTGCTCTCTTTAAAAATAAAATATATAAATTATTAATTTGACTACTGAAGCCAACATTTAGAGGTGCTGTTTAACTTTGTTTAAAAATTATAAACAATGTACAAGGTAGGTAGATATAGAGTGTAACAATTACTACATTTATAATAATCCATTGGCTATAAAATGACATGCCGTGTTTGAACTATTTCTCCGTCATGTGAAATTATTTGTTACCCATGTTACAACCCTCAGTTATCATCAATCATAATTTCAAATAATATTGTTCCGTACTGTTTATATAAGGAGTGGGGAAACAGAATGTAAGAAAAGTGATAGGAATTTAGTATAGGGATAGAACAATAAGGGCTCAAGGATCAACCAGGAACCACGACTTACCTGGATTTTATCTGCTGTAAGAATACACAATAGCTATTTTGGCACGCACCGCGAGAAACCGAATACACAATAGTAACAGTAAGTGTACAAATAACAGATCAGTGTAGCAAACACACAGCAGAACGTTCACTTCTTGACAGTTCAAAAGTCATAGACAATACCACACACTAATGTCGTGCTCTGAGGTATAGGGTAAATAAAGGGGAGGGGGGGACAGATAGGCATAGTAAACCTAATGAAGCATCCACACGCGCATGTCCATCGACGATCGGTGGATATTTTATGAATACGGAACAATAATGAAATAATACATACATTAATAGATATATACATTTATAATAAGACACCAGAAACATTACTTACGAGCTTGTGAAAGTTGTCTTACAAATCAGGTCTTGCTTAAAGTCTCAAGTAACTGCGGAGTCTCAGAGTAGAACTTACGACTTTAATTTTTTTTATTATTATTTTCCATCGTAACTCGAAAAGTTAACTTTATTTTACACTTTTATTCTGAATATTTTTTTTAAAGTATCCTAAAAATTATGCTCAAGCGGGTCCATCTTAATTTTTTCTATATTTTCTGAAGAAACTAAGTCGATTATTAATATTTTTCGACTCGAAAAAACCTATTTTCCTGAAAGCAGTTTTATTTTCTAGGAAATATCCATTAATTTTTTTTTTGCTACGGAATATTTTATCAAAGTAAATGTTATTTTACATCTGCGGTCTGGAAATATATTCAAACAAAGTGCGGCTACGTTGTACATTTTTAGTAGTTTTTTTTTAGTTTTGTTGAGGGCCTACAAAAGAATACGTTCTTGAATCGAACTGAATTTTTTTCCGACATCAAACACACAATGAAACTTTCAAAGCCATTTATCGAAAGGTAGCTGATACGCCATCTATCTATGTATATCTATATATAAAAAAATGAATGTTTTGTATAGTTACTATTTAGCACAAAAGATCCCCCATTTTCTCACCCCCTGACTACTTCACTTCCTCTCCTAGATATAAATGTATTTTATATTAAATACCATACACTCCAAATTTTGCATAGTTAATCATTGTTACTAAAATAAAATAAGAAGATTGTCAAATGTCTCTCATAAAGCAAAAACACTCATCCCTCTACAGACAACATATTTATTATAATTGCAGTTTTATTTGAAAATGACTACCAGATGATGGATAATAACGGCCAATAATTAAATAAATATTTTATTAACTTAATTTTAACGATTTTGAATTTCAAAGTTACATCAGTACTAAAATATATCCGACATATTGTAATATGTCGATGATGGTGTTTAAATGTTATTGTCCATTTGGCGGTTCGGCGATTTTTCCGGCCACGAATTCTGCGGAAAGATTTTTGCGGACACAATATTTCTGGACACTGACTATTCTGGACACTGATTATTCCGGACAAAAAATATTTTTAATATGATATTTAAACGGATATATTTCAACGTAAATATTTGAATTGATAAATTTTCAATCTTCGAGTTCAATGAAACCTAACTTAACCTAACGGAATAATCTATGTTCGTAATAATCTATTTCCGGAATAATCACTGTTTGCAAAAATCATGTCGGAAAAAATCAGTGTCTGAAATAATAATAAATGTTTGAGGTAGTCAGTCCGCAAAATTCGTGTCCGAAAACATTCTGTCCGGAAAAATCCGAACACCCCATTTAGCATGTTATTACCACTTATTTTTATTAAATGGTAAATTTTTTTATTTTATAAATATTCCTCAAGGTTAATATATATACTATATACTTAAATAATATATAATATATACTTAAAGTTCATCCCATCTGATATCTTTCCCCACTTATAATTCTTACATAAATTATAAATATAAATCAATTAATTAAGGGCATACTAAATTGTTAAATTTATTATTACAAATTTTAATCGAGGTCTTAAACTGCGTATCCTACCTGAGCATAATTTATTACATATGCACAAAAATATATACGTGATAGTTTTACACGATTAGTGAAATGATTAGCATTTGCAGATTCGCACATTTGAAACATAACAAGACAATCCTATTTTAACGAATGAGGTCTACAAACTAAAACGAATTACAATAACAAACATAAAAACTATAACACATACAATAGTTAAATAATTTCGACTAAAGTTTTATCAAAGACAGACCGCACTAAAGATAATTTCAGCGGAAATATGATGGCCCGATTGTACGATTTCCTTTCACACCATTCGCCATTTTCTTTGATCTCAGGATATTCTTTATTTTTTTCAATAGTATTACTTTTCTGTAATTTAATGGGTATGCTTTTACGTAACATCAGTGAAATCAACGATGATGACAAGTAAATTTTTATTAGACCTTGGAGATGAATGTAGAATCACATATTGTCTTCATTGACTTTGAGACAGAAAGTATAGAATTAATACAGTTCGAAGCCTGTATAACATTCATATAATATAATCATACATTACATACAGTTTATTGTATAATCACACACAAATGATAATATTATATAAATATATTTTCATAATTGAAACCCCCCCTGCAACAACACTGTATATCGGTTTTAACCGATAGACGTAAATGTTAATATATAGACGGAGCGTCGGCCATCTTGGATGATATACAGTGTTGTTAAAATTGTGTGTTATAGCGTTTTATTTATTTTATACGGCTGTTTAATTTACTATTGGATGCCCAAGAAGGTATAAAATGTTATGGCATTCATAACTCAGATGTGACCAAAAACGATATACAGTGTTGTTGCAGAGGTGATATCAATTTTCACTTACTTCGGTTAAAATTGTAATTATTGCATGCATAGTTTTCTTCTAAAAAATTTTTTTTGTAATATTTTCCAAATATAAGGAATGAATACTTTATATTTTTAATTTAATTAGATACGATCAAAAATGAATTAGCGGCTAATCAAAATATATCTTTGCACTTTGCGTTGTGTGTATTTCTTATTTTTACTCTTATTTCTTGTACGCTAATAAAACTGATTTTCGTTTTAGAATCAGCTTACAATTATTAAAAAAAAATCACCATTTATTTTGTACCCATTTGTTATTTTTTGCAGAGTTATCACTTTTGACAAGTAAGTCATTTACATGCGCAATAAAATTCTAATAGTCACGCGAGTAAAAGCTTCAACCGAAAAATATCTGAAAATTCAGGTGTAAAATAATTTTTTACTTTTATTACGCCCAATTCCGTGTCAGGAGTGCGGTCGTTAATTATCGGAGCACATGTTGGTAGCCAGGAGCGATTCTAGGGGTAATTACTTATCTTTAAATGTGAGTTAAAAACGTGTCCTGTTGAGTTATCTGGTGGAAGTTATGCGACATGCTTTTGGACCACCGTATAAAAGCTTCCCAAATTAGTCACGTCGACCGTTTCGTAATTTTGATTAAATTACCAGGCTTACTGCAAAAATGATATTTATAATTAAATATTAATTCAAACTAAAACTCGTGACCGAACAAAGTTTTCGTCGAGTTTTGGCGATTTTAAAGTAATAATATGATAGTTTAAATATATTATGAGGACCTTGCCGGAAAAACGGTGAAACGTAATCTCTTTCCAGACTTGTTAGATATTTATCCTTAATGAGCTACGAGTTAAAAAAATACAGAGCATAGTATATGATAAAAAAAAAATTCATAACAATACTTTTTGCGTATTATAAAATAAATCAGTATCACAATACAAAAATAAAACTAGGGATTACAGATGCTATAAAATATTCATGCAAATTCTCGATTGATTTGGATTTCAGAGAAAGCATAACGCTCTTATTTTGTTATCGAAGAGAATAATAAACAAAGGATCGTATGAAATAAAATAATTTAAAAGTCTTATCAAACAGTTATAAATATATAGATGCAGTGCTACTGAAGGATATTGAAAAATTCTTGGGTGGAATAAATACAAACCGAAAACGTTTTGAAACGTATAAATAAGATAAAGAATCGTTGATTGCTGATAGAAATTATTTTAAATTTCAAACAAATATATTATCGGTGGATAGGGGAAAGATATAAGTCCGGTATACTACATATTTTCCCGGGGGCTCTATAATTAGCTGCTACGTTTTTACATTGTTTCAATGACTTATTTAATTATATATCGTATATTGGGTTTTGCACATATACTCAGCTTTATTTAGTTTGCACGCAACTACCTTTTGAACTTCATTAATCTATTTTAAAATATATAATATGTATCCATCTGCATTACATAAATTATGATATTTTGCTATCCTCAATATTTACAGTGAAATGTTGAAATCTGTCTGGTATTTTTTTATAGGTAAGCGATAAGTATTATTAAAAGTATTAATATAATAAAATTAATAATTAATTTTAGTAAATCTTGGATGTTATATGAATAGTCGTAAATGTCGGGTATTACATTTTTTTATAAAACATCAACAAGGAAGAAATCGTTTTTAACATCATTTTAATATCTCGATGCAACTGTATCAAAATGTCACAGTTATTTCTAGAAACAGCCCAAATGCGACTGGAATACGTTGCTGCGCTGCCCGTAAATACATCACACTGGCACCTTAAAAAAAGTGCGGAATAGGCGACTGGGACGGCGGGATAAATCCGAATTTGGCACGCGGAATCATAGCAGTCGGTCCGTCTTCCGCGAGACGCCGCGCCGCGACGCCGGGAGATAAATCAGCCGCTCCCCCATCGGACGTAATAAACGGGTGTCGTGCTGCGGGCGATCGCGCTTATGCGCAGGTTATCCTCACCGTGGAACTATGATGGAGTTTAAAATGTTGCTCCCTTGTACTACCTTCATAAGATAATGTCAGCTGAAAGTACATATTTTAGAAGTGCCTAAATATTGCATCCCGTAAGGATTTTTTTTACACTGGCGGTTGTGGTCACTTTCACAAAGCGTCTATAAATTCTTATTCTTACGTTATATAATCATGGATAACTAAGATGCCCAGTGATTACTATACCAAATTAATATAAATTAATAATAATTAATATAAATTAACTAAATTAAAAATATTTTTTGATTTTCTTTTCATTTCGTAAAATACAAGTATCATAATATGTATATATTTTTTATGATTAACTCAAGTAAAGCTTCATTTAGTTTCTTCCTTTATTTGAAGTTTGAATAATTCGTTACCTTTAGTGAGTTTTCTCACTCTCTGATCTTTGACGATTCTGCTCCACCTTTCAGAGCTTGCTTTGCATATGATAGCCAGTAGCACCTCAGATTTGGTCGGTCTATCGAAATGGAGATGATCCTCTCCTTAATCACGTTTTTATCTTTCCAGTTACTATCAGCTACTTTAGGCTATTGTCCTGATATGTTGAAGAACGTAGATTATCAACAATCTAACTCATATCATTAAATGTTCGAAAATTTAAGAATTACTTTGCTGTTCCAGGGGTTGTAAGCATTCGCCTTCAGCACAATATTTTAAAAGCGTCAAGTTTATTTCTCTCACTGATTAATTGAACGTCATAAATAAAAATATATTTAATACATCAAAAAATTTATATTGATTTTCTGATTTACACTATTGTCACTTAATCATTCCTCAATTGTACGGAAACCTATTTATTGCTCGGAATTAATCGCATAAAGGTATAATTGCTTGTAAGTGTAACGCGTGCGATTCCGTGAAACTTAAGGTGGAATTCGTTGAAGTTTATTGGATGAACCGCAACAGGATGGTTACAAAAATATAATTTAAAAAATGTATAAATTTTGTATAATTTATTACGTTGATTTATGAATATTCTACCACTAACACATTAGGATATCCAAAAATATGCATAATGTTTTTAATAGTAATTTAGTAGTTTTAAATAACATAAATAGAAAACAATAACGCCACTTCATTTTCTGTTTCATTTGACAAATAGTTATTCGCGTGTATTAAAAATCTACGTGTACGTAATAATTAATTATATCAAATAATATCAAATAAATCTTCAATTTTACTAAATACTCGTCATATATGTATACACACAAAAATAGACAATAAAGCAAGCCAGACAATTTTGAAATCTTAGGGTTTATATAAATGTTTGCATGGTACTAGGTAATAATAATGATATATTATTTTTAAAATATTGTCTTCTTATGTTATAAACTTACATAGCTGTTTTTCTACGAATTACATTGAATCAATCGTGAAAAAATTTATATAAACCCTCGGAATTCACTTGAATAATACTGTATTTTTTCATCCCATGTAAATAAAATTATATAACTGTCCTTATCCTCAGATAAACATTGATACAAATGACGTTGTTGAGTTGATAATGTTGAAACGCGTCTCAAGTAGATTAAAAGAGTAGAATAAAAAAACAATGATTTTTTTTTACATATTTGATTACAGTGTTCTACAAATTTAATTAGATAAAAAAATATTAAACAGTTATTATATTGAGTAAAAATTGACAGATTGTCAATAAAATTTTAGTACAAATTTAATTGAAATTTGACTAGGGAAAATATACATATTTAAGAAATTATCCGTATGTTTGCTTTCGCACGTAGATATTCAACGTTCATAAAATCTCTCTGACGACGTTCAGTTAACGCCTTTGCGACGTTCACTAAATTTCCTTAACGACGGAATATACGAGTACATAATGGCCACGTATTTATTTATGCTTAATTATTTCCTACTCTACAAGCTGTTCACAAAAAATGTTGAGAATTTAAACAGAAAAAAAAACATGAGTTAATTGATTTCTAATTCAATTTAAACACCATAAAGAAAAACTGTTTATTTTTAGCTTGTAGGAATTAAATGTACGTACTTCAGCCTAACCTAAAAATATTCTAAATGGACCCGTGTATGTATCCTGATATTTAAATTTGACATTAATAAATGCGAAGAAAAATAAATTTATTTCAAATGAACATATATTGTATTTAAAATATTCCCTTTATTAAAACTCAATAGAATAAAATATTACAAATGAAAATAAAGAATACGCGATGAGTATCTTTAATACTGAAATGGACGACCTTTACGAATAACTGAAATGTTAAAAGCTTAAATCTGTACGTGTTGATTGATTAATTTATATTTCTAATAAATTATTCCACAAAAAGGTTTTGTTATATTATAGATCCGGCAAAGAGAAAAATTAGTCAATGTGCGAAAAACTGGTAGATAATGTATGTTTAGAGAAGAAAAGTTTGTGAATTTGGAAAGTATGTTTGATAAGATTGGAAAGGCATAAAACGATATGGAATGGATGAACTGCACGGATTAAAGTGAATTACGCTTTGAATGCAGTAATTTCTACTAGAAACTTGTCAGCCTAGACAAGACTAGTGGTATACAATGGAGTCTTGGTACCAGTATGTAGTGAAGCCTAGAACTGGCAAAAGGGGATAGAAAGTAGACTGAAAACGGTGGAAATAAGTGTAGAAAAGAGTAAATAAATACGAAGTAAATATAATGCTGATCTTGGATCTGGAATGAATTTATGAGGAGATAATGATAATGTTGATGACACCAGATTAGAAGATTGGCAAATAGAAGACATTCATGAAAAACTTGGCACAACCAGGTAAACTACTAGATACTGTATGGATGTGGATGAGGCGAGAGTAATTTGTCAGGACCGCAGAGTGTGGCGTTCTATCGTCTTTACCTGTTCCTGCGAAGAAGCGATAATCCCACAATTAGATATAACTATTTTTTTTAATGAATGACTGTTATTTGCTCCTTAATTGCAATAACTAGAACTTATCACGAATCACTTAAAAGTAAAATTATCCGATTTCACTAATGAAGTACCGTTCAAGTGAACCCAATATTAGAGAATTATTTGAAGCTCCGCCAATCGACAAGTGTGCATGAGAAAATGAAAGAAAATTGTGTCATTGCATGCTCTCTCCTTACCTTTGAGTGGAAAATGTGATTATAAGATAGGTAAAAAAGTAAGTATTTTATTATTCACTATTTATCATGTTTGTAGTAGCAAAATATGACTGCTCTAATGTTATTAATAGGCTAGTAAAAAAATGGGTTGTGGAGGTCTACCGTCTCCATAGCCATCATTACTGCCGACGAACCTTAAACGCACCACACATTTACCGGTGCATATAACCAGGGCTACTAACAGTCGCAAAAACACGCCCAGTACCGACGCAATATCCATTTGCGAATAAAATGCGACCGCAACCAAGGAAGACCCGTCTTCTTGATCGCAAGCTCTGAGAACAGTCTCCGTTAACTTCTTTCACGAATATTTATTGTACAGTCTAATTTCTCTACATTTCTGTAAACTCTAATTAATAATTAATCACACATCAAACACGTGAGTGTTAGACACAAATTTGGGGCACTCAGATCACAATAGCAGCTTCTTCTGATTCACAATCATTAACATACCCACACAATCATAATATTTTCATAATCGCGTACTCCATCCCCTAAAGGTTAGTAGAAGCACCTCGAAATACAACCTAGACAGTCAAATAATAAAGTTTCTTAAACCTCCAGATACTTTGCAGGTTTTCCATAAATAAGTTTTGTTCTCATAATAACATGTATTTTGATAAAACAAAGTATATTTCTATTTGCTTTCTTTAAATTTTTATTTTTCAAAAAAAAAAAAACTTTCACACCACGATATATATTCACATTGATGTTTGTTTATATGGAATATATTTTTCTTATTATTATAACGCACGAGAAAGTATTTATTTAGCAAGATGATTTCGGATCCACTCTAGGCACGGCCATAAATCTACCCATCTTACAAGGATTTACTTCTAAGGGATTTATTTAACCTACATAATATAGACATAGACCTTCATATACATTAAATTCAACTTAGCATATAAGGAAGGAGGATAACGTCTGAACATCAACCCACCGGATGCTGGGAAATAGATACCCACTGTCTATTATTATCCGGCGAAGATACTCGTAAAGTACCGTGTGATAATTTTAGATCTAATTATTTACAAATACAAATATTAAGTGTATAGGTATAATTCAATTTTATGTTAACTATCGCAAAAAAGTCTCATGACGCAACTTATGGAAAAATTTTAATGCCATTAATTCACATGGCGGTTACTTTGTGGTGAAACATGATTATTTTAATATTCACAATAAAACTTTGTACTACACACACGTTGGGTCATTTTCACTACTAGTTTAGAGAGGTGCAGTCCCTCTCATAATCAGGTGATAACATAGCTAAATACAGTATTGTGTCTATTCGGGCAATGGGGCGGGTTTTATTAAAGACTTGAGAAGCGGGGGAGGTTTTGCATATATATATACAATAAAACCCCACCCCATTGCCGGAATAAACAACAATTATGTGTTTAGTTTAGTTATCACCTGATGATGAGAGGGACTGTACCTCTCTTAACTAGTAGTGAAAATAACCCAACGTGTGTGTAGTACAAAGTTTTACTGTGAATAATAAAATAAATTCCATTGCATTTATTTATATTATGACCAGGAGATCTAGAAAGCACCCTCTGTTGAAAAGTTGATCTACAATATATATATATATACATATGAGTATATGCAGCAACCAGTTAGTATTCTACTTCGAAGTGTTGACTGCTGCTGTATTTTAAATTTATATTATAATTGTACATTTTTAGCAACTATACAATTATAATTATTATTGTAGTATGCCTGTCTGACTAAGAAAATCTATGTTGAGATGTTTATAATTTTGGTAACGAGTATGACATTTAGTAAAAAATAAAATAAATGAAAATATTATGTGAGTTGATGACTTCATAAGGATATATAATAATACCTACTGTTATATATATGGCTATATTATTGCCTCCAGTTAGGCCTATCTTACTGCGTTTAAGATCCCATTGCATGGCCTATTCGCTGATCGTAGAAGGCACTTTAATTTGGTGTTTGCCCTGAATGTCGTATTATCTCGTTTTCTGAGAGCTCTATTTGCACTGTGCATTTTGTTTTGTCATTGGTACCTTGTTAATTCAATATATACATGGCAACGGATAAATATTTACTTTTCTACCAAAACTCTCTGATATTTAACTAAAAATATTGCCAACTTAACGCAGTTTGTAAAAAAATAACATCATGTAATTAATTAATATTCTTTCAGTGTAATAATTTAGAAGTGAAATAATTCAATTTTAATTTTCAGTATCTTAAAATATTTTTTTACGTAAACATTAATCAAAAAAAAAGATTGTTAAATTAATAATTTATAATTATAAATTGTTTTTGTATTTATTAATAGATACAATCTTAGTTTTGACCATTGTTAATGTTAGTGTTGACCAATTACGACATGTAAAAGGTATACGTAAATTAATACACACGATACTAACATACATATTAAAAAATTTATGATATTATGTAATAAATCGTTAGATATGTAGTGCGTGAGTCTTGGCTTTAGTTGACATCAAATGTAATGGACCACTCGTGCAAATATTTTTTAATACGAATAAGTTTCAGAAAATTTCCATAAGTATTGAATAAATATATCTATTAGAATTTACGTAATCGCTGTTTTAATGAGAGACACTCTGAAATTCATTCGTAGTTTTTAGTCAACAATTTAGAATTCTCCATGGAAAGAAAATTGAATTTTAATAGTTCACCTTCGTCTACACGAAACAAAGGCAATTAAGGTGATACGATCTTTAGTCATGGATCATATCACGCGATGGGGCGAAAGGTCTTTAAAACCTATATATCTACCCTTCTATCGTAACCTTTGACACCCCAATTTATAAAATGAGGAATATTATTAATAATTGTTTGGATGTTAGAATTTTATTTTATTTTAAATATATATTTTTAATTCAATTAATACATGGATCGTGATCTCCATGAACTCCCGCCCTCTTGACTATGCTCCTCCACATTTCTCGACATCCTGCAGATTTTAAGGCTGTCACCAGAGAAGTGCTTGTTGCCTTTTTCACTTGGTCAGTCCAACGGTGCGGGGGATCTTTATCTTCGTCTTCGCCCATTGACGTGGTTAACACCAACAAATTTCTATGAGCTGTCTTATTTTCTTGTCTTGTGAAAATGGTTGAAAGTCTGTCCTTGATGTTCAGTTCCTGCAGAATGGAGATATCCATGCATCTCGCCGTCCATGGTATGCACAATATGTATCTCCAGCA
Source organism: Eubasilissa splendida (assembly GCA_031772225.1). Classification (NCBI taxonomy): domain Eukaryota; kingdom Metazoa; phylum Arthropoda; class Insecta; order Trichoptera; family Phryganeidae; genus Eubasilissa; species Eubasilissa splendida. The sequence continues at coordinate 13,510,149 of CM062855.1, read as the reverse complement.
CCACATCTCAAAGGCATCTATCCATCTTTTCTCCCTTTCCCCTAGGGTCCATGATTCCACACCATATAAAAATATATAATGCACCAGCGACTATACAAGTCTGACCTTCGTTGTCTTGGAAATACCGCGTCTTTCCATATTTTGTCAAGTCCGGACATATAACTTTTCACAATTTTTAAGCTTTGTTTAATTTCTGGCTTACATTTATTTATAGCTCAGATCAAGTCTTACTGATCTCAGTACATTATGAGTAAATGTTCTGAATAATTGTTTTGGTTTTTCAAAGTCTGGAGGGCGTCACTCAACTAGCCCTAGGGGCGTTTCTGTACAAATAAGGATCAGTTCATACTCGTTTAGTTAATCAACTATCTGGTATTATAATAATTATCAATTGTCTTCTACCCACGTTGAAGGGCTCTGCAAGTGTCTCCTGTTTTTAGATATGCGGTTCGCTGTCTGATATTTTTACAGAACATAATTATTTAGTCAAATCAGTTTTTTTTTCGACAGCTTTTTGACTCCATTTTCATCACTGGATGACTACGTTAGTTCAACGATTGATCTTTCTCTAAGAAATGTGACCTGCACTTTGGCATATATATACAGAAGAGATTTTCATGAGATTTCGACTCGAGACAATCTCTTTGATACGAATTTTGTTCTAATGAGATTCTTTGGAGACAACTCTCGGCTTTCGTATTCCCCGTGTATACACCGATATAGTTATATATATTTCACGATCATACGTCAAACGTCTAATGTCACCGTCATCATGTCTGTTCTTTGAGTGATTTTGAATTTCTCCAGCAGCAATTGAAGCAGAATAAATGTTTGAAATTTAACACATTATGTTAATTTTAATATATAATAGTGTTGATGTTTGTAGCGTTAACTTTATGATAAGACATAATTTAAAATTGTATTTATATTTAACTTTGTTTAAACCACTGTATTATATTTACGTCAACCGGTTTCGATACTAACGTGTCTTCGTGAGGACTGGCGTACAACTAAACTATTCCATAAAATTTAAACGACATCCATTACGGGGTGTAGGTGGAGTCTTGGAATTATATGAAATAGTTTCGTTGTACGCCAGTATTGATGAAGATACGCCAGTATCGAAACCGGCTGACGTAAAAATAATTCAGTAGTTTAAACAAATTTAAATGTATATATAATTTTAAGTTATATCTGACTTTTAGAATAGATAATTGTAGACGTCTATGGTGTTTTAGGTAACATTTATGTGCACCTATCAAATCTCGCTGTCAGATCGAATGACGTGTACACTGGCTTGAGTTTTTGTCTTTATCCAACAATCTTTGTTTATCTCGAGATCGAAGTCTCATTAAGTTTACATCGTATTGAGATGTATCTCAACCAAGTCTTTGAGATTATCTGATTAACGAGCACATAACGTAATGTTCACTCTCCTTAACAGTCCAAAAAAGTCACAGGCAAAACACAGAAAAAGTCGTGCTCTAAAGTGATGCTAAAGATGAAGGGTGGGGGGAGCGAGGAAGGGTATCTAGTGGAGCATCGACATACATAAATTATACAATAACACAAATATCTCGTTCAGCAGGAGATTCTCCACCAACTTCGACAAACATATCTATTAAATACAAGTGCATTATACATAAATCTTTGTCTGATTTTTCCAAAATATTTTTTTATATTTGATATAAAATTAGTCGAAGTTGCGATAATTTCATCCAGGTCTATGTAAGATGTAGTATATGGATTACCAGTAGAATTTTGTTGAACTGTTGTGTTACAGGTCCACAAATGCATGCATTTTTTGACGTATTTAAGTAGCCACTGAAAAGTTCAAACGTACAAATGTTAATTTTTTGGTAAATTAAAAAAAATGTATAGGTATAATGAGACAGCGAATGGTATATTTGCTCATAAATTCCAAAAAGTATAAAGTATATCCCGGGATATTATATTAGCTTACATTAATTAATATAATATCTGATGTGATTTTATATATTTTGATCATCTGCTGTTTCATCTGATTAAAACACATTTTTAATAATGCCAGTTTTGAAATTTAGATTTTTATAAAAAAAACGGGAAAGTTTTTCAGCATTGCAGATCTTTGTTTATTTATTTATTTAGTATGTCTTATGTTCAGCTGTCCAATATTTTTTTTCACAGCTCACAGCTTAGCAACATTATAATCAGCAATACCTATCAATGTTTCGTAGGTAATTAGATACTATTGATTGGATATACTATATCTCGGTTTCAGGTATTTTAATATCAATTATTTCTCTTTTGAATTACAAATAATTGTTTTATTCTTGTTTCATTTATAGTCCTTTATTCGATGCGCTCTTTAAATGTAAATTTATTATTTTCTCTCTCTTGCTGTTTCACTTTCTCTTGTTTGTCTATATCTTATTCGATTTTCATTTTATTTTCCTTTTACGTTCTCAATAGCTCATTGATTTGATAATATTGCCATCAATTTTGATCCATAATAGTCTTTCATTTAAATTGACAATTTTAAAAATAACAATACGTAAAAGAAATAAACATAAAATTAAAATAAAAAGATGGCTGAAATAAAGAGCGGTTAGATGAAAAATAATAAGCAATTTAATTATAATGAATATGTATAATTTTTATCAAAATACTTTTGGAAGTAAAAACTGTACAGGCAGTCCTATAACTTATTTATTTCACATAATTTTTTTAATTCTCAAATAAAATATTTTTTTAACCAACGTAGCTGATGAAGAAACTGATTTATTTATAAATATTGAAATTGTATTTAGAAAAAAATGTATTTTATTATTTAAAAATTGTGCTTCCGCAAAAAATTTTGCTCAACAATCCTCGACGAATTATGTTTAGATGAATGGAAAAATTGATTTTGTAAATGAGAGGTAGGACTGAGTATCTATTGAAAGACAATAAAAACTTCGTTATACCCGCGCTACTCTATAGTAATGAGGTGTATACAAAAAAGACATCTACATAGAAAATAGGCATGTGAGATGTGACTATATCGATGTTTGATATAGATCTCCTGAATTGACCACATTATCAATGAATATGTGCTAAGACGCCTGCATAAGTCAAGATAACTAATAACAACTATTGCTAGTGATATTTTTCAACTTATATAGAATAAGTCAGCGAACTGAAAATTGATCATCCACCTTCGATAAAAAACAATATATAATATATGTGACAAAATAATATATATATATATAAGTTTGTATATGCGAAGAGGATGTCTTCAGATATCTTTAATAGTATTAAGACTGCCTCTTAAATATCCAAGGTTCGTGAAGTGTAGAATGAAGAGGCCAGTTGATATTCCTATGAAGCATTGGAGAATAGCTCCCATTTAAGATCCGAGCTGGACATGGAATACTCCAAAACCAATTCATCATATCGTGGCAGCCATGAAATTCTACACAACATACAATTGTGCCCATTATTATGAAAGTGGTCTAAGTCAAGAAATGGAAAAGAATAAGTTTATCAATTATTTCGCGTCACTTTGTTTTAAATTTATATAATATGATGCAAATTGTAACAATTGTGAAAAAATTTAAGCGTTATATTTATGTGTATTGTTACGACGTTCAACGGTATTCCACTAGTGTTTATTTTGATAATAGAGTAAGTAATTTCAACCTTAATTTTCATTTTATTTTTATAAGTAACATCCATACTTTATATTTCGTAATAAATTATAAATCTACTAGACTAAATAAATTTTGAAACATTGTGTTGTGTCATATAAAAATATTTTTTAATCAATTTAAATGCAAGACCATTTTCATAATAATGGACATATATGAGAATGCAAAATTGGAAACAAACCACAAGAGACAAAAAAAACTGTCAACAATGAACGCAGATCGATAGAAGAAGATTAACATTTTAAGATATTCTTAATCTTTTAAAATTCGAAATATATATTGAATATAGGCCTCCTTTTTTATTTTACAAAGCTCCCTGTCTTTTGTGCTCTGCTTAGATGTACCTCAGTACTATTTCACTTCTTTAGTTACAAAAATAAAAAGTAATAAAATGGTTCAATGCAAATCGCAAGTGACAAAAAGCTATGGAAAGCAAAAAAAAATAATCTTCTTATATTTAACATTGGACACAAATCGGTAAAAGAAGAAGATTAAAAAGTTAAGTTAAGTAACTTCCAAATTATTTTTAGTGCACAATACCGTTCTTTATAAATCAGGATTAATGCATCACATCCGGTAAAAGGATAAAGCTTGAGCTTCCACTTTAAATGATGAAATGATTTTCGTAAAGCTAAAAAAATTTGTAATGGTAGGTAAGTAAGTAAGTAAAAAATATTTTTTTATTACTATTAATGTCATTTCAGCCTTACACATATCAGATCCGTCCCACATTGATATATCGTTCCTCTATTAGTCCACAACAGGTACAAAGGTTATAATAATATGATGTTATAAAATCCAGAAACTAATTCTAATTTTGAAAATTGGATCATTCGTATTTTTATTCAAAAAACAGAACAAAAAAGTGACATATTATAGATATTGTATATAAGTTTCTTTTAAAATTTCTCTACAAAAACATTTTTATCAACGTTAAAAAGATGAAAAAATGGTTCATGAAATTTTTTGTTATCACGAATTGCAAATATTTCTTCAATTGTTAGAAATGTTCTTCAAATTAGAAATGGCAGTGTTCGCTTCATCGCAGAGACATAAAACTTGAAATCTTTTACTTCTAATAAACATGGTAATAAAATACGTTTTTCATTGTAACTCCAATAAGGTTTTCTGTGCGAAACCTTTCAGTTTTCTTGATAAAAGAATTTTTTTACCAGATAACGGATAAATTAAGAAAATGAAGGTATAATAGACGTTGTTAAAATCAATTTGTTTGATTCGGGATTCTTTTTATAACTAAGGAAGGTCTAGATGTACGAAATAATCCGTTAATTCCATAAAATAAAGCTGACTGATATTATTAACATAAAAATAAAGAGTTTTTACTTAGACTTTTCCAAGATGGCGGTCGAAGCACCGTTCAGCACGATTTTTTTTTATTCTGTTCAGTATCTACTCAAGATAATTATCATTGTTTCTTTACCGTTATCTCGGGTTACTGAGAAAGGGAGGGAGGGGTTAGGGGCAATAGGCGATATGGGGAGAAACAGCGAGAGAAGTTGTTCACAGAGGAAGACTAATATTTTGATAATTCTAAGAATTATTGTTTTCATACGTTTGCGTTAACATAAACCATAGTCGTAGGAAAAATATATACAAACATGTTTTTCGTAACGAACCGATCTCGAATAAATGTTAAATTCAGAACTTTTTTTTACTTTGAAAATTAAATTTAAGCGACGGTGATTTTAATGGTTTCAATTATATTATATAATATATTGATACACATTTAATTTAACTTGTACTTTGGAAAATAATTTTATAATTAATGAGAGTACTGTATCTATGACCTTCTTAAGATAAGAGTAGTGGTTAAGGTCGATCCATATCACAATCACTTAGTTATATTATTTCTTGTAAACAATGATTCACTAAGTGTGCACTGATCTCTACTATTAAATATACGTGCTATACTCTCATTTCGTTATCGGGATGTTTCTAGTGCAGTGGATCTACGCAGTGGCGTACCGTGGACAAATATTTATTTAAAACCACCACAATAATAAAATGGATTAAAATTTTAAAAATCTTTTCTCATATGTATTACTTAAATAGATCAAAACATTATCTATTAATACAATAGTATCCTGCTATTAAGATGGAAAAGGCAAACATTCTCAGTTATACTATAGTCCTAAAGCACCAAATACGATGAGCAGGTCATTAATAGATGATATACGGCTTCCCAAATAAGTTATATCTCACAGTAAAAGAAGACAGGGTGGGCCGAAGAAAATAATCAAAGACGCCTTGAAAACAAATATGAGTAGATTCGGCATAGAGCCTGAACACAGTAAAACTGTGTCCCATAATCAATGACAATGGTGTCAAAAAATATATTGCGTCGAGGAAACTTGCATACGGAAGAGGGCTAATGCAATTACCGAAAAAAAAACAAAGAGAAAAGAAAATTAGGAAAATCCATCACTCATCCCATCCCAGCGGATGCACATGCACGATATGTAGAAAGGTGTGCGGTTCGAGAATAGGGCTCTTTAGCCACACTCGGACTTCCAATCGATATCTATGGCAGTCGTCATCCTTGTAACGAGGGACCACTGAAGAAGAAGAAAATCAACTAATATGTCAATTAGGGACCAGAATATCGCCAAAAAACTATGTAAGATTTTTTTTCTGTAGAGTTTTGCATAAATATCTTATGTTGTTTTCATGTAAATGTAAATATTATAAGAGGAAATATATTAATTTTGATCTTATTATTTAATGGTTGCTTTTTAGTCCAGTAGTTAAGACTATATAGTGATCTAATGGTTGGGGGTTCGCGCCTCGTTCCAGGAGACCAGCAAGGTAGTCCTATATTTATAGCACAAACATTTAGCTTAGTTTGAAAATAGTAAAAATATTGATTTGACATGTATTCCGTATGCGCATCTCTATTATAAAAAAAGATAAAATGGATAAAATCGTATAATACTCTCATATTTCTTTTACAATACATATAACAGAGGGGTGTTTTGTTAATTTTGCATTGGGGCCCAAGTTTTTAAGTGACGCCACTGAAACTACGTATATTTTAATATGATTTTAAACATAATGTAAATTTTAAAATCTTAGTTCCACGAATAAGTAAAACTGTGGTGTCAGCTGAATAATCATCAAAACATACATTTTGTTCTTGTACAATTCCATCATCTAGCGTACAGATGATAAACCCCTGCTCCAGCGCCCACCCTCACCAGTCTACCCGCCCCTCAGTGTTTTGTTATTATCTGTACATAGTTGTTGTGTTCATTTTTTCTCCCCGTGAAAGGCGCCATGCCCTCGCTACATTTAATTAAATATGTTTTGTTCCGTGGATGCGGAGAAAAAGGTTGATTAATATCTTAAAAGTGATTACACAGAATGATTTTTTTGCGTGGGAATTGAATTACATAGTGCCTTTTGGCACTGACGTTTTTCAGTCAAAATAACAAGCGGCCAAGTTTTAATTAGACTCGTACGAAGTAAGCATTGTGTTTTTATTAATGAGTACGGTTTTAAAAACACAAATACGACATTCGCTATAATATATTGAATTGTTTCACAAAACGTATTTGAGAATATTATAGTATTATATATTATTGTATTACAGCAATATTTTTTTAAATTACGGTTGACAGTACATCAGGTTTTTATTAGGAATATTTTTTATAATAATAATAATAATGTGTTTATTCCAGCGTGATCAGATTTTTTTTTAACCCGATTCGCCATAAATATAATACATATTATGTTATTCATTAAAAGTTATGAAATAAATATAATGCTATAAAAAAGAAAACCAAGGAAAATATTAATAAATAAAAATAAAAAAAGTTAATAAAAAGTAAAAACACATATATATACACAAAAAATATTAATATTACATTATCATACATTATTAACTACTTCAGTCACGGCCGTTATTGTATATGTAGCTATTCTGTAGGCACTGCCATTCTCTGGTCAGGGAACCACCTTTCCATGAATATAATAGAGATACATGTACAATAAAGTGTCGCATCAATATTCTTACTATTTTCAAAAAATGAGCAAAACTCTTATCTTGTGAAAATATAACTAATTTGGTAGTCTACTGGGACGTAAAAAAGCTTTTTATACATTTTTTGATAGTAAATTTTCTCATACATATGAATAAGAGAATTTTCATAAATTTAACACAGAAAAGACAATTCAACATAAACATATCCAAAAAAAAGTGTGAAAATACGTGGTAGCGAACAATAATGGTCTGAGAAAAATGGGAGTTTAGTAGTGAATCAAAAATGGCGGATAATCACGAATGACGTAACAGTTCTTCAAATAATTAATTATTTTTACTTTTTTTTTTAAATAGACCACGTTCTTATTGTAAAGTTGCAATTTTTCAGAGCATATGACAGAGATATTTAATACAAATTTAATTCAATTTCAAAGATACAATACAATGAAAATAAAAATACAATCAATTTGTTGAAAAAATATTTTTGATGCTACCGGGATTCGAACATGATTTTTTTGTTATCCGAGGAAATGCATTAATCGATCACACTACATCAATATAGTAAATTGACGACAAATTTTCGAATTTATATGTTACACTTTCAGATTGATACATCTGCTGTTTCATTATTTAAAATCAATCTTCTTTATATTTACGGAATCTCAAACACCTTTGATTAAAACTTGTATTAAATATATCACACATAAAATTTACAACTTCACAATAAAAATGTGTTCCCTTAAAAATATATAAGTTGTATTAATGATTCCAAAATTTAATAAAAATGAATTATTAATTCATTCTGGCGTCTCTTATCAGAATATATCTATGTTTTAAATTTGTCGTAAAAGTAATCGATTGCTGTAGTGGAATGGAACACGTTTCCTCGGTTAAGAAGAAATTCAGATTCCGGTAGCAACTAATTTTCTTCTTCTGTTCTCCTTAAAATTATTATTTCGATATATAGATTTTATTATGTCAATTTATAATTAATTAATTTAATTTGTATTAATAATTTTACTTGATTGCTTTATGTCACTGTCTTTCTATATTCTAAGTTGGTTGTTGGTTCATATCAACTTTAGCAAGTTCGATTTTCCTGCCCACTATCATCAGTGTTCGTTCAAATATGTACATATAAATAAAATAATACTAAGTGTCATCTTAAAAAAAATAAGTTTAGTTTAATAGAAATCACGCATCATTTTCTATTTAATTGTCGTAGCCTGGGTAGGTCCGTATTATTACCCGTAGATAGTAGGTACCACCTACGTAGATGTGTGCTCATTTCTCCAAGGACTTGTCTTAAAACATGCTGACTAACTAAGCAGCTTACTATGCTTTTCCGACCGCACTGATGACTTCCTCAGGGAAAACATCCGAATTCCTCCTGAATATCTAATACTCGTTGTTTAAATATACGTGACCTTATTACAAATTGGTGTGATCACAACACTGTGTGACATCTGAATACAGTAATACATTTTTAAAATAATAAAAATATACGCATACCTATTAATATAATACCTACTGTATTTCATCGATTATATATTAATACGCATTTTTCTACTGTTTTGGGGTGTCTGAATTCGAAGGTGTGTCTTACAATCGATGGTGTCTCCAAAATCATCGGGTGGTAGTTGCGGTGTCGTTAAGTGCGAGGGAGGGGAGGAGGAGCAGTAAGATAATGTGGCGGTGCAGATAGTTGCTGTACAGTCGCCACTATCTAAACACGTTATATTTTAATTAAACTGTGCCCTTAATTGTCGTTTCTTCAAGTATTTAATTGTTTTCAATAATATTAAACGAAAGATTATTGTATGTATGTGCTGAAGAGTTCGAAAAAATATTTAGACTTAATTAAATTACAGGCGAAGGTACATATATAATATACTGCTTTTAATAGTCATTATATTTTCATATTTATTGTTATATACTTGTCTTCAGTATATACCTCGTAATTGTTGAAGGTCCAAAAGAAACTCTTTGTGACAATTATATGTTTATTAAGGAGAACAAATTCTTATTGTGAAGTTGTAATTATTCAAAACATAGCTCTGTGATATTTTAAATACTAATTAAATGTATTGATTAGAAATTTGTTATCAAAAGTACTGTCGCAATGTTGAATAATGCACCTTACCCTGTTTGGAAAGAGGTCCAGTTCGAATCCCGGTAGCGCAACAGCAATATTTTTCGATAAAATTGATTTTATATTTGTATCTTTATAATTAATACATTTTTATACGTTTACTATAGTATGATACAATTTAGATATAAGGTATGATTATATTACTAGTAGTACAAATCAAACGATTAAGCAGATGAGCACGGAGAGAGAGAGAGCGCGCCTGGCGCGCGTCGCCCTTTATATCCCCGCACACACGCCCACAATTACGCATCCCGCCCCGGCGGTGTGGCGCTCACACATATACACATCTATACAATTCCAAGGACATCATATTTAATATTATTTTTATTATTGGTATTTATAAATAAGTGAGCGATGGAATACGGCAACTTTCTTGACTAAGTTAAACATTGGTTTTGTATTCTGGATCTTTGTTATTATTTAATGAGTGACAGAGCATCTCAGAGTAACAAATTGAAAACGTATTTTTTATAATACAATATGTACTGTAAGTATTTTCTTCTGGTTATTTAGGTTGTGACTGAGGGTCATGGTTCGATGAAACAGAACAGGGTGTTCACCTCCACTTCTTTATTTAGTCTGGCCATTTTGTTGAAGTGTCGTACTTTTTTTTAAAAATACAACCATTACGACAGATGAATGATATATAGCATTCACTTTGAGGCAAACAGTATTATATTACTATTATTATATATTATATTACTAAAAAACAATTACAAAAATAATTTAATAAAGGAGAGCAAAAGATATACCTATACAATATTTTTAATATGATTAAAATCTATATATCCTATTATATAATTGCTCTACATTGCATCATCCATCACAGTTAGTGTCATTGCAAGTAAGAAAAAAATAACAAAGTAGCGAATATGTCGAACGTATTTTTTAATATGTTAAGATTACTTAAATGTTCTCTTTTATATATTCAATAACAGTACACAAATATATATTAAATTAAAAATGATGTATATATCGTCTTTATTATTAGTAAGAAAAAACATATAGTAGTAAAATCGTATGAATTTTTCCGTATGTGAAGTATATTAACCATCTGTCATCTCACTTCATAGCAATAGTCAATCATCTGTCAAATATATGTTCTATTATTAAGGAAAACACATTCTTATGGTGAACTTGTAATTATTCAGAACATAGGTCTGTGATATTTTAAATACAAATCAAATCTATTAATTAGAAAGATATACATATAAAATCAATTTTATTGAAAAATATTGTTGTTGCTACCGGGATTCGAACCTGGATCTCTTTCAAAAAACAAAGTAGATGGCTTTCAAATAATGGAACGATAGATGTATTAATTTGAAAAGTGTAACATATAGGTTCGAAAATTTGTAGTCAATCTACTGTGTTGGTATAGCATAATCGGATAAGAATAGATCCAGGTTCGAATCCCGGTAGTAACCACAATATTTTTCAATAAAATTGATTTTATATGTATATCTTTCTAATTAATACATTTGATTTGTATTTAAAATATCACAGACCTATGTTCTGAATAATTACAACTTCACGATAGGAATGTGTTCTCCTTAATATATATCTTTCTAATTAATACATTTAATATATAAGAATGGACATTAAGTTTTATATATATTTATAGATAAATGTTCTTTAGATAACTATAATAACCCATTATTACTGACAGGGATTATATTATAATTAATATTAATTCATTTAAAAAAGTCCACGTGATAGAATTTATAGCGGATCTTAATTGCTTAACATTGCCATGAGACACGGTTGTACTTAAAAAAATTATATGTATATGTATTATAAAATCAATTAATTTGTTGAGGATATATTAGTTTGTCAGGTTCATGGACCTAAACCATTCTATATAAAGAAGAGAGTTCTTCAAAAGTCTTTGTACTTTCACTATTAATATAAAATCACTCACATTTTTTCATAGGAAAAAAGTAAATACTTCTTTCGAGAGATGTATCGAACCAAACTTTCTGATTTATCTAAAATATTGTTAGCAAATATTTTGTTGACTTTTATTTTAAAAACTCTTTGAAAGATAAACAACCGATTCTAAGATATTTATAGTATATAAATTTAAATTGATTTTACGATCTAGATATTTAGCAATTCAACATGATTGTAATTATGTTTTCTAGTATCTCCGAAGCGTGTTTATTGAAGGAATTTGGCGACATTTTTATAGTTCTTCTTGACTTTTACATCTGTCTGTAGGATAATTGCCCTTTTAACTCCTTTGGGAAGGCTCAACTTTCACGAATAACATAAGTTCAAGATGTATAGTGGAAGTTGCGTAATCTTGCCCTAATGATTTGTTTGCCTAATAAATAATTACTATGGCGAACGGATATTTTTGAACCATAATTATATTTTTATTATTTTGTATGCGCGTATTACGTACATATTTTTTTGTTTATTTATATTTTATTCCAGCTTTACTGAAAGAACAAATTGAATATCACATTAGTGTGTTTAGTTAGGTATGTTTTTATTCAAACCAATTTAATTTGATTTTTATAAAACTGGTCTATTTTTGATAAAATATGACATCTTAATATTATAATAATCTAGGAGTTTGTATATTATAAAATACAGATAATTAATATATTAGGTATAAAAAGATAAGATCATAAGATCATAAAAATATCAAAAAATAATTATCGAAATTAAAGTGTGCCCGTATATTTGTTGTCATTTTTTTCATTTTAAGTTTATTTCAAGTTCTTTTGTCATTTTGATCTTGATTGAGAGATGAGTCGATGAGTGTTAGTGTTACTCTTGAAACTCGAGTAGTATAAATAATCTCAAGTAGAGTTATAAACGTGTTTTGGTGATATCCGTCCATTTTGATTATCATTGTAAAACTCTACAAAGTTAACGTCGCTTCTATCAATAATATAGTTATTTTTTAAATCCTCAAGTATACGTTACTAAGATAAGCGAGAGACTTCGAAAAACTTTAAAAACAATAGTCTGGTGCCGTTAGATCGGGCGTCTGGGCGGTCAATTGACATCGAAGTTGAACTTTAAATGCTCACTTTACTTTAATGCATGCCGAAACAGCGGACACACGTTAATTGAATAACCCAAAGGCAATGGGTATTATTTGAAACGGCAGTATGTACCAGTCAAATTTATTCACTTCATTGCATTCAGATCAGTAACGCACATAAAACCATCGGAACCCAATAGCGCAATGTGTATACTGAAATGTTTGATGGAATTTTGGAAAAAATCAATGTCTTTCACTTGATTGTTGCGACTAATGCCGGCAGGGTTTTTTTTCCGTCTATGGTTACCATAGTTCGGAGTGAATTTTACCAGTTGAGACTGGTGAACCTTCTCGAGAGAACAAAAGTACATACATGAAATCAAAATTTAAAATGATGCACCTTTTGATTAAAAATTTAAAACAATGTAGACGCGGAGTGTTTGTGAAGGAAATGTGATTTTCTTAAACTAATTATTAACATGGAAAGCTTTTAGTGCAGACTGCACAAATCAAATCATCGTCTTGGCAGTCTCAGAGTAGATGAATTCTTCTCCGTTTACGCACTGACTTCAGTTGCTGCAACGGCCACCGTGAATTTTATTTTCTTCATATTTATTTGATAATGTATCTTTATACATACTATATAAATTATTTTGCATGCTTGTATATTTTTTTAATTTATATGAAACTAGAAGACAGAGGATGAGGCATTGCGCTCCTCGCCTCAAGGTCCGAAATATATTTATTTTTTAAAACCATGTTCAAAGGAAATAAGAAATATAGCGTAATGTACAACTTTTTGAGATATAACATACTTACTATATGTAACTTACTTATGTTTTAAATGTAATATACATAATCAAAAATGTAGGTTCAATTATATAATAAATTAAATTTAATTAACAACGATCACTATCCAATAATTTAAAGATGATGAAAATGAAAACTTTGGATTTCTTACCTCAAGACTACTTTTTATATTCTTACTTGTGATAAATCTGCTTTAACAAAAAGAGCGCTATATACCGCTTCAGTAAAATACTTAAATTTAAAACTAGTTTATAACTAAAAAGGATAGTATATTCAATACTTTATATCGGCGATTTGAAGAAGAAATTTAAAAAATGAAAATATACTTTAGAATGATATCCAATTCAATTAAAAATTTATAGCTGAGAAATTAGAATACGTATAAGATAACAGATTAAGCTTCCACTTTGATTGATGAAATGATTTTCATAAAGGTAAATACAATTATAAAGGTAGTTGCATGAAGGGTATTATTAAATAATTTGTAGTTTTGTCACTATTAACGATCTATGAGGATATGCCGCGATCTAATGGAGTGTTAGGGTTATCAGTCATGAGCGAGGTTATGACTGAATGTTGTAAATTGGTGTATCGTGCGGATTTCTGTGTGAGCGCTGGATGCCCCATATATTTTATCCAATGTACAAATGTTCGTTCGATTATAATCGCGGAGATGTATTGTGTGTGTGGTCAGACTAGAGCAGATTGGAGGCAAGAAAGACAACGGGCGTGTTTTGGATGCTCAGATTTACGCCCAGGTATCTGCGTTCAAGGGTAGTCAGAAGTATTGATGATTGTGAAGGCGATATACCTGCACAGATCTTTCAGCGTTACATATTCAGGCGTACTAATCTTAATTGTTTATATTTTTTATGTTATTAAAATAGTCCGTACATTACAGTAGATATGGGTAAATGTATAGGAAGCTTAAAGGCAGATAATATGATTTACACTAGCAGGAAAATAACTTGGAATCTGTCAAGAGACGAAGGAATGGAGGTACGAGAAGAAAAGAAATTCTCGAATATTCTGTTGGTATTCAATAAAACTGACTTGTATGAAACAGATCAGATATCTGACTTCGCATGCAGTAAGACAAATATTCTTTAATTATTATATGCCGAGAGATAAAGCGCTTAGTTAAATATTATTTCTCGGTGGTCTCTTTTATTGTTCCTTTCTTTCATTTTCTTTATACTTTCCTCTCAGAATATATTGTTGGTATTAAACGAAAATTGGCTTTACCTGTCATCACAAAAATTGGCGATGACAAAGAAAAATATTTGGGTTCCCTGTCAAAAAATTCTTTGTGTTTTGGACTGATTAAAATTCCTTAAGAATTTATCATCAAAAAGGCTTCGTTTTGTTTGTTGCCGTACATTCCTGCTCAAATGGAGCACTGTTAGAAAAAAATACTTGCGCAATCTGCAAGCCTGAGATATTTTTGCCGACTTTTTTGTGAATTTCTCAGAATTATTATAATAAATGGATTGAAGGAATTTTTGTCTCGTATTTCTTGTGAAGACGTGTATTTAAAGTTATAAGAATGGCTTATGGTTTACAAACGATGAAAATATATTTATTATAGTCACCACTATAAGCCCAGAAACACGAGGTTGGTCGTCGCTGCCAGAAAAATTCTTCTCCACCGGTTCCTGTGCAATGAGACTGCTCGCCAGTTTATATCCTCAATGTTAGTGAGGTCCGCTACGACTAGGGCATGCAAATTTACCAAAAAATGGCATTACCGGTAAATCGTTAAAACTCTGATTTTAATACCGGTTTACCGGTAATTATGATGGTGTCAAAAAGTTAATATTTTGTCATTATATTATGATATAAAACTACTAATTGAAAAAATATTTTTGTATTTAATAATACCGTAGCATTCTTTTTGGAAACGTTTGAATAAGAAACATCAAAATGAAATTTAAAACCCTTTCAGAAAAACTTTAAATATAAAGTATTGAAATAGTGTCAATAATTATAATACATCTTTTTTTAAATATGGTGTACTGGAAATAGAGTGGCATCTATTAATACAAAGCCAAACTAGTATCGCGCTGTGACCACACCAAATAGGTTAACCGAAAACCGGTAATGCATACCCTGGCTACGACATCATCCTACCAGCACAGTTTCACTTCTCTTCTTTTTCTTCTACACTCCTCTGGGTTGCTTTTGAGATAAATCTTTCATTGCTGGTTCCTGGTCTTACATGACCTAACCAGCGTAGTCTATTAATTTGGACTATTAAATGGACTACATTGACGTCATCGTACAGCGTGTGAAGCGTTATAACGTCTACGCCAGATGCCATCGTCGTAAATCGGGTGTAAGATTATATTTTACTCAGAATCTTTCTTTCAAATATATTTAAGTCCCTTTCATCTTGGCTTATTAGAGTCTATGTTTTGGATGAGTAGGTAAATACATACTTAATGAGCTTCTCGTAAAGTGTCATTTTATCTTTCTGGGAAGGAGACGGGACCTGAGTTGGCGTATAAGGCTGGAGTCGTACCTGTTAGCAAATATAATACTTGCTCATATTATTTTACATAATACTAAAAATAATATGAGTATATTTACTCGTTATGGAAGAGTACATTAAATAAATATATATATTGTAACATATCTAAGTCAACAACATTTTAATACATGATTAAATTACGAGTCAAAAACATTCAAGGAGTATAAATTCAGTACCGTTACAGAAAATTACGATTTTACAATACGTTGTATGAAATTTTTACAAAATTATGTTAAGTTTTAAGTCTACGTACTTCAAATAAATAATAATTATTGTATATTTTTGCTTCAGGCCCTAAATATTCTAAAAAAATTGTCCAGCCGTTTGATGACCTTTTATTGTTTGTATTCAATATATAATTTCGAATTTATAAAATATTTTGTTAATGGAAATACTTGTGCAGTGTGTCCCAAAAGATAAATTAATATCCCGACGATGTGGCACCAATGGACTTTTTCCTATGGGACTACTTTAAATCAAAGGAATACAGTAACTATCCTCCCTTTCCGAACCAATTAAAAGAAAATATACGAGAAAAATGACAGCTATCACAGAAAATACATGCCGAGCAGTTCTCAGAAGTTTTGCCTTCCGTTTAGAAGAGTGCCAGCGAAATCACACATCAAATTTAAAAAAAAAAATAATTAAGAAATGAATTCCCAGGGACTGTACTTAAATGCAAAATATTTTTTATTTATTAAACCCATCCAATATTTTATTACAGATTTTTTATCACGAAAGAGACTTTTGGGACAACTTGTATAACTACGACCTTTTAAAAATGATTTATATATATCTCTAACATACTTGAAATTAGGCACATACCTCTAAAATATTGTGCACAAATATGATACATCCAGTCTTAACATTATTTTTATACTGAATGTAACTCTGTTATAGCTACTAAAATAGAATAAGTGCTTTGGTATCATTAATTTTTTTTTTCAAAGTGATACAAATATTTATCAGAAGAATTTATTGTATGTATTTATAAAAAGACAGAATTAGTTTATGTCGAAAGACATAATAAATTATAATGAAGTTTTTATTTTCAATACGTTAAAACTACACCGTACGTATGCCGATATAAGTTCATAGTTATTTGAGTATCTGCCGTGAGATACGCACGTAATGGAATAAATTAACGTATTCATTAGTTCGGTGACAATGGCCAGTTTTGGCACTTCATTTGAAACGACGTCACATTTATTTGGAAAACAATTGAGAGATATTTCGGTACAGCACAGACGGAGGATGTTTAACATCCCTTTGTTTGAAGCCTACCTTAACAGGACGCTTACGTACATTCTTGTTTGCCTACTGTACATTTCTTCTTTGTCTTGAGGGGCGTTAGATGTTGAAAGGTTATACCCGAATGTGTATAGTTATTTGTATAGCCTACAATTGTTTAGCTTTCATATTGAAATAACGTATCCGTCAGGCATATTCAATACAAGGCAAAGGATTTCTAAATATTATGTCACCCATAATTGTAAACATTTGCAATAATAATAGGTGACTTTCAGAAAGTTTCAATTGAAAAGTTTGATTGAAAACTTGGTTTCTCTAAAGGATTTCTTATAATATAAAATTTGTCTCGTATATTTTCTTTATTAATAAAATATCAGTACATACTCTGGACACTATAGAACGTTGTATATATAACTAGTATCTATGATCAGTTGTAAATGTTTCATAGAAAATTTTAAATTACTACTCATGTCCATGAGGGAGATTTTAGATTCGAAACAATCTATGACAACTACCAGTTTTCGTAGATGTCTCAAAAATTCGTCGTCTTGAGCTTCACTTCACGCTTGTTGTTTGTCAAACGTCGAATGTCAGTCCATTAACCATTTATATTCCGTACTGAGTGAATTTGAATCTTCGTAGCAGCAATTAAAATGGAATGAATGCTTGCAATTTAATGCTTTCCGCTTATATATATATTTTATATAAATAGTTGTAAGCGTTTACGGTTTTAGATGTTAGAAGAATTAGTCTGTCAAATTGAACGGCTTTTAACGGAGTTTTAGTCCCATTTTACAGATCTGTGTTCATTTTCAAATCAAAATCTTAATACGTCTACAGAGTATTGAGATATATCTCAATTGAATCTCGAAGATGTATCGCGGACCGTTAAAATCACCGTTTTTACAGAAATATTTTATGATTTTGCGCGGTATTATAATCATAAAATGTAAGATTTTTTAACATATTATAAATTGCATATTTAAGTATAATAAAAAGAAAATTTCGCCATCTCTATGAAATTACAAAATTAATTGGAACTGCGCAAAATAAAACAATAATCGAGTTAACACGTTTGGCAAGGAATCCTTGAATATAATAAAGTTATTACATATTTTTGTATTAATTGTGGATTTTGAATTTCCCGAAAGTCTTGTAGTAATTAATAAATTGAATGCAAATATTCCACACGGCACAAAATAAATATTTGAGAAATTAAATATTTTATATCGAACAATCGACTGAAACTAATACTTTATCATATTTGATTTTACAATTTATTAAAATAAATTGGAATAATATTTAAAAAACTATAATTTATAAATTGATTTCAATCCCATTTTTATATAATTTCAATTTATTCCGCTTCATTTCCGAAGTCAATACTTGTATTATTATTTAATATTTAAAAAAAGAATTACTTCAAATTATTGTACAATACGCCATTATAATACTTCTCATCGTTGGTTTAACTAATTAGGTTTAAATTAGAATGACTCTGTAGGTTGATTAATAATTTAACTCGCGCATTCAGTACAAGATTCAATTTATAATAAGTCATCTCTCATATTGAAACAAACACAATGTAACCCTCAACCAAATCCTTCTCAGTTTATGTTCTCCTTTGACAAATCTCTTAGTTCAATCAATTTTGGTTTGGATTGTTAATTTAATTGGAATTAATTTAATTATTTATATTGTGTGAGCGCGTTACGAATGTTCAAGACGGGAAATTCGACAGAACAATGGCAACCTTTACCTTGTAAACCTTGAAAATGATTAAATAACAGACGATAACATTATTTTCGTATATATTGCTATTGTTTTTTTTAATGTATAAATACAATGTTTAGGTTTAATAAACAAAATTGTTGTTAAAATTAATGATGGCATTATCGGTAACGCACGTATGTAGGTTGTAAAGTTAATGTGAAGCAATTTTGGAACATATTCATATAATAATTTTTAACTCAGTGGATCAGTAACAAAATGTTTTCCAATCCCATTATCGTTCGTTTCTCAAATAAATAATAAATTAAAATGCTGTCAATAATAGTAAAAATCTAAATAAACGACATGGTGTTCTCATTAGCTATAGAGAATTAATAATCGCGCATTTCCTCTAGAACAGCTCCACCTGATATATAACATCACGGTAGTATATTAAAATTAAGCACGTTCTCAACCCAACAAGCCCATATTTTGTCAGAAAAAGTGAGACACCGGTTCGCGTGGGTTATTTTCTAGGGGTGATAAATTTTTCCAAAACAGCCCCCGAGGGAAAGGGTACTTCAATATATTACTAAAACGTTAATATTTTTCTCATACGTTTCTGAGATAAGATTTCCCTCGCAAAAATGAATCTACCATATCTGTAATCTTGTACCAGGCCAATTTTAGCTGAATAAGATTTACACGGAAGGCGAATGCGTAATCGATACGCAATGATTGTAATTTACTCGTAGATTGTCGGAATAGTGACACAGATACTCGTATCTTGTCTGATCTCAGAGTACGTACTTAAGAAATTTATATAATAAGCATTATAAAAAGATTGCTTTCGTTTTTAGCAATACTCGCGATATAACAAAATATCATTCTACACTGTATAATTTCAAGTGACAATATTAAAATGTGGTCGATCTTTATAACTTATTAATGGATCGCTAATCGCCGTGCTCGCGCATGTGAACATGACATACGCAGATCGGTGATTCTTGTCTATTACCTATACACTAGCCCCTTCCCCCTATAACCAGAACACGATCTTACCTGTGGTGTTGTCTATAGTTTTGAATAAAAATAGCGTTTACCATTTTGGGTGCATTGACTGCCACCAAATTCGTCATGCCGTGTGGTAACGAAGTGTTGGCTTGTGAATTATTATCCTGCTATATGTGGCTGATACTTGTTTGTGAGTAATCAGTTTCTCGCTACCATTCGAATCGATTTAGTGGTGTACATCTTGCCATTATGCATGGTGTTGTTTAACACTTTCAATGTACTTTATACTGAACAAAGTTGTACGTGTCATGGAGCCAGAAGACTCGTGGATCCAGCGAAAGAAGATCCAGGTATCGAAAGGAGCGTTTCACAGGTGGGTCGTATTTTTTGGTTCTGGGTGGTCATTCAGCCGCCCCTTGTTCCTTATTCCTGTCCTTCTCCCGAATTTCTTCCACCCTTTCTGCATCAAATATTACCCTACTCTCTCGTTCAGACAACCCTCGTTCAGACCAAATAAATATTATTGGGATATAATGGATTTTAAAATATAATATGCTTTTTTAGAGACTTTTCGTGTAAAACAACGAAACAGCGTTAAAAAATCGTGTTGAAAAATTTCATAACATTTTGTCTGAATGTTAGACTTGGCGGGGCGAATAAGAATATTTATTGTATGCCGAGGTAGTATGAGGCATGTGTATGTAATCTGTTACATATGTAATATTTACATATAAAAATTGAATATGTCTGTCTGTTATTTATGCAATCTTATACTTTAATTAAATTTTTCATTGTTACTCTTTAGTACCCTGTACAAAATATAGGTACTGTCTCCCATCTCCCTCGTGGCCATTCCGCCCCTTAACCCGATATAATTGTATATTATACTAAATACTATGCGTTTCTAATATTCCTTAATTTACTGAAAAAAATATATAGTCCTCTCTGGAGAGCACTCCCCCCCCCCCCTCCAATTATTACTAAATCTAAATCTTAGACACCGCTATTCTGATATTTTTGTAAATTACCTATCGAATTGAAATAATACTTAGTTCGTATCAAATTTCGAACACCTTTATGGTATTGAACTATGTAAATATATCATGTTCATTACTTGAAATTTACCGGTACTAAAAAAAGTAATTAATTTAATTTTAAACACATTCAACAATTTTCTGAAATTACAAATTTGATTTGATTATTTTACCAACGTGTGAAATACTGAATGCATTATTGCAATCAAAATAAATATGCACAGGAAAATTATTAATATCTCATCAATAATAACGATACATTAATAATTCTAGTTTATTTTAAATCAAAATAAATACAATGGCAAAATAATGTTTTTTGTTTAATGGAATAACCGCACTTTCACTTTCTTTTTACTTCAATTTGTTTGTTTTATATTCTTTTTGCGACACTGACAAAAAAAAACTTTTAAACGTAAAATAATAATTTAATAAGTATTTTTCGTAATTAAATATTTGTATTTATTTTTATTTTGCGTACTAATAATTTTTCTATAAAAACTTAATAATATATAGTAACACCGCTGTTACTCTGTTAATTACAAATGTGATAATATATTTTTGCAAAGATCGATAAAGATGGCAAGTGAATTCTAAATGATCAAAAAAATACTCTCTTTTAGATCAAAGGAAAAATATCGGCGAAATATTAAACAAAATTAGGATTCATGAAGCGACCCAAAAATATATACATTTTCGAATATTGTATCGGAATTTTTCTTCCCTGCATTTCAATTATTGGTTTTTTCCGCAGTCAAGATTGTCAAAGAAATAATATCGCCACCCCCTAAAATATCCCCATCTTTTTCAATCTCGTTGGGAACAACAACAACTTTTTATCTCCCTCACTCCCGTTGATCACATTGCGTGAAACATCATGTAAGTATGTTTTTTTTAAAAATAAATATGTACTTTATTTGTTGACCTTCATTGAAAGGAATACAAGAAGTAATTGATTTAGATTATCTAATATTGGAATAATTATAATTTAAAAAAAAAATCGGTCCAGTGGAATTTGAGCTATCGCAGTAATGAGATGGCGGGTCGTGACCCCACACTGAAGTAGTACCAGGCAGAGACTGACACGTGACATTGTAAACGACGTGGTGGTGGTGGGCGTTTACATAGTTATTTATATTATCCGATACATGCCATATTATATGTGTGCTTAATGCTTACTCTGGTTAAAAATAATGTGTTATTTCAAATCAAAAATTTTAAAATGAATATCGTAGTAGGATACTTTCCTATTTATCAAAATTTTAAGTTCAATACATAAGTCATAATTATTGTTTAAACGATCAATTATATTGTTAAACGCTTTTACTTAAAACTTATGACAAACTGAATGTTTAAACATTTAGCGAACAATGACGATGCGATAACATAAAATCATAGAGTAAGCTAGATTTTGTGATTGTTAGTGGTATTAGTGAAACGCTCGTCATTAACTACGTTAATGAATGATGTGGCGTTTTCATTTCTTGACTTTTCATATTTATTTAGTATAATATTTAAAATCAGCCTAATTTATAATACCTTGAAAGATCATGTTTTAACTCTTTGTACTAATTTAGATTTATTATTATAAGAAATTACCCTAACCATCTTTAAAAAATATGTTACTTATATTTTTATTACATATCTACGTTTGTTTATTTTCTTCATTATTTTTTTACAAGGTTTTAATATTATTATTATTATTGAAATATATATATTTTAATAATGAGATTTTCTCCATAAATAATATAAAATGCTTATGAAAATGAAACTTTCTTTAATTTTGATCCATTTTCATACGCAAGACGCGTTAAAAATTATAATTTTATTGATTCGTAACTGTATAGTCCTAGCCAAAAAGTCACGAATATTTAGGTGTAGCAAACCAATCATATCTAATCCTCCAGGCACATGCATGATTGATAGCGTGTCAGCGCGGGTGGTTTTACACTCGAAAGGTTCCACTTTCAGACAGAAATGTTTAACCCTATTAGACGTAATATCATTGTCGTATAATGATTTGCCCATTTCATGGTTTTCAGGCATGTTCTAAACTAGATGTAGGCTCTTTTGTAGTCGTTAGTAAAATTTATGAAACCTTACATCGAATAATATTCTAAGTTTTAACATAGAATGTAACATTTTTCTTTATTCTTTATTTTTCTCACGATTTCACTGGGGGAAATGAGAAAGAAGTTCTTGAATACTATTTGGGTTGGCGCGTTAATGTAACGCTTCTACAATGTTTGCCGAAGGCCATGTACATGGATTCGTTCCACTTATGAGACATCGTGTTGCTGGCGTATAGCTGCGGCTGGAGCACAACACCAATTCTCTAGTGCATGCGGCACTCTCATGTAAAGCTGGTTCCCTGACCATAGAAAAGCAACGACTACAGAATAGCTACGTACACAATAATTACCGTGACTGAAATGCAGTATTTATATTATGTTTATACTTGTATATATATGTGTAAACTTTTTTCTCTTTTTTTTCTCTTCTTTTTATAACATAAATATTATTTTGTATCTTAAATGTAATCTAGTGTATGTATTATGTTTATAATTTATATTTTCATAATGAAAAACCCGATCACGCTTGAATAAATGCATTATTATTATTAGGAGAACACATTCTTGTTGTGAAGTTGTAATTATTCAGAACATAGGTCTGTGATATTTTGAATACTAATTAAATATATAAAATGTTAAATATAGATGGCTTTTAAATAATAGAACGATAGATGTATTAATTTGAAAAAGTGTAACATATAGGTTCGAAAATTTGTCGTCAAAAATAATGTCGCCGTAGCATAGTTGGATAATGAGCCTTGCCCGGTTTGGAAAGAGATCCAGGTTCGAATTCCGGTAGCGCAACAACAATATTTTTTGATAAAATTAATTTTATATTTGTATCTTTCTAATTGATACATTTAATTAGCATTATTATTACTATTATTACTATTAAATAAATATATTTCAAATCGTTTCGAAAATGATGCCTTCTTTTCCGTGACACCCAAAACTTGTGATTTGATTAAGTTCACGTAATGTCTGTCTATTTATGATATTTAACAGAAAAATAATAATAAATTTTGATAATATGAACAATTTTGCTATCAAACAATTGCATTTTGTTATCGAAATATAATTTTTAAAAGATGTTGCTCTTATAGAGAGGGGTGCAGTATAACCATGTCAATTTTGATAACCATGAAAAATGTTAAAATATTATGGATTAATGTATTGTTAGATATTTGAATATATTGTATTATATCAATTTATTCGAAATCCAGGACGTAAACATAATATTTAGGTTAACAATTATTTTTGGTTTAAAACCTTTATTAATTTATATATATCAATGTGTCTTCATAACGGAAAATAAATCACATATTTATATAAATATATAAAATATAACTACACACGAAAAAATAAGTATATTATATTTTAAACGTTGTCTATATCGTTTGCATCGATATAAATTTTGGTTGACTTACTTATGTATGTATAGGGGACAGCGATTCAAACAGTCGACAACTATATCATTCTAGTCGGCAGCACAGTGCTGCCGCCACAGTCTGGCCCGATCGCTTGCCGACAACGCATCTTTCGTTCCGAACACCACCGGCTCGCTCCTCTACTCTTTGCATTTCTCACTTCTCTACATTTTATTTTTACACGCATACCTTTTGTTCTCTCTATTCTATTCTCTGTCACAATAGACGACTTTACACCAACTGCGCGTTTCCATTTCATTTAACCAGCTACCCCCACATATTTATACTATCCCTCGCTATTCGCTGGGGTTCCCTTCCTGAAAAATTGCGAGCTAAAACGCCTATAATAATAAATTCAATTCTTATGTGTAAAATAAATTATGTTATTCGACGAAAACTAACTCGTCATCGATGCTCATTTTTATATTAATGATTTTTATTAGATTTCCCGTCACTAGTATTTTCCTACACTGGAACCTCAAAAATTCTTCTACATTTTATGGACTAATGGTTCATTCATTCTCCAACAGAATATTTTTCGTTTATCTACATATTTAATCAGGACCCGGTTTCAATTTATTTGTGAATTAAAGTACCATATAAAATAAGACATTTTTTTAATGTTTAAAACTAAATAGATATCCTTCGTTTAATAGTCGAATTAGAAGACTTCACGGCATGCCTGATATGATTAGAGAAAATCAAGAAAAAAATTTATACCGATCGAGATTAATTTATTTTATAGGTTTCTGGAAATGTTCGTGAAATGAAAAATAAGAATTTATCATCATTTAGATCTCAAATATAATTAAATGTCAACTTTTGGATATCAAAATTTTCGATTCAAGCAAATGGAAAAATGTTGGAGGAAGATTCGAGAATATTTTTTTTAAATATGTATGTATATTGAGGAAATAATATTATTTTAAAGATTGATGGTTTACCTACACAACCAATTGAGTACAAGATAAAAGATAAATAATGATCAGTATTTTTAGATATAAAAGTGAAACAAACTATCCACGAGAAAAATTAGAACGCAGTAAAAAGTTTTGATAATAATTTCATTCCAAATTTATTATTTCACTTTGATAGATCTAACATGAAATTTTAGATTACATATTATTTAATGTTTATACCTTTACTCTATGGTAAAACATAATTATTATTTGATAAATATAAAATTGGTATCAACAAAATTGATTAGTTTAACGTCAGCTGGTTTCGATAGCAGTGTGTCTTATGAAGATAAGGTAACTGAGGTAGTACGTCTGTCTTAACGAAAATACTGTGGCATTGAACCGGTTGATGTTAAATAAATCAGAGTTTATATAACCACTTTATTAATTAAAAGTTTTTTAAAACAATTATTGAAACATCTCTTACAAAAGGAAAGTTATTTTAGATATCTACTCGTATTAGCACTACATTCACTTTCACTGAAAATTGTGAAATTCATAAATCTCAAGAAACTTACATCGAACATTGGTTCAATTGGTTCAATCAAACCAATTCTATAAATTTGTCTTCAACTTTAAAGTGTATATTATATAGTACTTTTTACTTCCTTAAATCTTAATACATTCTAACAAATTTAAATATTTTAATTTTTTGTTGTTTTAATTATTTTGTTAAATAATTTGAATTGAGCCTATTTTAAGTTTATATTATTTATTTTTTAATTTATAAACTAGCATATACATATAAAACGTGTAAAAAGTTTGCCCCAGCACAAGCATAGATAGACCCTTGAAGCTGGCATTATATTATTTTATAACATTCTCGCACATTTCGCGTGTTATTTCAGCAACAGCACAGTAGCATATAAATTGTTCAATGATTATTGGTGTAGACCTTTTCTTTAAAGTATCTCTATAGAAAATAATTAGAAGCCGTCAAATCAGGTGATCTAAAAGGCCAGTTGATATCACCACTTTTTCACCTAATGCGGCCGGGAAAAATTTCTCGCAAAATTTCAAGTGTAGCTCGAGCTGTGTATAAGGTGATACCGTCTGGTTGAAACCACACATGTTGCAAGCCTAATTAATCCAATTTGGTCACCAATAAGTTTTCCAACATGTGACGATAACGATCATCAGTAATGGTTACAACATTGCCTTTATTATTTACAAAAAATGTTTTAATAACTTCAATACGTTATTGAAGCGTTAGATGCTTTATAATAAATTGTAATTAACTATTCTATACGACAACTAAATCCGAACTTACAAATATCTGCCAAACCAAAATGGCGACCGAATAAAATCGGCTTGGAAGATAATATTCACCCAGTACATGACAGCATCAATTCTCACCAACCTTACGAGATCTTCAAGCAGTCCAAAATAGTGACAATTATTCGATTGGGGCAACTAAGATGGACAGGTTATATTCTGATCAGAATTCTTGGACTCTCTGAAAGGTCTTCCAAGAAACCCTAAGACACTTCTAATTTATAGCTCCGAAATTGTTTAATTTGTTGATCCTATCTAATATTCATTCAGGAATATAATGCTTAGAAAGAATCTACACAATTGGATTCACTAAAATGAGAGTACTTAAAGTATCAGCTTCCAGCGTTATAAATAATTACTGAGCTTACAATTTATTTTTTCATTTATTTTATTTTTATTGAAACTGAAATAGCTTATACAAGTATTATATTCTTAAATTGTATATATTTGTTAGTTAGTTATATATTTATATATATATAGTAACTGATATAAAACGTAACGTTTGCAATAATTATTTTGAATACTGTTAATATTTAATATTAAACTAATATGTTATACACATACATTTTTTAATATAAAAATAATATGTTATAATTTATTTTACCTGTTCTAATAATAACACAACGGTAGATTGGTTTACTAGCACAGTTCTGTATTATGATTACTTTATATTATTATTTTACTTTGTAATGGTGTGCAATTCATTATGTACTATATTACAGTGTAATTCACTTATTTTCTATCTACCGGTCTACAATACAAACTTAACATTTTTAACACTGTGGCTAGGATGTGTCGTAGCTTTAATTGATATTGTTATAAAGATATTGATATTTACTCACTGACAATATCATCTCTAAAAAAAACTGTCATTGCACTTCAGTAACCTAATTGTCGCGCCTAATTCCAAAACCCCCTAAAACAACTTTTTTTTTGAGTTATGAATGAAAACATATATTTTGAAAGCAAATGTACAAAATGTTTGTTTTTACATCGGCATTTTTTAAAGAGACAATTCTGTAATTATTTTTTTTTTTTGTATACATCGTTCTGGCAGCCATACTGGAGTTTAAATTACGTGATCATCAACAAGCGCTGTAATTGTCTGATTTGTTTTTAGGGGGAATAGCAACTTATACTCAGTGACTGGTTTGGGGTATTTTGGAACTAATCCTGATTTTGAAAATTCAATATCAATGGATTTAAGTGGCTTTTTTGAGTGCATGTTGCTTACAAAACTGCAAATTTAATTCAAAATATCCGTAATCTGGGGTTTCGGATTTAGGTGCTACAATTGTATATGTGTAATCTTACTATTAGGTACTTTACCGAAATTTGACACGGTGTATCATTCATTTTTTAAATATTTAAGGTGAGATATGATGGCACCAGAAATATAGGATGTCCGCGGAAGAATTGGCACGACCAGTTAAACCAAATACTGAATGATGGTCATATTAAAAACCTCAATAATCGACGAACTTGCATTAGAAGATGTAGGAATATGGATAAGTCTGTAATTATCTGTCAGGACAGAATAGTGTGGCGCTCTATCCTCTCTGCCCACCTCCGCAGGGAAACGGCGTATTGGTAATACAGTTAATGAATCACTATTATGTATCATAATTTCAAGATGAAATGCTTCCAAGAAATATTGTTTGCTCAAATGGTTATAAACTATCAAGTAAAATAAAGTACCGGAACGACATAGGAATCGTGCCGATGTGATGACCGCAAAATACAGTTAATAAACCGCCCCAGATGAGTATTGTGACCATGCGCAAAAGCTAAATTATGCAGCACACAACCGCATCGGGTGTAATAAATATTGCTAGAATATAATTTCTACGTCATAAATTGCCCCAGTACAATTACTGCATACCTCACATATTACTCAGCAAACCGTTCGATAAACCCCTCACCCGAAGCCCTAAATTATAACTGGCTTCCGCGGAAAGGGTTAATTATTCAACAATTTAAATCAATTAAGCTCTCAAATCCAATTTCTGCATACCTATTATTTGAACAGGTAACCATCACATAATATATATATTTATTTATAAACCTAAAGATATAATATTTATATTTGTTGAGGGGTCGATCGTATTCTCGATCTACATCTTCCGCTTCCTTGCAGCAAACTTGTTTTAAAGTACTTGGTAATTGGACCTTGTATTATAACTATCAAGTTCAGTTAAGTATACAACCAAGGTATTAACATAATATAACTATCTACCTTTTTTATCTAAGGCTTTTGGTGCATTTTACAAATACAAGGACAATGTTTCCTCCTGTTAAAAATTAAAATGAATTAATTCCTAATTAAAATACGTATTTTAATGTTATTAAAGAACCTCCGTTAATATACTTATTTTTAAGATCAAATAGAATTTAACTTATTTTTTTATAATATTATTATATACGTGTACTGTTAAAAATAAATTTAAAACAAATATAAATCTAATAATATCATCGCGCTCAATCTAGCACATTTACATAGTAGTCACTATTTTTGTTTAATTTTTAAAACAAACCACAGTCAATCAAAAACCAGAAAAAAATTAAGAACTTAGGAATAGAAAGAAAACACTTTTATATATTAAATGATCTGATTCTTAATCGAAATACGGATTTTAATGTAATTTATGTACTTAAACAAAAAAAAATACCGAATATAGTTAATAGCAGGAGCATGCACTGCATACAAGCAACAAAGCTGTGCATTACTAAAAATTCAGGGAAATAAAAATAAATTAAATAATCTTTATTATGTATTATGAGAAGAGCCTATAAAATTCTAGCTGTTATTACCCGGGTTAGCGTAACCTTGTTTATGACGTAACCCACGACTTTTGTTTAGTCTTGTTTAGCATTTGTAACAACTTCATGTGCATTCTGGTCCGCAATTTGCTGGCACTTAGGTCTTGAAGGAACCTAACTTGTTTTTTATTTAACTTGTAAATGAACTTGCCTGTTTTAAAGTAGTAAATTTACAATTATATTCTAATTTAAAATTGATAGAATTGTTTTTAATTATTTTTTTTATACTTAGTATACTTAATTAGCATAATCGGTAACAGCATAACCTAAGTTTGTACCTACTGTGCGCCACTAGTTATAGTCCAGCTTTGTGGCTTACAAAGTTGATACTAAACTGATACATTACATCGGAAAAAAGCGTAATTTTTATTTCAAATACGAATTAGATTGATGTATTTTAGCAAGAACAATAATATTTTAGTAACAAGAAGATATGTATTATTTTTTTTTCCTTCCTTATCCATTAAGTGTTATTTTATCGTGTTAACTATCACCATTTTCAAAGATGCTGATACTGTTCTCAAGTATAAATCAAGAACTCGAGCTACTTGGCGTACATAATATTTGTATAACACGTGATAAAATTGTGATGACATATAAGTACCATCTTTTTAAGACTACGTTACTTACGTCGACGTATGATATAAGAAGCACATATTTGATTACACGCTATTTAAAATTGAATGTTTAATATACTACCGGCTACATTTGTGTTTGTTGTTGACCTCAACACTTCATCAGGATACAGATTATGTTTGCTTCGTTGTCATCACTATGAAATAATGAGATCGATTTCAATAAGATGAGAAATGTTATACTTGGAAAATGATTTCTACATGCTCTCACAATTTTCTGTCATAGGAAAATTGATATAAGAAAAAGTTGTCCCCATAATTGCGAAAGTTGCTAACTAGTTTCGAAACTATTGTAAAGTTTGTGACGAGTAAGTTGGAATTTACAATATGTGTTGATACAGAATAAGTATAAAATGAACACATTGCTATTTTTAGTCGAATAAGAAGAGCAAGTTACGGAACAATTGAGACGGAAAATTTCAATATAGCTTAATTTTAAAAAAAGGCTACTTATTCTGTTAAAAATATTGATGTCGTAGAACACTAAGACTATTTTTTTTTCAAATATGCGATATACCAATTTTTATGTCATTAAATTGCAATTTTTAATGACATGATTCAAAATTGTCGATTATCGAAATGAGTTTTTTTTAAAAATATTATTCCAACCCCTATATAATGTGTTAATTACTGCGAAAACTTCATTGTAAAAGTTTATTTAACACAATAAAAATATATCAAATTTATAAATTGAATATATTTTGCACAATTATTGGTACATACATAGATAACTTATTCTGGCAAATTAAATATCTATTAAACACATGGATAGTTCTTAGTGGAAAAAATCGTGACGTCCAGAGAGTAATATTTTTTCAAATCCAGTCAAGCGACAAAATGCCAGACGATTATGCCTGCATGTGACTAACTTTATTTAAAATGTGACTGACGTATAAATAGCGAGAATTATTTTAAGGTAAGGAGAAAGATTTAAACCTTTTTTTTGTATTAGCAGTTCAGAATTTCATATTCTTAGAGTTAGGGGTTGATGAATATGAATTTACAATATGAGTAGGTACATGCGAAACGAGCTTACTGACGATCTTAATGCCAAAGACTGTCGGCATAGGCATATCACGGGAATTTTATTTCGTTAACCTTGGAACCCACACGCTTGTGTACTTCTGTGCGGTAGTTTTGATTATATTGTATTCGCATTTTTATTTTAAATAACTTTATTCACATTTTTAATAATCCCCACCATGTAATGGTGTATTACGTAATATTGTATATCACCAATTATCTAAAATATTTTTACATTTTACTTTAATGTCATACCTTTAATTATCTATCAGGTTCCTTAATGATCTGTAGATAGTTTGTATAAAAAATAACAACACTCATACTGATTTGATCATGTTGATTGTCCCCAATTTCGTCAGATCGGACAAATGCTTGAGGAGGTCTGAAGACCGAGAGAAATGTCGACGATTGGAGGAAGCCTGTATCCAGCATAGAAGAAGCACCGAATGACGATGATGGGGATGAT
Source organism: Eubasilissa splendida (assembly GCA_031772225.1). Lineage (NCBI taxonomy): Eukaryota > Metazoa > Arthropoda > Insecta > Trichoptera > Phryganeidae > Eubasilissa > Eubasilissa splendida. Next base: position 13,478,308 of record CM062855.1, on the reverse strand, counting down.
AGTTAAATAATTTTAGATTTTGTAATTAATAACAAAATAATATATTTAGTGAGAAATATTTCTTTAACCTTTACCATACCGTGATATAAAATACCCATACGTAGCCATGCTGTCAACTCGTGTTATCGTAATAAATTTTAATTGTGAAGAAAGCTTCTATTAGTTTAAATATTTACTTTTATTAGTTTAGGCAATAAAAATATTAATCCTATAAACTTACTCCAAATATTGAGAATTAATTACGAAAATGGGATGAATAGCCTAATATAATTCGGAGCATTCACTACTTTTTTTCTTATCTCTCTTCATTAAATTAATGAGAAAGAGAGATCATATATTCGTATTTTTGTTATTATTTTTATTGTCTTACCGCAATTGGTATTTTTTCCAGCTATTAATTTTACAACTGACTGAATTGAAAAATAATTATTTTTGTAAAATCCACTTTTCATTTTACTAGTTTTTCACTAGTCAGTTCTAAACATAAATATTTTTCTTAGAATTAGCTAAAATATGAATTTTATGTTAAACCGAAATATTACAGTTTTAATTGGGGTGGTAGACCTGTGTTACTGCGTGGTGTTGGAAGAGTTAAAGAGAACACATTCTTATTATGAAGTTGTAATTATTCAAAACATAGGTCTGTAATATTTTAAATACAAATTAAATGTATTCATAGAATAATGCACCTTACCCGGTTGGAACAGATCCAGGATCGAATCCCGGTAACAACAATAATATTTTTCAATAAAATTGATTTTATAGGTATATCTTTCTAATTAATATATTTAATTCATATTTAAAATATCACAGACCTATGTTCTGAATAATTACAACTTCACAATAATAATGTTTTTTTCTCAGTATATATTTCTAATTAATACATTTAATATGTATTAAGAAATATTTATTTTTAAGGATGTTTAAATGTCAAATACACACATTTACTAATCTCTGTACTCAGTAAAATTAGATGCTGCGTGTTGTTAAGGTGTGAGATCAGTTATTTCAGTCAAGATCAACGTTCTAACAAGACTTTTTCTAATGTGCCGCCTGCTTTTTGTCGAAGGTTAGCGACCATGTTGCCAGTATGTTGATTTATTTTAAACATTAAACTACTTTCTGAGGCTACGCTGCCAATATAATATTTTTTTACCAACGCCTCTGTTGCCTTTTACCTATCCCTGCATAATGAGTTATTTGCATATTGTCTCCTGCATATTTTTATTGCGGTGAAAGAATGCAGCTTCCCTTGATAGTTGTATTAGTTTTCTTGACTTATTTAAGCGTTTTCTTCTATTTTTAAATAGACAATCCACCCTTTAAGAGCGATATTTACCATTAATCAAGTCAACAGTACAATAATATTATAGAATAGGAAATATTATATTACAAGTCAATACCATTGTCGTTCAAAAAATTTACTATTATATATTAAGGAGAACACATTCTTATTATCACATCTCGGTAGCGCAAAAACAATATTTTTCGACAAAATTGATTGTATATGTATATATTTATAATTAATACATTAAATTAGTATTTACTATTATATAGACTAAATGTGGCGAGTTAAGGAAAAGAAGATGACACAAGTTAACCGGGAGTTGAAAATTACCATTGATGAGATTACTGTAAAAAAAACTTATGATTCGCAATGGACAGGAAAAAATATATGGTTAAGGGTTTCCTCCTAGACAACACACTCACACATTGGGGAATTTATTAAGTTTAATCTGAATAAATGCAAGGCTACCTAGCAATGCACAATTCTCATTCTAGAGATATTTGATATTTTTATTTTGTAGACTTTCCTTTTGGAGAACCAGGGGATGCGGGGAATAGATGTTTGAATTATTTTAAGCCCATTACTATTATGATTATTTGGATCCATTCATTGTGCAGTCCAAATAAAATTCGTACGTTTTTTTTACCATACATCGGGATATGGAATAGATGAGGGGAAAATCCGGAAAGAGTGGCTTCCTTGGCCTGTTTATCAGCACATTCAATTTAAGCGTCTTAATATATCGTCATTAGTAATGTGGTCAACATAGGCCCTACCTCAGTAACCTTATACTAGTATAGTAATGTTTTTCTTATTTTATCCCCGCACACAAATAATAGCCTTGGTACTTAAAATTGCACGAATGATTTTTTACGCGCACGCCGTGATCGAAACATGGAGACAACATTGGTCAAGATGTAGATTTATTCTGTTTTTCATCAAATTTCGCATATCTTCTTTTACAACAGCAGATGAAATAATCAAAATAAGCGAACAAATAAAATAATGAATTTGATTATTATATAAATACGAATCTCCTTAACTTCAGTAAACCCTCTGTATAGAAATAAGTGCATTGTTTACTTTTCTGGGATGTTGGATAAAATTTAAATAAAGTAAGGCGATACTTTTCAATTTCCCCATTTCCCGTGGCAATAGATCCGGGGCATCGCATCCAGTTGCGGTTTTCCGGAAACGACGACTCATTTGTGCGCGCAAACAGTTTGAGTGTAACATTTAATGCCCTTAATGAATCGTGAAAGCGCTACCGAATATCCCACTGCTCTGTTGTGTTCGTTTGGCCTTTTATCTGTACGGACTGTGTGCAGAGCGAAGGGTAAATGGTTTCCACATGATTGAGCAATCAGGGTCACTACCAATAGTTTCGATGATTTTGATATCAAATAACAATGATGTTGATCGAAATACAACGCATTTAAAATTACTGTAACTTGGGCGTAATTTTAATAGTAATTAATTTTTAATTATGTGATTCTATTACTTTTCTGTGCGGTTAATATTTGTATCTCTTGCAAAGCATTGTATAGGACAAGGTGACTGAATATATGCCGTATGATATGTTCATAATCCCAATCCCAGTCCTGTATTATTTGAGTGTATTTATTATATATATATATATTTTTTTTTTATGAATTTGGAATATGTACACGAAATATATGTCACATCAATATTCTTATTATTTTCAAACTAAGCTAAACGTTTGTGCAATAAAAATAAGACAAACTTGCTGGTCTCCTGGAACAAGGCTCGAGCCCCCGACCGCTAGATCACTGGGCCAGCATCTTAACGACTAGACTAACAAGCCATTCAACAAGTTTTTTATTATTTTACATAATGTATAAATAATTAAAAATTAATTGCAACGCTTTTATAAATTAAATTGTTATGAAATATAAAAATAATTATTTAATGTATTATATGAGTATGTAACCGATTTTTTTATAAATGTATTATTTAATAGCTTACTAGTTTAGTTTATTAGTAAACAGAGGGACGAAAATGCATTAAAAATTCTAAAGCGCCAATTCTTACATAAGAAGTACGGGAAACCTGGGTGCTTAACCAGGGGAAAAATAGGTTATAAGCATTCGAGATATTGTGCTGGATAAGGATGGAAAGAATAATATGGATCGAGAGAATTACAAGACAGGAGGTGGAGAAGAGTGGTTAATGCAAGAAAGAAGGTACATAAGAAACATCATTGAAAATCGAAGGGGTCAATATTTTTAAACACAATGCATATCTCAGAAATGTAATTAAAGGAAGAGGAAATAATGAGTAAGGCAGACAAATTTTGTATAGAGTCGAGGACAGAGGCATATGGCGAACATTTAAAAACAAGAACATAGTTCTTTAATATGTGTCATATCCTGCGATTACAGGTATAATTCGGCTGCGCCAGTTGTTATGTCTCTTCCTTGAAGATATAGGTTGCGTGGCGGTGTGAATACTCGGTGGAACTTTGTGACAATTTAGTATTCTTTCCTGTAATATAAGTAAAGATTACAATTGATCTTATATCTTTGAAGTTGTATCAATGTGTCCAAAATTTAATAAAAATGAATTGATAATTCTAGCGTCTGCAGTCGGTTTACTCAAAGGTATTTATGATTGCGTAAAAATAATTTAGATGGCTTTCAAAAATAATGAAACGATAGATGTATTAATTTAAAAAAGTGTAACATATAGGTTCGAAAATTTGTCATGAAAAATACTGGCGTTATAACACAATTGGTAGTGTACTTCCCCGGATTGGAAATAGAGATCCAGGTTCGAGTCCCGGTAGCGCAAAAACAATATTTTTCGAGAAAATTGATTTTATATGTATATATTTATAATTAATACATTAAATTAGTATTTTAAAAAAAGATCTTATATCTGTCTGCATTGAGAGACGTTGAGCAAAGAAGGGCTGATAAAATTAGACAAAAAGAGATTTGTTTGGAAAAAAAATAGTGCGTAAGTTATATTACTAGAAATAAGTGTGTCTTAAGATGTAACTAATATTATTTATTCATATCAAATATACAGATTATAATACACAGGTTACCATATGTTGAGATTTAAAGAGTAAACGCAAGTATATAGTGTTAATATATATATATTAGTTAATTTGTTTAAATACCTGGTCACCTATATCATGAATATTATAAATAAGTTTGAAAATAAACGGAGAAAACTTAAAAAAACAATTTCATGCAAGAAAATCGTTAAAGCTTATCAAAGAAATAAATAAACAAAAACATGGCGCAGTTAATTCCTCAACTGCTACCAAACGCCATCTTTCGAATCTTTTAAGAACGACGCTTCCTAATTATTTCCCGAGAACAAATTCACAACTCGACTTACGGAGTTTCCAAATATAAACGAATAGACGAAGAAATTTAGAAATTGATCTAATTTGGCAATTGGGCAAAGTTGAGACTGGCTTTTGAGATTATCGCTCGCCCGTGACTGGAGCGAATGGGCGGTATGAATAATTTTGACAGCGCAAGATTAGAATTTGATTTCGCACGCTTTTGTTTTGCTGGTGAATGGAACCCGTCGATATTTGATTGAAGGGATGAATAGCTTACGGGGTAGGTATTATTTGAAACGATCAATTGATACGACCACAGTGAAACAGAGTTTCAATTATTTTATATATTTCAAATTTTTATATAACCTTTTCGAGAGAACTTTTCTTTCTAAAATAATAATTATTGAACTTATAAAAGCAAAGAAAGAAACATTTGTTTGATCATATTATTTTTACGATAGTAGTGTGGCTGATTCCAGTGATTCAAATAAAAATAATTTTAATAAACTTAATATTTAATAATATTAATACTACATTACTTTTTACTTCGTAGGTATATTCATTTTAGATGAATCTATAATGACATCAAAGTAATTTAATTTCCCTTTAATCGTAATGTAAATATTATGTTAAGCTGGAATTTAAATTGTACATTCTAAAAACATACAGCAACTATCCGTTCTCGTGTATTTATTATTCCCCAGGGTGGATCGAAATTACACGTTTCAACTAACGACCTCTGTAGTAAACTAACAAAGCGTGCATTTCAGCCGAAGTACTGGCGTTTGAAGTTTTTCATTTCTTCCCAGAGCCCCAAAAATTTAGCAAACTTACAAAATCGCTAAGAACTATAACACCAAATAGGTCGTTCTGACGCGTGCGTTCAATGGTGGTGAGCGGGAATGGTTCGCTTCTTTTCATGAAGTGGATGAACTCGAATGGAGACTCAGGTCGTTAGAGCTTTTCATTTTGCCTAAACGGAAGGTAAAAAGCGGGGGGGTCGCCGGCTGTGTTCGGTTCAAGGCTTCTGTCATGCAAATCTTAGGAAACAGGAACGGTATAGGGTGGGACGAATTTAAATGACCTTTTGTGGTACGTTTAATGAAGGAATTATCATTTTAAATTCGTGCCAAATAGAGCTTTAATGACGTGGAAGCAGCAGATATCTCTCATCATGGGTAGTTGCTGTTAAATTATTTCCATCACTAAAATGTTTAAACTAAATTATTTATGTTTTGGATTGAACACTTGCAGAATTAATATGTTGAATTTGAAACTTTTAATCATCGTGATAAAAAAATGATTTCTATAAATGATTAATGATTTTCTATGAATTTGTTAAGATCCACTAATTAAATAATCAACAATCGTTATAATATTGAATAATTTATTAATTAATCATTTGATATTGACAACAGACGAATGTCGTAGTATGACACGGTCGATATTGTCAAACGTATAGCTTAACAAAGCTATCATTGAATTGTAATATGAAAATATTTAATTATATTATTCCACGAATAATAATTAATTAATTAAAACTAATAGAACTTAAAAAGTACATTAAGTATTTTTGAAAACTTTTCATAAAAAGGACGTTTATTAAAGACAGATGATAAAATTGTTCTCCAAGTGATGAATTTGAAATTTACCATTTAATCAGCAGAAAAATTTTATGAAAAAGATAAGTTAAACTCATTTCTTGTAACATATTGCTATTTTTTCGAATCTGAGGTATACATTTATTTTTATCCTTGGGTTATACGAGTACATTTTTTTCGACGCATGTAGATATATTTTTTAAGCTATGTATAAACTACACATATATATTTTACGTCATCAAATTTATTGTGTAAAAACTTTTTAATTGTTATAATTCATTATTTTTTAAATTTATTTAATTCGTAATTAAAATTTTACAACTAAAAAAATAACATATTTAATATTATATCAAGATTAGTAAATTTATGATCTAGAATTTTGAAAATAATTTTTATGAATATTCATTCTCAATTTACGTAATTAATTAATTGGGGTTTTTAATAAATTAAAATAATTTAATCCTAATTATGTACAGCGATTGTAATATAATATTAGAATCTATATGTGTATCGAGACCGTCAGTCTATTAAATGAGATATACTGTATTTTGTCTATGGTACTGATTACGCCTTTTTCCTCAGTCTGACTGCAACTATTAGCGATTCATTGACCTATTTGTTAGTAACAATACTTTCATTTAATTTTAATGCCGATAAATCGTCGTCTATTTTTAAAACAACATTCCTTTAAAGCTGACATCAATATAAAAATACTTAAAGTAACCAATACACTAGAAAGTACAAGTATTAATACTACATTCCATTTACATACAAGCCTGTTGACCGATGTCTACCACGCTAGGTACATATAAAGTACTTGTTCTGAAGTAGGTAGCTATTAGGTTCCATTAGCTAGATTATAAGTTGGAAGTAAGGTAACAAATTAAATTAAATGGTAAAAAACAAAAAAGGAGACAAGTAGAGAATAAGTAATATGAACAAAGTAAAAATTTTAATACAGACTAAAACATATAAGAAGTAAAATAAAGTAAACAAGCAGGTATGTAAGGACATAAAAGAAAAATAAAATGAGTAGTTTTGATCATTTAACGAAGTACTTTACAGAGTAGGGGTTGAATGAAAAGTAGTTGTAATAAGCATCCTACTACCAGACCAACCAGCACATATTTAAAAAATTAGTGAACAATTATTATTTTTTTAAATCCTTATTTTTCACCCTATAAATCAAACCCCACCCACGTAATAAGAAGCTCTTTGTACGTGGAGTTACAAATCAAAATGCCAAGAAGCTCTTTCAGATCTTTCAAATATGCAATGTTTTTTTGAGAATTTATTTATTTTCCTCGTTTTAAAGGGGTCATTAAATGTTTTCTTTTCTGTTTTCCTGTTTGATGCAAGAAAATATTCGATTTTAATGTGTTTAAAAGATTTAACGCACACGAATAATGTAAAATAAATTTTGCATTGATTACAATATTTACTTTCTTCTTTGAACGATGTCCTTAAACGAATGTTTGCAATCATATTAGCTATTCCGACTTAGTTTAGATTCAAATGTCTGGCCGAACCATTATCTGTCTCTCTTTCTTGACGTTCTCGTTCTACCATAATCTCATCATTTGTCGGGTTGTCATTATATGAAAAGGCGCAGTAATTTTAAGAAGTCTCATAACATATCCTAAGAACACCAGTTTCCTTATTTTTACAGTATGAATAATTTTATTATCCTTCTCACCAGTATGGTGTCATTTCGTACCACAATGAGTTCAGCTTATAGCTATTATAGCATAGGATATATGACCATTTTATTTGATATTTGTTTATCAACATATTATAGTTGAAGTTATTTTTTAGCACAACTAATTTACTCAATGCATCTTAAATGGATAGAAATCTATATTTTGAAGAGATCCTGATCATAATTGTGTAGGTAATATGCGTAAATTTTTAGATATTAAGTTTATAGACGTTTTGATTAGTTAACCATAGACGATTTTTATAATTTATAACTATATATTATATCAGTTTTAAATACTAACATCTTATTTTATGTACTTTATATAATATATTTAATTTCTGTTTGGATTACAATTTCAAATTAATGTTTTTGTTGAATATTAATTTTCAAAAAGGGTGTTGTACATTTTTTATAAATAATTATTTATTTTTCTGCCATAAAAATAAATTTATTCAATATATTATTAATTTGTTACATCATTCATAGTAAAAATGTTTTTAAAATTAGTCTTCAAGAATATATAAGAATAAAGGTTTTCAAATGGCGCAATTTTTTAAACAATTTATTTTGTTAGAACACATTCTTATTGTGAAGTTGTAATTATTCAGAACATAGATCTGTGATATTTTAAATATGAATTAAATATATTAATTTAAAAGATATACATATAAAATTAATTTTATCGAAAAATATTGTTGTTGCGCTACTGGGATTCGAACCTGGATCTCTTTCTTAACCGGGGAAGGTGCATTTTCCAACTTTGCTACTGCGACAATATTTTCAGCGAAAAATTTTCGAACGTATATGTTACCTTTTTTTGATATTAATACATTTAATCGTTCCATTATTTGAAAGAGCCATCTACAATATTTTTCTATAAAGTTGATTTTATATGTATATCTTTCTAATTAATATATTAAATTCATATTTAAAATATCACAGACCTATGTTCTGAATAATTACATTATTATATATATATTATATATTATATAATATTATAATTACAACTTCACAATAATAATGTGTTCTCCTAATAATAAAGTTGTATCAATGTATACAAAATTTAATAAAAATGAATTGATAATTCTGGCTTCAATCATCAGATTACTCAAAGGTATTTGAGATTCTGTAAACATAAGGTAGATGGTTCTTTCAAATAATGGAACGATTAAATGTATTAATATCAAAAAGGTAACATATGGGTTCGAAAATTTGTCGCTGTAGCATAGTTGGATAATGCACCTTCTCCGATTACGAAAGAGATCCAGGTTCGAATCCCGGTGGCGCAACAACAATATTTTTAGATAAAATTGATTTTATATGTATATATTTCTAATCAATATATTTAATTTATTTTGTATCTAATTTGTTATATATATTTTACTATATCCATTCTAATTCAGGTACAAAAAAAATTCTTAGTGTATCCACTTTTGCCTATATTTATAATATTTTATGACCATTTTTAATGAGTGGTCGAGGGGAGAGAGGGGTCATCAAGATGAATCGCCCTCTTTTACCTAAAATCGAGAAGGCACTTAAGATAATCAGTACAGACTCCATTCTAATGGCGAATGCCAAAGTCGATAATCGGTTGCACTTAAAATTTCTTCTCAGTAATACTATTACACTTATATATATATATACAAATTTACAATATTCGTATTTTAAATTTGATGTAAAAATCTTATGTTACTAGTGTTGAAAATCGATCTTAGCGTGTCGTCCAAATGTCGCTTTTTCTGAATCGGTTTTTTTCCTTATAAATTAAAGACCACAAATACTTTTTGATAACTGTCGAAAAAAAATTTGAAAATATATGGTTTTAAATAATTACCTAATTATAAATAAACCTACAAAATATTCGTATCAGAAATATTATGTACTATTGCAATATAATTTCAGAACAAAATGTCGTTCACACGCATTTTGACACTTTTCTTCAGTGAAATGTATAAATTTCTCATTTAGATCATTTTTCATTTGTGACGAACAGAGTAGCTACTTTAAGATTTTATATTTTATAAGATAAAAAAATCTTAGCTTTCGGTCTTATTATTCGCAAAGCATTAGTAATAGGTATTTCAAATGGTTTCTTTAAGTCTCGTGAAATTTTTTTTGTCAATTTTCTCATGCGAAATGCCAGTAGCTTTTCTGAGGCGTAGGCTTCCAAAATCTCCGCCAAGCGACGTATCTGCTGTCTAAAAATTCTGTAATTTTTGATTTCTGAATTTAGTCTGCTTAACTTATTACACGTTGGAATTAATGCATTTAAATCAAAATTATCTTTCGAAACGGTATCTTATTTTCAAATAATATTTTTTTTACTTATATTTAAATTTAAATTTTATTTATTTAGTCAGTATCTACATGTTATTGGATGTATTAGATTAGGTAAGGTGAGATAAGTTTAAGTTATCTTATGTTAAGTAAGTACTTAGTAAAATAAGTTTAAGTTATCTTAGGTAATAGTTTTATTATAAATACTGATTAAAAATGTTTAAAATTACTGACTCAACAAAATCTAGCCTAATTATCATAGTATGTTTATTTGTAAACAGCGCACTGTTAGTTATGGTCAAGGTGTTCCGGTACAGTGAGACTGTATAAATAAGTATGTAATTTATGTATCTAGTACGACAATAAACAAAATAAATCACATAAATAATAAAGTTTTTTGTGGGTTCTAAGACAAAGCGCGACACCAATTGCCCAAAAGTAGTTTTATCTGAAGGAAATTACATGGTTTTGGTTTCGAGTCCTCGCCTTCAGTCGGATGCGACCGATTCTAGTTTCGTTTATGATCCTCTTGTGTTCACATCCAGCGAATTGGAAATAAACTTTATACTACTTACCGAAGTTTCGGAAAAGCCACACGAAACTCAAGTTTGAGTTAAGCGATTTCCCGCCGTCCTCAAGTTTTCTTACATACGTGAACTTTCACCCACCCACGCGTACCCTCCACACATAACACATACATCTTTTAGGCAGTACCTAATACTGTGTGATCGGCCTTATAAAGAGCGTCCTCAGAACATTATTATGCTCTAGAATGACTTTCATCTCTCGTCTTCATTCCGTCGCACAAACCTCTCGGCGAGTCTATGTAGGTGAAGCTAAAGTTTGGCTGTGTGCTGAGAGGTATGTCAGTCACATCACAGTGATGCCTTTTGTGTCGGTTAATTTAACGGATTGTTAGATAAGTTTACTACTTGCATTACTACGGGTTATTTTCTTTGTTCATTAGTGATCGAGAATATTGCTGTAGTGGTGGAATACAACCTAACTAAGTACAAATGTGGGCGAGTTAACGCCTCTTTTATATTGGTAAATTTAATGGATTGTTAGATTGGTATGTAGATAGATAGCTACGTGTTATTTTCTTTGTTCATTAGTGATCGTAAATATTTCTATTGTGGTGGAATTCAACCAAAATATGTAAGCATGTGGGCGAGTTAACGCTTTTTGTATTGGTAAATTTAACAGATTGCTAACAATCTAACCGATCTTAATCAGTTCACTGTTGCATTGCTATGGGTTTCTTTGTTCATTAGTGGTCGGGAATATCGCTATTGTGGTGGAATACAACCTAACTAGGTACAAATATAGGCGAGTTAACACCTTTTGTGTTGGTAATTTTAACGTACTGTTTATTTTTCTTTGTTCATTGGTGATAAGTAATATTACTGTACGTATAATAGTGCTTTATATTAATGTAATGGCGTATGTCCGTGGTTGAGATTTTCAATTCGAGGCAATCTCTGAGACAGGGATTATGCTCGCATGAGATTCTTTGGATACAAGTCTCGGCTTTCGTAGTTAACAAAGTCTCAGAATTTCGCCATCGCGTGCCTCACATCACGTTTGTTATATGTCAAACATCAAATGTCAGTCCATTAACCATTGATGTTCCGTTAGTAAGTTGGGTTAATTGTCAAATTTTTTAAATTGTTGATAAGAATTTTCAAAATAATAATCAAATCATACGTCCATACTGCCAATCTCATGATTTCTGAGTTTAACGTCTCAACACGTGTACATAGTTTTGAGATTTATCGTAACAAAATCTCATCATGTCTCATTCCATGAACAGAGGTCATAATAAAGGTGGAATATAAATAGGTACAAATATAGGCGAATTGACACCTTTTGTGTTGGTAAATTTAACGATCTGCTAGATCAGTTTATATTTATATTTGTTCATTAGTAATCAGAAATATAGTATAGTTATAACATTGTTTTATTTATATCCCTCCATTATTATGAATTTCTGCAAAGTTAACGCCGTTTCTATCAATAATATGGAAAAAATCTTTATACATTTTTGCGAACTATTTCTCATAATGCAACTGTTTATGTTTCTAGCACGACTGTCGCTTTGCTAATTACTTACGCTTAGTCTATTTTGATCATTTACATTATTTGTTAACAGTTTTAATTTTAAAACCTCTCTGTCAAAGTCCACAATCATTTCCGCTGAGGCGTGTTTTGGGCAATCGGCAGTTTTTAAAGCGTCCATTGTGAATTGTGAAAAATTGAAATATACGCAAATGTTTGATTAACTCCGAACAAACATTATATTGTAGTTACCTGTTTTAATTGTTCAATATAGATTTTTAAATTCAGTGATAGTTCATTTGTAATATATGAGTGTTATTTTTTTGAAGTGAATTTTGAACATTCAAGACTACCTGCCATGCAATGTTGCCGGGAATTAATTAATGACATAATAGACATATAAATATATTATTATCTATCGTAGATTTTTTTTTAACATGTTGACATTAACATAAATAAATTTTAGACAATATGAAACTGAACAAAATTATTGTTAGTTCCAAAGAATACTGGGCTACCACCGAAATATGAACGCGGGACCTTTTTATTACCTGTAGACTGCTCTCTCAGGTGAGGTTGGTAATGAAAGTCAATTTTTTGAAGATATGTTTTTCCCTTGGATTTTATCAGTGAAATATTTACTTTAGTTTAATCATTAGGTAACGATATATTATTCATCAATTACAGGTGATTTAATTAACTTGCAAAATATATATACATAGAATTTCATTATGGTAAAAATTTTTTTTTAACTATCAATTAGTGATGAGAAAAAATGCTACTCTTGACTCACTGGTGTGATTGTGATTGATATTGGATAATATCAGTGATTGAAAACTGTGACTGTGATCACTGTTTTATTACTAATACGATATCACAATACACGAAATAAACATAATTTTGAGTGTATGTACTTATATGATTCAAACATCATTTGTGTAAAAAAGCATGAAGGCATGAAAAGCCTTTAAATAATGTGAGTTTATTTTTCGGGAAAAATGCGTAAAACGTTTTTGGCAAAATCTACTAGATGGTGCTTATCACGAATTATAAGGTCACTCCTTCATGAATATTTTCGTTTCATATGCATGTGCGCCGAATCACGGTTCACAACAAAATATATGTAAAATAAAAAAATTGATCACGAATCACGATATTCTCAGATATTAAATAACTGGTAGTGAGTGTGACTCAAAGATATCAGTGATTGACTCGCGGTTCGTGATTTTGAGCTCATCAATACTATCAATTCACAATAATTTATATATTAACACATAATTAGCGGTGGTGGGTCAGATTTGACCCGGGTGTTTGTAAAAACATGAATTACGCTACAAATATTCGTTTAATGCTATTTTTCCTTCTAGATAATCTTTTAATAAATATTTACAAATAATTTGAGACAAAAATAAATGTTATCGGACGAGATTCAAATATTGATTCAGATTATAATTTTCAGTTATTGATAACATTTTTAAAAAAAGCTCAAAATCAGTCGCTTTTACGGGATTGAAACTCAGTGCTTACACCGAAATATATATTGTCAACATTTTGAGCGGGTAGATAAAGGATACCAGGTATGCGTCAATGTATTTGTTTTGACTTATTTTCGTCTGGCAGCCACTAGATAATACTAGTAATATAACTTTTTGAGGGGTGTTGGGCCTACCTGTAAGTTTTATGACACTACCTGTTCGGGTTCCGACGAGAAAATTACATGCTCAGTGGATGTTTGTATTTTGGCTGTGTAGGGGGTCTATTGATGCGTGAGAATGTGTACATTATTCGTAAAATATTTGCATTTTTATCTTTATTTTTTTAGTAGAAACATTACGGCACATCATGCTATTACATTAAATAATATAATAAATAAAAAATCTCCTACAAAACGGTTAAAAAACCTAAAACTTGAAGTGGGTCTGAAATGACCCACCATCGCCGGACGTGTTTTGTTTTGACCCACCGGACAGTAAGTGTTAATATAAACGATTTGTCCAGAATCCTTTGAATTTTGACCAAACTGAAAACAAATATTTCAATATCTCAAATCCAGATGTCACGCTAAAAGCGCACCATTGTCGATAATAATTCTGATTTCCAATAATAACAGTAATATGTTCACGTTTTAAAATTGAATAAGGTACACGGTGTAATAATTACTCTAAAACACAGTTTCATGACAGTTCGGAAAAGTTATTTAAAAAACTCTCGCTTTAAGCATTAACATCAATTTCTCATTTATAAAACTTAACAAACAATCCTGGATTTTACCATTCCTCTTATCCAATAAAGTTAAAAAATAATCTTACTGCCATAGATATTCCCTGGTTGGACGCCGGCGCCGTTAGAAGATCTTGTATAAGGGTAGAAGGGTGAACAAACTTCGCTTCATACTAATTTGTAATACAACAAACCCCCAGCTCAGCACAATTTATAGATTTAGTTTACAACTAAATTTAAGTGTATTATACTATTAAGGGATCTGAGAACAAAAACTAGACATGTGACGTTTTTGTAAAAAAAAGCCTAACGATGTTAAACGTATTTTTTACTCTAAAAATTTTTCGATTATTATTTTCAACAATAATAGAACATATGCACGTGACTGCATTGGTTACTTTTTTGTGATTGGTATTTCATTGTAACAATGATTCTGTTGCAGGTTTAGTTTCTAGTGTACCGGCGAGCAATCGCGTTACAAATAATCAATTACAAATCATTGTTATAACCGAATACTGTTACAATCACTGTTAAAGTAATGGTTTAGATCATCAGTAAAAATAATACTAGTGCTGTTTAACCATTGTATCATCATCCACGTCGATCACTCATGACTGATCTTCTTAAACTCTCGCCCACTTTTCTCGGCATCCTACAGATCTTAGAGTTGTCACCAGAGGAGTGTATATTGCCTTTTCCACATAGTCAATCCAAGTTTTCCTCTCCATCACAATATACTTCTCCAAGCTATCTTCCCTTCTCACAAGGTGCCCAAAAAATTAAAGGATTCGTCGGATTACGGTTGAGAATCTGTCCTTGATGTTCAGCTCCTGCAGAATGAAGTCATTCGTGCGTCTCGCAGACCACGGGTCCACATTATTTCAAACAATGACATCAATTCGTCTTCTCTCCCTTGCCTTCAGGGTCCATGAGTCCACAGCATATGAAATTACATATTATCAAAATATTTATTTAAACAAGGACTAATGATAGATTATGTTTCATAGCCCAGAATATATCTCCAGACAGGATGAAGATTTTAAAAATAATAAATGAGAAAATTATCATAATATAATTGAAGGACACGTGTTTCACAAAAAAAATTGGTATAATTATATAAAATAAGACATTTTAAAAATTGCTGGAACGTACATGATATAAGATGGGCTTTATTGAATAAGCTCTTCATCATTTCAAAAAAGGTGTTTTTTGGAAACGTTTAAGAACAAAGTACAACCTTTGTGTAAGGGTTTTTACGCGAGGCTGGTCATTTAGGCTTCGGGTCCTGTTCTTGTTTTTAAAAAGAAAAAAAATTCTTTGCTCAAAGACAAATTAATTGTTATCGTTGTTTCTTCTGGTGGTTTATTACATCTCATATATTATCGTTATTTAAATAATAAAATATTAATTCGATTAATTATATATATTCTCATACATATATCGTTATACACAGTTGTATTCATAATTTCAGCCTCATACTTGTGCTTAGGCAAATATTTTTGTTTTATTATTATATAAATATTAAATAATTTATAATAATAAAATTATATATATATATATATATTTATATATATATTAAATAAAAAATAAAAAAAATTTTTTTTAATAAGAAATATATCGTTTTATACACAGTTGTATCATAATTTCAGCCTCATACTTGTGCTTTAGGCAAAAATATTTTTGTAGATGCCAATTTTATAAATTAAATCTTAAATATTTAATTAATATATAATATAAAGATATACATATAAAATCAATTTTATCGAAAAATATTGTTGTTGCGCCACCGGGATTCGAACCTGAATTGAATTGATAATTCTGGCGTCTGCTATCAGTTTACTCAAAGGTATTTGAGATTCTGTAAAAATTAGGTAGATGGCTCTTTCAAATAATGGATTTCAAATAAACGATTAAATGTATTAATATCAAAAAGGTACCATATAGGTTCGAAAATTGTCACTAAAAATATTGTCGCAGTAGCATAGTTGGATAATGCACCTTCCCCGGTTAGGAAAGAGATCCAGGTTCGAATCCCGGTGACGTAACAATAATATTTTTCGATAAAATTGATTTTATAAGTATATCTTTCTAATTAATATATTTAATTCATTTTTAAAATATCACAGACCTATGTTCTGAATAATTACAACTTCACAATAAGAATGTGTTCTCCTAATATTACAATTTGTTTATTCTAATTATAACCTACAATATGATTTAGTAAAATAATATTAATTAAATAGTTACAGTATAATCTTTTATAATGTGAACATTTTATACATACTGAATCTCTGCAACGAGGTGAGTGAAAATTAAAAATTAGTGAACTAAAATGATCTACACCATCTATGTAATAAGTTTGTTAGTATGAATGCATCACACATTCACGTTTTTTTTTCAAAAAGTCTAAATTCATGGGAAGATTTTCTGATTGAATTTTTGATTGCCCCAGACTAAACTGGGATAAACAGCAACAAACACTGTGTGATCACAGATTGAATCTTGATTGGTCAGTGAATACCAAAACGGCTCAAGACCCTCCTAGGATAAGGGAACGAAAAATATGACGGTGATGATTTTTTAATGTTTAAAAATTGCGTCCTCGAAAAATATATGACGAAGAAGTGACCAAATAAATATTATTATCATGATGACTATATATTTTATTCAGTACCCACCAAACGAACAATGTCAATCTTACGTTTTGACGTCACATGTTCAAAAATTAAAACATGTCTATTCAAGAAATTTAAAAAGTTGATTACAAATATAATACATAACGTAAATAACAAAAAACATAAAAAATTGATTACAAATATAATATATAGCTTGCACACACACAAAGAACGATGCCAGGCAACTGTTTTATGACAAATTACATTTTAAAATGTCAAATAATATCCCTTTCTTCATTCCCAGTGAACTGTATACATAACACTGATACGCGATATTTATATATGACCACGAGAGCACTCGTTTTACTAAATGGATTTAATTTTTTTATGTTGTCTGGAAGATTGTTAATGAGTTATTTTTGAAAATATCTAAAGCAACATAAAAAAATTATTTGTTCAGTTAAAAATGAAAAATTATAACTTTTTTTAGGAAAACACATTATTATTGTGAATTTACAGTTTTTTTTCAGAACATATTCAGTATTTTAAATTAAATGTATCAACTAGAAAGATATAATGAAAAAATCAATTTATCGAAAAAAAAATT
Organism: Eubasilissa splendida; assembly: GCA_031772225.1. Classification (NCBI taxonomy): domain Eukaryota; kingdom Metazoa; phylum Arthropoda; class Insecta; order Trichoptera; family Phryganeidae; genus Eubasilissa; species Eubasilissa splendida. Next base: position 13,460,621 of record CM062855.1, on the reverse strand, counting down.
TTGGTTATTTTACTTTTTTTGTATATTTTTCTAACTGATACATTTAATTTGTGTTAAAATAATTAATGTGAAAACTATTTACTTAAGAATCGGTGCTGATAGATTCGACATGAACGCTTACTATCTTCGATATTTATACCTATTATACGTAAGGTGATCGTTGCGTTCGTCTCATTTAACTAGTTTAATTGCGTTCATCTCAATAAACTGGTTTAATTGCATATAATTTCCATAAAATAGATTACCAGCTAGATTGGATGTATTCAGAGGAAAAATCTTGCCATTCATTCTAAATTCTTAATACAATCGCTTACCTTTGTATAAAGTTAATTTGGATCTGCATTAACTCGGGATTAAATGAATACAGGCAGAATAATTTAGTACATTACAATGGATTTTAAATAAGTATCACGAGATTTCAAAAATATATTCAAATCATTATTTTGAAACATGCTCGAGAGTGGGTAAGTGATTTGGGGTTTACACGCTGCGAAGAGATTAAGAAGTTTGAGGTTCGTGGACCTGGGGGAGTACGCCTACAAACCGTAGGACTATATTTTTTCTTAGATATGTTCGAAACAAACTCTACATCCCTAGAGAGATGGGTAAGTAGAATGTTACCCACTTCTCCACAATGATTACTCACCCGTATTGGTATGTGTTTTATAGCGTAACGAGTATGGTATTATGGATTTACGTTTGTGTGGGTATGTGTAGACTATAATCAGAAAGGTTTTGCATGTTATGTTTTAAATAATAAGATGTCATTAATGGGAGAGAGTGGATGTCCCATTATTCCATCCACCACTTTCGTCACCGTTGGAAAGTTGCGTACTGTATTTCGCCTATGTATGTGTTGCAGGTTTGCAGATTATGAGAAAGATAGCTATTGACTGTTGACACTGAGTTTATTGTACTCATAGAGTTTACAAATATGGAGAAGTTAAGCTGTACGCGAATTTACGCTGTATTTTCTGTGTTAACTAACGCAAATTTGGTGCCACTCGCGCAATCAATGATCTCCGCGACTTTTTTAAAAAATATGACTCGATTGTAACGAGTATTTTAACGCTGACATTATAAAGTAAAAAATACGTCTTGTTCACACAAAGGTTTAATTTTTGAAGAATAAATACTTTTACTGTTGTATAAACCTATCGGATTTATGTTTCGTCGGATATGTGTGTAGAATGCCCCTAGCCCCGCAAATAATGTTCCAAATACCTCTCCTATTTATACACTTCATATCTACTTATCACTTACTCGTCTGTGGGTAGAATTTATTTAATATTTTAAACCAGATTATTGGGACTATCGTTCATAATACAGTGTGCATTAATAAATATGTTGTTCTTCAAGCCCTTGTGCGTTTTTCATGCTTTTCTTCCAATCAAGATATAGGAAAATTGCTGAGACTGCAACTAGTAACCTCACTTTATATTGAAATGGCATTTAAACAGATACATTATTTAGTAAATTATTTTTATTGCATGTGGTTGATTTGGGCGTAGCGTAGCGCCGGAGAGTGAGGGGCTTCCTAATTTTATTAGCTATCCAAACCAAAGTCAAGAAGTTTATTGCCCGGCATAAAAGTCAAAATAATATTTCCCGATTCAAATATGAATCCATTCCTAGGCAATAATACACCAAACAGTTTGACAATGAAGCTAATGTCCCGGATTTACTGTCGTAAATTTTGGCACGGCTTCGATTCGACGTCTAATGTCAAACCTAGCGGCGTGTTTTACGGTTTGGTACTTCGTTCACAGATGGCGCTAGTCGTGTTTTGTGATTTAACGTCGGCGACGGAATCACTTCGCGTTTATTCAAAAGCTCGGATACATTTTGTCCCGGCAGTTTTATGACGTCATCGCTTTGTGAACTCTGTCATTGGTTCTGGCCGCGATTGTGAAATGTAAGTTTATCGTGAAAATTGTGGTGCCTAATGCGCTAATGTGATGGTGATTTCGAATGCCTAATGTCTGACAAATAATGTTTAACCTCCGAGTGAAATGATTGATGGAATCTTTTTGAAAATATACCCAAATAACAATGTTATAAATGTGATTTATAATAATATTATTTGTCCATCAATCAAATTAAGGAAATTTTATTTTTAAAACTTTTGACGGGTAATTACTTACGTGTCGTGTGATTTTCGAGAAATGTTGGTAGACATTTCTCGAAACTCAGTTTCTTTATCCTTTGTAACTAATTCTTAGCGTTGCCAACCGACATAAAAATGGTAAAACTTTAAATGAAATAACATTTTTTACAATAATAAATTAAAATTTAAAGCGATGTTTTTTAACATTAATAATTTAATAAAAATGACGCTCACGTTATATTGGAGAATTATATGTTCATTCCGTACTTTAGCTTTGTCAATGCCGTGTCACCACCCTCCTTTCATTATTGGAGGTACTCTGGTAATAGCGTAGATAGGTAGTTTGCTGATAGCATAGAAGGACAAATAATTTGTTAGTATAGTAGTTTTAATAATTTTTAACCCCTAAAATGAAACCATGAATTGATTTGAAATTCATAGAATTTACAAAGAAATCTAATTATGGTCGTAAAAGAAGCAGAAAAAATGAACAATTTATAAGCTTCACGAAAAAACCTCCCTATTAAACATAACATGAGACAAGAGGTTTAAAACTGCTACATTTTAAATAACAAATAACATTGATCGTACTGAATCCCAAATGATGATAGCAATCAAACAGATTTTGACTAAAAATTGTCATCTAGTAACACTGATAAGTATAACTGACGTATTTGTATGTCATACCAAATTAAGTTTATATTTAGTAACATTTTGATTTATTTTTGTTTTCTAAAAATACGTACATGAAATTGGAGTCACTAGTAAATATTAAGTACAATTTATTATCAGAACATTATAATAGCCTTACATTTTATTTTTATTACACAGAATTTACTCCCCATCCCATATTCTTTCCTCTTCTCCCTTCTGTTACCTCTGAAAAATTTTTTTTTTCACTTTTCATTCTTGTCATTAATTTTTGTTACCGTGTAAGTGTATTAAATAATTCATAGAAAACATGTAATCGAATAAATTTACTATTATTTTTGTTACCATCTTAACTATTTTTGATTAACTGTATGTTTTCCAAAATAAATAAAATAAAATAAAACCTTTTATTCAAAATACTGGCCCAAAATTCCAAGGGTCGCGTTATGTTAAAAATATACTTCATTGCCAATAATTTAATTTTGAAAGCTGGCTAATGGTTCAATCACAATTGACGTATAATATTAGACGTGAATTTCTTTACATTGCTTCACCTTCGAGATTTTGCTACCCGGTCACCACTACGATAATATTCACTTGTTAACTGAAATATTGGCATTGCAACCAGTCACGAATTATTACTGCGGTCGCAATTGTCTATAAATAATATTAAAGGAAATGAGTGTGTTCCCTAAACTGTAATACGACTATATTAGGTACCGTACGTAGGTAGGTAGGTATTTAATAGAATGTCTCATATTCTAAGGTTTGAATTTACGTTATGTTATTTTATATAAATAGATATTACAAAAAGTATATGTGTTTTTGAGTTAGGTATGCAGATTTATTCATAATAAACTGTTATTTCTGCAATACAAAAGGTATGGGAGGTGAAAGAGTATAAAAAGTATCTAATGAGTTCGAAGCTAGTTACATCATAACGACGCATCGCACAAATATCATTGTTTTACTTTTAAGTCTATTTATTTAAAAGAGTCGATGCTATTTACATGTCTGTAAAAATTTGGTACGCTTGTTAATGTAGTTGGTCAAAAATTAAATCCTCAATCTTGAAAAAAAAACTTATTTTTCTATCTCCTGGTGCGAAGACTTGACAATTTGTAGGCATGTTTTTTGTTATTAAGTCGATTTATTACATAAAATAAGGAAATATAATATTTATAAAAGAAATAAGAGAATATATTGGCGGATTTAAAAAATAATGAATAATGTGGGGATGGAATGGTCTGCTCCTTTGCAATTTTATGTCTACCGGGAGAATGTTTAGATTACTTTTCGAATTTTACTGATTTATTGTCCTCATAGCAGGTAAACAATATTTTTTTCAATTCTCACGATCAACTTTTATGTATCAGAATAATAAAACGCTTTTTGCTTCTACCATTTCTTCATCATTATCTTTCTATTCTGCCTCGCAAATATTAAACAACTTTTTTTTTTCAAAAATACTAGAACTACGCGTACCTTTAACTAATCTATACTCCGTGAATATACAAAATTATATTCCGGTTAAAATTTCAAAATAATGAAATCAATTGTGATTGTGTTTAATTTATTAAAAATATACCTACCCAATATAATAAAATAAAAAATACTAAGTATATTTGGCGTTAGTTACGTTTGTGTATGACATTTGTCACTTTTCTTTTTAAACTAGTGATGCCCAAATCTTTTATTATTATTATTATTATTAAACATTCATTACATATATAATTTTAAATCGTTCTAAATGTGTCACAATTTCATCCTCACCAGATTTACGTATGGGTTACTTTTAATTCGTGCTTACTTGTGTCGCGTTAATTTTTTCCATTGTTTTATACGGGTAATTCAATTATTACAATTGCTTTTGTGTCGCCATTGGTGCTTCTGTGTCACGTTTTAGTGGTTCATGTTTCGTTATGTCGTTAATGTAACAAGGTTTTAAGAATTAATTAATAAGATAAAGGTAAACCAATTAACATTTACTTTCCATCAACTTGCTTCTTCGCGGGGATAAATTAAACGCGTTATTATACCACTTTTGCTTCGTTCTCGCTCATTTTCATGCATACTCGTCAATTGTTGAAGCTTTTAATAAGACTATGCCACCGTTCTCTTCTCACTCATTTCATATACCTAATCCATCTTAGCGATCCTTTCTTAATTCTACCGACAACGCTATAAACAGTATGAGCAGAAATTAAATTCATGAATGAACAAGTTAGGAATGTAGATTTACTCGAGTTATATGATCATTATTATCATTATCAGTCATTTTCTATTTGCTGCTAGATTAAGGGCTCTCCAAGTGTCCCCCACTTTTATCTATCCATTGTTATTTACTGCTACATATTTAGGCAGAGATTAGCGGTTTCATCACATCAAATCAGCAGGTTTTGGGGCGGCTTGTCGGCTTCTTATACCCCTCGGTTACCACTGTGTTTGTCCATCAATTGGTCGTCCTCTGAGCGATGTGGTCTGCTTTTTTTTCAAGTGTTTTATTATATAGACTAATCTGGCCCGTTCTCTTATCAATATATAATAAAGCATATTATAATAAAGGTAAAAAAAAATGCATAAATCGGAAATGATTAGTTTTACGATACACACTATTAATAAAGTAACACTAATATTTCATCAAAAACGGAATGCAATGCAATCTTTTGAAAATAAACAATCACCCATGAATATTTCTCGACTATCTTTTCGGCGCTCCATTTTACAATCCGTTTCACCTGTATCGGAACGGATTTAACGGAGCGTTAACGGAAATCTTAACGGAACACTTCTATTCTGCTGCCAGTCTGACGCTGCATACGACAGGCAATCTTTTATACTTTTCATATGAAAAATATCCACAAAGAGAACTTATTCCAATAAATTCTATCAGTTGTATTACATACTGGAAATCAAGTATTGCAATATCATTATAATTTAGGATAAAGTCACTAATAAAGTTGGAATGGGAAAATCTATCTTATAGTCAAAATTTGAATATGTCCAAAAACGCACAATTACTGTATTTTCATCTACAAAGGCACTGTTATTAAACAAATAATAGATATCTCATAGCTTCGTCTCTATGAGATATCTATTATTTGTTTATCTTATAGTCCATTATTCATTATTGAGCGTAATGGTTCTGGACTCAATGTGACTGCTTGCCTTGATAATAATTTTCCCATCTTCTCGATCTCCTGTTGCAATCTTCAATCGTGTCATTTATTTTATTTTATTCATCCATATTGTAGAGCAGTGTTTTTTAAACTGTATGCAATGGCACACTATTGTGCCGATGGGGCTTTTATTGACACCAATTTTTTTTATAAAAGTGTAATAACATAACATCAATTCTTCTAACACTAATACACCAATTATTATATATTATATGCCCCCGTCCTATCCGTACTGTACCGCCGAATTGCCGCGTCACTTCGCGGCAATTTTTTTTATAAAATATCTTTTCTGGATTAATTATTAGTTAAGTTTTAACTGTACTTTGAATTTTATTATAATTTTTATACAAATGTGCTTTTTATTTTTGTAGTACATATTTGATAAACTCGACTTGAAATGAGTAATCTTAGAGTATATTTAATAGCTTTGTGCATAATTTATTTTAGTGCCCGCATACAATTACTGAATCTGAAAAATTATTGAATTTAATCATTCTTTGGATGGAATTGTTTGCATTATATTTTTTTCGTCATATTTTTTCACCTACTCTTTTCAAATTAATTTAGACCGTTAGACTTCCCCGGTGCGAGTATGGCGGGAACACAATGCCAATACCTTAAAGTGCGATACATCCGGTAGGTGGCGTGATAAAACGTGCTTCAGTAAAGACGAGCCACGGTATCATTCGTTCATTTGTAAGTGATGGCTGATCTTTCAAACAAGTATCCCTATTTCCATAAGGATGAACAGAGAAATAAAATATATTTTTTTATATCATTACAATTTCAGTCACAGTTCGTTTCAAAGTTAGTAAGTGCTAGATTATACGTGGTCTACTATATATTGTTCTGGTTCACACTATGATATTCGCTCTAGCCAATGAGAATATATAGGAAGCAGGACTCTGATATGGATACCATTGTGGGAGACGATTCAGTAAGGGTTGTGGGAAATACATGTGAAAAAATTAATCAATACATTATTATTACTATCTACTATGTACAGAATAAAATCTATATTTTCTCGTTTTCGTATTCTTTCTCAGTTGTTAGTTTTTTTAATCTTCTGGATATTTTAACTGACTAATATATACATGCGCCAAGGTTAAGTATTACGTTTTCAGGGTGTACTCCGTCAATAAAAACTCAAGTTGTTTCATATTGGATTTATTCAACAGAACTGGTTACAAAATTTTTACCGACATCTTATATATTCAGATTGCCTGCCTACTTGAGCATTTTATGTAGCAGACGTGGCATAAATAGGACGTTATATTGTAGGACACGTATTTTTACATACGAATAACGTGGGAATTATCGCAAGTAGAGCTTGCAGGTGTTCTTCTTTTATCGTTAAATACGGCACACGGGAAATGTTGTATATGGAGCGTCATGTATTTGTTTTTTTGTTGGTAGATATAGTTGATTAATTTACTTTATATTAAAAATACCACAGACCAATATTCTGAAATTGAAACTTCACAACAAAAATCTGTTATGTTTAAAATTATTAAATAGAAAAACGTAATATTTCTAATTTCGTAGGTAAGGTACCTACTTATTATTTAAACCTTTTTTTTTAGAAGTATACTGTTTATGAGTGACGAGCTCAAAACCAAAAACCATGAGTCAGTCACTGATATCTTTGAGTCACACTCACTATTAGTGATTGAATATAATATGGGAATATTATTATTTTAATTTTATTTATATTTGGTTCTGAACTGTGATTAGGCGCATGTGCACATAAAATGAAAATATTAATGAAAGAATGACGTTATATTTCGTAATAAACTCCATCTAGTAGATTCTGCCAAAAAGGTTTTACGCTTTTAACCTGAAAAATAAACTCACATTTTTTAAGGGATTTTCATTCTCTTTGTGATGATATTATATTATATATTATTTACTAGAATACGTTTTCTACGCAAATGTAGTTTAAATAACATAAGTAAACATGGTCAAAATTATGTTTTTTAAATTTATTTATTTCATGTATTGTGATGTCGTGTGGCGCATGCGTATTAGTAATGAAACTGTGATAACAGTCACAGTTTTCAATCACTGATATTATCGAATATCAATCACAATCACACCAGTGAGTAAAGAATAACATTTTTTCCCATCACTACTGTTTATAATGTTCGTTATCAAAGTTTCAGTATTTGTTTGTGGTGTTTAATAAATATAGAAAAAGATCTAAGTCAGAATAACGTCCAAAGACGAGTTTTATACACTTATAAAAATATATAAATAATTATTAGTTAATTAATTAACCAAAAAGCAACATAAACACTCTCGAAATATTGAATTGAGCTCAAGAATTGTTGAAAAATCCCCAATCCCGGATCCGGATATCTCGAGTGCGGGTCTGCAGCCGAGTGGTGTAAACACTCGCATAAGTAAGTCACTTAACCAAGTCAGGTTACTCACGCTACATTTGCCGCCCGCTGAATTGAATTGAATTCGCATTATCATAACTTGTATTAACTTCGGGAGCAGGTAGATATACACACCCGGGCCCGGGTCAAGCGGTGGAGCACATCTAGGAAATTGGACTGAATTGAAATTGTACGTTTCTTATCTGCGGGTGTCGGCAGAATGGGCGTTGCGGGCTATATTGTATTGTGATTCGGCGTGTACAATACAGAGAACGTTGATATTTTTTATAAAATCATATTTTTATTGTAACGTTGCAATAGTTTTTTGATCATCAAAGTTACTTAGAAAGATACCGCAGACTACCAAATATATAGACATGAACTAATCTAAATTCCTTGTTTCAATTTGATGTCACCTACGTGATCAATTTGGTACCACTTACGCAATCAGATAGTTCCGCGACTTTTTTTAAACATATGACTTGATTGGAACGAAAATTTTAACGCTGACAATATAATAATAGGTGGGTAAACATATGATCTGATAAACTTTTTCTTATACTTTTTGTTTAACAAATTATCTGTTTATTTAATATTATAACCATTATTAATTGCCAAAACCAATGAATAGTGGTTTAAACAAAGTATTTTGTCTAAATTTATTACTGGCTAAAATCATTTATTTATAACCTCAAACTTATTTAATTTCAAAATTCCGTGGAAATACATGGAAGAAGAAAAAACAGGGGTAGGGGATAAAATCTTACTTACTCTAGGGTACTTTTTTTATTTAGCATTACACCGCTGTATATATGTATATATATATATATTGTTACGGAGCCTTTCGGCCCTAGAGGATAGGAAGCCATAGGGGTCGCTCATATCTAGCTCAGTCTGGTTTCTGCAAGTGTGTGTGTGTGTACTCTGGTGTCGCCTGCTATCTCGGATGGGATGATAATGAATTAAAAGGTACTCTTTAATTATCACATTATACAATTTATTCACAATGAGCACAATTTATCTCGACATTGAATGCGCGTAAAATATTCTTTACATCTTTTTTCTTGAGATCAACTTTCCTGTGAGAGAGATCACTTAAGTTTATCGTGTAGCACAACATTAGCCAACGCTGCCGTGGGGTGCCGATGAGGCTGTGGACCCGGGCTCCCACACACCCGGGCCGCCACACACCCGCGCCAGAATTCATCTCTTGCTCCAGAAGATTTCCATCGCCATCCCGACCAAGCCGTGTCATAACGCACATCCATCGGTCATCACTTGCATACCGCCTCCTTCCTCGCTGCAGCGCCACCTTGCTCCTCAACCCGCGGGTGGACCAGGTTCATACATCTCTGGGTCCACCGCGGAAGCTCTTCTAATTTACGATATCTCGCACCGCAATTTCCCTCGCGGGAGCGGTACATCGACGCGCTACTAGACCACCGAGCGCCTCTCGCAAGAATCACGTGTTGCCTGCTGTGCTGGTCCGTTTGTCCTTTTTCAACCTCCGCACTGCTAATCACCGCCTTGTATGTCGGTAAAAAAGGCTGCTAAGGCGTCGGCGACCATATTAAAACATCAATATAAATATAAATTTTCTTGGTTATACCACGTCTGTTGATCCTGGGAAGGATCACAGTTGTCCCAAAGATTTGGGTAAATCTCATTACTTATCTTCAGGTAAGTGACTTATCGGTGTCGCTCTAAAATGCCGGCAGTTCAACGCTAAGTGAGTTAAACTAATATTTACATTGTATGATTAGGGCATTTACGACTTAATGTTGGGGGTATGATTGGACACAACAGGACTTTAAAAATAAATAAATAAATAAATATTAATTAATAAATTTCACCGCACAAATGTAGTAAGATGTTGGTTCATACATTGATCAAAACTAAACTTAAGCACTCGAATTTCAAAAGATATTAAACTTGTCAAGAATAACGATATTGAAACAGATACCGAAAATCAGCAATAATTGGTGAGCACATTGTCTCTAGTGGAATAAATCATTTGGTGAGATATAATCTAACTGAAACTCTAGCTGTAGAAGAATATTATATTCCCGGTACATAATTAAGATTATAAATCATTCATACAATAATTCCGTTAGAGAAGAAATCTTTAAATGTCCCAGAAACTTGGCGTCTGATTTTGAAGAATTTGCGTTAAAATACGTTTGGTATTTTTTTAAGCTTACGCCCGCATTTATTTATAAAATATTCATTTACGATCAATAAATCAATTACGATGAAATGTTTCTATAAATGTAATATTTTAGGTAACCCAGTGGCGTGCAGTCAGTACTTATCTAGAAATTATGCGAAATAATTCGAAATAAAATATGTATCTCGCAATATTATTACCACAATTATTCAGATTTTAATGTATTATAACATTATGTCAGATAAATATTTAAATTCGCTTTACTTTCTAAAAATTTTATTTTTTTACTTTATTTTATTTTACTAACGGAACGTGGGGTAATCCATGTAAGTACTTACTTTAAGAAATAAATCTATATAATTAGAAAAAAAATATAAATGAATAACACAAGACATCAACGATATTCTATCAACGTTTCTACATGTTTTAGCTCCGAAACTGTACAACACACTTAACACTAACTGGAAATTGTTCACTTCCAAAAAGATTACGCAAATATTGACTCAATATATGATTTCGTTGAGTAGAGATCAGTCAGAAGCATTGATGTCCAACATTCTAATTAATAATTAACTTATGTTTTACAACACATTCACAACATTTTTTTATTTTCTCTATTTTTTTAAAATCTATGTCAAATCTTTTTTTCAAATTTTACTTAAACAACACCACAATAGCACGAAAAAAACTGGCGGTAAAAAACTTAGCACAGGCGGTAGTCTATCAAAGTAGCGAAGGCAATGATATGTGCATCAGAGGTGGATACCTACTGCACCCCACACAGTAAACTAATTAGTGTATAATATAATTGTATGTTCACTTCTAATTTACAAAGAAATTATGTTAATAAAGGTTTAAATAAATATAATTATGTAAATACAAATAATAGGTTGAAATAAAATTAGTCGTGGCGGTGGCGTTATGTCCTCTTTTAAATTAATACAATATTCAATATTGCCATTGGTAATTTTTTTATCGTTGTTACACGATTGAAGTTGAAAGGAAATTAATCAGGTAGAGAGTGTCTCTTTTAAAAGTAATGACAAAAAATAGGTTTCAACCATTTTCACAATCTTTAAATAAGTACATTCCAAACGGCAACAACTTTCGCACCAATCCAATAATTAACTGTTCTAAAGTAATATAACTACAATGCCAAAAAAGTTTTGGTATTTTTATTGCGTCCTTTTGGATGCCATGAAGTGAATATTATCAACCCACTTGCATCATAGTTTTACGCTTCCGATGGACGAATTTCTTGGATGGCTCTTGTGGAATAACACTTTGCATTCTGGCAAGAGGATTTGCGGCTCAAGTCCTTAGTGGCGAATCGTTTGTCACAAATGATGCGCAGTCTAGCTACGCATGTCATTTAGTGCTGCAAAGAAATTCTAGCGTTTGGCGATGTCCTCTGGTGAATTATCTGTCGGGAGACTTGAAAAAGCAGCATGTTTTTTGGATCACGAGGATGGCTTGTCGCGGGTTGCTTGTAACGTTCCCGATCGACAAAAAGCTACCCCGTGATAAAGACCAAGTAGGAAACACTTCTTTAGGTTAATATAAAGATAATCCTGTTTTGTTTGTATAATTTGTAAAACTAATTTTCTTATATGGATTGAAATGCCTTCGTATGCATTTCTTTAGGTTAATACGAGGTCACTTTCTTATTTATTTGCACAAGTTAGAATTTAATTATTTTATTGAATAAATATATGATTGTTATTATGTCAGACGAGTTTGTATTTCTTAATTACACACACGTTCACAGTCTTCTGTGTTTAGGTTATGGGTATATATTTCTGTAACCATGGATATTTATTTATTTGTAATACTTAAAATTAATTCTCTCGTACTTATAAAATCATACTATTACGTATTTTTTAATCGATTCTATTCCGTACGAAAGTTAAATATAAATCATTAATATCGCGCCTCGACTGTCAGATGGCAATCCTGATGAAAAAACATTAGTTGAATAAAATTTAATTTAAAGTCATTAGTAATTCAATTTGAATTGATTAAATATTTTTTCTGTGTTTGTGTTATTATTGCCTTTCTGTGAATTATATTTTCTATGAAGCTCATCGTGGCGGTAATGTATATATCACAAAACTAAATAATTAGTGTACTACACCTGTCTTAGTCAAAATGATGACTGTGACAGGAAATAAATATATGTTGCGATATGGAGATAAAAAATCTATATACATGTATAAAAATATTTTTCTACCGCCATTTTATTAAATAAAGTTTTGGAAGTAGTCTAGATACATGGAATTCCCTGTACGTATATCCTTTCGTTCCTTTTCGACTACTTTACGGAATTCGATGAAGTCGAATTTATCGCGTATTTGAAATATTATGGCAATAAATTTTGTATATTCCAGTGCGTAAAAGTTTAATGCGTGACAATGGATAATGTAGGAAGAATTCATTTTGCTAAAAGCCACGAATGTTTGTATTGGAAAATGGTTTTAATAATTTACTTTTTATCAATAAAATCAAACCCTCCATTTCACTGAAATAAAGCTGGGATTAAATATGAATGTACCTGCTATTTTTTCATTGTTCCTATATACTCGTACATGCTAAAATATTAAAATATATTTATTATAATTAATTGAAAAGCTTCATAATTAATGTTCTTAATATTAATAAAATAATAGATTGATTTGTTTCAGGTATGCGTGAAAACTCTTTTCGTTTAATGTCTCAATATGTTGTTAAAATTTTAATGTTTTTTTGGTATTATAGGTATATAATTTATTAATATGTTTATCTTGACTAAGTATCAGATATCAAATTTTTTAAAGTTGTATATATGTAGAGATTGATGGGTGAGAATTATGAACGATATATTTACATAAAGTGATCACGTTAGCCAGCTAAAGGTAGGTCTTTAGCCCTGTAATTTCCCCATATTTCTATATATTAATATAATAAAAATAGCTTCGTCTCTATGAGATATTTGATATGTATTTAATAACAGTGCCTTTTTAGGTAAAAAATCAGTAGTTGTGTGTTATTGGACATATTCAAATATTCCTATAATATGAAAATCTTTCTTGTCAAAAATTCAAATGTATCGCAATTGTAATTCGGAGAGGACTACTAATATATTATACATTTATATTAAACAAATTATAAATAGTAGCCGCCTAAGCCTAAAACACAACATAAAATGTGTGAGACTACCCCTGCAACAATGTATACCGGTTTTGGGCAGATTTATGTTATAAATGCCACAACGTTATATATGTACTTGGGCGTCAAATGGTATATTAAACAACCGTATAAAATAAATAAAAATATATAATAATTAAACACAATTTCTAAGTGATCTTACCTGCAAACAACAGTGTATGTCATCCAAGATGGTCGACGTTTCGTTTATTTATTAACATTTGTAAAAAAAAACGATATACAGTGTTATTGCAGGTGGTCTAATATTTGTACATATAATCATCAGCTGTTTTCTGTCTACTACTAGATGAAAACCTCCCCTTATGTATTTTATTTGTCCATTGTTATTTCCTGCTATGCATTGGATAATTTCATTATTTCAGCGAGTTTTAGGGCAGCCTGCTGGCTCCCCTCGGGTACCACTGGATGACTGAGTTTTTGTTCAACGATTGTCCGTCTTCCGGAGTGGCCTGCCCATTACCATTTCACCTTCTTGACGTGTTCTACTATATCGACATCAGTTATTTGTTCTTTTATACGCACGTTTCCTTTTCTGTCTCTTCGTGTGATGTGATGTAATGTAATGTGATGATTTGCAGTGCTTAAGTATGGCTGCTAGACATGAACTCTCAATAAAAGACAGGACCAAAATCTGAGATGAAACGTAAAGAGACACGGAAAGGTGTATGTTGGGCACCAAACGAATTGTAGCCTAATTTAAAATATATATATATGTAGATAGATAAAATAATGTGTTTTGACAAACTCGGAGGGAGAGGGTAACATTCCCCCCCCCCTCATTAATATTAAATTCATTAAAACCTTCCAAAATTATGACCATATTATGATATGATTTTTAAATACTAATAAATATATTAATTAGAAAGATATACATATAAAATCAACTTTTTCGAAAAATATTGTTGTTGGTACCCGGATTCAAACCTGGATCTCTTTCCGGAAAGGTGTATTAACCGACTATGCTACAGCAGACAGTACTTTTGACGACAGATTTTCGAACCTATATGTTACGCTTTTCAAATTAATACATCCATGTTCGAATCCCTGTAGCAACAACAATATTTTTCGATAGAATTGATTTTATATGTATATTTTTACTTATTAATATAAATGTATTAGTATTTAAAATATCACAGAACTATGTTCTGAATAATTAAAACTTCACAATAAGAATGTGTTCTCTTTAATGAGATGATTTTTATTTGAATTACCGATTATATAAACTGTTCGCAAGTTTTAGATCGGGTGGCTGCACTGCACTATTAAAATTGTTAACGTGATATGTGAGAAAAATTGCGATGAAGAATGTAGAATTATAGGTATTTGGATATTTTTATTTCAACAACGTATGTGAGCTAAAACGCGTATCAATATGTTTTAACATCAATGGCTTCCAAAATTAGGGATATATTTCATTTTAAGATAGCTTATGATCTTACTCCGTGTGTAATATTTCAAAGTAAAGTTCCAACTTTTCACGGAAGAAAGATGGGGGTGGGGGGTATGACCGCATTTAGAAAAGATAACCCAGAAATTCGTGTATATTTTGGGGCAGCTCCTATAAGATTTTGTCTGCATATAATAATCTGGTCACAGAAACCTAATCGTGGGAGAAAATTTATGACCTTACTTTGTCTCCCCCCCTAGTTTAACATTTTGAAGAAAAAGTTTTAAAAGATTTACAGCGCTAACTTTATCTGTTTTAAAATGTATTTTTGTGTCCCCCTAACGTTATGTTAGTAACGCTTACCGTACAATCAGAGATGTCCAATTTTTGGCCCTGGGTGGATATACGCACTCAAAAGCTAAAAACTCGTATTGGTATATATAAATTAAGTATTAACCTTTTGATGTAAGTCTTTTGTATTACTATACTATATACAAGATTGTCACTCAGCTTTAAAACATGGCTGTGCTAGTTTTAAAGATTAGATCTGAAAAGCTCATTTAATACATTTTTTGCGTTATTGCGTTATCGCTACAAGCAGCCTTGATAGTTGAAAATAGTATAAAAAATGTAAATTGGTGCTTAAAACCCCTTCTCAGGTGGGCGCAAAATAGGTAGGTAGGACAGGACGTACGATATCATATATAATAATTACCAGTGGCGTGCACTAAACATGGACTTTAGTTATAATAGTAAAATATACCTAATATGCGATGCTGTTTATCTATATGAAATATTCGTTCTTGGAATTTTTTTTAATAAATAGTTTAAAATGCTTAATATTATAAAATAATACCACGTTTAACTTATTTTGGAACGCATATAATCCAATATGCTTCAAATACACACTTATGGCATTATGCACGTCAAAGTATACTTTTTGCAACACGTCTGCTCAAGCAATGACGTGTATTCAGAACAATATTGCATTTATTTGGTGTACGTTTGGGGAAAATTTTGCCAAAAATTGTATGAAACACACGCGAAACTTTTTTGTTACATTGAATTCTTTCGCTAAAGAGTAGTTCAAGTTAACACGTTTTTTTACGCGTGGACCTATATATGATATTTAATAAGAAATATATTAAGTAAATACGTCATGTACATTTATTTTGCAAATATTATAGTTATGTACAGTCTTTTTGATTGTATAGAGTGAATTCTCCTGATAATTAGCTACTTATATACATAGGATGCAATTTAAAAAGTTTAGCAACGTTTCAGGCCTACAATTTTCAAATTTATGACAGTAGACATGGGTTTGTTTGTTTTCTATTTGTCAAAATTTATTTAAATTCGCCAACAAAGAAAAAACGTTAAACACGAAGCAGGATCTTAATTTTTTTGCGATGTACAATATATATGCGTGAGTTGACAAAGAAATATACTAAATCAAGTAGATATTCGTGCAAAATAATTCGGTATTTTGCACGTCAGCAGTAAGTTTACTGAAAAGTAATCGGCTTATTTAAAGAACGCGATAAAGTAAGAAATTTTAACTTCCCAATATAAATCAAATATACGTGCAAAGTTTTAAAAAAAAAATTTAAGTGAAAATTCTTATTATTTAAAACGTTATATCAGCCTTGTAAAAATTCTTGGAATTTGGAATGATCTCGCGTGTTTGTAGGAAATCACGATGTTTAGCTCACACGACAAAACTCTACCTTAATACAAAGCCCCCCGATCAATGAATCAGCGGGCACGTGACGTAACACCATATAAATGGAACTTCTCTCTCGTTTGATATGACATAGCTCCAGTCAGGCCATCAGCCATTGATTCCTCCAGAGCCGGAGACCACGAATAAAATAAAAACAAACTTTTGAATATAATAATATTAACATTTTACCCTATTTAAGATAACATCACATAATATTCTCGGGTAAAATTGGAAGTAATGCAAAAAAGGAACTTGTGGAAAGCAACCAAAAAATAAACCAATATTCAACACTGGACTAGAATTTGCAGAAAAAAGTTTGAACACTGAGAAAATATTTTTAGAATAATTTTAAATGCACAATAATAACATTAATGTAGCTAAAAAATCAAAATTTACACAGTACGCCCGCTGCCACTACACATAGTGAAACGTGATAAACACGATCGTTTAAAATGATCGATATAGTCACATATAAATATTTCAGCTAACGGTTTTGTAACAAATTGTTCCTGAAAGAAAATTCTAAAATTTTAATTAGATTGACGTTTTTTTTTCTATTCAAAAATATCCTTCAAAAACAAATTGATCATGTATGCCCCATAAAATGAATGTCAAACGAAAACTGTCCGCTTACACAAATGTATCAGTTTATTTTTAATTTGTGTACAAAAATAATGCGTCAACTACAAAATAGAGCTTTATTGTAAGCCGCTATACATTTTAACACATTATACAAACTCGACCACACACCAAGCGTAATAGTATCACTCAGAATAAAATATGTTTTTGTAAATAAATTATGATCATACTTTTGATATATATTGGGATTATCTATTTTACACGAAATAAATATTGGTCATAAATGTTATAATTAAGATATTTAGAAAAAATAAAGACTAATTTAAATTAATCAAAATAATCATAAACACCAATTAAATTTAACCATAACTATCTAAAAAACAATCTAAGTAATAATTTTGAAATAATTCTACACATATTGCATTAAAATCGATTTTTTTTATATTTCATGGTAGTCTAGCACTTTCTAGAATTAATTTTCAAATATGTATTTTATTAATTTTTTCGGACATAAGACAACAATTTGTCGTTTGTTATAGTGTTTAATAATGATTAGTTTCGAAACCAAAATATAACAAAACCACTTCATTAAACACAAAATAACTGTACAATTTTACTAATTATTATAATATTATTACATCCATATCTAATTTGCCACCACGAAACACTTGTGAGAATTTTATGTAGGAGCCGGCAGACAAGTTCAAACTCAAAAAAGCAATAAACTCCCTTGTGGTATTTAAATTTGAAAATTGATCTGAGCCTGAAAATATAGCTAGAATTTTACAAATCCAACGCCGGTCCCTGGAGCAGTAAATCAGGGGTACCCATCAGCAAACTACTCCAGGCACTGGTTTGTGCGAGATTTAGCGGATATTAATTTTCTGTCTCGTGGTTACCTTTTTGATGGAGAGCCACACATAGTTAAGGTTGGAGGGATAGATATATTTGTAGGTGTTGCATAGTGTACATGACAAGCCAACCCTTTGTCTCGTACAAGTTTTTATGTAACGGGTGTTCGTTCACTACTTTCGACAGTTTTTTTTTTTATGTCTACAGTTTTCGTAAATCAAAATGAATTTATTTCCGTCTGAAACGTACTTATTGCGAGAATACACGTTCCATTTTTATTGATTTATTTTTAAACGTTTGAAAAATAATAATACAAGCGAGTTTTATGCAATTTTATTATATTTATTTAGCTTTAAAAATATTGGTAACTTAACTAATCATCTTTGCAGTTTTTTCAGCAGTGGATAAAGCCATAGATGATATGGTACATCTCCATAATCTTATGTCTTGAAACAATAACATTTTTATTAAAATTAACTTTCTTGCTTCTAAATTTTGACAATAATATCTCATTAAAACTGTGTAACAAACATATTAAATTTCCTAGTATCTAATTAAGAAAAAAATAAGTTGTATATTAGTAGCACGTGTAATATTTTTCAAAACAACAACTGTTGATTTGAATTCAAATCAAATGTACGACCTATTATATATTTTATAACGTGCCCGAAATCAGGAATCAGTTTTCTTTATTGCCCTAAATTATAGGTACAGCACGGTTTTTGTAAAAATTTCACCACACGGGCGATAAAATCGAATAATTAATATTCAAAACTTGAAAGCTCAATATCTCAGTTTCGTGAAAATTTCAGATACTTTGTTATTCAAAGGGCACGAATATCACTCTACGTTGCTTCCTTCTATATTCGTCTCGTACATTTTCTTTACCATTCGCTCCTCATACTTTATCATTGTCCGGACTCTTTCTTAATTTTTGTATTTGCCCTTAATTTGTTCTGTTATATATAGTTATGTAGATAGATTTGCTAAATTCCCGCTAATAATAAATAAATAAATTGTATGTGTTTATATGTGGTTTGCACTCTGTGTAATTTAATAATCAGTTTTAAGGTTATGTTAAATTCGGTGAAATGTATCTTTTGTCTTTTATTATGAGTACATCTTATACTTATATTTATTTTCCAACGATTATTCATTGATGTAAGTACATAGTTACAATTAATAAGTACATAATGTTTACATTTTACGTATGTTTACAATGTACTGAAAAATAACATTTTATTATTTAACACATTGATTCTAATAACATTGCAGTTTAATTTTATTTAAAATACCAAACCTATCTCGTTTTTAATTATTTTCCGTCCGACGATGAAAGCGACAGAAACATATATAGGTACCTATTTTAGTTATTGAATGTTTCTCTCTGGATTGTCATTTATTAAATGCACATTGAATATTTTTTTGTATTCAAAATGTGGCGCTGTAATCAATAAGCAAGATTATGCGAGCTCGTGGTATTCGCCGAAATTCGTTAATCTCCGTCGGTATTCGGGTCACGCGTATCAACCGTACAACATAAACATCTGGCGCTGAGTGGCCGGGCCTGCCGGCGACTGCGACGTGAAGTTAGCTGCTCATGTCAACTGGGCTTGTTCGCGGCCGATCAACCGAATGTAGAAATTGTTTAAAGTTATATTCACTCGCGGAGAACAGTTTCGAAGTACGTTTTGTTAATAAATATTACAATATTATTCATTTTTTATTTGAAGAAAACTAATTTGATGTTATTAGAATGAAGTATTTTTCTACCGGTTTTTCGTAGATATTTTGTATATTATAAGAACACACTCAACTAGTTTATATTTGCTTTCTCCAGTTTTATGATAGTGTGATAGTATTTTATCAACAATAGTAAAAATAATTCGAAAGTGATAAACGAACTTGAAACATATCAAGGTCAGTGAAATTAGTGACGTAATCTTGACAAGTCCCGTCGATGGTAAACAAATTTGACACTTGAAGAAAGAGAGGTTAAGATTTTTATATATTGCGATTTTTTATATCAAACAAAATGGCAGTGTCCCAAATAAAAAACTTACTCACACATACACCGATGAAATGTTTCAAATATGTTGGAATTGTATCGAACAAATCATTTTCTCAGTTTACCGCGTTACGTACAAAGTCTGGAGTAACTTCGAAACCCGTATTCAACTGGGAGGATCCGCTTAATCTAGAATCACAGCTCGCAGAAGATGAAATAGCCATGAGGGACACATTCAAGAACTACTGCGTGGATAAACTTTTGCCGAGGATCTTAGAAGCCAACCGTAAGGAACTATTTCATAAAGAGATTCTGACTGAAATGGGAGAACTCGGAGTCTTAGGATGCACCATAAAAGGATACGGGTGCGCTGGTGTATCGAACGTTACTTATGGACTTCTCGCGAGGGAAGTTGAAAAAGTTGACTCCGCGTACAGATCGGCTTTCAGCGTGCAAAGTTCTCTGGCAATGGGAGCCATCTACATGTATGGATCCGACGAGCAGAAGGAAATGTATTTGCCAGGCATGGCGAAAGGAAACATAGTGGGATGCTTCGGATTGACGGAACCTAATCATGGCAGCGATCCGAGTTCCTTGGAGACCAAGGCGAAGTACGATTCAAAAACTAAAACTTATAAGTTATCCGGATCAAAGACGTGGATAACCAGTTCACCTATCGCTGACGTATTTATAATATGGGGCAAAACTGAAGACAATATAATAAGAGGTTTTATAATCGATCGGTCACAAGTGAAATCTGGTCTGTCGACACCCAAAATAGAAGGAAAATTCTCGTTAAGAGCCTCACAAACTGGCATGATTTTAATGGACGAAGTTGTGATACCAGAAACAAATCTGCTACCGAATGTACAAGGTCTCAAGGGACCTTTTGGGTGTTTGAATAATGCCCGATACGGTATAGCGTGGGGGGCGCTCGGAGCAGCCGAGACTTGTCTCCACATTGCCCGGCAATACACCCTCGACAGGAAGCAGTTCCAGAGGCCGTTGGCTGCTACTCAAATTATGCAAAAGAAGATGGCCGACATGATAACTGAAATCAGTTTAGGTCTACAGGGGTGCATTCAAGTTGGACGTTTGAAGGACAGGGGAATGGCGGCCCCAGACATGATCTCCTTAATCAAGAGGAATTCTTGCGGCAAGGCGTTGGACATCGCCCGAACCGCCAGAGATATGCTCGGAGGGAATGGAATATCGGACGAGTACCACGTCATCAGACATGTCATGAATTTAGAAGCGGTGAACACGTACGAAGGTACTCATGACGTCCACGCTCTCATTTTAGGCCGCGCAATTACAGGAATTCCGGCTTTCGCAGCTGCATAATACTCGTCTATCTTAATCAAACATTATTTTTTTATTAAATTCACATTTTTTTACAATTTCAGAGCATATATTTTTGATATTTAATACAAATTAGATGAATCAGTTGCTACTATTTTTCGATAGATATATTTTATCTGTATAACTTTTTAAGTAATTCATCTAATTTTTAAAATATTTTATCTCTCACACAAGAACATCATACTTGATTTTATAATATTATTATTACACTCAAATAACTTTATTTCTATTGTAATTTGTATATTTATATGGGTCTTGCATATACCATAGCATATAAGTAAATTAAAATGTTATGTTTTATTTTATTACCTACGTTTAATTTTTTATTTAATCGTCAAACGATTTAAATTATTCACATTTTTGTATATTTTAAAAATAATATATTAAGTTATATATGTGTTTTTTATTAAATCGTTAAACGATAAAAGATTCAGTTTATTAATATTTTTGTACAGTCTTAAATAATATATATTATTCTAAGAACTGAGATAAATTTTTATTTTTGTTTGCGAGAGCACACACTTAATTTAGCAGAAATACTTTTTGTGCAGAGGGAGATGTTATTCACGCTTATTAAATCCTAAATAAAGCACTCTTGAGAAACGCTCCCATTGCTTTAGACTTCTTGAGAATAATCCAACGTCAAATTCATGTATTAAAAACGCCAGAGCACGCGGTATGGTGGTCGTAAAACAAAAACCGCATATTGCGCGGTGAGTTGCTGAAGATGAAAAGGTCTTTTCATCTCTCATATTCTTCGCCGGGATTACAGCAAGTGAATTCCTCTCCGGTTCCTCTATACGGCGTCAGATTTCCTCCATGCAAATGTCGTCTGCAGTGTACATCCGTGGATTCGGGTAGTTGCGGGCACACCCGGTCTTGGGGGAAATCAGAGGCAAAAGGTTTGGACGTTTAACTCCGCGTCCAGAAAACACTTTTTTTTTCTTCTAAACTAAATATCCCGTGTTTCTTCTATGTCGCTCTAATCAAATTGTATTTATAAGAATATAAAAATATCATAACAATACATTTTATGTTTGCCTTCTTGAGTGGACTTAAATCAGAATTATCAACATCTGATAGCCGTTATCATTTTTAAATAGATTAAAAAAAAAGTTAATTTATCAACACTACTGCTCGTTGAAAAAATATTTACACGGTATTAAAAAAATATGATAAAGTTGTATTACAATGTTATCATAGGTACCGCACTGTAAAAAATTACATAATATGCCTGATGCATTCGCCAACAGAACCAACCGTATATGTAAGAAATAAATAATGAATACTCATTTAAGAAAAAAATATACTCCGATAATTATTTATGCAATTAACAAAATTTTCTTGAGATATTCACAGTTTAAATAAAAATAAAATCTTTAATATTTACTATATTTTCGGGTTTATTATCAGATGGTTAACTCTTATGTACAGATTTTTTAAATAAAATATAATGCACATTATTTATTTACTCATTATTTGAATTACATGTTTTCCTTTTAAATTCTCAGCTAGGGTTTTCGCTCTTAATAAAATATATTACTGTCTCTGAAGATTTACCCATTTCATCTGGGTGCTCTACACGACTTCCATCAAGGGCGGTTCCTCAGTTACCGCGTATTAGGAGGCTGTATGTTTTACAGCAGGATTTTCCTGAAAGGTCCCCATTCGTTTACCTTGTGGCGACCGCCTTGTTTGCTTCGTGGTTTGTATCTGTCTATGTATATTATTATATTACCTTAAACATACAAATATGTACATTTGGTCATGGTCCTACCAATAATTTATTCTACTTTTGAATAATTATTATTAATGACTAATGAGTCAAACGTAAACGTAAACTAATGAGTAAAACGTAATATTTTTTTAATTAATATTAAATACTATTTTAAACACATACCAGTAAATTAATAGACATGAAATAAAGTGTATATATAGGAGAGGAGTTTGGAACATTAGTTGAGGGATGAGAGGCATTCTACACATATTCTTAGTGTAAACAAAAATCCGATAATTTATGACACGTTTATGTAAATCGAAAATTATTTTTTTGTGTAAACAAGATGTATTTTTTACATTAATGCGTATTATATTGTGAGCATTTTAATTTTAATTCCAATCGAGTCGAAATTTAAAAAAAAATTCGCGAAGCTATTTGATTGCATAAGTTGTATCAAAGTGATCACATGGGTTTCACCAAAATACCGGGACAAAAAATTTGCGTTAGTTCATGTCTATATATTTAGTGGTCTGTGATTTTATAATATTTTTCACACAATCGTAACAATATGAATGGTATATTAAAAAAAATGTTTTATTTAAAAAAAAATTATTTTATTTTCCACAATTTTTATAAAATTTATATATTCGTGTCAATATTTTTTATAAAAAAAATGCATTTTTACATAAAATATATTGGAGGCGCCGGGTATCGATCCCGGTACCTCTCACATGCTAAGCGAGCGCTCTACCATCTGAGCTACGCCCCCAGGTGTATAACGGCGTGTCAAAAACTGTACGTATATCAGTACATATAACTGTTTAATTACATCATACAATATATGTATATATTTTGCTTGTCGTTTAAATTGCAAGAATATTTTACTTGATAGTTGAATATATGTACCTACTTATTGACTTTAGCTATCTGGTCGGATACAGTACAAAACAAGTTATTAAAAATTTGCGATGTACGTCACAAGAAATTGGAGCATTGCGGTGCTTGATATGTAGAATAATATATTAGTGGGTCAATGATTTATAAAATATACCTATGCACTAACTTATACTTGCTCTAAAGACAATTTTTCTCTCTTATACAACCCCTCTCGAGACATTTTTGTTTTGAGCTGCGATTTAGCAGCTGTATATTATCCGCCCACCTCATTCTTGGGTGTCCCTGGAGCTAGATTTTCTCCGAGGTCTTTCGGAGACTTTACAGAAGTTATAATGTTCGGCTGCTTGAAGAGCCCAACATTGGTACGAACGCGCCATCGGCTATTTTGTATGACTATCCTTCGGAGAATTTTATTTTCGAATACTTGCATGGTATTTTCTCGTTTCTCCGTGTGTCTCTGTGTTTTCCATTGTAAGTGTTGGAATTTTCTCTAGTGTTTTTCGTGTGAAGCGTATTACATATTCATTCCATAAAATTTTGAACAATTCATCTGTCGTATGATGTTATACCTAAGAAGGCAATGAAGAATAGTTTACCGGAAAATCAGAATAATCAATATATAAAACCAGTAGCGTAACTAAAAAAATTGGGCCCCAATACAGAATCGAAAAAAGGTATTAAACCTTAATGTAAAACTGAACATGTTTTGTAAACACAGGAAGAAGAAAATGTTTACCATACACTTTATCCATTAAATAATACGAACAAAAATATATCTAGTCTGTAATATTACACTTTCATAGATAAAGAAACAGAAGTATATTTTTAGGCATTTTCGTCGACTTTCGCTTTACGGCAATGGTTTGGTCTCTAACCTGACACATTAATGAAATATTCCCCTTCATATCGATAATTTTTTTGCGAATTTTCGTAATACACGAGAATTTTTTTTTTTTAAATTTTATAATTTAATCTCTCGCTGTGGTGGATTTTAAATATTATTTATCCAAATTAGCGCAAAAAAATGTATCAATACTCGCAAAAACATCGAAACTAAATCATTTATTGTAGTGCGCAGACCTTTTGGGCGCCATGTCTAACGTGGACTTCAATGCACCGTACTGGCTGCATAGACGTAGTTACGCCACTGAATAACAGCACTTATTAAACACGAGAATTAATTTTTATATTAAAAAGATACGCATAATTTAATTATACACATTTTTTACTAATCGGTACACTATTAAAAAAGCAATAATAATAATCATAAATAAAAATATTTTTAATTAAAATATTATATAAAAGTTAGAACCTGATAAACACATATATATATTAACTCGGTTTGAAAAAAAACTGTTTTTGATATTATTATGGTAGATAGGTATAATATTTTTCCTTCACTAATTTGTTTGCCTTTATAAATAAATACTTACGGCTGTTTTTAAACCTCTTATCGTATCTCACTAAATATGACGTCTACAAATGTATTAAAATGTTTTCTGAAAAGAAGCTTAGTAACAAAATATTATCAAGGAAAATGTAATTGTTTTGTTATTATTATCGCAAGAGTTGTTTGTCGAGATAATTTCCACAGGTAGTTGGCGCCATGTCTAACGTGGACTTCAATGCACCGTACTGGCTGCATAGACGTAGTTACGCCACTGAATGACAGCACTTATTAAACACGAGAATTAATTTTTATATTAAAAAGATACGCATAATTTAATTATACACATTTTTTACTAATCGGTACACTATTAAAAAAGCAATAATAATAATCATAAATAAAAATATTTTTAATTAAAATATTATATAAAAGTTAGAACCTAATAAACACATATATATATTAACTCGGTTTGAAAAAAAACTGTTTTTGATATTATTATGGTAGATAGGTATAATATTTTTCCTTCACTAATTTGTTTGCCTTTATAAATAAATACTTACGGCTGTTTTTAAACCTCTTATCGTATCTCACTAAATATGACGTCTACAAATGTATTAAAATGTTTTCTGAAAAGAAGCTTAGTAACAAAATATTATCAAGGAAAATGTAATTGTTTTGTTATTATTATCGCAAGAGTTGTTTGTCGAGATAATTTCCACAGGTAGTCTGCTGCTGCTATCTGTGGGTACTTGTCCTATTTACTTAGGATGGAAACTATTCTACTGAAGTACGAATCTATTCAAGTCAATCAATTCTAAAATGTGTTGGCATAACTATTATTATTAATAATGTCTCAATTCCAGCATTATTTATACACGGTGTTTTAAAATTAGTTCTTAGAAAACGTGGTACAAAATGGAATAAAAATATTTATAACACTTATTTTCGACCAAGTGAATGAATTAATAATTCAAGCACCTACTTTGGAATGCATTTTTTTTTACTGATTATTATTATAGATATTTTTATATTAACAATAATAGAACACTTAATTAACTTAATTGTTAAATAAAATGAAAAAAATAATAAATGTAAATTGTATAGAAAGAACACTGTCCATCTCGATACGGACTACAGTACGAATCTACTGAGGGTGGGTAGGAAATATTGAATGTATTGAAGTTTTAAATAAATAAATAAAAATATATGTTATTAACAGTGCGTTTATAAAGATAATCCATATTGTATAATACATTCAAGTTACGAAATATTATTTATGTTATGAAAAGAAAAGCAAAAATTTTTTAATAAATAAATAGTTCACACATATATATAAATATAAACAAAAAATGGATACTACATTTCAGTCACGGCCATTATTGTATCTGTAGCTATTCTGTAGTCGTTGCCATTCTTTGGTTAGGGAACCAGCTTTCCATGAGAGCGCCGCTTGCACTAGAGAGGTGGTGCTGAGCTCCAGCCCCATCATTACTCCAGCAACTCGATGTCTCAGAAGCGGAACGAATCCATGTATGCGGCCTTCGGCAAAAATTGTAGATGCGCTGCGATAACGCGCCAATCCGAACAGTATTCTGTATGAGTTGTTATACTGAACGATTGTACGTCACTTGCTTGCATTTAGACCAGAGCTGGCAGGTATACATGCTGGTGAAGAACGATTTAAACATGATCTTCTTCACCTCTTGAAACGCCGTGACAGCATATGTGCACGAACGCTCACCTGTCTCCTCTATCGTTCTACGTCATCATCGTCTTGCCCATCTTCATTGAATATATGGCCAATGTATTTGACCTTATTTTGAACGCTCAATCTGGCCCTTTTCTGTATTTGAACGCCATGTAAGCATTTTTAATATTAATAATAGTAATATTGATTAATAATAATATTGAACATAGGATTACCCTCACATTATTGATATAATGTGATGGTAATCCTATGTTCTACTTAACTGTAATATGAGTTTTCGTACATGTTGTATATATCTCCCTTTGACCCGTAATCAGGTGCATTCATACTATTCCAAATGACCAAACACCAAACGACGGGAAACATATGACGTTTACAATATTCTCCCTTTGCATTCATCGACCCGGAATAAATTTAGTAATAATGTGTATCCCCCTCTGGTCGAGGGCTTTCAATACCTCAATGTCTACCTACTTGAAATTGTTTCTGGTATGCAATCCTCCGTTTAATATGTCGATTGAATATTCGTCACAATAGTGCATTGGTTTAAAAGTAAGATTATTAAAGAATTAAATATTTAACAGATACTTGCATCGGTTAGATCAGTTTTTACAGTTCGAAAACTGCCGATAAAAAAGTATATGATATTAAAACATTAATTAAAACCAACATGACCCTTACCTATAATAATAGAAAGCATGATAGAGAAACTCACATATTTTGTAATATTGTACATTTATATCTATTACTTTAGATCATGTTACGCATGTTCTTCGGTTTTTAACTATTCACTACTAACACATATTCAAACATCATTTCAAATACCGCCAACTGTTTGCGATATATTAACAATTTTTAACTATTTTTGGCTATGAAAGGTGATGGGCATGTTACCGCCAGTACCGTACATTACGTATATATATACATGACTGGGTATGTATTACGTTAATCAGTTTAGTTAGGTTGTACTGCGGTAAAACACTTTCCTATTTTGATAATTAATAAAGTTATATTTTCTATAAAAAGATTTTATGAAAAATTGGCCGCATAGCTGCCACTGTCTAGTCATAATTTTTCGCAATTTTCTTATGAAACATTGTGAAAGGCCATTTTAAATTATATTAAAAATAAAAACACTGTTTACTTTCACTAATTTGTTATTTATTATAACGTTTTCAATGCTGATGTTACTAATACTAAACTTAAGACTAAAGGACTACGTGCTACTTAGGGTTGAGGAGTGTAGGGGGGGGAGGGGTATTGGAGTAAGACGGGTGTAGAGGCGTGGTTAACAAGCGCGGGATACCTAGTCATGTTTTGACTCTTATTCTTTTTCTATGGCACTACATCCCAGGATGGGGTTTGGCCTACTCTACATGTCAAGAAACATTAACTCCCGGTGTTTTCCGTATTCAGGTTTCATCTGAATACTGAGAAGGAAAAAAAGAAACATGTTGGACACATTCAAGATATGGTGTTGTCATGTGCTGCGCATGAACCCTGAGGCCAATTAATGTATCTGTGACCGACGCAAGTCGCTGATCACCAAGTGGTGGATGGATGACATAGGAAATAGGGAATTGGGGAGAGGAAGTGATGAGGGGATGAATGGGAGAGACCCTCGATAGCGGACCAGGATGGACTCACGGAACCAAAGAATAGCTCGACTCACCTCGTTGATGACGCCATCACATTGCTCTTCCGTAAGTTCACTCAATGTAGAAAATGATACAGCACAAAACTGCGCTGAGTGTCACGTTCACAATAAAATAAAAATCACAGCGGTGTGTGCGAAGTGGTGAACCAACATGAACAATCACATGAGAATATTTCCTCTCCTCGACTTCAAAAATACAACCAATCGAGCCAAAGGAACAATATGTACTATTGGTTTGGGAATAGGTTTCGAGGGTAGGAATAAACTAAAAACTGGTGACAATATACTACAGTTAACAATAATTATTCAGGGCCAATTATGAAAGCGTTTACGATCAATTTATTTATTACGAATATAGAAGTCATAATTTTTTAAAAACCTAGTACTGAGGGTCTAAACAATATGCAGAAAAATAAGTCTTGTCACGAGTCATTAAAAAAAAAAAACACCTAGGATCACGAAGAGTACAGACAAGCATTTTGCGTGTAGAAATAAATCAGAGGATCACGATGCTCAGACATGAGCACATCGACTGAGAAAGAGAGATAGAGAAATCTGTAATATCGGCCGTTGCATTATTCTATAAAATTTGATTGTGTTGAAAATAATCTTGACACCGTATTGATTAAAATACTATCATTTGGGCACTTAATGATTTTCTTCGAAATATTCTAATGGAATTCTAACGCGAAGGTTCAGGTTATTTTTGAGAGTTTGGTTGATGATTCTGCTCAAAACAATATTATTATTTTCAATAGTAAAAAACATATGGTGTTGTACGCAAACTTATAACACACAATGAGAGCATTCGCCCTACTGACTTTTGCAGGAAAATATTGCTGCCACCTTCACATAACAAAAAATATTTTAAGTACTTTTCTAGGAGATAAAAAAAAAACTTAAAGCTATTGCCACAAAACGAAAAACTTACGAGGGATATTCCCAGACGAGTGAAGAAACCAGAAGTTAAATTGAGTTTTTCCACAATTCCATACAAGTTTCTCTTGCGGTCAAATGAAACGATCGGTTCCATCTATCCTGAATATTACCATCCACCCCTTTAATATTTTGAAACTTTTAATAAAATATTTCAGTTTGATTATAGTTATATAAGACATCTTAATATTTTAAGTATTTTTTGTTTTTATCAATGGATAATCATTGTCTATCTAATGTATAGTGTATTATTAAAATAACCATACATATTTATCAATCAGAAGTAAGACTATTGGTGCATAATGAAGTTCTAGTAGTGACACTAATGTATGGAAGTGAAGACAAAATATGAATGAAAGTAGACTGAATGCGACACAATCGGTCAATAAAACGGTTTAAATAATGATTTAACCATCACTAATTAGCAATTCAATGACACATTATTTAAACCTTTTAGAAATACTTAACATATGCGTTTACTATAATGCGATAACCCACCGGAACCTGTAGATAAAAGGAGTCCAGCGGAAAAATTTCAAAATTAAATTGTAATTGCTCGTAAACCATCAGAGCGAGGTAAGTGGGAGAGGTATTGTTCGACTCGCGTGATTTGCGAATTTGCCAGTCGCAATGAGTCATTGGTCGGGAGCGCATCGCCCGTTCGCGGTTGAGCATATTTAAAGTGCAGTGATTCATTGGTTCGTGCGCGTCGCGCTTTTTGTACTCACTTTAATATTCGACGAATAAGTGATGGGCCGAGCACGCAACTTATCTGGTGTTGGATTCAAAAGTTTAGACAAGAAAGGACAATGGTTAACTAAACTCCTCCAGGATCATCAACATCAGCGGCAACGCCAGAACATGTTGCTCAAGTTTGATGTGAAATTATGCGCAATCCACGTAAATCGATAAGGAAGATTGCAGCCTGTACTGGAATAAAAAAATCAATTGTACACGTTATTTTGAAAAATAAACTATAGTTTCACCCATACAAACTGCAAATCGTGTAGTTTCTCAACGAAAATGACTATGGCTATGTTAATAAATAGAACATGAGATACTGGTGCCCCGACAACCCAAGGAACGCCATCAAAAATGTTTGCATTGTCCAAAAACGACAGTGTGGTGTGTAATTTCTGCCCGAGGGATAATTGGCCCTTATTTTTTTAATCAGCAAGAGATAGTCACTGCTGACGTGTATTGCCGAATGATCGACGAGTTTTTGGTTCTGCAACTGCAGTTGTTTCCCGGTTTCAACAATAGAACACAATTTCAGCAAAACGGGGGCACTCCACACATAGCTAGAGTTTCAATGGAGAAGCTGAGGGGAATGTTTCCCAATAAATTAATCAGCAAGTACGGGGACATACTCTGGGCACCTCGGTCACCGGACCTTGCACCGTGCGACTTTTTTTGTGGGGATTCCTTAAGTCAAGATTTTACAGCAACAATCCTCGAAAAATTCAGGCCCTACAAGAAAATATCCGCCGTGAAGTTGCCTCCATTGAACCAATGCTTTTCTCTCGCGTGTTCGCAAATTTAAGAGTCCGATTGCAAGAGTGTCTTGAGAGAAATGGACGGCATTTAGACGATTTTGTTTATAAAACGTAAAACCCGCATCGTTAAACTCCATTTCATAAAAATGAAATAAGAGAATAACATTGTAGTTTTTATTTTTATTTAATATTAAATTTGAAAATTTTCTGCTGGCCACCCTTTACTTGAGTGGATATGAACCGTCCATTGGCAATGAAATACAACTTACATAAAAATAAGAATGAACATGTCAGTTTGTTGTCACAATAAGTGTTATAAATGTAATAACAATCAAAAATGATTGTTAATATATATATATATATACCGCAAAAGGTCGGCAGTATTTGTGGAAAGGATGAATATCCTAAAAGTTCAATTTACTAGTGCGTCTGCGTGAAAATCTGTTCCATAAATTATCATTATTTATAATTAAGTTTTAAAAAATCACGAAAAATCCCTCAATATAATTTTATAACTGACTAATTATAAATGTAAACGTACGCTAACTAATTAAAGCATATTTTGACTAGCCTACAAAAGATATTAATAATAAAAAATACTAATGGAAAAGATAATAATTCAAAAACAATTACTGCGCACGTTATGCACTTGCACCAAAGTACTCATTAATTTTCTCGTTAAACTCTTTCTAAGTATCAGATATCAATTTGTAGTCTAGATGGAGATAATGGTATCGCTTTTGTGCTAGTCTGGGGTTACACAGTTCGCTTTGGAACTATTAGGTTTCTTTAAGAACTACGAGTTGCATAGCTTTAAAAGAGCTATGATGGAAAGAGAAAAGTCATTAGCACAGCATCGGAGTTTCTATCTGGTTTTTGTGAATCAATTTTTTTCATGAAGGGATTTTCATCCGTAGATTGTTTATTGTTTTATAATCGGCGATTTGAAATTAAAAAAAAAACAATAAAAAACAAACACTAATTGGATAGACATAAATATTATTTAGTAATAAATTATTGTGTTTTTAATATAAAACTTGGTTTTAAATAGTAGCTGAAGCCTCAAAGCATGTAATTAAATATTAAAAATTATTTAAAATATTTTTTCACTAACACAAAGTGTTTTAAAAACGTCGAAATGTTGATCATATGTGCTGCAAATTGAATGGTTTATAACTCTATTAATTTTTAACATTTTGCTAATTTGGTTTAGTAAAGATTTGTCTCCGTAATCTTGGCTTCGAGATTATAAGAAAATACATTTCGTATAATATATGCAAGAACTTTCTATATTAAGACAATTTTGTGGCACGCGGAAAATAAATTTAATGGTCGTGGTTTCCCTTATAATTCTTGTTTTCTTTATTATGGCGAATAACATTCATTTTATTAGTTTTACAGTAGTGTAAAGAACCTAGCTAAGTAATAGTTTTAAAAAAAAGTCATATCTAGTATATAATTTCTGATATAAATGAATAATAAAAACCCATATTTTCGTAAAAAATCGGAAATATTAATTATTTTTGAAAGGAAAGTTTTGAATAGAATATCTGCAGAAAAAAATATGAGTCTTGTAATATTACGATTACAATTATTTATCTTATTATTAAGATTTTAATATGCATGGTAGTAATATTCTGTACGTATGGCTTATTTCAGTGTAATGACTGCCCGCGCCTAATATAATATATATATGTATTTACAATTTATAGGTATTTATTGTTTGAACGATAAATAATTAAAATATATATATAAATATTTAAATTATATATCGTTAAAACGTCATGATGCACCCAGAAATATATGGTCTTTCATCGCAATCTTGTTAGCAGTAGAGGACCTGGAAAGCGAAGGACATACTTGCTTAAAAAATCTAAGGCAAAATTCGTAAAAATATGATCGCTAATAAACGCTAACATTCGATAACTAAACAAGCACTAGAAGAAAAATAATGTACATATGTATTTACATATATACATTGTTGGAAATATTTTATTTTTATTTTTTATTATCAGACACAACGAATATTCTGTGCCGCGTATTATTAATTTAGAACTTATGTCTTCGGGTTGGGGAGGAAGATCCATTAAATGAATTATGCATAATAATTAATAATTAAAAACCACAGGGCTCGTTTCTCGTGAGAAACAACAGATGTCTCTAAGTAAAAATTTACCGCTCGCGGCGCGCCCTTCCTTAACGGCGCGGCTGCTCCGCTCCGGAGCTTCGCAAATCTGGCCCTAGGGGCGTGACGTTAAAATTAAATGAGCGCTCAAATCGCACCCCTTCAAATCGCGAAATAATAAAACGGAACCCGCGCGCCATTCGAAATGAGAACAAGATGGACGCTCGCGTGTGGAATTGGCGCGAACGGGGGCGATGACGGATTTGCATGATATTACAGTTTGCAAATTGTTGGCCCGGTTCTGGCGACAGATTTCAGCATTGAAGTCAATTTTGTTTCTTAGTGGTTTAAAGGGATTATTGTGCAAAGGAGCTTAGTCTTCGCTAAACTTTATACCGACGTCATATTGATTGTTTTTGCGGCTGTTATGCTGACGCTCTTGATCCATGTATTTTAACTTATGAAGAAAAGTGCAAGCCTACGTGTAAAATGCATTTATATATATTTTAATTGAAAAACAAAAATTTAGTCCATGTATAAAATATACTAATAAAAGAGTAACAAATAATTTAACTAGTACAACACAACAACAAACATACACAATTTACTAGATACAGTGTAAGACAATAATTTTAATAAGACTTATAGAAGCGAGGTTTACCTCGTGATATTAATCAATATGTGTGATCTTTAAGTTGTCAAGTCCCTCGGATGGAATGGCTGACGTTTAAAGGTTATGTAATTCGGATCAGAAGGTTTTTTACATAGTGAGACTGAAGGACTTATATCTCTTCAAGTCTTACGCGCGTGGATGTATGTCCCAGTGTTTTTAATGTGGGTAGTGCGAGTGAGTAGGTATATATGCTATGACCAGAGCAAGCTATTTAATTAAAACAGGACTAACAAAAGTTTACGTTTATTGCGGGTCGATTTACAATTGAAAGTACAACTAGTATAAAGTTAATTTGCACAAAAAAATTTGCTCGCTTAAGGTGTTCCTGAAAAGACGGGCTGCGGATAAGTAGCTGGCTTTCGCTGGCTTCCCGGAGATGCTCGTCTTGATGTATTGACATCTGCATTTCTGTGTGTCTAATTCAAAATATGTAACTAATATGTGTATTTTGAAAAATGATTTTTGGTCGTTGAAACTGAAACTGATGGAGTTCGTTCATTATAATATTCTATGATCAATCTATTGCATATATCCACTCATGAGTATATGTTTTGTGAAATAAATATATATTTTTAAAATGTTCTGGCAATACTTGGTCTATTTTTTGCTATTTAATATAGGTAAATAAATAAGGAGGTCCCATACCCAAACTTTTCACCCAGCCCCACAATTTTCCTGGCCGACCCTGTGCAAATTTTTCACAATGTAAATGCTTATCTAATATTACATATACAGTAAACTAATCAACATTACATAATAATTGAATATAAACAATACATAATAATTTAATATAAACCAAATTAACATACGCTTCGCCTAAAAGCTAAATCTATATAAGAACCTTGAGTTCAATCCTCACCTGATTTCGAACACATGGAATTTGTCTATATCTGACGCGATGTGGTTCAGAAATTTAATTTCTTCGACAGCGGGTATACAGCAGGCATATAGAAATTGGTTTAGTATACTGGAAGATGAAGTGTTGCCACTGTCTCAAGTAATTATCAGGAACGTTATGTTTAAAATATTACGTAATTTAGACATACTAACAAATTTAGTTTTATTATTAAGATAAATTAAGTATTTTTTATATTACTCATTCTCATCTATCTTCAAACGCATGAAATACACTAATTTTATTAATTATTTTTTTAATATTAAAAAAAAATAACATGAAGTTCCTTTTATACAATAAATATGTGCAATAATTTAATTAATATACTTTACTATATTAAGTAAATTATTATAAATTTATTTGTAAATTATAATATAATTTACTATATGTTACCTTTTTGATATTAATACATTTAATCTTTCCATAATTTGACAGAGCCATCTACCTTATTTTTACAGAATCTCAAATACCTTTGAGTAATCTGATAGCAGACGCCAGAATTATCAATTCATTTTTATTAAATTTTGGACACATTGATACAACTTTATAAATAAATAATATAAGCTTAGTTGGATAAAGCACCTTCCCCGGTTAGGAAAGAGATCCAGGTTTGAATCCCGGTGGCGCAACAATAATATTTTTCGATTAAATTGATTTTATATGTATATCTTTCTAATTAATATATTTAATATATTAATGGTATTAAATTAGTGTTTTCAACGCAGTTATTACAAATATGAACTTTTCGAAACATTAGCGGTTCGCAATTAACTTTTAGTACAGATAATAATGTACGGAAATGGTACAATTAGACTAAAAGTAAGATGAAGTGGTACAAGGGAAGTAAGGTACAATCGATCAAGCATTATTTTTTTATAAATATAGTATACCAATGCTGAATAAAATATAAAATTAGACTTGATTCAATTAAACTTTTTATGCCTTGCTAACACTGATGTATGGAAGTGGCTAAAGCTGGCTGCAGAGGAACGAAAGTAGATTGAATGCAGTGGAAATGAGATCACTTAGGCGTATATGTGGCAAATCTATTTATGACAGAGTAAAGAATGAAGAAATAAGGAAATAATGTAAAGCTGATGTTAATATAATGAATAAGATTAAGAAAGGATCAGGTAAGTGGTTTGGTTATATGGAACGAATGAATGATGAGAGAATGGTATGAAAGATATATGATGCAAGTGTTGATGGCACCAGAAAAAGAGGACGTCCGCGGAGGACTTAGTACGACCAGATAAACCAGATAATGGAGGATGGTTCTGTTAGAAGCCTCAACAATTGGCAAGCTTGTATGAGAAGATATATGAACGTGGATGAGGCGAGAATTGTGTGTCAGGACATAGGAGTGTGGCGCTCTACCCTCTCTGCCTACCCCAGCGGAGAAACGGCGTGATGGTAAGTTAGTATGCCTTGCTACTTCTTTGCAAGAGAAAAATCTCGTATATTGTGTACAAAATTATCGTAGTTAATAAGTTAATAAAAATACAAATTAAATAAAGCGTGTCAAAATTTGGATGTATGTAAATATAATATATGTAAAATTAAATACATCTCATGTATTATTTAGTGAATTGTAACGTACGGATATTTTGAAAAAAAAAATGCTATGGGATTGTTCTTATTAATAAAGGAATATTATTAAAATACATTCGGTTAATCTA
Organism: Eubasilissa splendida; assembly: GCA_031772225.1. NCBI lineage: Eukaryota > Metazoa > Arthropoda > Insecta > Trichoptera > Phryganeidae > Eubasilissa > Eubasilissa splendida. Next base: position 13,423,848 of record CM062855.1, on the reverse strand, counting down.
TATGGTGTGAATAAGTTTGGAGGGATTATAATGCTAAACATGGCAAAGCATGAACAAAATTAAGAAAGGATCGGTTTGGTGTTTTAAATTAATAAATGACACGCGTGTGAAGAGGATGGTAAATAATTTATATGATGCGTGTTCGAAGGTAAACGGAAAATAGGAAATACGGTAAATAAAGGTAAATCAGATATTTAAAGATAGCCACGTTAGAAATCTAAATGTTTAACTATTACTTTTTGTCAGGACAGAACACTATATCGTATTTCATATATTTTCATATTATCTCTATGGCGAATCGGGTTAAAAAAAACCTGATCACGCTGGAATAAACACATTATTATTATTATTATATATAAAAGTGATTAACCCGTTAACTGCCAACGATATTTTCCATTGGAATTATTACCCAGGGTAGGAGAAAGCTTTGAGTGTGCTGAGTTAAAACGCCTGTGAAAAGCTAGGAGTAATAATCCACAAACGGCAGAATGATTTCAAATATATGACATTGAAAATTCCTACTAGTTGAAATGAGCGTGTAAACACTTAATATGACACTCAAAGATTGCCGTGACACGCAAAGTTTGGCGTACTAACTCGCTTGTAGTTTTAAGAAGTTTAAAAACAAATTAAAGTCACAGGCTCAGACCATTATCCAATCATCATTATTATGCAAATTTTTTAAAGTTTTTTATTTTTTCATGCAAGACTTTATCGTCCTACGCTAAACCTAACTAACTAATCTCTCGACTCAAACCTTTCACGTGTTTTTTTACAAACTAGAATCATTTAAGATGCTGTGTATCGTACGTTAGGTTTCATTGGAAAAATAATAAAAAAGACGTTAGTATGTTTTATGTCAGAAAAATGAAATAGAATTTTCCCCCTTCAGTAATAATTGGAAACGCTGATGGAATAATAAATCCCCGTTTGACGCCGTGGAACTAAATACGTTACATCCCCTTTGTAATGAAACGGATCTTCCTCATCGCGGGAAAGCGTTTCCGTCTGTATTTATATTTATTCCTGGGCACGGAATACGGACACTACATTATGTTGCAAAAAAAAAAAAATTAATTTAATAATTTATTCATTTGAAAATCAGTATCTTGTCAGTGATGGATCGAGACCCAACTTTACCAAAAATAAAAAGGCTCCTGTTATTATATTAACTATTTAATATTAATTTAATTTATCTATACATAAGTTAAATTGCTTTATTTAATTATTATATATATTCTTCATTTTTTATGGATTTCTTGTTTTTGATACTGGGTGAATATTATGTTCCAGGCTGATGTTATTCTTAAATAACTAGAAAATGAAAGACAATTTTTAAATTTTATTTTTATTTATCCATTATTTGGTTTATTACAATTATAAAAAATATATAAAATTGGCTAAATAGTAGCTTCTGGCAGCGGCACTAATGCGTGTTTTTTAATAATATTTTTCATAACATTCTCGCACACTTCTTGTGTTATTTCAGCAATTTCATTTCGAATATTGTCCTATACCATCGAAATTATTATTGGCTTATTGGCGTAGACCGTAAAATAGTCGGGAGCCGTCAAATCAGGAGATCGAGGAGGCCAGCCAATATCACCACTTTTTGACATTATGCGGCTGGAAAAAAAGTTATTATCTGCTATTATTAAGTGAATTAATTTATGATTATTTGAAAGAATTTAAAATTAATGATGTTTTTATTACAAAGTGCTGAAAAATCTATTTATATAAATAAAACGATAATGTATTATAATATATTCATGGTGAAGGCAAAAAATAAGGCAGATAATAAAAATAATAAAAAAATACGTTTTGTTCTTGAACCAGTAACTTTGTTTATCTTTTATAATAATTTAAAAAATATATATTTATAGTTGATAACCGCATAAATTCACAAAATTTAAGAAAATATATTTTATTTTAATTTATTTATGACATATCGTATTACCATTTCAATTTCTTCCTCTCTATTTTTGATGTCCTCTTTAAGTATTTCCACCCCAATACCATTTTTTCACATCTTCACATCCCTTCATTTCTATTCTGATAATGACACCCGTTGGCACAAAATGTGTCATCGATGAATGTTTATAATAAACATTGTCACTTTATTGTGTGTATTAGATTTACTCTATTTTTATTGTTTACATATGATGGAATAAATAATGAAAAAATGAATACAAGATTTATTCTGTTTGTATCAATAGATTTAACACACGGTCGTTAAGATGGTTAAGGCAAGGAGAATATGCTAAAGAGGATATATTTAAAAAAAATGGCAACAGAAGCACAGGACATGACCCAACTCGACATAATTAGACGAACCAGATATTGAAAGACAGTCATGTTAAAAGCTTCAACAATAAGCTAGTACGCTTGAGAAGATATATGAAAGTGAACACAACCTGTAGGGAAACTGAAAGATAGTTAGTAATTTTAACTATTTTGCCACTACCGGTTACGTCCTATTTATATGAATAATCTAATTAGTTTTATTTTATTTTAATATTTCCCTTAGCACGGTCCTAAATCTAGTGGGCAATATAATGAACATAATTAATATGTTTCAATATTTCTCTAAAAATAAATATAACTAATAATTGTTACTTCTAAAATCAGAACAATATAATACATAAAAAAGTGTATTTGTTTTCGACGTTGATAAAGAGATGGCCATTAAAAAACTTTGTTCAAACGAAACAGCCTCCTTAATCATTGTTAAGAAGACAAACAAAATAAAAGAATATCCAAATGAAAAGAAAACTAAAACTGCTGCAAGCAATATCCTCAAAGTTCTCATCAGGACTCGCCCCTTTATACTTCTCGCCAGTCGATTGCTTTGTTGTTTTAATTGTCAGAAAGATTTTTGTGAGGGAAATGAAAATGTGCAGCCAAACGGAAACTCAACAGGTCCTTCTCGGTAAGAAATATCGATGTTCTTACTTGAAGAAATTCGGGATTCCGTGCATCGTGAAATACACAGTAAAACTAATTTCTTTAACATCTAATATTTTTAATATCTAACGCAAACACGTTGTGGTTATTCATTTAAATATGTATTATTGTTCGCATTTTATACAAATAGTATTATAGTAAAAACAGGTCAAAATTTTAACATAAAAGTCAAATATGAGATGTTGAAACAAATCGTGGTTTTTCAGAATTTTCGAATAATTTATTAGAAAATGATAAAGATTTGGGATTATCTGTTTTGCATACAAGCAATCTTGGTTTTAAATTTAATAATTTAGAATCGTTAATTATAAATAAAGCATGTAAAATTAACCAAAATATTTTAAATAATCTACTAAATTTATATAAAAATTTTTCATCATCATAAGTAATCATAACAATTTAAGTCTGATACTTGACTTTTTTTTTAAAATTTGAATTTGAAAACATAAAACAATTTGATTTGTGATTGTAGTTAGTTTTTTTGTCATCCTGATGAAGAAATATGTGTTTTTTCAAACCAGTTGGTGAATATAATTAACTCGTAGTGGTTTAAAAACAAAGATAATAAATAGTTAGTAAAACTGTTCCAGATTCATTATTTCATTCAACTCTTTTTACAAGTACTTGCAACAAATTACTTGTTTGTTTTGTTGAAATGGGTTAGATCAATTTTAGAATATTTTAGAATTGACCTTGTTTTTATAGCTTTTCAATAATGATAAATTAATAATCAAGTAAAGGTTGATATTGAAGTTTTATATTTTTGATTTACCTATATCAGATATATATTATATATTTGACAAGAGGCGAAAAGGTGAAATAGACACTGAAATGGGGGATTGGTAATGGTTCCCTTTAAAATGTGGTGATACATGAATTCTAGTTCAGAGTTAAGTCAAGATTCCAGGCTGGCGAAATGAGATATCTTAGTGGAGTAACTTTTATGTACCGAGTGATAAGGGAGACCCTCGGTATAGAGCTCTTAGAATTAGAAAGTAAGAACCCACCCTTACCCGGAACTGTTATGGGAGTGGTTACTTTCTCGTCAGTTCCTCTCGACAAAGCAAAGCAATGTTTCTCTAATAAAACCATAATTTGAATGTGGTACAGATTAATTGTTTAGTTAATGTTTATTACTCCTTTATACTAACTTTTAGCAGTATTTAGGTGATATTTATTAAGTGACGAAGAGTACGTAGTAAAAGTTAATTACAAAATATTTGGTTAAAGCTGAAAGCATTATGAGACATTGATTAGTAACATGCATATAAAAAAAACAAGTATAATTACAAGTAGATATCAACTATAAATTAAGATGTAATTACAGTTACAAGAGAGAGTTTGTAGTATCATAGAGACGCTCCCTGAAAGGAAATTTAGACAGAACATGGACATAAAGGTTTTGAGTCTCGTTCAGCACAATCACGAACTAAAATAAAAAAATATTCTAATTGAAATATTATTAACACAGACAGTATGAACAGGGGGGCAGCAAAATGGTTTGCTGTCTTCATCTCCCCATATACCTTCCTAGCATTACCCAGCGGGTCACCCATGTTCCGATAAAAATCTTTAAAAACTGCTGCAGGAGCCCCCACTGCAACATCAATTAAGATATCTACAAAGATGTATATTTTTGACTACTCTGGAGAAAAGGTGGCCATTTCACCATGCCATGACTTCATGAAGCTAGATTGGCTTTTGATACTGATACAGCGCGAGAATGTAAAATATTGAAACACCTTGTCGAGACTCTGAGGCCCTGACTATTCTAAGATGAAAATTATGATGATGATAATATATATGACATAATAATAAATAATACTAATACAAAGGGACGATAACTATTACTGAATGTGTCATTAAGTATATACATCTATATTGACACATAAAAAGACTGCTATGCAATGAGAAGCTGTCAAGAAAAGATGATTAAAGATCATTGATGGACCAGTTGCTCGTCTACTGACAACGTACTTGGGGATTCAATCCAAGTTCCGGGAGGCCCCCAACCATTGAATTTAATTTTGAAAACCTGAATGTGACATGTATTTATGTACTAAATACACACAATTTAATATACTATTATATTTATTCCTATAATTAATAATATATTGAAATATGATTTGCTTAGAGTATATAATTTAGAATAGTACTAATATGTACGTATTTCTTTATTTAATTAAATTCAATCTAGAATTTACGTAAATAACGTATTTTACGGATTAGGCGAATGTGAATATTTTGGATGAAACTTTTGGGAATGTTTTCGTTTTTGGAATTTTGATATGATAATTATATGTATTATAATATGAAACAACGGGCACATGTATTATATTATATTTGGCCAGTCTGCTATAAACTATTTCCGGGCCGCAGAAAACATTGTATATACAGGTTGTAATAGACCTAATCCACAATATTGAATACATACAAATTCTGTACCGTTACGGAAAATATTATAAAATAAGATTTTTACAAAATCATGTTATTTCTAAGTACTTACCTTTCCCTTGCGGTGCTAAAATAAAAACGCGCGTTCCGGTGCTGTAAACTCAGTGAACATGTAAACTTTTGCGATTTTTAAGTATTAATATTTTACATTTATTACTTATATTAATCATTAAAATAATAGTTGACATGTATGTAAGTGAACATATATATATTACACAATAATTGATATATATCACATTTACACAATAATATGTGATAAAAATGAGAAAAAAACTGAATGACAGCAAAAAGACACGTCTAACTCGGCTAGCGCACGCTCTGCTACTAAAGTGACGATCGGTATCCTGCACCCCACGCTTCGCGCACTGCCGCACCTCTCCGCACATACACTTAAACGTCAGGTTCTCAGAGATTTTTTTTTTATTGTTGCGTATGGTAAATACTTATATATTGTAATTATTTTATTCAATACATAAATATATTGCGGAGGAATACCTATAATATGAACTCTGTATTTAGTATATTTACAGAGATATTCATATAATTTGAGGTCACACAATATTCACTCAGTTTACGTCATCGGAGAGGAAAGTTTAACGACGTACTTCAAAATAAATATTTACAAATTTGGCCTATTATAATTCTTTATCTCTGCTTCAAACACTTAATTGTCTAACAAAAATAGTCTCGCTGATCGAAGTTCGAAGATCTATTATTGTTTATATTCAAAGTATAATTTTAAATCAATAAAATATTTTAATCTGTCGAAATAATAGCACTAAACTACGATTTTTTTTAAATGCTTAAAACATGGTTGAGATTAGATATACTTTTAAAATCAGCAATGTTATCTTTGTGGTTAAGATTCATATTTTTATTTATTATTATAATAAATAAAAATATGAGATTAGATATATATGCAGGTTGAACATTCTGGAATTATATTTTTAATACATATCTATTAATCTACACTAAAAATATTGTCCACTAGGTACGTTACGCCGAGTACGCATACATACAAATTATTCACTGTTATAGTCTTACATACATGTTCTCTGTATTGTCACATTATATTGTTAAAGTATGGTCAATAACTACAGAAAAAATAATATTTGCGTTAAATACACATGCATTGGCTCCAGACATATGTTAGAATGAAAAGCGATTTTCTCAAAGAATTTTTAAATTTATAAAAATTATTATTGATATTTCCTCAGAAGTATAATAATACATACAGACTGTGTATTTTTGTAATTACTATATTATAGAAAAACTTAAAATCATTCTTTCAGATAATATAAATTAAATCAGGCTCGCACGGCAACGCGAATATAAATTCGGGAAAATTTTACTGACTTGACAGTTCACTGATAAAAAATTCTTTCCTCGAAGAATAAAATAGAGAAAATGTATTGCCTCGAATGTATGCACGTCTTTCCTTCTATTCTTACGTGAATCTTGAATCTACGTGGTTTTCATCGCGCTGCAAATCATCTTCGCAGTGTTGAAAAGCAAACCAAATATACTAAATTCGGTTTTGCGCTTCCTAAATACATCCACCGGAGAAGGAATCCGCCATAAATTATTCCCTCCGACATTTCCCGATGGCTCAAGAGGAGTATAAGTGCTCGCACATTATTTTCACGATGCCACACCATATTTGATATTTGCATATGCAGATGTAAAGCGAGCTCGTGCACACGCCGTTTTACTGTAATTCGTTTTGTTTGATTTCGACAGTTTCAGTGTTTGCGATATTATAATATGTGTGCAGAGAGAATTAAACCATCGTTCTGTCAAACCAACATGAAGTTTGGACTCTGATGACGATTGTCTACATACTATGTAAAATATATGATACAAATTAAATTAATCAACTAGAAAGATAGATTTCTATCCGTAGAAGCGCGTTCTTCCACTTTCGCTATAGCAATCGAATACATTTTCATCAAACTTTGTACATATATTCTATAATATTTTAAATTTATACATCTACAATTGTAATTTTATAAAGCAGTTATTTACATAACGACGAATCTTAAATGCCCTTGAGTATTTAAGTCTAGTTATTTTTTTAAATAAATAAACAAACGAGTGTTTCAATTTTTCAGAAACTTTGCACTAAGGAAAGGCTCTCTATAACATGCAGGAATAGAGTTATTTCATATTTTGGGCTTGTTTCTAGAAGAAATGGAGAAAGTCTAAAATAATTGGTGATCAGGGTGTATGGACAGAGGGCGAAAGGTCGATCTCCTATAAGATGGACAGACCAAGTTTGAGACAGATTAATCAAGGCCCACGATCGCGAAGTAGAATAGAGGACACGATGAGGCGTCAACGAAAGAGAGAAGGCATTTCAAAACGTTTGTCGTTTAATCTCACCGTAGGTTAGACGATCCAGGTCAATTTTATATGAAAAGAGATTAATAATTGGGATTTATATGTTTCCATCAACTTGGTCATGTAGCCAGCCCGACTGTCATACATATAATATTTAATAACACTTTTAATATATTATTAGCACCCGTTGTTTTAGATTTAGATTATCAAATCATTGTTTCGTTTTCAGTCAAAATTTTGTACCCAGCAGTTACCAAAATAATTTTATGTTAACGACTTTGTTCTTTTAGTAGTGTAAAATACAACCATTAATAAAATGAATGAACACAGTGAAAGATAAGGCAAATTTTTAATATTTTAATTACCTAGGAATTTTTTTATTTTCCATTGTTTCATATTTCCCAAATAAAATTAGTCTTTTCATCAGAGTAGCCTCGAATATACTGAAAATAATTTAGAATGCCTTAATCGCTAAACTTGGTAAGGCACGTATTTATGACGACTACCAAAAGTCTTTCAAAAAGTATGTTGGATATGAAAATAAATAATAAATTCATTCATATGTAAGTGGATAATCATTTTTATTTTGTTCAGTTTTTTATTTATTCTACAAATAATTAGCGGTCCGCACCTGACGTAACACGGAAATCAAATAGTGGTTAGAAGAGGAGGGCAAGTCATTTATTTTGCGCAGGTCCAAAAAAATAATAATGTATGCAAAATTTGATTTAGACATGATTCATTAGACATTTCTGGGAGAGGGGTGTGGGGTATCTATATTTTCTCAGGATTCTAGAGAAAAATTGTGAAAACTTTATAACGAAAGACATTAAATAATAAAAACACTGTCTACCTCGGTACAGACCTTGATCTAGTAAGATGGGCAGGAATGTAAACTTTGTAATAATGAGTAACAAATAAATAAAATACACGTTTAATTGAGGGGAGAATGGGGTATCCAGGAGTAGGGGGTGAGTGTCATTGTTTTGCTCAGGATCCTGTCATTTAAAATTTAATTTAGACCTGTCAAAGGGTGTAGGGTTGATTAAAGAACAAACATATATAAAACGATCAATTTTATGTTTACAGATATAAATTGTAACAAACGTAGTAAACAAATAATGCAGGATATTCCAGTAACTCTGCAGATTTTTATAACTTAATTATTAGAATACAAATAGATGTGAAATTATACATAAATAATGAAAAATGTGATTACCGTTAAAAACAAAGCGAAGAAAATCAAGACCTTCTTTCGCTTGGAAAACTTTCAAAATTTCATTAAACGGAACTTCCTGTAAAAATGACTCCTAATTAATTTTTCTACTCTCCATTTTTACCCAAAAAGTTTACTTTCTTCGGTAAATTAATTTTGTTAATGCAATCAGGTTTATTATAATAATTGACTACCCTTTTAAAGAAGCAACACTAAACTCATTAACCCTTGTGAAATTCTTTTTTAAGTGTTATATTAATAATTATTTTTTTATTTTTTCAGGTAGGTTCCTGCCATTGAAAACGATACACTATACTACTTACAGAACAAGTATTGGTAAGATTATTTTTTGTTAAATAAAATTGATTTTGGTTATTTTCAATCTGATTTATTGTGATTTTGCTTAAATAATAACGATGTATGCATCACTTGGTCTAGGCATGGGATGGGATGATTGTATTTTCCTCATGTGTACAACTAGAATGCAACTGAGCAAAATTTTGGAATGATAGCATTCAATATAATGTACTCCAAAAATATATTAAGGTAAAGATGCATATGTTTTAAACAGGATCCTGTGGAAAGTCTAGTTTAGATCAACAGGTGTAGGATTTTAATTTGATTATTAATTTATTTAGAAATGTTACATTACTCTGCCATAATGTGTACAGATGTGTATATAAATTAATTAATATTGTTACAAGACGTGTTACCTCTCTACAGGGGATGAAGGTCGTTTACATTGTAAACATATTACGACTATAGTAAAATACAGTTAAATTATCATACATCTATCAAGGCCATTATATGTTTAAATTATTTTTGAAATAGAGCAACAATAAAGCATTTTATAAAAATAAAATATTTAAAACATAGAAAAAGATTGTATGTATGATACATAGAAAGGTTAAAACAATATGTATATGAAAAATATACAATTAACAGCTGTTTAACTCTATAAGGGTTCTCACTTTTAATAAAATCTTCAAAAATAACGCATTGCTACAAATTCACAAAGACCATTTCAATTCAACAATTTTGACAAAAATAAGTAACCAACCAAGATCGCGTGGCAACTAAGAAATCCCCAGATTTAAAACTAGTGCTTCTCAACACAATTACGCCTATCAAGGTACACAATTGTTTAATGCCCTCCGATATAAAATCAAAACAGAAAAAAATTATATAGCCTTCAAATCGCATATCAAACAAATATTAGAAAAATTACGACAGCAATTACAAGTTCTAATTAAGTATGTATTTAATAATTTAATTAGATATTTATATATTACTTTTATACCCACCTTTAGATTATTTTAAAACTTAAATACTCCCCAATTCAAACACGATAATTGATTTCTCTATTGAGTTGGGTAATTTTGTGTTCAAATTTTATGAATTAAGTTATATATATATACATATATGTATAATAAAATAAGTGTTAAATAAATTAAAATTATTATTTTTTAATTAAAAATATATAAAGTAGAGAACAAGGATAAAAAACGTTTTAGAATATCCTGAGTAAGCATATCATATCATTTAAAAAAATAAGTACATAAACAAAACTATCAGTATCTAAGTATTAAATGTAGCCGAAATAAGTTTAATTATCCATTTTTTTTATGAATCACATAATTGACTTCATTCATGTAAATAAATTCAGAAAAACGCGAGAAAAAAGTTTATAGATTGTATGGATAACAGGCAGGCAGGCATAATATGTATGGTAGGTATATACATATTATATATTTGATACATAGATAGGCTGATTAAATGTACTATATAGAACGTCCAATAAAATGAAGTAAGTAAATTGATATGTTCGAGTATATCAAGATAATGTTATAATTTGCCAAATAATAAAATGTCTCTCTTATCTGCGCCGCCCGATATTTTTCCATTTAATGTTGTTACAAATTTTATCTGAAATATTTTATTAACGAATTTCCTCCCTTTTATTTTTGCAAAAAAATATTGCTACCGAATTTATCTTAACTGCCACATTTCCGCGATAACGATTTTCACGATAATAAACGTCCTTTTTCAAGAAATTAAAAAGACTTTTCAGCATCAGTTATAGCGATAATAATTATTCTTTACGTTTAATAAAATAAGACAGAGATTGTCTCGGCCCGGGAAAATATCATTTAATTTAATCTGCCCGACCATTTTTCCTTTCTTGTGGGTAAATTGAATATTATCAGTCCTTTTATTACTTGTTTGAGTCCTGTAATGGTGAGATTAAAGGAAATCTAGCAAATAACGAATGCAAATTAGTTCGGTTCGAATAAAAAGTAAAATTAAATTCACCGCTTATTACATGACTATTTTGCAGAATATAATATGCGCCATAGATCACCCGTTGATCTAGATAATTTTATTTCGAGAAATAAATGGCCCACTCCGACATTAATGTAAACAATAATTTCATTAGATTTAACGCCATATTACGGATATATGGCGGTTTCTAGCGACGACGGCACAAATCACGTCGGTGAGAATATCAGCGGGACACATAGCTGCTGGGGGTCAGATATCATACGGACACGGCACAATCATTGAACACAGTCCAAACTCAACATCGATATCCAAACTCATCTTGAGTATTTACATTTTTAATTTATTTGTATAAAAAATAAGGATACGTTTCCAAAAGTGCTGAAAATATTACCGAGGTTTTGTTTTAATATCTGTTTTGTTTTGAAATGTGTTTCATTTCTAAACTGCTATTTTTTTACTTATTTCATTGCACATAGAAATGCGGTACCAACTTATCAAATGTGAATATTGTGCGTTCAGTCAGTTTAAAATTAAAATATGAGATGTTTAAAGGTTTTAAATGCTTTCAGACTAAAACAAAACAGTCGTGGTTTTAGTGTATGTTTGTGTACACATTGATGTGTGAGTGTTGCATTTTTTTTTTTTGGAGAATCATACAGCAATTACATATACAAAATGATACATTTTTATGTTATGCAAAATTATATATTTTTATGTCAAATTTATAGTTAATTTAGATTCACATTTCAAACATTTCATTACACACCACCTTCCATATAAATTAACTTTCAAAAAAGCTTTGCTTTCTGTTGGTTCCTGGTATCTAGATTTAACCTTGTCAGGATTTCTTGAATGTGTCACTTCAATGATGACAGAAATGTCGAAATAGTTTGACTTTACTTATTTTGAACCTCCGAATGCCTTGAATTGATTGCAGTGATATGTTGTGTTAAAATTGAGCAATATTTCATTTTTTTAAATAAAAATAATAAAACTATTAAAAGTTCAGATGCTAAGGATTCTACATTATTATATTTAGTATTTCAAACTAAATCCACACTTCACTCATTATTAACAATATCAGTTGTTTTTCAAATTTGCCTATTACTTTTTTTTTAAAATTGTTTACAATTTTAAACATGATTTAGTTGATTCTATTACAAACTTAAGTTACATATTTTTATATATCGCTGTATCTCTTTAAAAAAAATACTAGCCCTTGTGCTTGGATAGGGAAGTGTTTGATGTAAGACTAAACTTCTATTTATATGCGATTATGAAAAAAAACCTTGATATCATATTTTATTAAACGTGCGTTTTACGATGCATGATAATTATTTCTCTTCTTATTTGAACTTATAAGAATTTGAATTTATAAAAAAGAAATATACAAGAGATCAATGAGAATTAGAAACAATGGCATGAAATGTGCATGCCTTTAAGAACAATCATAAAATACAGCAAGCTACCGAGAACCAATTCTGTCCAAAAAAACAGAATATGACAAATAATATGAGTAAGCGTGCATAAAAGAATTGACATGCTATGTTTTTATTTCAAAATATTAGTTAAGAATAAGTCGGTAAGCTTTTATATTATTTAAATAAGAATAAACCACAAGTATAAAGTGTTTCCATAATTTTAAAACATTTTTCGGCATCAGCGAAATATTTCGTTCTCTACGAGACAAAAGAGAATCCTTGAATATATTTGAAAAATATGCAAACTTTTTTATCTCACCCCCGCCTCCTTAGTATTTGGGGGTTATTATTTGCGACACTAGCGCCACCCCTCACCTTAGCCTCCAGGCACAAATTTGCATTTGGAATGTCTTACCAATTTTAAATATTTTGTATGCTTTTTTAACGAGTTTGTATGTTCCAATAGAAGACACCCCTTTAAAGCAAGCAATTGATAACAATATTATCTTGATGATCTCATTCTTCTTTATGTACATATCTGATATTTTTATTTTATGTGTTTATTGTTTTAATAAGTTTATTAGAAATTTTGGAGTTCTCTGGACGTTTCACTCGAATTTACTTACTCATATTTTGTGCATTGGAATGAATAATTAAATATTTATGTTTATCAATTAATTATTATATTCTTTTTGGAAATCCTTGATCTAAAATTGTATAGATTTTTTTTTCGGTTTTTATATTTATTTCTAATTTTTAATCAAGTATTTATGAAAATAGAACGAGGTGAAATAGCTCATTTAAACAAAGCACTACTTATTACTCACACAATAACTGTTGAAGTATTTCTAAATAGCGATCATATCAAAATCACTAAACGTAATTATGTTTTAATACCTCACATATAATAAAATGGCAACCAAAATCTATTACATTTTTTGTAGCTTTTTCTGGGCTATTTCTATGATCGACGTATACAATTTTAATTAGGAGGTTACTGATAGACGTACGAGTGTTAGTGTTGTGAGTAAGTATTGTCTTGCAATACCGTGTCGAAAGCAGGACCGTTGTTTAAGTACCAACTGGCTCAAAAGACCGTATCCAAAGCCGGTTATAACTGTGTATATGTAATAATTTATGTATATGTACCATATATTGTAAGATTACTTTTTGTATGGAATTCCGACTCGACTAGTTTCCGTACAGATAAAAAAAAATTAAGTAAGTTTCCCGTAAGTTAAATTCTAAACCTATTTAAAACTACGAAAACAAAATTATTATCATCTACAAGATATTGAAACCAATTTTTATGTAGTTAGAGACAACTATTTAATTCATAAATAATGATGAACTAGTGCAGTGTAAATTTCTGAGAATAAATTACACTTACGTTATTATATCATAAAGTTGTTATTCTGATGATCGCTGTGTGCCTCGGTGTTATGATGTTGTGAATGGCTTAACCCTCGATTACAGGCGAACTCAGTGTTTGCGTTTAATTAAACTCTTCACTACCTCCCATGAACTAACTTCAGGTTGGTTTGAACTATACATACCTATAATGTTATTTTATACAGGTACGAACAAAAAAGGGTTTGCGTTTCGAGTTATAAGATGAGAAATCATTTAATTCAACGGCCTTGTGGTAATTTATTAATTTGTAAACATAGGTTTACACATAAATTAATATTCTGTGATAAATTTTGGAGTAAAATTTCAATCTGTATTCTTTTTAATTCATAAGCTGAATAATTATTTTGTCAAAACTCTGTTTTAAGATCTTCAGTGTAGTTAAAAGCCTCATATTTTCGTGGAAAACACTCACTTTGTGGTTTGACATATTAGATTAAATAAAACACAATCACTTTGTATAAAGCCACGAATTTTATTAAACGCCAACCGGTTTCATTTAGCTCAAGCTTCGTCAGAGCGTATTTAAAACTAACAATAATTACAAAAAATATATATACAAAGATAGTGCACTGATATATAAAGAGCGAAACAGAGTATAAAATTACATTTAAAAAGGAGAGACAGAATACATATACATGTAGTCAGAATATTTATGACGGGAAAAGTACAATGTTAATGGATATTTAATTTTTTTTTATTCTGTCTCTCTCTTTCGCATGTAATGTTATGTATACATAAGTTCACTATTTTTATATTTATTGTTAGTTTTAAATACACCCTGGCGAAGCTAAGCGAAACCGGTTGGCGTTTAATAAAATTCGTGGTTTTATGCAAAGTGATGTGTTTTATTTAATCTAAAAGCTTCATATCACGTGGATACTTCTGTTTTATATTCTGAATCAATCCACAAACTAAAGAACTGTCTAGATGACCTCTTTCTTACTACCAGCCAATCTTATCCAGCCTCAATCAGTATTTTGATTCCTCTACCTATATTATTTAAAATCTGCAGAATTGTCGATCATATAATGAGTATTTTTAATCCTGCAGTGTCAGTAAATTTAGGAATCAACTATCTTCCATCGTGTCTTAATGATTCGAATCATTTTCTTTCAACATCATACTTTTAAATAATAAATTCTTTTATATTTTAAAGAGAACACATTATTATTTGGGAAATTGTAATTTTTTTTTTTAGACTCGCTTATGGTTCGTGAGAAATCGCCGTTTTGCTCGTAAAGTATTCAGTAACACACTCAGAAATTAAGGTCTCACTGAGAGATCATCGTGGGAATGGGCCTTAAGTTTTCGCTCTGTAATACATGTATTGGATTATCCCATAAATAATGCGTTTTTTTTCTATTACACGAACTAAAAGTCGGAGGGGGATGTGATAACCTACCTGCATCAGGTAAAATTATGTAGTAACTTATTCTTAGTACATGTTTTGAAGAATGCAGTTTAATTTTACACTTATTTTTTCAAAGCTTTAATTAAAGTGACAAAATAGCATATAGTAGCGAAAATCTGTAAGGCTCGACGAGGACATCCTGCAAACCCTGGTGGAACAACATCCTATTGTAACTAGCAGAGAAGCTTGGATATGGTCATTCAACCATTCATCGACACCTGCGTGCCATAGAAAAAGTCAAGAAATTGGGTCAATGGGTTCCTCACAAACTAATCGCGTGCAGAAAGTGAAGGTGCACTCTTCTTTGCTGTCACGTCTCAGAAATGAACCTTTTTTAAAAATGATACCATACCCACCATATTTGCCGAACATTGCCCTATCTGATTATCATTTATTCTGCAGTCTTCAAAATCATTTGGACGGAAAAAATATGAATTAAGAAACAGTACTAGAGGAGTATTTTTTGTCAGGGATAAGTGAATTTTAGAAGAGGAGCCTTGCAAGTCTACCAGAAAGATGGAAAAGTATTCTTGAAAATGAAAGAGAGTATATTTTAGAACTTTGTTTATCTTCATTTTTAAAAGTAAAAATACCGCGTTATTAAATGGGATAACCAAATACATCCTAAGAGTGTATTAATTTTAACAAATGACACATAACAAATAAGTATTTTGCACGATCCGGATTAACTTCACAAATAACCTCCCGCACGAGTTGAACAGTTAACTATTCCATGTGAGTTAACTTTATTATTTTTTAAGCAGGCAAGTCTCCTTGTTATTATTGCCCGATTTGTTTATTCAGTCTATTTTGGAACTGATTGCTGGGAGTGCTTTCCATTATTTTAGGACCAATCCGGTGTATTTATCCATTTGGTGAGCAAAGAGTGTTTTTTTGGGATTATGGTTGGAAGATTTTTCAGTAAGCTTTTTAACCCTAAGTGCACATATTGATTAAAATGTAGCACTTGAAACAAGTCGGACAGCCAGGATAGATGGAAAAGGAGTATTTTTTCATAATTCTGAAAGATTCAATTTATTGTCGTTGAATGTCTTAGTAGACGTGACTGTTCATACAGCTTATCTTTGAAACGTTATATTAATCAAAGATCTCTTATTATTTTTAATAATTGTATACTTTAATTTTTGCAGAAGTATTCATTTTTATCAAAACAAAAATTTTAGTATCGATCCAAAATTGTTAATTTTTTAAAGAATTTTTATTGCTACTATGTAGAAAATTGAGCGAATCATTTAAATTGTTCGTCGAATTTCTTCATTTTGTTTTCTCCTAAAAAAGTGAAATTTTAGTCAGTTATACTAACATGGATCTATATTTTAACAGAATAATAATTACATTAGTATTTTATTTTTATTTAAAACTGTACTTTTATTGATATAATATATAATAAGATATAACGTTGAATAATACAAAAATAATAACAGTTAAGACAAAATAATATATGTAATAGGATTATTCACTAGTATTTGGTCACCCCTGCTAGATAATACTGCAGGGGATGTTACAGGGGGGGATAGATATAACAACACCTTTTGAAAAAGGTAAACAAGCCATGAATATTTCTCGGAAAATATTCCGTAATCATTTTTGCACGAGGAATTCGGGACTTTCGTGAGCGTGGAATTTTGTATACGATTCTGAGGACGGGCGCAGATTTCCAAGGGAGATAAATCTATTGTATTACAACAGATTTTGAGAAAATTCTTCTTCAAATGAAGTGGGCAGATATTTTAATCCGGACAAAAGGTAAATTTCACGCTCGGCAGCATTGACGAGTCGCTATTGTTGGATCACTTTTTTTTTTCTTCAAGTTCGGTGACGCAATGACGTAATATAACGTTTCGATATTGATTTAAAAAGGAGGAATAAGGTTCTTCCAAAAATGACAAATATTAACAAGACATATTGAACGTGTTATATGAAATATTTGTATTTATAATTCATGTCGTATTCGATTCCATAATTTTATTAGCTACGGCATACGCCGCTGTCTTCGGAATTGATAAAACAATAAAGAGAACAATTTATGGCATGTTCCTAAGCTTCAGTTACAGAGAAGCAATCCACCCAGTCATATGGTTAAACAAACTCAAAAAGCTATTTTATTCTACTTCAGATACCATACACAATAGACTTAGGTACCTCATGTTAGGTAATTTCTTCTTTTGCCTCGGCTTCATGTTTAGCGGGGAGGCATCTAGCCTAGCTGGTTCTTTTTTTAAATATTGACAAGTCAAATGGTTATGAAATAAAATAATATTTTTTTTATAAGAAAATTTATAATCTATATCTTATGATACTTGAATGTGTTAAAAGTGGAAAATGAGCAATTTACTTGAACACTTATTAATAAGGCTATTCTAACATAATTACAATCAAATTAACATTAAATATTTGTGTTCATCATGCCAGCATAAAGTTCTCTACCAAATTGTCTATGTTGACGCTTGTCTGATGTAGATTATGCAGATCCCTTGGAATGGTCCTGGATCCATGGATTTCCTCTTAGGATGGTCCTGGATCCTGGACGTGAAGTGTGGTCAGCTCCTTGTGGTGCCAGCATAGGGTGACGGAGTTCAGGCTTGTAGTTGATTGACCACAAGACGATGCCCAATTATCCAGGCAAACCGGGACTCTGGACGCGATGTTCTTATGCAATAGTGACAGTCTGTTCTCGCTATACCAATTATATTTATCAACGTTTTATAGATCCAGCGGGACCCTTTTTGATACTTTCATATTTATAATTAAACGCAGAGTACATCACAGTCTAAGCTTAAACTCGAGGCCCACAGTTTAAATTTTCCCCGGAATTACAATCTATGAGGCGCTTATTTGATACTTTTAGAGACGATATTGATTTTATTTTCTTATTGAAAATAAAATCTGGTCTTTGTGGAGCCAGTTCTCCTGGAGGAGAATTATGGAAGACCGCTCGCCTAAGGTGATGCATCTCTTATGGTGCATTTTACTGACATGACTTTAGTCACGTACGCCGCTTTATTGCTATACCCATGCTGCGTCGGTACACCCGCGTCTAACAATACTTGGTTTTTATTATCCTTCGTCCCTTACTTCGACTAAGTGTTTTTGTATTCTTGAAAATAATATTATCTTGGGTAATTTCGCATTCTAACACTCATCACTGTCGAAAAACATCATTTTGTCACGCACTTCCTCACTATTATTTTAATTTTATGTATATAATATAGAGCATTATATGAATATTATCAGATAAGCATTCGGCTGTCACCGATTGCTTACTTGCTTGCTTGCCAGAGACTATTACTACCACTAGGTCAGGGTCTCAAAAGAAGCTTTATTTCAATGATAGAGATTTCTCCAAACAAACCACACGTAAATAAAACGCCGATTAATCAAAATTATTCCACATTTGTAAGTTAGCTGTCAAAATTAACAAAAATGATAATTTTGATAATGAGTGACAATTTCTATAGTAAGATTTCTCCCTTACCATAGACAGAAGAAAAGATTACACATGTCAATATACGATTTCGCTAAAATATTAACCTAGACATATTAAAAACACGTTTGTTTTTCACTATACAGCCATAATGACACTACTGAAGCCGACATCCAACCAGACCCATCCAGTTATAAATATAGACGGGAAAGCGTAAAATTATTATGGATAATACAATATAAATTATAATATATATATAATAATGAGACATTACAGTATATTTCAGAATAAATTGCAAATCCAAATAAATAATAGCATAATATAATATATACATACGAACATAAAAACTTACAGGAACATAATAATAGTTATAAACATATAACATCAACACACTTTCAGGGAAAAGTGTCGTGTGGATTTCATTTTTTAGCTCAGGGTGTTTATGTCATTTTGTGTGATGTATCCCTAACAATGTCATACAGATATAACTGTCTCGTTATCCACATCGGAACCTAATAACTGAGGATTATGAACTGACTATATTCCTCTATATTTATTGACATTTTGCAGATATGAAGGTTACCACCAGAGAAGTGTCTGTTGCCTTTTATTTGTCGGTTCAATGATGGAGATCTTCTTTTACTTTTCCGCTCTTCAACGTGGTTCACCACAATAAGCTTTTCCAAGTTATATTCTCGTCTCGCAAGATATCAAAAAAATTAAAGGATTCGTCCTATGTCCATCCTTGATTCTTGTATATTATAGATACTTGCATATCCCATTGTCCATGGTATGCGAAATATATATATCTCCAGCACCACATATAAAAGGCATCAATTAATATTATATCCTTTGCCTTCAGAATCTACGATTCCACACTACACAGAAATACTGAATGCACCGGAGATATGTAGATATTCTATACATAATACATGTATAAATCATCGATATTTTGAATAGGATTTATTATCAACTTCTATGCAGAATCCGAATAATAATATATATATTTAATCTTTGATCTGTATATCAAGACAATACGTCATTTGACATGGCGGCCATTCACGCAAAGTCATACAATATTGACAAATCACCTCGCCGGCTCGTCGGATTGAGAACTGTTTCAGAAAGGTCGCTGTTAACTGTGATTGATATTAATATTATTCATGTAGATTTACACTTAATTATCCCCCACTTGGGCTTTGCCGGCATCAAAGACGTTGTTTACAATAGCAAGCCATTGATCCTAGGAATACATAGGATAATCCTTACTAACGGAACCGTCATACCGAGACCCAGCTTTTGTTAGTGCTATGGTAAACAAGCGGGCAGTCGCATAAATAATTCAACTGGAAGGACTTCTCGCTTCTGGATTCCATTATGAAATTACTCGAGTATTATTAATTCCCTTAAAAGTTACAAAAACTTGCTCATTGTTACTAGTTCTGCCTCTAGAATATTTTGTGATATTTTTTAATGAAATTCTTACATTAATAGTTTGAAACTATATGTTGTATTGTGAGTGTATTTTAATTTTAATATTCCATAGATCTTTTTAGCGTAGGAAAATAATTATTTTATTGAAGTGAACGATTATTTTTATATGGTGTGGAGTCGTGGATCCTGAAGGCAAGGGATAAAAAACGGATTGATGCCTTTGAGATGTGGTGCCGGGCATACTGTGAACGCACGAATGTCTCCATTCTGCAGATACCGAAGATCAAAGACAGACGCTCAACCATTTGCCTGAGACGAATCCTTCAATTTTTCGGCATCTTTTGAGAAGGGAAGAAAGCTTGGAGATGCTTGTTGTTGTGAAAGAGGAAGAGAAAGATCCCCCACCCGATGGACCGATCAAGCAAAAAAGGTAATAGGCACTTCTCTGGTGCATAGTGTTTATGATCCTCAGTTGTTAGAGACCGATATGGATGATTGGTGTAAAAATTCTTTAGCCACACTATAGTAAATTCAAACGGTCGAAGGTCAACGTCATAAAAATGGGTGGTTAATAATACAGAAATACTGTGTTCATTTAAAAAAAGTTACATCGATTAGCATTGTGAAATATTTCAAACCTGTACACGTAGTTTTGTACGCACGTTTCATAGATCCGCACTATCTTTTGCGTTCGCGACGAGCGAGATTGCATTTGCAGTCGCGATCGTTACTTGTTATTAATTACTACTACTTTTTCGTATTTTGATCAAAGACTTACATATAATGATCTCGAACATGCCAGCTTGTTCGACGAATAGCTTTCTAGTGCTTTACATTACGTATAAATCTTGTCCGCTTCGTGAATATCTTAACTAAAAATATACCAAAATCAAACGCACATTGAGAAAAAACGTGCGAATAAACTTTCTAAGGTATAATAAATAAATTTGTTTTTGCTCAATATGTTATAGAAAATGAACAAATAATCCTCATGATATGCAGTATTCGCAAGATTCTTAGATAGATTATAGTAAAAAATGTTTATATCATATTTTAGTTATTAAAAACCTATAACTTAATTTATAATAATAAATAAATATAATTAAGGAGAACACATTCTTAATGTAAAGTTGTAATTATTCAGAACATAGGTCAGTAATATTTTAAATACTAATTAAATGTATTAATTAGAAAGATATACATATAAAATCAATTTTATCAAAAAATATTTTTGTTGCTATCGGGATTCGAAATAAAATAGATGGCTTTCAAATAATGAAACGATAAATGTATTCATTTGAAAATTGTAACATGTAGGTTCGAAAATTTGTCGTCAGAAGTACTGTGTGCTGTAACATAGTCGGTTAATGCACATTCCCCGGATTGGAAAGAGATCCAGGTTCGAATCCCGGTAGCAACAACAATATTTACGATAAAATTAATTTTACATGTATATTTTTCTAATTAATATATTTTATTAGTATTTAAAATAAATACTGTTTTTTATTTTTGTGCTTTATCAAAGTAATAATATCTCTTTTATATCAGTGGTTTCACTTCAGTAGTACATTAGCTTTATACACTCAGATGTGTTACATGTGTGGATATGTAGTTTTATAAATAAGTACTTATTTTTATTTTATACACTATTTATTGGTGGAGTCGATATTGAAATGTGATATTAGTTCATGAGGTGTATTCGTGGTACATGTAACAGATTTAAAACCCACAGATATTTATTATTATTATTATTAAAAAATTGAAGACCCGCATCAAGGTTCCCACTGTTCGAGAGTTCCTACTGCTTCTTTTAATAATAGATAATCATAAAATGAAAAATTGTATATCTTAGTTTTACACGTAAAGATCACGCGATGCACCGAGATCACTGGAAATTTTTGTTCCCACGTTGAATAATAAATCACTTATATCCCTACGCATGCGCGTGCTAATTCCAAATAAGGCGAAAATAGGGGAATAAATAATGAAGATCGTAATAATTGGTATGACTTACATGTAAATATTAAATTGAATACTGAATTATGACGCAGTACGTTTTCGTTTCCTTCATTAAAAATATTTTATTTTAATAAAAATAATAATTTTAATGTGTATATATAATATATATAAGTGAATATATAAAAAATAGGAAAAAAAAATGTAATAGAAAATAATAATTAAAAATACATAAAATGCGTAAATAGGGTAACAATTGTTTATAATATATTTCACATGTTTTAACTCAGATTTTACATTTCAGATTCTTAAATATTTTTCTTCATCTAACTTGTTTTCGTATTAAATAATGTATGTATGTTAAAAAAAACATTTGAATATCTAAATTAAGAGCATCTCATATTTACTATTTGCTTAAAATTTAGTAAAAATGGTGAAAAAACACGTTTAAATTTTTGCTCTTATATTAACGTAATAAATATATTCCATTTATTTGAAATGTATTTATTATAGATTATATTAAACGAAATAAATAAAAAATAAAATAATATTAAAACGATATCTTTAATAAACTGAAAAACTATGAATTCATCAAGTTGTCACTTGCTTCAATGAAAATGAGGAATTTCATAAGAATTGTCTGGATTGCATATAGGTACTCATTCCTAATATCATCAATATTTTGTTTTAAAATTCTGTAATTAGTTATTTTGTTGAGGAACTACATCCACATCCGCTGTAATATGTAAAGGTGTCCAGCGGAAAACTTTCAAGTTTAATATTAAATAAATAAAAAAACTACAATGTAATACTCAAAATTTATTTATCACATTCTCTGCGGTGGTGGGTCAGATCTGACTCGGATGTTTGTAAAGTATGAAATACGCTACAAGTATTCGTTAAATACTGTTTTACTTGTAGCTGATCTTTTATTAAATATTTCCAAATAATTTTAGATACAAATAAATGTTATCTTATGAGATTCAAATGAGTTTTTGATATAAATGTGAAAAAATGCTCAAAAACTGACCTAATTCAGTCGCTTTTACGGGATTGAATCTCAGCGCTTACGCAGAAACATATATATTATACATTTTGAGCATACCAGATATGCGTCCATTTATTGTTAGCCAGTTCAATTATTGTACAGATTTATATTGTTTTTTTTTAAACTTATTTTCGTCTGGCGGCCCCTAGACAATGCCAGTAATATAACTATTAGAGGGGCGTTGCGCCTACTTGTAAGTTTTATGACCTTACCTTCGGGTTTTCAATATTGTTGTTGCTAATTATCAGTAGATGTTTGTGTTTTGGCTGTGTAGGGCGCGCACGAACCAATGAATCACTGCACTTTAAATATTCCTCAACCGCGAACGCGCTGTGCGCTTTCGACCGGTAACTCATTGCGACTGGCAAATCAGCAAACCACGCGCGTCTAATAATACCCCTCCCACTTATCTCACCCTAATGGTTTACGAGTAATTACAATTTAATCTTGAAATTTTTCCACTGAACACTCTATATATTTTATAAAGACTAAAAATCTATTTCGTTGAGAATTCGATTTATACACAAAAATTCAACATGTAATATTGTTGATAGGTTTACAGAGATTGATACCATTTAAATGATTTTTATATTATAGAAAATTCAAAACTTGACACTTATTAAGAATCCACTCGAGATATACATCCAGTAAATATAAATAGGGATCGTGGTCCAAAATAATAATCTTCATGATACCTTGTGCTTTAATAATCTCTCAAAATGAAGCATTATGTATATAGTTTTATACAGTAATACGATTACAACGTGTCTTCGACACGGTATTACATAATAGTAACTTAACACCTTCACTAATATACACAAGGAATCAGTAGTGTTACTCTGATGATAGGTTCCATTAAATCATCCAAAAAGGTCGGATAAGCGCGGATAATAATCTCTAAAGCCCCGAAGAGAATATTATTTATAGCCGTAAGAACCTTAAAATTAATTTAAACAGTCTAACCTCGTAAATGTGTACCAATTTTTTATTCTGTTAACATAAAAAAATTATATATATCGTATAGTAACATATACTTTATTTAGATATTACAGATTAAACTATCGAACATTTTTGGATTTTCTGATTAAAGTAAGCGTTATATAATATATTAATAAGTATCAACGTTTACAGTTTATAGAAATCCATGCATAAGTGTAAATCTTGTAATAATTAAAAAAACTTTTAAGGTTTTATCCTCGTGGGATGGAAATTTTATTTAGGTTTGTTAAACAAGTTAATACAGGGGGTAATGTTAAAACCTACATTTTATGAGTATTAAGCACTAAGAGCTTTATATCACTAGTACGTAATTAATGTGTGCAAAATAAATTTGAATGTTCATCTCACTAGGCCTAACCCATTTCGAGATGAGCCATTTCTATTGCCATTATGCATATTGAGAAATTACATATATCGTATTTCATGGATTATATATAAAACAAATGTTTATTCCTATTTTGGTGTCTCCGAATTCGGGTTCGTCTTATAATCGATGGCGTCTTACAATCGCTGATTAATCATTACTGATTGCTTGTAGAACTGAGTCACAAAGTGATTTACTGATTACTTTTTGACTCAAATTTAAATAATAATAATATATGTTTTTGATTTTTAGTGCAGTGTGTTATATTGTTATAATCGAATAATATTGCAGCAAAGAAAGACATATACTTCGGTATCCTGCCTGCTACACTAGTATTTTGCTATATTATAACAGACAGTGCTTTAAAAGTGCTTAGAGTAAAACAAGATGCGATTAGATAGCATATAAATAAATTGAAAAACTTAAAGTAAATGCAATGTTTAATGCATCAAAAATAAAAAAAGAGTAAGTAAAGTAACAGTAAAAAATATGCAAATATGAAATAAAAGCGTAAAATAAGTAAATAAGATACAAATATGAAGTGAACTTATGCAAAATTGTAATGTTCAATATAAAAAGATTGAAAAAAGTTCAGTTAAGTAATATACTAACACAACTGCGGAGAAAAAACTTATTATTGTGATTGTATGACTTTGTCTGTTATAATAACGTTTACATAATGTTTTATTTTTTATTATTGGTATGTAAGGACGCGTCTTATAATCGAGAAAATACGGTATTCAACTTATTCGATTAATCAAATTAAAAATAATTTATTTAAACGCTAAACCAATTTCCTCAATCCGCAATCCACAAAATACACAATAAAATTGATTTCTGTCATATCGAATAGGCACTCAAGAATTTATAATTTTCAATGGCAACGGGCTGATCATATCGCTTGGAGGATGGATAATCGTTGTACAAATGCAATCAACCAGTGGTACCTGGTACCCTTTTTAATTAAAAATAATTTAATAAAATACTGATTGTGTGTAATTAAAAATAAAATAAATAATAAAACGTTGCAATATCTCAGAAACATGAATTAAGTATATCCCTCTTGCAAAGATATGCCATTTCCTACATATTTCTTCCTCGCTGTTGTCTACAAAGATACTCAATACCCATAACAACGTTCTTATACATTACAATCTGCCTGCGAACCTCCTTTAAAATGTTAGGATATTTTGAACGTATTCCAAGCGGCTTTTACAATTTTATTTTTAGTATTCTGGAAGAGTCTACAATAAAATGTGTTCTATGTTAAAATGCTGTGCTGTGAAAAAAAAATCAGTTATAAAATAAAGCACTGCTACTTTATTAAACATCTTAAATGTTAGCAGCAATTCCATATATTCAACTTAATCGTTTGACAGGATTAATGGGATTTATATTTAAATGTGCTTTGAATTTCCCTCCCCCCACTCTTCTCCCAACTGTTTCTGCCAGTGTATCTCAACCCTTAAGCCGTATCCTAAAATCTCTAGAAATCCCCCGTGCCATCCGGCACGCGATAAAAAAGTAAGGAATTTTATCACATAAATAACAAATCCTATACATAATTGATTTGACCTTTTTAAGGTGATGGAAAACTTAAGGATGAACTCAAAACCCCCAACCTAGCTAAGTGAATTTAGTAAGCTCTTTTCAGGTGAACGAACGCCGGAGGTTCCTAAGGTCTTTTGGCAGTCACTTCTATAAATCTCGACAGAAAACCATATATTTTGAATAAACTGAATGATGAAGAGAATATAGAATGTTTGAAAGGGTGGCTTTTACGTTACATAAAAACATGAAATTTAAATCTATTCATTATTTGCGACCAAGAACAAATTACGATTAGCTATGTTTAAAATGTGATATAATAAAAACAATATGGGTTTTAAAATTTTAAAAGCTTTATCAATAATATATCAGATGCTTTAAAACTAATAAGCAAGTACCTGGGATTCTGAAACACAGCGATAAATTACCAGTGCCATTTGGGTAGGGTAATCCAAATTTATAGAGAAATATTTAAAATCGTTTTTTTGATAATGATGTAGCATTTTAGTAGAACTTAATTGGAAGCTAGACTGAAAGATAGAAGGAAGAATGATTAAATAAATTAAAATAACAATTTAGAATCTGATTCTTCTATCTGCCTTGTCCATCAGCAACCAATCAGTAATCTGCAATATTTATCAATCGAATAAATAGTTAATATTAAGAAATATTTTTAGTTAATAGGGTTAATCGCTTTTGTGATGTTATTTACAAATATTAATATTAGCAATCTGTAGACAATCATATTGCATAAGTTTGATGGTATAAAATTTAAACAGTATATATTTTTTTAAATCAGTAAAACAAGCAATGCTATATATTTCACGGTGAAATTATTTGTTATAGTTTTTAGTTTTATTGTTACATTATATACGTTCATTTATTTTATCACACATTCAACTTTTTAAATTTTGTATTATTTATACATCCATTTTTATAAATTAATTTTTTTTATGTCCCATTTCTAATCACCTGGGTATATATTATTAGAAAATTCTAAAAACTTCTGCTTCTTATTTATTATAGTTTATTTCTTTATATCTAATTGCATCTTGTTTTACTCATTATATGTGTATATATTTATATATTTAAACATTACATTTTATTTTATACTATACCGTCTGCTATATAATACAGTAAAATTCTAGTGTAGCAGGCATGGCACCAAAATACATGTCTCACTTTGCTGTAATATTTTTTGCGATTACAATAATATAAATTGACATAAAAAAGTATTAATGAAGATAGTTGAGTACGAAACATATGTCCTAAATGCTATTCCTAATAGTTAATAAATTAGATGTTCATGCTTTGTCGACTTTGGTTTCAAAAATGTTTTCGCAGTTAACTTTAGATGATTTACAAAGGAAAAATGTATCTAATATATTTATATGTTTACATATTTTCATACATAACGTAGTACTTAGATATTTGCATAGGTATCATAAGTCGAATATCCATAGGAACAGAAACTGGACGGGTTAACCTTTACCATACCGTGATATAAAATACTCGTACGCAGCCATGCTGTCAACTCATGTTACCGTAAGATATTAGAATTCTATTAGCCTTTGAAATGTGAAAAAATGGTTAATGCCATAAATTTACTATAAATGTTAAACGTTAAATATAAAAAATATATATAATATTATAATTCGGAACATTCATCAAGTCCTGTATAGGAGGTTGCATTATATAATTCAAAATTAATTTTTATCTATCTTTCTTTAATTAGTGAGAAAGAGACCCATTACATCCGTATGTTTATTATTCTTTTCATTGTGAAATTAATATGCGATTTCTTCACACAAATAGCATTTTGTCAACATATTAATTTTACAACGAATTGAATTCAAAGATAATTATTTTTATAGGATTCTCCTAACATACTTGATTTTTCACTAGTCATTTATAAGCGTAAATATTTTCATTAGAAGAACACATTCTTATTGTGAAGTTGTAATTATTCAGAACATAGGTCTGTGATATTTTAAATATGAATTAAATATATTTCAAATAATGGAACGATTAAATGTATCAAATAGGTAACATTGTCGCTGTAGCATAGTTGGATAATGCACCTTCTCCGGTTAGGAAAGAGATCCAGGTTCGAATCCCGGTGGCGCAACAACAATATTTTCGATAAAATTGATTTTATATGTATATCTTTCTAATTAATATGTAAATATTTTCCTTTAATTTAAATATAATATGAATTGCATGTTGCGTGTATTTACCGAAATATTAAAGGTTTAATTGGAGCGGTAGACCTGTGTTGTGACCAAAGCAGATGTTTTTTCGGAGGCTTGCTTGATAAAATTACGTTAAAAAGTGCTTAAAGTTTTTCTGAATGTGAACTATGCAATCTTACTGACAGAACTCCGCAATGATTAAAATAACATAAATATTTATTATTTTTATTTTCAACGGAAAAAAGAACACAATTCTCAACATCAATAAAATTCAACGATCTGTATAATTGATTATTTTTAAATTAAAAAAACATACACAATGCAAGCAACACGTTTATTGAACTGTTCGCCTATTACATATACCGGTAGATACATATTTTACTTTAATCTTAGTAATTTCAAGTTACCAATTGTGATTATATTGTATATCCGATCATCAGGCAAATTCGCGTTGGCTGGTTTTCGCTGGATCATTGTACGGAAGTTGGATGGAAACTCGTTGGAACTATGGTGACACGGTGTGATGAAATTAAATTGTCTAAGTTAAAATTATACAAATTTTGGTGGTCTCTGTATTGTTTATGTTTAAATTTGCGTGCTACTTTGTAGTAAATTTATTATTCTTCTATACAAGCTACAGGGCTGTTAAAATTTAAACTTATTATTTGTTCTAGTGTTTGAAACCCGCCCTGCGACATCGTTTAAATATCGCTTTTTCAGAACCGGATCCCGTTCCAAATTAATTAAACTTCACAATACCGCAAACTAAGTACCATGAAAACTTAGCCAATATTTTGAAACGAAGAAAAATAATATGACGTTTTAATTTTGTAAAACGATCGTTATGAATCAAATAACATTTCTGAAAAAATAAACTTATTTTTATACAGCCAGGTAAATATTTTACAATAAAATTACCCACTACAGAGATATTAAAGGAGTATAATAAAAAAAATACAAATATACAGTTATAACGTGTTATGGTAGGAATATGTGGTGTTCTATCCTGTTAATTTATTTCTGTACTGAAAAAAAATTACAACGTAAGTACGCATGAATCGCTTTCAAGTAGATTGAAATGCTTTTCCAAGTTGACGGCAGGTTCAAGTAAGTTAGTATTAGCAAAATATAATAAACCGAACAGTATTATTCTTCTCAAATCTGTTAGAATCACTTCTGCTTGACATTTACAGTATTCAGCGATCGTTTCCGGTGTTTTCTTCAAAAACAATCGTATTTACTTGCACTCCACGAGCTGATGCTGCACCGCCGCCGGAACCCGGGAGCGCCGCGATGCCGGAAACGGAAATGGACGGCCAACGGGAGCAGCTACAAGTGTTTCCGGCAAGGCTAGAACAATATCAAGAGAATAATAGCCGGATATGCAGTTACATGGTTTATTTATTTTATAATTTTTTGTTTTTTATAGTTTTTTTGAGTAAAGAATTATCTAATAATGCGTTCTTGTTCAACTATATACCTGCTTTCTGAAATACAGTTTCAATTGAGAAATAATTAATATTCTTATTTTTCTACATCGTCGTCGTATTTCTTGGATAAGGAACGTTTGTCTTGAGTCATATCGGTATCTGAAGCCTCCCTTTTTTCTACTAAGCCATCTTCTCTTTATGTCATATCTCTTCCAGGTCCTGCACTGGTCGACTTGCCTTTGGTACTACTGGTATAATTTGGTTCAGTTTTAAACCTTTCCTTTACGCCAGTTCTTGTTTTTGGTTTTCAATTCGACTTTCGATGTATGGAATCTGAGATTCTATTTGGAGTATCCAGTGAACATTAATATTACTCACTCTGTCCTTAAGTAAATACTACAACATATATACATATCTTATTTCAGTTTCTATGGAACTCAGCCACTAACCACATCTAGTAGATTACAATAGGTTCATTTTGACACGAAAACCTGAATTTCAGCATATACGATATTTTAAATAATATTAATTTAAGTATTATATTTCTTCAAATGTTACACAATTTAAATATTATGCATATTATGTCATATGTGTGTAGATATATTTCTATAATAACTTTATTGAAATTTTAGATTTTTTATTGATTTAAGATTTCTTCATATGGTTTGTAGTACTATATTAGAGATAGGCCAAATTGAATAAATTACACAGGAAGAAATATGTTAGGTTAGATAAGGTATGATCTTTTATTTTGAACTTAACTTGTATTTTTAAAATGTTTTTTAAATACAAATCAAAAACTCAAAAAAAAAATCATGTTTTAATGTAAAACTTTGAACATATATGAATCTCCGGGTCACAGGTCCCGCTGAATAGATTACGACAATTCCAGTCGTAAATCAGAATCACCGCAGGGTAGAGTATGAAAGTAGGGAAACGTGGTACAGGCTGAAGTCGGTGACATTGCTTCATTTGTGGATTAGGCAAATTATCTGCCAAATGCAAGAATTGGGCATGAATTTTTTGCTTACTTCATATATTAGTGCATAATTCAAAAACTCTGTCTTAAATGATATTTGACTCTTATGTTAACATGTCGACATGTTTTTCCAATATAGAAAGCAGTATAATCTTTACAGATACGTTTTTACCAGATGCATCTTTGTTGGCGTGGTTCTGTAATTATTTTACAATAACTATTTCTAAATTAAATGTTAAATATCTTGATGAAAACCGAACATTGTAGTGGAAATGAAAAGTAGTGATTTTAATGTTGATTTAATTGTTATAAAATTTTGCATGAACAAACAAAACAAATTCATTTCTCTTACAAAAATTATTGAACATGATATTGTTGTTAACTGGAGCGAGTCTGGAATTGGGAAAGTTTGTCAAAACGGAATATTTGGGTGAGGGTAGCAACTTCCCTTCCCTGGGGATACAACCTGCGCACAGTAATACATACGTTCCAGTTCAATGAGGACGTAATGCAGAAAAGAAGGTCACATTCGCTCGGGGAACCTCTGAATTATTAAGAATTGGGCCGAGCCGTTTGTCCCGTGCCGGGGAAGCAGTTTGGAAAGTCTGGGTAGGACATTAAACGGAGTAGGAAGTTTGTTAACAAGCTTCTGAACTCTTTGTCCTCAGCCTGCCCCGAGGGATTGTTCTCGAAGAGGGAAAGATGTCGAAGGAATAAGAAAAGAGACGTTGGAATAGTTTAAAGAGGTAAAGTGGACAGAATATGGTATTTTTATGGAGATTGCGAGAGAGATTTTCCATAGTTTAGCATAAAAAACGTTTCGAAGATGCATTTCATCAACGTTATTTTTAGTCTTTCAGTACATTTCAATAGCTTATTCTTAGATAACTATTACTATATAACGTTAAATATTATATTCAGAAAATTAATATTAAATTTTTTTAGGAAAACACATTTTTGATGCAAAGTTGCAGTTTTTCAGAACATGGTTCTGTGGTATTTTTAATACAAACGAAATTAATAAACTAGAAAGATACACACAAAAAATCTGTTTATCGAAAGCATTTTAGTTGCTACCGGGATAAATAAATGATTTTTTTGTATCTTTCAAGTCGATTAATTTCATTTATATTAAATGTACCGATAAATTACATAGGGTGTCCAGTGGATTTAAAAAACAAAAAATTAACCAGAGACGAACTGTTACTTCTGAGGTTTATTAGCATTTGGTTAATGAGTTTTTGATGCCACAATTGCAAATGTTTTCCGGATACAATAATAGAACGCAGTTTTTATAAAACGGGGCAACTCCACACACTAACTACTAAGGTGTAGATAAGTCGTACTCAATGAGCGGCTCGCCAAGCTTTTATGTGCGGCCCGAAGCACATTTATTATCAGAAACGTAATTTAAAAAAAATTTGGCATAATAAGTTTTGAATATCTTGAGATACGCGCGAACAATTAAACCAAGTACTGCATAACTTTCTAATCGTAACAAAAGCTAAATAAGATAGTATATATATTTCTCAAGAAATATGTACGATATTTAAAAAATATTTAGCTGCCTTAGCCAAGAAATTTAAGAGCAGATTTAAGGACTTACGTTGTATCAAGAATTATTTGTTCCGTATAGAAAATACCTGGCACCTAGAAACAGCAACTGTAACTGCATTGGTATATAATTATGCAAAGCTATTTGATGAATTTATCGAGTTTAAGAATGATACTAATCTGAAAGCTATTTTTTAAAAAATGAGAGAGAGAAAGGAGTACATCGATTTTTAGAAATTAGTCCCTGAAAAATACAAGACTACAAAAATGTGCCTTCCTGCTGCTCACGTTGTTCACATCAACGTATCTTTATGAATCATCCTATTCCAAAATGAAATATGCGAAAAACGTGTACAGGAATCGACTTACTGATTCTTACCTTGATGACGTATTGAGAGTAGCATGTAGCAATTGTTAACCCGATTTGTCTAAAATAGTAAAACATTTATCTCAGTATTAAAAATTACACTAATTTTAAAACAAATGCTTGGATACACGTTAGTTTTGAGTTTTATTTTTTCATTATTGTATTTTGTGGTAAAGTATACAAATATCTCGAAAAAAAAAATTCATATAGGGAAATACGCTGTTGTTAATGTTCGATCTGGTATTGGCTGGTATGCTGATAGGCGATAAATATTATTATCATTCTGTTTAGTTAAAAAAAATATTAGTTGATTTATCATGCTGCGGTGCCCTAATATTAAATCAAACGGGTTTCAACCGATACTGTTTTTCCAATATGAATTATATTTTCGTCACATCAGTATAATGTTACGGCCCGCGTAACTTAGCTAACATACGTATGTGGCCCGAAGAAAATAAAGGTTGAGTATGACTGGTCTAGATGGAGAAGCTATTTTGCCAAAAAAATTAATAAGCAGTTTTATACACACATACATGATATATTTAACGCTTTGTAATTTTTTCTTAAGGGATTACCTAAAATGTAATGTGTATAGTAATAATCCTCGAACAATACAGGCCCTACAAGAAAACATCCGGCGTGAAATTGCCTCTATTAACCCTGCATTATTTTCTCGTGTATTTGCCAACATGAGGGTTTGGTTAAAATAGTGCATTGCGAGAAGCAGAGGTCACTTCAACGGTATAATTTTTTAAAAATAAAATCCGCAGATCTCAGTAAGCTGTTGAAACAAAAAAAAATATGATAAACTTATTTGTTTGTTTTTATTTTAAAATCAAAATAAAATAAATTTCAGCTGGACGGGCCATAGGCACTTCTGAAGAAAGAATGTGTAGTCTAATGAGCAAGTTCTAGAATCGTAGTAACAATTAAATACAAACATTTGAGTGTTATCGCATCTCGAAGATTAATTGTGTAAAGCAAAAATAAAATATTCGAGAATTAAGAATGTGTGTATCAGTATTAATAATATTAAATATAATGAAGCTTCAATTGTTAGGTCAATATAGTTTTGAAATGATCTCTATAGCTGGTAAGATCAAATAAATCTTCAAAAAGCTGCATGGTTAGAAATTTGCATCCCAGTAAGTGAAGAGCTTTGTATCTTATAAGATGTAAGTATTAGATACAACTAGCTTCAATAAATAGTATAATTTATCTGACAAATAATACGTTAATGATTTAGTTTTACATCATCATCATCCTTGTCGGTCCCCTGTGATCTCCATGAACTTCCGCCCTCTTGACTATGCTTCTCCGCTTTTCTCAGCATCCTGTAAATCTTAAGGCTGTCACCAGAGAAGTGCCTGTTGCCTTATCTGCTTGATCGGTCCAACAGTTGAGGGATCTTCCTCTCTTTCTTCGTCCTTCAACGTGACTCACCACAACAAATTTCTCCAAGCTATATTCTCTTTTCGAAAGATATCAAAAAATTTGAAGACAAATGGTTTAGAATCTATCCTTGATAGATTCATTGTATTCATTGTAGCTATTGCAGAATGGAGACATATGTTATGGTTTAGGCACTTTTTCATTTTCTATTCATGGGAAACTAAAGTCTACCTTAACAGTTTTTCCCATCATGCTAGAGAGAAGAAGACATATAGTATGACCCAGAAGAAAACGGAGCAGTCAAATCGAGAGACAGTGGCCTCAAGTAATCAACACAGCGCATGACAGAGAGCGGTGGAAGATTGCTGTCCAAACGTCTGGCCCCCGACGCGATTAGGATAAACGAGATGATGAATTAGATTAGATCATAATTTAATTTAACTTTTATGTTTGTGAAATTTTATCTAAATAAATAAATTACATTGTACGGAAGAAAATTCTACTTCATCATATAAATCCGATTCGAAAATTTTACCATTGTCTTTCATTCAGCCAGTGTTTTCAACAGAAAGAACCATACCTACAGCTACTATATTAGGAGAACATTATTTGTACATTCTTAGGTAGAATTACTGCCGGCTTAATAGGAAGAAGGGGATTCGAATGTTCTCCCACACGATATTACAGCCGTTATGATTGTCATTAGATACGTTTATTGTACAGAAGATGGGACTCCGAGTCCTGAGGACTCTCTCAAGACTAGGAAGTAGTAAAGGAAAGGTTTCCTCGAAAAATGAACATACATGTTGGGTTAAATTTTTGGATTAAGACAAGTAAAAAATTGTTTTATTAAATATCTATATAATAAATGCGCTAACCTGTGCATCCATTGTTAATGTCATTGCCAGATTTTCGCTAAATTACAGTATAGATTAGCAAAAAAATAGTTATGAATATTAATATTCATTTACAGTCTTTCCGCATTGTGCAATAGACGTCACTGATTAAAGACTTCCGTAGGTGTCGCTGTTTATAGAAGATTAATTAAATTAATTACGTTGCGATGGATTAATACGTCGCCGGCCGAGGTGGAAATTTTTTTGCGACGGATACCTTCGGCATTTAGTCATAGAGGGATTGTTTTCTTAATTTAAACATTCAGTGCACTTATGCTACAGTACGAAAATATCTGTCCGCAGTCTAATATTTTTCAATAATATAGGGTGTCTAGCGGAAATTTTGTAATTAAACTGTAATTGCTCGTAAACCATCAGGGTGAGGTAAGTGGGAGGGGTATTGTTCGACGCACGTGTTTTGCTGATTTGCCAGTCGCAATGAGTCACTGGTCGGGAGCGCACAGCGTGTTAGCGGTTGAACAATATTTAAAATGCGATGATTCATTGGTTTGTGCGCGTCGCGCTTTTTGTACTTACTTTAATATGCGACAACTAAGTGATGGACCGAGCATGCAACTTATCTGGTGTTGTATTCAAAAGTTCAGACAAGAAGGGACAATGATTAACAAAACTCCTCCGGGATCATCAACGTCAGCAGCGACGCCAGAACACGTGGCTCATGTTCGACGTGAAATTATGAGCAATTTGCATAAATCGATAAAGATACAATTTTCCATGTTAAAAAATATTGTTTTTGCGCTACCGGGATTAATTTTGTGCTTAAAATTCATATTTTTATTTGTTAACTTTGTTTTATTAACCACTTATTGAGTTTAAATAAAATTGGGATTGTCAATTTTGCATATAAACGGTGTTGGTCACAAATTAAATATTTTTGAATCGTTGGAGATAAATAAAGCGTGTAAAACTAGTCAAAAAATTATAAACAACCAACTAAATTTAACTACGAGTCTCATTCTAAAATTTTTTCCTAAAAATTATTCGAGTAAATTTGTATTAAGTAACAATTTGAGTTAGGTACTAAATTTATTTTTTAAATAATTGTTGTTTTTTTAAAAATAGATTCTGATAAAGAAATAATCATATATGTTTTTAGTTACTATTAACAACCTGAAAAAGAAAATGATACTTTTCGAAACCGGTAGATGAATTTAAACTCAATAAGTGGTCAATAAAACAAAGTTAACAAATAAAAATATAATTTTTAGTACCCGTCCGTATTATTTCATTTCTTTAAGGTCATTCTTACCTTCATATTTATGCTATTTATAACATTTTGTTGATAATCATATCAATTTAAGATAGATCTATGTATAGATATGTGTATAGTTTGTGTCATTTTACTTATATTTTGTTTTTTTTTTCTTATTGGAAATAAAGACCAAGTACACTACGTGGTATAATATAATAAGAGATATTCGCATCAAATACAAACTCTACAGAAACCTTTGCCGCCCAGCGGCTACTATTGGTAGGGAAGCGGTAAAAATAGCTACCTGTAGGGTCTAGCAACAAACAATCGGCGAAAGCCGATTACATTTCTGCTAGTATTTATTTAATTGGTCTAAACAGTCTTTCGTGTTTTATTACGTGTTTAAATAATCTAATATTATTTTGTTGTAATGGTTAACTGACTGTTATATGACTGTGATTACAACGATGATTAGTAACAGATTTCTAATTAAGATTTAAATGTTGGAGGTTTACTTTCTAGTGTACCAGTCATAGCTTAAAGAATTACGAATATTCAGTTATTAATTATCGTAACAGTCGAACACAATCTCTGTTACAATAACATTTTTAATAATGATTTAACCGTCACCACTATTTCGTATTATTTAAATATATATTTGATAAAACTCCACTAATCAATAGATTATCAATTATAGAAGGTAAACTA
Source organism: Eubasilissa splendida (assembly GCA_031772225.1). Classification (NCBI taxonomy): domain Eukaryota; kingdom Metazoa; phylum Arthropoda; class Insecta; order Trichoptera; family Phryganeidae; genus Eubasilissa; species Eubasilissa splendida. Next base: position 13,386,821 of record CM062855.1, on the reverse strand, counting down.
AATTATGTTAAGGTTTGAATTTTTTTTACAATAAATATATATATTTTAAAAAGCGAATGTTTGGACACACGATAGAATAACACCCTTTCAACTTTGTCCGTCGATATATTTCCCCGAAATTTCCTGCTATCGACAGGGTTGTATCGTTTTATTCGCTCTTGGGAACAGATGCATAGGCACTGATAGAGGATTATATTTCGACAAAATACACCCCTCGAGTCGACAGAATGGGACGTTGGAGAATCCCAATGGACAGATTTCATTCTTTTGACCATCGAATGGTATGATTTTACAGGAGCATAATGGTCTTTCAATAGCGAAGGTGGGATTTTCAATTTACGTCAGAAAACAAATGATACATATGAAAATAATAATAAGATTTTTTTTAGCATATGTTTAAACTATATAGTCTATGAATTTTTTATAACGTTTGCGTAATTTTAATTTCCGCGTAAAGAAAATACAGACTTGAATGATAGACAGATGTGACACTTGTTTTTTTATTCTACTCATTTTGTTTGAGACGCGTTTCGCCTTGTAAGGGCATTGTCAACTTGTATATATAACTATAATGGGACAGCTATACAATTTTATTTGCATGAGTTAAAAAGGGACAATATTATTTCTGAAAACCAGGCCCTGGAAGAAAGAGAACAATACGATAGTTTGGTCAGTCTACTGCAGAAGTTTACTGGGCTGCAGTAAATAAATTAATTATAGCAAACATGAGAGCCAACGTCCATTAATCGCACTGATAAGATACTAAAAGTAAAAAAAAATACATTGCTAAGAACCCTTTATTAAAATATACTCTAATTAATATATATTTCGAACTTATTTTTACCAATATTTAGAAAAATAATAAAAATCCACCAGACTAAAATTACACAAATGGCATTTCCGATACAATAAAGTTTTTCTTGCATTATATGCATTCTGTTTGTTCTGTAGACTCCGTTATATAACCGGATATCCGGAGAATTTTTCTTCTCCCCTTTGCTATCGTTCAATCAACCAATTACTCCTACTCGCTCTTTCTTTCTTTGTTTCCTGTAATTTTCCAACTAAAAGTTTTTTTTTTTCAGCGGCAAAACAGGAAGGTAACAAAATGCAGTTTAAGGGCAATAGCTTATTTGATTACAGTAGCTCTTGTTTTAATGCGGTTTTATGCCACCATTAGACGTTATTTATTTATAAATAAAAATATTTTTGTAATGTATAGAACAAATACTATATTTCATAATATTTTAGATAACTAATAATTATTTGTAGAAAGAATCATGAAGGTCACGTAATTAGATTTCAGGATGTACTCTGTCGATAAAAACTTAAGTTATTTCACATTGGATTAATTTAAGAGAACCGGTTAAAAAATATTCCCTTCGTTTTATATAGGCAAATTTACTGCCAAGTTACCTACCTATTTACTAGTGTACTTTATGTGGTGGATGTGACATAAATAGATCGTTATACTATAACACGCATTTTTATATACAGTATAACGTGGGAATTCGATCGTGAGAACAACGTGTAGGTGTTTTTTTAGTCATTGAAATCTGTCACATGATATACACTTTGTAGATAGATGCACCATGAATATGAATTCTCGGATAATTGTTATTCACGTCTGTCATAACATTTTATATAAAATGAAAAGGACATGAAATATTTTTGTTTATATATTTTATTTTGAATATGTAAATTATCGTCAGATCGTTAATGACTCACGTTAATAAATAGTGATAGACAACCCTAGTAAGATATTAAGGTGTAATGTAAAAACATTTTAAGAATAGGGGAAAACATGTAGCAGAATACGCTGTTAAATATAGTAGATTATATTTAAAACACTAAAAAATATATTGAATCTATCGTCTAGAAATGCGCAGGTTCTTAGGGATACTCGAATATGGCCTTTTAATGAGCATTTATTGCATGTTAAAATCACTATTAATCATATATAATACAATTTTTACGAATATACGAATTATTTAATTGAATAACTTACTTGAAATAAATAAATTCAATGATTATTTTGCAACACCTTGTAGCTACATAGTCGATGTTTACGTTGTTTAGATATCTGTACCCTCGGGTTATGTGCCAGGATATTGAAGTGTTTGTCTGGCAGTTAGTTTCAAGGATGGAATTATACGCATGTATCTGTTGAATTTATATTATATATCATGCAATGATACAGCATCATCATCATCATCATCATTATGAGCACTGCTGGATGAAAGCCTCCCCGAGAGTCTTTCGATTTTTCCTGTCTATTGTTATTCGCTGCCACGTATTTCATTAGTTCAGCGAGTTTGAAGGCGGCCTGTCAGCATTTTGATTCCTCTCGGGTACCATTGGATGACTGCATTCATCCAACAACTGTCTGTCTTCCTCACCTCATCCTTCTTCACCTTTCTAACGATATATCTTCGTTCCTCTTGACATCCCTTGGTTTTCAGCGCTGCTACAAAGTGTAGTGCCGATTGCATTCTTCATTTGGTCGGTCTTGAGGATGATTTAGATCTACCCCTCTCTCTGGATCTTTATACTAAGCTAATCACCACAAGCCTCTCGAACTTTCCAGACTGTTATTTAATATAATAAGACGTCCAAAATATTTAAGAATACGTGTGGGACAAATAGTTGTAAGTCTGTCGAAAACTTTTAATCAATGCGGTATTGAGATATTGATGCGTTAAACTGTTAATGATATTCTTAACACGCGTCTCATGCGCCACAATTCATCATTTTCTTTCATTATTTTGTCTCAATCGGTAATGCGTCAAAAAGATGGAATACATTAAGAATTTAACTAACCACATTTTCGATAATTACATTCCTATTTATCCAAATTTTGTCAACCACATTGCACATTATACCGTTCATATTCTTATTTTGATTTCTAACCCGCATTCTTTGTTGTTAGCAATTACTGATCTGACATAATTGAAAACTGATCGCTGCGATCAGTGGATACGAGCTTTGATTGTAATATTTACAGTGCGATCAAAAAGGTTATTTAGTTCAGCAATAGTTTTTTTTCCTTTTAACCCTTCCCAAACCATGCAGTGACACAGGTCTACCATCATAATTAAACATAAAATTTATGTTTTAGATAATCCTAAAGAAAATATTAGTGAAAAACCAATTATAAAAAAGGAATCGTACAAAAATAATTATTTTTCCATTCAATCCATTGTAAAATTAATACGTTGGTAAAATACAATTTGTGATATGAAAGACAGAGATCACACACTATTTTCACAGTGAAAAGAACAACAAACATATAAATATAATTGTCTCTTTCTCACTTATTAAATGAAGAGAGATAAGAAAGAAGGACATATTGTATAGGACTTAATGAATGCTCTAAATTATGTTATTAACCATTTTTTCAAAATTGTATGCTTAATATTTAGAGTAAATTCGTGCCATTAAAGCCATTTAAGCTAATAAAAACATTTTTTCTAACTGTTATTTACGGTAACACGAGTTGACAGCATGGCTGCGTTCGGATATTTTATATCACAGTATGGTAAAGATTAAAATGTAACATATATCACTTTTATTTGGACAAGACTAAAATTTACGAAAACTTTCTATCAAGACATATTTATATTCTAAACGATTTCAAAACAATTTCATACATTGTAGAATACGTTTTTAAAATTTTTATTTTGAAGTCGAGTGGTTTGGAGAAATGTTCTTACGAACGCAAAATTCTTCAAATAACTTTCGATGTAACAATAAAATGGTCGCGTGTCCATGACCAATTTATCTTCTTTCACAAAAATAAAACTCTAATTAAGGTGTCATTTATGTGTAGTTTGTAAAGTACATGTTTGGCATTCCGGGTTCTGAATTTTCAGCGCTGAAGTCCTCACGCGAAGTTTTAATTGTGGATATCGTCAATTTTCCAAGAACGTTTTATTATTTTTTTATTTAAATGTAGACTATTTTTTCTTTACTTATGAAACGTAAAATATATAATAATTAATAAGAGATATGTAATAGTGTTTTTACGACAGATTTGAATAATTTATTTATTATTGTACATTAAATCTGAAATTTATAAAATGTTTTCATTTATGAACACCTTTTATACTCTCTGATCTTTCAGATATTTGGGACATTACCAAACTATCAAGCTGCTTAATTTGTATGTGAAGATATGCGGTGAAAACTAATCGAGGGTTTCTTTGAGAGTCCTACACATCATCACCTAAGCAGCAACACCACATATCTAAGAATTGTGTACTCTACAGGAGAGAGACACAACTGGTTTTAAATGATTTTTGTAGAATTACTGAAGAATTACTTACCTTTCTAGAGTTGTAAAGAGGAACATATTCTTTCTAAACTAAAACTGAACTAAACTTAGATACGATTCCCTTGACTTGTGTGCAGTGGACAGGGAGGTTACAGATATGTGGTTATTACATTTATGATATAAAACGATTTCCCGCGAAAATTAAAATATAATGATATAAATATCCTAATTTGACAAAAAATTGAGATATGCTCAAAACGTTCTAATGTTGAAATTCTATTCATATCGATCGATATGGATAGAGTTGCGCAACTCGGTACGGAGATAACGATTCTTCTCGAGATGGGAACGGTATAAACAAAAATGTATCTTGGCTATTGAGAACTCAAGTGCCTATTATTTTTAATATAACGGTGTAAGTCGGGCCTTACAGAGTTCATGTCGGATTATGAATATAATTATGTAAACGGAAGTATTCATGCCTGGAGTAATTTTGCTCAGAGTTGACAACGTGTCGTGTTGTTTCGGTAATGTGATGGCAATTTAGAAAATAGTCTGGTTCACAAGATTTATCTACGATGAATTGCAATTTTATGGAAATATTTTACAAATTGAGCTATTAAAGATACATTAACTTTAAAAATAAGTGCTAAAACGTAAATTATCAGTAACGAATATTTTTGTAAGTGATCGGTAATTTTACTAATTTGTAGGTCGTAGAGTTAACCCGATAATTTATTTAATTTATTTAGATATTCAACAGGTCTACAATAATTCTATGGTATACATATTTGGATATATATAAACATATATGAGGCGCATTTTTTAAGTAAGTACCAGATTTATTTTTAAGAAACACAACATATTTCACGTTACTATCTTTGAACGCTACACACCTAAAACCACTTCTCAACATTGTAGCTACAATCATTAAAGCACTTGTAATAACGGGCACCAATTTTCGTATACCTTCGTCATAGATCATGTAAAAACATGTCTGTACTCCGTCTTTGAGTTTACCATCGTCATAGAAACGCTTGCCACCAAGGAACCGCTTCAAATGAAGAAAAATATATAAATCATTTGACGCCAAATCAGGACAAAACAGGACACACTTGGTTATGCTGATATATTGTCTTAAACATTTCAACCACTCACTACAAGATGACCACACTATGCGACTGTCTCAGATGTTGCATGCGATGAGTCAATAGATGAAGGAAACCATTACCCATGCGTAACATCGCAACCGCAGCGCTACACCGGGAATATCCGGCAACGGTATTTACTTAAAAAACACTTTAAATTTACTTTAAACCTTTGATTTCTGTTGAAAATAAATGCCGTATTGAGGAAGCTCGCGTAACCTTCATCCGCAGTAAAAGATGTTCTGCAGTCACGATCCCAACCTTAGATAACATGGTTTGGATGAATTAAGAAAAATATGTATTTAAACAATAAAATTCCAAAAACTTGAATATCTCAGACATGTGATGAGACATCCGGAGAAGTACAACATCTTGCATCTCATGATGCAAGAAAAGATTTCTGGAAGTCGGAACCATGGAACAAGGAAAATATCATGACTGAAGAACCTAAGGCAATGGATTAGCCAGTCTACTCTAGAGTTTTTCCGGGCTGCAGTGAGCAAAGTGATGATAGCCAACGTCCATTGAACGGATAGAGCACAAGAAAAAAAATTGAATAAATTCGAGGTAAGTAACTTCGATTGCCTAATTATCCTTCCCCAATAAAAGCCGAGAGAAATGTATAATATTATATTATTACTTTTACGTTCTCTATTGTTAACTTTGTGGTTAGAAATACTTAAAAATTGTATCCATATTTATCTTTCTATAAACTTATGTGGGTTATTTTTTTGTCAATCGGTTTCGAGACTAACATATCTTCATCAAGACTGAAATAATCCATAAAAATAAAATATTAATACGACATCAATTATTAGTCTTGGTTAGGAGCCATAAAAATACCTGACCGTTTTTATGTACGTGAAACGACACGGAGTTTTAATATTAGAATAAAAGAATACTTAAGGTGCCTCAATAATAATAATTTCTCAGAATTTTTCCAACCAACTTTTACAGAGGCTAAAAATTTGTAAAATTGAAATTTTACATATTAATAATAAAGGTCTTTGATAAAATAATTTAGAAATTCTAGAAAATAAAAAATTCCTTAACACTAAGTCTAACATAATTAATGACCAATTTAAATTAACAACCCACTATTTAATATATTCCCTATTTTAATATCTGCCTGTCAATAATCTCCCCATTCTGCCCTCACCTCGTAATAGATATCATTTTACATCCAATTCTGATGAAGATACGTTAAAATCGAAACCGGTTGACGTTAAAATAACTCACAGTGGTTTATATAAAGTTAAATATAAATTCAATTTTTATTTACGTTTTCTAACTATTCTTAAAACTGCCGCTATTTCCAGATATCGATATTTAAATATGTCACCTCTATTTTCGTTAATTAGATAGGAGCGGTTTTACTTTTGAGCTGCTCAATTACTGTAATTATCTTATATTGGACAAACTGGAAGGAAAATACACACACGAATAGAATATCACCTTAAAGGAATAAAGAACTTCAGTATAAACTCAGAGATGGCAGACCATTAACGATCAAAAGGTCATCGTTTCGCCCATGACAACGTAAAAGTATTACATATATGCAGAAAGGGGAGAAAATTAGATATTCTAGAAAGTATAGAGATTAATATCAACATTAAAAATGTACTTAACATACAGATACCCCTTATTACATCTTCAATTCGTCCATATTAACCCCGCCCACAATCACTTTAACTTTTCATCAAAACCCCCCTCTCCCCAACACTGCTTTCATACCCCCCCTTCCCCCTCCCTTATAGTTGATAGTCTATCTTCTAGTTTATTACTAAAGATGACGCAGTAAGCGTCGAAAACGTGTTAATTTTTTTTATTAAAGTGTAGTGTGAAGTAAACAACGTTGTGTTTTATTTAATAATTAATTATTTTTTCAAAAAGTTCAAAGTTTTTTAAAAGATAATTACCATAGACTAAGACAATAGAATAAGTTAATCACGGTAATTTTGAAATATTACTGTAAGGCATTTATTTAAAAAAACAAATAATTATTATATTACGTTGGTAAAATTACGATTACGTTGAGAAAATTTGTGAAATGCGAACAAATTTACAAAGAAGCGTAAATATTGACCAATCGCCCATTTCCAACTATTTTTCCACAAGGATCACTTACAAATTTGGCAAGTCGTACTTACCCACACTCGCAGCTGTCGAAACACCCACACTCGCCACAAAAATATAATTTCAACTAATATATTATGTGAAACGCCAAGAAAAGAGAAAATAGTGTGTAAATATATAAAAATCTACAATTTTGCCTGACTCAAAGGCTGCCGTATTTAAATTAATACGTATACTTCATAAGAATTCTTTAAAAAGCATACTTATCTAATATTCCAAATTTCTGAAACTAACAGTACATTGCATGGGGCGTTAACACCCTGATCCCTTGGACCTTTAGTTTACAATTCAGTGATGTTAATATAAAAAAGGATATATTTTAACTTTTATCATTATCATCATTTTCATCCCCATATCCTAGGAGTATCGGGGACTCAGTCTCAACACGGCGCTCCATCTTCAACTGCCGTATGTCGCTTCAAAACATAATACGTCTTCATAGAGTTCCTGTTGCTATTCATGTCAGATTAGTCTAGAACGACCCACCGGCCACTCACCCTTTTAAATTGCCAAGAGACATCTTGATAATAGTTCCTCTAATAGTCGCAAGACGTATCCAAGCCACCTTAGATCTTCCTTGAGATCTTCTTTGGTAATATGTGGCAACGTTAAAAAAAAAACAAGACCAGAATCAGCGAGATAATCAATTATGTTGTATTAAAAAAGATGAGACATGTGTTTTGTGTGGATTGATGTTTAATGTTGGTGAGGACGTATGGCAACTGAATCAGAAAGATTTGCTGCGGTGTGAATTATGAGTGCCCCAATAACCACTTATTATTCAAATGTTGGTTTGATTATAATCGCGGAGACGTATTCTGTATGGCCAGACTGAATCATGTTATTTACAGTTTATAGTACTTTATTAAGCCAAGTTTACAGAAATGTGGAGAAGTTAGATCGTACAATAAAGTTACGCGTAAATAGTTAACGAAGTTTGCGGTCGGGAAGACGGCGACGGGTAGAGCAGCTTTCAAGAACCGGCCTTTCGGACGGTTGCCGGCGCATGTTATTGGCACATGTTGTCGGTACCGGACGTGTTTTTGAGGCACTTTACGCTCAAGTATCTACAGGGTGCATTCAGGGGTCGTCGGCGGTATTAATGACTATGGAGACGATAGTAACAATAAAGTACAATATTATTGACAACATGAAAAAATTATCGCTATTATCATCATCATTAGCCGTTTTCTATCCACTACTGGATGAAAGCTTCCCGAAGTGTCTCCTTATCTTCTCTTTTAATTTTTATTCCCTAATTTCATTCGATCGTTTCATCATTCCAGCGTATTTTAACTCTAATAACCCTCGTGTAACAGCCAACGTGTCTTACGATAGCTACCATAAAAACGTTTTTCCAACCATTATCCATCCTCCGAGCGACAGCTGAACTAATGATATCTTACCTACAACATGCAGATGATGCAGTGTTAGTAGCTAAGTGAAACTGATCAGCACTGCTTGGTATCTAAATTATTCTATGTATTCATGGAGAGTGAACGCCTAATGTGATGGTGCTCGAGTGAGACAAAGGAGTGATTTTAAATGATAGTAAATAATGAATGCTTAGAATAAGTAAACAAGTTTGTGTATTTGGGAACCATGTTTACTAAGGACAGCGAGGATGAGGGTGATTTCGGAATAAGGGTGACTGCGGTGAATAAAGTGCTGTAAATATGATCGCTTAGAGTTCTGGTATCAACACTAATGTATAGAAAAGAAGTATGAAATTGGTAAAAAAAGAACAAAAGTAGAGTGGATGTTGTTAAAATGCGTGTAGAAAATTGATGTATGATATAGTGAAGAATGAATAAATTAGAAGCGAATGTAGAGCTGTTTGAAGCATAGTTGATAGTTGATCTCTGATATGGTTTAGTCATGTGGAACGTTTGATCAGGGAGAGGATGAAAGAAGATATATAAGGCGAGTATTGAAAGTAAAAATAACTGAAGGAGCCTGCAAAAGACCTGTCATGATCAGATAAACCAAGTACCTACTGGTGGATGGCCCTATTAGAAGCTTTAAAAATGTTTGTAAGTGTATGAGGCAAGAGTGGTGTGCCAGGATAAAAGAGTGTGGCATTCTATTCTCTCTGCCTACTTATGTGAAGATACGGTGGTAAATTAGTTAGTTGATTAAGTTACTTTTTTTTAAATTATCAGTTTTTTCATATATACCAGGTTCGCATGTAAGTATTTCTGTTACATTTTTAATTATTAAGTCAATATAAAATCATTGTTAAATGTGATAGCATGTATTTTGGTGGAGGATCTTTAAATGATCTGTCGACTAAAAAGTCTGAATTAATAAAAAGCCCGACGCCAAGGGGTTGCAGAAGGCTTGAGTGCATTACATCCGTTTCACCGCATTGCCGGTCTGAATTCTTGTAGCGGAAAATTAATTGCAGCACCCTAAGAACAAGAATAATCTTAAAGCAGCGAATTCTCTGACCTCTTGACTACTTGTAATTAAAAATGCGCATTAAGTATTCAAGTTGCGTCCCTGTATCCCAATCAAAAGTTTGATTAACTGGGTTTGTGAATTAAATTGCTACCATAAATAATTTGCATAGCGCAAGGATAAAAACAAGCCTCTATAATGGATATCTGTGGTAGTAAATTGAAATGCAGAATTTAGCCAAATTAATTCGTGAATCAGTTTGAAAAGACAAATTAATAATTCCTATCAGATATTCTATTTAGTGTCCAGTCTAATATATTTTGTATTTTTTAAATTATGATACAATTTTCAAGGTGGGTTGGTATAATTTACTTTTTTCGTACTACGCTTCTCTTGAAAGCCTACCCATGTGTAGAAAAGTTGAATGGATATAAATAAAAATTATTGTTTTCAATCATGTTATATAATAAAAATTACCATTTCAATAGCATTTGATAGTTCTTCAGTATTGCTATTTTTTAAAAATGTTTTTAAGCAAGCTGAATTTATTCTCTAGGTGCGTATAATGGTCTTGTGTGCATGATGTATTGATTTCAGAGCATGGAAATACAAATTAAAATCTAGTACTATTTTCAGTAATTAATTTTTCTCTTCTTTTTATTTTGATATTTATAGAATATAATTTCTTTTAAATAGGTCACACAATGTTGGTTATTGTGCAAAAAGTTATTATGTCGAATAATCTTTTGGTTTTTTAAAATATTATTTTTATAAGTTTTTGTACAATTTTTACTGTAATTTGGCTAGTATATTGGCTTGCATATTATAATGTGAATTGAATTAATGCGCAATGTTTTAAATACAAACTTTTTATCGATAAAAATTTTATAATTCTTAAAAATGTGAATATTAATTTTCTAATATTTTTAAGAACTTAATGAATAAATATAGTATTATCAAACATCTTGATTTGATTATATTTTCTTTATTCGGTATTGTGTAACATGAATTTACCTATAAAATATCTCTCTGGGCAATCCGCCTACGAAGAATGTTCCCGTAGAGAAATTCAAATAATGGATTCACTTAGCAATATAAATTTCTGTACAGTGTGGTCATTCGATAGTAGTTATTGTTACCCCCCAAATACATAGATATTTCGAGAAGTACGATGCAGAAATAATTTTAAAAAAAATACACAAACGCTTTAATGTCAATGGTGGATACTCGATAGTAAATGTTGATCCCAACATTAATTCAATTCACAATGGTACTAAAATTTTCATTATTCGCGTTCAAATGAATTATTTTATAAAGTATATATTATATGACTAGTAAATACCCGACGTTATCTAAGATTTAATTTAAATGGGGATTTAGTGGGAGGTTTTAGGATTAGCATTGTTTTGCGAATTCCCTAAATATTTAATTACGAAGTGTCCAGAATTTGGTCCGAATTTGGCAAGAAGAAGATGAGAAGTCCGGAGGAGTATGGTGAGATGACTATATTTTCTTCAGGATCCTAGAGTGAAAATAAACAAAATTTAGATGGTGTTAAATGCAATTACAGTTCACGTAATAGGAATGGAGATGATTGAAGAAGGGTCTGTAAAGAATAACTGTATAATTTTGGAATAGATGGCATTCCATTTAAAATTCATTTATATGAGGAGGAGAAGGTGGTGTGGCCAAAGGAAGGAGGGATGCCTATTTTTGTATAATGATGCAAAATTTAATTTAATGTAAAACACCGTAGGGGTATGGCAGCCAGGGACGAAAGTACCTAAGGTTTGCTCAGAGTTCTAAAGAGTAACTATGCAAAATGTTGTTTAGATCAATCGAAGGGTGTATACAAAAATACAGATATTCATTTTTATATATAAAGTAGATGATATTACCTTTCGATTCTTCGTTATATCGTCGATATCTTGACTTGAAATGTGTAAATAATATCCGACATCAGCACCGCGATCAAAGTGATAAAACATTATTGAAATTTAAAAATATGACACGGAGAGATGAATAATAAAAATAGTTTATATTAGGTTACGGAAAAAGCTCGCCCGAATACTTTTTCTCACTTTGAAAAATATAGAATTTACTCGAAAGCCGCAAAGAGCCGAATCCCCGGATTATTGTTACCGGAATATTCTGGAAAGGCGGGGGAGGTAAAAAACAAAAATCCCAATTTTTTCCTCCATTCTTTCCTCGCGCGCTCGCTCAGCCGCGAACTTCTCCCCCGGGGCGTGTGTGTTCAATATGAAAACGACAGAAAAAGCCTTTAAACACAGAATATGGGTGGAGATGTTCCGCTTGATATATTGAAAGAATCCCGTTGTATCCCGTACAAGTGCGGGACGTGTACGCATGCCTGTCTGCCACAGCCGAAGACAAATCATTCATACATTTTATGATAGAGGCGGCGCGTTATTAACTGAACAAGCCGCCGATCCGCTCGAGCGCTCGGCTGCTCCGTCGCGTCACCTTGTAAACTGACGGTGTTTATACTTTTCAATACAGGGTTGTCACAAAAAGGAGAACGATTTCAAAATATTCGTTAAATAACTGTTGCTTTCCGACATTGATAAATCTGTATTAAGAAATTGCATCGAACCAATTTTGATATTAAACTTCAATGTTTTGAATTTGAATTTTTTGATTTCTTCGGCGGACTTTGGATCATCGCCCACGAGTTAAATTTTTCACCAAAATGTCGCTATTTAATTTATAGTTATAGACAAAACTATTATATAAATAAAAAAACAAAATACTTTGTTTAAACCACTATTTAAATAACCAAATCTTCTTTGTAAATAGTCACATTTTAAATTTGTTTTCATATTAGTTCCTACTTAGTTACCCACCGCTGTATAGTTTTGTTTTTATCTATACTTATATTTTTAATTTCAGTATACATTGTTTCTCGAAGAAGACACCATAGGTATCGAAACATCTTGAATAATCAATAAATAGTGGCCACAAAGTAGTTTTGCTAATATTAAAGTAGTACACTATTATAAATCCTAATTATTATCTGACATTATGAAAAAACTCGTACTTTTTATTTGTACTCGAATCCTAATGCGGTATAATAAATATGTATTTATATGTGTAAATATAGCATTTGGACTAAAGGTAAAGTTTTAAATATGAATTAAATATATTAATTAGAAAGATATACATATAAAATCAATTATATCGAAAAATATATTATTATATCCTAACCGGGGAAGGTGCATTATCCAACTATGCTATAGCGACAACATTTTTAGCGACAATTTTCGAACCTGTATGTCACCTTTTTGATATTAATACATTTAATAGTTACATTATTTGAAAGAGCCATCTACCTTATTTTTAATAATGCATGATAATGCACCTTCCCCGGTTAGGAAAGAGATCCAGGTTCGAATCCCGGTGGCACAACAACAATATTTTTCGATAAAATTAATTTTATATGTATATCTTTCTAATTAATATATTTAATTCATATTTAAAATATCACAGACCAATATTCTGAATAATTACAACTTCACAATAAGAATGTGTTCTCCTAAATAAAGGTAAAATACCTATGCGATTGAAATATATATTTAATATTTAATGTATTGGTAATAATAGCCCAAACACTATATTAAAAAAATATTAAAAAACTACACAGAATCACGGGTATCACGTCAAAGCAATTATGAAAAATTATTTTTAACAGTATCAACATATTTGTGAATTAAAATAGCCAACTTATATGTTAATTTCGAATATAAATTTTTCGATTTCTTTGGCAGATGAGGTGAATTTGTTACTAAAATATCGCTAAACAATTTAGAGTAATATAGTAACTGATTCTTGATTGACATTACAAGATATAACTCGTACATTTTATTAGTATTCCAATATAAATATTGTTCAAAAACATTAAATAAAAAACGCTACAAAAATATAACTTAGTTTTCTTGTTATCTCTCAAATCACTAAAAAATTTAATATGTTTGTAACGTATGTTTAAAGAGAAAATTATTGTCAGAATTTTGATACAAATAAATATTGTTTATTTAAATGTCAGATGATTGATACCTCATTGTTTCAAGGTTTTATTTTCAGATGCATTATGTATGTACTATACATAATGCAAGAGGTGTTTACTGTCTCCTTAATTAGACTTAATCTATGTGGTAAAGAAGACTGGTTTATTTGTTATCTAACAATATTCATATATGACGTGTTGGTGCATATTTTACGATAACTGTATAATAAAGTATATATACGTTAACCATATAAATCAAAGAGTTCTTAGCATCATATTAATAGTATAGATTTTCCCAAATATCTTTTTTTTTGAGGTCACAATTTGTCACCGATATGAATTAATACAAATTAAAATAATCGACTAGAAATATATACAGTAAAAATCAAACTATCGAAAAAAAAATTGTTGTTACCGGGATTCGAACTTGGATTTCTTCTTATTTTCTTTAAATATGTATTAAAATACTACAGAACTATATTCTGAAAGTGCAACTTCACAATAAAAATGTATTATGTTTAAAAATGTATATGAGTTCATTAACAAAATCATTTTGGTTCTACTGGCCATCTGCGTCTAAAACTGATTGCAAACGCTATTGAATCAATCTTTTCCACTTTGAAATTTATAATCAAAATTTTTCTACACTATATTCGCCCATCTCATATTGAGGTGGCCTTGTGATTGAGATTCAACCGGGATTATTAGAAGGCCTGTTGAAGAGTATCAGTTTTTATAACGTGACCAAAATACAGCTCTCATAACGTGGCCACAATACAGTTCTAAGAATACATCCAAAATTCAGATCTCATAATGTGGCCAAATGACGGTTCTCATACCGTGATCAGAATGTAATTCTAATAACATGGCCAAAATACAATTTTTATAAAGTAGACAAGTACAGTTCTCATAACGTGGCTAAAATACAAGTCTTATAACGTGGGCAATGTACAATTCTTATAACATGACCAAAACATATCAGCCTCCTCAAACTGTATATATTTAAAGGGGCCTTGGACATCTGCGTACTCCGGAACGTCAATAAGGCTGTTATATTCTCCGACTCGAAAATATGAAAGTTTGGCTAGACAATGAGATAATCTGTTTCATCAGATGTCTATTTAATTTAGACAGTAACAATAAACAAGTTCCATTCGTTTGGATTCCAGCACATAAGGGAATTCATGGAAATGAATGTGTTGATAAACTGGCCAAGGAGGCCACTCTTTCTGGAGTATTTCCTCATCAATTACATATCCCGATGTAAGACAGACTTAATATGGTAAAAAAATGTATGAATTCTATTTGGATTGCACAATGGATGGATCCAAATAATCATAAGAGTAATCACTTTAAAATAATTCAAAGATCTGTTCCCCGCACTCCCTGGTTCTCCAAAAGGAAAGTCTGCAAAAGAACAATATAAAATATCTCTAGAATGAGAATTGGTAGCCTCACGTTTATTCAGATTGAACTTAATAAATTCCACAATATGTGAGTGTGATGCCGAGGAAGAAACCTTTGACCATGTCTTTTTTGCTTGTCCATTGCGAGGTTTTTTTTACAGTAATCTCATCAATGGTAATTTTAAAATCTCGTTTAACATGTGTTATCTTCTTTCCTTTAACTCGCCACATTTAATCTTTTATAAATAATAGCAAATTTTTTGAACGATAATGGCATTGACTTGTAATATAATATTTCCTATTCTATAATATTATTTTACTTTTTTCTATAATAACTTTTAATTTTAATTTTAACTTGATTAGTGGCACAAATAACTCTCGAAGAGTGGGTTGCCTATTTAATAAAAGAAGAAGAACTGTATATATATTATAACTATCCCTATTTTGGTCTATAAAAAAATCTTGTAGAGCACTAAGCGAATACACTATCGGTTATTGATCATGACTGGCCCAAGTACTCTACGGAGAATTTTGTTTTCAAATACTTCAACATTTCTTGTTTCTACATAAGGCGCCCAGGTTTGGCATTCATATAGCATTATCGGTTTCACGGTTATGTTGTAGACCCGGAATTTTGGCTGTCCGCATAGCAGTTTCGATCTGAAAAGGTTCTATAGTAGCCGGAATTTCCATTCTTAATACTGTTGAAGAAATACATTTTTTTAGATATGTTGGATCCTAATCATGTTAGTCTTTAAAATGTCACGACATTAAATATGTGTGACGAGATTATAATTATAATTAACGAGAAAGCAAATTGAAAAATCTTCTTGTGTATTGTCATAATGCAAGATTCATAGCCGATTCCACAACCTCGAAAATATTTATAAGTTTAGAGGAAGAACGCTGAAATATTTTACTTCAGTGACATTCAATATTTCATCAAAAGATCTATCATGTTATTTATTTAAATCTATCATATATCCTGCAGAATCTAACAGAAAATATCGTTCATACCGTTATCATAATTTATGTATCTAATTTAATAATTGTTTTTATTTCCGCTTTCAGTTTATCTTTTGATTTACCTCTGTTAAATTGAAATAGTAATTAAAGCGTATAATTTGTTTCTACTCTAAAAGTTACATTGATGATTGTAAAAATTTTGCAGCTTTACGGGGCTAATACTCAATGTATATATTCATATATATTAATTAAAATTAAGCAATTAAATTAATAACAATTAAAAGTATTATTATTTTTTAATTAAATAAAAATTATTAACTTTTGGAGATTGATAAAAAACAAAATAATATTAATTCAAAACAGTGACTGACACTAAATATAATACACTGTTTATAAATGATTTATTTTAATAATTAAACAGCGTATTATTTAACTCACTATAGTTAATTTCTTAATGTTTTTAACAAGTGTGTCTCAGGTAAAAATATATTAAATAAATATCGGATATCTCATAGAGACGAAGATAATTTAAAATATTTTTTAAAGGAATGATATATAGAAATATGGGCAGTATTTATAGGGCTTACGACCCGTCTCCGGCTGGCTTAAGTGATCACTTTATATATATATATATATATATATAACGTTCACCAATTCTCGCCCCTCAATCTCCATATTTATCAATTTACCTTTATAGGTAAAAATCCAGTAATTTTGTGTTCTTGAACATATTCGAATATTGATAAAATAATATACTGGTCAAAATAAGGAAAATATATAAAAATTAAAAAATATTGATTTTTGAGGCGTATTCTAGTGTAATGTGTTAAAAACATTTTACAGATAATGAATATTGCTTTAAATAATTTTCAACAAAAATTAGATTAATACTTTTAAAATTAGAAAAATTAACTCAATAAGAGGTTAATAAAACAAATCTAACAAATAAAAATAATAAAAATCAGATTCTAATTGAATTGACTTATAATATGCTGTTTCAAGGAAAAATGAATTATCAAATTTGGTTGATAGATGGCGATGTTATAGTGGTACTCGAAGCGAGTCCATGTAAAAACATATATAGAATTTTCAAAAATTTGATAAATATGGAGATAGAATTGGTGAGGGGTGAGAAGCCAGCCGAAGACAGGTCGTAAGTCCTGTAATTACCCCCCATATTTCTATATATCATTCTTTTAAAAAATATAAGAAAATAGCTTCATCTCTATGAGATATCTGATATTTATTTAATAATAGTGACTTTATAGGTAAAAATCCAGAAATTGTGTGTTATTGAATATATTCAAATACTGATAATAAAATGTTATTCTATATTATGCACACCCGGTCCAAAAAGGCAAAATTCAGTATTGTGAGTAGTACTAAGACTTGTATTATATTTCACAAATATTTCAAATTTTATGTAATCTTTCATACCTATAAATTATTAAATAAATTTTGAAGGGCTTTCGTAATACTTTCTATAAAACCTGTCACTATATTATTTGTAGATATTATTATATTATAATGTGAGATTTGTGAGAGAAAAATAAATACACAAATATTAGGGTACTAAATATTAGAAAATATATCATTATGTTGCTTCTAAAAATTATTTTATTTGTCCATGAAAATGTAAATTTAAAATAATAATACAATATAATATTTGTGAATAATTTAATTAGATAATACTCAAAGATAAGAAAAATAACTTGTTTTTTTTAATATGCTTGAAAATATTTTCATTGAATAAGACTTTTATGTTTTTAAGTACAATATATATGTTGATTTGTTTTCAATTATTGCCTAAAAGAGATAAGAAATATACATACGATAAAACTCTGAATTATATTTAAAATCGAAAAAAATTGTTTCAATAAATGAATTGTTTGAAATTATTATTCACATCACTTGGAGCCAATACGTCACACTCATTTTCATGCTTCGCTGTTTAATTGGGCACAACATAGGTACAACATGCGGACATGGAAGACGTTAATTCTATTAAATCATTCGTGTCGACCAATATTATAGTTCACTTATATTTGCTGTTAACTGAATACCTAACAAAACGTATTTAACGTACGAAAAAAATGCATTTAGTAAATAAATATTGTAAGTCACGAATGCCATTAATGTCGATGTTTTTCATAAAAATACCACATTTATTTTATTTTGTAAAAGCTTTTATCATTTTTAAATATGTATTGTATTGTAACTATGTAGGTATATATTTTAATTATTTATATTTTGTTTTAGTGTCGATATTTTTCGACTTTTACTTATCTTCCTCATCAGTTGATATGTCTCTTTCCTGAAGAATATATGTTGAAGTGATGACGTGAATAAGACTAGATAGCGCTTGTAATAATTAAGTATTTATTCCGCTCAGTTTATAAGATATTTTTAGAACTATTTGCGTTGGAAGACGTGAAGCAAAGAAAGTGTTCTCTCGTGGTCCGCCATACTTAAGCATTCTCTCCTGACGTACTTCTATATACACACACACACTCAGATCAGTTTGTCACAAATGCGCGTGCACCTGTCATTCCATAAACATCACATTTATACAATAAAAAAATCATGAAAAGATTAATTACAAATGTTTAATTTTGTTTTAGATACCTAATACATATTGAAAAGCGAAATTGATAGACGGAAATGTGGTTAGCGCACTCTGCTGAACGCAGGCAAATATGAAGAAGATGGGGTGTGTAATGAAATTTAGATTAAAATTAATTGATAGCATCAGAGCCTGCGTGGAACACGAGTAGTTGGTAACGTATGCAGAGTTATAACGGAGTTTGCGTCTGTAAAATAACAGAATATCGGGGATTTACGTGTCGGCGAGCTTTGCCCGGGGGTGTGCACTACACGCTGAACACCCGGTGGTTAGGCAATTTGGAAGTAATTATATAAAATATGAAAAAAAAATGGACTCATAATGCTCTTATTGAATTGTCTACGTTTTTGGACACTAGATATTTCGAGACATGTGATGATAAAACGCATTAGCGTATTTGATAATTATTTAAGAATACAAAAAAAAAATGTTTGTGTTTTCACAATTATTTTATAATGCTAATATTTAGAAAACTAAATACCGATCAATATTTTGAAACCATAAAGAGTATCACCATTTTAATTTTTTTTTCAATTGAATGTGAAGGTATATTACCTCCACTGATATCATCATCTGATTCTGAACGCATATTGCATATACCGGTGCGTGAAACAGAACTCTCAGCAGCCATAAAGTCTCCCAGTACCGATATCATGTAACACCACGATCGCGGACAGAAACCGTCTGGTAGGCCGTCTCTCGAGCTTCACTTCTCTCGTTTCCGCCTTCCAGTCGACAACGACGAGAAACTTCATAAACTATTTGCGTATAATAATTTTATTGCAATATCCAATATCCAATCCATACTTGTAAACTGTGCCTGACAATAAATAAAGTGTTAATCGTAAATTTTCATTTTCTACCTGTTCTGGCCACAGCCACACAATATCGGGGTATCCCACTCACACATTAAATAATTTCATCATTCATACATCCTACCAAATCGTTCTGATTCACATACAATACGCACACACAAACATCAATCCATAATTCCGATTTCACAATTCAATCCTCGAAGATATGTAACATTTTTCTTTTGAAGGCATTTTTCAAATAGAAAACGACAAAATGCATTATATTGTCAGAAATGCGAATATTGAAGGTAGATAATAGATAATTAATAATAGATAATTAATTTAATAGATAATTAATTAATGAGTTTATATAAATTATGTCCTATGCATGTAATATTGATTATTATTCTAGTAAACAACTGTAAGGTTTTTTTTAATGTACGAGTTTGTTGAAACCCGATATTATTTTTAATTATGCGGTGTAATTTTGAATATGAAATGGTAGGCCGAATAAGGCCAACATGTCTTTGTGCAGATTATATGTATGCGTTAATGAATATATAAAAGTTTTATGACCCTAGTGTCCAGTGTGATAAGAAGTAATGGGAAAATAAAGTAAGTGCTGTGGACGCGTAAACAAGAGGAATTAACCCTTATTAATGATAACGTTAATTAAATATCGTCTGCTATATAATTTTTGGGAGTTAAGATAATATTCAATGCTTCATTGCGAACAAAGACAAAAATGTGTACTTTACCGAGTAGAGTAATAATTTTTCAGTTTTTAGTTTTTAATTACAGTTTTAGTGCTGTAGAAACACGCCACGAATCTGTCACGATTATTTTTTATGAGAAACATCATTTATAGAGACAATAAAAAATATGGTACTAGCATATTTTTAATTAACTAAATTCATGGATGGAAAAAAAAAACATGTGTAATATATTGAATTTTATATATACCTATACATTTAAGTTATGATAACAATTAATTTCCTTACCATTATTGGCTGGTTACATCTAGTATCAAATAGTAGCTATGGAAGTGAAAGGTTTTGTATACTTATTGATGAAGTGTGGTGGATGCAAAACTATGTATCTTTAGGAGAAAGTTGAATGAAGAGATGCATCCATCAAGTAAGACTGAAAAAATCAAAACCGTGTATTTTCATAATAATCACTTAAATTTTGCTAGTGCACGTGTGGATAATTTTGCTTTAGGATGTTTCTTCCCGGAGAGTTTACAAACAAGGATACTAAAAGTATTTTCACACACAGTAGTATTATTTCGCTATGACTAGCACATAAATACAAACACTAGATATGATTTTTCAACTGGTCGCGAATTCGATAATGTCATTCATAATCATCACTCAAATATTTATTCCGCAATGAGTGTCTATTTTCAGTGCGAATAATCATCGTCTCGATTATGTATAAAAAATGAAAAAAGTACACTTTCACTACTAATACCTTTCTTCAGTTCATGACCAAAGTATTTATTCACTATCAGAGTATTCTTTTACTAGTATATGAATTGAATGTTTTTTCAATATCTTTGCCTTCAGTATAGTATTTTTTCACTATAAATTCAACACAAAAATCATTTTAGTAATAAGAAACTATTATACCTTTTTTATGTTTTGTTCATTAATACGAAATATGAATCAAAATACTCGTATTATTTGTAGACCAATCTAATTATATATGTTCAATAATTTTATGTTTCGATGTTTAGTGCTACATAAAAATGTGGGAAATCTCCAGAATAGTCAGAATGTGAAATAAAATTTGAGGATGTTATGAAAAAATTAAGTAATACAAGTGTTTCGTATTCGTAATTAAAATTTTTGTAAAAAGGTGAACACATATAAGTCCATAAATTTAATGTTTTTTCAAAATATAGTATTATTGTCACCAGTTTTTAGTTTTGTTCCTACATTGCCAATCAGTATGCATCGTTTCTTTGGCTCGAATGGTTGTTTTGAATTCGTAAAATTTGACTATTAAGAGAGAAAGTGTCATCCTTGCTGTGATCAATCGTGTTGGATCTTCTAAAGTACATGTTTGTCCTCAACTTGGTTTGGTGTTTCACTGTATGGAAATACGCCCAGATTTGGAGTGAAATTTCTATCATTGTGATCAGTGTTATTATCGATCGTTTGGACGTAAGCAGCAGCGTATTTGTATGTGTAGTTATTGAACATTGGACGGTAGATTCACCAGAGTCACCCGTCGTTGCGTTTCAGTTTGGGTAATATTTAGGATAAGTCGGTGACGGCGTCATTATCAGGTGAATCGAGCTGTCCGCCTTATCCCATCACCCTGGTCCACTATCGAAGCAATCCCCCTGCCCTCACTCCATCCTTCCGTCATTTCCAAATCCTGATTTTCCATCCACCGATCCTTTCCGATTTCGCCCACCCATCACTGTGATTGGCGACTTGCGCTGGTCACAACAAGGACTGAATACACTAAACACACTAAAATGATGAGATGGAGTATAAGAAAGGGGTGTATCTTTTGGTTGGGGAATATTATTAAGAGTTAACAGCGATGATTTTCAACCTCTATAGAGAAGCAAAACTTTGAATAAGAAGAACATAATGAATCAAGCACTTATTAAGTAATCTAATAAAATTTTAAATGTTAAAATAAAATACAATCACTTTGTATGAAACTACGAATTTTTATTTATTACACGCCAACCGGTTTCGCTTAGCTCAAACTTCGTCAGGATCTATTTAAAACTATTTAAATAAAATAAAACTATAACTGTAAAATAAAACTATAAGTTTTAAATAGTACGTCCTGACAAAGCTTGAGCTAAGCGAAACCGATTGGTGTGTAATAAAAATTCGTGGTTTCATACAAAGTGATTGTATTTTATTTTATTTAATATATTAAATACAAAGTAATGGCTTTCTACGAAAAAAAAAAGTTAATATTTTTGTTTACTTTTAAATATTTATATATAATTATCTTTAATTTTTTCAGTAAATATGTACACATTGATCAATTTGATATCTGTAGGATTTTTAACTATGATTTTAATCACTTAGTAATATGTTTTTTCTAATGTGATCAAACGTTATATTTAAATATAATAATTTCTCTATTAACAAATAATTATATGTAATAATTATTATCGCACATTTCAAAAGCAACGTGTTTTCCGTTCGCCGTGTTTTCCAATAAACATTCATTATTCAGGGAGGTAATGCGCATTTGTGAACACAAAAGAGCTGGTATTCATATTTGGAATTCAATGCATTCTGAACAAAATAATTTAACGCAACTTTACGCATACTTTATATTACATCGTACTATACAATACAGGGTTTCTTTAGTATATACACAATTATTAGCATTTAAACAATATTTATTTAGCATCTACCATAATACTACCTTTTTTCATTGATTTTGACCGACTGAAGGAGGTCGAGAATTTACGCAGCTGAGATTTACTGAATTAAATTCACGTTTTATTAGCAACCCGTAATAGTTGGACTTCCTGTGTAAACTTTCCAAACCATTGCCTTCGATTCATCAGCCAGGATCTTTAGTCTTCCAGGGCCTTTTTGAGAGCCTGGATCTGATATTTTTCTTGATGTCTCATAATATGGTCAATTGTTATTAGTGACTCTATCAATACGGTTTTTTTTTAAAAAACGTCTATAGATCCACATCTTAAATGAGGGCGGAAGCGGGGGAATATGTATCATTACAAAATTCACGCCGACAATTTCCGCACGCTAAATGTGCACGAAAATCCAACATATATTATATCAATGTTTTATTAACAAGAACACCTTATAGATATTTATTTATTTATTATTATACATGCTCTATTACGCCATTAACATAATTTGTAAAATAATAAAAAATTACAACAGAAGAGCAATACACAAAGAAAACATATTACATAGTCTCATCATGTTATTACATAATTAAAAATAAATAATAAATATAATATGTGAAGTAGCAATTTATCCGTCACCATTGAGTTGTGACACGAACAATTGTAATAGTGTAGTCCTGTAATTAAAAAAATGAACAGCAAAAATGTCGACTACCTCAGCATATTCATTCCCCAAATAATGCATTCTGGGGACTGCCAAGTTAGCTAGTGCATGAGGTCCAATATTATCACTGTAATAAAACAATGAATTGTGTCTCGATAACCTCAATGGTACGTAAAAGTCAAGCAGACCAACAATCTGTGGGCAGTCTATAATACCATTGATGATCCTGTATAGAAATATAAGGACGGTCATCGCACGTCTCATTGATAAGGTTAACAATTACAGACAGCTAAGGAGATAATCATAATTGATATTGTCAGAGCATATATTTAATTTAAAATCAATAAATCTTAGATATAATGAACTTTAATTAATATGTTTTTATAAATGAATGTATTAAAATTCAAAATCTTTATTTTACCATTTCATAATGTTCTATATTTATGTACTTGCGTAAATAGTACGTCTCAGTTGTACACCTCGTAGTTATTGAAGTTCCAAGGGAATCTCTTTGTGACAATTATATATGTTAAATATGAATTAAATATATTAATTATAAAGATATACATATAAAATCAATTTTATCGAAAAATATTGTTGTTGCGCTACCAGGATTCGAACCTGGATCTCTTCCCTAACCGGGGGAGGTGCTTTATCCAACTAAGCTACAGCGGCATTATTTTTAGCGACAATAATAGCGATGAAATTGATTTTATATGTATATCTTTATAATTAATATATTTAATTCATATTTAAAATATCACAGACCTATGTTCTGAATAATTACAACTTCACAATAAGAATGTGTTCTCCTAAAAAAAAAAAAAATTATATATGTATTACAATTTTGATATAATTAAGGTACAAGGTATATAACTAATAAATTAAACGAAAACGCAGAAGAGAGCCCGCGCCTTGCGCGCGTCCATTTTTTATCCCCGCACACACACACACACACACACATACATACATTTTAAACATTCTATCACGTACGAATAATTACGTCACCTCTGCCTCATTTATGATAATGGTATTATTTTCTATTGATGAAAATCAAGTGTAAATATATTAAAACGTAATTTTTGACAGCCCTGCCACGTGCTTAGTTACCATGATTTTATAATTAGCACTTAACTATCGCTCGCGCTGCACCTCAGCTAATCACGAGGGCTCAGTTGACTGTAATGATATTTATTTGATGTTCCGCTGTGATTACGTCAATTATTGTGATCCCACACGGCGGCATGTAGATAATGTTTGCATTATAAATTGTTCATTGAATAGATTTATGTTCAATTGATTAAAATTTTGCTTTGTGCTACAAATTAAATCAATAATTATCTTTGGAGTAACCCCGTAATACAACAAAAAATAACAGTCCAGTTTCTCTTACAAGTCTCGTTCTGTTATTCATTATCATTATCATCTGTCATTATTTTGAATCGCGAATTTAAAAGTGTAAAAAAAGCTTGAAAATATAATCGTAGCTTCTGTCAGATTCAAGGATTGAATGATTTATCAAAATTTGTTAAAAATATATAGGGGGAAGGGAAAGTGGTAGGTAGGAAAAGCTACGTTTTCCCCAAGGTCCTAAAGAGTATCTATGCAAAATTTGAAATGAATGGCATTACATTCATATTATAGTGCCGGAATGAGGTGGCCAGGGGGAGAGGGTGTCCGAGTTTTTTGCTGGGTTCTTGAGAGTAACTTTCCAAAATTTGAATTAGATCGGTCAAAGGGTTTGTAGAGAACAGACAAAGTTTTATATGTGTATATATATACAATGATTTTTTTTCTTTTATTTGGTTTAAGGACATTTTCTATTTCTAGAGCCATTCACACTCATCATATATTGTTTAACCTCCCTTAACCTCTTTCATTAAGTCTAAAATAATAAAGTCTTAATCCTATTCACTATTAAAAACTATATATATATATATGTATTTTTTCTTTTTTCAGATTCATCTGCGTACGCATAAGACAGCTAAAATATTAACAATAAAATTACTAATATTATTTGAGAATCTAAAAGATTGCTATAAAATTCTCTAACTAAATATTTGAATGTGATTGCTAAGTTATATAGTCATTTTTTGCAGTCGGTACTAAAAATGTGGAAAAAATAACGATAATAAAATATGTCATTTTAATGCGTCAGTTTAATTGACGTATTTTTTAAATAACCGTTAAAAGCGCTAGTGAAAATGAGTCGAAATAAAACTGTAAATTGCAGTGCCATTTATTGGGGCGGCCTCGTGGCCATTTCGCTAGTGGCCCTGGGCGCGCTGAATGCGGCCGCCCAAGGGAGCAGCGAAGTGGGGCCACCGTGTCGCCTCAGCGAGTTCTACTGCGACACCGGGCAATGTATCGCCCTGGATAAGTTCTGCGACGGGGAGGACAATTGTGGCGACAAGAGCGACGAACCGAGATACTGTTCACGTAAGTACTTCTTAATTAATTCCTTTACAAAAAAAAAAATGTTGGTGTTAGTTAACACACATGTTATAATTTTATTAACCTAATATTGAAACAAAACATTGTCTTGAATTTTCATTGATAAGTTGGTTCTGGGTCATTTTTTTCGTTATTTGGTTGAAAATCAGTATACCGATATAATCAGGTTTTGAATATTAGTCCATGGTATATTGGAGAATATATCGAAGGAGAAAAAATATTTTTTATAACGTTTCACGTACTGCATACTAGTGATAAGCTCAAAATCACGAACCGTGAGTCATTCACTGATATCTTTCAGTCACACTCACTATTAGTGATTGAATATCTGGGAATATAGTGATTCGTGATTCATCTGTTTATTTTATTTATATTTGGATGTGATCCGTGATTCAGTGCCTACGCATTTGATCCGAAACCGTTCCGATCCGTTTTGTTTTCATGGTGTATTCCATCATCATATCCTATGATGTTCATCAACTATTTGTTAAGCGAGCGAGTTTGTATTTTTAAGGTAGATTATTACCAATATTCAATGAAATATTGAATTATTTTTTTTTGTTTTGAATTTTGGCTATGGTAATTTATAAATCTAGTAATCGAAGAAATCATATGTGAGTACGATACTGAGCAATACAAGAACTTGCCTTTATTTAAGTAATAATTTCACAATTATTTTCTAAATTTAAATTGATAGAATTTTTCTCACATTTTTTCGATAGCTGTATACCTAGTTAGCATAGTCGATAACAGCATAACCTAAGTAGGTCTATATTTTATCAAGTTTAAATATTATATTTTAAAAATATATAAAAATTCGTGAAATCCATTTTATTTAGATAATGCAATATTCGTTTGAAATTATTTTAAAAATTAACTGTACGGTCCTGATGATGCTGTATTCATCAGTTAGAAGAACCAACTAAGATAATTTTACTTTATTTCTTTAATTCTACCAAAAAATTCCAGTTAATAATACTTACAAATTACTTGAACTTATTTATAATATTCCATTAATAGAAAATTCCTGCCTACGTCATTTTAAGTTTCTTTCGTATAAAAGTTTTTCTATTCACAGTGATCGTTTGTCCAAGTTAAAACTATTTTTTAACAATTCAAGACGTTAATTATTAACAGTTATTTGTGATGTTAGTCATAAATTAATAATATAGAAAATGATCCAGTTCAAAAAAAGCAACGCTTGTACAATGACCTGGAATGGGTAATGGTAATTGATAATATACAAGTATTTATTGAAATTATTGAAAATGTAACCTAAAAATGTTACTGATTAAAAGTCGAAGAAATTTTTCTTCCTAAGAAATGTCTCAATATTGCGATTTTGGTTAACTATTTTGGAGAACTGCTTTCAATAAACTAATTTTCATTAAATTGATTTTCGACAATATTTATCACTGAAATTTATCACTGAGGTCGGCAATGCGAATTTCACCATGTCATGATAGAATTTGCGAATTTAAAAAATATGTATAATTTATATTGTATTTTGCTTAGAATAGTTTTGAACGTTTTATTACAGATTATTAAAATGAATAATTGGTGTATTTTAATTGTGACGTACATGTAAAATAATTCATTTTAAGCTCACCATTAAAACAGAAACGTGTATCGTGACGTTTTAAAGCAAATTTACTGTTTCTTCGAAAAGTTTCAAAGCACCGTGCCAAGTAAATATATAATTTTGTAGAAATAGTGATGAGCTTTATAAAACATTTGCTAAACTCTGCACTACACTGTTAAAACCAGTTTTATTGAAGCGGAAGTTTACTGACAGCACCTACGTAAAATTCCCATATGACTGAAACTTACTCTTTTGATGAATCAAACGTGCCTCATTTTTCTTTTATCGAGGAACAAGGAAAATGATATTTTTAATATTCATTATTTTCATATCAGATCTTTTAAAATCGAATTTAAAAAAAAAAAAAATTCCTCCATATCACTTATTAAATATATATTTTTTAAATTTCATAAACTTACAAATTACAAAATAAAATAAATAATAATATGAAGGCAAAGAAATTAGAAATAATAACGTCATTTTTTTCTTAAATATCCATCAAAAGCGAAATAAAAAGCGACGCTTAACCTAAAAATTAAATTAATAAAATTTTAAATAATCAGTTCTTTTACCATATATAAAAACATGAATGTAAATATAATTCGAGCTAAAAATTAATAAATATTTTAATTATATTATACAGCTTTTATTTATGTAAAGATGTGAAATATAAAAATTGAATTTCTAGTATTATTAAACATGTTTGCATCAACGTAACATGCATTTGATAATAAAATACATTCTAAGTTATTCTCACATGGGTCGGTTTCAGTCGTAGCTGACGTTTCGCGCCATATTTCAGTGGCCCCTTATCAGGGTTGATGTGCCCATCACATACGAGCCTTCACGGTGGTTACTGAAATGTGGCACGGATCGTCGGGTGCGACCAAAGCGTTACCCAAAATTAATTATTTTTGTCATCTGATGGCTGTGAAAGCTTACGTAAGTGTATTTATACGTGATCCTGCATGTGTTTCAAATAAATAAATACACAGATGATGGAATCAAATTTTACGTCGTTATCGCTTAAATGATGTTTTAAATAATCTTAGAAATCAATCATCTTAATATTTTTTACACCTACCTACAATTTCTCATCGCGTACACCTTATGGCGGCATCATCACAAGGTGGCATTAATTTTGCCAAGATTTCTCGTGGAAACATTTGCAGATCAAGATGGCGTAACCAATTTAGTAGAGTGACTTTTAAGAAAAACGGAAACAACTTCAGAACTTTATAGCCAGATTTTTACGGACAGAAAATATGGCTATTCAAATATTATTTTTACTAACGAAGAAAATTTTAGACTTTTCTAATATATTTTTACTGTTATGGCAATGTTAATAATATTTTTATACGTGGAATTAAATTAGTTTTCTAAGTTAAGATGAAAAGTTGTGTAATCTATGCGAAAATGCAAGGTATGGAGGAAAATGGAGGCGAATAAAATGAATAGTTCTGTTTTTTTTTTACAGTAATCTCGTCAATGGTAATTTTAAAATCTCGTTTAACTTGTGTCATCTTTTTTCCTTTAACTCGACACATTTAATTTATACGAGTATAATAGAACATTTTTTGAACGACAATGGTATTGACTTGTAATATAACATTTCCTATTCTATAATATTATTGTACTTTTATTTATAAAATAATGTTTTAACTTGATTAATGGCACAAATCACTCTTGAAGGGTGGATTACCTATTTAAAAGAAGAAGAAAATTAATAGTTTTATTTTTTTAAATTCATATTTGTGATTATTTAAATATATATATGTATTAGAACAATTTTCATACACGAAACTGTCTCAAGCACCGAATGAATTATACTCAATCGTTATTCTTTTTTTTATACTTATGCTTAGATACTCGTAACCAATCTAAGTTTGGCAATCTTTGAATATGTCCAAGAACACACAAGACAGGTCGTAAGCCATGTAATCACTCCATACTTCCATATATTTTTCATTAAAATATAATAAAAAAAATAACTTTGTCTCTATGAGATATCTGATATTTGTTTAATCTAAGTTTGGATCACGGTGTGCGCATATTTTTTTTTCGTGCAATTTTAAAAAACAATGCAGTTATTTGTGCGCTGGGTGGAAAATAAATAAAGTATTACCATACCAGTATAATAAATACTACTGGCAGGGTCTGGGTTGACAACCTAATTAATGAAGCTGTATTAAAAGACATAAATAAGTTAAAATGACTAATATCAACTATCAAGGAAAGCTACATACTCCGGACACATTCTCAGCAATGAAATATATGATATTGTACAACTTATATGCAGGGGAAGATTGAAGATAGCAGAGGCGTCAGTAGGTAGAGGTTATCTTGGTTGCGTAACCTCTGAGAAAATGGTTATGTGTCCAAAATGTTGGTGATTTTATACAAGATAAATCAACATACTGCAAAGCGGTCATCAACCTTCGATAGAACGGCGGCATATGAAGAAGTCTTGTAAAAGGTTGTGTGCGCGCTAAATTTTTTTGTGTACACACACATCTTAGAGAGGACATTGCTCATAATACATATGACAATAATATTTTTACTTTTTCCAAACTAAGATATGTTTGTGTTATGAAAATTGAAATAACTTGAGATCTTCTGGGACTAGGCTCGAACGTCTGATCACTAGGCAAGTACTTTCAAATTACTAGGTACTGATAGATTATTTGATCATGGCACTTCAACAGTGTGTTCAAGAGTCAATATTTTTATGAAGATTATTTTATTAATTAACAATATAATAGTGTATGGATTTGTTTAATATTAATCACATCTTAATAATAATAATGACTCTTGAACACATTATTTAAATACCATGACCAAAAAATCGACCTGTACATTTATTTGTAAAATAATATTATAGTTTATATATTTTATAGTTGTAATAATTTGATAACCTGAATAGTTTTCATGAATTCTCATATTACAGATACGTGATATGAACAGTTAACTGAACATCAATCTACATTTTACTTCGCATTTATTTTCCATAATACAACTTTGCATACAGAAATAATTCAGGCATATCACAAAACATAGTATAACTAGTGGTATAAGAGTGGAGGGATTCTACTTCCACGAAAAATCGCCGAATATATCAAAGGATCTGAAGAAATGGGCTCATAAGAAGCTGTGGATCAAAACTGATAGTTTTGGCTATGATGTCAGCATTATAATGGCGACCATGACTACTTTACGAAAACCATAACAAAAGAGAAGAAAATTGTCATGAAAATGGCTTACTTTCTCATTTTTACAGAATTAAAATCTTTAAATTTAAAAAAACGTCATTTGGAAGACAATAGAGAAGAGTACTTTAATTATGTACTGCCAAAAAGGAATGATAATTATTATGAAACAAAATTAATGTTTTCATTACCTGGATTTTTGACGCGTCACGGCTTTTTAAATGGAAACAGGGATTATTAGCCTTGAAATATAGCCTTTTCAGAAAAAACAAACAACCCCTGGTAGGCGGGCATAATGACCCTCATTATGATGGAAATTTTGACGGGAAATAACATCCCCCGGCGCGTGGAAGTCGCCCGGTGCGGGGTAATTATTGATGGTGTCATTAGTGAAAATGTTTGGGTGGTTACATTTTTTAAACACACCAATTTTTCCACTAGGCGTTGCTGGCAGTTTATACTCGGGTAACATTAACAATTTTTTTCTCCAGTAAATTGTCTCGGGTCTTATTTATGTCTGTCAGCGCCGTACTGTATCGATCTGTACTAAGCATCAGTGAGCATTTTATATCTCCGCGAGTAAATTCAACGGTTTTATATTTGTTTGTTTGAAAACATGCAAGCAGCAGCAATAGCAAAATGCAAGCAATGAAAAAGTAATATTATGATTTTGACTCTCTTAAGAATTTATTATTAAATACAAATACAATGTATTAATACGTTTAATTTATATTTTAAAAAAATATCACTGACCTATGTTCTGAATAACTAAAACTTCACAACAAGAATTTTTTCTTCTTAATAATTTATTATTACTTATTTTAAAATAATATTTTTTGTTTAATAAAATGTCATTAAATTTTCTATTTATAGATAGATTCATTTCAAACATAATAATATTAATACAAATCAACTAAAAAAATATTCTGAAATAATCTATTTATCGAAAAAATATTTGGTTGCTACCGAGATGGACCTTTTCCTATCTGGGAAATGCGTTAACCAATTCTGGTAACAACGAAATATTTTTTCGATAAAACGACTTTTATGTATATATTTTTAGTTTATTAATATTCATTTAAAAAATCTATATATTACGTGTATACTTCTAAAACAACGATTGAATTATGTATTAGGTATATAACAAATAAATACATTTGAAATACGAAAAATAAAATGTTTAGATATATCAAAAATATAATTTAAATAGGTTAGATACAAATTATGGATCATCCATACGATTTATTTTTTTACTATTTCTTTACCCTCTCAGTTACGATATTTAAAAACAAACAAAGGCATTGTGATAATTTTAATAGAAAATACATAATTTCAGATATAAAAGGAATGAAACTAAGTAAGTTATACGATATTCGTATTTAACTGAAATTTAACAAAGTAAATTTTTGTTAAATATGTGTTATCAAAATAAATTTTGTTAAAATTACCTCGGATGTATTCGACATCATGTCCATCATTTTATACGGAAAAAGAACATCAATATTGATGTGTATTCCCTTTAATAATTACTTTATATGTGAGATCTCATATTTTATACCTTAGCAGTCTAGGCACCCATATATTATATATGCATATCAATAAAAATCATATACCCTTAGAAATGTCTCTATTGAACGGAAATGTACCTGTATTATAAATATATATGTCTATCTAGCGTTCAAAGTACAGATTTAATATACAACATAAGTATAATTCAACCGCCAAATTATTAAAATTTATCATTCTACATATTTTTCAGTTCCTAGAAATTCATCATCGTCCTTAAAGCCCTTTAAATTCTCTGTAAAAAAATATAATAATTTTCTAGGTATTATTATTATTATTCTCGCGTGTTCAAACAATATTGTTATTCTTAAAAGTTCTCAATCACTATGACTCATCGTCCTAAAATCCTTTTATCATCTTGGATTACTTAAATTCGAGCAGTCAAATGCTTTTGTAAATGTAAAAGTGCACACTTCTATTCACACGGGTCATAACGCTTTTCCAAATGTGCCGCAATCTCCTGCAAGCTTAGGTCCCGGCTGTGGTTTCCGTGAATTCTGGGTCCGTTTTTGGACCTCCAAAGCAGTTTCGCTTATAGCCAACGAGTTTTATACGGCTCTCCGACAATGCAGCGGTTCCGTTAGCTGGATGGTGCCACCGTATATCCGCTGCACTACGTTCTATATATTTTTAAACATCCGGCTATTTCCTAACTGCCGTTATGGTGTTTTTCTCTTCACAATGTTTAGTTAAGGAAAACTCTAAAAATATTGAATCTGTAGAATTAAGATTTTCATTCACTAGAACACGAAAAACGTGTTTTATTAACGGTTGACTCTTGCATCCTGACCTTGGTCAGGATTTGGAATCTCTCTCCGAGGACTACCCTTATTTAAAAAAAAAACAATTATACATGTCTAACTCATACGTCTGATACTGTTTGGAAGGGTTTTGATGAGATATTCTTTAAAATGTTAAGAAAGTACAAAAATAGTTCAAATATTATATATATATATATGTATATATTTTATTATTTTGTATTTTATACAATTTTAGTTATAAAACTAAAGTTACATATTTTTGTGAATCGCTGTATTGGATCATAACAAACAATTTATTTTATTAGCAGAAAAGCTCTCGCCGATTGCGTTTCGTAGAATCTATATTTGACCTTATTATATTGCTTTAACAATGCACCATGTAGATTAGACTATACATTAGTTAAATTGTATATGCTATATACATATGTACCTACACCTAGAGCTACATTAAATGGATATTATTATAGTCAGAATGTTATTGAAAGCATAAACATGAAGGATATAGTGAACTTAAAGAAATTAAATAATATGGATAGTATATTTTTTTACTTAAAATCTTAAGTGAAAATAATATCTTAATCAGTGATATCTATTGTACAATACGTAAAGATTGTAAATGCATATTCATTATTATTTTTTGCTAGTCTGTACTGTCGTCTACTGTAGCGGATTTGTAAAGAAAATGAATATTTATATAATATTTTTTCAAATCTGCATTGCCATCTAGAAAATTTTCTAAAGAAAAATAACACTAACTATGATAGGATACAGATGCAATATCGACCAAGTGCAATCATATAATTAGATTTATCATTTTCGCTCAGTTGGGAGAGCAATCTACCGTCAATAGAAATGTCCCGGGTTCATGTAACAAAAATAATCCTTTATATTTTTCAAGTGACATATTAGCTTTGGTGATATATTTATTCATTATTTTGTATTTAAGAACTATGTGCTTGCCCGCCACTTGTCTCTGTTATAAACACCATCCAGAAGTTGCCTGTGGGTGTCTTCATTTGTCTTGCTCAATATTTGGTTCATGTATTTTTCTCTATATTTTGGTCCAGGCCATCCTCTCTGTTTTCTTACCTCAATCTTTCTCTCAATTATATTCCTGAGGTATTCATTATGCTCAAGGATGTGTCTTATTCATTTGTCTCTTCAATTTTCGATGGTGTCTATTGTGGAACTGTTTTTGCACACTATTCAAAACAATTTATATTTCGTAATTCTCTCGTTCCAGCATTATTATTTACGTCCTAGAATTCAGTATCTTTATAAATTGTATATACGGTGGAACCTCGGTTTATGAAGTTAATTCGTAAAACCGAGTTGTTCGTAAACTGAAAAAATTATTCCCATAATGGTCCTTTATTATCATTATTTTCTACTTCTTGCTTGAAATCCTATATATAGAATCAATAAAATTATTTTAACTTTAATAATAATAATTTATAATAAAATTATTTATTATAAATTATTTTAACTTAAAAAAAATTAGAAGTATAGTCATTTCGGGTAACATTGGATTTCAATTTAACATTGAATAAAACATGCAAGTGCACTTTTTTTCTGTTGTTTTGTGATAGTGGGTATTCTGGAGATTGATATCAATTACAAACCAGATTTAGCTGCTATCTATAGTTAACAGAAAAAATCACCTTTGATCTGTCGAACTATTTAAAAATGAACATAGAAAAGACAACAGCAGCGTTAGTGAATACATCATCATCTAGTATATTTTTAGTACCCTGAGACGGTAAGTTTTGTTCAAAACTATAATTATAACATCACACTTGGCTTACAAGCAAAAATATCATTCAATTATGCTATTTTTAAGCAAAAAAACTTATTTAATTGAGACTAGGTTTTAATAAGAAGTTATTCAGGGTAACATTGAACATCACTTATGTGAAAAAAAAACACTTATTTTTTTTATTTAACTCGTTTAATTTGTGTTTTATTTTCACATGAAGTTCTACAAACTCACCTAAACTTACAAAATAATAACAAATTGGACATGTCTAAAATCACCTGAAAACTTATAACATCTAAGTGTTTGGTTATTCTGGTATATTTAGATTTCATAATTATAGATATTTATCATTCAAGAACAAAATAATCTCGTATGTTTTTTAAAAATCTGAACCTTATGTAGAAAATAACGTTTTCAAGATTTTAATTCGTTGAAAAAGTCTTTGTTGTCTCTTCCCGAAACAAGAAAATATGATATAAAGAACAACTACACTCAATAATTATTGCTAGAAGCCCCTAATAAAATTTAATTGACGACATCTATCCATATTGCTCTGACTAATAACCCTGTTGTGATCATGGACTTGAAACCGCCCTCTAGTTCATGTTTCACGAATGAGTTACATACAAACTTTTTTTTATTTTGCCTGAAAAATGGTTCACCTATCCTGAAATAGTTTAGGAATTTATTATAGTCAGTAATGGAGACCTTGTGGAAACACATACATGATCAGACCCAAAATTTGTATACGTCAATTCTGCACAGTAAATTATTACGGTAAAATTATTCCCAGAATTATTATTATTATAAGAAAAATCTCCGTTAATATTCTTTAAAAGTATTTTAATAAGGTTGGATGTACTCGTATATGGCCAGTCAAAAGAGACATTGTTACTTTGAATAACTCCGATAGTATAAAAGAAATAGATGTTGACCAAGTATGCATAGATGTGACAGCATATATCATTAAAGATGATTTCTTGTGTATGGAATCAAGGGAGTGATTTTTTAATAGGATTAGAACGAGAATATGTCAATTAATTTTCATTTAGCCTTCGATGACCAATTATTTTATCAAATAATTTTAAAAAAACATAAAATACACAAGTTTTTTTCGAACCAGGTGACTTAGCTTGATTTATTATAGAAGGGTACCCTAAGGGTTGAGACTTAGATGATTTATTATAGGAGAAGGGTACCCAGACATGATTTTTTTTTATTTCTCGATCAGTGGAGTCTTTTATAAAAACAAGTACATTTCAATGTTACTCAGAAAGATAATAAAATTAAAAATCAAGGAATTGGGTTACAAAAATACTGAAGCCAAATGGTACCCAACTATCAATATAACATTAGACCATCCATAAAAACAGGGTTTTAGTCATTTTGTAAATTTTGTGGCCAAAATTAATTTAATAAAGTTTCCGAAAACAAAAATATCACTAAAAAACATCTCAAAATGGTTCAATATTACCCAGAAAAAATATCACTAAAAACATCTCAAAATGGTCCAATATTACCCGGAATGACTAATAAAAGTAAAATAATTAACGTAAAAACAATCTTCATTTTAACTTATCTTACAAAATATATAATAAAGTATTATTTTTTGGAATGGGACTCTTTTTCAATGAAAACATTGAACGCTTGAAGTTCATCAGGTTTCTGTCTCACGTAAAAACTATCCATCGATATTTGTTTCTTCTCATGACATTATCATTAAACAGATTTATAACACGATTTGATAAAGTTTTATCAGAGTGATATTTTTCCAGAATACCGTGTATATATATCGTGCACATTTTGTGAATCGAGGACCTAGGAGAACATTCGTTCATCAGTCTTTGAAAACAATATTTACTCTCACCATATTTCGCTACTCATTAAAAAGCTGTTCCAGTTCTTCCGTAGTATATTCTGAGACTGCTTTCTTTTTCGTAAACAGAAATTCTGTTCGCAAACTGAAGTATTATTTCGTCAGTATTTTTGTTCGTAAACCGAATTGTTCGTTAACTGAGTCGTTCGTGAACCGAAATTTCACTGTATTTAATATTTTACATATTTGTTAACACACCCGTCCTCTTTAAAACATTAACTGAAATACACTAGTCACAGCAAATACGACGAGGCGTTGTAGCTAGGTGGGACTTTATTAATTTTGAAATATCGCGGGTAACAATTTTGCCGGGAATTTATGGCTCGCATTAAGCTTTGATAGACTTATTTCAATTGTAGCGGCGATAAATTATTTAAATGGAACATGTCCCATATTTTGGATTTAAGTGTCGTTGAGAATTTGTACAATGGAACAGCGTACCATTTACACGGGAAGTACCTACCTACGCCTGTCAGCGGTACATATTCCCGATGACCTTTCGCCATTCACCGTCGATTCAGCCATTGTGTTGCTAAACAAGAGTTTCCAAACGATTTTACAAATATCGACTGTTATTATTTTGATGCCGTATCTAAATTTATTATATCGATTAATTTATATATAAATAAACGAGAAGTAGTGTGCAATTTAAAATT
The DNA here is from genome assembly GCA_031772225.1 of Eubasilissa splendida. Classification (NCBI taxonomy): domain Eukaryota; kingdom Metazoa; phylum Arthropoda; class Insecta; order Trichoptera; family Phryganeidae; genus Eubasilissa; species Eubasilissa splendida. Next base: position 13,349,169 of record CM062855.1, on the reverse strand, counting down.
AATGTTACTGGGAAAAGTTAAACATTGTCAAAGCAACATATAGTATGATTTTATATTAGTTGAGTGACCAATTAGGTAACATGCGTTCATAAAGTGCAAGTTCATTGCAATTATTGTATTGATAATATACATACAGTTAATTATGAGACGATGATTTATTTCATTTAAAGCATAATTTCTATTCCGACAATATTACGTAGAATTTATGTTGTGGATTCTATAATATCTAGAATTTTTTTACAAGTACATTTATATATGTTATGTCAAATAATTTAAAAAGCGACAACTATTTATATAATAATCATAGGTAACTTGATATACAATAAATGTAAGAAATATTGGATATTAATTGGGACTTAAAATACTCATATGTATATAATTTATTTGTGACATTATACTAAAAAAATGAGTACTTGTGTAATATTTATCTAAATGGGTACTTGTGTATAATTTATTACGTAAGAAAAAATATATTTAATCAAAATTAAATTAATCAATTTATCGAATAAATATTTGGTTGCTACCAGAATTCGAACATGGATATTCATCGCCATATAAAGTTGATTGATTAAAAATGGAATAATAGAGTATCAATTATAAAAATATACTAAATATAAGTTCCAAATTTGTCGTAAACGGTAACGTAATTAAACAAATTATAGATATATTAAATAGGAAGATATGGAAGTATGGGCAATTACAGGGCTTACGACCTGTCTTCGGCTGGCTGTGATCACTTTACATAATGTAACGTTCACCATTCCACCCATTAATCAATCTCTATATCTATCTAATTTTTGAAAGTTGTATATATGTTACTATTTAGAAGCACTTCAAGTATTAGATACATCTACGTAATCGGTTGATGTAGTAGAATGATAACACCTTACCCCAGATAGGAAAAGGTCCAGGTTCAAATTTCGTTAGCTACCAAATATATTTTTTTCTGTATATATTTATAATTTATTAATTTAATTTGTATGTGTAATAATACTACTGAAGTATATTCAGAAATTGCAACTTAACGACAGATATTTGTTTTCACTTAAAAATAAAGAAAAAAATATACATATAAAATGTTCATACACCTGTATCAATTTTCTATTTTACTATTTTTGCAATCACATGATAGAAAATAACTTTATATTATCTATGAGGATTGACATAATTCTAAACAGAACTAAAGTGTCAACATTACAATTCGACTAAAAACTATACATACTATAATAATACTACATTTTGATTTCTTGTCATTTGTATTTACTCAAAATGTGTATTATATTGATAGATGAGTTTCTAAGTAAACTTAATGCACAGGAAAAATTTCTAGCATGCCTAATACCACGATCTATATATATATATACATATATTAGAATATATATATATAATTTATACTATTTGTTGTCGATGGCATATAAATAATGTAAAGATCTTAAAATATAACAAACGATAAGTGATTTTTTTTTCTGTATTTTTATTTCAAACGAGCATTATTTAACTGTTAAAAAATACAAATTTAATTAGACATATTTCTGTATATCTTTCTAGTTGATTTATTTAATTTGGATTAAAAATGCCACAGAAATGTAACTGAAAAAACTGAAAAATCACAATAATAATGTTATTTAAACCATTAATTACCGAATTTCGAAAAAATCGAAGTAGCTACTGAATTTTTTTTATTGAAATAAGTGCACATATTTTGAAAAAAAAGAAATGATTTGGGTAGGTTTGAAATCTGTTGGTAAAATAAAATAATTGTGCTATATTATACTGTAAAATGAATTAATGGAATTAATGGATGGTTTTCGTTTCTATGAGGTTTATATTCATTGGGAGTCCCGCTAGTAAATAAAGGGTTCATTCTTGTTTAATCTTTTGAAGTCGACCAGTTTTGAAGCGACCGCTTTTTAAATTAAAATCCCACTATTTACAATATCTAGCAGTAAAATAACTGCTTCAAATATTATATTAATTATTATTTTTATAGGTGAACACATATACTTTCATACCTGGCCCTGAATAATTATTGTTAACCGTAGTATGTTGTTACCAGTTGTTAGTTTATTCCTACCCCCTTAGCATATTCCCAAACCAGTACATATTGTCCTTTGGCTCGAATGGTTGTCTTTGTACATTCTAGGAGAGGGAGTGTATTATGTGATTATTTGTGTTGGATCACTACTTCGCACACACCGCTGTGATTTTGTTGTTTGTGAGCGTGGAACTCATCAGAGTTTTGTGCTGTGTCATTTTCTAAATTGGGTGAACTTCCGAAAGAGCAACGTGACGGCGTCATCAACCAGGTGAGTCGAGCTGTCCTTTGGTTCCGTGAGTCCATCCTGGTTCGGCGACTTGCGTCGGTCACAAATATAAAAATTGGTCCTTATAATTTTTTAAAGCATTAAATAAATCATATAAGTGTCTAAATAATATCAGATATATTTATAAATATATTAATTAGAATAATATACATATAAAATCAATTTTATCAAAAAATATTGTTGTTGCGCCAACGAGATCTCTTTCCTAACCGGGAAAGGTGAATTATCCAACTATGCTACAGCGACAATATTTTTAGCGACAAATTTTCTAACTTATATGTTACCTTTTTGATATTAATAAATTTAATCGTTTTATTATTTGAAAGAGCCATCTACTTTATTTATCGATAAAATTGGTTTTATATGTATATCTTTCTAATTAATATATTTAATTCATATTAAAAATATCATAGACCTATGTTCGGAATAATTACAATTTCACAATAAGAATGTGTTCTCCTAAGATATATTTATCATTTCTATTTACTTTTATCGCTTTATATATTATATTAATATTTACATGTAATAATGCAGTATACCTAAATAAAATATGTAATTTGTACATTATAGTACAGCTGAGAGTATTTATTTTTAAACAATACAAGTAAAAGACATTCCCAGTTAGTGAAAGATTTTCATTTTAAAATCTATTGTAATATTCTGAACACTGATGGTTATTATGCCGATACCCTAGGTGTGAAATATGCTCTATACGAATCCCGCAATACACCTCTTAAAATGAGATTGTCGCAATAATGAGAGAAACACCGAGAAAGAATTGCTATTAAGTAGGTACTAAGAATATAACGCTAAAGTCTCCATCGCAGACCGCAATTTGAAGATGGTAATCGAGAAGCTTCGGGGAGATGAACGGATGCAGTCTAGGAATTTTGAAACTATTCTGTAATTGGTAGTTATTTTGTATATATCATTTTATGTTATGTTTGTACATACATACACACATATTCAAGATAATTTTTTTGACAATTTATATAATTAGATAATAGAAATTGAATTACATGGATGATTACAGTTTCGTGGCGTGTTACTTCTCTATAAAATAAAAATATAATGGACAGGGAGGGGGACCGCTTAAAATGTATTAATAATTATGTTCCGTATTCGTATTTTATTTTACAGTTTTTAGTTTTGTTCCTACCTCTTAGCTCATTATTTATCAGTACACATTGTTCCTTTGGTTCGACTGATTGTTTTTGAATTCGTAAAGTTCGTCGAGATTTGGAGAGAAAGTATTCTCATGTGATTATTCGTGTTGAATCACTAGTTCAGATACCGCTGTGATTTTCGTCTGTTGTGGACGTTGAAACTCATCAGAGATTTTGTGCCGTGGCAGATTCGTATATTGGGTGACCTTCTGGATTCCAAACTTCCATAGAGACGGCGTCATCATCTAGATGAGTCGAGTTGTTCTTATGGTTCCGTGAGTCCACCCTGGTCCGCTATCGAAGGATTTACTTACCTTCATCATTCCCTATTTTCCATCCACCCATTCTTTCCGATTCCATCACCCACCGCTGTGGTCGGTAACTTGCGTCGGTCATAAATTATTAATTTAAACGAAAATATCAAATAATTATTAAAAGCATAATATTTTGAAAAGAATTCCATTGATTATTTATTCATTGCAAAAAATACATGGGTATTAAAAAATTTAATATAATTATAGTTGTTGGCCAATAAACTTGACTTTAATCAGTGGCTAAATTAATTTATTTGAATGTAGGTTTAATAACTATTGACCTATAATTCAATCCATGACTGAATAAAAATCCATCTGGTTGTAAGTGCCATGTTTAAAATAATGCTTTGAATTTAGTTTTTGAAAATGATTATCAGCATATTGTTCTTTAACTTAGTTATTGATTGTTGACTGAATCAAGCGTCTCCGTGCTGCTACTTTTTGCTGTATAAGCTCTTTATCTAACTATCAGTATAGTACGACTAAAGTATAAGTATAATATAACTACGGTTTTACATAAATATTTAGATCACATGGCAAATACGGGGAATCATCTAATATAAAAAAGTTGTTTTTACAAAACTAATCTCAAAGAATAAAAACAAGTATCCCTAGGCAATAAAACTAATTTATTTTAAAATTAATGGACAAAGTAGGCTCAGCAGGTGATAAAACAAATTTGTTTTTAAAATACCAAGCAACTTATATTTACATAAAATTATAATATTTTTCAGATAGTGGAAAAATAATTCGTATATATTTTTTAAATGCTTTTTTATCGTGTAAGCTAATAGGCTGCGACATTTTTATCGGATATTTATTTTGCTTTCTTCATTTCTCTCACTTCTCCAATTTTTTTACTGGATTGGATTTAATGTGTTTTACGTTTATAACGTAAAATGTTCAATGTCTCAACCCCGGTCGATATGAAAACACCACCTGTACTAATACTATACGAATACTGTATAAATATCTATGTCGCATTCTAATAATAAAATGTTTAAATACACTTTGTCTGCATACATTCTTATTTAGACTAATTAAAAAAAAGTCATGATCACCTATCAGTTTTTTTTAAATTTATGTAAAGCTTTTTATCGCAATTTTTACATAATCACTTGGACAACGCTTTATTAGTATGGTGTAAGATGAATTGGTTAAATCATTTATCGTAATTCTGTATTATTATTTTTATTTATTATCTTTGTTTTATTAACCACTAAAATGAGTTTAAATACATCTACCGGTTTCGAAAAATACCATTTTCTTCTTCAAGATGTCATAACATGTTATGTTATGAGTTTTCATTTTCTTCTTCAGGATGTCATAACATGTTATGTTATGAGTTATGACATCCTGAAGAAGAAAATAGTATTTTTCGAAACCGGTAGATGTATTTAAACTCATTTTAGTGGTTAATAAAACTAAGATAATAAATAAAAATATGAATCTTAACCACAAAGATAACATTGCTGATTTTAAAAGTATAATTCTGTATTAAATTTAAAAATATGTTTTTAACGTTTTTTTTTCAACATGGCTGCTCGCTAGTTAATTTCCCATGTGAGAGTATTTTGGTGATGATGGAATGAAACGAGTGGCTCGTGTTGAGTAGTTTATTTGGTTAGTAAAGAAAGAGGACAGAACATTGAGCGTAGCGAGCTGGTGCATGTCGAATTGAGCACCGAGGCGATATAGATGTCGCTAATATCGATGTCGGCTGGGGACGGTGATGAGGTACTGAATTTGAATCGCTATCGGTAAAGTTCGGTATGACATCATCCTGCCGACTTAGTTTCAATCTAGCTCTTCTTATATACCCGTATGGGTTACTAGACAATCTTATTTACTGATTCTTGATCTTTCACATGCTCTACATAACCTAACCAGCATATTTGATCAACTTTGACTGATTGGACAATGCTAACAGCATAGAGGTCTTCGTCAGATATCCTCATCGTCAATCAAGCCAAATATTATATAATTTTTTTCTATTACATCCAAAATTATTTTATTTTATTATGTCAGAGTTCAAGTTTCAGATGCGAAGGTGAGTACAAGCCTTATCAGTGTTTATAAAGTGTACATCTAGCCTTTCTGGAGAAAAGAGACCAGAGTTTATATATACGACCAAAGTAGCACCTATTAGCGGACGTAATTCTTGTTTTAAGCTCTTCGCTAGTATTGTTTGTAATATTTACTTTACGTGAATTTTTCCACTGTGATTTTATATATACGTATATAATAAAAAAAAAGCTGTGCATAACTGTAATTTCTACAAAATAAATATAAATATTTATTTGATATATTATGTATTAAGTATGTAGGTTCACGTGAGAATAATTCAAAGGTATCATCTTAATTTGTTCCGTATAATTTATCGCCAAATCTGCCTCAAACGTATACGAACTAAACAAAATTCTCGCGCCGTGAAGCATTCTGAATACACGTCTTTATTTGTGCAGACGTATTGCAAAACTCCGCAAGTGTGTATTTTAAGTGGACTTGAATATACGCGTTTCAAAATATTTCACATTCATGTATTAATTTGTGGAGTTTTCCAAGGAAAATACTACTACTAATTTAATATTTTAAATACTGAAATTAACTCACATAGGTACATCTTCCTAAAAACATGCTTCTGAAAGAGTGTGTTTTTTTTTATATGAATAATTAGCCTATCGTATTATTATAGTACCGACATTAGCAACAAAACTTAGTCAACGGGAGAATGTGTTGTGCTTCGAATATTTAATAAGTTAAATGAAGACTATAAAGCTAAAATATCATACAAAATAAAAAGACCTCAGTGAACTACCTAAAATGTAAAATGAAAGAACATTCTCATGTAATTATTATTTTTCTTTATGTTGTCGCAAGTCGAGTAACTACTCCCTGTGCATTTTTTCCTTCCAATATAAACCTTAATATAGACCTGTCCCGCTCTGGCCAACTAATGACTTAGACACCGAACCGTCAAGATATGTGTTTTTTTTAACGTCCGAAAGTAGCGGCGCCGTGCGTAACGATAAGACCACAAAGAGGCGGTATTCTAAACAGCTCCGGAAGTGCAGTGATATCTCAGTTCTTCACTAAAATGCTGCGAGTCAACTGGAGGTGAAGACTTGACGTCCAGTCCAAGATCGAGATCAAGGTGGGCCAGATCCATTTGCCAATATTCCTCCCTTGAATTCAATTCCGATTGCGTCAAATAATCATTATAGTAATCGATACAGTCAACGGGATCTAATCCCACCACTTTATATATTGTTCCGTATTCGAAATTATTATTTTTTAAAAAGGTGAACACATATACTTCTATAACATGAAATAAATGTTATTGTAAAATGTAGTATTATTGTCACCAATTTTACTTTTGTTCCTACCCCTTAGCCCACTCCCAACCAGTACATATTGGTCCTTTGGCTCGACTGGTTTGATTTGAATTCGTAAAATTCGTAGAGATTTGGAGAGGAAGTATTCTCATGTGATTATTTGTTGGATCATTAGTTCATATACCGCTGTGATTTTGGTATATTGTGGACATTGAAACTCATCAGAGTTTTTTGTGCCGTGGCAGTTTCGTACATTGGGTGAACTTTCGGAAGATCATAGAGACGGCGTCATCAACCAGGTGAGTCGAGCTGTCCTTTTGGTTCCGTGAGTCTATCCTGATCCGCTATCGAAGGGTTCCTTCATCCTTATCATCCCTATTTTCCACCTACCCGATAGCAAACGCCAGAATTAACAATTTATTTTTATAAAATTTTGGACACATTGATACAACATATATAATATATTATTAAAGAGAACACATTCTTATTCTTAATAATATATAAGTTGTATCAATATGTCCAAAATTTAATAAAAATGAATTGTTAATTCTGGCGTCTGCTATCGGTTTACTCAAAGATATTTGAGATTTTGTAAAAGTAGAGTAGAGTAGAGAATTTGTCAAAGTAGATGGCTTTCAAATAATGGAACGATAGATGTATTAATTTAAAAAGTGTAACATATGGGTTCAAAAATTTGTCGTCAAAAGTACTATCCGCTGTGGCATAGATGGTTAATGCATCTTCCCCGGATTTGAAAGAGATCCAGGTTCGAATCCCGGTAGCAACAACAATATTTTTCGATTAAATTGATTTTATATGTATTTCTTTCTGATTAATACATTTAATTAGCATTTGACTACTGTAACACAGACTTCAGTCTAGCAAAGTAGCCAGGACAACACTGTATATATCAGAGGTGGAGTCTACTCCATCCCACACAATATATATATTACCATGTGATATTATAATATATTCACCTCTTTTATAACAAAAATATGTATGTCAATAAATAAATAAATAAATTTATTTTATATTATTTATTTTTTGTTGTTGATTAAATACAATCCTAAGGGCAATCCTCTCCGAAAAACGTTGAAAATTATAATATAATCTATATATGTAATAAAGATTGAAAAAAAAATCTATTGAACGCTACTGGCATGTAACATTTTACGACAGAATATTTCAACGCATTTGCGTAATTTTATTTTTTTTAAATTCTTTTGTACATTGATCGAAACGTAATGTAAAACGTGTTATTTTATTGTATGCTTTTCTGATCCTCAAAAATGAAAAACTTTTGTAGAGCTGCAGTCTGGAAGGGTCTGACAGCAAAAGAATGCATGTCCAATACGCCCAGGAAGAACAGGAATGTACGGTGTCCCAACGAGGATACGATTTTTTGAGAGACTTAAATAGAAAAATACGAACAGTTATGTAAGAATCTTTAATATTTTTATCTCTCCTCGCATTGCAGGTGCTTGATATAATGCACTATATTGGGTGTAACAGACCTAGTTCACAATATTATATAAGTAGATACCTGACTAAATTACGAGTCGAAAATTTTCTAAGAATACGTGTCTAACCTCAACCGTGTTAGAGATATATGCATTTCAAAAATATCGTATATATGAAATTATTTCGAATAATTGAAATATTTTATTGATTCTAAATTACATATTAATTCAAAAAATTAAATATCATCAAATTTTAAGCGTCTAGACTATTTTTTATCAGTAAGCAAGCAAATATTCAAAGGATTTATGCCTAATCTAGAGATATAAACATTTGAAAAAAAATCTTAATTATGCGATTATTTCGATTAATTAAAATATATTATTGATTCCAAATTATATATTAAACACAAAAAATTAAAGGTCATTGAATTTCGAGCGACTGGATTATTTTTGCTAGATGATTTAGAGCCTGAAGCAAAGATATAGATTAATAATTGAACAATTTCGCAAATATTTATTTCTATGTACGACTTCGTAAAAATTTCAAACAATAATATTTTCCGTAACCGTGCACAATTTTCACATATTCATTGAACATTTTGTACTCATAATTTAGTCAGATCAACTCATAAAAATATTGTGGACTGGGTCTGATACAACCTGTATATATATAATTTAATGTGTATTTAGTTGACAAAATGAAATATAAATACGTATAATATACATATTATACGGGTTGTCCAAGAAACATTAGTTTAAACAAATTCTACGGCCAGGGGACAACATTAACATATGTTATTTGTTATATGTTATTTGAATCTTTGTGATTGTCAAGAAATTTTTAACCTGTCGAATGTTAGATGAAATTTGGTGCATATATTATGTTGTGATAATGTTGTTTGTTTACAGCTAATTAATAATAAATTTTTTAACTTTTTTGTTAGTGTCAAAAGTTCTGATAATATTCCTATTTAACCTCCTATATAGTAGGTACTTAACCTAATTATTAATAATTTATCTTAGAATGACAAAGATTTGTGTAGTCTTATATGCAGGTGATGAAAAGTGTTAATATCTTGAGTTAAGAGCTTTAAAACTTGAAGGGCGTGCATGAGCAGTTGTATGAAAGTAAACAAGACAAGAGTGGTGAGCCAGGATATAAAAGTGTGGTGTTCTATTCTCCCCGCATATCATCATCTGCGTAGCAATAGCGTGATGGTAGGATAGTTAATTATTTAAATTAAATATATGTTTAAAGAAAATACATGTTGTACTGTGACGTTGCAATGTTAGAACATAGTTTCTATGGTGAACAAAACAAATTGGTTGGAACGGAAATTGTCCCATCATCTCAAATCAATAATTACTGCTGAAAAGATAATAATAAAAATATATTTTTTAAATTTATAGATTTTCCTGTATTGACTTAATCTTCTTTATATAAAAATACTGTCTTATTTCACATTTTTAAAGAGGATAAAATGAAAATGCACCATAACTATCAGACTCGGAGCCAAAATATTGAACATGTTATTTTTAAAATGTCTAAATTAGGAATAGAACAGAGACATGCATCATACATTGCTCCTAAACTGTATAATCAACTGCTAAAATCAATTAAATTAGCAGCAAATATAAAATATTTACAAAAAATAAGTTATAAAATGGATTAAAGAACTTCAAAATTATTAATTATTAAATTATGTATTTTATATCTTTCCCTAGTTCCAATCTTATCAATTTCCCAACATTTTTATATATTGTTATGTATATATTTTTAATTTTTTTAATTTATTGTAAACAAATTCTTGCATCTAATATATATTGATTTTATATTATGTAAATGTTGATAGCCACCCCCATAATTCAAGACCTTTCTTGTTTGGCGGTGCATAACTCTTCTATTGTTTTTTTTTATTGTCGAATGTATAAATAAACTCTACTATTGTTTTTTTTTAAATTGTGGAATGTATAACTAAATAAAAATAAATTAAATAAAGTACCTTTACAAACACTCAGAGACTTGAGTCTCATTGAGAGATTATCGTTGAAACAGGCCATTATATCGCTCATAACTTTAGCTCGAGTTGTTAGATCTTAAAGCCGTTCTAATATTCTTTCATCGCTTACTGTCGATCTGATAAAATATAAATTATAAAATATATTTATTTTTATTTATTATCTTTGTTATATTAATCACTTAATTGAGTTTAAATACATCTACCGGTTTCGAAAAATACCATTTTCTTCTTCACGATGTCATAACTTGACATGAAGAAAATGGTATTTTTCGAAACCGGTAGATGTATTTAAACTCAATTAAGTGGTTAATAAAACAAAGATAATAAATAAAAATATGAATCTTAACCACAAAGTTAATATTGCTAATTTTAAAAGTAAAATATACATATATTGTACCTATATTTGTATTGAGATGTATATTTTGAGTCATTCAGTAGGCTTGTATCGAAAAGCACAAAAGCTGTCGTGAGCGCCACCCGCCTCGAGGGCGGCGAGGGAACAGAAATGGATTCTAGGTTTTATGGCGGTAAAGGCGCATAAAATTGAAAAAATGCTTAGGGAAACAATCTTCAGTATATTGTGGCGTGCGGCGGTTTACTATTCGCGCGCACGCGACGCGAGAAATTGCTCATTTCGGTCATCCCGCGGTGCCGCTGTATCGAGAAACTTATTTTAGTAATTTTGTTCAGTGTGCAAGAATGCGTCGTATTTCTCGTACCGTAACAGTGTTGTCTATATTAAGTACACTTTAAAATGCGACGTGCCTCGGTAGCAGAGATTATAACACAATTGTATAATGTATCAACATCTACACGTTTTTACGTCGGTTGTACTTTTAATATCGCTACGCTTATTTCGAATAAAATAATTCTACAATCAATATTAAGGAGAACACATTCTTATTGTGAAGTTGTAATTATTCAGAACATAGGTCTGTGATATTTTAAATACTAATTAAATGTATCAATTAGAAAGATATATATATATATATAAAATCATTCGAACTTGGATCTCTTTCCAAACCTGGGAAGGTGCATTATCCAACTATGCTACAGCGACAGTACTTTTGACGATAAATTTTCGAACCCATATGTTACACTATTCAAATTAATACATTTATCGTTCCATTATTTGAAAACCATCTGCTTTGTTTTATTTGTCGTCAATAGTACTGTCGCTGTAGCATAGTTGGATAATGCATCTTTCCCGGTTTGGAAAGAGATCTAGGTTTGAATTCCGGTAGCGCAACGACAATGTTTTTCGATGAAATTGATTTTATATCTTTCTAATTAATACAATTAATTAGTATTTAATTCTACAATCGTGTGTAATTTTGTTACTTGACTTACATTTGAAAAAAAAATACTTTCTGGATGTTCCATTTTCTTTTATGAATGTGACATAGGTAAAGAAAATGAAGCACCACAATCTTCTATTCTGGCACAAGTTTTGCCTCATTTATATCTATATGTCTTCGATTATTGAGTCTTCTGACATGTTCATCTTCCAGAATCTGATTTATCTGGTCATGTTTCATGTCAAGTTTTTCACGAACGTCTTCTATATCTGGTGCCATCAATATGTTCGTTATATATTTGTTTAACTATTCTGTCCTCAAGCCACCTATGCGACTCATTTTTAATCATATTTACTATGCTAAGATCAGCTAAACATTCTCTCCGAATTCTTTACTAAATCATAAATCTTTTGATGAATATCATGTAGGTACCAATTCCCATATATCACAGTAACATACTCGTATAGTAGTTTAAATAATGTAAATTACTTAGCAACGAAATGAATGGTATATATTTACATGTTTAGGGGAAATTTTTAATATGTGAGTTGAACTTTTTAAAGTGAAAAATGAATCAAATAAACTTTTTTTTTAAATGATATAAATTAAACAATTACACATACAACATTTCTTTCATACATCTTTTTACACACCGATCATCGGTTTTTAAGACTCTTATCTTTGAAAATTTTGCTATGAGGGGGTAAAGTACATATATATATATATGTGCATATATACATATATATTTTAATATAATTACACATAAAGTAGCAATGCACAATGTCTGTAAAATATGTAAAAAATTAAGGATGTATTCCAAAATATTTTGACGAGCGATTGATAAATTTAAAACTGATTTTAAACTATTAAACTAGTGTTTTAACTACGGGTATTTATATTTAGTGCCAATAGTTCGTAATAGTTTATTCAGCTTTTCTTTCCCTCGTAATTTATAAACGCCTTAGCGACACAAATTTCATTTAATTTAGTATATTCACTTTCTCGTTTTGCCAGCCCCAAGCCGAAAAATAATGATTAATTTAATCATGGGTACCCCTGAAGGAAATATACGTCACGGGCATTATTGAGAAACTATTTTGATATTCGAAATGAACTATGAGTGATATGGAGGACATCTCTGATCACAAAATAATTGAAGAGTTTTCATCATCCATCGTCAGGGCCCGTCCCTCCGGCCCGCCGCGACGTCATCAGCGATAAAGCACAATATTTCAGGCCCGAGCAACTCTCCCAGTCAGGTGCAGACCCATCAACCCCTCTGCCCCTTCCAACCCTTGGCAGTGAAGAGGCAATCGTTAAATTTTATTACGACATTCGGTTTTATACCCCTGGCGGTGCGGTAACCCGCTTCTCCTTCCGCGGGAATTTTTACGATTCTACCGCGAAAACTTGACAAAATACGCGGCCCGGTCGCCATTTCAAATCTTCGTTTCATTTTTGACCAGAAATTTTGGAATAAGGGCAATGCCATGAATCTTAAGATAATAGCTATATATATATGCGACATTGATGCAGTTTGTAATAGGTTCATGCGAAAATAATTACCGTTTTCAGTATATAAAAGATTGAGATATTTTAAAAGAAACAATTTTTAGATAATTTTCATTATTAGCTTTAACTACAAGTTCTCTTGAGGTCAACCGAGGGTCTGCATCTACCATGACTCAGAGTTGCTCGTCATCATCTTCGATGAGACGTCCAGCGCGGGGCTCATCTTCCAATGATAAATTCCTCGAACGAACTTGCTAAACTACACATAACTTGTTACAGATTTTAATACATTTTCATAATACACTAAACAAATATTATTAGTCGCGTTTCCATTTTTAAATTCACATAACATACAATGTTGCCAATATGTTTTCTTCTCGGCCATGAAATCACATGTGATGACGCATGACGGTTTTTTGGAACACATTTTAATGATAATTAACGCAAAAGAATTTTCTATTCTTATGTGGGGGTAGTTTCTGGTGGTGTAATTGAAGCACGTTGTTGGTGTAGAGTCGTTTATTTTATCAGAAGAGAGAACAGGAAAAATGCAGGTGATAGCGGAGCGTGAAATATGAAGAGTAGAGGAGCGAGTTGGCGAACGATCGAGCCAGACTGAGACGACTGCTTTCTGCTGCAGGCTACGTCCTGAATCCAGGTGTCATACACATCATTCGTCAGATAAGAACAGCGATGCTGGCGGTGAATTTAAATCGCAGCTCCATCAAATAACATAAATCACTCAGAAGGATACATAGAAAAATCTTCTGAAATGTTGAAAAGAGGCTTAAAATTTCTGACGCCACCTAGCTCGTTCTACTCAAAGATTTTTGTGGAACATTTTAATTAGAAAGATGGTCGCTTCCAATGGGAAAAAATTGATGTTTCACTTAGAAAATATATGTAGATGAAATCTGGTGACTGCTTTATGGGTCAATGTAGCTTATTAGGGTAAAGTTGTCTACCAACTATTGATGTTCCGAGTTCGAGTCTCAGTGATGATTATATTTTTTTGAAGAATTGATTTTTTCCTGTATACCTTTCCAAGCAATTTATTTAAATTTATTAGAATTATTTCAGTTTTCAGTGATATTTTACAAACAATTATCCTCTGTTATTTATTTACTACTATTTAGGGGATTGGGTAAAAGTATTGTATAGAAGTTGGGAAATAGGAATTCTTTCAATCCACCCAAAGCAAAGATAAACTATTTTTTAAGAATACATCGTAAAAAAGTTTCAAAATAAATTTTTTTTACAGTTAAACACGAACTGATTATGAATGGTGACTGTACAAGTATATAAATATTGGAATATTTTACATAAATTGTAAATATTATGTAGATAAATATAACAACATAAAATAAACTTTAATAATTGCTAAAATTTAAATAATTTTGCCTGATTTTAGCATCAAATTAAAAATAATAAAATAACAAAATGTGAGCAATTAAAAATTATAATAATTGGCTAAAATTAAGAATACGGAAATGATAAAAGTCTATAAAATACCTACGTTACGTAAATACGTATTTATTTTGTTAATTATTTTGAACCACCTCATTACTCAAAATATTTACAATGGCTGTGAAGTAGATTTATAAAATAAACAAAAATGCGAAAATAATGGAAACACCTCCCTAGAGTTTTTTTTTAATATTTGGCTTTGTTTAAATTATTTATGCAGGTTTTTTTTATTTTTTAGGTGAAAAGAAAAACATTAAATGTTAGTTTTTGATGCGTGTAATGATACAAATATATAGGTGTATTATATTCTACTCGTATATGTTACGTGCTTAATATAGTTTATTTGCATATATGATGTTCTTAATAGGTATGTGATAAATAGAAAACGAGGCATGTTTTCTTGATGAAATCGCATTTATGAAAGTACCGTATTTGGAAGCTCAGTAATTTACATACCAATCAGGGAAATTGCCCATGCAAAGGACTTTATTGTATTTAAAAAAAAAATCAAAAAAAAAAATACTGCATGTTGAATTTTTTAAATCGGTCCATTATCGTTCGAGTTATCACATATGAGTTAACTCTGGCTAGTCACTCCACACTGACATAGTGTCAGGCGGATACTGGTATGTAGCCGACCTGGTAGTGGGATGGTGACGGACATGTAAAGGGGGTTAATCTGGTTACTTCCGTCATCCAATTTATAATATTAATGCTCCGTATCGAAAATTAGAAAATTTTAGAATTCAAAGATCGGTATCAATAATTACTTATTTATATAAAAATTAAAATGTAATTTTATATAGGCATATTTATAACTTCGCTATAATTTATTTACGATAGGTTAATTCTACTCGCAAACATTTTTTTTAGTTGCGCTGTATGTTTTTAATCAATATAAAAAAAACGTAGAACTGTAGAAAAACGTAGTAAGTTAAATGTTTACCTATCTAAAGTACATCAGCGTAATAATGTTTTAATTTTAAAATTACTGACGATTTTAGTTTACTTTTTTGAAAAAAGAAAGAAAAAAGTATCACATTCACATTTCATTAGACATTGACAGTTCCTGCAATGAATTGTAATGTGTAACAAACAGAAAGACATTAAGGATTTATATATAATATTATTCTAATGTATACGCAATTATAATTTATAATTCTAGGCCAGGAGTTGATGGTATTAATAATGCAAAGATGTTTCACTGCCTGAACAATGTTTCCGTAATACATTTTAATTCATGCTTATTTCTATGAAAGGTTTCAGCTATGTTTCAAGATGCGTAATTAGTCACACGAATATTAATTTGATTTGAATTTATTATGAGTGGGTTCACTCGAATGTCATTTATAGATTTTTTAAATCGGTTTTACAATATTAGTATTTAATATCTTTAAATACTGGTACATTATTTGTGTGTAGATTTATTATAATATAAAAGTCTTTTTGTTTATCAGTTTGTTTGAGTATACTATTTTTTAGTTTCTTACGTACTAGTTATATAATTCCGAAGAAACTTCACGGGTGTTATTTTTATATATTATGCTATTATCAGTTATTATTGTTACACTGTTTGTTTCTCAAAAATAAAAAAATAACAAACAAACCAATAGAATTCTTAAAGAGTGTCCATATTTTGTAAAGTACTAAAAAGTAACAATGCAAAATTTAATTTAGATCAATTAATATGTGTAGCATTTATATTTAGTTCATCATCATCAGTTGTCTCTTGTATCCGAAGAAGATTGTCTTTCATGATTGTGGGCCCTGTGATGGCTACAAAGTTCAATCCTGAATTTCCATGTTCAAGAGCATCTTGGTAATGGAAAGACAACGGCTGCAGGCTGACTTATGTGCCCTGTTTGCTCTTATTTACCACTGTGCATCATTGGCCTCCAGTTAGACTCATCTCCTGCAGCTAGTTCCCGAGTATCGCTCTTAACATTTTCCTTTTGAAGATTTGCTTTCAGAGAGTCATTGAAGTGTTTTTTTGGCTCACATGTCAACATTTGCTGTGGTATAGTTGAGATCGCATAATCTCATTAATGCTTATAATATTCCTGATACACTAATACTTGGACGATGGAATGCGGTTCTAAAAATATAGTACCACATGCCATACAGTCGGTGAAATATTCGTATTATTGCTACAGTGATATGGTTAATCGTTAATAGCCAAGATCGATTAGAAGTTTTTAGATTTTTTTTTGTTAATCGAACGTCAATTATATATCTCAATATGAAATTCATATAAAACAATAGATTCCTGCAAAAACAGATGCGGAAGCCATTTGGTCGATATTATCTTTTGTATATTATTGTAAACGGTTAACGTTTATGTTGAAATAAAGAAACCTGCAAAGTGAATGAACATTTTATTATACTTTAAAAAAAAAAAAAAATTTAAAAATAGATTTTTTTTAAATAGATTCTGTCATAGAAACAATATATGTTTTAGTTAGTTATGACATCCTGAAGAAGAAAATGGTATTTTTCGAAACCGGTAGATGTATTTAAACTCATTTTAGTGGTTAATAAAACAAAGATAATAAATAAAAATATAAACATTTTATTATCAGATTCGTCTCAAGTTTGTAGCCATATGCTTTATATGTGAACATGTTGTTCATTTGGAGTTCACGATTTGGAGTTTGTTGATGTAAAAACGTTGTTGATTTGGAATTCATCTTCTTAAGAAAAAATACCGTACTAATATAGACATTTCATTTGAGATATCACTCAACTGAATTACGTTATAATCTGAAATTGTTATACCTACACTCCCGTAAAGGTTATTTTTGTTGATTGGTTGCTACTGCTTTTGTTAACTAACTAACCATCACGCTGTTTCACCACGGGAGTAATCAGAGAGGATAGAGCGCCACACTCTTCTGTCCTGACATACAATTCTCGCCTCATCTACATTCATACATCTTCTCGTACAAGCTCGTCGATTATTGAAGTTTCTAACAGGACCATTTTCCAGTATCTGGTTTATCTAGTCGTATCAAGTCTTCCGAGGACGTCTTTTATTTCTGATGCCAATAACACTTACGTCATATATCTTTCTTACTATTTTCTCCTCATTCATCCGTTCTATATGATCAAACCACCCAAGAAAGCCCTTTTTAAACTTTTATTTTGTTAATTAAAGAAAATTGCAATAATGTAGCATTAAATATGATAGTTTCACATTGTGAAATAAATACATGGCTCTTAATAAATATTATAATATGGCTAACCTGCAATCATGAAATCATTATTAATGTTAAGATTTTCGTTTTATATATAACATTTTTAATTATTTCTTTATTAATTGATTGATTGATTGATAAATAAATAAATAATTGAAACCTACTGAGAAGCTTTGTTTTTGTACATTTAAATATTGTGTATTCATAACGTTGTTTTAATTTATACCTGCGTATAAGTTATTTACTTTTGTCCACTTAAATATTGTAAAATAAAAAAGCCCACAGTTATATAATGCTTGGAATAAAACACTATTCTCCTTTTCTAAATTAATGTCCGTTTTATTACAAAAAAAAATCATTCTAAAGATCTTATTGGAAAAATCTATACATAATTTTATCGCAACATTTTTTCCTAATTTTTTTAGATAATAAACAAAATTTGAAGCTACTCTACATATTAAAAATATCTCACATAAATTTTGTGGCTTATTTTATTATTCTTGTCTGTATTCAGATTTGAATAAAGTCATTAAAAAAATCGTAGGTCATAAAAATAAAATATACAATCAAATTAAGGGGACAACTACAACACAGTAAACATCCAAAAAAAGGCGATAACGGAAAAGAATATTCTTCTAATCCATGAAGTTTATTCATTACCCTCTGTAAATTGCGCTTATATTTAATTTCTTCCGCGTTTCCATTTTCTTCCTTTTCCAAAACTGTATACTGCCTTGTTTTTGTGTGAAAATAATATTCTTGCCTTCTTAAAATGGAACAGAGTAAGCCGACGTACATTTTGACTGCCTATTTGATATTTTCATGGCGTAGTAATTAAATGAACACGGCTATGTGTCTCAAATTTATACCCAATGGTAAAAGATAAATATATTTCAACTACGAAATTTAATCAGTCTTTTGATCAGAAAGTACTAACGAAAATATGGAGTGATACTTGTGAAATTAAGCATATTAAAATACATATTTTATAGAATTATTAACTGACACATACAACAGTGGCGTGTACTAAGCATGGACTTAGGTAATTTTTTAATAAGATCAAATAAAACACAATCACTTTAATAAAACCACGAATTTGATTAAACGTCAACCGGTTTCGCTTAGCTCAAGCTTCGTCAGGGCGCATTTAAAACTAACAATAAATACGAAAAGAGTGCAATTACTCCCTCTTTATGTATATATAATGTAAATATAATTTAATCTAATATGTTAAACCACAAAGCGATTGCTTTCTACGAAAAAATATTTAATTATTTATTGAAAAATATAAAAGATCCGGCAGGCCCGTGAAAATAACATTTTTATTTACATTTAATATGTAGACAATTTTAAAAATTACAGTTATATGTGTATACAGAATTACAGTTATATGTGTATACATAATTACAGTTATATGTGTATACATAATTACAGTTATATGTGTATGTGTTACGTCTGAATACACTTATCACTTATTTTTAAAATCTGTTAATGTGAAATTGTTTTGTCTATTGTCGTAAATCATTGCATAATTTGTATCCGTCGGAAATGATTCGCAATTGTCCTGTTTTAGTTTTAGCTAGTTGCATGATATAGTTTTGAGATGTTATAGAGGGTTAATATCTTCCATGTTTAACCACGATCAAATAAGTATTATGTGTGTCGCCAGATATGGAGTCATCAGATTTAGGTGTTTTAATTACGTTGTGGTGAAAGAAATTGTGGATTATGTTGCGGTATAAGTGTGTTAATCAGAATGTTGTAAGCGCGGGAACTGAGGCCCAATATCTCCCAGTTCTATATTCGAGAATTCGCGAAGTGTGAGGAATGTGTATGATAGTGGACTAGAGCAGATTATAAGAAGAGAAACTACTTACGGTTGACTTTAGATTTATTCAACACTGTTTTACAAAGTTGTGTGGAAGTAGCTACTGAAAGGTGATCTAAGCGCATCCGTCTTCCCGATGATTGCCGCTTGATATTATTGTGGCATGTCGCTTAACGTCAGTACCAGGAGACTGTATAGCTATTGAGAGCCTGGCTTAACACCTAGGTAACTGTGAGCCACGTTCCGGTCCTCCAAAATGTTCTTGTATAGTATTTATGGTTTTGTGTAATTTAATATACAAGTTTTAGAGTTTCAATCTTTGTTATTAAGAGTTTGTAATTTTGTTTGTTATAACATTTTAGTCGGTATCGGGTAGTTGTAAACTATTTTCAGTATTTTGTTTTATACTTAAAATGATGTTGTAGACAGGGTGTATTTTTACTAGAGATTGTATTTATCTGAACTAGAGGCGCTTTGCCTTGGAAGAAATACAATCTCTCAATAGCTTTTGTTGTTAAAGTGTACTTTCTGTATGTTATTTTCTGTATTCGAAAAACATTATTGTTGCGAAATTTTTCATGTTATTAAGTGAAAGATTACATTTATTATATCTAAAATTATACCACATTTTACTGTAAACAAAAGCATACAAACGTTTTCTTCAAATACACATTTATCCTGTGTATTTATAAATATTTTATAATACGTCGGTTCAAGCGACGATGTGTATTTAGACATCCGCACGACGCGAACGAAATGAGTTTCGCGTGTAGTTGTTATACGCATGGGAAAGATTTTGGGAATATTATGCAAAACACATGCACAACATTATTTGTTATTCCTAAATTCTTCCGCTAGATAGTTTAACACAGTTATGATATGTGAACATTGAATTACACGCACGTAAACATACACACTTAATACAAAATATTGTTTAAAGGACAAAAAACTGCTTACAGCTACTACGAGCTTATTTTGCGGCACTGACAAGCTGATTGCCAGAAATATTTAGGTGCGCATTAAAATTTGAATATACCAATTAGTGCATCTTTTTACCCATTAATAGACAACATCAAATAAATACCTATATAATTATTAAGGAGAACACATTCTTATTGTGAAATTATGATATAATAGATATGAAAATAAAATCAATTTTATCGAAAAATATTATTGTTCCTACCGGGATTCGATCGTGAATCTCTTTCCAATCCAGGAAACGTGCATTAACCGACTATGCTAGAGCACACAGTACTTTTGACGACAAATTTTCGAACTATATTTTACACTTTTCAAATTAATACGTCTATCGTATCTATCTATTATTACGAAAAATTACAGACTATCATAAATTTGTAACTGAAGTAAAAAAAAATATGTACACAGACTAACTGAAATATAAATTAACTCGAATATACTCCTTCTCTATTCACGAGTCTTACTCTCATAGAGAAGAAACAAATGTTAAAATATATATATATATATATATATCCACTGATTATTTAAAATGTATTATAAAAAAAGAAAGAAAAAAAAATCGTTCCATTATTTAAAAGCATCTACTTTATTTTTACGGAATCTCAAATACCAGTAGGAGACGCCAGAATTAACAATTTATTTTTATTAAATTTTGGACACATTGATACAAATTATATATTATTAAGAAAAACACATTCTTTTTAACATATAGGTTCGAAAATTTGTCGTCAAAAGTACTGTGTGCTGTACTTTAGCCGGTTAATGCACGTTCCCCGGATTGGAAAAAGATCCAGGTTCGAATTCTGATAGCAACAACAATATTTTTCGATAAAATTAATTTTATATGTATATCTTTCTTATTAATACATTTAACTTATTAGTGTTTAACCTTTATAATTATTTAGATTTATTTTGCAGAAATTATCGTTATACATACAAATGACATCGGTCGCAAATTATAAATTTATTGCTCAAATTTATGCGAATAATTTAAACGTTGATTAAAATCTCACTCCATTCTGCTGGCTCTTCGGAACTCTTCTGAACTGTGCCACACGGTCAAACCTATATAATACTAGATGGTTCTGGAAATATTTTCGGTTTGGTTTGCCAAGGTTTTTACTGACGGTATTAACAAATATGAGTCTATTTTTTATAAATGATTTTTATTGAACATAATGCCAAAATCATTTTCTAATACTATATATTGAATAATTATATATTTATGATGGAATCTTTGAAGTTACAAAAAGCGAAAGGAACAATGTAATAACTAATTTGGTGAATTATGTTTACATAATAATTATTATTAATAATTTAGTATTAGAAACCTATAGACTTCTGGACGATATCCAAGACAGAGATAGATGACAAACATTGCACTGACAAGAAGCAAAGTGTGAAAGAAGAAGTTGTATATAACCACTTGAATTTATTAATTATAACAAAACGGTTTCTAAATTAAAACTGCTTAATATTTTTTTTAAATGAGTTTATTATACAATATTTTATAGTGTCTTGATGAAGAGACAGTTTTAGTTTTTAAACCGTGTTGTTTTACATAATAAACTCAAATGGTTAAACACTAAGTTGTGAAGATATGAATCCTACCACAAAGTTATTATTAATTCATATCAGATATTAAAATTATACCTACACCGAGTTTAAATATTTAACTGAATAATTCCAGAATAAGTTTATTATAACTAATTAGACAGTTATGTATTGGGACATTTCGTTTCGCTAATATCGTATATTTTCATTAGGTTTAATTCTATTTCATGTAAAACTGAAAATTAAATTGATGACAAGGTATTAATTCGAGCTAGAAAAGGGCCCCAAACAAAGGCAGTTTTTCTGTCTTTCAACCAATTTAATAATGGCTGTAAAACACAAGACTTAAAATTGGTTTCCCTTACTTTGATGTAGCCTCACGCGCGGGGGAGCCCGCCCGTGTAGGGGTTGACCGGGGCTCTGAATAATTCAGACGCAGAATCCGTGAAAAAAGTGTTTTACGTTCTGCTTCTGCGAAAGGTTTAGATACCATATGAATCAAGATGAATGTTTTATTTCTAGATGTGATTTTAAATTAAGTTTTTCATGTCGTCAATAAAATTACATGAGAAAATTCTCGTTTCAATAAAATCAATCAATCCGATCTATAATCTATCTGGATTGACTGACGGAGGCAGTGCGAGCATCAATTTCTCGATCTTTGAGTATGTGGCAGACGTCTTTCGCTATTTCTATTCGGTGAAATGATACGAAGCCGCCAACTAACCACCGACGACACTTCTGAACGCTGCCAGCGGCACTGTGCTCTCCGCGCGGGCAGATGTGACCAAGTGACGCCAATCGAGAGCTGCATTTGTTCCTAACTCTATTTCCACAGCATAAATTCCAATCGATATATTTCAACCAACCGTTGTAAATTAACTTAAATAATTTCAGTGATTATCGTAAGTACGCCTTTCTGTTCTAATTACATTTAATGCCTGTCTACACTCATACATTAACCAAGATAGACTTCGAGACGAGGGTAAAACTGATTTTAGAGGTAGCTATACACTCACAAAATAATCATATTGATACAATACAATCTTCAAACATGTATACCTATCCCTCCAAAAATTTGTATACACATAGACCCCTACATAACCACTCAATGAATCCAATGTTAACCGTATAAATAATGTGACACAAATAGCGTTTTGCATGTTAATTGTTGCGAAAATGCAACGATAATATTTTTGTATTTATAATACGGAATTCATACCTGACTAAATTAGGAGTCGAAAATGTTTAATGAATATGTGATAATTCTGCACCGTTACGGAAAATATTATTGTTTGAAATTTTAACGAAATCATGTTAAACTTTAAGTCTACGTACTTTGAAATAAATATTTGGAAAATGTATTCATTATTTATCTATATCTTTGCTTCAGCCCCTAAATAATCTGATAAAAAATAGTCTAGCCGCTTGAAATTCGATGACCTTTAATTTTTTGAATTCAATATGTAATTAGGAATCAATAAAATATTAAAATTATTAGAAATAATTCCATATTTACGATATTTTTGAAATGTATATATCTCTGACACGGTTGAGATTAGGATTCCTTGAACATTTTCGACTCGTAATTTAGTCAGGTATCCACCCATAAAATATTGTGGACTAGGTCTGTTACACCTTCTTTTTAACCAGGTGAGTTTTATATTAAAAATCAACGGTAAAATTATTTTCCTTCATCAGGGTAATAAAAACGAAGTCAAAATATTAAAAAAATATTTTTTACTTCATAATTTATAGTTTTTTTTAATAGTATTTATAGTACTTGACTATAAAATAATAAATTATTATGATATGAATAATCCGACGTAATTTGAAATATTTTTAGGATAAGGCTGGTGGTGAAATTTGTTTATTATGATATTTTGTTTATTTTTACGCGCTTTACTCATTATTAACTTCGTTTTAATTTACTAATATCTAAATTATCCAATTTTAAAACCAACATTGTTTGAATGTAAAATATATTTAATAATTCCAACATTTTTATCAGTAATACGAGTATTTTCCAATAAATTAATCGAAAATTCCGAGAAACCACGAGTGCTTAAACATCTCAGGTGGTTTAATATAAATTTAATGGTATAAATTTTATTAAAAATTAATAACAATGTTTTTCATGATTCATGATCCATTATAATTCCATTCATATTTGTGCAAATATTTTTTTATTTCTTAATTAGTCAGCGGTACACAGTGCGTAAATAGTAAATTAATAATTAAAATATCTGCGATGTTTATTTTAAATTATATTTATGCCCACCATTTTATCAACATTTGCACAGCGCATCAATATTAATCTCACCTAAAACAATTTAATAATCTCATCAAATAAGTTAATATTTACATCCCTTACCAGACTTTTCAGGGTGTATCCCCATCTTTTTCCCCACACTACCGTGTGGGCCGGATCCTTTATGATGTCTAGGGCGAAATTACAAGAGGCTTCTACAACACTTTCAATTTTCAGATATTTGAGTAATACTCGTATGTAGGTTTATATATTTACGAAAAAATAATTCCTTTGCCAGACTTAAAAAAGTCGTAACACAATATTGTAAAGACAACCGAATTGAGCACGTATGTATATTTTTTTTTAATTTAAAAATGTAAGCCATATAAACGCGTATTTAGAATAAAATAATTTTACAATCGTCTGGCATTTTGTCACTTGCCCATTATTACGAAAGCGGTCCAAGTCATGTCGTTTCGAAATATTTTAAGGTTTGCGTTTGAATTGATTAAAAAATATTTTTATATTACCCAACACATTGTTTCAAAATTTATTTAGTCTATTAGTTTTATAATTTATTTCGACATATAAAATTTTCATGTACGTTATAAGAAAATAAAAAAATTTAAGGTTGAAATGATTTACTCCATTATCAAAATAAACACTAGCGGATTACCGTTGAAAGTCGTAAAAATATACTGAATATAAAGCTTCAAAATTTTCACAATTGTTACAATTTGTATCATAATATATTTATGTAAAACAATATAACGCAAAATAGTTGATAAACTTTTTTTTTTAATTTCTTGGCTTAGACCATTTTCATAATAATAGACACGTTTGTTTCTTATTTCTCTCTAAATTTTCTATTTTTTTAATGAATATACTGAGTTCAGAGTATTCAATCTAGCAGAACTGTTAACTATTAAGTGAAAATTTGAAAATATGATTTTTTCCTGTGATTATTGATGGGTTTTTAACTAGTATATATCTCGTATATAAGGTGTAAAATTACTATCACATCACATTCTAGTGACTTCATTGCAAAGTTTATTATTCTTCTCAGCTGGATATCTAACGTCAGATTACAAAACTTCAAAATAGTGATGGTATTTCAACTGTGCTGGTTGATGTACAGGGCGACACATAATATGGCGCTTCTGTGTCTTTAAGATCTTTGTATCTCAGACAATCTGAATAGTAATTATCAAACTCTCAGGTCATCGGTCAAACATCTATTTCAGCTCCAGTAAAAGTTATAGAACCGACTAGACTTTGCCAGAAGTCGTGAACGGGTATTCGCGGTGACAGGCTCAATAGCGTGGAACTCTTTGCCCTCTATCATAAGAAACAGTGCATCAGAGACTTAATTTAAGAAGTGACTAAAAACGCGCGTTTTCTAAAAATCATTTCCATAAATTTAAATAACAATTTTCATTTTAAATACAGTGATAATATAGAACTATAAACAGTTTATGTGTAAAGCGCCTTTGATGTGAAATTTTTTACCAAAATAGTGCTATAAAAATTATCCAGTTTAACCGTAAGTGTGACTGTTTGTGTTCGATGATTGGTAACTGAGATTTATTTGATGGAGTTCTAGTTACGATCTCAGTCACTGAAATTATACCATAATTAATACATACTTATTACAGTACTCAATACATATACATTAATTTGGATGATAATGTGCATTAATTGTAAGCAAAACAACTTCACGAACTGAATACATAAGATTTCCTAAAGTCTTTATTATAAAGTATCTGCGAAACTCATAAATATCAAAAATACTCGGAGAATTTCATAAACATAAACATTACAGGTATTCCCATTAATCTTATAAACATTTAATATATTCTCATCAAATAGCAAAATATTAAGGATACTTTTAAATTATCTCATTGATTTGATTTACTGTAGTTATATTTAACGTATTATAAAATAACTAGACAATGTACGCTATACACGATTTCAGAGTTTAAACCAATTTAAATATAAATTTCCTATTAAAAACTATATCATGTCGCGTTCAGTACTTTGGGGAAAAGGATAGTGCGATATTTAATATGTGTATTTGTCAAAGTATTGACGAATCAGAATGATACGTGTGAAAATCCGAGTACTGCTAAATTAATAACACCGAGTCCTCACCTGTTCCTTTGGATTATGACGCGGAGTGTATGTTCGGGTGTATGCGTGCCGTGTGTCGTTAGGGCAAGATGGATAATAAAAGACTTCTTGCAGTAGATCGATGCTTATTGCTGCTTGAAATACAGTTACCGATACAAGTAATATCATGCAAAGTTCTATAACGTAAAACGTTTGTTAGTGAACTGGTCAGAGAAGTGATGAGCTAGGGCCGGCTCCTTGCGCAGCTGCGGCGTGTTGTATTATCTGTCAAGTGTCGGTACCAGGCGTATTTTTGAGATTGATAAGAGCCCCGTTTTGCACCCACGTATATGATAGACTTCCACAAATATAACAATAGAATTGAATCTGTAATGTAGAAATATTAGTACTTGAATTATACTTAGTTTTTAAAATTATCTTATATTTAAACTGTTATATTATATGTAAAAACCCTCAACGATGTTGATATAAATAAATAAATACCGCCCCGATACATCAACTACTGACAGCGGAATATCTTTAATCGTGACCATGACTACATTCAGAACATAGGTAAGTAAAAGTAAATCATTTCAATTATTACAGTGTGCTCCTCATTTTATTTACAAATGTGAAAATGCGACATAAGTTATCGACAAATCAGAATTATCCCAATTATTTTCGACAATAATGCACTATTGGGGCGACATCCGTTTATAGACTTTCAAGCTTTTGCAATACTTGTTTTTAGTTTGGGCGATGTTCAGAGCGTGTCGGACAGATCTAGGTATTATTGCATATCTTTGTCGACATGCACACGTCAGTATTGTTATGCGAGCTTGAGTTTATCAACATTTTTTTGTAATTCCGGTCTCAACGCTGGTATATGAATTATTTCGTCAAACAAAATGGGGATGAAACGCAAATATAGAAAGAGATCGCGAGGGTCGGAAAGGGAAGTTTACCCCGGATACGGGGACCGTAGGGCTGATGCGTTTTAAATTGGTTTGTTAACTTTGTTATGAAGGTGCCGCAAAGTATTGAAATTGAGGATATTTTGTGTAGGTTGGTATTTTTGATGGAACGAACACAGTAAAATCATATTAATTTATGCCCTTTGTTTCATTGAAATTGATTTTAATAATATATGTAACTGAACATCACAATCATTTTTAACTTTTATTTATTAAATTAAAACTTAACAGATATACGCTCATACACTCCACAGAATTCCGAATACATTTTTTCATTAGGTAAAACGGCAATATTTTGTGAATTTTTTTGTACAAACATATCCAACTCGCAGAGATCCGCCCCATATTAGTGCGGGGAAGGGGTCCTTGTCACATGAAAGGAGGGTGTTGTATGGAAAGAGATGCCGTTAAAAGAGAACGATTAAATTGAGATTGTATTTATATTTAACTTTGTTTAAAGCACTGTGTCGTTTTTACGATACTAACGTATTTTCGTCAGGACTGGCGTACAGCTACAACTGGGAAGGTGATTGACAGCGGGGTATTGAAATAGGGAACATATTAAATAGCGGATTGTTGTAAAGTTTATTTGGTTATTAATTATATTCGATTTGGTGTTGAGTGATTTTTTAATTTCTAAAGTTTCTAAATTATCCAATCTAAGGCTTTTACTGTTAATATGTAAAATTTCAATTCCGTTTTCTTTTACGAAATTGTGGCCTGTCTCAAAAAGGTGGTGGGAAAACTCTAAGAAGTTATTATTGTCAAGATAACTTAAGTGTTATTTAATTCTAGTATTAAAACTCCGTGCCGCTTTACCTATATAAACGTTCTGTCCTTTAAACAAAGTTAAATATAAATACAATTCTAAATTATATCTAACCACAAAGTTAACGCTACAAACGTCAATAACAGATTAAATTGAGCCCTAAAATAGCAAGATTGCTAGAAAGAGGATAAATAAAATTCAGCATATTATTTAACACTCATATCATATTTACACATTATTTTATACTACATGTTCGATGCGTTTCCATACGTTAAACTGGAATCGCTGATTTTAATTGCTTGGATGGTGCAAATCAAACCCGTGATTCCCACGTAAGAGAAATAAATTAATCAATTATTTTTTATTTTATTTAAACACGATCAGAAAATATTCTTAGTTAATTTATAAATTTTACTCATCTTTTCTGAATTCTACTTTTTTTCATAGTAATTAAACACCACAAACACTTTTTCATAGCTGACGTCTTGAAACGCCAAGAAAAATATTTTGTTGTTTGAAAAACGATAGTTACGTAATAATGATTTCTTTCCTGTATATCCGTTTCAGAATTATTACTGTTTTAATTTAAATAACCCACAGTACAGCAGCATTACAGAGTTACAATTTTCAAATTTATTTACTATTTTGTTTATTGTTTACTATTTTGAAAAAATTATTTACAGATTAAAAATATCACACATCCACATTTTTAATAAAATTGTCAATATTGGAATTTTATACATATATGACTGAAATATTGGTTATTTAAAAATATATATATATGTCACATAAATATTGTTATTATTTTTCAAACTTAGCTAAGCGCTTGTGCTTTGTTCAATGATCTCCCGGATAGAATCGTCTTACTGCTAAAGAAAATATTAGCGATGTTTATAAAGCTCCAGTTTTCCTTATTTTCACGTTGCCCTAATTAAACATATTTATAATAGTTTTGAACATCGTGAAATTAGTTTTTCTTAAAATAATCATTACTTTTTCTCACGTAGGTATTAGACTTTCATTCTTAATTCAAAATACATTCAAAAAAATATAGCCGCGGGGGTAGATGGTATCCGCGCACGGCTCTCTCCGGGATACCCACGTCATAATGGAAGTGTCCTGGTTAAAATACGATGCTTTCAGATCTTTACACCCCTTTGTAAAAAAAAATAAACGGATAACGAATATAGCGCAAAAAACCAGCAAGGGATGAAGAAAAAATCTTTTAATTCATTCATTGTTTGTTTATTCATTTGTTAAATTATTCAAACTGATAAACTATTTTATTTATATTTTTTTAGAAAACAAACGGTTTATCAAATATAAAATATTGATAAAAGTGTAATAAAATATTCAACTGATAACATGTTTTCTCGAAATAAACAATAGTACTACTATAATAGTTAGTAATAAAGATTAAATTTTACGCTGCATACAACTTTCTCTACATTGGGAGTAGGAAAAATCAATAAAAACTATGAAAAGATTATTTTTACATAGAATATGTTTTTAATGAAATCGCATGTATCATATATTATGAAGTTGAAATTTTTTTAAATTTAGTCATTTGATGATTTAAAAAAATTTGACATATTCGGAAAGTTTGTAAGTAGAACGCCGATACATACAATATATTTTACAGTTTTTCTTATTTCAAAAGATTTTTTTGTGCATCTCTCTAGTGTTACATCTAATTTGTCTTTTAATATTTTTATCAAGCGGGTAAAATTTGTTATGACAACTGCGTTATAAAATTTTGTAACATTTTTATACACTATAACTTTTGTTTTGTCTTTTATCTTACTTTTAACGGTACCGGGATCGATATTAGGCGTCTCCAAAATATTTTTGAAATCACTACACTACCATTTTGATTTTCTCCCATTAAAATGTGTTGTTAAATTGTCATGTATGTATAAAATGCTTATTTTTCTGTTAGAATTGAATACATTGATTTATATTTTGATTCACTATATTATTTACACATTTTAAAAATCTAATTTCAAACTACACCTTCTTCGCTGCCAAATTGTTAGAATTACTGTAAAAAATAATAAATTTCTGAGAAACAAATTTTATTTTAAAATTAAACTTAATATTAAATTTTTCTTTCACATTTATTTCTATCAAAATTTATGAAAAGCTTTCACGCTAGTTAAACATAGAGTTATATTGTTGCAATTGATTTGATGTTAGAATCAGTTTTACTGTCACAAAGTCGATGGAGTGGAATTTGTGTTTTCTTTTCATTGAAGTATTTATAAATTTGCGTGAAAATTTCCATAATTAATTTTAATTAATGTTTCATATCGAAAGTAAATGTTATCAATTATTTATATATATATATATATATATATATATAAAATTGGCTACAATTTCAATATTTTTTATGATTTGAATTTTATCTAAACATTTTTGAGTTATGTAAAAGATTGTTGATGGAAGACTAAATAAATTATTAAAAATTCGTGATTTGTTAAGGATTAAAATCTTTTAGATATAAAATTAAACAGTTCACAAATAACTTTTAAAAGAATAATGTAAAAATTTGATTTTCTTGTACCTTTAAAACCCGCTCGAGAAGTAACAACTCCTAAAATAGATAGAATAATATCTCCAAAATAGAAAAAAAATAAAAGGACGGATTTTAATATTTCGCAACAAAAAGTGCCGATACAAGAAAATTTTTTAAAAGAATTACATAGGCTGGCTCGAAAACTAAAGTTACCACCAAACATGATCAAAAAAATGGTTAGACTGGGCCAACAAATACAAAATTTCAGTGGGTTCAGTTCCATGAAAAATAAAACAAAAAGTACATTTTCTTTCTGACCAAAATATATCTACCCCCGTTTGTCAATAACTCTAGATACCTCCTTTACGTGTGATCGATGGACCAAGTTAACACTCAATCAAAACGAAATTGTGCTACGTGGGTGTCATATTAAAGAATTGTGATGTTTTAGGCCTTATAATAAATGTTAAGTGGTTTTGCCCAAAAAAATCTTAACAATAAAATATCGACACGTGCGCATATATTTTTTTGGAGTTTGAAAGTTACGATTCTTATTTATTTATTATACTAATGAAATAAAAATCAGTAACCAAGAAAAAGAGTGTCGATTTTAAAATGAAAATACATTTATTTGAAACCCAAATAAGATTATTTAATATTTTGTTTTCGTCAATTTTAGATTTTCATAGGTTTATTGAGCAGATCTGAGTTATGAATGCTAGAAGATTATATTTATATTCTTGTGCATGGAATGATAATAAATTGAAATATGATTCTATCACACATTATTTCTAAGTGATCTTTCCTGCAACAGCATTGTAAAAACCGATATACAGTGTTATTGCAGATGGATTTTATGAATTAACAATGTTATTTTATGAATTAACTATTTTTCGGGTTTATGAATTTTTAATGAATTATTATTTATGAATTATGAAACTGAAAGCCGAAACCTTGAAATAACACTTGAAACAAAACAGAACAAGTGAAAATTGATGATTGTCGACTGCTCTAACTAATAGCTAATTATTAAGAGAACACATTCTTATTGTGAAGTTGTAATTATTCAGAACATAGGTCTGTGATATTTTAAATATGAAGTAAATATATTAATTAGAAAGATATACATATAAAATCAATTTTATCGAAAAATATTGTTGTTGCGCCACCGGATATATACCGAGCGAAAGGATGCTGAGCTCGGTTGCCAGTCCTTCTTATACAGGTGTCTTCATACACACTGCACACACACAAACACATACACAAACACGCACACACATACACGTTTGACCCAAATGTGCATACGCCTGTTACTCGATCGGCAATCCACAGACACTTTAATTTCTACTAATATTATATGATATTTAATTCATTGAATACTAAAGAGCAAACAGTTTATCTCTTTTTAAAAAGCACTGAAGAATAAAGATTTAGAAGTGGGTCCATAAAATATATTTAATGTTAAATGCACTCCTCAAATGCCCACAAAACTTCTTTTGTTAGGGGAGGTTTCTTTCAAGTGATTTACAGTTCTTATCTAATAATGACGTTCTTGAAGGGGAGGAAATCCCGGAGATGAAAATAAATGAGTAGTGAGGGTAGTACAAATCCCCTGTTCACATATTCCTTTATTTCTGCACAATCTAATAATGTCATAAGCGACACAAAAAAAACACAAGCTTTTTTTCAAAGCTTGATACTTATAACGGCGGAGATTCGCATACAGTTAGTTTATTCTATGGCTTATATTTTCTTTTATTAAACTGTAAAATCACGGATTAAAGGTTCAGTAATATTTAATGCTAATAATAATTGAAATCCTTACTGGATGAAAGTACTACGTTATCCTTTTCAATAAAAATATTTCACATATATGAAAAAATTTTAAGTATGTACAAACATCATACATGTTATTACACATTTGGGGAAAATAATTCAATTATAATGGTTGAATATTTCTAGTTAGTAAGGGAACAAAAATATTTTAATGACTGAACAATATTATGAAACGTATAAAAAATTTCGAATAAATTTCACATGTAATATAGTCACTATATATAAATATATCTAAACACCTACCACATACATACACATACATTTTATACAAACAATAATATAGGAAATTTACTCATGAGTTCTAAAGACAAAGACGATAAATTTAACAATTCTGGTGTCTATAAACATATTTGTACGGGTTGTTCTGCTTTTTATATTGGTAAAACAGATCGAAATTTTAATATAAGGGTAAAGGAGCATTTGAGATGTTAGAATAATAGTGGTTTTTCAGAATTTCTAATCATTTGTTAGAAAATGATCATACTTTTTATAAAAATTTGGGATTGTCTATTTTACATGTAAACGGTGTTGGTATTAAATTAAATAACATCGGATCATTGGAAATAAACAAAGCGTGTAAAACTAAGTTTATCCATAAGTCCCATTCTAAACATTTTTCCTAAAAATTACTCTAATAATTTTGCATCATCAAGTAACAATTTAAGTTAGGTAGGTACTATTATTTTTTTAAATTATTTAAAAAAAAAGATTAACAATATAACATATGTTTTTGATTAATTAATGACATCTTGAAGAAGAAAATGATATTTTTCGAAACCGGTTAATATATTTAATTCATTAAATGGTTAATAAAACAAAATTAACAATCTAAAATAAGATATATATTTCAATACTATGTAGGTACACGTGTTGAGATTTCGATCTGGAGGTAAACTCAGAGATCATCTTGAGATTGGTAGAACGAGAGAAAGACTCAAACTAGTGTTCAGATGTTAGATCTAACAGCGAGATTAGATACGTATACATACAAACCTAAAACCACCAGAGATCCTGAAAAACTAAACCTAAGTCATTAAACATTAACGTTAAAATAAGACATTAAATCTCAAAAATTTATTCCGTTTTAACTGCTGCTGTGGAAATTCAAAATCACCTAGTCGATGAACGACGACGACATTTGACGAGGAACATGAAGTGAGATGCGAAACGACGAATCTCTGAAATATGGTGAGTACACGAGGACTAATAAAGCCAATGTTATTTCCAACGAATCTCATGGATTCAGAATCCGTATCTCAGGGGATGTTTTGAGTCGAAAATCTCTTAGAACTCATTCATGGAGTCAAGCCATAATATGTATGGCACCTCATTCAGTAAATTTTACAAGTTAACGTATTTATTTATAAATGAACAACTTAATTGAAACCCTTTATAACAAGTATTATTATGTGTAATTATTTATAATCTACTACTAAACTAGTTGGCTCGTTAAATTACTAAAAATATTTAATATAATTTATAAATTATATTAAGTATATATGCTTTACATTGTAAAAATATGCCTAATAAAAATTTCGAGTATTTAAAAAATATATATATTTTGTTTCTTTGAACATAATATTCATTTTTAATGTTTATTTAACCTCTCTGATGTTTTACTGTATTTCTGTCTTACATTTGTCATTAATCATTGCGTGTTGTGTGAGGGTGTGAGGACTACTTCTCATTTATAACACATGATGCGTTTATATACTATCTTTTGTAGTGTTTTTCTATTCTATTCTAAAACAAGTTGCCTCTCTCAAAACGGGTCATCGTAGGATTTATGATGGCTACCGACGCAACTTCGGTAGTTGGCCGTGAAGCTGTCGGAGGCAAACTCGTACGTCTAATATCTAATTCATTTTTAAATCTCCCGCAAACAGTTCTGGGCCGTAAAACGCCTAAAACCGGCCAGACCTTCTTAAATAATCTATTCGTGACGTTTCTCTTTCTAGTTTAGCGGGGACGCAAACCGAGGGTGACGGAGAATGGGCGCACACAGACAGATGGAATATTTAGAGCGGCCATTCAATGAGATGTACCGGACATGTCGCTCGAATTGTATAACGCCGGCTTGTGTAATGATATTCCATAGAAAGGGGACGAACAAAAGGAATGTGTGAATTTGAAAATGTTTTCGGTGAAAGGACATCCCCGCATTTTTTTGTAGTATAATAAAAAGGAAAGAAGGCGCGAGGGGCAGCCGTAACTTTGAACGACAGCGAGCGGCAAAAGGGAGAAATAACCCTACGGTGGTCCGGCGAACGATAACTCTGGTCAGCCGATTGTAAAATGGAGTCGCCTTTTTTCTCGGTTGACATAATTTTTAACATAGAATTTTTTTTTCAGAGGCTTCCCAGATAAAATACGTACAAAATTGCGTTAAGAAAGTGTGTTAAATAGTGCGTAACGTGCATTCTATAAGTGGATACCATTTTAATGATCTATGCGGATACCTGACTAAATTACGAGTCAATAATATTCAAGGAATATGTATAAATTCTGGATCCGTCAACTCCTTCGTCAAAATCTAATAAAACTAAGCGTGGTCATTTAATTCTGTTTTTATTTCACTAATAAACTCGATGTGCTCTTTTCATCTTAAAATACCTACCTATATGATATATTAGATTAGATTTTTTTTAAATATATTTGTTGAAAATTAGGTATATATCATATTTAACAATAGTTTTAATTTTATTAAAACCTATGTCAAGAGCACAGTATTTAGGAAAGCGAAGCCTGGTCAATTGACCAAAATGATTGAATGAGGAATAGATTGAAAATATTCGAGATGTAGTATTGGAGAAGGAGAAAAAAAAAGTAATCTGGACCGAGAGAATAACAATGAAGAGATTCTGAGGAGAGTATAAGAAAAAGGTCTGTAATACATATATCATTGATTGATTTGGCAGTTACTTCGTGGTGTAACATTTTTTTTTAAATATATAATTTTTATTTTCTCTTTATACCATACACAATTTTTTGAGTTGTATCACGACTAGTCCTATCTATCCCATCTACAGGTGTAAATTGAACTAAAATTAAATACAATATTTGAATATGTCCAAGAATACACAATTACCGGATTTTCACCTACAAAAGCACTGTTATTAACAAATAATAGATATCTCAAAGACGAAGCTATATTTTTGTATTATATTTAATTGAAAATATATAGAAGTATGGGTAATTATAGAGCTTACGACCTGTTTTAGGCTGACTTAAGTAATCACTTTATATAAATATAACGTTCACAAATTTTCACTCATCAATCTCCATATCTATCAAATTTTTGAAATTTCTCTATATGTTAATATGTGGACTCACTTCGAGTACTACTACATAATTTCAAAAAAAATAATTAGATTCTCATTGTGACTGATGCTGTTTCAGGGAAATTAATTATTAAATTTAGGCCATAGATGGCGATAGTGTAGTGGTACTCGAAGTGAGTCCACATATTACTATATATAGAACTTAAAAAATTTGGTAGATATAGAAATTGATGGGCGAGAATTGGTGAACGTTATATTTATATAAAGTAACACTTAAGCCAGCCGAAAATAGGTTGTAAGCCCTGTAATTACCCATACTTTCATATATTTTCCATTAAATATAATAAAAAAATATAGCTTCTTCTCTATGAGATATCTATTATTGGCTGAATTATTACTGAATGGCAGTCTCAGTTTATCTTTTCCTCTTGTATGATGTTCGTGCTCATGTTGACTTGCATCAATTTTTTGTATGAATTCGGCCGATATTTTCTTAATGAGGATTTTATAAATAAATACCATTACATTGAAATATATATTCTGCTTAATACCTCGTTGAAGCGATACTTAAGATTTCATTCACGTATATTGGATTCGTACCTAAATTTATAATTATAAGCTTCGTATCAATGCCGGGTAAGTAAATATTGTTTTCTAGTAAGAATTAGTGAAAACAAAACAATTTAATCATTTGTTTAAAAGTGAGAGCGTTAATTGG
The DNA here is from genome assembly GCA_031772225.1 of Eubasilissa splendida. Lineage (NCBI taxonomy): Eukaryota > Metazoa > Arthropoda > Insecta > Trichoptera > Phryganeidae > Eubasilissa > Eubasilissa splendida. Next base: position 13,312,265 of record CM062855.1, on the reverse strand, counting down.
TTATCAAAGGAGCTGTTCAAACAACTCACCCCTCACCCCACCTCAAATCATCAAATTTATTGAGTGCTGACAAATAATTTCTGATATAATGATGTTTACTTATCATTCAAAGAGGCATAACTCGGTTTATTTAAACAGTTAAATATTGAAAGTGCGTCCTTTCTCTCTATAAATTGGGGCACTAACAAAAAAAAACAGTGTAATTTTTGTCAAAATTGGTCATATTATTTCAATATTTGAAAAAATTGACGCGTCCAACATAATTTTCGACGATTTAAATTTATGATTTTTAATATTATTCACAAACCACTAAATTACATAATTGACATGAAATAAAGTGTACATATAGGATAAGGTGTGATGATTTATTAATTTTAATTATAATTTTTTGATTGCGTAATGGTACCAAAATGATCACGTGAGTGACACCAAAATGAAAATATTGAAACAAGGAATTTCCGTTAGTTCATGTCTACGTATTTGGTAGTCTGTGATTTAACTGTAAACATTAAATTGATATTTTCCATTAAAGTAGGGCACATAAATTTGCCTCCCTTAGTACCAAATGCCAAACTGCACCATCAAGAATTAACATATACTTTAAAATGTTTATTGGGGGGGGGGGGGGGGTTGTTTTTATGGATTATTAATGTGAGTGGAAAACGATGTAACAGATTTCATGTAAAGTGTGTACATCACTTATACCCCGGTGGGTCAAAACAAAACACGTCCGGTGGTGGTGGGTCATTTTAGACCCACCTCAAGTTTTCGGTTTTTCAACCGTTTTGTGGGAGATTTTTTATAGATATTTAATTTTAAATATTATTTAATGAAATGGCATGATGTGCCGTAATGTTTCTGCTAAAAAATTAAAGTTAAAAATTTAAAAATATTATGAATAATGTACTTATCCTCACGCATCAACAGACGCCCTACACAGCCAAAATACAAACATCCACTGAGCATGTGATCGGAATGGTGTTCTCGTCGGAACCCGAGCAGGTAGTATTATAAAACTTACAGGTAGGCGCAAATAATTATATTACTGGCTTTGTCCATGGGCCGCCAGATGAAAATAAGTCAAACCAAATACATGCACGCATATCTGGCACCCTTTGTCTATCCTTTCAAAATGTTGACAATATATGTTTCGGTGTAAGCGTTGAGATTCAATCCGACTGTCCTAGGTCAGTTTTTGAGCGTTTTTTCACATTTTTATCAATAACTCATTTAAATCTCGTCCGATAACATTTATGTATCTCAAATTATTTGAAAATATTTAATAAAAGATTAGCTAGACGGAAAACAAAATTAAATTAATATTTGTAGCGTAATTCATATTTTTACAAACACCTGGATCAAATCTGACCTACCACTAGCATGTAATATCTACATACGGGGTATAACATACTTTGTCCATATAAATATATTTTCAAAATTTGTGAAGAAAATTACTAATGCATTATTTTCAAAATTTAATGAGCTTTTTAACAAGATTTGAATGTTTTTATTCAAAATTTTAAAATGTGATAATGATTATCTCCTATTTTTTGAGTAATGTTCATCTCGGAATTTAAGTAGGTACGATTTTGCGAAATTAGTATATATAGATAAACAAAATTTTATTTTAACTTAAATTTTAGGTTATAATAGTATCATGATAGTCTTGTCGTTTTTTATTACTATTAATAATTCTACATATATAATTGTTTATTTTAAGGTTTATAAATTGAAAACTTGCGGGTTACTTTCATAATATATTTTTTCATTCTAATATTATTTTATCATTATCGTAAGAGAGTCGGAAGCCCAAAGTCTCAACAAGGCGCTTCCATCTTCCCCTGCCTTATGCCCCTTCAGTTCTTGACCAATCAAGACCCAGTCTGCTTTATACGTTGCTGTTTATCTCAGCTTTATCTTATTTATTTATTTTATATCAAATGTTGTGTATACTTTTAGTATTTTAATATATACTTTACTGAGGTTCGTCCGATCTGAGCTAAAAATTTTACATTGTAAATCAATAATCATATTATACATAATTGGTTTAGCAAATATAAATTTAAAATAATAAGAATAATTAAAGAATGAAGAAAAGAAGGGAAATAAAAATTGTAAATAACAAAAGAAAGAAGAAAATTATGTAATATTTAAACATGAGAAATATATAAGACAATAACTTTTATAAAGATTTTATAACGAACGTTATAAAATTTATAAAGATAATACACGTTCGATTACAAGTTTAAATAATACTGCTATAATTCAATTTAAACAATTTAGATAATGACAATAATAAATACACACACATGCACAGGTTGATCACTCACTGGTGTTAAGGCTGAAGTATTGACTCTGCGTGTGCTCATATTGAAGGGGTGATCATGCTATGAACATACGTTCGAACTGAGTTTTTTAACCAGAACTTTATTGCGCCTTTGAACTATCTGTGTTGCTCAATTTTTTTTTATATATTTAAGGAGAGGATTATACATTTTGAGTGCTCCAAAAACATGGCCTTTTTGCCTGTATGTGGTGCACATCCTAGGAATTGCTAAATTGTTCTCCTCTGAGGTTCTGATATTTTTGGCTTTTCCATGGATACTCCAGATGTCATTATTGATGTATATATAATTTAGAACATTTTTAGCGTAGATCTGGACGATGTCCACTATCTCCAGTCTGAAACTGTCCACCGGCTGCCTTCCTTCCAGAGTTGCCAAGAAAGTACATGGCGTTATCATGACGTTGTAATTATTTCCCTGGTATTCGCAATACGTGCCCAAGCCACTTTTATTGAGATATGTGTCTATGTAGTTGTAATGGCTCCATTTTGTTTCTTGGTACTTCTCACTCAGACTAATAAAGTTACTCCCGTTTCTGCCCAAAGAAAACTAATTTCAGTACCTTGGATTTCTCAAAAATACATATCTTGTGACCATATATTAAAGTGGGCCTATAAATATAATCATGACGCCTAACTCGTATGTCTTGCCAACATTGACTCAAATTTAACTAGTTTATATTTTGTGGAACCTAAGTTATCAATTAACATACTTGGATTATACACTAAAATTGACGGGCTTCAAAGCGCTCTGGGAATAAAATTTCTCGCGATAGCATGACACTTTTCTATTTAAATTCCTCCATTAAATAGGTACTTGAAATAAATCTCAAAAAAATTAAAGTCATTCTTCTACCTCAAATTAATAGTAAATAAACCTGTTTTATTATATTTATTATAATGAAGAAATTTGATAATTTACGTAGCGCCATTTTCATATAAATTACACCTCGAGGACGCTTTACTTTAATCCGTGCAAACATAAAACTCAACTTGCATCAGTATTACAATATTAACACAAAAGTTCCCGGTCTGTTTGCTCACGTCACTGTGCTGCGGGGCGGGCAGATACGCTAATAGGGCACTCGGGTATCGTCCTGTGCATTGTGTAATTTGGTTTCGTGTTTTAATGACGTCATAAACCAGACGGTGGAACTGGCTTGATCTTACAAAAGATTTCGAGTGTTTCATTGTTTAGGTTTTTTTCACAGTTACCTCAGTGGCGTAGTGTCTACCCGGGCCGCCTGGGCCCCCGGGGTACGGAATCTACCGATTTCATGAAACTACGTCGATCCTCTTCTCAAGCAGTACTTGAGTGTAGTACATCATATAGACGATGATAGTTATTATACGATTTTTGTTTTATGTTCGGTCGTATTTCAAAAAAATTTTGTGACCAAAGATTTTTGAGTCAACGACCACATTACATTTTATTTTGTAAATTCACTTCATTATTGGTTTGCACACAAATTTGAAAAAGGTCTGGTATGAGTATTTAATACGAAATTACTAATGTTGACATTCTTCTTTAAACTCTCTCTTATCAACTGATTAAGTAGTTGTGGATCCGAGTTTCATCCTTGGAGAGTTTTTTGTGATACGTATTCCATGTACAATATATATACTGTTTTTAATACAAACTATATGAGTCATTTAAAGAGATGTACAGAATAAATCTATTTATCTAAAAATATTTGGTGGCTGCCGGAATTTAAACCTGCATATTTTCCTATCCGGGAAAATAATTGCTTGATATACCGTTATTGGTTAACACGTTTCTCTAGATAGAAAAAATCCAGATTCGAATCCCGGTAGCCAAATATTTAGTCGAAGAATAGATTTTTTCTGTATATCTTTTCTAATTAATTAATTTAATTTGTATTAAAAATATCGCAAAACTATGATATAAAATTGCAACTTCGCAACAAAACTGAATTTCTATCAAAAAAAAAAATATATATTTGTAGGTGTGTGAAAAATTTAATTGTCATTCCTAAAATGTGTAAACGCCAATAGGCTTGCCAAATTTCAAAAACCAGATAATCGATGGACAGTGAATATTATCTGTCTATCAAAACAAAAGATGACCTAGCAGATCCAAGGCCTCGTTGAACAAACGAAATTATCGGGGCGGTGACACGGCAAAGATTGGCAGCGTCATGGTATGATGATAGCGATGACATGACAGGTTCATGCGTAGATAATAATTTTCACCTTTCCAATACAACGAATTTCATTTTACAGTTTTTTTTTCATGTATTTTTAAAATAACTATATCACGAAACAGCAGGTACTTGCTTGTCTATGAAGATTCTCTCACTTGAATAACAACGTAGTTGAGCAAGAAAAAACTTAGAATACATAACACTCACGTGAAAGAAGGTTATCTGTGTTGCCAGTATTTTCTTAGATAGCGTTGACAGGTCAGCATTGTTCTTGGCTTTGAATTGTTGATTCTCCGCCGGCTCTTGACAGTTACATGACATTTGGTCTGAAGGAAATGTAAAACGGCCCATTTTCCTGCCTATTCAATGAGTGCGCCGCTTTTTCTGTAGCGCCAGACTTAAATATTCCCCAGCGTTCAAAGAAAAACACAAGCCTCGCGCGTGATTTATCATTTTAAAGAGAAAAATCTGTATTTTATGTTGCACCTATTTTTATCAAAGGTTATTATTATTTAGGTAAACTGCTAAAAAGATTTTTTACTGAATAACGTGAAATAATTATATATTTCAAAACGAGACAAACAGATAATTAAATTTTAAAAAACATAATTTTTTACGTTACATTTACGTGACAGAAAGTTTTTGATAGAGAAAGATAAGGATAAAATAATTGATTTGCTCAGATTTGAGTATCAGAAAGTTATTAAAAATATCAAATATTTCTTATTTAACTATGTTCATTTCGTTTTTTCCATTTCCGTTCCATTTCATTAAAATTAAAATTTAATGAATTGGAACGGTCGATAATATTTGAAATTTTACGCTTGTTTTTGATCAAAAAGTATACTAAACTATTTTTAATGCTACATTTATATTGAATCTAAAATAGAGTTCCGATAAACGTCGTTTTGATTTGTTTATCGGATTCTGCAATTTAATTAAAAGTGATGGCACTATAATTTTAGATGAACATTTTTGTCTATATCTATAATTTTTATTTTGACAGAAAGTTTGATCAATTGGATTAAATTGAGACTCGTTCAAACGCGATAATTTTACATAATAATATATTATTTATTGAAGTATTTTGATATTATTTATTAAAATGACGGTTACTTTGAGGTGTAACATGATTATTTCAATTTTCACAACAAAACTTTGTATTGCACATACGTTGCATTATTTTTACTACTAGTTTAGAGTCGTGTTGTCCCTCTCATCATCAGATGTATTTTAATTTAAAAAATATAACGAGACTTGTGTAAAAAATGAAATCAATTATAAAATTTCACAACAATATTTAAACGCTACTGCGGTGGGTATTCAGTACAAGTTCAAACGCAATGTAAAATTAAGTGAGATTTATTCTGACTATTCTGAATTTTCCAATCATCTTTTGGAAACAGTCCATTCTTTTGACATAAACAAGGGTTTTGAAAATTTACAGTTGATCAATTAAAATTTTTATAAATTAGAAAGAGTGTTAATAGCAAATTAAATATTATAAATAACCAAATACTTTTTGCAATTAGTCAATTTTTAAATTTATTTTCACAGTAGTTCCTAATTAATTACCCACCATTTATATTTATATAGTTTTGTTTTGTTAATGCTTGCATTATTAATTTTAGTATATATTGTATCCTGAAGAAGGGACATATTGATGTATCAATAAATAGTGGTTTTAAACAAAGTGTTTTTTCTGGTGGGAAGGATGAGTAGGTAAATAGGACTGGTAGAGAGAGTGGAGTTATGGTAAAAGGTAGAGGGTGAGCAGTGAGATGTGTAGGTCTTATCATTAATTTCAATATGTAAAAACATTTTTTTTAAATTGGGATTTTAATACAGACAGTATCATTCTTATCGTCACTCCACGTTTATTCACTGCTAGATAATGGCTTCTCCTAATGATCTCCATTTCTCTATCTGCCGTATCCAGCAATCCTATGGACATCGTCGATCCAGAAAGCTGGGCAACGACCCATGGACCACCACCAACGACCAATCAGCTTCCATGCGGGACCTCTACTCTGGAGCTCATATCGTTTATCATTCCTTCAGTTAGGAGTTAGGGTGTCCACCCCTTTTCTATTTCAACTTGGTTATTGGACAGACAATAACTTTCGTAAACAATTTGTTATAATTGCTGTAGATCAAGTTTTTTTTTCTTATGTTGTTAACTCATTATTTTTTTATAGAAATATAGATGCGATAGATTTCAATAGAAATAATATATTTAATAGGGAATTCTCAAGACGAAACGTTTTTTTATCTGTATATAAATGAAATATTATATCCAAATGGGTATGAGGAATATGCAATGGGGTCATTACTTGAATAGATGTGTGTGTGTGGGTTTATGTTGTATTAGAAGTATTTTGCGAGTGATGTTTCGAATGATGAGATGTGCTTACTGTGAGAGTTGTGGATGCCCCAATATTCATCCATCACTCTCGTGTTCGATTGATAGTCGCAGGTTGTGTATGTCACCAGAGTAGATTATGAAAATGAAAAACTGCTTATGGTTGAAACTTGATTTATTGTTAGGCACAGTTTACAAATATGGAGAAGTTAAGCTGTACAATAAAAGTTACTATGCACAAATAATTTACGGAGGTGATTCCTAGAGCTGTTGATGAAAAACCGGCGGTAACAAGAGTGGCGTTCGAGAGACGGCCTTCCAGGCGGTTACATCATCGGTCGCATTAGTATTGCTACATGGCATCGGTACTGAATATATTTATGACTACTAGAAGTTTTATTTCACGCACCGTTATTACAGGGTGCGTTCAGTATCGCCGGGGGGTGGACCTTCGTAAGTACATTTTAATTTCTTTCAAACTATTTTGAAAAATCCTTATCCTTAAAGAAGTATTTTAACCAGCCCGTTTTTCGATCTGTTTCAATATTCATAAATCACAAAACATACTTTCACATGCAGATGAAATCTACCCGATTCTTTGGTCAGTGCCAGATGGTATTTTTTCAAACGAAGCTAAGTGTCTGCTGTATGAAAATTGGATTAACTTGCTGATCTCCTGGGGCAAAGCACTATTAAGGGTTGTGACCCTCGCCCTCGCCATTGCTCTTGATGCACTAGCCTCCTTTACCCTTCATGGTCTCGATTATGCATAGTGTTGTATACTTGGAGGCTTGGAACACTTGGTAAATCCAGTGCATTTTAATCTTTTACAAATAACGACATCTCAACGAGCAAAAAAAAAGAAAATTCACCTTCTCGTAACCCCCTACCTCAAACTCTACTTGTAAAATATAACAATAGCTTTTAGTTGTAAATATGCATATATTTAATAGTTCATGTTATATTTATTTATTGAATAATTAATTTTGTTGTTGTATCAAGTTATATACGTTACAAATTCGAGATTATCGCCAAATATGCTACGTGTTATTTCGTTTGGAGGTCATAAAAATTATAATATCCATTCGCTGGCTACTACTTTAATTTTTTGTTCTAATTACATCACTATATGATGTTAATTAATTATAATATATCATATCTCTCTTGCTTATGATTGAAAATTTTTAATAAATTTACTGTTAATAAAAAAATTAATCTTATTTAATAGACAAATAATTCATTAACTTTGAATATACCTATACACCAACCGGTATCGAAAAATACATTTTTCTTCATCAGAACGATAAATAATTAAAATTATATATCAAATTATTATTATTGTTATATATTTAATATTATTCCATTTTTAAAAAGTAAAAAAATAATTTAAAATAAATCTAGTATGTCCTGATCCAAACAGTTACAATGATGAAAGATGTGGAAATTGACATTATTATTTATTAAGGCAGCGCCTTCAATAATAAATCAAATCGATAATATTAAACAAAATAATAAATTAAAGCTGTCATAACAGTTTTAAATTTAAAACATTGATTTAAGCGATCATCTAAATGTATGTAGGTACTTCGTTTGATTTCAAAACATATTCATACATAAGAATTAGGTACCCAATACATGATTTAATTTTAGATTGATTAATTCAAATGACAACACATATTTTTATTTTATTCCATTTGATTCCATGTTTGAATATGATAAAAGGTGTAAAATATTCCCGACACGAGTTATGTTTAAAACTTGTATCGAATTCGAGAAAATAAACAATTTTATTGTAGTCTTTTTCTATTTAAACCTTCCTCTCTCGAATGATTTGCGTAACAAATAACGTCATTAATTATTTATCAGATACTTATAATAATTTAACTATTAGCGTCATCTTGAAAACATAAAAAATCAAAGCTCGCCCTTAAGGTGAATATGAATGACCACAGCGTGTTTGCGTTAAATATAAAAAATATGAATTTAATGTTTTTGTTATCTTTTTTTTTAAAGTCATTTATAGCCAACAATCCCCTTGGAACTGTACTTGTAATACCGCTGATCTAATACACCGGTAACCTTCATTTATCTCCGCCTCGATCGAGTCCGATAGCGGCAGTAAAAAATTACTACGGTATTTGCCTACACGTTAACTAGTAGCCATGACTGCTCTTCGAAGAGCAAGATGAAGAAAAAAATATTTGCATACATATCATATAAATTTACAAAAACAGAGAATTTTTTTGTTAAAAGTAATGTGCGCCGTTTTTATCCCCACAATAAGACAAAACTATTTCCGCTTAAGAGATTTTCATAAGGGCCATTTGCTACCATATCAATAGTTAATGGCCCACGTGATATTATCCTGTTTATCATAATGACTCATGGTTACGCTTTATGGTTATATTTTGTGTAAATCTCTCCCAAAAATAGCATTATTTATTGCTAAATATTTGCCGCGGTTTGTAACCTCTAAAAATACATAAATTTGAAATAATTTATATATTTTTTCCTATTTGTTTTGTAAAACGTTATCTATACAAGCATTATCTGAACATGTAACACAGAGGATCATCACGTTTTCATTTTTTATAGTTTTTTTAACTTACTAAAAAATTAATGATTTAATTAATTAATTAATTTTTATACGACTACATAATATGTACCAGAAAATTTAACTGGCAAACTTAATAATAACATATACCTGCGTAGGTATGTAATTATTTCAATCAAATTGTATGCACGTATTTCTCACTCGTCCTATGATGGGTTTTAAGTACTACTACATAAATAAAAACAATGGTATTAAAAAGCAAAATAAAATTGATCAATTCGTTATATTTTTTTTGTGTTATAAATTTTTATTTATTTATAAATAAATTTATCTTAACAGTTTAAAGTTTATAATATTTCGTATAAAATGTAAACAAATTATTATATAAAGATACATAAATGCTTAAACATGGTTACATTCAATTATTGAGAGGAAATAATGTATATATGTATATACTTAATGTAATTATGTTTAACATATACAGGTGTATATATCAGGGGCGTACACTTTATACAGTTAAAAAAGCTGTGCATAATTGTAATTTCCGCGAAATAAATCTAAATTAAATATTTATTTGACGTATTATGTATTTAGTATGTAGGTCCACGCGCAAATGGTTCTCATATTAATGTATAACTAGAACCAATTAGCGAAAAAATTTAGAAATGTTTGAAATTTTATAAATTTCGGATAATTTTTCGCAAAATCTGTCACAAACGTATTAATTAAACGCAATGCTTTACACATATCTTCGCTTAAACAGACATATTGTAAAACGCAGTAAGTATGATTTTGAGACGAATTTGAATGTATGCCATAGACTTAAAACATAATATTTTTTTATATTATAAAATATTTTTATCCCTCCACTTAAACTTGAAGAATTTTCTCACAGTAATAGGAAAAATATTAAAATAAATTTTCTATCACAGGTATAGATACTTTCACAAAAAATAAACGTATTTCTGTCATGCGAACATAATCTTTAGTGACAATATAGTCCACTGTACTTTCACAGCATTGACATAACCTAAATCCATGCCTAGTGCACGGTACTGGTGCAGATTTATACCAGCGGCGAGCACTAGGCATGCATAAATAATATGACAAAATGTACAATGTACAACTGGGTGGAGAATAAAGGTTAAGAGGTAAGTAAGGCTAATAATACAAATTTTGATAAAATTATCAATATGTGATTTACATAAATTGTTAATGAAGGAATTTATGAATATGAGGTCCTTTTTCTGCGTGTAAGGAGTGCGTATTGTATAATTGTTGAACAAACTCATGTTTGTATTTTATAAATATAAATTCCGCGCAACTGAAATATATACAAACAAGGGCGATAAATCATTGTTTAATTCACCACACATGGAGAATACCGCCCACACATATTTTGTACCTCTAGTCGGGAAATAAAACTGTGGAGTTATGCGGAAGATCACTCGAATTACGGTTTCTCCCGGGCATGTGGCACCGCGATATTTATATATTCAAACGCTTTGCGGACGTAATAGTTCCGAAAAACAGCATGCCGATAGACAAAATGGCAAATAAATTAAATCAAATGGTGTATAAATGACATGGATCGCTTTAAAACGGAGAGCTTTTGGGGGAGATTGGGGTCTGTTTACGCGGAGGTGTCGGGACAACCGAAACGACTCCCTTATATAGGATTATGTCTAAGCCTACGTTTGCGGAACGGGAAGAGGGTGAATGTTTTGAAGGGTTTATGTCACTTAAAGAAACACTGAGTAAATTATTATTTTTTATACCGCCACGTACCTATATAGAAATTATATATTTATATTATCCCAACACGAAAGTGAACACAAAGGATCATACATACTTTCGGCATGTAAATCCAAATACAAAAAAACACGACTTTAAATTAGGGTAGTCTTGTCAACCGAGGTGCGGCTTACGGGCCAAAAATAGGTGATACGTAGTAATAGATTCCTGTAGAATAAAATTTTAACTATACCTCTACATTTACATATTTTACTTAATTTAAGTTATTATATTTTTCTATACCTATTGAATCTTAAAATTAATTTGACAGTTCATATAACGTATTAAGCAAATACAGGCGTTCGATACCACCGATAAATCGGCATAAATTGGTCGTTAGATTGCTCGTGAACGAGATGTATAAAGGATGTTTTTTAGAGATTTGTTTTTCAAATTGACAACACTTTTTCCAGCGACAGCCAATTTGACAGATGACAGCTGATTTGTGCTCAGTTTGGTTCGCCATTTCACTATGAATATACTTACGCCACAACAACTCTTGCAAATTTATTTCAAAAATCGTGGTTCAGTTCGTGAAACTTAACCGTAAATTTTGCATATATTTATTTCAAAATATATAGACTTAAAACCTAACATGATTTTGTAAAAATTTCGAACAATAATATTTTCCTTAACGTCGCAGAACTTCCACATATTCCTTGAATATTTTAGACTCATAATTTAATCAGGTATTCACCCATAAAATATTGTGGACTAGGTTTGCTATACCCTGTATTACATAAGAACACATCTAAAAAATATTTTAATATGTAGTTTGATCTTATTGATCTTGCCTGTAGAGAGAGATAGGCATATTGGTTAGTAGTGATTGATTATTATAATAATAATAAATAAAAATCAATATATTAGAATTGCTCAATTGTTAAAATTAATTATAATTAATTGTTATTTATTACGAATGCCGTTGTGTGACATATTTATACGATAATAAAAATGCAAATTGTAATATACTGTATATAATAAAAACATCACTTAAATATCCGTTGACGACAAAGCAACTGAATTTACATGTGAATTATCAGATATTTAAGGATGTCAAATTCGCACATTTGCGAAAATACTTCCTTATAATTATGGGTGTTCTTGCGAAATAATATGCGGCGACAAAGCATGTACAAGGTGTCCCAAAAATCTTTTTCATAAAAGCAATTCTGTAATAAAATAATGGACGGTTCAATATAAAAATGTTTATATTTTTTCAGTTTTTCAACCTTTTTGTGGGAGATTTTTTATAGATATTTCATTTTAAATATAATTTAATGAAATGACATGATGTGTTATAATGTTTCTGCTAAAAAAATAAAGTTTAAACTTAAAAAATATTACGAATAATGTACATATTCTCACGCATCAACAGACTCCCTATACAGCCAAAATACAAACATCCACTGAACATGTAATCTTCTCATCGGAACCCAAACAGGTAGTGTCATAAAACTTACAGGTAAGCGCAACGCCCGTCAAATAGTTATATTACTGGTATTGTCTAGGGGCCGCCATATGAAAATATGTCAAAACAAATACATGGACGCATACCTGGTATCCTTTGTCTATCCGCTCAAAATGTTGCCAATATATATTTCGGTGTAAGCGCTGAGATTCAATCTCGTAAAAGCGACTGATTTTTGAGCGTTTTTTTAACATTTTTACCAATAACTCATTTGAATCTCATCCAATAACTTTTATTTGTATCTCAAATTATTGGGAAATATTTAATAAAAGGTTAAATATAGGGAAAACAGCATTAAACGAATATTTGTGGCGTAATTCATATTTTTACATACACCCTGGTCAAATCTGACCCACCACCGCAGAGGATGTGTTAAGGTAGCCACATAGGAAAAAGTCTATTGGTATCACCTCGTCGGGAAATCCACTTTTCAGGGAGAATTTCACGAACAACTGGTAAGGACGCGCTCCACAGCGACTGAATTCCCAAGGACGCAGCTAGCGGTCGGCATACCCCCGCCCCTCTGCACTCGTTGCGTTGGTGCAGCGAATGAACCAAAATGAAAAAGAATTTTGGAACACACTGTACAAAGAAATGTGGTTCCTACATGTGTATTTTACTTCAATACGTTATCGAACTCCATTTCCTGTGAGTTTCCTCCGCTTTTTGCTTTTTTTCCGCCTATTACTTGATCAATCATTTTGATGAGGGGGTGGACGTGTTCATTTGGACCACTTTTGTTTGAGCCCTATTGACAACAGAGGACGAGCGAATAAATAATAAATGTTTTCATTCGTACGGTTTTTTTTTTCGTTTTCTGTTGGACAACTCTGCGGAAGCTATTTTGAAAGTGAGTAGGGTCAAATCAATCGGATTGAATTGTGTTTCTGAAATGAAAGGAGTGTTCGGCGTATTGTTTGAATTAATTATCAGAATATTTTTATCTGTACTGGCGATACCGTCTATTTGCGAAAACATTTTCATATAGATTCTTGTTAATAATCATTCTTGTTTCAAGGTATGTTTTATGTAAGTCGTAAAAAATATTTTTAGTGATTAACAAAACATGAATATTATTCGCATTAGTGTATGCTTGGTGCCTAGATCATATTTTATATTTAATGCTAAACAAAATATGAAAACAATAAAAAAAAATACTGTTTAATTGCTAAGGTGCACAATAGTCTTAAAATTCTGTATGTTTTCCATTTTTCAATAAATATTCTGCACTGTGTTTTTATTAATTAATTAATTTTGGTTTTGGATTCATCGTACCTTTACAATAACTTTTACATAAATATGTTATTAATTTCAATACTCACTTAATTGCCGGCTTACTAGCGTGATCGATTTTTATAATTTATGCATGTTGAGCATTTGTCAATATATGATTTATGCATGTTGATCAATTGTCAGTGTATGATTTATGTATGTTGGTCAATTGTCAATGTGTGATTTCTGCGTGTTAATATGTATGTTGATTAATTGTCAATGTATGTTGATCAATTGTTAATGTATGATTTATGCTCGTTGATTAATTGTCAATTAATGCATGTTGATCATTTGTCAATGTATGATTTATGCTTGTTGATCATTTGTCAATGAATGCATGTTGATCATTTGTCAATGTATGATTTCTGCGTGTTAATATGTTTGTTGATTAATTGTCAATGCATGTTGATCAATTGTTAATGTATGATTTATACTCGTTGATTAATTGTCAATGAATGCATGTTGATCATTTGTCAATGAATGCATGTTTATCATTTGTCAATGTATGATTTAGGCATGTTAAGTATTTGTTAATGTATTATATATGCATGTTGATTAATTGTCAATGTATGTTGATGAATTGTTAATGTGTGATTTATTCATATTGATCATTTGTCAACAAATGCATGTTGATCAATTGTCAATGTATGATTTAGGCTTGTTGATGATTTATGCATGTTGAGCATTTGTTTATATATGATTTATGAATGTTAATCATTTATCAATCTATGATTCATGCATGTTGAGCATTTGTCAATGTATGGTTTATGTATGTGTTGAATATTTGGCTGATTAAAAATGTAGGCATCAAATAGTTTATTAATAAAATTTGTAAGTTCTGAACATGTTTTAAAAATATTGTAAGATCACTACTAGACAACACATGGTAACGAAACTACTAGGTAATGTTAACATATTAAATATGCTATCTGTACTAAATAATATTCATAAGTATTTATTTGTGTTGGAATCGAGCAATATTTAGAAGTTAAGAAAAATCAACTCATACAACTGTAACGAAGTGCCATTAAACAGTCGTCTATTATTTTTTACTATCGGTAGCACGTGCGAATTCGGAATGATTGTGCTGCTTGCAAATGCTCGTATAGAGATTGGAGTTAATAATGGCTAAACTTTAAGATTGGAGCAACCTGCTTCAACTGCTACTCGATAGATATACCCCCGATCATTCTACAATACTGGATCAGCACATACAATTTAATTGAGGGGTTTAAAAATACATTTTTACGTACTTTTGGAAAAATAAAATAATTTTTAATAAATAATATATTTAAATGACATTTTTAGATTCAAATAGCAATATCATTTTATATTGTGTTTAAAAAAAAAGTTAAAAAATCAAACAATTTCCTTTCTAAATATAAAACGTCATCGTATGTCAATGAGTCAATTGTTGTATTTGTTTTATTCCGAGGTGTTGAGAAAACATATCCTCCACTGGCCGAGCGAATAGAGGAGAGCGGGCCAAAACGATAACACTTGTAAACAATAAAAGTTGATTTACGTGATGTTTTTAACGGTTATAGCCGAAGCCGTTCAGGATTATAACGCATGTTTCCCGGCGATACCGCGATAAATCGGCGAAGAGTCCTGAGGGGCGCGAAAAGCCCGGAAAGTCCGGGAAATCCCTGGACTAATGTGGCGTAACGCCGGAGGCCGGGATCGAAATACTGACGTAAGCACCAATAGCAAAACAGGTACACAATAAAACCTTCTCTTACGTGATTTCAACTTTGGGATATTCTGCAATACCTGAAAGTTAAATTTGTAATTAAATTTTCAATTTATTCGATGATTTTTTTAACACTTTTAAATGTATTTTGATCACGTTTTTTTTAACAATAAGCTTTTTATGAGTATACAATATCAATTGGATACATATTAAAAATATAGTATTTTCATATTTTATTTGTAAAAAATATATATATAAAACAGTGCATTATTTCTTCATACATGTAAATGTTTCTTATAATGTACGTAATGTTGATTCAAATCTATGATTTTTTTTAGAATTGATAGATAATTTTTAAAAACTAATAGCACTTTTTAATTTTGTTTTCAATTGATTTTAAGCAAATAACATATTCATAATTAATGACGTTAATCAAAAAGAAGAACATAATTTTTTGCACCATTATTTTAATTCAATTTATAACGTAAAAGTATATCATTAAAAGGACCCAAAAATGATGGATTTTTTGATAAAATATTTTTTTATTGCTGTATTAAAAATACTATAGTACATGTATGCCAAAATTGTCAAATACAGCATTTATTTCTATAGGAGCTGACAGAAATCAGAATTTTAAACCTAGTAGTCATAGTCACATTTATACAACATTTTAATACAATACGTAAAATATAATTATAATTTCTATTCGTTAAAATTTATGATTGAAAAATCATATCTTGATATAATTAAAATTATTTTATAAATAATTGTAATATATTCATTCTAGTTATCTTACTGATAAAGTATTAGATACATCTGCGTATTATATGCGAGTTTTAGAAGAAAGTAGTTTTGCTCTAAAATTACAATCTTCTGCATGTGAATCGCGTCCGGAAATTTAAATTCAGCCGTGCTCGTTAAAAATTCAAACCATATTCTTATGCAAAATAAACCCTTTTTAAAATTATTCATGTGGCCGTGCCACGTAGAATTTTCCTTTTTTGACCGGAATTGTGACACATGACCGTGATAAATCACACACTCAGAGACGTTTAATGCGGTACGGAAAAACGGACATAAGCGTTACATTCTGCCCCCCGCGTCCCCTTTATTCTTTGACCTAGAGACAATATTCGGGTCCGTGAATATGGCGGAGGATATTTCACAGTTTTATCTGTTTATGATGGAAACTGACGCTGCCCGTTTGGCGCGAAAATTTATGATAATCGAAAAAGTGCCGTGGATTCGGGAGGAGATTTTTGCGGTATAATCTGCTCGTTGTATTTTAACTTCGCGGAGAAAAAACGAAAACAACGTTATTTATTGCCGACGTTCGGAAAACGTACGCGGGAAGCGGTTAACCAGCATATTGAAGACAGCGAATCAAATATAATAGTCATTCGTTACACTGAATACGTCGACATACAGTGGAGAAGGAGACGGAGACATAGAATACATCGGAGACGTTTATGAGATAGTCGTAGACGTCGAGCAAATAACAATTGGCATACACAAAAGTAATGTTGCAGTTCTAAATATATTCAAAATTACAATTACGATTCCATTCTATTAAACAAATTGTTATAATACAATTTAAAATTTCTTTAATCTATTCAGTACTTTTGTATTTTTTAAAACAAATATTGTCTTTTAATTACTTTTATATTTTATTTTTACTTTATTTGAAAAATAAACAGTAAAAAAAATCATAATTAAATTACAAGAAAACTAATTACATATTTTCTATGAATTAACAAATAACTAAATACAGTGTAAGATAATAATTTGAATAAGATTTATTAATTATTGATAGAATCGGCATTAACTTTGTAGAGTTTTATCATCAAAATGAATGGATATAAATAAAACAATGTTATAACTCTATTTGAGTTTATTTGCACTACTGGAGTTTCGAGTGTAACAGTAACTCTCATCATACCTATTTCTTTCAAAACTCAAGTAGTCGAGATAAACTCAAGTAGAGTCCATTAACTCCATCAACATTGTCAACAGGTCCATTAATATTGTTTTATTTATATTCATCCATTGTGACTTATTAAATTAATACTATTAAGACTTTGGTAACAAGAATTAAAATTTTATGCCGCATAGAAAACAATAAATAAAATAACTTTATCGTCTATTGCAGGAATACAAAAAGTTTGTAAAAATAAGGGTAATGAAAGAAAAGTTATAAAAATATATATATACACAAAGCGAATAGAAATAAATTTTAAATTATAATTTTATAATTTTTAGTTACACTAAAATAACTAACTAAAATAACTACTGAAATGGCTATCTACAAACTTGTCTTAGATGAATCACTTAAAATATCTTCCAAGAAACTATTAAATATTAGAAACATTATAATTTTTCGATTAGCATATCTTAATAAAACAAAGCAAATACATCAAATATCCTTCAAAAACATCCCACGTTCTTCAAAAAATATGTTATCCAATTGACATTCACAAATTAGAAAATATAGACAATATTTCCAAATACCATGAATAATTCATTAAATATTTAAATGCCTTATTTTACGTAAAATATATTCTTCCTTTAAAATATTTAATTAAATGCCACAAACATTGTCTTATCAACCGATCCACTTATCTATTATCGATAAATATTATTATGTACATATTAAAAATACGTTATGAAGCACTTAGGTACGTTCAATTTAATTTAGGTATCTACAGTACAGTATCGCTCTTGAGGTGATTTTTTTTACATAAATAGCGCTACAAAAATTATCCGATATAACTCATACGAGAACGGTTCCATCGGCCGGAAAAGTCAAGGTCACCGCTTTTTAAATTCGCGACTATTTGTAGAAAGGAAAGACAATCACGGAGCCGTACTATGCTGATTTATTGAGCCGATTCGAAGCTGAATTGATGAGAAAATGGACCCATTTTGGCGGCTTTCATCGTAACAACGCACCAGGTCGCTCATCCGCAATCGCCATACTAGTCGAATTACACTACGAATTACTGTCTTATCCACGATATTCTCCAGATTTCGCTCCATGCGATTTATTTTTGTTTCCAAACATGAAAAAATGGCTTGGCGGAAAGCGGTTCACGCCAAACGAGGAAGTCATCGCCGAAACAGGGGCCTATTTTATCGAATTTGAGTAATCATATTATTTGGATGGCTTGAAAAAATGTAATATCTACTAGGTTGAGAAATAAATAAAATAAAAATGATTCCCTAACACGGGTACTTATCGTATAGCTCTCGTAGTACTTACAACAACTCGTAGTACAGGTACTAATTTTTTTTTTTTAAATAATGTTTTTTTTTTTTTAAATAGATTTTTTAAAAATAGAATCCGGTAAAAAAACAATAATATATGTTATAGTTAGTTATGACATCCTGAAGAAGAAAATGGTATTTTTCGAAACCGGTAAATGTATTTAAACTCAATTAAGTGGTTAATAAAACAAAGATAATAAATAAAAATACACTATTTATTGATTATTAAACATGTTTCAATACCTATGGTATCTATTTCAGGAAACAATGTATACTGAAATTAAAAATACAAGCATAGATAAAAACAAAATCATAAATAAGTAGGAACTAATATGAAGACAAATATAGCATTTTTAATAGCTAGCTAAATATTACAAATAACCAAATCCTCTTTGAAAATAGCTTTCAGCTCTTGCAAACGAGACGATCTTTCATATACAGTCAGTTTTAGAGTTACGAACGCATTGACTGCACATACATTTGAAATTTTAGAAATAAGAAAAAGTGTTAATAGCAAAATAAATATTATAAATAATCAAATCCTCTTTGCAAATAGTCACATTTTAAATTTGTTTTCATATTAGTTCCTACTTATTTATAGTTTTACTTTTATCTATGCTTGTATTTTTAATTTCAGTATATATTGTTTCCTGAAGAAGATACCATAGGTATCGAAACATATTGAATACTTAATAAATAGTGGTTTAAACAAAGTACTTTGTTTTATTATTTATATAAAATAAGGTCATAAAGTAATTTTGTTAATGTTGAAGAAATTTGGGTACCACCGGGATACGAACCCGGAACTATTTATCAATTTTATATGTATATCTTTTTAATTAATACATTTTATTTGTATTATAATATAAATTGACTGTCGTATTAGCTTATCGCATGTATTCTACGACAGCGATACTCTGAATACTGTTAGAGCATTGTAAAAATGTATTTGTCAATCTCAGGCATTAACCGTTGACTCTTCGATCAAACCTGTGCATTCTCTCAAAACCCAGCCGACCGCTGGTCCCGTGACTGATGGTATAGTAAATGGATAAATGGCCCTTTTCTCGGCCATAATAGAGCCTCACTATTGCGAAATCGTGTAGGATAAATTCATAGGCGGAGACAAATTGGGGGCGCAAGGGTCCGGCGGTTCACTCAAAGGGAAAAATAATGATGGATAACGCCCTTTCCAATACCCATTGTCGGGAAGGTTTTATCCGATTGATATATTCAATTTCGAGAAAGCCGTCTGGGTGGTGGGGAGGTTCCCGGGCGAGGGGCCTTTTGGTTCCGACCGGATCGAAACTGAATGGAAAGACTTTTTCGCTTTCTGTAAAGAGATTAAATAAAATACCCTTTGCAATACACTTTCAATGTTTTCGTATCACAACCACAAACAGATTTTATATAAATTTGGGCGGCACAACTGAAACCCAAAATACCCAACGACGTATATTTATTGGTCACAATTTCAGGATATGCCCAAACCCTCGGTTCTTCTCTTTATCAGAACATGTATGAGGATATATGTTATTAATTTGTTAGGAACCAATTGTACTTCTACTGCTATTACACTACACTACACTAGTTCACAAATTTTGCAAATTTTGCACCGTTACGGAAAAAAAATATTGTTTAAATTTTTTACAAAATCATGTTCAATGTTTATATATTTATGTCTTTGCTTCAGGTCTTAAATCGTCAAACAGAAAATAGACTGGTCGCTCGAAATTCCATGACATTGAATTTTTTGTATTCAATATATAATTTGGATTCAATAAAATATGTCAATTAATCGATATAATCGCATAATTACTAAGTAAAATGGCTAAGTAAAAAAAAGGTAGTTAAAAAAACTTATTTGTGAATTCAGTTACGTGAACTGTTCTCAAATTTCATAAGATTATACTATAACATTGAAACTTTGATAGAATAATCATTAACCATTTTCTAATTTAAGTCTTTAAAAATCGGAATGTAACCTTTTAGGATAGCTGATATTGAAATCATTTTATGAAAATTGGACGGGTAGATGCACTCATCCCATATTTGAGGTAAGAGCATCTAGTTGTATTATTTTTGACAAATTATTAAAACCATGAAAATGTAATTTCTGATCTGTGAATTAGTTATTTTGGCTATTAATGATAGGTAAAACGCGGTGAGTTTCAAAAAAATCTAGAAAAATTTCTTATACGGGAAAGGTGCGACACATCATTGTGATTGTTTTTGAAATTGGTTACATATTTAAAAAAATTAATGAAACTGTCTACACATCGCTAGTTGAGAAAGTTTCTATACAAAAACATATGGGGTACCATACCAACACTGAGAAAATGCACTTCCTCCACGGTGTAAAATTTATGGGGTAAGTGTTGTTAAAATGCAAAATTACCCAAAACAATATTTTGTTCAAGGCTACAAAAGCACTTAGTCAAAGTAAGGGACGGACGGTTATAAAGACTCGGTATTGTTAGACGCAGGTGGACCGACACAGCTTGGGTACAGCGGCGAATACAGCGGTGGTAATCCGATGGCAAACATGACTAAAATCACGTAGGCAAATGCGCCTTGAGGGATGCATCACCATAGGCGACCAGTTTTCTGATATTCTCTGACGGAGGAAGTGGCTCCGTCTAAGGCGAGATTTTATTTTCAATTCGAAAATAAATCAATATCGTCTCTAAAAGTATCAAGTAAGCGCTTCATAGATTGTAATTCCAGGGAAAGTTTAAACTGTACGCCTCGAGTTTAAGCTTAATCTGTGATGTTCTCTGCGTTTAATCGATGATTTGAAAGTATCAAAAAGGGTCCCGTTGGAACAATAAAAAGTTGATAAATGTAATCGGTGTAGCGAGAACAGACTGTTGCTATAGCATAAGAATATTGTGTCCAGAGTCCCGGTTTGCCTCATCTCGTCATCAACTACAAACCTGAACTCCGTCACCCTACGCTGGCACCACAAGGAGCTGACCACACTTCACGTCCAGGATCCAGGACCATCCTAAGAGCTAATCCCTTACGTGAGGGACCTGAATAATCAACATCAGACAAGCGTCAATATAGACAATTTGGTAGAGAAATTAATGATGAACACAAATATTTAATGTTCATTTAATTGTAATTATTTTTGAATAGCCTTATTTATAAGTATTGAAGTAAATTGCTCATTTTCCACTTTCAACACATACAAGTATCTTAAAATATAGATTATAAATTTTCTTATATAAAAATATTATTTTATTTCATAACCATTTGACTTGTTAATATTTAAAAAAGAACCAATTAGGCTAGATGCCTCCCCCCTGAACATGAAGCCGAGGCAGAAAGAAGAAATTACCTAACAGTGTATCTAGTCTTATAAATCGTAATCCTCAGAAATAATCACAAAACTAATATATATATCACAAACTCCAACTCAAAATAAAGGTATTTACCTAATGTCGTCATCCTGGTACAAAAAAATTGAAAAGGCATACACAACTCGCAAGTTGATATCAAACAACTCTCATAATTTGAAATGATATTACAAGCAAACCAATGTTTGGATTCGCACCATCTCTAATACCCTTCAAATATTGATTTATAACATTTCTTAATAGAATGTAGCACTGGAATCCAATTTCTAGCGTAATTAGAAGACTTAGATGCACTTCCTCTATTGATACACTTATCCCGACTCACCTTACATTCAAAAAATTTTATGTGAAAAATAAATATACTAAAATTTCACTACTTCCTTCACGGTGATCTTTACTATGGGAGTACTAATTGTACTCATTGGATTTTTTTTTTCATCTAGTAAAAATAATTTACCTTTCTGGTAATAAGTCTACAGTTAAAATTATTCTATACAAAGAAGCCTGCTAAACAAACAACTAATTTACCTTTTGTACTAGAAAAACGTACCTACACTCTTTTGTTTAAAACTGTTTTCTCTCAAAGGTAAGAATAATTGTTTAACATCCACGAAAAAACCTATCCAAATTGGATGAAAAATAGATGAATACACGGAGGTCTGAAACGAAATGTAGAAAGCGTTTTTCAAAGAAGAGTGAGATCTATAACGCACAGCCATACTACTTATCTTAATCTCTTTTAACCCTCGAATTTTTAACAATACCGTATGTAATTATAATTATGCTTTTATTTGCTAACTTTGCCATTTTAAACTAATATATCAGAAAAAGTAACGAACGTTACAGGTAAATATATGTTAAAATATCAAAATCTTAATATTCATTTTTCTTCTTATTCTTCTTTTAAATAGGCAATCCACCCTTCAAGAGTTATTCGTGCCATTAATCGAGTTAAAACCCCATTTTATAGAAAAAAAATATACAATAATATTATAGAATAGGAAATATTATATTACAAGTCAATACCATTGTCGTTCAAAAAATTTGCTATTATATAGATTAAATGTGGCGAGTTAAGGAGAAGAAGATGACACAAGTTAACCGGGAGTTTAAAATTACCATGGACGAGATTACTGTAAAAACAACCTGTGATCCGCAATGGATAGGCAAAAAAGATATGGTCAAGGGTTTCCTCCTCGGCACCACACTCACATATTGGGGAATCTATTAAGTTCAATCTGAATAAATGTGTGGCTACCTGGCAATGCCCAATTCTCATTCTAGAGATATTTGATATTGTTCTTTTGAAGACTTTCCTTTTGAAGAACCAGGGAGTGCAGGAAATAGATCTTTGAATTATTTCAAGCCGATTACCCTTATTATTATTTGAATCTATCCATTGCGCAGTCCAGATAGAATTCGTACGTTTTTTTAGCATATTTAGTATGTCATATATCGGTAATATTTATTCATTAAATGTTTTTATGTGCTGTGCTTCGACGTGTTTTCTTTTAAAAAAATATTCTTCTCATGTTTTATGATATTTTTTTATTCTGTTCGATGTATATCAATTTAATGTTTTTGTTCGTAGCATTTATGGGCTAATGTTTGCTTTGCTTGGATACCTTTCATTTAAAATGTTATTATCCTATCCCTTACGGTGTAGGTTGACACAGTTACATTTTTATGTCATCGGTTTAGCGAGCTATAGGACTATACTTCGGAATCCAATACGTATTCTCTATATTATCAAATTTTCATCAAATCTTCAGGGACTTCAGGGCAATTTAAATTTGGTTATTTTGTTTAATATCTTCATCTTTTTCTAGTACTTGACGATTATCAAGCGTTAGCGATCATTATTTTATTTGCAACAATTCTAAAAAATTGTTTTATGTCTTCCTGGACTATTTTTAACATATTACGTAAAATTTCATAATTATTAAACCCTTGAAAATTTATGTTCAAAGCGTTATAAAAGATTGGCAGAGAATAGAAGAGAGTGCGAGAGTAGTTCATTCTGCAGTACTCGTAGATTGACAGTGTATGATGATGATGATGAATATAAAAATCATTTATTAAGAAAACGCATATGAAAATTATTATCATACTCGTATGTTGTTAATATGCAGAATCAAAGAATCGGGTAATTTTTCATTATTCTATTAACTGAAATGATGTTAAAAATTATTATTAAGAGCAATGGGTAAAACTTTGAGATGTATAAATAGGAACTATTCTGAATTCACCAATCATCTATTGGAAACAAACCATTTTTTTGACGTTAATAATGGTTTTGTTAAAAATTATTATTTAGAGCAATGTCGTTAAACTTAAACTAACAGCACTATTGTATGCCCCTCAACAATATTATTTGTTCTGTCCAGAAAATGTTCAAGAGTGTATAAATGCTTCCATATTGATTGTTCAAATATTCTCTAAGTACGCCGCCACAAGACCTGATCAGAAATATATAAATGTACCCTAACAGAAATAAATAGCGCTTGAGTGACAAGCGATGGAATCCCACATATTGGAAACTTATGTAACGATAAACAATTATATTATTATTTTAGTAATATAAATGTTGGCTCGGCTATAAAATTATTGTGCTAGAGAATAAGTCCGAAGTACTTTTGACAGTAGGATGTTTATTTTTTCCGTTGAGATTTTTTCGTTCATTTTCCTTTCTGTCTAGTTAATCTTCAACTTTCTTTCAGCAGTACCATATTTGGAATTCATCCAATACCTATTCATTAGTTAATCCAATTCCGAACCAAAATTGCAATCACTGGGATTGCAGGATTCGATTTTAATGATTCCAGAATTAGAAATGTTGCATTTATAAAAAAAAACATAATTACAAATACAGTGTATTTAAATATGGAATCCATAGACTACCGAACATATAGACATGAACTAACGCAAATTCATAACTTTACTGTTTTCAATTTAGTATCACCTACATGATCATTTTAGTATCGTAGAAGTGTTAAGTTGGGGCTACGTGGAGGCCAGTTTATGTCACTTCGTCGGGATATCAATTTTTCAGGGAAAATTTCACGAGTAAGTGATAAGAACACGCTCCATAGCTACTGAATTCCCAAAGACGCGGCTAGCGCTCGGCTTACCTCCCGCCCCTCTCCCGCTCGTTGCGTTGGTGCAGCGAATGAACCAATATGAAAAATACTTTTGGAACACAATGTACTTACATCTGTGTTGTTTTCAATAAATAAACTCAGAGACTAGAAGTCTTGAAAATTCTGTATGTTCTATTATGATTAAACTTTGCTATGAAAGGAGGAAAACTAAAAAAACATTAGTTGTTTTTACAATATTTCTTATTTGATAAAACAAAGAGTAAACATGTAAATAATTAAGAATAATATTCCTGTACTCATAGATGTATAAAACAGGTTGGCAAAAAAATATATATTACAGACTTTCTACAATGGGGTGCATCACAAAGCGGAATCTTCTTGGAAGGATTCTAGTATAGTAAAAATGATTCCCAGAGGAGTACAGCCCGCAGAATAATAACTCTCACCAACTCAAAGTAATTTGGTCTTATACGGCGTCTGGTTCTAAGAGATGCTAATTCTACACGCGAACGGTCTCTTTCGCTCTTTTTTGCTAGCAATTGCAATGTTGAAAAGGGACGGATGAGCAACGAGCTAATCTTCCGTAATTTCTCGGGGCGCTTTCAAATGAAATATGCACTGGGGTGAACACAAGAAATTAAAGTTTTTCGTATTCATTTTTATAAGAATAACAGTCTTGCTGCAACTGTAATTTTTTGTTAAAATAACCGCACTGAGACCTAACCTAACTATAAGGCAGCCTTATCTTAATTTATATACAACAAAATAATAATTAATTATGTTATTACGCAGAATTTTTCTACACACATATATAAAATTCAAACGTTCCTAGCTTTTTTGATTTAGCGGTAAAATTTTCGCAGTGATCAAATCGGTAAACACCTTACGAATAAATTATTGAAATCTGTTCATATTGTATAGTTGATAAGGCTACAATAATTTATTCGTTGGTAAAGCGGTGCTCACGAATAATCCTAACTTTTATTTAGTATTTAACTAAGTATTGACATATGATGATTTAATTAAAACATAAAAAAGCCTACTTTCCGTTTCCGGTGTAAGTTTGTAGAATTCCATAATCACATAGTATGTCAAAAAATACACTTTTTATTTATTTATATTAGCTTAATTTACTTAAGACGCATTTCGCCCTGTAAGAGTATTATCAATCTAACAATTTTTACTTGGAATAATTAGAATCATACATTGAGTCAATCGTGTAAAAATTCATATAATTCTTAGAATTCCAATGAATAATGTTGTCTCCTTTATGATGAATTATGATAATTAATTATTTATGTAGACTGAAATTATGTATTTCCTATAATTAGAGCAAGTACATGAAATCGTGTAAATTTAGATTAACAGGTACATTATTATTATTATTAATTAAATATTTCAAAATATAACACAAACAATCATTGTCTCAAGACCAGATGCAATCAATATTTTTATCAAAAATATATTTTCTTTCCTTTTAAATCACTCAGCTGTATTATAAATTAATTAAAATCATTCAGTGTGAAAAAAATTCGTTAAAAAAATCTTTAAAATTATCAAAATCATTTGAAATTCATCATAAATTTTCTCATTCCGATATACAAATTTAAACGACGTTTATTCAAATTTATTATTTGTAAAACATTCTTTCAAACATTTGATACATTATGTTGAATAAGTATCACCGAAATAAACACGCCATATCTCATAATTAAAATCTTACAAATGGACGTCAGGAACGGTATCGCCCGTAAATAGCGGAGATGAATTTCCCGCCAGCCAGTTTTGCCGCGCCAACGCCAGAAATTGCCGGAGTAAATCCGGGGTTAACAGTCAGCAGTAAAACTTAATAAGAGAATAAGCTAATGATACACAAAACGACATCTTGTCAAGGGAATCTCAGGAAATAACGTTATTCGGCATAATCTCGCTTGTAAATTAGGCGACATCTTTTGTTTTGCGAAAACGTGGATGAGTTCGGAAACAGACGCAAGCGTACTCAAAGTGACATCTTTTGTTACGTACGGACAACGTAATAGATGCTAGTGGATTTCCCTGTTACCATGGATTCTCTCACGGCAAGATAGATAGGTACCTACGATTGAAATTGTAAAATAAATGGTTTTATTTTTATCGGAAAAGTAAATTTCTTTTAGCTCTCTTAAATATTAGCAGTTCCACCTAGATTAAACAGAAACGTTTATAATTAAGGTGGAAAATAGTATTTAATTGGTTTAAAAACTTACTTAAGTCTCACTTTTATTAGATGAGATTGGTAGAGATAAAATTATTACAATATCTATGATCAGTTCGAGTCTTGAAGTCAGAATCAATAGACTAAAAAAGCTCGATATACTATTATACGCTCATACGTATCTTCAAAATGTATTTCCACCGTACTTGTCCTACATATACATACATATATGTGTAAAACAAGTCTCACAAGACGTGGTCAACAGTTTTGTATATCGGAATATAAACAAATTGCTAACCGGCAAAATGTATAATTAAGATTACCTTCTAATTACAAATTAATCATTATTATTGTACATAAAAAATATTTTTAATAAATTGTTCTAATTTCGACTTTTAATCGTGCTAATATAAATGCCATCATTGTGATTGTTAAATGTATATTTAAAAAAAATATATACCATATTTCCTCGATTATAAGATGCCATCGATATTTTTACATACCAATAATAAAATTTAAAAACATTATGTAAAGTTAATTATAACAGACAAAGTCATACAATCACAATAAAAAGGATTTAAAAATAGGCATATTATGTATGTACTATCAACATGAGAGTCTAAAATTTCTTCAGATTTAGTGTTCGATTTTTCTAGATCACTTTTCAGTTCTACTTGTAATCAGTGATAAAGACGCACCCCGAATTTAGAGACATCAAAATAGGAAAAAACATGCGTCTTATAATCTAGGAAATACCTACGGTATATATATGTGAGAAAGGAAGTTTCTTGGTTAAACTGTATTTGTTGGTTTTATTACTGAATTGAATGAGTTGTCAATATTGAAAACGAATTAACATCATAAAAAATTCCGAACTCGACACTTAACATATAAACAAATAAAAATAATATTTTACCTTAAAGAATTACCAGATGCCAAATATTAGGTCGTAAACATTCTAACTATATTATACAATGTAAATATTTGTGATTTTACTTAGCGCTGAACTGCCAGCCAAAAAATACGTATTTCACGATCGTTTCAGAGCGATACTTCACCGATAAGGCTGAAGATGGGTAATGAGATTTAGGACCAACAGACAACCAAAATTTTTCCTTTCTATATAACATTATACTCAACCCCTGAAAATGTTTAACATATATATTATATACTGTATATCTATTTATATATAGTAAGGTAACGCCTACAAGTAATTTAAGTGTCTATTTTTACGAGATCTAAGTAAATGAAATGTAATATAGGAATTGGAAAATTTTCAGAATACAATGAATGAACTCTTGCCCAACATCATCTATAAACAATTTAAATTAGCCTCATGAGGAAATATGTTGTATCTGTAGGATTCTGATGTGATGTGAAATAACGATGTGTGCTTTTCTCCGTCTTGCAAAATACTCCGGAGTAATCTTTCCATTCCCGCAGCCCATTTCTCATCCCCTGGCCGTCCCCGCTCCAGGCCGCGAGCGGCACGAACCCGGGTTAGGTCTTTTATGTGGGTTACATTTTTTTGGGTTAATGTTTAAGGAATTTCAAATACGCTATTCCTTTGAAACGGGCCATTTTTTAGTGAATTATTCATTCCGATAAGCCGTGAATAATGTAAATTGAAAACTTATTTAATATCGAAGTAACGTTTTAAACTCTGAGCATTTATCAAAACTTTTGAATACAATAATAATTTATGTTATCTTTCCCATGCTAAATAATTTCATAATAAGCGAAAAGTTCTAATGTAAACTTGCCTCAAAATTAGTAAACACCGCCCAGATTAAGTTTTCTTTATGACTGATTATGTATTTAATAAAACTTGGACTATAAACTCATTTGAATACACATTTTGCTATATAAAAGATGAACAAAAAACTGTAAAAAAGCTGATATAAACTAGATTTAGTATTACATTATTCTTCTTCTGTATTAACGTTCAATTTTTAACGCCGTTCGGTAAACAAAAAATATTTTCAATTTATATAACCACAATCATGTTAACAATCATTATTTAAAAGGAACCTTTATCCTAATGAAGAATTTTTCTCATCTTCTTATTCCGTTTATTCGTTTTTTCTTAAATAATAAAGCCCAGGTGTCAAATAAGTGTTTTATTTATAATGACAACGGTTATCTTAAAAAATAATCAAGTCTTGAAAAATCATTAACACTGGAATTTTTACAATGGGAACAATAGGATTTTTGCTAAGGGTGCAGTCACCGTACAAAACTAAAACCGTCATAAAATATCTAATTTTGCAAAGTACGGTCAACTCTTGGGGATATTTTCCTTAAACTTGATACTCCTTTTTTCCTGGACAAATTTCATGTTAAGAATCTTCAAATTATTTTCCAGGTATCCTAATATTATCGAGGTTCCAATATTTTTTTAAAACGAGTCGAGCCACTTGATACGTGCTTGCCGAAGCTGGTTAAATCATTTTACATTTTAGTAAATTGATCTTTTTATAATTAGATGAGAAAAATAATCTAGAAAGACTTGAAGAAAGTATCATATTTATTTTCTAAAAAAATTAAATATCTTAAAAAATATTCACTAATACAATTAAAAAGAAATGATAACATAGCATAAAATTGTATTTTTATATTATTACTTGTTCTTCTTCTGCGGTCCCTCGTTACGAAGACGATGTCTGCTTGGGATTGTTTGAGGTGTAGGTGGTATTGCACAGTACCACCGACACGCACTTTTGGAGTAATGGAGAGCTTAGTCAAATGGCAAGGGTGGTCCGAGACGACTGAAGCTCTCCGTTATGTTGCAATCTTTTCCGTCTATGCACAGGGCTTTGTACAAACTACAGTACAGTAGGGTCTCGTATACTATCCCTGAGCAGCACTGGCACTGATAGCATACGCCCGATAATGCATCATTAAATAAAGCTCTTTATATTTCATTAATGAATTAGTATTTCAGTCAATTGTGTTCTGATACTACACACATCACACTATTATTACTATCATCTAGGGGTAAAACTGCGATAATAGCGCTCTGATAAACATGGTTATTTTGTTGGTACGCAACGCCATATACTTATGTTATCTCTTTCCGTTCTATCCAACTCTTAACAGTCAACTTTCACATTTTCTTTAGCATGCCATGATATAAAATATCCGATCGCAGCCATGCTGTCAACTGGTGTTACCATAAATAAAAGTTAGAATTTTTTTTTATTGTTTCTATTAATTTTAAATATTGAGCATTCAATTTAAAAAAATATATTAATAACGTAATTTAGAGCATTAATTAAGTCCTATACAATGTGTCCTTCCTTCTTATCTTTTTTCGTTTAATTAGTGAGAAAGAGATAATTATATTTGTATGTTTGTTCTTCTTTTTACTGGGAAAAAAGTGTGTGATCTCTGTGTGTGGTCTTTCATATCACAAATGGTATTTTTACCAACGTATTAATTTTACAACGGATTGAATGGAAAAAATTGTTTTTGTTCGATTCCCTTTCATAATTGGTTTTCCACTAGTCATTTTTTATTTAGAATTATCTACAATATGAATTTTATGTTGCATGTATTTACCAAAATATTATAGGTTTAATTTTGATGGTAGACCTGTGTAACTGTATAGTTTGGGAAGGGTTAAGACGTTTAAATGAGTGTCAAAATGTAGAAAATATTAGGTCGAGAATTTCTGTGGATTTTACAAAGTACCAAAAAAATAACTACGTTTATCAGAGCACTATCATTGTACTTTTCACCTCTGTATTATTGTAATAACATACATAAAAATCATTTTCGATGGACCAGAGACAAACGGGAGTTGATTGTTAAGTGCGCTGGATTTGTATTATAGGATTCTCGTTTCTGTCGAGACATTCCATTCAGACCTTCAAGCTCAAACAAATTTACAACATAATGCTCTCCTGAAAAGTCGCAAAGAAACTTGATGGTCCAACCATACATCCTGTCCAACTTTACGATACTACTATATAAATGAGCTGAGATCCAATTTCGATTTCAGTTTGTTTGAAAGGCGACGATCTCAGTCCAAATACAATAGAATTGGTAACTAATAAGCAGTTCGACGACAACAAGAAACTTTTAGTTGAGAGTAACTGATTTGTGACTAAGATTATCTGATTTGATTTATGATAAGTGAAACGTGGAGAAGGATGAAAAATTTTTTTCAAATTTTGTTTATTTTAAAAATTATTATTATAATATATATATATGTGGAACTGGCATCTCTACTAGATTAGATTGAAATTTTTTTGTACATGGTTTCCTTGGGGAAACTTAGGATGAGGTTTCGGCACGGTAACACGTGCCATTATCACGATGTTGCCCAAAAAAATTACGGTACAATAGTACTTTTTTATAGGAAATATAAATCTCTCACAATTGAGATAATTTTATTTCGAAATCACCCATTATTTAAATTCCCAAGGAAACCATACACAAAGAGCGCAATCTAATCCAGAGATGCCAGTATATACTAGTGCTCGCGTAAACCTCAAATTAAATTAAAAATGAAGAGAGCGAAACAGAATTATGATATATATAAAGTATTGGCGCCCAGTAGGTACAGAACATAGAAGCACGTATGCATATACATAACAATAAAAACGCATTTTGTTTCCGTGGGTCGAGAAAAACATCGCCATTTAAAAATAACCCGTAGTCTAAAGGGATTAATTAAAGGGAAAAAACAAGCCGAACAAATCACTGAAGGCTTATCAGAACCATTATTCCTTAATTTAGTCTGAAAAAATAAATCCCCTCCAGCAACTCTGTTTGGCGAATTAAGTAATCTTCCGTTTAGTGCAGGTTTTGCAGATACTAACGTCTAGTATACCAGAATGCAAAAACGGTGAAAAGTTTTTCCGTTTTAGGATTTCCTGCAGCAAAAAATTCTACATTCTAAAGCCGGCAAAGTATCACAAACATTACTTTTAATATTTGCAATAACTTTGTGGTTAATGTTCATTTTGTAGTTAAAATTAATTATTAAATAAAAAAACAAATTTAAAACTAAAAAATATCAAAAAACATTAGCATACATAAATATGCATACATTGTATTAATTTCTTGTAGTTCGCTGATCATTTAATCTAGCTAAAACAATAATAAATACTCGAATAACATAAAAATTAAGGTACCCTTTCATTAGATAACATTTTGAACATTATACCAAACATTTTATAAATCTTTTTATTTTAATGAAAACATACCTTTTTCCAATTTCAGAACATAGTTCTGTGGTATTTTTAATACAAATTAAATTAATCAATTACAAACATTATCCCGGTAGCTGTTTACGTAAATACTTTCGAAAGCTGGTTCCCAGGTTTTCGATTAACAATAAGGTCACATATGATACATGAACACTGCACTAACCATTTTATTGTACTTGCTGATTTTCTGGTCTGATGTTGTTGTTCTTTTGGCTGGATAGACTTAGACCGACCGAAGTGCGCTCTTCCGACTGGTCGAAGCACGGGATGTTATTGATCCGTCTATCGTTTACCGTATTCTTCATTCTTCTAAAAAAAGGTGGCAATACTCACACACACACATGCACAATATCATAAATCTGGAAACCCAAGCATACCAGTCGGAGTAACAAGGCGTGCAAACAGTAGCAACTAAATATTTTTCTGATAAACAATTTTTTTCTGCGTATCTTTCTAATTGATTAATATAATTTCTATTAATTTATCAATCAACTGAATCTAACGATCGACCCCATGTAAAAAACGATTCTTCTCCCATTCCCATCAAACAACACGTCTCGAGTCAGTCAAAAATCATGTAATAATTAGAACCATTGATTAGTTACTTCTTAATAATATTATCTGAAAAATTCACAGATTGACGTAATACTCGAGATAGTATTTTTTTTAAATTCATATATAGGGTGTAACTGAAAATGGATCAGTGGTTTTACGACAAGAAAAAAATAGAGATATGACATGATCATCGTAAAATAAGAATACCGAATTAAAAGAATTTTAAGCCTTTGAGACGTATCAGTAGAAAAAAACATCTAATAGGCTGGTCAAAGCTGACGCAATCAGATGAAATCGGTATTTTCTCAGAGATTGTGCTTGAAATAGACCACAACAGAAGCGGTCTTAAGAGCCAATATTGAAGTTAAGAGCCACGCTAAAAGTTCTGACAAGATATTAAAAAAAAATGTCAATAGGAAGTACGCCAAACCGGAAAAAAACCTAATAATGTGATTGCACATCGTCGCTATCGCTATTGTAAGTGTTCTTTAAAGTAGTCTTTAAAAATACCAAAGTAGTCTTTAAAAAATCCGCTATATGTCAATACAGATTAGCAAACAATAATATTATTGTTAATTTACAATCTTTCCGCATTATGCAATAAATGTTACCATGTCTAATATTTGTTAAAACTGCTGTGAATAATTCTTAGACATAATTACTCGAAAAATTTTCTATCGCAGTTCAAAACTATTCATACAGAATATCGTACTCATTTGAGATTTTAAGTTAATTTTTTTACCTGTTCATATTATTTTATTTCTTTAAGTTCATTATATCTTTCGTATTTATGCTTTTAATTTCCTTCTGATGAAAATTATGCCAATTTAATAATATGCTAGTTTACATATTATTAATTTTGTTTTTCTTACAAGAAATGAAGACAAAGTACACTTCGACGATAGCCGATTAATTTTCTGCTAGTAACAATATAATATATATAAGCCTGTTAACATTTTAAGTATTGTGTACTAAAATATTACACGTCAAAATAACACATCAAATTGCTCCATAAATTACGCATTTTGCGTTAGATTTTTTCTTGGTTCTTTGTATTGTTTTATTATGTGCAATCTCTTTGTTCCTATTACCTTTCTATTTTTCATTAAAAAAACAGTCTTCTTTCTGCTTTTCATTTTGTATAATAATATAATTGTATTCTAGTGTGTAAAAATATCCGAATGCTTTAACATGGTCCATAAAGTCATACCTATAATTTATTGAACAGTGCATAATTTAACATAACTAAGAAATTTACGTACATCCCGTCGCGTAGTATTGAATTACTTATAGGTATAGGTAGTGAGAAACGTATACTGCAAGTTCCTTATTTATTTTATTAAGACCTTGGATCGACGTTTAGGTGTTTCAAATTTTATTTTTTTCTTCTGTCCTTATTTATCCACTGTTGAATAAAGGCATCTCGAAATGTATTGCGACTCTCTGTCTTCTACATTTAGCTTTCAGCTGCTTCCTACAAATATTTGTATGATATCATTATATTTTCATTAGGGTGTGGATCTCGCGATGGGAAATACTGGGAAGACCAGCAGACTGTAATGAGATTGCGGACGGCGTGACTCAAACATACGTGTATTGTTCTTTCTCCCGCTTAGGGGGTGTACCGTTAATTGCCACTTTTATGATTATCTTATTTGTACTTTATGTAGTAACATCACTCATGTATGCCTTTGACAGTAAACATATGTATAATAAATTTTGTACTTGTAGTAATAAATAACTCTGTATCAGTATACTTCCAACCAATTGATAATTGTTATTTACGTTTATCAACTATAATTAACTCTATAAATGTATGTTGTTATTAATAAAAAAAACCACAAAGGGGTGTCCAAAGATATAGTTTTAAAATTCACTATCTAACATCTCGTCTTTTTATTTTGTATAATACATCTTAAATAATTGCATATTGATTCTCGGGAGTTACATTTTTCTTGCTTTTGTTGAAAAATACATGAGTGAAAACTTAGGTCGGGTCACTTCAACGCCTTTCGATATCAGTACATTAAGTAAAAGTATTGGACGATCTATGTTTCTTCTTCCAATACGGAGTCCATTATCATTTCAGATATGTTACTTGGTAGTCTGTATCTTTTGTCTTAATTTCTTATTAGAACTTATCAAGAACGCTTATAGCATAGTCCTTTTCATAGCTCGCTGGACTATTTTAAGCTTGTTCATGAGGATTTTTGTTAATAGTGTGTCCAATTTTCAGCCCTGTGGGTCAGGACTGAGATGATAAACATACATATGGAACACATATTAAATTAATCAATTGTAAAGATATACAGAATAAATCTATCTTATCAAAAAAATATTTATTTGCTACCGTGATAAAAGGTCCAAGTTTAATTCCCATTACACAAATTAAACGAATCACTGATTTGACAGAATTGATTAATTTAGTTTGTGTTATAGACACAAAAGTATTTTCCACAAAAGTATCTTCTGAAATTGGAACATCACAACAAAACATGTTTTCATTAAAAATATATATGAAATTCCAAAACCTCCGTCTTGCTTTTATTAATATTAAATATATTAATAACAGTATGATATGATGTTGAAAACATGTTGTTAGCCTCTTTCAGTCCATATAAAAAATTAGTAAAATCTAATACGAGACTCAAATAGCTGACCGAATTTCCGGCAGTAACACGATGACTACATCCTGAAAAGCTACAACTCTAAAAAGCTTACTATATTATGTTTATTTTAGTTTTCACAATAAAATGTCACCTCTCGAAACTAGTAGTGAAATTAACCCATGTGTATAGTACAAAGTTTTGTTTTGTCAAAATTATAATAATCATGTTACACCGCAAAGTAACCGGCATATCGATTAATTATACCATATTATGATTTAAAGTCACGAAAGGAAACAAAGATATGTAGAACGAATTATTACACTTGTATAAACTAAAGATAATCATCCTTCATAAATATCAGAGTTAATGAAATAGCGTCCCGATTTGATGGGAATTAAAATCGCCAGTCCATACTCGAGGATATTAACATTTAAGTATCGGGAAAATAAAAATGTTTCCTCTTCATTTCACAGATTAAAGGCCAATTTGTCAGACTTTCTCAAGCGGGGTCATTAAACTCCCTTATAGGCAATAAAGCCCCGCCGAACAGCTCATTTATCTCCCGCTCGAGATTGGCACATATCTGACATCAAATTAGTTTTACTCTGCTAAGTACATGGAAACTCATTTAAATTTTATACGTAAATCACGTAGACTGAGGAGCCCCCCGCCACACTACAGCCATCTCGTACTACGTTTTTAATGATTCTCCCCTTCTTGCGGAGTAAATCTACTTAAGAGTTTTATGGAATTTTCGACACAAGAAAACAAATTATTTTTAATCTGTTTATCCACAGTGTTACTTAATAATAAATTGATAATACTGTAATACCATAAGTAATTAGTGTTTACATTCGTTATCGTGCTATTGGATCAATATCGCGCTCGTTAAAATCATCTATTTGATTTCGCAACATCTTTAACCGGCCATCTATTTATGATTTATGAATAGTTGAAGGATGTTCTTATCTGTATCCTGCGTATTAGCAGTTTACATTCATCACATTTACCTAAATTCCTCCCTAGTGTCAAAATCATATGGAACCGATGTTGACATAATATATTTATTGGTACTAATCAATTAATTTTAATTTATCTTTGATAAAACATAAATAACGATACATTTTTGGCAACAATCTTTCCTGCAAATAAATAGCCACCTACATTATGCACAATGTCGAAATTAGTCATTTTTAGCATTTTTTAATCAAGTGTTTTTAAATCTATTATATTTAATTAATTTTGGCACCAAACTGCGTATGGTGGAATGCTAGGGACACTATTATTTTTATTGTATCATTTGTACCTACTTTATATACCAAATAATATAGGCACATCATTTCATTTCGGTACTGACAATAACCTTTTTACATTGCTTTTTTGGGGTGTGATTTTTTTATTAAAATATATATCAATTTTTGTTTAACTTTATAGCCGCTCAGTTTTTATTTAGTAATATTTAAAAATAAATAATAATTAATAATTTAGGAGAACACATTCTTATTGTGAAGTTGTAATTATTCAGAACATAGGTCTGTGATATTATTATTTTTTATATGTATATCTTTCTAATTAATATATTTAATTCATATTTAATAATTAATAATTTTTGAATTTAACAAAAATATCATCATTGCATTTTTTCACCCATATTTCCAATGGAATTTCTTACGCTTTCTGATACAATGATTCTTATCCCCCCTGTATAAATTATTATATCATATTAACGTATCGGTACCTATTATTTCTCTAATCCTCTTACATAGCTCCATACGGTACATTTTTTCCTTTATTGCCACTTAATATCTTCTGATCATACCAAGGGATGATCTTGTCTTTCATAATCGCTATCCCTCAGTTTTTCTCGTATTATTTCCTGTTATCTCGGTTAGTAAAGAATGCAAACATAATCTATGTTTGTATTGAGTTTAATTGACATTTAATGTTATACGTATATAGCTTTATAATTATTTTTATTATTATTAAGAGAGCAAGTTTTCCATAAATTTATTATTCTCTTGCTTTTAATCATTATTTGAATCACTTAGTTGATTTGTTAAGTTACTTCAACTTCCAACGAAATAATTTTTTTAAAGTAAATTTTTAACCGGATACTTTGCAATATACTCTTATAACTGCTATACTAGCGTGCAGTCCAAAGATCTAAACTTTTAACTGTGAATATAATGTTATTTAGTTGTAAGTCTTGTATAGACTAGAAAGTATTGAATTTCATCAATGTAGAATTCTCGATAAATTAGTGACGTTCCGGAGATTGAAAAAGATTAGAGGACATATTAAGCTGTAGATCTTTAAAATAACAACAATAATTAGATTATTGCAATTTGTAATTAAATAATAAACATAGCTCAATGATTGAAACAATGGTGTTTAACAATGTTTAATGTTTTTAAACGAACTAGGACTATAGCTGACTGGTCTAACAAATCAATGCTGTAATAATAATATTGGATAATTTGTATAGTGCCATATTCGTAAAAAGTTTCACCTCAAGGGCATACATGAACTATTTAGTATTTCATAGTAACGTTAGTCGAAAATTGGAAAATTAAATACAGGGTACTAAAAAAAAAAAGACTAAGAGTATTCACCTATGTACTATTCATATTGTTTTTTTCTGAACTAATAATAATAATTATAGCGAAATAAAAATAAATAAATACTTTGTTTTA
Organism: Eubasilissa splendida; assembly: GCA_031772225.1. Lineage (NCBI taxonomy): Eukaryota > Metazoa > Arthropoda > Insecta > Trichoptera > Phryganeidae > Eubasilissa > Eubasilissa splendida. The sequence continues at coordinate 13,273,616 of CM062855.1, read as the reverse complement.
TAGAACAAATTATTTTTGCAATAAAATAATATAAATTTAGCAATGTTAGCTTAGGTTAGCTTAAGTAAGGTTAGGATAGGTATTTTTAATTGAACAAAGATATATTTAATAAATAATAAAATTAAACACTTTGTTTAAACCACCATTTAGTATTTTCATAGTAGTTCCTACTTATATTTTTAAAGTTTTGGTTTTATCTATGCTAGTATTTTTAATTTTATTATACATTGTTTCCTGAAGAATAAACCATATGCTATGTTGACACCATAGGGTAAAATACCATACCATATGTTGATTTATCAATAAATAGTGGTTTAAACAAAGTGATCTATTTTATTATTTATATAATATATGGCCACAAAGTAATTTTACTAATATTGAAAAAAAATATATATATAACGTTCATTTTTTATTATTATAACATACATATCTCTTAAAATAATCCATAATAATAATTACATAATTAAAGGCTTTGTTGTTTTGCATACATGACATGAAAATAAAACATATATGTGTACATATTTTTATTGTAAAATATTACTAGTTTAATATTTAGATTTTATATCTGTGTAAGCTGTGTAATATTTTTTCTGCTTATGCTACAGATACAATTTAAAAGGCTCATCTTATAATTGGAATAAGGGTCTCGGATACTTATTTTTCTTTTCCATGAGCCGCTGATCCATGCTTGTTGTTTGTTGTCTTTGTTGGTCGGTATTCGCGTCATGACCAGCCTAATTGTATTTTGGACACAATAGCCATCTGAATAATAAGTGACACAAAATTGTGTTAAAAACACAGTTATATAATGCCTACCCTCATTTTTAAATTTGACCCCTTTTTATGACGCTTTACGTTCGCGTTTTTCCCGTGTAATTTAAACACGTAGAATATTCTGGAACGGAAGCTGCGATTAAGTCTAATGCAATTATTCACCGTGTTCTTCTGACCCCACTTATTTAAATACCTGCCCTCCGCTCTCCTAAGCGGGGATTAAAGTGGAATCATAAAGAAATGAAGAAAAATACGAGCCGGGAACTTAAGTTAAGGGATTCTGTATTATAATTACGGTCTGAAGGCGAGCAGATGAAGGAGAGGCCCGCTCCACGTGGAAATCGCCAAATTAATTACTTGACCTTATTAAAAATTCGTTATCTTCCGCTGGTCCGCGAGAATATTGCGTGTTTTATTAATACTCTCCATCTACAGTTTGATGTACGTCATCTGAAATGCCTGAGTAGCTCTCGTTCACAGTTGCACAGTAGAGTATTCGTAATTGGTTCTAGAAACTCATTCGCTATAGCAAATGTTCGTTCTAACATGCATTGAAATATACATCATATGTATTTAGGGGTAATCCGTATACGATAAAAATTATCTACACTGTTGTCACTGTTGTCTTCCACGCACGCGTGCTTAAAATGGTACGACTGTAGTCACGTGTGCGGAATTTGATCCTGATTGCGTCATTTACCTTCCGGCTATAACAATGTAAATATGTCCCCTCCGCTAGCAGTTTGCATCAATTAGGAACAACGAGAAGCGATCCGATTTATCTGGTCAGAGGGTATGAAATGGGCTGAAATTTGTCGTAGACGTTTATCACAATACGGGGACAGTGTTTTATCACGTAAACGTATTTTTTTGTAAATCAAGAAATTTAACAGTGGCAGGACGCCCGTCAACCTCTACCACGGACGACAAGATTAAGTAAGCTCAAGAGATGGTTCTAGAGAATAGGCGAGCTACTATCGGTGAGGTAGCATCTTCTTTGAACATCAATCATGGTTCTGTCCATTAAATCATCCACGACGAGCTTGGCTTCCGTACAGTATGTGTAAATAAATTATAAAACGAAAAATAAAGATAATTTTTGACTTCCCCTCATGTATAGGTATAAAGTAAATTTAGGATAAAAAAAGTCAGGTTGCAGGTCTTTGAAAAGTTTTGCGCAAGATTTACGGCATAATTTGTGATTACCTGCCCGAAGAATGAATTAAGGAGGTTAAAGTACTTGGAATTTCGAGAATGGTATACTATTCCAGACATCACGAGGAAGATCAATAGGCTGCAATAGGTGCGACATGTAGATGATCACCGTAACATCTACAAGGCTCTCACATACAAGCAAACTGGACCGAGAAGACGACCGAAACGTAGATGGGCGGGCAATATCAGACGAGTGCCCAGCAGACTGAACCACAAAGAGCGATTTCGAGGATTGGATGAAAATATATTGTGAATGCGATCAGAGAATTCCGAGTCCCATAAAGAAGAAAAGAAGCAATCCGTTCCAGGCCTACAGTCAAATTTACCATGCAACACGAACATTTTAATATGATAATATCAAAAATATATAATGAATAAAAACATTAACAATATTTCCTTAGAACCTACAAACTAACCTTTTCTAATCATAAAAATCACTTAAAGTCAAGCCGTAAGTTCCCGACACGTCCACACTTCATTTGCAAGCGCGTGCCACGTCGACTAATGGTACTTTCCCACGCGGTTTGTCGTAGCATCATTTGTTGTCGCACATCCGACTGTATGGATATCCTTCTGTGCTCGGTTACCAGATAGAGGCAATGTGGAGAATCTTTTTTTTTTCTTTGGTCACTTGTAACAAACAAGTGTGTCCAGAATGTGATCTAAGTGGACAATAAATTTACACAGATCTTTATATAACAAATATGAGTATCTAAAATATAACCTAAGAGGATAATATTGTAAATTATCCATTATTAGAAGAGATAGAGAACATTGTTCTCGAAAGATGTAGATCTTATACCTGATAAAGTGGTGCGAACAAAGTTATTTGACTTTCAATTCAAATTCAAAAAATATATATTAATAATTGTGATTACGGTTATAGTTACTTTCCGAAAATGAAACAGTTATAGAACACGTTACAGAACTTATATTCCATCATTATAACTGTTAAAATTTAATTATTGATCTCTAATTATATTGCATGTGTATTATTCAACAAATGTCTATAAGTTTATGTGTATTAGTCAAAAAATGTCTATAATTTTTTGTGTATTAATCAACAAATGTCTATAATTTGAATAAACGTATTTTTCATTTGATACATTTATTTTTTTATTTACTGTTGAATTGTAATTGTTGAATACATATGATTTAAAAAAATATATTTTAAGTAAGTACGTGGAAAATATCAATGTAAAAATGTATTGATTAAATCTTATCATAAAATTGTGTAAACCTACCATTAATATTCACCTTGTGTACGAATAATAATACTTTATCGAGAAGTTATCTTCATTCGATTACGTTGTTTATGCGCGGGAAATTAACTTTTCTCGCCTTCCAACGCCAAGATGGACGACGCCGAAGTGTTTTCCATTTTAATAGCGTTATAGCCCCAGGGCAATAGTTTTATGGAATCCATCGTTATGGCAGGTGAAATTTGTTCAGATTTATCAGAGCTTTCTCCTTAGTTAAGCTCAACACGTTGAAAAATAAATTGTTCAAAGGGATGAATTTTAGTAGTATATTCATTTTGTTCAGCGCGTTTGTACGCTTTCTGGAGCCGAGTTTTATAGCTTTGCTATAGCGCTGGGGTACTAAATTTGCTGACTCTGAGTGGATTTAAATGTAATAATTTTACAAGTTTTTCTTTCGTGGGGCGATAAAGTTAATTGATAAAATTTAAGCGCGTTATAAAATATACATGCATATATAATTTATTACATTTTTCGCGTAATATTTTTAGGATAGTAATAATAGAATTTCTATGACATGTCGTAACCTTGAAGCAACAATGTGTCGTCTGATATTCATTCAACTGTCGATTATATATACCTATAACCATGTTTACTATAGCATGCCTAAAATAAGGAATTGATTTATTTTATTACTCCAAAATATAAAGCATTATTTTTGTAAAAATTTCACCTCAGTCAAACTAAAAATAAATATTGAAGTACAATATCTCAGTTTATTGTTCATGTACTTAATATGAGGTGCAAGTAGTTCCAAGATCGTGATATAATTCAAATTGGTCTCATTTATAATACATGTATTCTTGTGTACATCTGCCGTATCCGTCTATGTTGCATAGCAACATTTAACAAGAAGATTTTGATATCGTTGTCCTTAAAAAATGTTTAATAATATGTAATGAAACAAACATCAAAATACGGAAATATTATACATTTATATGTATCATTTAAGCGAAGATAGACTATAAATCATAGATATACTAGACATTGTAGATCAATATCAGACTAAATACGTGGGTGCATACTTTTAAACACACTACTAGATACTCTTAAAACATACGAGTAAGATATCAAATTTAAATAGACGTATGAATGGAATACAAATCTTTTTTAATTTTTTTTTTTTTATATTATTTAACTTTGTTTACAATAATAATATAGGAAAATTACTCATAAATTCCAAACACAAAGATGTTAAATTTAATAATTCCCGTGTCTGTAAACTTAACTGTTCAATTCAAATAATAAAAATATAGAAATCTTTAACTGTTATAATGTAATATTATTCTTTTTTAGTGATTTTTTTCATATAAATATTTATTTAGTAAATACTTACTTCTTTAAAATAGTTTATTCATGTATTTATAATTACAAATAACTTTTTTATATCAGATTAAAGCAAAATCATGATTTATTTTAGAATCTTATCAGTAAAAATAAATATAACACAACAAGCAAGTTCTCCTGACAATTATATAACGTATATGTTTACAGTTATAGCATTATAATAAAGTAAATTATTTTTCTCTTGTATAAGTTAATAATTATAGATAATTATTTTTAAGAATATATACATAACTGAAAGTATCATTTGCAAACACCGCTCATTCCGTAAAACACTATTTACGGCAAAATGCAAAATACTACTTGGTGTATTAAATTTATTTTTACGATTTCTTAATTAATTGTTAACTTTATTTATTCATCAAATTTTAATACGAAATAACATTTTATTTCTCTATGAATAAGTACAATACTCATACTTTATATTAAGATCAAGCTAACTTTGAAACTAACTGGTGGAGTGAGCCATCTGTAGAACTAATCAATTTGAATGAATCCATTTTGCGAGTAATTCTTAAACAAAACTCGTCTGACGCCATTGAAAATTACATTAAAGTATATTACATTAAAGCAGAAACGATGACTATATCTTATTGAAATACTGCGAAGTTCTTCCTGCCAAACAATTATATTACTACAAAAAAATCATGAAGCATTATGAAGACGAAAAGATAATTGTAAAATACAGCCACAGAACTTGTCAGATCACAAATGGATAACTCGAAGTGCTAATAGCCAACAAATTCAACGGAGACAGAACAACAGAAATCACCATTTCACGTCTCTTCAAAAAACTGCCGGATTATATCAAGACCATCACCCAAGCGGCAAAGATATCAAAAGAATTACTTACTTAATAATATTACCTTTGTAAATTCTTACTAAATAATACTACAAATAGTAAAAAAATACCTGTTATATACTTTTTATTACTTTTATCATTACCATTTATAATTATCACTTTTATTATTAATATTTATAACGGTTACTGTTATAATTATCACTTCTATTATTACCCATTATTACTGTTATGATGTACTTATCTAAAAATTGATTTAGAAACGTGCCGATAAGCCATAACGACTTGGCACGATTTACAATAATGAAACTTTGTAAAAAACAAAAAAAAAACACACTGACTAAGGTTAATTCCTATTTACTAAGAAGTTTAGCTTTTATTAGTGAAAATAGATCTATCCGCCATTGAAACATAATAAAATTTTAATAAGCCACATTTGAAAATAAATGCAATATTGTTATGGTATCAAAGCGAATTTGAAACTGAGTTTTAACCTTGTTTTTGTAGGTATTACGTTTATATTTACAAAATGCTGTTCAAATTCCACTTACGTATAGTGAAAGCATCCGTGCTTGCTAATAATAGTATTTTGAGTTTAAATTACATACGAATAGTATTTGATACTTTAAACTTGTACAAAATCTGTCAAAACTCAATAAATTTCCATATCCCATTGCGATTATCACGACCGCAACGTCTTTAAAATTTCTACAAGTCAAACTGTTTATGGATTAGGCTCTCCTATAGTGAGAATGTGCCGATGGGTTGTTCACCGATGTTGATATATTTTCTGTTTCGTTACCGATATTTAAAAACCAAATTAACAAAACTCTTCGATGTAAATGATTTTCTATGTTTTTGTTTTTTCCATCGTACTGTGCTTTTTTCGTGTCGTGTTTTCTTGTCCATGTTATGGTGTAAGTCACCATTATTTTTCTATGTCCTTATACTAATGTCTATGTTATTTCCAAACAATATGTAAATAAATAGTACACCCCGTACGATTATGAATAATTATTTAAAAATCATCGTATCTAGGTATTGATTCTTTGAGTAGTTTCCAAGGAAGCTTCATTAACTGGTGAAACTTTTCTGTGGAAGCCTAGAACATCTTGTATAATACTTCAAAAAGGGAGATAAAATTTAATTTATTCACAAAAATAAAGTATCTACAGTACGTAGCTCTTACATTTCCAATATTTAACACCGAGATTGAACTAGTTTCCCATTTTTCCAATAGTTCCTTTATGCCTGCTTAATAGTAGAATGACGTTAACCATTTCTTAAGAGAGAGAAAAATTCCCTTCTCCAACTTGTCAAGACTTTCTCTTCATCTAGAGAGGAAATTTAATTATTTCTTCTCAGACAGTTTGCTCCGGTACGTTTGAAGTTTATCATAACCGAACTTCGGCGAACTTTTCTCAATGTATCAGAAAAAGATCGATGATTTACGAGAAACTGGAAATTGATTTTCCTTTTGATTTATTAGCAGAGTGTTTATTTCCATGCGCTTTATCGAAGAACGTTAAAATCCCGGGTGTTTTTTCTTCCAGAGAATAAAAAGTTCATTTCTATTCGGACTAATTCAAAATAAAATTAGTTCTTTGATCATACCTCATACCTAAGATATTTTTCTGAGAATTTAAAATTCTGCGGAGATTCTCAACTTTAAATTTAAATTTTTCAAATAATACAATTTTCACACCACACAGAAAAACACTTCAGTACGTACCATTTTTTATTAACTCTTAAAATAACATATCTAGCGTATTTCACCTGAGAAAATAACGAAACGTAATTATTTGTCATAAAAGTATTTACTAATAATACAGGGTGAATTCCAGGCTGATGTTGTTTTTAAATAACTATTAAATGAAACATAATTTTTAAATTTAATTTTTATTTCCTGATTATGTGGTTTATTACAATTACGTATGATATCGGCCGAGTGGCCGCCTCTGGCAGCAGCACAAATGCGTGCTCTTTTAACCATATTTTTCATAACACTTGAATATTTCGCGTGTTATTTCAGCGATTTCATTTCGAATATTATCCTGTAGCATCGAAATTATTGTTGGCTTATTGGCGTAGATCTTCTGTTTCAATTACCTCTATATAAAATAATCGGGAGCCGTCAAATCAGGTGATCGAGGAGGCCAGTCGATATCACTACTTTTTGACATTATGCGGCCGGGAAAAATTTCAAGCGTAGCTCGGGCTGTAGCACCATACTTTTGAAACCACATGGGATACTGGCCCAATCGACAAAGGAGTTTTGCAACATGTGACGATAACAATCATCATTAATGACAGTATTGCCATTATTATTTATATAAAATGTTTTAATGACTTCAACACGTTTTTGAGATATACGTATACTCCATAATAAATTGTAATTAACTACTTGCTACGACTAGTAAATGCGAACTGACAAAATGTATGCAAAACCAGAATGGTGGTCAAACAAAATCGGCCTAGTACATAATATTCATCCAATATAATATTTTAGAGAAAGTCCATAGAAACGTATAAAAATAATATGTGAGTAGGCATGTACATAAAAATTAATAAAGTGCTGGTGAAAATGCTTATAATACTTAATTTATTTCAGAAGTAAAGAAAAATATAGTTTAAATTGAATTGAGAAAATACGTCAACGTGGAATAGTTGATGTATCAATTATAAAAATACTGAATATAACTTCCAAATTTGTGGATATTATAATCGTGAAATTTGAATGTATATCCTCGGATAGGAACAATTCCGGATTAATATTCGGGTACTAATCAAAAAATATTTTTTCGACTAACAGATTTTTTCTGTGTATCTTAAATTTGTAATAAAAAATTTAATAAATTGGTTTACTCAGTCGATGCAGCAAATTTTGCAACACACCGTGCATCGTAATATTGTTTTAAAAATTAAATTTGACATATTTCAAGGGAATTTGATGCGCTCGTTGGTCATGTGGTAAGATACTCCCCCAGTGATCTCAGGATACCACCAAGTTATTCCTTCTTTAACGGCACAAGCGTTTAGCTTAGTTAGAATATTGATACTTTGGGGAATGAAATATATAGTGTTGATAAGATAGGTAATGAAATAAGGTTATGTATAATCGTCCGAGTACCCCCAAATAAATTTACACCGGGCGCTTAACTGTTCGTTTGAATTATAGAGCGGGTGTCCGTATGCGTGTGTGAGTGTGAGTGTGTGGCCAGAGCAGGATGAACAATGAAAGACTACTTACAATAGATCGATGTGTGATGATACTTGAAATACAGTTACACAGTAAATAGTCTACAACATGAAGCATTGGTTAATAAACTCGTCTAGAAGGCTGCCGCGAGAGAAGTGAGGCACTAGGGCCGGCTTCCTGGACGGCTGTAGGCGCGTTGTATTGTTATCTGTTTTTGGTCGGTACTGGTTTGTTTTTAAAGTTAATGATAGCCCCATTTGGCACCTATTGTCCAGGTAAGTCGTGCTTCCTGGTTGGTCCTTGAGCTCTCACTGTTATGTCCCTATACCAAGTTCTTATCACCCTTCTTATTTTCCGTTTCACTACCGCTTTTTATAAACATTTTATTAAATACAAGATGCGTGTAGATTGTGGAGGCATTGAACCTCCACAATACATATAATATTATATTCCGTAAATGCGCCTCTATTACTATATATATTAACTTACAAATAAGTATCTAGATAGAGACATTATGAGTCTAGATTTTAAGATCATGTAAAAAATATTGTTAATAAAAAAATAATACATTATACATACTCTTCATAGATTTCTAAGTACCAAAAATAAGAGACATACAAAAAAAAATCAATAATCCAAATTTTTTTTAATTAAAAATAAATTAAATATTAGAAGCTAATTCCGATCTATAAGATTTAGAGACCAAATTGATATTCCAAAACTATTATATATCACAACACAAAATCACTATTTATCAAGGCATCAAATTTTTTAACAATCTCCACATCACATTTAGAAAAATTACAGTCTACTATAAAATTGTATGTCAAATAATATGTACTCAGACTAACTGAAACATAAATTATACACTCTCGTATATACTCCTTCTCTATACACGAGTCTTACTCTCATAGAGAAGAAATAAATGTTAAAGAAATATATATATATATCCTACTGATTATTTAAAAATGTATTAATTATCGTAGACAACAACGACTGGTGAATTGAGATATAATTAGAATAGAGTTCACGAAAGTTCAAAAAACCAGATATTGGAAGACGATCTTATTGAAAGTTTTAACAATAGTGCGCACGAGAAAGTAAGGGTAAAGTAAAGTAAGTTAAATGTAAAAGAAGCAATGGTGGTACAACGTCATATAAGAGTATGCCAATATAAAATACCACGATCATCGATTCATCCCGTTCAATATATTTTCACGAGCATCCTTGTTAAACAATAAATAGACAGAAAACTCGCAACAAAGCGTAAACACGTGTTTGTATGAATTTTGAGTGATAAAGAAACAAACAATATTTGCAAAGTCGTAATTTTACAGTAACATTCTTTACCCTTTTCTTCCTTTATAAATGTGGTAAGAATTCTCAATGACAGCAAAATATCCTTCATGTTTCCACCATTTCACGCGCCACATTTGCGATTCCTTTTCCTTTACGACTTTCCTATATTACGTCTGAGAAAAAATGACGAACGGTGCAAACAAAAATGACTCGTATCCATGTCTCAGCCGTTTCGCCCTTGTATTGAGTCACGTATTTCAAAGGAAACATGTTTTTCTTTGATTTGGATATAGGTACATTGTAACTTCTTGGGTGTATTCTAAAGCTGTTTTACGCAATTATTTCAATGCTATTTACGTAAAAAAAACTATGACAAAAAATATATCTGTAATCTGTTCAATAATTTTAACTTATTTTTATATTATTTAAGTTAATTCTTATTAACAACTTACCTAATGTATGCACCAACTTGTTTCAGATAATACCATTTCCTTCATCAGTATGTCAAATTAACTAACCAAAACCATATATACAGGGTGTAACAGACCTAGTCCACAATATTTTATGAGTGGATACATGACTACATTATGAGTCGAAAATTTTCAAGCAATATGTGCAAATTCTGCACCGTTACGGAAAATATTATTGTTTGAATTTTGTACTAAATCATGTTAATAGAAATAAATATATTATTTACATAATGTATCTATTATTAATCTATATCCATGCATCGGGTCTTAAATTATGTAACAAAAATAGTCTTGCCGCTCGAAATTCGCATTTTTATTTTACATTCAATATATAATCTAGAATCAATGAAATATTTCAATTAATAGAAATAATCGCATAATTACGATTTAAAGTGCTAATAACTATGACATGGTTAAGATTAATTACATATTCCTCGAAACCTTCAACATTTTCGATTCTTAATTTAGTCAGGTATCTACCCATAAAATATTGTGGACTAGTTCTGTTACATCCTGTATATCAGGTTATTAATTAAAATAATAATTATTTAAAAATAAGTCTAGTGCTTAACTTAAGTTGTTACAATGATGAAAGATGTGGAAATTGATTTAATGATTCAAAATAATTATATATTTTTTTAGGAAAATTATTTTAATAAGACTTGTGGTTAAATTTCGTTGGTTAGTTATTTGATTATTCAATTTTAGACCAACATTGTTTATATATAAAACAGACAATCTCAATTTTTTATCAAAAGTATGATCATTTATTAATAAATGATTCATAAATTTTGAAAAATCTTTACTAACTAATGCTCTTTGAATCTTATGTTAAAATTTCAACCTATTTTACCAATATCGAAAGCAGTACAATTTTTACAGCTAAGTTTATATACACCGGAATTATTACATTTTTTATCTTTGTTTTTGGAATTTAAGAGTAATTTTCGTATATTATTATTTGTTTAAAATGCCGGTCTAATGTTTTATGGTAGATGTATTAAAAATAATTTTAACTTGGTCATGTAATAAAAATATATGCATGCGTTACGTGACTAATCAATTTTTCGTCTGGATTGTGTTTTATTAGTGTTTTTATTAAAAATGTAATATTTTTAAATAAAAACTGGTTGGAAATACTTAAATATAAAACTAAAGGAAGTGAAGTTATGACGATTTTAATTTGAGGGTTGTTACAATGATATTTAACACGAAAACAATTATCATCAAAATAAATATGCACATTAACTAATAGCATCTAATTATGATTTTTCACGAGATCACATCTACAATAACTCAAAAATTTAAATGAAATACATTTTTCTTATAAAAATGTAATTTCAGAACATAGTTCAGTGGTATTTTTATACATGTTTTTTTTAAGGTTTCCGCGAGTACTAGTGTATGGAAATGGCGTCTCTTCTAAGTTAGATTGCATTTTTTGTAGATGGTTTTAACACGGAACGTAACACATACCATTGTCAAGGTGTTGCCTTATAAAATTACGATAGAACTCGACTATGGGAGATTTATATCTCCTGTGAAAAGTACGGTTTTTAAAACCTCCAATGTGTATAGACATAATAATGACATACTTCACCTTGGTCTGCGATCTAACCCAGGTGTTTTTTACTCTATTTCTTCGAGTGATTCTGGGCATACTGCTCCCCAAATTGTACTATTTTTTTCAATCCAGCAATTTTCATTTATGTAGTATTTGAGAGAAAATTGCTTATTGTATCATTTGCTAATCTTAACTATATATATGGAAAAATGTTGTTCTCATGCAAAGTAAGGATACTTTTGCATGAAGTGAGGTACCAGTGACGCCTTTCGCATAAAGTATCACGTGAGTTTGTGCGGGTTCAGAAAAAGGGGTTATATCAAGTGAATAATGAATTCTTAAAGTAAACCTCAAAAAAATATGTTTATTTAGATTATTTAAATATTAAATCTACCAAAAGACTTGAATTATATAATAATGGTATAATTTTTTTTTAAATTGAATACCGTAAACAAACGCTTGATTGGTTTAAAACACATGGTTACTACTGAGACAATGCCAGATCATAATTATCGAATCAGTTAATTAATCTATAATATAAATTTTGCATGTAGCTTATGAGGAAATAAAAATATTTAAGTTTGAAATGACTTACTTTATTATCAAAATAAACACTATCGAAAAACCTTTAAACGTTGTAACAATACATTGAATATAACGCTTCAAATTTTTCGTATTTATTACAATTTGCATCATACTATATTAATTTAAAGCAATGGGACGCGAAATAGTTGATATAATCATTTTTTTCAGTCTCTTTACTTAGACCACTTTCATAATAAGGCGTCAAAAGTATAGAACGTTGCTCACGCGATCAAAGAATCGTTCGTGATAGAGTCCATAGAAGTATCAAACAGCACACAGGTCTCGAATAACGCGACGCAGCGTTTTACGATCATTTCACGTGCCTGCCTGTAGACAATCCCGTTACGGGCGGATTATAATGGGCAAACAACACCGAGTACACGGTTGTCTCCCGCCAATATTGAACGCGAGGATAATTCCTAGACTCGTGCGAGTACACCGCATATATCTGCTGAATCGGCACACACTCTCCTACTCCGGGGGAGATGTGTGCAGATGCATGCACTTTAGAAGTGAGGAAACTCCGAGGTAGATGAGACGGTACACGATAAACGCAACAGCAGCACTTCCGCCCGTGATTTGGCAAATTTAATCATATTAAATTCATATTAAAATCTAAGTACTAATTAAATGTATTAGTTAGAAAGATATACATATAAAATCAATTTTATCGAAAAATATTGCCATTGCGCTTCCGGGATTCGAACCTGGATCTCTTTACAAAACGGGGAAGGTGCATTATTTAACTATGCTACAGCGACAGTACTTTTGACGACAAATTTTCGAACCTTTATTTTTATTAAGGAGAACACATTCTTATTGTGAAGTTGTAATTATTCAGAACATAGAACTTTATTTTTACGGAATCTCATATACCTTTGAGTAAACCGATAGCAGACGCCAGAATTAATAATTATTAGTTGGATAATGCACCTTCCCCGGTTTGGAAAAAAATCCAGGTTCGAATTCCGGTAGCACAACAACAATATTTTTAGATAAAATTATTTTTTTATGTATATCTTTCTAATTAATACATTTAATTAGTATTTAAAATATCACAGACCTATGTTCTGAATAATTACAACTTCACAGTAAGAACGTGTTCTCCTTACTAATATTAAAATCAGTTGAATTCATTAATTTCTTTTTATGGTATTTGTGATTTTAAATAATTGATAATGTGTTGTCTCTACAAACATATACATAGAATGATAGATCCAACGTTCGATAGTGATGCTGGAATCTTTGACTAAATTCGTTATTTGTTTATATGTAAATATCACCGATTCATAATATCCATTTATCATAATCGTAATAATAGCCTTGATATGCATTGACTGCAGCAGTAAAATAATATTTTCTGGAAAAGATATCTACTATAATATTTATATATGATACAAATTAAATTAATCAACTTGAAAAATATACAGAAAAAATATATTTATCGAAAATATATTTTAGTTGCTACCAAAATTGCTATCATGGGAAATGCATTATCCAGTTTCGCCATATTAACTAAATAGTTTTATGACAAATTTTAGAATACATTATATAGCTCTTTTAAATTGATACATCTGTTATTCCATTATTAAACGCAATTAATTTTATATTGCGATGAAACTCAAAACCTTTGAGTAATATACTGTAACTGTTATTTCATAAAAAATAAATATATATATTTATATTTCATTTAATATTTTTATTATTTCTGATAACAATATTATCAGGGGAATAAATAATTACCCAACATTTAAATAATTTAAATTATAAATAAACCAAACAATAAAGCAACTACTAAATGTTATTCTTTGGTGTTACACGGTTTTAATGACAGTTGAACGGGTAGATGTACCACAGACGCTGTACACTTTGAAGAACCACACTTTGCTTCTCTTGATCCTCGGTGCTGTCCAGCCGGACCCTACTCTCCACCATTCTGGGACTTTATTGGGGTAGTTCTCCGTCAGAGACGTCGGCTTTCGACATATTATAAATGATGTAGCGCGTGCCGTGAATGGGAGATCAGGTGTGAGCCGGCAGACTGGAGACGATCGACGCAATCCGATTTTCAAACCGAATGGAACAGGATTTAGAACGTTTCGCTTTTGTTTAGTTTTTTGCCACTTGGATTGTAAATGTTCCATTGTTGAATGCTTGAAATGGTACAGTATATTTAGAAAAGGTTTTGGGGACGTGTCACATTTGGTAAAGTGTATTGCTATGAGTGAATGCTTTTTAAACGTGTTTATACTTAATGATATAGTCACTGGTAATGGTTAGATGATGTTCGGGAATCTTTTAAATGAATGACGTATTATATATTCATAAAATTAAGAAAAAATTTAAGTATAAATAATTTTTAAAAGGCATATTTTGCTATTGTTCACTCACTACTCCAGTATGGAATAATTGGATGGGGAGGAGCATACAATAATATAATGAGCTCGGTAAAAATAATACAAAAAACAATCATCAAAGTAATATTTAAAAAACGATCAACGTTTCAACACACTTTTTGCAAAATTCTCAGTTCCCAAAATAGAAAACATTTACAAAAAAAATCTCAATTAATCAATTACTTAAAGAAAATAACACTGTAAAATTTGAAATAAGTACATCATTAAGGTTTACAAATAATTTTAAAACCCCTAAATGTAACACCAAACACTATCAGCAAAATTGTATATACTTAGGAATAAAAAATTTCAATAGCCTCCCTACACAAATTGAAGAAATATATTGAGCTTAGAAAGAAATTAAATGAACACTTCAGAAGCACATAATTAGCACAAACACATTCATTTTATAGAACTCCATTGTTAATCAACATAATAAATAAAACATTTTTTTTTTTGGTTCCATATTTTATTAAATTTTTTCCCAACATTAATGTATGATAATAATGACATGTAATTATAGATATTCTTGGTATTTTTGTATCCAACATTGCCAATTTTAGCTTTAAGGGAGTGTTGTATTGTTAATCACCTAATATGTAATAACCAACTAACATAATTTGTATATAAACTCACCATACTGATCTATGTTTCTAGACAGCTGAAAAGATCATCCAATTATTTGAAAAAATTTAATATACAACCAAAAAAATCGTGTTTGATTTATTATGTTAATTAAAGACTCTTTTTTTTAAAACCAGTCAGTTTATAAAGAACATGAACTATTCGAATTATGTTCGATTTGTGTCACTTTGCTAATTTCAGTGCATTTCTGAACACAGGTTTACAGAATAAAAGTATTCCTAACCATCCTAAGGCTTCCCAAGCGACAGTCGGCACCGCATTTTATTCGTTAATCGAATTAAACCCGAAGCTCGGTAGTGCTTCCTAGTATTTAATGATAAGTTAATTTTAATTAAGTTAATTGACCACAGTTGCTCATTCTAATCTGCATGTATAAGTAATTACATATAAAATTAAAATTGTACTAATTATAGTTAATCTAAGATAGTTATTAAACTCTTACGATGTGTGCATTCAAACTATTTAGAAATTTCCTATTTCTCACACATATAAATTTTCCAATATCTCACACATATAAATATTCCAATTTTTGAATGAATATAAGAAAATTATGAAATAAATGTAAAATAATTATTTTGTGTTTTTATAATGAATTGTTAACCAATTCAATAGTTATTTTCGTATTATTTTAAATAAAGTCACAAAAAGTTTATATTTACTATCAATGTTCTCTTTAAGGTATGCGAAAGTGCGTGCGCATACAATTTGGTAACATAGCGCACACTAAATTATATAGCGCGCACACAATTTTTAATAAGACTTATTTTTCATATGCCGTCTTTCATCGAAGGTTCGCGACCATGTTGATTTATCATGATATTGAACCGCTTTGTGAGGTTACACAGCCAAGATAATCTCTTTAAATAATGAAAATATAATCTCATTCCATTCCTTAATAGTTGTTATTAGTTATCTTGACTTATTTATGCGTCTTACATCTTACATAGTAATGTAGTCAACCCAAACCCTACCAGTAGCCTTATACTGGTAAAATAATGTTTTTCATATTTTCTCAAATTATTTATTATATGCATACCGTTTTCTAAAATTAGAAGGAACATTATTTATAATACTTATTTGTTTTTTTACAGAAAATATTGAGGTATCAATCAGCATTTACAATAAAAAACTTTTGATTTTAATTTTTAAATAAGATAATTTTTTTTATTGGATGACCAGAAACTCTTTCATGTTTTATGCAATATGCGTAAAGTAGAGAAAATGAAAAAGCAAGTAAAAAGATATGCAGGAGTCAATGTGGTCATTTCCCTTGAGACTGTTGGGTGGATAGTGGAGAAGAGAGTGAAAGAAAACTTGGCAGAATTTTTCAGAACACCATTTATTTATTCTTCTTGTTCTGTTCAGTATTCAAAACGCTAAACTACTTTTACTTTATAAAGTTTCACAATTTTTCCTGAAAATGTATCCATTTTACGCCGAGGATATTTCAGTGTCTTTCGTTACGTGAATGACCAGCTAAATTAAAAAATGTATGAATATGGTTATGCAAACCAAGGCTAGTTTAATTAATTGTTCATGTGTTTTTAACGTGAACAATTAATGCAGCATATTATTTTGACATTTTCTGGAAAAGTAGGTAGACCTAAATATTATTTGTTTTCAGTATATATACTTGTCGTCTGTGCGTCACACCTTTAATAATTAATGGCTTGATAATGTAAACTGCATATTTCAATAAAATAAATCTATAATTTTTCTCAGACGTTACATTTTTTAAAAATAAATCAACTAATCTTTGCATATTCAACCTAGATAGATAGGTACCTACTTATAATGTATTCAATAACAATTAGATTCAATTTGAAAATTATTATTTTTTCCCTGTCATTATTGACGAGTTTTTTTACCTAGTTTGATATTAATATCATAATAATTTATATCACTATACGATCTGCGAACATGTATTTTATTGACCATATCCTCCGTAGTCACCTTAATTGGACGATCCGGGTGCTCTTCATCAAAAATGGATGTTCGGCCACGGTTGCATTCATTAAACCAATATCTGATGCTAGTCATCGAAGATGCATGATTATTATAAACGGTATGCAACTTCATTTTGATTCTCTCATACGCCATCCTATACAAAAAAAAAAAATCGAATCACTGATCGATATTGCTCTTTTTCCATGGTTGCAAACAAACTTGTCCGATTTCAACAGCTATCAAAAAAAAACTACTCTATAAATTTATCTGAAATTTTGACAAGCGTCGTTAAAAAAATGGCGTTCACGATGATATACAGATTTAGCATCAGTGACGTCATCAGTTGTTAAACACGGGTATACTTCATACAGTCCTCGTATGACTCTCATATATATATTCGACCAAACATAACACTTAACACTTCTAATCGATTGAATGTATGGAAATGTCAATCTTACTTAATTTATAATTTGTTGGTACTAATACAATATATAACATTGGCAACTAATAAAATACAAAATTATATAAGTAAATAACTTATTTTCTCTGCTTACTATTAATAATTGCTAATACTTAAACATTGATTCTATAAAAATAGAATGTTTAATATTAAGGGAACACATTCTTATTGTGAAGTTGTAATTATTCAGAACATAGGTCTGTGAAGTTTTAAATACTAATTTAATGTATTAAAAAACATATTTTATTTATATTTATATATTTAAATATAAATAAAATATTTTATATTAAATATATATTTTAATATAAATATTTTATATATATATATGTATATTTTAAAACATCACAGACCGTCTGTTCTGAATAATTACAACTTCACAATAAGAATGTGTTCTCCTTAATAATATAAGTTGTATCAATGTATCAAAAATTTAATAAAAATGAATTGATAATTCTGGCGTCTGCAGTCGGTTTACACAAAGGTATTTGTGATTCCGTAAAACCAATGTAGATGGCTTTCAAATAATGGAACGACAGATGTATTCATTTGAAAAAGTGTAACATATAGGTTCGAAAATTTGTCATGAAAAATACTGGCGTTATAGCACAATTGGTAGTGTACTTCCCCGGATTGGAAATAGAGATCCAGGTTCGAATCCTGGTAGCGCAAAAACAATATTTTTCGACAAAATTGATTTTATATGTATAATTAATACATTAAATTAGTATTTAAAACATTTTATTAATTTATAAATTTTATACAAACACGCTAAAATATTACCAAACTTTGAACCATCGACTTTACAATGCGAAGGCGAAAATGTTACCATTTCGTCTTTCGAGTATTCTATTTCTCGAATTAAACCAACATCAAATATATTTATGGTCAAAGTTAATCGAGTGAAACGAAGAAAGTTGGGCATTAATGGGTGAACGATTGAAATAATGCTTAGAATAAAACCATTTAAAAAGAATTATCCGTCGTATTGAGAAAAAAATAAAATTAGCTACATGATCACGTGATCCACAACAACAACAACAACAACACGTTCCTCAGAAATGTTCGCATTGATTCAATCGACCCATTTCCTGTTGACGTGACGGGTGGAAAAACGCAACAACTCGTTCGTTGATAATTCGATTCCGACCATACCGCGACAACCCGAGTCGCTGTTGTATCTAGGGATTGCGATTCCAGTAAACCGGTTTACCGGTGACTCGGTAAATAAAGAAAATGCTATCGTACATTAACGCGCGGTATTACAACGGCATGACAGTTTATTTAGGTGACAGGAAAACGGTAACGTAATAAAGGCTAGATAAAAATTTAGCTACTTGACAATATAACCCACTCTGTTACTTAACTTGACAATAAAATGCAGTGTATGTTTTTATACTAGCCCCAAACGTTATTATATAGTCACAGATATATTAAATTCATTAGACATTGTGAGTTTTGAACTAGATATTGAATTTATTAAACATTGAGAATCTTGAGCTAGAATATTAAATTAGACATACATTTTCTAATATGCATTCCCCGTGATTTAAGTATAAACATTAGTTGTTATTTTATAAGGTTAACATTGCTTGATCTATGTCATCACAAATCGCCGATATATAATTAATTTAATATCACGTGACATAAAAACAAACAATAAAACCAGTTTATATATTTTTTTACTATAGTGCGTTCAACGTATAGAAAGTATTTACTTTGTAAAAGTTAAAACATTCAAAATCATTTGTTGTAACAATAAGTTGTTTATAAAATTCAGTTAAATATTTTCATTTAGTAGAGCTTAACAAAGTAAAATAAAAATGATTTCATCATTAACAATTAAAGCAACCGCTAAAAAATATATAAAATTAAATTACCGGAAAATTATCGGTAAACCGGTATCAGTATAAACTTTTGCTGCATTTCCGGTAATTGAAAATGTCGTTAAATTTCTACTCCCTAGTTTTATCAACGGTCGTATTCCGCCCCGTCGATTCGGCCGATTATGGAAAACAATACAAAAAATACAAATATATATGGGAGACAAATTGGATGAGGTCGTGTGTTTGCAGGGTGACCGAAACCGCGGCGGTTTTATTTTATTTAGCGCCGGCACTCCGCATGAATAATTCAGGTTGTGCCGCTACGGAGCTCGGCCCACCCTGTAGGCACGTATCTTCCCTATTCCTTCAACCGCCCCCGGAGCCGACACAGTCACGCCAAAACTACCTTTGTAAGGGTTTCTGCGTTTGACTTCTGCGGCGTATTTTTGCGTAGAATTTTTTTCTTGTTATATATTATGCAGACCCTCCAATAAAATATTACCAACTGTAAAAAATGTTACCGCGGTTGGTGTGATGTACTAATATGCGGTAGTATAATATGTTTCTGAATTCTTTTTAATTAACACGATCAATAGCATAATATGATGAAGAATATTTCAATGTTTTATCTTCACTCAAATCGAGTGTCTTTTTATTGTTTCATTGAATTATCATGTGATTTTTATTAATATATTGAATTATCATGTAATTTTTATTAATACATTGAATAATCATGTAATATTTACTAATACATTGAATGATTATCTGATTTTTTCTAATACATTAAATGATTATGTGATTTTTACTAATACATTGAATTGTCATGTTTCTATATATAATGCGTTACGTTGGACGACGTGTATCCATTTCATGATTAATTGATTTTTCTAGTTTTTTAATAGATAATTCAATAAATTAAAATATCTTTTATTATTTGTTAATGATACCTAATAAATAATTACGTAATCATTTTTTTTCAATTGAATAATCAAATTTTATTTTTATGATATATTAAATAATCAGTGTCTTTTTTACAGTAAATTCGATAACTTTAACAGCCATTTTTGATGTGTATTTTATGTTTTTTGGAAATGTTAACAGTACAACATCATTTGAATATATTTGTGAGCAAAAATATACACTGGTGACTGGCTATGCATAATTTATCTCACGTCAGGGTATCTTTAACACTTTTAATATAAAAAACATTGGTGAAAAGTAATTTTTCAAACAGTTCATACTTGTATATCGTGAAATATCTTTATTGCGACTGAAAACTGGAAATAATCGTGTTAGGAAATTGTTAAGATTAAACAAAATATGTGTCCATTGTTTGTTATTTGTTTTTTTTTATAAAAGTTTAAAGAAACATGTATCTCGAGAATAGCTAAGGTTTAGTCATATGGAATTGGTGAATGAGGAGAGAATAGTGAGCTAGATATATGACGCAAGTGTTGATGGTGCCAGAAATAGAGGACGTCCGCTTAAGACTTGGCACGACCAGATAAACCAAATACTCGTAGATGGTCCTGTTAGAAGCTTTAATAATCACAAGGTTGTATGAGAAGATGTGTATGAGGCGAAAATTGTGTGTTTGAACAAAAGAGTGTGGCACTCTATTTTCTCTGCCTGCCCCCGCGGAAAAAGGTCAAGATGGTTATTTAGTTAGTTAGCTCCAGGCATTTTATGATAATTTTTTGAGATTTCCCCGAATGACCAAACCATCTTAATATGTGCTCTTAATACTGCTATTTTGCAATCAGATGTAAATGTTTTTAAAGACCTGACCAGGCAAACGTGCAAAATGAACGCCTTGAAATTTGGATCCCATCTGCAATGTCCAAGTGTTGTCATTTCCTAGTCCACATAAAAAAAAAAACAAAAGAAGGGTATCAATAAAAGAAAAGGTGTGCCAACAAACAAAAACCAATTATCATTGGTCAACCCTAAAAACGTACAAAAAGGTCACGGTTTTAGGTACACGCACAAAAAAACTTCATCTCTGAAGCGGGGAATATTATAGTATCAGCCGGCCCCGGCGTAGTTGCAGCCGCTCGTCACACACCACCTTCCGTCCCCCTCCTTCCTGGCTCCGCGCCCGGGTGTCACGTGACCAGTCACTGAATAAGCGGGCGAGGGCGATCCGAAGGCTTGCGGTGACCGTTGCCGAATTCGGTTTGGATATCGTGTAAAGAGCAAACGGCAAATTAATACCACCGACAATATCGTGCGCGATTAGGCCCGAGTGCGCACGATATGTGTTGCCATTGTTTACAAAATGTAAGCGCACGTTTTTTAGGTAAATTTCGACAGAAATTCTGCCCATTGCAATGTACTACACTAGTAATTACTACAAATTTTACAAACTCTAATCTCGGGTCCTCCGCCAATCTTCGCTATGTTACTGCCACTGCTCCGATAATTACGTCTATCTATCAAGACTAGATGTTTTATACGTCATTAGTCTCATGAATACCATTCTATATATGATATATCATGTGTAATTTAATGTTCTTGTTGCGTAGCAACGTAGCAAACATAATATTAGTATTTAACATTACACTTTAATACAAATTTTAGATCAAGTTCTCGACATTATAATAGCACGATATGAATCCTTCATCTTCTTCATTCTGACGTATAACTTTCCATTGTGGTTAGAGACGAGGTTGTGATTTACTATGAAGGTAACCCCAAAGGGTCCCACCATATCCCGGAATCATTTTGAGAGTTGTTTACTCTCGTTTCGATTCCACTCAACAAAGCAACGCATGAAATATTTTACAAAATCTTAAAGCTTGTTTTTGGACTACATTTTAAAGTTAGCTAAGTTCCGGCGGTTATTTACTTTTTTTTCCGTTTCTTTATTAATACAATTTGTCAATACTTAATATTTTTTTACTTTTTCGTATTACATTCAGTTATTAACATAAACACACCTATACAATTTAACTTGAGACTCATTATCACATTAAATTCAGAAAGCAGCCAGAGAGAAGTTACATAAATCATGCACCCCTAAAAGGGGAGGGTAGATGTCACATTTAGTATTGCAGTCGCAGAACTCGGTCACAGTCCGGCAGAAATTCACCCTGTCCAGGTAGCAAGAGGTGCGAGGGAGAGCTAGCAGAATACTCCGTTAGGTCTCTCTAGCCACCGCACCTCCTGGCATCGTCCATCCCAGCAACTCCCAGTGAGAGACCCACACCTTAATAAACTCCTGGAGATATCCGAAATAACTTTAATTTCTTAATAGGTCATTGTTCCGGGGATCCGATGATCTATTCCTTCTAATTCCGCAATCACGTGCATTATTCATAACCTCTGTGATTTACTAGAATAATTTTATGGCTCTCATGGAGTAAATTGGCCACTGTGGTCAAAAATTAATCACTTGCCACTGAGAGATTTCTAAGGCGTCATCCTGATGCTTCCGTGTAGGTTGGGCTTGTCCATTAGCCATCGCTCGCTCGCAGCTTCCCTGCTAATCTCAGCGGAGTGTCTCCTCCCATTACGCGGGTAGATTCAAGGCCCAAATATCTCTTGAATCC
The DNA here is from genome assembly GCA_031772225.1 of Eubasilissa splendida. Classification (NCBI taxonomy): domain Eukaryota; kingdom Metazoa; phylum Arthropoda; class Insecta; order Trichoptera; family Phryganeidae; genus Eubasilissa; species Eubasilissa splendida. The sequence goes on along the minus strand of CM062855.1, from coordinate 13,250,286 downwards.
ACCGCAACGGATATCACCTTATCACCTCTTCTGTGCGGACATCCAAAACCCGTTTATAGTCATACGAACTCTAAATACATGCTTACCGTAAGCTAAACTAGTACTATTCGCTTAGAAATACCGATGATTATCGCTTGTCACATGATTAGACTTCGGTGACCTTGGAAACATGTATTTCTGTACTTATGCAGTGATTTTTAATATTTTGTTTATTTTCTCAGTAATCAATTTGTAACGTAACTTTAATATTTATATTTTCGCATTGTTAATATTCATATATTATTCCCTTAACAACATAAAATGATTTTTAATAGTGCTTTAGTACCATGCTAACACTATCCATCAAGGTTATTAACGATCTGGTGATAAATGTGTACGTCAGTAATAAATAAAATATATATAAATAAATATATTTTTAAGGAGAACACATTCTTATTGTGAAGTTGCAATAAAATCAATTTATCAAAATAAATGTTGCTGCTACCGGGATTCTAACCTGGTTCTCTTCCTATCTAGGGAAATGCATTTACCTATAATGGCTTTCTAATAATGTAACGACAGATGTATCAATTTGAATGTGAAACATATAAGTTCGAAAATTTGTCGTCAACTTACTGTGTTGGTGTATCATAATCGGTTAGGTATTGTGAAGTTGTATTTATTCAGAACATAGGTATATGATATTTTAAATACAAATTAATTTGAAAGATATACATATAAAATCAATTTTATCGAAAAATATAGTAAAAAATATTATTAATTCTGGCGTCCCCTATCGGATTACTCAAAAGTATTTGAGATTCCATAAAAATAAAGAAGATGGCTTTCAAATAAAGAAACGATAGATGTATCAATTTGAAAAGTGTAACACAGAAGTTCAAAAATTTGTCGTCAATGCACTGTGTTGGTATAGTACAATCAGTTAATGCACGATCCTCGGATTGGAAGAGATCCAGATTCGAATCCCGAAAGCAACAATATTTTTCGATAAAATTGATTTTATATGCATATCTTTCTAATTAATACATTTAATTTGAATATAAAATTTTCATTTATCTGTCCTCAAACAAAGTTTGATATCATAATAGTTTTATAATAGATTAGAAAAGTTATCAAAATAATATCTGAAACCTTGCATGGCACGCATTAACTAACTTAATAAAAATAATAAATTTACTAAATTAAATATCACATTATTATAATTTCATCACACACGCCATCTTGTTGAAAATATTTCAAAAAATTGCGTTTTTGCACAAATTATTCAATAAATTAAACGCTCATAAGGACGCTTTATATAAATGATATATATGATATTAAGAAATTTCAGTATTCTAGCTTATTATTTATTTTGAGAATGTAAAATTGTGTAGAATATTAAAATAAATTTCGACGTTTGAGAATTTATTATTTCAAATACATTTCTTACACATATTATTTCTTGTTGCTTCAGTGACTTTTTGAATAACAAAAATACGTTCTTAACTTAGCATCACGCCATTTGTCCGCGATAGAAAATAGAGAGGATAAAGCGCCACACTCTTGTTCTGACTACATCACTCGACTCATACCTATTCATATAACATCATGCATGCTCGTCGATTGTTAAGGCTTTTAACAAGACTATTTTTCAATATCTGGTTGAGCCAGGTCTTTTCGCGGACATCCTCTATTTCTGGTTCCACTAACACTCGTGTCGTAAATCTTTTTTACCATCATCTCCTCGCTCATTCGTTCCACATGCCCAAAGGACCTGTAAAACCTTTTTTATGTCCTGTTCACTGTACAATAAACGATGAACGCGAATGCCGCGTATATTAATTCTTTATTTGCACCGTCCAGCTATCTAAGCCTTATTCCATAATGCGTTAATGAATACTAAAAATAAATTCGAGGAATCAGTGACGTCACAACACACAAAACTCAATTTTTATTTTACGTAAATAAATACAGCAATAACACCTCAACACATTAGTTGACAGCGCAATGTCAAAACTGTGAAATCGTCAATAGCGACTATTATTTATTCAACACTACATTAGGATATAAGGAATATGTATGTTGCGGTCACAGACTAGTAAATTAATAGACATGATATGAAGTGTACATATAGGAGAGGGGTTTGGAACATTATTTGCGGGGCAACAGTAAAAGTATTTACTCTTCGAAAATTAATGTAAACAAGCCGTATTTTTTACATTTTTGCATATTATATAGTCAGCGTTTAATTTTACGTTCCAATCGTGAGTGCCACCAAAATTAACATTTTGGTACAAGGAATTTGCGTTAATTCATGTATATTTATTTGGTGGTCTGTGGTTGCGGTTAAGATCGAATCAGTGTATCAAGTGGGTATGTATGTGAGCACTGGACACTTATATATTTCACCCAGCGTATGGTCAGACTAGAGAAGGTCGAAGATGAGAAAGACTACTCATAGTTGATAGAAGTTTATTAAACGCGGTTTACAGCAATGTGGAGAAATTAAACCGAACGTAGTTAACGGAGCTTGTGATCGGGAAAGCGGCTGCGAATAGAGTGGCGCTCAAGAGCAGGCCTTCCGGACGGCTGCCGGCGCATGTTATTGCTACATGTCGTCGTCGATATCAGGCGTATTCTTGAGACTGTCAAGAGCTCTGGTTTATGACCAGGTATCTACAGAGTGAGTTCAGGGGTCGTCGTAGTGGTGATAATTGTGGAAGCGATAGACCTACGCAAGGTTGTAAGTAGATAAAAATAAATCATTTCAATTATGACAATTAAATTAATACACTGCGCGCCTCATTTTATTTACAAAGTGCAAATAATGAGACATTTTCCACTTTCGGTTACGTCGTAAACAAAGTCGTTTGTATTTTTATAAAAATATTTTAAATAAACTAAAATAATGCCGCAAAATTTATGATTGTAAATAAATATGAAACATATTTATTTCCAAGACCGGGACAGATTAACCGAGTTTTTCTAAGAATTAAGGGAAAATGAGATTTTGCAGATAGCAAAATGTAACTGAAGATGTACAGATATATTATGCAGAATACGGTATTAGGTTAATTCGTTCGATATATCCACGGAATATCCTTACCGAGAAATGTTAAGTATGGATATTAAGATAGTCTTGAGATTTACCGTACGCTCCGAGCGCTTTCAGTCGTGAATTCAGAAGGAGCTTCTTGATATTTGTATATTTTAGCCGGATAAATTATTTTACACGTCTATTTTTTACTCACTTCGTATATCACATAGAAAAATATAGTAAGTTAACATTGTCTAATTTACATTTAATTCCAGAATTGTTAAATAAACATGATTATTTATGCCCCATGAACACCGTATTAAAGTTAGTTCTCGCCCTCTCTGGCAACGTCCCCTAATACCTCTTTTCAGTTCATAATTATATCAATTGACTATTTATCAATAAAATATTTAAGGTTCATCGACAAATAAGTTCCATTATTAATATTATAAAAGTTATCTCTTGTTTTTTTATAGTTTATAGTTTGTAGTTTATAGTTTATAGTTTATATGACATTCTTCTACGTAATGTGCGATATTCATTATAAAAATGTATATTATACAATAAATAATACATTTTTATAACCTTGCACTATCTACATTCAACACATAGGTAGGTACTTTTAAATTAATTTTATTACTATAAATCGATATACGATACATATTTTTTTTTTTAATTATTAAACATAAACCGTCGGTATAATTGATAATTTTTGTAATCTTCAATAATTTTTAAATCAGCAAAAATTAAATATAAAAGAAAAATAATTTAATCTGATATCATTGACGGCAGATACTGTTTGTTTTATGTTACCAAGCAAATTGTCAATATTATATATTTATTTAAATACAAATTAAATTAATTAATTAGAAAGATATGCATATAAAATCAATTTTATCGAAAAATATTGTTGTTGCTTTCAGGATTCGAATCTGGATCTCTTCCAATCCGAGAAACGTGCATTAACTGATTGTACTATACCAACACAGTGCATTGACGACAAATTTTTGAACTTCTGTGTTACATTTTTCAAATTGATACATCCATCGTTTCTTTATTTGAAAGCCATCTTCTTTATTTTTACGGAATCTCAAATACTTTTGAGTAATCCGATAGGGGACGCTAGAATTAATAATATTTTTCGATAAAATTGATTTTATATGAATATCTTTTTAAATTAATACATTTAATTTGTATTTAAAATATCATATATCCATGTTCAGAATAAATACAACTTCACAATAAGAATGTGTGAGAAATTGTATTACAAATTAAATTAATCAACTAGAAAGACAGAAAATATATTTAGTGGTAACTAATAGATTTTGTTTGTCTATCTATCTAGTTGACTCATTAAATTTGTATTAAATATCACAGAACTATGTTCTAAAAATGCATCTTCACAACAGTAATACATTTTTCTTAATTTAAAATTTTTATTATTGTCAAAAATTTCACATTTTATTCACTAAATGATGAATCTCTTAGTTATTATTATATTAGAAATCAAAACTATCTGAATTATTATCGATAATAATGCGCTATCAGGGCGACATCTGTGTTATAAAGTTTTTAGATTTTTTAAATTTTACAATATTTATATTCTGGTCGGATGATGTTCATAGCGTTCTGGATAGATCTAGGTGTTTATTATTTTTACATGAAAATTTACGACTGTAATTTCAGAGCATTTATGACCCCTACAAACTAACTAGAAAGTAACATTTTGGGTGTAACATTTAAGCTTTATGTTTTTATAAATGATGTAATAAAAATAAACAAATATAGCGGACATATTCTGCCAAGTGTTTTACATTTCTTTTATATTACACACGCATGCAAAGCTCTTATCGGTGACTAAATAGATTAGGTAAAAGGTATTGTTGTAAAAGAGAAAAATGAATCGTACATAAAAACGTGAACGCCGATAATGGATCAAATGAGTTTGAATTTACAGGTGTGGGTTGTTCGCCATCCACCTTTATCCAAGCTTACAACGTTTTTACGCAAACATGTTAAAATAATGGCAGGTACTAACGTGTGCGTGGTTTGATATTATACATTTTATATTGTCGGCGGATGTGAATAAGTACTATTTTGGTGAAGTATCAGCTGAGTTTTAGTACACGAGAATTTAATATTATACAACTTCACTTCAAGCACATATTTTTAATCAAAATATAAAATTTTTCATACAAGTTATATTTTCTTTTTGATATTTTTCATAGAAAATAAGGTTTTTTAAGAAAGTAAATTATTATGATCGTTTTATCGATTTTTCGTCGTAAATTATTGACTGACTAATTTATCGACAATATCCTTTTTTCAATACTTATTTATTATTATATAAAAGACAAATACTTTTTAATTTATGTTGTTGATTACTTTAGCGTAATGAAGTACCTATTTCATTATATTATAAAATAATATTGGCCGACGAATTGATATTTCTGGTATGGAAAACAATACGATGTCCTATTGCTTAAGAAAATAACTTATTAAGAAGAACACATTATTTTTGTAAAGTTGTAATTATTCAGAACATAGGTCTGTGATATTTTAAATGTATTAATTAGAAAGATATACATATAAAATCAATTTTATCGTAAAATACTGTTATTGTTACCGGGATTTGAACCTGGATCTCTTTCTAATCCGGGAAACGAAAACAAAGTAGATGGCTTTTTAATAATGGAACAATAGATGTATTAATTTGAAAAGTGTAACATATTGGTTCGAAAATTTGTCGTCATTCCACTGTGTTGGTAAGGCATAATCGTAAAATGCGTTCTCAAGATTGGAAAGAGATCCAGGTTCGAATCCCGGTAGAAACAACAATATTTTTCAATAAAATCGATTTTATATGTATATCTATCTATAATAATTAATACATTTAATTTGTAGATAAAATAACACTTTTAAGCACCCGTAATTAATAGCCACTGCTTACCCAGGACCGTTCTATGAGCGAAAGCTCTCATATCTCTCCTACTCATTCGCCGCCAGGTTGGCATTTTTGGTCTACAAGGCAACCATTCCGTACTGCAGTGCTACATTGCCGCAAAGCAACACGGTATAACTACCACCAAAAAAGTCATTGACTGTCCTTTTAGTGCAGATTATCTAACTAATTTACCATCACGCCGTTTCTCCGCGGGGGTGAGCAGAGAGAATAGAGCACCACACTCTTCTGTCCTGACACAGTTTTCGCCTCATCCACATTCATACATATGCTCATACAAGCTCGCCGATTATTGAGTCTTCTAACAGGACCATCCTCCAGTATCTGGTTTACCTGATCGTGCCAAGTCTTCCGTGGACGTACACTACTTCTGGTGCCATCAACACTTGCGTCATATATCTTTCTGATCATTCTCTTCTCATTCATCTGTTCTATATAACGAAACCACTTAAGTGATTATTTCTTAATATTACTCACTATATGAAGATCAGCTTTAGATTCTTTTTTCTGTCATAAATATATCTGCCACATATACGCCTAAGTGATCTCATTTCCACTATTTTATTTATTTAAATTAATATATACAGAAAAGATATACCTATAAATAATGGCAGACTTCAAATAAAAAATATTATAATTATTGGACAGACAAAAGAACTTTGAATACACAGCTTGAAACAACATTTTTTTATACATTACTAAATATATCAGCAAAATACATATAGCGAATTTATTAATGTGTGCAAGCCTAACAGCAATATCAAAGAAATATATAAATAAATTGTATACTGTTACATAAAATCTTATTGTATGAGATATTTACAAAATCCTTTTAAGTTTAAAGTCTAAGGTACTACTTTGAATATTTGCTAAATTGACCAAAGGCCCTTAATCCAAGAAAAAATAGTCTGGCTGCGCAAAGTTCGATGACTTTTTATTTTTTGTATTCAATATATAATTTGGTATCAATGAAAATTTTCATGTTATCGAAATTATCGCATAATTACTTTTTTTTTACTTTTATCTATGACATGTTAGGTCATTTTCGATTCATACTTTTAATATATATCTGCCCTTATACATCGTGCACTATGTGTGTAACACCCAGCATAATATTAGGAATATAAGAGATATTACGGATTTTTCAGACATACCTCTTGTAGTTCTTATCTGATTTCATTCAAACTTTTCTTAAAAAAATATCCGGTAAATATTTCGGCTTTTGTTCGTTAAGTAGTCTGATTCGCCATTCGTTTTAAAATGGCGGCTATTCAAAAACTTTAAAGATTTGTAACACCGTTAATATGTTTTATGATTAAAAACTTTTTATTCTCCTGCTTTATTCGGACTTAAATATATATATTTTTTTAAAAATTAAGAAATTCGAAATTTTTGTAACCCATGCTGGGAGAGATTTTCATTAATTAAGAAGAAATACAATAATGAGGAATTCAATAAGTTGATTTCATACGGACGAAGTACTCGATGCACTGACAATTTAAGACACTTAATTGCTAAAACCATTATTATGTACAGAATTCTGTAATATATTATTCTTACATTAAAAAATAAATTACCAGTGTCCTAACATTCTCAAAGTCAGCTTAAAATTTCTAGAATAAAATACAAATATTACACAGATATATTAGATATAATTTTTGTTTGTTCATTCAAAATAGATTTCATTGAAATATAGCAGAAGATACAGAAATATGTAAATTAAGGTGGATTGGACACGTCTTGAGCCGAAAGAATGATTACCAAGAGGTATCTTCTTGGTAATTCATGAGGCTATGTGGCCATGGGTTTGGTCTTGATTAGTCAACAATTACCGAAGATGGAAGTGACAAACTTTGGACCTAGGACACTCCTAGGTTAAGAGGGTGAAAATAATGGTGATGTTGATGAAATATAGCATTTTTTTTTTTTTACTGCCAATCTCTTCACAGCCATTTCAAAGTTTAAATATACCATGAGTAACCTTTCTTCAGGTAATTCTAAAAATAATCGATTCAATTTGATAAAACTTGACGGAGGAAGGAAAGCTACATTTTTCGATCTTTTTATAATCTCGTAGATGGTTGCTAATTTTTTTGTCTTGTAAATGGAGACTTCGAAAGAAACAAGACAAATATCTTGACATGGCCACTTAATGTGTCACATTCTGTGTCGTTAATATACTGCTTAATGTACCGGGTTGTTCAAAACTACACAGCATGTTTATTGAATGCTGTGGTTTTTTATGACTGCGGAGATCAGGATAAAAAGAATGGGAAGCGCAACCAAACCCTGACCTTTATAGTTGAAAAGTTAATTATTTCTTTCAATTTGAAATAAGAAACCGTTAATGGAAAATTATCAATGCTATATCTATTTAAAAACATATGCACGTACCGTATTGTTACATCAGAAGTACGTTAAATTAAATACACAATACATATGTTCTGAATAAGTAAAACATTTATAGTGAAATTAATTTATTATCTGTTCATTTTGTATTTATGGTTTTTTATATTAATAATTACCATATTATCAATGAAGTTATTCAAAGACGCATGAATAAGTCAAGAGAACTATCAAAAGAAGTAAAATACATATTTTGGATTGATCTCCGCAATGAAAAGTGTGATCTCTCATAATTCATTATGCTGGGAAATCAAAAGAGGTTATCTTTGCAACGTAACCTCAGAAAATGACCCTGTCTAAAATATCGCTAATCTTATACATCGTGCATACGATAAATCAGCATACTGCAAGTTTGTTGCCAAACTTTGATAGAAGACGCATAGTCTCGCATAGACGCTGTCTCATACCTGACCAATGGGAGCGAGCTTACAGCCCTAGCCCCGCCCCATGCGATCTGGCTCGTCGGCCGCCTGGTGGCAAAAGGGACAAACTGCTACCCAGTCGGGCGTCGTGCGCTCGGGCCGGCAGATTCTGGTTTGTTCTCACATTTTATTGAATAACAAATATATTCCTATACCTAGAGACTACAATTCATTTATTTCGATTCCATAATACAAATTTACAAATTATATGAGAACATACAGTTTATATTGCACATTTATGAATGGTCGATCCTCTCAATATTCTATATTATAGCATCCTTGGTACGGGGGCCTCATGCTCCCGGTATTTGACCATTTGTGTTCGCGGTTTCACCAAAAAGGCCTTTTTCAGGGCCGCATGCCGGCATAGCTCCCGCGAGCGTGATTCTGTGCGGTATATATGTATTAAATTAAATTGTACTGTATTATTCACACTTGTTAAAATGTGTATTGTCCTTACATATTTCAAGCAGGTTATACATTTTTCATGATCAAATGTTGTATCATATTTTGTTACACTTTTTCCTACTTTTTTCTTCTTACTTGTTCTAAATTTATAGTTGATAGACTAATTATGTTTAATATGATTGTTGATTAAAAATGTAAAATGTTTGCCTCGGCACGGGCGAAGCCCGGTGAAGCAGATATTAAATTACGAAATCTACTTACAACATATGATATGAAATAAATAATAATAATTATAATGTTCCAAATTTTTCTCCTATACATATATATATACATTTGATTTCATTTCTATTAATTTAATGGAATATATTTTTAAAAAATTCAATTCGTTTGATAGTGAATAATCGATTCATGCTTATTCTATTATTTTCGGTTTATTTATTTAAAATATGTAAAAACGAGTGCATTTTTAATAATCCTGTATTTCCATAATCGCTGGAGAACCATAAGTAACGATGTGAATTACTTCGGAGGAGGATGAGAATGTAATTATTGTTACTTGTAGTACATTTCCTGTAGAAATTATCTGGTTGTTCGGTATGCGATGAAAACTGTAATGAACTTCTGTGTACAGAGAAATTCACTAAATTGTCAACCCTTCTTGTACCACACTGTTTTGACACTATCATGTTGTAACTAACAGGTAACATAAATGTATTTATGTATAAATGCATTTATACAATAAATATTAAAATATTATCATACGATGAACACAATATTTGGAACAACTTTACAGTCACCAAACAACCATAATATAGTCAATAAAAAATTATCCATAAAATCAAGAATAGACATTATTCGTGGTGTAACATTTTAATTAAAAAAATATACAATTTAAATAAAATAAAATAAATGTTTTTATTTCACATTATTGAATATATATACCAAATAGTTTCGACTCAGGCTCGAATCTTCATCAGGGATGAACAAATATATAATAATTAAAAACAGATTTACAACCAGTTAGAAAAGCATTGAAGAGAGAGAGAGAGAGAATGTCAACTTTAGTTACAAAATAATATTTTTATTTTAAATTATAATTATGTCAAACCACAATGTGTTTGCTTCATGCAAAAGTAAATATAATTTTTATATTGACATTAATGAACAATATCACATTTTCAAATACTTTCAAATACTACGCTATTATCGATGTTTCCAAGGAACAATAAAACCACTCCCACCCTTACGGCCCCCATAGCCAACTGTATTTATTTTAGTTCAATTTATGGAAGGACTGCTCTTCCCAAAACTAGTAGGGATATTGACTCAACAAAGTCAATATAAAAAATATTTATTTTAAAGATCTAGAATCAATTTTTAAAACGCAGTCCCATCTCTTCTATTTCTTTGTACTCACATTTTTCTGTTTCCTAATCAATATGTTCAGTTTTTTTGTGTCTTGGACTGCATCTATGGTTGAATTCAAATATTTAATATTACAATTGACTGAATCTATCCATGTGGCTTGTGTCAGTCTAAATTCTAATGATTTTATGAATCGTGTGTTCTTCCTTCCTTTGTCGGCCCTTTTTAATTTATTCTAGAATTGGAGCCACCCTAAAAGAACCAAAACCAGCCCTTCTCAGCATTTTCATCTCAGTTACATGCGTATTATCTGTCTATTTCTTTATACTCGCCCAATACTCTGACCCATATAACATAGTTGGCTTAACTGCTGTTTTATAAACTTTGCCTATATTGGAATCCTATTAACACTCATCAATAGCACACATTAAGACTTCAGACAAGGCCCTCCACGTGCGTTAATTTTATGTTCTACATCAATAAGTGTTGTACCGTCTGCCGATATTACAGAACACAATCCAAAATAATGGAAGTAATTATTTTATTCTTAAAACAAATAATATACACAAAACAAAAATATAGTATCTATTTGTCAAAAAAAAAAAAAATTGCTACATGTAGCATTCTTTTGTTATGAAATTTTATTCATTTACCTTCAACTTTAAATCATTAAGAATGAATAATATTACAAAATACTTCGTGATTTGTTTTAAATACAGATGCGTACAAAAAATACACGTCACATCAATATTCTTACTATTTTCAAACTAAACTAAACGATTGTACTATGAAAATAAGACTAACTTGCTGATCTCCTGGAGGCGCGAACCCCCGACCACTAGACCACTGGGCCAGCGTCTTAACCACTAGATCAACAAGCAACTCTAGTAGTGTTTGTATGCAGTTATATTCCCGACCGATTATAATAACACCACTATATTGCTAAAACAGGTTCTTCATTGATAAAATATACATTGTGCATTTGCAGCAAGCCATATTTTTTATAATTTGATTAAGACTTAATTGCAAAGTTAATCGCATTTTAATAGCACAGGATAGTATATAATATTAATTTACTTACTTACCATCATGCCGTTTCCCCGCGGGGGTAGGCAAAGAGGATAGAGCGCCATACTCTTCTGTCCTGACACACAATTCTCGCCTCATTCACATTCATACATCTTATCATACAAGCTCGCCGATTGTTGAAGCTTCTAACAAAACCATCCTTCAATATATGGTTTAATTTAAAATTTATTATATACAAAATATTTATCAAATATTTTTTTTTATTAAATGGTGAAAAATTTACAACAGTAAATTTTCGTCTTGTTCTATTGTATATGTTCAATTTGTAACGTGTTCATGTTCCTATACATTCTCGACAAATAATTTCGCGTTTATTTATCGTGAAGGCATCGCAAAGTTATATTTAAGTTTCTGTTTTGTTGCCCGGAAAGAGGAGACACAGAGGAAGGGATCCGAATGGTAAGCTACAGCAAGAAAGAACAGTGCTAAGAATAAGCACGGACGAAAGTATTTATCTGATCAACCGATAAATATTGGAAGTAATTTAGCGAAAGATAAAATGGCCGAAGTTGTGTTGGGTGTGCGCGTGCTTTCGAGGAGACTGAATAAGTTAACTTGTTGAAATTTCTCGGAGCCGAGAGGCCAACTGTCAAGACTTAGAGTAATTGTTTTCTGTAAACAAGTTTTTTCATGTAAACTTGGAAAGTCGATCAAATTAATCTCCATGTGAAAAATAAATTGTGATGTAAGAAAAAAAATGGACTAAATATAGTCTACTATTTATATTTAAAAATTGTTCTGTTTAATCCATTGTTGATTTTTGTTTTTATGGGGAAAAGAATAATTGGCGGTTTGGTCGAATAGACGCATAAAAGAGATTAAGAAAGATATATGACGCGAGTGTTGACGGCACCAGAAGTAGATGACGTCCGCGGAAGACTTGGCATGACCAGGTAAACTAGATATATATGAAAAGATGCATGTATGTGGATGAGGCGAGAAACGGCGTGATGGTAAGTAGTTAGTTAGCACAAAATGTATGGCCCGTTATGAACTAAATGTTTATCTTGTGGTAGTGTTGTACGTGAATCAAAAGGATATGACCCAAAAAACATCCATCACTCACGTATTCATTTGATGAACGCGGAATGTATTGTGTATGTGCGTGGTCAGATCAGGTTAAGAAACAATAACTGCTTGCGTTTGTCACTTGGTTTATTGTTAGTGAAGAGTTACACATACGATTCTTGGAGACGTTGTCTGGAAGGCGGCGGCGAGAAGATTGAAGCCCGAGAACAGGCCTTCAAGTAGGTTGTGGGCGCATTCGTATTGGCACCCAACGTCGGTACTGGATGCGTTTTTACGGCTGTTAGGAGCTACGTTTTACACACCTATATAATAAATTGCATTCAAGATCATCGACAGTGATGATGACAGTGGAGGCGATTTTTATTTTTTATTTTTTGAGTTAATTTATTTTAAAAGAAATTGATAATCAAGTCTCTTAATGTCTGTTACAAATAGTACTATTAACTACAATGTAATGATCAATATAAAACAACAACAAAAAAAGGAAAACAATCCATCGGATAGTCAAATTGGGATAATTACATCTAAAATACATACTAAAACAGTAAAGAAAATTATGTAGATAATAAAATTGAGGATAAAAAAATATCTTATATATTATTATTCCAATATGAAGGGCATGGCTTCCGAGGTCAACGATATCAAATACATAATAGGTAAAAGTGCGCGGCTTTCCCGATATTCTTCTCACAGCAGTGCGAATCTGGCTATGTGGTAAACAGCGTTACACACTTTAATTAACCTAGTACAATTCCGCTTTTATTAATTTTAATTGTTAATCATTCTTGGTAGAGGAGAGAAATAACCGAGATTGGTGTTGTAAATAATGGTGTAAAATAGAATTGGAAACTTTAACGGTCGTTTTTTATTTAATTGTAATTTTTTCATGTTTGTCCAATAATTTTCCATTTAGTAGCCATGATTAATTTGTTCCAATATTTATGTTTATTCTTTTGAGTAATGGATATACTAGTTTTATGTAACCGCCATTGCTGGGAAATAGAAATCACTATATCGACTTTCCATTTAATAATTATCTTCCATATTTCCATTGATACCATTGATATTTATTTCTATTGCTTTTCCTCTTCATATAACTTTTTTTTCATTCATTAGTCGACACCTCAGCTCTTAAACTCTAGGTCTCGCCGTTTTCGAGCAACTATAATTAATATTAAACGTTTGTTAAAAGTTTTGAAATTCTTATTTCTTGATTACGAATAAATATCAATCACCAAAATATCGACAGTAATTTAGAAATAGTTATTTATTATTATATAAAACACAAATACTTTGTAAATTATATTGTTTATTACTTTAGAGTAATAAAGTACCTGTTTCATTATATAATAAAATAACATTAGCCGATGAACCGATAAAATATATCTGGTATGGAAAATAATACGATGTCTTATTATTTAATAAAATAACATAACATAATAAATGTGAAGTTGTAATTATTTAGAACAAAGGTCTGTGTTATTTTAAATACAAATCAAATATATTAATTAGAAAGATATGCATATAAAATCAATTATTATCGAAAATTATTGTTGTTGCTACCGGGATTCGAACCTGGATCTCTCCCAATCCGGGGAACGCGCATTATCCGATTATGCTATACCAACACAGTGGATTGACGCCAACTCTTCAAACCTATATGTTACACTTTCCAATTTAATACATCATTCCATTATTTGAAAGCCATCTACTTTGTTTTTACGAAATCTCAAATACCTTTGAGAAAACCGACAGGAGACGCTAATATCACAGACCTATGTTCTGAATAATTAAAACTTCACAAATTTATAATATCACAGACCTATATTATGAATAATTATAACTTCGCAGTAAGAATGTGTTTTCCTTAATAATATATAAGTTGTATCAATGTGTCCAAAATTTAATAAAAATGAATTGTTAATTCTGGCGTCTAATAAAATGTTATGATTATATAAGTAATTATTTTCTCTACAATTCTTTGTTAACTGTAAATAGAAAGTGCTACCAAACTAACCTTAAACATGTATAAAAACATAAAAGGTAACACCTTCGAGTTACTAATACGAGATTCACACGACATCCGTCGGAAGACCTCTTCAAATAACCTGATGAGTCCCAACTGAAGCAGGTACATCAGAACAATTATACTATACCACAATAAAGGTAAAACAAGACCAACAACAGAACAACAAATTCATAATACGAGGTAACAATGAACACGAAATTCAACCTGCGGAATAGCACATTGTGTACGGGCATACTTACCAACGAGCACGTATAATATTAAATTAAATTAATGCATCCCTACGTACACGTCCATCACTCTAATGTCTTTGAAGTATAGAATCAGAATGAAGTGTTTGATCGTATGACTAAAATAGAATCAGACTATCATCGAAATTTAGTCGCAATGGATTGCTTCACGGGGGAACAACGCGCGTTCTGCGTAAAACAGTTTTACAAAAACAATGATTCTTATGTGATTGTTCGACGCCTGTTTCGCGCTCCCTACCGATTATACAGTCCGAATCAATATCTGAGTGTTTTTGTTTAATTATTGTTTTTATTATATTTAATTAGTGTTTTTATTTCATTATTTTATTTAATAATTGCGACTAAATTTCCAAAAATCAAACTTAATTTAACGGGCAAGTCTGTGAGACGCGAGTAGGGAAAAAATGAATCTGTTTTTAATATCTCTAGGTTAAGATCACTTAAATATGTATCTTTTATATATTCAAGAACAGTATTTAAATATATATTCAATTTGAAATGAAATGTTTTTTGTCTTTATTACGAGTAAGAAAAACATACTTAACGTCAGTCATCTTTTCTTATCTATACTGTCTATGGTATACTATAGAATCAATATATATATATATATTGATTATCTATCCATTTATATGACTTTCTTGACGTCTTGGATGTATTGGATCCGTATGGCTGTATAATGCTTGATTAAAAGGCCAGGTCTGTTGTTTATCTATACTATTGACCTTTATTATTGAAACTTATTATATATTCGCGATTCTTATACATTATCTAGATGTCATTTTTGTTCGTTTTGACAGCTAACTTACAAAGGTGGAATAATTTTAATTACATCGAGATTTTATTTACGTTTGGTTTGTTTTGTGGAAAGCTTTAACATTAAAATATTGATTCAATTGGGACACTGACCGCGAAGTGGTCATCAATGGCCACGTAGCGGCCACTATCCGCAGCAAAGCGGCCATTATAGCCGCCCGCAGGCTACCGATTTCTTACTGCTAATATTCATGTAATGTGTGATTTTTGAAGGGTTAAAGAATACATTTTCAAGTGAACTCATCGGATCCATACAAATTAAAGCGAATTATGCTTCTACATAAAATAGACTTTTTTTAATGTAATATTTACTTAGTTAAATACTTAATTAATCCACATAACCGAAACTACTTAGTTATAAAGCATTGAAGTCTCCTAAAGATATGTTTAAACTTGTTACAGAAAAACTCGCTAAAATAAATTGCAGAGCCAAAGCATAATATTTGAAAAATCATTTAGACAGATATACAGAGAAATGCATGTATCAAAAAATTAAAAATTATGACTACCACCGGGATTCGAACCCAGATATTTATTATTGTTTATAGACTTGTTTAATATAGACTTAAATTATGCCATTACATGCCTATAAATTTTGATCTATATATCATACTTTTTGTAGGATATTTATTTTTCGTATTACATAAGTGTTTTGTACATACATATAGATTAATCTAAATCATACCATACTGCCAAAAGCAAAATATACAATTTTTACATATTTATTGATAAGATATTTCTATGCTTTATAAAACGATACATATGTATTAAGAATATTACATTAATTAATAATAAAATAAGAAAGATATACAGATAAAATAAATTTATCGTAAAAATATATTGGCTGCTACCGGGATTCGAACCAGGAACTTTTTCCTGTCCGGGAAAACGCGCTGATCATTACACCATGTCAGCCTAGTTAATTGACGACAAATTGAATAATATGTTGCAGCTATTTCAAGTTATCACCTTTTATTTCGAATACATTTGAGTAATATACACTTGACAGAACTATGTTCTGAAAAAACTACAACTTCACAATAATAATGTGTTCTAATAATAATAATTTTAAAAAATATATTTGAATTTATTGGTATTACTCAATGCTCTTATTTCAATTTGTAGATGATTAAAGTAAGATGAACAAAGAATTTTGAATTCCATCCAACGAGTATTTTATCCAGAATCCAATTCTGACAAAATACCGCTGAATGCTAAGAAACAATCTATTTCATGAAAAAAATTGGTATTTATGAAATAATAATCTGTGGTTATTATAATAAGGAAATTCAGGGCTTGGGGGGGGGGGAGGGCAAACTTTACCGACTCGAAATCAGATTTCAAGGGCACACGCAACGTATCGAACTATAATAAATTTCACCAAATAATAAATATGTAAATCAAGTGAATATAATATTACTTTCTAAATGTTCAACTTATTAGAATATATAATACAATTATGTTGTGAATTATTTAACAAATATATTCGTGGTACACATACCTACATCCAAAAGTATATGTATTAGAATTATTTTATTTTTTAAATATATTTATTTATTAATCTGCATATAAATGTGCATCATTAAAATTGATATATTTATATTTTAATATTTTATTATGGTTGATTTTAATATTATGTATGCCATCAAATATATATTTTTAACTACCTCATTACGAAATATATTCTTATTTGTTGTGAGATTATTAAGAGTAGAATTAAAATTGCAAAGCAATGTGAATATATACTTAATAAGGAAGGAATGATTTACTATGCAAATAATTTATTTAATATTCAAATACCATTTGAGTTAATGTCGTATAAATAGAAAATATAAATAAATTTAAACATCGCATGCTAATAAGTAAGAGAATACAAACATAATTAAAATGATATAAAAAGCATATTTCTTTTGTTTCTTCTTTTGTTCTAAATGAAAATGCTCTCTTATATGAAGTATTTCCCGAAACATTTTCCATTTTCGAGATGATTTGTTTCTTTTGTTGTTGTTTTACGTACAGATCTACAGATGCTGTAATATAATACTTTGAAGATGAAAGCTTTCGCTGACTGAAAAAGCATGGCTCAATATTCTGGAAAATTCTTTATTTGGTAGCTTTGTCTAAACAGAATATAAATTTCTGACTATCCCTTAAATTGTCAGATACATTCGCATCTTGCGTAATAAATCTGATAACTCCGGCTCACGCTTTGAAAGTATTTGACATATTCAAATTTATTTTAATTTTTCACAAACTCTAAAGCTCAATTTCTAGCGTTTTGTTGGAATGAATTTATTTTTCCGCATTATTCTTCTAAATTCTTCGAGATTTTTCTCATCTTAAAATGTTATAGTTACTTCATTGAAAAATTGATATGAAAACATCTAAAGTTTATCGAAGTACGATTACTTTTTTTTAGTTTCAACAATCTTATTTTCATTTTCGTAGAAAGCAATCACTTTATGGTTTGACATATCAGATTAAATAAAACACAATCACTGTATAAAACTAGGTATTTTAGGGCGTATTGAAAACTAACAATAAATACAAAAATAACTTATATATATACATAAAGGAGACAGAATATACAATTACATGCGAAAGAGAGCGACAGAATATATATACATTTAGACATAACATCAAGGGAGGGGAAAGTACAATGTTGATTTATGTTAAATAGATTTAAAAGAAAACATACCTAATATGGGGCTACTGGATAAATTAATTTGATTATTAAGAATTGCACGACCACTATTAACTACTTTTTTGAACTCAAGGTTCTCTAAATTATTAAACCGGAGGCCAAACCCGTTTTTATGGAGAATATTGACTCCTGGGCTATTATTACGTGAATGGTCTTTTTCAATAATATGGTTGGAAAATTTTGAGAAACCATTACTGTTTGCAAAAATATCTTTACGTAAATATATTTTGACGAAATACATTTCAGAAGTGATTGGTACAAAAGTGAGTCACACCCGACAGCTCAAAGTAAAAATCATTATTAATAAGAATATATCTTCTTCTCCAGTCAGTTCCCTCATTACTAAGGATCGTGACCTATTGATGTCCTTGACGATTCTCCTCCAACTTTCTCCGCAGCCCTCTATAGCCGTTGAAATAGAATAGCGATTAACGCCTTTAATCTGATCAGTCTATCGAGTTGGAAATCACGCTCTTCTCTTTGGTCTACCTTCAGTCACATACAGCTTCTTAAAATGTCATCTCTGCGGGGGATGTATCAAAAAAATTGGAGGATGCATCTCAGTTTTAGACAATTTATCTCATATTATTAATTATTTCAAATTAGAGGCGTAGAAGCGTTTACCTCTAGCACCACATTTCATACGCGATTAGCTACTTTCTCTCACTTGTTTTTAACGTTCATGTTTTCACTCCATAGAGACATATAAAAAAATCAATAGACGTAACTAAATGCATTTATGTCGTTCGTTTTTTTAAAGTTACCAACATACGCAAATATATAAACGAAACAATACCAATAACACTGGAATGTCTAAGTATAGCTTTTTCTCTTTCAAATATTTTATATACATAGTATTAAACATGAACGTGTTAAGAAAATATTTGACAAAATAATTGAACATTTAAAAAACTACTTGAAAAACATTATATATACTCTTAAAAAACAATATTGTATACAGAAATCAAGGAGTATTAAAAACACTAATATATATCATTATTTCAACTGAATTAGTAATTGAATGTCTAACTTATATAATAGCAAACTTATAGGCATGGAAACTTACTAAGCTTGAGTATTCATTTTCACTAAGCTTGCAGTCGTGCACAAAAGCATTACAAAACTCAAAGCTGGATGTCAAGTAAAACCAATGTTTGTATGGTAAAAAGTTCGTGCAAGTTCCAGAGTGAATACATCATCACTTTCTTATACAACGTATTACGAGAATTGTAAAATATTGCAGAATTTTATTTATTTATTATTGTTATTTGACATATAACTGCGTTTTTTGTATGTCAATAACTTAAAACTGCATTTATTTATTTAAACTACAAAACAACAAAATTAATAAAAATATCTTGATTATTTTTCACTCACTAATGTCCCGTTTTCATAGACGCATTTAACAAGACGTGATAAATTTAATTCAATTGGCCCATGTAAAGAACAGTAATCACCGAACTCATTGCTAAACATAATATCAACGGGGCCCAGGAGCATGGGTAGGCCAAACCTAAAATGGGGTTATTTTTAAAGATATATTTGTCCTACAAATCCAAGACTGTAAAAAAATAGTCAATGTAATAGAGACCAATGAAAGAAAATTCTTGAGGTCAAGATCCACCAGGGATTGTAGTCAGTAGGGATGATGAAATTATATTTAAAATTTCTTATTCTCATTTTTTTATCAGACATTATGTAACAGACTAATATATATGACCTTCTCCCATCTTACTGGCAACTTATCAATTCTTTCTTCATAAAATTTGGTGATTTTGGACTTTTGGACTGGAAGAAATTTTCGGAAACCTTTCGGAAACTTGCTCTTCAGTATTGAAGGTATTTCCATTCAAAAAGTTCTGCAAGGAACAAAAAAGGTGATAGAAAGATCTGATGAGTAAGGTGGATGTGATAAAACAGACCATCTTAATTCAAGAGTTTTTTCTTACGCTGTATATGATCTCGCATTGTCGTGTAAAAGAATGATTTTTTTGCGATTAACGAGTGCAGGACGCTTTTCGTGGAGTTTTTCCTGGACTCTTTGTAACTGCTGAACATGTGTATCTGCAGTAATCGTTAAATTTGAATTCAACTAGTGATGTAATATATCTCCCACAATACCACAATAAGATCCCACAATACACACAATAAAATCATATGATCATGAATGTTTGCTTTCGGACCTGGTAGAGTGCCGAATCGGTTATTAGTCCTTCATCGTATGCACTGCATATTTTTCAGCTGTCGCCATAGCACTATTGCCATGTTTGAATTCCTAAAATATCACATGACAAATATGCACTTTTTGACTCTCCATTTTAAGGGGAAAGAATAAAACTTTAATGTAATGTGCACCACACAAAAAAAAAGTAGTCAAAAGACTAACAGAACCTTATTTAGTGTCTAATTAGTGAAAGCAAACTCTCTTTTGTCTCATTAAATCATAGTGGATAAATACTAACAATAGATTGTACCTACTTGTACCGGAAGTTATTTATGACTCATATTTATAATGCACGTTTTGATCACATTACAATTAATACACACCTAGTATATAGGAGTTCGTGATGTAGTGATATTTCATGGATCATTCTTATATACTCGTAACATAAAAATATGAATACATTTACTTCTCTAAAATATTTTTGGAATATATTTTACCTATCGACTTTTTAAACCTCGCTTGATGAAACGCTTGATCGTGCTAACTGCGAGAAGATGGCTTGAAGAAGCTTGTCCACGGAGCCACATCGAAGGACGGAGAGGAATAGAAAGATCTCACACCCGTTGGACCGAACAAGGGGAAAATGCAACTGGCACTTCTATGGTGACAGCCCTTAGATCTCCAGGATGCCGAGAAAACTGGAGGAGTATAGTCAAGAGAGTGAGTACATGGAAATCGCGATCCTCAGTCATGAGAGACCGACGTGGATCATAATTTTGTTACTCGATGGTATCTATCTTATTTCTATCATAAAAATATTGTTGAGTTTTAGTGGAATTAGAGTATTGTAAAAAAATAAAACTTGGGTAGTTTCCAAGAGAAAAAATGGTATCGGATTTATTTGGTTTTTTTTTTTTAGTTTAGAAGATACTAAATTTAAAACAAAATAACCAAATACACAAAATTCAAGAGTGCTTTTACGTAAATCAACAGTTTTATTAATAACAGCATATCACTTCTAGATATTAAAAACAGACAACCAAAAGGTGTCGAATTAAATTAGAACTGACTGGATTATTACTTGTGGTTTAAAAAAGTAACATTAAAATATTAATTAAAACTATTCAAAAGTCGTGAAAATCAAGCTTCGTTCCACTTGAATTGTTTCACGGTTGCTGCACTAAAGACTGAAGTAGGGTACATGTCAAACTTTTCAAAAAGCTTTGCTAAGGTTCCGCTGACTTTGGGAGGCTCTTAATAATTCCCACGTCTTGCTGACGTTACACAAGTTTTTTGAATTCTGAATATAAGTTAGTACCGAACCACTTACCTACATGGCCGTCTCGGTCGGGTAAGAATATTTCTGATTTAAAGTCTTGGGAACATTACGTTCTCATATAACCAAAATTGAATTTCTGTTTTTGTATAACTTGTCACATGTTTGTCAAAATTGACCAACTCATATTAACACACTAAAGTTAAATATTTTAATTTTTAAAAATAATTAATAAATAGGTCAAAGAAAACTTTACAAACTCTTTATTTTATTTATTCTTCGCTGAAACAAAAATATCAGGCAAACCTTGGTTTACTCGATAACTGACCGCAATCTAATGCAGTCATAAACTTTAAGTTGTCTTTTCATATTTGTTTATTATTCCGAGACTTGAAAACTATTTTAGTAATTATTAATGCTTGCATGTGTATCAAATATTTTTCAGTATATCTGTGAAATTTATTTGTCTAACCATGAGCAATTCTTTAAAAATTAAAATATTGGAGATTTTTGCTCGTTTCAGACGTGATCTCGTTATAAGAGTGCTCGTTTTAACCAGGTTCGAGTTTGAGATGTTTAAAGATATATTATTTATTACCTTATACTAAATTTGGCTACACCCTGTGATTTAAATGACGTTCTCAAAGCATTCTACATAGAGTTTTCAATGAAGTCGTTCAATTCAAGCTGTTCATTCAATTAACAATTTCTATACAAAAAGTCCGTGACTTGGAAATACATTTTGAACGAAATATAGTTACACGAACTTACAACCAATTTGCTATATTCACAACAATTTTAAACTAAACTATTAATCAGCATTTTTAAATCAATTTATAAATTGTAACAACGCGTAATGTGGATGAAATATATCTCAGAGACTAATCTCGAAAGCGCGTAAAGGACAGTACAGAGTTGAGCGCGAAGCAGATTGCCACATGTCTGTTTGAAAATATAATGGTGTAAATGATGCTTACTGACCTTCACCGACAAATTTCTGAGATGAGAAGTCTTCATGGAAACACACTACAATTGAAATCTTTATATATTATGTGTTTCACACATACCAATTATTATTCATTAAAAATTTTAAAACTATTTATATACCTGTGTTCTCGCACAAAGATTATTTGAATATAAGATTATTGGCAGGAAAAAATCATATTTTCAATTTTACATACAATAGCTGATAGGTACCTTACCTACATTCTGGTATCAAATTAAATTGTCGTCCAACAACATCCAGATAACAATAATTTTTCATACCTATCTTGTTTTGTGTTAGAAATATGCGCGCGTATGACATAATCACTCGCAGGCCATAATTAAAAATGTGATATCCCTGAAAACTGCGAGAATTATTTTAATGTTGATGATTGATTGATATTCGATATGCTTGTTGGATTAGTGATCTAGTGGTCGGGAGTAAGAACCTTATTCCATGATATCAACAATTTGGTCCTATTTTATGGAACATGGTAAAAATATTGATGTGAAATGTATTCCTGTTAAAAAAAACGGTTTTACTAATGATTTAAATAATTAGAATATATTAACTACTTTAAAATGTATTAAATCTTTCTATGTATTCATTGAAGGGATCGCGCACCGCATTCAAGCAAAAACGATGTGCGTTACTAAAGATTATGGAAAATAAATATAAATGAAATAATTTTTATGTTATAAAAAGTTGATATAAAATTCTAGCCGTTATTATACGGATTTCCTTATGATACAGCTAAAAAAAATATTTCGACGGTGTCTGCCTTTAACATCATAACAATGTTTCACGTGCTTTAAAATAATTTAATTATTTGCGCGCATCCAATTTGTTTGTCCAATCCGCATAGCAATCTTATTGAACTGAATATTATTTCTATTGAATCTGTATTATGTTTGGAAACTTTTAACATCTATAATTTAAATGCATTTGGCAAATAATGTTTTTTTTTTTACTACACCATGTTTCTTTGAAAGGTTTTAATTTTGCTGAGAATTGCACGCACACGTTACTCACATGATTGACATTGTTAGTATTAAATTAATAAATGATACTCTATAGACGCGAAGTCTAAAATGTATAATATTGTAATTCTTTCGATTCACATATACCGCACACGTTCAAGATCGCCAATCGACTGATTGGCGGCGGGCCGGGAGGGGAATGGAATGGACATATATTTATTTATTTGTGTAAATAAATATATGTTCCAAACAATAGCATAACCTAGATTTATGATTTAATTATTACTGCGCCATTGCCTGAGAATATTAATTACCATATTCTCAATCTTATAACAAATCGAGTATATTTATTATGACTGTGGACATGGGTCCCCAACTACTCATCAGCAGTACACAACAAGGAGCTGGGCATACCACGTGTAATCAAATCGTTTCAATCTTCGACCAGACAGCAACAACTAAGAGATTTAGGCTATATTCGAGAGTGCTTTCACTTAACCTTACTAATTACAAATTGACTAATACCTAAACTGGAGAAAACATATTCAGAATCTCATGAGCCGAATAAGAAAGCTTGCCTATTTTTTTAGGGAAGTCAGAGAAGTCGATACATCCTTGAGAAGAATTATATACACTGTGCCACTCGCTACTTAACTACGCGATTGTCAGTTGGGGTGGTGCAGCTTGTAGTATTCTAGACTCCAAGCCAAAAAAATGATTTTTAGATGTATTCATAAGAAACCCTTTCGCTATCCTTCAAATAAACTCTTCAAAGAATGTCACGTCCTAGACATCCGTCAAATGTATATTCTTGGTATACTGAAATACTTTTACCGGCATAAACAAAATTACCAGCAAATTACGCACCCTCACTTAACAAAGACACGGGTTAACTGTCACTATCTTGTGCCAAAATTAAGCAAAACTTTTACATAAAAATTCCATTTGTTTCTAGCACCAAAAATATACTACAGTCTAAATACAAACGTGAAAAATTGAAACCATAGTCTTGCATATTTTTCACGAAAAGTACAGTTCTGGCTCCAATGGGAAGAAATTACGACCGAGAACTTTTAAAGGTCTAAACTTAAGGTTAAAACTGCTACAACAGTATATAGAAATACCTAATTTCATCTTGTTTTACTCTTTATATATCTTTCTATATGCTGTTTAATTGTATCTTGTTCTACTCTTTATATATATATATATATATAAAAATAAAAAATTCTTATACATTGAACATTGGACTTACTTTAAGTTTTACGTTTAAATTATATATTATTTATTTGCATCTTACTTTACTCTTTACATATACCATATATTACATCTTATACATTGAACAATGTATTTACCTAATCTAATGACATCTTGTTTAACTCTTTATATATATAATTTTGTAGATTGATCATTGCACTTTGTTTACTATTATACCGGAAGAACACTGTCTACTATAATACAGTTAGATACTAGTGTAGCAGGCAGGGCACCCAAATATATGTCTTACTTTGCTCAAATATTTATCCGATTATAATATAACACACTGTACTAAGAATCTTTTTTTTTTTTTTTGCACGAAGTATTCACAATCTTTTACTTAATATTTTATTAATCATAATGTAACTTTATAAATACTGATATCAAACCACCATCTAATAGTAGGTGACCGCTTTATTTTAATCATCCCTTTGGTGCCTGAAAATGATTCCAGATAAAGCACCACTACTGAAAAAACCTGAAACAACTAAAGTTTTTGGGTGGTTGTGCTTCAAAAATATGATAGGAAGACACTTTAAATCATGTTATGTTACGTTTATCACGTGTTTGGACGATACTTTGGAATACCTTGTAGAGTCCATCATAAAGACTAATGTCACTGGTCAGCCTCAGACACACTCAGCATATATAACGCGAAAAAGTCTGCCCATAAATTTACATAAAATATGTTCATTTTTAAAAACACTTTATTTTATAATCCGCGTATTTTGGGAAAATTTAGTTACACTTTTCAAAGGAGCAAGAAAAAAAAATTAAATTCCAGATTAATAGGTAATTAAAATATGTAAATCTTAAACTATTTTAAATGTTTTAAATTATTCTATTAATTAAGATTATGTTTATTAAGAAATTGAAACACTGAAGTATTAAATTAATTTTTAATTGTAAGTATTGTAAGATTGGAAATATTAAAACTTTTTTTTTTTAATTGTTGATGCTATAACTAGATGAAAAAGAGAATAAGAACAAAAACTGTAGATATACACATGTGTACAATATTTATAGCTTTACAAAATTTCGTATATAGAAATTAGACACAATTTTGTATCTAATTTCTATATACGGAATTTCTAATATATTAAATTAGATAAGGGTGAATAAAATTACAATTGCGAAATTAATTGTCGCTACACTCATAATTGTTCACGTTTAAATTATTTAAATCTCAATTATAACAAGTGAAATAGAACATCCTCTACAGTCGTATATCGCACCATTCTTTTATTTAAAGAACATTTATTATAAGGTATTTTACGTATTTCGTACGTAACATATATTATAATAAATATTCTGTAAACTATTTGAAGAGTCTTTATATAAGAAAGTTTTAAATTTGAGACATAATCAATTCTGAGTAAGGGTATTAATAATTTAAACTAAGTTTAAGCTTACGCAATGAGAATAAAAGTAATTTTCTAGTAAAATATCCATTCCTGAACTTCTTGGTCTTTAAGTGAATAAAATCTTATCACTGTTGTTTTTAATAGAGATACTCTCACGGAATACGTGTCACATTAATATTCTTACTATTTTCAAACTTAGCTTAACCCTTGTAATATGAAAACAGGACTAACTTGTTAGTCTCCTGGAATGAGGCTCGAACCCTCGACCACTGGATCACTAGGCTAGTGTCTTAACCACCCGACTATCAAGCACGTTACTGAATTAAACAAAAATCACAAAAAATAAAGTCAAATATATTTTCTTTAACAAAATAATTAATTACTGAAATGTAAGATATTCAAATGATATTCTAAAATTCTTGTGAATATTTTTTTTATGTCCGTTTATAAAATAAAAAGCTTTTGCGATTGATTTTGTTTGTGAGCGTTTACAAAAAATTTCCGTAATAGGAAACAAATTACGGCCATAAATCCAATACCCGAAAAGACGCCAGTCTAACATTTCATAGATTGGATCGGCGCCTATAAATCCGATAGAGCACGCCCTCGGAATACCTCCAGGCTTTCCGTACCCCAATACTTTAGCGAATCAAAATGGTACTCCGATCCCTGACCAGGGCCGGCGCAAGTTTTTTTTTGCCATTTGTGTCTTAAGTTAATCTCACATTAGAAGCCATCTTATTTCATTTATTACAAAATTTTATTCAATACACCTTGATAATGGGCGGCAATACGAGTTAATAATAAATTAACACATCTCCAACCACTATTCCTCCTATCCTCTGCTTAATAAATATGTTTAATATATATGTTAACGTGAACTATCTTGCTTAACTTCTTATTTAAATTGTTTGAAATAAATTCTTATTATTCTATTCCGAAAGTAATTTGATAAATTCTCTCAAAAAATTATGTAAATAATGCATTAATCCTACAATAAAAAAAATATGTTTCAGTTGATCCTCACTGACGTGAAATTGGTTGAAATGGTTTAACGAAATAAGTCACTTTGCCAATTAGCACCACCATTTTTACGTTTTTCGAAATCAATAAGTAAGTTATCATTATTAGAAGAATTATCTTATTGTGAAGTTGTAATTATTCAGAACATAGGTCTGTGATATTTTAAATATGAATTAAATATATTAATTGGAAAGATATACATATAAAATCAATTTTATCGAAAAATATGTATATCTTTCTAATTAATTAATTTAATTCATATTTAAAATATCACAGACCTATTTTCTGAATAATTACAACTTCACAATAAGAATGTGTTCTCCTAATAATAAAGTTGTATTAATGTGTCCAAAATTTAATAAAAATGAATCGATAATTCTGGCGTCTGCTATCAGTTTACTCAAAGGTATTTGAGATTCTGTAAAAATAAGGTAGATGGCTCTTTCAAATAATGGAACGATTAAGTGTATTAATATCAAAAAGATAACGTATAGGTTCGAAAATTGTCGCTAAAAATATTGTCGCTGTAGCATAGTTGGATAATGCACTTTCCCCGGTTAGGAAAGAGATTTAAGTTCGAAAACCCGGTGGCGCAACAACAATATTTTTCGATAAAATTGATTTTATATGTATATCTTTCTAATTAATATATTTGATTCATATTTAAGTTATCATTATTATCCCTCAGTCTCAGTCAATCAAAGTCTCAGTCAAAGTTATATCAAAACCTGATCATCCAAAATATGCAGAATTGTGGGAAAAATCACGTTTCTCGAGGATCACAAAAATACAACTAACGTTATATTTCCGCAAAACTTAACTACTTCCAATATTAGTTGTCTAAAATTTCTCAGATGAATTTATCTTCTTGAGTGTAACTAATAGGTCTGCTATAACCAACTCTCGGCAAAATTCCTTCATACAAGTAATACGCATCGCATTTATTTAATTCGGTGTTCAGAACTAACGGTGTTGACTAATTAATTTGTAACTTAATTTATCATCGAATCCTTAGTTTCCCTAGTAAAGTTAAAGACTTAATTTCATCCCTAAATATTGTCAAGATATTATTTATATATTTTAACGGCTACAATATTATAATAAGTTTTCAGCTCTATAAAAAGCATATTTATATTTTTTTATCCATGTAGAATGTAGTTTTATGTCAAGTTTCGATGTTGTTAAAAGTGTGCTCTGCTATTTCAATATATTTGTTTATGGTTGTGTATACGCTAGGTATTGGAAAAGGTTCATTGTTCGATATTTTATTTTTGAAATGAAACATTTCAATATTTATGATATGTTATGAGACATCATCTTAATTTTTGTAATGCAGAGAAATTAAAGCCCTGGAAGAATGAGAACATGACTAAAGAACATGAAGCAAAAGTTTGGTCTGTCACTTCAGAGTTTTTCCAGGCCGTGTAAAATGAATCCAACATGATAACCAACGGAAGAAAGGAAGATTGTTTGTCTAACCTAACATAACCAAAGAACCATCTAATTATATTACATTTGTACCAAATGTGTTCCAAATTGCCAAGATGTGCTGAATAATTCAATTATTTAGGTCATGGTTCGATGTCAGCTTTGCCTGGCAACACGGCCTTGTTAAGATATGCAAACATGAAAGCAATTATACTTACTGGGCAAATTTATTCAGGATAGAAGATTATAATACGATATTGAGAAGGCAACAGGCTGCTGCAAACAAGCCTAATGGCACTTTGTACTTTGTTTTCCTTCCTAGGTACGGTCAGTACTGAAAACTATGCCAAGTGCCGTTTGAAGGATGATTTGGTGCTATGTTTCGCACCCTCATTAAGCTGTATTGCAAATTAAGTTGCATTATATAGATTTTCATCAGCGTGCTTCCGGAATATTAAATTCTGTCTTTAATGGAGATACCTTTAATATTTTTAAGCTTTCATCGTCCTACTTCCACGTAATGAAATACAATTATAATCAAATTTCATCCACGATGATCCCACACGACTGAGTATTGTGATATTCACCAATTAAATTTGCGAGTAATTTTCAATATCAATCTAATTAAATAAATTAAATATGATCATTAATTTTGATTTTATCATTCTATCATTCATAATAAATATATAGGGTTATAAAAAATATGTGGAGACCCTAAACGCACCGCACAGTTATCTGGTTGGTAACCCAGGCTCGTATCAACCTTAAAGGTACAAGCGTACGGATCTGCAAACCGACAACAATACATCGCATCGGGAGCTAACAATAACCACTTCTAACCATAAGTCACTTCTCTTTCAACCACAACTAATCAGCAGACTCTTAACGTCCTTACGGTGTCTATTTATCTATAATTGTGCAACTACCTTAAACGACATAACTGTAAGTCACAATTATGATATGAAAACATTTTGTGTATTGTATTATTCAGATTATCGGTTATGCTACAGTTTCGTAGGCTAGCCAGCCGAGTTTCAGAAGATTTAAGACAGCAGGGAGAGCGACCATCGGTAGAAAAATCGGCGAGTAACAGCTCAGTTTCACAAAGATTAGAGTATTTTCATTTATATAGAAGGTTGAATGAATATATTCAACAAACCAATTAGAAAATCCAGGACTAGCTATCGAAGTTAATTATGGCAACCGTTATAAATTCTGTGTTTTAAAACTTTTCATCTCAATTTTGACCTGAATTTTTTTTTCTACCTTTACAGTCTGCTTTAATATGCTGTGTGGGATGTAAAAGGGCCATTAAGGGACCTTTTGACTAAATTAAATAAAATAAGTTTTACCGACATATAACAAACTATTATTACGACTAAAAGATAAGATCTTGTAACCTTCTCGAACGATCCAGACAACCTTCAAAACAGAATACAGACGCTATCAGAAATTATTGATGGAACAGGATTGAAGATAAACATCTCAAAGACTAATGTAATGATGTATTGCTTTGTTGAACTCAAAGTCTTTCATGTTATGCTTGTGCAGTCAATAATTATGTCTACATAGAAAATCAAATTTTTATAACTAATATAGGGTGTTCAGCGGAAATTTTTTAAAGTAAACATCAAGGTAAGGTGAGATAAGTGGGAGGGGTTTTTAAATAATGCGCAATCCGCGTAAATCTATAAGGAAGATTGCAGCCTGTACTGAAATAAAAAAATCAACAGTGCACGTTATTTTGAAAAAGAAATTACACTTTTACCCATACAAACTGCAAGTCGTGCAGTTTCTCAACGAAAATGACTATTTTTTACGTAAAACCTTAGCGAAAACGATGCTGGAACTTTTTGGAATAGCACGAACGCTTAGAAACATATTGTTTACTGACGAATCACATTTTCATATCGATGACTATGTTAATAAACAGAACATGAGATACTGGTGCCTCGACAACCCAAGAGAACGCCATAAAAAATGTTTGCATTGTCCAAAAATGACCGTGTGGTGTGCAATTTTTTTATTTTTTTAACCAGCGAGAGACAGTCACTGCTGACGTGTATTGCCGAAAGATCAACAAGGTTATGGTACCGCAACTGCCGCTATTTAACAATATAACACCATTTTAGTAAGACGGGACCACTCCACACACGGCTACAGTTTCAATGAAAAAGCTGAGGGAAATTTTTCCCAATATATTAATCAGCAAATATGAGACATACTCTGGCACTTCGGTCACCAAACCTTACACCGTGCGACTTTTTTTTATGGGAATACCTTAAGTCAAAAGTTTACAGCAACAATCCTCGAACAACTCAGGCCCTACAAGAAAATATCCGCGTGAAGTTGCTGTAATAGCATTGTAGTTTTTTTTTAAATTTAATATTATACTTGTTAATTTTCCGCTGAACACCCTGTATTAATTACAGAATAAAACTGGGCTTGAGTGTATTCAGTAATTTAATATGATTTTCGAAAGTGATCTCTTCTGAGTTTAAAACGAAAAGTATTAAATCAATGTATATTTTTGCACTTGAGATAAATAGACTCTCAACAAAAGAGAGATCAAAAAATTATAATAACGGCAAGGAAAGATGTATGATGGTCATTACACAAAGAGTCGAGTAAAACATGTGGATAAGATAACCGACCAGAGTAGTTGACATAATTGTGAATACGCCAAAAAAATTACTGACCCAACCAGCTTAAAAAACCAGCTGGAGTGACGAAATCGTCAAACCGTGCGAAAATATGTGGCACTGAATAACAATGACAGAGAAATGTAGAAGACACCTGGAAAGGCCTTCATCCAGTAGTGAATAGAAAACGGCTGATTATGTTAATGATAACTAACTGTGTGCATATAATTTTTAATTAAACATAAAATTTTAATATAACGAATTGTTAGTAATGCATCTTCCCCGGATTGGAAAAAGATCTAGGTTCGAATCCCGGTAGCGCAACAACAATATTTTTTGATAAAATTAATCTTATATGTATATCTTTGTAATTAATACATTTAATTAGTATTTAAAATATCACAGACCCATGTTTTAAATAATTAAAACTTCGCGATAAGAATGTGTTCTCCTTAATAAAAAATATTCTCACCTATGGCCATCTTTTAGTTAATCTGTGCGGTCGAGCCGGCCCTGCGTATGACGAATCAAAAACGTCTTACCCTCCTCAATCAACGTAATCTAGACCAATCATATTATCGATTAAAACAAGTGAACGTTATAGGTTATCCACGATGCCGAAGGTAGGATAATCTAATGTACCTCAATAAAGACAGAAGCCACTCAATCGTCTGGTAAATCGCTTTGATCCTCAATCATACTAATTTTTTATTTAATTTACCATCAATTTATTAGATTTTTTTTCAATGTCCTTCTCTTTAAGATATTATCCTCGATAGAAATGTAATTTTGAGTTCTATTAGATTGTTTCGGACTTATGTATTTAGAGTCGACTAATGTATTTTCTAATATGTCTCTACTATAATAATTCTACTCAGTAGCAGAAAAACAAGCCACAGGTCCTAGAAGCTTTCAAAGCGGTCACAATAACCGTTCGCAGGGCCTAGCAGCTTTTCTGCTAGTAATTATATATTGTCCTTGTTTAACAATAAATTTGATTTTTTATTTTCAAAACTTTGTTTATAATTAACCACTTAATTAGTTGTTTTTAAAGATCAACCGGTTTTGAAAATCATTAGAAATAAATATTGCATGTAAAATTAACCAAAATATTATAAATAACCAACTTAATTTAACCACAAGTCCTATTCAAAAAAAAATCTAATAATTTTGTATCAAGTCAATTTTCACATCTTTCATCGTAACAATTTAAGTTAAGTACCTACAAAATTATTTTTTTAAATAATAATTATTTGTATTGATGATTGGTGATGATTTTGATGATTGACTATCGACAAATTACATCCAAAGATAAGCTGTGAGATGACAAATGGTTAATATACTTGCCAGTCGGAAGAATTCATACGATTTCACTATTGTATGTTTTTTATTGCTCGTTAAAAAGACCATTCGTTTTAAATTGAATATATAAACTTTAAATATATCAAGATTAAAGTTTAAATGTATATTTGGTTATCTATTTAAAAGAAATTCTATTTTTCAAATATTAAAAGAAAAAGAAAAATATAATTTTATTACTGAAAATCGTACTAGGTTTAAATTTGTATTTTCATACTCAAAAATCAACACATCATTTGCACAACACCACTATACGCACCTACGAAAAAAATAATTTAACAGCATACCCGAAAACATCAGGAAGATTATATAAGAAATATTCAATTGTATTAAAAAAACACTTTAAAGATAAACATATACCCCGAAACTTATAATATTTTTATGTCGCTATTGCTATTAATTTATTATATTTTATTTTATTATATGCTAGTTATTGTATACACTTCTCTGCACAAGCATATGCTTTCAAGAGGAGTATAGCATGAAAAAAAAATATTGTTCGTATATCAGATTAATAAATAAATAAAAATATTATTTTTTTAAATCTTTCACACATTGATTATCTCAACAGTGTTTTTGGAGTTAGTGACTTCTGCTTGCACGCCCATGATATGTAATTAAGATGATCTTGTAATTATAAGTGAATCATATACATACATATATATATTTTTAAATATATATATAAATAATGTATGTATATATATATATGAAACTGATGTTTCTTCATCGTTAGATAGTTTTTTATAGATGGTTTTCTTGAAAAAATCTGGGATGACGTTTCCTCACATGCTATTGTCAAGGATTTACCTCCAAAATTATAAACCTTAAATTAAATATATACGAGTGTAAAGGTTTACATATTGGCACATTTTCATAAATATGAATCGTAAATTTATGATAATTCTATGATGTCCATTATCATGACGAAGGAATCCAATCCCAATATCATGAATAAATATGATGTGACACATGATTATGTAACCGCCTCATATTATTCTTACAATGAATGGATAAATAATATTTTCATACAAAATTAACGCAAATAATTAACATTCTATGTCATATTGATAAAAAATCTATTTGTCGAAAAATTATATCGACTATGGTGAATATAAAAAGTTTTTGCGATATTTGTGTGCATTTGTGTTGTAAGAGATCAGGAACATTAGATGTGCGAATGATCATACGCCCCCAAACGCGGCTTATCATTATTGTTCATATATTGGCAGTATTCTTTTGGTTTTTTTTTTTAAATATACATGCGAACACGGAATACGTGTCACATCAATATTCTTACTATTTTTAAAGAAAAGAAAATTTAAATGCTTGTACTATAAAAATAATACTAACTCGATGGCCCCTTGGAACGAGGCTCGAACCCGCGATCACTAGATCACTAGGCGAGCATCGCAACCAAACAAGCACGTCAGCCGTGTAGGAAAAGGCTGGTATTTATGACAGTGGCGGATAAAATGAAATACTTAACTTAGAATAAAGCACCGAGTATATTATTTTACGTTTAAAATGATTACAAATATTAAAGTAAAATTTGCACAATGAATTGCAGAGCTCGGAGTTTAGAATGTTGTCGAATCGGTCGAATTGCGCGTTGCTTGCGTAGACTCTGTCGGGTGAGTTCAGCGCTTTATTCTGCTTTCCATATATGATGTGACGTTTGAATTCACGTGGTAAACCGCAGCTACCTCTTCAACCGACATGAGCCTAAGCAGTAATTGACTGGGAAACGGACGTCGGTTCGAGGTGGGCGACCGAGAAAACTTCCGCACGGGCTATGAGAGTGGCCCCGCCGCTTACCCAGGACCGTTTATAAGCAAAAACTCCTATTTGGTCCCTCTCATTCCACCGCCCGGTTGGCATTTTTTAAATGCTAATAGGCAGCTGTGCAATTCCGTCTGTCACTTAAGCGGCATATCCGCCATCATAAACACCCTCATTGTCCCCGACCTTTAAATTTATTCATAAAAATGAACAAAATAGATTTGAGGAAAACATAACAATATGTAGACAGAATCATTGAATTCCGCACGGACTGCCGTGGTGACAGGCAGCATGAATAATTGTGAAAGACGGAGAATCTAAGGGTTTTCACGCGGTGATCGGAAGAATATGGGCCCCGTGTTCATCCACGTAATGAAGTGATTGCCAGTCTAGACCTGTGCGTAAATTATGGGCAGGGAGCCGTGTAACGGATTCAGGTTTTTTAACTAGGTCTCATGTAAAATGGTCTCCATATGATGGAACTTTGATCTGGGCGCGGGTCGGCTGGAAAATGGCCGTCGCCATAACCCAACTGATTGAGTAATAATTTGTGTAACCGAAGTCATGTCGTGTGTCTCCGCATCGGTCTAAACAGCGGCGAAGTTGTTCGGAAGAACATTTGGTGTAAACCGAAGATTTGAACAGTTTGTTGATATAATTATTGTATGTAATTGTAAAATCCAATGTTAAATTAAATGTTTTTCTGCCAGATACAATATCTCGAGCCAGTCATTCTGACATTTCACACACACACACACCAACAGACTGAGCTTTGCTGGTGACGGTACTTCTAGTGCTCGATCCGGTTATACATATTATTATAATAACTATCTCTTCGTAGCGTCGGCATCGGCTGCTTCTTGTTTCAAGATGAAGGTGCCGATGGTCATTCCCAGAGGAAGAGCTAAGTCCTGCTGAAACTAATCGCTTCAGAGGTGGATATTACCCATGTCAGGGAGTCTTATCTCTTAACTGTCCAGTAACTTACTGTCTAAATACAATTATTTTTCATCACTAATATATTGAAGACGTTTTAAATGTATTAAAAACACAATAGTTATAAAAAAAAGTCCTGATGCCTTCTAGCTGGTATTTGTTTATTTATATGGTATATTTTTATAAACATTTTTTATGCTTAATTAGTATTGCATCTGTTTTAGAGTAGATGCATTATTTAGATTTTTCATATTTAAAAAACTGAAGATAATTAATTATAAAATAATATATAATTTTATTACTCATTTTAGCTGTGAAATTGCATTTTCAGAACATAAAAATGTGTAAAATTTATTCTCATTAATATATAAGTTATATTAAAGATTCCAAATTTAATAAAATATATTAAATAATTTAATTCTCTCATATCATATCAGATTTTACTCATTTATATTTGAGATTCTCTGTAATATAAAGGGGATTGCTTTTAAAAATGGAATGCTGGATGTTTCAATTTGAAATATTACGGAACATAAGTTCAAAATTTCTTGAAAATGTATTGGATTACTATAGCGAAATCGGAAAACGCGCTTCCCCGGATAGGAAGAGATCCAGGTTCAAATCCCTGTGGCAACTAAATATTTTTTCGATATATAGATTTTTTTTTGTATATTTCTAATTGATTTATTTAATTTGTATTATAATTTTCTTTCATTAAAAAAAGTTTATTCTATAATTATTTTATGACATGTTTAACAAGTAAATTGCGTTAACCAAAAATTCCGATAGTCGCACCACAAAAAGCTATTATTTGATATCTTCTCTTCGATCGCTCACCATTGCCGATTGCTTCCGTGAGTAGTAAATATGAAAAATGCGAGCAATATGTAGGTACTATGATACTTTATTACTTCGATAATCGCCCCCTTGAGCCCCCTCGAGCCCCCGGAGGCCTCTGCGGCGCGCGTGATTGCCCCCTAATGTATGGTCTTCCGATATTTCGAAACGATACCCTGGAAGCTGTCACGGCTTGTGATAAAAATCTATTACCAATTTCACTCACACATCAAACATTATATTGCCTGGTTTACACCTAACAGCAATATTTTATTTTATCAATATTATTTTCCTCGCTGCGTCATATCGTTTAATTATGCATCCTTATTCGTAAACAGTACCTAATTATTTTTTTAATTTACTATAAACAAGGACATAAATAAATACTGAAATCTCACTGAATGTTTGAAACAATCTACTAAAGATGTTTATGGTAAATACGTAATAACCACGGACCTGTAAATTAACAGACAATAAATAAATATAATAGAGGAATTTGGAATATTAGTTGCGGAACGAGGGGCATTCTAAACACATTATTTGTGGAACATAAATCCAATAGTTTATGACACATTTATGCAACAGTAAAAGTATTTACTCTTCGAAAATTAAATCTTTGTGTAAACAAGAAGTAATTTTTCATTAATGTATATTATATTGTCAGCGTTTAAAATTTCGTTTCAATCGAGTCATATATTTAAAAAAAGTTACAGATCTTTTTGATTGCGTAAGTGGTGTCAAAATGATCACATGGATGACACAATAAAGCAAATATTTGAAGGAGGAATTCGCGTTAGTTCATGTCTATATATTTGATAGTTTACGGTAATAATATAATTCATATTACATTATTTATTATACGATCCACATTTCAAAGTTTAAATACATTATACAAATTTTATCAGACCTAGTTTACAATATTTTGTGGATAGATATCCGACTTTAAAAAATGTTTATGAAGTATGTACAAATTCGGTTCCGTTACGGAAAATATTATTGTATGAGATTTTTACAAAATCATGCTTATTAAGGAGAACGCATTCTTATTTTGAAGTTGTTATTATTCAGAACATATGTCTGTGATGTTAAAAATAATGGAATAACAGATGTATTAATTTTAAAAAGTGTAACATATAGGTTCAAAAATTTGTCATGAAAAATACTGGCGTTATAACACAATTGGTAGTGTACTTCCCCGGATTGGAAATAGAGATCCAGGTTCGAATCCCGGTAGCGCAAAAACAATATTTTTCGACAAAATTGATTTTATATGTATATTTTTATAATTAATACATTTAATTAGTATTTAAAAAATCATGCATCTTTAATAAAGATTTGCCAAATTGTCCTATTATTGTCCCCCATATATTTACTTCAGACTCTAAATTATTTAATAAAAAAAAGTCTGACCGCTCTAAGTTCGATGATCTTTTATTTTTTATATTTATTAAATTATTTTAAATCAATAAAATATTTTTATAAATATACATTAAAAAAAATCGCATAACTTTTATTAGCAGATATATTCAATGTTTCATAAAAGTTTATTTACGAAATCTGTTATATTTTATAACTTATAGAGCATTAACAGTTCAATGAAACAATACATAAAAACATGGTATACATTATACAGGGTAAATATTATGTTCCAGGCCGATGATGTTTTTGAATAACTAAGAAATGAAAAAAAAAATATATATTATTACAATTATACATGGAATATGACATCGGCCAAGTGGCCGCCTCTAGAAGCGGTATAAATGCGTGCTCTTTTAACCATATTTCAGAAATTTCATTTCGAAAATTGTCTTGTAGCATCGGAATTGTTATTGGCGTTATATTGGCGTAGACCTTTCCTTTCAAGTACTCCCACAGAAAATATTCGGGAGCCGTCAAATCAGATGATCGAGGAGGCCAGTCAATATCACCACTTTTTGACATTATGTGACCGGGAAAAATTTCTCGCAAAATTTCAAGCGTAGCTCGGGTTGTGTATGAGGTGGAACCGTCCTGTTGAAACCTTATGTTTTACAGGCCCAATCGACCCAATTCTGCCACCGAGGAGTTTTCCAATATGTAATAATAATCGACTATGCTCTATAAATACTAAATACGAACTGACAAATATTTACCAAACCAAAATGGCGGCTAATCAAAATCGACCTGGAACAAAATATTCAGCCAGTATTTCAATATATAGTCATAAAACTTTTTTATAAACGCTCATCAAATGTGTTTATTGTAGTAGGATTACCCACACTAGCTTGTAGATACGTATACGTATTATATAATTATTATTATATACATATATATATCGCCGTTATTAATTAATCTTTATTAAAAATATAATAATTTAATAAAAACATAATAAATAGTTATGTTGTATTATAAAAATTAAATTTATAAAATACATACCTCATACAACGTATGTCTTTCTAACGGGAAATAGTTTCAGGGTCTTCTGATCATAAAAAAAAGAGTCGGTTGAAATTTTTCTGAAATTGCGTCATAAGACCTTCTGCAATATATAATACTTGGAGAATATTATAAAATTGCTTAGTTGTTCAAATTAGAATAAGCTTTAAAATAAAAATAAATTTTTCAGCCACGATATTATTTTTAGCACGTTTCTCGTTCGTGTAGATTATGCCGCACAGTTGCGGGAAAAAATATTTAAAATGAATATCCTTGTCATCGTCATGTGTCATCCCACAGGATCAACAGCGTGCTGAAGCTCGCGACTCTCGAGTAGTTCAAAGTTTCACCGCCATCGCCGTCACATCTCCCCCCTCGGGGATCATGGCGTGATGGTGATTATTTCATCCCGACTAAGTATTTTACCGCCCACTCAACCATTATTATTATTATGTTGTGTCGCCCCTGCTCAAAGGCAATCGAAAATTATCTATTAGAGCTAATGGAGATGTGGGGCGGTGGCGTCACTCAAACTAGTATCCCAGGGGTGTCAACTAACGAGCGGTATGTGATGCCGCTCGGGGCGGCTAACCCATTTCACGAACTGCAAACTTTGATTGCGTTATATTGTTTTTAACTTTGAAGTTAACTTAGTTTAATTAACCGAAATGTTACTGTTAAAAATCTCATTAATCATGTACCTACTGACAAATTTATTATAAAAAAAAACGTGATTAAATCAAAATACTTATTTTAATATAAATAAACAACTCATTAAATACTCGTATTCATAGTTCGATCTTGCAAACATTTTATTATTATTATAAAATACCATATCATGTGATATATTACACGTATAGATGTTGTATTCAACGAAAAAAAAAAATTACGGGAATCACGTAAATAGATTACTAGTCCGGAAGATTTCTGAAATCAAAAATATATACGAAATATTTCACAAAATATTATATTATATTTCATAAACATAAAGCATAAATAAAAGCTTTAGTTATGAGTAATTCGTATAATTCTTATGGTGGAACTGTGTTTCCTTTTGCCATGGCGTATTTAAATATTAACCTCTCCCTTAGTTCAGAACTCGTATTACTAAATACTCAGAATATGTACCCCTTGACGTCGTTAAGGGTTGAAATATAGGACCTTCTCTTAGATATTCCACCCCGGGGTCCATAATGCACGTCCAAAACTATGGCCTCTGGAGGTTTGTACGTCTGCCTTGGTACGTTCGTCATAATAGGGTTAAGGTATGTCTGGGAATATCCGGGAATGTTAGTCAAAGAGAGTAGGAATATGTAATTCGTTTTATAGCATTTGTGAAAACTTTTGAGACTGAATCCTGGATTAAATCCAATCACTCCAAATACTCAGATTGCGATGTCCAGACATGTAAAAGACATCAAAGGTTGTTGAAAGTTTTTAGAGATATTTTCCTACAGGGTTATTAGATAAAATCATGTTCACATTTAAATTCACGTTTTATTTGTGATGCTATGATTTTTCGGAAATTATGGTTTCTTGATAATAAAATCAAAAAAATATATATAACTGAAAAAACGCAGATGTCTATGAAAATAATATTTGAGATTCGAACCTGGACCTTTTCCTATCCGAGGAAAAGCATTACTATTTTTGCTATACAAACCGATCACAATTTTAAATTTACATTATATAGTCTTTCCAATTGATACATCTAATATTCCATTTTTAAAAACCCTCAACTTTATATTTCTATAAATATCAAATACCTTTGAGTGATACATGCTAGAAGGCGCCAGAATTAAATCAATCAATTGGATTAAATTTGAATAAACTTTGATACAACTTATATATAATTAATTAAATCACATTTTTATTGTGAAGTTTGCAATTTCAGAACATTGTTCAGGTGTATTTTAAATACAAAATAAATTAATCAATTATAAGGATATTCAATTTTTGTTCTTAATATTTTGTTCTTATTATTGTTTTTGCCTTGGTAATCTCGTTAGATTTTGTCTACATATTTTACATTAGTGGCAGTCTATTTTTTCTATAGATAGGTATCATTTTCACGAGGTACAATGTTTTTAAGATTAAACTTTGAATTAAATCTATTAGGTAGCGCTTATGATTCGACAAAAATAGACAGTAAGATTAGTATGTGATAAACTTTTTATTTACTAACATTCATTATTATAGAACATATATTACATACATATATACATTATCGTATGTATTTCTGCGTGACATATGTTTATTGTTGCACTTTGTTACCTCGTATAGGAATAGGGTTTAATACAAATACTTGTGGCGGACTCATAGCGCCACTTAGCGGTGGTTCGCGGAAGCTTGCTGACACGCCTCGTACCGGGTCACAGTGAGCTTGCAGCAGGGTTAGGTAGCAGGCATTTCACCACCCACCAAGCCCATAATTCCATTCTGCTTCCATAGCAGGTGCCAGTAACAAGTTTTCTCTTCAAGTTTAACTTATTTCATACTTATAAATCTAACAGCCACCTGTACTTTATAGTGTGTTCCGACTGCGGACCGCAAATAAACCAGACAACAAAACTCAAGATATTTTATTTAACACGCCCGAGATGTCATCCTTCCTTACACTATTTAATTGGCTAGTATAACCTAAATCAGTCAAGTATTTATCATTATATATTTTAGTTAATACCCACACACCTAGCCAAAAACTGTATATAAAAAAAAATCTGCTTTATCATACGAGATATATTTTACCATAAACATTTATGCTAGTGACGAGATAAACTATGATCGATTGTAATGATGATAGGTAACTGATTACTCGCAATTCTTCTAACAATGACGGATATACTAGAAAGTAAACCTCTAAAAGTTTAATCTCAGTTACCAATCATCGTCACAATTACAGTCACATATCAGTTTACCATCACTATCAAATTACCTTCACGTATCCTTCATAAGTTCAATATTCTGCTGCCCTGCTTGATTGTCAAAAAGGTATCAAATAAAGTATTTAACTACAAATTATAAAATCAGCCACTCTGTATAACTCTTCAAGGAAAGACTTAAAAGCAGGTAGAGCTCTTCAAGTGCATGGGAGTGGAGTAATATAGTGATGTGAAGATATGGAACTGATCGTAGATTAGTTCTAGCCAGTGGAGTGCACCCATCCCGTAGCCATGTAAAGGTCCATAAAAAGGATTTAAAACTCTGAAAAATAATGTGCATCTACAAATCAGTGCGAATAGCATACGAAAAGAAATGGGTTAAAGGCTCAAGCAGCCAGCCAGTGGTAGAAAGTATTTTGGAA
Source organism: Eubasilissa splendida (assembly GCA_031772225.1). NCBI lineage: Eukaryota > Metazoa > Arthropoda > Insecta > Trichoptera > Phryganeidae > Eubasilissa > Eubasilissa splendida. The sequence goes on along the minus strand of CM062855.1, from coordinate 13,208,049 downwards.
GAAGTTGTTCGTAAATTTCAATGTTAGTCGACTTTTCGTTCATCGTTAATTTTTTAAATATATTCATAAAGTTTGTTTCCCAAACTTATAAATATATGTTAGTTATTTATGGTTACCAGTTACTTGATTATTTACATTGAATTTAAACAACTGAGTTTTATTTTTTTCATAACTATAGTTTAGAAAAGTGCAGTTCTCTTTAGTAACAGGCGTCAAAGACAACTAAATTATATACAGTAGGATGACGACGGCAGGGCGTGAATGGGGTAGAATTTTGTGATATTTTTATAATATTTAAAGTAGTAGTAAAGTATCAGGAATAATAATGTTAACGTGTTTTTTCTAATTTACATTTTTACTGAAACTGTAACTATTTAGGCTAATCAGAATCGATAAATCGCAGTGAATGCGTGAATGGAATTCCAAATAAATTATGCTGAAGATGATTATTATGAAGTGAAATCTTAACGACTTAGCAGAGAGAGAAAGAGAGAGAGAGAGAGAGAGAAATTGGTCGAAAGTATTCGTGACGTGGTGCTGGAGAAGCTGAAAAGATAAGCTGGACCGAGAGAATTACAAATGAGAACTATCTGAGATGAGTGAAAGAATGGAGGTATGTAATAAACTACATCTTAAATTGAAGGGGCATTGAACACAGGATTCTTAAACGCATGCATAAACGGATAGATAAGAAGATAGAAGACAACTGAGAGAAGAAGACAAAGGGTAACCCAAACAAAAATACATTTATAAAATAATGAGTAAATCGAATGCAATCACTCACAAATAACATATTGATTATAATACAGTTATGTAATATTGCGATAATAATTAAATAATTATTATGATGATAAACTACAAATATTAAAGAAACAGTCAAATTTCTCGCTTGGTTTTGTTTTACGCAAAGGAACAATTACATAACCCACCGTTAGTACTTAGTTTATACCCAAGCATCGAGAAGAATAAATGCATAAAATTGCCACAAAATACATAATCGATACATATGCAATTTCCGTCGTCGTGTTAGATGCTGGTTCTTGCCGGCGGTTGGTCGAGGAGCCTTGCGAGGGGCGGGGGTAGTAGTACAACCAAAACGTGATGTGAATGAAATTCGATATTATTTTGCCCTCCCCCCCCCCCTCCCAAACTCTTTCTCGCCACCACTAGACTCGCACGCCGCTGAGCGGATGATTGTAAATTTAAGAATTTTATTTTTATTTTCAGAAAATATGAATACCTTATTTTTTGTTAAGTTATATCTCTCAATGGTTTATTTTTGTATTGATTTATCTTCATATTTTGCTCTGGTTGGTAAAGTAGGTTGTTTGCATTAACTTTTATCAAATAATAATTATATACGTATAGGTATTTATATTATTTCATAAATAACTTTCATGAAACATAACAAAGTATTGTGAATTTTTTATACACTTATTTAAGGTCTCAGTTTTTAATTTTTAAAATTAACAATTACGTTCAAGTTAATGCTATAAAAATCAAAGTAAAATAAAGAAAGGAAGTTTTTCTCAGCGCGGATAAATTCTGCCATTTTTAATACTTGCTGAGAATGAATATTTTGAATAGATACTATAAAACAGCACATGTCAATACAAATATAATGTATCAATGAAAAAAAAAGTATAATTTACGTACAAAATATTTTCTCTATGATGTAGCAATAAAAAACCTTTCAAAAAAATAAATATTTAAACATAGGATAAAACCAAAAATAATTATAATTTAAGTATAAGATATCAAAATTTCTTACCATGTATTGTGGACAAAGAGGCTTCAAAAATCTCCCGACAAAATTCAATGGAATTCTTTGATATTTAATTAAAATCGTATAATAAAATTTCATAATGCTCAGATAACAGAGTGGTAAATTATATCTTTAATTAATTAGATAGAATTTTAAATATAATCTTTCTGTTTTCAAAGGCTAATGATTAAGTTCAATAATAAATTTATTCTGTTAATACTCGTATTACAAAATAAATATATATAGTTTTCTTAATCATACAAAATAATACTAATAATTAATTAAATCCTTTATGAAATGTACAGGATGTAACCGACCTAGTTCACAATATTTTATGGGTATATATCTGACTAACTTACGAGTCGAAAATGTTCAAGAAATATGTACAAATTCTTTACCGTTACGGAAAATATTATTGTTTGAAATCCATATTAAGCTTTAATGTGTTTCGAAATAAGTATTTGCGAAATATATCCATTATTATTATATATCTTTGCTTCAGGCCCTAAATCATATAACGAAAAATAGTATAGCCGCTCGAAATTCGATGAACTTTCATTTTATAAATTCAATATATAATTTGGAATCAATAAAATATTTAAATCAATCGAAATAGTCGTATAATTATGTTTTTTTTTAAATGCTTATATCTTTTACATTATTGAAATTAGGCACATATTTCTTGAACATTTTCGACTCGTAATTTAGTCAGGTATCCACCAATAACATATTGTCGACTAGGTCTGTTACACCATGTATATACTACTGCTATCTATTATATTTTGTTTCTTATCCCGTTCTTTTTCACTGATATAAGAAAAGAAAAAACTATATAGATGTTACTGAATATAAACCACGAATTAAAAAAGTACAAGTTCAGAAAAAAATTAAATAACTTTTAAGAAGTATTATTAAAATTCGTGTCAAATTTAATATTAATACAATTTAAATTAAATATCTGAACAAAATTGTAATCGCTTGATTAAAGAACAAAACATTTAGAGAAAATAAACTACTCTTATAATATTTTCAAGTATAAAAATTCATAAATTGTGTTTAATATTACGTAATAAAATAAAGAAATCCGCAAACGGAGTTATCTACAGGATGCGGAAGTGTTTAAGAGAAATGATCAAGCTCTCGATATTATAAAAGTCTCGATCAGCGTCTTGCATACAGGCTGCGAGCACAGTGTTCCGGCGGAAAGTCAGTTAGTTGCGAAGGCGTCTCGGCGCCTGGCGTCGAGTGAATTCAACCAATTTATATACTTTTAAAATTTACCTCAGTTCCGCCACTAAACGGCAAAGTGAACACTTTTTAAGAGATGAAGGAAATAGACTGAAGGCTTAGAAATTATTTATTCTTATAACGTTCTTACGTGACATATAAGTTTTAATATCCCTCAAAGAGAACGATAAATTATTTTAGAACTACATATGTGCATAGCTTATGTACACACTTTGTACCGATATTAAAGAAAAACTTGTATTAAGTTTTTTAATCTGAATTATACGTACTTTAGTTTGTATTCAAAACCGTAAAAACAAAATCTCGTGGACCAAGTAAATACATTTTATTAGTCCATTAGACTTTGTAGTTGAATTATAATATTATACATAGTTCTCTGCAAAGCATCAACTAACTCATCTTCCTTATTGAGATCGGAAGTATTTTTCTTGCATATAAAATGTAAATAAGAAAATATAAATAAAATAAATAAATAATACTATATAAATTAAATGAATCAACTCAAAAGTAATACAGAGAAAAAATCTATCTATTGAAAAAATATTAAGTTGCTACCGGAATAGTTGATCAATTTAATTTGTATTTAAATATCACAAAACTATTAAACTATGCTCTAAAAATGCAACTTTATAATAAAAATAGGTTTTCCTTAATGAATAGAATAGTTCTGAAGATAATATTATTTCACTTCTGAATAATACTATCTTTAAGGTCAACGGAAGGAAACGCGATGAAATAATCTCAGAGATACATCTACTACATCTCAATATCATGTACACATTTTTAGATTTTAATCTAGAGATCAGCTTGAGATTGGTGGTAAGAGACAACAACTCAAACCAGTATACACGATATTTGATCTGAAAGTCCACTAAAATCACCTTTGATCTCTACAACTGCGCATTCTGTAAAGTTAGACGTAATTCAGTAGAGATAACATTAATATATGATGTTAAATTAGAAACATTTATTCCAATTCAAATAGTTTAATAATCATCCAGCAGACGAACGACAATGATATTTGTCGCTTAACGACGACGTGATACAAGGTGCGAAACGGCGAATCTCTAAGACATCATGTTTTCACGGCGATTACAAAAGTCGAGAGTTATATCGAAAGCATCTCTATTTATTGGTATCTCAGAGATTGTCTCGTGATCTCTGAGATACTCTTAAAAATCATAGACACAATCCATTAGAATTGTTCCAGTATGCACAATATCAATATATCTCTTGAAGAAAATGAAAAACGTAGTAAAAATTAAATTTCTTACCTATTATGGAATTTTTTTTAAAAGAAATTTAAAATTAACGGAATAAATCACAGTGTGGCTCTATAAATACCTACTGATATTAACTGTCCACATAGATATTAATTTATATACGCATATTTTAGCGCGAAATAATTCTAAAATAAAATACAAACAGCTTTTAAGTCAGCTCGTGAAACACCGCCATCGTTTTATTTCGTACGATTTTCTCTCCCCAGTTGGAAAAAAATATAACTAGCTACGTCCGTTCCGAGCGACTGCTTTCAGTGAAAAAATACTGTATATAAAAAAAGTTTTTCATGCTTTGAGTCAACTCTCTTGGGAAAATTTTTCAACCTTTAGTGTCTATTCCTAAGAATGAAAGTTTATGCGTACGCGCGAGTTTTTTCAGTATTGATATATACTGATATTAAACTTTCAAGATTAATATGCCTGTAGGAAAAGTTGGATACAGTTGAACATACTTTATTTAATTTTAATACATAAATTCATAAGATTAAACTGTAAACTTTTATTATGCCTACCGATATTAGCTTACAATTCTGTGAATATGTTTTTTATTTGTTTATTGTACATTTTATATGTTTTCGTTTGACAATTTTACTAACATTATTATGGTTATACATGACTTTATTATTGAAAATGTGAACCCTTTTGTAACATATAACATATCTTACAAAGGATCCAGTGAAATTCCTAAGAGAATAGAAAACACTTTACGGATAGGATATCCCTTTCTCCTTGATTAAATTATAGTATAAACAATATGGATATATTGTGAAAGTCAATTTAAGTTGGAGATGATGTGTTAATCCGTTTAAGCCCTATTTTTATATTATCTCTTACTCTTGTGTGTAAAGTCAAATTTCATCGTAAAAGTTTTATCCTGAGGTTAAGTCATTTTAATTGTAAATAAAACTAACAACATTAGAAATAATACTTTGTAATAAGAAACGCGTATAATTTACATTCGTTAAATTCGAAAAGTTTTTCAGCAGTGTTTGAACAAAATGCTGTCTTAGTTAAAAATTACTTAATTCGTATAGGTTTACACACATTATTTGATTAGTGATTTTTTTACATTGGTCTATATTCATATGCCTAATGGGGTGCTGTCATAGTTTAATGTTTTGAGCGTTGTTCTGTGTATCAAAATTGTATAATCAATCAATCAATACTTCAATAACATACTCAAATATTCTTCTGCAATCATTATATTTTTAGGACAACTAAAAACCTATTCAATATATCACTCGTCATTCAAAATACATTATGTAATAATGTGAAAAAACAAATATTTTTTAAATAATAATATGAATTCTTTATACGCAAATTCATTACATAATAATACTCATAATTAGTAAAAATAGAACGAGTTTACCGAACTGAAAAAGATATCCTTCAAAACATACAAGATATTATACGATTTTGATAAGTTTTGCAACTTCAGATAATATAATGAAAAACAGAAAATATACAGAAAAAATGTATCTTTGATTTATTATTTATTTATGTTTCTAGTTAGTTAATTAAAGTTTGTATTAAATACCATAGAACTATGTTCTGAAAATGAAACTTCGCAACAAAAATGTATTTTCCTTAATAATAATTTTACTAATTAATACGTAGTTTTCATTTGCTCAATCAAAATTTACAACAGTATTAGCATATTTTTTAGTGAATTGTTTAATATTACGAATAAAAGCTTGCTTTAACTAATACATAATAAGATGGAAATTTAGTTTTTTGACAGTATGTACATTAGATTTTGTCGGTGTTCTTTATAGCTCTTGTTTTAAGATCATTTAGAAAAATCCGTATTAAGAATTATTATACTGTTGAACTATGGTATTGTGTTGTGTTAATATATCTTGTTTTGTTTTATTTACTTAACGTGCAATATAATCATTATATTAATTTATTTAAATGTATTAATTAGAAAAATATTCATATAAAATAAATTTTATCGAAAAATATTGTTGTTGCTATCGGGATTCGAATCTGATCTCTTCCTATCCGGGAAACATTCATTAACCGATTATACTACACCGACATAGTAAGTTGACGACAAATTTTCGAACTTATATGTTGCACTTTCAAATTATACATCTGCAGTTCCATTATTTGAAAGCCATCTTCTTTATTTTTACGAAATCTCAAATATATAATATATATATTATGGAGAACACATTTTTATTGTGAAGTTGTAATTATTCAGAACATAGGTCTGTGATGTTTTAAATACTAATTTGATGTATTAATTATAAATATATACATATAAAATTTCTATACAGGATCGTGCAATGTTTACCTACTAAAAAATGCACAGAGAATTATAATTCACCACATCTAAATGGAAAATATAATAATAAAATTCACAAATTTGAATTACAGCTAAATTACATAAATATATAAAGAATGTATTGTTTTTATATAAATCTCACGTATATAGAACCCAACTACCCTAAATAAAGATTACAATTTTCATCTTAAACTGGACTAGGTTACATCGTAAAATCTGATTATTAGTACATTGCCCGTTTTGTTTTTGATTGTCATTACAAAATTCTAATGAAAACTCGTGAATTTCGTCATCTTAATAAGAAAAAGTTGGTAAAAACATAAAACATTGTAAAAATAATGTAGATGGCTTTCAAAAATAATGGAACAACAGATGTATTAATTTGAAAAAGTGTAACATAAAGGTTCGAAAATTTGTCATGAAAAATACTGGCGTTATAACACAATTGGTAGTGTACTTCCCCGGATTGGAAATAGAGATCCAGGTTCGAATCCCAGTAGCGCAAAAACAATATTTTTCGACAATATGTATATATTTATAATTAATACATTAAATTAGTATATAATATATAGTTGTATCAATGTGTCCAAAATTTTATAAAAATGAATTATTAATTCTGGCGTCTCCTGTCGGATTACTCAAAGGTATTTGAGATGTCGTAAAAATAAGAAAGATAGCTTTCAAATAATGGTACGATAGACGTATTAATTTGAAAATTGTAACATATTAGTTGGAAAATTTGTCGTCAATGCATTGTTTTGGTATATCAAAATCGGTTATCCACATTCCCCGGATATGAAGAGTTCCAAGTTCGAATTCCGGTAGCAACAACAATATTTTTCGATAAAATAGATTTTATATGTATATCTTTCTAATTAATACGTTTAATTTCTATTGAAAAAAATATCACAGACCGTCGGTTCTGAATAATTACAACTTCACAATAAGAATGTGTTCTATTTAATATTATATTTATCAATCTTTTTTCTTTTTAAATCAGACTTAAGACCAGCTGTTATACATACACTAGATACTCGCATGAATCAATAAATGAGTTTGATGAACAAACCAGTCCTATCCTATCCGTCTCCGACTTCTTCCCGAATATGTATCTTCATCAGAATTCCGGAGTCTGTCTGGAATATCTTTTGAGTTCATCTCCCCCCGCGCGCCTGCGAGTTCAGTATTCCCAATGATAAATACTTGGCCATACATTCAGACTGAGATAAACACCCCTGCGTCAAGAAGTAATGCCGAGTGGGTCTGCAATCTAGGATGCTTCGCTTGAGGGGATTTCAATCTCAAGACCAGAAAACATTTTTTTAAGTGACGCAAATCACGAAAACAGTTTTTTTTAGTTTTTATGTAGAATCATACTATTACACAATTTCAATATTATTTCTATGAATAACGCAGTAATTCTGAGATATCAACGAAATTTTTTAAATTATTATACTTATATATCACACCGTTACCGTAGAAAGAGGATATAATGTCACAATCTTCTATCCTGGCAATTATCTTTCTTAGTAAGATTTTTAGGGTCTAAAATAAATTTGTTGAAATAATTTTTTTGCCCGCTAATGTGGATATCCTTTTTACCTATATGTTTTATTTATGTATTTATACATACATTATTATTCACAGATGTATTCATAATGTCAGCCTCAATTGGCCCTTGTTGAGGCTATTTATTACCCCCAACACTCGCACCATATATTTTTTCTTTACTTACGCATACCCAAACTACTTTGGCAAACCTTTCTTATTCAAATCGACATACAATTATATGTATATTTTGAATAGGTATTTTGGGGGTTAGGACGGTGGTTAAATGAAATAAATGTGATTGGCGTGTGTTGAGGTATATTATGACAATGACAATGAAAACAGATAGAATTAAAGAATGAATGAAGAATGTAGAAGGTGCATGTGTGCGTGAAATGAAATGAATTGGCGGTCTTGCTCGGCAAGCGCGAGCCGGCAAGACCGCCGTTGTGAAACGCTGAAACTGGAGAGACTGCTTGGCGGTGAATTGAGCCAGACTTGTGGCAGCAGCCGGCAGCGCTGTCGCCAGCGTCGATGCCGACTGAGATGGCGGTAGATTTGAATTATGGTCGCTACAGTATTATTAGGTAAATAATTATATATGTAAATATAAAACACTTGTTTTTTTATTTTACTCGTTTAATTTACAGGTAAGGGCATTATCAATCTAACAATTTTACTAATTAACTCAAAAACTTTTATTTATACCTATAGTAGAGGACAACTAAACAATTTTATTAGCATCAGATGAAAAGGGACAATATTATTAATTCGAATTCTTATTTCCTACATTTTTTAATACTTCTAATTATTCTAAGTAATCATTCTGTTTCAGCACTAATGGTATTTTAATATCATGGGTAAGATGTAGAAAAGGACATTTATGAAATTTTACAACAAATGAAGACAATACGACGAGAAAGACATTTTTGGTATTCTGAAAATTATATAATGCTTGCATGATTCTAGGTAATAATTATGTTCAACAATAATGTATTTTTGTTATTTTCAAATTAATGCAGCAATTTCAAATTGTTGGTCTTATTCCATATCCTTTTTAGATCCTAGAAAAAGTTTTCGGCAGAATCAAATCCTCAAACTGTCTATAATTTATTATGATAAAAAATGCATTGCTTGCATATTCTCAAAACGATTTTAAGTAATTAAATAATAATATACCAAACCGTGACACACGTGCGCTACCTTCCATATCCAATATGGAACTAGAGAGTGTACACCATAGTATTTGTATGTACAGCGCAATATAAATTAAGGACGTTGAAATATAATTTATTTAACAAAATATCTAGATAATTCCGTGTTCGCCTTACTTAATGAACACCTGTCTGCAACCAGACATATTTGTATGAATAATATGCCAGGTCGTTAGATATTATTTATTAGTATACATTATGTAACAAAACTATAATTTTCTTTTTTTTTATTAATTGAAAATAATTATTAGTGTTTCGTTTATATTAGGATAGATGAGAGATGAAAAATAAATGAGAGATATATGAAAATTGTCTAATTTATCATTTAATACATCAAAGTTATTATAACTAACTCTCATAGTAAATAAATCAAGTAGTATATTTTATGAGAAAGCATGTTTAAATTAATTAATTAAAGCTCTTCAGTGAAAAGTGTTATTATTATGAATCTAAATGTATATTAAAAAATTATTGTTTATAGCAGCTTATTTTACTTATATAAAATTAAAAACAAAATTTTAAACTTCCGTTTTGTAATACGCATTAATATTTTTTCAGTAAACATTATATTGTTATTATAAAATCAATTTCATTTTCAGCTTATTAAAATACATTGGTCTAATCATTATCAAAGAAAAAATCAAAATTGAATAACTTTTCAGGACCCGGCCGCAAGCCTTGCGGGACTTCAAAGGTCGATGCCCATTCGGTCTATGCCACTAGTATAAATTTATACGAGTGTCTTACCGAAACCACTTTATGTAATGATCTCAGGTTTGGAGCCTCGAAACTACGTGTCTGTCGATCCCCCAACTTGGGGTAAATATTGGCTGAACATGTTTGATCGGAGTGTATTTCACATAATGATTATTTACTTCGTAAACGTGGTTTAGCTTTTAAAAGCCGCGGTTATTTTAAGGCTGTAGATTCACGTAAGCTCTCGCAACTTAAAGCAACTTCACCCGAAATTGTTACACTCACCTGCGGGCATGTTTGGGGAATTGAACGTAAAAGCTTACAAACATTAACAGTTACTCGCTGTCGCATATTAAAAGTCGTTGCTTTTTTAATGTGAAGCCTAAAGAGGATTCTCGCGTTAAAAAATATATATATTTACAGTCTAAAAATGTATATTACATAAACCCTCGCCTATAATTATTACTGCTAATGTCAGTGCGGGTAAACTTTCTTTTAAGTTTATTGAATCGTTATGTGCTTCCAAGTATATTTTGATGTGAAATATAATAAAACGTGCGGAATATGGTCGTCGCCACGGAAGCAATTTCAAAATGCCTACACTTATTTTATTATTTATTTTGTTTCTATTTCCATGAATGAATAAAAAATTACATTAAACCTTAGTGGTTTCGAAACAACTGTACCTTTATTCGAATAGAAAACGAGTTTATAAAATTTAATTTTTCGCCAAATGTTTATGTTTTCATAATTTATTATGCCACCGTTTGCCATACATTTAAATATCATTATGTTTTTTCCTGCATAACCGAGAATATTTTCATATTAATTCAGCACATTCATTATTTTTGAAAACTGTAAAATAATAATGCTGGAATTTTTACAAAAAAATTAAGTATATTGTTTTTTGATAACTATTTCATTCAGTCTACTGACAATACAGGTCTCTGGTTCAAATCTTAATCATTTTTGAAAACTGTTTTTTTGCAATTTTTCCTTTTTATTATTGAAATCATTGAAAAATATTTTTTTTCTTTTTTGACAGCTTGTAACCGTACGTACTACGGAGATGTAGGCAGAACATATGAGTTGGAGATCAGACGACCGCGAGAAGACAAACTTCCCTTCCTCTGTCATCTGAACTTCACTGCGGCAGGAGCCAGCTACGGCGATCTTGTTCAGGTAGGAGAAGTACTTTTTATTTAACAAATTGTTCTACATAACAAATTAGATATGTTAAATAAACATTTTAAGAAAAAAGCTGTACCAAATAATATAAATATTTCGTAGTGTATGTTGTATTTTAAACATAAAGTTTATATAATCGTATGCTTACGACAGACTACTTTACAACGCTTTACGACTTTATGACGCTTAGACGAGTGTCTAGTCTACAAGTAGCCATGGCGTCATTGAATTACTAATTGGATGGGATAATTACTGTTGAATAATCTAAAATGTGATGTGATGTAAATGATTTAATAATAATATACAAATATACAAATTTCCTAAATATAAAATTGTATATTATACAATTATAACAGATTAAAAATGATGACTTGGTACAATATACTATTGTTGAATTTTAATTTATTGTTTTAAATTGGTTTGAAATTTACCAACTCTCATATGAACTTTTTTTTACGTTATGAAATTACCTAATTAAGAATAAATAAACTTATATTATAATTTATAAAATTTATTCAACATATTTTGATCTGAAGTACTAGTAAGTTGAACTAAGTTTGCGAACTCGGAAGGCCAATGTTAATGGTGATAAAAATCATAGCTTGGTCAAATGGTTGAACCGATTACATTACTTTAAGTAGTTTTTCTAGCATTGTTGGATCGTATTGATATTATCTTATGTGGGTGAAAATTAATTTGGTCAAGCTTTAATAACCATACATAGGTAAAGATTGCATTTATAGTTAAAAAGTCTCATTGAATTATCTAATTTCATATAGAACGGGATAAACTATATACAATCATACAATCGTCCAGTTTTACAATATTATTTTGTAGAATAATAATTTTTTTACTTTCAACCGTAAATTTAAAGCGGAAAACAAAGCCTAAACTAAATTGAGTTAAATATCTCTTCAATATTCAGCAGTGTTCTCTCCCTTAAAACTTTGCAATGGGCCTATTTTTCGGTAATGAATATTGGTCCGGTTGAATGTGACGAACAAAGGGGTTCGTTTTGAGCCCCCGAAGGCTTCGATTCACTTAAACACGAAGGGAGTATTTACGGTCGGAGCTGAAAATGCCACCGGTAAATTGTGATTTTGCGTTTGTAATTTGATGCTTAAACGTTATTCATAACGACGTTTTTATCAAAGATTTTCAATATTTTATTATTTTATGTAATAATAACAATATGTTCATATCAGCGACTATCAGCGACTGAGACACAGAACTCAAACGCTCATTTTTATTTATTTTTAATATTTAATGCAAACTTTATGTTATGGTTATTCATTTTAATATTTAATAATTTATATATTTATTTTTACCACTTTATATATTTATAAATAAATCCGGTGTTATTATTTATTAGGAAATGATAACATTTTTGAAAAAAAATTGGGATTATTAGTTATACATATAAACAATGTTGTATTAAATTTAATATTTTGAATCGATAGAAATAAGTACACCGTGTAAAATTAACCAAAATATTATAAATAACCAACTAAAATAAATAAGTCCTTTTTTAAAATAAAATTACAATAATTTTGGATAATTAAGCCATTTTTCACACTTTAAGTTAAGCACTAGTTTTTTTAAAAAATTATTTTAAAATAATTATAATTTGAAAACATTTTGACGTATGGTTTTTGTTACTTTTTTGACATTCAGATGAAGGAAAATGTATTTTCCGAAACCGCTTGGTGTATAATTAACTCATAAAAGTGGTTAAAAACCAAGTTATTAAATATTACTTTTTTTTTACTAAAATATATATATATATATATAAGTGAGATTATCCGAAAATGGGTTAAAGCAAAGATCTAACAAAAAAAAGACTTTTAAAATATATAGTCTTGCGTTATAGCAGTAAAGCTTGCCGAGTTTCCAGAGCGTCCGAGGTTTGATCTTGCAATAACCTCACGCACTAACGCGACATGTTTTCATGTCTATACATCTTATTTGATTTCTACATATAAATAATTTAACTTGATTTAAAATATATAAATTCTATTATTAAAAATCACACTCAGGTAGCGGTATCTCATATTCTATATATTCTTATGTTTTTTACATCCCCCGGTAAAATCTTTTTAGAAAATCAAATCAATTCATTTCGAATAAAAGTAAGGATATAATAATAAATAATACTCTGTATAATTTAAGAGAGCGGCGCATATCCATGCGTGAAAACGAGTGTTCGCTGATTCATCATTTTGTTTGATGACTCAGTTATTGGAATGAATGTCGTTTTTTTTTTCTCTTCATTATTTATTTTATCTGGGAATCAAATTTTTTTGTTGCGCGATTTTTTGTTAGTTATGAATTAAATTCACGATACGATTACAAGATATTATATAATTTGTCTGTCAAGGGCATCCAAAGATATCGTATTGCTTTCATTTATGTTAGATCGTTTGAACATGAAATCAGCCTCAATATTCTTCTTCTCCAATCGGTTTCCTCATTATTGAGGTCGTGATTCTTGGGTTGTGACTTGTGACCCTTTGACATTCTCCTCCACCATAGTCGTTGCAATAGGTAGCGTAGCGTAGTAGCGTCTTTGATTTATCAGTCCATCGACTTGGATATAACTCTCATCTTCTTAGGTCTTCTTTCCACATCATTCTCTCTGCGAGCAATATGTCCGAAAAATTTAAGATTGCGCCTCAGATAGATCGTGGATAATCTATATTAAATCCTTAATTGTTCCAAAATTCGACGCATTCGTATCCAAATAATTCCGTGCCTTTGGCCTTATATTTAAATAAAAACAAAAAAACTATTTTTACAGTATAAATTTATTTAAGTTTATTACAGAAATCTGTTTTTCGATAAATATTTGGTTTTTTTCTACATATCTTTACAAGTGCTTCATTTGATTTGTTTTTAATATCAAAGAACTATATTCTAAAATTGCAACATTACGATAAAAATGTGATTTCATCAAAATACATTATTGAATTGTTAATCATACGCCCAATAAATTATCAATAACTTGACCATACCATGATATAAAATATCCGAACGCAGCCATGCTGTTAACTGGTGTTACCGTAAATAACTGTTATTATTAGGTTAAATGGCTTTAATGACACGAATTTACTCTAAATATTGAGCATTCAATTTTGAAAAAATGAATAAAATCATAATTTAGAGCATTCATTAAGTCGTATACAATGTGTCCTTCCTTCGTATTTCTCCTCATTTAATTAGTGAAAAAAAGACAATTATATTTGTATGTTTGTTGTTCTTTTCACTATGAAAATAGTATGTGATCTCTGTCTTTCATATCACAAATTGTATACTTACCAACGTATTCATTTTACAACGGATTGAATGGAAAAAATAATTGTTTTTGTACGATTCCCTTTTCATAAGTGGTTCTTCACTAGTCATTCCTAAGCGCTAATATTTTCTTCAGGATTATCTAAAATATGAATTTTATGTTACATATATTTACCGAAATATTACAAGCTTAATTATGATGGTAGACTTGTGTTACTGCATGGTTTGGGAAGGGTTAAAAATTCTCGTTGTGATGTTTATAATGTTGATTGAATGGAAGATTTGTAAGAAAATTATTTACGTATTTTTAGTGTTTTTAATTATTATTTTATTGCCTGTTTAGTTGGTTTTTAATTTTAACCAATTTTAATTTTTTTAACTTTTTAGTTTTGGTTTAATAGGTTCACTATAATAATACTATAAGAGATAAACTGGGAATAGAACAAGCTGCGGTAGTGGATGACATTTACAATGTATTTTCTTCTCCGAGATCAAGGCAACACTTAAGGGTTATAGTCTAGGCGTAACGTTAAACTTGTTATTTAGTTATCATTTTTACACCGTTACATCGTTCTATAAAACAGTTTTGCGTTAACTAGAAAATAAATTTATGAGGTATGGTAGGTTCAACATAAGGGGTGAGTTCAACCTGGGCGTTTGATTTTTAAATGGAACGAATAATTAATCGAATTGATTCGGAAAATTACGTGGATCTATGTGTTACGGATACTAATAGCCTATTCATATAAACTCGGTCAGCAAGACGCCTTTTCGGTCCCAAAACACCGTAGCCATCACTTTCCCTGCGGAAAGCGTCTGCTTAAACTTTTTCGGCCTAGGCGATTCAGGATGGCGCCATTGTTTGGACTGTTCTTTTGTTTCTGGAGTGACGTAGTGACACCACGTTTCATCTCCCGTAATAATGGAGTCCAAGAATTCTTCGGTATTCTCGGCGCATTCTCGAAGAAACCCCTCGGCACACTTGACACGATTGTCTTTGTGGGTTTCTGAAAGCATGTGTGGGACCCACCGCGCGCACACCTTGCGATAACCAAGTTTATCGGTCAAAATGTTGTCGATGGTTTTTTCACAAACCTCAGGAACCTGGACAGCAAGCTCCCGAAGCGTTACTCTCCGATCTTCGAGGAGAATGCGCTCAATCTTCGCCACGACTTCGTCCGACACCGATGGCCTCCCACTCCTTTGCTCGTCGTGGACGTCTGTGCGTCCTTCGGAGAACTCCCTGCACCATTTGCGGACGTGTTGGACGCTTATATCTTCGTCCATCTTTCAAAGAGGCGTATCTTGAATTTGTTGATTTTAATAGAGCAGATGATATATTAACACAATGTGTACAATTTTTCCAAATAATTATCTATTGAAGATAAACAAAAATAATCTTACCGATTTCTTTGGATATTTTTTGATTTAAAGACAGTGTGAGGTGTATTTATTTAATAAATATTACTTATTACTGTTTTGTGTAAGAATTACACGTGCGGTTACATCAAAATGTTTTATGTAATATTACTTCATTATAATAATATTCAGATATGCACATATATATAAGAATTATGGGCATGTGTTTAGTTTTATGAAATTTAAAAAATATAATTTTAGTAAATAATATTATTATTAAGTTCTGTAAATTTGCATAAATCATTATTTAAATGTAACAGCTGTTTCAGCGGTTAAAGCCATTTTTAAACTGTCAATAAACCATGTACAATCGAATTATTTAAGTGATTTGAGTTACCCTTTCCTCCATGGGTAATTAGATGGTTTCGGTAAAGTCGATGTATATTAAGATTATGTTTCTCAGAAGTATGTGTTTAGGCAATGTAACCACAGTCGTAACTCAATTTTAATAAAAAACGAGATACGCCTTTTTGAAAGATAAACGACGATATATACTTGTATATACATGTGAAAAATACCAATGTAAGTTAGAAAGTCACGTTAAAAATTAATATCTTAAAACATTGCATAATTATTTTATAAATTAACATTTAGTATTCTGTTTTAAACGCCATCTGTTGACTACGCCCGTTATGATAAAAAAAATCCACAGTTTTTCGTAAAGCCATCGAAATGCAACCATTTTCCTAACCGGATGGAGAAAATATTTCTTTACAACTCTCTGGGGTTTCTTCTTCCGAATATGATCAACGTGTGGCCAGCAAATCTACCAAGAATTTATCACCATTTTCCCACCCCACGGCAGATAGCAGGGTTAAATGTGATAGATTTTCCCCAACCCACTCAAAGTAATTCGCGGAGGGGTGGGCAAGCTTAACGCTCCCTTGGCACATAAAATAAAATGTGATATGAGATTTATTCTACTATTTTTATAAAAAAATATACAAATATACCTTAAGACTTTTTATATTAAGTAATACCGCAGTTTGAGGGTGTCGATAAATATACAATATGAAAAATTAAGTAAAGGTACGAAACATCGCTATAAATTTAAAAACTATCATGATACACGCACGCTCATTGTTATTGCAATAATTAATTGATGAGCTCAAAAAATTCATTAATGAAACATTAACAAATTAATTAAACATAACCAAATTAACAATAAACATTAACAAATTAAACAAATCTATCTCGATAAAAGAAGCGTTTCTATAAAATTTATTTTTATTAGAAGTAGGGATATTGAAGATAAATAAAATATATATATATTAGCATTGCTTTTATTAACAAGAATAATCGATAGGTTTAATAGGTTAGTATAATGCTAAATTCATCATAGAAATAAAAATCATAAATTACTGAAAAAAGAGACTAAAATAAA
This sequence comes from Eubasilissa splendida, assembly GCA_031772225.1. Taxonomy (NCBI): domain Eukaryota; kingdom Metazoa; phylum Arthropoda; class Insecta; order Trichoptera; family Phryganeidae; genus Eubasilissa; species Eubasilissa splendida. The sequence goes on along the minus strand of CM062855.1, from coordinate 13,190,723 downwards.
AAACTAAATAAAATTTAATTTCGTTGAATTGAATTAAACATAATTATTATTTTTTATTACGTACATGTATGTAAACGACTGTTAATAATAATAATAATGTGTTTATTATGATTCGCCATAAAGATAATACATATTATGTTATACATTAAAGATTATGAAATAAATATAATGCTATGAAAATGAAAACTAAGAAAAATATTATTAAATGAAATAAAAAATTAAAAAAGTTAATAAAAAGTAAAAATTTCACACATATATACACACAAAATATAAATATTACAGATATAAATGTATAAAATAATTTATAAATCCAAAATTTTTCAATATCTATAGTGTTGCGAGTACTAACTATTTGGAGAGCCAAAACCTTGCTACCTTGGGGCGTGCAAGTTTATTACCAAATTAAACATAATTTATACATTCAGTATACATGCAGCATCAAACCTGTACAATTCTGATTAATACTTATTTTAGATGTTTTATTATTTTATATATTTATACTTACTAATACTTGTTTTATAAAAAAGCAGAGCTTTGAAAAATTCATGATTTGTATCCCAATTTGTCGGAAAGGGGTTGCCCTTGTACCACCATATAATATATCAAGGGAGGTATGTGATAGATTTCTTCCTAACAGCTACCCTATGAATAGTGCCTGGTAAGAGTAATACGAAAAAAGGCCATAATTTATCTTCGCCCCGTGGTCGTTTAAAAAAACAAGGGATTTTTTTAATAAAGGTCTGAAAGTTTAAGGCGTTATTTGACTTCGAACACAGTATTATGATAGCACGTATATAGGTACCATATTTTAGGTAGTTATTTATTTATAACACGATGGTGTCAACAAACCTTTACAATAAATTTTTAAATAATTGACAAATGTGTAATTTTTTATATCTTCCTCAAATATACTCTAAACCAGAGTATCCTCGTAACTAGATATAAGTAGTATAGATTTGTTCATTCCTGCATGGAATGGTTGAAAGTGACAGTGACAGTGATTCTAAAACTATGGTGTATGTACCACTAGTGGTACATTAAGTTATTTTTGGTAGTATTATTTAAATAAATGTTCTTTATTAAATGTGTTCAAAAGGGTAATCTTGAATTCAGTTGGTCATCCCTATTTCATCTTCACTGCGACTGGTATGTATGATATTAATAATAATGAAAAGCCAGTCGGTAATGCCATATTTTTTAACTTGTAACTAGCAATGTAGTGAATATATTTTCGCATACGTTCGATCAATACACATATTTTTATAACTATTTTTTTCCAACAACATTCGAGCCGAAGTAGTTATTTTTATTTATTCGTTTTTTTTATTTTCAATCCGAAATTGATAAAAACACAGGAAATGAGAGAATCTTAAATATTACATTCTGCTTTATGAGTCTTATTTCGAACATAACGCGATTTTGGCTGTTAATAATATTTGTAGTGCAATCGGTAGTGATACAATAAAATTAAGGTGCTGTCAAAAACGATTCACAAAACTTCATTCCGGATATTTTGGCATCGAAGTTTACTGAGAGTTGATAGGCCTTAAAGAAGATCGAAGGTCATCGAAGCGGACCTAGAATTAAGAGTACGAGTGGTTTCACAAAGGCACAAAATGCACTTAGTATCGGTCGGCAGATAAAACTTGCCGATATTGGATTTGTTACTAGATTATGGCATTCGTGCATCGTACTATCCTTCTTCAGTCGTACGTTTTTAAGACGTATATTTTCCACTTATCGCCACGGGGATTATCCAGGTCTATTACGCACATGAATATTAGAAAAACAAGAGTGTGACAAAACATTATTTTAGTTTCTCGTTTAATCTCCCTCTTTCTTCTCCGTGTAAGTCGATAAAAATAAAACCAATATATAATCATTTTTAAATGGATTTGTTGTTGGATTAATTTCATGTTCTGTTTAATTATATTTATTATTAATATAATATATTTATTGAATAGATTTTTAATGACTTTAAGGCATTTTATTTTTTTCTAGACTGGTCCAATATTTTCATGCTAACAACAACCCACCCCAAGCGATAAATCATGTTGTTCACAACACAGGACAAAGAACAAATATCTACACACCAGTTCCGAGAGCAACAACGAAATTTTATCAACGAATTTTAGCACGTTCTTAGCTCTGAAATTATACAACACACTCAACACCAACTGGAAATCGTTCACTTCCAATAAGATTACACAAATATAGACCCAATATATCAATTGGGTAGAGGTCAATCAGAAGCTTTGCTGTCCAACATTCCAATATAATCATAATACAATACCTACACTAATAATTTACTGGTTTTACAACACTCTCGCTACATATATATTTACTGTTATTATTCCTCTCGAATCTTTATCTTTCTTGAATTAAATAACAGCACGAAAATAACTGGCTACTTTAACACAGATGGCAGTCTAGCAAAGTAGCTAGGACAATTCAATATATATCAGAGGTGGAGTCTACTCCATCCCACACAATAAACTACGAGTATTATACTTAATTGCAATATATTTGTATATTATGTTTATCATGTAATATTATAATATATTCACATCTGTAAATATATATGTCAATAAATAAATCATAATAATGTGCAATTTTTCTAATATTAAAGCTGGGCTTGATGAATTGAAATTTAATTTTTTTACAAATCACTTAAATGCATTTAAGAAATGCACTTTTAAAAAAGCCTTAGAAAAGAAAATGTTTTTAAAAGGAAAAATTTTCAAAATATATATGCACCGATGAGAGATAATCAATCAGATCAGTGACGTGTTCACTATAACTCACAGTTTAAAGATTTTCATCATGATCCTGATTTTTTATTTATTTCTTGAAAATAAAACAGATACAGGGTATTGGATTTAGTTGGTTTGGTTAAATCGCGGAAGATGCGATTGGCAGGACACAGAATACAAGAATACCGGTAAAATATGCCATGAGCAGTGGTGTCGTGCTAAAAAAAGAAGTAATATTAATTAATACACTAGTATCTATTTCACAAAAATCAGTCCACAAACAATAACGAAAAAGTCCTCACATCTTAATTGAATAAAATGATTAAACACAAACAAACAGTTGTAACATAAAAACGCACAAGACTGAAAAAACTACGTGTGTGATGACAAATCAACTCAATTTCAATTTTGGCTCATTCAGAATACATTAGTATAGAATTTGAAAGAATATTTCGAACGAAATATACCGAGGTATGCGAAGAATTGCGAATAATTAGTTACTAATCATCGGTACAACCGAAAACAATCAGTTTAAATAATGGTTTAACCATCACTAATCCAAAAATTTGAAATACGTCGAGTCTAGATAAAATATGATGGCGTCTGGAGTAATTCTACAAAAAAATATTTATTCATTATACTTCTAATAATTCTGAAATATCACAAGGCTCAACACGAAACAGCCATAATTTTTATTATGGTTTATTAGAATTACCGCTCTCCGGGCATATTTATTTTGATAGAATAACATAGCTTATAACGAATAAATATTAGCATAAAATATCAATTCATCTCGAAGTTCCCTGAAAGAAAATCATAAATAAACATATAAATCACGATTAAGTTTCCCGAGGCCGGCGGGAGCGCGCTCGCCCACGGCGATCGTCGACTTTTGTACAAATAATTGTCCGAGTAAAGAGGGGAAATCCCCGTCCACGCGGGATTATTTGGCCGGCATTTAGTCCGGGCAAATATTTGAACAGGGATTAGCAATTTGTACACGGGACGGGAGGGAAATAGTCCCGGACGTTATTCAAATAGCAGCAGTTTATAAAAATAAGGGTGGCGCATACTGCACGACTTTCTAAATTGATACTTTTTTTTTAAATGTAACCAAATCCTTTGTTTCTGTGCACTCTTAACTCCTGTACGTGCCATGAACTCTATTTCATATTCTCTGTAGTCAGTTTCCCCGCCTTCACAAATGCTCTCTATATTTGAATCGATTCTATCAGCACGCATTGCCGAGGATTGATCTTTATTGTCTACCCTTCAAGCAGCACAAGTTTTTTTAAATTATCCTCGCCAATATTTCGAAGTATATTCGATATGTTCATTATATCCTACATATTATTTCTCATTGGGTCGGGACTTATTCATCAACAAAATGATTTTTTGTTCATATGTCTTCTCCTGCGCCATTTTTACGAGAAGTCGGTGGGATTTTAGACATTCACAAACAAATCTGGCAGGAACACAAAATAGTTTATGCTATAAAGGCTTAAAATTGTTCAATTATTCAAATGTGAAGGAAGCTCTTCTTCGTAGTCTTGCTACTTTTCGTAGGTTAAGTGCAGAATATGTAGTATAGTATAGTAAATTTAATAACTGATCATGTGTTATTATTTAATTTGTATTCATAATCTCTTTACCTAATACTAATTTATATACGATGTAATATTTTTTGAATGTTTTCTAAAGTGTTGCCGACTAGATGTAAGAATATGATTATATAAATTAAAAATAAATACTGTAATGTATTTAGCTGCGACACTGTATTATCCTTTAGACCGTCTGTGCCACTGCAATAATCTTTCAGATTCCCCGAAGGTTCGATGAGATGTCGGTAGCATAAATAAGAGTCCAACGTGGAGATAGTTATTATTTATCACTACTGTACACGGTACAACAATATAATATATACACAATAAGATATGTTATCTTGAGAACCGAAGAGTATTGAAAGAGAGCGCAACTGCGCTTCCAGCGTCTTTTAACGCCTCCCGGTTCCCCACTCCGCGCGCCCACTAGGCACCTGTCAGCCTTCTCACATACTCTCTCATCTGTCACCAAGCTGCCACACACACATACAGACAATTTTGACAGATGTCAAATATCTCACACATACATACTTTTTGACAAGTCGAGAAGCATTTCTTTGCTTTCCACTTCAATTTCTATGCTCAAGAAAGAAATGAGCATCCAGTTAATCAAATTCTTGTCAGTGATTCTGGGAATAAACTCTTCTTCGGATGTTTTGTTAAGGGCCAATAAAGGGTGTTTATATAATATTAATTTATTATTTTCGCAGAGTTCAAGCGCTGTTACCGTTGCCCTCCAATCGACTGATCTGTAGAAGAAACTTCAACTCCACACTAATCTTTATTGAGCTTCTTACTTCCTCCTTTCCTCAAATTTGTTCATCTACGTTCGGTGATCATTCGTATCATGCATTCTCAGCACATTTACTAAAGTACTTTGGACTTGTTAATCAATAGTAATTAATGCTCGATGTAAAGTACAAGTACAGTATTTTCTTATTTTGTCGGTTAAATTATCTGTTATTCCTTTTATGAATCACATCTACGTTGTCCGAATCTTTGACTTAATTTATTATAATCAGTATCTAAACTTTTATAGCCGCCCGCAGGGCCTAGTTATATTAATTAGTAATTAAATTGTGTGAATGTAATAGACTTAACAACTTTTTTACTATAAATATTTCGGTTATGTTAAAAATTGATAACTTTTTTCAATCTTATTGTAAGCTATTAGAATCCTACATTATGTTTAACGTAAATTTATACAGCCGTTTATAACAATTTATACAGCCGTTGAAGAAAAAATATAAATATACGAGTACACTACCTATATAACATTATAGTATTTAAGAATGAACTAATGGAGAAGAATGTCCACTAAATTAAACTGCTCGAAAATGGACAGCCTTTGTACCTAAAATGGGGGAAACTAGAGAAGCAATATTTTCTTGACAATGCAAGTAGATTTTGGAATATTTGTTGTTATAGAATAAACCAAAAAATATAACTAAATAACCTTTTTGTCTTGTATACTGAAAATATTAGAATTTAATTACAAACCGGCACCATCTGTTGGTGAATGTGATAAGTGGTATATGACAGCGGGCATGGTTTTGAATTACGTGATCGCGCAATGCATAAATAAATACAATAATAGAACCACAATATATTTCAACTCACGCTATTATGGTAGGTGACATTTATCATGTCCGCTACCGTGCAGCCGCCCTTAAAAAGCACATTCTTCTAAATTTGGATACTCGACAGTTTTAAAATAAATTTTAAAATTTGTAAATAGTAACAAGTAGTCGTATTCATTATAATCCATTATTTTTATAACACGGTGTACGGTGGGACACAGCACGCCCCCCCCGCCACAAATATTTTTTATCCCACCACCCTTACTCATCCCCAACTGCAATACACTTTTTAATATTACACAAACCTCTTATATGATTTCTAATCCTCATCCCATCCCATGTGGACGCCCATCCCAATTACCATTGCTATCTTCTTTACGGTTCCCCCCCGCCAGAAACATGACACATATTTCCTCCAACAGCGCCCTTTGAAGACATGCATCATTTTCCCCCCCAGTTGTGTAAAACCCCCTGATACTTGGAATTACTCCGTCAAAACTGTTATTTAATTTGAAAACATCTCTCCCCACCCCCCCGCCAAGAAACGTTTTTTTAAAAAACGTAAAACACGGTTGGGAAATCTTTTTTTTAACTATTAATTAAATATTATGTGCATAATTATGGAACAATACACTAAGTCCCCAAAACGAACTACCACCCACTTGCGGATTATCCGAAACAAACATCTGGACCCCAACCAAACCCCCCCCATCCTCCCCCCATCGGTCGCATCGTCCTCCCAAAGCGCCCACCCCCCACCCTACTCGGAGTCCAGACACCCCCCAAATAAATTGTTTTTTAAACAAGTTATATTTTTTCCTTGGAATGAATATACCTCAGAATAACAATCTGGGAAATTTATTTTTAAACCACGCATCCCCACTTTGACTACAGTAACCCCCAGGTCCTTTACAAAGCCCCGTCCCGAGTAACAACCACGCAAAAACCAACGCGCCCAAACCCAGGCCGCAAGCATGGCAAATGGCATTCATCGAAGTATCCAGTATTATACGATCACCCACTCGGAAATTAGTTGGATGTGGAAGTTTTTTGGGTCAGTCGATTCTTTATACTTTCTCACTACCATAATTACTAGGACATTAGAAAGCACAAAACATACAGAACTGTGGTGTGTGCCATAATCTGTTACTATATATATATACAAACGTACCTCTTGCTGCTAATATCGTTTAATAATAAGTTTCCTTTGCAATAGCTTGCACGAAAATTATCCACGACTGTTATTTTAGTATTATATTGAAAAGCTTACTACAAGATCTTTGTACGTATTTAAATATGAAAGTATATTTAAATTATTACAAATTAACATAGATAAAACTATGTCTATTATATTCTACTAACTGATACTCTTTCTTTTAAACTTATTCTCCTAAATTGTATATGTTTACTTTAAATATTTTATAGTGTTAATTATTCTAGTATTCTGTTTCAAACATTATGTTTTATTTTTTCAATGTTTATTTCTTACTTTTTCGTGGTAACTTTTTAAGTGTTTTATAAATATTTTTTTATAAAATACTTTATTGTTACTTTATTATACCCTTAATAGATCTTCTGTGTATAGTTTTCTGGGCTAATCTTGCGTGTATATTCGACCTTTTCTGATCGTGTATATCAGGGCTGATGATGGACCCTGCAATGAGATCCGAATCGTTGGCCAGAAAGGTCAGATATACACTGCAGATTTGCTCATAAAACTATGCGCAGAATATTCTGAACGGCTGTCAAAACCTAAGAATACCATTAATAGATGTTTGACTATTGAACTGTATTTTTACCATAATGTTCACTATTGTAAACGAAATATATCTCCTATGGAGAGATAGTACGTCTTGAAACAATATCCATAATAATATTATGCTCCCCCATCTATATCTATGACTATCTGGATATGGCGACTTTGGACGTAATCATTTATGGCTGTCAAGTGCTTGCTTAAACGGACAGGTCTGTGAGACGCGAGCGGGGCAAAAACGAACATGTTTTTAATATCTTTAGGTTAAGATTACTGAAATGTTTTCTCTTTTATATATTCAATAATAATACGTTAATATATATTCAATTTGAAATGAAGTGTACAGCGTCTTTATTACGAGTAAAAAAAACTTTTAATCTATACTGTCTATAGTGTACCATAGAATAAAGAACTTTCTGCAATGTAAAAATGATTTTGATTATTTTTGCGACCTTAAATTTTTCAAAATCTGCACAAAACCATACATCCGATTCCAAAAAGCAATTTTGTGTTTATTATTGTGTATCGGCGATAGCCGATTCTTATCTCCTAGTTGAATAATGAATATATATATTTGTATCCATTATTTTAGAACAATGTAATATCTTAAATAAATAAACGTTCTGAATTAAAAATTTCGAATGCTAACAATGATAAAATGTATTTTAAATAAAAAATATGTGCTTGTGAAACAGGGACAAAAACGAGAAAAAAATTCATAACGACCTAAATAAGACGAATTATTGTAGAATAGTGTAGACGAAATCGTTGAACAATGGCATTAAAAAGTGCTCAGGGTGCATCGTTTGTAACTGCTGTGCAGCAACGTCAGATGTCCCGCGTTTAAATTGCAAATAAATCTCACTTCACGAAACAAATCTAATGGAGCTGACTTTTAATGGACGCGAATGTTTTAGATATCACAAACGCGGCATTTTTTACGCTCTGCACAAGCTCAGTGCCCGGATGACATATATTTTGAATTTTCCCGCGTCAGCTTTCCGTTTAATTGCGAATGTCCTATTTTATTTCGCGGCTACCAATTAGACAGATGGTGCTGTATTGCAACGTCCACGAGCAATTTTGCAGACTAACACTAACGATATGTAATTTATGTCGCTAATTAATGTGATGTCATATTTTGCCGGGCATTAATAGGTTCATTATTTACCTAAAATCAATTTTTAAGACATGGGCATTTATTTAATTGATTCTTCACAATAAGACATTTAATTGATATCAAATGATACTGTGAATCTAGTATTCAATAGTAATTAACCAGAGTGAAAAAAGCATTCAAGATGTCCTGCTAGAGAAGAATGGAATGAAAAATACTGACCGATTAAATAACAACTGAGGTGCTAAGGAAACTGCAAGAAAAGTGGTCCGTATTAGACAACATCGAAAACCAAAATGGCCAATGAATAGATAACGATGTTAGACACAATGCATTCCTCAGAAATGTAATTGAATAGAAGAATACAAAGAGTGACGCCGTGATAAAAATCATCATCGTTTTATTTTCAATGAAGTAGAACTGCGGCTATTGGCGGAACTACCTATTTCGGTCCGTGGCATTTATTGGATATTCTAGGAGTAGATTGCATCGAAGTTTTAACCAGTTTAGTTCATGGTGTTGGTTACTTTCGACGAGGTCTGATTTCTTCCACCTTCCTTTAGATTACCAACTTCCACAGTGTCCTTATGTCTGGTAACATGGCTAAAATATGAGAGAATTTGGAGCTGTATAATTGAAGATAGATGATGCTCGATGTTTGATCGTTCTGCGGGCTGTATGTGGAGTGTACGTCACCAACACCACATTTTCAGAGGATCTATCCTTTTACGCTCCCATTCTCACAAAGCCCATGTTTCGGCACCATGAAGAAAGATCGGGAAGATGAGAATTCTGACTAGTCAAATTTTTGTTATCTTGTTTATGGTTCGGTCATAGCGGCCATGTCATGGCGTTTCTTCTGTTAATTTTTGCCTCGCAGTCTGCCCCTTTTGTTGCTAAGGATCCTAGATATATATAACTGTTACCGATTTATGTTAATTCAGGTTTGTTATTATACTTTCTATCAACGACCATCATTTTTGTTTAATCTCGGTTTATTGCTAGACCCATTTTTTTTACTCATTCTTTCTAGGATCGAGAGAAGCAACTCAACATGTAGATAAACATACAATTACCAAATTCTGATCAAGGCGAATTAAAACAACTTAAACAACAAATATAAATTCATGATTTAAGTTCTTTAATATCAGAAATCAATAATTGTTATTTAACATAGAAGTTTTTATCGCGTTGTGCTGATGGATAGTATCTGACTTTTTAATAAAATGGTCAAAACATATTATGTGAGATGAAATTTGCTATTTTAAAGCAAATTTAATAAAAAAACAAAAGAATTTTATGGAATATTTCTTTTCTTTTTTTTTGTGAAATATTAATTCATATTTTGGAGCTCTTTTTTATTGCTTTCTTACAGAATCTTGACTTATTCAGTTGTACCTCGGGTAAAATAAATATTTTATTTACAAAATCGCATGGAATACTTATTTCTTTGATTATCATTATATATTTGACATCTAATAAAAAAAAATAACCTTCATTATATGTTTTCAATAATTCTCCTTTTCAAGCTCAGTCAGTGATTATTTTACTGTCATAATATGATATTGACATCAAATAACTGTAATGAATGTACTTACTGGTCTAATAATCGGGTTAAGTATACAATAACACGCTATTGTCTACTTTACCATCTGGTTTACAAACTAATTTAGTTCAACATTATGCGGTTAATACAAATCAAGAGACAAACCGCAAGTTGAAATCTTTATTGTCTAACAACTTTATTGAAATAATTTATTTTTAAGGAGAACACATTCTTATTGTGAAATTGCAATTTTTCAAAAAAATTTCGGTAAATTGATTTTAATTTTCTAATTGATACATTTAATTTGTATTGATCTAATTTATTATTATGTTGTTTTCCCCTACAAACCACAATTCAATGTGAATATCGCTAACACCATTATTGAAAAGAATGCTAACATTATTTAACATCTAAAAATAGGAAAATACTAGGTAAAATGGTGGCAGAGAGGCGGCAAGTGAAGTGTTTTTGTAAAACCTATTTTCCAATATAGATAATTATAAATACGTACCCGTAATGTTATCATTTCGGTAACGCACGCGAGTTTTTCACTAGTCGTTCCTAAGCGCTAATATTTTCTTCAGGATTATCTAAAATATGAATTTTATGTTGCATGTATTTGCCGAAATATTACAGGTTTAATTATGATGGTAGACCTGTGTTACTGCATGGTTTGGGAAGGGTTAATACAGAAATATTTGCAAAATATTATAATATTATAAAAGGTCAGTTCATCCAACATGGAATACTGTGAACACAATTAACTAACCTCATTTCTCCAATTCATGTTCTATTCCTTTTGCTTTCTACACTATCGTTATTTGTTTTCTTTACCACCCTTTATTCCAATTCAAACAACAACTAATTATATTAAATCATTAATAATAGAATAGATTACATAACTACTAGTAAAAAACAAATTTTATAATAATACTATAATTATTTTATTGACAATAAAACTTCACCTCAAATCACATTTGGTTACATAATTGCTCAGTTGAATTTTTTTTTTTTAAATAGTAACGAGTTAGATTTACTTACCAACCATTAAACATAACACGAGTTAACATCGATATAACAACAAAATTTCTAATTATTGATAAAAATCGTAATTAAATTTAATGCTGAGAAATATCTTTATTTGATTGACTTAAAATCTGAATCAAAATACATGTACATGTACAATGTAAAATGAATATATTAGTCCAGAAATAAATTACTGAATACTCAATACTTCAATAATTAATTACTATCTAGACAAACATTTCAATTCGTTTTCTTAGGTCTGTTTTGTTCTATGAGATCTTTTAGATCGTCTCTTGGGATCTTTTTTCGCATCGCTACATTCCAGAATAACCAGGAGAGTATCCAATAACAGTAGTATAAACAGATTGCCATAAATAATGACACATCCACCAAATTGTACTCCAACCAGCCCATATTTCTGGCAGGAGAGCTCATGTGAGGCGCACCCCTGTGCCTTACGACGTATTCGATCCAATATATGGCTGAATCCATTGCGGATATAGGCCGATCATTGAATAAAATATTTATTTTCTTGGCCGCTTCCTTATAGGAAGGGTCTTCTAACACCTTCTTCACTGTGCTCCTAAATCCTTCTTCTGTGATTTTGTTCCTAATAACACTTTCACTGAATTTCAAGTTTTTAGCCTGGGCACACTGTCGGTATTGATCTCCATACAATGGTATGCAGATTACTGGTACAGACCTCGACACGGCTTCCTGCATGCTCAATGCTCCTCCTTGTGTTATGAACAGCCTCATTTTTGGATGAGCTGAAAGAAATAAACCCTAGACAATCAATCTTAAAGTATTACGAAAAAATGTATGTACACATTTAACCAAATACAAAATACACCATTTAACATACTCTCTTGTTCTGATATAATAAGACTACGGAAACAATACAAATTTCTTGATAATTAATAATAGTCCAACATCAGGGAACATGCAAATACCTATTATATTTTGCATAAGACAGTAGTCTGATTAATATATTTGGAATTAATTTCCCCGAGTTTTTCATCATCAGAGATATTAATTAATTAGCAATTATTTAATTTATTTCCTTTTATATGCCATTTAGTTTATGGATATTTTTCTTATTTAATTAATAAACAACACAGAATAAATAACACAGCTCTGGAATTATTCAATCATAAAATAGGTATTGCCAATATGATTGCGAATAATAATGATTATTTCATGTATGTGCTTCGCTTAAGTATGTATCAAGGTGTATGTACCAACGCTTAAGTATGTATCAAGGTGTATGTACCAACGCTTAAGAAATAATAATTTACTCTCACTTTGTGATATTAATAATAATGGACCCTTCACTCTCATAACGTTGCTATTTCAGCATCTGACTAACAGATGATTTAGATCTACCAGACCATATCTAAATGACAATTCATAGTTGAATTATCTTGCCTTAGTACCATTGGACTGTATCAAATTGGATGTACATTAAAGTATTAACCCAATTTTGGTTAATGTTTTATTGAAATTCCATAGACTTATTTCATAAAATAGATTTCTATATTATTTTTATTTGAAAATATATTTAAATCATCTAGCATTAAGTCTACCTTAATAATTAACTCGTTGGTAAATAAACTTTACAGTCAAGTCTAGTAATATTTTGCATTTTTATTTTACGTTATGAACTTTTTAAACAAACCAAAAATAATAATAAAACTGTCTTGATAATATCTATCATAAACATAAATTAATAATTAAAAATGCTACATTTTAAAACTGTAAACACTTCATACAATACACGTACCTAATATATCTCTTTGGGGGAGCCATTTTCCAATCAACACATTGTCAGGTTTTTCCGACATCTGGTCATTATCCCATTTCCAAATAACCCTTTGCTTCAATCCCGAGAAGACCTTCAGAAAGATGTTTACGTATTCTTTAGGCACTTCATTACTTGTCATTGTACTGCCCAAGCTGAAGTAAATAACTCCATTTTTTGCCCCATCCATGAAATTTTTCACGTTCTGTAAATGTATAAATAATAAAAATAAATGATTTAATCGTAGCTATATTAAATAAATCTTTCAAAACCATTGTGGTAGTATATAAGATAATATTCTTGCCTTCGAGATGAATAACTTGAGTGATTGGTTAATTATGATTAATGAAAATATCTTCCTTTTTTAGAAGACATCATTGAGTCTATTTTATTTAAACTAGATATTATTCGCGTTTTAGCAAGATCTTATGAATACGGTTAAATGTTTTACCTGTATATAATATTAGAGAATATTAGAATTAGGTAACATGAAAACTTTATGTTAAACATAATTACTATATTTATTACAGGATTTATATAAGGCATAGCAAATTCAAATAATATATGTTAAGAAATTATAGGAATTATAATTATTATAATTTTAGTCTGATTTACGCGTTTTGTATTTAAAAAAAATTGTAGATTGAAAATTCTCTAACTATTTTCTTCGATGAACGATCAATTTAATATTATATATAGAGATGAGTATGTAAGCTGATTTTTTTGATGCGAGGTATATACATACATATACATTAAATCTAAAATTGATTATTTATTATAATCCAAAATATCTATTTAACCAAAAAAAGGTAATTAAAATATAAATTATAGAAAAACAAAGTACCTACTGTGTAATAAAGTTTAAAAATACCAGAAAGGTAATAATTTTAATAAAATACCACTTATTAGAAGTTTTCATTTTCAAAATCTTACATTTCTAGTTTTTAATAAATTTGAATTATTAACATTTTAAGAATGATTATAAAATCCATAATTAAACGGTGTCCAGCGAAATTTTTTCAAGTTTAATATTGAATAATAAAAAATATTATTCTCATATTTTATTTATACAAAATGGAGTGCAATGATGCTAATTTAACGTTTTATAAACAATATCGTCTAAATGCCGTCCATTTCTCTCAAGACACTCTTCCAATCGGATAAATTGCGTTCCCGGCCCATCAATTACTCGTCGAATATTAAAGTGAGTACAAAAAGGGCGACGCGCACGAACCAATGAATCACCACACTTTAAATATTGCTCAACCGCGAACGCGCGGTGCGCTCCCGATCATTGCGACTGGCAAATCAGCAAATCACGCGCGTCGAACAATACCCCTTCCACTTACCTCACTCTGATGGTTTACAAGCAATTACAGTTTAATCTTGAATTTTTTTCGCTAGACAACACAGGTAATGCGTAAGAGAAATTAATTTTAGGGTAAAAAGGCGTAAAAATTTCATAAAAACGCGGTTAATTAAAATATCTAAATATGTAACCTTTGGTAATTCTTTCGGCTCCTGTATATGAGCTCCACCAATTTCAACAAGTCCAGGGATGTTAGCTCTAACACCATCAATGCTGAAGTGAGAATTTAACAAGACGAGAGACACATTTCTCTCTATAATTGATATACTTTGTAGATTCAGCGGTAGATTATCAGAATGTTTCTTTACTAGTTCTTCATGCTCAAAAAGGAGATAATTGCTCCTCTCGTAAAAGTCCACCAAAGTCCAAAAAGCATTTATCAATCGGTCAAAGAACTTAAACTTCCCAGTGAGTTCCAAGAATTCATGACTAGCGTATGAGAGTTCGTAGGGATTTCCCATTTGTTGATTGATAAAGTGACCTGAACCAAACGTAGATATGGCAACAATCGGAGCCTTAAATTTTGAAGCATAAACTAGAAAAGCTTCTTGAAAGAAGGCTTCGTATATGACGAGATCGTATTCTGTATTGTCATTGGCAATGAAGTTTTGGAATTGTGACGATTTAATAACAAATTCTGTTAATCTCAAAGTACAATTCCAGAGATGCATTTGGTTTGTGTACAGATTTACTGGATCTGATTTGAAAATTTCTTCATCCACGATCACATCTGAAAATGTTAAAATCATTGTTGTATTATTACAAAAATTATTGACGTTAAAAATTTTTCACATAAAATATAAAAAATCACTTTCAGAGAGAATTTTCACACACATAAGGAATTTGGTTTTAAATGTAAAGAACACCAAACTTTATTTAATTGAAATTACACAAAAAATATTAATTAATTTTAAGTTCTTAATTTTTATTTAATTTTAAGTTCGATTGACCAATGAAAAATAGACTTCTCATTCTTCTATCAAATATCACAAGCTATTATTAGAGATAATATAGGCAGGTGAGACCACAATGAGAGAAGGATGACGTCACGGATCAAATGAATATAATAATTAATAAACTTACTTACGTAAATGATAATTATTGTTTATTTTCCATTCCAGTTAGTTAATAATTAATATGAAACCTACATACATTTTAAACTTCCCAACAGGCTCAAAGTCATGCAAATATAATTAGTTATATTGTCGATTTCTGATACCTACGTTAATCAGTTTCAGAAGTTATATACTCAACTTATCGATGATACTTGCATAAATAATGTACAACTTTACATCATCATAACATAAAAATGGTAAATTACACAATTAATTAACACTGATGTTAAATAGCTAAGTTATTCGTTTTAATTATTATAAATCCTATCCGTTTCACTCTGACCACTTGAAATATGTACGGATGCACATCAAAATTTAAAAAAATTCAAACCATAATGGTGTAGAGCTATAACTAGTGTTTACTATTCACTATTAGTGATATTTAGATCGATTAATAAATATGTCGAATCGTATTTATAACTATATATATACTTAATTTAATAAATGATAACATATTTTTCATAATGAAGTTACCGAAGAATATATATCTCTAGAAGAAAATATGTTAATATAAATTGTAGAAATAAACATATTAAAAGTATTAACAACCAAAAATATAAATGGTTTAAAAAAAGTTATATCACTGACGCAGGCTTCTGTGGTGATAATCGTTCATAATAATAGCCACAGCCCAATCAAAAGATTAAAATGTATGTACATTATTAGACAATTACAATAAAAAAATATAACTAAATTACTGAAGACAAAATTATTAATTATTTAAGGAGAAGACATTCTTATTGTGAAAACAATGGCTTTCAAATAATGGAACGACACATGTATTAATTTGAAAAAAGTGTAACATATAGGTTCAAAAATTTGTCATGAAAAATACTGGCGCTAGTGTACTTCCCCGGATTGGAAATAGAGATCCAGGTTCGAATCCCGGTAGCGCAAAAAAATATTTATCGACAAAATTGATTTTATATGTATATATTTATAATTAATACATTAAATTAGTATTTAGAATTATTAGTTTGCCATTTCTATATATTTCATGTAAAATGTTGTTTTCTGTGATGCAAAAAACTGCAGAAACTCATAAAAAGTTTAATTTGTGAACTGAACCAGTGCTGTGTTGGAAAACTAACTAAAAACAAATATTCTGCCAAGTTCTTTTAATTTTCTTCGGCGATGACCACAACTGTTCTACTTTTCGACTCGAGATTTCCCGTGCAAATTGTTGTTTCGAATTCTTATACCGCCGTGCGTTCGCGAGTACCTCTGAATATTCAACGTGATATTGTTTTACAGTAAATGTCTTATTTCCAAAGAAATTCTAAACTATGTAAATAGGAACAACATCAACGGTAGATTTTATAAAATATTATTTTGTATTTCATTATTTATTTATTTACACCTTTATTGACATATTTTTTTATTTATTAGGAGAACACATTCTTATTGTGAAGTTGTAATTATTCAGAATATAGGTTTATGATGTTTTAAATATTAATTAGAAAGATATACATGTAAAATCAATTTTATCGAAAAAATTCTTATTGCGCCAATTTTAATACTTAATTAATTTTTAAAATGCTATAGCGACATATTTTATGACGACAAATTTTCGAACCTACGTGTTACCTTTTTCAAATTAATACATTTTTATCATTCCATTATTTGAAAGAGCCATCTACTTTGTTTTTACGGAATCTCAAATACCTTTGAGTAATCCGATAGCAGACGCCAGAATTATCAATTCATTTATATTAAATTTTAATAAACAAAAATTAATTGAATTTGTCGTCATAACATACGTCACTGTAAAATATGTTGTTGGATAAATGCACCTTCCCTGGTTTGGAAAGAGATCCAGGTTCGAATCCCGGTGGCGCAACAACAATTTTTTGATAAAATTGATTTTATATGTATATCTTTCTAATTAATACGTTTAATTTTTTTTGTAAATCAGAAGTGAACATACAATAATATAACATACTTATTAGTTTACTGTGTGGGATGCAGTATGTATCCACTTCTGATGCATATAGTATTGTCCCGGATACTATGCTACATTATAAGAATTTAATACTGAACTTACGACAGTGTTAAAAAAAATATTATTAATGACTTAGAATTAATGAGATGATCTTAAATTCCTCTCAGATATTATTGAATTTCTTAATACGCAGAAAATATTTATTCAACGTGAAATTTCTTGATTTTGATAATATAACTTTTTCATAACCTTCTATGTTAATTACAATTAAATATAGACTTTAAGAAATTACAATAGAGTAGGTAGTAAAACTTTTGCCTTCGTACATCAATAGACCTAATTTGTTTTCCTGTTTAATCAGAGACGTAATTTAAAAATAGAATACATATTTCGAATGTTGCCAAATACAGACAACATGTTATGTATATTATTTGAGTATTTGTTTATTTTAATTACAGTATTTTATGGCTGCTGAAGTTCAATAGAAAAACAGTATATTAAATTATATATGTTTAACGGATATTATATTATGTGCCCTTATGTTATACGATAGGTACTCGTATTTCCAATAAATTTTTGGTCAGATGACTGTTTAAAATAAATATGAAGTTTTTTTAATATTAATGTCTTGAAAAACTGATATGTTTATACTATACGACATAATTTTGTAAAAATATAGTTGTAGAAAATTCATTTAAAATCTTCAGCAAACTTTGGCAAGCATTCAAATAGTATTTACTGATGGAGTTTTAGCACAAGGAAAACAAAGTATAACATCATTTTTGTATTGTTGACTTATTCACGTCGTTGCCAATATTTATTTTCTAATACTGATGAATGGAATTCTGTTTTTAAATATTTTAAATAAATATCAGCAGAACTTTAAATAGAATTAAATAAAAGGTGCTTTATAGAGTATAACTAACTAACTTACCGTAACACTATTTCCCGTGGAGGAAGGCAGAGAGGATAGAGCGCCACACTCGTTTATCCTGATATACAATTCTCATCCACGTTCATACATCTTCTCATACATGCTCGCTCATTATTGATGCTTCTAACAGGACCGTTCTCCAGTATCTGGTTTACTTAGTCATGCTAAATCTTCCGATGATGTCTTTTATTCTTGGTGCCATCAACACTTGCGTCATGTATCTTTCTTATAATTCTATTATATTTAATAAAGTTTAAGAAATAAATATACTCAACAAATTAAACTGTTTATATTTGCTAAAACGTTGAAATTAATGACAAAAATGAAATAATATTTTTTTTGGCATGACAAAATTGTTTTAAATGACAAAATAATAAACTTAAAATAAAACAAAAAATATCAATAGAGTCTGAAATATTTAAAGCAAGAAGAGTAATAATAAATAAAATAAAACTCTAATGTTTTATCAGTTTGCTTGGTCGGACCCTTAATATGTACTCGCTGAGACTCCTTTCAAAGGTAAATATAGACTGACTATTACAACGAGATACAAAATTGTACATAGATATATATATATATATATATATATATATATATATATCGGTGAAATGTCGTTCTAAAGTGATCGTGAAACACGTCTTTTCAGGCAGGCGGTTCAGCGCTAAGTGAGTTCATGATCACTTTATGGTGGATAATGAGATTTATCCGAAACGTTGGGACAACAACTGTCCTTCTTGAGACCAACAGACGCGGGATAACTAAGAAACTTTATCTCTAACATTACTCATCCCTGGAAAACATCAAATTTAATATATATGTATATTTGAAATCCAAACTTTTTTTATCAAGATTGTGATATGATTACTCGATAATAGATCTTGCGCTATCCTGAAGGGACGCGATACCTTAACGATGTTTCAAAACAACCTATTTTATGACCAGTACCGTAATCCTGCTATAGCTGCACAGCACAGACACCTTAGATGTTGTGACCACTGGCCAGATGTTATATGTTGTGTTATAATATATTTTGCAGTGGATGTAGAATTTTGATAACTGGCTACGGGGTCTCATATCTTGTCAACCATTTTGACCACATTTCATCATCCGATCGAACAATCATAAATTATGGCATGGTCAAGTCTTCTGTATCAAAATTAATTAATAAATTTTGAAGAACTAGTCTATATTAAAAACTATAATAGTCTAAATAGTTAAAATGACAACATCAAGACGTTCTTCAAATCAGATACAAAAATTATTTTGCAGTAACATCACTGAAAAAATTACAATTTTCTGTTTTATAGTACTTAAAATAAAACTGTTTAGAAATAGTGCTCGCTTATACTATTACTACTACTGTATACCACCGTCAATTATCTCTGGCCACATAAGTACCAGTTTAATACGTCACTACACTTGTCTTTGCACTTCACCGCATAGTGTTGGGACACTTCAACAGTAAATAATTATTAATGATACCTACCTGCTTTACAGAGAATATTATATACTTCCTATAATATTACATATTCATTCCAAATTAGTGACATTAGAAATATTCCAAAATATAATTGAATAAATTGTTTTAATACCTAATATTAGAAATACGTATTTCATATCCAGTTGAAACGTAGATCATATATATAATCACCTAGATATAACTGAACGAACACTATGAGCTAGATGATTAGATTTTTTTTTATGAAGATGTATTGTACCTTTCATAGCATCCCACAGCTTCCTACTTGGTACTAAGATCTCTGTGTAATTAGGTGGTGGATTATTTTCTTCTATCGGGGTCACCACCGTGAGTTGGTGACCTCTGAGCGCCAGCTCCCTCAGAATTGGCTGGCAGAACTGATGGTGCGACGCTATGTCCAATGGAAGAAGGACCAAAATGCGCGCGGCCCATGACTGCTCCACCGCAAACAACACAACCAATAACAAACTTGATAATTTCATTTTGAAAATGGATTGTTTTCACTCAAACGTAAAAAAAGAAAAATCGTAAACTTTTGGAACTTAATATTTCTTTCTTTTTTAGTTCAAATTATTATTATTTATTTTATAAAAGCACTCGTTTTCTAACATTTATTTAAATTGCTTATTATCAATTATTGATCACGGATGAAAACGAGTTGTTTACTAAAACAAATGCTTTCTTCTGTTGAGTACTTAACGCTATTTCAAAACCTTCGACCAGCTACGTTAGCCGCAGCTCATGTTGATAGCACAGATGATAGAACTTGCACTACCGGCCGGATGAACGGCTTACGTCGTACTGAAGGTACACTGCGGAACATTTCCTCCTTGTCAGGTCAGCTCCTCGGTTGAATAAAAGCACCGTTGGTAGTGATGAGGCAGCGACCGTACCGTAGGCCTTCCGTTCCGCGACCGCTGACTCAAATCGAAACGTATCGTGTCATTACTGAAGGCCCGTCACAATCTGTGGAATTTTGCTATTTTGAGATTTCTAACTTTGTTAAAAAACAAATCACGATAGATTAAAAATGGCGTCTCTTGCGTTTTTGGCAACATTTTATTGAACAGTTTTCATTGTGAACCTTTTAGATATAATAAATATTTGCATACGTTAGAAAACGTTTCAAAATAGTTGACATGTAAAACATAATAAATATATGTATATTTTAAACTGAGAAAAATGCGCGAAAAATTACTATAGCAACTAAATATAGTCAAACACAAAACTTTATGTTACTGGTAGACTGCTTTACCAACTACACCATTGTAACTTACCTATAAATTAACATATGATATATTTTTAGTGAGACAACTGTTTTCTCTCATTCTATTTCAAATTATTTTAGAGAAACTTTACAATTAAAAAGATTGTTCGTTCCAACTCGATTACTTTCTACGTGATTTTGTTTAATATTAATAGAAATGCAAATATTTTGTAAACTTGGAATCTTAGTTTAACACGAGTAGGTAAGCACCCAAAGAACTAAGTTAAAAATATCATGTGTAACAGTTTTTGTTTGTTCAATAAATAAAATAAACTAACTGATATCTTTTTTTAGGAGAACACATTCTTATTGTGAAGTTGTAATTATTCAGAACAGACGGTTTGTGATATTTTAAATATGAATTAAATATATTAATTATAAAGATATACATATAAAATCAATTTTATCGAAAAATATTGTTGTTGCGCCACCGGGATTCGAACCTGGATCTCTTTCCTAACCGGGGAAGGTTCTTTATCCAACTAAGCTACAGCGACAATATTTTTAGCGACAATTTTCGACCGGTGATGGAACGATTAAATGTATTAATATCAAAAAGGTAACATATAGGGTCGAAAATTGTCGCTAAAAATATTGTCGCTGTAGCTTAGTTGGATAAAGCACCTTCCCCGGTTAGGAAAGAGATCCAGGTTCGAATCCTGGTGGCGCAACAACAATATTTTTCGATAAAATTGATTTTATATGTATATCTTTATAATTAATATATTTAATTCATATTTAACTGATATCTAAACACTTTTAGTCTTCTTAATATTATTTAAGCACCTAATTATTTCATTTAAAAAAAATAATAAGTAAGGTAGGGTGGGGATGATAGTGTCACTTTTTACAAATGACAGGGTAACGTGATTATACAACTTTTATGTCATACAATACTTAATGTGTGCTGAAGACGATATATCTGAAACTCATTTAATATACCAAAAACAATTGAATGGCATTGAGTTTTCTTTTTATTTATTGATTAGTCAGATGGAACTTTTAACCCCACTCGTGGGGCTAAAAGTTCCAGGTATTGGGGTAACGAGTACCACCAGTACCAAAATCTTGTATTCGTTACCCTGGAAAATCAAGCGTGCTGATCTATACCCATGTTTATAGATGTCTCAGGATTTTCTGATAACCGATTTATAAATCTCTTCAGTGACATTCTACAAATGTCGAATTGTTTAAAAACACCACGAAAAGATTTATTATCTCTCATCACCAAATCAGCAGCTTGCTTCCCCGCTCAGTTTTTCTCTTGTACGTCCTAATTATGCAAACGAGACGAAACAAATGTGAGTGTACACATTTTGTACTGGGAGTGGGGTAGAAAATGCCACCGTGCCTCTTTTAACCCCATTCCAAAATATCGAAACAAATATCAAATTATAAAACAAAGACAATCTATATGTCTAAAAATGCACTCTACATTTACAAATAAATATATATGTGAGTAGGATAACTTACTTGTCATACACAATAGAAGAAAATGTAGTCATAATACTCGCCAACCATAAAAACAAAGTATAGACGCGTGCACTTCCGACTAACATATTTACTCAACTGACGAAGTGCGAAGCGAGGCAGAGGGGATGTCATCACATCAAGCGGTGTTCACATGCTCGTTCACATGTGACGTTTATGAGATATTTGCAATGAAACTTTCTTTCCACGGCACTTTCATCCCCACTCAACCCTAACCCAAAATTTATACCGCGAAAAACAATAATGGCATTAAAAACTCCATACATGTGAAATCAAAACAGTGTTTCGGAATTCTACCAAAATCATTACCTCCAGAGAACAACAAAAGAACACCTGGATACTGACGGAGTTTATAATTATGAGTAGCTTGTTGGTCTAGTGATTTAAACGTTGACCTAGTAATCTATTGGTCTAACCAACAACATAGAACAAGCGTTTATCTTGGTTTGAAAATAGTAAGAATATTAATGTGACATGTATTCCGTGTACGCATCTATATTTAAAAAAAAAAATGACAAGGGCGCAACACAGTCTTCACTTACTTCCTCATCATCACTACTGGATTCTCTAATGTGTCTTGGCCTCCGCAAGAATTTTCCTCTGCAGGTCTTCATTAAACATTGTTTCTCTCCAGTTTTTGATTTTTACAACATATTCGTCTTATATCATTAATAAAAGATAACGGGAGAGTAATCATAGTCAACCAGAAAAATCTGTACTAACTTAGCATTTTCTAGACACCGGTCACTCACTTTCGTTTAAGCCAACGGTGCTGGGTAAGCCTAAAAGATATGACGCGAGACTTACAAATGAAATACTGAAAAATAAAAATCAAAAGAATTAAGGCTTCACTTTCTAAAATAATTCATATTTCCGCTTTTTTTTACATAAATATGGGTTTTTAATTATACAATAAATTTGAGTTTTTTTAATAGTATTACTTAAATAAAATCCTTACACTAATACAAAACTAATATACTGAATGTTTTTGGCCATAATTAAGAAAATACAAGCATTATAAGAAAGATCGCGACCATTGGAATTATTTTCCGCATGCCACAAAATTGTCTTAATATAGAAAATATAATATTGAAGCCAAGATTACGGAACCAAATCAGCAAAATTTTAAAAATTATCTGAGTTATAAACCATTCAATTTGCAGTACATATGATCAATTTTCGACGTTTTTAAAACACTTCGTGTTAGCGAATACAAATTATTTGAAAGAATATGTTATATTTACTTACATGCTTTGAGGCTTCAACTACTACATAAAATCAAGTTTTATTTCAAAAACACTATAATTTCTTACTAAATAATATTTATATCGATCCTATTAATGTATGTTTATTATTATTTTTTAATCAGCGATTAGAAAAAAAGAAATACAAATAATATTAAATAACATTATAAATAAAATTCATTGGTTTAATACGTATATAACATATATAAGCCCATTAACCTGTGAAGTTTTTTTGACATGTTGTGTTCGCAATATCTCTGCTTGCAGCCAAATCTACAATTCTAAATTTTTGGTGCATAATATAATACAATTTTGGCTGAATTTTCAGATTTTTACCACTTATTATTTAATCTTGAAAAGTGCAGTTTTGTAAATTTTTTTCAAACATTGAAAATTTTTAGAATAAAAGGGGTGTAAGTCTAAAAGTCCAAATTTGGTGTATGAATACAAGTTCCCACCTCTTTGTAAAAAACTTTTGACATATAAACTCTAACCTTTCCTGCAAAAACATCTCTGTGAAGATGGGATGTTTTTAAAACGAAAGCTAAGAATTTATTCTGAAATTTCACATTGTAGGAATGCATATAGGTGAAAATATCTTATAGTCCATTTCATTTTGAACAAATTGGTTTTAACCTCATATTGATAGGACAAATAGTAATTGAGATATTTTAGTTTCCGCAAACCCTTCACATTGCAAAAAATGCTACGCCCCGTAAAACAAATATAGTTGCCACGAAAAACCAAAAATAAAATATTGGTCATTTTGTAAACCAACAAGTTAGGATGATTGCACAAAAACTATGAGAATTTTTAAAAATGGTTAACCAACCTTGCCGGGTCATTTCATGTAGAATCCAATTGCGATTATTAAGATTTTTTGTGAGAAAGTGGCCTGCCTGGTTTTAGCAGAAAATACAATTAACCTTATTGCGTCGTATAAAAATAAAAGTTTTTTTTTTTCAAAATTTTGGACTCGATTAGTCACTTGCTTTTGTTAATGTTGATTTTGATATTTCTGTTCATCTGTTAATACTGTGTTTGGCCTAGAGGCTTCGGACCTCCCACGCTTTGAACAACAGAGCGCGATTGAACGTACTGTCAACAATGGTTTGACCATGATGTACCTACGATTACTTCGCTTTAATATTTGTTAGTCCGCTGGGCACAACGGCCAAGCGTCCACCGGATGAAGTCGGAGAAATCTCACCGAGATTAAGTGGCCCATCGAATGCGGTATGCGCAAACGTAAAAAAAATCTAAAGGTCAACCTTACTTACTTTTAATAACGTGTGACAATGAAATTTTTCACACTTCTTTTTAACGCTAAAACACTATTCTCTAAAGAATGTGAAGAAATTTTGTGAGTCTCCAAATATGATGATGAACAAAAGAGTCAGTTTTAACACAAAACAATTTTTTATTTTTCCATATTAAAAAAAAATAACGATTTATTGCTTTCAACTTTCATACTGCGATAAATTTCAGTTGATTCAATTCAAAATCAGTTGATTTAATATTATTTTGTATACATGGTTGATTAATTAATTACATAATCACTCAGATTTCATTATATCACTCCAATCGATTTCGAAATGTGTGTTCCAAAAACAAAAACAAAATTGTATATTTCGTTTTAGATTTATTCTATCCTGCAACGGAACACACGTTTAAAACCATTTAGTTTTAAACAATAAAATCCAAATCGATTACAAAATTATTTATTTGAATTAATTAAATAAGTTTCACTGAAAAAAAGACTATCAAACGAATGATATTATGTTTTAAAGTATCGAAACAGAATTAATAAAAGGGAAATTAAATATTCTACATATGTTTTTTTAAATAGTACGATATATGTCATGTGAACTTCCAATTCAAATTATTAAGTTTTCATTATACATTTCCGTCAAAATATCGTTATTAAAAATATATATTATGGTTAGATAAATTTTTCAAGTCAAGTTTCAGAGTTTTTAATTTTAAGGTTTAATCTGATCGCATTAATAATATTTTTAATTATGTTTTCGGTAATAAAATGCATTTACGGTGTTTTGGTTAGCATAAATGTCTTACATAGCCTGCCCTTCCAGTGACTTATTGTGCAATTGCCGTTTTTTTTCTTCATTCATTTTGTTTATATCTCTTCATTTATGATACTTACGGTTACGAGGATTGCCCTTTCGTGACCTAACATTTGACTTTTTTGTATTATAATTCTAACAATGTTAATTTTTTTTAAACTGTATTACAAACGTATCAAATTTATTAATAGTTTAGGATATATCAAGAAAACAACGTTATATTTTAGTAGGATTTATAATATTTTATGACTTTTTAATAAAATAAAATCACTTTACTTTGTAAAAATTTCACCGAGCTCTACCGAAGAAATCGAAAAATAATTCTTTAAATATTGTAGTTTGATGTAAATGTCACATGATACATTGATGTTTCATGTATAATGAATATCGTGAATAAGATAACTTCATCAGATCTCATCTCATTGAGTTACAAATAACATAAATAATTTTTACAAAAGTGATAAATTATGTTTAAGGAGAACACATTATTATTGTGAAGTTACTGTTTTTCAGAGCATAGTTATGTGGTATTTTAATACAAATTATCTAATTGTATAAATTAGAAAGATTTAGGAAAAAATTAAATTGATTCATCTGTTATTCCATTTTTTGAAAATAAAAAATTTGTATTAATATACCATAGAACAAAACTATGTTCTGAAAAACTGCAACATCACAATAATAATTATGTGTTCTTACAGACTAATTAAATACTAACTAAATATATTGACGTGAACTAATCCAAATTTATTGTTTCAATATTTTCATTTTAGTATCATTCAAGTGATCACTTTGGTACCACTTACGCAATCAAAAGCTCCGCGACTTTAAAAAAATATATGACTCGATTGGAACTAAAATTTAAATGCTGACATATGTATTAATGTAAAAAATACGACTTGTTCACACAAGGATTTCATTGTCGAAGAGTAAATACTTTTACTGTTGCATAAATATGTCATAAACTATCGAATTTATGTTTCCACAAATAATGTGTGTAGAATGCCTCTCGTCCCGCAACTAATGTTCCAAACTCCTCTTCTATATATATGTACACTTTATTTCATGTCTGTGCGTGTTTTCATTAAAAATATATAAGTTGTATTAAAGTTTATCCAAAATTAATAGTCTTCTAGCGCAAATTACTAAAAGGTATTTGAGATAATTCGAAATAAAAATGTGATAGCTTTTTAAATACCAGATGTATCAATTTGAAAGAGCTGCAGAATGTAGGTTCGAAAATTTGTCGTCAAGTTACACGGTTGATGTAACGTAATAGTAACGCACTCAACCTGGTAGCAACCAAAATATTTATTCTATAAATAGATTTTTTCTGTTTAATTATAATTGATACATTTAATTTGTATTAATAAAGTTAACAGATATAACTCATACATTTTATTTGTGTTAAAATCAAGAGATGTTCCAAAAAATAGGCATAGACAAGTGTTACTAAAATATAACTATTTTCTTAATATTTTCTAAACCATTAAGAAATTTTAGATATTTGTAACACAGTTTGAAAATTATTGTCAGAATTTTGATATAAAAATGTCAATTTAGTCTGGTTGTTCCAAAGATACGAAATATCAAATATCTTTTGTTTTCATTTTCAAGATATTCTTACGCAAGGTAAATAATTATTCATACGGTTATTATTATATTAATGATGCCATTGAGGCAAATTCTGGTATTAAATTTATTTTAATTACCTGGAACGCCGGATCCATAAAAATGCTTTGTTATTATTTACAGCGTAAGCACATTTATTCCGCACGCTGTCTCGCGGGTATGAAAGTGATTAACGTCGCTTTTCATTATATTATATATTAAATATAAACATTCCTTATATCGTGTTTAATGATTATTGTAACTTTTTCCTTTTATTTATCTAACTATTATTTCAATAGTGTGCTCTTTAACCATCTCTTACACATTCATTACTCTCATTTAGACTTTGCATTCTCTCCCTTTATTTTCTTTTCGTAGTATCTTTTTCATACCTTTGAACTAAATGTAGCGTTTACCATTTTGGGTGCGTTGACTGCCGCCAAATTCGTCCTGCCCTGTGGGAACGCATTATTGGCTTGTGTTAATTATCGTCCTGCCGTATGGGGCTGATATTCGTTTGTGTGTAATCGGTTTCTCGCCACCGTGCGAACCGATTAGTGTTGTATGACATGCTATTTGTGCATGGTATTGTTTGGCACTTTCGCGCTATCACCGAAAGTGTATATCCATACATAGTGCGGATCAGTGTTTTACGAGTCCTGAGCCAGTGGAAGAAGATCAAGATACCAGAAGAATCGTTTCTGCGCTTGATATCGTTTGAAATCAATAAAATATTACTTTTTAATAATCAAAACCCTCTAGTGACATGTGTATTTATATAAGGGGTAACCTTCTAAAGTATTGTGGACCAGGTCTGTTACACCTTGTATATTAAAAGTGTTTAAACTAATTTACCTTATATTCCCATTAACAGTACAAAAAACCGATGGCAATTGTAGATGAGGAAGGCGAGAATCCGACGAGTATCCTGGAATACAAATTCGGAGCTTAGTACTCGCTACATACATACTAGAGAAAATATTACAATACTACTTTCAAATTAAGCATAAGGCTCGTACTATGAAAATATCATAAACTTGATTGCCTCCTGGAACGAGGCTCGAACATCGTAACCACTAGACCACAAGTACGTCAATTATACTTATTAGTTGTTGATAATATTGCAAAGAATATCATTATGAATAGTTATCGAAAGACACTAATAAAATAATTATCTCTTTCCTGTTTAACATATTACATACTACGCATTTTTTATATTTTGTTCTCTACTCTTTTTGAACTGAGATGGAACTTATTACTACTGCATCCAACTAAAAATAAAATTCAATTTGTTAACTCAAATTTCAATTTATTTCTAATCGATGTATTAGTTTTGAATGTAACAACATGTATAAATCTATCAATATAGCTACGTCTTATCTTATCCCTCCTATTGTTTCATATCAAATTCCTATTTATTTTATGTACCACAATTCAGTGCTATAACGCGTCCCACAAAAATTTGAAAAGACGGAAATATCCAGAAATCCTAAGAAGAAACTGATTGAGACATTAGTTTGCTTCCAAATTCTTCGAGATGTGTATGATACACATCTCGCGACCCTTGTTATACCTATTACATTGTATTGAGTGATTTTCGGCTAACAAATATACTTTTATTCTTAATACGAAATTGTATGTATTTTTAGAGAATTTATTAAACTGCAGACAATATTCTAGAAACATTTTTTTAATCTAGCATTTAAGCATTTATGTCCATTGTATATAAATAACCTAAGCAAAAAATACAGCATCATAGTATATATGTAAAAAAAAAGTGATTTATTAGATGGGTGGCGACGATTTCTATACATTTAAAAAAATATCTATGTGAAATAAAATTCTCTCTCTCTGTTAAAACTTTTTGAACTTCTTTAGTGTTGAGTATTCATATTATGCAACTATATGTGAGCACATAGGCATTGGTTGAATATTTTTCATTTTAAACATAGAAGAAGATCGCTTCTGAAAATCGTGTTCGTAAATATATGGAAAGATATACGAGTATGTTAAGTTTATTACATGAAGAAATAAAAAAAGTTATGATCAAAGGAATGGTCAGGAATAGTCGACGCGATACAATACTCTAAGAAAATAAACTGGAAATTGACACATCGCTCAAAGGACACAACTGTTGGGCGGGCTAACGTAATCATCCAATGATATCCAAGACGAATAAAGTCGCCGTAAAACAACCCTAAAATCCGCTGTATCGATGAAATTATCAAGTATAGTGAAAAGCGTGAAAATTAATAATAACATAACAAAATAAATTGGAGGAAATTCCAGTAATGTACAGAAAATATCTGATAATAATGACAAATGATGATGACAATAATGATACAAAATACAACGCATACATTTTTACATAATACAAAATGTTCACAATACAGTACGTATCAGCTTTGTCTGCCTGGCCTGATGTTACTTTCCCTATTCAAAGCCGAAGAAATCTATTGGCGACGTTATGTAACGCACGGAGTCAGTACCCAAATAAAACCGGTACAGCTGAAATCTCAATATTTAGAGTATTAATACAAGAACTAGTTTTGTAACATTTTGTAAGGCACCGGTAATCATAACGGATACGAGGTGAATCGTCCAATGGCCTACCCGGGTCGATAAACCGGTAATTTGTATTTTTACTTTCGTTTGAGAAGACGTAATATGATTTCATTCATGTTTGGGTCCGTGTAAAACTTAGCATGAACAGGTGTATCAAAAACTGGAAGGTATATATATGTGATAGGACATTCAAAGAAGTATGATATCTTGTAGCTCATAATACAGGTAAAAGAAGAAATACTTGAAGAAGAAGACATCGTGGCTGAAGAACTTATGGCAACGGTTTGGCCAGTCCACTGTAGAGTTTTTCCGGGCCGCATTAAACAAAGTGATGATACCCGACGTCTATTGAAGAGAAAGTTGGGAGAGAGACGACATACATGAGAAAATGAGGTGAAAGATGTGTGACGAAATATAAATTCCGCGCCATCCATAAAAACAATTATGAACGAAGTATCTAAAAATTACGCATATTTATTTATTTTTATTTTTTAATTCAAGATATTTTTAAAAAATACATAAAAATCCTGCATTTGACACAAATCAGGCTACATAGCCATAGGCTTGTAATCCGGGTGTTATTTTTTTAGAACGCTGATTGACACATTGGTGGCTTAAAATTTTTTGCTTCCCTGGACCCCACTGAAGACTATCATAACTTGAGGTCGCATACTTTATCTGCACCAGGGCGCTTTATTAGTGTTGGCGTGACTCTAGAAAAAATGTGGCGCTATATCTTATCTGTCTACCTCTACGGAGAAATGATGTGAATGTAAGTTAGTTAGCTATGCTAGTTAATGTATACATTTCAAAATTAACTTTCTCCACCGTATTTTACAATGATAATGGCTGTGCATTGCAATGGTCGATAAAACATCTGAATAATATTAAAAATATGTAAAAAAAAAAAGAGACAAGCATTATGCAAATAAATATTTAAGTTATTATTAATTTTTATTATTTATTCCTTCTCCTGTAACTTAAAATTGTAGTTCTATTAAAGAAAATACATTATAATTGTGAAGTTGCAGTTTGCAGGCCAATGTCCCTTAAATGGACAAGGCACGAGAAAAATAAGAGTAATCATTATTTTATATGTACACAAAATGATTATAAAAGTATATTAGCAAAAAATAAAGTTAAATTGATCACTTTAAATATTTAGTTCGAATTTCTATATCGTGGGATTTATTTTGTGAACATCTGAAGAATCTAAATTTATGGAATCTGATTTTATTGCTATATTTTAAACTACGCTTAAACTATATATTTATGTGAATACCGGATCATTTTAGTGCAAAGCAAATCTTGCATAATCTTTAAGAAAATATCTGATAAATTCTTAAGAAAATTTTATATAATCACACTTTGATTGCTACATATTCTTTTAAAATATTGACCATATATTGCCACCTCATACTCAGCCCGAGCTACGTTTCGAAATTTGCGAGAATTTTTTCCTGGCCGCGTAATGTCTAAAAATTGTGATATCTACTGGCATGATCACCTGATCACCTGATTTTATGACTCCCGACTATTTTCTGTGGGTGTTCTTAAAAGGACAGGTCTACGTCAATAAGCCAGCAACAATTCCGATGCTACAGGACTATATTCGAAATGAAATTGTTGAAATAACAACAGAAGTGTGCCTGAATGTTATGAAAATATGATTAAAATATCACGCATTTGTGCTGCTGCCAGATGCAGCAACTTGGCCGATGTCATATTCCACGCATAATGTAATAAACCAAATAATTGATAGATAATAACCAAATTAAAAATTTGTGTTTTATATTCTTGTTATTCAAAAACAGCATCGACCTGGAACATTATATTTATTCTGTACTCATATAGAGATTATCCACAATTCAGAATTTTAGGTTAATTAAATTTATGATTATTAAAATTTTTTTGTTGTAATTGATAAAATATTTAATTTTAAGCACATTTGTTTTTAAACGGAGATATTTAAAGTTTGTTCAATACACACGACGGATATTGGTTTTTCAAACATATACAAATCTTACTTGTCAATACTACAACCAAACATCACAATGATGTGACACATCTGAAGTCTACATGTTGTGTTTGTTTAATCTCATTTTTTTGTCCTGTAAATGCTTTCGTTTGCACAAAGTCGATAAGGGAATGTATAATTTAACATATATTCGACAATTTACCATAATTTTTTTCTACTATTACCATATATTATAACCTCTTATAAATTATGTTGTAATGTCTAAACGTATTTGATTACTATAATCCGGTTTGATTAAGATAATCCAGCTTTAGACTAGACAAATCTCTGTTTTAGAATTACTCGTGTATAATGTTTTTCACGTACCTATATCTATTTATTCAATTGATCCGAAAATTTAAACCTTTTTAAAATAAATTTATTAACAAAAAGATTTATTTTTTAAGAACTCTTTTTTGTTGTGATTTTGCATTTAAAATTAATACAGAAAAAATCTATCTATCGAAATAATATTTAGTTGCAACCAGGATAAAATGGATTAATTCATTCATTCTCGTGTCTCCGAGCGGATTTTACTCAAACCTATTTGAAATTCACCGTAATATGAAGTTGATTGCTTTTAAAAATGGAATAATAGATGTTATAGCGATTGCTGCAGCGAAATAGTGAACGCGCTTCCCCGGATAGGAAGAGATACATCCCGGTTGCAACTAATCCTTTATTAAACATTTTTTTATCTATTCAATTAAATAACTTATTTATTATATTATAGAATAGCTAACTCAAATTTAAAAATTTCATTTTAAAACACCTTATTTCTTGTATGCTGACGATTATATATCTAAAATTATTTTTATTACGTCTACTTACGTATATTCAGCAAGTAGAAAATTCACAAATAAATACATTATTGTACAAAAGCAAACGATGGATCGACCTACCACTAGAACTTTAACCAGTAGACTTCTCTCAACTGAGCTAGACTTGTTAATATCGTTAGATTTTTTATATGCATCTAACTTTAGTGACACGTAAATTAATTCCAGAAAAAAGCTACCGTATTCTTAATCTGCAATTTTACTCAGATTGAACTTTAATTAATATCGATATGTCGCAACTTTACCAATAAAACGTGAGTTTATACCATTTTATCTTAAATAAAATATACTAGGCAAGCTGAAAACGTATCTTTGAACATGCAAAAAATGACACATGTAGCAATCATTACGCTTGCTTTGAACTTTGATCTATGGTCTATCAGAGTACCAGATCGTTTAGATCCCTTACTCTTCCATCATGAAGTATGCCTTAAGGGCCTATTAAATTTACTGGTGTTGTATAATTAGTTAGAAATTTATGCAAATAATGGGGCTAATAATAATAATGTTGTTTTTAACCTCTAAAGAAGGACGGTTTTAGGGCGATTTATGCGCGATGGTAGGGTTATGTTGCAGTTCGATAAGACATTAATCGTGGGGTTTTAGTGCTTGGGGATGCCAGCATAAAAACGTTCGGAGAGTGTTTAATTAATTCTTTTACAGGGAGAATACCCGAGTCGTGGTGGACCTAAATAGAGATGCTTGTCCATTTAGGTGTACCCAGTGCTAGCCGTATGAGCTTGTTTTGGAAGATCTGTAGTTTATTTATGTGTATCTTGACCGCGTGACCCCAGACGGGGGCTGCGTTGAGGCATATAGACCTTAGTACGGCCTTGTATAATAGAACCTTGTTGTCAGTGGCAAATTTGTTATTCCTACCTAGTAGTGGATACCTTGCGCAGAGTGCACGTGGTGCAGCGCTTAATTTATTTTGGATATGTTTGCACCACGTGAGTCTGGAATCCAGCGTAACACCGAGGTATTTGATGTCGCTGGTCCAGGGGATGTTTTCACCAAACCTTTTTATATTGGGTTTGTGGCATTTGAGACGGAAACGCCTGCGTGAGTAAATAATGGCAGCACTCTTAGAGGGATTCCTCTTCCCATTCACAATTCCTCTATGAGGGCGGCTTGTCTTTGGACACGTCGGACTGCTAAGGTAACAATCATTATACGATCATTTATAAAGCTTAGTAAATTGGAAATCATTGCTGAATCTGAATATACTTTTATTATAATGTTGCATAGAGGTCACTAATTAATATATCGTATTCACTAAAATTTTTTTTTTACCTGTCCATATTATTTAATTTCTTCAAGTTCGCTATATCCATCATGTTTATGCTAACATTATTATTATTATACACGTCCTAATCAGGCGTTAACACATTTTTTTTAAATAATATAAAATCACATCAAAAGCACAATACGCAAAGAAAAAAATTACGTAATATCAGCATATTTTCACATAATCAAAATTATAAAATAAAAAATGTAAAGTAGACCAATTTATCTGTCACCATTGAGTTGAGACATAAAAAATTGTAATAATGTAGTCCTATAAAGAGTTAAATTTACAACAAAAATTTCAACTACCTCTGCATATTCATTCCTCAAAGAATACAATTTGGGGACTGGGGACTAACATTCTGACGATATTCATATCAATTTAAGATAGCTCTATGTGTAAATATATAATTTTACTAATATTTTGCTTACACTACATGTACATTGTTAAAGAAATATAATAAGGGATTTCCACATTGAAAATATGTATTTATTTACACCCTATCCCGAATCGTTTTGAGAGTTGTTTACTCTTGTTTCTATTCGTCAATAGCACTTTTTTATTATATTCAGTTATTAATATCTTAATGTCATCATTGGTTGGCTCCGGTATCATCGTACCAGAGCCACACCTGTACAATTTTACGTGAGACTCGTTATCACATTAAATTCAGAGAGCAGCCAGTCAGAAGCTATATAAATTATGCACCCCCAAAATGGAAGGTTAGACGTCACATTTGTGTTCCACATTGAAATATAGATTCTACGGAAATCCTGGCCGCGAGGAGGCCACAGTAGACGCCCGCGGTATCTAGCTGCTAGCACAGTATTATTTGAATACGCGGAGAAGAAATATTTTAGGTGCAATATCCAATATTTACCACATTATCGATTCATATTTACGATACATATTACTTAACAATCTTTGCGGGTATCGAGGGCGACGACCAAATTTCACCAAATACATTTCGATATTTAATTATAAAGTTATATAATTATTCTCAATAATATTTCGTAATTTTTTAAATATTTAATAAAACGATATACCGAGTTGTATGATTTCGCAAACCTTGTAAAAGTCGAACGCATTTCCATTTAGAATATTTATGTATGTAAATATATTTTTGCCAGATTTCTACCGATATAACTAGTTTACTTAAGTGATTACATGCATTCAAGTAAATCATTTCTCATAAACATTGAAGGTATTTTGCCTTATTCTCATATATAGGTTAGTGATGTCTCTTTTGAGTTGATTTTGAGAGGCGGACGATCCACGTGTTTATTTTTTGGAGATTCAATTTAGTGTAAAGTTTACAAATCTTTTTACAAAAACTACACCAATTCGTGCTTTTAATCAATTTTTATAATGCCGGAACCCTGTTGAATCTTTTTCACAACAAAGTTATCTTTGGTACATCGAATTTCGAAATATTTTCATTGAAGACCATATGTTATGTTCATAAGTTGATTGTAAAAAAATCAAACGGCAAATATTACTTTTTAAATATGAATATGTTTGCATTGGTTATTAAATATATCATTTTCAAAAAAGTCAAGTCACGTTCGGTCTCTTATATTGCAATATCCGAAAAAGTATGAAAATATTTAAATATTTAATTAAAATTTATAATAGTGTCTAGAGAATTTAATTTTAAAAATAAATTATAACTTATGCGCATATATTTTAAATAATTACTAGAAAGGAGCTTGCAAAAACTGTCCAAATTTCTTCGGCAGTCGTCGTCTGCCAGACATTGACCGTTGTGCAATGTTTTTATCGCTCTCTGATGTATTGGATAAATATTGCCCAAAAAGCCTCATAAACACTTTTTGAATAGTAGTATATGGAAGGAATCCGCGAAAATGAGTCAATGTATAAGTACAATGCCAAAAAAGCACAACAAAGTGTATTTATTGAAGAATTAAATTCGCTTTAAAATATTTGAACCCGAATGCCGCCATGTTTTGTAACAGGAGCTTTTAAAAAATGAATATATTTATAGCTATAATTTGAGGTTTTTTTCCTTTGTACCTTGACTTTTTGTATAAACAATAATAAGTATAATGTATTAAACAATAATAAATATTGTAGTATATAGCGACGGAGTTGTTGGCGATAAACCTCAGAAATGATGGTTACGTTCCTCGTAAATAATTCATAGTAGAGAATGCCTTCTTTGTTTCACCATTGCCTTACGTGGATGAACACCAACTTTTGCAAGGAGAGTGTTGTTTTTTATATTTGACACTTCATTTTTTTTATTTAACAATTGAAAAATTCAACATATATAGTGCGATATATTCTATCAACGTTTCCAAGTCATTGCATAATATTATGAAGTTTGAGAACAGTTCAAAGTTTATGTCGATGATTTATATGTCAGACAACATCATTTTTACAACACTTTACTTTCATCGGATGCTACTCACCTTAAACTACCTCTCAACATAGTCGCCACCATCATTAAGGCACTTGTCATAACGGGGCACCAATTTTTGTATACCTTCATCATAGAACGACGCCGCCTGAGACCATATAATCCGTCTTTGAGTTCATCAAAATTAAAAATACAAAACTTTGTTAACGTATTTAAAATAATTTTAAAGAAAACGTCTTTATCTTTTAATATTCTTCTTATTCTTATATAGGTCTGCGTCCAGTGTTGAATATAGGCCTTCATTTTTTTACATCACCACTCAGCTCCGAATCTCTTGCGCTTTGCTTAACATCTTTATTAGTACCTATACCGTAGAATACAATATATATTTTTAAATCTGCCACGTAAATAAGTATCAATATATGCGAAATACTAGAATGATTAAATATAACATTTTTTACTTACGATATTTGACATAAAAAGGTCAATATGCGAACGACTATTCAATAGCACAGTGATCCAATGTGTATCTGTAATACTTTCTTCTCTAGAAAACTGATTCATTATATTGAAGTAAAGTGTCAAATTCTTTAAAATATGAATTCGGTGAATATGTGACCTTTTTGTTATAATTGTACATTTTTCAAATAAAAAAAACAATTTTGTAATCCATTAAATATTGTCAGTTGATTATTAAACAATTTTTGAAATACGAAATTTTCATTTTATCAATAATTTAATTACATTTCAAAAAATCGTTTAAATTTTTTTTTCAAATAAAATTTTTTTCAACAAATTCTAATATGTTTTTTTTTTCACTAATAAATTTTGAGACCAAGGATTTGGACATGATGTAGCCCCGGTGAAGAAGAAGAATTATAACAAACTGCATATTATATTTATTGAAATCTTAAACAACCATCTAGGATGGGTTACAGGCTAGTTTAACTATATGTTCGTGGTAGTTATGTTTACTGGTAGTACACGTGTATCGGTTCAATTTTTGACCATAGTGCACACATTCATTTTATTACAAATCCAATCAATTTAATTCTGTTACCGTAACAAAAACTTTTCAAAGTGAAAATTTATTTTACAATTTTGCTTTTAGAATTAGGAATTTTAGAATTATTATACATAACTACAAAAAAATTATTTCAAGATTTGAAGACTGGCACATTTTATCTTACGTAGAAAAGTGCTGGGAATAAATGGTATAAATTGTGGGCAAAACAATTATCTTAATAGCTACGCTTTTTATAAAAAAATTCCTAAAAATTCCTCTAATATTTTATCCAGAAATAATTGTTATTACAAACTAAGGAACTGGTAAAAATGTAAGTTTACATATATATATGGAGAAACTTATTTCACAGACATCTTAGTAAATTTAATTTAACAATAGTATTTTCTAAAAAAACATTTGCATTCAGAATAATAGAAATGTAAATATTTTAGAATAGATTTATTCGGTAAATGTTATTTTTTATTGTGCTAAATGTGTCCATCAACTTTCGTTAAAACTAATTTATTAAGATTTTTTTAATATATCTTATATACCTACTGATGTAGGTTTAGAGTTGTAAATACGGATATTAATTAATTTAATGTGAGATGTACATGCGCGCGTAGCCAAACTCTTTAAATATATATTTTTTTTAATTAAATAAATGTCTACAATATGGTGGTACCATCAATTCAGAATTAAAGGACCCGTATATTATTTTAAACGATGTAATCTCAATATTTGAAAATATCAAAACGTTTGATAAATTATTAATATCGCTTCGTACAATACAGCTATTTTAATAAAATCTCAGCATTTATGTTTTGTAAATATTTCTAATTAATTTACGAACAAAATATTGCTCCAACTTTGGTACAGGAAAAAAGATCGTAAACTTGACAATCGAGTAATACATGTCAGTCATCTTTATTTTTGTGTTTTCTCTTAGACGGCTTTCTAAATAACAGAAGTTTACAAATTATCGACAACAAGATGTAGGCCGCAACGCCAACAAAGATCGTTCCCATAATCAATATTACAGTGATATCTAGCAGCAAGTATTCGAACCAGCTAAGATCTAAAATCGGAGATCTCATGTGCAAGGCGCCGCTATTTCTTATCACGTACTCGATCCAATAGACGGCCGTGTCCATTGGCGTATGTGGTTTATCTCTGAATCTTCTAGAGACATCTTTCGCGTTTCGTCGGAAGCTCGGGTCTTCGAGAACTTTGTGGAGGGTTTCTCGTAGTTTTATCTCCGTTAGGTCCTTGTAGAGTAACTCTATGCCATAGCCGAGTTTGACAGCTTTTGCGATGTTGAGAAACTGGTCTCCATAGAATGGCATTCCTATCACCGGTACTCCATAGTAGATTGCTTCCTGGCTTCCGAGGAGGCCACCATGTGTGATGAAGAGACGCGTCTTTGGATGGGCTAAAATTAAAACAGAATTTAAATTACTTTTGATATATTTACTGTACATTCCTTAATTAAGATCAATTCAATACGATGTATTTTTAGCCTACGCTATTGATAAACAGAGAGAAATAAATACTTCTTCAATATTTGCAAAATTACTTTGTAGCCTCATTTTATTTTAATATTTATACAAAATACTTTGTTTAAAACACTATATATTAATTATTCTACATGTTTTTATACCTATGGTATCTTCTTTAAGAAACAATATACACTAATTAAAACAATATACATTACGAAATTAAAAAATACAAGCTTAGTTTAAAACAAAACTATAAAATGGAGAATAAGTAAGAACTAATATGAAAACAAATTTAAAAGGTGACTACTTGTAAAGAGGATTTGATTATTTATAATATTAATTAATAAATAGTGGTTTAAATAAAGTATTTTGTATAATTATCAATAGAAATTAATACATTTAGAATATTATTTAAGTTACGAATACGTCAAAAGTACTTCAATGTTAGATAATATTCATAGAAAACAATATCGCATAACAAAATTCATAACATTTTTATTGAATGTAACCACAGATTCAGATCGTAAAATTGGCATATCTAACAAGTGTAATAAAATTTACAACTTCGAATTCTCAACACAGCTTATATAGTGTGCGCTCAACTGCCAGAGTTGCGGATTAACCAAGTCTTAAATAATAATTGAAAAATATTTTTCCTACGCGCAACGATATACATACATAACTATTCGGTGGCCTGTACACTAGAATCTTGTAAAACTAAGCTTAGCGTGGAATAACTCCACAGGCCGCCGGAATATATCAACGTATATATGTACCTTAACGTCGAAAATCGCTTTATCTTAAGTATTATTATGCAATAAAAATATACCACGCATCTATTATATGTATTTTTTAATGTATGAATACGAGTGACTTATCTGAAGTTACGTTATTTACATAATATACTGTAAAAAATTAACTATATAAAATAACAGAAAATATTATGTAAAATGTCGCGACTTAATTAATGAAAATTCTCAAATAAAATCAACTCGCGTACCGGGAATTATCTTGCAGCACTTTTGAGGCAAAGCAAGTGGGCGTATTTAACAGGCTAAATCGTAAATTGTTGAATTGTTCTCGATTACTTAAAACAATGAGAATATATTTTTCTAGATCAATTTTCTTGGTGTAATATCTGGGTAATTATTTTCCCAATCATCGATAATGAAGAGTCTACTGTGTCTGTTTTAGTCAAGCCGGTAATTATTACAGATGATCATCTCCATACATTAAGTATGCCAGCGTTGTCTACATGGCATAGAGTATATAAGCATCGTACTCATCTCTACA
This sequence comes from Eubasilissa splendida, assembly GCA_031772225.1. Classification (NCBI taxonomy): domain Eukaryota; kingdom Metazoa; phylum Arthropoda; class Insecta; order Trichoptera; family Phryganeidae; genus Eubasilissa; species Eubasilissa splendida. The sequence goes on along the minus strand of CM062855.1, from coordinate 13,150,119 downwards.
TGTGCCTTATTTATTTTTGGCGATTATACACATTTACAATATTGGCATGTTAATTAATAATTAACATCATAGAAATATTGATTATATACGTAAGAGATTACTATAAACATGTATTCGTGTAAGATCGTGTCGTAAGATGAAAAAATATTTGTCCGTCCACCCAATACATTTAGAATAGACTAAAAACGATTAGCCTCAAGCGAAAAAAGTCTCCATTGATAAAAATGATTCCACTTACAAAGAATTGCTGCCTGCGGTAGCCATTTTGAAATGAGAACATTCTTCGTCACTTTTGGCGGACTATCATTTTCCCATTTCCACAGAACCCGCTGTTTGAGTTCGCTAAACACTTTGACTATAAACTGTATTTTTTTTGTAGACATTTCGGAACTTTTTACTATGGTTCCTAGGCTGAAAAATATCACTCCGTTTTCAGCTTCTTCCATGAATTTCTCGATATCCTGGAAAATAAAGAGTATCTTAATATTCCAACGAATGAAATGTCTAGAAGCGAGCGATCTATCATTGTGGTTTTTTTTAAATTTGATGTTAAATACAATTATCTCGTCTGAAAGTTAATTTTCAGAGGTTTTTCTGATTTAGAACATGTCACGATTTAAATGATTCATATTAAAACTTGGTGTACAATAATGTGTAATAATATTAAAGTCTTATTGCCAAAAAAAATATGTCACCAAATATTACCGCCATAATTTTTATATTTTAGAAATGGACTTAATGTTTCTACAATACCACGAATTAACAAAAAATACATCAAAACCAATACGTTAATAACATAAAATAAACATTTTATAGAAAAAAATTAACATAATATATTCTATGTCCCGGAGTACGTTTATATATTTAGTATTAAGTCTAAACTTCTCTGCTTCTAACTTATCATAGATAAACACAATGATATTATTATCTTTAAATTACGGTATATTTATTAATTCTAGAGATAGCATCTAATATTTTTATATTCTCTTGGTTACATGGTCGATGGGATTTTTAAATGAAATTTTAACGTTGAGATATATACTCATGTTTCGTATTTCAAAGACTGCATTATTTGGACACGTTTGTAATGTAATATACAAAAAATATTTAGAAATAAATTAGTTGATATTAATTAACGCAAGTATTATAACATACATGCTTTGTGTAATTACATTACACATGTGGTTGTGCAACTGTTCATGACAGCATCCCTTTTATAATAATTAACGTCAATTGTATATCAAATGAAGAAATGTATGATAGAATCATTAGTTCTGAAGTGCCAGCAATTGCTGCCAATTGATTTTAAAGTAGCTGTCGATGAAGATGATGATACCTAACGTATTTTTAAATAATGTTCGTACTATATAGAGAAACTCGAGTGCGTATCTTCATGATTTGTTTCCTCAATATGAATTACTTAATTGCGGCAATTCATTCATGATCAACAAATTCATAGTCAATTAAGATCTCGCTGTAAATATTTTAACACGCATCTGTTACGATTATTCAAGATTTAATTTTTAGTTCACATAAATACTTAACATTATTTGTTACATATATATGTGTGCTTTCCCTAAAAACCCTACAAATATATTGATATAAGTAGATAAATAATATTTATCTCTCTTTATTATTTGTTCTTGATCTAGTTTAAGAAGTTAATTCATGTTAAATACGTAACATTTTGTCTAGATAATAATTAGAAATGCATCCTTTTTTTGTGTTATTTTAGCAGTGCTAATTCATCTGCCATCGTCGAATGTCATAGAATAGATTAACATATTTTTGCATTAAATTCTCTCCTAGTAATACTTATTTTTAATATATGATTATACTGGTAAAATCATAAAACTTTGCCACCACATCTCGAATGTTCATTACGAAAACAGCAAACACAAAACTTAATCAAGGTCTTTCATAAACGTGGCTGCCGGATATAATATTGTATAGAATCAAATATTTGTTTAATTCACATATAATTGATTTGTTTAATTCACAATTAATTGATTTGTTTAAGAATGACGTGATAATAAATTGATACGAAATTGCCAGTTTATGACGTTTTTTTTTTTAAATGTTTCGATTGAATAAAAAAAGAACGATTCAAATCAATATATTGTATTTTCTCACGTGATTTGGGTATTTTTTTTTGGGGATTGACAGATTCCACATCAGCTGTAGTAAAAGAAAGAAAATAAGTAGATACTCATTACTTTTCTTATGACCGCTTTTTGTCATAGGTAGTGTATGGAATAACAAAGTTTTATAAATCCTTAAAATAATATTTTCATTTTCTTCCCTTAAATCTTGAATAGAATTTAAGCTTTGACAGATTATGTACTATCTATTAAGTTGTCAGTCAACAAAAATAAGATATTGGAATTTTAAATCGAAATCAACTGAAGATATTCGCGACACGTTCAAACGTAATAAGAAAGGGAAATCGGGAATGTAATAGACAATATTTAAACTAGGCATATTTATTTCCTAGAAAGATATTATAGATATTCAATATTACTCTTTCAATATGAATACGTCTCAAAAATCAATTCGACGAATGGGGTATGTTTAAAAATCTGAACGCCACGAAAATATGTCAGACTATAAACGTTTATGTCTTAGAAAGTAAACAGCAAAACTGGATGTTAATAGTGTAAATATATTGAAAATGGACGTAAGATTTTTTTAAATTACATTTATCGCGCTCATCCCTCCAGCACACCCCGCGCGAGAGAATTACGTTAGCGGCACGAATTAATTGACCCCTCAGTCAACTTCGGGACGCTATGGCTTATGAACCATAAGTCCTATCGGTACGAGACAAAATTTAAATAGTAAATAAAGTGCAAAGATAAGACAATACATAAAGTTTATGAGACTTAAATGAAAAGTTGCGGGAAAAAAAGCCATAATGTCTTGTATTTTCCCAATAAGTACACGCAGAAATAGTAGTATTTATGGATAGATATTGTTGAGATGAATGCAATGATATCCCATTCGCGCGGCAAAAAGAGACAGAACGAGGCAACGTTTCGTTATTACTACAGTGGCTAGTTTCGCCGTCCACGAGTAGTTTTCAGTTAGATGCCGGTAAATTGAGTGCTATAGATGACTGATGAATGATGCTATCCGAGATGTTTGGCAATGGTGACATCATACCGATGGAGTGCATGCAATCATCACACGACATTCACATTCACGTTAACCCTACGGCCATGTCCACGGACATAGGCAAGCATTTGCAATTGTGTTTATTTCTACTGCAAGGGTAGATTAGACAAAATTGAATCTATTACCTTTGGCAGGTCTCCAGGCTTCTTAATGTGTACCCCTCCAACTTCAATGATACCAGGAACATTTGGTCGTATCGTATCAATGCTGAAGTGCGTATTGACCAGAATCATCGACACATTTTTCTCCAAGTCTGCCAGTCTGGGCAGAGGTTTTGGTAGATTACTAAAATGCTTGTCGGCCAGTTCCTGTTGCTTCGGTAAGTAGTAATACTTTCTGCCTATGAGATCCGCAAAAGTGTACAATGTGTTTCTTATTCTCTGCAATACAGTCAGGGGTCCGATAACGTCTATGAATTCAAACGGAACAGCCGATAATACTAAAGGATTTCCCATTTGTTCATTGATGTAATGTCCTGAACCAAACGAGGATAACATAATGACAGGTACTTGGTATTTGTGTACAAACATTAAGAAAGCTTCCTGTAGGAAGAGTTCTGTAATTATCAGGTCAAATTGGCTGTGGTCGTTCCTGATGAAGTCCCGCATTGAAGATGAGTTGAAGGCGGCTTCCGTGAACCATAGCATGGGACCCCATCTCTCCATTTGTTGGATAAAGAATGGAGGCTGTGTTGTCAAGTACATTTCTCTTTCTTCTTCACTTGGAGGAGCTGAAAAATAAAAAGATATATATAATTATCAATATAAATAAACTAATTTAATATTTGCAAACAAACGGGCTATATAAAGACGAGAAACATTGAAAATATTTTATGTCTTCATGTTTTTGAAAATACCAGACAGTTGTGCAAATAATAGAGATTATTTTTTTGATGACCTGTCGAGGACTAAAACCCTGATTGAATTTATTACACATTGCAATTTATTTGAGGGTAGAGACTTCTTCCTTGTCCGATAACTCCATTTTATATTGAATACATTGATTAAAAACAATAAAAAATGAAATCAAAAAAATAAATAGAATGTCCATTATTTTTATACATTAATATAATGATAGCATATTTGAAACGGTTGAAATTTCGTACATACGTCTTAAATATCTTCGACTCAAATTATGAGAATTTAACTAGAGCAAATACTATTAAGGAATAAGTACGTTACATATAACGAAAGTATAGTAATGAATACTTTAGTACAGATATTTTTTGCCTACTTATTTTTTTTATACACATCCGTTTTAATATTGGCTAAATAATTAGGTAGGTACTCGCACGAGAGAGATAATCGTCTATTGCACAAGGCAATCTAACCGTGGGGCACTTTTAGCAACTTAATGTTAGCTGATATTCAGTATAACCTTCTTAATGTTGCTTTTTGCATTCATTACTTAAATATTGCTACGTACCCGAAGACGGTGGCATTGAAATTCGCTATTCTCGAGAGATAGATAAAAAAATGATTAATTATAGTATTCATATTTTCGGTAGGTACTTTTAGTTATTAATGTCGTTATAAGTAAAAATAAAAATGAATGTAACCAACTACAAGGTAAGCATTATTCCGTCAAGAAGTATTGAAATATATTTTTTATTTTAATTTTCTTTGTCAAATAATTCACCCCCAAGTGAGTTTGTTTATACTTGTATATAACACAATTAAAAAACCCGATACATGTCTCAGATACATGTGTCTTACTATTCTTGAATAGAAAAAGTTTTTCTGGTTTAAAAAATATCTATTAATCCAGTTTAATAAATAAATTTAACCCTTATCTCCGAAGCGGGGATGTTAACCATTGCACTATCGATAAATATGAATAAGGCGTTATGATAGACATTTACGATTATCTTAAGCTCTTTTTTAATAGAAGCTTCTTATAAAGTTCAAAAGTATTTTTCAATAAAAAAATAAAATGTTAATAATAATCTTAAGGATGTATAAATAATAAAGTACATAAAAACATCAAAAATATAGAGCAACGCAATAAATTCTAAGATAAAAAAAATTACATTATATACTTATATTAATAATTTGACACCACAGTCCAGCTAGGAATTAGTTAAGTTAGCAGAGCGCTTGCTTAGCATGCGACAGATATCGAGATCGATATTCGGCTTTTCTAAAATCTTTTTGATTTCAAGTTAATACATTTATAAAAAATATTGCTAAATTTTATATTGCGCTGTTTCTAACATAATTACTTTATGTTATATATTAAAATATTGTTTATTTTTTATATTGATTGTAATATTAGTAAATCAACGTATTTTTTGTGTCATACAGAAAGTAAAGACTTCATATATTTAAAAAAATTTGAAAATATTTTATTGTACAATTTTATACATTTATGAAACACTCTATATATAACATCTGTTAACGAGTTTTAAAGTTTCGCTGTTATCCACCGTCAGTCCAATTAAATAATTATTAACTGCAAGCTGCAAGTCATTACTTCTCATAAGTTTTCCACCCAGGAACTTTGGAAAAATGTGAAAATAGCTCGGAGCAAGGTACGGACTATACGGTGGATGATCGAAAACCTCCTCACTAAATCATCAAACAAAACATCGCTGGGCATACATAAAAGAATATTTAATTGTATAATAAAATATTTTATTATTGAGGAGAACACATTATTATTGATAATTCTGGCGTTTGTTATCGGTTTACTCTGCAGATGGCTTTCAAATAATGGAGCGATAGATGTATTCATTTGAAAAGTGTAACATATGGGTTCGAAAATTTGTCGTCAAAAGTACTGTCTGTTGTAGCATAGTTGGTTAATGCACCTTCCCCGGATTGTAAAGAGATCCAGGTTCGAATCCCGGTAGCAACAACAATATTTTTCGTTAAAATTGATTTTATATGTATAACTTCCTAATTAATACATTTAATTAGTATTTAAAATATCTTCATAATTTTTAAAACTAAAATGACGTAACTTTCAAATATTGTGTCTAAGCATATTGCATTAGAAATAATTTATTCTGGCGTTGTCAAATAGGATGATTTAACTTTTTTTTTCTCTCTGAGTAATTAAACATATTTTGCAGGGTTTAAATCCCGTGGATGAATGTTTAATAGATTTGAATCTCGTTTGTAGGGAAAATTTCGATCGTATTTATCGAGTTGATAATTTTAATTCATAATACGGAAATTTATGAATTAAAGTTTGATATAATGTGTATATTTAAATAGAATTATAAAACGTGTTTTACTGATTATCATTTCAAAATTCTTATTATTATGCATGTTATGCATTCTACAATATGAGGAAAAATGACTCAACAGTATTTCGGAAAAATATTAATATACACATAATACAGAAAATACGTCATTTGTTTTACTAACTAACTTACCGTCACGCCATTTAGGGGGTAGGCATATAGAATAGGACGCCACAATCGTCTGTTCTGATACACTCCAATCGCGTCTTCCATATCACATATATGCATGTTGGTGCTGCTAAAGACCCGTGTCTATAAATTAAATTTTTATGAGATGTTCATCTCGATACAATCTCCTAGACGGCGATTATGCTCTCATGAGATTCTTTAGGTTTCATAGTCCACCGCGTATACATCAAGTCTCAGAAACTCGAACATTGCCATTAGTCTCGCGCCTCACTGCATGTTGCTGCTATGACAATCCATTGACAATTGATATTGACCGATCGTCGGGTGAATTTGAATCTTCACTGCAGCAATTAAAACATAAATGTTTTTAGTTCAAATAAAATGTATCAATTAGAAATATATATCACAGAATAACTACAACTTAACAATAATAATGTGTTCTCCTTAATGTTTTTAATTTAATGCCATCTGTTTATCTTTTGAGAAAAATAGTAGGCTTTTGTGCGCAAGTGCTGAGTCTCATTGTCAAATCCAACGCAGTGTACATGGGTCGGTCCTATCAATTTCAAGCGGTGATTTTCGAGTTTATCTTCAGATTAAAATCTCAACACATGTACACGGTACTGAGATTAATCTCAACAAAAATTCTGAAACTTCCGTAGATAAGGACCAAATCGATACTATCTTCCGGTATATGGCGGTCCAGATCTTTTGGGTATCTTCTATTACGTGTGCACTCAACACTCGCATCGTATATTTTTTTGAGATTTGATATCATTTTGGTATTCAAAATTATATATGACACCATTATAAAACTGTTCGTGTTTTCACGGCCGTTCATATAATTTGTGAAGAGTTTTCTGTGTATCAACCTCTCTGGTCGAAGTTTCAGATTACATTGCAGTACTAAATAGCTATGATTGAATTTATAAATTACTCCAGCTTTGAAGGCCCGTGTCTACGGAAGGGGACATGGTGAGATTATCTCAGAAATTTAGTAAAGATAAATCTCAATGCCGTGTGCACGTGTTTATCCGTAAAAAAACTCTGAGATCAACTTGAGATCGGTAGAAAGAAACAAAAACTAAAACCATTGTACACGATGGTCAATCTCACAGCGAAATTCGTCACATGCACACATACGTCACCTAAAACCATCATGGATAATATAAGATGTTAAATTTCAAACATTTATTCCATTTTAATTGCTGTTGGGGAGATTAAAAATCACGTAACTGACGAAGGACAATGACATTTGAAGTTTGACGTACGGTGTACGAGAGGGAGAACCTCTGAGATATGGTGGGTATATGGGAACTAAGAAAGCTGAGAGACGATTACAAAAGATATCATGATAGCAAAATCTATACCTCAAAAATTGTCGAAAATCTCTTAAATATCTCATTCATCGTAAGGTGAAAATAGGAACAAGTAACTTCTAGAGATTGTAACAAAAAATACCTTGACCAAACGGCGAGAAATTCAAATACGCGAATTAAAAGAACATCGACGCTGTCTGAAAAACATTAATTTCTCCGAATTCTCAAACCATATCATTGATACCAATTATTCTTTCGACAGCCACGCTACCATACAGGGGAATGATAATGAATAACTTTGAAATGATGGGTATAGATGGGAAAAACTGCTCTTCCTGAAACTAATTGCGATACAATTAAATAAATGGTGTGGTGTAGTACAAAGTGAAAATATAATATTAATATGTCACACTACGAAGTAACTGCCAAATCGATCAATGATATTGCAGGAAGGAGACTTACTGCAAAAACTTTCAGACCACTAAGCTTGACTATAAATATAGTGCTGATTTATTACCATTGTAGTCAACCGCAACCGATAGGATAATTACGTAATCTTAAATAATATATATTAAAAGGAACAATATAATAGCCAATTGTATGTGAGTCACACAGCGGTCACACGGCAAAACGTTTCCTCTTGACCATAAAAGTTTAATTGATGGCGTTGCACAATTCAAAGTTGCATTTTTTTTAACTTTATTTAGAATGTTTCTATTTACGAATTAAAACACTGAAAAAATACATAATACAATTTACTGATGCGATCAAATACTGAAGGTTATTAACGACATTAGTATTCTGAATTCTTAATGAATAAAATCATTATTGCGGATTCTTTGCACACTGAGACTTGCATCCGCATTAACGTAAAATTAGCATAAATCGTATTATAATAATAATTAATTCTAATTGCATTGTACTTTTTAAGATTTTCAGAAATTAAATTCAAATCCATTATAAAAACGGTGGACTACAATAAAAACATTTTATAAAAAGCACACATTCAAAAACCGATTTTTATTGTTTCCTGGGGCCGATTGTGTGATCGGTAGTAACTTTTGAGTAACTATGATAACTTTTTACTATAGCAACTTTTTACTAACGCCCTTAGTAAAAATCTTTTGCGGATTGTTGATACATCAAATTTACTATCGTCAAAGGATAGATGGAGATGTCTATAAGCGTGACAAATAATCATGAAATATGCATTATCTGTGGATTTTTTCGCCTAGGCGTTCGATATCTGTCACTTTATTGGCGAAATTTTTTCATATTATATGTAATAATGTATATTAAACAACGAAATCATCATCGGACGACTCTTATCATTAAAATAGCGGAATATTGAATGATTAATGGTCGTGTACTGCAACTTTCAAAGTATCAATGTATCCGATGACTTTTGGAACAGCTGTGAAAAGTCTGTTATGTTTTAACTATCAATTCTAGTTTTTACTATCGGATATCGCGAAGTAAAATGAGTTTACTACTGGATGTACTTTCGAGAAGTAAATGTTTTTTTACTAACGATCAAACAACCCGTTTTCGCAATTTTTTACTTTAGAAACTTTTTTGCTATAGTAAAATGTTACTACTGGCACACAACCGGTCCTTAAGCATTTTTATACCAATACGTAATAATTAAATAAATATTTTTAAATATGTGGATTATTTATTACACCAAGTTATACAAGTTACTAATCGAGGTAAATTTTCTCAATTGCCTATAATGCATTAAGCCGGATATATTCTTTATGAGACAGGCTTAGTTTAAAAACGAAATTGTATTGTCATTTGTACGTGTAATAAATATATTCGCTCTAGAACGCCGAGAACTGTCACGTCACCTTAACCTTTGAACCCTTCAATTTTTTTCACTCTCATCAAATATCAATTTGTAATATTTATTATATAACTTTTATTCATTTTTTCACAGGGCTTATAATTTATCAACCACAAATCAGTGTATTATGTAATATATTATTCCCACAATTGTCTTAAAATATTTGTGCATCGTACTTTAATATCTGGGACTAACAACTATCAGGGTTGTTTAACGTTCTGTTGATTATCTATGTATTAAAAATAAATAATAGTTTAAATAATAATTGTGTATTTAAAACTACTATCAGTTATATTTTATTATTTACACTTATACAGGGTGTAACAGACCTAGTCCACAATATTTTATGGATGGATACCTGACTAAATTACGAGTCTAAAATGTTCAAGGGATATCCTTATCTCAACCATGACAGATATATAATCATTTAAAAAAATATCGTAATTATGGGATTATTTTGATGAATTGAAATATTTTATTGATTTAAAATTATATATTTAATTCCAAAAATTAAAGGTCATCGAACTTCGAGCGGCTTGACTGTTTTTTGTTACATCATTTAGAGCCTGAAGCAAAAATATAGATTAATAATAGATTCTATTTCGAAGTACGTAGACTTGTAGCTTAACATGATTTTGTAAAAATTTCAAACAATAATATTTTCCGTAACGGTGCAGAATTAGCACACATTCGTTGAACATTTTCAACTCATAATTTAGTCAGTGTCCATACTAAAAATATCTTGGACTAGGTCTGTTACAGCCTGTCTAATATGAGCATATAAAATGTCATGTATGTGTTATAAGCGTCATATAAAACATAAGTTATGATATTATGTTTACATTTTTTCGTACTGCTAGAGGGATGTTCTCCTGTAACTATAGCTTTTTTCGCTGATCCTTTTTACATGCCATTTCTTCTCAATATCTATTACATATTTAGGTAATTATGATAACGGGTATTAAAATCTAGAAAAAAGATTCTGTATATCCATACACTTATCACAGATTTATTGAGATCTGATTTATTTATTAAACTGGAGGGGGGAGGGTTTACAAGAACAAATCGATATTTAATTAAATATATTCGAAACAATGGAGTTAATTTTCGATTACCAGCCTCTTCAAAGAATAGCAGATGGTGTATTTGTAAATACATGTCATTAAATTCATTAAAGTTTTCAGAATTTTATTGTAGTGTTTGTTATACGTGGATAGGTTTAGTATTGTATGGAAACTGCAAATTTTTTTGTTCACGTCCTAATATTATACATTAATAAGGAAAAATCGTGTTTATTTATTTTATACTGTGAAACATTAAAACATACCTCCACCTCGTTTAGGATACGGTGCGTTGCGTGTATGTCACAAAATCGGATGACGGATGAAAGTAACTACACATCACCATCAGCTTCCATCACCAAGACGGCTAGAATAATTCATTTAATGCCTGGTACTTTGCTTCATGGCAAGGGTGACTAGCGACGTCATCTCATTTTGCAATAACTACAGTTCAACTGGACCATTTTGAAACATTTTTATTGTGCTAATTTAATTTTCTATTAATCAATTGTATCTAAAAAAAAATATTTATATTTAAAACAAAAAGTATTAAAATCACACCCTTTTTTTTCTATTTCTATTTCTAAGTAATTCACCGAAAAATATCTGAAAGCATTCTAAACTCGATCGTCTATAACGTTAATAACATTAAACTTTTTGAAAACAATTCATATTTTGAAATTTCTATTAGTAGAAATGAAGTCGTTTATTTCCTCTTTAAAAAGTGTTCCGTTAGAATAAAAATGTCACATTCTACCTAATTCGTATTTCAAAGGAAATTGATATTTCACTACGATGTAATGTATCAGATCTCGTTCTAATTTGCTTACATAAAAGAAGTATTATAATAACGAACGCGGACAGTGATGTAAATCTATATATATTTATATATATATACAGGGTGTAACAGACCCAGTCCATAATAATTCATGGGCGGATACCTGACTAAATTACGAGTCAAAAACGTTCAAAGAATATTTGCAAAATCTGAAATGTTACAGAAAATATTATTGTTTGAAAATTTTTACAAAATCGTATTTAGCTTAAACTCTACATACTTCGAAATAAATATTTGTGAAATTGTTCCATTATTAATCTATATCATTGCTTCAGGCCCTAAATCATAAAACAATCAATAGTATAACCGCTCTAAATTCGATGATCTTTATTTTTTTATATTCAATATATAAACTGAAATCAATATAATATTTCAATTAATCGAAAAATTTTAATAATTATAATTATTAATTATTTTTTTGGAATGCTTAAATCTCTGACATTTTTAAGATTAGGCACATACCCCTTCAACATTTTCGACTCGTCATTTAGTAAAATATCCACCCACAAAATACTGTGAATTACAAAGGTCTGTAGTATCCTGTTTATAAAATGTAAAATACCTGATTGCTATATGTAGACTCTCGTACGCTGCAAACGTTTTTCTCAGAATTATGCCGACAAAATATGTATTCTTTGGCTTGACAAGAATTGAAACGGGTTTGCAGTAAGCTACCGTGTACCCTACCATATGATACTTCAAGGTTGTGTTGTAGTTTAACCGCTTGAGTTAAAGAGTACTCATCTGCTCGCGAACGTTTTTAACCGAGGTAATTACTGAGGTAAACATCTTTTTCAATTATTCTTTTTTGTACGTTTGTTTACGTTTTGTTTTTATGGTGTTTTAAATTCATTTGGGATGTCCTTGAAAAATACGTTTACGTTAACTTATGACAGCAACACTTAATTCACTTAAATTTACCATTACAACGTTTAAAGTAGAGACAGAGAGGTATGAACATCAAATTCCTTTCCCGTCTCTTGCCCAGTATCAGATTGTTATGGTTAATAATTGAGTTCCCCGAAATCCAATTTTCACGATCATCTCGGAACATTCTCAATTTATGGCGTTTCAACTCCAAACTAAATAAACTATTATTGTATCTACAGGTGTTTCTCGACTTTCGGCCGAGATATGTTCCTAGACATCGGTCGTAAGTCGAGTAGGTCGAGTTTCATTAAAAAAAAAAACACTGGAATAAAACCAAAAAGATTAGTTTTTTTACACTTTCAGACTAACAATGGTAAGAAATCATTAAAGAAAAACTCCTGTTTATTGTATTTATGACGAACTTGCCCCCATCATTGAAAAATGGTTTAATTTAATTATTTAATTTTCCTTGCAAGGACAAATTATTTATGTAATAAAAGTTAGATGAAATTGTTTATTTTATCGTAGATTCAAATATATATTATATACAAAGTACGTCTGTACCAGTATTGCGTAATTTTTTTTTAATATTGTGTGTAATATGTTTAAAATATGAAACATAATTATCTATCCTACTATTCGCATTTAGAACTCATTAGTATACTTGTGAATAAGTTGTAATCTTTCATTTTATACAATTAAAAGAAATGTATGCTCCTCTTACCTGGATGCACCTTACATATACGTACTACATTTTAGAGAAATCCCCACAATTTTTTGTTATATTTATGTAATATGCGCATGTATAAAAGAGACAATTACAAAATCGTAAATCGAAGACAATCTGTATATTTAACTCTGACGTTAAATATAGATACAATTTACGTAAATACAGTACATTGTACGCCAATCCTGAAGAAGATACGTTAGTATCGAAACCGCTGACGTATAAATAATTCACAGTGATCTAAACAAAGTTAAATAAAGATACAATTTTCAATTATGTCTAATCACAAAGTTAACGCTAAAAACATCAACCAAAATAAAGTATTTTAATCTTATTAATGCTGACAAAAATTACATTATATTCATTAGTAAATCTCCGTGTCACTATTGATCAAACATTCTTGAGAGATTAGTACATTCAGTTTACTTTAAAGTATTATTTTTAAGCTTCAATTATATTACTGGGTAGGAAACACTTTATTATGTTCAGTAGTATAGCTTACACGGTAACAAGTTTATATTTACAATCACAGCGTTCAAGGTATCATTCGTAACCATGATCTGGCTTCCCACTCCTTTCTTAGCCTTATTTATTATTCTCTTTGATGTTTTTTAAAATAATGTTAAATATTTAATATCTCTTCATATCACATATGTGAAAATAAAACACATGTTTTTTTATTCTACACGTTTAATTTACTTGAGTCGCGTTTCGCCTTGTAAGGGCATAATTTAACACAAAAACTTGTATTTATAACTATAATGGAGGACAGCTATACAATTTTAATTGCATGAGATGAAAAGGGACAACATAACTCATTGGAATTCTGAAGACTTCTACACATTTTGAATGCTTATAATTAACGCGTGTCAAGTAAATAAAATTAGTAGAATTATAAAACAAAAGTTTAATTTCACATATGTGATTATGGCATTCTACAAACTTGCCTCGGAAACAGTAAACTCAATAAATGAACTGCGAACTCAATAAATATAATAAACATAATATATAACTTTTAAGGAGAACACATTTGTGAACACATTGTGAAATTGCATTTCAGAACATAGTTCTATGATATTTTTAATATAAATTAATTAAACTAGCAATATATACAAAAAAATTATATATATATCGAAAAAATTATTTAGTCGTTATCGGGATAAAAATAAAATAAATTAAAAATGGTATAATGGATGTATCAATTTTAAAGAGTTACAGTATATAAGTTAAAAAATTGTTATAGATATAGTTTTTTTTATTTATTAATATTAAAAATATAATACAATTTCAATAATCAGTGGATATATATTAACATTTGTTTCTTCTCTATGAGAGTAAGACTTGTGTATAGAGAAGGAGTATATTCGAGTTAATTTATGTTTCAGTTAGTCTGTGTACATATTTTTTTAACTTCAGTTACAAATTTATGATAGTCCGTAATTTTTCTAATTGTGATGGGGAGATTGTTAAAAAATTGAAAATTGAAATAAAAAGTTGAATTAGTAATACATTTTCCCGGGCAAGAAAATATCGATACGTTTCTAAACGTGATATTGTAAAGTTTTTCATTTGAAATCATACTACTTTACTCTCTGTCGTTGATATTATATTATTTTTGGCTCGAGTTTATTTTTTCGTTCTACGATATTCACTTACTTTTATATATATTATACAATAAATAATTGAATTTCACAATTCGACATAACACTTATTTAACAAATTTGAGTTATCGGTATCATTGAATTCGAAATTATTTTTTTATTTAAAAATATGTTTAATTTTAATAATACGCTTTGTGAGCTAACAATATTAAGTTTAATGCTAGAGTGAGCAAAACCCGGTATAACACGATGTGACTATCATAACCTGCCACGTTACTATTTATCATAAGGAAATACATATAATATTTAGGTTCAAATTGATACAATAATTATCGTAAATACATAAAAAAAATATTTTAAATGAATGTCGTTAATACGTTTTCTAAAAAAGTAATAAAATCACAAATCGACTAACCAAAATGCAATCAATATACATGTAAATAATTATGTATAATTTATGTATTAAAAAGGTGTAATGTACAACAGTGTAACAGATTGATGTAAGAGTAAAAAAAGCAAACTAATAAACTAGATGTGGACCTTTCAGATATCCGGTCGTCAGCTCGACAATTTTCTATCCGTCGACGATTCCAAACTAACATACAATATCCAACTAAAAACATTCATTGGCGGGCAGCGGTCTGAAGATTCAACGGTTAGTCTGAAAGGGCCGTAAATGTAAGGCGCTCTATCCTCTCTGCCTACCCTCGTGGAAAATGATGTGACAGTAAATTAGTTAGAAAATTACTTTTTGCCGAGGGTCTTTTCAGCACGAGTAACAGTTTGAGTTAATGGCCCGACTCCATCACGGTCTTAAAATATGCCGGTAATCTACAAAACCATTCTTCGGCAGGGCACCGGGTAAAGGTCTATAGGTAAAATTCGTCCTGAGCACCGAGCGGGCGGCAAATATGATCGTGTAACTGGAGCCAATCGATTTTCCACGCTCGAGGTCTCTTTGTTATGAAATTTTTATTGCTGTGCTCATGCAAAAGTGCTTCTACGAATTTCGTTTTATTGGCGACTGAGAGAAATGCTTTTCGTGTAGTTCTAAATTAACACACGGCGACTGCAGCCTTGTTTTAATACTCGCTGTATATACATATTTGGTATATATTGGGTGTAACAGACCTAGTCCACAATATTTTATAGATGAATACCTGACTAAATTACAAGTACAAAATGTTTATGAAGTATGTATAGATCCTGTGACGTTTCATATTTCAATATTTCCGACATTGACCCACAATATTTCCATCATGCACTAAATCATCTATTCATGTAATCAATAAATAATTTTGAATAATGAAATATTTCAATTAATCGAAATAATCGCATAACTACGATTAGGCACATGCAGCTTGAACATTTTCGACTAATATTTTTAATATGCACAAGTATTTATCTCAGACATATTGTGCACTAGGGGTGTTACACCCAGTATATAAAAAAATATTATATTTTAAATAAAAACACTGTTAACTTTCACTAATTTGTTATTTTCAAAGATAACACGTTCTTATTGTGAATTTTCAATTTTTCAGAACATAGGTCTGTGATATTTAATACAAATTAAATGTATCAATTATAATGATATACACATAAAATCAATTTATTAAAAGAATATTTTATAATAAATAAATATAACCCGGTAGCAACAAAAATATTTTTTCGATAAATTGATATTATACTAGATATACTTTGTATTTGATACATTTAATTTGTATTAGATTTGTTATTTATTATAACGTTTTCAATGTTGACACATAATGTTACTAATTTTCTGTAATGTTACTAGTATTAGTAATATTACTGAAGATGATGCGTCAGCATTAAAAACGATACAATAAATAATAAATTAGTAAATGGAAACAGTGTTTTTATAAATATTTTTTTTTAAATATAATTTAAAATGACCTTTCACAACGTTTTACAAGAAAATTTCGAATAGTTAAAATATATAATATTGGTGTAGTTTCCTTGAAGAAACCTAGGCTGACGTTTCAGCACGGTAACGGGTGCCATTTTTGAGGCTTTCTCGAAAAAAATCCTACAATAATCGCGTAGAGACATCAGTTCCATATAGACATATATTTGTGTATGTGTAAAGGTTACTAAATAATCAATATATGTATAAAGTTCTTCGGATCTGTGAGACGATTGAAAGAACATTAAAATAGCGTGCCAAAACAATTTCTCTTGATCCGTGAAGATTAAATATTTACGACATGCCTTAAGAATAATTTACTACCCTATAAGGCCGTGAATTTGCTAATTAATAATATATGCATAGCTCTCTATACACATAAAATTCATAAAATATCACATTCTTATTCATCATCGTCATCATATACTTCTCGATTTAATTATTATGTACTACTATAGATTTGTCGAGATATATCACATGTATGCATCTATTTTTTAAATAAACAGAATGAAACACCGCGCTTGCACATTGTGCCATACATCAATTACATATTCTAGATCCAAAACATTTTATTGCATATATTCGTCTTACGACTTCTGACGATGTAACTAAAATTTGTATTATTATGATATTTGAATGGTTAATAATATAGAACTAGATACACAATAGAACATTCAAATTTAATACATTTTATATTTTTACATTGTAAAATTTTAAAGAATGCTCTTTCATTGTTCTGGCTTTGTGAATGGCTCTGCCATGTCACAAGCTGGCCCTTCTCTGTGTTGCCGATGCTAGTGAAGATCAGATGATATATCATTATAAAACACCAAAAATATTTAAAACTTACTTAATTACCAAAGGTATCCTTGAAGTCTACAGGAAATCTAACTTAAATTCTTTGGTTACTAAGATTTATTTCGAGAACTGGGTGTATATAATACAGAGAAAACATTATGTTGCAGGCCGATGTTGTTTTTAAATAACTAGAAAATAAAACTTTTTTTTTTTAATTTGGTTTTTATTTAACAATTACTTGGTGTATTACAATTATGTTTAAAATATAATATCGGCCAAGTGGCCGCCTCTGGTAGCGGCACAAATGCATACTCTTTTAACCATATTTTTCTTAAAATGCTCGCACACTTCGCGTGTTATTTCACCAATTTCATTTCGAATATTGTCCTGTAGTATCGGAAATGTTTACGTGTTTACGAAAAAGTCTACGTCAATGAGACGTAGAGTTGGAGCCTACTCCACTGGATACCTTCTCTCAAGTCAAGGGGCCCCTAAAATGATAAAATCTCACAACTTGAACTGTGAGTAGACAGACATAGATATAAATCAGACAGACACAGAAAAACTATCAATTTTGTTTGAAAAAGTTGTCCCGCAGTCATGATCTCGACCTTAGATTACGAATGCGAATGATCAGATTCTATAGGTTCTCGATATTATTTTATGGTATTTATTATTACATAGGCACTTATCAGAGAAATGATAAGGTGAATTGAAGCATTTGAGATGTGGATCTACAAAAGAATGCTCAAAATAAGCTGGATGGATAGAGTTACAAATGGAAATGTTATGTTAATAATAAAAAAAATAATCATGTTTCATGACCAATGGTCCCTTCTTTAGGATACAAAATATATAAAAATTAAAAATGCAAGCATAGACAAAAATAAAACTATAAATATAAGTGGGGGGTAACTAATTAGGAACTAATGTGAAAAACAATTTAAAATCTCCAAAAAAAATTTGGTTAATGTTTAATATACTATTAAGACTATTTCTTATTTCTAATTTTTCTAACTGTAATGGTATTTGTATGTAAAACTTCCAAACTATTATTAATATCAAAAGAATGGTTTGTTTCCAAAAGATGATTGGAAAATTCAGAATAGTTATTGCTATTTAGGCAACTCAAAAAGTGTTTTCTTATTATTAATCCATAATATTATTGCGCTTTCCCGTCTTTTATCAATGACTTTTTGGATGTTGCGGCATCGGACGCAGTGTCATTTGTGGATGTAAAGTGTTTGCTTAAAGGGTCAAGTCTGTGAGACGCGAGCGGGACAAAAACGAACGTGTTTTTAATATCTCTAGGTTAATATTACTAAAATGTTTTCTCTGTTGTATATTCAGTATGTACAGTACGTAAATATTTATTCAATTTGAAATGAAGTATACATTGTCTTTATTACGAGTAAGAAAAAAACATATATGACATCTGTTATCTTTGCTTATCTTCACCGTATATAGTATACCATAGTATAAACCTTTTTTCGAAATGTCAAAAATTTTGATTGATTTTTGATTATACTTTGTCCTTAAATTTGACAAAATCAAATTTGATAGAAAAACATTCATACGATTCCAAATAGCATTTTTGTGATTATTATTGTCTATCCACGAACAAAGGTAGAATAATTTTAATTACATCGAGATTTTATTTACGTGTGGATTGTTTTGGGGAGAGCTCTATCATTGAAATATTGATTATTTTGAGACCCTGACCGCGCAGCGGTCACTAAAGCAGCCCGCAGGGCCTAGCAGTAAACAATCGACGACAGCGATGAAACCCTAACAGCGTAGCGATCACCAATGACCCCGCATCGGCTTCGCCATAATAGCCACTCGCAAAGCCTAGCGCAAGCAATTGACGATATAAATCCAACATTATGTTTAAATCAACACAGGTCGATGTTTTGTTTGACATTGCGACATAACATTCCCAATGTGATATTTATGTTTACATTGAAAGATAAATTTACTGAAATGATTTCATAAGCGTATCTATAAAATTTTTGAGCATAAAAAGGGGCCCATTTATACAGCAATATACTACAACTGATTGCACCAAAAATTGAATCACGCACGCGTAGATAGGTATACTTTCGATTTATTACACATTTGAGTATGGATAAATGATCGATGTTTTAGTATTAAACATAATTAAATCGATACATTTATAATGATATTTTTATTTATTATAGATATATATATATATATATAATTTATATGCACTACAATGCATCGTCACGTCACGATCACGTCATTACAGTCGGTCGTGATTTTATTACTTTTTTTAAAATTAATTTTTTAACTCAATTCTAAGATGAATGACGCATAGAGCTTTATAAGAAAATGTTAGCATTAAGGAAAAACAATATATTTTTTAATTGTACAATTATATATTATTAATTATACAATTATTATAATAAAATTAAGTCAATAAATTCCGCGTGATTGAGTTATGCATAACATATCTCAATACATGCTCTACTTCTGAAGCTTCCACATTTCGCCGCAATACTTCAGATATTAATAATATATATGTCAACTCGAAGAAAGCGTGTACTTCTGGGACAGAAGCTGAGTGGACCTAATACGCTCTTATACCAGGACCAGGAATGACGATCTTATTTCTACACGTATTTCAAAATATTCGGCCAACTCTTAGAAATAATCATCGCGTAATATTAAAAAAAAATAATCATTCGGTTTGATTATATTCACAAAATTATACATTTTGGGTTATTTTCAATTTAATCAGAATAATATTTTTAAAATTATATTGTTTTTGTTTTTCTGATGCTAATTTATTTATTCGTAATTTCTATACGTTTAATCCTAAATACTATGCAGTCAAATATTTATTGAGACTTCATATCGTACGTAAAGGTATAACAGTTGACATAATATTTTTTTTATTCAATTATTTGTTTATTTTTTTCAAAAGTACATTTACCACATAAACATGTTTAAAAGTTGTTATTTTTCACGACTATTTTTCAATTCTACAATACAGACATTTAATAAATATCCTATTCTATCGACAATAGATGAAACATTTTGATCAGCTCTCAAACAGAAAAGAATATGGCACAAAATAATTATATACAGGTTGAATATTATGTTCCAGGCCAATTTTGTTTGACTACTATTTTGATCTATCAGATATTTGTCAGTTTTCATTTGATAGTTATGGAAAGTATATGATTACAATTTATTATGGAGCATCTAATGCCTCAAAAACATATTGAAGTCATTATAAAACAAATACACTAACCCGAATTTTGGAAAAAAATCACCACGAGTGACGAAACTCATTTCGACTTGGCGGGTGTTGTTAATAAATAAAACAGCCATCATTGGAGCACTGAAAATCCTGAATTGATATACCAACGCAGATTTCCTGTATGGTATGGGCCATATTTCTTTCAGGATGCATGAGGCAATGCTGTAAAAACTTCTTGGTGGCCAAATTAGGTCGATTGGGTTCGCAATACATATAGTTTCAATAGGACGGGCCACCTAATACACAGTATGAGCTACGCTTGAAATTTTGATGAATGAAATAACATCGGCCTGAAACACAATATTCACCTTGTACCAACCACTTAAAGAAACTCGTTTAACAACAATATGAAGCAAGCAACAATATTATTTAGAATAAGATCAAGACGCGCGGAAGGAAAAATAATACGATTTTTAATGAACTTCTCCAGCTCGCCACTATCCTCAGACAATGACGTCATGGATGATATGAAGCCTATCTTCGGAAAATGTCCAAAGTACGAAATCTAAAGAATGACCTTAACACAAGTCACAAATCAGGATGAAGCAGAGGAAACTTAATTAGATCAATAAAATTGTGAATACAATTACTGATGCAAAGAAAAACGGAAGATGTTTAAATTGCAGTATCAGTAAGCTGAAGCCTCGTTAAAAATATATTATAATTTTGCCAGTTAGTCAAGGTAATACCAGAAGAAGGTCTTCTAAATCAATGATATTGGAAATCAACCGTTTATTCAATGCCATACAGTGTTCAATGTTGCAATGAATGTCTAGTATCAAGCAGTAAAGTGATGCAAATAATACTTGTATAATACCACCGTAGTTTAATATGACAGCAAACATCAAGTAGCACATTATAGAATAAATATAATAGAAATATATTCAACAATAATACAAAAATAGATATTTTGTTGAACACGATCAATAAGCAATTAACAAACCTTGTTCGGAGAAACATTTTATCCGATTGTACTTTTAGTATTCAATTTAAATGTAATAGTATATAATAAAATTCAACTAAAAATTAAACCAAAATGTTTGCTGGAAATGCGCTGAAGGTAGGAGATAAATATTATAATACAAATATTTGAACCAATAATTTTATGTTTAGATATGTAATAATTAATAATATAAAATATCTCTTTGGAGATTTTTAAAAGAGAATCTCGGATAACTGAAGAACATTTCTATTCCCTTCAGAATGCTCTCTCATTTGAACTATATTAGCATTGTTCTATGTGTTTAAACCTATTTTACTCAGTAAATATATCACATTATCACTTTCGTTCCTTTATCTTAGTAGGTTCGGTGGGTCTAAAGTCCCGACAAGATGAGGCATCTTCCCTTGTACTCTTCGGTACTTATTAACAAATCAAAACCCAATCTGTCTTTTTTGTTGCGGTTTATCCCAGGATCGTCCAGAGTTATTTCTTTGGCATTCGTAAGATGTGTCCAAGACACCTAAATTGAAATCTTTTTATATGTAGAAATAGGGACTACTTGATATTTAACTCGTATTTCGAACAAGCGAACATAAAACAACACACAGCAACGATTTTTCTGTCAATTCCACCTAAATATATATACAGACTCTAACAGACCTAGTCCACAAGATTTTATGGATGGATTGACTAAATTAAGAGTCAAAAATGTTAAATGAATATGTGCCTAATCTCAACCTTTTATGTCAAAGACATAAGCATATTTCGATTATTTGACATACATATTGAATTTAAAAATTTAAGATTATTAAATTTCGAGCGGCCAGACTATTGTTTGTTAGTTAATTTAGAGCCAGAAGCAAAGATAAAGATTAATAATGGATACATTTTGCAAATATCTATTTCGAAGTACATAGTCTAAAAGCTTTCAAACAATAATATTTTCCGCAACGGTGTAGAATTTGCACAAATTCCTTGAGCATTTTAGACTCGTGGACATATTGTGGACAAGCATTCAGCACTGTATACACAGAAGTAGTTTTTAATGTAGAATAATCTGTTATGAAACAATAGTTTTATTTATATTAGCGTTGTTCAAGACTAGTAAGGAAATTTCTCATAAATTGGTTCACAGCGTGATAAATTGCCCTCAGTTAGAAGTCATTTTAATTATTAGAAAAGATGACTTAATAATTCATGACTGTGACGCGTGTCTGGAATTTATCTCCACGATTGAATAAGTTGTGCTACAGTAGCAACAGATTCGAATAGAAATTTTAAATCAATTTTTTAAAAACATACTAAAGGTAATTAACCCATTGATCGCGTTCATAAATACGCATGACATCCTTCATACGCGGTACTCTTTGGCGGAATTATAATTTACTACTTTACAATACGATAATGCAACAAATTTATCATTTGTTTTTAAGAAATGGATAGCAAAGGTTCTCAAGTATTCTCACGAACATAGGACAAATACAGAAATCAGAACCATAATCACAAAATAACGTAAACAAAAATATTCACGAGAGAACACGACAGTATCCTACACAATCACTAGCGCCATTTGTGGTGATATTCATACGTACTAGAGTGAATTAGTGATCTGCGCGGGCGCTGATTTCTGAAACTAAAGCACACTATTTACAAGTTTTGAAATTCTGATATTAAATTTAACTCTATAGATCGAAATGCATTACATTCTACACGCATAAACTGAGTTTGAGTAACTGAGTGTTACTGGATGGTTTATTTATAAGATGCCTAACAATCCTTGACAAATATCGACAGACGTCGGTAGGATAAGATTCCAAATAATTGCGGTACGATTTCATCACTCCTCAGCGCGTATGTACGCATTAGCGGCGAGCGAAACACGGCGACTCATTTTTGAGTCAACCGCGCTGTGGGTATGTAAAGCGCGACTCATATATGAGGCACCCGCGGGGAATGAGTTAAAAAACATTATATCCATACACATATAGCATAACTATCTGTATGTATAATCTGTGCAAAACAATTTAAACAATGAGCAAATATAAATTTTCTGTGAACAAATCCAAACCAAATTGTAGTGTAATATTTCAGTGACGCACTGTTACTTGTAAAATTACATTGAGTATTTTAATCTTCAAGTACTAATCTGTACACAAGTGTATTTTATTTTTGTCACAACTATAGTTTCGATAAGGACTACTACCTAATGAGGTACCATGTTATTGTGATGACCCTTAATATATTTATCAGTCCGTTTACACACACAAATATTAATATAGAGATTATCAATAGGTCGTTAACGATCCTAATAGATAGTCCTAGTACGACAATATTTAATTAAGATACAATATATAAATATTTTAAGATATGGGTGCAATATGTTACAGAATACACTTTCTTGTGGTTGAGAAATTTGAAACACTTAAAAAAAGTTCAATATTCAATGTTATTCACTTCAATGTTAAAAAATGATAAATTGAGAAGAATAAACAAGAAATGAAAACTATCGCACAAGTACAGAAATATTCGGGGTCCAAGGTCAACGAAGTATAACCACGTAACACGCGACGAATGACTATAAACTGAGTCTGTGTTATGAATAATATATTCTCCTTATAGTACTCGTAATTGAATATTCTCGACAGAGGAAAGATAAAACCTAGATAGGTTTCGTAAAATATGGTGTGAAATACAATCAGCGATCTCGTTAATCAGAGAGGAATATTTACATATATTTATACGAACTATTCTACGATGCGCGTTTTTAAGTACCGGATTTTTTTTTTTAAAAAAACACAACATCGTTTTCACAACACTTTACTTTCTTCAGACGCTACACACCATAGACTACTTGTCATAACGGGGCACCAATTTTTGTATATGGCAATGAATGTCAGCTGGTTTCATGTTGCATTCAAGAAACGAATCGCGGACCGTATCTCACAGTCGGCGGGCTGATCTATTGTCTTGAACATTTCAAGCACTCACTTCAAAATGGCCACACTATGTGAATTTCTCTAACGTTGCGCGTGGTGAGTCAACAGATGAAAGAAATCATGCGCTACGTCGCAACCGCAGCGCTACACCGGAAATATCCGGCAACGGTACTTACTTAAAAAATGCACGCGTAACGTTTAATATTTCAATAATTTGTTATTCGACTTATTGTAAATACACAATAATGATTAAAACTCGTAATGACGCAATTCATGCATGAATTTAAAAAAATTTATTACATATCTTTTTTAATATAATATAAATAATTCACCAAGCATTATTGGTGCAGTATGTAAACATGGTTGAATTAATTCGGCATTATGCTGCAATTCGATAAATGTAAACATAGTGCAGGCGGACATGTTGATATACTTAATAATCACGTTTTGGTTGCTATAACATTGAACGTTTCGTCAATTGTACGGCAATTTTGGAACCAATTTTACCGCCGTAAATATAAAAATATTACCATGAATTGTTTCGAAATATTTAAATGTAAATATTACACGCACATTAAATTTAAATTAAGAATGTACATAAAAATAATGTATTGAAATATTTAAATATCAACATCTGCGTATCAATTTTTTTAACAGATTTTGTAATACTAAATAATACATATACTAATTTATTAAAACATCACTTGGGTTGTTAGGCGCGATTATTGATTGCACCAGAAAAAGACATCCGCGGAAGACTCATGTTATAACTTCTGCATTATTAATAATTTAATTACATTGAATGCGCCAAAAAAATAAAATGGCAATGGGCGAATATAGTCATCCGGTGGTACCCGAGGAAAATCGGAGAGAGACAGACCGCCTTAAATCCTGCTGGACTGACGATTATTATAAAAATGTAAGGAAATACGTGGCGTGAATACCAATGGACATAGAAAAGTGGGAGATATTTAGGGAGACCTTCTCTAACAGTGAATAAAAAAAATCTGATGTGATGATTACATGTAGGTACTACAAATGTATATAAAGGTATATAATGTAGGTAGTATAGTCGATAGAATTATGAAAGCGTTGCTGAGATGGTTTGATCAAGTGAAACGTATAAGCGAAGTTAGAGAACATTTTATAAAAAAGACCTGGCACTACCAGGCAAACTGAGAAGATGGTCCTGACAGACTCCTCAATAATCAACGATCGTGCATGTATGAATGCGCACAAGGCGAGAGTTGTATCAGAACAGAAGAATGTGGAGCTCGATTATCTGCTTACCTCGGCGGGAATTTCATAGTAAAGTTTGTCAATTATTTAACAAATATCAGATATTTCATAGAGAGAAAGCTATTTTTTTATTATATTTAATGAAAAATATATGGAAGTATGGAGTAATTACAGGGCTTACAACCTGTCTTCAGCTGGCTTAATTGATCACTTATATATATATATGTGTGTGTGTGTGTGTGTGTTTGTATAACGTTTACCAATTCTCACTCTTCAATCTCCACGTTTATCAAATTTTTAAAAGTTGTATATATATGTTAGTATGTGGACTCTCTTCGAGTACCACTAAACCTATCTCTTTGTCTCTATGAGATATCTGATATTTGTTTGTAAAAATTCAGTAATTATGTGTTCTTGGACATATTCAAATATTGCTAATATGTCAATTATTTAATTATTTTTGCATATTTAGTTAACGTAACTGATCGACAAATATTGCGATTCAACACAATCGAATAACGGAACAGAATTATCATCTGGTCCAGCGGAATGCAATTATGAACACTTTCACACACACTTTAAAACTGTTATCAACTCTTCTGCACTTGTGTATTATATCACATTACCTTCATCCCAACACGTCTTCTTATCTGTTAGTATTTGATGATATGTCGACGGCGGCTCTATCTCTTCGAACGGCGTCAGGATGGTGACATTGTGCCCTCTCTCTGCCAGCTCTCGCACTATAGTCTGCGTGAAGATGTTGTGAGACTTGATGAAGATCGGAAGAACAGCCAGAATATTTGCCGCTATCGAACACGAAACTAACGTCGACAGCAACACAATCGCTGCTGTTAGGGGAAACATTATACCCGATACTTTAGCACAAAGGGTTTCAAATAATTTTGAACATAATTTTAAAAAAACTGTCGGGTAAAGCTGCAACTCGTTAATTATATCTCGTTACACTGAACATTGACAAAATGCACTTGAATACTTCTCAAGACTAAGTTCGAAAAATAATATATATTTCTACCAAATGCAGATAAATGACATCGCATAAATTTTTTCTTTTTATATATTTTTTCGAACCACTTCTAACCGAGAACTTAACTCCTATCTTCACGAGAGCATGCTCGCAACTAAATTACTAACTACACACTTTATACAGACATTTATAATCGCCCCACAGAACCAGTGCTTCTCAATAAATATGTGAAATATTATAATATTTTTTTATTTCACAAATTATTCTTAAGCTGTAAATTGTCAAATTATAATTTATGTTTTTTTTTAATGTTAAAACCCTGTGTAATTTAATTTTTAAAGAGAACACATTACATATTGTTGTGACGTTGCACTTTTTCAGAACATAGTTCTGTGGTATTTTTCGGTAACAGCTAACATATTTTTTCGATACAGATATTTTTTGATGATTAATTTAATTTGTATTAATAAAGAATCCGATGAATTTTATACGACGCGACCCGTTGATTGTTCACCGCCGCGCTCCGTCTAGCAGAAACGACATTGGACGGTAAACAAAACAAAAGCAACGCGTAGTTGCACTCTTACTCATACAGATGAGATAAATATAAATCAATTTTGTTTATCAAGCAACATTGCGAGTAGGTATGAGCTCAACAATCGTTGCGTTATGCGTTGGTCACTATGATCAGTAGTAACTTTTTACTATAGTAAAATCCTTTGAGAGTTGTTGATACATCAAATTTACTACTGTCAAATCATAGATGGAGATATCTATAAGCGTGACAAATAATCATGAAATATGCTTTATTTTATGCATTATCTATGGATTTTTTTGCCTAGGCGTTCGATATCTGACACTTTGGTAGTGAATTTTTTTCGTATTATGTGTAATAATGTATATTAAACAACGAGATCATCATCAGACGAACTGTCATCACTAAAATAGCGGGATATTGAATGATTAATTGTCGTATACTGCAACATTCAAAGTATCAATGTGTCAGATGACTTTTGGAACAGCTGTGAAATGTCAAGTCAACCATATTTAACTATCGACTCTCATTTTTACTATCGGATATCGTAGAGTAAAATGAGTTTACTGCGAGATGTACTTTCGAGAAGTAAATATTTTTTTACTAATGATCAAAGAATCCGTATTCGCAAAAATATTACTTTAGTAACTTATTTTACTAAGTTTTTAATTTAGTAAAAAAAACTAGTTACTACTGATCTCAAAACCGGCTCTCAGTCAAGCCAGGTGCGTAAGTAAATTAATATAGTATATAGTATTAATAAATCTAAAGGAAAATACTACCGGGCAGAAACAATGTTGAGAATTTCCTTCAAAAAGCAAAATCATTATTTTGTTTGATATTTTGTAAACGTGAAGAGTACAAAAGTACTTACCTAAGATATTGAACATGTGTTTCTACTAATTTAGGATATGATAACCTTTGTACAGAGTTTACATTTACACTCACATGTGTCACGTTAAAATAATACAAATAAAAAATCATCAAGTTGATTGGTTAAGTAACGTATTTATTACCCAGATTAAATCTCTCCTTCTAGTATTTCGGGTGTATTTGAGACATAATTTAAATGGCAGTATTTTTTTTATAAATTTTTTTTCACAATACAATATATATAAAAAAAAATACTGTCTAATAAATGTCTCAAATTTTTGCAAAATAAGAAAATATGTCGAATAAATTTTTAATATTTCTAGGTTACTTAAATGTATTATCTTTTATATATTCATTAACAGTGCGCAAATATACATTCAATTTGAAATTATGTGTACATTGTCTTTATTACGAGTAAGAAAATACATATAGTAGCGAAATCGTATGAATTTTTCAGACTGGCAAGTATATTGCCCATCTGTCATCTCGTGTAATTAAGCATAGTCAATCTTATGTCAAATATATGTTCGTTATGTTTACGTTTATTCGGTAATTATTTATAGTTAACATGATCTCAGTGTTTTCAAGAATGTAATAAAGTGGAATGACGAAGAACAATTAATTAGATGTATATAATTCAAAATGAATACTTAAGGACACCGTTGGTACAATTGCAGTGAGGGAAATACAGAATGCACTAGCAGAAAAGCAATCAGCTATTGCTGCTAGGCAGTGCGGGTAGTTTTATGGCTACTTCACGATCGATAGTGGCTGCTGAGCACCCAGTGGTGACCGTTGCGTGGCCAAGGCTTCCATAGAATTTGTATTTCAATGCGGAAACCCCTTAATATATAATAATGGTGCGCAATGTATCATTATTAAAGCAATATAATAAAGCCCTGGCCGCGCAGCGGTCACCACTGACCGCTCAGCGGCCACTATCGGCCGCTAGTACCAATAGCCGATTACTTTTCTGCTAGTGCGTTCTGTATTCTTTTCCCAGCAATTGTATCAATGGTGTTCTTAAGTATTAATTTTGAATTGTGTGTATATATATATACTAATCGCGACGGGTTTATTCTTATAGATACATACATTATATATAGAAAACTACTAACTATCTGATGGTGTCAAAAAAAATCTTAATCACCAGTAAATGTGGATCTTAATTTGATAATAATGTTCCTTCGTTCAAATATTTCGAAACCAGCATATTAGAAATAAATTACCTTTTTTGGAACTCGCTAAGACGATTAATCATGAGTGGGAACACCGCCGCGTACTTTACGCTAGAGAACCTTATAATAAATCCAAACAGCTATCCAGTTAGACTATATTTTTAAACCAAGTTATTAAATTGAATAACATTTTAATTGTTAAATGCAGTTTGCAGTTTATTTACAGTAATTTCAAGTTATCTTTAACTATTGAACTTTGAATAATTTAAATGGTGTTTCATATATTACGATGTAATGCTGCACAATTCCGCAACTTGAATCGTATTTTTATGTATCCGCATCCACAATATGACCATGAGGCCATGATAGTGATATATAAATGCAAAACCACAGACCTTACTGAAGGCAAAAATAACGAAGTATTTAAAAATTATTTTTTCTTCAGAATACTTGGGCCATTGCATATTCACACTAATTAGGAATTATATTATTTATGTACCTAGACTCTGTACTAATATTTGTATATTTTAGTTAACCTTTCAGTAATTAGAAATGATTTAAGTAATGTTATGAATTAGAACATTTTTTTAAATAGTTTTTGTTTTCATCTTTTGTCCAATCTTTAACTATGTATTTTTATGTTTATCACTTAAAATGTTCAAAAATTATTTAATCTATCTAATTTATGTTCTCTGTAAATGAATGTGCATTGATATCATGCAGTGTTGCTTTTTTAACCCCATGCACAACCCGGAATCAAAAATATCTATTGAATTGTGTAATGATTCCCAGAGGAGGATAATCCCTTGAGATATGCTTATAAACAGTAGTAGATTAGATTGTAACTGAAGTTTAAATGAGAAAGAACTGAAAGTGCTTATTTCAATACAAGTAGCACCTAATTCCAAAACCCCCTAAAATGGATTTGGGATAATTAGAGTTAAATATGCAGTTTTATAGATATCAGCTAAATATAGAATACATTATTTCTCGCGATAGCCTCTTACATCCATTGATATTACATGTTCAAAATCAGAGTTAGTTCCAAAATACCCTTAAGCAGACAGAGTATAAGTTGCTATTCCCCCTAAAATAAAATCTGTCAATCACAACGCTTGTTTGTGATCTCGTGATCTAATATCCAGTATGGCTGCCAGAACGATACATACAGAAAAAAAATACATTACACAATTGTCTCTTGAAAAAATGCTGATGTATAAACAAATATTTTGTACATTTGTTTACAAAATATACGTTTTCATCCATAACTCAAAAACACAAAAAGTTGTTTTAGAGGATTTTGGAATTAGGCTCTAGACATCTCCGTAAATACGTTGTTTTAAACATTTTGCACCTGTCTTCAATAAAACAAACTTTTCATAAACACCTTGTCGTCATTTCGAAATCTTTCTTGCTGGAACATATAAACTGTACGAGAAGTTAAAACAGCCCAAAATAACTGATAATAATGATGGCTACCAATAAATAAGTTACAAGTTATGAAACAACTTATAACACTACAGTAGAACTTACGCTCATACGTATTATAAATAGTGAAAAGAAGTCAATTAGTTGATTAATTATAATATGTAGGTAAATAAAGTAGAAAATAAACTATAATATGTACTGCTTTTAATTAAATACTACTTTATAAAGAACGTGGAAAATATATTTCTTATTCTTCCAAGTACAGCACGATACGAGTGAGAAGCAATAACTACTCTTTCTGCTTAAAACTTAGGTCATCAAACGTAATAGTCTTAACTTAATTAAACTTAATTAGACTACTGCAAGTCATACAGAGTGATTAAAAACTTAGTTAATATATGTACATCATACTGGAATGTTATGGCTGCAAATATTAAATTTTAAGTGTTAAGGTTTAAGTAATATTAAGTGTTACCGATACTATTCACTAAAGCTTATATGGTACCTACTCCAACTGTGATAAAAATAATGGCATAACAAAAATGAAGCAAGCATGCTCGAATAACTATTATGCAATCGGTCTTAGACTCGACCTGAAGCGCTATACAATGATGGCGTTCATAACAAAAATATATCAATTAACCATTATTATAAATATTTTTAATTGTATAATTAGCGCTCCACGAGAACGCGAAATAATTTTCATTTTCTTCCAATTCCCTGAAATAAATCTCGCGCAAGGTAATATTCAGACTTTATTGCGCACTTTTCAGTAGTACTTAAGTTAGCAAATCTCTTATGCAGAGACAAGGTTCTTGCAAGGTGGTTTTTTAGTGTACACAAAATATTTTTTAATAGATAAGAATACATTTTCTTTATGAAATCGTAATATACATTAGCATATTATATAAATGATGTTGTTATACAACCTTACTATATTACCTTGAAGTGAGATTTTTAACTCTTCGACTATAAGATCAACGGTAACATAGATTTCTAGTTTTTTTTTTAATTAAATTTTAAAAAGTTAATCGACTATAATTAAAAATATCATATTAAGTAAGATCATCATGATGATAATAATATGTTCAGCTACCAATATTAAACACTATCCTGAAATTTATATTAACAACACTTAATATCAAACATTAAAAAATCTTTATTTTCCTTTTACTACTATATTAATACTGAATACATTATTTTTTGGTGAAAAAAAATGACATTGAACTATAATACTAATGCTAAATATTTATTGTAATACAAGTAATATGTACTAGATACTGAAAGGTATTAAAGCTTATTTTATATTTGTTAATTATTCATTATGTAGAATTGGGATATTTTACACATTTTTTTTTTTAATATTGAATTTTCTATCAATAAATTTATTATTAATCAATTCCTTTTAAATTTCTTATTTAGAATGACTTCATTCAATCTCTTACATTCTTTTCTCTTTATTAAATATCTTAAATACAAAATTAAATATATTATCGAAGCCAACAACCCCGCTGCGACTAGGGTGACATCTATCATGTACCTTTTGTACCACGGTAGTCGAACCAGCGGCGATTTCAGAAATTGAGCACCTTTGTGTCTTATCACATACTCGATCCAATATGCCGCGGTATCCAGTGGGCTGTTTTGTCTGTCTCTGAACACTATAGACAGATCTTTCGCCATCTGTCGGTAACTCGTAACATTCAACACTCGATACAGGGCGTGAGATACGGTTTTCTCGTCGATAGTCAAGTAATCCAGTTCGACAGCTACACCACGGACAATGAGCTTGGCAATATTGGAAAACTGGTCAGAAAATACGGGTATTCCAATAATCGGCACTCCTTTGTCGATCGCTTCTTGCGTGCCTAGCATTCCCCCGTGGGTGATGAATGCTTTTACGTTGGGATGAGCTGAAAGAATAACTTTCTATTAACAATTTTACTTGTATCATTTTGAAGTATACACGATATATTTTTAATAGTAAATACTTAGAAGGGAATTCAATAAATAAAATGTACTGATAAATTGGCCAAGGAGGTTACTGTCTCCGGAGTTTTCTCTCAACAGTACCATACCCCGTTGAATAACAGATTTAATATGGCGAAAAGCATACGAATACTATTTACGTGCCTCGTTACTTCGATTGGCATAACTAGGCTTCTTGGTTTATAATAATGTACATGTGTATGTGTTTGTGTGCGAGTATTACCACCATTTTTTTGGAAAGCTAAGAAGATGGTAACCGACAGGCGTCATTTTTATTACATCTCGTACTTCGACCAGTCCAGCAATCCAAAGAAACCACTAGTGCGCGCTTCGATCGGTCGAAATCTAAAGAAGACAACCCAGCTTAAAGAACAACAACATCGGACCAGAAAGACAGCTAAATTGAAAAGGTTTGTGCAATTCATATATCATATGTGTGCTTATTTTTAATCGGAAACCTGAGAACCAGCTATCGAAGGCATTTATATAAACAAATACTATATGGACTTCATAATGGATGGATCCAAATAATTACAAGAGTAATCGTTTCAAAATCATTCAATGATTTATTCGCAGCACTCTTTGGTTCTCTAGTAGGAAAGTCTGCAAGAGAACAATTTCAAATATTTCTAGAATGATAATTGGGCATTGCCATGTAGACTCCTATTTATTTAGATTGAACTTAATATAATAATTAGATCGATGTGTGAGTGTGGTGTCGAGGAGAAGAGCCTTGATCATGTATTTTTTGCTTGTCCCATCACAATTTGTTTTACAGTGCTCTCGTCCTTAGTATACATATTTCAACTCCCAGTTAACATGTGTCTGGAAAATGATATTGACGTGTAATATTTCCTATTCTATAATATTATTGCACCTATAAAATGTACTTCGAACTTGATTAATGGCACAAATCACTCTTGAAGGGTAGATTGCCTAAGTAAAAGAAGAAGCAGAATACACTTTTGGGGGTTAGATCGATGGTTAAATGAAAGAATGGTAATTGGCGTATTGATGTTTGTTGTGGCAGTATGAGAGAACAAGGGAGACAGATAGAATGAAAGAAATGAATGAAGATGCAGAAGGTGCGCGTGTATTATGAAGCGAGTTGGCGGTCTTGCTCGGCGCGCGTGGGCCGATATTATGGATGATACAAGAGAGATATCGTTGGTGAGGTATCGGGTCAGACCTGTAGGGTCAGCTGGCAGCGCTGTATCGCTAGCATTGATGCCGGCTGAGATAGTAGTGAATTTTAAATCTGATCCCTACAATCATAAAAATAAAACGTACATTGTGGTGGATCTAAAGAAATGTTGTATGTTGAAAAAATGGCTTAGGAGCTGAATCGAACTGGCTATTATGATAGTCCAAATTATTATTCGCTTGATATATGAGATGTGGTATTGGAGGCGGATGCTACTAATACCGTGAACCACAAGGCGCACACATACCTTTATTCTCCGAGAATTATTGATTCCAGAAAGACTTTCGACAACATTCAGGAAAAGATTATTTGCATACCTTAGTCATGTTGCCTGAAATAACGAAGAGAATCTCAATGATTTCGTAATCCCAGAGACAGTCGAGAGAAGAAGACGGTCTCTTATAAGATGAATGGACCAAATAAACGAGATAATTGTTCTCTTTAAACGCTGTAATTAACATGGCTTAAGGCTGGGAGGAATGGAAACGCATTAACCACCACGTTTCAGACGGATCAAGCGACCACGATTCTCAGCATCGAGGATAAGATGAAGAAGAAAAAATCCTACATCTTCAATTAACCAATATTAGTAAGTAAAGGAATACGGAATCTCTCGAAAGACTGGAAAGTAAAAAATTAACTGCCGTTCCCAGCCGACGGACGGCGCTAGCGACATCTACATCCAGGGTCCAGGCTACCGCAGCGAGGTTGAGGCCGCCAACTTGCTCCGTTATCTTCTGCACTCTTCGTATCCTATCCCTCAATAAACGACTCTACGCCACCAAACCTCCACAAAATAAACCAGTATGGCTGATTTGGAGAAGATGGTGCCCGGATATAAAATTGTATATTATAAAAAATTCGTACAAATGAATATTTCTCTATTGATTCTTTCATTACTGCTCAAATCTATTTTAAGAACTAACGTTTTTTTGTAATAAAGAATCTAACTATAATTACAAGTATTATATAATATATTGTTTAAAAAAAAATACTCGTAAGTCATTCATTTCTTTGGCTTTAAGAATTGTACAGACTTTGTACCGTGAATTAAGATTATTAATAAAATATCTCGAGATTGTCAATTTATTAATGTTTTATGAGTAAATTGACAATCCGATTACTAATGTTTTGTTAGTAAATTGAGCTATCTTCGTAAATACTAACGTTTTCTTAGTAATTTGAGCTTCATATTTCAGTATATCTATCTACATTTGTAAAAATCGATATACAGTGTTGTTGCAGGGGGTTTTACAATTATTCGTACATTTGAGTTAAGAAAACTAACACCATTCTAATTAATGCACTTTTAATTTTTTTCAATCATTCTTAATCAAATTTTCAAAGAAAGAAAATAATAATATAATGTTTAGTTTTAAACCATTTTATTATGCACATATACTAAATTCAACTAGTTTCAGTTGGACCCAACCTTCTTCAGGACAACAGAGTATATATATACTATATTGTTGATATATACTAGATGGTTGGGTTCAACTGAATCTAGTTTTTTTTTTTAATTAGCTTTAGACCCACAAAACGTCTTGATAAATGTTTGTCTGCAGGTACATTTATATCCATTGGTTACATTTAATAAACACAAAAATGTAACAATTAATCAGTCACCGTTTACACTATACATGTCATTCTTACAGGAAAGACAGGTTATTTTCTATAAGCCATTTTTTAATTTTTTTTTAAATTAGGAGAAAGCGTGCCCTTTTGTAAAAACCCAGGCATTTTATTTTTTATTGTAGGAAAAATAAGATCTATTATCGTCGATCCATACTTGTTGGTGATTGGTGGTTGAATTTAATATATGTGCATAATAAAGTGGTTTAAAATAAAATAATGTTCTATTATTTAATCATTCTAAATCAGTTAAAGATAATGTAGAGCGTTAAGGGCGAATATAAACCACTTTCACGATACACCGTATTGTCATTAATTTCATCTTGCCACTTCTTTCAGGATTGTTCAGAAACTTATCTCTGTCGTTTTCTGAGTTGTTATGTCGCCCCAACATATATCTCGGTTCGTTTCAAAACACGTTGCAGCGCCACCATGAGGCCTACAGTCTCATTCCTGAATCCCCTACTGAGTGATTTATGGAGTGATTAAATCCGCTTCTCTGGAGTTTGGCCATGTTTTTAAGTGACAGATTTCTTAACGTTTTTTTAGGATCGCGATATTGGCAAATTGTTGGATTAGCGAAAACATATTGTTTTGCTCGATATCTTTAGCGATATAGGTGTGATTTTCGTTCAACAAAACATATTTCTTTTAGTATTTATTTATCTTGTATATTTAACTATTCATTGGACAGTGGCTAATTCGTCAGCAATGTGATTAATAAATGTGCCCAATATTATGAAAGTGGTCTAAGTCATGTTTCTTTCGTTTCGAGATATTTAAAGGTTTGCGTTTGAATTGATTAAAAAATTGATTTATATTACTACACAACACAATGTTTTAAAACTTATTTAGAATACTATATTTATAATTTATTTCCACGTATAAATATTTGCATGCATCTTATAAGGAAATAAAAAAATTAAGGTTGAAATAATTTAATCTATTATCAAAATAAACACTAGCGAAATACCGTTAAACGTCATAACAATATACTGAATATAACGCTTCTAAATTTTCACAATTATTATAATTTGCATAATTTTATATTTATTTACGATAATAATAATAAATAATAATTTTTCAATTTCTTGACACGGACCACTTTCATAATAATAGGCACAAATAAAACAAATAAACACATCTTCTAAATATTCCCCAATCTCTTTGTAAGGTTTTATTGGAGCAATAAATCAATCAGAAGCGATACAGGAATTAGGTCGTTGATAAAAACGTTTTGAACCAGATATGCATCGTTTAACAATTCAGAAAAACATTAATGGATTTATTTGATTCGGATCAATAACCTCGCAATTAACAGAAATAACAGCTTATGATAAAAAAATTACACAAAAAAATAGTGTTTTAAATTTACCTAAAATGTCATTCTGCGGCAGCCATTTCGCGGCGAGAAGATTATCCATTTTTGGGGGATTATCGTCTTCCCATTTCCATATAACACGTTGTTTTAACTTTTTGAAAACATTTATAAATGCATTTTGTTTATTCTTTGGCATCGAGGAACTGAGCAAATGGGAGCCAAGACTGAAGTACACAACCCCATAAGTAGCCTCGTCGAGGAATTTTTGAATATTCTGCAAAAGAAACGAAAATTAACAAGCACATTGAAAAAAACATTTCTACCATCTGGTCTCGTGTATTAAATAAACAATGAAAATAATTTTCTTCAGATAATTACAGAAATAATATGAAAAATACTGTGCATAATAATTTCAGAAAATTTTCGTGTTATTATTTATAATGTGTTTGTTTAGTCTAGAAATAATACACTATGTTTCATAATACAAATACGTAGTTTGAAACGAATCTCTATTTAAATTGTATATATAATACTTATGTAATTCATAAAAGACATCAATTATCTCAAGTTCATAATTAATGACGACGGTAGCTGCAAATCACAAATTAAACGACATAGGTATGGTGAAATGTTATGTATCCAGATTTGACAAGATACGGAATGACATGGTCAGGCGTGTGCAGTCTCTGGTGCATTCAATATTGTTATATGGTGTAGAATCATAGGCTCTGAAAGCATGGGAAAAGAGATGGATTGATGCATTTGAGATGTGATACTGGAGACGCATGCTGCGCATACCGCATATCAAGGACTGACTCTCAACCATTTGTATTAGCGAATCTTTCAATATTTTGGACATCTTGCGATAAAATAGATAACTTAAGTGACGATGGTTATGGTGGACCGCGTCGAAGGATAAAGAGGAAGAGGAAAAATCCCCCACAGTTGGACCGACCAAGTGGAAAAGGCAATTGATACTTCAGCCCTGGCAGCCTTCAAGGAGCGCAAAAGTGAAGGAGCATGGTCAAGACGACGGAAATACATGGAGATCAGGATCGTCAGTCAAGCGGGAGGTATATGATAAATACTAATCAATCACAATTTATGTTTTTTTTTATCATGATTTGCTACTATATATAGAGTACCAAAAAGAAATATATTTTTATCTAATAAACTCAATACGATAATAAATACTAATTCGATTTACTGGAGTTTTTATTTTACTTAAGTATGGTTTGTCGCTACTATTCAAAGGAAACGATTATCTTATCGATAAAAAGACAAGCTGAATTTAATCATAGACTATGTCCATTTACCGTTACTCAACGTAACACATTTTAACCACAGAATCTTCGGAAATGGAATAGATTGGTTCTAGTCACAACGCAGTGAAATGGGCTTCAAAATATTAAAATCTTACCAATTACAATCTGATTGTATATAGATCTCTTTACATTGAAATCTGGGATTTAAAAATTGTTTATTGAGATCGAGTTCCTATTCAACGCGAGTTCCCAAATCTTACTCTAATAAGAATTGAACGTATCACAGACATGAATACACACATTATTTTTTTAATATGGATTATTTAACTTCATTTTTTTAGAACGTGTTATACATATTATATATGGTTTTAGATAGTTTATTTGACATCTTGATGAAGGGAATGGTATTTTCCAAAACCGGTTGGTGTATTAAAATAACTAAGTGGTTAAAAGAACAAAGTTAGATAATTTATATAGAAATAAACATTACCCAACCACAAAGTTCAATTTGCAAATATGAACAATATTTTTTTATATTGTAGACAATAATTACTCAATTGATAGGCGTATTGCGTTTCGGGCATGTCTAATTAAACCAACACTGTACTTAGACACTCGATTATATGATGCAATATGTAGTCGTATTTTCTTAATGTTCAATTTAAAATGCCTAACGCTATTCTATAATATTCCAGATATCGACAGTGGACCAAAAAAGAATAAAAATGTTAATATTCTTGTTATTCATTTTCAACCCAAAGTGTATTTATGAAAAAATTCCATTATCGTGGAAGAAATGCAAAAGTATAACTTTACGCCTAATAAACTGGATTAGACCGTAGCCAGGAATCCCAAAAACTGGGAAAGTCCTCCGTTATTATATTCTCGTAAATATAGCTCCAGTTCTTTGATTTTCTTTCAATTTCAATTACACTGTTATTTTGGATTCAATAAAAATTATTAATAATCTTAAATTTTACAACACATCATATTTTTCAATAGCGTTAAGTAATATATATCGTTTAGATATAATTCTAATCATAAATTAAGCATTTTAAAACGGCAAAAACTACCAACGCATCGCATATGTAATATGTAGTATTGTAATGTAAGTGTATACTTTTTGATTAAAAATAAGTTGACAATTTCGGATATTATCGAATTATATGTTTTTTGCCCTTTCGATTATCATTTATGAGTATTTACATTAATTATTTCGAATATCTTAAATAGGTATTCCTAAAAAAAATATTCTGATAATATAATATTTTTTTACATTTAGTGCAAAAATATTATAGTTAGTAATTTATGATAAAATTTATATAATAAACTTTGTATATAATCACGTGAATATTATATTGAAAAACTACGGTTTCGAAAAAAACTTTTCTATTATTGATGGAATTAGTTACCTTGAAGTAATATAAACTAAACCTAAACTTAAAATGATTATATTTTGCTTCAAATATTTAATTTAAAAAATAAATTATTCTATTACGTGACTCCATATAAAATATTGAATTAGTATAATACTGAAAGATATGGGAAACTGATATTGGAAACATCTTTAAGGTAGCATATGTGATTAAATTTAGTTAGTTATTTTTACATGCTTTACTTTTAACGATTTTAATTTATCCAATTCAAGACAATCACTGTTTACATGTAAAATTGATAATCCCAAATATTGATTAACATAATATATGTTTTATCATTGAGACCCCTTAGAACAACAAGGTGACCGGCATAATTGGCTAATTTGAGTTATTGCTTGAAAAGGGTTCCAAATGCATTATTATTTATTTATTTCATACACACCAACTCTATTTAACGAATATTAAAGGAAATAGCAGGAATTGAAAGTTCCAATTACATCAGTAATTTATTTCAATTTATAGATCATTATTGTTAATTTACAATGTTTTTTTTTTAAATTTAATTTCTCTCATCTCGCAGTGGTCATTAATAATACTGAAAATAAGTTAAGACCTTAAAACTGATCGTATTTGCATACTCAAAACAAAATATACATGAATATATGTTGAAATTCAATCAACACTTTTGAGCTCATTATCTCAAAACAGTGTCAGTGTCAGATGGAACCCTGGTATTCTGAGGGGTCGATTGTCCAATATATAATTAATTTGATATACGAATATAAAAAACAGTAGATAAACACGATATTTTGTTCTATCTGGATAATTTTGATATCCGTGAATATAAATCTGGTAATTTTCTATTGTTATTATTTCTATAGATTGGTAAAGTTAATATGCACTATAGTATTCTATAAATATATATGTTAGTAAAAAAAAAAAAATTAAGTGAAAACTTAAGAAGATATTGTATAATATAAAATTAATAAAATTCCAACCTCTGGTAGTTTCTTTACTGGTTCGATGTGAGCTCCTCCAATTTGTACCACCCCAGGAACAAGAGGAAATACGACATCGAAACTGAAATGTGTATTCACTAGAACCAGTGAAGCTGAATTCTCCAGCTCTTGTACTGTGGGTAGAGGACCAGGCAGATTTTTAAAATGCTTTTGAGCAAGCTCATTTTTCATCGGAATAACGTGATATTTTCTCCCAATAAAGTCCACAGTGTGTATAAACCAATTAGAGGCTCGCTGAAAAAGTGTTAGGTCTCCAGCAGCTTTCGAATATTCGAATGGTACATAACTAGCGGATAGAGGGTTCCCCATTATGTCTTCGACTTGTCTCTTCATAAAGGTTGTATCCATTAAGACCAACGGAGCTTTATATTTGTGGGCGAACATGTAGCTGGCCTCTTGTAGAAACATTTCAACTATCACTAAATCGAAGTGACTGTTATCATTGTCTATAAAATCCTTGAGAGTGGGATGACTTAAAATATCATCCTCAAGATTACAGGCTTCATTCCAGCTGAACAAAAGCGTACCAAGGGTTGAAACATTTCTCTGGTCCCAAATATTAAAGTCCTTTTCTAAAAAATACATAATTTGTTGCATTAATACTAATAATGATACGGGTACATTATATGCATACATTGCTATACATACATACATACACATGATGTACATTATACATTCATATTTTAATTCAGTTACGCTAATACATCCATAATATAATATATCATTATATTTAGTTATCATAAATAACCAGTGGCGTAACAACGCCGACGCAGCCAATGCGGTGCATTGGGGCCATATTAGTCAGGGACCCAAAAAGTTTGCGGACTAAGATTCATTTGGTATCATATACTTTTTCCAGCGTTAATATGAATTACTCATTTTTAAAATGCACCACAGTAAGGAATTAGAAAATTTAAAAAATCATTTCTCATAGGGACCGGCACATTGCCGTAAATCAAAGTGCATTAAATGCTTAAAACATATTTTTTTATTATACCTACACGAAAGTGTTAATATTACGAGAGAATATTTTTTTCTAAGTACTTAATGGATAAAACCATGTAGTATTAAATATTCGTATAACTTATATACATACAATGTGCCCCCTTCGTTTTCCATTGGGCACAATATTATTTTATTAAAGAGAACACATTCTTATTGTAAAGTTGTAATTGTTCAGAACATATTTCTGTGATATTTTAAATACTAATTAAATGTATTAATTAGAAAGATATATATATATATATATATATATATATATATATAAAAAAAAAATTATTGAAAAATATTGTTGTTACTACCGGGATTCGAACTTGGATCTCTTTTAATTCGGGGAACGTGCATTATCCGATTATGCTATACCAACACAGTGGATTGACGACAAATTTTCGAACCTATATGTTACACTTTTCAAATTAATACATCTATCGTTCCGTTATATGAAAGCCATCTACATTTTTTTTACGGAATCTCTTATCCTTTTAGTAAACCGATAGGAGACGCCAGAATTAACACTTCATTTTTATTAAATTTTGGATACATTGATACAACTTATATAGTGTTAAGGAGAACACATTATTATTGTGAAGTTGTAATTATCAGAACACTTTATAATTAATACATTTAATTTGTATTCACAATGTTTTAGTTACGCCTCCGTAAATGGTACTAGAATCTCTTATCTATTTCACTTTATTTGTGTTAATTTTAATTGTTTTTTATTATTTCATCAACATATAAATGTATATAAGTACTTATATTTAAATTTTACTATTGTGCTTAGTGATCTTTTATAAGCAGTAATAATTTTTTGTTTAGTCGTGTTGGATTGTTATCTCACTGAGTACATATTATTAAAATGGTTTATCGAGATACCAGAAGAGAAAGATAATTACACTTCCTGCAATTCAATCAGTACTCTGCGAACTAAACATGTGGTGATCGGTGCCAACTAATGCACTTCATAAAATTTGTCAGTATTTACCACTTGTTGCATAATTATGTTTTTCTACGATTATATTAACACTTGAGTCATTGAAAAGATAAACAATTCAATCAAATAACTGAGAGCTGAAAGATCTAACACAAATAGTTTATCGCGAATTAATAATAATTATGTGTACATATTATTTATCTATAAAATGTACGTATTGAGAGTTTGCCTCTTTTTTTTAAAGACAGCTGGAGGAGGACCCTTTCCCAGAACCGGTTTAGAAGCTAGGGCTTCCTTGTCGGTCCCACTCATCAAAGCTAATAAAAATACGTGACTTTAATTCGATAACATTCAAGTTTATGCAGTATATAAAACGAAAAAAAATGAAAGAAATTCAATGTAATTATTAACAATTTTCGCAAAATTTTAAATATAGACCCTCCAGCGTCTCTTAAATGCTGTCTTTATTAATAAAAAAACATATAACATAAATCAATAGAATACATAATTTTACATATAGATGTAAAATTAAGGTGCAGTTCACTTGCTTGTAGTTCAAGGCAGATACTCAGGGATACAATAATTAAAAACACTCCCAAAATAGGGACAGTGGACGAGACCCAAAATGGATTGAGTCACATTAATTTTTTAAACGTGCCAGAATGGCTTATAATATGTGATGAGTATGGGTCGGTTTTTTTTTCCAAATTCCTTAGATTGAACTATACCTACTATAGTATAGTATAGTACTCTAAATGCGGCTAGACCGCCTAATCTACTACTACAAGTGCATCAGCGCTGATTGCTTTTACACTTTTACTAACTACCTTATTGTAATAAACATCATACGTGTTTTATATTAATACATGAGTTGGTTGGGTGTGCAAGAATCCCTAGATAAGTTATATAGATACAAATGATTACTTTTTTGGAGATAGCTATCCATGTTGACTGGTATTTGGTGGTAGTTGGATGGTGGATCTTTGACCAAAGTTGTTGCGATGACGGTCACATCGTGACCCTTTCGAGCGAGATGGAGCATGACAGTCTGAATATATTTAGAGTGAGAGGTCGCAAAAAATGGTGCGACAGCTAAAATTCTGCTTGAATTTATTTCCCGCGGTACAACCATTAGCAAAACTAATCCGAAGAAGAAACACTGGAATAATAAATAATTATAACATAGATTATAAATACAATGGGATGAAATCACTTTTTATATCCATGATTTATTTAATAATC
Source organism: Eubasilissa splendida (assembly GCA_031772225.1). Classification (NCBI taxonomy): domain Eukaryota; kingdom Metazoa; phylum Arthropoda; class Insecta; order Trichoptera; family Phryganeidae; genus Eubasilissa; species Eubasilissa splendida. The sequence goes on along the minus strand of CM062855.1, from coordinate 13,106,195 downwards.
GATTTTTTTTTATTTCACAGTACTTGTGCATCATTTAAAAATAATAGTTTACAAGGTGCCTTCTGTTCACGTGTACTGTACAATAACAGATCTAAAATAAAGTTTTAAAATCAAATGAATCGCAAAAGTTTTATCAAAAATTGTAAAGGTTCGATGATACATGCCGTAGTATTCAATTGTACTAAGACGGTATAGATTTTTTATGTATCTCAAATAATGTATTATTGTATGTAAAACAAACAAACTTATTATTGTATGTGAAACAAACAAACTTGTCTAAAATCATTTATCTTTGTCATTAAAATATCGGGCCTTAAAATATGTAATAGCATTGAAATGTTAATAGTTAATAGTTTACATTTTGTTTATATTCTACGACAATTAAAGAATATTACAAATAATTTACATACCAACTCGATTGATACATTATTTTGCGATTTATAGTTATAAACACTATAAAAAAATTATCTGATAAAAAAATTTAATATTTCTAAATTTTTAACAATATACATAGTGTTGTAACTCATAATTATAATGGTTTAAAAAATGCCACATTTATTCATTAATTTAAAAATATACTTACAAAATTCAAAGAACCCATTTTATTAACTTTATAGTGAAGCCTTTAAATGCAACAATCCTCCAGCAAACTTTCACTCAAAGCCACTGCAAAAACATTCTGACACTATCGTTTTTTCAGTGCACTGTAACTACAGTTTTTAAACATTACAGTTAACTGAACTCAAAGGATTTCGTGTTTCAGAGATGGCCTTAAAACCGGTTTTAACAATGACAAAATATTATAATTTTGACCGTGAATCACTTCTTTCGTATTTCAAAGTTATTTATAAAAGAACAATAAATAAATTCTCATAAAATAAGTCAATGTCTCCAATCAATCATTGCTGAAACAGTTTCACTATCCAACCGACGCTCAGGTGCGAAGAAATAAGATTAATTTATTAATCAACTCCACGCGCTATCTCAGAATCCAAATGTAAAAAATGACACTTATGTGACGTATACGACATCTGTCGATCCACTCCATAAACAAGTAATGAACCATTATAACAAAACTACAACACATAGACACCTGTGTGTATTTTTTAAAAGTTAAGAGAACTATATACTGATTTATAAGATTTATGAGTTGTTGACGTCGGCAGACCGGTATTTGTATTTTGTGTTCGAAGAATTGCGCCAAAATAAAAAATGTCTAAAATTGTTTCACCAGAATACAGCAAGCTCTCGGTTATCCGGTGTGGTATAGAAAAAAAAGTAAACTCGGATAGAAAAACCCCAGACAATCTCCGCCAAAAAGAAAAATCGGACAATTTGACGTAATGCGCCTAATCACTTGTGTCAAAGGTAATCACGTAATCTAAGCGCACCAAATGATAATTTGCTAATACGTCATCGATCATCAGATGACGTGCATTAATTTCTATATATTTAGTTTTTTATTTTTAATGTTACAAAATGTCAATATCGTATTTAATTTTCTGCTAGATATCAATGACTTAATAATATCAAAACCTATATGTATACAAACCTATTCATATAGAAACAAACTGTATATTTTTCATCTCACTAAAAGTAATACGCAAACCGATTTTTAACAGATGTACAAGACATTTTCTCTTAAAATTACTGATAAGTTAATCACAATGATGTATCTGGTGATGCGCTGTTGTGTTCATTTTTGGGAAGTATTATTACATACATTAAACCTTAGAACGAATTATTTGTGCAAAAAATAATAAAAATTTCGCAAGTTTTTTTTTAACATATGTATTTTTATTTAATGTTAATTTTTTATTATTGTAATGCACAAAAAATTCGTCGTACGGAACAAAGTATTTATTTTAATGCGCTTATCTTCAAAAATAATTCCCTGTTAAATCGTACTCTCAATTTTTGATCTTCAAACTCGTACGAACAGACCTTTTTAGATTCGTTACATTTCACTTTCTATAGTTCATGGGAAAATATGTATTTGTATTTATAGCGATGGTAAACCGTTATGTGATTGGTAACTGAGACCATGATTGGTAACTATGATTTAACTGTTGGGAGTTTTATTTTCTGGTATGCCTGGCATTGTTTGAAAAATTACGAATAATTAGTTACCAACCATCGTAGCAATCGAATTTAATCATAAATAATGAATGATATAAATAACGTTTTAACACTATTGTGTTATGAATAGAACCGTTTATTTTGAATAATTCTGCATACTTGACTCAAAAATTCTACAGTATTATTTTCAAATTGGTTATTGCGAGCCCGGATAATCGCGGATCTGCTGTATATGCGATTTTTTCATTTGCCTTTTTTCCACCGAAATAACGTGTCAGACTAATACTTTGCATTTTTTTCTAGTAGAAAATTATCATCAACTTTTTAAATTAGAAAATTATTTTACTGAATTGACTTTTAAGAAATTTTAATGAAAAATTAGTCCGAAAACAGAATCCACTTCCAACATAATAATATTCAATGATATATTTTCTTTGACTTTTTTGTCAATATTTTTCCATAAATTAATATGTTTCCATAAATTACATTGAATTGAAATGCATGAAATATAATGAATTTTAATGGTTGTGCATAATTACCTTCAAAAGAAAATTGTTGTGACAAGAAAAGATATAAGTCAATTATTTGGAAGTTTATAATCACCTCACCGCGTTGTCCACATCGTGCAGGTATGATTTGTGTGACTATGTAAGTAGTGGCGTGCAGTAGGTATAGATTTAGGTTATGCTGTTACCAATGATATTATACAATCATATATAATATATAGGATTTTGAACTTTCGTTTAACCAACGTCTTTAGACAAAATGAATCCGACGTTTATACGACCCTATCATGTATTTATTTGTAATTTTAGAGTACTATTAATAGTGTTTTTAAAGTTTAAGTTTTACGTAAAATAATACCTCCTTACTCATATAAAAAATATATAGACGTCTTTAAGTACACTTTTTATGACTGAACGTGATTCTTTTATTATTTGAAAATCCTTCAAGTAATAACAAAACGAAATAATTATTTTTATTAAAGGTTAACGTAGGAAATAGTTCTGCCAATTGCTTTTTGTTTTTCCCAAATCAAAAACAAATTTATGCACCAAATACACCTCGAAAGCAAAGAACGGCCATGAAATCAACACGTTAAAAACAGTAAGATAGTAATAGTCTCGAATTAGTAAAAGAGGAAGTAGACACTTCAATGATTTTCACGCAGTTTTAAGCCTTTTTAATGTTATTCTGTTAAAAAATAGCATAACACAAATCCACACAAAACGGATCAACCGAAAGGAATTTTCAATTCAGTAAATACCTAATTATATGACTTGGGTAATTCATTAACTTATAGATAGAACAGAGTATGTGAATATATCAATGCGGCGAATGTATAAAAGCGCCATGGGTACAGTGGTGAGTTGTCGTGGTAGTTTTTAGAACTAAGCAATTAAAGTCTCTACTGTTACACAGATGGCGCTAATTGTAAAATAATGTTTCGGTTTATGTTAATCCACTTATTTAATTTATATTTGTTTCCCAGAATTTTTAGTAATGCACCGCTTTTTTGCTTATATGTACTGCACGCCCTTGTGTGTAAGTGTTATTTCTCGCAAAGTGTCGCAAGTAAGGAAAATAATAAATAAAATAAAAGGGACATTATAAATTTATGAGTTTGTCTTTATATTGATATTTTCCAGTGATTCTGTTAAAAAGTTGCACATACATAACCCACTACTGAATAACTGAGTGATAGATAATCTACCAGTGGCGCGTTTATGTCGGAACAATTGTTTCAGGTTTTAAGACAAAAAATATTAAAAATCACCATCCACGTCGGTCTCAGTGTATTTGGGTCCACGTTCGATAGTGGCCTAAACAGTTATATTTTAATGAAAGTATTAATATTATATGAGTCAAAAAACTAATTGTGTTCTTAGTACTTAATGGATAAACTATACAGTACTAATATTCATAAATCTTATATATAAAACATATTTAGGGAGCCCCTTTTCCCATTCTTCATTGGGGCCCACTCCTGCCCTCTTGTCTACGGTCCTCCACTTTTCTCGGCACCCTGCAGTTCTTGGGAATTTACTATGTGTTATCTTAAAGTATATAAATAAATAATTGTTTATCTTTAGTGAAATTATTTTATTTGTGGTTCAAAAAGTGCCCAAAGTGCGGGATAAAAAATTTAGTATCTAATAATAAAATTGAGAGGATTATCTTTATACTCATATTTAACCTCAATCTCGTGTCTCAGGTACATGTGTTATGCCACCCCTGCATAGAATATGTTTTTTTCTGCATATTTCTTCCTCATCTATAAAGATACAAAATATCCGTAACATTTATAATACATTAGCTAAAGTACCCGGCGTTGTCCAAACTTTACGCAGAATGAAGAGGCTTCATTTTGGGGGGATGGAGACACTTTTTTTTAAAATCAGATGTAGACAGTAATTTTCCTATTATTTCGATCGTCAAGTGTGCAAAATTTCATCAAGAAGTACCAAAATTCTACTTTAAGGGGTGGGAAAGGGGGTTGGGGGTAGTTTTTCGAAATCTCATGCAGACAATGACCTTCCTCTTGTTTTGAAGATCATATATGTGTGCAAAGTTTCATCATGTTCGGAATAAAACTGTAGATTTGTATAAAAAACGAACAAACCAACCAACAGACACTCTTCTTTATATATATATTATACAATTCACCGGCGAACCTCCTATCACGCTATTTCTAACGTTTTAACTCAGTTTCCTAACACACTTTACAAGGAAGCTTCTGCTAAAATATATTCTATGTTAAACAGGCCGGCTAGAGCGTCTGCCTTTAACTCGCGTTCCGTAATTTTTCTGCTCTTATTCCTGATTATTCTTCTCCAGTTCCCGCACCGTCTCATCCTGCATCTTCCTCTCATCTCCTCATTATCTTCTTCCACAGTCAGCCCACCTCTTCCTTGGTGTACCTCTAGGTCGCTTCGACTGGGATATCCACTAGGTCAAGATCGTTGGTATCATTTCATCTTGCATTTGTTCAACATGGCTAGCCCATCCCAGTCTTTAGGATCTACAGTATCTTACAAATAAAATTTTAAACTCATGATTCATTTTTCCGTAAGTTCCATTTTATAGTGTAGGTTCATATTTTTTTCTTAATTTGTGTTACTTTTAATTTATTTTCTTCAATTTGGGTTAGGCACCACGTTTTGCAAGTGACTACTGGTCTAATTATAGTTTTATATATTAGCAGTTTGCTTTGTTGACTCAGTATTTTCGATACCAGCGGTTTTTTTACAGGTATAAAAGCATATGTTTCAAATCTTCAAAAATCTTTAATTCACCGCTGTTTTATTTAACATATTCAAGTTAAGAGTTCAGATATGTAAAATTATTAACCCCTTCACGTACATGATGACCTACGCAAATATCTTGGGGTGCCTTCTGTTCACGTGTACTGCACAATAACAGATTTAAAATAAAGTTTTAAAATCAAATGAATCACAAAAGTTTTATCAAAATTGTAAAGGTTCGATGATACATGCCGTGTATTCAATTGTACTAAGACGGTATAGATTTTTTATGTATCTCGAATAATGTATTATTGTATGTAAAACAAACAAACTTGTCTAAAACCATTTATCTTTGTCATTAAAATATCGGGCCTTAAAATATGTAATAGCATTGAAATGCTAATGATTTCCTTTCATGAGTTCAAATGATTATTGCATTCGTTCTAAAAAACAATAATAATCTTTGGCAATAATTGGTTAAACAAGCATTGTTCCGAGCATTGAACTCATGTGTTCCAAGAACTAAATCCGTGACACTTGGAGCCACCAATTTATTTAGGATCCACCTAAATGGTCCACCAGTAAACACGCTCCGTAAATAAACATCTATTATAATCATTGTCATGACCTGGATACAGGCCACCGATAGCTCCGGGTGCCATGTTAATGACAACCCAGCATCTTTTTTTTCTAAGAAATAATATCGACTATGTTTTGGCCAAGTGACGTATTCCCAATAATTTAGAGTGGGCCTTATCCATGTCGTAATCGAATATTTAGAAGATAAAATTCGTATAGTAATGGTTAATATTTACTGCTTCCGAGGTAAGTTTGTAGAACTCCATAATCACATATGTGAAAATAAAACACTTGTTTTTTTTTTACTGGTTTATTTGAGACGCGTATCGCCTTGCAAGGGCATTATTAATCTAACAATTTTAACTCAACATCTTGTATTTATAACTATAATGAGGGACAGCTATACAATTTATTTACATGAAATGAAAAGGGACATCATTCGTTGGAATTCTGAAGATTTCCATTCAAAAATGTCTCTCTTACTGTATGTAAAAATTATATAGCTATCATTTTCTACAAATTACCCGTGACATTAAAATACCATTAGTGTTGAAATTGAATGATTACTTAGAATAATTAGATGCATTATGTGTGGAAATCGTCAGAATTACGATAAATAATGTTGTCCCTTTTCATCTCATGTAAGTAAATTGTATAGCTGCCCCTCATTATAGTTAGAAATACAAATTGTTGAGATAAAATTTTTAGATAAGGCAAAACGCGTCTCAAATAAATTAAACGAGTAGAATCAAAAAACAAGTGTTATATTTTCACATATGTAATGGTTGATGTCCTACAAAATGAATTATCAACCGGCTCGCTAAACTTTTTATAGTATCTAATACTCGCTAAACTCGCTAAACTCGCACGCATATTATATTTTTTAAGCCTATATCATTTATTATGTTTTAAATGTGTGGTGGTTCAGTCTATTAGTAATTTATTAAATATACTATTCAATATATTCAACAAATATGAAGTACCAACAATCTTACAAATGTATGTAAAAAAAATCCTAACTATCAATAATAAATTCTGAAATTTATTAAATTACACTGTAGCTTAAAGCCACGAAGCACATAAAAAATAAAAATTACAAAATACCGTCTACAAAAACTACATTTGGGCAGAGAACCATCAAATATTACTACACAAAATTACACAACAAAATAAATAAATAAAAGATTTAGTGAATTAAACCATATTTAAGAAACTAATTAAAAATTGATTTAAGAATTAGACAACGTGACGATAAAAATGTTACTAAAAACGAGCACTACATAAAAAAATAAAGTCTTCAAATATTCTTAGAAATTAGTATACACTTGTATAACTTTTAATCGATAGTGCATCTCGACACAGGATCATCCTAGTTAGTAACTGTTAAAATATTATAAAAATAGAAGAAAGAAAAAAGTTTATTTAAAAAATTTCCATAAGAAAGGCATTTGTTATAGTATTTTTATTAGCAATTATCGAATAATTCAACACTAAAATGTACGAAAATAAACAGAAATTCTCAATATTTAAAAAATATTCAAAAACTAATTACTTTATTTTATTGTAAAATTATTCTGCAACAAACGATTTGCCGAGAAGTTTACAATGTTAACAACCGGTTCGAGCGAACCGGTACGAAGATACATATTGGGGAGTATCACTGGTTTTGCATTTGTAAATCCAATTCATATACCTGCTCGTGCTTGCCAATCAAACAATGGCATACACCAATTGGCTGTTTGCGTATTGACCGAAATGCGGTAGCCACATGCAGTGTGTCAAATTACACAAATAATAATTTTGGATAAATAATTAATATTATCTGCTGAATATTGAGGGTAACAAATGCGGTCGATTACAAATGCGCTCGATGCTGAGCGTTATGGTCCCCTGAAATATTTTGAAATTGGTGCACAATTCGTCCCCGCTCCTCGCGGTCTTAAGCCATGTTATTGGCAGCTTTTATGAACACCCTATTAACGATCTTCATGCATTGGTCAGTCCATTTTGTAGGAGACAGTCTACATACTCGCTTTCCTTCAACTGTCAGTGCGTATCTTAAAATTAAACGAATTGTTTGGTCATCTTTGAACATGTTATTTATTCTACTTACATTCTCAATTAAAAGTTTCTACGCATATGAAAATAAAAACACTTTTTAGTTCTACTCGTTTAATTTCCATGAGACGCGTTTCGCCGTATGAGGGCATTATCAATATAATAATTTTAAATTCAACAACGAGTTGTATTGCATTATATTGAAGTATTTATATGAAATCTATTGAAAAAGGGCAGCTATATAATTTTAAGTACTTACGATAAAAATGAGAATTTTGGGTTTTTGTATTTTTCAAATATTACCTTTCATTAAAATGGCATTAGTGAATTGTTTCATAGAATCGTACCAATATAATAACCCAAAATTCACATTATTAGCTTAAGTACTTAAAATTATATAGCTGCCCCTTTTCAATAGATTTCGTATAAATACAAGTTGTTTGATTTATAATAGTTAGATTAGTAATGCCCTCATAAAGCGAAACGCGTTTTACGGAAATTACATGAGTAAAACCAAAAAATAAGTGTTTTTATGTTCATACGTATGGAGTTCTACAAACTTACCTCCGAAATAATAAAAGTTTGTAATCAAATACATATTATGTAACATTATTTTTACTAAACCTAATTTATAATGTATAATTTTTACTAACTCCTCTTAAATTTATCATTCAAAATTACTTCATTCAATCTCTTACTTTCTTTTCTCTTGATTAAATATCTCAAATACAAAATGGTGTATATTATTGAAGTCAGCAACCCTGCTGCGACAAGGATGACATCTATCATATATCTCTTGTACCACGGTAATCGAGCCAGCGGCGACTTTAAGTATTGTGTACCCTTGTGCCTTATAACATACTCAACCCAATATGCCGCTGTATCCAGAGGGCTGTTTTGCCTGTCTCTAAACCTCAAAGACAAATCTTTCGACATCTCTTGGTAACTCGAAACGTTCAATACTTGCTGCAGGGCGTGAGACACGGTTTTCTCGTCGATAGTCAAGTAATCTAGTTCGACAGCGATGCCCCGGTCAATGAGCTTAGCAATGTTGATATATTGGTCAAAAAAGACGGGTATTCCTATAATCGGCACGCCTTTGTCGATCGCTTCTTGCGTTCCGAGCATCCCTCCATGGGTGATGAATGCTTTTATATTCGGGTGAGCTGAAAAATATTATTAGGTTGATAAGTTTGAGATAAACACGATGAAAAATATTTCATGCACAGTAGTAGAGAAACTAAAGAAAAGGAGAAATGTTAAGAGTTTGAATAAAAAATCATAGAATTTTAAAACAAATCGTGGCTATTTCGGATTAACGATAAGTGAGAATGGTTAAGATTTCCCAAAAAAATGAACAAAAACAAGATAGTTCCTTACAAAATGAACTATCTTGTTTCCGTCGTCAAAATTTTTAATTAATCAAATAGGACTATTTTAATAATCAACCAAAAATAAAAATTAATTTCACTGCACACCTTTGTATTGAACATATTTGTACTAAAACAAAAAATGTTAGGAAACACTTTTAACGTACCAAACTGTATAAAAATACAATGAGTTTTTTTGATCGCAATATAACTTTAGAGGTAGACTGGTGGGTTAAACGTTCATCATTCGGTATACTCGAACCAAAAAAATTTAAATTCTTAAAAGATCTGAAATGCCTAAGTGTACTTAAAATAATAATTATAAAATATAAACGGCTAAAACTGAGAGAATTAATTTACTTATTTTGGAATATCTTTTAATAAACTGATACTAAAAGATACTGTGTAAGGAGGGTTTAAAGAAATAAAATAGAAAGTAGGATACTGTAATAAAAAATCGAGCTAGTAATCTACAATTAGCACAACGGTCGTGTATAAACATCGCACGCATGTGCGTGTGTGTGTATGTATGTATTTTATACATAAAGTTAACTAGGAAGGAAGGAAGGAACGATTTTTTTAAAATTATTTTCATTATTATTTGTGAAGTTGTAATTTGTTCAGAACATAGTTCTGTGATATTTGAACACAAATTAAATGCATCCATTAAATATATATACATACAGATGAACCCAATTTTACATTTATTTTAGATTATTTCTAACGTTTTAACATTTAAATTGTTAGAAGATGGTTGCTTAGCATCGTCTAGGTTTAGGTAGGTTCTAGGTGAAATTTTCGTATAGGTATTGAATTCATAAATAAATTCTTTAACTACCTACCATTACATGAAAGTACATTTTGTATACGTATGTATAATTATCGAAAATGTGAGTGTTGCGGCTTTTCGAATAACATGTGAATTTCTAAAAAAGTAATAATATTTATGGATAAAATATCTTGTTACCATGGTAACGAACATGACTTACTTTTCAGTCACTTATTTGTCTCATTTTTATTTTGAGATTTTTCGGCAAAGATGTTTACACACGAAAAATATTATTACTTTTTTACTACTGGCAGACTGCCTAGCTAGTGAAATGTGATTTTATGCACATCTTTACAGCGTTGTTATAACATATTTTATATTTTCAGTGATTGTAACATTTGTTTATTTTATTAGCATACATTAATTTTCGATAAACAGCGAGCTACTAATTGCTGTAGGTACACTAAATCACTTCGAAATTAGGTCAACGATATTATCATTTTGAAACAATTTGAATTTGTAATCGATATCGTAATAATTCACTGTATTTATTGACATGGATACATTATTAATATTTGCAGATTAATATATGTTAAAACAATAATGTTTTCATTTTACCTAAAATATCATTTTGCGGCAGCCATTTGGCGGTGAAAAGATTGTCCATTTTTGGAGGATTGTCGTCTTCCCATTTCCATATAACGCGTTGTTTCAACTTTTTGAATTGATTAATAAATGCGTCCTGTTTATGCTTGGGCATCGCGCAGCTGAGTAAGTGAGATCCAAGACTGAAGTATACAACACCGTCAGTAGCTTCATCGAGAAATTTCTGAATATTCTGCAAAAAAATATATTATTTTGGAACACATTAAGAACGTAAAATAGAAAAACAAATTTAGAAACACAAGGAGTTCCAAAAAATGTATACACACTATAAAAGGTTGTAAATTAAATGTAGAATAAGGTAAATTTAAGTTTTTTATTTAAAATTAACGAATATGAGCGTAGTATTTTTTTTATTTTGCATAATTTCGAATTAGTCTATTCTGGACTAGGTATTTTTTTAAAATCTAAATAGCAAACACCTGCCTTTAATTCTTTAATTTTTGTCAGTTTTGCACTATCGACCATATTTTTCACGTGTCCTCATAGAAAATGTGCAATGGCGCGAGGTCCGGAGAATGTGGGAAATTTTGAATTCAATCTCTTCAACCAATTCAACTGTTCGGCAAAATATTCATCAAAACAGGTCCTCGCATCACGGTGGTAATGAGAATGTGCTGGAAATAAAACTCCAGAATCGAACCAGTTTCCTCAAATTTTTTAATTAATCTTTGAATTGATGACTCATTTCGACCGAAAATTCCACGAAGATTAGAACTGTTTCAGCAAAACTTTCCCCATTTTTATGAGTTTTAACAATAATAACGCGCTGTTCTTCCATGTAGCGTTCCATATTTACTGATCTCGAGATTGACAGATGACATATATTAATTTTTTACAACTGACAACCTTATAAAAAAATGGCGCGAAATTTAAATTGGATGTCCCAATAAGAGCAGAGTTACACAAAAAACGTTGCAAACAGAATATGATTAGATTAAAAATAATATAAAATATGTTAATGGCTGGCATCCTGTGGAAATCTATTTACAGATCTGCGTTATACTTAAAGATAAATTTGTTGGTATATTAGATGTTGAATCGTAAAATCAAGTCCAACATTATGCATAATATCGTAAAAATTGTGTGCTTTGATAGCATATAAGCTAAAGAGTCAGCCATTAAACATTTTATATGCAGGGATGATATAATACGAATAGTTTCATGAATAATAAGCGAATAAATTAAACTCTTTAATTATATGTATGTTCGTTGGGATGTACCAAACTATTTTTCACTAGCGGAGAAACAACCGGCTGTACTTGTAACAGCTAGGTCCCCCGAGCCTTAGTGACTTTTTGGTCCAATTGATGATATCCGCGATCGTGAATGGGGACTACCAAATACTACGCCTGTCACTCTGTCGATCGCTCAAACCAACACTTTTATATTTTTAAATTTAGTTACTTAATTAAAATCTGACTTATCTAAAATCAAATATCGTCTTAATATAATGTTGGCGGATTCTAATCAATGTTTTTATATTGGTACTCATTTTTCAATCATATCACTTTCCGTTTTTGACTAATTATCCCAATACCAACCCTAGTTACGGCTAGCGCTCAAAAACTATAGTATATACAAGTAATGCTGCGCACGGGTGTGATCCATGATATTATATATTTACTGACAAAATAGACATGTATGCTTATTTTCGCAGTCTCGTTCAATTTTCCGTATGATATTGTATCAATATTGAAACGCTTCTGAATTCGCACGGGGTACAATATGGCGAGCGGGCGCTTTTATAAATATATTTAATTATCCGTTTTTAGTATTTTAATCATTTTAGTGTTTTACTGTTGTACTGACCGCCACTATTTTGTTTGACAAAATATTGAAAAACAATCAACTTGCAAATGCTCGTATTTTCTGACGATAATTAAACTTTCGATTCATCTTATAACTCAATAACTTTTGGTGAGATTGGAATAATGTTTACAAAAATAATCTACAGTAACTCGGAACATGGTAAAATTATATTTAAAAAATTTAATTTGTCTAAAAATATTATATATGGTTTTACAGAATTATCCATCTTCAGATAAAAAAAGTGATATAATTAAATTAAAATGTATGATTGCTGCTGTAATGTATGCAAATGCTCACCGTTTTTAAAATTGATGAATGCAAAATATTCAAGCGCATAATTAATTTTACAGTTATTGGGATCTTTTAAAGCATGTAATATAAATATATAGTTAAATTAATAAATTATTTATAATTATAATCGACAATTGATAATGATAATAATAATGATTAATAATTGCCAACTATGAATAATTTACATCTTCAGTTTTTTGTATACTTTAATTTTTAATTAAAACTATCTTTGTACTACACACACACAATAAAAAAATAAAATTTTAAGACTACTTACTATAGTTTCATTAGTACAGTAAAAAAATAGTTTAAATTTATATTAAAATGATAATTTTATACTTACTACAAAGGGCCATATCTGTTAATAATATTTTATGAGCATTTCAGCGTTTTTATTTTATTTTGAGTTAATTATTGTTAACTATTTATATAATTTTTTTTTAAAATAGAGATACGTTTACGGAATACGAGTCATGTCAATATTATTATTATTTTAAAACTAAGCTGAATGCTTATATGCTATGAAAAAAGGACTAACATTCTGGTCTCCAGGAACGAGGTACGAACCCCAGACCACTATTATAATAAATAAGAAAAAAACATTTGTGTACACCACTATTTATTGTTACATCAACGTGTTTCAAGACCAATGGTCCCTTCATCAGGATACAGACTGTAGGTATACTAAAATTACAAGCATAGAAAAATAAAAAAAACTATAAAGATTGTTTGTATTTTTAATTTTAGTATACAATCTGTATTCTGATAAAGAGACCTTGAGTCTTGAAACAGTTGATTTATCAATAAATAGTGATTTAAACAAAGTGATGATTGTAATGCCCTGATTTACGGTAATATTTTGTACTTTCATTTAATCATTTATCTTTGTGGTTGAAATTTGAACCCAGTAAATAGATTACGACTATGTAGATGTGTTTGTTTTATTAATAAATAATTACGTATTACGATAACGTTATCAAAGAACAAAAAGGGTGCGGGTGAAGAAAGATGATGTAAAATAATTACAATAATTTAATTATTGCAAGACAGCTGATTTCAAAAACAAATCAATATCAGTGATGATAAAAAAATAGTTAATAAATTTTGCCCTAGTTCATTAATTTAATTTAAAATAAATATTAATAGTGTATTAACTTCAAATGACCCATCGATGACATAGGAACACATTATGTCGAAACTAGTAGTCAAATTTTATATGTAGTTAAAATATATATATTTCAAATAGTGCAATCTAGGTACCTACTTGAATACCTTGTTACCGCGTCAAATCTGCTTTAATGGAATATGGTGCGGTTGGGACATATATCGGTATTCTCCTGCACTCCGTGTTTACAAACTGATATTTTTTATGAATATTATACAAAACATTATATTACATCAATACTGGTACGATTTTTCTATTATAAGTATGTCTGGTCTCTTTTTTTATACAAGTTCGTTAAACTTCATGTACATATATATAAATTGCATGGAACACATATAATTCATTTTCTTGTAACTATTATTTATTTATTTATTTTTATTATACACGCCCTATTCAGGCATTAACATAATTTTTAAAATAACAGAAATTTTCATCAGCAGTTCCATACACAAAGAAAAAAATTACATAATATCAGCATCATAATCATGATCAAAATTAAAAATATATATAAAATGTGAAGTAAAACAATTTCTCCGTCACCATTTAGTTGAGACACAAAAACTGTAATATTGTAGTCCTATAAATAATTAAATTTACAGCAAAAATGTCGACTACCTCCGCATATTCATTCCCCAAATAATGCATTCTGGGGACTGTGGAGTTAGCGCATGCATGCGTTCTGACATTACCAGTGTAATAGAACAATGAATTGTGTCTCGATGACCTCAACGGTGCGTGATAGTCAAGCAGACCAACATTCTGGGGGCAGTCTATAATACCATTGATGATTCTGTATAGAAATATAAGGTCGGTCATCGTACTTCTTACTGATAATTTTAACAATTCCAGACGGCTAAGGAGATAATCATAATACACTAACTATAATAACACTATGAATAATCTTATACTTTCTGATTTCATTAAGTATATAGAAAATCAAGCACCAGCCAGCTAGTAAATAATATTAAACAAACTTGCCAGTCAGGATATTATTCATACATTAGTAATTGAAATAATTCTTACCTCTGGCAGTTTCTTAACTGGTTCAATGTGAGCTCCCCCGATCTGTATAATCCCAGGCACAAGAGGAAACAAAACATCGAAGCTAAAATGCGTATTCACCAAGATCAGTGACACAGAATCCTGCAACTGTTGCACCGTGGGCAGAGGACCGGGCAGATTTTTAAAGTGCTTCCGGGCTCGTTCTTCTTGCTTCGGAATAACGTGATACTTTCTCCCGATGATGTCCACAGTATGCATGAACCAATTAAAGGCTCGCTGAAGCAGCGTGAGTTCTCCGGCGTGTCGGGAATACTCAAATGGCACGTAACTAGCGGAAACAGGATTCCCCATGATATCTTCAACCTGTCTCTTCATAAAGGTTGTATCCATTAACACCAATGGAGCTTTATATTTGTGGGCGAACATGAAACTGGCCCCCTGTAGGAACATTTCAACAATCACCAAGTCAAAATGACTATTGTCGTTGTCTATAAAATCTTTGAGGGTCGGATGACTTAAAATTTCTTCTTCTAGATAAGTTTCTTCATTCCAGCTGAAGAGAAGAGTGTCAAGGGTTGAAAGTTTTCTGTGATCCCAAATGTTAATATTCATTCCTAAAATGTTTAATTTAATAAAGTTATCAATATAAAAGATAAAATGTCAAAAAATGATGCGATTGAGTTGCTAATTAAAAATGATGAATTTCATTAGCATGTAAGTTTCTGATTCATAAATTTATCCAAAAAATTTATTAATATTTTATGCATATATATTAAACACACTATACCTAATAATGTACAATTTTTTTGCATGGAGTCAGAAATATTATATTTTTAATGTTAATCTATCATATTTTTTGTTGCGAAATTGCAAATTCAGAACATGGTATTTTATTACAAATTAAAATTAATCAATTAGAAAGATATACAGAATTGCGTATTGCAGAATATATCTATCGAAATAATATTTGGTGGAAAGGACAGATAGATTTTTTCTATCAATTGATTTATTTTTTTAATACTTTCTTAGAAAGCAATCAATTTTTCATTTGAAATATTAGATTAAATAAAATACAATCTCTTTGTACAAAACTACGAATTTTATATATTATTTTCTGTCTCCCTCTTTATGTATATACAAGTGCACTCTTTTTGTATTTATTGTTTGTTTTAAATACTTCCTAACGAAGCCTGAGTTAAGCGAAACCGGTTGGCGTTTAATAAAATTCGTGGCTTTATATAGTGATTATAATTTATTTAATTTGTATTACACATATTATAACTCATATATTTACCAAAATTGACCTTTTGATATCATAACACGAAACACACACAATCATTATCAGGTGCTGAAATATTACAATTATCGTTTTTCTAATATGTATTATCATGCAAACGTGTTCATAGTCGAAATCATTTTCTACACAGAATACAGAACTATGAAAATTGAATATTTATTTAAGAAAACATTCGCTTATCTTGAAATATATAAATGTTTTCTTTGTGCTATATAAAAGTGTATAAAAAATATATAAAAGTGCTTGCTAAATGTTAACTTCTTAAATCTTTAAATAACTTTATTTGACAACCGACCGAATAGTTCTGCATCTAGGTACCATTATTACAAATAGATTTATAATTGAAGCCGTGTCAGTACACCTAGAGTCAGAGTACAGTGTACTGTCGTGCTGAGTACACCTAGAGTCAATACACTTATAGTCAGTACACCTAGAGTCAGTACATCTAATCCCCATTACGAGAATTTATAAAAAATGTGTAGAATAAAATATTTTGTTCTTGTAAGATAAAGAGATAAGGGCGTCTAATATGATACTATATGAATTTTAATTAAACGTTTTAGTCTTAATGTTATTCGGACCTCTATATTCCGTTACCTAAATAATACACACTCTTTATATCACTAAGCCAGCCAGCTGAAAGCAAACAGTATTTTTTACTGTTAAAAGACAATTTTCTCCATTTTGACAAAAAATTATTATTTTATTGGCTTGCTTAAACCGGATTGAATTGGATTGGCGGTCATAAATTACCTATATTATGTTTATATAGACAATCTTTAACGATTTAAATCACGGTAATTTTATCTGCAATTTATTAAAAAAAAAATTACACGTCAGAATGAAAAAATACACTTAACTATAAGTATGCTTAGATAATTTGTCAGAAAATTATTTGAATAAATAATAAATTTCAAGAAATAGATTAAAAGCTGAGAAATCCTTAAGGCTTTTGTATCAGAATTTACACAGACCCACAAATATCATGATTTTTTTTTTTTAAATTTCGCCCATGTTCAATTTTAACTGATGTGTAGGTACTAATGTACCAAGAGGTACTTTTCACCACAGTCACGACGGCGCGTCAAGTTCTCTCAGTCACAAGACATCACCACAATTCCCTCTCGCGTCGCGCACCAAGACTCTCCTTGAAGACGTCCCTGCAGTGGCAGTGTCGCGCCTGGCATGCGGTTAGGAGCCCGAGTTTGCAAGTGTTTCATGTTATTAGTAAATAAATTATTACTTGTTTCGAGGTAGTTATCCATGCTGACTGGAATTTGGTGGTAATTGGGTGGTGGATCTTTTACCAAGTTCGTGGCAATAACGGTAACATCGTGACCCTGCTTAGCGAGGTGTAACATTACGGACTGAACATATTTAGAATGTGAAGTCGCAAAAAATGGTGCCACTGTCAGAATTCTGCTTGAGTTTGTTTCCCACGGGACAATCATCAGCAAAACCACCGCAATGAAGGAACACTGCAAATAAACAAATAAAAATAATTTTTAATATTATTAAGAACACATTATTGTTAAGTTGTAGTTTTTCAGAACATAGTTCTATAATATTTTGAACATAAATTAAATGTATCAATTAGAAAGATATACAGATAAAATCAATTTATCGAAAAAATATTTTGTTGCCACCGGGATTCGAACCAGTAACCCTTCCTATCCGGGAAAGTGCGCTGCAATAAGAAGTAGATTGCTTTTAAAAAATGAAATAACAGATGTATCAATTTTAAAGTGAAACCATATTGGTTCGAAAATTTATCCTTAACTTACTATGTTAACATGGTGTAATGGTCAGCGCACTTTCCCGGATAGAAAGGGTTTCTGGTTTGAATCCCAGTGGTAACAAAATATTTTTTCGATAAATTGATTTCTAATTGATACATTTAATTTGTATTATAAATTTTTTAACACAGAATCACATGTGTTGAAATGAAAATCAAACCCGCGACCACTTGTTATATCTGATTTTATACCTGGTATTAAAACTTTGATTTGATTATTCATGATTAATTTAACGTAGTTATGCAGAAAGCAGCCAACCATAAAAAAACTCTTAACTAATATAAAACCACTTTTGTGAAATGTATGAATAATCAATCCTACACAACAACTTGACTTATTTATATTTAATATAATAAATAACATATAGGAAATATTATTGTTTTTATACATTATGAAGTATTTTTAGATTTTAAATGGTTAACGTGATCAACAAATTTTTTAGAAAACGATTATTATGAATTTTTTCACAAAAACGAACTGGCTTCTTTTTGCATAACTTCGTTCAAATTAGAAGAAAATTTCAAAAATCTCGTTATATAACACATTCTGTATATTTACACTTTATATAAAATATCTTTAATAATAGTGTCCATTAATAAATCGCACCCATGATATTTTGCCGTAATATTAACCAATTTGTGCCGTCAGCGGAACTGTATATCTCATCTGAGTATCCAAGGCAAATCTGGCTAGAATTAATTGACATAACCCCAACTAACGTAAATTTGTATATGGAGCACCCTATATAGAGGAAGATGTTAAGACACATGGGGTGCAATTTGAAGAAAACAGATACAGAGGACATCCGCTAAAGATGTGATATTGCAGGATGGCTCTGCTAGAAGGACAAGCGCGCATAAGGCATAAGGCGAGAGTCACATGTCAGCATAAAATATTGTGGGGTTATATCCTCTCTGCTTACCCCTGCAGATAAAAGGCGTATCATCTTAAGTTAGCTATAATTAAGATAGAAATAACTTAAAACTTTTATAAAATCACTACATATACATACGAGGTGTATCGTAAAAATGATATAAATCTGTAAAAATTATTATCACGCTAGCTTATTACTGTAAAAGTAAGCTATACAATTAGATATAATCGTTCATTGTTTAAGTATATTAAAATACAAAGATAAGACGAAATTAATATTACGTAAATGGTTTGAGTGGAATATTATAATGTTGATAACAAATTATGAAAGTTTTAGATAAGTTTACCGTACAATGATTAGTCAATATTATATTATACGTGATATAACAGTGTACTTAAACATATAAAAAATGTTCATCAGGCATAACTTAATCTATATTACTTCAAATTTGCAATCTAGACAAACCACCGAAAGTACGTCTAGCAATTAGGTAGTTTGTCTGTGAACTGTTACTATGAAATAATACTAACCGGGAGCTGTTTTATTTTAGCGAGTACAAAATGATGTAAATGAGACGGAGCAAATCACGGCTAGAGTTGAATATTTCAAATTCATGAATAATTATTCTCCTTTTAGTATTTCGCTTTAACAGAATTCTATTTTAATTTTATTTCGATGAATTTGCCTAATTAATTAAATAATACTTGATTTTAAAATCGTACGAAAATATTAAGATGATAATGATATCAACAGCATCGTTAATACATCTTTATAGTATTGGGTTTAAATGTAATACTGCATGTCAATGAGAACGAAAGAGACAATGTTATATTACTGCTTCACGCTAGACAGTAATGCAACAGCGCACTTGACGTCAATTGACGCATGGTATCGGTGTTGTTGTTTATGTAGTAGGTACTAAATTTATTTTCTTCACCTACTAGTTTCATCTAATAAAGTGCATCGAGAGAGTCGTTATTATTATTAAGAAGCGATTAATAGTGTTTCATTCCATATCCATAAAATAATTTTATAAAACCTATTGTATTGTATATTGTAATAATAAAAAATATATACCACCAACAGACTCGTCAGTGGCTGATTGTACAGTGCCAAGAGTAAAAAATCGACCTATATATTGGAATACCGTATGTATATCTGCTTGAATTTTACCGTTTATTATTGAAACACGTAACTCTAAAACATTATTCAAAATGGTTGTTATTGCCAGAATTATTATTTATAGTGTACCTACATACGTGATAATTTTATAAGAATCTCTGTATTCAGTATTGGAAATCTCACAAGATATCCTTTCATGAAGATGTAATTTACGTAATGGTTATGCTGATAACTTTCAACTCAGTTCTTTAAAAATACTCACGTAATGTAATGAAGACCAGCAATTAATTTGTTTGAATCAAGTTAATATAATATTTCAATTATATTTTTTTTATTGAGTGATATGTTTTTAATGCATTTTAATGTTAGTTATCTTCGACCTGGTCGCACATATTTTTAAGAAATTTCGCAAAGGTAAATGCTCTCCTGGATATTAATTACTCTATGATACCACAACAATAAATTTTTTATACACTACGTTTATTTGAAGCTGCTTGATGCCATTCATTTAACAAGTGTTTGGGGATGAAAAGGGAAAAGATGAAGCACTTCTTCACTTGCAACATAGGCCCTCACAAGATACACATTTTGACAACTACTGAACGGATGGATTGGGCAAAGAGGTAGCATTAGATACCTACCGCGTTCACCTGACCTCTGGACTTTTTTATAGGAGCATATCAAATGTAATGTTTATACCTCAAAACCAGTTGCAATTGGTAAATCAAAGGTAGTGCTTAATACCACTTGAAATCATCATTCGTGCTGTTTGCAATTCAATTGCATCACGACTAAAATGATATTAAGTTTGAACATTTGAGGAAACTAAAAATAAAATACATTTATCAACTTAAATTTAATTAAATAAACAATGAATTTATAGCTCTTTAAAGTGTGTACACATTTTTTGGAACACCATTCATTGTGTGTTAAAAACTAGAAACGCACGTAATAATTAATTGAATTTTATGAATATAAATATTGTGAATTAAAATATTCTTATATTTAAAAAAAAAATGCTGTAGGGTTAAAGTGGTGTGAATTAAATGAGTGGTTTGTGTTGATGTTTACTGTGACAAAGGTAGACAAGAAAGAATACAGAAGTTAATAATTGTGATCGTGATTGAACATCGAAAAAGTGTAACAAGATCAACACGTGTCAGAAAATTCCACGTGGGCGATAATACGTGCACACATATCAGCAAATTCCACATGGGCGATAAGATTGAACACGCGAAACGGCAACATCGGTGAATTATGAAATAACCAGTGAACACCGGACCGTTTTCTTTAAGTGACAAACCTTTTTATTTGTTAATTTTTATATTTAAACATGGACTACAAGTAGTAATAGTATAATCGTTATTTAAACCGTTATTTTGACTGTGATTTTGTTCGATTATAACAATGATTAAATCTGAATTACCAATCATCGTTAAATCTCAGTTACCAATCATCGACAAAATCACAGTCACGTAACGGTTTACCATCACTAACTACAACGACCAACAACGCTGACAGGGACAGTAAGCCATACCACTACACCGCTGACGTCTCATATCCACGAAACGTCGACTCACTGAACGTAGTTGATTACAATTTATTACGGAGATAAACGCCTCAAAAATGTGTTGAAGTCATTAAAACACTTTATCTAAATAATAATGATAATGCTGTAACTTCTTGATGGCCAAATTGGGCCTATTGGGCATGCAACACACATGGTTTAAACATGACCGTGCCACGAAATTTTTCCCAGTCGGATAATGTCAAAAAGCCAATATCATATTCATATCATACATAATTGTAGTAAATCAAGTAATCGATAAATAAAAACCAAATTAAAAAAATATATTTCATTTCATAGTTATATAACATAATTTTTACACTGTAGGTATATTTTTTTCTTATCTATTAAATTCCATAGATTTTATCGATTTAATTGTTGTCATAATATGGCACACACCATATCAATTACGTTGTTGTCATAATATGTGGCTAAACTTATCTCTTCCCGGTCTATTTAAGTAAGTAAGTATATAAGCCCAAATATTTCCTACATTATTGCACTTAATCATACAAATATTCACAAAAATGAATACACTAACATTCACATCCTTCCCACATCTATACTTCAAAGTCATTTAAATCTACTTTTAATTCTACATCTACATTCTCGCTGTTATTATAAAATATAAATAATTTCATCTTAATCGTATAGATAATGTGGACACTATCCAATATATCAGAATAAAATAATTTTACAATCTGGCAATGCACATTTGTAAAAAGTCTAAATATTAACTGCATTCGTCTATATTCAAATATAGGTATGTTATAAAATAATAACTCTAGCATATATATAGTTCAGGATCTGTGGATACCATATACTATTATCAGATGCATAAACAAATGTAATATTTTAAAAAACAAACCAAACTTAATAATAGGATTTAGTTAAATAAAATAGAACAAATAAATTTAAAAAACCTCTAAAGCAAAACTAATAATAGGTTTCCATTACAGCCGCCAAAATTAGCTTGCACCGGGACAGATGAATACAAATAAAATAAAAAAGTAAAAATTCAAAACGAACACAATAAAATAATTGTAAGAACAATAGTTTAAAATTATATTTCCAACGGAATAGTAAAATCCACATAATTTTCATGAATGGTATGATGTGATATCTCTATGCAGCCATGGTCTCATCGTGACGAACGAAAATATATGTATTTATACATTTTCAAGAAAAATAGAGATGCGTACATGGAATACATGTCACATAAACATTCATTACTAATTTAAAACTAGGCTCAACGCTTGTGCTATGAAAATAGGATTAACTTGCTGGTCTCCTGGAATGAGGCTCGAACCACCGGCCAACGGATCACTAGACCAGCGTCTTAACCACTACTACTTCAACGAACCGTTATTCTACGAAGAGTATATTATGGTATATCACCCTTATCAAATACCCAAATAAAAACTATACTTGATAGCATCTTCACTATGATTAATATCAGTATTATATATTTTTAGATATTACCCTGCATCTAAACAAATAAAATAAATAGAACTCATCTTAATAAATAAGACGGCGTCGTCTATTATATTAACATAAAAAAATAAGAAGTTAACAAGACATAGTTAATCGTTATTGATATTGCTTTGTGTACAAAGAATATTAAATTTTCAAAAGATATTTAATATTCATTCAAAATTATGTACTTCGGCCACAATGGTATTGACGGTATACAACACACTTGGAGAGCAAGCAAATATAAAATTCAGGGAATTACAAAAATAAATATTGTATCCTGTAGTACGGTTCTTCGGCTAAGGAGACAGAGAACATTTTTTACATATTATATATTTACCCAAAATACATTACACTCAATTACTGAGATTTCTCACTATTTAAATATAGTTTATTACTTATTTTAAACTGCATTTTTTGTATTACCTACGTAACTTGTAGTTTATGAGATTTTTTCGAGATTTAATTGAGATTGATCTACCAATTCAATGAAAAATTGTATTTTTGGACAACAAATAATAAATAAGAATTCAAGCTAATGAAAAACGATACGAGGAATGTTCAACACAACGCGGCGATAGCAACAAACGATTCGAAGAATTAGGTTTACAAAGAAACAGTAAAAACGTAATAGTGTTTAAGTATTGCACAGCTAATGATGATTATTTAACATAACCAATTCACTTGCTTTAAAAAAAATCTAAACAGCTATTTGCATCTCATACATAATAAAGACATGAGGTATAAGACGGAGACCAGACGGAGACCATCTCGAAGATTTTGTTAAAATATATCTCAATACCGTGTACATTAATTATTACAATCATTTAATAATTAATGATTGTAATCATTACAATCACAATGATTAATTACAATCATTTAATGCGGTATAACTGCTACTGGGGAGCTTCAAAATCACTAAAATGACGAATATGAAGACAATGATATTAAATGTTTCATACGAGTGTGAAGTAAGCCATGAGGCGGCGAATCTCTGATGTTAGCAGTCCTCTATCGCCGAGGCTCCTCGGACCAGGTACCAGTACCATTTGCCGAGGTACCAAGCGCACTCTTCAGCTCGTCTCGGCCGAGGCTCCTCAGGCGAAACATTTTCCCATGTGAGGTAACCCGAATGGTACAAAGTACACTCTTGCCCTTTGACTCGTGCAAAAAACCGATCGGGAACGGAGAGTGGACGAGTTGAGGCGAGGCATGCGAGGCGAGTCGAGGGAAACCGTAAACTGGCTGTACACTCGCGGCGAGGGCAATGGGGGTGAACCCGCCGCTTACGCAGGAGCGTTTATAAACTAAAGCTCATGTATGGTCCTACTCATTCGCCGCTAGGTTGACATTTTTTTAATGCTAATAGGTAGCTGTGCGATTTCGTTTCATACATGGTGACATGACGGAGCCGCACAGCCGCCATCACAAAAACCCTCAATGGCCCCGATCTTTTGTTTTTTGAAAGTTAACAAACAGAACAGAAAGTTAATAAACAGGGCAGGTGGCACGAGATGACCGAGTCGACACGAGGCTAAGCGATGCAATCCGAGAGCTACAGTACATTATCGTGCTCGGATCCACTAGCCATGCCTCGGCGAGAGTGAACTGCTAGCATGAGACACGGTGTGTACGCGGTAAATACGAATGCCAAGAGTTATCTCCGTATCCGTATCTCAGACATGGACACGGGCCATAATATTATACTCGTACTGTATAAAAAAGTAAAATTCTCAAGCATGTCATAAAAAAATGGATCGTAAACCTCATAAATAATATTTTTAAAACTGACATGGATACCAGA
The DNA here is from genome assembly GCA_031772225.1 of Eubasilissa splendida. Classification (NCBI taxonomy): domain Eukaryota; kingdom Metazoa; phylum Arthropoda; class Insecta; order Trichoptera; family Phryganeidae; genus Eubasilissa; species Eubasilissa splendida. The sequence continues at coordinate 13,081,229 of CM062855.1, read as the reverse complement.
CAAAAATAGAACTGAGCAGAGATAACAACGAAGATTATCACTCACATAATCAAAACATTATCACCTCTACAGCCGCAGCTATGATTCGAGAAAGAGCGCTTATCTTTAGCTTACTGTAAACAACTGCTATGTTGAAGTATGAAGATATATTCTTCGTTGGTTCATTATCATTATGTGATGCCATCAGCCATCACACCGCCAGCTCGTTCGTCGCTTCACTGTAGCTCCGATATAACCGTACCTTAAATATCGGTCAGAATTGGACAATCGGAAGTGACCAAGTTGTACGACGAATCTAGGCTACCGACTTGAGCGTCATATAATACCTGTTCCGAATTATTTTTGCAGTCAAGATGGTCCAATTGCAATCGATAAAAATTCATTAAACAAATTTCAGTATCTTTCCATTCTACAATATATGACGGTACAGAATGAATATCCGTGATGGATGTAAAGGAATTTTAAGATTAAAATATAATATTATGGAATTGCAAGGATAAAATAAGAAGGTTAATAAAATAGTGTTGGAATTTTAACAATAAAATGATGAAAAAATATGTAAAGAATTGAAAAAAGGTGTGGGGTGTGCATGTAGTATTATTTTTATATACAAAAATCAGACAACAGAATCGGTAATTTTTAAATGAACACATAATTTAATGCTTTTTTTTTTAGTAATAGTAATGCAAAAGAAATAAAAAGTAATAGGGGATTGTTAATAATTAAGAAAATAAAGTGAAAAAAATCATGTAAGAGGATTTTTGGATAGATCTCTTATTCTGAGAAAAACAATCTGAGAGGTATAATATGTACGCAGAATGTCCTAAAAAATGCGTATACGTGAAATCCATGACTTCGTGAGGAATTCCAAAATCGAGCGTCCATTGAATTATAAAGTAAGTAAATTCATTTCCAACAACATGATGTGAGAACATATTTTGATGAAAATCTGTCAAATAAATGGATTGAGTGAAGGGATACTATTGAATACCCTCGCGTTATCTAGATCTCACGCCGCTGGTTTTTTTACGGGGGCACGTCAAAGAAGGGTGAAAACCCGATAAAAATGGGTTAATTAAATGCAGCTATTATTTTCAGTACGTTTGCAATTCCATCGATTTGCATTATCAACAGTACCTGCGATAACTTTTATCACATTTATCTTCTAAAATTATATACTAAGAAAATAATACTACATTTATCTTCTTAAAATTTACTAATTATATATAAATATTACTTAATAAATATTAAATTAATAACTCTTCAAAGTGTACATGTGTTAAATAATATTTGTGCGCTCTGTATGTGCGAGCGTGGACGGTGCAAGAATTTGAGGGTGACTAGATCCAAATTTAGGAACTGGCTTGACATATATATAACAAATTCTATACAATAGGCCGGACGAGCACGTGTGGATAATGCTGCATTTGAGGTGACGATATTGCATTGTATCCACTCTCCCAACACGTGCGAAATATTAAATATTTTTATTTATTATCTTTGTTTTATTAACCACTAAAATGAGTTTAAATACATCTACCGTTTTCGAAAAATACCATTTTCTTCTTCAGGATGTCATAACTAACTAAAACATATATTGTTTCTTTGACAGAATCTATTTAAAAAAAATCTATTTTTAAAAAAAAAAATTTTTTTTTTTTTTAGTACCTAACTCAAATCATTACTTAATACAAATTTACTCGAATAATTTTTAGGAAAAAATTTTAGAATGGAACTCGTAGTTAAATTTAGTTGGTTGTTTATAATTTTTTGATTAGTTTTACACGCTTTATTTATCTCCAACGATTCCATATTATTTAATTTGTGACCGTTTATATGCAAAATTGACAATCCCAATTTTTTATCAAAATCATGAAAATTGTATTTTTCGAAAGCGGTAGATGTATTTAAACTCATTTTAGTGGTTAATAAAACAAAGATAATAAATAAAAATATGAATCTTAACCACAAAGATAATATTGCTGATTTTAAAAGTATAGAAATATTAAATGTTTGTTTTTATTTTTCTATCTGATTATACAGTCATATCATTGACGTAACATTAATATGAATATTCCCAATCACTTTGTTAAATTATTATTTTAATTTTTTATAATTGCTTATCGTTATTAGATAAATGAGGCCGTAGTCTGTGAAAACATGTGGTTGTGAAACGTAGTGACTAACTCAAAACGAAGAAAATAAATCAGGAGTTTTTAAAAGCAATAAGATTTAATAAAATCTACTAGAAAATGGAATTTACAGAATATAAATGAACCCATTAATTGAACAAGAAACAATTATTATCTTCTGTAAGTCCCAAAACAGTGTCGTAACTACAAAAATTGGGCTCCAAGGCAGAATAAAGAAAGGGCCCAATAAATAAGTATTATAAGCGATATACAAATATTAGTACTGGTGATTTATCCATTAAGTAGTAAGAATAAAACAAAAAAATATAATTTTCACACTTTTATGAAGAAAAAAAAAGATAGGCATTTATATGCAGTTGCAATTTAAACACTTCTTGCTTCACTTTAAGGAAATTTTCCTAGGCTGGACCCTAACCCGACACATTAGCGGCGCACCGCTACTGTATTGACAGTTTTCACTTGCATTTTTTAATTTTATATTTTCTTTTCTTGCTGTGGTGGATTATACACATTATTAGTCCATACTAATACAGGGAAAGGTATCGATTGTCGCAAAAATATCAATTCCAAATGGATTGTAAGGTACGAACCTTTTTGATTCCTTATTTAATGTTTGCCCCAATGTACCGCAATAGCTGCATTGACATAGTTACGCCACTGTCCCAAAGGCTACTATGGGCAGGCTTAAACGGAAATGTTATGCAAGCGGACGAAAAAACTGGTGGGTCGATTGTATAGAAGAGGTCTGGAGTAGAATGGGAAGGCCCAAGAACTGAAGAAATGGCCTAGGATACTAGTCGTTGGAGAGCAGTTATAAAAGAGGTAAAATCCTTTCCTAGGATGTAGGTGGTATAAAATAAGATGCAGATAATAATAATACACAATTGATCGCGAAGAACATAATTCAAATTTTCTATAAGCAATAATGATTGCTACCGCGAAAACAATACGAAAAAAACAATCAAAATTTCATTTGAACAGTCGGGTATTTCTTGGAATTTAATCATGCGTATAATTATAATATGTATACGTGATATGTTTTATTCATGCATTTAAATAACACTTAAAGAATATACTTACAACTTTCCTAGAAACCATTTTCGGTATTAATATGAAACCCAAACGAGGTAGTCTTCGATAATGTCTGACGTAAGTCAATAACTTTAATTAAATTAACGTTGACACATTTTACACCAAGGTTTTTTCACAACCATAATAAATTACAGTTATAAAAATATTAACATTTCACTGAAGCTGGTAGATTTAATTATTTTATTTTAATTTAATGACACAAACCATTTATTTTGATTAATTTAATTAATTACATAACAGCAATAAATACAGTGCTGATCAAATAAATCAATGTTTTTGATCGTCCGTCGCTAAAATGATAACTTCCAATTTTTTCCCGATATACCCACCCATCCGATGCACGAACGCGAAAGAGTAAGATTAAATAGTGTATCAACTTCCAACTTTTGGTCGCGCGGATATAAAAAATATTGTATGTTAGTGATATTTGTGACATCTATCGACTTACGCCATAAACACTTATTTAAAAAGGAATAGGAAAAAAAATCGCTATTTAAAAATTATACATCGACATCTGTGTGTATTTTTTTAAATGAATTATTAAGATCTTTATAAGTAGATCCGATTTAAATGAAATCGAAACTGTGATCGAGCCGTGTCAGCACAGACGATAGACGGTAGAAGAGATCACTGTGAAATATATTCGTTTTGGATAATTTTGCCTTTAACCGAAGAGACATAAATAATAATTTCGGCAGATAAACAAATATATTCATATATACGAGTACATGAGGAGTACGCGGTATATATCTACTTTTGAATATAACAGAATATAAAGTATCCGCGTTAAATATTATAAATATATATTTTTAAATGAACTGTTTGTCAATGTGGAGTATTTTTGGTATATGTAATTTAAAGCATGTTGCATTGAATATAAGAGTTTCCTACTACGTACATCTCGAAGCTCGCGTAACGGACAGTACAAAGTTAAGCGCGGAGCATGTTTCTGTTCATTGACTACTGTATTTTGTACGCAAAGCAGAATTACCAACTTTATCACCAAATCTCCGAGACGCGAGGGTAAGTCTTATACACGCACCTTAAGGAATTAATAATTTAATCATGTTTTTCCTTGTTTTGCTGATATTCTTTAATATTGAGTTTTCAACGGGAAAATATTTTTGTTAAAAAATTGTGGTATTAAATTATTTGGAAATAAATAAAATATAACCTTAACATATATATATATATATATATATATTGTTTTAAGGGGAACGCATTATTTTGAGTTGCAGTTTTTTCAGAACATAGTTCTGTGGTATTTTAATACAAATTAAATGTATCGATTAGATAGATATACACAAAACAATCAATTAATCAAATTTTTTGTTATATGGAACAAATGAATGAGAACAGAATGGTATGAAAGATATATGACGCAAGTATTGATGACAACAGAAATAGAGGACGTCCGCGGAAGACTTGTCACGACCAGCTAAACCAGATATAGAAAGATAGTCCTGTTAGAAACCTCAATGAATGTGGATTAGGCGAGAATTGTATAACATGACAGAAGAGTGTGGCGCTTTATCCTATCTGCCTACCGCGATGGTAAGTTAGTTAGTTAATATACAGCTGGCGCCAGTTATTGTGATCACATATGTTCTCGATTATGTTGATTCTAATATCCGGTAAACTACGATCTACACGAATGGAACATGTTTGAATGTTTTGAACACCTATATTTAAGTAAACCATTAATTTATTAAACATCATCACAATTCTTCACCGGTCTCTGCACTGGTCTGCTGTTCACCAATTGCTAATGCCAACAATGCATTGGTCCTTTTTTCATACTACTCTCCACCTCATTTTAGATCTATCTGTAATTTCTTCAGGTTTATTATTGTGCAGCCATTTCTTAAGCGCATGTGACTCATTTATATGCTCTACATGGCCTAATCATCAAAACCTCTATAATTTTATGAATTTCGTGACTTTGGGCTTATCAGAAACTTTACAACTTGTAAAGTTCCTGGTTATAGCGCCTACGCCGCACTCTATTTTCTTTAACAACTTCGAAAATTCCCCCGAGAATAATTCTTTTAAATACACCTAGTGTTTCCTCAACTTTATTTGTTACAGTCCAGGTTTCTGACGCATAGGTAAAATTTATTATACATATATACATACATTGTGACGTTAATAAATTGACGTCATATTAAAAAAGACGTAACGTAAAAGTTGGAATATAATACATATAAAATCATTCCGGTTAATTTTTTTTACGTTCGTTACTTTTAAACGTTGTAAACATATTTTCTTGGTTGAAAGTAATCATGAGCTTAAAATCACGAACCATGAGTCGATCACTGATATATTTAAGTCACACTCACTATCAGTGATTGAATATCTGAACATTAATCTGGAATCTGAGGGGTATATTACTTACTATTATTGAAATATTTATGCATTCATATAGAAATAATTTTGATCAAAAAATGTATCGTAAAATTCCCTTTTTGTTATAGAAATGTAATCATTTCCCTTTATTCGCTTATTTGAAATGGCATCATAATGTATTCACATAATAATGCAAATACTAATTTGTACCGAAGTCCCGTGCAATATAATTACAATGATGGGATGATGGCTGGCAATATGCAGGTTGGGAAGGATGTTTAATTGTCTACATCCACTGATATTTTGCGTCTATATTCAATAATACATGCAACCTGTGAGTTGCTATTGTGCAGCGATTCAAGAGGAAGGTATTTCTTGTTTAATCATGAGTTATTGTTGTAGAGACAATTCATCTCAAAGCCATAGCGTCGTTGGTATCGTTTGAATCACAATGTGATAGTGCCCTTTCAATCAGTACCACATGGTTAGATTGTATGTAGTCTCAAGTAATCTATTACTTTCCAGAAATAAGGATGATATTATATTTTCCGTCTGCAAAATCATTGCTAAATTAAGATTATTTTATAAAATATGTTTGTCCAATAAGGAATGATTTTGTTTCAAATTAAAATCAATTTATCTTATTGTGTAAAATCTCTCCTGAATTGCTTTGTTTGTTACAAGATGATTTCTCAACTGATATTATTCATGTCATTTTTTTATGAATCTTGTTATGCCATTTTGCATATGTGAATGTAGCTTGTTAATTTGAAATTTTTAGATTATGAAACATATTTTTGTTGTTGATAAAGCCATTTATTTAATATGGTACTTGATGGTATTTCATGGTAAGTTTAATCTTGTTTTATTAGTCGAATATATTACTTTGTTTAAATTAAAACTCTTTTAATTGCTGGAATCTCACTTTTGCATTCTTATCACATTTACTTGAAACATTAGTTCATTGTTCAGATTAATATTAAAATTTTTAGATATTTAAGAGATGATCATTGAGTAAAATTAACAATATGGTAAATAGGTGACACTGATCCAAATTCCCACACCTTCATGCTCGCTACTGATCTGGCCGGTGAAGATTAGAATATAGTAATGAGCTAAACCGTTATTGTGACTGTGATTGTGTAAATGCTATTCGACTGCAACGATGACTGGTAACTGAGATTTAACTGTTAGAGGTTAACTTCTGGTATACCGGTTATTGCTTGCCAAATTATGAATAATCAGTTACCAGTTATCGTTACAATCGAACACAAAACTCAGAATCACAGTCAAAATCACGGTATAATAACGGTTTAGTTTATCACTAGTAGAATTACAGTCTACACTTCACAACATACATAAAACAAACACAATGCCAAGCACATTTTAAAATTGTTTCATTAAATATAGTCATTATATTTTTCCCAGTAATGCTGTAACTCGTTTTTAAATACAATAAAATATTTTAAGTTATCAAACACTGACGTGCAGTTTAAATTACTTATCTTTGAGAATAACCTGTCAAATTTTAATTAAAAAAATACACGTCTGGTCAAAGCTAGCGCCACCAATGACTTTGGACAAAACAATGGGGCGAGTTCAAAGTCAGGGTAATGAAGGAAACCCCTGTGAGTCCCAGCATATCCCGGAATCGTTTTGAGAGTTGTTCACTCTCGCTTTGATTTTACTCAACAAAGCAACACGTGCAATCATTTACAAAATCTTTTTCAAAATCAAAAGTTTTTTAAAGTACTTTTATTATAAAGTTAGATGAGTTAGTTATGTTTCGGCAGTCAGTTACTAATTAATACCTTGTGGTGGCGCTTTTTATTTATTTTTTATTTTTTTATTGTATGGCACAATTATTACATTTGGTTATTAACTGATATATGTTAGCTTCAGTATCACCGTAGCAAAGTCATTTCCGTACAATATTTATCCGTACGGTTTCAATTTGACAGGTCAGGATAATATTAAACATGAAATTGTAAAGAAAAAAGCAGTGGCTGACGCCGGTAATTATGATTAATATTTGCGAAATTTGTGAGAATAAGTACTGTCTACACAACACCAGAAATTGCACAAAGAATGAGATAGGTAATATGTGAATATGTCCAAGAACACACAATTACACAGATGGCGATAGTGTAGTTGTACTCGAGACGAGTCCACATATTAACATATATACAACTATTAAGAAGAACACATTCTTATTGTGAAGTTGTAATTATTCAGAACATAGCTCTGTGATGTTTCAAATACTAATTTTAATGTATTAATTATAAATATATACATGTAAAATCAATTTTGTCGAAAAATATTGTTTTATACAACTTTATATATACAACTTTAAAAAAAAATGATCGATATGGAGATTGATGGGTGAGAATAGTGAACGTTATATTTATATAAAGTAATCACTTAAGCCTGCCGTATACAAGTCGTAAGTCCTGTAATTACCCATACTTTCATATATTTTTCATTCAATATAATTTAAAAAATAGCTTCGTCTCTATGAGATATCTATTATTTGTTTATTTAGATAGGTGTCTAAAATGGTAGGGTAACACAAAATAACGTATTTATGAACATCTTGATTCTAATAACCACCTCTAATGATGAAAGAGAGAGAGGGAGAAATAAAAAAAATAGCTGGAGGATGGAAAGAATAAGTAGTATTAGGATGTTTTGAAGAGAGTACAAAATAAACACCAGAGAAAATCAGAGGAGCCAATGACTTGGATATTTTTTAATAAATATACACAACTTATACCTCAGAAGTGTAATTAAGGGGAAAAGATATAGAGGAAGGCTTAGCCAAAAATACATCGAAAGTGAATGCAGACACCCACAAATAGGTTCTGATAGTGTCCAGGGCAAAGTCGCATTTTGAAAAATATATTTATTTTTATTATTTAACTTTGTTTACAACTAACCACTAAATGAGTAATTTTATAACATAAACCGGATTCGAAAAATACAATTTTCTTCTTCAGGGTGTAAAATTAACTAACCAAATAATATATGTCACATTATTCAAATGTTTTCAAAATATCAATTTTTTAAATAATATAATAATTAATTAAAAAATAAATGTAGTACTTAACTTAAACATGTGGAAATTGACTTGATGCAAAATTAGTACAACAATTTTTAAGAAAATATTTTTAGAATATGACTTGTGGTTAAATTTAGTTGGTTATTTATAATATTTTAGTTAATTTTACATGCTTTATTTATTTCCAATGATTTTAAATTATTCAATTTAAGACCAAGATTATTTATATATAAAACAGATAATCACGAATTTGTATCAAAAATATGATTATTTTCTAAAAAATGATGAGAAGATTGTCATCCTGAAGAAGAAAATTGTGTTTTTCGAAATCGGTTGATGTTTAAAAATTACTCATTAAATGGTTAATTGAAAACAAAGTGAAATAATCTATAAAATAATGAATATAATATATGTATATATAAAACATCAAAAATATTTATTTTGGATGTTTTATTTTGACTATCACAATATACGGCAGTTTCTAATAGCCACTGAACCGGAGTCAATTATTTTTCTACAGGTTTGTGTACCATCACAGATTAAAGAACCCAGTTCAGTTGCTTCGTTCAATGACTCGGTCGATATAAACGTCAGCGGCTGTCAAGAAAAAAAAAATCTCACGGCCAGGAATATTAGTTCGTAATATTCCTCGGTCGTTAAATGAATGTTGGCGAAATTTTCCAGAAACAGACGAAGGTATTATTTTTAGTTTTCACATTAACCGCGCCCTCGAGAGTATCGAAGTATGCCGGGGGTAATTGAAACCCCTTTAAATGAGTTGGGTTACTGGAGTGTTTGCTCGGAAACTCGTGGGTCATGAAAGGGAATCGAGTTCACCGCGAAGTGTTCTATAGAAAAGGGCCTTTAAGGGTGGTTATAGTGAGAGAAGTAATATTTTATTTTTACTCCCGATGGGGTAGGAATGAAAAATGAAAACGCCTTCAGTCTGTGGTACGCAAATGTATACAAAATAAAAATATATGATTAGAGAACATATTTAAAAATTTTAAAAAAACACATAGCTACTCCTTACATAAATGTTTTATTTAAAATAATTCTTTCGGCACTGGAGCCGGAACCACAAGAATTTAGTAGATTTTGTCTGTGTGAGAAAGGAAAGGATATTTTTTTCAGCTGTCATTTTGAAACAAGATGGCTAATCTGAATATAATATATGTTTATATGTAGTAATCCATCGCCTTCACAATCGTTATCACCTCTTACGACTCCTGAACGCACCTTATGGATACCGGTGCGTTAAATAGGGCTCTTAACAGTCATAAAAACACGCTCGGTACCGACGTCACTGCAACCTTGGAACAATAAGCATAAACCAGCAGCCGTCTAGAAGACCAGTTCCTGAGCGCTCAAGCTTCGAGAACAGCCTCTGTTAACCAACTGCGAGAATATGTATCGTATGGTCAAATTTCATCCACATTTCTGTAAAACTGTGATCAATAATAAATCTAGTGTCAACAGTAAGTAGTTTTTCGTTTCGTAACCTGCTCCGGCCACACACACATATATGATACAATACACATCCGCGATTAATCTCACGTCTAACACGCCGGTGTCTGGTGAATTACAATAATTGGTTTTTCTGACACATAATTATCAACACAATCGCATACGCTCATTTCCACAAATACAACAGTAGACAATTTAATTGTCTTCAGGATTATAATATTTTCATTTCTCGTCTAATTATAATAGAAATATATAAATATATAGCTTATAAACACATCGGGGGAAATGTTACAACTGATCCCGAACCCTGGGTCAGTTATACCAGTAGGTAAATTGATTAAAACACAGAATTTAGACACAAAGTAGTCACACTTTAACCATTTTGGCAAGAAAAATAGTTTATTTATTGTTTTTTTAAAATTGTAGTTGAAACTTTCCACTACATGTTAACATAATACAAAATGTAAAAATTCTTACAATATTTAAAAATTGAAGTGTTAGTATAGTATAAAAATACACTATTTTAATATAACAAAATCGCAAAACAAACATACTTTATTTCAATCTTAATAAACAACGAATATGTTTTTTTGTACTAGTAGGTACGATGTGGTACAACTGGCAATTTTAATTTAAAATGTATATTTTCGTTTGGTCTCACAGTCGTTTCAAAACCATAAAATCATTAAATTAACAAAAATATCAAAATAAATATGCGAATTAATGAAATGATAAAAATATAAAACATAAATCATAATATACAACTATTAATCTGATTGAAAAAAGTTACTTTTGGCGTACAAAAAAATGATTTTACAAATGCAACCGTCCGGCGTGTCATATATATGTACCTACTATAGTTTACGAGTTATTTGCATTTGTACTACTGCCCCCCTGGTACAATTGACCCCGGTCTACCCTAGTTCTGATGGAAACTTGCCATCTAATATCAACACTGATCGACATGGTTCGTAAAAAAAGAAAGAGCGTAAACTGTATACATAGTGTAACAGACCTAGTCCACAATATTTTATACCTGACTAAATTATGAGTCGAAAATATCCAAAGGATATGTGCCTAATCTCAACCATGTCATAAATATAAGCATTTCAAAGATATCGTAATTATGCGATTATTTCGATTAATTTTAATATTTTATTGATTCCAAATTATATATAGAATACAAAAAATTAATGATCATTGAATTTCGAGCGGTTAGACCATATTTTGCAAGATGATTTAGGGCATGAAGCAAAGATATGCATTAATAAGGGAACAATTTCTCAAATATTTATTTCGAAGTACGTAGACTTTAAGCTTAACGTAAAAATTTCAAACAATAATATTTTCCGTAACAGTGCATAATTCGCACATATTCCTTGAACATTTTCGACTCGTAATTTTTTCAGGTATCCACCGATAAAATATTATGGACTCGGTCTGTTACACCCTGTATATAATTATAGTAATAATTTATCCGACAACAATTATATTTTTAGATCTTTGATCTTATGGAAGGGAGTTCTGGGTAAAGATATACTCAATATTGTCCTTCACAGGTATTATGTAAAATTTCAAGAAGATATGTTGGTAGGTATTCACTAATAATGATATTTTTTAAATACTTATGCATAAACGGAATATTCGTCATATATTGAAGAATATTGATTCTCGCTAAAGGTGTATTTTTTAGAGGTATAGAACTTTAAAATAAAATAAAACACATAAAAATCGTGGTAATGGCCACGGTAATAGCTTTATTGGAAAGATAATTTAATTACCTTAGTGTTTAAATATGATATCCAAGCATTTTAAAGTACATCTTACAGTGACTGTTTGTGGATGTAACGATTTCTCAATGGTTTGTGGATTTTCTTCACTCTAAATGCGGTAATTTTGCTTGTTGACGTAGCCATTCAACCAATAATAAGCCTCATCGCTGAACAAAATTTTGTGTTGAAAATGAGGATCAAGAGCACGATTATCGAAATAAACTTGCAAAATTTCCAAGCTTTGTTCTGGCGTAAGTCTATTCATGCTGAAATGGCAAACCAAACTGAGGACAAATCAGCTGTCAGCTGTCAAATTAGTGTTGTCAATTTGAAAAACAAACCTCTTAAAAAACGCCCTTTATTTTCAAACTAAGCTAAACGCTTGTGCTATGAAATACTGGTATTTAAAAAATCAATATAACTACGAGTTACCATAAAGATAACAAATAATTCCACACCCGAGTAACTGTGAGTTAATTACTCGTAATCGTTCTCTTGCGACTGAGGTTGACCTCGTATGGAGCCAGAGTCGTAAATGCCTTTTCTAATAAAACGCGGAATTTTCCAGTACATCATGATATATGTATATAAATATTTGCGACGTATTATGTTGTATATGTCAATAAGAAAGAATATACTCATTACATTAGATCGTTATACTAGTAGCAGAAATTTGGAATACGAGCTCTGCCAACTTTCTGATATTGCAAATGCCGTGCACCACGTGGCCATCCAACATGTCATAAGCCAGTATTGATAGATCGGGACTCGATGATGATATTCTTAAGGCGGCCTTGGCGACCGTGATGACAATATCAATAATGCTATTGATTACATGAATAATGGTCAATGGTACGTTTTATCTATATATCTGATGTATAAACTAGATTATCTTGTCGTGAACTGTAAACATAATACTTGTATTATATACTTAATAGCAGGGGCGCACACTATATATATGGAAAATAGGAATGCATTACTAAATATTATTCGATCGAATTTTTTTGTAAATTAAAAAAAATTATCTCCGACAGTTTCCAATTCTGATCTTGATCATTAAAAAGAGCCTGTAAGGTGATAGTTCTCATATTAGTTGATTCATGATTTGATCATGTGGTATTTGGATCATAAAATAATCACGAAAAAAAAATTTTCTCTTCTCAAAATAAGAGCACCTTTGTAGTAAAGCATATTATTTGTTTTTATAAATTATTAAGTCAAAAGGAATGTTTTCCTATTTTTCTTTTCTTGGAGACTTATGTTAAGTTTCTTAAGATGTGTAGATTGTTATATCATTTAGGTACATTACAATTGTGTAAAATAATTTATTTCTTACATAATAGTTTATTTGGTATCATTTTAATAAAAAATAAGATTAAATACTATTACATAAACATTATCAAATTGATAAAATACTAATAATAAATCATTCATTTACTTTGTTTTTCTAATGTGAGTTATTTATACATATTCACCTATGGTGATCAAAAACAAAGTTAATGATTTTTTATTATTAAAATGAATAACCACAACGTGTTTGAGTTAAATATTAAAAATATGATAAAATGGCACAATGAATTTAAGTTTGATAAAAAAAAGTATTACACTGCAAAATATCTTCAATATTGGATTTTTTACCATTATTTACGTTTTTTGTCTTCACTTTTGCTACTAACTGTTGTTTTACACTGTCTTAAAATCATTTTCACTGCTAATATAATAAATCCAATAAACATTACAATAGCGCCAAGTATAACAATCATTGCGTCTATCATATGGTACTCATACCACCTCAAATCCAGTAATGGCGATCTCATGAATTTGGCACCCTTATGTCTTATCACATATTCTATCCAATAGATGGCAGTCTCCATCGGTGTTCTTGGTCTATCCCTGAATCTTAAAGAAAGTTGTTTGGCAACTTTAGCATAGCTAGAATTGCTGAGAACCTCGTTCAAGGCGTTGGTGATGCCCTTTTCAGTTAATGAGGAGAAAGCCAATTTGAGTCCAAAACCGAGACTTTCAGCTTTTGCCGCATTAAGATGCTGGTCTCCATAAACTGGTATGCCTATGACTGGTGTTCCAAAGTGTACGGCTTCCAAAGTACTCAAAAGTCCACCGTGGAAAATAAACACTTTAACATTAGGGTGAGCTGCAAAAATAATAATGAAATATTAATTTGAGCGTACATTAAGTTACATTTAAGAGTATGTACATTAAGTTACATTTGAAAATATGCACATTAAGTTATATTTGAAAGTGGTAATCTATCACGGTATTCTAACATATTTTTGCTACGTATGTTAGCATATCAGGCTTCAAAGAGTGTCAAAAACCACATTGAGTTATAAAGAAAAAATTAACCAACACTCGCCTAAAATTTCAGTTTGTGGGAGCCAGGGTCCGGTTAAGACGTTGTCTGGTTTCCCTGGCATATTGTCATCCTCCCATTTCCAAAGAACCCGCTCTTTAAGACGAGAAAATACTTTCAAAAACAAGTCAATCTTATGTCGGGGCATATCCTTGCTTTTCAGGTTTGACCCTAATGAGAAAAATACTACCCCATGCTCAGCTTCGTCAAGAAACTTTTGAAGGCTCTGAAATGATAAATTTACGATCAAAAAAATGAAATACAAATAAAATAGGAAAAGAAAATAATTCACTTTAGAATAATGTTATAACTTTTCATTGTCTCTCACATATTTTCAAGTGTTTTAAACGAGAGGTAATTAATTTTATTACCCATTTTAGGGAATACACATACTTATGTATATTTATCCTTCTTCCGCACAACACCTATGCAGTGAAACAGATAGCGTCGTAACATAAGAAAGCATTAACTGTACGGGAAAATAATCACATTAAACGCTTATATTACGCTTTCACCCAATTAATGAAAAAAAAGTGGCTTATCGATAGTGACCTGCCTTACTTGTAAGCATTGAATGAATTGTTTAAACCGTGACACTGATTAGTTATTATATTTTGATTATATTAAATATAATAAAATGGATATTAATGTACCAGCAGACAAACGCAAAGCTGGTCAAGTTTTAATTTAAAAAAAAAATAATAATAATAATAAAACCCTACAAATTTCACTTTCATTAACAGATTTTAGTGCGCATTTATAAAACGGTGGCTAAATAAGTAAAATCTCAATTAAACCTTAACTTAAAATTTAAGATTCTAGTATTTGACTCAGTTTTCAAAAAAACGAATGAAAAATATGGGATATTCTTTTATTAACTTGAAAGGTTTATATAAAAAATTAAAAACAGGGTATGGCGTATATGCTACAACTAGGTATTAGACGCAGAATTTGGTGAACCCAGCATTTAAAAAAAGTACAGATGTGTACACGGAAAACGTGACACATCAATATTCTTACTATTTTCAAACTAAGCTAAACACTTGTGCTATGAAAATAGGACTAACATGATGGCTTACTAGAATGAGGCTTGAACCCCCGTCTACTAGATATCTAGCCGAGTATAGTAACCACTGAACCACAAGCATGTTCAAGTTATCAAAATAGCCACTGAGTGGGCTAATCACGTTCAATGCATGGACTCAGAACGACCAGCGAAGAAAGTGTTTTATGGAAAACCTATTGCTCGAGGGAGTGTTAGAAACTCAAGCTGCGGTGAGTAGCATAGTCCCTAAGACGCTCATATAGTCGGTATCGCGAACTGAAAAAGGACACATCGAACTGGCGAAATTTACCCAAGGAGGCCAGGGCCCGCGCCGAGCTGTTTTTATCATGATTCTAATTTCATTAAGCCTATGAGTAAATATAAAAAAAATATTTAGCTTTCAAAACATCGTTGCCAAGGACACGTCTACATTATATCAACAATAAAATTATATCATCTTTGAAATATTTGATAATCTCACATTTACCAAGTTATGTCGTTTCATTATAATTTTGTAATTGGACCTATATTTAATCTGTTGTCTCCGGTTATAGTACAAAGTACACCAATGTAATGTGTTCATTTGGTTACGACTTATTCGCCGCTAATTAAATTTTATGGAGCGAGAATTATCTCGAATTTGGTGACTATTTGCCAAATAATAAGCTTCGTTCTCACCTCTGGTAACTGCTTTGGTGGCTTAATGTGAACTCCGCCTATCTCTACTATTCCAGGAACGTGGGGTCTTATTGTGTCTATGCTGTAATGGGTGTTAATCAATACAACGGACACCGTTTTCTCTAATTCGCATAAACTTGGCCAAGGTTTTGGAAGATTTTTAAAATGGCGATCCAGTAACTTTTCATGTTTCGGCTGCACGTAGAGTCTCCTTCCTAAAATATCATAAGCTGTGTAGTAAAGGTTATCCAGTCTTTTCCATAGACCCATGGTTCGTTCCGATGATAAAAACTCGTGCGGCATGTAGGACATCTGTATTGGGTTTCCCATGAATTCGCTCAAATATTGAGTGAACCCCATCGTACTTATGGCCACAATAGGAGCTTTATATTTGTGAGCAAATAAGTAAAATGCCTCTTGTAAAAATAATTCCATGAATATCAAATCGAAATGAGAGTTATCATTGCGAATGAATTCCTGAAGAGACGTTGAATTGAAAGCCACTTCTGTGCTGAAGTATGTTCCGTCCCAGAGGAGTTTCATTTCTTTAGAAAAAGCCATGTTTTCAAACGAAAACTTATCCATATTTTTTCCAACTGAAAATATAATTTTTTTGTCATTTGTATGTAAAATAATTATTATTCTAATGTTAAAATAAGGTAAAATGTGTTCTCCTAAAAAATGTATAAGTTGTATCCATGTTTATCTAAATTTAATAAAATGGATCAATTAATTTAATTCTGATGTCTTCTAGTGCGTTTTAAGATTCAACGCAATATAAAGTTTATTTCTTTTAAAATATATTAATAAATATATCAATTGTAAAAGTAAGTTCTAAATTTATTGTAATCGTAATCAGTTACCGTTATGGAATAGTTAACACGTTTTCCTGGATAGAAAGAGGTCCAGATTCAAATCCCGGTAAGAACTAAATATTTTTTCGATAAATAGATTTTTTCTGTACCTATATCTTTCAAGTTAATTCACTTAATTAGTATTAAAATTAGAAGTTTAACTATTCAAGATTGCTTACGTCTAACAGAAAAACTTACATGAATCCCAAAAAGTTCTGTTATCCAGAATGATCTGGTGGTAGTTAGGCAGAGGTTTTTTCTCAAAGTGTGTGGTGACCACCGTAAGGTCGTGACCTCTTTCAGCCAATTCTTGCAATATTGGTTGGATGTTGATATAGTGAGACTTCCCAGTAAAAGGAATCAATGCCAGGATCCTTGCTGGAGAGCATAGTGGAAGTGTTACCAAGAAGATGAGAAGGGGAACCAAAATTCGGATATCCATCTGAAAGGACAACAATTGAAGAAAGGATTGTAATATAATATCATTTTAAGGATATACCGATTTAAATATATGTCTATGCACAACGAATTTAGGAGTCACAGATAGTGAAATTCTTAAGAAATTTACTGTCGTCTAGAGCAAAATATTTATTTATATATTGTTGAGTTTTGTTAATTTTTTATTACTGCAAAATGACCGTTGAAAAGCCAACAAAATGCTATGATAATTTGAAGTTCTGTGATCTGATTTTCGAATAAGTTTTATTAAAATAGAGAAAATACTAATAAGGTAGAAAATAAATTTGTGTTAATTCGTCGTCAATCTTTCAAAAGGGCGTATCTTGTTTTTTGATAAAATTGAATGTGACTGAGACATTGCCCATAACCTATCTATTCAAACAGGAAAATCTGAATTTTACTCCAAATTAGTAATATTACACCAAAACATTTTGACGTAACTATTCTTATTTCGAAGTGTCATTCTTACAAATAACAGTATGAAATAAATACCGTTCATACTGTCTTTAAATAAATAAAAAATTGTAAAAATCGGTAAGTTTTTTAAAATAATTTTTAAACATCGAAAGATTCCACATAATTTGTTATTATGTCATCTGCGATATCAACAAATTCGAGATACGTGTCTTTAAAAGATGGCCGACGAATTATGTGATTGAAATACAGTAATACCCCGAAGTTACGCGAGAGGTGGAACCGACGAAAATCGCTTAACTCGAATTTGCGTAAGTCGGGGTACAACTTTGAATATAATTCATACAAACGCTAGTTTAAAAGAAAAATATTTTAAAAAATTGCAGTTTTTTATACATATTAACACAAAATATTAAAAAATAAATGATTTAAGTATAAAGTCATTTCGATATCAATGACTTCATAAAATCTAACAAATTCGTCTGATGACACAATGCCTTATTTTTTTCACGCAGAATTTCTTCGTAGCAAGCTAATAATTTTTTGATTCGTTGCTTTGTAGCTATAACACGTTCTACATTGGAGTAAATGTTTTCTAAAATTTTTAAGCCATTTTCAATTGAGCTGAGACACTTTGTCAAGCTTGCAATTGTCATGTGCTTTTCTGATGGAATTGGGTTTGAAGTGTTTTTATTGTCGTTTTGCTTACGCATCTCTATAAGATCATCGATTGTTAGCTCCTGACTAAGTGAATCCAACAGCTTGTTGTTATTGTTAGCATTGACTTCCAAATCTAATTGCCTGCCAATATTAACAACTCTTTCTACCACATGAGCGATATCAGTTTATAGCAATCACAGTGAATATAGTGGGCGACAGTCTATCGGCAGTGTCGCCAAACGAACCGCGTAACTCTGAGTCCGCGTAAGTCGGGGTATTACTGTATATTTATTTAATAACCAAAAATTGTTTTTGATAATTACTAAAACGTTTTGTAGTAATGTGGAGTTTCGCTAATGTTATTAAAATAATTTATTCTATATTTGTATGTAAATGTTAAAATGTTATCTATCAAATATGCTATCAATTCGGCACCTATCTTCATCATATGCACGGATACTCCGATAAGCAACACACATTTCACAATTGTATCTAATTTATTTATTTTCTCTTACAAGCATTGTAATCTTTCATCTGTGATTTATAAAATGATAACATTTATACATATCAATATTAATCTACTTATTTATTAAACGTACAACATTTTCTGTGAATAGTGATAAACACATGTATATTTTAGTTATTTCCTTTTTAAACAGCCCTAGTAAGAATACAAAACATCTATTTATACTACATTGTATTGTATTGAAAATAATAATATTCAAAGTACAGATAGTCTCTTAAATATTATAACTTTATTACTCATTATTAAATGTGACTGTGACTAGGTTTTTCCTTCATTTTTATAAGTAAATATTCAATTATAAATCACAGTTAAGTAATCCAAATAAATTTAGATATTTAACAAATTATGAATTTTATATATCCGATAACACTGTACTTTTAAAATTATCATCTTGTTTGTATACGTCATTTCAAAATGGATCATTATCATTTCGAAATGAGTACACTTACCACTGTGAGTGATAGCGTGTCACGTATTGAGATTTATGGGTTAACAACGCCGTGTCATAACAAATTTAATTCATTTACCTTCTCGGTAATCTCACACGAGCTCCTAATTATTGTTTTTCCAAAGGAAAACAAACATGGTGTTTTTATATCACTGCAATTTTTTTAGAAAATTAAAACAAAAGTGCAAAATAATACTTTCTAATTTTAAAATTAAATGTACATTTCAAAATAAAATTCACAATGTTTATATTCTTTAATAACTTTGATTTATTAATTGAATTAGCAACGTCGCAGTCACCACTTTGAAATAAACTGCACTTGACTAAAATTTACTTACTTACTTACTTGCCATCACACCGTTTCCCCACTGGGGTAGGCAGTGAGGATAGAGCGCCACACTATTCTTTCCTGACACACAACTCTCGCCTCGTCCACATTCGTACATCTTCTTATACAAGCTCGACGATTATTGAGACTTCTAACAGGACCATCCTTCAGTATTTGGTTTACCTGGTCGTGCCAAGTCTTCCGCGTACGTTCTCTACTTCTGGTGTCATATATCTTATAATATATCATATATCTTTCTTACCATTCTCTTCTCATATGACTAAACTACCTATGTGATCATTTCTTAATATTACTCACTATACTAAGATCAGCTTTAAATTCTTTCTTTATTTCTTCATTCTTTACTCTTTCATAAATGGATCTGTCACATATGCGCCTATGTGATATAATTTCCACTGCATTCAGTCTACTTTCGTTCCTCTTCTGCCAGCTCCAGGCCTCACTTCTATCTTGGTCTTGCCTCAGTTGACATGTTCCCATTAGCTATAATTCCATTCAAAGCGCCGTTCACTTTATTCCCTGCAGTCACCCTCCTTCCTCTGGCTTTCTGTTTCTATCGAACATACTTCCCAAATACACAAATTCATCTACTTGTTCCAAACATTCATTACCTAATAAATCGAAATAAAATGAGTGCCTCGTAACATTCCTATCACAATTATTATCATATTATTCAGTTTTTAATATATCGTAATATTCTGTCAGATAAATATTTAATTTTGTTTTATTTCCAAAAAGATATAGTTAAATACAGCTTATTTCAATATACCGACAGCACGCGCTTACAAAAAAGGTAGGTAGAAATAAACAAATACATAAATCGTTAGCACCAAGATTTAAAAGTCATTGTCTACACTCACCATGGCCGCGGATGTATGCATAACTTTAAGAAATCCAATCAAATTTTCACAATAAATATTCCATTTTGGTACTAACTTAATAATTTTGTGTGTCTCACATAGTATGAATTAAAAATGAGTTATTCCAAAACAAGATAGACTTTACGTAATCAGATTTCAAATTAGCTCGCGTCGCGCGCGACCGTTTGGCCCGAGTCAACCGCGTTAACTGCTTCAGTGCTTCATGCTTGATTCACAATGTAATATGTATACATGTATGTGTGTATATGTATGTTCAAACGAGTTTGCAATCATCGCGGAGATTCCGTATGTTTATACAGCAATCAAAAAGTTTATCAAAGTAAAGCCATTAAGTACGTTGGGAGTCTTTTTGGGACATTTTGATATTTAAAATAAAATTTATATTTAACGGATGCTGTAAAGGAATAGAATCGCGTAAACTTTATTTTTTCAATGATATAATGTCAAGACTGAAAATGTTGTAATCGACGCTTCTCATAAATCGGCATATTTTTCGTTATACATACATATTATTTAGAGTAAAATTAAAATATAAAATTTCAATGAATAATTTTCATAGAATTATAATAATTTATAGAATTTAAACAAGCTAAGTCTAAGGCTAAATCTAATGACATCTTGTTTAACTGTTTACACACATGTATATATATATTTATTTGTACATTGATCATTGCACTTTGCTTACTGCTATGCCGGAGGAACACTGTCTGCTATAATACAGTAACTTACTAGTGTAACAGGCAAGGTACCCAAATATATGTCTCACTTTCTTACTGATATGTTGTATTTACTTTGCCAAATTTATATGCATACCTTCGGTACATTTGTCTGATATTTGAACTATTACGCAACACTCATAGTAATTAACTAAGTGAAAATGTATACTTAATGAATATTAATTTGGAAGAGTAATATGTCAGACCGTTAGACATTGTTTATCAATGTAAGTACATAATACATATAAAAAGTAAACCTAATAAATGTATTATTATTATTAAGTATGCATTTGATAAAAATATCCTAAATTCCATATCTAAAATTTAAAAATACTGGAACTCAGTTCCATATTACAGTACGTCATGTAAGTACAACCATCAGAATAGTCATTTGATATTTTAGTATTTTTATTAAATACATATATAATACATAGCAAAACCAACGTATCCGTATATTCAAACTTTTTCCCACAATCTTTTTTTAAAAATTTGATGTAGATTATAGATACACTTTGTGAATATATATCAGCACCCAAGATGTAAACTGTGTTAAGTCCATTTTTTTAAAATTATGTTATCTCCTATTTCTTCTAGAAATTAGTTCATTATTCGTTGAGGTAAACTCATTTAATTATAATGATCCTTGGTCAGATTACAGTGATTTTATTTACATGGGAACCTTTAAATAGCTATACTGTAAAATGTTGTTTTCGTGATTTAACACAGTTTACCTCTGTGGTGCTGATACCTTATATATAATTACGAAAATGATTTCGTACATATACATATTTTAAAAACTATTTTTATGTTACGCTAGTAGTATCTAGGTAAATGATTTTATTAAATTAACTCTGTTATTCTCGCGCACATTGCCATCTATTGGCAAAATCACTAATAACATTATAAGATGTTGCGGCAACGTTACCAAATAGTTTTGAATACTGTCAATACTTTGTGTATCTTACTTTATCAGTATTAAAAAAATACATTTTCGTACATATAAAATGCTATTTTTATATCAAGAGCCAATGAGAGAAAGAGACATGACGCTTTTGAAATGTGGTGCTGGAGGCAAACGCTTAGACTTCCTTGGAATCTAATTTTTGAATAAATAATTAAAATTACATGAATCAGTGATTACGCAAACGTATATTTAAAAATAAAAATTAGTACACGATCCCACATTAAAAAAATAAACTCTTTTTTACCATAAACACAAATCATAAAATAAATAAACCCCTTCTATCCTCCCTATCTACCCTATCTTCCATATAAAATTGTAAATACGATAGACTTGGACAACCGTCCACAAATTATATCATAATACCTCACGTTCTTTGAAAGTAAAACTGATTCAATTTGAGTTATTTTATTGACTCTGTGTGAATTAAAGTGAAGTAAAATTTTATTTAGCTGACCAAGCCAATAAAAAGTTGGTTCAGAATATAATATTGAATTAGCTCATATGTTAGAAGTTCCATATTTCTATAAACCACGTTCGTATACCTATTATCAATTTTGTACTTAAAATTAAAGTAATGAATATGATATATTATGTACATTTAAGCGTATTTGTTTGACAATGGCAACATTATTAATTTGATCTGAAATAACAAATCATTAAATGATCTGTAAATAGCAAATCACAGGAAGAGAAAAATGGTATAAATATAAGAAAGTTTGGTTTCTCATATAGGTATAAACACACGTCCACCCATATAAATAAAGATCATCATGAAATTGAATAAGTTAATATATATTTAAAAAAGGAAATTGAGTACAAAAATATTGTGCTTTATTATACGAAATATTGTAATTTACATAGTAACAATTATAACTAATAGATAAATCTTCGAATCACGAATATAATGGCTCATTTTGTTCATGGTTATTTAACATAACTAAGTAACAGAAGTAGTAATTGCCACACTCGTAACTTATGTTGATCATAATATTTTTAGATACCTTAACGTAATAATAATTTTAATCATATTTTAAAGAGAGGCCGCACTATTCAAAAAGAAAGTGGCGTTCAAATTTACATACAAGATTAAATAATTTAGAAATGATATAAGTTAAAAAATTACTAAAACTAAATTAATAATCAAATAACTCAATATTTAATGTCCTTATTTGGCCCCATCCCACTTCCCCCCCCCCCCCAAAACTTGACTGTAGCCATGCAAATTTTATTTTATGGTTCAATAGTGTGCGTCTATCACGAAGACCAGTAGTATCGAAACAAAGTGATTTGTACAAAACTTGGGAAATAAAGTAGTTTATACAAAGTTTGTTAGTTTATTAAAATTAATATAAGAAATAATAATTCCCGTTGCTCCCATCTTAATGTCCGAAACATCGAATAATAAAATTCTTCCACCAAACTCTTCACTTGACTAGTGTTGGTCCCTTTTACAGTTATATATCAAACGATTCATATTACGTAACCGACGTGTTTCCCTAATCTCCCTGTACAAATCGAGCGGCAAATCTATTTGGTCATTTCGTGGGTCGTATCGGGTTACACTAATGGATTCCCCGTGATTTGGCTAATGTTCTGCTTTAATCCACGTATTTATACATAAACACTATTCGGTTCTTAAAGTGTAAAATTCACCATCATAGTTACCTTTGAAAACCATTTAATGGCACCTCGATTATTAAATAATAATTTTACTGGAAGTCAACCAGGAAAATACAAAAAATGTTCATGCACGTACAAAAGGTAACTGGTCTTGAGTCATAAAATAATATTACTTAACGTCACGTGTTAACTTCATCATAAGTAGACATAGGTGATTCATTTTTTCTTATCAATTTTATTATAATTATACTGCCAAATTTGCGATATATTATTTATTTAAGTGAATAGATAGTCATCTATTTATAGTGCATTTTGTCTTGTTTAATATATATCACTGTTATAAAAATTATCCTGGACTCCGAAACGTAGATCGCCGCCCAGTTCATGGGGCCGATGACGAGAAATATTGAAGAAGGCAGCTGAATACGGACGATAAATAATAAAAAGGAATTGGTCATTAAGAGATTGTTTTACCCAACAGTGGACGGACGTGAGCTAAAAAAGAAGATTGCTTGTAATGCAATATTTTGCATGTCTTCAATCGGCTGATTTGATCAAATGAACTATTTTGTGCCTAATAACATAATTCATGCATGAATTCATAGAATTCAGTCTCTCCAGAAATCTGAAGAATATCCATTCAATTTTTTTGTAATATTTATGTGCTTTTGCAATATTTGGTACTTTTATAATAATGTACAGTCATATCCAAAGCGCATTTAACTCAAAGTGAGACTCCGTTCCTGGATTTTTTTGTTAAGAAACTGATCGCCAAAAATGGTTCATCCAAATTTGATACTTCATAGACCTTACTTTTTAAGTATTCCGTGCGTGAGCTATTAACTAAGAAGTAGTGATGGTAAACCGTTACGTGACTGTAATTGTGACGATGATTGGTAACTGAGATTTAACAATGATTGGTATCTAAGATTGAACTTTTGTATTTTTACTTTTTAGTGTATGTACCAGTCATTGCTCGAACAGTTACGATATTTAAGTTACAAATTATCGTTACAATCGAACACAATCATAGTCATAATAACGGTATAAATAACAATTTAACCAACACTACTATGAAGGCCTTAATATTTAGATCAGTTGAAATAAGGCTTTATATTGTCGCTGTAGCATAGTTGGATAATGCACCTTCCCCGGTTTGGAAAGAGATCCAGGTTCGAATCCCGGTGGCGATATTTTTAGATAAAATTGATTTTATATGTATATCTTCTAATTAATATATTTAATTCATATTTAAAATATCACAGACCTATGTTCTGAATAATTACAACTTCACAATAAGAATGTGTTCTCCTAATTTATTAGTTTAGTTTTTTTAATAGGTTTCAATACAAGACTCGTTATTTTTGTTTCATATTAGTAACATTTGTAAATATAGGTCTTTAATTTCACATTAAGTGGTTTAAAAAAATCAAGGCACTGAAGACAATACAAATCTATTATCGTAAGGTTATCCGATAGAGTAATACATGTGTCGACAAGCTGTGGTTATTGAAAAACTGAAAACATCGCAAACGTTTTTAAAATGTGATTTATAATCATTATTGATTTAATTTTAGAATCAATCCCGTAGGGATATATATTTAGACTATTGTGAAGATTTTTTGTAAATTTTATTGTTAATATTATGTCAGATTTGATATTGCACATACGCTTATTTTTACACAAAAAAAAATATTTTTCTAAATATTATAATCAAAACCATATATATAAAGTCTAATTCAGCCCTGCGTAGCTTAAAATTGTATGTTAAGCTAACAATCTGTAAGTCTTTAATACTTAAACATACTAGGCCTAGATTAATCTTGCTTAAAGAACGGAATTTCTCTTGTGCAAAAACTTTACATGTGTAAACATGTTTGTCCACACACGGTCTTCAAAAACAGGCAGACATTTTGTCAACCTGTGGCTAGCGAGATCGCCTGATTTGACCTAGCGGGTTGCTGATTGTGTAGGTCCCAAAAGAACATGGTGTTTAAAAAAAGATCAAACATCAAGAGCTGAATTTTATTTATCAAGGAACAACTCAACAGAAAATACTGTAGAATGAATTAAGGTATTTTAAGAAAAAATAATGAAGATTCTTTTGGTATTTTAAATAAGATTTAAACGATATATTTTAAAACTGTTTAAATATATTTCTGTTATTTAAATTTAATAACATCATACATTAATATAGAGTAAACTAATGCTTGAAAATATGTTCGAGGCTTCTTAAAGTGAGAATATTTCCTAGTCTAGTGATAATTTATAATGTAGATAACTATTACGTACATTATTCAAGATTTGTCAGATTTAATATCGTTAACTCAAGAGAAATAGTGTGTTCAATTATGAGAGACATTATAATGACTTGTAAGTGAAGATATTCGTAAATTACATGAGAATCCTCTCCGATTTCTAACTCCTGAAGACGCCTACCCCAAAATTATCAATAAATAATTATTTTATTAGCACGAATTTCGAAAAATAATTCACTTTTCAATCTCATTAAAATTGTTTGTATTATAATTAGTTTAATTTTACATTGAACATTTTGTGGCAACTGTGTTCCAACAATGACGTTGTGCGTCTTTCTATACAACGCGCCGTTTTAAACCTTTAAAGACATTCTAAAATATATTTAATTTTTTCGGAGACAATTGGTCGCTATGAATATGTGAACCAAAGCTAAAGAAAATGGCACGGTCTATTTATTCATCTAAGATAAATCGTACAATAATTTAATCAATCTAGTGCGTTGCTATTTGCCATCAACTAACATTAACTAACATGTGACTTAATATAAACAAAACATTTTTTAAAGGTTAAGATTTAATCATAAAATGTACTATTATTAGAACGATATGTTATATTTAAGAGATTTATTTTTTAATTTATTTTAAAATATATATCTATATGAGAAAAATTCAGCTCTGTTTATGTATAACGAGTTAAAAACTCAAAATTAAAATACAACAATTTTACTGTCGTTTTAAGTGCAAAGTTAATAAATAAAATAAATTAGTGTGAACATATTATATCTAAAAATTATTCATAATATAATCGAGTTGGTTTAATTTTCTTTAACAAGACAAAATAAGTTATTTGATTAATGTGATGTTCAAAAATGTATATTAATAAAATAGGTTTAATGATTCGTCAATTCGTTTTGCATCTGGAATATGTCTAGAATTGAAACTTTTTGAGGAATCATTTAAAACCTACAGCAAACATACATATTATTATATATAAGCTGTTCTTATTGTAGATAGCAGCTTCTTTGCTTTTTTTATATAAACTCTTCCTACTTCGATTATGCCTGTAAAATACTTATCATAACTAAAGTATTTACACAAAAATGCAATGGAAGTGTTCTTCTCAATATCTTCAACATTCGAGCAAATAATAATACCAATCCAATAAATAAATCCATGGTTCAAAAATTCGCGCATCATGAAGTCAGCATCAGATGATTTGCCATGAAGTATTAAAGATAATTTAAAAATCTATGGTAAGAATTCCAACAATGGGTTGTACTGTGAACAAACATGCAAAAGGTCTCTCAGTGCAGTATTTAGGCCAAAATTCGATCATAATTCGAATTGTTATTTTTTGTAAATTCTTGGAGCGAATTGCTGAGATTTGTGCAGCCTCTGTAATGAAAAGTATTCCATTCAGTGCGATGTTCAGGATGTCTGCAACGACAAAAACCTGAGCAGTTTGATGACAATCTAAAAATGTTTATAACCAAAAAATTGACGTGTATAATGATGTAATATAAACGTGAAAACTCAATTAGATTTTTTTTATCAGATATTTATAAGTATTAATTAAAATAATTTTGAGATCTTTCTCTACAATGTATACTATAAAGAATCAAGAATGAGGACTTTTATTTAATTATTCTTCTAAATAACTTATATTTCCACGATATAAGATATTGTTCAGTATTATTAGAATTCCATATTATACAAGAAAAACTATGAAATTTATCTCAGCATTCCCGACGATAAATTATGTTTCATTTTGTAATATTTTTTACGTAAATAAAGGAAAAGCTTAAGAAAAATCGAAAGAATTAATTCAATTACTTTTCTTACAATATTCTCAGAGAATTCTTTCCATAATGATCTTGTATTTTTTCTAAGAAAGATATCACAGTAGTCACATAACGTCCTCTGCTGACCATTTATTCTGTAAAAAAAAATTCATAATATATTTTTGCATTCAATGTTGCATCCATTCCATATATCAATTTTATACATTTTATTTAACAAAATGCACAAAATTCAATCGATTTTGAGCGAGATTTATTCTTAGAAAGTATGCGTATTAGATGTGTGCAAAACAGAACTAACTTAGTAGTTTCCGGGATTAGAGTCAAACCCACAACTAGTCATCATCATGATTTTATTTGGGCGTCATATTTTATTCTTACTAATTTATAAATTTTATCAGATTTAAAAAAAAATTGTAAGTGTTTGGGATATATATTTATTGCCGCATATCATATACTAATTACTTTGAACGAAATAATGCTCTGTCCCCCTCCCCTCCCCCCCCCCTTCATTCCCTTCTCATCCCGGGCTCGCTCATTAGTCGATGGGTGGCCCAGCATTGGAACAGTTCGGCGATAGGTGTTATCAATTTCTGAGACTTCGGAGTCTATGTTGGTGTTTTGGAACCTTTGACGTGATACTGTGTGTGACAATCCTGTATACAGTCCACTTTAGGAGGTGCTTGGAGATCTAGGAGAGGGCGGAAGCCGCTACTTATTTCCTTCCCTGTTCTGTATTTCTTCTGGTACTTAAAATTAAGTACCCATCAGTATTATTTTTTTACTTTGCTTGTTTATGATACAAAAAATGAAACGTGAAACGTTTCACCATACATTATATTAATAAACTACAACATTGCAACATACGAAAGATGCACATTTTCAGACCGTCCTAAAATACAATATTTAATTTTCGCTAATACTTATTTTGTATCCCTGAAAGATCTTACATACAAGTTAATTAATAAAGTAAAAATATTAATCTCCAAATTAAAATCAGAAATATTTTATTAAAATGCATATTTAAATGACCGATATTTTTTTTTGCGTATTATTTTGTGATATCAGAACTAAAAAACCAAACAAAAGAATTTGAATACGGACTAGCTGGACCAAAAGACAACCATGGACAGATGATCCTGGCGTTTGCACATAAGAAAAGCTGACCCCGAATAAAGAGACAAACGAAAAGACAAAAAATATAATTTTTGTGTGGTGTAAAAGAAATATACACCAACTTTTTTCTCTTATTTGGAAAGATTACGATTAAAATTATTACATTAGAATAAATTGAACAAGCATAATACAACTTATCAGAATGGACCAAAGACGATTTTTTTGTGAGACTTATTTTTTAAATTACATATATAAGTAAATAAAAGATGTAAGTAAATATATATATATATATATAAATAAAACCAATAAATAAATACACGAAAACTCTTTTAAGATTTTTTTGTGGTATTAGGATCTATTAAAAGAATGAAAATAACATTAGAAAAAAGTAAACATTTATTTATTACAACTAAAATACATATTTATGTGTATTCTCTGGATAGATAATTAAATGTTTATTTTCACTGTGTTTACAAAACATCGAATAATTTTATTGAATATCAGCTAAGAATTGAATTCATCTGAAGTCAGAGCGATTATTATTACCCATGATATCTAAGGGATCTTGAATTAATTAAACTTCTCACTTTATCTATTATCATATACTTATACAGGTATGTTATTTTTGTATGAACTGGTACATATTGTGTACAAACGTTATTTTGATTCATACTAAAATAGTATTATGTTAAATTTTAAATTTGTTATCAGAATATAAATTGAGATATTTTGACTGAGTATCATTTTCTATTGTTATCATGTTTAACTCTTAAAGACAAGTTTTAGATTTGAACTAATTAACGTTACT
Organism: Eubasilissa splendida; assembly: GCA_031772225.1. Classification (NCBI taxonomy): domain Eukaryota; kingdom Metazoa; phylum Arthropoda; class Insecta; order Trichoptera; family Phryganeidae; genus Eubasilissa; species Eubasilissa splendida. The sequence continues at coordinate 13,051,375 of CM062855.1, read as the reverse complement.
ATTTTACATATAAATAATTATTATCAAAAACTCAAGATTGAAGATACCGAACACATAGTAAAATTGTTATGTTTGATCATCAGTCTACGAATAAATAAAACTTATAAAACAGGGGGATTTAAAAACTATTCACACTCTACCTATAAAAATATTTTTAAAATAAAACGAAAACTTGATCATTAAATGATGACAATGCCCTTCTTCGCATAAACAATATAATATATTTATTAATAATGGTACATAGGGATATTTATTAACTAATTATTAATTCTGCTAATTAATATATTAAAATAACCAAAAAATCATTTTTTTTAAATTACAAAACTAATTACGTTTTTTACCATCATCATAGATATTCTGAGATCTACTTTTAAAAAAAATCACTAATATTTTTATAAAAAATAATACAAATGTTATGATTATAATCACTATTAAAATAATCAATATTGCTATATCAATCATGTGATATTCAAACCATCCCATGTCCAAAATTGGAGATTTTAGGAACGACGCTCCCTTATGTCTTATAACAAATTCAATCCAATAAATAGCTGTGTCCATGGCTGAGTTTGGTCTGTCTTTAAATCTATCGGAAAGTTCTTTGGCATTTTTTTTGTACTTCGAATTATTTAACACCTCTTTGATGACATCCAATAGTGATTCTTCTGTCACATTATAAAATGGTACTTTGAATCCATATCCAGATGCTTGAACTTTTTCCATGTTTAGAAACTGGTCTCCATAAAATGGAAAACCTATGACTGGCACAGCATGATAAATGGCTTCCTGAGTACTGAGGAGTCCACCATGTGTGATGAAAAGCTTGATATTCGGATGGGCTGTAAATAATAAAAGAATTCAGTGTCGTAACTAAAAAACTTTTGAAGGGCACAAAACCAGGACTTTAAACTAACGCAAAATGGAACGGCCCCTTATATACACAACACATATATATGTATTGTACATAAGACATAATATATATTTTTCATTTACTTAATAATAGGATTAAAAAATATAGAAATGTACTTAAATACAAAAAATACTACATTGCTTTATCTACTGCCAAAGAGACAACACAACACAATACACGTGAGAAATTATTTTAAAATATAATTTTAATTCTTGTTGCATGGGTTTTAAAAATTACAACACTAATTTGTGCAGCGTGTGAACCATTTGGGCCACTATCTAATGTGGACCTCAATGTACTTCATCAGCTGCACTGAAAAAGTGTTACGCCGCTGGTAAAATTGGATATTAAAAACATCCAATACTGGCTAATATTTTTGTATTTTTACAAACTTATATTCGTGTGTTTGGTTGAACAAGACAGTTTATTTTTAGATTCATTTTGAAACGCAAAGAATTGCGACATTTTAAAGGAGTCATTGTAATTGTTATACTCTGACTAAGAATAAATACTAATTTATATCCGTGATAATCAATTGGTTTTTAATCATTAGCGTTATTGTTTCACTTACCGAGAATATCGTTTTGTGGAAGCCATTTTCCAATCATTACATTATCTGGTTTTCCCTCCAAGATTTCATCTTCCCACTTCCAAATAACGCGGTGCTTCAATTTACTTAAAACCTTTAAAAATATCTTTAATTTATCTTTTGGCATGTCTTTGCTTTTAAGATTTGATCCGAAACTAAAATATATTGCACCGTCATTTGAGTCGTTTAAAAACTTTAGAATGTTCTGTAAAATAAACAAGAAAATTGTTAAAAATTTAGAGACACAAATAATATTATATAAATTATCGAAATATTTAATATTTTCACCTCCGGTAATTTTTTTGGCTTTTTAATATGAACACCTCCAATTTCTATTATACCAGGTACGTATGGTCTAACAAGATCGTAGCTAAAATGAGTATTAATGAAAACAATTGAAACATTTCTCTCAAGATCTGTTAATTTTGGTAGAGGTCCGGGCAAATGTTTGAAATTTTTTTCAGCCAATTCTTGATGCCTCGGCAAATGATAGAAATGTCTCCAGAAAAAATCGTATGTCGTCACATAAAGGTTGGAAAACCTTTCTAAAAATGTCAATTTTTTTCCAAAGTTCAAAAATTCGTGGGTCATGTATGGTAATACGAGAGGATTTCCCATAGTTAATCCAACAGACTGCCCAAATCCAAAAGTGCACAAACCAACAATCGGCGCCTTATACTTGTGAGCGAACATATACATAGACTCCTGGTAGAATACTTCTGTAAATATCAAGTCGTAGTGAGTCTTGTCATTCTTGATGAAGTCTTGGAGATTCGTGGAATTGAAAGCAGCTTCGAGTGAGAAGTAAACACCATCCCATACGACGTTTAGTATTCCCTCAATGGTGAATTTCTCTAGTGCAAATATGTCTGGTTTTTTCCCAACTGTAATCATAATTGAAAGTTTAGTATGACAACTAAAAGAAATTAAATGATATAGATTAAAAAAATGAAACATATTCAATAAAGTCAATTCACATCTTCAAACATTATTTTTTATCATTTTCTGTAGAAAGCCAATAATGTAAAGGATCATTCTTTACCAAATGAATAATTTACTTTCCCTTCAAGAGATGTAATCACTTTTTTAAAATTATTTGGAGTTCTAATATTTTTACTATGAAGTTTGTACCCAGGGCCTCCTCAACACACTAGATTAAATTTTATTACCAGTTTTGTTATATTTAAAAATTACAAAACACCCAAAATATCATTCTCTCACCATTTCCCAGTAGGGGGTTAACATATTTGAAGACATTTACTGACTAAAATAATAGCTACACCCTGATTTTACTGTTACCAAAACAATAAGGTATTGGACTACTTAAAAAATATAAACACTAAAATATTTAAATATGTGAATTTCTAAATACGTTTCCCTTCCTTCACCCATCCCAAAAATATACAATTTCTACTATCAGAGTGCGTTACGGGCCATGACACTAGACTCAATGCAGAGCAGCCATTTTGAATGCCTTGTTGTGTGTCTACTGAACAGTGATCTCTGTGTGTGTAATTATTCATTGAAAAATTAAGTTTTATTTTGGTCTGAGAGTTTAAATTGAGCATCTTTCCCTCACCAGATGTATTCTATATAAAAGTATGAAGAGTTAAGAAAGAAATTAAGTGAACACTTCAGAAGCACATAATAATAAAATAAATAATATTATAGAACACTTCAGAAGCACACAAATAGACAATAAATAATTATAGACTACAAATATATAACTCTCTATATAAAATTATTACAGTGTAACTCACTCTCCACGCACAAGATCTAGTCTCTTTTTTGGAGAGGTAAACGAAAAAAAAAAGTAATTTTAATAACGTAAAATACATCATTCATGTTATAAAAAAATTGTAAAAATGTCAAATAAATGAAAAAATTAAAAATGTATAATTGTTCTTACTCATTGCTTATTTTACATTATTAGTGTATCTGTAAACTTAACACTGAGATAAATGCATGGCCATAACCTCAAATTAAATAATGTTGTTCCAAGTTAAAAATTGTCATTCCCTCACTATGAAAGAATGACATTAAACCTTTTGATAGTTGTGACAGTCAGTTTATGTTTCCGGGTTATTTTATCTGAATAATGTTTGTATACTTTTTTTGATGATTAAGTAATAAATGTAATTCCCTCACTTGTAATTTATCATTACCTCATCCGTAATCCTCTCATACCTCATTCCCTCACATTAATAAAATGTACGTTTCCAAGTACACATATGAAAATGTCTGTAACAATCTCATATTTCATGACATATAGCTATTATATAATGTTATGTATTTTATTACAGCAAAAAAAAAACATTTAAAATAATAAATAAAAAATTCTTCTTTAATTTGTTATCGGTGTGAAAGGCCGGCTGTAAAGAATTTATATTACTGAATCTTTAAGAAGGCACCATTTGTCTTGAAACATGTTAATTTATCAATAAACAGTGGTACAAACAAAGTGTTTTCTATTGATAATTATACAAAATATTTTGTTTAAACCACTATTTATTAATTATTCTACATGTTTCGATACCTATGGTATCTTCTTCAGAAAACAATGCATACTGAATTTAAAAAATACAAACATAGATAAAAACAAAACTATAAAATGGAGAATAATATTAGTTCTTACTTTTTCTCCATTTTATAGTTAATTTCAGTATACATTGTTTCCTGAAGAAGATACCATAGGTATTGAAACATGTAAAATAATTAATAAGTAGTGGTTTAAAAAAAGTATTTTGTATAATTATTAATATTAAATAAGGTCACAAAGTAATTTTGCAAATATTGAAAAAGTGTTTTCTTATTATTATTAATGTAATATATTTCCACAAAGTAATTTTCCAATTATTGAAGAATATAAAAATTAGGTTCTGTTTGAAAGGCACGCGTGGTATATTGCGATATAATCTCGCCCAGGAGAGTAAACAATTAACATATTATAGTATTGAGCTTAACGCATCAGGGAACTAGGCAATTCAATATCCCTTCCCCGGTTAGGAAAGAGATCCAGGTTCGAATCCCGGTGGCGCAACAACAATATTTTTCGATAAAATTGATTTTATATGTATATCTTTCTAATTAATATATTCAATTCATATTTAATTCAATATCGTTCTGACTGTAAATATTGCTAGATGTTTTACTTTAAATAGTAATTGGTATTTACTACACAAAGTAAAAATGTAATGCATAGTAATCGATACGCGTAATAATAACAACACATATTTAAAATATAATCATTTTTAATGTGAACAAATTACTCACGACAATCCCAAAATTCTTTCCTGTCTACTATGATCTGTTCGTAATTGGTCGGCGGATCTTTGTCAGGATAGACGGAGATGACGTTAACATAGTGTCCTCTGTGCGCCAACTCGTGAAGTATGGGCTGAATATTTAAGAAATGAGACCTTCCAGTAAATGGAACTAGTGCAAGAATTCGATATGCATAACTATGTCTTGCGAACAATGATAAAAATGTTAAAAACTGCCAGAGGTTCATCTGGAAAAAAATAATCATAAAAAAATAGTATAAAAAGTATGAATCATTTATTAACTAAAATGCGTTAAATGTACAGAAAAATTATTCAATTTATTTTGTAAATCGAATCAAACTCTGTTTTATTCCACTGCACTTTTCATTGTGTTAAATGATATTTAACGTTTTCGGGAACATTTTCCAATTATCAATATTATAGACCAACTAAAATTAAAAGCACTTTCCCACAGCAAGTTTGGAGTTAACGGAGGTGCGTATGGAGTAAAAATGGATAAGAGAGGGGATGTAATGGGCAGTATTTGAATATATATTATGTTTTTATTGTTATTTTTATTATTACATATTTCTAAATTTTCTAAAATGTCTAATTTTCGTCTTTTGGCATTGAGTTGTAAATAACTGTTATCAAATGAATGGCCTTCCATTCTTACGTGTTTGCTCCATGAGTAAATTACTGTTAACAAAAGAATGGAGGGCATTTGATAACAATAATTTACAATTCATAGATAGTTGCGCCAAAGGAAGAAAATTAGACATTTTAGAAAATTTAGAAATATGTAATAATAAAAATAACAATAAAAACATAATAAATATTCAAATACTGCCCAATATATCCCCTTTCTTATCCATTTTAACTCCACCCCCACCACAGTTAACTCCAAACACACCATATATTACTGTCAAAAAGTGACAGAGTCATTTTAGTTGATCTGTAATATTTATAATAGGAAGATGTTTCCGAAAACGTTATATATCATTTAACACAATGAAAAGTGCAGTGGAATAAAACAGAGTTTGACTCAATTTACAAAATAATCATTGGAATTCTACAAAGTTTCACCAAAAATCATTGAACAAATATTCAATTTAGTTTCGACTGTAAAAATTCCCTAGTAAGTATCTTAATTTTAACGGAAAATTTTATAATACATGTACACTTTTCAAACATGTATTTATTTTACAAAAAGAATACACAAATGTCAGATTTATCTAAATTAAATTTATTACAGTTAAAATAAAATTAAAATAACTCTCAGTAGGAGGAAGATGTATTGTTTCAATAAAGAGATCATTTACACTATGTACATAATTACTATATTCATATATACAAAAACACAAATAAAATTAGCATGCAAAAATTTAGAGGATAATATTCTATGAAGAATTGTGAAATCTAACAAAATGTCTATGATTATTGTAAAACCGGTTCGAAATTTAGTCAGGTATCTACCCATAAAGTATTATGAACTAGGTCTGTTACACCGTACATAATTATTACCTATTAAATATATTACAATTTAGTTAATTTTTATATATGGCTAATCGTTAATTAATTTTAATGGGTATAAAAAATAAATATATAATTATTGGTATTCTACATACCATATGTATATACATATATAAATTCATATTTAGTGCTCATGTATGGCTGTGAAATATTTTTATTACATGTTTTTTAAAATGCATTCCTTGTCCGCCTCACTACATCAGTCGTTTGAGTCATGAAATCTCAATAAAACAGATTTCCAAAATCTTAAAGTGACTTAAAGAAGTATAGAAAGATATAAGCTGGTCATCGCACGAAGAGATGGGAAAAGACACGCGTAAAAGTAAAAAACTAATAAGCAGACCATATCGCTCGAAGAACGGAGAATCATTGTGAATGCAGGTATTCATTTTTGGCACCCGAGGGGAATTAAAAGACCCCCGAGCCACTCTAAGCCCCACTGGACTGACGAAATCAAAAAATTCTACGGAAATACGTGCCAAAGATTAACAATAGACATAAATAGTGGAAGACACTTGGAGACCTTCATATAGCAGTGGATAAAGACCGGCAAAGATATGTTGATTATGATAGTAAATATTATAGACTGAAAGACCGACAAAGATATGTTGATTATGATAGTAAATATTCCACATAAAATATTACAAGGAATATTTATTATGAACAAGAGGAACGCCACAACACCTAATGTTAATTTTGGTTTGTTTTTAATTTTTAGTTATCGGAATTTTTTTACCGTGAAACCGCTAGTGCAATAGTTCATAGTACATCAGGAAATCATCTTATTACTACATCAATGATATTAAATTGTATAATAATGTAATTTTATCGCTCAATAAAATGTATATTATAAACATGTACGCCAATTGAAAAATTAACAACATATTAGTTTAAACACGTAAGATCTACACGCTAAATGCTAAATCGCTTCTAAATATGACAGTTTATTGTGTTTTGTAATTAAAGGTCTTTTGAAGGTATCTTTACAAAAATAAGAAATTCTATTTGAAGATTCCATAAATCTAAATTTAGTGAACGGGCATTGGCAGTGGCATGCCCAAAATCGTGGAACTCTTTGCCCTCCGTTATTAGAAACAGTGCATCAGAGACTTTATTTAAGAAGAAACTAAAAACGCACTTTTTCAAAAAATCATTTCCATAAGTGAAAATAACGATTTTTTAATTTTAAAAAACATATTATGTATAAAGCGCCCTTGAGGTGAAAGTTTTTATGAAAATGGCGCTATACAAATTATCCATCATTATTATTATTATAAAGAATATCTTTCATAAGGTCAACTATCAAACTTAGCATGATTACTCAGCACTTTTAGACAGAAATAAAAGGCTTTTAGGCCATCCCTTAATCGTATCCTACAAAATATATTTTTTTACTTTCTATTCCGATAACGATAACATACTTGCATATTTTAGAATATTGGTAAGATTACTTTGAGAGAATCGAAAATGCATGGAGAAAATCTAAGCAGGGCAGACAAAGAGTGTGGTTGTATAGAGAAATTGTCTCTTATTTTATAAAGCAAATTTAGTTAGGTAGACAAACAAGGGAAGGATCGACGGTGAAAGGAGTTAAGGGTATTCGCAGTAAATTTATGTATAATAAATAAGAAAATATATACAATAACAGACTTTGGGAGGTTTTACAGTCGGTGGAGAGAATCACAGATATCACGTTCGTGGTCAGTACAAAGATTAAACAAGCAGTCATTTTACAGAAAAAAGAATTCGCGAGTAAGCGGTTTGGTTTAGAAATCAATCTGCCTAAAATGAAAAAACTGGTTGTGAATCATGCTAATGCATCACAATAAACTTCCCAAATAGCGGGTTGTGAAGTAGTTCAAGAGATAATTTATTTGTGCGCACTTAACACGAGCAATGGTGATAGTGAGCAAGGAATTTGCATACAATCAACTAAAGTTGCTATAAACTGATTAACAAAAATGTGGAATGACAGTGTCGTCACATTATTGTTTTCATTTATCATTTATAAGCGAAAAATAGACGCCTTATAAAAGTATCCCGTTAACAGCACGATGTCCAGATACCTCAATCCTACGATACAATCCACGATACCTCAATCCACATACCTCAATCCACGATACCTCAATCCTACGAAACAACCAATCACATCAAGCCATATCTACAGCCGTGAACAAAAGTTTTTTTTAATTATTCGTCTTCACTTTTCGTCAAAGTGATAAACAAAAAAATATATTATCCTGGACACATCTTTGGGCCAAAGAAGATCTGGAATAGTGCCACAGCGACTGGAGAGACCCTGAAATCAACTGTGAGGGCAACCCAGGACCGGGACTAATGGAAGGCCACTGGATTTCAATACTAACATGAAAGAGAAAAAATAAAGTAGCAAAATAAGGAAACTGATCAATATAAATATAACAAACTAAATATTAACTTATTAGCACCGACACATCTTCAAATTATATTTTTATCTAACACTTCTGAATAACTTACGGTTCCCTCTTTTTAAACACATGAATACAGCAATATATTGAATTATTTCAATTAAAATAAATTATTAAACTATTAATGAAATCGGATTAAAAACTTCAGCCAGAATATTATTAAAATAAAATAAAATATATGTCATATTTTTTTATTAAATAAATATAAATTTTTAAATACACGTAAGTTAATACAATGCTCAAAAATAATTTGTGTAACGTTACTCAGTTCTAAGAGATAAATTACTCATGCGTATTGTACACAAAAAATATGATTTTTAATTCACGTCATTCAAAAAATATTACAAATAAAACATCGCAAAAATAAGCCATATATATTAAAATATATATTATTATAAAATATATATTATATTATATTAAAATAAAAAGAACGATGGATTCAAATAAAAAAAAATGTTTAAAAAATATACGAAAATGTGTATTTTAAGCTATTTTTGTTAATATGTGATAAGAAATATCCAAAATGGACACCGGCAAATTTTTTCGTACATTACAAAGAAACGTGTATTTTATTTACACGTGTTAAGAAATATAAAATATATATTTTTATCCAATCTATCAAATATGTTTCAAAGCGATATTATATTAATGAAATTAATATTTTTCTCCTCTCTGATGTTGATTTCAAAAAGTGCTGGATTTTTTATTTATTTAAATAATTCCAAAAAAGTACAGAGAGTAGATAGCGTTTCCAGTACACAATTATAGAGAATGACTCTAAAATGTATTGAAAATTCCGAAGGATGGTTGGTCCTAACAGGGTACCTTAATAAGATATAAGAAGTAGCGTAATAAATTAAAAGGTAAATGAGTATAGAAGAGGATTTGTTTTCCCTCATTCCTGCCTTCCCTATGATAAGGTATAATGATAATAATACTCATATATCACATAAAATAAAAAATTTAATACCTTGTTTAAAGATATAATCCGCGCTTTAGTATATAACACAGAAAATGTTACTTAACACGTGCAACGCGTTTATAGAACGAGTATTACACTGCAACTGATCGCGTGTGTTCTTCCATCAACGGAATACATTACAAACACCTCAACAGTATCATCTTGAATATATTTCAATTCTTAACAATATTTCTTTCCGTGTTTGTAGCAAGACTTTGAATTATTTTGCTTAAGCTATTATATCAGTTTTTGTGGCGTATAAACATACCGCATATTCAGGGCTGACAAAACCACACGTGGAATGATATCGATTCAGATTTATTGGATATTTTAGCGACGACACATTTTATTGTGGTTTTGCAATTTTAGAACATATTTCAATGATATTAGAACAAATTAGACTTGAAGATATACAGAAAAAAATTAACTATCGATAATAAGTACTGGGTACAAATCAATGCATATATAATATAAATTGAATAGCTTTTAATTGGAAATAATAAATTTTTATTTAAAAAGAGTACATAAATCTAAAATATGAATGTCAAAAATTTCAATGATTATCGTGATGTAACCAAATATTTATTCCATAGATTTTTTTATTTCATCTATATATAAATTCTAAGCTACTTGTCATAGACGTTCTAAAATGAAATAAATTTTGGAAACATAAGTTATAAAAAAGGTAGGGATAATACCCATTAGGCAACATATCAAATGTTCATTTTCTTCGTTAGGTTTTCAATGACCTTGCATGATCTTCAGCATGCTTTGGCTTCATGTTTTCTCATTCGTATAATACAGGTCTTTTCAATATTCAAATTACCCTTTTTCTCTCACATCAGCCTTCGCAAAATCCTTTAACTTAGCACCTATTCTGCGTGACTTTTGTTAATTTAAAAAAAAATCTAATCTATGCTTAGATGTCTTTTTATTTATAAAAAAAAATATTTAAAAAAAAAAATTAATCGGAGAATAGACGAATCGTAATAATGAATAGATATTACACATTTATCTTCAATCTTCTTATTGTTTCATGGACATTTATATTATAAACATGATATTTAATGTTCAAGTAGATACTCTTTATATTAAATTATCTTTCAAAAAGTAAATATTCCCTTAATTATAATAATAATGATAGTTATCATCCGACGCATCTTCACGAAGAACGTTTAATTTAAAATGATTTATTTTCAATTTTGTGATTCTTCGCATCGATTTCATTGTGGTTTCATTTTCTCCCTTTTCGATTTTATGCTTAAATTTTGCTCTTTTTCTCTCAAATTTCGCTGGCACACAGTATCGGTAATATTTAATAACATCAATAATCATTTGACACGATTATATTCATTTCATCTTACCGTTGTCTCTTCTTATCCTACTTAAAATCCTAATGATTAATAAAAAAAATTTAATTGTATGAAAAAAAAGTTTCTTTAGATAGGTATCATTTAAATTTCGACAACGGTCATCTCAAAGAGCCCTGAAATACGTCACATTGGTAATTATAGGTTCTATGATCACAAAAGGATTGACTATAATGATATGAATATTTCTTAAATTCAATTATCAACTGCGCGAATAGTTTTTAAAATCTAAAATGACCTTTGCAAACGACACTCACTACAGTCGACACTCACCTTGAAAATTTGTATGGAGTTTCATTTCAGGGTCACACCTATGCAAAATAAAAGGTAACCGGACATCTTTGAACTGATAGTTACAGAAAGGTGTTCATCAGCTACCTTATATTTTACTGATGTCGATATTTTAACGATTTTTTCTTTAATTATGGATGACATTGATGTTCTGATGACATTTTTGAAGAGTATGTCGATTACATGAATGAAATAGACAGACCCGCAGCAATTAGGCGTTATTTACGCAACTTTGAGAACTCTGTCAAACTGTATAACGGCTGCGACTTCAAATCGAGGTTTCGCCTAGAAAAACAAACTAAAATAAACAATAATCCCTCTATTGTTTCCAAATTATGAACTAATTAACAATCACGACTTGCCATTCCTCCGATTATACAAATTGCGGTGGTGCTGCGTTTTTATTCGACGGGAAATTTTCAGGTACATATGTCCGATTCTTGTCGTTAATATGGGATTGTTTCATATTTCTACATATTCTTATTATTCAGTCGATACAATCTTATTTTAAATCGAGTAATCATACATTACTATTAAAATATTTTATTGACAATGATCTACAACGTATTTTTCAGATTATTGCTGGAGATCTCCACAAAATAAGCCATTTCTGAGGAATATTAGATGGAAAAGCGCGATTTCTCTGAGTGGTAGGATGCATCTTGCATCCACATTCTTATCATAAGCCCGAGCAGAGCCAAAAGAGAAATGTTCAGAAACAGGAAAGGCCACGCATGGAAATTTTGGACAGATGGCCAGGTTCCGCCTATGATTCGAGGATATTCTCAAACAGTAATTGTCGTAGAAAGTTTGAAGAGAGAAGGATTTCAGATACTTCCTCGGGAAGGGATACATCCAGTCGAGGTATTTATTTACTTCAATGTTAAATGCAAAAACTGAACCCGAAGAGAGGTACAACAGATCACAAATAGCCACACGTAACGTGGTGGAAAGGCTTTTCGGTCTGTGGAAAAGGAGATTTCCTCTGCCTTACGAGAAAACTACACAACGATCTCCCAAAAACAACCAATATTGTAACTGCATGTACCGTTTTACACAACATATGCATCGCATCGAGGGACCCACATTTCATTTTGCCCTTCGGTGTACACCAGTGTATACAAGCAACCAAGAATGCCTGGAAATTATACATTAAACAATCTGTCAGGCCGGCTGATAAAAATAGCTTTTATTGCGAGGCACTTTGTCTAATTTTGTTATGCACTTTAAATTTTTAATCGTATTATTTTCATTTCACATGCAATTCATAAAACTAGCATCTATAAACTTCATTCTAATGCCTGTGTAATGAATATGTTTTTTAAAGGATTCTTCTTTATTAATTTTTTCTGATATCCATCTTATCCAGTTATATAAATATTACATTAATCCGTTACAACGTAACTATAAACAATTGTACATACTTGTCAATTATTTTAATTCTTTTTTTTTTAAATTGTTCTATTTTCGAATTGTTCGAGGATTGTTACTGTAAACTCTTAACTTAAGGTATCCCCATAAAAAAAAGTCGCACGGTGTAGGTCCGGTGACCGAGGTGCCCAGAGTATGCCTCCGTACTTGCTGATTAATTTATTGGGAAAAATTCCCTTCAGCCTCTCTATTGAAACTCGTTGCAGTTTGTATGGATGAAACTGTAGTTTCATTTTCAAAATAACGTGCACTGTTGATTTTTTTATTGCAGTACAGGCTGCAATCTTCCTAATCGATTTACGCGGATTGTGTATACGCATATTGCACATGCGACGTTGATGGTCCCGGAGGAGTTTGTTTAACCATTGTCCCTTCTTGTCTGAACTTTTGAACCCAACACCAGATAAGTTGCGTGCTCGGCCCATCACTTACTCGTCGAATATTAAAATGAGTACAAATAGTGCGACGCGCACGAACCAATGAATCACCACACTTTAAATATTGCTCATCCGCGAACGCGCGGTGCGCTCCCGACCAGTTACTTATTGCAACTGAAAAGTCAGAAAATCACATACATCGAACAATACTCCTCCCACTTACCTCACCCTGATAGTTTACGAGCAATTACAATTTAATCTTGAAATTTTTGCGCTGGACACCCTATAGATGAATTGAAAGTGTAAAAAATTCTGATAAAAAAACTCTCGAATGAGTCGGTGACTACGTGTAAGTCCTAATATAGATATTTTATGCATATGCGTTGGTGTAATATTTTTGGGGGTGATCGCCAATAAGGGCTGACACAAGATTATAACTAGTGTCGCTACCGATCATAATAAACTTCGATGGAATAATAGAGCGTGGTCAGACTTAATTAGAGTTTAATTCTGTCGAAGGCAACCAGACTGTAAGTGAATATCAAAATATCGTTTCCATAAAGCGGATAAACATTACTTAAGCCAAATATATGATAACGATCTTTCAAACAAAAAACAATATTCATTATTTCCAGAGAACCCAAAGTCAAAATTACAGAAATGCGAGAACAATGAAATGAAAAAACAATGATGACAAGGAAGAAACGTCATTCTCTCGCCAAGGGACATTTTTTTACCGTGAAACTGCAAGTACAATAGTTCAGAATACATCAGGAAATCATCTTATTACTACATCAATGATATTAAATTGTATAATAATGAATAATAATGTAATTTTATCGCTCAATAAAATGTATATTATACACATGTACGTTAAATGAAAGATTAACAACATATTAGTTTAAACACGTAAGATCTACACGCTAAATGCTAAATCGTTTCTAAATATGACAGCTTATTGTGTTTTGTGATTGAAGGCCTTTTGAAGGTATCTTTACAAAATATATATTTCTTGTCAAGTTGCATCTACTTAACAGAGGTTTTACATTAAAAAATAAGAAATACCATCTGAAGATTCCGTAAATGAATATCTTTCATAAGTTCAACCATCAAACTTAGCATGATTAGTCAGCACTTTTAAACAGAAATAAACGGCTTTTGGGCCATCCCTTAATCATATCCTACAAAATATTATTTTTTTACATTCTATTCAGATAACTGAATATTTTAATTGGGCCGCTGATCACGAGTTACTAATCAAGTCAATGAAATATGAATTATATTGAATACGTCTCATCTGTTGACTCAGAAAAATGTTTATCTTAAACATACTTATATATTTTAGAATATTGATAAGATTACTTTAAGAGAATCGAGAATGCACGGAGAAAATCTAAGCAGGCCAAACAAAGAGTGTGGCTATATAGAGAAATTGACTCGCATTTCATAAGGCAAATTTAGTTAGGCAGACAAACAAGGGAAGGATCGACGGTGATAGGAGTTTAGGGGTATTCGCAGTAAATTTATGTATAAATAACTAAGAAAATATACATAACATACTTTGTATAGTGTATCTGCGTTTGGGATTGGTTAAGGTAGTAATATAAGGAAACTGATCAGTATCTAGAGCAGATAGAATTTGTTAAAACTAGAGAGTAAATCTTAAATGTATGCCAGATAATAGGGAAAACACATTAACATTGCCACAGTTAGTCAGTAAGATTACATCAAATAAGGGAGTAGTTCAAGGGTGCGTATTCTTACCATTGTAATTCAATATTTACTCCGAGTACGTTACGAGAAGAGTATTCGAAGAATGGCAGGAAGGTTTTACAGTCAGTGGAAAGAGTCACGTGGTAAATATATTTTTTTAAATACTCGTATGTTAATACAATGCTCAAAAATTATTTGAGTAAAGTTACTCAGTTCTAAGAGATAAATTACTCTTGCGTATCGTACGCAAAAAAATATAATGTTTAATTCACGTCATCCAAAAAATATTACAAATAAAACATCGCAAAAATAAGCCATATTATATTAAAATTAAAAAAATGATAGATTCATAGAAAAAAATTGCTTAAAAATATACGTAAATGTGTATTATAAGCTACATTACAAAGAAAAGTGTATTTTATGTACACGTGTTAAGAAATATAAAATCTATATTTTTATCAAATATATTTCAAAACGATATTAAATTTATGAAATTAATATTTTTCTCCTCTCTGATGTTGATTTCAAAAAGTGATGGATTTTTTATTTTACTTTTAAAATCAGCAATGTTATCTTTGTGGTTAAGATTCATATTTTTATTTTTTATCTTTGTTTTATTAACCACTAAAATGAGTTTAAATACATCTACCGGTTTCGAAAAATACCATTTTCTTCTTCAGGATGTCATAACTAACTAAAACATATATTGTTTCTTTGACAGAATCTATTTTAAAAAAATCTATTTTAAAAAAAAAAAATTTTTATTTATTTTTATTTATTTAGATAATTCCAAAAAAGTACAGAGAGTAGATAACGTTTCCAGTACACAATAATAGAGAACAACTCCAAAATGCATAAAATATTCCGAAGTATGGTTGGTCCTGACAGGGTACCTGAATAATATATAAAAAGTAGCGTAATATATAATTATGTAAATGGGTATAGAAAATGATTTGTTTTCCCTCATGCCCGCCTACCCTATGATAAGATATAATGATAATATTACTCATATATCCCATAAAATAAAAACTTTAATACCTTGTTTAAAGATGTAATCCATGCATTAGTATATAACATAGAAATTGTTACTTAACACGTGCAACACATTTATAGAACGAGTATTGAACTGCAACTGATCGCGTATGTTCTTCCATCAACGGAATAGATTACAAACAACTCAACAAGTGTATCATCTTAAGTAGATTTTAATTCTTAACAATATTTCTTTCCTACAAGGAAGAAGTCGAATTATTTTGCTTCAGCCATTATGTCACTTTTTTATAATGTATAATATACCACATATTCAGGGCTGAGAAAAAACTATACATGGAATGATATCGGTTAAAATTTATTGGGTATTTTAATGACACTTTTTATTGTAGTGTTGCAATTTTATAACATAATTCAATGATATTTAGATCAAATTAAACTTGAAAATGTACAGAAAAAATCTAACTATCAATTAAAAGTACTAGGTACAAACCAATGTAAATATAATATACATTTGATAGCTTTTAAATGTAAATAATAGACGTCTTATTTAAAAAGAGTACATAAATTTAAAATATGTAAAAAATTTCAATGGTTAATGTGGTGTAATGGTACCTAATGGTAACCAAATATTTTTTCGATAAATATTTTTTTCTGTATATCTATTTATAAGTTCTAAGCTACTTATCATAGACGTTCCTAAATGAAATCAATTTTATTAATTATATAAATATCATATTATCAAATATCATATATTGAAATATATACTCATATATATATATACGATTATACAATCATTAGGAGAACACATTCTTTTTGTGAAGTTGTAATTATTCAGAACATAGGTCTGTGATGTTTTAAATACTAATTTAATGTATTAATTATAAATTTATACATATAAAATCAATTTTGTCGAAAAATGTTGTTTTTCGTTACGGAGATTCGAACCTAGATTTCTATTTCCAATCCTATAACACAATTGGTAGTGTACTTCCCCGGATTGGAAATAGAGATCCAGGTTCGAATCCCGGTAGCGCAAAAACAATATTTTTTGACAAAATTGATTTTATACGTATAAATTTATAATTAATACATTAAATTAGTATTTGAAATAAATTTTGAAAACATAAGTTAAAATCTTATTAAAAAAAGGTAGGGATAATACCCATTTGGAAAAATATCAAATGTTTACTTTCTTCTTTATGTTTTCAATGATCTTGCATGATCTACGGCATGCATTAGATTCGTTTTTTATCATTCTTTTAATACAGGTCTTTTCAAGATTCAAATTACCCTTTATCTCCCTCATCAGCCTTCGGAAAATGCTCTCACTTTGCACCTATCCTGCGTGTGTCTTTTGTTCATATACAAAAAAAATCTAATTTATGTTTAGAGGTCTTTTTATTTATAAAAAATAAGATTTGTAAAAATAATATGTTAATCAGAGAATAGGCGAATAGTAATAATTAATAATTATTACGCATTAACCTTCAATCTTCTTGTTATTGGTTCATGGACGTTTATATTGTAAACATGATATTTGATATTCAAGTAGATACTCTATCGCATAATAATAATGATAATTGTCATCCGACGCATCATCACGATAAACGTCTAATTTAAAATGATTTATTTCCATTTTGCGATTCTTCGCATGGATTCCATTTTTTCCACATTCGATTTAACGCTTAATTTTTTTTTCCTCTTCTCTCAAATTTCACCGGCATAATAGTATCAGTTATATTTAATAATACATAATTTGACACGATTATCTTTATTTTATCCTACTGTTATCTCTTCTTATTCCATTTAAAATCCTAACGATTAATAAATTATTTTTAATTGTGAGAAAAAAAATGCATCTTTAGGTATCATTTAAATATCGACAACGGTCATCTTAAAGAGCCCTGAAACGCGTCATATTGATATGTATAGATTTTATGATCATAAAAGAATTGACCATAATGATATGTTATTATCTTTACAAGGTCTTTGCAAAATTGGTTGATGATATTTTTCGTTACACGCGATTCAATTTTTTTTTTGTTGTACATACATAAGTACGTACCTACATACATCCCATCACACAATATTACATCAATTAATTTTTTATTAATTCCTTACGAAAAGGAGAATGACCGTGTATGTGCGTGTTATTCATATACCTACTTTGTATAAAAATGTACCTTTTATTATATCACGTGGTTAATCTGGGAAATTAAAAAAATAAAAAAAATAAAAATTCACTTGCAATATTAAGTGAATTTTTAAAAAAATTAAATATTTTTCATTAATAAAATAAATATATTTTATATATTTTTAATAAAATAAAATAAAAATATATTTTTATAATAATTTATGAAATGATACAAATTCAGTAGACATTAACAAAAAGCAATCGGTTTCGTCGATTGCTTACTGCCTAGGCCTTGTGGGCGGCTATTGGACATTGATTAGAGATGTCCCAGAACAGAATTTCAGGCTACAAGCAAAGTGAATGCGCACTGATTTACGCCACTATTTCAGTATCTCATGTAGTAAATTCAATTCCTATATATTTTTGTTATTTTGTTTGTTTTATTTTGTGTTATTGGGGATTGATTTAATGAAAATGAATTTAATTTATATTCTAGTAGTATGATACTATTGAAATTTTGCTTTTCACCTTTATATATAGAAGAACAAATTGTGTATCTTCAAAACTAGAGCTAATAAAAAAAATATACTATCAGATTTTATCAGTTTTTTTCTCGCCGAAGTTAGTAATTTTGTCTACTTTTATTCAGGAAACAAATTAAAATATTTTTTGGTTGTGTTGTGTTACTTGCTGCTAGACCCTGCGGGTGACTAGTGACAATTGGTGATTATTATGCGGTCAGGGTCTCATTGGCTAACGCCAATCGCTTGCTTACAGCTAGGACCTGCGGGCGTCAATAGTGGCTGCTACGCGGTCTTTGGTGACCGCTACGCGGTCAAGGTCTCAATAGAATAGTAAGAACAAATTTATTATTTTTTAACAAAAGAATAACCATGGGAATGGGTTCAATGATGTTTCCTACAAAAACAATTTTATTTTAATATTAATTTTATTTATTTGACGTTTCCTACAAAAACAATGATTCCCGATTGCGTATGATTAAAAGAAGCGTATATTCAAAATATGTTTACATAGAAAATAATCTTGACAACAATATCCCATCGTAATGTTAATTAACCGATCAAATTATCACAGATTGACGTGATTTTAAAGGATTCTAAATTCAACAAACGTGTTCTGAATATAATGAATTTTTTTTTTTATAAACTAAGTTAAGGCGGATACAATAGAAAGTAACCAAATTTCGTAGACTTGAATATAAATTGGACGAGGGCATCTGGCAAAGGCTTGTGACAACAATAAACTTAAATTGAACAAAAATGATTACATAACCTTGAAATCTGCAATCTGAGAAACCTCTCAATCATGGCTCACCCGATATATAATCCTTGCCTACGGATTACAATCCTGGCTAGTCCGTTATACAATCTTTGCCTACTTACCGATCCTCCATAATTATGTAACGGGAATTTCAATGGTTAACGCATACGTTACAATAGGTACGCAATTAAGTTGTGCCTCTTCCCAGGAAGAAAAATAGAATTTGATTAGATTAACGTGATGAACGACCCTATGAATTATCAGCCATCAGCTTTCGGCACCGCATCTATGACAGAAATACTAGAAATAATAGAAAGGCAGCTAGCGACAATTTGTCTCTACGGACAGTGTAACCCGACGTTCGCGCATATTCAGGGATATACATACTTCTAATGTGGAGATCACGAAAAATTAATCCTAAGTGAATAATTTCGTAAAAAAAAAATCTTATTTTCTCGTGCTTTCTTTAAAACTGCAGTAGATGGCTATGTATCCAACATATTATGAGTGTTGTAGTAAGTAAATGAATAGAAACTAAATAATTATTTTTAATGATTTCTAGTTTTATCAAAATATCGCGAGAAATAATAGCTTTATTTTATTTTATAAATTAGTCATTGAATTATTAGATATAATAAATAATATTTTTCTGGAATTAATATACAATAAAAAACATGATTACTCAGAAAACCAGCTGCCGGTATATTTATATTTCTTGGAATGTATTGTTAAGTCGTGTCGTCAGACGTACAGTAGAAAATAATATGATGCATGAATGAGAATAGTAGAAGCCGGCCGCGTCTAGCGCACTATCCAAAGTAACTATGTTGCAAGGTTCAGTAACTAGTAGATAATAAATAACAAAACTAATGACCACCCTGTACCCTTCAATTTCCGTCTTTTCTCACAGGACCTTAACAAATTAAATAAATTGTGTCTTGTAAATGATGCATAATATGAATGTATCTATGCCTTAAACACCATGTATAAATATGCTTATTTTCGTGCCTTATTCGTTACCTTATTTACTGTCACCCAAAAAAATTCTACAGTCGACTGTCCAAGAGTAGATTGAGCAAACCTCAGGTTCTTCAGTTGTGATGTTGGGCTTCTTTCAGGACCCTGATTTCTAGCAATCTTTCCCTATATAATGTTCGCTAACAAATTTCCATATCCCATTACAAATATCATGATCATACTCTTTTTTAGCATTCCTATAAGTCTATCAAATTCTGGATAACGCTCTTCCGAATATATTTAATTTCATTACCATATTTAAAATCCAAATTAACAATATTATGGTGTTACAGTATGTAAATGATTATACATGTGAAATATGGCTATAAGTAATTATCACCATTTTCTTCTTCCATGTCCAGTATACATAAAATTTGTATCTGTTTTATTTCCAATATAATCAAATAAGAAGAAAAAAACATTTCTTTACAACATTTTTTATACATTATCGTTTTTTCTTTGTGTACGATCAAAATTACGAAATATTGATCTAGTGGATTTTCGTTTCATTTTGTGTTTTACCTTGTCCATAGTTGACGTTTGACACCTTCACCGTCGGGAAGTTCGTTTCCTTCACGTCCGAGGGCTGCCCCGACGGACACATGAGTATAAGGGAAGAGGGTCTACCCTCGCCGCAGGGTCAGTGGTGCGGTTCGGCTTGGGGATACACCGTCTACTACAGCGAGAGGGCGAGTCTCAACCTAACGCTCAGACTCGATCGACTAAGTCAACAGGTAAGACTAACTTAATATTTTTTTAAAAGCGTATTCCTTATGTAATATTATCGCATATTTCTCATTCCTTTTTATCTTATAAAGCATATATAGTTTTTTAAACCTTTTGAGATACTCGTTCGTATCTTAATACATTAAATATTTTTTTATATAAAAACTGTGTTTATTCATCACATACTTATTTATTTAAAGTTTTGTATATATGGGTAATATAACAATGGGTAAACCAATGAGGCAAACATTTTACATGGTTAATCAATAATCTGTAGTTATACATACATTTAACACAGTTGATCAGCAGATAATGACCCGCATCCTAAGGTTATCGAAAAGTATATCCGAGCTTGTTCTTATTGGTAGTTTAAATATCGCCTTCAGTAATGTTTTTTGCATTATTACCTGAGGTTTTAGAGCACTTTTAGAGCCTACTATCTCATATTCAATGATGGATTAGGAGGCTGGGGCGTTATATATTATCATTAGAACCATGATATTCTTGATGTTTTTCAACATCTATATCTATTTTTTTATTCCTTTGCTCGTCATTTCTACAAATGGGTTTAATTTTAGAATAAGGTCAATAATCATTCCCAATTTTATTTCGTTTGCGCGTTTTATTTTTGAACATGAAACATGGTTTTACAATGGTAAATGTAAATGGTTAATGGTAAATGGTTTTACATGGTAAACAAATGGTTTTAATGTTTTTCATCACAGTCGAGTAGTTTAACCCTTCCCTAACCATGCTGTAACACCGGTCTACCGCCCCAATGAAAATTAATATTTTAACTTCCCTTAAAAAATCATTTACGCTTAGAATAGAATAGTGATTTGTAGAATTCACTTTATAACTAATTATGTAAAAGTAATTCTTTTTCAAATCAATCCCATGTTAAATTGCTACTTTGGAAGAAATAGAATTTGCAGTAAGACAGAAAAAGATTAAACATTAGTTTCACAGTGAAAAGAATAACAAATATATGAATATAATTATATATCCTTCTCATTAATTCAATGAAGAATATTAAGAAGGAATATCGTATTATATAGAACTTGAATACATAATATTTATGAACTACAATTTTTTTTTTACTTTTAATGTTTGATATTTAGAGGAAATGTATGACACTAACTATTTTAAAGCCATTTAAGCTCGTAAAACTATTTTTTCTTATTAAAATTTAAATACTTGACGGTAATACGAGTTGACAGCATAGGTGCTTACGAATATTTTCTATCACGGTATGGTAAAGGTTAAGATTGCTCGGTGGCTGACCTCGGTGCACGCTGCTGACGGCCACGTGTCCCGTTTTGTCCACATTGAGCATAAGCGAGTGTTTTTATCTAGCCACATTTTAATTCTCCTCATAGCAACCTTAGTTTATTTGTAGGCGTTTTCCCGTATGTTTGATTTTATTAGAATAGTATCGTCGGCGAATCTAACAGCATGACTTTTCTTGGTTAGATCACATAGTTCATTTATATATATTATAAACAAAACTCGACCCAAAACGCTTCTTTGCGGTATTCCATATTTATAATAATATGAAGTATTATTAAGGAGAACACATTCTTATTGCGAAGTTGTAATTATTCAGAACATAGGTCTGTGATGTTTTAAATACTAATTTTTAATGTATTAATATATATATATATAAAATCAATTTTCTCGAAAAATTTGTAGATGGCTTTCAAATAATAGAACGACGGATGTATTAATTGGAAAAAGTGTAACATATAGGTTCGAAAATTTGTCTTGAAAAATACTGACGCTATAACACAATTGGTAGTGTACTTTTCCGGATTGGAAATTGAGATCCATGTTCGAATCCCGGTAGCGCAAAAACAATATTTTTCGACAAAATTGATTTTATATGTATATATTTATAATGAATACATTAAAAATTAGTATTTAATATGAAGTGTGTCGCTTGTCGTACCGTATTCGAACACGTTCACTTCTCTGGCTTTTGATTCAATTAAATGATTTATTACCGACAATTGCAGTATCCATTTCTTTTTTAATTAGTCGTAAGATTTGGTATCAAAGGCTTTTTTGAAGTTTACAAACTTCACTTTATTAACATGTTTTTTAATAAATTTTGTAACTGATGCTATTGCATCGGATGTGCTTTTTTTCAGTTTTCCGGAAACTGAATCTTGTATATGAGAAGATTTTGCTTGATTATACAAATTTATAGATAATATTTTGTTAGTTGTTCTTTGAAAACTTTTTCAATGATTTTAGTTAGAGAGTTTAATAAAGTTATTGACCTATAATAATTACATACTTTCTTTTTATTTTGTTTCTTGTGGATCGTTATTATGACACCATGAGTATGATGGAAAGGTATCCTAATCAACGTTTTTATTTATTAGGTATTCTTATAAGTTGAGTTCATTTTGTAGTTATTTCAATATATTTACCGATAAGCCGTCTGGTCCAGAGGCAGTGTTTAGTTTAAGATTAGCTATGATTGTCTTCCTTTTTACAAATTACAAATAAACATTACATTTAACAAACCAATTTATATTTTGTTGTTGATTCATTATATTTGGTTAATTTATTTAGCAAAATCTTCTTCCATGTAAGTGAAGTAATAGTTTTAAATATAAAAAATAAAATAACGATGTGTATGATAGAATCAGAGCTCGTTTCATTCTCAAAACTGTATTGTCGTACTGTACTTTCGAGACGTGTTTCCGAGACAAATGTATACCTACGAGTACCATTATAACACGTGCCAAAGTTTCATTAAAACATTTGTATTATGGAATATATGATATGTTATATTATTTGTAGAATTTTGCTAATCCTTCATAAATTTCTGCGATTGCATTACACTGTAGAAAAGTTCTCCCTAGGAAAATATACGAAGGTGTCTAAAGTATTATGATGTCTACCTGTATTACCGTCAGACACCCCACCCGCGTCTCTTCCGACATCTTCATGAAATATATCTTTATCACGTGGAAAACACGGAGAATATTTCACGAAAGGTAGATAAAAGACACATGAATCCTTCACACACGTTTGACGGGAAGTCTGAAAATTATTTCTTCATTCGTTTCATGTCTGATACTCGTTATAATTATTAATTTTCAAGTGTGTATTATATTAATTATTTTGCGACTACTATGAAATAATTGTCACTAATCATGTATCACTTATCGCTATAAGTGATACATGATTAGTGACATGCAGATGGAATGCGAAATCTGCATTTTCTATCAACCTTATTGCAAAAATAGATTAAAATATCCAGTAATGAGATTTATTCGTCAATTCCAATAAACTGTCACTAGGTTTGACGTTTCATGATAGATTTATAGATATAAGATAATTGTATGATATAATAGTCGATTAATCTCAGTCATGCATAATTTCAAATATTTTAATAACGTTTTTAATTATTATTCTGAACGGTCGCAAGTCAAGGTTACGTCAACCAGATATAATGACATTTGTTCACGGGAGAGATTTTTGAGTCTAGACAATCTCTGAGATACGGATTTTGCTCCCATGAAATGTTTTGGAGTCAACTCTCGGCTTTTCTATTCTCCGTGTACACATCATGTCTCAGAGATCGCCGCCTCACGCCTTACTTCACGCTCGTGTGTTAAACGTTAAATGTCATTGTCGTCATGTTTGTCATTTGGATGATTTATAATCTCCCCAATAGCAGTTTAATCGCATTATATCATATAAATGTATGTAATTTTACGCCATATGTTAATATTGATGTTTAATGACTTATATCTAACTTTCATAATAGATAGTTGTATGAATCTATGATAATTTTAGGTGATATCCATATGCACGTATCAAATCGCTGTACAATGGTTTGATTTTATGTCTCTTTCGAACAATTTCAAGCTGATCTCTGATTTTTATCTCATCACGTGTACATGGTATTGAGATGAATCTCAACTAAATCTCTGGAATTGTCTCTTTCCATCCACATGGACCTTAAGAAAAACAAAAAACACAATGTGCTTATCAACTCATAGGATACCAATTTGTCAAACGCGTCTACATACACTGCAATATTCACGGGGTTTACTACTTACTACTATACAGTGGCGTAGCTGCATAGTAGCGTAGCCCCCGAGCAGCATGGGCAACTAGCGCAGCCAGGGGTTTGAATTTGTACATGTTTAACAATCTTTGTTAAAATCTGTCGATTTTTACGAAATTCAAACGATTTTTTACTAAGGTCATACTTTGAATTCTGGTCAGTCACGAGTTTGCCTATCAACCCTCCAAGGGATGATATTGACTTTTAGGAAAACCTGTATAATAATTAATGTAACTGTTAATTTTAAACTTATATATTATGAACATTGATATAATTATTTATTAATGTATATTTTTAAAATATGTTTTTTAATTTACCATATTTTATAGTTTTAAATATGGCTACACAAAGGTGCTTCTGTCGTTCAGTAACTTCTGTCGACCGAAAACATGCTCTGCCATTACTCCAGCATTCCGTAGCTTCTTTGTATACAGTCGGGTAGTCGTGGTTGGCGGTGCCGCGTGCCGAGGGGTACCTGGTTCAATGAAGAAACGACTATTAATGATGCTTCTGAGGGCATTCTTGACTTGTGGCGAGGCAAATAGAGTCGTCCGTACCTAGCTCGCACTGTATGTGAGTGTAAATATGATGTTCTGTCTCATATATGCATTTCTTACGGGATAAAATGAATATATTTATGAATAAAGCAATGTCAATACTTACCGTTTTACTAAATAATTCACAGCTTTTGCATACGTAATCATTATACCACATATTCGGAGGGATATATACACGTATATTTAGGATAGAATTAAAACAGTAAAATAAAATTTTATATAATTTTAAAGATATTCTGTAATTTGATCTACAATTTTTAATGATAGTAATTCACACCAATCTATTTTCCTTTTTATGTTTTTAATTTATTTTTTTTAATTTTGTTTTATTCCATTATTCTTATTTTGAAAATATAACTTGAATTTCCGTTACAAAATAGCCGTCACGGATAAACCTAGATTGGATGTAAAATAACATAACGTTTTCCTGTTTGAAGAAGAATATTATTATTTACCTAACTATAAACTGTCAACTGTCGACGTCATCCGTTTGGTCATCTAGCACTGATTAGATTTCTTTGAAATTTAAAAAATATATATCAGAACTAATGCTATGTCATAAGTAAAGCCTTGAATAAATAAAAGGTGAATGTATTCAGAGTAAATGATCAATCATACGTGCATGTTAATGCAACGTTGATCGTAGCAGTCAACCGGGATATAATAAATAATGCATGGCGGTGGAGTATTGATGGATCCAATAAAAGGGGATATTCGTCAAACACATGAAATTACTTAAATAACAGCAACTGAAAAATTGCCTCAACAATGGTTTAACAGTTCACGAACGTGACTGAGAAAATGTGGTTATGACACGAGCTGTACTTCAAGTTAGATAAGTTCGGCGTTATATTCTATCTGTCGTATCTGCGGCCCTCGTAGTACAGTGGGTATGACACTGCCTTCTCATACCAAGGGTTTCGAGTTCTATTCTCAATGAGGACACAATATATCAATGTGATTTTCTTAAGCTTGTATTTTTACGTGATGTGTTTCACTTGTTATTGGGTCTCATGGCCGGTAATAAAGTTAAAATTTTAAAATATTTTTTTTAATTAAACGATTAATAATTAAATGAGTAAGAAGTAGGTAAATTAAAGTGTCATTTTCCATTGAAATGTATATATGTGACCTTTTCTGATGTCACATTTTTCAAAACAGTAAATAAGTCAATTGTCAGAAATTTGAAAAATGAAACATTGTAATGTTGTAAATATGTAACACTCGGTACCGACTGGAAATCGTTCCACTCCAATAAGATTACACAAATATTGACCCAATATATGATTCAATCGGGTAGAGAGCAATCAGAAGCATGGCTATCCAACATTCTAACATAATAATTATACAGTGCCTACATTAATAATGCACTAGTTCTACAACATAAAATTTTTATTTAAAAAAAATATTTTTCTTTTTTTTTATATCTATTTTTATTTCTGTCAAATCTCTATTAAATAATACAACAACTGCATGAAAAAAACTGGCTACTTTAACACAGACTTCAGTCTAGCAAAGTAGCCAAGACAACGCTGTATATATCAGAGGTGGAGTCTACTCCTTCCCATACAATAAACTACGAGTTTTTAATTGCAATATAATTGTATCTTATTGTATCATGTTGTATTATAATATATTCACCTCTGCTACAACAAATATATGTATGTCAATGAAGTCGAAATAAATCAATTTAAATTAGCAGTTATATTTGTGACACGACTATTATGTAGGTGGGTAATCAAAATATCATAATATTTATTTTTAAAGTTGAAACATCAAACTATTTGTATTGAGGTTTCAAAATAACGGTTTTTATATAATGTTTGCGATGTTTAATTAATATGGAAGAAGATCCTGTTCTGTTTCCAAAACGCCGTTCCAGGACGGGTTTTGAACACTGGTGTGTATTTTAATAATGAGCGATGATATTTCACTACGTTTTCCGAGAATAACTCTCATCATATTTCTAAAATGTATATTGAAATGCTAGTGAACAAATAAATTGTAATATTATGTATAATAACAAGGCGCACATTTGATTGAAGTATTCCCGATTGTGAGCGCGCTCTCACAAAGCTCCCCCTCAGTCTGGGACTGAAACTTTTGACATTTTCCATACAATAAGATCCTCTTTTGGTACTTTCTTATATTAATAGGTGATATGGGAATTCGTATTACTCCACGACATACTGCGGGGCGCAGCGGGTCGCTTCCACTTCGGGGAGACGCGCGACGTTTTTATCGTAATTTATGAGTGTTTGTAAATCCTTGAAAATTTGATATGAAACAGTGAACTTGCGCGCGCGCGAGTTTGCAACTTCTTTGAGTGCACGTACAGCAACACAAATAGGAAGCGGCCGAAATTCATGTTTGTTTATTTAAAATAAAATTATATAATACAAATTATTGATTGAGAATAATTTTATAAAAATGTAAAAATGTATATTTTATAACAAAACAAAACCACATGGATTTAAATATTTCTCCCGACTAAGCAAAAAACAATAAATAAATATTCTTAAACAATTATAACAATATATTTCAAAAAAGGCAATATTTTAATAAAATACAACGTTAAAGCGACAGTGTATGTATCATAGGTGCCATTTTTCATTTCTGGTCACGTAGGAACAAGTGCACCATGCTTCGACCAGTGGCATGCACTAGACTTAGACTTGTGCTATTTATAACAAAACTGTAGATGTACCATGATCTGTATTTTCACTAGATATTGTATTCTTCTGATCTTCTCGATCTTTCAGAAGCATTTTGAAGATACGTTATATATCAAATAAAGTGTATACTTTTAAAAATTAGCAATATTATCTTTGTGTTTAAAATTCATATTTTTATTTATTATCTTTGTTTAATTAACTACTAAATTGAGTTTAAATACATCTACCGGTTTCGAAAAATACCATTTTCTTCTTCAGGATGTCATAACTAACTAAACCATATAATATTGTTTCTTTGCCAGAATGTATTTTTAAAAAATCTATTTTACAAAATAGTTTTTTTTTTTTTTAATAACAATAATATATGTTTTAGTTAGTTATGAAGAAGAAAATTGTATTTTTCGAAACCGGTAGATGTATTTAAACTCAATTTAGTGGTTAATAAAACAAAGATAATAAATAAAAGTGTATTTTAAATTTATTTCGCACAAATTATAGCAATGAATAACTATTTCAGTTCTTGGATAAACTGTACAATATTATTGAAATTTTTATTCCAGATATTTTACTGAATTGATAATACAAAAAATGTTCGCTAAAAATATTGAATTAACTAAATGTGTAGGGTTAAAAATTAAAGGTATTTTAAATAAAAAAATAATCACTATTACCATATTCTTTTTTATACCCTTATCTTAGGAGGGTTGGAGGCCCATAATCTCAACAAGGCACTTCCATTTTTCTCTATCAAGATCTTGCGTCGTTTCTGCACTTGTTAACGAATCAAAATCCAATCTTGATTGTGATTATCATGCACGTCTTTGTTGCTGATCATCTCAGATTAGTCTGGGGCCTTCATCATACATATCTTCCAAATCTACATCGTAGTTATTTCTCTGTCATTCGTAAAACGTATCTAAGCCACCTTAATTGAGATTTCTTTATACGTAGATGGAAGGGCACTACGCCAAGGATCAGTACTTCTCACTAATGGTTGACGCACTGCGATGATTGCTCGTACATTGACGGATTGTGATTACTTAATTTACAAACAAGATTATTTAAAATTGTGACGTTTGTAATTTATTGTAAATTCAGTAAATTTGGCACAATTAAATTCAGGAGGTATGGGACTTATCCACGAAGCCTAATGATATAAAAAAAATCTCTAAAATGGGAGATTCTGTCTGATTTATGTAGTGAGAATTAAATAGAAACCTTAAATTATTGATTCTTCCGAATCCATATTGGATTTTAAAAAAATGTATTTCTACTTTAAAAATATCGTTCTTTGATATCGAATTATGTGGTTTTTGTGCCATCTTAAAAATATATTGCACGCAAATAAATAAAGAAATATATGCTTTTAAAATTAGATTTGATGGTTTCCATGAAGTAAATTAAATTAGATTTTCATAGAAAGCAATAAATACAAAAAGAGTTTACTTATATATACATAAAGAGGAAGATATAATGTAAAATTACATGTGAAAGAGAAAGACAGAATATAATAATAATATAAGTGCACTCTTTTTGTATTTATGATTAGTTTTAAATACGTCCTGATGAAGCTTGAGATAAGCGAAACCGGTTGACGTATAATAAATTTTGTGGTTTCATACAAAGTGATTGTTATTTTAATTAGTATAAATAGAATTATTTTTAATTACAAACGTGTATGTTCCATGATGGGTAGACATAAGATGTCAATAAAATACCGTATAAGTCATTTAATATACTTAATTAAAAAACTTTAATTTATTAAGTATAATTATGTAATGTTTAAGTTTAACAATCCGGTAATTATTTAAAATAAATTCCGTTTTAAATAAACCTACTCATTTTCTACGTTTTACTAAAATTGGCCCGTATATCCCCACTCTGCCCTCCTACTGATTATACCTGTAATATTGAAATAAATTATAATTTTCAATTTACGTAATATTTGAGTACCGAAAAATAAATGGCTTGTACATAATATGTATTTGCGCTGCTTATTTAGTCTCTCATCAATTGTTACGATTCACAAATCACTGAAGGTACATATATGTGTACGCACGTGTAAAGTTGCCCGACTGCCTCATGAACTACTCACGGCAGCACCTTCCGCGTGGTTGGGTTTAAATTAATTTAATTGCAGCCATCTCTCACCGTGAGTTATTGGACGGAGCGCACTGCAAGCAACCTATTCCTAATTGCCGAGGAGCGGAACTAAATCCGAAACCGGATGGGGAGCAAAAACGAGTAAATAGCACAACTCTATTCAATGATTGATTTTCCTATGATCCGATTCATTTTAAATTATTTTTATCTATCATCGAACTATTTCAGTTATAATAATTCATTTTGTAACGCATATAATAATCCCCGGAGCGATTAATTGTCTCAGCGAAATTGCGGTAATCAATACGTAAAATAGTTTTTATAAAATGTATTTTTAATACGGCAATTCCTTATTATATTTCTTTAATAATGCACCATGTAGTGTACATTGTCATTATTTCCAGTAAGAAAAACAAAATATTAGTAAAATGAATTATACATATGTACACCTAGAGCTATTTTAAATTAACGTGGACTTAAAGAAATGAAATAATATATGGACAAATAAAATGGAAGGTAAAAAAAATTAACTTGAAATCTCAAGTGAATACGATATTTTATGTAAAGCCATTTTGACCTGCAAATATTGGACATCAGTGACATCAAAGATTATAAATGAATATTAATATTCATTATTATTTTTTGCTAATCTGTTCTGTCATATAGCGGATGTTTTAAAGAAAAGGGACACTAACAATGGATACAGATGCAATAGCAATCAAGCGCAATATATTATATATTGCCTCATTCATACCAAGACCTTATATATATATATTTTTTTTAAATATGAATTAAATATATTAATTATAAAGATATACATATAAAATCAATTCTATCAAAAAATATTGTTGTTGCGCCACCGGGATTCAAACCTGGATCTCTTTCCTAACCGGGAAAGGTGCTTTATCCAACTAAGCTACAAATGATGGAAACGATTAAATGTATTAATATCAAAAAGGTAACATATAGGGTCGAAAATTGTCGCTAAAAATGTTGTCGCTGTAGCTTAGTTGGATAAAGCACCTTCCCCGGTTAGGAAAGAGATCCAGGTTCGAATCCCGGTGGCGCAACAACAATATTTTTCGATAGAATTGATTTTATATGTATATCTTTATAATTAATATATTTAATTCATATTTAAAATATCACAGACCTATGTTCTGAATAATTACAACTTCACAATAAGAATGTGTTCTCCTAAATAATATATGTTTTTTATTGCAATATAATATAAGTAGTCGTATATAAAAGGAAATTATGACGCGCTAGAAACTGTACATGTTAATATTTTCTGTGCCTATTTCTTTTATTTTGCCTTATTAGTACATATTATAAAAGTACACAATCTTCTTAATTAGTATGTATCTGACACAGTGAAATGTAAACAATATATTTAAAAATTAAATTTAATTAACATACAAATTATAAAATAGAATAACCAAAAATATTAAATGATTATTATAATATATATAACAAAATTGAATAATAAAATATATTAAATAATTTTAATAACAGAAATATCTTTAAATGTATGACATCGTTCTTTAAGTTTTTATTTTAAATTTATACCACTTTTTTTAAATATAAGGCGGTTTCTCTAGATCACGCGTAGCCTATGTGGGAAATCTACATAATAATATTAGTATTGTAAAAAAAATATGTTTACTAAACAATAACTATGATGACAATCGCTAATGCTAGTATTCTACTTATCTCTCACTTTCTTGGTCGAAATGCTCATGACATGGCATCGTGATACTCTATTCTGCTTCTACAGCGCAAACAGCTTGCCTCCACTCTTTGCAGTCTTGGGCCTTGTTTAGTGCGACGTGTAGCGAGGCTCCGATTATTTCTCTGACACCTGTCTCTATTTCTTCTAGCAACATGCCCAAAGTATGAAATAATTATTTTCCTGCATGTTGTGGAGAGCCAATCTTTACTGTTGAGTTACTGAATAATGAAGATATTCGTTCGTTTCGAAGTCCAATAAATATATTATTCATTGCATCCATATTAACTAATTTTGACTTAGTCCATTAAAAAATTAAATATTTTAGATGTCTTCTAAATTTACTTTTATTCACATTAAAAAAAATATAATATCAAAAGCATTCATTTCAAAAAAAAATTCTTAATGCCAATTTTTGACAATTTATCTTTCTGCATTTCTAAAAAAATATTTTTGATGTATTTTTTATTAATTATGAAGATATCTTCCAAAACAATTGATTGACACACGGCGTCTATAGGTTAAGTCAAATATTTTTGTTTTATCCTTAAAGAGGGAAATAATATGTTAATGTTAAATATTTGTGCTTAATTGATATTTCACAACGTAATTAATCTCGTATAATATTAATATTAATTCTGAAATTTCTTGTTATTTTAAAAATATGAAATTATTTTTTCTTTCCTGGGAACAATTATTATATTAATGTTATAAAATATTTCACAATTTTTATTTTTATTTCACAAAACAATTTAACATATAATCAAATATTTACCCTAAATTATAAATAATTAAATAAGCAGTTTACAAAGCGATTTTCACGAAAATAGTTTCCTTTTTATTGACGTTTTTTGCACCACGTGATGATTTATTATAGGGTGTATTGCCTGTTTAAAAAAGGGAGACAAAGAAGATGATGTATTACAATAAATGGTTACAAACACTTGTTTCCGATCCCTGCCCACCATATTTGCATTCGTTGGTCTCGTGCGCGCGTGACGTTGCTAGGCAATTGAGTTTCATCCGGGACCTGAAAAGATAACGAGATATTCTATGTTGAAGGAGAAGATAGTGTCAATACGTTTTTTATAACAAAGGAAAATTGGATAAATCTTATAATTCTTATAAACGTTTACCGACTCACCGTGTCCAAAAATTGAATATAAATACAAATTCAGTTTTGTGTTTGACGCTTTTTTACGTATACCAATTTGAAAGGAAACTTTTTAAGCATAACGGTGAAAACTGATGCGTTATGTCTTAGTGAAGTGTTAATTTCCTTAAAAATATGAAATATATTTTATTAAAGATTCTGGTAATTTAATAGTAATTTAATAATTATACCCGTTATTAACTGCTATTTTTTTAATTGTATTCAATTCAATATTGAAATTGGATGTTGACAAATTATTTTCAATTTAATAATATAATGTATAATCAAACAGAGGGTCTTCCTATGGGAGCACCCACGAGTCCACTAATAGCAGATATTTTTGTAGATAATTTGGAGAGGAATATTTTTGATTGTGATTCTCCTTTGTTAAAAAATGTTTTGTTGTGGAAAAGGTATGTGGATAATATATTATGTATTTGGTCAGGTTCACAACGTCAACTAACTACATTTTTAAATTTCCTTAATTCATTTAATAATAAAATACAATTTACTTTAGAAATGGAAAATAATTCGACCCTAAATTTTTTGGACCTAACATTGACTAAAAAAATAATAAAATTGAATTCAAAATTTTTAGAAAACTAACTTTTACAGACACTATCATACACAATGAATCTAATCATCCATTATCACACAAACATTCAGGGTTCCACTCCATGATACATCGTTTAGTCAATATTCCTATGTCAACATCCAATTTCAATATTGAATTGAATACAATTAAAAAAATAGCAGTTAATAACTGGTATTTTGGTGGTTTGATAGACACTATTTTAAAAAATAAATTATAAGAATATAATAATCAATTTTTATATAAATCACAGATAAAACATAATGATAATAATGATTATTGGCGTAGGATTTTATACATAAATAATTTTTCGAATCAAATATCTAAACACCTACCACGAAACATTAGACCGGCATTTTATACAAATAATAATATAGGAAATTTACTCATAAATTCTAAAGATAAAGATGATAAATTTAACAATTCTGGTGTCTATAAACTAAGTTGCAAGGATTGTGCTGCATTTTATATTGGTAAAACGGGTAGAAATTTTAATATAAGAGTAAGGGAGCATTTGAGATGTTTGAACAATAGTGGGTTTTCAGAATTTGCTAATCATTTGATAGAAAATGGTCATGATTTGATAAAAAATTGGGATTGCCAATTTTGCATATAAACGGTGTTGGTCACAAATTAAATAATTTGGAATCGTTGGAGATAAATAAAGCGTGTAAAACTAATCAAAAAATTATAAACAACCAACTAAATTTAACTACGAGTCCCATTCTAAAAATTTTTCCTAAAAATTATTCGAGTAAATTTGTATTAAGTAATGATTTGAGTTAGGTACTAAAAAAAAAAAATTTTTTTTTTTTTAAAAATAGATTTTTTTAAAATAGGTTCTGTCAAAGAAACAATATATGTTTTAGTTAGTTATGACATCCTGAAGAAGAAAATTGTATTTTTCGATACCGGTAGATGTATTTAAACTCATTTTAGTGGTTAATAAAACAAAGATAATAAATAAAAATATTTTGTAAATACTTCATATTTCATAAAAGGGCCCTTGAAATACAAAATATTAAAATTTGACATACTTTACTGATAAAAAAGATTTTTATTCTTTAAAATTTATTGAATTCGAGTTACCAGTGTTATTTAATTATGGTGGCGATATTTTTTCTGGTTTTCAAAACTCACCAAAGAATAAAAAATATTAAACTATTACATAACCACCTTTCCGTTCATTTCACACTTTTCGCCAACCTTCTTTGTATTATCATTTTTTTTTGGTTAATTGTTAATGATGAATGATTACATGGTTTTCATATTTTTGAAGTTTTTAGTTTCTTATATTTTTTATTAATCTTGACATGATACTAAAACTAATAATGTAACTTGCTATAAAAAATATTTTTTACATGAATTTTGAACATTTAAAAATATATTCGATATATTATAACTAACTTATATACCCGTAAGTGAAATCATTTACAAGTCGTTATATGTTTCCTTCCTCTCGGTTGATCGGAAATTTCTACGTATCAACGTTTTTATTTATAAGTTACGCCTGGACAGTTTTCCGTTTCTCATTTCCACAAAGAAATTCTTTTTCCCAAACGAGACTTGATATGATTTACCGATATTTTTTCATACTTCTTCAATGGAGTGCTGGATATATGATACATTATTTTCAGATATTTTGTGTGATTTTAAAATTGATAAATTTTATTATATTTTTTTGTATAATTTTTTCTTTAAAACACTTTTTTATTAAACAGAAAAACTATTTATCTTATTCATAAAATATTTGTTGTCTTAGTAAATTTTGAGGTTTAATAGCCAGTGTCCATGGATATAAAATTTATCATGAGATAATCTCTGAGATACAATTAGATTCTTTGAACAAAACTCTCGGTTTTTGTACACACCTCAAGTTTCAGAGGTTCGATTCGTGCACCTCACTTCACGCATGTACGTCAATCATCCGTCCATTAATCATTGATGTTTTGTTCTATAAGTTGGGTGAATTTGAATCTCGAAGCCAATATCAGTCCATTGATGT
Source organism: Eubasilissa splendida (assembly GCA_031772225.1). Taxonomy (NCBI): domain Eukaryota; kingdom Metazoa; phylum Arthropoda; class Insecta; order Trichoptera; family Phryganeidae; genus Eubasilissa; species Eubasilissa splendida. The sequence goes on along the minus strand of CM062855.1, from coordinate 13,015,438 downwards.
TCCGTTTCATCAGTTGGGTTAATTTGAATCTTGTATAAATGTTCGTAAATTTTATGCCTTCTGTTTATCCAACTCAAACTAACTAAAATATAAAATAAATATTAGTAGGTGTCTATAATTCTTGGTGAAGTTTGTACGTGCTTATTGAATATCACCATCAAATCAAACGTCGAGTATATGGATATGAGTATTTATCTATTTTTACCAATTTCAAGCTGAACTCTGTGTTTATCTCCAGATCAAAATCAACACATGACGTTTGTCGTATCTCATTACGTGGACATGGGTCATAAGCGTATTGGTATATAATAACTGATGATAATAATAAATTTAAGTAAAGTCGAATATAATTCGATAAAATAAAATCAATCTTCATTTTACAATTTCTTTATTTACTGCGAGGTCTTATTTATATTCAAATAGTTTCACGACAATAAATTTAACTTTAAAATCACGAAACTAGAATTATATTCTAATTATATTATATTCTACATTTTTCAGTACAAGATTTATTTTCGAAAAGTTCTTACGCCTTAACACCTTAACAAATAAAATAATTTAAAGTTAAAAAAAATCCATTCGCAACTAAATCATTTTAAACAATTTTTAAATACTTGAAATCGTTAAATCTACTTCATGATTTAAACGTGGAAAGTATTCTTAACTTAAACTATTCTATATTTGTGAGAAATATATGGAAGACTTTTAACGAATGTATTATTTTTAAAAACAGAAACATTCAAGAAAAAATATATTATATGAAAACTTTAACTATATGAATTCATCGGAGCGAGCGATGGTCTCCGTAATTTCCCTCGGGGGCTGAGGGAAACCTTCATTTATAGCCCTAACTGGACAATATGAGATTTATGGCCGATTCTTTTAAAGCATATGCTTAGTATATTGGTCCTCTAATCCACTTTATTTTTCTCTCGAGCTACACGTTATGTAGACAGAATGAATATTATAAAAGGTTTCCCGTGTTCCTTAATTCATATGAAGAATTCAACGGACCCACGTTATATTAAAAGTATTCATGTGTTCTTTCTTTAAATCGAAATATTTTTGAATTCGCATACTTAGCGGAAATTCTGTAAAATATATAAATTTAAAAAAATCTCGTTAAAAATTATACTCTTAATTAATTTTAAATTGTAGTTATTTTTTTTCAAAGAATTTGAGAATTGGGATGTAGATCGAATGGGAGAAATTTGGTACAATGACAAGACAAGAGCGGCTCAAGACGACCTACCTACAGTGATGCTTTTTTTATCTGGATTTCTCTTTCGCTGTGACCACAGGTCTTCGGACTTTAAGGACACGCACTTCGTTGATACACACGAAGCACTACCTGCACCACACACAAATAGCAAGATGAACTCATTTCGGAACGCACAAGTGAAAAACCGATCATACAACAATAACGTCAATAGCCTAATGCACTTCACAAAAGTCATAGACACACAAAAAATATAATGCAGGTAATAGAACAGAAACCATGAAGTCTACATAGCGGTGCATCCAGATACGTGCACGGCGATTGGCGATCCATGAAACTGTCATAAAAATTAAACACACAAATTTAAAAACTTAGCCTTGATTAATTATATAGCACAGTTTTTATTATAGCATATTGTATTATCCAACAATGATTTATCTAATAACAAAATAAAATATTTATAGAACTAACCCTATATTATTACAAAGTACATTAAAAAGTTATTCAATTAATTATTCCCTCGTACGTTTTCAAAATAAAACAGTTGCATAAATTCCGCTTTGAAAAACATCCGCATGACAGAAGATATGAGATAAATCTGTGATATTTTCTCTAGTCTGTCTAAACGGGAGATTTAGTACTAACCTACTGTAAAATTTTTAGAAAACGGGTCACTTCCGATTCCAATGTAAAAGATATGAATCTTCCGGTTCTCTTGGCAAAGACAGACCGCCACCCCTCTTTTAAAATCGGAACACGTAAAATTATTTTTAAGACTTTCGAATATTTAAAAAAAAAATTTTTTCTACCACTGTTGATTTAAATTATGTATAAGAAATAAAATAAATTCAGCATAGATTAATTATTTTGTGCAATATTAATATAATCTGTCTAAATACTTATCTCATTTCAAATAATTATTCTGTGTTTTAAATAACAAGTGACTTACTTATTCTGTGATTTTAAGCTTAATGTCTTAACCCTTGCCTATGCATGCCCGGTCTATTAAGCTAATACCTGTAAAATTTTCGTAAATATGCGCAATATACATAACAGTCTTATACTTAATTTCACTCTTAATTCTCAACAACGTGATTTCACAGCATGGCTGCGTACGAATCTTTTCTATCATGGTATGATAAAGGTTAAAAAAATAAACAATATATAATAGAAATAGTGAAAAAATATAAATAGTATTTTTATTAAAGATGCGAATAATGAATTAAAGGTTTGTGATAGATTTAAGTAGCAAGCACAATACATTTTTGCCTTTTGTAAAGACAGTAATTATGACTTAAATTGATGGCTCAAACCGATGATAATTTCATTCGCTGGTGCCATTTACGTTGGCATGAAAATAAATAATAGAATAATTATTATATTTTAGGAGAAAAAAATTAAAATAAGAGAATTTCAAAAGAAGAACACCTGCTGGAAGCAGGCTTAACATTAATTTATAATGGTAATATGAACCTTTTAAACGATAAGTGATCCATAATGGCGTTGCGGTATAGATACATGTACGTATATTCTTAAGATTCTTGAAAGTGGTGAAGAAACGGGATGAAAGTATAAGTCGATTTTTTGGTTATGGCACTTCAAGAATGTGTTCACGAGTCATTATTATTATTAAGACTATCCTACGTGGAATACAAATTACTAACGCTAGATGGTATACAATTTGCATGAAATAAGCGCCAGCCCATTAAACTCGTAAAAAAATATATTTTATTTCTATTTTATTTCTAATTGTTATTTTGAGGTTTTATATGCTCTTCATCATCCAATAATACCGTATTAGAAATGTGACTGTACAAATGCGTAATATATTATTTTCAGATCTGTAAGTGATAAAATGTTTCCGAGTCTGCAAAATATGTAGGCAGTTTTCTTTATTTTATTTGTAAGATTATTAATATGTTCTTTCCATTTGAGTTTATCTATTATGATTCCTAGATATTTGACACAGTGTTTTTCTTTAATTGATGAACATTGATCACAGAAATGTACTTGAGTATAGGCTTTGGTGTGAATTTTAATATTAATTTCAGTGTTATCTTTCTGTTAAATAGCAAATCGTAGAAAGTATGTTTTATCAGTATTAATTGATAGTAGGTTATTATCCGTCCACTTTTTTATGGTATTAACATCCTCATTTGCAGATATATTTGCGTCAGACCAAATTTTTTTCATTAATTATAATTAAACATTAAACAAATTTATGTACTATTATACTGTAAATTAATAAAACAATCTTAATAATAATAATAATGATTCTTGAAGTGCCATGACCAAAAAATCTATCTGTAGACTTAATAGTCCAAACTGATACTCCAAGACTTAGGTATATTTATGAAAATGAAATATATGTATAAAGCAGATCATAAGAGAGTATGTATTGTCGAATTATGTGTATGCTGAGATTACATGGAGCGAATTTCTAATATTTAATATTTGGTGCCAAGTTCGTTTGATAGACGATAGATATCATTTTGACTACCTCGACTTATTTATTTATATCTGTCCGGAAAAGCTGAACTATTCTCAGTCCATTCTATTCCAGTTTTAAGATCTTTAGTCAAAATGTTTTTCTTCTCCGGTACCCCAGTTCCCATCGATTCTAATTTGTGAGTTTAGATAACATAAAATCTGATATTTTTCTGGACAGCGCAGCGTTGCATAGCATATGTTAAATATGCATATGTAGCGCCTAATTCTAAAACCACGTAAAACGAATTTCGGATAATTTGAGTTTAATATTCAGTTTTCTAGATTTTTTTGTCAGCTACATGCAAAACACATTATTTCTCGCAAAAGTCACCTAAATCTATTGATATTACATGTTTAGAATCAGGGTTTCATTCCAAAATACCACAAAGCAGGCAGATTTTAAGTAGCTGTTTCTCCTAAAATGATATCAGCCAATCACAATGCTTGTTGATGATCACATGATCTAAAATCCAGTATGGCTACCAGAACGATATATACATTAAAAAAATCCATTCATCTATAACTTAAAAACACAAAAAGTCGTTTTAGGTGGTTTTGGAATTAGGCGCTATATATGTTAATTTCATGTTTTAACAGTTTTTATTATTTATACCCTCATTTTTACTGCAGCATATATCTGTAAATTTATATCTCGAATTTATCAAATCGAAGCAAATTGACCAAATTTTAAGTTGAACATAATTTTTTTTATGTAATTAAAATTGTGACAAGGTATGGAAAAAATAAATAAGTATCAGGCACAAATACATGGCTTTTTTTAAACAAACACTACAGTGTTAAGGTATATAAATGTATTATACTAATATTTTATATTTATGAAGAATATAAAATATATATTTTTAAATAAACGGTGAGATTCTTTCCGTTCGACGTAAAGAGGATGCAAATAAAATCAGTAAAAATCCCCAATTTTTAACATCCCCGTTAGTTTCACGCGAAATACTGGTAGTAGACATGATAAAATTTGTTCATGTGAACATTATTTATTATCATTTTCACCCAGAAAATAATAAATCATTTTTAAAGTGGTTTTATTTAACGCCTTTACACCGCCATTTATTTTTACAACCTGTTTATTTACTCGTTGGTTAATTGTATGAGAAGAATTTATTGCGACGTGCAGCCGATTACCTTTTTTTTCTCTTCTCGAGTTTCCTCCACCTTTTCCAGGCTCTTTCCAAAGGCCACCTTCCTATTTCATGTGATAAACGATTCAATTCATTCCGAGAAAATGTTCCATAGAGTGTCATCCCTTCGTAAAGGCACGGCGATGAAATATGAAGTAATCGAATGTTCGAAAGAATACCGAATAATATTTGCATTTCCCCCTTTAATTTTTATATTTACTTCGTTATTATTTAGGGCGATTTTTTATTTATTTTAAAGAGAACACATTATTATTGTGAAGTTGTAGTTTTTTCACAACATAATTCTGTGATATTTTAATTCAAATTACATATAATAGAATACATATAAGTTTGATTAAAGTTTATCCAATAATTGAATAAAATGAAATTGAAAAATCTCTGGCGTCTCCTAGCGAATATTACTCAAATGTATTCGCAATGAAATGTGATAATTTAAAAAATAATGTAATAATATATGTATCGATTTGAAAAAGCTGCAACATATAAGTTCGAAAATATGTCGCCAATTTTACTAGACTGACATGGTATAATTATTGGTTCAAGACTTCCTGGTTCAAATCCCGGTGGCAGCTATAGATAAATTGATTTTATCTGTATGTATATCTTCCTAATTGAGGCGTTAAATTTGTATTAAGATTATTTATTCATTTGTTAAAACGTTTTTATTTGCTAATGTGTATTAGATCATTTGTCCAATCAATAGTTTTATTTTTGAAATGTTTTGCTTTATCAGTTTTGGATTTCAAATTTAAGTAACATCGTTTAAATCTGCTTTTAGAGCTATTTTCTTTACATCTTCCGTTTCCTATTTTCCGACATCTAGTGGCTTTATTCAGAAGAGACTCCGCTCATAATGCATTTCCACGAGTCTCGGTCCTGTGTCGTTCTCACAGCTGACACCGGAGTCTCTCCAGCTAGATGCAACGCATCTATCCAATTTTCTTAGGTCTTTTCCGGCCCAAATTTATGCCCAAGATAATCTCATTTTCAAGGCATAATATGGCAGAAGAATTAAAAAAATCCCTTATTCACGGCTAATAGATAGGCCTTGCTGTGGTTGAATTTGTTACAGAATTGAGGTGTTCGTGCATCGTACTGTCCACATTTGTTGTTTTAGAGTTATATACGGTATATATATAACTCCATTGTGATAGTATATTACGCAAGCGTATTGATACTTCAGAAATAATTTTATAGAGTGATAAAGATGCCAACAAAGGCATGAAAATGTGTGTAAAAGGAAGTTGCATCACATTAGCGTGACGTAAAATTGTTAGTACCCCATATCACAATAAAACCCATAAATAAAAAATTGAGATTGTTTCCTACGTAAACATTGCAAAATAGTCGTAACTAACGAGTATCAATAAATAAATAAATTTAATTATAGGTCGATTTTTTGGTCATGGCGCTTCAAGGACGTGTCCAAGAGTCATTATTAAACATTTAACAAATCAACGCACTATTAAATTGTAAGTTAATAAAACAATCTTAATGTGATGTCCGTGAGATCGAATATATGTGTGTGTGTGAGCGGTGATAAAAGGGTGACGCGCGCGAGGCGCGGTCTCTTTCGCGTTACCGTTTGGCTTCGATACTAGTTATATACCTTGTAACTTAACTGTATTATTCGTGTAATAAAGTGTATAATTGTCACATAATAGTTTATCTTAGACCACCAACAATCTACTACAAGGTGCACAACTTGAGACGTACTTCTTACGCAAGTGCTTAATACTTAATAATAATAATGATTCTTGAACACATTCTTAAAGTGCCATGACCAAAAAAATCAACCTGTAGGTCCTAATATAGCGATACGTTACAGTTATTATAACTAATTTAATGAATATATCAGTGGCGTAAGTACACAAATTGGGCCCCAAATCAAAATAGAAAAAAGCCCACTAAATACGTATTGTATAATATTAGTACCGAGTAATTTTATTCAAAAAATAGTAAGAATTAAATTAGTCTCTTGTCACCGATAATTTTCACGCTTTAATGGAAAAAAAAACGTGCTTTTAAGTATTTATATGCAATTAAAAAATAAAAGACTGCGCCTTAACCCGCTGTATTAGCGTGGGGTATAGCTACTGTTGATACATTTTTCACATGTAACGATTTTTTAATTTTTATAATTCTTTTTCTTATTATGATGAATTATATATATTATCAGTTCATATTATTATAGGGAAAGGTATTGATTATCGTAAAAATATCAATGGCAAATGGTAGGGCACGAAATTTTTTGGTCTCAATGCACCGCATTGGCGTAGTTACGCCACTGAAATGTATAACCTGTATTCATTGTCTATATATAATCAGAATAAAGAGCCATTTTCATATGAATTAACAGATTTTTATGTCTGTCGTGCGGTAGAAGTATAGAGCAATGAATTTATGACGTTTAGATTAATTAAATATGCGATCCGTTCCCGTACTCTCGGGCGACTGTCCACTATCAAACTACCTGGGCAGCCACTCACTGGTACCCTTATTTTATTTGGTAAACTCAACGGTTTACACCCTATATATTATTTATAGCAATATATTTAAATGCATGTATTGCAACACTTTAATTATAAACATTCCTCTCATCTCCAGCAATAGAGTAATTAAGGTATCTGATCAGATCTAGAAATAAAATTCCCTCTGGGTTCTTAGGTTAGAATCCTATGGACTGCAAGTCTTTTATTGTTTTCATTTCATTGTCATTTCTTTATTTTTACGAGATTATTTTTTAATTTAATTTCATCTATTTTACAAACCATAAAATTTTATTTATATTACACATATACATGTTAACACTTTCGTGTATAGTAATTCAGAATGAAGTACTAAAGTCCTCTTTGATTCGTAACGCACATATTTTATATATTATTAATTTTTTTTGATTTCATATATAAAAGTACATAGAAAACGTAAAGGCACTTTCTACCAGTGGGCTAACACAAAACGATTTTTTGGTTATGGCACTTCAAGAATGTACTGAAACACGTCAGTGTATGTGCAAGCGAGAAAGAGACAAAGTTATATGACCGCTTAACGCTAGACCGTCATACAACAACGCACTTGACGTCAGTTGACACATGGTATCGGTTGTGTATACCGCGCGCAGTGTGTTGCGCCTTTAATATATACAAAATAAAAGTAAATTTAACACATTGATAATAATTATTATTAAACCATTTTTAAAACTTTCAGAAATTTTTTGGTGGTCATTCATTATATTAATATAATTAAATATACTGTTCACTTTAAACCAAAATTTATTTTCTTCTCCTGCTTTCTTCACAGCTGATGAAGGACATCAACAGAGTCATTATTATTATAAAGATGTGATTAAAATTATTTCATTCGCTATGCATAAAATTAATAAACATTAAACAAATCTACGTACCTACTATTATATTGTAATAATATAAATAAATATACTGGCAACAGATTTGTCAGTGGCCGACTGTACAGTGCCATGAGTAAAAAATCGAACTGTAGTACTCGTATTAGTATAATATTATTTCACATGACGTCACAGCTACTTAGCGAGACTCGTGTCTATATAAGTTGCCAGGTCATCATTTCAAGTATGTTACTCTAAAGGAGAGGAATAAATTTATATTATTTATTCGTGCAACACTGCTTTACTTCATACATATTGTTTATCATTACAATGAAGAAAGATGTATCTAATGATAACTTAATGGAAGGGTAAAAGTACCGATACAGTATCTGTAGAATGATATGTAAATTTGTTTTTAAGCTTTGGAATAAACTTATAAGTACGAGTATTATATTCTTCAGAATCGGTTTACTTCATGTATTAGACTTTATTTATATATTAATCTTTTTTGAGATACATATTTTTGATGTAACAGAGGTGAATATAAATTAATATGACATAACATGATAAACTTATTACAATTTATTTATTAAAAATATATAATTTTCTATTTTCACTTTGCACTACACACACACAACTTTTTGAGTTGTATCACGACTAGTTTCGGGAAGAGCAGTCCTTCCCATCTACAGGTGTAAATTGAACTAAAATTAAATAAAGTTGGCTATTTGGGGCGGTGGGACACGTAAGGGTGGGAGTGGCTTTATGGTTGACTGAAACATTGATAAAAGCGGCGAAGGATTTGAAAATATGACATTGTTTATTAATGTTTTCTCCGAATCCAAATTATAACGTGCCCCGCCACCCCAATAGCCAATTATATTTAATTTTACAATACAACTCAAAAAATTGTGTGTACAAAGTCAATTTTTTTTTATATATTTAAAAAAAATTAATGTTACGTCTCGAAATAACTGAATAATCAATCAATGATATTGCCATTAAGTATAATACTCGTAGTTTATTGTGTACTATGCAGTAGGTATTCACCTCTGATATATATAGCATTGTTCTGGCTACTTTTATAGACTGCGGTCTGTGTTAAAGTTACCAGTTTTTTCGTGCTGTTGTGATGTTATTTAATTAAAAAGTATGCTGACAGAGATATGAAAAATCAGATCAAAAAAAAAAGTAATATATGTGTTGCAAATCTAAAGTGAATTATTAGTGTAGTGTATTGTATTGTAATTAAGTTGGAATGTTGGAGAGCGATGCTTCTGACTGATCTCTACCCAATTGACAAGACAAATACAAGTAGAATCTGATCGAACAGCCCTTAATCTAAACAATCTTGGCAAGTGCTTTGAAACGTGACGCAACACTTCAATTGTAGTACTATTCGCCATTTAAGCAATGTTAATTATCTAAATACGACTAAATATTGTTAAAACCTTATTAACAAACACTTTTTCGTAATTCGAAGAAAAATTATCAATAAAATCCGATTATATGACCAACTTGAATCGAAGTGTCATCATAATTGACTCTCCCATTTTTAAAATCTCTATCTTTACTAGTATATAAACTTTTAAATAAGATCAAACAACTGCACTAAAAGTATTAAGGTAGATAAATGAGGTACGAATTTGTTATTACAACGATTCTAATGATGTTTCCTGCGATATATTGGCTTCCGATAACGATAACCATCGTGACGGCAATATTTGAGTCGACGCAATCACCTTCCACGGATCTTCATCATCTAGTAACAACATTAAGTGACTTTTTTTAACAAATCATTTTAACTGGATTAGAATTGATGACTTAAAATCGAGATATTAAAGATGGCACATCACAAGAATAATTAGATAAATACAGATTTCTAAATTGAACATTATACAGGTAATCTTTGCAATATCAATTTAAAGACACGTCCATATAACTCGGCATTCAATGCATACATCAATGTATATTATTAATAAGAACACATTATTATTATTGTGAAGTTGTAGTTTTTCAAAACACAGTTCTGTGATATTTTAATATTATATATATTAAATTAAGACGTCCCTTGTCGGATTTTATTGATAGGTGTTTGAGATTCTCCGTAAACATAAAATAGATTGCTTTCAAATAATGGAATAACAGATGTATCAATTTGAAAGTGCAACATATAAGTTCGAAAAATCATCGTTAACTTACTATGTTAGTGGTGTAATAGGTCAACGCACTTCTCCGAATAAGAAGGGTTCTTGGTTCGAGTCCGGGTGGCAACAAAAATATTTTATCAATAAATTAATTTTATCTGTATATCTTTCTAATTGATACATTTGGAGCAGATTATCTCATTATCTAGCCATTATACATTAGCAGAGAGGGATTCAAGAGTTGCTTGTGAGTCGGAGAATATAACAAACAGCTTTATCGGCGTTCCGTAGTAAGCAGACGAAAATCACTTACACGATACAAAATATTGAAAAAACGTAAAAATACATATTTCATCGGCGACGTGCTAGGGTGTTCTAGAACTCGCTGGACACTATTACAAGCGGTTATCTATACCAGACAATTAAGTAAAATTTTGCTCGATTACGTCATTTACATATTATTTATGTTGTGTATTAAAATAATGTGTCATTCACTTTTTCGAGATTTTTTCCAAAATGCCTGTAGCCGTAAATACTTCGAAAGCTAGCCCTGGGTTTTCTATAAATAATGTTGAATACAGTAATTAAATCTATGCAAATCCAAAATACACTGGGCTGGTAGACGCCGTTGTCGCTCTCCTTTTAGTTTGGTGATTTTTAACTCTGCTGACCAACCTTCGAAAACTTTCTCACAACCGATAATCCAAAAATATATTATAGAAAATATTTTTATATCACCGCCGTAAATAAGTCCGTCCAAACCGAAAAACTGTCTCTTTCCAGTGGCATCTTCGCTTTTATATTGTTTTTAAATCCACACAAATAGAATACACATATTCAAAATTTTATACCAGGTCTACCTATCGAAGTATAAAAGCGCGTAAACAATGCCTTTAATATTCATTTTGAAATAAATATTCCAATTAAAAAACGTAACACCTATACCCAACTCAAATCATTTTATATTCAATTAGCTTAAGGTCTATTTTGGAATATTCCATACCTATATAGTGTTTAATCCAATCAGATCCAAATTAATTCACCTGGATGTAAATAATATTTTTGTATTGATTACGTATCTTGGTATTTTTAGGAAATTTTCCATATTAAAGAAATCTGTTAGCAGTTATCTATAATTATAAATAAATCTGATTTATGGGCAACGCTAATCGCCAGTCATGTCCAATATAATGTATCTTAAGTATCAATAAAAAGTAACCAAATAAAGTGTAGCAAATACATAAAAACTTCAAAGACCATTAACTATTTGAAAGGATATTCGATTGACATAAAAAAAGAAATGATTGTATCAGGTTTTTTATATCATTTAACAGTTTATACGTTTCTTTAGATATTAATTATAATTAATAACAACAAATAAATACATGCCTTGTAGACATACACAAAATGCAAATGGCAATATAAATAAACATGTTTGTTTTTTATTTTAAAAATGAGAAAAAATTATATAACATTAGAACAAAAAGTTCCCATATATACTATATTCATAAGTTGAAAAAAATTGACAATGTACTCTAATGTAATGTATTGGTAAATTTAAGAAATCTCTATGCGTGATACGCCAAAGAACATCGGGATATTATATAATATATAAGATACCACACAACGCATTGCTGGTAGACATTTCTGTAAATGTGATTATCTGTAAAACCCATTACTGCCAAAAGCGACATCCCAAGTGTCACTGTAAAAGGTGAATTTATCCTGCGATATACCTTTTTTAAATAATGAATTAGTTTTCGCGGATTATTTGTCGTCTACTGTAAACACCGATTTATATCTGAAGGTCGGAAAATCATCTGATTTTAATAAATATTTTATTTATTTAATTAATTAAGGTGATTCTAAAAATACCTATAAAGTTTCATGAAATACTAACACGTGAGATTAATTATAAAAATCCACATAAGATTGTTGAGGTGTAACCTGGAGGCCTATCCTCCACCGGCCAGATCAGCGGAGAAAACATGAAATGTGGGTACGGATTTTGGAACTCACCTTGCCAACGAATTTTCTCTTCACTTGTGATAAATTTATAACAATTTGTGTAATTCAGATGGAAGGGAATCTACTCTACATTATTCAAAGAAATTACTATTAATCACAGTGGTTTATGACAAGGAACATAGCGATCATTATAAATGCAAATTAGAATAATCCTAAACAAATTAGTCTGCGAAGAATGTCCAAAGTTGAAGATGTATAACCGCCATCACGGTAGGTTCACAATCCAACACAGACAGAAAAAATGGAACAATAATAATACATGACCTTGGGTTTGGGACGCGCTTCTTCCACGTTTCGAACTCGTTACTTATAATCCCTTGTCGCCAAGTACTGATTTGGAATGAATTGGTTTATATGCCCGGTTCATCCGCTACCCTTATCGGTAGATCGTGGCAAGTGATCGGACATCCATCCACAACCCGTTTGCGATATTGTCCATCATTAGTTCCGGAAATCTTCATCCCGCACCCAAGTGGGAAATATAATATTTCTGCATAAGATATGAATACAATACAAATTAAGATCTATCACAAGATTAGTAGAAAGTTGATACACTAGTAATTGTGACTATTTCTCTTACCTAGTATTCCATTACAGATTTATTCATTTACACGAATTTAAATTAACTCGTCCTACGATGAGCAGCGCCACCATCCAGCGCTATTCTGGCGGTCGGTTCAAACCCACCCACGATTAGCGTGGCCACTATTAGCCTTGCCTCTATGCGAATGAAGGACTCCGCGCCGCGCGCGCGGGCCTCGCGCGCGGTCTAACACGACAACCCACCGCGCATATGCGAGATTCATTATTTAAATGATTTAAATAATTCACCTGCTAACGTATTTATAACGTTACAAAATAATTAAGCACAATAGAACTGAAGTAATGTCACAGTTATCAATATATAGTAACATAAGCATTACATAACATTAGTAGATGAAAGAATTATTCAATAATGTACATTTATTGATGTTTATATGTAATAAAGAAAGATAAAAACTGAGGGAAGAAAGAGTGGGGAGGTTGAAATTAGAGTTGAGGTATAAGAAGAGCAAGGAGGTGTGTATGTAGGTAAAACGAGTCATATATTTTTTAGTTTAGTAAAAATCAATTTCTGTTCAATTATCATTATTATGATATTTAAACGAACGGTGAATTAATGAATTTTGTACGTAAAAGATTCTACGTCTTGAGTATATCTATCTATATATATATATATATGTGTGTGTGTGATTGTAGAATATTTGATATTTACGTAATTTAAATGCCTACCGGTTACAGAGTGATCACTAATTCATCAATGCAGAATTAATTTAACAGTAGGTACGTCTACTGATCACTTCTTAACCGGTCGGAATAAAATAGTCCCCTTTCAGTAATGGCTGCAAAAAATGCAGATTTTATGTGTGTTAAAGTATTTATTAATTTTTCTCTAATATTAACGAATTTTTATAAATAAGAGGGGTTTTGGATCAGAATATAATATTTCAATATTTTTAATGCATATCAGGCGGCAACACACATTAAATAAAGACCTTTCCACTCTTAGCATCAGCAATTGGCACGAAGCAGTCAGATATATATTGCAATTGTAATATTATATACGACTACATATGTGTTTAATCAGTGAAGTTATATTTTCACTGACACTTTAGCGAAATGATATCCGAATGCATTATCTTTTAGTTTTCATTATTCAATACGAGTTATTTGATAGTTTAGTTATCAAAATAGTGTTTATTTTCGAAAAAAAAAAGTATTTTTTTGAACCAATACATGAACAATACAATTTTTAAAAAAGCCCGACATCAGATGGCATCATATAACGCATACGCGGCGTACTTATACCGGATCGTCAGTTAGTGAACAAATACAGTTCAAAAAAATAATTAGATTCTCATTGTGACATATATGCTGTTTCAGGGAAACGAATTATCAAATTTAGTCCATAGATGGCGATAATGTAGTGGTACTCGAAGTAAGTCCACATATTAATATATATATAAAACTTTCAAAAATTTGACAGATATGGAGATATGGGTGAGAATGGTGAACGTTATATTTATATAAAGTGATCACTTAAGCCAGCCGAAGACAGATCGTAAGCCCTGTAATTACCCATACTTCCATATATTTTCCATTAAATATAATAAAAATAGCTCCGTCTCTATGACGTTTCTATTATTTGTTTGTTAAAAACAGTTTCACTGATATTCAGCAGTACAATTGTAAATCAATTGTTTGTAACATTTTAACTGGCTGAGTTAGTGAAATTATATTTATAATACTATTTAAAATATATCACATTCACTGTAACACGAAATGTATAAATAAAAATATATTAATATTATTATTATTTACGTTGGTTAAAGTTTCCTTCCATAAATCAGTATCTAATAAAATTATTTACATCGAAACGAATTCCATTCCAGCATAAGTAAGTAAACGGCAGATTCCGGCAACCTCCCCGCAACACAACTACAGAACGATATTACGCTCTGGCCTGCTGCTGGCATACATTACGCAAGATTTATGGCAGAATCGTTTTTGGTACTCTTTATTTACATTCGGCCCGCCCTGCAGTACATTACATATTGCGGTTTTCCATGTACACGTGTGCGCATTAAATGTAAATATCACTGGCCATTTGTTTAATTAATTTTAGCGTGCCACGCGACGGGCAGACGTGCCGCACAGCCGCGGCACGTAATACATTATTTATTTTCCAAATTCTTTTTTACTTACTAACTGTTTGGGACATATATTTATTCGTATGAATACATATTTATTATTGAACGAAAATAATGCACTATGCCTTCCCTCCTTCATTTCCCCTCCCGGCCGCGCGCCGACCAGTCAATTGGTGACCTTGAACCAAGTGCGATTATACGTGTACGGATAGGATTACAATATTATATTAATTTGTGACTTCGCGTCTATACTGTGTCGAAACCTTTGACGTCATAGTGATAAAATATACAGTCCACATATTTGGAGGTGCCAGCAGAATCCGGATTGTGGTGAGTGACAAAATCCTTCCGTATCCTGAATTCTTACGGCATCTATGCTTGTACGCAACACTAACGCTTTCTCGATTGTTCAATATATAAATATAAATTTTGCTCACTTGTGTTACATATATAGGGTGTTTCTAACTTAATTGTCTCTATGGTCCTCATACTTTAGTTCTTACACCAATTGAACTTCATTAAGCTTCAACCTAAGATAGTTATGCAAAATACTATGTAAACTACTGGGCACGTCTTCTTATTGACACATCAAGACTTTCGCCAATACTTTCTACTAAACTAGAAGGCGTCTCATATTGACCAAAAGCATTGCAAACTATACGAAATGTTTCCGCAAATATTTCACCATTTTTGTAGTGAATTTTCATAATTGCAATACGCTGCTTAATATCCGGCAACAACTTAAAAACGCGCCTCGTAAATCTCAAGCGGTCCTATGATTACCGTCCTATTTGAAAGCGTATTTATTCCTAATTCTTCTTTTTCAAGTGCTTGTCTGGTTATTGAACGTCGAGCGATCTTCTTATTTAAAAAAAAACACATTTTTTGTTGTGAAGTTACAATTTCAGAACATTCTGTGGTATTTTTAATGCAAATTAAATGAATTATCTATTTAATCTTTCAAGTCCCTGTAGCAACCGAATATTTTTTCAGTACATCTTTCTAGTTGATTCAATTAATTTGATCATTATCCTATTAGGAGCAGCTTGAAATGTATACATTTAAGGAAATGTGATAAAGTTTTTAATATATTTGTATTTTTAATGAAAAATTATCAACAATAATATTTTTCTTTCGGTTACCAGTCGGTTGTTATTAAATTAAACATGCAGAACATTACAATAACAATACTAGAATAGTTTTTAACAATATGCACGTATAAATATATTGTTTGTATTCTTTTTACCTTGTTTAATGAATAATTAAGTACTGATACATTAAAAAACAGAGGTTTACTCATCACGGTGTTTATATAAACGTCGGATATAAATCGTCGGTTTGTGTGTTTCTCCGAGTAAGAATCCGAATCCGTACCCCGTCTTAAGGCCAATACCACCCTCCTACTCAATCAGCCACCCGCGTGACTAGAACGCCTCCCCCGAGAACCGCTCGAACCGTAACGTAAAGTAAATAAAAAAACGTGTAGCTTCATTTCATTTTGAATGTCCGTATGTAAAAAGTTTCCAAGACATATTTATTTATAAAACTCGCGGTCAGGTAGTTGTTAAACATCTTAAAAGGGAATTTAGGATATCCGTTGAGAAAAAAGTGTGTTAGGCACGGGATGTTGGCGGTTTTATACGACCGACCCTTATTACTCTTTCAATCTAATCTTCTCGCTGGAAGAGGTAAACTCGCCTTAAATATGCTCCTAAACCTTACATAGGAGATCCCGCATCCCTCGGGTTGGATTAAGTACTTCGCTTAAGAAGGCTGAAGTGTTCTTTTGAGAACACCTTTGTTGTATCTAAAAACCCAAAAATGGCCCAAGGATAGAGGACTATAGGGATAGGGAATCCCGTGGGATTTTTTAAATACTTTGCGGGCTTTCCGAGCAAAGAAAATTGTAACTAAATATTCTTTTTGCTCCGATATTACGTCAATGTTAAATAATATGTAGAAACAATCAAATTAGCAAAAGCTTCCGTAAAAGGTAAATTCCTTTAGCTCTAATATTACTTTTGTTGTAATCTTACATTTGTCGATATTAAATAATTATATGTATAGCTTCTGTATAAGTTAAATAATAATGTATAAAGATAATCAAACAAGCAATGGGTAACCTTTCGATAAAGAAATATAAAATAAATATAATAAAAAGCAAGTTAATTTACTTAGTTCAATAGCGTCAATCCGCAATATCCGTTGTTTGCTGCCAAACTAATTATGTACTGATTTTATTTAGATATTATAAAT
Organism: Eubasilissa splendida; assembly: GCA_031772225.1. Taxonomy (NCBI): domain Eukaryota; kingdom Metazoa; phylum Arthropoda; class Insecta; order Trichoptera; family Phryganeidae; genus Eubasilissa; species Eubasilissa splendida. The sequence continues at coordinate 12,998,096 of CM062855.1, read as the reverse complement.
AGTTATGAGATGAATGTCAATATAGAATTCGCTTAAAATGGGTGGTGTAATATTTGTTTTAAAATATTTACAATTCGTCATATCGATATTTTACAAAAAATATATTCAACGAATCACGATGTTCACATTTGAACGGTCCAGTGAGGATTTTTTTAAAAGAAAAATGTCTTTTGATATTATTCAAATAAGTTTAGCTATCTCGGATACATTATGCGTTCGACTTGCTCAATGTTTTATTTATGCCTTAGAGCGTATGAATTCCTTTTATATAGCAGTTATTTTTAAACAACCCTTTTTAAATCGTTAATAAATTTATATTATCTTCTTTTTAAATTTTGTTTTACGTTCAAAAACGATGTTAAATATTTCAAAACACAAAAGGAAGCTAACTTCTTTTAAAATAGAATATATTTATTCAGTTGGACTCAACTTGGACGAAAACAACGTTAAAAACAGCACGATAGAAATTTTAGTAATATTTGTGTACTAACTCTCAGCTTGTTTTATTTGCATCTTTACCAATACCGAGATCGTTACAAGACCTCTCCAAAACCTTTTTGAAATCAAAACGATTCTAGAGGTGTCCAGAGTACTGATTCCAGTATATCTCATATACTAAGCGAGTACTCTACTATCTTAGCTACTTTCCTAGCAGACTGGTGCCAAATTGTATTAGATTACAATGCTACGTTTAATGTCATACTTTAGTACTAATTAAATGTATTAATTATAAATATAAAATCAATTTTATCGAAAAATATTGTTATTGCGCTACTGGTATTCGAACCTGGATCTCTTTTCCAATCCGGGGAAGGTGCATTACCAACTATGCTACAGCGACAGTATTTTTGACGACAAATTTTCGAACCTATATGTTACACTTTTTCAAATTAATACATCTATCGTTCCATTATTTGAAAGCTATCTACATTGTTTTTACCGAATCTCAAATACCTTTGAGTAAACCAATAGCATTCGTATATCTATATAATTAATACCTATGTATTTCATATGTATATCTTTATAATTAATACATTTAATTAGTATTTAAAATATCACAGACCTATGTCCTGATTAATTACAACTTCATAATAAGAATGTGTTTTCTTTAATATTATATTTTAATGAATTGATTAAAAAATTTTATATAACTTATTATTTAAACACTTTTAATATCACAATTTGATCATTTTTATCACATATTTTCTATCGACTATTAGATGAAGTGCCTCTAACATTTCTCTATCCGTATTAACACTCATATTTAATATACTGCTGTTGAAAACAGACTAATAACTTAAGATAACATATGCTATTTTCACGTTTTTGTTTTGCTTCCTTGACAGTTTTGTGGTAAGTATTTCCCTTTGTCATGCGGAATTCGGTTCCCCAGCCAGGAATATTTTTTTATTTATTGAGTTAAATTTATGAATATTTTTTATATAACCAAAGAATTGTTATACCCAGTGTTGGTATGATACGCGCTTATGAGACATGCAACTCGTATGCACATGTGTTTATTTTTTATATATCTATGATGATTTTTTTAAATAAAATTTCGGAAAGAAATTAATGACTCCGCGTATGTTAACACATACAAATTTTGTATGTACATAATCTTTTTAAACATCTATATAAATAAAATAGGTTTTATTGTTATTAGTAAACTGTATATAGTTCTATTATTTAAACATTTAAAAAACATTGACGAAACTTTGTACCCACCGTTTATTCTCGGATGCCCTGTATAGCTGGTTAATAAAGTACCTGTATTGTAATTTGATTTGGATTTCAATCGTCAATCGCTTAAGAACAATCCAATCAGCGCCGCTCAAAAGCGCCCTAATCGAATCGCATTTGAATCCCTTCGCGCCGGAGAAGCGCCACATTACACGATAAAATGCTACAACTTACCCCGCCCCCGAGTTGTCAATCCGACATGGACGCCCCACTTGCAGTTGTGCACTCAAAGCTTATTACGTCGCTTTGTGAGTCGGATTCTGTAATGGCATCACAATCTGAGTTCATGCAATTGTGACGTCGCATAAAGGATGGCAGCAAACGTCTCATCGAGTTTGCATTTTAAGTGCCGAATCACATTTTAGAGGAATGCATTTTCTTGCTCGCTCCCGGCGGCGTGTCTTTGTACGCGTTCGCGGGAGCTCCGCCATATTTGATCTCGGATAGCGTGCAGTTGCTGTTAACATCGAGTAATTGGAGGAGCGGTGTGCCCTATTTGAAAATTTAAATGCTCCCATCGTAGGAAAATTTGTATTATGATGTGAACTTGCTTTTGTCCAGATTCTGTGATGAAATAATTTTATTATATATTTACTTGTAACGATATAGTCTTGCGAATGCCACAGGAACAACTACCAAGATGTGTCTTCTTGTCAACTTTGGATAGAAGGCGACTGGTTGGGATAAACAGTAAAAAAATGTTTGAATACAGACTCGGTAACTAGTACAGAGGCGGCATAAGAGAGGGAGAAGATTTAAGCGCCCTGTCAAGTTTTTGAGGCCCCGACCTTCCTAGGATAATAGAATGATGATGAATACCTATTCCTCTTCTTCTTGGAATGACTCGAAGTCCATATTTCAGTCTAAACAAACCACATTCCTTAACATCTATTTATTTATTTATTTGAAACTATATAATACAATATAAAAATATGTTTGGACGGTGCCCGTCTCACTAGAGAAATTCTGTGTCGGGCATAGTTTACAAGTAATTGTACAATTAATAAGAATTACAAGTAGTAGATAGAATTACATTTATTACTATATAATATGTGTATATGAAGAACAATTTTAAAGTGGACTTAATAACTTAATTTTGGATCAATTTGTAGCAATAATTAATATATGTATGAGTCAATATGTTTGGGTGAGTGCACCAATACTGGCTCTACCCATATTACGAATCCAAGTTTTAATATACAAAGTCATGTTCTTGGGAAAATTCAATTGGTTCAAATCTTTCAGCATTCTATTAAATAGTTTAGGTCCAAAATATTTGTAGTTCCTTTGGCTATATGTTGTATGTGCTCTTGGGGTTTGTAGGTTATTTGTATTTGTCCGTGTGGAAATTATATTTTAAGTTGTTTTAAAATATGTCTGTTTGTATTTATATATGTATTTAAGAGTAGTATTAGCATATATTTGTCTTATATCACAGACATCGAATTTATTAAAAATTTTGTGAGTGCTCGTTGTGATTGGGGTTTTGAGGATAACTTTTAATATAATTTTCTGAGCTGCTATTATTGGATTAATTGCAGACATAGTCGCTGTGTTCCAGTTTGCCGTTGTCTTCCAGTTTGCACTCGCCTTTCCCTTGCAAGACCGTTTTGACAATATCTAATATCAAACAAATAACAGATATCTCATAGAGACAAAGCTATTTTTTAATTATATTTAATGGAAAATATATATGGAAATATGGGGTAATTACAGAGCTTACGACCTGTCTTCGACTGGCTTAAGTGATCACTTTATACATATTTATAACGTTCACTAGTTCTCACCCCTCAACCTCTACATTTATTAAATTTTTGAAAGTTTTGTATATGTTAGTATGTGGACTCACTTCGATTACCACTACACTATCGCCATCTATGGACCAAATTTGATAATTCATTGAATCTGATTTTTTTGAAACTGTTTAAAACCAATATTCTTTATCTGTAAAATGTTTTTTAACATATTATACTAGAATACGCCTGAAAATTCATATATTTTCCATTAAATATAATTTAACAAACAGCTTTGTCTCTATGAGATATCTGATATTTGTTTAATAACAGTACCTTTATAGGTAAAAATCCAGTAATTGTATATTCTTGGACATATTCAAATATTGCTAATATCTAATATCGTCTCTCTCTCTCTCTCACTCTTGATCCTATTGACCAGTGTATGAAGCCTTTGTGTGAATTATGGGACTCATCTACTTTCGCTATACGTCCCGTCTACTGTAACCTCATTATATACATCTTCCTCGGAATATCTAGGGCCTTCCCTGAGTTCAAGGTTTTTTTAGCCCCTCAATTCTCCAGTTAGGTTATCAGGTATTGAACCTGTAACTAGTGATAATCTCTCGAATTTTAAATCAATCGCAAACAGTAATTAAGTATCTAAAAATATCATTATTTGTGATCGTCTATAAATGTTATCAATCAAAAGAGATATTTATTTAATTAAAGAATTTAATTTTGACCTTTTTTGCTACATTTTTATTTGATTTTTGTTAACTTACTTATAGCTGTTAACTAAATATTATTTTGTGCGAAAAGGGGTTTAATATAATTATAAAATAGTATAATTTAATTTGCCATTTTATTATTGGTTTATGATATTATCATAAAACGGCGATCTCAGTCACAGTTTCCAATCACTGGTATCATCCAATGCCAATCACACTTCTACCAGGGAGTCAAAATATTCTACTTATGTTATTACTATCTGGTTTTATTTTAATTACTATTCCACTATAATAAGTTTGAATGAAAATATTTGAGAAATGCATAAATTTTTAAATAAATTCTCAGAGATTAGATAAATTCGTGGTAGGCACAATCTAAACGTTATAAAGACAATAACGGCATGTGACGAACACATTTTCATAAAAAGTATTCAAGAAGAAAATATTTCCCTTAGATTTGTCGTTCATAGAATAGTTTTCTATTTATGTAATATGTAAAAAAAAAAGTATACCTAATTACTTAATGCACTCCTTCGCCATGCTTCGCTACTAAACGCGGTGCAAATGCGAGCCACCCCAGGTGTGGGGGATTGTAACGTTTTCGGTGCGATTCTAACAATAAAGTGCTAGTTGTCGTTGCAATCTTGTCTCGGTACAAGACTATTCCATTTGTACTAAGCGCCTCGACTATTTGCGAAGTACGCAATTATGGCCACGTCACGGGATGCTAAATGATCGTTGCATTTCAATTAAATGATGACAATTGAAATAAAGAATTTTAATTATTGTACACTTTGGAAATATTATTTAATATGCTTCGTTTTAATTTCTTTATCTTCCTGTGTTGCCCTCACAGCTGACTTCAGGCTCACTCTAATTAGATGCGATACATCTATCCACCGCTGTGATACTCTTCCAGGTCTCCTTTGGACCAAAGTTATGCCCAGGATAATCATCTTTTCTATGCTCCCATATTGATGCAAAATGCGGCGAAAGAATCGAAAAAATCTTTCTTTCACCACTAGATAGGGCTTGATGTGGTCTGATTTATTGCAGGATATAGTTGGATAATGCACCTTTCCCGGTTAGGAAAGAGATACAGGTTCGAATCCCGGTGACGCAACAACAATATTTTTTTATAAAATTGATTTTATATGTATATCTTTCAAATTAATATATATAATTCATATTTAAAATATCACAGACTTATGTTCTGAATAATTACAACTTCACAATAAGAATGTGTTCTCCTAATAATAAAGTTGTATCAATGTGTCCAAAATTTAATAAAAATGAATTGATAATTCTGGCGTCTGCTATCAGTTTACTCAAAGGGATTTGAGATTCTGTAAAAATAAAGTAGATGGCTCTTTCAAATAATGGAACGATTAAATGTATTAATATCAGAAAGGTAACATATAGGTTCGAAAATTGTCGCTAAAAATATTGTCGCTGTAGCATAGAAGGATAATGCACCTTTACTGGTTAGGAAAGAGATCCAGGTTCGAATCTTGGTGGCGCAACAACAATATTTTTCAATATAATTGATTTTATATGTATATCTTTCTAATTAATATATTTAATTCATATTTAAAATATCTTATTATTGACTTTGTTTAATTTGAAAAAGATTTACGTAAATATTATTAGACTAGGGTTCACTGCTAGTACTTCTGCATTCTCCCGTGTTAGTCCCATGTACAACCTATGAATAGTCGTTACAGAACATCTGGGACACTGGTTCTTTTTCAGCAGGCATTCACAAAACCTATCCCAGCCATGTCTGTTTTCTCTTTTTGATAACAGCAGTGATTAGAGGCTGTTGCTTCTATTTCCTTTTTCAGCGTTCTTCATGAAATCAAATTAACGTATGTTAATAAAGAATTTCTGAATATTTACCTTTATGCAGAAAAAATATTTTAATATAATGGTATTTATTTACAAAATCCTCAATAAGAAAATATCAGCGGAATTTACACGAAAAATTGATGAAAATCAACATGAGCACGAGCATCGTACAAGAGAAAGGAATAAACTGAGACTGCCGTTTAGGAAGAGGGTCAAATCTCAGAAACCGATGATGTATAATGCAATGAAGATTTTTAATGTAATGCCAGAAAACATAAGAAAGGAGGAGAAATTGAATAGATTTAAAATAAAACTGACCAAATATATAAAGTATAAGTTTTAGTAAAAGAAAATACTTTAATCTTGTTTATATTAGAGCATATAAAGGAGTGCTTTTATATGCACTATGTTAAGAATTAAATAAAAAATAATTATCTGCAAGCATCTGCTCTCCAACACAAAAGATTTCATAATTCACAGCCGTAGAATAGAATTGATTGTATGTAGCTATATTTAATTAAAAAATACTCCCTCGAACTCTTACATATTTTAAAAGGTTATTAAATAAATATTACCAATTTAAGATTAATTGGGTAATATTTTTCAATTTTGAATTATCTTAGAAAACAAATAATTTAGTTACCTTTTCTTGAAAGAATTTTTAATATACACCCCATAATCAAACAGTTTGATGATGTATACATTCGAATACATTAAAGTCACAAATTTGAAAATATTTTTCATATTTATGTTTTTCGTACCTTTGTTGGGTTTTCATTTTGCGTAATAATTTCGTAAGATATATTATGGAAACCTTTTTATATTCAATTTCCCTAAGCTCGTTTCATACTCTTGAAAACAGATTACTAAGGGACGTGAATTTTCCAAGGGTTCGATAGCTTCTCATATTTCAAAAGCAATAATTTATAATTTAAGTATCTCTATGTTCCGTTTATAAAACCGCAGATTTAAGATGAAACACGTGTTCTAAAGGGATTTTTATTATATTTCCGTTATTTTTTTCGTAATTTAACGGTGCCTACTTTTACCTATCTGTAAAATAAAGCATTCCTTTAACACAGGGGTCGGCAGACTTTCTAGTGAGAAAAGCTAAATATTAAGTAATCCGAATGTCAAAATTTTCATAGATCAGCAACATACATTTTCATTGTAGCTATATAAATTTTAATGACAAAAAAACGAGATATATATCTATAAAATAAAATAAAAAAGATTTTTAAAGAAGTCCGGCAAAAATTCATCCTGCTAGCCCCTCTCTTCCCTGCATCGTCCACCCCAGCAACCCCCAGTGAGAGACCCACACCTTAATAAATCCCGGAAATGTCCAAGATTCCTTACATTTCTTAATAGGTTATCGTTCCGGAGAATCCGATGACCCATTCTTTATAATCCTGTAATCATGATGTCACGTGCATGATTGTAAATTATCTTAAGTTAATTTTCTTCTTAACTTATTTTTTATTTTATTCATGGAAGAGAACGTTTGTTCACATAAATAGGTAGAGACAAATAATATTGTGAGTATGGCAAATGTTAGTTATTTTATTGTGTCATGTTTCAGGCAAACTATTCCATGTATCGAATATGATTATAGATGAAAATATAAGCTGAAGTTGAAGTGTCGCAAATGCTTATGAAATGCATGCCGCATGCGATCTGCCGACCCCTGCTATGACATATTCTCATGTTTTCGCGGCCGATGACGGATCCTGCAGTGGGATCCGAATAGCGCATTTTTTTTTATTTTATTATAAAATATTCTGCACCATACTATATATAGGTATTATATAAGTATTCTGCACAATACTGCTATACTTTACACAACAAACTTCATGATATAATAGTTTCACAGTTAAAACAATAGGTATTAGAAGTTTGAAACTGTTACAAATAAGCCATGGTCAGTTTTATACAAAAGTTCAAATACGTAAAATTGGTAATCTTTTCATTTTATTATGGCATTTATTGGCGTGCGGATCGCAGTTGCACAGTTAAATGGGTTATGTTGATATCCAAATCGAATGTATTATGTTCGATTTAGTTGTGTACGAAACATTGGCCCATTGCTTTTGAATAACCCATATAATAAATCAATCAACATCATATAATAAACATATCGAAAATTCTTTTCAGTCATTATACAAATAATAATTTTTCCAGCAAAATTAACATGTTCGTCATTTTTTAAATAATCTTTTTTATATTATTAATTGATATGGCGGTTATTTTGTGGTGTAACATGATTATTTTATATTTCACAACAAAACTTTGTATTAAACACACGTTGGATTATTTTCACTACTAGTTTCGGGAGGTGCAGTCCCTCTCATCATAACTTAACATATAGGAATTCCTGGTTTGAGTCCCTTTCTTATTGATACATTTAATTTGTATTAAAGATATATTTATATTCTATTATTGTAATGCACAAATAATTCGTTGTATGGAACAAAGTATTTATTTTATTGCACGTATCTCTTATCTACTGATCTCTTGTAAATAAAATTCTGTAATATTAGTTAAATTTTACTAGACTTATTAATAAAATATGTCACCATCTCAATATCAATTCTGGATTTATGAGTTCTGGTTCTATTATATCTCCGGGGTTTTACACTTACCAAATTTTTTACTGGGCACATGTACAATGTTTAGAAACAATGATAAATGACAAGTAGACATAGTAAATAAATGTTTCATTCCTACACTAATGCCGTCTCGAAATTCCTGCTCGAAAAATTGAAGAGATTTGTTTGATGAGAGTTTCCTTGAAATAATATATGAAATATAAAGCGAAGATCGCTAATACGTAACTAATGCCACGAGTGCTATTTTACCTTTATTAAAATTATATATGACATTTCTAATATATCTACGTTAATTAAAGGTATTTATATGACAAAAAATGCACAATTACATAAGTTTACCGATCACAGAAATTTATGAATGACTATATAAATCTAAAAAGTAATTAAATTAAATTATATTTTAATATTAATCTTGTATTAATTATTTATCGTATGTTTGAAAAATTATCAAATCAAATTAATTATTTTCTTTCTTTATAGTAATAAAATTAGATAATTTGTATAGCGCAATTTTCGTAAAAAATTTCACCTCAAGGGCGCTTTACACATAAACTGTTTAGTTCTACACTTTTTAAATAAAGTCTCTGATGTGCTGTTTCTTATGATGGACAAAGAGTTTCAGACATTTTGGCCTGTCACTACAAATACCCGATCACTATACTAAGACTTAGACCATTTTATAATTAAGCACTGAAGCAATTATACAATTTTATATGGTATATTGCGCTTTTCTAGAATTTTTATCTTCGTTTGTACCCATGATAAAAATGGTTAATTTACGTTTATTTTAATATAAGTAAAATAGAAAATTTCCAAATTACATATTTAAATTTAAAATTTGAAATATTAATGATGAATTTTTTTTAAATTTTGAGCTTATTACTATTTAACTTGTTATGTGATTAAGGTTATTTTAGAAGAGCTAAAGTATTTGTGCCATTTTCATCGGAACGCATTATTTCAAACTTCTCACCATTGCAGTTCGACATCAGTCTAAACCCCTTTCTTAAAAATGTGTGGAATTTATTTTTCATAATGATTTGTTTGCCCCAGTTATTTGGAAAACTTTTAATATTAAAGTTTCGTCTTCTAGAAATTGCACCCCTATTCAAATGCGCACATTTTTCAATGCGCACATTCCCGACTTTCATAACTTAGTTAGAGTATCAATATCTCGGGTGACCCACTTGAGTTTCATACCAAGCGTTTGTGTGAAACTCTATCTACAAACGTAATGTATCTGAACATTATTTTATCCTGGATAGACATAAGTCCGAATACAATTTGAATCATATTTTAATACGATTGGGAATTTTTAATGAACCTTCTCTTTCGATACAGCAGGGTTTCTGTGCAAAGTTCAAACTCAAGTTATTTTCAATGTTAAGTTTTATTATATTATAATATATTATCGAGTTTAATGAATCCTTGAACGGCGTGGATTTTAGAGAAATTGTGAAAATCTTATGATTAATGCGATATATAAAATAAAATGTAATTTAAACCTAGGAAACAAATCACTGACTTATTGATTTACTTGTAGTCGCTTAGTGACCGAGTGACCGGGGGTTTGACCAGTGACTACAAACTCATTCATAGCGCAAGTGTTTTGTTTACTTTAAAAAAACAGTTTGAAAGTTTGTGTGATGTCATTTATTGCGTATCTTGCAATATTGTTTTTTTTTTATAATAACTAAATATTAGACCAGAAATCTAGAAGTGTTCTTGCCAACTGATCCTTGGGTTGTTCTGATTCCTAATAAGTTCAAATTCAGTGGCGTAGCAACAAATTACTGATCTCCTGGGCAAACAGGTATTTTGGTTCCCTACTCTCCACACCCCAAGAACACACCTCATTTACTTTTTTTAATTAAAAATAATTCTAATACTAGATATTTATTATTGTGTATGTATGTATTTATATTTTCATATTAAATTGTTTTACTATTTAGGTTCATACCTCTACATTATTTTATATTAAAATTATATATAAGATTTTAAAACATGTGCTATAATTGCATAAATGTTGAACATGTTCAAGTCCCGGCCCCCTCATCGGTGCCCGGCTGGCTGTCCAAGCTATCCAGGCGGTGGCTAGGTCACTGTGCAAATTAAAATTTTCTATATTAAAAAATCGATCAAATCTATATTATTGCATATTATTTTTTATTGGGAGAACACATTCTTATTGTGAAGTTGTAATTATTCAGAACATAGGTCTGTGATATTTTAAATATGAATTAAACATATTAATTAGAAAGATATACATATAAAATCAATTTTATCGAAAAATATTAACTATAATATTGCGTAACAACAATATTTTTTTATAAAATTGATTTTATATGTATGTTTCTAATTAATATATTTAATTCATATTTATATTATTTTTTAATTATTTATTTACTACACAAAGTAATAAACTTTTGCATTCCCGTGAAATTGTGACCCACAAAAACTTCGCACTTTCGTAATACTACTGCATTATAAATTAAAATACAAGTATATAATGTCATCGGAGAAAGAGTCGACAACCCTGCGCAATTTTTCTAAATACATTATTTGAGCGCAATAATTGTATAACTCGTTCATTTTAAATATTTAAAATTGAATTAGTTTATCCTAATAAAATATGCGGTCAAAATAAATTAACTCTGTTCATTTTGCTTGATGAAAGGTTAGCCTGTACCTCTCTGCTCATGTATATGCGAAAAAAAAGCAATTCATATTCATTAATAGTTAAAATTTTACTTGTGCAATTCAACATTTAAAATATTTTTGTATTGATTATTGTGAATAATTTTCAATTATTGTATTTGACATATTATTATAATAAAACATCAAATGAAGTAAGTTAATTTCTTTAAAGTAATTACATAATTATTACCAAATACGTTTTTGACAATACCTTACTACGTAGTCCTGTACTAATGTTGATAATATATCGATTTATTTGAATTTTACTTATATCTACATGAAATTATTATTTTATCTCTATAGAAAAAATCTATCGACGAGATATTTTTTATTTAGTTGGCGTGGTATCATTCTGGTGTTATTCAAAACAAAAACGTATTAATAAATTATAAGTTATTACATAAATTTCAACTTTAAATAATATATTACCATTTTTCTTACATTTTATATGTAAAATTCCACACGAAACTCCCCTACCTGCCTTATCCCTAACCACCGAAATAAATGTACATTAAATTAAATCCCATCATTCCACATTTTACATACTCGAAAGAACCTAGCGTAAAACATAGAGACCTTATCCCTTATCATACCACCCTCTCCCCAGGATATAAATAAATATCATATTGAATGCCATCCATTCCAAATTTTATTAAGTTACACTTTAGAACACTGAGGAAAATATTCTCATCCCACTCCATACACCAACATCTCACTATTTCTCTTCCTTAACCAAATTATAAATATTTTGTTTCTACTATTTATTTACTATTTCTATTTCTAAAAGTACTCACATTCACTCACTCTCCCAACACTTTTCTGAATCCCGGGCAATGCCGGGTACGCACTGATAGTGTTTTATAAAAATAATGATCGATTCAATATTCGAACTTGAATGGGACATGTTCTAAATAAATACATTACTGCGATCCAACAATATTTTTTTTATTATTAGATGAATATTTTTAACCGTATGCGACTCCTTTCTGAAGGATCCAAAGAAAGAAGTTAATCATATTTTGTAACTTTGTCAAGAACGAAATTTAAACTTAAACTATTAAAATTAAACTAAACTTAAACACTAATTTAATGTATATACATATAAAATCAATTTTGTCGAAAAATATTGTTTTTGCACTACCGGGATTTAAAACATCACAGACCTATGTTCTGAATAATTACAACTTCACAATAAGAATGTGTTCTTCTTAATAAACTAAACTTATATAAATTAAGACTGCGTCGGCCATAAAATACAATGCTTCTAATAAATTGTTATAATATACATTTTAAAAATATTTTTTCAACTGTGTTTTAAAATAATTATAAGTAAACGCATGCTAACTTCTAATTTAAAAGCCTAAAAAGGTGTTAAGTCTAAGTGCATAGCATCATTTTACCTGTTATATAAAGTGGAGGACATGAAAAAATAAAAGTTTTATTTTCAAAAGACGGAAACAGATATAATGCGTATTTATTACTTAAGCAAAGAATTTATGGGGATTAAATTATCGACATGTATGAACATATGTAATGTAAAGTTAGAAACTATGGCGTGATGATGTCGTAACTAGATAGCTGGTATAAGTGGTGTGGTTATGTTGTATCAGAAATATTTTGCAGGTGTTGTTTCGAATGATGAGATGTGCTTACTGTGAGAGTAGTGGATGCACTAATATGCATCCCTCTTACGTCCATACGCGGAATGTTTTGTGTATGTGGCCAGAACTGGTCATATAAACGATAAACTATTATTAAGAATTGTTTAATTAAGCTGTACATTAACAGTTACTACGCGCGAATAGTTTGTGGAGTCGTTTCTAGTAACCACCGTTAATGGGAAGGCTGCAGCCAAAAGTGTGAAGTTCGTTACTCAGCCTTCCCGACCACCGTTGCCTGCCATCGTGTTGTTGCATGACGTCGGCACTGGGTGTGTTTACGGCTGCTAGAAATTTGGTTTCACGCACCGGTATTAACAAGATGCGTTCAGTATCGCCGGGCGATGATAACAAGAATGGAGACGATAGACCAATACAAATTCAAAATTTATTATTTTAAGCTTGCTCTATTTGACAATCTTGTAGAGCCTCTAAAATATTACACAACTGCATGAAACCCGTAAAATAGACCCAGCACCTTCTTTTCCTGAACCCTTCATATTATTTTAATATAAGTTTCATATAAAAAAGACGCCTCTTAAAAATTCCCGCCCGCCACTGCGCAGATGGAAAAAGTTTTTTTTTACAGTTAGAGGATTTCTTCTGTTTCAGGTTCGTGAACTCATCTGTCAGGGTTGAGAAACGGAAAACATTTTTTTCATTTTGAGACCACGGGGCTTTTAGCAACATTGATTCGTGCTCGGCGTGAAAAATCCGTCGCGTTTTCCAATTCACTTACCAAAAAAGCACACGGAAAGTTTACAATCACGCGCGAACCATTTCACTCTACGTTTCGCGAGAACTCTAAACGTGGGGATAATCAAATATATTTTTGTGTTTTTTTTCGTGAGTGGAAATACATTCAAATCTCTTTTGTTTACGTAACAGGCCAGTTCTAGTGAGAGATATTTATAAGTGCACTTTAAAGCATGTAAAGCATTTCAAAAGTGCACGTATTCCTCGTAAATGTGTAACAAAAAGTGACCAGAATAATTACATCTTACTTGAAATTTGCATGTTTGAAAATTAAAACATGTCCTTCTACGTCCCGATTGGTAGCTGAATTTAGTAATTACACGGTACGGTATATACTTACATCTAAGTAGTATCTACCTAACAATATAAAAATTAAACCCTAGATTATCGAAGAACACGTGCTGACCTAATACTTATCTTTAAATGATTGTTCCAGCCAATTAGAATTAATATCCTTCCACATACCATCTAGATCGACCCAGCAGTCCGCACTCTTCCACATTCCTAGAAGTAGATACAAAATTCATTCATTCACCGTTCATGCAAATACTATAATGAGAAATTGACTCCTTCAACATTAGCCTTACTACGCTTAAATATATATTTTTATAAACCACCACAATGTCAATTTTAACCAATCATTCTACCTACAAACACAACAATAGTTGCAACCTCCCCACCCTTTCTCGCACATTTTTTAATATTCTTTATCTTCTGCTATATTGTAGATTTTTATAATAAGTAGCATATGTTTAATATTTGTTATGTTAGTTCTATTATGTTTACACTGTCAAAATCCCTTAATAAAATTTAAATTAAATTAAATACAAATATAAATTATTTTTCCCTGTTGGTGTATTTATAATTTCCTATTGTCTTTTTTAACAACTTTTTGTACTACGTATTATATTTATTCGTGTTGTTTTCTTGTGTAAGTGAAATATGATAAGATATAAGTCATTATTACCATTTTATTGAATTTATTATATAAAAATAAAACACGAATCAATAAAATTAAGAAAAACTAATAAACGTTATAATATTACAAGAAGGTGGAAAATTAATATTCCCGTTACTACAAAAATATTTTATTGCGACTTGTCTTTCATTTATATAATATAATATTCATTTATATGATATGATATATATATATATGATTAGATATAGAGATCAAATTGATTATATACATTATGCGCTATATATATTATATTTATCAAGGCATCAAATTTTTTAACAAACTCCCCATCACAATTACAAAAAATTACGGACTATCATAAATTTGTATCTGAAGTAAAAAAATATGTACACAGACTAACTGAAACATAAATTAACTCGTATATACTCCTTCTCTATACACGAGTCTTACTCTCATAGAGAAGAAACAAATGTTAATATATATATATATATATATCTACTGATTATTTAAAATTGTATTATATTTTTAATATTAATAAAAAAAATTAAAAAATTAATTTGAGAATCCCCCATCACATTAAAATATAAAAATCAACATTTTTCTTCATTTCACCTGGACACTAACCAAAACCAAATAAAGGGCCATCTATTTTACAAAATTATTTCTCTCTCGGTCGATGCTCTCATGACTGATCTTCGTGGTCCTCTATTCTGCTTCTATAGATCGACGTTTTACTCATGGCACTATACAGTCGGCCACTGATGAATCAGTTGCTAGTATATTTTTTTTAAATTACAATATATAGATTTGTTAATTGTTTATTTATTTTATGAACAGGGACATTGATAATATTAATCACATTTTAATAATAATAATGACTCTGTCGATGCTCATCATCAGCTGATACTAGTAGGCAAAGAAAATAAATTTTGATTAAAATTGAACAATATATTTTATTATATTAATGTAATGGGTATTTCAAGTTTTAAAAATGGTTTAGTAATAATTATTATCAATATCTTACATTTACTTTTATTCTGTATATATTAAAGGAGCAACACACCGCGAGTACACAACCGATACCAGGCGTCGACTGACGTCAAGTGCGTTGTTGCATGACTACCTAGCGTGAAGCAGTCATATAACTTTGTTTCTTTTTCGCTTAGATAGTGCTCATGCATACATTGGCGTGTATCGCTACATGTAGAGAGGCTTCGGTTGTGCTTGGACTTGGTCTGTCTATATTATTGGAGATCGATCTCACACTCTACGCCCTTATACATTCCCCGTGATCAGCAATTTCTTCAGGCTTTAAAATATTGTGAGGAGCCTTCATTTAGTTCGGAGTTCTTTAATACGGAGTGTTAACAGTGTTGCAAAATTGTAACATTATTAACATACATTAGACGCTTTATATATTAGAAAATTATCTTAAAACGAGAATAAAAACATTAAATACCTTGCCATCAAATTTTTCATTTCAAGACGCATAGATTGCAGGGCCATTAAAATTAAATCAATACGTGATTAATCAATTAATTCATTAAAATATTCAATACGTAATTAATTATTTATGTATAATAATAATACAATACTGTACATGCTTTCATAAATGAAATACGATTAGTTAATATACGAGTACATTCATAGTATTGTGTATCTATAACACGCATTTCATCATGTACAGTTTATTATAAAACAGAATGTGTTAACATGAAATTATATAATATATGTGTTACTTGTTGAAATAAATAAACAATTTATTTATTTATTGTTTACTGTTCTTCACCATAATATAATAATTAAAATAAAATATATTATAATAATAAAGATTTATAAAGGGTGTTTTTAAAGAGATATAGAACTTTAAAATGAAATAAATGAAAATCGTGCTAATGGCCATCGTATTGGCTTTATTGGAAAGACAATTTTATATCATTAGTGTTTAAATATGATTGCGAGCATATGAATACCGCGACTGGCTCAAATAAAGTGCAATCTAGAAGTCCAATTTTCGAACACATTTTGGAACAGCTGGGGTTCGTATGTCGGCAATAACGCGACAAATGTTAGCTTTCAAGTCGTCTATCGTCTCTGGTTTATCGGCGTAGACTAGTGAGTTCACATATTCCCACAGAAAATAATCCAAAGGTGTTAAATCACATGATATTGGAGGTCAATTCACAGGTCCATTACGCGAAATTATGCGTTCTTCGAATGATTCCTTCAATAAATTGATTATGGCGCGCACTGTGTGGCATGTTGAATCCATATTTTTAAATCCATAGCTCTTTCATATTAATGCCATTCAATTGAGTAATTATATATAGCGCTCTTCATTGACTGTAACGTTCTGACCGGCATCATTTTTAAAGAAACAACAGCATCTTCAGTGTGCACTGTACGACGTCTCTGCGGATACGTATAATCAATTATAGTATGCGTGGTGCGTAAACGATTCATGGTTATTCGAATTCGGATAGAAAGACATACAGAAAAAAAAAATTGGTTATTTGATTATTTGGTTGTTTGGTTATTTGATCACAAATGGAAATAATAGATATGCATCTTAATTTAAAAAACTTCACGTATAAGTGTAAAATTATCGTGGAGTATTTGTAACGCCATTCTCCCGGTAAGTGAAAGTTCCGGGTTCGTGTCCTAGTATTAATTAAATAGTTTTTCGGTACATGATCTAGTCGGATGTAAACCATAACTGAAATTTTTATCTTTTTATTTATATATACATATTTGTTTATATGACATAATAAAGAGTGTGTATATGTTTAATATAAGTATTAGTGCTACCGCAATAAAAATGATGTACAGATGATGAAGAGAGGATATCAGAAAACATTGTTTTCATGAAAAAAGGGATTTTTATTAAAAATGTGATTTTTATTAAAAATGTCACTAACCTTTGCGGCCCTTATAATTCATATACTTTTACGTTATTCTCTCAAGCCTAGGTGTTTTAGTGCCTTACAGCCTATTGTGGTGTTAATAATTAAAAATAAAATAAAAGCATGGTTAACATCCGAACAGTTCACATTCTAAAATTACAACATTAATCCCACCACTTACCCAGGACCGATCTATGACTAAAAGCTCCCATATCGGTCTTACACATGTATCGTCAAGTTAGTATTTCTGTATGCTAAACAGGCGACCGTGCAACGCAACTCAGCGCAAAAGCAATTAAGCCACGACGCATGGTCGCCAACAAAAAAACATCTCTCATTGTCCGACGAACCCCGAAGAAAATACCCATGTTTATTGAAAATTTTTACGAGAAGTATTGTACAGTTAAAAATAATAAATAAAAGTACAATCATCATTATCAATTCAAATTAATAATCATTGTATTTTTGTTAATTATTAATAACTCTACTGTATCTCTTGTAAAATTCTATTCAATAAATGTGGGTATTTTTTTCGGGGTTCTTCGAACAATGAAGGATGTAATATAACAATAAAATATGTTTTCTTTAAAATATACTTTAAGTCGTCAAATATATTGGAGATGAAAATAGTGTTCTTAAAATTTACCACCGAAATTATTACGCAAGGCATTATTGAATACTATGTAAACGAAACACGCACGGGGTGGCGTCGGCGTCGGCGTCGGCGTCGCTTCCCGCCCAGAGTGGTGGATCTTGTTCCTTCGCGCCAAAATCATTTCATCGCTCTCACTTCCGCCCGGGGACTCTCGCCATTTCTTGGGGAACTCTCTTGCTTACATCTGATATAATATTTAATTCCTGAAGTTTATACGGGACCGAGAAACTTTTACATTAGCCGTTTCGCCTGGAAATGGATAAATAAGTTTAAATATTATTAGCTCCTTCAGGAGGCAGTGTAATAAGTATTTTTATTTTATGACTTCCATTTTTCTGAGTTACGCTTCTCGCGTTTCAAAATATTGTAATATTCTTTACCGCAAAGAAAATGGCTATTCTGTAGGTGTATCTCTCCAACATTTTCAAATCACTCTTTGTTTAATAGATTTTAATAAAACTTGCACTAAGTTTTAGATTTTAATAAAACTATGCACGTAAGTAAATTTATATAACGTAATATATTTTAAAATATTTCTGAGAAGTGAGCAACGTACTGTGTAAGATTAGGGTTCTTCGTTATATTTTACAAACTTTTATCACATACATATGCAACCCAGCACTTATAATTTCAGAAATAATTTATGCAAAATATTAATTGAATTAAATTTCTTAATTTTTCTGGATAACTATTTATTTCTTTGATTGTTGAATATAGTTAAAAATTTTACCGAAAAATTGACTTTAAATTTAGATTTATTGGAACTATACGTGTACATGTGTTTATGTATGATGTATTCGCAGGATATTTTTATCATCTTATGATAATACTTTATCCATGAATTAACTTGTCTCCTATTTATATCCTTTTGTATTATATACAAACTTTATAGCATTTATTAAAAGTTAAATGTCCCTATTCGAACTTACATATTTTTTTATTTCATCTTAACTTAAGAATTGTAGAAAATATTTCGCCTACTTAAATTTTGTTTTACTATCCAACATAAACTTTCTTGTAAATCAATTTGAGCTCAAATGATAGAAAGATGACATGATTATATTGAAACAAATCATATTTTAATTTTGTACTTATTTTATGCTTTTTGACAAACTAAGAAAATTATAAATAAACTCATTTTGAATATACTGCCCTGTAATCATAAAATATATTATTTTATAAAATTCCGTCAGAGTTTAGGAATATCATCATTACATTCGAATTGTTCTCTAATTTCATGGAGATGTTTCAAAGGAGACGCTTACATCGGTACCTCCGTAAAATTTGAATGTTTTAATTATTAACTTTTCTTATATGTAAATGAAACATCAAAGAATGTGTCAGAAAAGCATGTGCTTTACCTTATCAACTTTTCAGCGGCTCTGAAGAGTGCCTTCATTACTTCTAAGCTTCGAAGAAGCATGAAATGACATCTGTTTAAGAAACTCAAACTTAAATTTGTCGTACGAATTTCATTTAAGTCTATTCCCAAGAATGAAAATCCTTTGATGTCTTAAAAAGTACTAATTCTCATCAGTTAGGTATGTGTTTTTCGGGATTTTACTGAAATTATTCAGTCGATAAAATATTTCGGAATAATTCATAAAACTGAAAAATATTGGTTTCTAATTTGTTATTTTCTGACTCTAAAACATTATTAATTTCATTTTTTTTTATGAAATTGATTTATTTTATCACATTAACGTTATGTCACATGCTTGTGGTCTCATGATAACGATACTCGCCTAGCGATCTAGTGGTCGGAGGTTCGAGCCTCGTTCCAGGAGCCCATCAAGTTAGTCCTATTTTCATAGCACAAGCGTTTAGCTTAGATTAAAAATAGTAAGAATATTGATGTAACACGTATTCCGTGTGTGCATCTCTATTAAAAAATCTTTATCCATAAATAGTATTTTACGATGTCTGATGATAATTTATAGATTATTTTAAAAAAATCAAAGAAAGCAAACACTATGTAGTTTGACATTATAATTAAATAATGAGATATTTAGTTTTAAACCACTATATTATAATATAGTCTGTATCAGTCTATATTATTATACAAATATTGTTCTGACGATGGTTAAGTCCAACCAGTTGACTAAAGTTGCTTAAAACTAAATATCTTAATATATATTGAGTAATGAATAGTCTTAAAATATATAATATTTCAGATCGATAATATAATCGATCACACAATTAACTCTACTCTACACAATAAATGTATAAATAAAAGTGATTAACTAAAATAAGTTTAAATCGTTTAAAAAATAATTGACTAAACTTGCAAGTGCATAGGGACGGGACACTGGTAACTTATTGATCAGCTTTAGAATGGACAATATTTCAACCAAAATATATATATATATATATATTTATAGCGCTTTCAGTAAACCATGTTTTAAATGTATACAATTTTTAATAAAATCCTTTTTACAGGGGATTGGCTATAACTTCGACTTCAAGCTAGCTTACAAGTTCTTGAAGAGGTCTGAAGCCAGGCTCCGTTATGGGAATTCTTCCACATCCATATGGAGAGGAGATCCAGTACCTGGAACCTACTGCGACAGACTCTTGACCAACTGCGACAAGAGGCCCTGTAGGATCCAGTCACCAAACTACCCAGGAGTCTACCCGAGGAACGTCACGTGTCTCTACAAAATTGAACATACAAAGGTGAGAATCTAATAAAATTATTTATTTATTAGACTTTTCAAGGCGACTATTTTTTTAAATATCTTGTTTTTTGTTAATCTATTTTTTTTATAAGTCACATGACAAACTTTTTAGCATACCGCGATAGATTCATTAGACAAAAATTGTGATGAGCTATAGAAAACTGTATTACTTGTAGAGGTAAGTAATTGAATTAGAATATTAATGTATTATATCAACGATTAAAAATAGTGAATACACTATGACACGGGTGAAGTTATTAACGAAGTTACGTACACTATTTTCCCGTGTTTTTAATCGGTAAACACATATACTTTATACAATATTCGATGACTTGAAACAATTTTTTTTTTTTTAATATAGTATTATTGTCACCGGTTCTAGTTCCCTAAACTCAACTGGTTTATTTTGTATTTGTGAAATTCATCTAAATTTAGAGTGGAAGTGTTGTCTTCGCTGTGATCATTCGTTTGGATCCAATGTATGTGCCTTTCCGTTTAGTAGCTTGGCTGGTTATTTTATTTGTATTGAGATTGAGCTCGTCGAGATTTGGAATTCATTGTGATCAGTGTGATTGATCATGTAGAAAGTACTCAATAATATTTGTATGTATGTGTAAATCATTGTATATTTGTATGTATGTATGTTCATGTCAGGGACGTCTTGCCAGGGACGGCATCATCATCAGGTGAGTCGAGCTGTCTCTCTTATCCCATAATCTATCCTGGTCCACAATTATCGTTGGATTCTCTACCAATTCTCTATTCTATTACCTACTTCTACTCATATATCCATTCACCCATTTTTTCCTCCTATTCCATCCAGTTCCGATTTCATCATCACCATTGTGATCGGCAACTTGCGTCGGTCACAACTACATTGATAAGTCATGTACACTATATTCTTCGGAATCTCAGATCTAGGAACTAAGGGTATGATTTCCGACGTAACCCTGGGAAATCTGCTTTATTATATGTGGTCAGCCGGATGTAGATAGCTCCTCTCATCACAGCTGCTTCTGGTGCAATGATCGCGGAATATTTGCTATCTATCTCTTGGTCACCTTGGTTTCAGACAGTTTTACAATTCTCTAGAATCTATGGTACTACTTAATCTAGCAATACAATAATATCATTCGATTGCTAGTGGCGCCGTCTATGTAACCGAGCTGGTATCAACGACTCGTTTTATTTGTCAAATGGACACGTGAATTTTAATAAAATTGTTGAATGGGCGTGCTGCGACATATCAAGTATCACTTCATTTGATTAAGAATTGATGCATTGATGTAATAAACGATCAGCAACAGGCATGTAGGTATTGTATTTCTCAAGCATTTGCAGAATTTAACATAACTTTATTTTTAAATATGGCGATGTCGTTTTGCGTGTAAATCCAGAGCTCCCGATAGCCTCAAATAAACGACCGGTACCGACATCAATATGTGCCAATAACTTCACTCATCTCACTGTTTCCTTCTAGTTTAAATCTCCAGCAAACATTCATCTACGTAGACATTTCATTGTATATTTCTAAACTGTAACTGAGCTCAACCAATAATGAATTTGTGTCAATCGTAAGTAGTTTATATTTCTCAATCTGATCTGGCTACACATACACAATATATCCTCGCGATCAATACCAAACGAACACGTGGACGCTGGGTGAAATATATAGGGTACCTAGCGCTCACACACATAATCTACATATTCATATGTAATCATCGACAAAATACATTTTCCCTAAACGGGTGACCATTATCCATTATATACCTATTAAATATTATAAAAAACTGTTCATATGTCGGATTTGGACCTTAAATGAGTGAATTAATTTTTATATGTGCATTGCTAAACTAGCTTGTGTAAACCGACAATGTAAACTTGTGCAATATGGATAAAAAAAATAAAACATTATTTTGTACTGACCATAACGCGCACGCTAGAAAAACATACATTGTCAAAACTTTTATGCTTTCCTTACTGTCGTTTAGCGCATACAATATAAAATGTACAATCCCAAACATTTTTACCATTTATGGTTCCAGTATATATAATTTTTACCGTACAATTATTTTCGACTCGAGTTTATAAAATATAATATATAACATATTAAAAAAAAAAATATATATTAAAATATAATTTTGTTAAGCATATATATATATATATATTTATTTTCGACCGCTTATTGTTCAAAAATACGTTACATATTTTATAATATTTCTTGTAAAGATATAGCTAATTATATAAATAAATGAATATATAACTGTTACGCATACATGCAAGATAAATTATATTCTAAATATAGGCGATCCTTTGAGATTAACGAAAGAGGATAAGCCCCCCTAGAAGACGGGATCCTGGAGACAAGCCCTAACATAAATCTTGATCTTCTAATGCAGGTGTTTCAGTTAAAATGTATTCTGAAACATTCACAGAACTAAGGGAACAACACTTATACGATACCATCGTAGGGCAACCAATTAACGGGGAAAAAAATACTAACCGGTTTTCGGTTTTGTTTTCGAAAAAAACGCTTTTAATGGTTTAGAAATATGTTATATATTATATAATAATAATTATATTGAAAATTTTTATTGCTATATTTATAAGTTATGGCTCTTAGTAAAATAATAAAAAGTACAAGAATATATAGTATTTTATCAATTGGAAACATCTATAATTAAACGTTGTATGTAACATGAACTATTCCTTGATCCAAATGTATCTAAAAAAAAAAAAAAAATATGTTTTTGTAAATAACAATAAAAGTCATCAACAATGTTAAAACAAAGTAGGCAGATATAATAATTTAAAGAATCCCATTGTTTGGGAATATATTAATTTTTGAACGAAAATAATGCACTGTTACTTCCTCCCCCCCCTTTCCTTCCCTTCCCGGCCATGCCGTCTACCCAGCCGATTGATGACCTTGTATCAGTGCGATTATACGTGTAAGGTACAGTTTTTAATATTATACAATCTCGAGACTTCGCGTCTA
This sequence comes from Eubasilissa splendida, assembly GCA_031772225.1. NCBI lineage: Eukaryota > Metazoa > Arthropoda > Insecta > Trichoptera > Phryganeidae > Eubasilissa > Eubasilissa splendida. The sequence continues at coordinate 12,974,174 of CM062855.1, read as the reverse complement.
TACTGTGTCGGAACCTTTGACGAAATAGTGAGTAAAATATACAGTCCACATCTTTGGAGATGTCAGCATAATCCGGATTGTGGTGAGTGCCAAACTCATTTCTGTCCTGATATTCTTCCAGCATCTATACTTTGTACGCAACACCTATAAAAACTAATTTTGACAGATTTATGTTTGGCGTCGGACATTTTAAATTTAGCAAAATAAATCATGACGATAGATAAAATTATTTACTTTTGTTTTTATGGTTCTGTGGTCTTAAGTGAGTCTGTATAGGTGTAATATAAATAGTGTTTGTTACTATATAACCCTTTGTGATTTGTATTTGGAACAAGAGCAATATAAATTGCGTTGTCACCATTCAGCTCATTTAGCAGGACAGATCTTTCCATGGTTGATAACAACATAACCTCGACGATCCCATGATAAACGTCACACCAATACAAAAGGTTTGTGACATAGGTCCGGTTGTGTGATTATTAGTAACTTTTAACTATGGTAACTTTTTACTTAAGTAACTTTTTACTTTAGTAAATTTTAACTAACGCCCGTGGTTAAAATCGTTTGCGGGTTGTTCGAACGTCAAATTTACAATTGTCAAAGCATAGATGGAGATGTCTATATGTAGATGACAAATAATCATGAAATATGCTTTATTTTATGCATTATCTATGGAATTTTTCGCCTACGCGTTCGATATCTGTCACTTTGGTGATGAAATTTTTTCGTATTATGTGTAATAATGTATATTAAACAACGAGATCATCATCGGACGAACTGTCATCAATGAAATAGCGGGATATTGAATGATTAATTGTCGTGTACTGCAACTTTCAAAATATCAATGTGTCAGATGATGACATTAATGTTTCTACTATCGCATATCGCAGAGGAAAATGAGTTTACTACGGGATGTACTTTCGAGAAGTAAACATTTTTTTTACTAACGATCAAACAACTCGTTTTCGCAAAAATTTTTACTCTAGTAATTTTGTTTACTATATTAAAAAGTTACTACTGATCATACAACCGGCCCGTAGTCTTTAAAGGTATTTGAAATGTTTTTAAATCAATGTTTGACTTTTTTATTTGTATATTCATTTTATCAATTATATCAATTAATTAAATGATATAAGGATCTTTATATATTTACAGTGAACTCTGATTATTATCTGAGATAATGTAGACTAAGCCTACCTTGGATATTATTTTTATAAAATAAAAAATGTATGTATAGGTGAAACTTGGTAAATTCTATTTAGGGCACCATAGCTTAAGTGAATAAAGCTGTAATTATATAATTATATTTTTTCGATAGATAGATTCATATAAATTAGTTTTATATTTTTTGTCTCACTGTAGCAATATTCCGGAGCTGCCTAATAATGTTATGGGTCAGGTGTGGTGTCTTCCTGCCATTCTTGTCTTTTGATAGCACTGAGACCATTTATATGTGACAATTTATGTGCAATTATCAAATTTTGTAAAATTATTCAAATTGGCTTACTGAGAATGAGATTATAAATATGTTAGAACTGAATTGATTTTTCTTTGCGAAGTTGGATATAAAGTATTAGTGTAGATACATTTTAGCGCTTTATCAAAGATGCATTTTTGATTTAGATAAAATAATATTCATTAACTTTATATTCAAAGTATGTTAAGGGCTGTACGAATGATACTCTAATTATCAAAACATTTTGAAACAAAAAGATTTGGCAGTAGTGATGAAAAATATAGAATACAACACTAAAATTTTGTGTTTCAATTTATATTTCCTTTTCTCCACTTGTTTCATTCAAACTGGAGAAATTCGTTCTCCGAAGTGTTATCAAGTCGAAAGTTGTTACATTTAACACGCCTCTCTTATTTGTTCACATTTCTTTCTCTCTACTTCCATTTATTTCCCCCTCTCGCGTCTTTCGATCAAGATTTCTGGAAGGCGATGTATTATATTCTCGTTATTTCTTTGTTCTCACCTGGCGTCATTCAAAATTCAAAGGGGCGCCTTGACAAACCCGGCGACCTCTTGTAAAATAGGGGTTGCCGAAGTTATCGACTTGTTAGTTTGTTTCTGAGCTAAAACGCAACTCTAAGAAAGGGATGACAAAGGTTTCAAAGGTTTCTAATTATAGTTCAAGATACAATAATCAACTAGTGAACGCTTCGTAGATGGCCGAGTTTTGATTGAACTCTAATCAAAGTAGTGAAATTCATATTGCTGTTCAATTTATAGATGGATTCAAATAAAACTAGACAAAGAACAGCTATTTTAGTGATAATTAATAAAGGAAAATTAATAAACTGTTTGAAAAAAATTTCGGCATCAATATGAAATTATAGTTTACTTAAGAAAATTTACATATAATGTGCACGTATAACATTTACATTATATTTAGATCAGATTATTCGTTAATTGGGCATCAGAAACATCCAACAACGTTATTCCAAATACTTTCAAATTGCATTAGGGTAAACTGTTGACAACAAATTGTACTTGTCAATAAACATTAATGAATTAATATGTATTAAGGAACCACTAAATATTTTTTCGATGCATATATTTTTTCTGTATATCATTCTAATTGATTCATTTTATTTGTATTAAATTAAAATACAAAATAAATATTCAAATTGAATAAAATATCGAAGGATATCAATAATTTCATCTGAAATAATGGCAATTACGTTAAATTCTTTCAATTTACAAATGTATTATTTTTATTTAATAGAGCAGAACAATAGGAAAAAAGGATAGGACGTTGTGGTGGTCTCCTCACGAGTCAATAAAATCCTACAATCACAATCCCTACAACGATATGCTCTTCTATCCTGACGAATCACTTTGGTTTTATTCAATTTTATATTTCCAAGGCAGTCTTTCAATATCTGGTCTAATATAATCCAGGTCTTTTGCGGTTGCTTATGCTTCTGTTGCCTTTAACAATTGCCTGATTTATTTTCTTTACTTTCTTCTCTTCACGCATACGTTCAAAATTCATGATTAATAGGACAAGAATTAAATATGAAACTGAACCTATATTTTTATGATGTTCATATTTATGTTATATTTTGTTAAATAACAGTTAGGTTATCAATGATATGATTGGAATAATTGTGAAAAATAATTTAAATATTTTTTTTTAAGTATAGTGATTACACATTTGTTATACAATATTTATAGTACATTTGTTATATTTTTTATTGTGTAGATTTTCTAACCAGCTCAAAATAACTTATTTATGAAAAAATGATAAAATTGTTCAGCAATGCTATTGTCGAAAACAGACTAACGATACACAGCCCTGTCGAGGCTGTAAAACAGTTCATGAACCGATTCACTGAAATAACGGGGCAATCAATAAATTAAATTCAAATTGCCACTGATTGTGGGAATAAAATTTTATCTTTTTTGACAACACGCCATTGCCTCTAATGGTAAAATGTTATATCTTTAACTTTTACCCTTACGTTAAATAATTTCCAAAACATTTGTATTTTTTACAGATACCGCCAGGAAAGCACGCTCTGTTGGCCGTTCGCCAAACCAACAGTCATAAAATTCACATCAAGGATCAGATTGTCAAATATGATAGAAGCCAGCGCGTCCTCAAGTAAGTTTTATTAAAATAATTTAAGAGACAGAATTATGTAGCTACGCAGTATTAGCCTAGCGGGCGAAAGTCGAAGCCAACGTCATTGACGTCAAATTGATTGAATATATTTTTTTAAACTAATAATAGATATTTCATAGAGACGAATCTATTTTTTAATATATTTAATGAAAATATATGAAAGTATGGGTAATTACAGGCTTACGACCTGTCTTCGGCTGGCTTAAGTGATCACTTTATATAAATATAACGTTCACCATTCTCACATATTAATCAATCTCTATATAAATTTTTGAAAATTGTATCGTGTTTTTTTAAATAAAAATCAATTTATATGTATAAAAATCTGCATTATATTTAATTCATAGAAATCATCAGTATTGCATTTATATCTGAAAATTAGACATCCGTAAATTGTAGGACATAACTATATAGGCAGAGTACATGCTTAGCTTGCGACAGGTACCTCTAGATTAACACCTCCAAATTTTTATTTGTTTCAAAACAGTTTTGCAGATGCCCGGTACTGTTAAAAGTGAGATTTTTAAAAAGTATATCGAAATTTTCTATAGCGATATTTCCAACCCAGTTTTCGTGACACATTTTTTTGGGGTACCCGCAAAGTAAACATCAATAATAAAAATAATCTGTTTACACTTTACGAACAAACATTTTAAACTTTCGGAAATATTATTTACATATATGGTAGTTTTTAAAGTCTTCTTTTCTATCCTTATCAATTTGTTATTCTTATTCATGTGCCATCTTCTAGTAAATATCGAAGTAAATCTATTCGACGACATAACTTTTATTTTTTTACAATGTTTTTGAATTTCTTTACCATAATTAGATGATATGAGTTTCACATTGTACCTTAATGGTATACTAGGATTATCATCAAGGTGATGAACGACCTTCAATTTATCTACATATTAAAAATAAATTAAATAAATAAATATGTTAGAAAGCTATAGCATTTTCATTATGAAGTACAAATATTCTTTCAGAAAAAAAATTAGTTTAGTTGCCGAGCGGCTACCGCGTAAATATTTACAAATATCCTCCCTACATTTACAGAATGGTCTGAAACAATGTTTACATCGACATAAATCCACCCTCGCTCTCGGGACAATAATGAAACGTTCGCCGCAGATTACTCCCTTCGCACAACTGCTGCGCGCTGCCGCAACTGTTACAGACTGTCATATAAGTTGTGAAGCTAGCTGCCACAGCTGAAGTTCTTCCCGACTGCGGCCAACAAAAGAACATCTCGCTTGTTGGTATCCTCGGCGCTGACGGAGCGGTGGAAACTTCTATCGTTCAGCAACTTTATTTCGGCGATATGTCAGTTTTGTTTTTTTTTTCTTAACATATTATCTCGCACGCCAAATACTATCTCGTGATTCATTTCGTCTGTCAAGATGGTGTGTGGGAGAAGGTCAGGTGAAAGTTTTAGCAAACAATTTAGGTGACTGATTAATCCATGGGTCACCCGTTGAATTCTTGACGGGTGTAAATAAAGTAAGTATGCACATCTCTTATTCGGTTACTAAATATTTTTAATATGTAACACAAACACGTTGTGGCTATTCATTTTTAACAATAAATAATTAATAACTTTATTTTTAACCACTAATATAATTATTTTCGAAAACATATTTTCCTTCGTCAGAGTGATGAAAAAGAAACAAAAAAAAATGGTTAGTGAATATAATTAACTCAGTGATTAAAAACAAAGTTGATAAATTATTAAGTATAAATTACTATATAAGTATTAAGTACATACTTCACCATCGCTTTAAATTCTTCAGCCGGGATAACCTGCATCTTCGTGACGATTCTTAGGTTTTTGTAGCCGTTACGAGAGGAGTGCAGCTCACAAGTGGGTCTTCCAGATGGTTGCGAACGCATGTTATTGGCACCAGATGTCGGTACCGGATGTGTTTTTGCGGCTATTGGGAGCTCTGGCTTTACACACCGGTAAATGTGAGGTGCGTTCAGGGGTCTTCGGCGGTTATTATGGCTATGGAAGCAATATAACTCCACAAGTCACTATAGTCAACCTTTCAAAATAATGATTATCACTGCTAGAAAAAAACAACCGAAGCAATACTAATATAATAATTCACATCTTTTAGATACGTACAAGGGTTAGTCAAAAATTATCTACACTTTCACCATAAAACACCTTCAACGTTGTCATACTGCATTTTTCGTATGCGTGCTTAGAGTTGGTACGACTGCGGTCGCGTTTGCAAAATTTGATCCCGATTACGTCATTTGCCTTCCGACTATTATAGGATAAACATGTTCGCTTTGCTAGCAGTTTGCATCAAGGAGTAACAGCGAGCAGTAATCCGATTTCTCTGATTGGAGGGTGTGAAAGGAGCTGAAATTCATCGTAAACTTTTATCACAATAAAACGTAAAAGTGTGTTTTTGTGGATCGAGAAGTATAAAAGTGGCCGGACGAGTATAACGCACGAAGAGGAAATAGAACGCCTGTCAACCTCCACCACGGACGATAAGATTCAGCAAGCCCGAGAGATGGTCTGGCGAATAGGGGAATCACCATTCGTGACGTAGCGTCTTCTTCGAACATCACTCGTGAACTTGCCCATCAGATCATCCACGACGAACTTGGCTTCCGTAAAGTCTATATAAACAAATTGGACAACGAAAACGTTAGATAATTTTTGACCTGCCAACGTACTTATAAAATACTTCAGTGTAATATTATTATTGAGGAGAACACATTCTTATTGTGATCTGGATCTCTTCCTATCTGGGGAACGTGCATTAAACGATTATGTTACGCCAATACAGTGCATTGATGACAAACTTTCGAACTTATATGTCACACTTTTCAAATTAATACACCTATCGTTCCATTATTGAAAAGTCATCTACTTTATTTTTACGTAATCTCAAATACCTTTGTGTAATCCGATAGGAGACGCCAGAATTTAAAATTCACTACTCTACTGTACTATATTAATATGCGAATAGAATAATCCCAATTATGTAATTAATTTAAAAAAGGTAACAAAATACGGAAGCCAAGTTGTACCTAAAAAGCCAGATATCTTGTGTGTATAATTCCTCGCATTATTTCCGCATTGGGCCTTTATTTATGCTGCGGCCATTAGCAGTCGGGGCAGCTGTGAGCTAGCACAAACTATTCTGTATTTTATAGGCGGAACAATAAGCCGCGATTAATCAGTTCAATCTCAATACAGCTGGTGCCGCGGTAATAAAACCCCAGCATCTGTGCTGCGCTGCGCTGAGATTAGTTCCCAAGTGCTCCGGAGACTATCGGAAATCAATGGGGATCGGATTAAAATATTTGATTTATCGTTCGAATTACTTGAAGTTGAAAGTTTACTAAGTTTGGCTCGAACTTCGTGTTTCATCCACATTGTTTTGAATGTGTGCATGGAAAGTGAACTTATGATGAATGTTCGCGAGTCGGAGATCTTGATAAAAGTGGGTTAAATTGATATAATAGTGATTAGTAAATGCTTAGAATAAGTGAAAAAGTTTTTATATTCCGGATCACGCATACGTGCACTGAATGCAGTTATTTCTAACGCTAATTTATCATCAGAAACCGGCTTAATCGTACGCAACGGAGTTTCATAGAATCAACTCATCTAATTAGATCTTTGGGCATAAAAGATGAATTTATAGATAAGTACATAAGCTTGTTATGAAGCAAATATGTATCTTGTCGGTGTATGACGAATGAATGTGGATCAGAATGATGTGTATGAGTGTTGAGTACCCCAATATTCACTTTTCATCACGTGTTCATTTAATGAGGCTAAGAAACGAAAACTACTTACGTTTGTCACTTGATTTATTGACCTGCACAGTTTACAATTTTATATAATAGTTAAGCAAAATTTTGCAAATTTTTAAACGCGAAGAGTTACAGAGGCGTTTCCTGGGGATGTTGTCTGGAAGGTAGCGATGAGAAGAGTGAAGCTCGCGATACGGTTTTCCAGATGGCTGCTGGTTGCATGTTATTGTTGTCTGGCGTCGATACCGGGAGTGTTAATTGCTGTTAGGAACTCTGTTTTACACACTGGCACGTCCACAGTGATGATGACAGTGGAAGTGGTATACTTCCACACATCTAATTAATTTTTTACGCAAATTCTCGAGTTAAAACAATTTTATCTACACTAAATTTAACATTATTAAAAATGATGTTTATTATTCTATAAATATTTTATTTCTCTACAATAACAGCCCTGATTCTTATAGAAATTCCCACCTATTTATTATTCATGCATCAAATTTTAATAATTGTGGATAAATAGCCAATACTCCTTATGGCCCTTGTAAACGGAAGAAATCATTAAAAGATTTTCTCGCGACAATCTCTGAGATACGTTCGCTCCGCTGTAAACTTTTGAAGACAACTCTCAGCTTTCGTATTTCCCATGTACACATTGTGCCTCAGAGATTCGCCATTTCGAGCCTTACTTCACGCTCGTATGTTAAACGTCAAATGTCATTGTTGTCGTGTTTGTCATTTGGGGGATTTTATTATTATTTATTATTATTCGACTTATATCATCTAACTTTCAGAATAGATAGTTATAAGGATATGTGGTAGTTTTAGGCGTGTTTGTATGCATATATCAAATCTTGCTGTCAGAATGTACGTCGAGTACAATGATTTGAGTTTTTGACTCCTTATAATAATCTCATGCTGATCTTTAAGTTTATCCCCAGAACAAAATCCCAACACGTGTACACGGTATTTAGATGTATCTCAACTAAATCTCTTATATTGTCTCCTTCCATGGACACGAACCTTTAGTATTCATCCTTAATTGTATTTTATATATGCCTTAGATGAATATCCATGTCTGGGTATCAAAGGTTAATTTTTATTCGAAGGAGATTTTTGATTGATAATATCCGATGACATGTTACCCTATCACACGTGGAGGCATTAGGTCTATGTCTTAGATTAAATATGATGAAGAAGAGTATAATAACGTAATTACAAATTTTTTGTTTATCATTCCTTCTACAAAAAAACGGTTCAAGTACAAAAAGAATATTATGTTCCAGGCCAATGTTGTTTTTGAATAACTAAGAAATGAAACACAATTTATTTAGCAATATTTGAATTTATTTATTTTTATTAATCGATTATTTGCTTTATTACAATTATGTATGGAATATGACTTTGGCCAATTGGCCGCCATTGGCAGCTACACAAATGCATGCTCTTTTAACCATATTTTTCATAATATTCTCGCACACTTCGCTTGTAATTTCAGCAATTTCATTTGCAATATTATCCTATAGCATCGAAATTGTCATTGGCTCATTGGTGTAGACTTTTCCTTTTAAGTATCATCAAATAAAATAGTCGGCAGCCATCAAATCAGGTGATCGAGGAAGCTAGTCGATATCACCATTTTTATACGGCTGGGAAAAATTTCTCGGAAAACTTCAAGCGTAACTCGGGCTGTATATGAGGTAGCACCGTCCTGTTGAAACCACATGTATTGCAGGCCCATTGACCCAATTCGGCAACCAAGAAGTTTTCTAACATGTGATGATAGCGATCGCCATTAATGATTACAGCATTGTCATTATTATTTAGATAAAATGATATATAATGACTTAATCACGTCGTTGAATCGTTAGATACTCCATAATAAATTGTAATCAGCTATTCTCTATGTTTACCAAATATGAATTAACAAATATTTACTAAACTGAAATAGCGGCCGAACAAAATAGGCCTGCAACATAATATTCACCCTGTACCTCGTTAAAAATGCGCGACCCTAACCTTTTAAATGCCATGAACTAGTTAATAATAACACTCCAAATTTCACATGACACGCCACGCCATAAGCGCAATTGCACGCACTTTTTGATCTTGAGCAGAGATTAAATACGATTTTCAACACCATACATCATCATGAAATCATTTTGCCGTTTGTTGACGCCAGTCCCTAGCTTTTTATAAATATTTATGTTGACACGCATAATATATAGTATCTCGTGTGTCAAGTATGCTTTGCGGTTAAAAGATTAACATCATTACAACAGGGTGTTTCACCACTTTTAATATCTCATTATATCGTTAAGCTGGTCGTTGCAGTACAAATTTATTTTACAGTAATTTATGTACACCACCTATCACTAAAGCTCACCTACAATTTTTTTTTAAATCTAATCATGTATAACTACAATAAAAGCTAAAGCTTTCTTTTTGTAGTCATATTTTAGAGGATGAAATGGAACTGCTTCACTATATCGGAGTGTTAATTTCCTTTAAATTGCGAATTAGGTGGACGAGTTACATTTTTGTTTTGAATAGAATTTTTCTAATAAAATTTAAATCTTTAATAGATTTGGCAGTTAAGTTACATCTTGGTGTAACATTTTAATTTATTCCACCGCCCCATAGTGAACTGTATTTAATTTAGTTCAATTTACACCTGTAGATAGGAAGGACTGCTGTTCCCGAAACTAGTCGTGGTATTAACTCAAAATTGTGTGTGTGTAGTCCAAAGTCAAAATAAAAATTATGTGCAATAGTTTAAACATTTGAATTTAAATCTTTTTATCTTCTTTATGTTCTTCTGCAAATCTGTGTCCAGTGTTAAATATAAGCCTTTATTTTTTCGTTCCCTATCTCTAGCGATTTAAAAAATATATATGTTCCATCACGTCACAGTGCGAGTTAATATATGAGAATATTATTTACCAATCTCTGCAGAGTATAAAAAGGTTTAATTTCAGCTGTTTACTAATCGCGTACATTTCAATACTTACTTGTTTGAACCAATACCCTAAGTGATCGCTGATACGAGTACGCCACTGAACTTTTCTCGCAAACTTTATTTTAATGATTTTACTGAAGCACTCGGACTCTCAGCAGCACTTAGAATTATTTTTCAATCCGTTCTTGGTGTTGTTTTTCATTTACCACGACTATGACCTCGTCCAGTCCTGAAAAGTGGTAATTTGTTGGAAGTGAAATGTATTTTGACTATCTTTCAGTCGGATTGTTTTCCCACTCCGTAACACTTTTCCGTCTTTCGTATCACTTTCCGTTTCATATTCGAGGATAAATGATATTGATTCAAAAGAAAACTAGTTTTTAACTATCATTATTTGACCTGGCGATTACTTTGTGGTGTAACATGATTATTTTAGTTTCACAAAAATACTTTGCACTACACAATAATGAACAATTTAGAAACCGTTGAAATACAGAAGAATTTAAATTCGGAGAAAACACTAATTAACAACAAAACATTCCCTAGCACTTCATCTTTACTGTCCATATTACTGACCAAAATCTCCCCCCTTTTCTCAAGCCCCAACCCATTGCCAAAATAGACTACATTATTTAGTTTAGTTATCGCCTGATGATGAGAGGGACTGCATCTTTCGAAACTAGTAGTAATATTAACCCAGCGTGTGTGTTGTACAAAGTATAGTTGTAAAAATTAAATTAGTTATTAACTATATCAAAATGAAACATTTTCTACTAATTCTTATTGCACAAACGATACAAGCTCTTTTAACAGCCGCGATTTCACTCAGAAATGAGAAAGGAATATTTAATTCCTGTCATTTCAGACAAAGTCCTAGTAGTGGAATATATCATAATGTTTTGATGCATTAGTACAAATCAATAATAATAAACAATAGTCCCAAAATAAAAGTAAAATAAACTTAATAATATTATTTTTTTAATGAAAAAAACTCATTTTTTTGTTGTGAAGTTACAATTTCAGAACATAGTTTGTGGTATTTTTAATACAAAATATATACATCAATTAGAAAGATATACAGAAAAAATCAATCTACTGAAAAAATAACTGTTTTGCTACTGGCTTACGAACTCAGAACTTTTCCTATCCGGGGAAACGCATATATTATTTTTTTCTGTATATCTTTCTTACTGATTAATTTTATTTATATTAATAATATTAAAATTGTCGCGGTAATTTGAAATTTGGTGAGAAGATCTAATTCGATGTGGAACTGGAAAAATAATCAAATGCAATGGAACTAGTAATACGATAAACGATAAAAAAAAAAAATATTTATTGAATAATGAACAAATTAAAATATATAGCTAATTTTTAATTAAATTTTTCCATGGAATATATATCATATCTATATTTTTAAACTCTTTTTCGATTTTTGATCTCGCGAGATGAGGCTCTGACTCGCAGCCACTTGATCACAAGGGGAATATCTTATCACTAGATCAAACAAGAAAACAAGTACATCATGATTGTAAAGTGTTGAAGGCGAGCAAAAAATAATAGGCTAAGGAAAGACCTGAAATGATCAGGTAAATCATTATATGGCTTATTAGAAGCTTCCCAAATCAACACAGAACTTGTATAAAAGTAGACGAAGCAAAAGTGGTAAGGCAGGATAGAAGGGTGTGTAACGTTCCTCTTATCCGCTTTGTCTATCGCTGTAGTGAAACGGTGTGATGGTGAGATGATTAGTTAGTTATCCATTATTATACCTTGTGTATGGCAGTGAAGCTTTGAAATTGCCAAAGTTAGATTAAATGTTGCAGATTGGCGTTCAATTAATTGAATTTTCACTGCGTCATGGTAAACCACATAATACGGGAAATAATAAGATTTCATAAACATATATATATAAGTATAAAATAATATCATCCATTTGTATGTATGCAATGTCTGTAGTTAGAGTGCAATGATATTCGAACAGAAATAAAAAATAATTTTCTGAAAGCGCGCATGGATAATATTTCATTATATACCTATTTAATAAATGTAAAATAAAACTTTCGATACTGACTCGAGATTTTGATTCGCGCCATTACACGTAGCTCTACATAATTACACTGCTGCAATGTATTGGAGCCAGTCGTCCTTTGACTATGAAATGTGATGAACGTTGTGTAAATGCCCGATCGGTACATTACATATCTTTAATTTAAATAAATACCATTTAATTCAGATTTATATTTTATTTTGAGCCACATCACAGCAGCTTCGGACTGCGTATTGTGATTAAAGAAGCTGGTCTTTAAATTCAAGATAAATTTGGTTTGCTTTATTATTAATTTTTCACTGAACTTTGTACAATAAATAATGAACGTAACTCTGTTCCATCAATATCGGGAACACAGGACGTGGCCGTGCAACGACCTCCACTAGTCTCGAAGTAACCGCCACCACTGCCTAGTAAAAAGCAATTGGCGTTATAGATTACTTTCTGCCAGTAATGTAAGAAATAAGCAGCGGAATGTACTAGGCATGGACTTAGATTATGCGGCTAATATCGATGGGTATTATCTTTATAGGTTGTATTCATCATTCACTCTTTCAGAAGCGTGTTTTTGTGTAAATACACCTGTATTATTACTACTATTCTTGGGAAGTTTTTCAAATTATTCACTAAAGGTGCTAAAATATTTCATAATATAAAATATTATCACATTTTTAGTGTATTGAAATGCATGCAGTCAAGTCCGCTTTAAGGACATACTTGCGACGTTTTGCAACACGTCTGTTAATTCAGACCACCGCGCGGTGCTAGACTTGCGTTTAGTTCGTATACATCTATGGCAGATTTCGCGAACAAACACATACGCAGTCTTATTTATCAATTTTATTATACAGTTTTAGTTAACACATTAACATGAATTATTTTCGCGTAGATTTACATACTCAATATATAATATATCAAATAAATATTTAACTTACATGTATTTTGCATAGATTACAGTTATGCACAACTTTTTTGATTGTATAGAGTGCACGCCCTAGGAAATAAGTATCCAAAATAGGAATAAATAATAAACAAGTAGAAGAGTATTAATAATAAATAAATAATAAAGTAATCCATTCGTTCCTATATTTATGTCTAAGTGAAAAAATGTTATATTTGTTTAGGAAGTAATTGAGCAATTCCAACCTTATTGTATCAGAAACCTTACTGTTTGTGTTAAGGTCCCATCAAATATCACGTTATGTTTGAATATGTAATCAAACACACGGATTTATATACACTCCCAAAATTATAGTGTCGATTTTGCCGAGCTCGTTTATAGTCTTCTAACAGACGTAGATAACTCAACAAGTTGTTAAAGGCACTCATATTAAGTTTCTGAACAGAATAGTGAAAATAATAATATCTAATAGATGAAACAGATATTTTAAATTCCATTATAATATAATATCATCTTCCAGCAAAACGCAATCACTGCAATAATAATTAAAATTGACACATTTAATGTTCATTAATACTCTACTGTTCTGTATTAAAAAAAAAAATATAATAATGCCTTATTCCTCATACTTAATTCTACGCATAGAGAACTCAAAAAATTAAAAATAATACTAATTGATATTAAACAAAATTTCATGTTGAAATACATTGTAACCACAGACCACCAAATATAATCGTACCTATTTGAAAATTATTATTAAATTTAAAATTTAATTTATAATTTAAAGTCGTATTTAAATTTTAAAATTGTTTTACTACGCTAGTTCATTATTTTATGTATATAAAATAAATAAAGGAAAATTGATGAATTATAAAAATAATATTTTTAAAAGTTAAAACTATCAAAGTATGAAAACATTTTAATTTACATATACTACGAATTATCATCGATATAATTTCAGGTGATTTAAATAATTGAATTTCAACAAATAAGTTCCTTTCTACCGTGGCGTCAAATTTCTCGTTATAATCTCACCACGACTTCATACAAACGCCCACGTGACATTTCTATATTTGATTTTTGATATTTAATGGAAAATTTTCATTGTCCAAAACATCATTGTTAAGTATTTAACTAAATACTCACAGTTATAATACTTAAATAAAATATTCCAAACATTTAAAACAATATATTTTCTTAGTGAAATTACTCTTTTTCATTGAGGTGGTATTTGTTCTTAACTTGCCATCTTCTTACGAATGGTGGCGACCATATTGCAATATGCTGATTCATAATTTGAAAGATATATAATATCGCCTGTATTTTGGATACTGAACCACCTTCTAAGACACGCAGCCAAGATAATTTTTCTTACTTCTTCTTACAGCTTTCACAAAATTTTGCATCTTATTGTTAGCAACTTGTTTTTTTTGTTTAATAATTTGCTGAAGCTTGTCCTTTAATAATCACTCAGCTGGACTGATAACTTGTACATCATTTTTGATTTCTCCCATATCAATAATCTCACCATCTTTATTTGATAATCATTTTGTCAGTGCGTCAATTGTCTTTATAATTATATTTTTATTCTGTTGATTCAATAGGTATATCATATTCATTACAATCATTTTCGGCACTTGAACTGAATAAATATTGAAACACATCTGAAAATATATTTCTTCTTTCCTTTATACGCGAAATTAATGCTTTTTTGAATTCACTGCTCGGTGCTGAATTCTACTTTGACAGTTCATCAAGCACAGACTTCACAGTAATATTTGCGCTGAACAAATTTGCATATTCACAGCACAGTGATTCTACAGCCAATTTAATTGGCAACAATGCCTTAATCATTTCCGCGAGCAAAAAAAAATTATTTACCGAAATTACCGGTACTTAATAATTTATTTATCGGTAAATCGGTGATGAAATTTAGCTATATTTACAGAAAACCGGTAATGCATGCCCTGGTTCGTAGTACGTCTTAGTATCTTTTCATTGGTAATGTGATCAACTCAGGAAATATTTAGAATACGTCGGTACAACCACAGCTCAAACGCCTCCATAATTTTATCGTCCAGATTTCAACTGCGTGCACGAAAGCTCAGGCTTATGTCTCGTCAGCTGAGAAGATTATTCATTGATTAAGTTGTACTTAATTCGAGCATGCAGACTAATACACAAGTTTTGCAATACTTTAAGTAATGCCCGCGTATTTACGCGTGTATTTTCTTTGCGTGCTTTCAGTTAGATTTTCAATCATAACTTTCGCCACTCCAACTATGAAGATCCAGATTATTCATAAAATGCGGGCTGATTGGCGTCTGCCAACTACTGGCTTTAATATTAAGTGGCGGACGACGTTGATGTGGATGAGCATATTATGAGCATTAAATTTTAAACTTTGTCGGCGGACGAATAAATTGGAATAATTCTATCAAATCGTACTGGATAGAAACACGCACTAATAATTATAATTGAAAAATATGAAAAGTATATTTTACGTGATAAATTGGTTAAGTCTGTAATTATAAATACAATTTTTGCTAAAATCAATGATGACTACTGTAAATATAAAATTTTAATTGATGTTAAAAATATTCACTTTTGGTTTAAAAATATTTTCTTAAATAATAGTAATACGTAAATGAAATATATACTCATATATACATATATATATATATACGATTATACAATCGATTGAGAATCAAGCTCTCAATCACTTGATTCCTAGGCGAGTTATGAAAGATGATTAAGACAATTTATGGGCCTTGCAATGGAATTCGAAACGTTGGACAAAAATGTCAGATATACACGGTAGATTAGAGGATTCTAACTGCCGTGAAAACTTAATAATATTTCATTTCTTGACAGGAGAAATATTATATTATACACACTGTACTAGTGTTTATTCAGTGTAATATTGTCGACCAACGTCGATCTTAAGGTAACAAATAAACCATGATTTATATTATACGCATATTTATCCAATAACTTTACATTCCTTGACTTATCAGATGTAGGTAGTCTTCCCGATTTTTAAACCAGTGCTGATTAAACTCCTGTTTTCTTTTGAAATTCATAATAATTATAATTTATCAAAATTATTAATAATTGTAAATTACTAAACGTATAATGAAGTCGTGAAAAAGTATTATTATCAATAAATATGAAATTATATTAATTACATTATAAAATTTGTTTTCAAAGCATTAGTTAAGAAATCAATTTCATTAGAAATTAATCTGCAAATATTTGAAATACAAATTGACATTTTACCAATGAATTTAAAAAATGTGACATTATATTCGAACATTATTTGTACATAATACTAAACAGTAGCATTCGCCTGAAATCCAATGAAAGTAGACTCATATAGTCGTATATAAGGCAAGGTTTGGTATGATAGATATTATATGTTTTGTTGTATTTTAATCTTTGTTCAAATCTACAGAACTGGCCTATGCATTGGTAAAAATCTATCAATTCACAAACATATACCATTGCGAATTGATTCCGGCCGATGGTTTATTGAATAAAAATTCCTATTAACATCGCATCGACCACATTGCATCGAATTGAGGATTCTATCCTCCAGCCACCGTAGTATTAATAGATTCTGAGATCCGTACAACGTACATGTGTACTGTGCTCGTGTACTGGAACGCGAGTACGTGGTCTCAGCTTAGAATATATCCAAGCAAGGAGTTGCTAACGATGCCATTGTATGCTAGAAGCTTACTTACATCTCCACCGTGATAATATGTGAAGCTGTAATGAGAAAGATCTCAGGTTCAATAATTATAATTAATGCAGAATAATACATTTAAATATAGAATAATAACATAGTTAATCATAGAATAATTACAGTAGTCTTATAAAATTCATATTAAATTGAATAAAACTAATCTGATTCGGATTTGTATATTTAAGTTTCTGATGTAAAACAAAACAAAAAATTAGACTCTTTTGTGTAGAGTTTACTGGGTTGTTCAGTCGTGTGTATCTAACATTTCTGGTTGATTGACTCTCTGTTATAGTTCTTATTGCAGGATCCATCATTAAGGCTGACGTTGCTGATAATCAGTAAATCTAAATCATTAAATGGTGTTTTTCGAAACCGCTTGATGTTTAAAAATGACTCATTAAGTAATTTATTGTAAACAAAGTTAAATAATCTATAAAATAATGCTTAAAAATAATAGTACCTGAACGTTTTTCTGTTCAGCCCTTAATTTCTCTTTTTTTTTGGAATTCAAATATTATGCACCATATTATAAGTATTACAGTTGCATTTATTATACTACAAAGCGGAGTGTTTACTCAGTGGTTTAATATAACACTCCCTCAACGAGTACAACAATCGTGGTTTGTATGCAAACTGATGGGCAGAGAGGGGTAAACTATGGTGTGGGTCACAGCGGCTTATATTGGGCAAGTTTTCGCCGGATTTCACTAATTGACAGCCCAACGTGGCTACTAATTGCCCCGCCATACCCTGCTCCCCCTCTCTCCCACCTCACATACACGGCTCCAGACCGTTTCATGCTATAATATGGGGCGGTGAATTCCTACCCCGTTCGATATTTTACTAATAGCCCGTCTCGAGTGAGTCAACTCATTTGCGGGTAATATGATCATATGTAAAAAAGTTTGATATCTAAATCGAATATATTTATATATTATTTTAATAAAGAAAGAAGTCATTAATAAATCTTACAGCACGTAATTTAGATTAGTTTTATATAGCTTTAATGAATTGTTTACTAAAGATTTTGAATCATTGATTTTAAATTAAATTCACTCGGTTAATTTCAGATTGCTTCTGTAATTACATAATACATCATTATTTGTAGATATCTGCGTATTTATTTAAAATGAAATTCAAACTATCTAAATATTTTAAAACTATTTAAAATAATCAAAGCATCTAAAATAATTTTATTCAAATTAAATTAATGAACTAGAAAAATATAAAATACCACAGAATTGTGTTCCGATAATGCAACTTCACAACAAAAATGTGTTTTTAAAATGATTTAATACAAATAAAATTAATCAACTAGAAAGATATACAGAAAAAAATCTATCCATCAAAACAAATATTTAGTTGCTACGGGATTTGAACCTGGACCTCCTCCTATCCGGGGAAGCGTATTCACCAGCTTCGCTATAGCAATCGAATACATTTTAAACTTATATTCTGTAATCTTCTTTCATTTATTTAAGTTCTGAAAATACAACATCACAACAAAAATATGTCATCATTAAAAAATAAAGTAATTTTGTATAAATATAATATATGTAACACTGTATGTGTTATATAATATATGTAACAATGATAATGGTTGTATTTTAAGAATTCGAATTAAACAAGCGTTATTTTATTATATTTATTTTACATTGATACAACGCATTATTTATATAATTTTTTTTGACATATTGTATCAATACGTAGATATAAACATACTAATTTATCAGTAAAAATTAATTAATCCTTAAAAATTATGCACACCGAATAAAGTTGGTTCATAATAATTATACATAATTATATAAGGAGTTTTACGAGCTTAACAGCGAAATAGATTAATGTTATGAAAAATCCGATGTTTTTTTGGGTAATCAAACCAATTTCGTTAAATTATTTGTATTCATTTAAAAACCGCGGTAAAAGTATTGTATATTCCAATGGAATTTAATATATATTAAATTATAAAATATTTTTAAATATCTAGAAGATATCTAATTCTATTATCTTTCATAAAAATTAAATGACTTACCATTAAAGAGGTAGGTAGAGAGGATAGAGCGCCACACTCCTCTCTCCTAACACAATTCTCACCTCATCTACATTTATACATCTTTTCGTACGAGCTCGCCGATTGTTGAAGCTTCTAACATAACCATTCTCCATTATCTGATTTACCTCGTCGTGCCAAGTCTTCTGTGAACGTTTTCTATTTATGGTTCCATTAACACTTGCGTCATATATCTTTCATACCATTGTCTCCTCATTCATCCATTCCATGTGACCAAACCACCTAAGTAATCCTTTCTTATTCTTACTCATTATACTATACATCAGCTTTAAATTCTTTCCTGATTTCTTCATTCTTTACTCTGTCATAAATAGATTTGCCACATATAAGTGATCTCATTTCCACTGCATTCAGTCTACTTTCGTTCCTCTTCTGCCGGCTCCAGACCTCACTTCCGTACATCAGTGTTGGTACCAAGACTCCATTATGCACCGCTATTTTTGGCTCGGTTAACAAATTCCCGTTAGATATAATTCCATTCAAAGCGCCGTTAAATAAAATTGATTTGCAAAAAAGATAATAATTACAGTTTTTCAAGTATGCAAACTAATTTTTATTGATTTAAATATTATTCAGAACAGATTGAGTTAAAAAAAAAAATATTTATATTTAAAGATATCAAAAAAAAACATTTAAATTTAATTGATCTATTTTTAAAAAGTGTTAATTTAATTGAAAATACGTTATTGCGTTAATAATCATTATCCACTCAACTTTCATTGTCAGCTCCTAAATAATTAATAGTCAATAATAATTTGCAAGAAAGTGTTGAATTTAGAAAAAGTCTAGAAGAAAATTTTATTACTAACTACTTCAAGGGGATTTTGGGGTAGTGGTATACATAAATGTATATTTCAATAACAAAGATTTCAAAAAAAACTTTTAGTGCTTACATCGAAATATGGCAAAGTTAAAATTATTTTTAATACGGGTCAAACCAATGATCCCCAAATGATGCCTATTTTGAGCTATTTTCTTATTTAGCTTATCTTTGTTATATAATAGATATCATTTTTATTTTATCATAGAATTTTTTTTTCGATGGCTTATCAGGTAAAATTGACAACGATTAAAATTAAAATTGCCATGAAACTGTATTAAAAAACAGATAATTTCTAACATTCGAGGTTTGAAGTTGGGAGAGTAATATTTAAGAAAATTGTCACGGTTATTTAGAATCTTTGTATACATAACGTGGAAGAAATATGTAGAAAAAATACACGAATCGTATTATTTATTAATATTTTTTTTATGTGTTCGTACACATATAATTATAATATATATATATATATATATATATTATTTATTTTGAAATACAAAACAATTTTAACAAAAATAATTATAAAAAATCCGATTCGTGAATTTTTTTCCTACACATTTCTTCCACGTTATGTCTACAAAGACTCAAAATATATTTCAACTCGATCGTTATATATCGCTTATGGAAACATAAATAAGCTTTTTTATGATTATTCCTTGAAATTCTCGTTTGAGGTTTGAGTTATTATTTATTTTTTCTATATGCCAATTTGCAAGTATTTAATTTCTTATGTAATATTTGACTCGTTCGTTTCTATCGACATCAACCCCGAATTACACTTGTTCATATTTCTCCCGCCGTACCTGAGCAGAGCTTTACACAGGGTGTTCATGGAACTCCTCCCCCATTCATGTTGTCATCCATTAATGAGCCGTCACGTGACCTGAATGAAGACGGAACTTAATTGCAGGCAGACTCGGAATAAGGGAAATGGCATCACAAAGACGTTACTCCCACTTCGTCGCGAACAAAGCCATCTCCATAATTGAGGCGAGGTATATCTGACACACCCTGTATTCCAGTTGGGTTAAACCGGAACTTGGATATCTTTGACACTGCGATTGCTACTGCTGCTATTCTACAGACCAATTAGGAGTAGTATTAAGCTGCCTGCGTCTCGTTGCAACGATTAGTGAAGATGGTGGTACATTTCTTTTTGAAGTGGATTGAACAAAAGGTTTGAATCTTGGGTAAATGCTGCTGCCACGAAAAAGCCTGGCATCACCATTATTATCTAATAATACCGAGGAACCGACATTTTAAAAGATGCAGCTGAATCACTTACTTATATCGTTACACTCAACATGTCAAGGTTAAAATAAGATAATATACTTATTTCACAAAATACTCATAACTGTTACCAAAACATATGCTTGTTTCAAATTTCTATATTACCAAAAATGTAATAATTTAATTTACTTCCGTCTAGATATATTTTGAATTTTAATTTAATCTGCGATTTTAATTCATTTACGTGCGTGCATGTATTACATTCATCTTAAAAGTGAATGTAATAATTTCTTACATACTTCTTGGTCTGTAATAAAAATATTTATATTTAAAATTTACAATTTATTCATTGAGATTTTATTTAAATTGAGATGCTTACACGGGGAACACGTTGCACGTTCCAATATTAATATTCTTATTATTATTATTCTCAAACTAAGTTAGTTATTCGTAAGTTCTTGTGCTACGACAATGGCGCTTGCACTGGGACAAACTCGGTAGTCTTGCGGGACAAAGTTCGAACTCCCAACAACTTGGTCAATATGCGAGCGTCTTACCGCTAGGCCAAGCCAATACCAAACAAGCTTGTAAATTGCATAGTATATAAAAGTAATGGACAGACACAACATACTTCGTGCTAGTTTAAAAAAAAACTACTGCAGGTGTTAGAATGATGTAATGTCGGTAATTATTGGTCTAAATTTTATTTCATCATAAAAAATAGGTTAATTAAAAATACATGGTTCGAAAATTTGTCGTTAAAAGTACTGTCTGCTGTAGCATAGTTGGTTAATGCACCTTCCCCGGATTGGAAAGAGATTCACATTCGAATCCCAGTAGTATCAACAATATTTTTCGATAAAATTGATTTTATTTGTATATATTTCTTATTTAGGAGAACATATTCTTATTGTGAAGTTGTAATTATTCAGAACATAGGTCTGTGATTTTTTAAATATGAATTAAATATATTAATTATAAAGATATACATATAAAATCAATTTTATCGAAAAATATTGTTGTTGTGTTAAATGTGTCCAAAATTTAATAAAAATGAATTGATAATTCTGGCGTCTGCTATCAGTTTATCATCTATCAAAGGTATTTGAGATTCTGTAAAAATAAGGTAGATGGCTCTGTCAAATGATGGAACGATTAAATGTATTAATATCAAAAAGGTAACATATAGGGTCGAAAATTGTCGCTAAAAATATTGTCGCTGTAGCTTAGTTGGATAAAGCACCTTCCCCGGTTAGGAAAGAGATCCAGGTTCGAATTTCGGTGGCGCAACAACAATATTTTTCGATAAAATTGATTTTATATGTATATCTTTATAATTAATATATTTAATTCATATTTAGTATATATTTCTAATTAATGTATTTAAAATATCATAATCATTGGATATTCACTAAATTGTCAATATAATCATTGAACCTTAACTTAAAGATCTCGCCTAACGAGATTTCCATTTAACGCTTCGTTATTTTGCCTCTCTGTAGTTGCGTTCGCCGCCATTAGTTCCACAATCGCCCGAAACGCCCGCGTCGCGCTCGAGTCGCTTCCCGTGAGTGTTAATCGCAGGTGACGTCGAAGGAAATCGCCGACGTGCGACGCGCGCGACGTCCTAACAAGTGATGATTCAATATAATTGGAAGAACTCATAGTAGTGGGAAGTAAAATATCGCAAATAGGAACAGTTTTATTTATCGACTTGACTCCCTCAGACATCGTGTGTCTATAATTTTATTTAATTTTGAAGATTTATGCATAAATATTTTAATACTCCTTCTAAACAATAGTTATATTGGTTCTGATTTTTCTATTGTCTGTGTATTTAGTTTGGTCCTTGAAAATGATTATTAACATTTGGTCTAATGTTTCTTGAATTGAATTTTCTATCACTAACTGAATGCTGACAATCTTTTATCTATTCAATATCATATCTTATGAAATAATAAAAAGTGTTAATAGCAAATTAAACATTATAAATAACCCAAGTCTTTTAGCAAATGGTCACCTTATATTTTTTTTCACAATAAGTAGTTTCTGGTTAGTTACACACTAATTGTATTTATAGTTTTGTTTTTGTCTATGGTTGCATTTTTAATTTTAGTATACATTGTATACTAAAGAAAGGACCATTGGTCTTGAAACAAGTTGATTTATCAATAAACGGTGATATAAACAAAGTTGAACACTACTTTGTCGTCAAAAGTACTGTCGCTGTAGCATAGTTGGTAATGCACCTTCCTCGGATTGGAAAAGAGATCCAGGTTCGAATCCCGGTAGTGCAACAACATTATTTTTCGATAAAATTGATTTTATATGTATATCTTTCTAATTAGTATATTTAATTAGTATTTAAAGCGTTTTCTTATTATTAACTTATCTTTTTACAATTATTTTTTTACATATATCAACATATCTACAGTAGCAATTAAAAATAATCCTAGGGATATTCTATAGGGGTAAAGGCACAAGATCAAAAACGAATGCTTTAATGTGTGATCAGGTTGTAATCTACATTAATGGAATTCTAATGCCAATGTACTTAACGTTTTGTGGTGTTCTTTGGGAATTTTCTTCTTCTTCTTTCACGGCACTACATCCCAGGATGGAATTTGGTATTTTCCATAACTACTCTTCACTGACTCTTATCCCTGGCCATTCTTTTCCAGTTCCCGGACCCTCCCATCCTGCTTCAGATCTCTTCCTCGGTTTACCTCTAGGTCCTTCCACTGGTTTATCCACTTGGTGCCCTGCCATCTGACATTCTTTCAACCCGGTCAGCCCATTGCGAATTTAAATATGTATCTAAATATAATCATATTATCTATAGCATGACTTGACTCTACAAATACAAACCTATTCGTATTCAATAAATTCCAGCAATGCAACCAAAAAATTAAGCCCACACGCAACCTTTACTAGTTATTGATTTGTTCCGTACGTATCAAAGAATATTAGGTTGGGTTAACCTCGGATTACCGTATAAAAGCGAATACCTAAACTTTAATTAACAAAGCTTACTCTGTATCCACGCCTAATTACAAAGTTTACGTACAACCCGTGTGTGTAAGGTGAATTAGTTATTTCCTACAGCCAATTCCGATTTAAACTATTGTGAACCTGCGTGAAAGCCTTTGCGTAAGGCCCCTAATGTTACGATCTAAACAAGTAAATTATGTGAAAACTCGCTTTTAGTGAATTTTCTACTTAGGATATAATATTTCTAGTTTTCTGTTTTAATGTTGCGGAAAACATGTATTCTCGTTTGTCTGTTCGTGAATGGTAAATATGAAGTATTACTACAACCACGCGAAAGTATCCTTGAAAATAACTATAAATAAATTACATCACAAAAACTGTTTTTTTTTTAAACCTTAAAATTGTGATCACATTTGTTTTCATTTTCACTTGTCGATAACGTTCTATTTTAATAGTGAGTTTATTGAATTATAATTATTAAGTAATCCCTTCGATATATTTCACATATTTAACCCGCTTACAAGTTCTCTAATTAATGCTAGAATGCTGGATTATGAATAAAAGTAATAATATTAAGGATAAGTTTATCAAAAAACGTAAAGCAAATTGAATATACTTATATATTTATTTATCTTAGTTGTCTTTCATACTCAAACCTCGATGACTGAGAAATTTTAAATTTAATTAGGAAACGGAAAGACAAAGAAAGATATCGAAAGGAGGGTAACTGCAGGGAATAAAGTGAACTGCGCTTTGAATGGAATTATAGCTAACTATAGGGAACTTGTCAACTAAGGCAAGACTAGCGGTTAACAATGGAGTCCTGATACTGATACTGATGTACGGAAGTGAGGATTAGAGGTAGCAGAAGATAAACGAAAGTAGACTGAATGCAGTGGAAATAATATCACTTAGACGTATATGTGGCAGTTCCATTTATGACAGAGTAAAGAATGAAGAAATATGTTATATTTCTCAATAATCTGCGAGCTTGTATGAGAAGATGTATGAATGTGGATGAGGCGAGAATTGTGTGTCAGGACAGAAGAGTGTGGCTCTCTATTCTCTCTGCCTACCCCCGCAGTGAAACGGCGTGATGGTAAGTATGTAAATAATTAGAAAGCTTAATGTTTGGTGTTCGTGATTTAGTGGCATATTTCAAATTGTCAAGTTTTTTAATTCAACAGCGGAAATTACTTTTCATCACATCAGTTGGATAATTAATCAATTTAAATTATAAAGAAAAATTACTTTTAAATTATTCAGACTTTACTCTAAACTGTATAGTTGATTTGCTTTTTGTTATCCGCCTACTTTACCCGATTATTTATTGACCAAATGTATTATGATGGTTTAGATACCAATTACTTTGGTTATCTAAATATACTTTATTGTAAAAATAATTATATAATTTTATAAAAGTCTTCTCATCACCAATCATGTTAATATCTCTAATATATTTGTTCACAGGATATGGGACCAGTGCAATGTGGTCCAGGACTACCTCACGGTGTACGATGGGGGTGCTCCCACTTCACCGGTGCTAGTCAGATTGTGTGGAGGAGACGCTGTTCCGGATATTATCAGCAGCGGCCCCCGGATGTTGTTAGAGTTTCACACATCCCCGTTTGACAACCCGTTCCATCCGGTACCTCTTAGCTACCTGCCCGGTTTCGAACTTGAAGTTCAGGTAAGAATATTTATGAAATACCGTTGATAATGAATTATTTAAAACACAGACTAGTAAATTAACAAACATGATATGAAGTGTATATATTGGAGAGGAATTTAGAACATTAGTTGTGGAAAGAGGGGCATTCTACACACAATCTTGGTGAAAACATAAATCCGATCGCTTGAGACACATTTATGCAACAGTAAAAGTATTTACAATTCGAAAATTAAATCTTTGTGCAAACAAGACGTATTTTTTACATTAATGCATATTATGTTATCAGCGTTTAAATTTTCGTTTCAATTGAGATGCACGAATTTAAAAAAGTTGTGGAGATATTTGTTGCGTAAGTGATCACGTGGGTGATACCAAAATAAAAATATTGGGACAAGAAATTTGCGTTAGTTCGTGTCTATATATTTCGTGGTCTATGATTTGATATGATTTTCATAATTCCATGAATTCGAACCCACATCTAATCCTATTCGAAAATGTGTAAAGATTTATTAAATAAATTGTCAAATTTCGACATTTGAAAATATATATATGATTAAGTTAAATAACTAGTAGCTTACAATATGATTATAAAGTCATAAGTAGTTATGATCCCTCCAAAACATAAAATAAATATCCTCTCAAATATCAGAATATTTAGTATTACATTCCGAAGGCACGAGAACGAACATCGTAACAAAAACCCCTAAAAATATTTTTTGTTTATCCATCTTTTCATATCCATATACTTTTTACTTACATTGTTAGATACGGACTATTATGATCCAAGGTCGACTTAACGACTTATTTTCATCCTCCCCAGTAATTGGCTACTTCGTTACCAACTGGCAATGTGCAATCTTGTAGTAGCATAATATTGAAACACTTTTTAATATTAAAAGAAGACGCTAAGTTCAGTTTAGATGTATTTCGCTTGCTCCCAAAAAAATAAATAAAGTGAAAATTGTTTTTCTTTCCATTACTTTAATAAATTTACTTTTGAATTGAAGTGCATATTTGTAGAAGACACTATACAAGTAAGTGCATACTAACAATCAATTAAAGTGATCTTCCAGATGCATTTTAAACCTTATTGCGGTTCTAACTCGTAAGAAATACATCTGGGTTTTAATTTTTTAGGTAAAAATGTTACATTTAAGTGAAATTGTTCACACTGCATGCTACGGTATTTACGGAGCGCGAAACACGCCTAGAGAAGCTGTAAAGGACACAGTTATTTGCTTATACCACGTGTTTGGCATGTATGCTTATAGAGAAAAAATTTAACTGACATATGTGTATACATATATATATATATACACATATGATATATGAGAATATATATCTATTCTCGACGTTTCTCGAGGACAGCGGATATGTACTCATACGTCGCATATGTAAGTGGTACGATTTTTTAATTTTATAAAATTAATATTATGCATATATTGTAGCTATAATGAACTTTATTAAATATTTTAAAATATTTATATAACTCTTACAAACAATAATAAAAAAAATTAAACTTGGAGAATTGTTGAGATAGTTAAACTGTAGTATTAAATTTAAAAACAGCCTGTTAAAACTATAACGAGCATAAAATTCACATTTTATTTAAAAATAAGCGATAAATAATAAATAACTAACTTTGTAGTAATCACGTTGATTACTTTAACATCAGGATGGACGTACACTGATTTAATCAAATATCGGATATCTCATAGAGACAAAGCTATTTTTTTATTATATTTAATGGAAAATATATGAAAGTATGGGGCAATTACAGGACTTACGATCTGTCGTCGTCTGGTTTAAGTGATCACTTTATACTCGAAGTGAGTCCACATACTAACATATATACAACTTTAAAAAAAATAATTGATAAATGTGGAGATTGAGGGGTGAGAATTTTCCATTATATATATTTTAATATTTTCCATTAAATATACTAAAAAAATAGCTTTGTCTCTATGAGATATCTAATATTTAATTAATAACAGTGCCTTTGTAGGTAAAAATCCAGTAATTGTGTGTTCTTTGACATTTTCAAATATTGCTAGTACACTGATTTAATAATAATCCTTAAAATAAATAATTTATCAGACAAGGGTATGGATGAAGTCGCGAAGGGGGGAGGGGTAGATATACAAATCTTGAAATAGTGAAAATATAAAATAAACTTAAAAGTTGTTAAATTTAATTTATAATCAATTGTAATTTTTTTTTATATAACTGGTTTTTAAATTTTCTTCAAGTTTTACTCAGACCTCTATTTGTTTAGTATAATTAAATAATAAAAACGAAGTCTGTCTCTAGAAGATAATTCTTCTTCTTCTTTTTCAATAGCTCTGCAGTCCATTTATCGAGCCTTGGCTATTTGAATATTTCACCTCCACATGCTTCGTGTCCTTTGTGTCATCTTCCCAGCGTAATTGAAGTCGTCCCTCTTCGCTTTTGGGATCCTCGCTTCCTGCGCTATTCGCTATAATTTCAAATGAATAAAAAGTTTATAATTCTGATAAACTCTTCAAGCTTATTCTTCAAACTTCCCCATCTCGCACATGTCCACAAATTGTTCTTAAAAGATGATTAGCATTCAGAAAAATTATTAATACAGAGGTGTCTTAAATATGTTATTCTTATATTGAAACAATGTGCCACCAATAGTGTTATAATTTTCAATAAGTTATTTGTAAAACGATATTCTCACCGCGATTATCCAGAAGTCATCTTTCACCCTAGATAGGCAAAATAATTGTCCACTCATGTATGACGAATCCGATGTTGCTTATCTGTCAAGAGCAATTGGTCAGTGGGTCCACTGAATCGGAACATTAAATTTATCGGAAAATTCAGCTCCGAAAGGACAATCATTTTTTAATACTAGTAAACCTGATCTTGGCTTAAGAAAACTTAGAACAGCTAAAGTTAAAAAATCTACGAATTAAATGTATTAAAGTGTGTAGGTATATATAATATTACGCACATGCTTGCAATTTAAAAATTCAAGATAATTCATGTATCATTTCAAGTTCTCTTTTCGACACTTTTTTATTACATATAATACGAATAAACTCATATAGGTCACAGAAGCAATAAGTTATAAAATTATTTATGTAAATATACTAACAGTTTCATGCATTATATCAGAAAATAAGTAATACAATAATTTATATAATACATTTTTTTTTTAAATTACAAAAAAATATTATTTCACGAGTGACGTCTTTTTCACTCTATTAAGGTGATAATATTATAATTGACTCAATATAAATATTTAAAAAACATACGTCACGATTTTAATATTTATTACTTTACACAGAAAATGTAATGGTATTGTATTTAGTATCTGACTGATAAGAAAATTTATACCGACTGATAAAGAAAATTTAGTAAGATAATTATTAATCGAAATTAGTTAAATGTAGGTGATATATCCAACTTTTAGTGCTTTCATTTATTTTGCAGATAAATATAATATAAATCATTACAAATTATTTTGATAAGAAATAAATTATCATATTAATTATTTATAGATTTTTTTTTTTTAATTTTCTTTGTTTTTATAATACCCACTCTGAAGAATGTTAAATTAAAATCCATAGTGATGTTGGAACGTGGTTGTATGAAGCTTTATTTTATTTTTAATTGTAAAATTTTAGTATTATATATTTGATGATTATATACTGTAATTATAAATTCGGTGAAATGGGATGAACAAGATTTGATGAAACTATTTTAATGTGTATATTATGTTCGTATTTATTTACTAAAAATATATTGTACTGAAACTATTAAATAATATAATTGCCATGACAGCTGTTTGCGATAAATAATATTGATAATGCTATTTGAATATTTATAGTTGTTTAGTGACAATCTGGATCCCTTTCATTCACTACAATGTTTTTAATGTACCAATATTTGTGTTTTTCTCTTTTTTACAACTGGGGTATATTTAAAAGTAGAATCAACCCCTTCCAATTGTTTCCCTTCGCCCTTCTCGGGTGACATAAATCCCGCCCCAACGTGGGCATATATAAAATATTTATTCATATTTTTGCTTCACACACATTTTTATTAAGCACCATTCCGTAAATTAAATTAATGTATTATGTATGAGCGGTCCAAACCATTTTAATAATTAACAGAAATTGTGATAAATTTTAAAATGACCAAAATTCGCTTAAACCTAAAAAAAAACTCGAGTACTCATATTGCAACTTCAGTTAATACCAGTAATACCACAATTGAGTTTAACGACGACCAGCTAGTCTCTCTCTCGCTTCCACTCCTATCACTCCTAGCTCTGCCCCAGATTATTCCACACAACAAGGGGAGATGGAATATGGTATTTTAAACCGCTTTAACGTACGTCTTTTTTTCTCAAATTCGTCGGAGCGTTTTTTGCCCGAGTACCTAACAGCAGTATATTTACTCCGTATTTAACTTTCGAGTTTATTTCGGAGAACTAAAAGCAATTTATTAAATTAAAAAGATTAATATCAGTGAATTTATATTCTTTCAACAGTTCAGATCCTGAATGGCCACTTGGACTGACGCATTTATCGTAATAATAATAATAATGTGTTTATTCCAGCGTGATCAGGTTTTTTTTTATAAACCCGATTCGCCATAAATATAATACATATTATATTATACATTAAAGGTTATGAAATCAATAGTAATAATTCATTGTTTTGAATTGATATCGCTGATAGATTAACAAAAATGATTCGTTTGGTACTTTTTTTATTTATAGCCTAAAAATGTAGTTGCATTAACTATGAATAGGTATCATTTAAAACGTGTTTTATTTATACAGTTTATTACGCTGATTTATGATTTTGTAATATAAAGGTTTAAAAAATATGGTTAAATTTATTTTTGATCCTGAATACTCAAATGAAATTAAATATCGACAAAATTAAATGCTACGTTATTTTTATCGCGCTTTGATTAAAGTATTTCAAACGTATTATTATCAATCATAAAACCATATTATATTCTTACTTTTTAAACTAATTTTTAGTAATTATGTCGACATTTTTTAATATTCAAATATTTTTTATGCGTGTTATAAATCAACCAAACATTTTAGGCGATTACAAATCATTTAAGTAGGATAAACACAATGAATACTTTTCTCTGATTTTTCTTAATTATTTAAATACAGTAATAACTAATTTTTTATACTGTTCTTACATAAAGTTGTGAGTTTAACTCTATCAAATAAAATTTAAATTGACTAGCGTTATTCAACAACATTGATGTTACACATCAAAGACACTGGCCATAGATAGATACAATAATTGTAGTAATAAATTATAATAAGTAAAATAAAGTTTGACTATTTGGTTACTCTCTAAAATGATTGAAATAATAATATAAAATTTATGGCTATATATAATTTATTGTTTATCCATTAAAACATTTAATATTTTAAATCACTTTTGAATACCTATTTTTTTGTTGTTTTCTAAACATAAATGTATAATTTTTACACTCACTTAAAAGCTATACTTATTTAAAGCTGCATAAAATAAGAATAATTAGATTTTTGTAAAAAATTGTATGTACATGGGTGGCTCAAATACATGTGACGTACCATCCCTGCGTAGAGTATGTTTTTTTTGATTCGCCTCATCTATTGATGAATATATTGATCTCTTCAAACATTAACTATATTTTATTACTAATCCAAATGTTGTTCTTTTGTTTTGTAGAAAAATTTCTTCCTCAATAACGTCTTCATAAAATTAAATAACTGTAATAACGATATTGTATATTACACCTCCACCTGCATACCTCCCACTTTTTTAACAAGATTTTGTAACACATTTCACCCGGACAGCATCTGAAAAAAACATATGCCATATTAAAATTGTAATATTTGACGTGAGCATACAACACGAGTCATGACACAGTTTCATCTGCATTTTGATAGGCAGCAGCTGTTTGGTGTGCATTCTCGAAAAGGGGCAAAAGTCCGAAATTTTTAAGCCCAGCTACGAGGTATTTGGTCATCAAATAGAGCCATTGACTTAATTCCCGCCCCCGTGTGTACAATGCCGGAATATTTCACTACCCCACGAGTCGCTGGCAGTATTTTTCATCCGTGAAGCACGAACAGCCCGCAGCTTTGCGCATCCCACCAAAGGGAAAAAGAGATAACAAAAGCTCACGATAAAAAGTGAAACTAATTGTACAAAGGGACCGAACGTGAAAACTTTATATTCTGATTTGAATTTGTTTACTTTTTATTCCGGTTGCATCAGAATGTAGCTCATTAGTTGCGGATCTCGCTCTGGAAATATAAAGGCATTCTTTCCGCTGATTGCCTTTTGTGTGTTTTAAAAAAACAGAAAAATATGAAAGACAGTTCATTGTCTGATGCTCGAGGACGCGTATGCAAAGCAAAAATTGAACGCGAGAAACAGAATTTAATGAAAATTGTTAAAATAACATGAATGTGAGTTCTTTTACAATTTGTCATGTAAATATAGCCTAAATTAAAAATATATATCAACGTAATAAATATATTTTTAATACAAACCAAATGAATCTAGATATCCAGAAAAAAAACAATTTATCGAAAAAATATTTTAGTTACTACCATGATTCGAACCTGGACCTTTTCTTATCCGGGGAAACGCGTTATTCTGTTATGATATATATCCATATCAGGTAAGTAATTCGAAGATAAATTTTATAAATTATATTCTATAGCTCTATCAAATTGATACATTTGTTGTTAGTTGATACAGCGAAACAGAGTAATGCGTTTCCCCTGATAGGAAAAGGTCCAGGTTCGAATTCAGGCAGCAACTAGAATATTTTTTCGATAAATAGATTTTTTCTGAATATATTTCAAGATTATTAATTTAATTTGTATTAAAAATCCAGAAAACTGTATTCTGAAAAATTATAACTTAACAATAATGTGTTCTCCGTAAAAATATAAATATGGTTTAATACTTTGATATCTAATACTACAATTTATATTATTTACGGAATACTAGTGAAATTTTTTTTCAATTCATTACATACAAATAGATAAACACAAGTAATACAGTATATAAATACATTACATACAAATAGATAGACACAAGTGATACAGTATATAAATACATTACACATAAATAGATAGACACAAGACCAGTTACTAAATCATGTAATTACATTACATATAAATTGATAGACACGAAACTAGTTATAAAATCAAATACACTTAGATATACATAAAATAAATAGTGACAAATTCATGTAAATACATTGCACACTTTGAAATAAGTAAGAAAATGGAAATACAATACAGAAATAGATGCGCAAGACTAGTGATAAATTGTATAAATATATTACACATACCCAAATAGTATAGAAGATATAGTATTATACAAATTCAACGTAAACAGAGGTTAAACTAAAATTAATGACAGTTTTAGGGGCAATCAATCCTTTCATTTGATTAATGTTCGTAATTATTTTACGACGCAACATTTAAATTAAATATTTATACCGGCGAATAACATGTATCCTACATTCATTAATTTAAAGGTCATTTAGTGAGTTTGAATTGAAAAAGAATTTCTATTGCGGGCAGACAAAAATGTCATAATCATTGGGGAGATATATAACATATGCAGTGCATATATTTAATATGCATCTTAAAATGATTATTGAAATAATGAAAAAATTTGATTGCAAAATTATAAACTTGACGAAATCACAAAAATTTTCAACGTTTTAAAATATATATATAATAAACCACAGCTCAAGGAAACAATATATCTAGTCAGAAGGCCGGATAGGTTTAATATATTACTAAATGTTAAGATCTTTTAATACTTGTGTATTTTCATGAATCTCATACAAGACAACATTTTAGATAAAACACTTTTCCAATTTCAGTAGCAAGAAAACATATTAAATATTCATAGCCACCCAGTTTGATGCATCCTATCCGTTATTCTGGTAAACTGCCATCGATATAAGTTTTTCTTCACCACCCATTACAGTGAATGGGGCTTACGTGTCTTGGGTCTCTTAATATCATATTGAATTTTCCGTCCCACTAACCCTTATTTTATGCGCTGGCCTTTGTGCCGGAGTTTCAGGTTTAACGTGGAAAAAATAATATTATATAACCGTGGTCATTTTACAGAGGTGTGAATGATGAATTCTCGAATTAAAGCTAGTGAATTGTGTATTTATAAACCAAGTCTACCCGGAATTTTTATGTGATGATTAGGCGAGAACTATTATTTCAACCAATGTCCACTATTAGACTCCAACATTTGTTGAAATCAATCAGATTCATTCGATACTGCATGACATTCATTATAACGATAAATTATTCTTAAAATAATAAAACTCCTCCATGAAGATTAGATTTCCCCTCCAAGTATCCCACATTCTGAACAGGTTTGATGGACGCTTCTTAATTTTGACAAATGGCACGTTGTGCATTACACGTCTATAGAGGATGTCTTAAACGACGACTAAAGATGAATGGTGATGTTCTTCTATTAATATTATAAATTCACATATTAAAAAAATCAAAAGAGTGCTACGTAAATACCTAAAATTTATCAATTTTAAACTGCGTATCCCGATAGAAAATATAAGTTACGATTACTTAATGGGTCTACTTCGACTTTCTAAGAAATCAGCCTGGAGAAGAGATGTGAGCGATATAGTATTTCTATAAAAAATTATCAGTAGCATATTGGACTGCCCTGAGTTAACACAAATAGTACCAACTCAAACGAGACAACATGATGTGTTCTTTGTAGGTATCTATATAAATAATTAAGCTGTTAACATGCCAATAATACAGATACATCGGCTTGGTAACAAGTTGAACTTCGTTAACATTTTTCGTTGCAGGAGCATACATGAATTGAAGAAATATTTGTACTTGAATTATAAGTACTTAGTTTTTAAAATTATGGTATATTTAAATTAAATCAATTATTATTGTCATGTAAAAGCTCACAAGGGCGTTGATGGAAATAAATTATCTTGTTTTGCTAGTAAAAATATTTAATTCATCAAATATGAACGGAATGGGAAAGATGATTAAAAATACCGTCAGAGATAACCACGTATATAAAACCAGAAAGTATAAACGAACAATGTCTATGGTATTTCTAAGACAATGAAGGGAAGCTTGTACAGCCTCTGATAAATTATATATTTGTATATGGTGTGGAATCATGTACCCTGAAGGCAAAGGAGAGGAAACGGATTGATGGCTTTGAGATGTGGTGTTCTTGTTGCGCATACTATAGACGGCGAGACGTACGAATGTCTCCATTTAATGATAGACTCTCAATGAATTGCTTAAAATGAATCCTTCAATTTTTGGGCATCTTTCAAGAAGGGAAGATAGCTTGGAGAAGCTTGTTATAGTGAGCCACGTGGAAGGACAAAGAGAAAATTCAATATCCCCCGCCCATTGAACCGACCAAGTTGAGATCAGTCATAAGAGACTGATGTGGATGAATCAGCAAATGATTATGTTGTAGTAAACAAATATTTTTTCTGTTCACGCTTCCAAAATAAAGCGACTCTAAAAAGTTAAAAATTGACTTATAGTCATTTATAACGTTTTCAAACACATGAATTATTTTTTACTTTCATCGCGAATTATTTATTGTGATGTCCTTGGAATTGTGTATATGTTCGTGTGTCAGAGCGCCGCACCGCTAGGGCGGGATGTATATCTGCGTGCGTGTGTGCGGATATAAAAAGGGCGACGCGCACCAGGCGCGCTCTATTTTTCTCCGTGTTCTTCTGCTTCATCGTTTGACTTGTTAGTTGTGATATACCTTGTATCTAAATTATACCGTATTGTAATAAATATATAATTATCACCAAGAGTTTAACCAGAGATAAACTGTCACTTCTGAGGTTTATTGCCATATGATTTATGAGTTTTTGGTGACGCAATTACATATGTTTTCCGGGTACAATGTCAACAGAACGCAGCTTTCACAAAACGGGGCAACTCCACACTCTGCAAGGTCTCGATGGAAAAGCTGAGGCCAATTTTTCCAAGAAAATTAATAAGCAAGTACGGAGACATACCCTGGCTACCTTATATTTTTTTTTCTTGTGGGAATATCTAAATTTTAAAGTGTACAGTAATAGTCCTCGAACAACACAGGCCCTACAAGAAAACATCCGGCGTGAAATTGTCTCTATTAACCCTGCATTCTTTTCTCGCGTGTTTGCCAACATGAGGGTTCAGTTAGAAGAATGCATTACAAGAAGTGGACGTTATTTAGACGACATTATCTTTTAAAAGTGAAATCCGCTGATCTCTATTACATGTTAAAACTAAAATAAATATAATGAACTTACCTGTTTGTTTTTCTATTAATATCAAAATTGAAAACTTTCCGCCGGACACGCTGTATATGATTTCTTAAATATATCATTATGAAATATGCAGCAAATAGATCTAAATTTTATATTTAAATATTTTTATTTTAATACGTTTTTCATCTTGATAAGTAAAAGCAAGAAGTTGTCAAAAGATTTAAAGTAACCAAGAAATAATTTTTATACCCTCACAAGTTTTCATAATGAATGCAGCCGGAAAGATGTCAGGTTTTGACCTTTTTCCACTGTAAAATCTGTAAGTTTTAATTGCTTTTTAAGTTATTAAAGAAGCTGAGCGACGTTCAAAACCTTTTTGCCACTGAACTAATAAAAGTTTCATAACCTATCGGTCACAGACATCGTGAACTTATTACATAATTGTAAGTAGTTATCAGAGATGATTTTGACATACTTTAGATAAGATAAAGTATTAATGATTTAATATGCCTATATACTATAATCTGTAATTGTTCCGAATCCCCCATTTCCTACAGAAGAGTATTTTTGTTGTGCTGATCCGTACACCGAGGAATTCATTTACTTTCCATCTACCAGTCTGCAATTCAAATATTGTATTTAATAACTCTTTATCTGTACAAACTTCATAACTTTAATGAACATTGTTATTTGGCCATTAAGTATGTCCTCTTTAAAAAATCAGTAACCGTACTGCATATGATGTTTAATATATTCTACTGTAATAATGTGTTTATATAATAATGTGTAAGTAATGTGTTTATTTCAGCATGATCAGGTTTTTATTTAACTCGATTTGCCATAAGAGATAATACATATTATGTTATACATTATAGTTATGAAATAAATATAATGCTATGAAATAGAAAAATAAAAAGAAAACTAAAAGGAAAATATTAATAAATAATAAAAAAAGTTAAAAGTTCACACATATATACACGCAAAATATAAATATTACACATATAACTACTTCAGTCATGGCCATTGTTGTTTATGTAGCTATTCTGTAGGCGTTGCCATTCTCTAGTCAGGGAACCAGCTTTTCATGAGAGAGCCGCTTGCACCAGAGAGTTGGTGCTGAGCTCCAGCCGCATCTTTACGCCCGCAACTCGATGTTTCAGAAGCGGAACGAATCCATGTATACAGCCTTCAGTAAACATTGTGGATGTGCTGCAATAACGCGCCAATCCAAACAGTATTCTGTATGAGTTGTTTTACTGAATTCGGAGACGGTTATACGTCACATGCTTGCATTTCGACCAGACCTCACAGGTATACATACTGGTGAAGAACGATTTAAACAGGATGCTCTTCACCTCCTTACTACATCGATAGAAACGCCATGACAGCATATTTGCACGAACGCTCAACTGTCTCCTCTGCCGTTCTATATCATCATCGTCTTGTCCATCTTCATTAAATATATGGCCAAGGTATTTGACCTTATTTTTAACGCTCAATTTTGTCCCGTCCAGTCATACGGGAGGGATATTATCTGGCCCTTTTCCACATACGTCAACTCTTAGATAAATATAAAAATTATACGAACCTATATGAAATGTTGGATGTCGCCATCTTGCTTGGCCGACCCTCAACTCTTTTTAACTACTAAAAATATTATATTAGACATCACTTAAGAAATTCACTTACGAAATTATATTCAGAATAACATGATAAATCGGATGCTTTGTTGCCGATTGATTTATTATTGGAAAGACTTCAAATAACACTCTCCAAATACAAATAAATTATTACAAGTAAAATAAAGTTTGACTATTTGGTTACTCTCTAAAATGATTGAAATAATAATATAAAATTTATGGCTATATATAATTTATTGTATATCCATTAAAACATTGAATATTTTTAATCACTTTAATCACCTATTTTTTGTTGTTTTTATAACATAAATGCAAAATTTTTACACTCACTTAAAAGCTATTCTTATTTAAAGCTGCATAAAATAAGAATAATTAGATTTTTTGTAAAAAATTATATGTATTGTGGGTACATGGGTTGCTCGTCTCGTTTTTGTAGATATACAGCGATTCACAAAAATGTGTAACTTTAATTTTGTTATAGATTCAAGTAACTCATATTTATATAAAAATTTTAATATAAATTTTAAAATAAAAATAAAACTGCTCACATACCATATATGACAATAATATTCGCATTATTAAAAAATTATATTAAATTTATTTTTGTGTGAGTGATAAAAATACTAATTAAATAATATTAATTTTTAACCTTTCCGCCTCATCACTAAAAAAATTTATTAATTAATTAAAAAACGTCTGTTCTAGTCCTGGCAACTAAGAGAGCTCTATATATAAAATCATTTTATTAAATGACTTTAAAGAGATTTATTTTTAATTGCTTTGAAAATATTTTTTCATGCACAAGTAGTGTAAAACATTCTACTAAATATATTATTTCCCAATCAACAAGCCGCTCGCTCATTGTTAGCATTTCCGGGCGGCTTTCAAACAAGTTATAGTACCTGCTTCAATGCTTTGCGTATTCGTAAATGTTCGCTTAATTTAGATAACATTCACTAAAGTCTTGTTTGATATTTTATTCAATTCGACAGCTGTTGTTTCCGGGTTTCCAATTGATAATATGGTTATGTATTCAGAATAAAAATTGCCACTAACCTTGATTAACAATAGCAATAGCGTCGTGGCTTGGTCCGATGTTATTGTTCTTCTTATCTCTGGGTAGTATTCCGACCTACGGAAATGCCCATCCCCTAAGCTCCGATTATTGAAAGATCTTTACCGGATGATGTACTGACCGCAATTGAGCTCCAACCGTGGTTTGACAGCGACCCATCAATCTCTGAAAGCGGCAACATTTACACAACATAAATGACTCACACTAACCAATAAGAAATCCCAGGAGTGCCAGTCGAAGGAAAAAAAGGTGCGTAAATACCATCCAACTGTTAAAGTTGGCATGAATCAGTTTACGAGAATTATGTCAGTTCTTACATTTGTCTTTTCAATCTTCGTAGATTCTGCAGACACTTGGACAGTCCATAATAACGATAAATCTAAAATAGACGCCTTCAAAATATACTGCTGGAGAAGGATGTAACATATCCCATGGACAGAAAAGCCTCAATCCTGCAACAAATCCAACCACAACTCTATCTAATTTTTCAAATTATCTAATTTACGTCAATATGACAACTTATTAAATGAAATTATCCCAGGTATGACTTTAGGACGAAGAAGACCTGAAAGGATACCACGATGGTGGATTGATGCATGGCATGCATGAAGAGATCCTGGAGTCAGCTATAAAGGCGACTCAGGACCGAGACTTTTGAAGGTACATTACGAGCCGTATCTAAATCTGCTTGATCGCGCCGGGACTTTATTTTTTCGATAGATAAATTTCTGATTTTTATTTATATTTCTAAGTGATTTTATTAATTTGTTTCTTGTGTTGTATCTGAACGCTATCTTAATCTATTTATTTGCTATCTATATACATATATATTTGTGTGTGATCTGCATTATGTATCAGTGGTTAGTTATTTTATCTACATGTCAGTACGAGTATTGAGCACGTATCAACTTCGTAATTCATTTACAACGTTTCCAATAAAACATATTCATTTTTACGTTAACCCTTATGGCCCGTAGATTGTATGCGGATAGTTTTCTAGAGTAGAAAAGCTCATTTGTTATGCCAGGAACAACCCACTGCTTCTGTTTTGAACTTACAATATGCATTTATGTAGGTACTGAATTTCCAGACTACAAAGCAAATATTTAAGATGTTTGGAAACCTTACCCACAATATGTAAACCAATATATCCGGTGCGAAATACACCCAAGTGGTATTATACTTTGAGAGCGTGTGTATACTTTGTAACACGCCCATTCAATACGGTCAAGAAGTATATTGTGGAATAGGGCGATCCGTATTTCTCGGAAAAGTGCACGGATTGGACGTTAAGAAAAGAGAAACATGAAATGTGGTTAGTTTTAGTATTTTTTAATAATAATAATATTGGATAATTTATATAATAACAAACAAATATCAGATATCTCATAGAGACAAAGCTATTTTTTATTATATTTAATGGAAAATATATGGAAGTGTGGTATAATTACAGGGCTTACGACCTATCTTCGGCTGGCTTAAGTGATCACTTTATATGTATATTACACATATATGCTGTTTAAAAGAAGGAAAAAATGAATTATCAAATTTGATGCATAGATAGCGATGGTTTTGTTGAGTCCATATACTAACATATATACAACTTTCAAAAATTTGATAAATGTGGAAGTTGAAAGGTGAGAATTGTATATATATATAACGTTCACCAATTCTCACCCCTCAACCTCCAGCATATATGTCTTCACTATAGAATCTATTTTTTTTTTTAATTGTTTTAAAGCAATATTCTTTATCCGTAAAATGTTTTTTAACATATTATACTAGAATACGCCTGAAAAATCTATGTTTTTAAATTTTTCATATATTTTCTTATTTTGACCAGTAAAAATAAAAATAGTTTATGAGATATCTGATATTTATTTAATAATAGTGTCTTTGTAGGTAAAACTCCAGTAAATGTGTGTTCTTAGACATATTCAAATATTGCATATATTTTAATAGTTTTGTCAAAAAAATCACCTCTAGGTTACTTTAAACATAAACTGTTTAGATTTACACTAGTATTTAAAAAATTGAAATGTTATTTGAACTTATGAATAAGATTTGATTTTGTGAAAATGTGCGTTTTCTGTCTCTTTTTAAATAATGTATATCTTTCTAATTGATACATTTAATTTTTATTTAATAATAAAATGCTTTTAAATATCTTTAGTGGGGAAGTTATGTAACTTTTATTTATTAAATTGCTTAACGGTGTAAAAAAGCGTTGAAAATTAATAAAAAATAAGATAAAAGTATTGTCTTGTTTCATTTTTTCGTATTTTCTAATAAATTGACTGAAGCAAGCCTTCTCCCATTCAGTTTAGAGTGAAAAGAGAACACTTTATTGAAAATGAGAGAACTTGAGCTTTAAGCTCCCGGCGACTTTTCTATGAATATACAGCGACTTCGATAAACTGGTAACTTGTATGCGCGCCCCGCCACCTCTCGCAACGTCCACAGAATATTGATCAGATTGTATGCGACACGCACTCAGATGAGACATGTAAGTTAGTGAAAAAGGTAAATGTGTTTTAAAGCAGAACAGGTGTAATATTAATTTATTTATTTGGTACCAACTTAATAAAGAATGTTTATTTATTATTATACTTAGCTATAAGGGTGCTTTTAGGTTCACGGTTTACCGTACAACTATCATTCATGACTTTACGACTTAAGCTGTTATCTCCCATGTATGGATTCTGTAGTTTCGACTTTATTCAATTCCCGGGACTCGAGAGACAACATTTTCAAGTCCCGGGAATCCCCGGGATTCAATTTTAATAAATATTCATATCTATGATGTACAATTACTATAAAATATATAATCTGTGTAAAAAAACATACGTTAATATTAATTTTATATGCAAATAAAAACTGTTTGGTGAAATATTTAATATTTCGTAATGTGGTAGATAGTAGTTTTTTAAAATGAAATTAAGTTTACGTATATATTGAAAACAAAAACATACCTATCTATAAAAATTACAAAACACAAACAATTTTTAAAAAATAAATATAAAAAACATACAAAAAAGAACAATTAATTAACAAAACATATTGTAAGACAATAATGTATGTTAAATATGAATTAAATATATTAATTAGAAGGATATACATATAAAATCAATTTTATCGAAAAATATTGTTGTTGCGCCACCGGAATTCGATCCTGGATCTCTTTTCTAACAGGGGAAGGTGCATTATCCAACTTAGATAGTCTTTAATGCTACTAGTACATTCTTATGCTACTAGTACATACAAATATTATTGAATAGTATCCACGAGATAAAAACGCTCTAAAGAAATCCCAAAGTCTCATCGGGTAGAGAACCGAAGAGGGTGCCAAAATTACAAACAAGTTTTCATCCAGCAGTGGTTGATGACTAAAATAATGTAAAGATATTTTTATCAAATTAAATATTGTTGTCCATCCACCGTATGCGGTGAGAGACGAAAAGAATGTGTTGTACCAAATCAAGACTTATTAAACATTTTTTTTAAATATAAGACCCCAGTAACCGCCCTAAAATATAAAAAAAAAAAACATATTCTGATCAAATTTTTTGTTTCCTTCTTATATTTCATTTATTTAAAAAAAATGTTGTTTATAATAGCTATGTAAAAGGCAATCCTTTCTGTAAAACTGTTATATAGTTTAGTGAAAAATAAAACTATAATATATATGTAATAAAGATGAAATAAATAAAATAAAAATCATTAATTCAGTTAATACCCGGGTAAGAATGATTCTGCAATTGACTATTTCAGTTTGAAGATCTACTCTTGTTAACCATTTTAGTTCATCGGACATGTCCATTATGTTGGTTTCTTCAGAAATCAAGGCAATGTCATAAACAAAACGTAGATGATGAAAGAATTAACAGTCAGCAGTTTTATCTAAATGTGAGCTGTTGCAGAACATGAATTCAACTTAAGTAAGAACTCTAAAAAAAACTTTTAAAAATATATTATCGTGTAAAAAATATTAAACATTTTTAAGGTACATATGTAGGGATGAAAAATTGCCCCCGACATCAGTCGGTCAGCTTGTTCACCATACAAAATAAATAAACAACGAATAACTCACCCATTCATTACTAATTCTGTACTGTCGTTTACGTGAGTTTTGAGAGCAATATTTCTTCCAGAAAAATACCCTTACCAGTACTGTGCATGCGATACTACCGAGCGTATAAATATTTAGTTAACAAAAAAGTATTGTGTGAAACAAAGGAATGAAAAAGTGTATGTTAGAAAAAAATTTCAATCTACTTATTTCGGCAGCAATCCATTTATTTAGTTTTATTTTCAATGTAATTACTGTAGATGCATGTTTAATGTTATTTTCCAAAAGATTAAAAATCTTCTGCCATTTTATGTACAATAGATATTATTTATCTTTATTATGTACTAATATTTTCTATTGAGTTTATTCGTATAATTTTAGAATCTCACTGAATGAATAAATTATGGGATACATATATTGTTATTTATATATTGTCAATGAATGAAATTTTTGTCTCAAGACAATCTGAGAAAAAGATTATGCTCTTATGAGATTTTTTGGAAATAAATCGGCTTTTGTAGTGCACCATGTACACACCAAGTCTCAGAGATTCACGCGCTGCCACATATTTCACACTTCACTTCACACTTCAAACATCGAACGTCAAACATCAAATGTCACTCCTATGATAGTTGATGTTCCGTTCGTCCGCTTGATGAATTTTAATCTCACCTGCAATAGATAAAACAGGAAAAATGTTTACAATTTAATTGTAGGTATCAATGGTTCTAGGTGATATTTATACGCATTATTACGTCTCGCTATAAAATTTAGTCGTTGCCACCAATCCCAAGCGATTAACTCTGAATATACCTTTAAACTAAAATCTCACTTGTGCACGGTATTGAAATTTATCTCATCTAAATCTCTATATTATCGTGTGTCATTCCGTGGACACGGGTCATTATAGAACGTGTTTAAATTAATACACCATGAATTGATAGATTTATTGCTCTTTAAAACCTTTCTGAACACCATGAATTTTATATTATAATATTTATTATTTATGATAGATATATAATATTATTAATGTTCAAAATGATTGTAGACCTGTATAGTTGATTTTAATATCTTTTGTAGTACATATTTTTAACACTTATTTTATATCTTTTGACGACTTTCAAGTCACCGTGAGTAAGAAAAATAAATAACGCACTAAAACGGCTTAAAAACTTTATTTCGGTTCACAAACGTGAACCACAATGA
Organism: Eubasilissa splendida; assembly: GCA_031772225.1. Classification (NCBI taxonomy): domain Eukaryota; kingdom Metazoa; phylum Arthropoda; class Insecta; order Trichoptera; family Phryganeidae; genus Eubasilissa; species Eubasilissa splendida. Next base: position 12,930,007 of record CM062855.1, on the reverse strand, counting down.
CATTTTGAACATTGGCAATTGGCGTTTGTGAACCGCAATTCGGTTCACAAACGTTACCCAATGGCGTTTTGCCACATGAGACACAGAACCGTATTACAAACTAAAGTCATGGCTACCCGTCAGTCATCTAAACTCGCGTTGTTCAATATGAATATTTGTATAATTTGACTATATACAACGTTGAAGTCAGCAAACATTTTTTTTTTAACAAAAATTCTATACACGACACACAGCTTATTTCAAACTAGGGCTTCCAAACCGGTTAAAACCTAAATCGATTAACCGGTTTTACGGTCATTTAAAAAAAACTAAATCTGCCTTAGCCGTTTTTTTTAATTAATTTAAAATTAAGTAAGAAATGTATGTAGTAAAATAAGTTTTTCAAAATGTATAAATAACACAAAATCGATGAATAAATACCTAAGCGAAGCGATAGCGATAAGACTAGCGTTTCTTAGAAAAACCGTCCAAAAAAAGGTTTCTTCATATCATCTTTTTTTTGTGAAAGGATCGACCAATACCCAATAAGTCGTCAGCTGGTTGAGGTAAATATTAAAATAACCAATATTGTATAGCTGTTAAGTACACTTTCAATTATATTTAAATATTTTTTCAACAATGATTTGACTATGTATAAAATTATAACCGATTTATTTTTTACTTGTCAATATTTTTTTTTGTCCATAATAATGTTTTTTTTACAAATATTTAGCAAACAAAAATAATTTATGTATAAATGTATACGTATATGTATATATTAAATTATATTTTTTTCCATAATTACAAACTTTTTTTAAAAATAAAAATTTAAAACTCAAGAAATATCATAATTTTCTGAAAATGGTAAATACCGGTTAACCGGTTTTTTTTTCAGGCGATTTTTTGAAAGCCCTATTTCAAACGAAGCTGCATTAAAGTTATTATGTGAATATTTTTAATTAAAATTAGTATTTCCGTTTTTAGTGCAATATATTCTGTACTCAGGGGTGAACCACCTTATGCATATCTTTGACAAGGTATACTGCCAAATATTCGGTAAAGACTTCCTTCATCAGGGAAACGAGAGTTCTCTCTTTGTGCGGCCTCAGAGCGGGCTAACGAATATATTGAACGTCTGAATCTTTTATTTGTGCTGAACTTCATTTCCGAAGCTCGGGAATTTCGTAATAAATTATTTCTCAGCGTATGCTTTGCAAAAAGTTTTTATTAGCGTTCCCCCTCCGGCGCCCCGCCCCTCGATCCCCTTTGTTCCACCATATATTTTGCATCAGCTCTAAGAACGTTCGGGAAAAAATGTTCTCTGTAAACTTAGTCTATTGAGGACTAATTAAATTACGGAGGAAAATCTGTATTTCCACCCATAAACCTAATTGAAATTTGTTATTCAATAAAAGAATAACATTTTAACAAAATTTTCATCAAAATTTTTGGTTAATTACTAGTAATTTGAATACAAATTAAATATAACAACTAAAAAGATATACAGAAAAAAATGAATTTAACGAAAAAATATTTGAATTGCTACCTGGACCTTTTCCTATCCAGGAAAATGCATTATCCAGTTTCGCCACACCAACCGAGTAGATTGACGACAAATTTTCGAACTTATATGCTGCTGCTGTTCTTTCAAATTGATATATCTTTTATTCCATTTTTAAAAAGCTATCACCTTTACATTGCGATCAATTCCAAATACCTTTGAGTGATATACACTAGGAGACGCCAAAATTAAAACAATTCATTTTAATTAACATTAATTAATTGAACACATTATTATTGTAGAGTTTATTTAATGTGTACCACAGAACTATGTTCTGAAAAAAATACAACTTTACAATCATGTATTTTCCTTAAAAATAAAACGTAAATAAAAACTAGTAATTTAATTTCTGTTTTTGTAAATATATACTTTCTCGTACAAATAATGCAGCTAGTACTGTGTATGGTGCCATTTGTGGAATGAATATTATTACAGAAAGATAAAGAATCTTTTAGAGTGTAGTAGATATGATATATATATTTTTTTGTAATTTAAAATCAATCAAAAAATTGATTTTTAACCACAAAGCAAAACTTAGATCACACGTTACCATTATGGGGATTGAATAGTCTCCACTATGAAGTGAAGAGTATCAACATCTTGTATGAACATGCGACGGTGCCACCAATAATCATATTGCGATGATGAATAAATGGTTGATGAATGGTGAGATGTGCTTAATATAATACTGGTGGATGCCCCAATATTCTTACACTACTTTCGTATCCGTTTGATAGTTGCGGGATGTTTTGTGTATGTATATCATCAAAAACCTAATTCATTAAACCAACATTTAATGATAGTCATAAACGGCATGCAACTTCACTTTGATTTCCTCATACGTCTTTTCATCCAAAAATAGGAATCGAATCTCTGACCGATATTGCTCTTTTTTCATGGTTGCAAACAAACACGAACTTTCCCACCTTCAACAGCTCTTAAACCAAAACCACTCGATAAATCGGTATGAATTTTAACAAGCGTCGTTTGAAAGATGGCGTTAAACAATTATGCACAGATTTTGCGTCAGTGGCGTCATCAGTTGTTAAGCACGGATATTTATCATACAACCCTCGTAAGACTGATCACTCGTACTCGTAAGATACGAGATTTCGAATGTGAGGATTATCTTGGAACGGCTAAAGACATACAATTGTCATGCGCTATTTAAATGATTTTATGCCATATTTATAATGTTCTCATTAATAAACTCAGCCATCTTGATCATACAGCACAGATGAACGAAGTTACAAAATAAAGAAATACTGAAATTGGAAAATGGATCGAACATATAATTCTTCTAAGAGATACTTATATAAAAGAGGTCCGATACAGAAATAAAATAAATAATAATGACAAGAAAACGGGTTCTCTTACCTGTAGCGTAAAACAAAATCAATTGTACCATTCTTAAATACAAGAAGATACGAATCATTATATAAATAGTATAATCGTATTACAAATACCTACTAACAATATAAGAGCACAAACATTACATTTTAAAATATAAATGTGTTTTAAAAATGTTATATATCTAGTTTTAAATTAATTCAAAAATGTGCTAAAAAATACTATTATAATGCTAAACTTTTATTATCCTTGGATCGTTGTTTTTTATATTTAATTTTTTTCATCAATATTTTAATGTTTTTATTTTATTATTATTATTATTATTATTATTTAATTTACACAAGAAAAATAGAGATGCGTACACGGAATACATGTTACATCAATATTCTTACTATTTTCAAACTAAGCTGAACGCTTGTGTTATGAAAATAGGACTAACTTGCTGGTATCCTGGAACGAGGCGCGAACCCCCGGCCACTAGATCACAAGACCAACGTCTTGACAACTACACCAACAAGCTACTCATCACATATACCAGTAACTAATACAATTTGTTACTGGTGTATGTAAAATTATTATATGATTTTCATAAAAAAAATGTTTTTCTAATTTAAATATACTTTCGAGAATAGTTTACTGTAATTATTGTATGATGTATTATGTAATTTATATGTTTATTTAAAATTATGTACATAATATAAACGATTTCCCCACCCTAAATAGAAATTTTTTCTCGTAAAGAAAGGTACGAGTAGCATGTTATGTGGTTTTTTTATTGAACAAATATTAAATTAAACATACTGGGATACAGGTATTATATTTGCAAAATAGATCAAATTAAAAAAAAAAAAAAAAAATTGGTTGCATTTTTTCACGTTACATTTCTACATACACCGAAAAACCTTCTAAAATAACAAATTATAAAATTTTGGGAGTAAAAAAGATAAATATAGTAATGTAGAAAATTATTATATACTGACTTCTCATACCGAGGGCTTTGGGTCTGATTCCCGGTGAGGTACATCTGTGATTTTTTTTATGATGTGTAATTGTGCGTCGTGCCCTTGTTGTAGAGTTAAAAATAAAATTTAAAAGAATAGAATTATTTAAATACAGTATAGTTCTTGATGCACACTAAAATCAATATCCCTTATTCACGTACCTACGGCTTTCACAGCTGTACGTACACTTTACTACCGATTCCATTCTCTATCCCGGCTGATCTGCCTAACCAAACTCCTGCAGCCGATAATTACCGAATTGAATAGAATCTCAAGCACTACAGCCTCATTTAAATTAGTTCACACTAAATTACCCCTTTTCTCTCAATCGAAGGTTGGAACACATTCCTGGCGATGGATTCTACGTATCGCTGCGCATTTGTACGAATTCTGTGTGCTTCTGGCGCTAATGTACCTTTTCAATGCCTTGTTCCCTAAGTAAACATACCCGTAATTCGGGTAGCATTAATGTATATAACGATGGTGTCCAAATATATGTGATTAAATTAATAATTCATAGTATATCAGATTTACAACTCGCTATCTGCATCATATTCATACATTGAAAGATACAAACATGAAACAAAATACGACTTTAATTAACACAATAAATCAAACACGAATTTTTTTGTTATAGATTTAATTTTTCCAAATAATTGGACAATCGTTTCGGCTGTCTAGGCTCAACTGATAAAACATAGAATAGTGTGATAAGCTTATATACAATTTATTATGTATTATATATGTATTACATATTAGAAGTGATTAACAATACAACATTCTCTTAATTAAAATTGAAAATGTTGGAGATTGCAAGTATAATATCTTTAGTTACATGTATACATATTATTAGTAAATTATCCCATACATAAATGTTGGGAAAAAATATAAATTTATTACCACAAAATATCTTAACATTAACTATTATTTATGTAAATGCCTTCGATAGCTGGTTCCCAGGTTTCCGATTAACAATAAGCACACATATGATATTTGAACTGCACTAACCTTTTATTTTTGCTGTCTTTCTGGTCCGATGTTGTTGTTCTTTATCTGGGATGTCTTCTTTAAATTTCGACCGACCGAAGCGCACCCTGGTGGTTTATTTGAACCGCTGGACTGGTCGAAGCACGAGATGTAAAGAGAATAACGCCTGTCGGTTACCATCTTCTTAGCTTTCCAAAAAAAGGGCAGCAATACTCACACATACACACATGTACATTACTATAAACCAAGAAACTCAGTGGTGCCAATCGAAGTAACAAGGCGCGTAATACAAATTCAAGTGAAGACAAATATTATTTTTTTGTATACATAGACATCAACCTACTTATATAGAGTTAAACATATTGAATAAAGTAGAATTGCAGATAATAATTTGTTCATTGATGATATTATTATTGAAATTCTTGTTGATATCTAATTATTCTAATATATTGAGTTTTAATTATTTATTGTAAAATTGTAACGGAATTGTGTTGATTAGCAATAGAGTTCTATAAAATAAATACCGTATGTACCTATTCAAAAAAATTAAAGAAAATACGACGTTTATGACAAACGTTTTGTTTAATCACTAAATAACTCACGTTCCAATAGACAATTGTTTTCATTTAAATCATTTCATGTAATCGATTTTTAATACTTATTTATTATATTTTTAATATTTTCAAATTGTACTTTGTGATTTAATATGTTCATTTTGTACAGATTATTTAACTTTGTTAATTAAAACCACTTGAGTAATTTAGAACTTCAACCGGTTTCGGAAAACATAATTGCCTTCTTCAGGATGTCAGATTAACTAACCAAAAAACATATATGTCACATTATTCTAATATTTTTAAATAATAATTATTTATAAAATAAATCTTATTTATTTGTTTTTTTTTATTTGTGTAAGAATTTATTACTTTGATTAATATTTTTAATATACCTTCATATATAATTTATTATTTATACATACATCAAGTTTTAAAACTTATAATTTGTTTAATATTATTTGATAAATTGTTACACGTGGTGAATATTTAAAAAATCTTATATTAATTAAAAAATTTAGTAAACGTATTTTTTCACAACTCATTTATTACCGTCGATAGTTCAATGGTTAGCAACCCCGCTTATCACGCGGAAGACTGTTTTCCGTTTTGTTTTGTGTTTTTGTGTTTTCGGTTTTCCACCAGGGAGATTTTAATTGTAATTTTATTTATTCTTCAGAATTTATGAATAATTTTTTTTCAAATAGTAAAACATATTATATGTGAAGATGGTATAGTATAAGTGTCGGAAACGTAACACGTTTTATAAAAAAAATATGTATCATTTTATCATTTTTACTCTCCGAGTTGAAAAAAATAATAAGAGTGAATATGCGGTTTTCTTTTCCGAAGGGTTGGAAATTTCCCTCGCGACATTTTTTAACCACCGTGTATAAACGGGGAAACGCGAAACGGACGAGGTTTCCGTGTTTGATTGTGGGTGGCGGCACTTACCTTAATTAAGGCTTGCTTAATTATAAAGTGGGGCAGGAACCATAGTTTGCCCTCGTAGTTAGAAAATTAAAATATTACTCCCATACGGAAATTTGTTTAAAATTCAGAGCGGCCGAGAGGTTTCATTTAGAGTTATTATTCATTTTCTTTTGAAGAACCGGACTCAAGTAGTCCGTTTACAGGAACCATTTTACTCTGAAGGGTTTTAATTGTGATGATCAAAATCTAAACGAAAACAACGTAATTGGTAATTATGCTCGAAAACGTGCAACAAAAATCTTTTGAAATTGTTTTTCAATTTTTATTATTTATTTTGACAATTATTTAATGCTATCTATTTAACTAGTGTTTAAATTCTGTTCTACAAAGGATATGAAAGACGTACTTAGGATGATTTGATTGATTTAGGAAAATTAAAAATATAAAAATTTTAGCAGTTTGTTTTCTGTTTGCACAATTTACCTCAGAAAAAATGATCATATATCATGTCTCATTCGTAATTCAAAGTAAATTGATGTTTCACTCTAATGTTTGCTTTCAAATTTACTTACAAAAAGAAAGCATTATGCACAAAACTAAACTGTTATTTATATGCAATATTCTAGTAATACACAAATAAGTTTTTACTTAATTTACTAATCTATATTCTTTCTTTATATAATTTATTTTAAAAAAATTTAACTAAGAGAAAAGTTTTTATACTTGAAAAATAACAGATAATTTAATGGTTCGGTAAAGATCAATAAGAAGTCCGTAATTATAAAAAATAAATCACATTTGACAATTAGAAAAATATCAATAAAAGAATGATGTGTGTGTGTGTGTTATATTGCGCGCTACCTTAAAAAGCTACCAAAGAAATATATTCAAATGAATATTGAAGTTGTAATTATTCAGATCATTGGTTTGTGATATTGAAAATACTAATTAAATGTATTCATTAAAATTGTCACAGACCTATGTTCTGAATAATTACAACTTCACAATAAGAATGTGTTCTCTAAAAGTGTGTGTCTAAAAATTTAATAAAAATGAATTGTTAATTCTGGAGTCTCCTATCGGACTACTTAAAGGTATTTGTGATTCCGTAAAAAATAAAGTAGATAGCTTTCAAATAACGATAGATGTATTCATATCAAATTTTAAATGGAACGATAGATGTATTAATTTAAAAAGAGTAACATATGGGTTCGAAAATTTGTACTGTGTGGTGTAGTATAGTTGATTAATGCATCTTTCCCGGATTGGAAAGAGATCCAAGTTCGAATTCCGGTAGCAACAATAATATTTTTTGATATGTTTATCTTTCTAATTAATACATTTAATTAGCATTTAGAATATATTCAGTAATATTGAATGGCTTAGAAAAAAATCGAAGAGATTCTCTAAAGAATAGGAGAAAAAGTATTTTAAACATAGTAATATCTAATGAAAACATCCGTATCATCAAAGGTAAAATTAATATGCAGAATATAATTCTGTTATTAAAAGCATGCGGAAAGCAAAATAATATTGTGGTATCAAAAATGAATGATGAAAATGATAGTTGAGCGAATTAAATAGAAGTAGAACGATGTCACTTAAGTAGGGGAATATGTGGCTACCCTATTGAGATAAGAGTGAAGTTGTGCTGATTATAGTATAGTAAACCGGATTATACAAGGTGCATTCGAGTGTTTTTAAAAGTAAAACGAATGCATACAGGGTAGTGATGAGCTAAACCTTATTGTGACTATGATTATGCGTTTGGTATTTCTTTTATAACGATGATTGGTAACTGATATTGTACTTTTAGAGGTTTAGTTTCCAGTGTTATCAGTGATTGATCGCTGGATTACGAATAATCAGTTATTAATCATCGTCATGATCGAATACAAATTTCACAATCACAGTTAAACAGTTAAACGGTTAAAATAACAGTTTATCTCATCACTAATACAGGGACACAGTAGGTGACACAAAAATCACATGACAGCTTGTTGATGAAATTAAATGTGGACGAAATGATACCCATACCTAGTGAATAAGTATAATTGGAAATCATATTATAATATAGTAAACATGTGATGAATAATACTATATAAACAACATTCATAAATGATATATTGTCAGATTCAGCTCAGGCTAACTGGGCATCCTTTCCATTTCATGGATACAAAGCCAGATCTCCGAATTCCAGTCACCGGCTAGCTTTAATCGGTACTAACACATTTTTAGGTCCTAGCCGGGTAATGTCCATGGACTGCTACGTAAGAGTTACTTTTGTCTGCGGTGGAGGGTGAATGCACAGTAGCAATATTCTTTGTTCACATTACAAGCTATAATTTTAACCAAAAAATAGCCATATACATTTTTCCCAACAAAATTAATTTATTCTTGCATGGAAGTCTCTCACCAAATACTATCTCATATTTTTATAGTCGCCTCAAATGAGGATCGCATTCCCATTCCTGGTCCAAGATACAGAGTGAAAACGCATGATTGCATTACAGTTGTAGAGGCAGACTGAGCGTAGATTTTTCCTCAACACTTTTAGTGGAATGGTGTACATCCATCCTCCGATAGTCAAGCCATAGATACTGCCAAAATCCGTCAGGGTATTCCAAAATCTCAAAGTTTTGCCACAAAACAGGACGCGGTTGCTAAAATTTATTTTCCGGTCTCCCGCCGGAGGCCTCGCGCCACTCCCGCTCCAACCAAAAAGTGACAGCTCTTCGATTATATCATTATAGATTATTTGCCGAGCAGCGGACTTCTCCATTGGCTGACGGGAGTACGGTGGACGCTCATACGTGCTTGAATTTTTTCTGTCTTGGTCTCGGCACACACACGGGGACGCATGCATCCAAACGCACAGAATGTATATTACATTTTGATAGAAGCAATATATAATTGATCGACATAAATTTACTTTTATCTCTACTCTCCCATTGAGGCCTCGTGAACATGAATGAACATCGTGAACATATAATAAAAATAAATATTATTTTTTTGTAATAAATATTTTTTAATGTTTTCGGTAAAAAGTAAATATTGATCGAATCGTCTATAAAAATCAAAACATTTTATCAGAGAGGAAGTACTCCGACAAGTACGTGAATCGCCTGCTAAAACTCCCGTCATTTTTTCAATCAAAATGATCCCCTTCAAAAGATCTGCGGCTCATCCGCTCTGATAGGATTAAACACAGAGGGCAAGTATCTACTTCCCATCCGTCTCCTTACACCGGAATGAATTTAAACAAAGGAAAGCTACGTGTATCATCCCTTTTAGATAAAACAAAGTATTCCAGCCTATAAATCACACCTTACCTTTCTTCCATATCACACATCTTTCCACCCCTCACCCGAGCGAGAAACTTATAAAAAAAGCGAACAAAACAAAACTTTGGATCGAAATGTATTATTCATTCGAAACCTCCCATTGCTCCCTTCTGCGGTGTGTCGTTGTAGCGAAGGGATTCACATCTTAATCGTATCAAAGGGCAAGCCGCGGGAGGAGACTGTGGAGGGTTGTGACGGAAACAATTGTCTGATTTAAAACATGGATTTTATTTCCCCGAAATAAAAGAAATGGCGTAAGATAAAAATTATATAAAAGGTCGATTCTGACACTTGAGCAACCCTTGTCGCTGAAAAGAGCATATGTTTATTTCGCTTGAATGAGTGAGCATATGGGGTGGTTGCGACTGTGAATGTTCTGCATTTATCAACTGGCTAAATATAATAGATAAAATGTTATTTCTATTAATATTATATTATTTTTATCACTTTGGAGAAATTTTTTTTTTTTCAAAACAAGTAACTAAAAAATTTCGTAAAAAAAATACTTGAAATAATTTTAAAATTGCCACTTAATTTCAGTTGTCAGTTTTTTAACTGCGTACATTTTTATACGGTAGATTTTTTATGGATATTTATTTTTTTAACAAAATGATTTCTCCGAATATACTAAACCCCTTCAATATAAATAAACTGTGATTCAGGAACATACAGAAAAGGACATGTTGTTATATTGTGGTAGTAAAATTAATCAACAGTTTCTTACTAGATGCTATCCAGACATTAAATTTAATAAATACTTATGATAATCATTTAATTTATACACACATACAACCTCTTCGTATCAAAGAAATATTTTGTTTAAATTTAACGGCGACATACAAATTCTTGATATTTTTTTCAATATAACTTTATTTTTCTTTAGCAACCTCTGTGATTCTGTTATTTTATTTAAAAATATGTTTATTACCACCTGCTTCAAAATTGAATATTTGAAAAACTTTTTTTTTTCTAATTTCTATTACACATATTCGAACTTCTCTCACGATATCAAGTTACATCATGTTTAAATACAATGCAGTATATTACATCGTTAAATTACATTATTTTACCTTTTAAAAATATATACATGATTAAACCATTCACAAACTGAATGAAAGTGAGTATTTTATCTCTAAAATATATTGAAATCTAAAAAATATATAAAATGTGTCAGAACTATCATGATGTTTGGAATTGAAAGACGAGCAGATACCACTAGACCCAAATCTGCATCGAGAACTTCAAAAATTAAACTTCATCGCTCCATCTTAGGAAAAACCCTCAAAATAGATTACGCAACAACGCTACAAGGGTATCATTAGATGCAGTGGCGTAACTATGCCAATGCGGTGCATTGGGTCCCAAAAAGTTTGCGAGGTACAATTAATTTTAAATCGCTATTTTTGCGAGTAGAAATACTTTTCCCAGCATTAATAGTGATCCATAGCAAGAAAGAAAATTTTCAAATTTTAAAAATCATTTATCACGTATCATGCAAAAATCGTGAAAACATAATACGTCGGATTAGAGACCAGTCCATCACCGTAACGTTAAGTATTTTAGAGACTAATTATGTTCTTATTGTTTAAGAAATAAACCATGCAGTACTAATCTTATATCTCATATTCAATACTTATCATTTCATTTTGCATTGGGGCCTAATTTTTGTAGTTACGCCGCTGATGAGATGGGACAGAAGCAGAAGATTCTAGAGACGCCACGTAGCCAGTATGGCGGAAGACCTGATGGTGCATATCGTGGCACACGACAGACCAGCTGTCAGATGACCAGTAGGCAGACTACCCAATAGATCGAAAGATAGCTGGCATTTGATCTCCACCGAGTAATCTAAGAAAAAACAGAATACAAGAAAAAATATTAGAATCTTCTTCATTGTTGGTCCATCAATACTGAGGATGATGATCCTCCTGCTGGTCTTCCAACTTTTTCCACTCTCTTCGGTCTTAAGCTGAGTTTATTTTTAAATATATTGCGCTGTTTACTGCTGTTTGGTTACTCTATCGTCTTTGAGCTCTTTCCAAGTATTTCCAGAATCCAAATAATACGCATTTACCAATATTGAACGATTCAATATATGTAATATAATATGCGTACACCATTATTAGACCATCCAAAAATAGTAATATCAAATTGTGATGGATTTTAATGTTACAAATTTCGTGTTGAAATATTTTTTAAAGAGGCTGTACATTTTCCGCATTATTACATATTTCTAAAAAGAGGCACTGTAAGATCAGAATACATATTCAAATCTAGATTTATAATATTATAATTCGTTGTTTGATTCGTGGGTACGATTTGAATTACAGATGCGTACAATGTGTATAAATTATCCTATTTATTTTCAGATCAGTGACTGCATTAATATTTATCGTAATTGAATTATAATGTTTTAATAACGTCAGTGATCTCCAACCACGCATCTCGTATGAACAAAGAAGTTCCAGATATATTTCAAATAAACTCTTCATCACGTTCCAAACTTTAAAAGAAAAATACATTTTAGAACTCTTCACAAATTTTAACTATTTATAAAAAGTTAGATATTCGGTAAAGGATATGCACAAATTGATACATTAAAACAAATTATATCGATTGCTAAAATTTTCTGACATAATCAGCCATAAAAAGCCATCAGCTTATAAACTACTGTACTATTCATACTGTAATGTTAACTTTATATTATAATTTGTTTTGTAATCAAAATATTTTTTATGTAACTTGTAAAAACTGTACAGAAAACAATAGGGGTGCCCTCTGATATAAATGACATTTAATTGATTGCTTAAATTTTATAGTTTTATTAAGTGATTCATATATTTTTGTATCATCGATTTAAACGTTACTGCATTAAGTTAAATTTAAAAGCACTCGAAATTACGTATAAAATAAAATTCGTTGCTCATTCGTTGTGCGCATTTTCTGGGTGCAATTACATCAAACGATTGATCATTGCCTCTAAACCCGAAACGTATGTGAGTTAATGGTTTAGAAATGCGTGAGATGGAAATAAATTAAGGTGGATTGAAGGGGAAACTTGTAAAGCATTTCTAACACATTTCGGTAGCCCGTTACGATAGAAATATGGTTTGCGATTAGCAATTTGAATTTACCAATTTTGATAAGTGATGTTACATTAAGTTCTTGTTTTCTTCATAATAATTAAGGCATCTATCTAATTTAATATAATATTTTATTTTATTTTAATATTTTTCTAACTTTAAAGGTTATTTTAAAGAAATTTTTTTATTAAGAACACATTTTTATTGTGAAGTTGTAATTATTCCGAACATAAGTCTGTGATATTTTAAATACAAATTAAAAGTATTAATTAGAAAGATATACATATAAAATCAATTTTATCGAAAAATATTGTTGTTGTTACCGGGATTTTAATCTGGATCTCATCCAATCCGGGAAACGTGCATACATATAGTATATCTTTTTAATTAATACATTTAATTTGTATTGAAAATTGTTTAGTTTAGTTAAATAGTTTTTTATCAGTGATCTAATTTTATAATTTAAAAATATGTGTTGTTATTATATAACATTAATAATAATCGGCATTTTCCAAACTTTTTAACAAAAAAAGATGCAAATTATGCTCTTTATAACAATATTAAATTTAAACATAATGTAATATAACCTGTATTTTAAACATGAAGACGAATAACTTACACATGCTAAAATTAAAATAAAAAACACTATAAATATGAATTAAATATATTAATTATAAAGATATACATATAAAATCAATTTTATCGAAAAATATTGTTGTTGCGCCACCGGGATTCGAACCTGGATCTCTTCTCTAACCGGGGGAGGTGCTTTATCCAACTAAGCTACAGCGACATTATTTTTAGCGACAATTTTTCAACCTTATATGTTACCTTTTTGATATCAATACATTTAATCGTTCCATCATTTGACAGAGCCATCTACCTTATTTTTACAGAATCTCAAATACCTTTGAGTAAATCCGATAGTAGACGCTAGAATTATTAATTCATTTTTATTAAATTTTGGACACATTGATACAACTTTATTATTTTTTAGAACACATTCTTATTGTGAAGTTGTAATTATTCAGAACATAGGTCTGTGATATTTTAAATATGAATTAAATATATTAATTATAAAGATATACATATAAAATCAATTTTATCGAAAAATATTATTACTATAAACTTTTAAATTTAATTAAATGTACTATTATAATACAAGTATACAATTAACCTATGCAATGAACGGTTTCAGAGTTTAAACACATTTTTCATCTATTTCCCAATAAAAAAATTGCATTAAACACAACAATATCACCTCGATACATGAACTGACATAGCGGAATGTCAAACTATAAAATCTTCACTCGAAATTTTGATTTTTCAGCACATATCTTCATGAAGATGTACACGTGCACGTGAAAAAAAATTATTTCAATTTTACAATTAAATTACAGCGCACGTCTCATTTTATTTACAAAAGTTAGTACAATGTTTTATAAATCAGAACTATTTAAATTATTATCGACAATAATGCGCTATTGGGGCCACGTATATTAAAGAGATTTTGTAATAATTATTTTCAGTCCGGACAAAGTTCAGAGTGTTCCGGATACATTTGTTAAATGTATTAATTTGCATTTGGTATCTGCACTATTTTTATTATCACCTATAGAATTACACATTTTTTTATTTTAAAATATAATTATTTATTTTTGTAATAGCAACAAAATATAAGCAATTCAAACATTACATATATTAATTATTCGATATTAAAAAAATGAGTAGAGGATTATCATCAAATTCTACCCTTAGAAATTTAGACAATGAGCCCTTCCTTCGCTTTACATTTGACTTGTTAAAATTTCCATTTGATTAAATTAATTCGTAAATTTTCCGCCATCCTTGAACAAAAGCGATCCATCAATCACGTTCATATGCGAGGCATAAATGCCTGAACATACATTTCCATCCCTTATTGCAGGGGATGCAACCCCCCACCCGCCCATTGAATTGTTTCCATAAGACCCGGGGCCATTCTTGCGTATGAAATGCAAATAACCACCCCCCATCTGGACGGCGAAGGATTGAAACATCTCAATTTATTTAATCCGGAGATCATGAGAGGATTTAGGACTGTCATCATTTTAACTTTATGGCGTCAGCTATTTATCTGGAGAAGGGATAGTCAACGTGTGAGTAAAAAGATTAAATTTTTACAATTATCTATGGAATTGACATTAAGTCGGGTCGAGTGAGGTCAGTTATTTTAATTAAAGCTTACAAATATATAGGGCATCAACTATTTGCTGAATGGTCCTACATATTTTTTAGAGCAATAATAGCTTATTTTTCTAATAATGCTATTAAAATAACACCAGGCAGGCTTTGTATTCATTTCGACGTCTTTGAGGTTGCCTTGTAGTTGTTTAGTTTAATTCCGTTTATCTAACTTAAGTATTAAGACTTATCAATATTTAAATATTATTTATATTATTATATTGGATCATCTCATAAATAATGAATTAATGAAATTAAATGAACTAAAAGATGGAGGAGAATGAGATAAACTACCTGCATCGGGTGAAATTATCACCTGCTATAAAAGCTGGTAGTAATATATTATTAGTACAAGTTTTGAAGTTCAATTCTTACAGTTATTTTTTCAAAGCTATAATGAAAGTGACAAAGGAGCATATTCAGTATACTTTGCTTTATGAGTTCAATAAAGGCAACAACGCAACAGAAAATGCGGGGAATATAAATTCAGTATATGGGGATCAGACAATAAGCGTAAGACAGTGTCAACGGTGGTTTCAGAAATTACGACCAGGAAACTACAGCCTAGGAGAAGAGCCTTGTTCTGGAAGATCTGTAGAGCTCGACGAGGACGTGCTGCAAGCCCTGGTAAAACAAAATCCCATTTTCACTAACAGAAAAACTTGGATTTGGATATTCAATCATTCATCGACACCTGCGTGCCATCGGAAAAGTCACCAATTTGGGTCAATGGGTTCCTTACAAATTTTTAGAGTTTAATCGCGTGCAGAGAGTGAATGTGAGTGAATCTTCTTTGTCGTCACATCTCAAGAATTTTCCTTTTTTTAAACAATGCTCCACCTACCATATTCGCCAGACATTTCCCTATCTGGTTGTCATTTCCGCAGTTTTCAAAATCATTTAGATGGAACAAATATGAATTCTGTGAACGAGGTCAGAACAGTACCTACTGGAAGAGTATTTTTCGTCACAGACAAGTGAATTTTGGAATAGGGGCTTTGAAGTCTACCAAAAAGGTGGAAAAGCATTGTAGAAAACGAAGAAGAGTATATTTTAGATTAAAAAAGAATTTTGTTTGTCTTAATTTTGAAAAATAAAAGAAGTATAAAAATACCGCATTATACACCCACCCCTAGCTTTTCACTCAATTAATTAATTAAAAACTAAAATATGTTTAAAAGTAAAAATAAAAATTTTGTCTAATAATCAAAATAAATAAGTAAAATATTATGTATATAATCAACATTGTATTTTATTATTTAATCTCAACCAGTTTCGGAACAACGTCAGTTCACTCGTCAAGGCAAAATAAAAATTAATCTAAATATATGATTTTGTCTTTCATTTATTTGATTATCTCGAGATTTACTTTAAAAATTTACACTGTAAAACCCATGTGACAGATGCGCATAATAGATATTTAGCACCAGCAAATATGTGTAAACATAGTTTCAAGAACAAGTGCCACGTAAAAGTTTTTTGTAGCTTAATAATGAGTATACCCAACTCATTTAACATGTTATCATCACTACTTAATCTGTAAAATTGTATTAAAGTGTTAAACTTGTAACTTAAAGGATTTCGACGGTTGAGTCGTTCAAAAGTGTACATGGGCTGAAAAAAAATAATGTCACATATCATATTGTTTATGTAATTGTCTTCAATAGCTGGTTCCCAGGTTTCCGATTAACAATAAGCACACATATAATATATAAACTGCACTAACCTTTTAATTTTGCTGATGTTGTTTTTTTAGTTGGGTTGTCTTCTTTAGATTTATTTAGGTTTATTTGGACCGCTAGACTGGTCGAAGCGCGGAGTGTAATAAGAATGATGCCTGTCGGTTACAGTCTTCTTAGCTTCCGAAAAGGGCGGCAAAACTGTCTCTCACACACATACACACATACATGTACATTATTATAAACCAGGAAACCCAGTGGTGTCAATTGAAGTAAGAAGGCGCGTACACACATATATAACAATGAGCAGGCCGCATCTTTGGTCAAATGCACTAATCCAGTGGTACCTAAGGAGAATCAATAGTCTTGCACGCCATCTTAAAACCCGCTGAACTGACAAAATCACTAAATTCTGCATAAATGCGTGGCAGCGAACGACAATATACGGAGTGTGACACTAAGGGGAGTCTTTCATTATTTGGAGAGGATAAAAAATAATAACATAACAGAAGATGAACAGGTGGTTATAGGTAAGCTATACAGGGGAGACACTACACTTCTTCCAGTGCTTCTTCACTTAACAAACATTAGCGATCATGTCGGTGATCATTATTTTATTTACAGCAGCTCAAAAGAGTTGAACTGTTGACCTCCTGAATCATTGCCTTAGATTCTTCAGATCTTCGTCTTTTAGTGCCGCTTCTGCTAGCAATTTTTCCATGATTGACGAGATGCAGGATTTGATACATTTCTGGAGTTCTCGTTATATGCCCAAAATATTGCAAGAATAAAATTACATAGAATCCTGGATTCCATAGTAAAATTCAATTTCGTTTCGCATCCGAATTTCTAACCAAAAAGTTATTAGTTTATATTTTAATGATATGATTATCATAATTTTCGTTTGAATAGATAGGAGTATACATGTTTTGAAAAAAAAATACAAAAAAAACGATAAGTGGTAATTGAATATTAATTAAAATATTAACTATCAACTTTTCTGAATTCCCCAATCAATTTTTGGAAACTAACTATTCTTTTTACATCAACAAGGGCTTAGAAATTTTACGTACAAATACCATGGGTTTACAGTTAGATAATTTAGAAATTTTAGAAATAAGAAAAAGTGTTAAATAAATAACCAAATCTTTTTTGCAAATAGCCACCTTTTAAATTTGTTTTCACAGTAGTTCCTAATTTGTTACCCACCCTTCTCCTCCATCAATATTTCTTATTATTAATTTTACTTACATATTTGAAATGTATCCACATAATGTTCAATCAAGAACTTTAAAATGTATAAAAACAAAGCATACCAGAGTAGAGCACATTTGCAATAACTTACAGTACATTTAAATCGGAAACAAGAGGGTCGGGTCGCACAAGATATTCTATCGAGTAAAATTTACAAGACAATGAACAGTTGTAACAGCTCGGAGCGCTCGCCACAACCGACGCCCCGCGGGTGGTTCGATCCGTGCAACAATACACCCTCCGCAGCGCAGCCAATCTCCGGCCGGAAACTTTGCCTCCTCCATTGAAATCAAGTTTGCAATGGCCCCAGGTAATAGACCGTATCATATTCCCAAACATGATCGCAGGACGTTGCCATGCCAACACATCACCAATTACACAAGCAGAGGAAAATGTTGTACTATTCAATTTTTAATTAATCATTTATCATCAAATATCGTTATTTTCATTCAAAAAGACCTAAATGCAAAAATAATTATTGACGTTATTATTTAAAAATTTATGAATCTAAATTGTGTATCCGATAACATGGATAATTATATAATCTGATTATTAGGGCCGCTACGATGTGGACACGGCATGACCGCTCAAAATATACACATTTTTTTAATTTCCTAAAATATTTATTTTTCAATGTTCTCACCAGCTTGACTATAATGAATTATTTATTTATTTTTAAGAACAACACATTATCATTGTGAAGTTAGTTTTTCAGAACATAATAACACCTTAAAAATATATAAGTTGTATCAAACTTTCAACAATGATGCTGTGTTTAAAGAGTTATTTTTATGAACAACCACAATCTCAATTTGAACCATCATTCTACCTATAAACACTTGCTCTCCCTTTACAACGATAATAATTTCAACCTCCCGACCCTTTCTTCTACTTTTTTACTTTTTATAAACTTCCTAAACTACTATATTATGTGCCTGAACATTTCTGCGAATTTTACACTGTTTAAATCATTTAATTAATTAAATTTTAAATGTATCTAATAAAGTATGCGAGAAGTGGCGGGATCAATATTCATCGTCACAAAAACCTTTTTGATTTCAAAAAGGTTTTGGAGATGATTGGTTTTGATCCTGATACCACCAGTAAAGGTGAAAATAAAATACAAATAAAAAGATACAGGACATAAAAAATTATGAAATTTCTGATGCGCTATTTCTTTCTGGTGTACCTGCTGAATAAATGATATAAACCCAAGTACGGTATTGTTTTCTGTGTGTTCACGGTTTTAGACCAACTTTAAATATTTAATCGGATGTATCGAAGCCACGGAATAGTAGGTGACTAAAAAAATGGGTATCTTTTATATTACCAACAGGTACTTTGTCGCATAAATCACGGTTATTGTATTTTGCAGATAGCTCTGGGGCACATTATATATAAACACATATGTGTACAGTTATATATATATACACATACACATATACATTTATAGTGTCACACGTGGACTACTGTAATAGTATTTATACTGGCCTGCGAATATATCACACGGATAGATTACAATAAATTGGGCCAACTTATTAATTATTAAGGGAACACATTCTTATCGTGCAGTTGTAATTATTCAGAACATTGGTCTGCGATATTGTTTTAAATAAAAATTAAGTGTATTAATTAGAAAGATATACATATAAAATCTATTTTGTTTTATTAGGTTCGTATCCCGGTAGCAACAACAATATTTTTCGATAAAATTAATTTTATATGTTATATCTTTCTAAATAATACTTTTAATTTGTATTTAAAACAACTTATTAATAATTATTGATATAAATTGTAAATGTAGGTGTATATATATATATATTAGTATATGAATATGTATACGAATATACTTTTTATATTTAAGCAACCACTTCCCTCATGGTCGCCTTCTCGAATGCACCTTCAATGAACACTTCTCTTCATAAACTTTATCTGTATGTTAATCTCAACTCGTCATCAATCTTCAATAAACGCCATCAATTGTAAGTCACTATTTCACTTCATCTGCTACATCATATACAGACACAGTGAGTCCTGGGAAAATTTAAGGCCCCCAGGCTCACCTTTAAACAGATCCTTCTGACACGTCTCATTAACCTATAAAACTCAATCTCCAAACTTATACTTATAACATCCATCATAACCATGATGACACGCCATAACCTACAAATCATTATTTCTCAAAAATGTAAGAGAAAACCACTGGCCAACGGAAAGAAAAAAAAATGAATGTATTTAACATATAAAAAAAAAAAATTAAATGGGCAGTTCACATCACTAAGAGAAATCCAATCGCTGGAAAAATGTTGTCATCTAGATTCACCCGAAGAACATTAAGACAGATAGGTCTCCATAAAACTAGATGAACTGATGAAATCATAAAGTTCTGCGAAAATACGTGACGGATAGAGAAATTTGTGAGACATTTGGGAAGGCCTTCATCCAACAGCTGATTATGATGATGCTGTTTATGACAATTTAATAGCTCCATTAATAATTTCGCGGCACCTTATTACGTGAATTTATAATACTGGTGATTTTTGATGTCATTTTATCGATCCCCGCTGTTCGCAGAAAACTAACTAATTTTGATCAAATATTTTTTTTTGGGCTAGGTCACTTAAAAATTATTTAAATATTTTGCTTAATTTTTCAGCGGTAGCGTTGTGGTATTTCATTACTCATGTTATGATAAAATAATTCATTTTGATTCCGCTAATTAATAATGTCCATTGTATTTGAATAATTGTATATTATTATCAAAAACTAATGATTGAAACAAAATTGTTGAAATATGTATCATAAAAGCTTTGTAAATTATTGGACTTAAATACAGATAACATCAATCAAACATCATAATTAAATAATTATTATCTCAATATTTATAAATATCATGAACAGCCATAGAACGACACGAACACAATTTCATTGCAGCTGTATATTATACACGTATCCATGTTCTGAAAATATAATAACTGGAATATCATATCATTTTGGCAGGCACTAGATCAGTTTTTTTCCAGTTCTTCTATTGAACTAAAAATTCTCTAAATTCTTGACCCTCTTCCAAACTCTTATATAATACACACACCAAGTACAGTATTATAATTAACAGAAATACTTAGTCATGATGTTTCTAATGACCAAAGTGCGACAAACAAACTTTGTCAGTTCAATGTCATAGCATCGACGCGCGCAACATCGCAGTTTGCTTCAATTCGGCGGTAGAGTACGGCCAGGATGGGCGTAGAAAATAATTTTAAAAAAAAGCATAAGCGTAGAATTAAAGTGGATCAAACAATTTCAAGAATTACTTATACTTATACTCACTTGAAAATTTGTATTATTTTAAAAATATTAAATTTTCATAATATTGCGGCTGCGCAAGCTCGAAACGTAACCATAATTGCTTTAAATAGATCGATCGTAGTGCTAAACTAATACACATGCTGATGAATACACATGATAATTTAATTGCGCCTAGCTAAAGGGTGTCCAGCGGAAAATTTTCAAGTTTAATATTAAATTAAATAAAAAAACTACAATGTTATTCTCATATTTTATGTATACAAAATGATGTTTAACGATGCGTAATTTACGTTTTATAAACAATATCGTCTAAATGCCGTTAATTTCTCTCAAGACACTCTTGCAATCGGACTCTTAAATTTGCAAACACGCGAGAGCAAAGCATTGGTTCAATGGCAGCAACTTTATGGCGGTATTGTTCGAGGATTGCTGCTGTAAACTCTTGACTTAAGGTATCCCCACAAAAAAGATGCACAGTTTTAGGTCCGGTGACTGAGGTGCCCAGGATATGTCACCGTACTTGCTGATTAATTTATTGGGAAAAATTCCCCTCAGCTTCTCCATTAACTCTAGCTGTGTGTGGAGTGGCCCCGTCTTACTGAAATTGCGTTCTGTTGTTGAACCCGGAAAACAGCTGCAGTTGCGGTATCAAATACACGTCAGCAGTGACTGTCTCTTGCTGATTAAAAAAATAAGGACCAATTATCCCTCGGGCAGAAATTGCATACCACACTGTCGTTTTTGGACAATGTAAACGTTTTTGATAGCGTTCCCTTGGGTTGTCGGGGCACCAGTATCTTATGTTCTGTTTATTAATATAGTCATCGATATGAAAATGTGTTTCGTCAGTAAACAATATGTTTCCAAGCGTTCGTACTGTTCCAAAATGTTCCAGTATCGTTCTCGCTAAGGTTTTACATAAAGAATAGTAATTTTCGTTGAGAAACTGCACGATTTGCAGTATGTATGGGTAAAACTGTAGTTTCTTTTTCAAAATAACGTGCATGGTTGATTATTTTATTCCAGTACACGCTGCAATCTTCTTTATCGATTTACGCAGATTGCGCATTATTTCACGTCGAACTTGAGCCACATGTTCTGGCTTCGCTGCTGACGTTGATGGTCGAGGAGTTTGGTTAACCATTGTCCCTTCTTGTCTGAACTTTTGAACCCAACATCAGGTTGCGTGCTCGGCCCATCACTTACTCGTCGAATATTAAAGTAAGTACAAAAAGCGCGACGCGCAAGTACCAATGATTCACCGTACTTTAAATATTACCCATTATTATTATTATTATCCCACTTACCTCACCCTGATGGTATACGAGCAATTACAATTTAATTCTGAAATATTTCCGCTGGATACCCTGTAGTTATATATCTGCTGATCATTATCATTGACATGTGTTATTAGATTATTTGATGGTACGTTCTTATTATCTTCATAAGTAAAACTTTTAACGAAAATTCGACACTACGTACTCACACGCGGCACACCGTTTGTAAAACACTGCACAACAGTGATGCAGCAGTCCAGCTCAGTGAAAGATGTACCATTATTATTATTATTAGTATCTATTGTTGCAGCACGAGTTATATTATATTTTTAAGCCGTGCAATACCTTGTTATTCTACTTGTATGTCGCTGAGTGCAGAATATAATATAGAGAGGTCGATTCTTATTTATGTATGCCGGTATGTTTGAGCACGTGTAGTTAGAGAGATATTACCTTCCTCGAACAGGTTTTCTTTAGAATGTGCAGGAATGTGGTTAAATTTATTCATTTGATTTATTATTCCATAGTTTTATTTATATTTAAGTATATATATATATATATTGCTTATTTTTTTATTCCAACTTTATTACAAATATACATGTATATTATAATTTTCAATATTTTCCAGGCTGTAAAACAGTTTTACAGCGAGGATTATCTTTCACATAGTAATTAGCAGTGTTTAATCAACAACTTTTTTTAAAATGTAATACAAATAATTAGATGAGAATGTGTTCTTTTACTTTATATTTTAGGGGTGTCTCTTTATTTTTCATGATATTTAATAAATCTTTATTGATGTTATTACATATTCGTGGCACAACACATTCTCTCATTCTCCGTCATACACATTGTTCTGCCCTCTCATGGTTCCACCCGACGATCTGGTGGAATAGCTATGATGAGAGTCAGTATTCATATTCACATTATTTATCATCTGTTTTATAATTATACTTGATATATGTTACTTTGTATCAATTGGTAAGATCATGCATATTATAATATCTACTAAAAGTTTTAAGAATCTTAGTTGTAACTGTTTAATTTTATAATTAAGTGTATGTAGCTAATCACTCCATAACTGACAACAGAGTCGACCATCGCAAAATACAGTAAATGCAGTGTGGCATAACTTTAACATATAAAACGCACTTAACATGGATCTCACTTTCTTACATAAGTTATCAATGTGCGGTATCCAGCAAAAAATTTTATCAATTATAAAAACTAAATATTTATATTGCTCCACTTTTTCAATTTTTTCACATTTGCAATTTATTTGATTCGCAATCATATCCAACAAGACTTATTTTAGTTGTTTTTTGTTTAGTTTCTGGTGACCGGATATGTAAATACTTAGTTTTCTTTATATTTGAAATTATTCCGTTGTCATGAGCCCATTTAAGGATGCTGGTTAGACTATTTTGTCTGTGGTTTTGGCACAGTTTTTATCATATAAGATGCATGTATCGTTGTCAATTTAATTCTTCATGGTTGTTAATTTTTATTTACTTACTTCAGCAGTAATATAACTGCTATTACTAAAACGACTTTCAACTAAAATTAAACTTTTCAGTATGAACGAGTGAAGTCAAACACTATTCTAAATGAAACATTTTGCAAGTTGTCCCTAGGGGCTGTATAGGGTGTACTTGCAGTACACGTGCTGTACACCCACATCGTACACAGAAATGCTTTTGAGGTGTTGTATGTTTGAAGAGAAAGCTTAAGTTTCAATACAACAAGAGAACAATGGTGCAGGATGTTCAGAAACAAACTTTTTATATAATATTTTGAAACTACGTTCCCGAATACAATGGGGCCATACTTTAAAATACTTGTAGTCTAAAAACAATATTAATTCGGATATTTTCATAATTATTTTGTGTAATTGAAGAATGGAACTCAAATATTATATTACCAATATTAACATTTTGAGATAATCAAATACAATTATTTTGTCATGAATTTATTTTATGTAAATTAACAAACACGAAATAATTCTACATTATAAATATACTTTACTTACACATAGATAAAATTTGAAATAAAGAACAAATTAAGATACAACTAGAAATGTTTTAAAGAAAATATATACATTTATTAAGTGAGATGGGGCTCAGTGCATAGATTATATTTTTGTTGGCGGTGACAATTTCTTTAGTTAATATAGAAAGGCTTTTGAACTTGATGGAATTCTCGATGAAAATTGATATTTATTGGAAATACTGTATATTTTTCAGTAAATTAATTATATATAATGTAATACATCTCAAAATATGTTCTTAAAATGTATAATGCAGAATATCTTAAAGGACTAAACGAATATCTGTGACGAATATTGAATTTTAAAAAAAGTATTGCATGAACCGTGGATAATACGTAAATCGAAAGGGACTGTTATTTAGTAATATTTAACACAGACAAAATTAACACTATTTGATAAAGCGAACCTTAAAAACCTACGCACGAGTGAAAAATATTTTTGTACAGAACCAGCTTGTGCTGAAGATGAGTTGTAATGCAAACAGAGTAAGGTTTCTATCGGCCAAAATTTTGTCAAAACATACCTTACCTTTGAATGCGTGTGTGACGTTTTAAAATATTTCAGAAACGAACCAACTCTTATTTATAAATCAATATTCACATTTCGGCCAGAGAGGTTGGATACACGTGGCAGAATAACCTAGAAGATCATGACACAGACGTTTATTTTTATGTACCTATTTCTAGCAACGTTCGCTCTGTTATGTTCCTAAAGGTTGTTAATCACCAAATAAAAATAAATTATACCTTTTTTTTAAATACATGTCTACATATTTTTATGCCATTTTAAATTTCTAACGAATAATAAAATAAAGCTTCGCTCTCGGCTTATCCATTAACCTCATACCTTCCGGCTTTAAAATACTTACAGATTCAATAGTTCCAGTCCCGAGTTTAAAAATAATAACTGCCAGTTTGTGAAGGTGAAAATATTTCAATTTGCACCGATAAAAACAAAAGCGTGACTAGGTTAGAAATTTTTTATAAGAGTTCACTTTTCGATCTTCCAGTTGTGAAGGTAGGGGGTCCTTCTCCCTACTCATTTAAATATAGTTTTAATATTATTAATGTATATCCTCCTGGCCTCTGTCGCCAGTGTGAAGATCTTGCATTTTTACGTTTAATATCTAAATTTGGCCAACGTGATCGATCTAGTGGTTAGGAATTTTCCCCATGTTATGTCCGTAGCAAACCTAGTTTTTTTAACCCGCGTTTTTAATTATCAAATATCCAAAGTTTCCAAATATCCAAATATTATAGCCGTTCAAATAGCTATAGGCAATTATTAAAATAAATATACCGATTATCTTATAGTACGCGATTAAATAACGAAAGAACCTCCGATCAAGCCGTATGATACTCGAGCGCACTCGTTATAACATAAGAGTGTGAAAGAAATTATGCATAGAACACCAACCTTGTCGTAGACTTGTTCTCGTGACTGTGGCCGCCTCGTGGCGTCGCCTAGCTGTTTAAAGAGTATATGGACGTGTGAAACAACATGCGACATGCTAAATGTCTGCCTTGCTAGGCAAGTATGTTCCGTGATTATAATAAGTTCTCTAGACATCAGACTAAGGTGCTCGCTCGGCTCCCTTAAAACCCCAGGTACCCGTTCGCCTGGTGCATATTCGCGTTAGACGACGGATGCTTAACCCCGAGCCCTTTCACCCACGCGTTCAAAAGTTAATTATAATGATGATGATCCAAAGTTTTGATTCGGCCGATGTCTCAGTGAACAAATCATTTGTTATGACTCATTCAAGATGCATGGTCGAAGTCTTTGTATCTCCAATATGCTGCTGTTCAGTATCGGTAGGAAAATAGACAATCCGTGGCCGCGTCCACCACTGAAAGTAATTAATTGTGATTGCTCGTACACTATGATAGTACGACTCTCAGGAAAATTCCCACGGTTCTTTTGGGTGCGTCTGAGAACATACGTCATGTGACAGCGGTGTCTGAAGAATAGTTTAGTTTATCTGCAGGATGATCCTCGGTGTCTCGAACAAAGCATCTCGAATAGAGCCAGAAACAATTGGTTAGGATTATTATCACTGCATGCTGGTACGTGTGTGTGTGGATTGCCGACGTGCCGAACTAATTGTAGAATATTTCAGGAACACTGTCTCTGGGTATTAACCTCTAGAGATCCTACTATCATTCTCCTCACACAACTGAAGTACGAGTACCACGGCGACCACACAGAAACCAGCTCGATGCAACCCAGTGCGGACTAAACCATTTACGCCAAGTTATATATCGGAAAAAAGCTCATGAACGGTAAACATCCGTAGGGTTAGCCTGTAGCCTTGTGCACCCTCCGCAGACCGATGATGTTCAATAATTCTTTTATTTTGGCTATCACTACCAAACCAATATAACCATAGCTAGCCCGTCCACACTTCATGCCACCGAATGACTCTGTTCAGCCTCCAAAAACAAATTTTCCTTCCAATCAAATCACAAATTAAAAAAATAATTTTATATCATTGAATGACGTTGCAACTGTAGCCGTACCTATAAGATTTTAAAAGATAAATACAAAAAAAAACGTAACAAGAAAAGTAGTTCTTTACCGTTTCTTCCCTGATTATTTTCAACTGATTACGCTCAAGTTACAAAACCCATTACGATAATAACACCTGTATAAACTGAACCGCTTGTAAAATAAATAGGATTTTGGTAAGTTTGACGCTAAATATTTGAAGTAACCTTAAATACGACAGTAATAAGAGTTCCCTGTAGTTTAGCGGTTTATCAGGAAAATCTATTGTTTTCAAAATAAATTTTGTGAACATACATTTCGTGTTAAGTAATATTTTTAATCATACTTTCATTGTCCCTTGGCATTGGTGTACGATCATATCTATATAACTATTGGCAAACATTTTCTTAACAGACTAACCTTTCTCCTCCGCATCTCTCCTGAAATGATCCTTCTTGGTATTTTATTTTATTATTAGGAGAACACATTCTGAGAATGTGTTCTCCTAATAATAAAGTTGTATCAATGTGTCCAAAATTTAATTAAAATGAATTGATAATTCTGGCGTCTGCTATCAGTTTACTCAAAGGTATTTGAGATTCTGTAAAAATAAGGTAGATGGCTCTTTCAAATAATGGAACGATTAAATGTATTAATATCAAAAAGGTAACATATGTGTTCGAAAATTGTCGCTAAAAATATTATCGCTGTAGCATAGTTGGATAATGCATCTTCCCCGATTGGGAAAGAGATCCAGGTTCGAATCCCGGTGGTGCAACAACAATATTTTTCGATAAAATTGATTTTATATGTATATCTTTCTAATTAATATATTTAATTCATATTTTATTTTATTTTAATTAATTACATATTTTTACTATTATTTCCAGGTTCTGTTTATGGATACCAGCTCCCATAGCTACGTCAGAGAAGATGGGCGCTGTGAGTTCCTCTTAAACACTTTCGACGCCAGCTCAGGAATTCTCAGAAATCCACGGCACTCCTTACCACCGAATACGACGTGCCGGTATCATTTTCAGGTATTTAACCCTGACGTTACTTTAATGTACCATCAGCTTTATCTTGTCATATATCTTACTGTGGTATCTATTTTCTGACTATACTACTAAGTCTACGTAAATAATAGTCTAATTTATTTAGACTACTAACATTTTTGTTTTGTTGTGTCGACACTGCGGCAGTTGAAATTGGTCAGTTGCGCTTTATTGCAAGGTTAGGTTTGACACGCTTGTATTCCTTATGATTATTAATAGTTATTTTAACCTTTTTTTTTCTAAAATTTTCAAACATTCTTTTAATATTTTAGAATATTCCTTTCCTATTTTTTGTAATATGTTTTATATTTTTATTTTTGGTGTACGTCATGTGAGGTTTAACTATACTTAGAAGTACCAAAAATTAAAATTTTAAATATTATATTTATATACTTAGATATTTTTTTAAAATTATCAATCATAATTAGTTTGTTTTGTGTTTGAAGAATACAGTTTCTAGTCACTCAATTAAATGATTCGTGTTAGAAAGGGTTAAGTTAAATATTGCTGAATAGCGATCTGGCGGTCAATCCTCCACCTGGCCAAACCAAAGGAAAAAACATGAAAGTGGGTACGCCACTCGGAACTCACTTTGCTGACGATTTTTCTCTTCACTTGTGATAAATTTATAATAGTTTTGTGTAATTCGGATAGACAGTTACTTTTTCGGATAGACAGTTAGTTACTTTTACTAAGAAAGGTTTATTGCAAATAACATAGCTATCATTCAAATACAAAATTAAAACGAATATAAATAATTTGAAGAAAGTCCGTGGCTGGAGATGTCCGAATCTTTATAATGGTCTTCCACTCCAACGCAGACGGAAAAAATTAAACAACAATTTGTACATAACCTTGGGTATGGGATGATCTTCCTCCATATTTCAAACTTATTACTCGTGATGCCTTGTCGCGACGTGCTGCTTCAGAATTTGTTGGATTATTACAGGATTATTACAAGATTAGTAGAAAATTAATCCACTAGTAATTGTGACTATTTATCTCACCCAAGTTATTCCATTGTGGATTTATTCGAAAGAATCGAGTTTAATACAACTCGTTCGACGGCCGGCAAAACCGCCGACTTTCAAAACTCTGGCCGCTCGCTTTGCTCGTCAATCAGCGAATGCACAAAAGCGCTCTGGGCTCTCCGCGCTGCGCGGTTAATTAATAATTCTGCTGCTACCGTATTTTGTAATGTTACAATATATTAATATATAATATTCCTTAGAAAATAGTTTCACCAAAATTTTATTGTATGAACTTCACTCGTATAGTGTGGTTATCCTGATTCATTTTCAAAAATATTTTATATAACTATGTTAATATGAATAATAAACGGCGTAAATCAAAATAAATGACGGATTACTGAAGTAATGATGACAAAATAGTATTTCATCTACACATAGAAGATTTATGAAATTAGTTAATCGAGGCAAATGAATGTAAAGTGAGATTGTATAATGTAATATTTAAGGAAAGCAAAGATTCTTCTTAATTTGGCATAGTTGATTTTTATGTAGAGTACTTCTTAAATACTTGTAATTTATTTTCCAAGTCTAAAAAAGATTTCCGATAATTAAAAATTTAACACAATGAATTTAATTTTCTTACTTTACTCACGAAAAAGTTTTAGCAACTTTGTTTTTGCTTTCTAAAACTTTATTTTTCCTTTCGTTTTCTCAGAAAATGTATTTCTGCGAACCTGACTTTCGAACAATGATTATTCTCGATTGTTCAATGATTGAAAACTTTTTTTCCAACTGAAAGGATCTTATTAAAATCAATATAAATTTTTAATTAATTGTGTTTGTACTTAGCAAAGCTTAATATATTTGTATTGAGCATCTTTTTTTATGTAACAATTTTTGGAATATTTACAAACCTTGTTTCTATTAAATTCTGATATTCAATTTTCACCTCATATTTGTTCAAATGATTCAGTCGCATCTCATATTTATTAATGTCAAGTTTAAATAATCATTACATAAAAATAAAAATGAACTTATACCTGTCTGACAACCTTTAATATTTGGCCAATGTTTAACAAGCTTATTTGACAAAAGTTACATGTTATATTATTTAAACATTCACATATTGTTGTTAATATTCTCGTATAATGTGTCTTCGAGAATAGAGGTAATTCGATGGCTTATTTATAACACCTGCGATATGTTCGATTCTTAACAAAAAATTTATGGAAAATGCTAATTAAATTATGTTTATTTCAAATAATGAATAGTAATAGAACCTTTGTTAAATTATGATGAATAAAATAAATGATTAAAAAAGTTTTTATAAAATTAAAACAGTTTTATTTTCAAAGCGATGATCCAGGTTTTGTTTTTGAATTCATCTGTAAACAATACATCGTACATGTATATGTCCTATTATAGCAGTTTATACATTTTAGGGTCGCAGCAATGAAATCGTGTGGATTTCATTCATCAAGTACTACGCAGCCTCGCCGGATCCGGCTGCCTTTGACCAAGGAACTGACTGCAATGCTCAACTCAGAATATGGGATGGAAGAGTCATTGATGGGGATGCTGAAGACAAGGTAAACTTTAATTTTTATTTCAATCATTTCCACACTACCCTTCCAATCAAACTCAAAAAACAATGTTTTCATTATTCTTACATAAATTATTTTAACTATGTTTTTAACCACTTTACGAGTTAGATTTAAGACACCAACCAGTTTCAGAAAATACCATTACCTTCACCAGTATGTCAAATAAACTAATAAAAACCGTATGTTAAATTGTTCTTATATTATTAAATACAATTTTAAAAAAAAATTAAATTTCAAAAATATTATTATTTAAAATGTAAATCTAGCACCTATACCCCACTTACATTTTTACGATGATGAAATATGTGGAAATTAACTTAATGATACAAAATTATTATATAATATTTTGGTTAATTTTACACGCTTTAATTATTTCTAATGATTCTAAATTATTCAATTTAAGACCATCATTGTTTATATGTAAAACAGACATTCCCAAATGTATGATTATTTTAAAATAAATTATTCGAAAATTCTAAAAAGATATGATTGTTTAAACATTTTAAATGCTCTTTTATATTAATATTTCCATCTGTTTCACCAATATGAATAGCAGGTGTTTATAAACTTACTTGTAAAATTTATAAACACGTGAGTTATTAAATTTATCATTTTTGTCTTTAGAATTGATGAGTAGTTTTCTTATATTATTATTTATAAATAATAATAATAAGTTAAAATAAATTATATTAAATTGAATAATAATCACAATCTAAAGTTTATTAAGAAAATTTTCATTATTTGTTAAATATTCATAACTATATAAATTGACCTGTAGTGAAATAATTTTTTTCGAAAAATATTTTTTCCTACGAATTCATTCACACTTAATCCAAGTATATAAGGCAGAGAGAAACACTACTTTTTGTTATTTTTAATACAAAGGGAAATCCGTATATTTAAAAAATATCTCAAATCATTATTTTTATTTTGTTAACGTTTTGACACACATAAGAATACGAAAAAACTGTCAATAATTTAAATTAACCCATAAAATGCATACGTAAGTTTCTAGTGAACTAATCCATTTATTTAATGAAAAAATAAATTATCACCTATATTACCGCTTTCTTCTAATATATAATAATCATATTTAAAAAAACTATCAAACTAATGATTTTGAATTTAATTTACAACGTTTTTTGATGCTGATTATTAGGAAGTTGATGAATTTTGTGAGGGTTTAAAGTCAATGCGTTTAACTTGATCAGTTAGAAGGATTTGGAGTTCTTTGGAGCTTTTATGAACTTTAAATAAATTAATAAAATTCTATCATATTTTCTGCACATGAAATAAACACATTGCTATTACTTCCAATAAAAAATTTGTCTTTCTCATATGAACTCCATTTATTTTTTAACCCAATACCCTATGTACGCATGAATTCACAGAGTGCTCTATTAGTACTCCAAGCACAATCGCACTTAGCATTAATGAGAGCAATCTGGATGCACTCGTGTACACTGAGAGGATATAGATGCAAATAAAAATGCACAAAGGGCGGAAATGGCATTCATGAAAATCAAATTACCTATTACTATTTTTTTCAGATACGATTACTACGGATACCGCAACTCTGAGAATAATTAAGCAATCACTGTAACGAGCAGAAATAAATCCATTAAAATATTTTATATGAGATCTTCTGCTCATTTTATTGCTCACATTTACAATTAAAATGTGTATTCAAACAATAAAAATAATCAAATTAATAAAACATTTTCAATATCCAACAATTCAATAATGTGGGCGTTACGGAACCTCTGACCTTATGAAAATAGCTTTTCACTTAGCTTTTACTGAAATACCTTCGTGCAAAAATATTATCAGCCATCTGAATTGAATTCACTTAACGATTTTTTTTTGGGAGAAAAAGTAGATAACAATAATTATTCAATGTTTATTTTTAAATTCAACAGATTAAAAATAATAAATTCGTTGATCTGTTATATTACTAATATGTAATACCTAAATTATTTTTGTTTTAAAATTGTTATAAAATGAGTATTAGTTAATCAATTAATTAATTAACTCTAGACTTAATTTAGAAGTTATCGCGATGTTACCAACAATTTAAAAAGTCATTAATTATTCTATTTTTTACATTAAAATTACTTTATTAGTGTACATATAGTATATACCATATATATATTGATATATTGGGTATAACTATTTATATGCACTTTTTGTTTTGTTCTACATATAAATATTACTTCAATTATGAAAAATTTCCTTTATGTCACTTTAAAAGAGATTGATTTATTTTATCATTTACTGTAAATCTTGCTTTATATTTTAATAAAATAATGCTCTACAATTTAGCCATTACTGGTTACATAACTCCACCTTATTCTATATATCAAAGGAAATCGATACTCTAATGTGACGAATCACTTTCCAATCAAATTTCTCGACGCATACTACACAAATGGACATTGAGATATTATATATGTAACTGGCGTCTTTTCTAGATTAGATCGCGTTTTTTTAAGATGATTTCCATGAGAAAATCTAGGCCGACGTTTTAGTACAGTAACACGTGCCCTTATAAACTGAGATTTCATGTTTCCTGCGAACCATCTACAAAAAACGCAATCTAATCTAGAAAAGATGCCGGTTCCATACACTAGTTCTACATGCATAAAAGTATAAACGTAAATAAACTCCATGGTACAACAAAATATCTCCATCGTAATAAAAAAATGACATCGTAAAAAATCTCCAAAGAAATAAATAACCTCAATTGTAACAGATGCTACCGGCATCAAGGGGCCATTTTGTAAAGGGAAAACTGCACGTTTTACTAAAACAAAAGAATTAAACAAAGCAGATTAGTCACGAATATTTCCTACATAGGTTAAATTTAAAATAAAAATACCCTTTTATGAACTGTATTAACTGGGTGGCCCAGGATTTAAGAAGGCCTGAAGCCGACCGCCTCCCGGTGCGTCTGACCTGGTCCTTTGCGAAAAAGTAAAAAAATCCAACTATCTTTAAATACGCTGGACCATCATTGGTCTAAGTATTGTACTATACTATGATTTTTCTGTAGTGAAGACAGAAATATAGCATGCATTCAAAATAAATTCGTGACCCCACATTCGTTACATCACAATGTATTACATTTCAAAATGCCCAGTTTGTTAGATTCAAAAAAATGAGGTGAAAATTTATTGTATACATTTTCTGTACAATTAATGTTCTGTGTGCTAAAAATTAACCAATAAGTATAATAAATTGTTGTTCAATGTAGGAAAAAATAGTTTATTTTTCAGTAGATACATTATTTTTTATACATTTTCTCAGAATAAAAATGTGTAGTGATGTCTAATCAAGTGAAAAAGGAAATGTGTCGACACAGTGTGACGGATAATAACAGATGAATGTATGTTTATAGTTTCCACGAGCTTGATACGAGCCAGAAAGGTTTGGTGGGCCGACCACCAGGGTGGTTTTCAGGTCATCTATTATTCGGGGTTTACGCTATTCTTCAAACACTTCCTTCTCAAACTTCGGTCAAATATCACAAAACCTACTTCATGATTCAGGAAGGGTCGGACTGAGCTATCGTTAAAATGTTTTCTTTGCCAAACCGCCGAAACAAAGCTATTAATTTTCATTTAGAAACTGTATATAATTTAAATTCATAATTTCATTAAAATTCAGTAATGCCTGCTGGCTATACTTTGAATACGAGACGCGGAAGTGATTCTATTGTTTAATCTAATCACACTGATAAAGAGAAAAAAAATACTTTCAATTGTAAATGATTTACAAATAATTATAAAAAATTATTTTTTTGTTCATTTAAAAAATTTTCCTACCCGGTTAACAAAAAAAAAAATATTTGTATTGTGTAGGTAATGAATGTTTGGAACAAGTAGATAAGTTTATGTATTTGAGAGGTATGTGACACGGAAAGACTGAGAAAGATATCGAAAGGAGGGTGACTGCAGGGATTAAAGTGAACGGCGCTTTGAATGGAATTATAGCTAAAGGGATCTTGTTAACCGAGGCAAGACTAGCGGTTTACAATGGAGTCCTGGTACAAACACTCATGTATGGAAGTGAGGCCTGGATCTGGCAGAAAAGGAATGAAAGTAGACTGAATGCAGTGGAAATGAGATTACTCAGGAGTATTTGTGGCAGATCCATTTATGACAGAGTAAAGAAAGAAGAAATAAGGAAAAAATTTAAAGCTGATCTTAGTATAGTGAGTAAGATTAAAAAAGTATCACTTAGGTGGTTTGATCATATGGAACAGATGAATGAGGAAAGAATGATAAAAAATATATATGACGCAAGTGTTGATGGCACCAGAAGTATAAGGCGTCCGCGAAAGACTTGGCAGGATCAGTTAAACCAGATACTGAAGGATGGTCTTGTTTGAAGCCTCAATAATCGACGAGCTTGTATGAAAAGATATCCGTTTCAAATTTTGCTCAGTTACACTCTAAGACCCCGAGGAAAATATGTTCACCCCACCTCCTTCGGAAAATCTCACCATTCCCCTACACTTGTACAAAATTTTTCAAAATATATTTGCGCCAAAGGATATTTTATAATTTTTTAATAATAAGATCAACTATCAGAAAATAATAAACATCCGAATACTACCCATTACATCCCCTCTCTTATCCATTTTAACATCACCCCCACCCCTACCACCCTTAACTCCAAACACCCTTAATTACTGTCTGAAAATGTTTTTTACTTTAGTTGAATTATATTATTGATAATGAGAAGATATTCCCAAAAACGTTCTATCATTTAATACAATAAAATATAGTAAAATAAAACAGTGTTTCAACTCAATTTACAAAATAATTCAATAAATAAAATATAAGCCAACGCAAAATACAGGCAATCCCCCATCTTCTTATATAAGAAATTTCAGAGGAAATTGATATAGTACATTATATGAAAGTATCAGGAATTTAATCATGTAATTTTTTATTAGTAATTTTTCGAATCTATCCCCGATATATCTTTCATACCTGCCTTACAACGAATATTGAAACGCTTTAAATAACACAGTTAATGGAGGATAGTCCTGTTAGAAGCCTCGACAATCGGCGAGCTTGTATGAGAAGATGTATGAATGTGGATGAGGCGAGAATTGTGTGTCAGGACAGAAAAGTGTGGTGCTCTATCATCTCTGCCTACCCCCGCGGGGAAACGGCGTGATGGTAAGTAAGTAATAACACGCTGAATGAATATTAATTTTTAATATTTTCCGACTTTGTATTATACAGGTGATGTAGATATATACTCGTACAAGATGTATAATCATGAATAAAATGTATTTGTACATTTTGAAGAAAGACGTGATCTAGTTAAGATGCGGTGAAGAATTTTTTTATTTAAGAACACATTATTATTGTGAAGTTATTATATAGGTACACATAAAATCAATTTATCGTAAAAAATATGGTTGTGCTACCAGGATTCGAACCGCGATCTCTTATTATCCTGGGAAATGCATTAACCAATTATGCTACACCAACACAGTAAGTTGATGACAAATCTGAGCAAATACATCTGTCGTTTATTTTTTTTTAAATAATGGAACGACAGATGTATCAATTTGAAAGTGCAACATATAAGTTCGAAAATTTGTCGTCAACAACTTACTGTGTTGGTGTAGCATAATCGGTTAATGCATTTCCCCGGATAGGAAGAGATCTAGGTTCGAATTCCGGTAGCAACAACAATATTTTTTTGATAAATTGATTTTATATGTAGATCTTTTTATTTAATACATTTAATTTCTATTAATGAATTAATTGGTCACATAAAAGCTTTATATATTTGAAAAAGATGACTAAAATAAGCTTCCTAGTATGATATTATATAAATCTGTAAAATTGATTCAATAAGTTATCAAGTTAAATAATTCAATGTTAATTATATTTAAGATAGTGAAACTTCTACCTGGAATGTGTAGAGTAAATTAAAACTGGGTCTCTGCTATAAAAAATATATGTGGTATTCTTCCGCATGAACAAAGTATTGTGCAGTCATGACCTTAATTTAAATTTACAATTGACAATGACACGATGCTACTACGTGTTTCATGTACTCTTATATGAAATGGAATCATGGAAACTCACTAAAACAATGCTAAAGCAAGCTTAAGTATTGATTTTTTGTAAATTAGCTAGGTTGGAGTCAGAATTTTTTATATAATATAAACTCAAAACAACAATATGTTGGCCGTATCATAAGATATCCAGAAAATATTATTTCTTGCATGTCATCATTCAAAGCAAAATTCCCAACATAAGTAACCCTGAAAGACGAAGAATATCCTGGCTGAATGATTTAAGGCAGTAAGTAGGTAGAGGAATCCACATTCCAGCTATTTTGAACTTATCCTAATAAAATAATGATCTTCTAGTGCGTTGTGGGTAGGCATTAGAAGAAGAAGGAAAATAAGTGAAATGAAAATGGTAGAGAATTAGTATGAGACTAGTAAAGAATTAATACTTCGTTTGAAGTAGATTATAGACTTTACGTTGCCCATACCACGGATGACGAGACGCACGAATGTCTCCGTTCTGCAAGAACTGAATATCTGAAGGGCAGACTCTCAACTATTTGCCTATGACGAATCCTTCAATTTTGGGGCACCTTGCAGGAAGGGAAGATATCTTAGAGAAGCTTGTTGTGGTGGGCCATGTCAATGGACGAAGAGGAAGAGAAAGATTCACCACCCATTGGAAGGACCGAGTGGAAAAGGCAACAAGCACTTCTCTGGTCAGTCTTAAGATTTTTAGGATGCCGAGAAAAGTGAAGGAGCGTAGTCAAGAGGGATCGACGTGGATAATGATAGACTTTATGGCTTGAAAATAATGTAGTGTTATATATAAAGTAGGTACATAATGCCTATTAAAATTCCCCCACTATCTGGTATCTACAAAATACTTTCCTAACTGAGAATTTTCATTTAAGGTATCACTTAAAAAATACTTGTAATACAATTGCCATTTTCTTTTAAAGAAATTTATGATGTGGATACAAAAATGAAGAAGAGTTAACTTATACTATCTACACTTATGCAAGATTTAAATAAATTTCATAAATTTTTATTAAAATATTTCGAAAACGTTTCTCGATTTAATTAAAATTAAAGTATTGTCACACATTAGCAAATTACAAGGAATAAAGATAGTAACATTATCGGATTTTACCCAAACACCGTCCGAGAAATAACAAATTCCAATCTGCATACAAAAACCCTATTACATTTTCTCATGTGTTGGCTAAAAAAACAAAAAAAAAAGCTACAGTGCGACCATAAATTCTATTCACCTCCCCGGCAGAATCCGTGCGAACAGTGTCGCAAAAATATTTATGGTAAACCGAATGTGTTGGGATAACCCATTCCGGTCCTATTCACCTGGGAATTTCGTGAATAAAGTGCAACACCAGCTTCAAATAAAGGCAAAATAAAGATAGTTTTGAAAAACTCTGTGATATATTGGAAGAGTGTTAATGAATCAGAGTAGTGCCTCCATCGACCGTCAAAATGCAGTTTTCTAGAAAATGGCATAGCACTCATTTCGGCCGTACAACAGATTACAAATGAAACGAAAGAAAATATTTTTTGAGTGTGTATTGATGGTAATATTATATTAGGTTGATGCATAAATTCGTAGCGTTTTTATTTTAAAAAATTAAATTAAAAAAAAAAAAAATTAACTATTCGCTAATATATTATCCTGCATTATTTACGATTGACTCCCAACATTCTGGTAGTTTTTCGAATCCAAAAAATTTAGTAATTTAGAGGTAAAGTAACCAAGCCAATTTTGAAGAAAAATACAAATTTGGAATAACCTCTCAATCGAGCTCTTGAATTGTAGCTATTTTAATTTTAGAAGTATGCGAACGGGCATTATCATACTGAAAAATTAGTTTATGCCATATTTCCTGTTGCGGATTTATTGGCAATGAACCTCAAAAGTTATAAATTAATAGTAGCATGCTTTAAAATAATTTTTCAATTATTCCGCCCATAAGTAGACAAGAGTAGTAAAAATTTTAAATCATTATTATTAAATGAAAGTCATATAATGTTAATATTGAATAATAAAAAATATATTTATAAAAATTTAAATGGTCGACACCTAGTTCATTTACTTTCTACTTGCTATTTATACTAAAATATTATTCCAGAACTGTTTAATAGTAGGGTGATGACGTAATTTTCTTCTTTCGTAATTTTACTATTCTTTGAAATATACGAATTTAGCATGACAATATTTTTTAAATATGAGTACCCTATTTTACAAAATAAATGTATTAAGAGTTTGATTTTTAAAAGATTGTGGTTTGACTTGCTGCACATATTTTTAATTGCTTAAAAACTAAAACGAATCAGTTCTCAAATGATGTGTATACAAAAGTATATACATACAAAATACTACTACCTTATAGATCGATAAATTCTCGGAAAAAAGCAGTTTTGCTTTAAAATAATGCAAACTTAGTTCAATTCTCCGTACATCTGCTGCTCGCAAACTCTCGTTGTCTCCCAAAGCCGAGTCGAGTGAAATTTATTGGTTCTGAGAATAGTTTCATGACAAATAATAATGTGTAGTTCTGCTACGAGCTGGGGGACCTATACGTGGTTTGCCATTATTTTTAATACACTTTTTGCTATGTTTATAAAGATATATGGTCGACATACGTACGAAGCAATCATTCAAGTATGGAAAGTACAGACGTTTTTATCCATATTTTCAAATCATGGCTATAAATTTTGTAACAAAATTATAGCGACTTCCACGATAAATGGAAAACTGGAGCATTCGGGTCATACGAGAAGCATTATTTATTATTGCCAGGAATACCTCTAAAGATATTTTGAATTAAATAACATTTTTAAATCTAATGGACGGCCATCTACCTATCATACATACCATTAATTTCTATAAATTGTTTTTGTTGTATTCCCTTATTTTCAGCTGCACAAAATTGATTCCACCTTTCAAATATTTTTAGCTGAAATTGTTAAATTCTGTATCAAATCAGTTTTAATAATTATCCAATTTACTTATTTAAATTTCACAATTAAAACTAAGCTAACCGATTAGGATGTGACATGAGTCGACCAATTAATAAAGTAGGTACCTCTTGTTTACAAAACCATCTTTATTTTACCCTCACTTGTCTTATTGATTTATTAATTATCTTACTTAGTTTTAAAAAAAGTACTGATTATTATTATAAGTTTAATGTACTCTAATTATTTTATAGTGCTGCAAAAAGCATCTAATTTTACATATGAAATCTTATAGATTCCGAAATATTTATTTAGAATGATATATCGCATTAATTCTCACTACCCTTGTAATGTATCAAAATTTATCATATTTTCTCGATACTTAAAATTTGTCGGTTCGGGTACACAATTGATTGGGAATCAATCTATAATAACTAGTTATATTGACTGTAAACTGCCAGATGAAATGGATTCACAACATTAATATACTAGCTCTACAAATTATTACACACTCGTAATAGTATTTTAATGAACAAATAAATAAAATCCAGAAATCAACGATTCACGAAAAATATTTTTTTTACAATCTTGAGAACTATCTAATTTAGTACAGAATATTAGGGCCTGATATTAGTGAAAATTTTACATATACCCGACACAACTTTCTTTAATATGTTTTCTTAGTACAAAACAAAGAACTGTATTTCTAAATATGATAAATACAATAATCGCAGGCTGTGCCTATCGATCTTCAGTGAAATGTTCAAACAATAAAGTAAAATAATAGGTAAGTCGAGGTACATAAAAGTAGAGAAGTTACAGGATAGACGAGGTCAGATGTACGATATAAATCGGGTTGCGGTAGGTACTAATGGCGAGGTCGGCTTGCAAATAATTGTTTTTTTCAATTATTTTTGCGAATAATTATGAGCCTACGATAGTCTGAATACTCTGCCTGCAACTATACTGCCAAATCAACTTTTACAAGAGCGTCGTACTATTTATCCATTTTGAAACATTATATCCCGTGTAGGACTTGGTGGCATATTTGTTCTGTTGTAAAATAAAATTTATCCATTGTATTTTTCAATATTATGTTTAACATACATATAACTGCATATTTTTCAATAAATATAATATATAACCGCGTATAACAATAATTCGTATACGCGACGTTTGATTTAACGGCGAGACTCGACTTGTATGCACAAACGTCATCTATAAATTATAAATATATATAATAATTTATATTGATATAATAGATTAGTAGAAAGTATTAAAATATTAACATTTATCCCGCTTTAACTGCTGCTGGGAGATTTAAATTCACCCAACTGGACAGAACATCAATGGTATTGACCATTCCATTCATCCATTCATAAGTCCATTGGGACTGACATTTGACGTTTGGCGTAAAATAAGCGTGAAGTTGAGCGCGAGGCAAATCTCTCAGACTACTGTATACGATGAACTGTGAAAGCCGTCTCTAAAGAATCTCATGGAAGTATAATCCAGGTCTCAGAGATTGTCTCCAATCGAAAATCTCATCCATGGACACGGGCGTTAGAATAAAAGAAACGCCAAGATATATAGATGTCTCACAGACACGAAACTATTATTTATTTTACATGCGAAGGTAAGTATGGAAATCTTGGGCATAGAAGGACTTACAACTTGTCATCGACTGGCTTAAGTGATCACTTTACAATCACCAATCACCAATTTTACCCATGCTCGATTACCACATGATTTTTGGAAGTTGCACATAAGTTATCATGTAGAAACCTTGCAATTAGACTTGGACATACTCAAAATATTGTAAAATATATACCATCTACCTCCTTGATCTGGCTTTCTTACATATTATAACAAAAAAAAAATTGTCCTTGTATACCAAATATGCACTGTTCATATACGCAAAGTATTCTGCAATAAAAAAAATTATCTAATCCTTCCAAAAATGAAAATGTGTGATGAATAATAGCCCTGTCTGTATTATCTACGTACTACGTACGTTGCCTCAATAATACATCTTCCCGCACAACTACCACAACAAGCGTACTTTGATCCGTGCCTTTGTTATCTCCATTAGCATGCAGACACGTCTCAAACTTTTTTCTCCTATTCCACATTCGGTGAAACTTTCCTAAACGGTATTCTACCATTTTACTCATACCTACCTATAAATTCAGGGCTCCACGTAAGAAATATAAATAATTTGGTTCTTGTACGTAGGCATGGATCTCAAATTCGGTCACACTTTTACCACTTTCTCTACTACCTTTTAAGATTCTGCGAAATTTGCTTTTTTGTGATCGTTGGAAAAAAAGAGACTGGCAGACGTATTGTTGAAATGAAAGTCGTATCCCTGGAGGAATGTCAGTCTCACACTGTCCTCTCTGTATTTACTTTCCGATGAGATGGTGTCATTTTTTCATTCATTCAGACAGAATTTAACACATCCATAAGAGTACTTTTCAACCAAATTTACCAAATTCAACGAAATACAGTCAAATCTTGTATGCAGTAAATCATAATTCCCTCTATCTATATGTTATTCTTTTTACATTATGGATTAATTATCATTATTATAAGTGAAATATATTGATACTGAAGAAATAAGATATTTTAAGACAAAAAGTTGTCTATATAATTATTTGTAGCTATATAATACAATGTTAAAAATCTATTTGGACTATGCCCGTCTCACTAGAGAAATTCTTTGTCGAAACGGGCATAATTTACAAGCAATTGTACAATTAATTAGAATTACAAGTATTAGATAGAATTACTTATATTACTATATAATAGGTGTATATGAAGAACAATTTTAAAGTGGTCTTAATAAATTAATTTTGGATCACTTTGTAGCAATAATTAATATAGGTATGAGTCAATATGTTTGGGTGAGTGCACCAATACTGGCTCTACCCATATTACGAATCAGAGTTTTAATATATAGTTTCATGTTCTCGGGACAGTTCAATTGGTTTAAATCTTTAAGCATTCTATTA
The DNA here is from genome assembly GCA_031772225.1 of Eubasilissa splendida. Lineage (NCBI taxonomy): Eukaryota > Metazoa > Arthropoda > Insecta > Trichoptera > Phryganeidae > Eubasilissa > Eubasilissa splendida. The sequence goes on along the minus strand of CM062855.1, from coordinate 12,887,285 downwards.
AATAGTTTCGGTCCAAAATATTTGTAGTTCCTTTGGCCATATGTTGTATGTGCTCTTGGGGTTTGTAGGTTATTTGTATTTGTCCGTGTGGAAATATATTAAATGATATCTACGAATTTATGTCGGAATAGTGTTTTTGAGTTTTGAAATTTTAATAATAAATATTGGTAATTTAGAATTTATCAGTTAGTTAACTAGTCTATTCGTGATAGCGGTTCTCAAAGTATGTGTGATGCCTTATCTTTTAAAATCGCTCGAAAAGATTATAATTTTCAGTACAAAATAAAAAAAAGCGTAAAAAAAAATTAATGAAGATGGTGGCAAAAATATTTTTTCTTTGCTGTTGCAATTTGTAACCTCCAATAACGTTGATTTTTCTTGCGAGTAAAAAAAATATTTTTTCTTGAAAAGCATTTATAACGCCTTACGCCATTATAGCTACATATACAACAATGGCCGTGACTGAAGTAGTAATATATGTAATATTTATATTTTGTGTGTATATATGTATGAACTTTTTATTTATTTATTTATTAATATTTTTCTTAGTTTTCTTTTACATAGCATTATATTTTTTTCATAACCTTAATGTATAACATAATATGTATTATTTCTATGGTGAATCGGGTTAAAAAAAACCTGACCACGCTGGAATAAACACATTATTATTATTATTATTATTATTATAAAGTGATTTGAAAAATATTTCAAATATCAAGTTCACATGGATACGCACGACTGAAACACGCAAGGGTACCGTGAACTGAAAAGTTTGGGAACCGCTGATTTATGAGAATAGATACATATTAAAAGAAACTATTTTTTTACGTAGAAAACATATAATGATATGGTTTCATTTTAACAATATTAAACTTCTTGAAAGTAATTTTGTAAAGACATGTCATAATATATAATATATCTATTTTAATAAGTAAAGTTTAACAAAGTCATTAAAACTCTAATAACGTATCTGTCTCAACATTAAAAATTTCATAATAATTTTAATTTATTTTAGCGTGGCTGATTACCTAACTCAAAAAATCCTTCAGTTACCGGCCGCAAGAATCAGATAGATTATATCGGTGTGGGAATATATAGTTATTGTTATGAACAAAGTTACGAAATTATAATTTTTTTTAAATATGTAACTTATATATAAAGATGAAGCACGAAAAGTAGAATGAGGAACGTTTGTCCATTTTTCTGTAGAGCAAATTTTTAAAGATTTTAAACATCCGCCATTTTAAAACAATAGAGCGAATCGGGCTAGTTTACAAACTTATCTAACTTAACTAACGAGATATCTACTTATCGTAAACGTCACAAGATATCCCCTACTAAATAATAATTGATTTATACTTGATACATGTTCGTTCATACCTTTGTAAAATATAAATATTAAACTTTTCTGTAAATATTATTCTATTGTTGAAGAATTTCTAATAATAGTTATGCAGGTTTGACGCCATACAAAATACAACCTAGTGTTTTATAAAATTAATTACTTATTACTAGTTAGATAATAACAACATGATGTATGTATGATATGGGACACTCTAACACAGCCTACGTCCGAAATGTAAATATAAAATTATTAAGCGGCACGTTGCAGACAGCTTTGTTACAACACGAAACCGTACAAAGAAATATTGTTTATATTTTAATTATGCACATTATTTAATTAATTGAGTTATATTTAATTAATCGATTTAATACTAATTTAATGTATTAATTATATAAAATCAATTTTGTCGAAAAATATTATTTTTGCGCTACCGGGATACGAACCTGGATCTCTATTTCCAATCCGGGGAAATTCACTACCAATTGTGTTATAGCGCCAGTATTTTTCATGACAAATATTCAAACTTATATGTTACACTTTTTCAAATTAATACATCAGTCGTTCCATTATTTTTGAATGCCATCTACATTATTTTTACGCAATCACAAATACCTTTGAGTAAACCGACTGCAGACGCCAGAATTATCAATTCATTTTTATTAAATTTTGGACACATTGATACAACTTATATTATTAAGGAGAACACATTCTTATTGTGAAGTTGTAATTATTCAGAATATAGGTCTGTGATGTTTTAAATACTAATTAAATGTATTAATTATAAATATATACATATAAAATCAATTTTGTCGAAAAACATTGTTTTTGCACTACCGGGATAACACAATCGGTAGTGTTCTTCCCCGGATTGGAAATAGAGATTCAGGTTCGTAACCCGGTAGCGCAAAAACAATATTTTTCGACAAAATTTATTTTATATGTATATATTTATAATTAATACAATAAATAAGCATTTAAAATATCACAGACCGTCTGTTCTGAATAATTACAATTTCACAATAAGAATGTGTTCTCCTTAATAATTAATCGATTACTTTCTTTAAGCCCCTAGCACACCAGCATCAATATGCATTTTACGAAATTAATCTTCTACACTTTCATAATTATATTAAACTAATTCTAAATAATATATCGGTGATAATTTTTCCGTTATTAAATTTTCTAATATTATTGTTTATTGTTAAAGTAACAAACATTTACTGAAAACAACATTTTATTGCGAAGTTGCAATTTTCATAATCAAATCAAAAATTGATATCGCAGTTCCAACGGTAAAGAAATATTTTGAGTACCTCGGTAGTAAATATATTATTTTTCTAATGATTAATCTTTTTTTTTTTTAACAAACATCTTGAAAAGTTGAGAATTGCAAAAAACCTACTCTGAAGATTCGAACGGAAAACGTGAGAAAACATACTTGCTGAAAATCTTCACATACGATATAAATATCGTCAGAAAAATTATCAGCCAATTTTGACACTTGCAGAAAGTTTTTATATATGCAGAAAATCATTACAGAAGATTTCACACTGCACAAAAAACCTGCACATAACACTCAGGCCGGTGAAGCCCGACGTTTTACTCGAAAGACGTCCGTTTGTGGTAGATTAAATTTTACCAACAACCCTGGGTCTGGCTGTAGTTTCTATACATTATTTGTTGGGTGCAGTTAGTTGCAGCATCCCCTAATGCACCAGTCACGGGTTGTGAATTATTGAGTGACGCGCATTAAGGTCCGCTGTTTATCTTTCGGCCAGCGCTCGCCGCCATTTTGAGTGCCAGCTTAATTCAGCCACTACAAGCGGGCTTAGTCTGGAAATGTTGTAAGATCAGACTGAGCGGTTTCACATTAAACTGGTGCTTATTTACAACAAACTTTCTAAGGTGGTTGATGTATCCTTCACAGTTTTTTTGGAAGGCATTAATAAAGCTAGTCAAAATGGGTGCTCGGATTGTTGCTGACAGGATGTTTCCAAACACGATTTTAGCGGATACTGATTATTCCACACACTGATTTTTGAGGACATTTATCATTATGGACATAGATTTTTGCGGACAATAAAATATTTTTAATTTTATATATATGTGTATATTAAATATTTAAAAAATGTATATTTTAACGTAAACATTTGAATTGTTAAATTCTCAATCCCCGAGTTCAACGTGGCAATCGAATTCGATGAATCAGTTTTTTTTACTTCGTGTGAAAAACGCAAAAAAACTATTTCATTAAATAGTTTTTTTAAACTAATTAGTTTTCAAAATAGCGGTATTAATATTTCCATTGTTTTTGCAAAATTTTTGACTACACTATGTTAATAAAGGTTAGTTTAGATTAAGTTAACGCCATCATATACATCATGGGTTGGGCCCTTAAGGGGTTTAAACATGTTAATATAATACATGATCCATATAAAATCCTGTAAATGTGCGAAATTGAAGATTTTATTCACTGGACAATGCATTTCGATTGATACTCTGAACTCAACTTTAAATGTTTACATTTAAATTATTTTTTAATAATCATTGTCCAAAAAAATAATGTCCACAAAAATCATGTCCGCAAAATCAGTGTCAGGAATAGTCAGTATCCGAAAATATCGTGTTCGCAAAAATCATCAAACCATCAAAATGATAACGTCAAACATTTTTTTTGTTATAAAAATAATTTCTTGATTGAATTCAAGGGTAAAAATTATATAAAATAGGGCATGTAATTAAAATACAAAAGGAGCTTCTGCTCACTCTTTTCAATCCTCCAATTTCCGCAATGTTACACTCATTGCTTTTGTAATTTCATCTACCGTTCGAGACGTGTCACCTAGATCGTTTTTTTTCTCTCCCAAAAACCATGCAAGATATTTTTTGTCCATCAATTATCTGTGTCCAATGATCTCCGCCCATTACCATTTACCCTTTTTAGCGGTGATATGACATCCTTTCACTTAGATCTACGCTTCAATCCAAGTGTTTCTTTTTCTGTCTCTTCTAGTAATTTCCAGGAACCTTTTTTTCATACTACGCTATGTTGTCAATTTTTATGTATGTATATTTTTATTTACTTGAAAAATATAATAAAATATATAGTATTTTTACATCTAGTAAGTATACAATATAATTAAAAACATTTTTTTAAATTTAATTACTTCGTATATGAATTAGAATTTCCATGTTTGAAATATCTCTCATTTTTTTGTATCATATATGTAAAATAGTAATTTAATGATACGAAAATGGAAATATCAATTCATAATATATCTCTCTCATTTCTCATACCTAACGACGAGTTTAAAATATGTTTTTAATATATGTACATAGACATATCTACAAAATTCACAAAATATACATGTATATGGTAATGTTGATGCATTCGAAAGAATGTGGAACTGTACAGCATTCAAACAGCAAAATATGCTATGATGTAGCAATACTAAAGTCTAGAAGACTAGATAAGAAGGTATATAGAGAAGTTTCAAAAACCAATTTCAAAAAAAGATTGCACTAGCATAATAAGTTTTCTGGGATGATGTATATAACTCAAAACCGGGATATACGGAGAGTAGTCATAAAATCAACCTATGACCTGTGGGGATGGCGATTCTAATTCACCGCCATCGTCGCCATCTCGACCCGACCAACAACGCGAGCGACATCGCATTCAGGTGCCAGGCATCAGCGGAGAGAAGCCGTTTCCAGTTTAACCCAGCGTGACCAAGTGACGCCGCCAGCTCGCTCCTATCACTCTTCATATTTCATGCTCAACTATTATCTGTACTCTTTTTTTCTTTCATCTCTTTAAAGATCGTATTGATACTATTATATTTTTCAAATCTCGAAATGAATATCATAAAAGTACCAGTATTAAAAAAAACTTCGGTATTGCGACTGCTGTAAGGACCGAGGCGTCAATAAATGAGGGTGAATGATGTGTACTATAGAACAAATTAATAAAATATAAGTTGTGTGTAATAAAAAAACGATTGGCGATTAACAAAATATTATATTTCTTTATTTATTTTGTTTAAAAGACAAAGATGGTTCTAAAATCAGAACCCGTCACAGGGTGGACTATTTTTTGTCTCTTTGCCACAATCAATTAATCCGCCTACCCCAATCTACATGACTTTGTCTTTCCCTTATCTGTTATTCATCGAATCTGCTTCATCAGAGTTAATCAGGATCTACACTGTCACTATTTTCGACATTGGTTTCCGATCACATATCGCTAACCAGCCGTGCAAAGCTCCGATAATATGCACAAAAAGAAAAACACTGTATGTCCTATTTTTTATACTATATTTTATTTTATTTAGAACTGATATTTAAAAAAATAATAATATTATATTATTCTTCATAAGTACCATAGTCATGGTACCCATTTTAGATAACAAATTGATCTTTATTTATTTATTAGTGTTTAAGAGGTCTTAGTACACGATCCACCTGTTTTTTTTTTGTAGTCAATTTAGTGTAAAGTTTTCGAATCTTCTTTGCAAAAACTACAGCAATACGTGCTTTCAATCAATTTTATTATGAAAGATTCATTAAATCTCAAAGTGTTTCTTTAAAAAATTATGTCTAAATATATTTTAATAATCCCAAAAAAATATTAAACCAGAACCATATTTAATCTTTTTTGCAACAGAATTATCCTTGGTACACCAAATCTAGACATTATTTTTTAAAGATATTCTTTAAGATTGAATGGATCTTTCATAATAAAATTTATTAAAAGTATTTATTGCTAAAATTTTTGCAAATAAGATTTGAAAACTTTACAATAAATTGACTTTCCAAAAAATAAACACGTGCATCGTGTACTAAGGCATCTTAAAGCCCGTCCTAGGAAATGCGCGAAGGACGTCTTAAGGCGGTATCTGTGAAAAAATATAATACCTAATTTACATAATCACCGATCTACATTACAGAAGCATTACAATATTCCAATGCTCAAATTTTTAACAAAGTCAAATTTTGGAATGATTTGAAAAATATACCCTCAGAACAAAAAGATTACGTATTCTAATTAGTATGTTTCGAAAAAAGATGACAATTCAATTCAATATAATGTATCAGTTTTCTTTTATTTTTCCCTATGTACAACACACAGATGACATTGGAATTTTATTTTATTTATTTACTTGTAAATATTATACTTTTGCAAATGGGATTCAGTTCACTAAGATTATTCTGTATTGAGTTAGACAAAATACACCAATAACTTATTAAAATTACTACAAATTTATATTGTTATACCTGTTCGTGAAATTAGATTTTTCAAGAAATTAGTACATTCACATATCATGCACAAGTAAACGCAATTAAATTTTTCTGATTTAGTTTTTAGATGTGACAGATTGTTATTAATTTAGTTATTAGAAGTATAGTTATGAAAACTAATTTAAATATAAACTTTCACTTCAATCCAAAGACCCTTATATAATTCAAATATGCCTTATAAATTGAAAAGTCTAATCACGCATCTAAAACACGTTCATTAAATACATTCTAAATACAATAATATAATTAGTTTATGTTATCATTGTTTTATTAAAAATGTTACATCTTCTATGAAGCCAAGCTTATAACGTTCTTGTTTAACTTCGGCTAACACTGATCGTACACATTCGAGTATTTTGTATTCTAAGCCGAGATATTTATTAGCTAATTTAACTATAAACCTGATTTAGATGCCAACAATAAATATAATTAATAAAGCTTACATACCTAAACTACAAATTTATATTGTTACATCTGTTGATGAAGTTAGATTGTTCAAGAAATTAGTATAGTTCGGTTAAAAAAATTAAATAACAACTTTTTCACTTAAAATTTTCACACATAATTTAAAAATTTTCTAATACACCTGTGAAAAATATTACTGACATGAGGTAGTTTTCCGGGATGTTACTCAAATCCCCAAACACTTGGTCTTTAGATAAATCCTTTACTTTAAACAACGCTATGTGTAAATATTTTTACTTTTACACGACAATATTCGCGATGTCCCGCAAACTTAACATTAATTTCATTTTCAAAAGATTATGCAACAAGATTGATGTCTGCATTAGAAAAAAATGACATGAAAGCTTTTAGATTCTTGAAGCGATCTTTCATAGGGAGCTAGCACGTTGTTGCGCTGACTTAAGTGACTGGAGGCTATAAGCGCGTGCCCAGAAATGGAAAGTGTCCAATTAATTATGCAGTTGCATTTACGTAAGTGGCAGAGTAGCAGCCGCACTTAATAGCAATAATGAACGTCTCAAATTTCTACTTCTAAACCGTGGGGTGACTTTATTCGGTAAATAATACTGCTGCTTTTAAGTAATTCTATTATAAAAAATATCTCTATTGTCTCCCACGAGAGAAATATAATTTAATCATAATTATGAGTAAAAAATGTTGTCACGCGATACGATATTATATTACAATATTGTACCAAAAAACAAGAAACATTTCTGAAAGTTGTATTTTTTTAAATGAACAGAAATTTTATTTTGCTTTTTTACATGGTTTAATTTTAATCAAGCACGTCAATTAAAATTAAAGACACATGGTAGTCACGGATATGGCTAGTAAAAAAAACTATGTGTATTCTAAAATTAAAATTGAGAATAAGTTAAAGCAATAATTTTGCCTTCTTAAATAGATTCTGCTTAGAATAATGATGGCTCAAAGATCTTACTATTTGGCAATGTGGAATCGTTCAGGTTCATCCACATTCTCTTTTTCGCCCTCCTCCCTGGAGTAATTGTCAGTGACAGATCTGACAGGCTCCTCGTCTGTTAAGGTTGCGTTAACTTGTAGGTCACGTCTACCCACTCATTAAATTTATGTTTACCCACGTCATCAAAACAGAAAGGAATAGTCTTGAAGGTTTTCCCTTTGAAATGAGAGGGAAACAATTTTGATTATTATGTCCAAAAATCTGATCACTTATATATGTTTCTACATTATGTTTTTGTTATATGTATGTTATATGTATATTATATATATGTTTTTACATTTCATTACATAATTCGGCTAGTTCTAACGTCCAAAAATAATATTCGTTTATATGTTTTTGATTTGAATAAGTGAAAATAAAGAATTTAAACGATTTGGATAAATGAGTTGATTTAACGACTCGAACGAATCTTTAGCGGAATATCTATTCATTCTTTTTTAACTTGTGACAAACGCATGGTTATCGAAGAATTTTTTAATAATTATTCTTCAGTAATATCAAATACAACCATTTTATATATTTTCATATGAATAACGTGGACTAACCTATAAAAATAACATGATAGTTAATATCAACGTTGTACAGAAAAAGAGCAAAAAAATATATCATCCTTATGTGGATTATCTTAAAAAAAATTTGATTATTAAATATTCCATTAAAAATAAGCATAGATTATTTTTCGATAATAATCTGGAGAAATCGCAATCATGCAATCTTGAAACCGTCTTACATTTTCGTTTAAATTAACGGTTGTGAAGAAATATTGCATTTAATAAAGTTAATACTAGTTAAAATAGATGCTTATTATCTGAACTATCGTAGCTCAGCGAGTAAATAGTCTACCGGCAGTAAATCTTGAGTTCAAATGTGGATGTCGGCACAGAAAAATTTTGTGAAAATATGTCATATGTAATTTTTTAGTAATACTATAATATTTGATTTCTGGGTAGAGTGTATTTTTTATAATATATACCTTAAGCTAAGGTGATGTTAAAATGAACATAAATAAACTAAATTCTAAATATTTTAACAAAAAATTTCTAACATTCTAAAAAATATAAATACGTAATATAAAGTGTTCCATTTTTTTTATTTATAAGGTCACCATTCCATTTTACAAGCTGTCGCAGATGAAAATTTCACCGGAAAACGCCACATGTAAGTCTTGCACACATGTAGGCGTATTACTTTTCGTATTGCTGAGCAGCATGGTAACATTGCATTTTTTTAGTCTTTTCTACGAGGTTGACGTGTTTCACCTGCCGAATTTGCTGCGAATCTAGAAGCACGTAACAAGTTTTACCACGTAACCCTCCGTTTACTAGGCACGTGAATTTAGCTCAACCTAGGCTTTTGCATATTTAATCATTCAAAAATAATTCAGAGCGTATCATTAAAAACAATTTTGTTTGTTTTTTTCTCTTTAAGTGTTTATTAGCTACGCAGAAATATGACACTTGGCGCTCACAAGATAAACTATTTCATGGAAACAAAAATGCTTCACGTCATTCACATCGATCACTGTTTCCATCCACTGTTTCCGGCACGTGACTACCAGAGTACATGGCGCATTATTTTTTACTATTCTCTATCTCTAATTTTATTAACAGATTTTAAATATAAATTAATAAAAAATGCTAATAAGTTTATATTAGAACGCGCGTGATCGACAAACATCCCTGTTGTTTTTTTTTCTCTAAAAGTACGCTCATATTTTATTAATAATTTAAGTATTATACAATTAATTCAGTTGGTATTTTATTCATATTACGTTCATAATCAAAAAGTTTTTAAAAATTCGACATAAAATACTTTATGTAATATATGTTAGAGAAATTGTATTCCTTATACCTGTAGATCCCAACCAACCTTCCGACACATACTTGGTTTCTATCTACTTGTCCATCAATGCGGGAATCAGTGTTAATTTGGTTGCCGCACAGTAAACATTACATTCTGTGCCCTTTTTCGAATACACGCCGGTTATCTACCTACATCGCGAAATACTTTGCGAAGTGGCCGACGGTAGTTTTCAAGTATTGTGTTATCCTGTTTCTTCCTCCATATGTTCCTTCATACAGTCCACTGTGATAATTCCTAACATCCTATTTCTAGTCCAGCGAGCCGGAGTCATCTTTTAAGTTTAAATATAGATATTTACAGGGGAAAACCGACTCAATTTCGCTTCAAAAACGTGATAACAATTGTTACAACTTAACTTTATTCGAATATATTACTTGTTGAACTTGGGTCTTATGCTAGCAAAGAATATCAGATCTTTCTGTCGCGACGTCCCATACAACTTTTGAGTTTTTACCTTAACGATAATTTATATTATAACTAATTACGTGGAGAATTTATTTTGTTCGCACCATACATACATAGGTTAGAATTAATATTATGTATTATGGAGACCGTAGTGCGCAAGATTAATTCATTAAAAAAATAAAGATCTAGACTTGTGTCCAAATTTGAGATTACATTGGAGCTATGTTAATCATTAAATAACGATTCTAAAGTGCACCTATTTTTAGCCCATGTGGATAAGGTAGAGGACTTGTACACGGAGTTCCAAACTATTTAGAGTGATTTATAAAATTTACTAGATAATCTTGAAAGTGGGGGCACACATAACGATTTGGACAGTGTTGAGGCGAGGTTCGATGAACTGTATTACGCGATTCAAGCCATTGCAAAAACCTTGAAGAGGAATTCGCGTCAAGCTATTAATAATTCAAATTCGATTGTTAGAGCCCCGGTGTTATCGTTACCAAAATTTTATGGTAGTATCAAACAGTGTGGTCCATTTCGTGCCTTATTCAGTAGTATGATATAATTCATAAACCCACATAAAAAAATACCACAACTTAATATCGTGTCTGAGTGGTGCGGCTTTGAGTTTAATTAAATCCTTCCCAAGCATACCTGAAAATTATTCAATTGTATGGGAAACCTTAGCGAAACACTACCAAAATTCGAGAGTTTTATTTAGCTTCAATTCTGATCAATTATTAAAGATTAAGCCGGTTTTTAGTGAGTCTGCAGCCGAATTATCAAGATATATATAGCAACATTTCAAGATTTTTCTATGTGCACTGAGAATGTTTCAAACATCCTATCGTTCTCTCAAAGAAGAGTCACTTGATTAATGTACTAATAGATTATTATCATATCTTCCCGCCGGTCCTTGAGTTCTTCAATTTCTGATACAACAAAAGTTTAGGATATTCTTCGCTCGGAGCAGAATTAAATCGTGTTTATCCAAATGCGTTAAATGTGCACAATTAAAAGCTTCCTCTTCTCTGGTGGATAATCTACCTTCTGTGCGTGTAACTCCAAAGTGCCCATTTTCAAGTATGGGAATTGATTTTGAAGGTCCATTCTCTGTCAAAGAACATTGACGTCGCGGAACAAGAACTTCTAAGGCATATCTTTGCCTTTTCGTCTGCATGTCTACAAAGGTTATTCATTTGGAAGTAGTATCTGAGCTTTCAACTGAAGACTTCGTCGCATCATTAGATCGTTTTGACTCTAGAAGAGGACTTTGTGCTCACATTTATCCAAACTGTGGTTCCAATTTCGTAGGCGCAAATCGATATTTCGCCAATTTATTCAAGTTTATGGAAATATGTACAACCAGGGAAAGTTTTAGAAATCACTTAAATATTAAAGGTATATCGTGGCATTTCAACCCTCCTTCTAGTCCGCACTTTGGTGGTCTCTGGGAAGTAGGAGTTCGTACATATCTAAGATCTGTAGCGAAAGTGTGTCCACTTTCTCTATCGAGAACAGAGACAAATAAATTTTTATTTTAGTAATAGATTACGCTAGTTATCTTTCATTTATTTTTGTTTCAAACAGATTATTTTCAGTTGTATTGCTAGTACGAGGCCGTGTTTATTTTTCTTTTTATTGTAAAAATACTATTACATAATATTTAATTTTCTTTCTTTCTTTCTCTTCGTGTGTTTATGCAGTTTTCTGTAGTACATATTTTTTCATAGTATTTAATTCGTGATAAATTTCAATTTTTACTATGTAAAATTGATGGGCGGTTTATGTTAGAGAAATTGTGTTCCTAATACCTATAGATCCCTACCAACCTTCCTACACATACTTGATTTCTATGTACTTTTCCATCAATGCGGGAATCAGTGTTAATTTGATTGCCGCACAGTAAACATTACATTCTGTACCTTTTTCGAATACGCGCCGGTCATCTACCTACATCGCGAGATACTTTGCAAAGTGGCCGACAGTACCTTCTACAACCATTACGAGTGTCTTAAAAGTGACTTCCAGCATCCGTCGAGAGATTCTTCAATTGCTGAGCGTGGAGAGAGAGGCGGGAACACAAAATGTCAGTGGTAGTTTTCAAGTATTGTGTTATCCTGTTTCTTCTTCCATACTTTCCTTCATACAGTCCACTGTGATAATCCCTAACATATATCTTGTAACGTTATAAATACGTTAGCAGTTGAATTATTTAAATAATTCGTTAGTATTCAATTTTTTTAATGATGCTTGTGCGCAATTGTCTGCGGTCAGGGGCCGGATCGGAAACGCAACGCAGCATTTACTTGTTAACGCGCATAGCGGATGGCCAGAGTCTAGCGACAAGGGATTATAAGTAACGAAGTCGAAACGTGGAGGAGGCGCGTCCCAAACCCAAGGCCATGTATTATTATTATTGTTTCATTTTTTTCTGTCTGTGCTGGATTGTGAATCTGCCGTGATGGCGGTTCTAAATCTTCATCTTTGGACATTCTGCACAGACTATATTTGTTTAGAATTACTCTAGTTTGCATTTGTAATGATCGCTATGTTCTTTGTGATAAACCACTGTGATTAATTGTAACTTCTTTGAATTGAATAGGCAGGAATCTATCCATCTGAATTACGCAAGAAACATCTTAACAATGAATTTATTTAAAGTGAAGAGAAAGGTCGTCGGCAAGGTGAGTTCTGAGTGCCGTACCCACATTTCATGTTTTCTCCGCTGATTTGGCCGGTGAAGGATAGACTGCCAGGTTACACCTCTACAATGTTTTACTTATTCTATACAATAAAGACGATATCGTGTTAGAAAACTAAAAATATGGAATATTATGAATTTTGTGCACACGATAACTCCCGAAATTCTCATCAGATTTCGAAAAAACTTTTCTAAAATATTTGGCTTGTAAATATCTCATCTAAGTGTGTTACCTTACCTGATCTGCTATCTTGCTCCAAAATGGCGGCAATTCAAAAAATGTATAAATTCATATTCCGTTAATATTGGTTCTAGATAAAAAGGAACAAAAACGCACTTATATTTTGTTACCGCCAATGCCGGAAGAGATTTGGTGTTCATTCTTCAGTCTATCGTACTTAGATTGTCTACCCGCACTCTTGAGCAACCTCAATATCACCACTCAGTCTACTTTAATTCTACTTTTCACAAGTCCAAGTACCACTTTCATATATCACGTATTAATTAAATTCTAACGTGAAATTCTTCACTTTTTTTTTCAGATGTATAATACACCGACCACCAAATATATAGATATGAAGATTTTCATTTTGGTATCACCCACGTGATAACTTTGGTACCACTTACGCAATCAAATAGATCAGCGAGTTTTTTTTTAAAAATATGACTCGATTGGAACGAAAATTTAAACGCTTACAATATAATATGCATTGATGTAAAATATACGTCTTATTTACGCAAATATTTAATTTTCAAAGAGTAAATAGTATAATCGGATTTATGTTTCCACCAAGAATATGTGTAGAATGCACCTCGTCCCGCAACTAACGTTCCAAACCCCTCTCCTACATGTACACTTTATTTCACGTCTATTCATTTACTGGTCTGTGGATGTATATGAATTATCAAAATCACTAAGCTTAAGCCATATGTAATATAAACGACAGCATTGTGTATTGCCGGATGCACGATGTGAATTCGTACATAATCTGCCTAATAAATCGCGACCTGACACCAGTTAAACATTTCTGGAGAGAGAGGCAAACTTAATTTGTTGATTTATTTCCACGTATTCTATCAAGTAATAATTGTTCTCGCACGCGGGGGATGGGGTGTAAATTAATTGTATACCCTTATTATTTGGCACGTGTATTATTTGAATTTCTGATTTATCAGTGAGAAGTTTGTGAAATATATCGTCAAGACGGGCGTGGCTTCTAGCTTTACAGTATCGGTCTCCATCGACGTGCATTGTTTTCTGATGCTGGTGGATATTTTCAAATGAATTTAAGACGAAAATCAATGTGTGAAACAATGGGTATTGTTAATTAATACACTTTAACTTCGTTAACAATAGCGAAATGTTAAATTTATCGTATTTTTTAAAAATCACTTTTCTATAGAGAATTGCAATTTAAAAGAACTAATTACTGATATTGATTACTTAGAAAAATAGTGTTCGGATCGCCATGCGCGTGTATAGACACTTTACTATGTTTACTGTGTCTATCTGCGACCCCCCCCCCCATCCCCCCCCCTCCCCAACCCTATACCCTATACTCCAAAGCACGACTTTTTCTGTGTATTGTCTATGACTTTTAAACCATCAAGGAGAACGGATGTCCTGGTATGTGTTCGTTGAAGTTTGTTAGGTTACTTGTTCCTCCCGGTTGGTCCTCGAGTCTTTATTATCCTGTCCCTATACCAAATTCCTATTACCCTTCCTACATTCCGTTTCCCCACACCTTTTGTAAATAGATAGTATTCAAATAATATTATAAACTATAATAGTTGCTCATTCAAGTAGAAGGAACACATAAAGTTGACGTAAAAGTAAATGGTTCCTTCGAAATGAAAAAAATCGAGGTACGAGTAAGAGAATATTCCAGGTTCGAGTACCGTTTGTGACTATTTTTTTTCGATAGATTAAATTTGATTTTTTGTCTAACTTTCATAACGTTCTAACGAGACTCATGTCACAAATAAAATTATTTATCTATAATAAAAAATAAAAAAATTAAAAATTGTGTTAACAAGGTTTTGCTCAGATGTATATAAGATAATATAAGATTGCCAAGCAGTGAAATCTAGATTGAGGTGATAAGAGAAATTTAATGAAATTCTCGCAACGACAGGGTATTCACAATCCTCGGAAGAATGCAACGAAAGTGAATAGTGAAAGTGAATCAATAAATATAATATTATTGAAATGATGTGTACTTAAGGAAGTAGTATCATATATTCACAATAATTAAGCAAATGGACCAGCATTCCATCGAGTTATTTGAAAATTTGTCTGGTAATGTAATATTGTATACGAAGTATTAATAATGTTAGAGGGTTTGATTTGTAAATAACGTACCCTAAGGCTATACACATAGGGCTTAACAAATATGGCGACCCGGATTTGAATTTCTGGTAAAGCAATTATATTTTAATACATATAAATTTGTTTTGAACAAGAACCAACCCTTCTTGGTACATGAGAAAGGTTACTGTTATATTTGGGAATAATTTATATTGTAAGTAAACACACAACATATTTGTATAATAAATCATTTGTTTTTTTATATGTTAGGCTTTTCAAAATATATACAAGAAATGAACATGAATTAAAGTATTTTCGGTCAAAAAACATTATTCTTGATAAAAATCGAAAAGAAAATAAATTTATTTTCTATTAAAAAGTTACTTCCACGATAAAATATTTGCAAATTCAAGAGTCACTTAACATTTCACATATTTTTAACATGACCAAGGTTATGGAGAATATACACTATTACCCGCCTGTACCCGGCGTTGCCCGGGATTTCTTTTCAAGTCAATGCAGGGGCGGGTGAGATATCCGAGAGGGACGAGTGGGATGATTTTATTGTCTTCGGGGTTTTTGAGTATAACCGAGCAAAATTTGGAACAGATGGCATTCAACGTAATATTATTAACATTTTAATCGGTGGGACGGGGTGGGTGCCCAAATGGGGGGAGGAGGGTGCCTGTATTTTGCGCAGGGCCCTGAAGAGTATCTACATATGCAACATTTGGAATGGAGGGTATTCAATATAATGTAATACATATTTATATATAGAGGGGATGGGTTGGCCTGGGGTAGAGGGGAAGCAGGCGCGTGCAGTCAATAGTCATTACAATAAAATAAGCTGTGAAATATTTTAGTAAACAAAGCGAAAATATACATTTATCTGATATCTTTATCTTTATTTATCTGGTATATTAAAATCTGAGTACGATGACAATGATTGTGATTAGAGTATTACGAGATACATATTTTATTTAGAATTCTTTCGCATAGTTAAGCACAGTTTATTTAAAAGTAGTTATAATTAGGAAGTGGATGGCCAAGGGGGAGTGGGATGGTATCTATGTTTTGCGCCTGGTTCTAGAGAAAAACTGCGCAAAATTTAGTTTATATTGATCAAAGTATGTAAGATTGTATAGAAAACAGACAGATATATATTAATTGATAAAGATAATAAAAAATTTAATTTAAAAAAAAATTGTTACGTTTCGTTAACGTTAAAATTTATTCGATGAAATGACATTAACACACAGATTACTATACGCATATATACCAATATAAATTACATTCATTAACCATGTTAGTATATTGGAATCAAGTCTCCCTAAAATGAAACATCTCTACCCTAACACTTAATATAAAAATAAATCTAACCTTCTAGCATCAAAATGCCCTTTTGATCTTGTGTTTAGATATATTTACTTACTCCCTTAGCTTACTTTTACTCTGACCATGATGTTTATTAGTTTTGCACATGTTGCACTTATCATATTATAACTAACTTACCATCACGCCGTTTCTCGCGGGGTAGGCAGAGGCACATCCCTCTGTCCTGACACACAATTCTCACCTCATCCACATTCATACATTTTCTCATATAAGCTTGCCGATTATTGAGGCTTCTAACAGAACCGTCTTTCATAATCTGGTTTACCTGTTCGTGCCAAGTCTTCCGTGGACGTCCTCTATTTTTGGTACTATCAACACTTGCGTCATATATCTTTTTTACCATTCGCTCCCTATTCATTCATTTCATATTACCAAACCACCTAAGTGATCCTTTCTTAATATTACTCATTAAACTAACATCAGCTTTACATTTTTTGCTTATTTCTTCATTCATTACTCTGTCATAAATAGATTTGCCGCATATACGCCTAAGTGATCTCATTTCCACTGCATTCAGTCTACTTTCGTTCCTCCTCTGTCAGCTTCGTACCTCACTTCCATACAATAGTGTCGGTACTAGGACTTGTGCATTGCTAGTCTTGGCTCGGTTGACAGATTCCCGTTAGATATAATTCCATTCAAAGCGCCGTTCACCTTATTCCCTGCAGTCACCCTCCATTCGATATCATTCTCAGCCTTTCCGTTTCTATCAAACATATTTCCCAAATACACAAATTCATCTACTTGTTCCAAGCATTTATTACCTACAAGTATTTTGCAGTGTCTTGCTTTTCTTCTTCTCGAATACCATCATTTTCGACTTGTTGACATTCATAATAACATTTGCCATTATCGGCGTACAATAAATAGCATACAATCAAATCGCCCATTTTTTCTCCTACATTCATTCAATCCAGTTTTTTCACACAATTATGGTGTAAATGTTCAATTTATTCTTACGCACATATTATATGAATAATTATATAATATTTTTGTATTGACATTTAATGATGTTTTATATGATAATTTTTGACTTATTATCAGTTTTTAAATTCTTCTAAGAATATTATACTTCAAACAATGCTTATTTCATTTGTATTTTAGTAGCTTATTGGTCTAGTAGTTAAGACGCTGACCTAGTGATCTAGTGGTTGGGGGTACGCGTCTCATTCCAGGACACTAGCAAGTTAGTCTTATTTTCACAGTACAAGCGTTTAGGTTAGTTTGAAAATAGTAAGAATATTAATGTGACATGTATTCCGTATTTAAATATATATATATTACAATTATGTACACAATATTAACAATCTTCATCTACAAATGCGAGATTTATCTCTTACAGGTAGGCAGCATGAAACAAATATCTTTAAATTGTATAAAATCTTATTTTATGTTCAATATAACTGTTAAACAAAATAATAATAATAAATATTAAGTAAAATAACAATCACTTTGTGTGAAGCCACGAAATAATTATTATTATAAAAATTATTATTTTACTTAATATAATATGTCAAAGTGATTGCTTTCTAGGAAAAAAAAAAATAATAATAAACAAAAAAAGATTATTAATTAAGGAAAATACACTAGTATTGTGAAGTTGCAGTTTTTCAGAACATAGCTCTGTGGTATTTTAATATAAATTAAATGTAAAAGGTGATTGCTTATAAATTTGGAATAATAGATGTATCAATTTGGAAGAACTGCAGCATATAAGTTCGAAAACTTGTCGTCAACTTACTCTGTCGGTATGGTGTAATCAGTTAACGCATTTCTCCGCATAGTAAAGTATACAAACATATTTTTTCGATAAATTTAAATTTCTCGTATATCTTTCTAATTGATATATCTAATTAATTATTAAAAAAAATTAAATACACAAATAGAAAATTAATAACCAAATTACTTCTGTAAATACTGTGATGTTTGAATTTGCGCGCCGAGGCCTGGGTAGTCTGCTTTACTGACCTATGACACGAGCGGTGATTGGCTGTCTAAATGGACGAATCAGGGACGAGAATCCGACTCTGGCGGGCAGCTGAGTGAGACGTCACTTTTGAGAGGATGCTGTCCGAAGGAGAATGGCCGTGGCGTGGAAACGGAAGCTGGAGTTCCCGCGGTTGATTCGGAGATTGAAAATGAACCTGATCTATCCGCGGGATTAGAGAAGACTCCGATACAACCAGCGGAGAGGCCGCATGCAAGCGATGGCTGACAGTGACGATATGGCGTCAGGGGTCCCTGGAGGAGGGGATCAATTTTGGTACGGTAACGGGGCGACCTGGACCAAGGCCGCGACAACACCCCATGGCAGCTTGGAACTAGTTGCGACTTCACGCCTTGGCAAGCTGGGTATAAAACGATATGTGCTAAATTAGTAATATTGTCCTCACTGTGAGGAAAGTATAACCGGAAGAAAGAAGATTTAAAAGACTATTATTGTGGTTATAATTTCGGGATTTGTTATGTTTCATATAATAAATAATGTTATATGTTACTTCAGTATTTGTTCTTAAAGGCTGAGCTGTGCAAAACCCTGAGCTAGATCGGTGACGGTACCTCTGGCATCCTATCATCTAGAAGGCCCGTGACAATAT
This sequence comes from Eubasilissa splendida, assembly GCA_031772225.1. Taxonomy (NCBI): domain Eukaryota; kingdom Metazoa; phylum Arthropoda; class Insecta; order Trichoptera; family Phryganeidae; genus Eubasilissa; species Eubasilissa splendida. The sequence goes on along the minus strand of CM062855.1, from coordinate 12,867,917 downwards.
ATATATTTTTTAATGTAAATATTTAGATAATGTACAGCCGTTTTACTAGTGAATTATAAATACTTTATAATTAATATGAAATATTAAATAATTCATAAACTGTATGCTAAAATATTAGTGTAAATTTACTTACATATATTTGTACATACGTGAATCATGCCTAGTGCCACCCCTTGATCTTAAATCTAAATACTAATAATATCACTTTTATGTGGATGTGTATCTTCAATTTTTAGTACTGATAACATAGTAAAATTTGGCGACCGTTCAGCGATTCTCAATTCAAATCACTCGAGTGTGTTTTCAAAGTTTGGCGACAGTTCAATGGCCTTCATTACCTCAGATCACTTGAGTGTATTCTCAAAATTTAATTTATATTAGAATTTCACCCAACACTATGATTGATGTTCGCCGAGAGAACTATGTTAAAATGAAATAGCTTTTCGTTAACGACACCCAAACGGCGAGACGTAATACCGCTCGGGACGCTACGCAAACATCCCTTCGTCTCCTTCCCTCACATGTCGAAGAGTGGAAAATTCATGTCTTAAAAATGTATTTCGCGTAATTATTTCCGGGCGCAGGCAAGCCTCGGAGGTTATGGGCCGTTAGCAAAATGAGTCTTGTACAAACCTGAAAGGCTTGACAGCTTGAGATTAACAATGTACAAGTCTCGGCCTCAAAATCACAAGGGCCTATCTAGATTAATGCTTTCAAAAATAGGCTTTCAAGGTACATTTCCTTTGAGTTCACTTTTGCGTGAGACAATTTATCGAGTTGGGACATTTTCGTTTTAAAAAAGTGAAGTCCCTAGCCTATTGTTACACAAGTAAATGCTATTTACATAATGTTTTTGAGGAAAAACATCCTTCCAGCGTTCCGAATGCCAGACGATATTTTGCCCATTGTGCGCGGAATGATGTTTAGATTTTTTAACATGATTTTCTTGATGGGCAAACATATTTCAGCCAAAGGAGATGACAGCAAAGAAGATTATGTTTACGCCCGTCAATTTTTATTTTAATAACATAAATAATGAGTCTAATTTGGGTTATGCTTGTTCCTGAAGCTTTCATATTCTCTCGCGTACAGCAGGAGATTGATATCTTATGTTTTAGACATGTACATTTTTTAGAAATTTTTTTTTTGTTATGTTCATATGTTCCAAGCAAGTATAATATTAAGTAAAGAATAAAATATAGATAATGGGCTGATGTCTTTTATAATCTTTACACATTAAAAAAAATAAAAACATGATTATAATTTATTTACCTTGTATTTTTTTCGAAGTAAAAAATAAATGTTTTTCGCTATTATTTAATCATTATAAATTAATTAAAATTGTTCATGTCGGAAAACTATTGCAAAGATACATATTATTTTAAGATTTAAACATTGTAAACAATAAATAGAGAGGCGAACATATTTTTATTTTTATTATTTAAACTAGACCCACAAAACATATTGCTAGACAAATAATTTTCGATAAGCCACTTTTTTATCATTTCTTTCAAATTGGGAGAAAGCTTACTATTTTAGGTGTCTATTTTTTAGTGTAGGAACAACAAATTCTAATGTCCTAGATCCATACTTATTGGTGATTTTGAGAATTGTCAAATTCAGATTAGCTCAACACCTCTTGCATTTTTCCGTGCGAAGCCACCCTATTTAGAGCATCTTTGTTATAATTTTATGATGAAATAATAACAGCCCGTGTACATGAAGAACGTTTACGAAAGAATATAACAATTTTAAATTATGCCTCAATTTAAAGGCTTCCAGGATTACAATTTTTTTTACTATGGCTGTTTGAAGATTTTGTATTTGTTTTATATTTGAGTTACAGGAGTGACCCCATGATCGGATCCCATATCTTAATAATGATTTTACCAAATAAAAATGTATTATTCCTAAAACCGGCTTTGGGATTACATAATGAATTTTATTTATTTATTTGCAAATTCCATTTAAAGTGTTCATCAATAATTGAACCAAGGTATTTAACAAATTTTGAACTAGACATATGAAATATGAAGAGTGACTCCTACTATATACACTTACAAGTTTCTCACTGTTTTAAAAATCAGGGTAATATACAGGTATTGCAAAAATGAGCTATCTTAGTTATACCCTGGAACAAGAATCGAACCTCAGACTGCTTCAACCATGTATATAGATAAGCCGAACAGGTACTTTTCCAGAACTTTCTAAACATAGAATATGTTTTTCAGAGGCTTGTCCAGTAAAAGCTAAGTAAAATTGCGTTATAAATAGCACGTTAATTTTTTTTATTTAAACACTTATATAACACACTCTTCCTTTTTATTTTTATTTTTAAAAGATTTTGGATGCATCGAGTATCGATCCCGGTCCTCTTACATGCTAAGCGAGCGCTCTACGTAGCTACGCCCTTACTTGAATCTCGTGCCAAATTGACGGATAAGAATATAATGGTGATTTTATAAAAATGGAATGCTGGTCACAACACCTATTAATTATTAAATTAATTAATTATAAATATATACATATAAAATCAATTTTGACGAAAAATATTGTTTTTGCACTACCGGGATTCGAACCTGGATCTCTATTTCCAATCCGGGGAAGTACACTACCAATTGTGTTATAGCGCCAGCATTTTTCATGACAAATTTTCGAACCAATATGTTACACTTTTTCAAATTAATACATCTGTCGTTCCATTATTTTTGAAAGCCATCTACATTATTTTTACGCAATCACAAATACCTTTGAGTAAACCGACTGCAGACGCCAGAATTATCAATTCATTTTTATTAAATTTTGGACACATTGATGCAACTTATATTATTAAGGAGAACACATTCTGATTATGAAGTTGTAATTATTACAACTTCACAATCAGAATGTGTTCTACTTAATAATTTAATTAATTAATTAATACAAAACTCTAATCTTTAATTATATGAAAATTGAATAAGAAACAGATACATTTCATTGACGAAAAGTGTCAAATTTTTTTATAACGTGAATATATGACTTTTTGTTCTGAAGTCTGAAGGCATATTTTTTTCATAATAGTAAACAAAGAAGTATTTTTTTCAGAAATTTGAAGAAAGGTATATTGCAATGCTACTGCAGGTGATTTAAATTTATAACCGTAATATTTTATATAGTTAAGCAATTTTATTTCACGATGATCGGTTTCCAAAATTAAAACGTAAAACTATTCTTCTTGTTTTGATGGTGACACTCGTGTTTGGTCATGGAAGTTTCAGTTTATTAAAACGACGCTCACGTGCAGAAATATAGCGAAAATGGTGAACTTGATAAAGTAACAACATTTTAAACAGACAGACGAAAAAAATATGATAGATGGTAAATCATCGCGCACAACAAAGATGGAAATAAATGCAAACTAGCCGTACAACTAATACTCTCTTGAACCCCAATCGCCGTGAGCAGGAAGCGCTGCACAGTCTCTCATTCATTCAATCATCGTCAGCAGGAAACGTTGCAACAAATGCAAGCCCAACTTTTAGTGTAAGCCAAGATGAGACCAATTTTTTATTGTTCTGTATGATAATATAGCTATGGTTTGTATGTGTCAATTTTGAGAATGATTTCATTTTTTCATTTAGAGATCGACCTGCTAACAAAATAGCCAACTCCAAAGTAGACTGTTCTGATTTACTCAAACGCATATCCATTCGAGTGCCATCTAGGTCAACCAGAACTATTCTCACATTTAACCTTCCACATCGTAACACCAATGACAAACAAAACTCATTTTTCTACCGAACTTCCCTTTAGTTAAATGAACTAGACATTTTCAATAATTCAGTTACCACAATTAAATCAAAATTCAATAACATATAAACTTTAATGGACTTCATTTTATTTTTATTACACATATTCTATTCCCTATCCCATTTTCCTTTCCCCTCACCCGCCCGTTCTCCTGACAATTTTCTTCTTTATAACGTTTATCTCTTCTCACTCATTTCTCTTATTTTTACTTTTTGTTTTTCTGCATTGGAATAGAAAGTTCTCATTCTTTTATCATTTTTTGCAGCGTAAAATTAAGCTTTTCAAATTTTTGGCTTCGTTGTATCAAGTATATTGTTATTTCAAAGAAAACATGTAATTGGTTCACTTTTTTATGATTTTTTTTACAACAATTTACTGTTTGCTTTCCTAAATTAAATAGAATTTCACGATTTTCTGCCACAATCCTTGAAAATCAGTAATACTAAGTTATTCGTCAATGGTTGCTCTCAGATTCAACAAATCCGAGCTAAAAAAAAACATCTCCGTGTCATTTGCATAATTGACTATTTTGGCAATGTTTTATACGTTTTCAAAATGCATGGATCAGTTTACCACCGTTCATCTCATTTGAATCTACAGGATTGATTTATGATTGAATATTTAAAACCACCGGATTGAACAGGCGTTCAAAAACGAGTAACTTTACATGAATACAAAAAATGCTTGCGATCAGTTCTTCTTTTGTCAACATAACTGAATAACTGTCTTCGAATAAATGATGCGAGAATTGGAAATCTTGACCGAATCAAAACCCGAACAAGAGAATAATACTGTCCCGATTGCCAATATAGTGATACAACTGACTGTCGGATAAAAATCATTACAATGTTTCAAGTTCAAACGAAAGAACAATGACGTTCATAAACATACGAACATAGGAAATCTCGCAAATGCAAACCAGCAGTATTCTGAGTCCAAATATTGTTCCGATGACAACGCAACTCTCCTTTGTTATGGAGAACCAGGATGGCAACCTAACTGGTAATGTTAAGCATACAAGAATGCACGACAGAAGGCGTGTCAATGCCACCATTTTCCAGTTCAAAGTGCCAACATAAGGAATATGTACAAAAAATATTCTCTATGCAGGGTTGGTACGATGCGTATGTCAGAGACTTGTAGCGTATTTTTTTTTATTTTATAAAATTCATTAGTTTTTTTTTTTTTGAGGTTCCTTTAAATAAAGTTTAGTACAGTAATTTCTTACATTTGCTTACTCATCCATTTTAGCCAGCTGAAAAATTTCCCGCTTCACCTGTAACTCTTATACTCTAAGCAGGGGCGGTATGAAACATGTTTCTGAGATATGTAACGCATTTTTTTTTATTTAATAAAATTTCTTATATTTTTAATAATAGTCATGCATTTTAGCCAGCTGAAAAGTTTCGCACATCACCTGCAAATCAAAATTTCAAAAACACAATCCACCAGCGGCGCACCTCCTCAAACTCTCCCCGGAAAATTGAATGAAATAAACAAAGTGTTGAACAAAATTAATTACTTCAGATTTAAGGTGCACACCACTAGCTGCTCGAAGCGCCACTTAGATGCGAGAAAACTGAGGGGTTAATTGATTGCCACATGAAAGTTTAACACTTTGAAATATTACCGCCCCCTGGTCTACACCCCTGGAATTTATACTCGCCCTAAAGATATAAATTCGACTGCCTTAAGGGGTGTTTTATTCTCGTTATGATGGCATGTTTGTTTATGCGCGCTGCGGGGAGGTTTTTCTATCATCATTCTAAGGTATGCGCTTTTTACGAGGCAAAAGGTAATTAAAATATTTTATCCGTAATGAAAGTCATAATATAGGACTGGAGGGCGACTTACTCCCACTTATAATATCAAAGAGCATAAAAATGTGTGTAGGAAAAAACAAACAAAATATCATCGTATTTTTTAAAACTGTATTTATTAAGAACCTGGATGGCATTTTTCATATACAAAAAGTCAATTAAGATTTAAGATTTTTTTCCCTTGAGTCATGTATTATTTTAATAAAATCAAAGTCACAACCATTTAATTGTTTAATATTCATCTAACTAATTAATAATTCTCTTAGTCTTTTTCGTAATTCTACAATACATTTAACTAAATTAAAACTAATATAAATATGTCGCTGAAAAAATACGGAGGACAAATCTTTATTTGAAATAGAAAAACGTACCGAGATTTGATTCCGAAACCTTTTTATCGCCAATAGAATTCCCTCGTTTATCTTATTAGATTCATTGTGTTGTTCTATGTGTCTATTTATTTTTATGCTGGTAGAATGTTTCGATTTTAATTATCAAGGAATGACATTCGAAACACGTCTAAAAATATTTTATTCATAATTTGATTATTAAAAGTTAAATGGTAAAATTAAATCTTTGACATCGATTATTAAATATACGATTATACAAATTTGTGTGAGAATTATTATAAAATACAATCACATATAGGTATATAAATATAACATAATCTAACCTATTCCTAAAATATAAGTATTATTATTGTTATCCAAACACTCAACGCCTGGCGCGCTGGCAATGTCGGAAGAGTGATTATATTGACTCGAGGCTTTTAATTTTAACAACATGAATTGAAAACTGATGAAAAAGTTAAGGACAGTACCGCGACATAAATTGTGTTTTTTTTAGAAGTATAGAACTTTAAAATATAATAAAATACATATAAATCGTGGTAATGGCCATGGTATTGGCTTTATAGGAAAGGTAATGTGTAGCAGTAAATACTTCGATAGCTAGTCCTGGGTTTTCTATAGGCAATGTTGAATACAGTAATTCAATCTATGCAAACCCAAAATTCGCCAACCTTTGTGAACCTGGGCTGGTAGACGCCGATGTCACTCTCTTTGTAGTCTGGTGGTCCTTAACTCTGTTGGTCAGCCTCCGAAATTTTCTCACAACCGATGATCCGAAAATATATAATACAATATGTTTTTATATCACCGCCGTAAATAAGTCCGTTCGAACCGAAAAACAGTATGTTTCCAGTAGCAGCTTCGCTTTTGTTTTCTGTTTTAAAATCCACACAAAAGAACACACATATTCAAATTTTTATACCAGGCTTACCTATCGAAGTATAAAAGCGCGTAAACATAATGTAATAACATTAGTATTTAAATATGATTTCGCGCATATGGGCGCCGCGGCTGGCTCAAATAAAGCGCAATCTGGAGTTCATCGAGCAGCTGGGGACGTATATCGGCAATAACTCGACGAATGTTGGCTTTCAAGTCGTGTATCGTCTCTGGTTTATCGGCGTAGACTACGACTTCACCTATCCCCATAGAATATAATCCAAAAGTGTTGAATCACACGATTATGGAGGCCAATTCACAGGTCCATTACGCGAAATTATGCGCCCATCGAATGTTTTCTTCAATATATTGATTTTGGCGCACACTGTGTGGCATGTTGCGCCATCTTGTTGAAACCACAGCTCTTCCACATTAATGCCATTCAATTGGAGAATGAAAAAGTCAGTTATCATGGATCTATTGCTGTGCACGATGGCGAATCGACTCATTCGGGTCCACCTCAATACTACGATCCACTTCAGCAACAGTTTCTTCGATGCGCACTGTACGACGTCTCTACAGATGCGTATTAACTATTAGAATATGTGTGGTTATTTGAATTACTTGTTCAGATGTATGATTATGTCGACCGTAAAATGGATGTAGCGCGCAAATTTGCACAATTTATCAGCGTTGTTTTGGCGTAAGTCTTAGCAAACCAAACTGAGAACAAGTCAGCTGTCAGCTATCAATTGGCTGTATCTGGAAAAAGTGTTGCCAATTCAAAAAACAAACATCTAATAAAAACACCCTTTAGAAACAAATATTTAGAAATAAAATAAAAAGGTCAATCTATTCTTTAAATATATCATTTTTTGATAAAAAAAACCATCATCTCTCAAATTTGAATATTAAAATTGTCTTGACAGAAATATTATTATTATTGTTAAACACCATATTGTAGTTGCATATTTTAGGTATCTGATATTTACGTAACACAATACATTAAAGATCTGTATCTTCTTCGTTGATGTATTTCTACTCAAACACACTTTCATTTCTTTCAAAATCATGTATATTCTCATACACGGTTGCTTTTAACCAGAAAATTACCACGTCCCATGATTTCCATGAATGTATAACGCATGTTAAAGGTTCTGCTTCAGTTTGCACTATCTCAAAATTCATCCAAAAGGTTTACAAGGTCTCAAAGCCTGCTACCATTTACATGATCTTCAAATGCCTTTAATGAAGTTCTGCATCAGTTTTGAGAACAAAACAAGTCACAAGAATTTATACCAGTGAATTTCAATAGACGCTCTCTAGCAGCTAGAATGTATAATTCTGCAACTCAGAAATTATGTAGCAACATAATTTATCTTTAAATGAAACCAATGATAAATAACTTTGTATATCTTCAAATGAAAGTTCTTTCATATTTATTATATATCTAACCTCAAAATAATTGATTTCCCTTTTATACAGCAGTCACTTTTTTGGATAAATAAATTATAAATTTCACTTAGGTCATCCGTTGCATTAAATACGCAAAGAAATAATCCTATTTTAGCAGCAACATTTAGTTTTCAATCCACAAAACTGACTGTTTTTAAAGCTGTGTATAAGCTCACTTTACATAATGTATGGTCACCATTGTAGTAACTACAAAAACTGTTGTTCAAAAAATTCTGAATCGAAAATAGGGCTACCTAAATAAGTATTAAATACTAATTTAATGTATTAATTATAAATATATACATATAAAATCATTTTTGTCGAAAAATATTGTTTTTGTATAGGTTCGTATCCCGGTAGCGCAAAAACAATATTTTTCGACAAAATTGATTTTATATGTATATATTTATAATTAATACATTAAATTAGTATTTAAAATATCACAGACCGTCTGTTCTGAATAATTGTAACTTCACAATAAGAATGTGTTGTCCTAATAAATAAGTATTGTATTTAAAACATATGCATATCAGTACTGTGTGGTTTATCCAATAAATAATAATAACAAAATTCATATCATGTCTTATATAATAATATTCATACTTTCATTTAAAAATTACAAGTGTTCTTAGACATTTATAAAAACTTGCAATTTAAAATAATAGTTCATTCACTTTGTGGCGATTTTCACCTTACGGCGATGGTCTAGTTCCCAACACGACATATTAACGAGGTACTGCTAACATTAATTATAATGTATTTATATTTCATAATTTCGTTTATTGCTATGTATAAACGAATTGTAGGGTGCAAACTTTTCGGGGTCCTATCTAAAGCGGACTCCGATGCAATGCATCGGCATAATTACGCCACGGATGGTCACCAATTATGGATCCTTGAAGAGAGTGAGATTCTGATCCATAATCTGGGCTACTGAAATAAGTTATCTTAGGCGAGAAGCAGGAGTAACAGTATAAAAATATAGATAAATACATAAAGTAAAATATTGAAATCTGATTGATTTCGTATTCAATTGAAAAATTCGTTGGATATCTACTGCATTACTTTTTGACTGTCAACGTATAAAATATCGAATATTTTTTTTATACACTATTAAAATTTAATTTGTCAACTGCCAATAAAAGTTTTTCTAGCGTGATTGTTAGTTAATTATATAACTCATGATTTTAAAATTATGTAGTCATAATACAGTAAAATAATTTCATTTTAAAGTTATTGATGGAGTTATTATAATATTTATTAATTGGGGAATAATATGTAAAGCCCTTCTGAGTTCAGTAATTCCTGCAATGTCGCTGTTTTTCACAAGAGATAAATGGTAACATTGTTGCCAGGATAGCAAAATTCATAAAGGCTTTGTGTGTGATGTGTTTGTTAATTAAAATGAGTAAGAGGAGTACGTGGAGGAACGCTGTGGAGATTAGCCGACATATTGCCGTTACTTAAGCTCTTAAATATAATTAATTATAGTCTGTTCACTGTTCAGCAGAGCGCGTTGCAAGAAACATTTTTGTTTAATGTGTTCATTTTCATAGTGTGATTATTTTTTATACGTTTAATATAACGGATTAATAATAAAAATGATTGAGTTCATAATATCTTGTAAGGTTAGAATTTTTTTTAATAATTAAACACGAATTAACCTTTTAAAATAAGTGGTTAATAAAGCAAAGTTAACAAATTAACCCACTTTTAACGTCTAAATATGAGTTTGATGTCATAATGAACAGCTAAACAATCATTTTCTTTTTTTTAGGAGAACACGTTCTTATTGTAAAGTTGTAATTATTCAAAACATAGGTCTGTGATATTTTACTACTTATGATACTTCACAATAAGAATGTGTTCTCCTAAATAATAAAGTTGTATCAATGTGTCCAAAATTTAATAAAAATGAATTGATAATTCTGGCGTCTGCTATCAGTTTACTCAAAGGTATTCGAGATTCTGTAAAAATAAGGTAGATGGCTCTGTCAAATGATGGAACGATTAAATGTATTAATATCAAAAAGATAACATATAGGGTCGAAAATTGTCGCTAAAAATGTTGTCGCTGTAGCTTAGTTGGATAAAGCACCTTCCCCGGTTAGGAAAGAGATCCAGGTTCGAATCCCGGTGGCGCAACAACAATATTTTTCGATAAAATTGATTTTATATGTATATCTTTATAATTAATATATTTAATTCATATTTAAAATAATTTTCTTTTTCATTATATTTAAAATGGCTTATTTCATTGTTAATCTATTGTATTATCTTCAATTTGTACAAGATACTTAACAAATTCATTCATTATTAATAGTTGTATACTTGTATGTATTGCGAGTAAAAAAACATCTTTAAAATTTATTAAAAATAACAGATAATTATTGTAATATTATGAAGTTGCAGTTTTTCAGAACAAGTTTTGTGGTATTTAATACAAATTAAATGTATCAGTTCGAAAGATATACAGGTAAATTTAATTTATCGAAAATGGTTTTTGTTGCCACCGGAATTCGAAATGCATTAACCAATTACACAACACCAACATAGTAACTTGACGACAAATTTTCGAACTTATATGCTATAGTTCTTTTAAATTGATACATCTTTTATTTAAAATTTAAAATATTACTCAAACGTATTTGAGATTTTCCAAATAAGAGGTGATAGCTTTTAAATTTAGAACAATAGATGTATCAATTTGAAAGAACTACAGCATATAAGTTCGAAAATTTGTCGTCAACTTATTATGTTGGTGTATTGTAAACGGTTAATGCATTTCCCCGGATAGGAAAGGATCTAGATTCAAATCCCGGTAGCAACAAATTTTTTTGTTGTTGATAAATTTAATTTTTCTGTATATCTTTCTAACTGATACATGTAATTTGTATTTAAAAATATGCCTACAAGATTTGTTTCTAAAACATAAATAAATGACTGGTTGAGAATTTATCAATATATAACAAAAATAAATAAACATGATTTGAATTGAATTTTAATCATAGGTTGGAAGTATTATCATAAATTTCTTAATTAAAAGTTATTCGGAAGTTTTATCTTACGTTCAGGAGAATATAGCATCCTTGTGGTTTTACTGTCATTCAAGCACCGATACATTTTTCTTAAATTTTACATAGACTGTTCTGCCATACGCAAATTATTATTGATATATGTTCATACTCACCTTCACGTACGTGTTTTTACTTCAACATTAGATATTTTTTAAACTGTGAAAAGGGACATACAAAATGGATTGTATTTACATAAACACCCACTGAAAGGTATACTCGTGTATCTAATTATTTTGTTTCTTTTCAGAACAATGCGAGCCTTCTCGGCGAATTTTGCAAAGAGGAAGTTCCAAGGCTGTGTGACCACACTCTCCTCAGCAACAGCACCCGATCGACACGACCTTGTTCTCTGCTGGAAAGCTATGTCACTACAGGGTCAGAGATGACAATTGAACAAGTAAATAATTTTCATCTCAATTTTAATATAAAACTTATTAAAATTTATTTTTTTTATTTTACTGTTATTGCATACTGAGTATCCTGAAAAATATATTTGACTAAAATGTTGCATTTTTTCATAATGTAAATTTTGTTTTAAATACTGTAAAATAAAAATATTATTTAGTTTTTCGAAATTTTCTTGTGAAAGACTATTTTAAATTATACTTAATATAAAAACACTGTTTGCACTAATTTGTTATTTATCATATCGTTTTCAATGTTAACGAATCATCTTCAGTAATGTAACTAATACTAAACTTAAGACTAAAGGACTACGTGCTACTTAGGCTTGAGAAGTGAAAGGATGGGGGGGGATTAGAGTTGGGTGGGTGTAGGGGCGTGGTCAATAAGAATATGAGAGGGGACGCAATAGAAGGTGTTTGAATATTAATTTCATTTTTGTTACAATTAATCGTTAAGTTTTTTAAAATATCTAGTTTATTTAATTTTTTACAAATATGTACTAATTCTACGCTATAACTATCGAAGCTATTATTTAAATATGACCCAGGTAGTTAGAATTAGTTCAAAATAATTCATAGGCATAATTATGATAAGTAAAGCCGCTACAAACTGCGATATCTTAGATGATGATGATTGATACAAATTTCACAATTTCTATTCAAATTTATTTTTAAATAATATTCTGAGGTAATCGATAAATATATAGAACCCATACTATGTAAGGCGTTGAATTACTTATGGAGAAACAAATATGTTTTAAATCTGATAAAAACTATGGATATTATTTTTAAATATATATATATATATGCCCGTATTAAATGAATACATCGATAGTCCTTTTGATGGTGTACTTATAACTTCTAATTAATTTAGTAACATCTTATTAAAAGTTAAGCGAAGCATTAGGGGCCACAACACAGTGTAAAATAGTTAGGATGTTCAATTATGTATAGCAATGTGAATTTTTGATAAGGGTTCTACCATCTAACACATTTTCCCATCTGTCACTGAATTATCCAAGTACCTACACTACAAGATTTCTACTCGTACATCCCGAAATCAGTGTTCCATTAGATTATATCGATGTTTTGAAATGTGTTCAGTTAATTGTACATAATCAAGAATGATGGATTTAATCTTGTATATTTTAATACAAATTAAATTAATCAACTAGAAAGATATACAAGAGAACTATGTTCTGAAAATGTATCTTCACAGCAAAAATGTGTCTTCCTTGATTGCATATTTTATTTTACTTGACAAAAAAACACGTGTTTAAATCATTCTAAAATAATTATAATTTTTTTTAGGTCGTACGACAAGGTTCAGCACTCTATCCGATATTATTCGTCATTCGCTATGAGTTCGTCGATATCAGCCAGCAGGGCCAACCGATTCGAGGATCGCAAAGCCTTTGCGATAGAGTTTTCAAATCTGCACCGGGCATACAGAGCTCTTCAGGAAGATTCCAGTCTCCTAAAAGTATTTTCTTGTATGGCAGAGGAGGATCTCAAAACATGAGTTGCATTCTCAGATTTGAGGCAGGACTAGGAGAAAGAATAAGATTAACCTTCACCAAAACTGCTTTCGGAAATAAGGAGTGTTATTCCTACAAAGATACAAGAACCGGCAGATGGAAATGTGATAGATCTTATGTAAGATATCAAGGTGTTTATCCATCGTCTTTGGGATTTGCTGAATTGAAGATTACAGAATACCCATGGCCTAGTATTGCTTTACCACGTGACTGTATATGTTCCAATATGACTGAACCCACAGTTATTCATTCTCTCACAGCGTCCGTTGTAGAAGTCAATCTAACAATAACAATGATGAATATAACGGAAGATTTCAATGATTTTGGATTTGAAGGTGAATATCAATTCTTGCCAATCAACTCAGTTGACGATAATGTTTGTTCTACATCATGGGGTGAAAGAAGGCTCAAAGGTTCTAGCGGCGAAATTCTACTAAAAAATCCACAATATGATGACTCTCCTCTATCGGAGATAATCGATACTAACATAGTGTCCGAAAGCGTTCGCTCGGATGATTTAGCTGTTGACAGCTGCATTCACCAGCCATGGTTGATCGAACCTGTCGACTCAAATATGAATTACATTTACATCAAAATACAAGGCTTTGAGGTTAATCAAATTTCAGCATCAGTTTGTCCGACGTCAAATCGCATACTTATATACTACGCACTAGAGACTGATACCCCGAAGGAGATATGTCCAGTGCCTAGTATTGGATACGACAAGGCAAACTTTGACGTTCAAACAGTGGAATTGTTTTCCAAAGGTTGGAAGATGAAGGGCGACCAATCAGACTCGGAGTTAATATTGGAACCGAACTCCAGAAGTTTCGTCGTGGAGTTTATACAAAGAGAAGCAGGAAAATATACAGTCAAGTGGATAGAAGTATCTAAAAGACAAGCTATAGGAGGTTCCAGTTCATCTTACGTGTCTTCCATGTCTTCAATGCCAAATGTCATCCAGGACTGTCCTTACAGGTAAATTAAACTTTTTGTATTATGCAGTTATAAAGAAAATTTCAATAATAGAAAAATTATTCATAGATTTAAAATTTATTTAATAATTTTTAAATGAAAACTGCTGAATTATTAAAGACAATTTTTATTTTTATTAAAGACAATAATTAAAGACAATTTTTAAGATCTAAAATACTTTAGTGATCACCATTAATTACATTTATATTGAAATGTTACTACGATATATATCAACAGTTTTATTTAGTGTAAAGCTTTTATTGAGATCCCACAAAATAAATGTTTAATATATTTACTTTTTTCACTGTTTAAACTCTGTTTTATATCCGATTACCGGAAATTAAAACTTTTTCAAGACCAATTAAATGTAAATTTTTATACTTTTTAACGCGCTATTTGAAACACCGAAGTCATTTTAAAAACTTCACATCTTAAACTCCTTTGAACTACGCTTAATGGACGACTTTGTCGACTATTCACAAATGAAATGGATTAAAATGAAGCATCACGTATTTTTATTGACTCGTGTTGAAATTGCTTTTCAATACTGTTGGACGTTCTGAACATTAACAATTCTTTAGAGTGCTTTAATTACGTACTAATACAATTAATTATTCACGTTTTACTATTTTTAAACCCTTTTTTGTATAATTCATCATGTTCATCATTATATATTAACATTTAAAGGAATATTTCGTCATATTTCTGTTTCACCTGTTTTTTTATGTTTTTATCTATGAAATTGAACGCTTTTTCTGGTTATAAAAATTCTAATAATACAGGTGAATATTGTGTTCCAGGCCGATATTGTTTTATTCATTAAAATTTCAAGCGTAGCTCGGGCTGCCACTGTCCTGTTGAAACCACATGTGTTGCAGGCTCAATTCAGGCAAGGAAGTTTTTACAGCATTGCCACTTGCATCCTGAAATAAATATGGCCCAATGATTCCGCTGGCCTACATGACGCACCATACACTCTCTCCATACAAGATCTGCTGTCAATTCTGCGTGCGGTTATCGCAAACAAAATAAATTATTTTTCTATTGTACTTTCGTACACAATAAAATTCCAGATCATCAAATTAATTTATAGTATTATGTAGATTTAAAATAAATGTACAAGGTGTAACAGACCTGGTTCACAATATTTTATGGGTAGATACCTGACTAAATTATGAGTCGAAAATGTTCAAGGAATATGTGCAAATTCTGCATTGTTACGGAAAATATAATTGTTTAAATGTTTTCAAAATCGTATTAAGCTTGAAGTCTACTTGGAAATAAATATTAGCGAAATTTTTCCATTATTAATTCATATCTTTACTTTAGGCCCTAAATAACCTAATAAAAAATAGTCCGTAATCGAAATAATCACATGATTACGATTTTTTGAAATGCTTATATCTCTGAAATATTTGAAATCAAGCACATATTCCATGAACATTTTCGACTCGTAATTTAGTCGGGTATCCACCCATAACATATTGTGCACTAGGTCTGTTACAACCTATATAAGTGATATAATTTCCGTAATTTAATTTTAGAATAAAATAATTAAAATTAGATTTCGAGAAAAAACTGCCATATCTACGTCCACGCTTTATATTGACATTTTTACTGCCGCATAAAATGGAGAAATTTTCCAAACATAATAAAAAATCTGACTTGAATCACATTTTTTATCGTGCTGTGTTGTATTCTATTGTTTCTTTTATTTGCATCTTTTATATCACTTTTAAACCTGGATATACATATTTGCAAGCGTAGGTTGATTTTTATATTGGAAACAGAAATCAAATTGCCATTCCATACACATGTCTGGAATAATTCCGTATCGATTCTTGCCGCTGTGTCCATTTCACAACCCCTGTAACTGTATCGTTTTGTAATAAACCAGATATACCGAACACCTGCCGTTCAAAATATAAACATTACAATAATATTTTAAGACCCGAGACCAACTTTGTGAAAGGGTACCGTACCTACATCTGAACAAATAAAATTGTTTAAGTATTATAAAATAAATAGGAAATATTTTTTTCTATAAATATTTTTTTATTTGTTTTTTTTTCATGGTGTGGATTAGTGGACTTTTAAGCTAGGAGAAAAAAGATAATATAAACTGACGTAGACCCCCGGGGGTTGATATAGACCACTTTGGGAATCACTGGTCTATACAAATTATAGCACATAATGGTGTAACTATGCCAATGCAGTGCATTTGGGCCTAAAAAGTTCACATCCGACAAAACCATTAGATATTTTGCTAGCATCAATAAGCGTTAATAATAATCCACAACACGAAAGCGCATAATAACATTTTAAAAAATCATTTCTCAAACATTATCGATGTATACAGCAGCATTAACTCACTATGTTAGGTTAGGGACCAGACTATAGTCACAAAGTAAAAATCGCCTTAAAGCAAGTTTTAAATAAATTGCAAGTGTCTCCTAGGGTAAATATAAATCTTATATAAAATTCTTATGTTGGGGGCCTTTTTTTCTATTTTGTTTTGGGGCCCAATTTTCGTAGTTACGCCACTGATAGCACATCACATTGGGTACACTGTTTAATAATAATTACTTGGAGGCACATGTCGAAACCTAGTCGGAACACGTGTCTCAGTTCTACAGGAATATCATGCACATCGACTCTCAATCATATGCCTGAGATATATTCTCCAATTGACGTGCTTGCGGTGTAGTAGTTACGATACTCGCCTAGTGATCTAGTGGTTCGAATCTCGTTCCAGGATGCCATCAATTTACTCCTATTTACATAACACAAGCGTTTAGCTCGGTTTGAAAATAGTAAGAATATTGATGTGACACGTATTTCTTGTAAGCATCTCTATTTAGAAAAAATCCTCGATGCTTTAATAGAAGGAAAAACAGTACGTAGTGGTAGTCCACGTCGAAGGAAGGAGAAGAAATTGAATATCCCAACCTATTGAACCTACCAAGTGATAAAAGCAATTTGGGACATGCGGGATACCGAGATAAGTAGAGGATACCGAGATAAATAAAGACAAGAGGGCGGGAGTTCATTAAGATCGCGATGATCCTCAGTCGTGAAGGATCGACGGGGAGAAATTGTTAAAGTAGTATGGAGTAAATAAAAAAATATTCTACGTTAAATTATTGATAACCATTTTTATAGACAGTTTTTGATTTTCGTACATTCGACTTTCACACTAAAAACATTTTTTTATATTGTGCACCATTATTTTGAACTTAAAACACTGAATTAGTATTTTCAAATTGTTGACATCGATTCAGTCACTTACAAGAGGCAAATATTTCACAAATGACGAACTCAAACTGAAAACGAAGATTCCAATTTGAAGACATTGACAGTGAAAAATATAAAGTAAACCTTTTCCAACCTCGATAAGGGGGTCCAACTTTAGAGCGACAAACAGCAGCTATACTTGAATAGAATCTTTAAATATTTATAATTTGAATATGTTTTGTTTTTTTTTATAAATATTTACAGAAATTTTAACTGAGTCAAAAAAATTTATTAAGGACATCCAAATACTATTCTATAAAAAAGTATGAAATTGTAAAAATATTAAATGAATTATACTAATCAAAACGATGTGATGATTTTTATATATGAGGAATGCAATAGGCAGTATTTCCGAAAATTGTACAGCACTTTCTTGACTGCTTTACGAGATTATTGTCCGTGTTAAATTGTCTGCAAAAAACTCAATTTACCAAATTAAAAAACCTGTATTCACATCAAAATATTTGGAGAAATTTATTTTTCAAAAATTATAAGCCACATAAGAATTTCTTCATATTTGGAGATTATTAAATCATTAATAGAAAAATATTATAAATATATTACATGTATTCTATTATGTACTCCAATGACCACTTACATAATAACTGGATATTTAATTAACATTAATATATTTTAGGCTTTAGTCTTAATATTAAAATCATTAATGTATGGAGGCTCTACTTAGTGTGTTGATTTATGACGCTTTTAATAACAACAAAAAGTAAAAGGAAAGTTAAGCTGGTTGTGATAAAAAATGAAAAGTTTTAATATTTTTCAATATTTTATTCAATATCATAGAAAGCTTTTAAAAGGTTACACAGCTTCTGAGTTATCTTTGAAAGAGGATTACCTATAAAAGACTTTTAAATTTTATTTCTGGCTCTTCGCGCAAGTCTTGTAAATCTGAAGCAGTTTTCTTCCGATTTACCGGAAGCAATCAACTTTTATTTCTCAGAGACCAACTACATCCCTGATCAATTAATTCTCGATACTTTTCTGATACTGATACTTCTCCTTACGTGGAGTGGATATTCCGTAGATATATTTGAAATAATTTCAATTTCGATGCATTTTATTTGTTAATTTGTAATATACTCGTATACAAGAATCCAAACGGCTTTGCAATTATCAATGTTCAATTAATTAATGCATTTCGCATAATAATCAGTATTTGTGTGAAAGAGATATCACATTAAATGCACAATATATACGTGAAAGAGAGGACAAACATGACTTTGATCATACAAACTGAATGGCATTATACAAATGATCATACAAATTTTACAAATACACATAATATTACAAAATGTTTCATTACGGAATATTATAATTGAATTCTACGTTCATTAAAACCATTATACGTTAACAACATAATAATCAATTGTAAAAGTTCATTTTTAAAATTAAAAAGACAAGGTTATTAATTCAAAATGTTGATATTATAATAAATCTTAGAAATGGTTTTATGTAAAACAGATGTGAGTGAAATTGTAGACGTACTCGCGTAATATTTAGATAATATTTGAATTTCTTTATAGTGGGATCCAACAGAGGTACAATGGTGTACATACCTATGTATAAATATATATATATATATATATATACATACACAACATATATATTGTGTATGTAAACGCCTTCGATCGCTAGTTCCCAGATTTCCGATTAATAATAAGTACATATATGATACATGAACTGCACTAACCTGTTAACTTTGCTGTCGTTAGGCTGGCTGAAGCGCGCACTGGTGATTTTAGGACTGCCGGACTGGTCGAAGCACCGGAGATAATGATAATCATGCCTTCGTTCCGTCTTTTCCGATTCCGACAATAGGCGGCAATAATCACGCACACACATACACATTATTATAAACCAGGAAACCTAGTAGTGCCATGGAACTAGCGTCTCTTCTAGGTTAGATCGCGTTCTTTGTACACGTTACACGTTTGACGACGTTATTTGTAAGTCAGACGTTTCGGCACGGTAACATGTACCATTGTCAAGGCGTTGCCTCATAAAATTACGGTACAACCGTATTTTTTCGCAGGAGACAAATATGCATATATTACTGTAATAATGAAAACACCAAAGGGGGCCGTTTCATACAGTCAGTAATTCAAACCTCTCCTACAATACTAATTGCGTCCTTCCATCTACTTCTTCTTCTTCAGGTATTCCTATCTCGAGCGAAATTTCTCCAGTTCGAAATCCGAAATCTGCCTGCATCTTTATTTACTGTAACCACCCATTTTGGTTAGTCTTATAATTCTTACTTTTCACAATGACTTAAATGGTCGCCAGCCCATTTTAGTCACCTCTTACTTATCAAAATCGACTTTAAAAGATCTTAACCTCTGGAAACGACCTCGTCAAGTTGTACATCATTATGACTTCTTCTAACTATGCACATATTATGTATCAGATATTATTTTAACCAATATAAATGAAAAGAAATTAGATAAATCAATTAGAAAGAAATAAAAATAAAAATATTTGGTTACCACCAGGATACGAACACGGAACTTTTCTATGCCGAAGAACTGCGAGACCACTTTCGCTGTAGTTTCGAAAAATATGGGACTTTTAAATATTGGCTTTTTTGTCTGAATTAATTCATCTAATTTGTTTTACATGTTTTAAAACTGTATCCTAAAATTGATATCTTTACAATTAAAATATATTTTTATTAAAAATATATATAAATTATACGTATATCAAGTAATCCTAAAATTTGTTATGCATATCTTCCACTTTTTCACAATTACTTACTTATCTTTGTTGTATTTTTAATTGCTTTTCCATAGTGAGCTTTCCTCAATTTGCTGTTATTTCAATATATATATATATATATAATATAGGCATATACACGCTTAAATATGTCCTTAGATGATGCGTATGCATGCGTAAAAATTCAAAAAAAAATTATCATATTAAAAGATGGCTGGAAAAACATGTCTCAAGCTTGAAAAAATACTTCTCGGATCCGGCAAACAAGATGGCCGTAATAAACATCAAAGGAATATTTTCCTGGAAACATCCACATATTTCACTTACTTCGCTCAAATTTTAAATATTGAGTCGCAATACGCAAAAGACACAGAACAGTTTGCGTGCGTTTTTTTTTATTCTCGCTCGACTCCAACTTGATTACCTCGTTCGGTCCCCCCCACTCTTTTCTCACTCGCTTAATCTGCGCACGATAAAAGGGCGCACTTTTGAGCAGAAAAATCGCTATTTATTTTTCATTTACCCGCTGACTCCCGCGAAAGTGGAAGATTATAAAAAAGCTGATTAAAATTATCGATATGGCGTATTATCCCCCGGTGTTCCCCAACACGCTCGGCATTCGCGTTTTTTTAAATCAAATAAATAAACAGTGTCGAAAAAGATATCACTATAGCATATGCGAGGGGTGCAAAGGCATGAATTTAGAATACGGTGATTTCTCGGATTTTTACAAAAAATATTATTTCCTATAGAATTGAGTGCCCCAATTACAAATATTATATATTTAACATTAACATTGATTACAAACATTTATTACGTTTTAACTGCTACTGGGGAGATTGAAATTCACCCAAATGACGAACATGACGACAATGACATTTGACGTTTAACATAAGAACGTGACGTAAAATGCGAGATGGTGAATCTCTGAGACATAGTGTGTAGTGATGAGCTCAAAATCATAAACTGTGATTCAATCACTGATATCTTTGAGTCACAATCACTATCAGTGATTGAATATCTGAGAATATCGTGATTCGTGAATCATTTTTTAATTGTTTTTATATTTGACCGTCATTCAGCGCATGTGTACACAGGCACTACGAAAAAAGCATAAATGTTTAAGTTTATTGACTTCAAACTGTGTATACCTGCTGAACAATTGAATTATGATTTTCTAATGAGCACTCTTAATTTAACTAACTTGTCGTCTAGAAGAACTTCAAGTGATTTATTACTTTTATTTAAAATAGTAAATGGCATACTGGATGCCCCTAATTTAACTGAACTGATTGTATACTACGTTCCTTCGCGGAATACCAGGTCATCGGTGCATTTCCATGTAAATTCATCATTTACTAATTTTTATAGGAATACACCCACACAAAGACTTCACAGGCTTGGGAACGATTTTGGTCTTGTAGATATATTTCGATATTCTATGTTTAAATATAAGTGTGATGTTTTTGATGCTGTTCCGAGTCAAAGATACAACTAATTTTGATACTCATACCTAAAATTGATTATTTTTTCTGTCATGAACCTTTATTTTTTATAGTTTGTATTGCTTATTTTTTAATTTCTATTTTTTCTCTTCTATTTTTATATATATATATTCCATGCTACTTGTGTAGCTGCTCATGTGTTTTTTTTATTTTGTTTTATACCAAACCTATTTGTAAACACAAGGGCGTTAATAAACTTTAAAAGAATTATAGACTTTTAAGAGAAGCGTAGTACGAAAAATTTATGAATTTGAATTGAATTGAATTGAAATTTATGCATAAATATATATATATATATTTATGCTCTAATATAAACAATATCAAAATGTTCTTATATACTACAATCTTTCACATATTTCCTTAGTTTTATTTTGAATATATTTGGTTTCTCCTTCATTTTTATATCGTCTGGCATTTCATTAAAAATCTTCATCGCACTGTACATCATCGATTTCTGATATTTAGCCTTCTTCCTGAATGGCAGTCTATCTTGTTTATCTTGTACTCTTGTATGATGTTTGTGGTCACGTTGATTTGCATCAATTTATCTTATAAATTCTGCCATTATTTTCTTATTGAGGGTTTTATAAATAAACTCCATAATATTGAAATATATTTTCTGCTTAAACGTCATCATATCAAGATCTTTCAGCATTGCACTGATCTGAGTACATCTATTTATTCTGAGTATTATTCTCAAAGCTTTATTTTGCAGCATTGACAATTGTTGCAGATCAGTCTCGATTGTTTCGAGTCAAAGATCACGTTCATGGACACAACCCATAATAACGTCCGTACATAATAATTTTGTGTTATTGGATGGATTTAAAAAATATATATTTCTCAGTATTTTAATAATGCTCATTTTTTGCTCGTACACAGTGCGATTTGAAAAACTCAGCTTTCGAAACATTTACAATTACGAAATTCAAAATACATTTACGTGATGCAAAACAGGCCTTTGGGGCAAGTCTCGCAATTACATTAAGTCTCATAGTTGTTGTGTAAAAATATAATATCTTTTTAAATACTTGCAACCGGATAAATTATTTTTCATTACTGAAATCAATAAAAAACTTTTTTTTTTTGTAAAAATACCATATTTTCAATATTAGTGGGTGCAAATACAAAACTGGATCTTTGAAATTCATGGTTGTAGAGAGTCTTCAATCTATGCGTGCTCTCAGTATTTACATACGAAACCGAGATGTCGATGTGTCGATGTCATATTCAAAATTAAATTACCTGATGAAAAGAACTATGCTAGAAATACTTCTAAGACATCGAATACATATGCAACGTAATTGATCAAAAATCAGGTACAATTACGTTACACTTTTATTTTGTTGATTGACAAGAGACTTTCGCATTTGCACGTATCGTACGTAAGCAATCGCACGCTTCATATTTTAATTAAACCACTAAAAAAAAAATATTATTTTTAAATAAAACTACTTCCCTTTCCATTTCAGCCTCACACCATCATATTTAATCATCGCATAGACTTGTGTGACATTTCTTCCCAAAAACATTGAAACTCTGACATTTGAACATTTTCATGACATTCAACTATTTATTTTTTTAATAAAAAAAAAAGTTTAATTTGTTTGCCTTCAATTCTCTCCACATTCAGACTGATGCACTGTCTGCAAATTTAATAATAATGGAAATTATATTATTACTGTATTACATATCGCTGTATGTTAAAGCCAAATACGAGTAAATGTAATAAATTTAATTCACGTTTTGTTAGAATCGCAATTTTTCAGAAAATATCCATCCTTGATAACAAATTTTTCTCAGTACTGGCTACACGTCCTGGTGGTGGCTCTGGTTTTTATAAAAATAGTTTTTTTGAATTTTTTCATTTTGATGTGTTTATTTTTATTTTTTTGTCAATATAAAGAATATAAATATACAAAAGCGCCGAGTATGCTTATGGGGTACACATCTATTTTAAATACGGTAATATCGACACACTTCACATCACCGGCCATGGACTTAAACGTCTGACTTTCTCCCTGTGCTACGAGTTTTTTTTTACTTTTTGTTTTATTAGCCAAGTTACAAACCGATTTATTTGAGCTAAACGCCGATAAACGCCTGGTAGCTAGACCCCGAACTTGCTCAAATGTATTACTTAACACAACAGTTAAAACTGGTTTTTTTCTCCATTTTATCTATTACGAAAATACTGTCCGTCACCGCTATCTAAGCCCAAGTCGATTGCTTTCTGCTATTGAAAAAATATTTTTACAAACTAAATATTTTATTTTGTTGTTCATCTAATGTTTAATGTAAAAAATAATAGCAGATTATAAGATATGAAAAATTTGTTTGTGTCGGCAGTAATTAATTTCATTTATCTTATTGTTCATATTATCTTACTTCTGTTTTCAATTTTATGTATTGTTTTATATCCATTAATAATAAGGAAGACAGACATTATGGCTGATGTCATAAAAATATTCAAAATTGACGCCTGTGACCCGAGCATTTTTAAATGTTCCTTTGTATATTTCTTTTATTTTCTTCTTTCCATTTGTAATTTGAAATAAAAATGTTACGCCCCAAAGGCGGGAAGTACGTAGAAAAGGCCGATCGCAATTAGGGCTTAAAACGAGTCGCTCTGAAGGGAAAAACGAATTTTTATTTCTCGTCGGTGAAAAATGTCGCGCCGGGCCATTAAGTTGATGAGTTTATTTCTGCCTTGGCCCCCGCCTCCCCCCTGTTCCCCGGCCTCGTCCTCTTCAAGATTCTCGAGATAAACTTTTGGGTGCAATCAACAGTTTTTGATTTTGATACTATTTCCTCTTCTTTTAACGTACAATATATAATAATAAACATTTAAATAAAATTTCCCTAATTGATGTATATATTTTCATTAAAATCAATAAAACTTAACAAGATAAGAAAATATTAATTTCTCTAATAAATTCCTTTACAATATATTTTATGATTAAACAAGATAATTTTATTAAAACTAAATTCTCCCTTTGATTTACACATACACATTCTATTACATATACATGTGTGTATGTATATATATATGCAACTAACGTCACTTTTGGATGGGATCGCGCTCTTTCGGCACGGTAACACGTGTCATTTTCAAGGCGTTGTCTCAAAAAATTACGGTAAAATCGTATTTTTTCGCAGGAGATATAAATACACACACACATTTGTATATATATATATATATACATTTATTTCTTCTGCATTTTTATTTTAATAATTTCTTACTTAAATTTATTTATGTTATTACTTTTACCTAATATTAGAAACAACAATAAATCAATATAGATTAAAATTTGTGTACTGATATAAAATCAAAACATTGTTAATAACAACATTTATATTCCTTACACCAATAGGCTTAAAATCATTAATAAATTTACTGTATGTGTTGTACTTATTTATTTTGTAATGCATATATATATATATTACTCAGCGCTTAAATTAATTATTTTATCAATAAACGCCAATTTATTGACACTAAGCTGAACTAAACAAATATGTTTTTAATAACGATTCGATAACTTACATAAGACGAACGGTTTATCAGTTTAACCTAATTTTTCTTTTTCTATTTGTAAGGTTCCAAGAGATTTATTAGCAACGCACAACTTATACAGAAATTCCAACCCTTATTTCTTTCTTTCTTATATTTCCCACATCTAATGTAATTACCGAAAAGTACGGTTTATCCTATTTTTGAAGGTTTTTATCGAGACCTTTTAGTTTGCTCGAAAAGGGAAACGAACGATACATTTAGGTTTTATTTTACTTACAGAATTTTCATCATACTTTTAATTTCGATTATTGTGCCGTGCCATAAAACGGTTCTTGAAAATTACTTCTGGAAGATAAGGTTAAATGGATTGAGTCTTTGTGATTATTTCATTAAAATGCTGAAAACATTGATAAATTCTTTATATTTATACGTTAAATCAGACTTGCTGAGATGAATATGTATTTTTAAAATAAAAACTATAATAAATATATAGAAAAATATTTATTTTTGCATTTTATTTATTAAATTAAAATAATAGCAGATTGTTCATCAAGTACTAAAACAGCATACAGGGTAATATTATATGAAACCGCCTTGTGGAATCTTTGTAACCTCTAACCTCGAAACTATTTCTCAAACATGTACTGATTTATATTGATTTTACATTGAATAATTTGTTTGCATTTACAGGTGTCCGGAGCTCAATGCGTGTATATCGGCTACACTTTGGTGTGACGGAGTTAACCACTGCCCCTCCAGTTTCGATGAAGAGGACTCGAACTGCGCATTTCAGTTCGGAATACCATTTCTGTACATCCTTATCGGAGCTGGCGCTTTTTGTCTCCTCATAATCCCCATAATCTTCACGATGTGCATCAGGTTCTGCCAACACAAACATAGAGAGAAGAAGAAGATCAAAGCCCAGATGGAAGCCAACTCCAGCGCAAATAACCACCTCCACGTGAACCACATGCACTCGAACGGAACGGGAATAGGACGCTACCCGATCCCTACCGCCGACACGTACGTGTCCAATGAGCCTAATTACGGCACGTCACAGAAATACGCCACTATAGACAAGTACAGTATGGGATCAAAGTATTCTACGGCCGAGAGATACGGCCTCAATGACGCGAGGTACAACATGGCGGACAACAGATACGACCCCCACACGGATGATAGGTACATGAAGGATACGCCGGATCTCAGATACGGGGGCACCCTGGGTAGGTACGGAACACATCACAACAATACGGGATCTAGATACGGCAGCTCAAAAGGGGTGTACGTCCCGTCGACGGAAGATATGTACATAGAAGGGAAAGACAGTTTTTGTTGACAAGAACTTGAACTGGTGGAAACCACCGTGTAGCGCGGCGGATCTGATGTGTTACTACATGTGTTACGTTAATGTGTTCGTTTGTTCGCTCGTCTGTGCGCGGTTTCCACATTTACGACTATTTATATAAAATCGACTGATTTATATATTAAAGAGATAATGTACTTTTTAATAAAAATAATTGTGTACTGTTTTTATAAAAATAAGATTCATAATAAAATGTTTCACTTAAAAATATAAAATAAATAAACGCTCGAGCGTGTGATTCTCTGGATAGAAGGCAATATTGAGTGTACATTTATACGTTTCAACATTTGTAAGTACTTTTTGTACAGTATTTTTATCAGTGCTTCAGTAAATGAAATGTTTCAACTTCAGAAAGTGAAATGTACATTTTTTGTAATTAATTACTTGTAATGAAATATGAAATGTTGTGAATAGATAATAAATTTCGTAAACACCGTGGATATCAAAATGTATCCAATTGACTCACAGGGGGTACTTTAAATAAGGTTTTTATTCGGTTTAGTTTTGTTTTGTATTTCGCACATTCCAACATCACATTATTCTTAGATTCAAAAAATATATAAAATATTTAGGCGATTTTTGTCATTTCATTTAAATATAATATTTCGTTTTCACTAAAATATCACATCCGTGTACATAAAAAATACGAATAATAATAAATATACAATCATACCTGTAAGTTTTAACTTGTATGTCTATAATTTAATTGCTTTTACTATACATACTTATGTATCATTACACGAATGAAACATGTATACAGTATATTATATACGTTCACTTGTAAATATTCAATTAATGTTTGACAATTATTTGAAAACCAGAGTTTGTTTATTTTTACAAAATATTAATGAAACAAACGTGTAGTACCAAATAATATGTAATCAATTAATGTAATGTAAAATAATTTTTATGTCTAAGAATCATCTTATGGTGAAACCGAAACCTACTCGGTGATGTTTTATTTTTGTTTTAATCAATTATAATAAATTAACCAACCTTAAATTAACTGTTTTATTTCTACCATCAAGTCGTAACTGACCTGCAATTGTGCTATATCCCAGCATTTGATACAAGTCCTGCAACAACAATGTATATCGGTTTTGGGTACTTCTGAGATATAAATTCCACAACGTTGTATATGTTCTTGGGCATCAAATGGTATATTAATCAATTATAAAAAATAAAATATTTATAAACACATGTCTAAGTGAGCTTTTCTGCAACAGCACCGTATATCATCCAAGATGGCCGACATTTTTAAAACCGATATACACTGTTGTTACAGGAGCAGTCTCATTTTTACATAATAATTTGTAGGGATATTATACATAGAATTTTTTTTGATAAATATAATAATAAAGTTGTTTTGACATCGAATTATTATTATTTTTATCAAGACCTCATTTTATTTTCTTAACTTAATAGTGTAATGAATTTTTGTATATCAATGATCACCGTGTGATGCTAGAAAGAATCGAAATATAAGACTTCATCACTTCAAGGTGACATGTATCAGTAGCATGAGAGATCATTTCTATGACAATTGGAAGGACATCACCCACACACTCAGCCAGATTACAATAATATTTTTATAGAAAAAATTTCATTTTGTTTTTATTATTTTGATTCATGAAGTGATCGTAAATGTGATTTAAAACATTCGAAACTCAACGTTTAGAATTGTGGCATACAAATCACACATATACGAACAACATCAATAACAGCCGTCATCATCACACAACAGACAACTTACAAATTTCGACATGTAACACGACGGCCATTTTCTTCCAAAACTGTTTAAATTAAGGTAGATATAATATTATCCGTTTATTTATACGATAAACTAGTTTGAATCGAGAGATGTAATAGAACAAACGCTTTGTTTAATACCACTATTTATTGATACATTAACATGTTTCAAGACATATGGTTCCTTCTTCTGGAAACAATGTATACTAAAATTAAAAATGCAATCATTGAAAAAAACTAAACTATAAAAATAAAAATGGTAGGTAATTAATTAGAAACTACTGTGAAAACAAATTTAAAAGTTGACGTTTTGCAAAAAGGATTTGTTTATTTCTAAAATTTCAAATTTATCTATCTGTAAACCCTTAGTATTTGTATGTAAAATTTCTAAATCCTTGTCAAAAGAATGGTTTGTTCCCAAAAGATGATTGGCGAATTCAGAATAGTTATTGTTATTTAGACATCAGTGACAAAAAATGCTCCTTAATTCTAATATCTATTCTATATTTTAATTCTAATAATATGTTGCCATACGGTAATTTTACAAATATTGATAAAAATTTAATCAGAAACTATATCGGATTGAAAGTTTGGACATGAAAATAATGTGGGTCATAGGGAGTAAAAGTGAGATTAATACAAACATTTAGTGATATTTTATTACAGTGAACATACGTTGACAATATGATATGTTGTACGTCACATACTCTTCGATAGATTTGAAGTGAAATACATTTATTCTTATATGTAATAAATTTTTGCATTTATTTGTTCTAATTTTTCACAAGACCTTGCGCAAGGACTATAGGATACAATACAAATTGTTTCCTTTAATGTTCACCTATTAATTTATCGGTATAGAGTCACTAATCATAGCCACACGCATAGCGACCACAGCATTGCCGTCCATAGTATTAACGGCACTGCTAGTACGTAAATAAACGGAGAAATATTAACGTCTGTAAATTAAAAATTGTATATTTTGTTTTTTATATAAAATAACTGTCCCAATTAAAATTTATACAAATCTTTAGAATTGTTCTACCATTAAAGACGACATAACATTTTTATCTAATAATATAATGATCCTTTTATTTATTAGACAAAACAAAATATTTATTTTTCACTAAATAAAAATCATTAATTAAAAACATAATAATGCTAATCAGTGTTATAATACACATATTTTTGTTAATTAAAATATTTTGTTTTATAAATTGGGTAAAAGAAAAAATTACATGTAAAATTTGTCGCCGGTAGATAAACCTAAAAATTAAACAGAATGAATAAGGAACATTTATGACGTTTAGGAATATTTTTATTTGTTATATGATTTACGTATATCTTCTTATGTAAAGGACATCATAAAAATGAATTTTTTAGTACAGTAGTAATTAAAAAAAAAAGAAAAAAATGAATCATGGCGGATCGAAAAAAAGAAATGATAATGTTATTTTATACCAAATGAATAATATTTAAGGAAAAATCAAAATTCAATTTACAAATAATGATAATGGGGATTGTTTTTCGAGGAAACCAAAAGTTCTCTCCTCTTGAGTATTATACCCAAATCAATGTCGTATTTGATAAACTAAAACTTGTTATACATTTTGTTACTTTAGCTTATTCAACACATTCATCACAAAATAATCATTTAATAATGTTTGTTAAAATTATGTTATGTTTTCAAACTTTTGTAAAGTAGTTGATAATTACGCTTTATTTTTTAATTATGCAAATTTTCCGAAAATTTTACAAGCCAACTGAAAGGTAAGAAATAAGAATATCTTAAATAAGATTTTTTTTAGCTATTTTGGATTTTTTTTTTTAATTTCATAAATTAACATTAAACATTAGGATTCAAAAATTTTAGAACATACCCTAAAATCCTATAAATGAATTAAATCATTATACCTACTGGCAATATATTATTTTTCTTAATAGAGCCACAATTCGTCATCCATCTTTCAAAGAGATCCATGTTTGTTGATTTTACAGCTGACGATATATGATAGTAACAAATTTTATGAAATTTTTCACTGCTGAAAAGTAATAAAAATAATAATTTTACCGATTCTACGAATATTTTTTGATTTAAAGATAGTGTAAGATGTATTTAATCCATAAATATATTTTTATTTTATTTAATAATTCCGGTATTTATAAACTTAACTGTAAGCATTATACTGCTTTCTATATTAGTAAAACAAGTCAAAATTTTACAATAAGAGTCAAAGAGCATTTAAGATAACAGTAAAGGTTCTTCAGAATTTTCCAATCATTTATTAGAATATGATCATACTGCTGATATAAAATTGGAATTATCTGTTTTACATACAAACAATATTGATCTTAAATTGAATAATTTAGAATCACCATAAATAAATAAAGCGTGTAAAATTAACCAAAATATTTTAAGTAACCAACTAAATTTAACCACAATTCTATCCTAAAAAAAAGTTT
This sequence comes from Eubasilissa splendida, assembly GCA_031772225.1. Taxonomy (NCBI): domain Eukaryota; kingdom Metazoa; phylum Arthropoda; class Insecta; order Trichoptera; family Phryganeidae; genus Eubasilissa; species Eubasilissa splendida. Next base: position 12,837,012 of record CM062855.1, on the reverse strand, counting down.
TTACAATTATTTTGTATCATTAAGTCATTTTTCATATCAATAATCATCGCAACAAGGCATTTAAAAACATTAGAACTCTTTGAAAATATGGTTTTAGTTAGTTTATTTGACATCCTGATGAAGGAAATAGTAATTTCCGAAACCGGTCGGTGTATTAAATTTAACTCATAAAAGTTGTCATGAAGAAAGTTATAAATTTTCATTTTGTACACACTGGCGATTTTCTCCATTTTAATAAGAGTATATTAAATTTTATTGGATTAAAAATGTATCTAAAACTAATGACAACTCCTGAATAACCAATCGGTAGTATCATTCAGAACCTTCCAAATCGATATTGGAAAATGTGTTTGCTGATCCACCCTACTCGCGCAGCTCTCGTTACAAACCGGCAGCATCATTACAATGGGATCATTTTCCTTTGTCTGCTTTTCCAATGTGCGCCTACATCCCTTAATGCTTTCATTTCGGTTCATACAGGGTATCATCACAAAAGTACAACGTATCATAAAAATGTTCAAATACGCGGCTGCGTTTTAGCAGTACATATATCGAAACAAATGGATCCTTTTACTCTGCGCGTGCTAATTTTCTATCTCTATGCTTTATACCACTATAAATGCAGCTGAGTTTCATTTTACTTTCACCACTACTTTGGTTAAAACTTTCCTTCAGCCATTATAATAATAATAATAATACACCAATAATTTAGTTTTCAACCAAATTACGTGATTGTAGTATTTACGTAAGTTATAAAACCTAATTAAATAAAAATCTTCTAAATAACTAATCATCAGACTTTGTTGCAGTGATAAATCACAAATTAAGTCGTCCTTTTCGAACATGTATGATGAAAAAAAATATATTGCAGGGTTTTTTGAAAATTCTAAAGAAAAGATAGTACTATAAAAATTCTACTAGATATTTGATTTGGAAGCAGAAGCTGTGTGGTATCATGGAGAGTTTATTTCCACATTTAGAAGAGTGTATCAATGAACGAACTGATGATAATTTATCCTTATTTCATAAAGAACATTTTTGATTTTTTTATACATATTTTTATGATCAAGTCATCGTGATGGGCTGGCGACGTTGTGAGAAATAATAACTCTCCTGACGGTTTTCTAAACCCGGCCATATTTGAACGACCACATAGATCACCCTAAAACAAGAATGAGCGAATACAGTAGATATAGAAGATGCAGATAAATTGCAGGTTTTTGACTGGACAGATTTGGCTCGAGACAGGAATACCGGAAGAACATTTGTGCAGTCGACGTTGGACCTGGATGGTAATTATTGATTTTATGAAAAAAATTTCAAATTTTATAAAATTGTGAGATATCATTTTTGTAGCATCTCAGTGTTTACGAAAACTGCTGAGATGCTGCGAGCAATAATCTTCTACATTATGAAAACCATCTACCGAGCTGAGTCGAGCTAGGAGAGGGGGGGATAAAGAAGTGTATTGAAAAGAGGGGATAATCGTAAATGAAAGGTCTAATCAAGGAGTACGGAAGAAAAAAACATAAGGAACCGCTGTACCCAATCGCTCGCCGACGATAGTTCTACAGCTCCGCAACAAGAGACCGAGCGCCGCCGACTCGCTCCTCTTACTCTTCATACTTCGCGCATCGCTATTTTCTGTTTTCTTATTTTACTATCTCTGACTACAATAAACAATTCGATACCAACCGCGCGCTTTATTTCATCACCAAAAACCTCCACAAACATACATTGGGTTATTTTTGAAGAACAACTCACTTTTTCAATCCACTGCACTCCCTCTTATTTTCCCACTCCGTCCCTGATATCTCCCTCTACTTCTAGTTTCACATTTCCCTTCTGGCTTGCACTGCCCTACCCCTCTTCATTATCGTTCTCAATACCCTGCATTTAGTTTAATTTTTAAAACTTATAAAATATTAACCATAAAATAGTTGAATTATTTTTACTATCCTCAAGCCAGACTGTGTTTTGAAATAATGTTTTTTTATTTTAATTAAGATTATAGCTGCCAGATTTGGGGAGAGAATTTATGACCTTTGACCATAGGCAGAAGATGTACTCGGGCATGCAAACTAATATAATCCACGGTATTTAAAGTTTTTTCGATACTGATACTATCTTTTAAAACCTCGTAACTCAGAAAACATTCACTCTTGACACTCCCGAAACCTGAAATCATTGCGTTACGGTCAATTAAAAAAAAAAAATATTAAGTATTAGTAATACGGAATTGTTTATTTATCTCTTACAATATACAAGATGTCCCAAAAGTCTTTTTCATAATAAAAAATTTAAATAAAATAATGAATTGGTTTAATAAAAGAATGTTTAATTTGCATTTAATTACAGTCCCTGGGAATTTATTTCTTAAAAATGATGTTTTTTAAATGTGATTCGTTATTTCACTGGAACTCTTCTAAACGGGAGGCAAAATTCTCACGTATTCTCCGTGATCGTTGTCATTTTAGGATTGCCACTGTATATTTTTGATTCAAGGTAAATTCATAGGAAAAAGTGCATTGGTGTTCCATAGCCACTGAATTCCTTAGGCTAGCGATTGGCTTAGCCCCCCCCCCCAACCCTCACCCGTACGTTGCGTTGGTGCAGCGAATAAAACAAAATTCACTTTGTTCAAAATAAATTCACTTTTGGTACTCACTGTATTATGCTAATGGAAATGGTACATTAGCATAATACAGTGAGTAATAAAGTGAAACCTATATATATAATATGTTTTCTTCTTCTTAAGGGACATTTGCTTGTCGCTCTAGCTCTCTTCATCGATCTCTATCTGCGCCAAATAATTTTCTTAATAAATAGACAAGCTTTTAAATATCTATCTACTCCTAATTTAAATAATCACAACTAAACTTTGGGTTATTGTTGCTACTATAATTTTGAAAAATACAGTCTCTCTGACCATCGAGTGTAGTGCAAAGTTTAGTTGTGAAAATTGAAATAATCATGTTACACCGCAAAGTAACCGCCATGTCAATTAACGATATCCCTCTACACAGCTTTAGAAAAAAAAATAAGACGCGGTCAATTCTAAACTCTGTCAAAGCAATCGGGCCACTTTCATACAGACATTCATAATTATCGCATTCTAAAAAATCTGTGCAGAATGCAAAAACTCAATTTTAAAATATAAAATAACCTTTGGGTTGATGCGACAGTTGTTGCCGTTGTAACAGTACCGAAATGGTTTAAATGATTGTTATTTATCTTGAAACCTATTATTTTGTTATTGCTTATAAAAGGGACCCCATCTATCTGATTTAGCCAGTTTCCTTACAACTTGTATCATGTAACAACCCCACAGATCAGTAAATGAATAGATATGAAATAAAGTGTATATATAAAAAAGGGGTTTGGAATATTCTACGTATATTCTTTGCGGAAACACAAATCCGTTAGTTTAGGACACATTTACTCTTCAAAAATTAAATCTTTGTGTAAACAAGACGTATTTTTTACATTCATGCATATAATATTGTCAGCTTTTAAATTTTAGGAGAACACATTCTTATTGTAAAGTTGTAATTATTCAGAACATAGGTCTGTGATATTTTAAATATGAATTAAATATATTAATTAGAAATATATACATATAAAATCAATTCTATCGAAAAATATTGTTGTTGCGCCACCGGGATTCGAACCTATTTTAATGTATTTTTCTAAGGTATTTGAGATTCTGTAAAATAAGGTAGATGGCTCTTTCAAATAATGGAACGATTAAATGTATTAATATCAAAAAGGTAACATATACGTTCGAAAATTGTCGCTGTAGCATAGTTGGATAATGCACCTTCCCCGGTTAGGAAAGAGATCCAGGTTCGAATCCCTGTGGCGCAACAACAATATTTTTCGATAGAATTGATTTTATATATATATCTTTCTAATTAATATATTTAATTCATATTTTAAATTTTCTTTCCAATCTAGTCATATTTTTAAAAAAGTCGCGGGGCTATTTGATTGCAAATTGGTAGCAAAGTGATCACGCAAGTGATACCAAAATTCAAATATTGAAACAAGGAATTTGCGTTAGTTCATGTCATTATATTTGATAGTCAGTACAACTTCAAAAAAATTTCATTGTAAAAATTTAAAAAAGGAAATAACGTGACAGCTGCGACTAAAAATATCGATGAAAGTGAATATAGTTAAAGTGTTTTAAAAGCTCAAATGAGTCGTATACGGTTTAGCAAATTTAGTTCGAGGAATTAATCACTGGAAGATGAATCCCGCTCTGGGCGTCCCATCGAAGTTGATGACGAACAACTCCGGGCCATGGTGGATGCAGACCCTCGACTGACTTCAAGAGAACTAGCAGTTATGGCTAATAATGAAAATAACATCATTGACTAAACAAACATTTTTTAATACAAATTAAATAAATCAACTAAAAATATATACAGAAAAAATGTATTTATCGAAAAAATATTTTGTTGCTACCTGGATACAAACCTGGACCTCTTACTATCCGGAGAAACGCGTTCACCATTTCGCTATAGCAATCGAATACATTTTCGACCAATCTATTATTCCATTTTTAAAAACAATCAACTTTAAATTGAGATGAATCTCAAATATCTTTGATTAAAACACGCTAGGAGACACCGGAATTAAAGAATTAATCAATTTTATTTAATTTGGATTAACTTTTATACAACTTACATATATATTTTTTTAAGAGAACACATTTTTGTTGTGAAGTTGCATTTTTAGAACATAGTTCTGTGGTATTTTAATACAAATTAAATATTTAGTTGCTATAGGAATATCCCGGTATAAATTTTTCTTATACATCTTTTAAGTTGATTAATTTAATTTGTATTAAAATACTTCAGAACTATGTTCTAAAAATACAACTTCAAAGCATGGATTCTCTTTAAAAAAATTTTTTTTTTAAAATACTTAATAACTTAAAGACTTCCAATTGTCAACAAAAAATTCAATTTGTAATATTATCCCTTATTCTAAAAAAAGCCAGTTCTGGATTCAGAATCACCACTAAATGATTCAAAAACTTCCTTCCCTCTGCCATGTGCAAAGAAGACAAATTTTGTGAGCCAAGTTCCGGACGCTGCTGACGGGGAGAAATCTCTCTAATTATTGCATGGGCTAGCCTAACATCGGATTTAGATCAGAGTGCCGGATCAGTTCCGGTCTACATTCATCAAGTTTTATTACGACACAGACCACTTCAAAGTGCCAGGAGTTATAAATGTCTGTGCAATTTGATAATTTTAGTTCACTCCAAATTTCACTAATTACTAAAGACAATGAAAGATATCAAACAAATTAAAAATAATTCTACATTTAAAAAAATACGATACATGTCTCATACTGTATCATACAACTACTGTACAAACTCTATATATAGATTATTGTATTTTGTTTTGGTATCTTCAAACATCGTCTGTGTTTCTTCGACTGGCACCCCTGGGATTTCTTGTTGATTAGTATTGGTCATTTATGCTGTGTGAATGTTGCCGCTTTCGGAGATTGAACGATCGCTGTCAAACCACGGTCGGACCTTAATTGCGGTCAGTACATTGTCCGATAAAGAGCTCTCAATAACCGGATAGACGGGAGTGCGCATTTCGGTCGGTCGAAATACTACCCACGATGCCAGAGAAATAGCCACTGCGAGTCAAGATTAGTGGTAGTGTTCATTCTGCATCGATGACCATATTATCAATAGGAAACCCGGGAACAACAGCTGACAAAGGCATTCACGGGAACAGTCTGAGTTTTATTTCAAGTTCAGCTTATTTTGTTTTGTGGAAATATTTCTAGCTCGTCGGTATCTAAAAAAGCGATAAATACCCAAAATAATGTTCTTACATGTTACGCACTTTTAAACCCACTTTTTAATAATATAGTTTTGTAATCCATTTTACCATATATTTTATAATATATTAATTTAAAATAATTTATTCTTATACCTTCCAAGCACAATGTTTTACGAGTTGTATAATACCATCAGTATTGAAACATCAAATTTCATTGGAGTTATTTTAAACACAGTTTCAACCCTCGGGGGGCGGTGTCACGAACCCTCTACATACCCTCTAGCAAATATTTCAGAGCATTTTTATATTACGAAGCGAGTATTCCCCGTGACACGTGTAAATCACGCTACTGGCGCGTCACTAACACGCGATACTGTTGAACTAGCTTTAGAACACTTTGCAAATGTTATAATTTTGCATTTTATCCTTGGAATTAATAATATGCTTGTTGGTGGATTCCAACTGTACCGAAGAATTTAACTGCATAATTTATACGACCAATTATTAAATTACTTGCATTCTACGTGAATGTATAATCCGACATTAGGATTTGTGTGACGAATATCGGTAAGTTGTATTTTTATATACATAAAAAATGATTTTTAATGGCCCGTGTCTACGGATGAGATTTCAAAGAGATTTTTTATACAAGACAATCTCTAAGGCATGGATTATGCCTCCATAAGATTCTTCGGCGAAAACGGCTTTTGTATTTCGCGGTATATGCACGAAGTCTCACATCATGTTTATTATACGTCGAATGTAATCTTTTAGCAGTTTCTTTCGCTTATTATTTTATACTTTGCTCTTTATTTTAAACATTTCTTACCACTTGTATATTTATTTTATGTCATTTTGTTGTCTCTTTGCTTTTTTCTTTTCACTGGGATGAAAACTGCCGGCAGTGGTGCTCCGAAGACTGGTAATATCGTTTTTCTTTTGTTTTATCCTTTTCCCTTTCTCGGGGGCGTGTTCCTTCTCTCCCTCGGCTCCTTGACCAAAGTAAAATACTGACAATTTGTTGACATTGTATAATCTTTGGAATCTTATATTATTATGTTGCTTACTTTGTGTTATTTTCATATTTTTTCATGTCTATTTCTGAAATATTTGTATACTATTTATATATTATATATTATGTATATTATATATATTATATATTTGTATTCTGAAATATTTTATTTGTCCTTTCCATTTATTTGTTTATTTTATTTTATTAATATAATCAATTGTAATGTTATATCTTAATAAATAAAGGTAGGAAACTATAAGGGTTTTTGAAATAGCAGCTGTTCGGCTCCGTCCCATCACATGTGCGAGATTAAGTTGCACAGCTGCCTATTAACATTTAAAAAATGCCAACCAGGCGGCGAATAAGTAGAATCATATAGGAGCCTTTGCTTATAAACAGTCCTGGGTAAGCGGCGGGTCCACCCTCACGTCAAATGCGTGTCTATAACCATGATGTTCCATGTTTCAGTTTGTTGAATTTTGATATCCAGCAGCTACGGATAAATATTTATATTTCAACGACTTCTGTCGAACGTCGTAACATGGGATTGAGTTTTTGTCTTTTTCTCCCAATCTCAAATAGTTCTTTGAAATTATCTTACGGATCTAAATCTTAATAACGGATACATAGTGTATATGGTACTGAGATTTATTTAATTAAATCCCCGAGAAGAAACTATTATTCAGTACCACAAGCTACCTGGCGATCTGTTTTATAACATAACATACATACAAATGAATAAATGTTTACTATTTTTTACTCTTCAGTGTTTCAACATAATATACTAGACACGTCTATAATTTTTAACACACTTCTCTTTAAAAAATAAAATAACTATTTTATAAATGGTGATGACATATTTTTTCAAATTTATTAAACAGTTAATTCCATACTAAAATGTCTAAAATCTAGGCATAGTAATGACCCGTTTCCACGGTGATCTCTCAATAAGAATTTGATGTATGAGAGTCAGTAAAAGTATGTATGTACCTACGTGGATGCGTTATTCTAATCTGAGAGCAAAACACACACGATAATGACCCATAGAAAGAACGCTTCGCACTGAACTCTTTACTGACATTTACCCGTATTCGAGACAAATCTCCGAGAGAAATCTCATCCGTGAGCACGGGCCATAATACTATCATTTTAAAGTAAATAATAAGGTATGTAAAAGTATGGTAACCTTAAGGCCGATTGGGTGATCAGTAGTAACTTTTTACTTTAGTAAAAATTGTTGTTGGATGTTGTGTTGGGTTGTTTGATCGTTGGTAAAATAATATTTACTTCTCGAAAGTATATACCGTAGTAAACTCATTTTTCTCTCCAATTTCCAAAAGTAAAAACGAGAATCGATAGTTAAATATGGCGGACTTTTCACAGCTGTTCTAAGTCATCTAACACAAATTTGCAGTATACGACAATTAATCATTCAATATCCCGCTATTTTAGTGATAAGAGTTCGTCATACATTAGCACATAATACAATAAAATTTCACCACCAAAGTGACAGATTTCGAACGCCTAGGTGAAAAAAACTATAGATAATTCCTGAAATAAATCATATTTCATGATTATTTGTCGGGCCTACAGATATCTCCATCAATGCTTTAACAATAGTGAATTTGACGTTCGAACAACCCGCAAATGATTTTGACCACGAGCCTAAGTTTAAAGTTACTATTAATCACACAACCGGCCCTTAGGTTAGTAGTTTATTTTAAAGAAAACACATTATTATTTGTGAAGTTATAAGTTTTTCAGAACGTAGTTCTGTGATAATTTAATACAAATTAAATGCATTATTAGAGAGATATACATACAGATAAACTCAATTTATCGAAAACATATTTTAGCTGCTACCGGTGTTTGATCCAGGATCTCTCCTTATCCGGGGAAGTGCGATAACCAATCATATGGCTTCGTAAATACCTCTTTACCTCTTTATCTGATCTTATTGTATTGACGTTATTCCATGCTCATGTGCAAATTACAAATTACACAAATCTAATGTTTAGTTAAAATCTAAAGAAACTGAGCGATAAATCAATCATATTTCGTTTTCAGATTTAGTTCCGGATATTTTTAATAACTGTTTTATTTTAATATTGCGAATTGAATGAATTAAGTTTTAAACCACATGTTCAAGTAATTATGTACAAAGTTACTCTAATGAATTATTAATAATGGCAAAGTTTATTAACTCAATTCGAAAGTGAATGGAAACATTTTTAAAAACTTTACTTAAAACAGGTTTAAAAATAGATAAACGCGTAACGACCATTCGTTTCAAGGCTGAGTTATTGCTTTAATATGTTCTAACAACTCCAGTCTGGGAATGTCGGATGGTACCAAGATATAAAGTCGCCACACGAGTAACTCCTGCAGAAAACAATTCCTGCAATCTTACCTTATAGGAATGGTAATATCGTAAATTGCATAAAGTAATTTACATTTTTGCAATGCGTTATGACAGCGCGACGTCGCAACGCCGCGTCCCACATAAGGGTTGCAAACACTGCACGGAATGTGGATAGTATCATCATTATTTTATTGATAAGTCTGATGAATGAATGTTGCTACCGCAAAATGAAAACATTTTATTATACCACTTACAGAACATCTTTCGACATTAAATGAAATAAACTATTTAGTTTGTTAAGGAGAACACATTCTTATTGTGAAGTTGTAATTATTCAGAACATAGGTCTGTTATGTTTTAAATACTAATTTAATGTATTTATTATAAATATATACATATACAATCAATTTGGCGAAAAATAATGTTTTTGCGCTACCGGGATTCGAACCTGAATCTCAATTAATTTGAAAAAGTATAACATGTGGGTTCGAAAATTTATCATGAAAAATTGCAACGTCACAATATGAATTTGTTCTCCTTAAAAATCTTAATATTCATTTTATGCCATACACATTTGAAACGATATATTGTATTTTTGATGGCTTAATAATACAAAAACTGATCTACAAATTGTCACGATTGAGAATTGATTTTTAGCTAAATTGAGGTAATAAGTAAACCAAATTTTAAAACATATATAAATGACATTTTCCTTTTTAAATAGACTGAAAAAGATCCATCACTTTAATACACCGTTGTGTTAACTTTTTAACTCATGAGATACGCTTTTGATTATTTCACTTCTTATTATTCTTGGGAAAATATTTATTTGTTTCAATGATAGAATCATTTATTCTAAATAAACCTACGTACATAATTCAAAAACGTATTTTTTTTGTAGATAGGTTTATATATTATTAAGCTATCAATATATAACTGTGGACAATTGGTTAACATTTTGTTCCATTCACCTTTGTAGATAAAAATTTCTATTCACAATTAAAGACTTTTTCATTTTTCCAAAACTCCTTTAAATCTCATTGGTATATAGAACAATGGTGGCATATTGAAGACTGAGAAAAAAAGAATTCTATTGTTCAAGCTCCGTACTTAATGATTTCTTTTGGATTGGAAAATCCCAAATTTTCGGCGAAACGTATGTTCAGTCCAGGTTAAGCTAGATTAAGTTTGATTAACAAAAAAATGTAGGAGTAATATATTTTATTTAATCGGTGATTTAAAAAAAACGATTACATTTTCTGCAATTTTTTTTCATATTATGAGTATTTATTAATAAAATTATTAAAATTAAATATTAGAAATGCTTTTCATAAAATAATATATCTACGAAAAATGTAATTAATGGAATAAAAAATTTAAAAAGTGAAACAGAAAGAGATTTTTAAATAGAATTATATATTATCTCTGACTTTTAATGTTCAACACCAACTTGTTTCGTTTATTTCCTTATCGTGGCAGTATAAAACTAAATTTTGTCATTGATTTCGTCAATTATCTCAATATTTAATTATGAATTATATAATATTTGACTTCCTAGTACGCGTCGGTAAAAATATACTTTAGTGTCAAATTTCATGATCCATAAATTTGTGGACCTACACTATGAAAAAATGGAATCTACAGAATAAATATGAACCATGAGCTAGAAAATTTAATTGAGCAAGGAACAATCATAAGGTTATATAAATTTAAAAGATTGCGATTAGCTTGTCATGTTGAAAGAATACCAGATGACAGAACACCAAAGATCGTGATCAAGTAGATATCTTAGCAGAAATGACATAGAAGCAGACCAAGGAAAAGGGTAGGCATGAGGACTGGAGTAGGATGGGAAAGTCCGAGAACTGGAGACTGCAGGAGTGGAGGTAGTAAAATTTATGGGGAGTAATGCCGTGAAAGAAGAAGTCAACAAAATTATTTTATACGAATTGTTGAAATGTATTTTCGGAAATTTATATAAAAAATGCAAAGATATTATTATTTTGTAATTTTGTTTACAATTTTGTACAAAAATCGCTTAAAATAAGAAGAAAAAAAAAATAACACGTATACACTCGTAATATTTGTTTTTTAATAACATACTCTAATAGACTTTTATCATTGTTTTATAATTAAATCATATTTTATTTGAGGTTTTTTTGAAGAAATTTTTCCGAACATAGTTCCTCGATGATTAAAACAAATTATATAAATCGGGTAGAAAAATACACAGAAAAAATCTAGTCGTGATCATCGTGACTCGGGCCATCAACTTTATAATTTTAGTTGATAACTTTACCAATTAAGCTTATATGATATATGACGTAATATATATATTTTTTCTAATTGAATGTATCAGTTTAGATATAATGGAAAATGATAAAGATATATGATGCAAGTGTTGATAGCACCAAAAATAGAGGATTTTCGCGAAAGACTTGGCAGGTAAACCAGATACTTGAGGATGGTCCTGTTATATTTCTCAGTAATCGGCGAGCTTGTATGAGAAGATGTATGAATGTGGATGAGGCGAGAATTATGTGTCAAGACAGAAGAGTTTGGCGCTCTATTCTCTCTGCCTACCCCCGCGGAGAAACGGCATGATATTAAGGTACACTTCACTTGCCCGTAGACATGGCCGTGTAAGAATTCACTTATCTACCATACAGGACCCAAACCAAAGTGACCAATCATCAAAAGACAAATGCAACTTGCGATGACTTTTCTGCAGACCGTCCTCTCATAGACATTCCCATTCAACAGCATCTCGAGCGAGCCACTCCAGAGTTCAACGCGAATATAACTGAATAATTCATGACATCAGTTAACGAAATTTTGTAAGTGTTCTTTCATTTCTGCACCCTGCTCTAGTTACAATAGACACGATAAATTGCGGCAAATAATAACATAAAACGGCATAACCTCAACATCCACAGAGTCAATTTCTATAATTAGTTATTTACAGATAAAATTAATTTATCGAAAAAATATTTTGGTTTGATTTTATCTGTATATCTTTATAATTGATACATTTAATTTGTATTAAAATATCACAGAACTATGTTCTGAAAAAAACTATAATTTTACAATAGTAATGCGTTCTTCTTAAAAGTGTTCATTTACTATTAGTTCATTTTTTGTATGCATCTGTCTATTTTAATAATTATCATGTTTATGATTTATTGTACTATGAAATATGATGGCCGTTATATGTGACGAACGTTGATCATATTAAATGATGATCTAAACACATAATCTAATTAAATTACGGAGTTAGCTGTTGTCACTGTCTAATATAGTCATAATCATATCACGTCGTACTAAGCGTATTTACAACAGTTGATTAATTTTAGATTTTAACTTCTGATATTTGACAATATCACCACAGTCAGTAATAAAAGCTGAAGCACAATAAAGCCCCATGTATTTGTTTTTTTTCTGCTTGGTCCTGACTTATGATTCAAGAGAAAAATAAATGTATTTATTTTACAGAGATCGAATAATAGACGACTAAAACAGATAATTAATTCATGAAAACGAAAAATGTAATCCGTGTTAAAAAAGTTGTAAAACATTTTTAAAATTCTAATTTGTTTATACAAATAACGAACAAGTCAAATAAGCATCGATATAAATTTATTTCCAGTCTCTTTGTGTCTACAAAATATTTCGTTCCCCGTATTACGGATTTTTTAATGATATTTTTTTAATTTTAAGTTCCGGCAAATGGAGGGTTGATTAATTTTTATGACAGATAAAATTCCTGTCACGGGGTGAAGCACAATAAATATGGTAGAACAAAAAATTAAAAATTCCAGGAATTTAATTTTGTGGGGCTAGGAGTTCATTGGAAGTTAAATTTATATTAGATGTGTTAGGTATGCAAATTATCACATTTAATCCCCAATATTACATGGCTGTAATGTAGTGCAATCATGTGCAAAAAGATTGTAGTTAATTTTGAACATTTTTTTTTGTGAATTCTGCGACTCCAAAAATGTTTTAATAAAATAATATACCTACATAATTTCAACAATATAAATCGGTACCTAATTAAACACAATTATTATAAAGTGATTTGTTTTAAACTTATGAAGTGGTCGTCACTTTATAAGAGAAGATTATTATTTATAATATTTTATTTATATTGTTAATCGTTCAAATTTTATATCCTCACATTATTAGAAAATATTAATTTAATATATAATATTTTTGTCATTTTGCAAATCTTATATTATAGCATTGAATTATAGACTTAAAAGTATATATGTATACACATTACTAGTATTTTTCTATTTAAGGTCAATTTTAAATAATATTAATTAATTTCACCTTTAAAAAACTTGTTTTTAGTTACTGCATATTAATGGCACTTCTGTTCAATTCTATAACCGCACGCTCGGTGACAAAAATGCATCTTGTCACAAAACTCATGTTCCGCAATCTTAAGTTTTTTCTAACAATCTTGCAGGTTTTGTTTCCTTGGATTCCAGAGGGATCTTGACTACGTTAGTAGCAAAAACTCGGGGTGTCCCGAGGAACCTCACCATTAAAACTTCCCTCATAAACGGGTACATTTATGAACCAAGTCACTTTGGATGTGTACAGGACATAATACTTCCGTCTTGTTTATTTTAGGGCTGCTAGTGCAAGAGGGTTGTTATTATTTAATAAAGGATCGCTCGAATGATAAGACTGTAGGTAGGTTTATGCGTTGCGTTCTACCACAAAATTGTCTGAAATAATTTATTAATACACCTTCGTAAAAAGTGCAAAAATAAGTTTTTAGACCGATAATGTTTTAGATATCTATCTAAAACCTATTTATAATGATTATTATTATCGCTTAGATGACGAGATTCTCCAGAATTGTAATGTCGCTAGGTGGCGCGTTTTTCCAAGTGACGTAAATAATAATACGGCTGATTGAACATTTGCTCACGTTACTTAGTTAATTTAGGTTGTACTGTAGTAGACATTTTCATTTTTTTTGGTTATAATTATATTTTCAACACTGAAAAAAATGTTTTACTTAAAAACTAGCCGCCGACATTGCCCTAACTATGACTGACATTGCCCTAACGGCCACTACACTAACTAAAATACTGGTTATGCGAAACGGTAAAAAAAAACAGCTAAAAGAAATCTTCTTTGCCGATTGTACCTGTCAAATATTGTAGAGAATATAAACATAATGTAACAAGTACGGGTAGAAAAACACAAATTTTCTTAAATAAAGTCACTGGCCGCGCAATCTACAGTGGAACCTCTCACAACGAGCACCTCCCATAACGAGTAATTCGCATAACGAGCAATACAGATTGTGCAAAAAACGCTCCGTTAACGAGCGACTTTTCGCATAACTAGTGGGATAGTCCCATCTTCAAATCACTCACTCGTGAGCCGGGACTTCCGCGCCAGTGCGTCAGTCTCTGGTTAGCACTCGTTCCGCTAGCACGTTAGTGTCGCATGTGATCACACATTTTTCCAAACTTGTGTTCAGACATTATTTGTAATTTTTTTGTGCAAAGTTTAATAACCCTTGCAAAAATGTCTGAAGAAAAAGCCATAAGAGAATAAAAATAACTGTAGAAATGAAACGTAAAATCATTGGAAAGCGAGACGAGGCGTGAGCGTGGCTGATCTAGCGCGCACATACAATCGTTCTACATCAACGATTTGCACTATCCTCAAGAACAAGGACAAAATTAAGAAGATAGGTACTTCAAAGGGAGTGTCTAGAATGTCCACGAAACGGTACCCTATTCTTGATGAAGTTGAAAGGTTGCTTCTCTAAAACATTAGAAACATTCCAGCTTTTTACGCTCCTTAACAATTTATAAGTATGTAATATAATTAGAATAAACGTTAAAAACATAAAAATTGTTTTTTTTTGGCAGGCAACGCATTATTGTCATTTACGTTGTTTTGTATGGGAATAATTGTTTCGCTTAACGAGTGTTTCACATAACGAGTAAGATTCTGGAACGAATTAGTCTCGTTATAAGAGGTTCGACACTCTTTGACTTAGCTAAACCAAATTTTGCATAGTACCAAATATCCCCCTTGCCATTGGCTACTCCATCCCTTCCCCGTGATATAAATGTATTTTATATTGAATGCCATCCATTCCAAATTTTGCATAGTTAGCTACTCTTGCATTGTGGTTTATTATTAGACTGCATCATACTTTAATTATTATTCAATTTTATTTTTTCAAGTAAAAAAATGTACATCTTTATAATATGATATTTGAAACAGTTATTAATGTTTGATTTTATCATTAAGCTATTTAACACATCCTTTGCGGTGGTGGGTCAGATCTGACCCGAGTGTTTGTAAAATATGAATTACGCTACAAATATTCGTTTAATGCTGTTTTCCTTCTATCTAATCTTTTATTAAATATTTCCAAATAATTTGAGATATAAATAAATGTTATCGGACTAGATTCAAATAATTTATTGATAAAGTTATGAAAAAACGCTCAAAAACTAACCTAAGACTGTCGCTTTTACGGGATTGAATCTCAGCGCTTACACCGAAACATATATTTTCAACATTTGGAGCATATCATTTACCGGGGATAGACAAAGGATACCAGGTATTCGTCCATATATTGAGAACCAGTCCAAATATTGTACAGATTTATATTGTTATATGTTTCTACTATTTTTCATCTGGCAAACCCTAGACAATGCCAGAAATATAACTATTTGAGGGGCATAGCACCTACCTGTAAGTTTTATGACCCATGCGGTTCCGAAACAGTTAGAAGCGGGCCGGCCATGGGGCAATTGTTATTTATATTTTTGACCATTATATTCTGACAATAACAAACAATTTCCTGACCAAAATTCACAGAACACAATCAATATTATATCTATTTTAGTATAAGTTGTATATTGTTATACTTATTTTTTTTAATTATGTCAATTACATTTGCTTCTGCTTATAATATTGTTGATTGCGTTTCTTATAAAAAAGATCTAATTTTTAAATATTTTATTTATAATATATTTATTTCACTTCTATAAATATTTTATTTAAATTATTTTCATCCGGTTTACGTGTAAAAAAGACTAATATATAAAAAAAAAATACATTTTAATTGTTTATAACCACTGTTACACTCAAGCAGGTAGAAACAATTCCCAACCGGCGAGAAGATCACATACTCAGTGAATATTTGTATGTTTGTCTGTTGATGCGTGCGAATACGTACATTATTCGTAATATTTTTTAATTTTTAACATTAATTTTTTAACAGAAACATTACGGCACATTTCATTACATATTTAAAATGAAATATCTATAAAAAATCTCCCACAAAACGGTTGAAAAACCGAAAACTTGAGGTGGGTCTAAAATGACCCACAACCACCGGACGTGTTTTATTTTTACCCACCGGGCAGTAAGTGTTAACTATAATACATATAAAATAAAAAAATTATACGAATGAATAAAAAAAAAAATCTAGTTACATGTACTCGTAACTTAAATTTGATGTTGATTAAAATGCAAATATACTTTATGAAGTTTTTATACGTTAGAAATAAAGATATGTTTTATTCGTTAGAAAGCCTATAAATCATCTCATGAGCGAACACAGTCACTCTACCTCGAATATCTCATTTTTCATTTCCATTTTTTGTTGCAAAATTTGTGCAGGCATCGTGAGATTTGATATATGACCGCGAATGTACCCGTAGTTGAATGCGAGCAGAATGCTTCTGACCCCGGGTAAAATGTCTCTGTGAGGAGTCGTCCCAAGATATCACCGCTCCGCCAGACAAAGCTGGTGGAAGATAATTGCCGGAGAAGAAGTACTTAGACGAGTCTCGAAGTTTAGCCACTGAGCGAAGTTAAACTCGGAGAACTCGGTTCAACTTTCGCCATAATGATGAGAAAAAAACAACAGCATATGGCCATTGTATTCTTTAGATGGAGGATTTCGCTACTTTATCGAGTCAGTATGAAACTAATAAAAGACGGTAAATGAAAAAACGTCGCAATTTAATTCGTCATTATTGCGTTTTTTATTACATTCAGTCATTAATCAGTACCATCGTACCAGAGCCATACATGTACAAAAAATATCAATTTGACGTGAGACTCATTATCATATTAAATTCACAAGGTGGTCAGAGAGAAGCTATAGAAGTCATACACCCCCAAAAGGGGACGGTAAACGTCACATGCATGTGTTAAAAATGTAATAATGACCAAATAATAAAGAAAAGAAAAAAATAGTATGAAGAATAGCCACAAGGTTTTAGTAACTAACTGCCAGAATGTAATTAACTGTTCTAACTTTAAAATATATTCCGAGAAATCTTTGAAGATTTTGTAAAATATTGACCGCGTTGCTTTGTCGAGTGAAATCGAAGCGAGAGTAAACAGCTCTCAAAATGATTTCGGGATAGGGTGGTACCCTTTGGGGTTTCCTTCATATTTAATTTAATTTGTGTTAATGATTTAATGAATATATTTTTCATTCGTTTTCTATTACCACGATTATATCATTCCAACGATATTTAAAAAATTTCAATTTTCAAATTATATTTGGTTGAAAAATATTTATCATTCCTGGCATTTTTTCAATATTTTTTTAAAACAGGGTCACGATAAAATAGGGTGAATTTTATTTATCTGTAAGCGGTACTCAAAAGATAATCCTTTATTTTAACTTATCTTCTGTTATGTAAACTGTTTTTACAATCATTTTAAATGAATTAATTTTGATTTATTTCTTTGGAATACGGAAATATTTATAAATGTAATCATTAAAAAATTGCTGAGTATGTCCCGCACACTACTATTTAATCTTCATCTCCCGATGAGCTACATTTTCAAATTCGATTTGGCTACATATCCGTATCTACTAATTTATTTACAAAATCCCCAAATAAAATCTCTTTGTAGCTCTTTAAGCCATGTTGAGCATTGTCATTATGATATCCGTGTAGTTCATATTTCACGTAATTTGGTTATTTCTAACACTATTATCTATAATGGTAATCAGTAATGATGATCGCTATAGTTACATGTTGAAAAACTTCTTGATAATCGAATTGGGTTGATCGAGCCTGCAACACATGTGGTTTCAACAGGGTGGTGTCATCTCACACACAGCCCGAGCTACGCTTGATATTTTGCAAGAAATTTTTCCCGGCCGCATAATGTCAAAAAGTAGTGATATCGACTGGGCTCCTCGATCGCCTGATTGAACGGCTCTTGACTATTCTCTGTAGGGGTACATAAAAGGAAAGGTCTACGCCAATAAAGCAACAACAATTCCGATACCACAGGACAATATTCAAAATGAAATTGCTACACGCGAAGTGTACGAGAATGTTATGAAAAATATGGTTAAAAGATCATGCATCTGTGCTGCTACCAGAGACAGCCACTTGGCCAATGTCATATTTCATTCATAATTATAATAAAATAATCGATAAATAAAAATAAAATTTAATTTAATTTTTTAGTTATTCAAAAACAACATCGACCTGGAACATAATATTCACCCTGTAGGAACTCGTTAATAATTTATTTTTATTATTGTCATTGTATTAAAAAATCTTACAAGCCATATCAAATGATATTAAAAGAAATTGTACAAAAATAAACTGATAAAAAACGTTAATACTTTTATTATAAGATGAATTTCGTGTTTAGAATGAAGTATAATAATGAAAGTAAAAACACAATAGAAAAAAATGAATTTTGAAGTGGACATATTTTAATGAATATAGGTATTACGTTGAGAATTTCTTATAAAACATTAAGAATTTCTGAAAATACATTAATAATTTATATATAATATATATATATACACCTTAAGAATGTGTAATAATATAATATATTAAGAATATAACATTCATAAATTAAGTTGGTTTACCTTTAACAATTTTACCAATATTTATAATTTCTAATAGTGATTAATGTTGGAAGTTAATTGAGATAATTTATTCCTGTTTATTTTCGCTGCATTATTCTATGGTTGTATGGTTGGTTTAGGGTAGGTTTTTTCAGGTCGTCTTAAGTTCTTATTCTTTTTTGGTACTTCATAATTTACGTTATTATACAATTCTATTCAATATTCATAATTCTCTTTTAAAAAATTTATTTTCAGAACCATGGAAACGATTGAATTTTAAAAGAATGCAATATTTTAAAAATGTTCTCAAGTTTTCAAGACGGTTTTCAGGATTTTCTGTGTAGATTTTTCGTGGCTATTCTACCATCTACTTTCGACCATTCTAGTCAACGTTCCGAATCTCATTTCTAGGTCTATCAGCCCTGATAATAGACACTTCAATGGGAACTAAAACGCCGGCCAGAGATGTCAAAAAACTCTAGATAGAAGACGCGATGGTTTGGTCAACTTTTGATCACTATTTTGTGTTATAAAACACAATAGATTACATAAAATAAATTAATTTCTAACAACCGTGTATGACCTTCGGTGTTATTCTCGAGATAGACGTTTATTCGTATCACTAGGTGACCACATTCCATATCTTATAGCCTGTGTCCAGTGATGAGTTTTCTCTCAAAGATTCGACTTGAGTGCGCAAAAAAACAGTACAAATTAGAGCCCTAAGAGATTTATGAATCTCCATCCTTTACGTTTTACGCGAGGATTATGACGTATCCAGTATACCACTACTTTTAGCAACTCTCAGAGACCAAAATCTCACCATGGACATGGACCACTATGAGTCTCACAAGTTTGTTGAAGTTTTTTTCTAATTTCTTGGAGTATACGATACTCTGAATACTATACATATGGCTAAACCGGCTTATCTACTATTACAAGTGCATTAACGCTGATTGCTCTGATACTTTTACTAACTACCTTATTGTAATAAATATCATGATTTTTATATTAATACATGAATTGGAAGGGTAAAAAATTCTGATATAAAACCATAAATATCTTATTTTATAAAGCATGATCATATTTAATTGTAATCTCTTACTGTGATACTACTCTTAAATTCTTTGAAATCATTAATATTGATAAATATGTAATTTTTTTATTTAAATAAAGCATATTAGAGGATTTGTAGAATTCTCTTCAGAAATGTGTACTTTGTACCTACCTACCATAAAATTGTCCTCGTTAAATTCCACGAAATTCTATCTTCTCCAAGAGGCTCTATCCCTCGATAACTTCAGCAAACGAATGCGTAGAACAACATTCGAGGCCATAATTTGAAAATGGCAGGTTTCTTAATTCAGTTTAAATTATTTCATTTACAAAATTAATTATTTTCTCTTTACTTTTAACAATGGAACTTGAAATTCAATCTATTATTATTTCCATTTGTTTTAGAAAACAGACAGTTAAAATGATTACAAGTTTCAAAATATTATATTAAGAAAAATGTTTTAATAGAATTACCTCCCGATAGATTGAAAAATTATTTCATTATGACATTCTTGCTGGGTATTCTGTTCAGGATTTGTATTAGTTTATAAACCCAATTATCAAGGGTGCAACGACAAAGTCTACTTGGGATAAACCACAAAATGCCATGTTCTTGGTCATCCGGAGAAATTTACCGGTAACTCATTTTCCTTTGACCCAACTAAACTAGGTTAGCCCAAGAGTCACCAGGCACGACATGTAAAGGAAACACTAGAAATGTATAAACATCCAAGCGACATTAACAGGGATGATGGCCTGAAGCTTATATAAGCGTGCTATGGCCAGTGCTTTAAGAGGTATTTGCAGTTTTGTTTATGTGTAAAGACTTCGACGCAGTACTTTCAGTAGATATAAATATGAACGATGCACTAGAATGCTGGTGACAAGTTATGGCTGATAATTTACATCATAGTAGAAATAAAGTTCAAAATGTTGGCCCCGTAAAAATTGACTAACCCGTAATAAATTATTTTATCATCTGATGACATTGAATATTTACAAGATTTCAAAAATGCTAATTCGTTTTGCCTTGGAAAACAGAAAAATAGTGAATGGATAGTAAATAATCCAACTTACCGACAATCTACGAACTGTCGCGTAACTGAAGTAATATTATGCCAAACATGTGGCAAGACTAATCGATGAACATTGGAACGGTCTATGTTTGGTCAAAATATGTAGAGGCCGAACACAAAGCGATGAATTGACGATATTGCATACTATGACCATGGAAGATGTCCGGTGCCGTCTTGCCGATTGGAGAAGCGCAGCACGGAACCGGGTATCGTGGAGAACAACGTGGAAGGCCTATGTTCAGCAATTGACACAAATAGTCTACATTATAAGATATTTTTTAAAAATGAAAACACGTTTTTTGCTGTGAAGTTGCAATTTCAAAACATGGTTCTGTGATATTTTTAAATACAAATTAAATTAATCAACTATAAAGATATATATAAAAAATGTATTTGGTTATTTTCCTATCCGGTCCAGGTTCGAATCCCGATAGCAACCAAATATTTTTTCGATAAATATATTTTTTCTATATATCTTTCTAGTTTGTATTAACATATATTATTACATAAAAAATTTATGTTTCCATAAAACAGTTTTTACTACAATTTATTAATCTAATAAAACATGACAGTATTTATAGATAAGAATTACAAATCACGATATTTTCATACACCAAATCACTGTTCGTGATCGTGACTTACAGATATAATGATTTACTCACAGTTTGTGATTTTGAGCTCATCACTAACTCACACCACTTTAGAACCACGAATATAAAAAAGCACCACAAAAATAAGAAACATTACGTATAATATATGATACATTAGATAGGTAAGGATATTTTTTAAATAATAACGATAATAATAATATATTACTTTTTATTAATAAAACACGAATCATCTTTACCTACAGCCACACTCTCTAACAACCATATTCTGGTAAGCAAACCGATAGGTTAATATACCTTTGTAATCAATATACAGGATTGAAATGGAGTCTAGTTTGGTTGGTACGCAGCAAGATCTAGAAATAAAGTGATCGGTTATAAAAATTATACAATAATTTCAAATTTTCTAATTTCTACGCGACCATTTTATGTACGTGCAGCTATACCTTCTAATGATACTTTTACAATTACAGCAGTACTCTATTTTTTCTCTTGGTAAGTACTAAGGAAGAATTACAATTAATTACATTAGTTTTTTATTATTGTATTAATTATAGTTCTGAGTTTTGATATTTATATACCTACTTATTAGTGTTATGTTCTTGGATATTCATATATTTATTAGACTTACTTGACTTATTAGAGAGTTTTGATATTCATATTATACACATTAAAGTTATGTGCTGTGTCATCATAATTATGATTTTACCTAAGCTCTATTTTTCAAATTTTTTTTTAGAAATGTTCATTAAAAGTAGAAATTTTGTACAATTAATATAGGATGCGGCATAAAGAACTCCCCGATTTAGAAACTAAAAAAAAACAAACCAAAAAAGATATTACAAAAAATCTTTAATTTATATTAAGTATACATAATGCAGTTTTCATTTACGTTTTTTAAACACGTTATTTAATTGACGGCCACCATTCACTGAGCCTCTCTCGGAAGTATTTTATAACTCTGCGAGTCATTTCGGGCGAAATGGCAGCAACTTCCTGGGTGATCGCCTCTTTGAGAGCTTGTACATGTTGGGTTGATGTTGGAATACCTTGGATTTGAGGTAGCCCCACAGAAAAAATCACAGGGTGACAAATTTTGCGAACGTGGAGGCCAGCTAACATCACTATATAAGTAGACAACGAGTCCAAGAAACATTTTTTTGATGACTTCAAGAGAACGACGGGATGTATAGACCGTTGCACTATTATTATTTTTTTCAGAAGATATAATACATTTTTAAATATATATATATTTATTTTTACATTTTTTTCCTCTCTATGAGAGTCGAAGACTCGTATATAGAGAAGAAGTATATAAGAGAGTATATAATTAATGTGTTTGCTAGTCTGTATTCATATTTTTTGATTCCAGATTCAAATTTATAATTGTCTGTAATTTTTTTAATTGTAAGGGGAAAATTATTAAAGAATTTGATGACTTGATAAATAAAGTGGTTTTGGATTGCGGCATATTTAAGTTTTGGAATATCAATTTGGTCTTTAAATCTTGTAGATCGGAAATAGCTTCTAATATTTAATTTAAAAAATTTGGATTAATGATTTTTTATGTGTATGTCTATTATTTTTGGTACTTTAAATTCTGTAAAGAGTTGGACACTTTATTTGATTATTATTTATTCATATTGCTGAAAGTCTAACGACACACACAAAGTGGATGCGAAATACACATTTAATTACATTTCAAATAAACTCATCAATAACAAAAGGGCGATGCTCACCAGAATAAGCCATAACTGACACTAAAAATAGCACGTATGTTCAATTTCATCACTCCCAACACTCTACTCCTTCCCGACGCGTAGCTGTGACCCTTCAAAATCGGGGAGTTCTTAGGCCGCACCTGTATATTCCTAAAAATACTAAATAGAGCAGTTCAAGAATATGTACGATTTTTCAGTTGCATGTCCACTCTTAAAAGATACTGAGAGAAGTGATAAGACTCAATTAATATTGATCGGTTTAATTATATTTTAATTTAATATTCAAATACAACGTTACAACGCGTGACTTACTGCTTTGTAGTGATACCAGCGTTCATTTATTGTTTTCAGCCTATAGATATAATAATAATAAATGGAGTTATATACCAACAATTTTTGTTTGCAATATCGAATGCAAGGATTAGTTTTTCAACGTTTTACAATGATGTCACTTATTGTTACTACTATGATGTACAAAGAAGACACCAGCAACTTCGACAAATATCCCGAGACAGACTGGAAGGGCGCTAGATCTGGACAATGAATAACTTCAGCTATTCGAGGACTTGATGCAATTAGTCATCGCCACTTGTAAACTATTAAAATCTTGCACTTTGTTGATGAATACATTGACAAGTGACAGTGATTCCTATATTTTGGTTTAAATAGCCCGCCAACTTTGATTACCTTTTATGTAAATTGAGAAATACTTATACAGATATTAAAATTCATTTTTTTTCATGGAAGGCGCCATTCAAACAGAATATGGAAATGTGCAGCGTATGCTTAGGTATCATTACTGATAAGTTGTGTAATTTTATTCTTAAGTGTCGACTTAAATCAAAACAGGGTGTAAAAAGGACGTCATCAACTCAACAAGAAGAATATTTTATTTTCAAGAATACAATTCAAAAATAAATGATGTCATAATATCATTTTTTTATGCACTGCAGTTAATTTTTAAGCTGGCACGTGTTTTTATAATGTTTTGAACTATTTGTTTTAAATAAGTAATTAATATTTTTTACACAACAACCAATATTTAATTTTCAATATATAAGAGCGTAAATTTTAAAATAAGAATTAAGTTATTTTGTGAATAATTGTATCAAATATAATGATGAGAAATATTACTAAATATAAATTTTGTTTGAAGTTATCAATATCAATAAAACTGCTTTATTTTTTATTTTATTCCAATTAGAATTTCATTTACAGCATGTTCGATAACTTGTATATTATCAATTAATAATATTTGAAGTAACAACTACACGAATGGATATTTTAATATTAAATATTGTTTTATATTACAACTTGGTTTACATAATTTGACGACAACGTTTCAGTGAGCCTCTCCTTTTACCAGGGTATAATGATAAAAATATTTTTTACTCGTTCGAACCTATTGTGAATTGCTTTTTACTCGTTAGTATTATGCGTTATGTATTTTTGACAAAAAATCGAAAAAGGATATCGAAAGACGTTTTTTTTCAATAATTATAAGAATAATGATGGTATTTTTGCTACCATACTTTGAAGATATTTCGAAATTTAGACCACCGAATCATGCAAACTTTGATCTTAAATTAACATGAGGCTTTTGATATATTACCTGTGAGCTTTCACGGGGTTGACACTATGCACTAAAGCCTGAATTACAGCATGCTTTGTAGGGGTTAGATGAGAGACGACAGGGTAAAGACATTTTCCCGAACATTGGTAAGCCTGTAACAAAGATACCGTATTATTAAAAATAAATAACTAAACAAATAATACACAATTTTCAAGTTTTACGAATTTATTACAATTTCACGAAAACAATGAGAAAATATTGCGTATATCAACTTACATATGTGTGCGAAATATCTAATATTGTAATTAATATAGAGATGTCTTGAAATTTTTATCAAATTATTTAGAATTCAAATATTGAATATAACATGAATAATTATAATGGAAAGTATAAAATTAGCAATATTATTTATGAATACATAATTTAAAGTAAATTTATTATATTAAATTTTATATTTATTTACATCTAACCTATCTCTTTAGGTGTAACAGTCTGAAAATATCTAAAATTAAATAAAATCCTTTAAAAAAATACGGCTAATTTTATATTATAAATCATGTATATACACGTTATTAGGTGATATATATTAATAGAAAAATAATTTATAACATATATTTTAAAATAATAATGCTGTATTCTATAATATCTGCTGATGCCTCTGGGGAAACAGGATGATATTAAAGTAAAGAATAAGTATTAAACTTTTCTATTTAATTTCAGAAAAGGTAAATTGCGGAAAGTAAAAATAATGCAATTGTTTTCATTTGTTGTATAATAATTTTATATAAATTAATTTTAATATATTATATTTTCCTACTGTGAAATATAATACAACATTTTTTTATTTAACAAAATTTTGAATTATAGTGTTTCACAAAATAAATGCCTCAAGCATAGAAAGGATTAATGTTATCTTTCTTTATGCATCATTCATTTACAACATCATCTGATTCTTCCTCCGAAATGTGGTACCCATCTATAGGTCAGTCGCCTCGACTGATGGATACCAAGATTTAGATAATCGTGACCCCAAAAGCTTTGCTCTGATCTGCTTATTGATAATATTAAGTTCATATTTTTCTTTCTATAAGTCAATGCGACGCACTTTAAGACAATGCCAAAAGTTTCCAGGTCTTTTATATCCGAAGTCGTAACAGCCATATATTATATAAATAAACTCACAGAAATCCACACTCACAAAGTTAGTAAAAGCGACTCATATTTTATTGGACTGGGCGTATTTTTCGCAAATCACTGTATGTACGTAGTATCTAAAGTACCGTTTTATATTATATAATACATGTACAGCTATTAATTTTACATTATTTTATTTCCTTTAAAGACGTAAAAGAAGAATTCAATTAATGCCATATTGTATCATCTTACAAGTAAAGAAGATAAATAATATACATTAATTAAAGCACCCAATCTCAATATTTTTTATTCCTACCAAAATAACTATGTTATTATTGTTATTAATTTTATTTTTTAATTACAATTTTGGTATTTATTTTAATTTTTTAGGCACCTTTTGGCAGCAGTTACTTTTATTTCATATAATTTCCATAGTAATTTAATTGAAATTGTCGTTTAGAACAGCATAAAAATGTAAAAAATTAATAAAGGTATATTATGTGAATTCAAATGGTTTTATTTATGTCTTATTTTTTTCAACAAACACTCGGATCAGTTCGCTAAATTAATGATTGAATTGTATCATTAGAGATTATTACTCCAAACACAAATTAAAAAATGTTTTTAAACATTCGATCCTGGATTCTGGGACAATAGTGCAGACGGTAAATCTTACAATAAAGCTCTAAACATCTTAAAATATTCAACATTAAGTATACGTTCTCAATTAGATAGTTCAGTGTTTACCAATAACGGTACCCTGTTGTGATATCAAAATTGCAAACAGAAAGTTCAACAATCACAGAGTTCGTATTTCTAGTTCATTTGTTCGGTAAATAAAATATGAACCAATTAAGTTACCTCGTATCCGCTGGGCTGAACGATCCAAGAATCGTAATTTATTTCTGCAAAATCCACGTACAATGGTTTTCTTTTACACGAATTGGAAAATCTTTTCTCCCGTCTTTCATGAGTCCTTTCTTCAGCGAAACTTTTGTTTCCTTCATCCCATACATTGTTATTATCATCATCATTCTCCGAGATCTCAGCATCCCTTCTGCGTCTTTTATTCCTGTGGTTTTGAAATTTAGCACGTTTTCTCACAATTTCAAAGTTTTCGCTATTCCTTAGGTCCTTGTATGAATTATATTTTTCAGTGTTTTCTTTTGATATTACGTTTTCCAGTTTATTTGAAAGTTTAAAGAAAGTAATATGATTTAAAGGAGCGCCAATGGAAGCTTTTGTGAAGCTTTCTTCTTGCTTTCTCGATACACCTTCCTTGCTCTTTTTCTTTTGTTTTGAGATGTAAGATAATAACAATAATGGATGTTTGTGTTCAAAATAAGAGCTTCCAGGATCAGGTAGAAGAGACAATTGAAAATGTTTATCTTTTTGAGGAATATAATAATTAGTATCTTTGAAGTATTTTTCCGAAATTCGTTCAACACAAATTTCAATACTGAGAACTTTTCGTTCCATTTTAGTCGTTATTTTCCTTTGAAGTATTTGTTTTATTGAATCAGTAACGTTAAAGCTTTCCCATGTATTTTCTTTGTGAAGAACGTGCTTGCTTTTTATCAAAATTGGGTATTTCAAGTATTTTTCAATTATCTGTATTTTTAATAATCTTTCAATACCTGTCAAATTAATATGTAATGTAAATATAAATATGTAAATAATAAATAATATTTGTAATTTTAAAGGGTTAACAAAAAACATAGACAGTAGCACTTTCCCTAAAGATTAATAAAAACAATTTTATAATATCAGTTTATAAAAAAAATATAATCAAGTTCTAAACCGATAAATATTATAATAATTTTTATTTTATTATGTATTATTTACCCGTAGGCATATTTCCAATCTGTGACATTATGCGAAACTCTCCGTCGACAAATATTTCCCCTTTATATTTGTTTTGTGGAATTTCAAAAATCAATCGGTAACAATCATCACAATGCACATCGATAGATAGAATTGTTCTCTTCTGATGACGAAGAGACACTAAAATTAAAGTATGATTAAAAATATATTAATGATTATCTGTTTATCATCGTGCTTAAACGAAAACCTACCGATTTGTTTGGGAATAAAACTTTTCACTACGTCCACAGATGGCCGAAATGTGTGATTTTTTTTCTTTCCCTCACGCGTGTAATTCCATTGGTCAAATAAATCCAACATGTACTCCGGAACATGGTGCTTCTCTCGTAACTCGAGATTCCCTCGCTTCATAATTATTCTACCATCAAGATTTAGTCCGGACTCAGTTTTAAGCTTCCTGACATCTTCCGCCTGTGGGATGACACTCACACGTATATCAGCAGGTGCGAAAACAATGGTACTAATTTCAGATTTAATGGAATTCAGCAAATATGTTGTATTCAGCAAACATATAAACAGAAAAATTATAACACAAATGGTTATTAAAAACAGTGGTCTATTCGCTGAATACATCGTTCCGTTTAACTTTAGCACTTGTAAGACGATTTGAGTCGAGCAGGTTTGGAAGACTGGCGAAATAGCTTTCTTAATATATTTGGGGTTAAGCATTTAGCGATGGTTTGAATTTAAATACTTCTGAAGTGGTTTTCTGAGATGCACTGAAGCTATTTTTGCTACTTTTGGAGTATGGTTTAAATCAGTTACAGTAAATAGGTACCTACTCTGAAAGAATTATTGCTTTAGTATCTTGTAAATTAAAATGTTATTTTTGTGATGAGATAAAATATTTTCAATTTCATGTTTTCGTCTTTGAGAATTCCAAGGAAATTATTATCGTTTATTTATATTACGAAAATTTTCGTCTATCGTTTTGCGAGTATTTAAAAATTGTACATCATAAGATAGACGGAATCGAAGACAACCTATCAACTTTCATGTGCTGGCATGTAATAGAAGTACTAAAATTATTCCAAGATAAAATCTTTTTATCATTTATTGTCTAAAATAGCATAATTTTTCTGAAAAAAATATTTTTTGCTTATTAAATTTAGACTTCCTATTATTACGATTAGTTTTCTTTATCATTTTATATTAAAATTTGTAATTATTTCTAAAAGTCAAAATGAATTTTATTTTTTTTTTAATTCTATTTGTAACTATATAATACAATGTAAAAACTGTTTGGACTGTACCCGTCTCACTAGAGAAATTCTGTGTCGAGACGGGCATAGTTTACAAGCAATTGTTTAATTAATTAGAATTACAAGTAGTGGATAGAATTACATTTATTACTATATAAAAGGTGTATATGAAGAACAATTTTAAAGTGGACTTAATTTTTGGATCACTTTGTATTAATATTGTAAATTAAATAAAAGATAATATTTTAAAGAGAACACTTTTTTTTGTGACGTTACATTTTCAGAACATAGCTCTGTGGTGTTTTAATTCAAATTCAGCAATTAAATATTCTTTTGATAGATAGATTTTTTTCTATCTATTTCCGCAGAAGACTTTGCCACGACCAGGTAAACCAGATACTAGAGGATGGTCCTATTAGAAACCTTAATAATTGGCGAGCTTGTATGAGAAGATGTATGAATGTGGATGAGGCGAGAACTGTGTGTCAGAACAGAAGAGTGTGGCGATCTATCCTCTCTGTCGACCCCTGCGGGAAAACGGCGTCATAGTAAATTAGTTTACATTTTTTATATTATTTATTTTGTATTGAAATAATATTTAGTTTTTCAAAGGTAATTTAATTAATATTATATTATTCTTATAATAAATTAATATTTTTTGTTTACATAATATTAATAAATAAAGAGGATAAAAGAATGAACTTCGATTTAAAAATAGAAAAATTATAAGGCATATTTATCACAATAGATTTTCTACTATTCTCGACAATTCTAGAAGGAACGCGACCGGTTGGTCACCTCAGGCATAGCTGAGGAAACCAGATGAGAACTATATGAAGAGAGGCTTGGCCTTCAACTAGCTGCAATCACCGAAATAGCGAAGGACGTGGTGATCTAGAGATGTATATATTTATATAATTAGATGAAGTACACTTCTATTTATAATTGAAAGATGAGTATACAATTAAAAAGATAATAATGAATTTTAGAAATAAAAATTGATAATAGCGTTTTACAGACCCAACTCTGAGATCAGCTGTTATGTAGAAAACAAAATTACTAATTGAACATTTGAAAACAATTTTTCGAGAGATATTTTCGAGTATAATGTGAATATTGAGTATATGTTGAGCGGAAGGTTGTATAATTATAAATAGTAAATGTATAGTTAGCAATATAAACAATAACAAACTTTATCGGGGAGGGTTATGATCGGAAATATATACAACCATGATAGAGATTCAACTCCTTATTTCATGTTTCAATATTCACCATAGCTACGTCACTGCGTCAATGCTCGCCCTCTTAGAGTGTCGAGTACCGCCTTGTCGACTCGGAATATATGGACGTCACACGGTAAAACGGTATAAATCGATCGCTTTTAAAACACGCAACTTGGAACATCTGTAACTGCCATATTTCAATATATTGAATAAATTCGTTAAGTTTTGTAAATAAGACTTTTCAAAGAATTTTAAAAAAATGTTATCACTACCTCATCGAGACAATGGCGTAGCATGAACAAAATAAAGTACCGCAATCGAAATGCGCGATAATAATTTACGAACGAGGCGAAGAGTTAGACTGAAAGCTGCTGCTGGGCTGGAGACGGTAAATAAATAACTCATGTAGCGGACCGCTCGACATCACACTCGGCCAGTCCGCTACGTGGCACTTGTCACCTAAGTATATCGCCTCTGGTAGCGGTAGCTCATATTGTGTCCAATTCACCAAACAATGTTTGTCATGAAATGTTTGTCTCTTACATAATCTCTGAAACAGCAATTACTCTCTCTATATCGTATGTACATTACTGAGTGCACTCTTTGAGATCGAGAATTATACCATACTCACTCTCATCAAGTGTACCATGTAAATTTGAAATATTGAAGATTCGAAAGGTGCTCGCTTAGTTTGCACATAGTTCTGAAATCACAACAAAATTTCTGGAATTTGAACTCATCGAATTTGCTTCCTGTGCACGAATTCTTAGTTCGTGTACCGCAACACAAAATGCTGTAGCACATCTTTTTGCGATTACATGCATAATATTGAGGTTTTCTTCTAAGAGTATCATCAATTTAATACTTAATTATTATGTCGGTGGTTTTTTTTTTTATAAAAAGTATTTTGCGTGCGTGACTATTTAAATACGCAGAAGTGAATAAAAAAAGCATTTCAGTGAATCTTGAAATATATTAAACATTATAATATATCATACGTAAATTTTTATTTTTACAACATAAATTTTGTAACTTGTAGCACAAAGGCTAAACACTGAAGGATGCGGGCGACGCCAGATACTGAAAAAGACAAATAGTCCTTGCGTGTTTCTGACATCATGTTGGGTTTTCCTAACAGATATCATGACGTTTAGGAAAAAACTCCCATAAATGAGAAAAGTTCTCCCAGTAGAGATGAAATAATGAAGGTTTTGTATATTTTGAGAAAATGCTTTTCTCAAGAAGGCGATTATTATAATTTGCGATATGTATAATATATACAATATAATGTGTTTAGATTAAAAATTACATATATATTTCTCCGTAATGAATTTTAAACAATCTTAAATTAATAATATAATAGTTATTACTTACTTCAATTGAGATTATTCTATGAGTTATTGCAAAACAGGCACTATCCATTACGACCAACATATGGATACTCTAGAAAATAAGTATAATAATTATCTTACCTTTTCCAAACAGCATTTCAAATATTTTTAGAATTTTTATATCTGTTTGTTTTTCAATTTATAATATTCCAGCAGAAAAAACAACTTTATCTGAGTGAAAATATATTTTTTTTTAAATAGATGCGTAAACGGAATACATATCACATCAAAATTCTTACAATTTTCAAACTAAGCTAAAAGTTTGCACTATAAATTTAAGACTAACTTGATGGGCTCTGGAACGAGGCTCGAACTGGGCGAGTATCGTAACTAGACACTAGGTCACAAACACTTCATTATTATGTATCAAATTGTGAGTAATCTATTATTCTGGGATATAATCATTTAAAGTTGTCTAGATTTAGTTTCTTAAAATTCTATGATGCATTATTCCGATTAATATTTTCTAGTTTAACCGCCATATTTAATTTGTTAGGCCACACATAAGCTTTTTTATATTTTTCTTAATATATTTTCTCACTGCCCAGCTTCTTGATATCTTACCATGATGATAAATAGCTTAAATCATTTACAGAAATGTCCGATATGCTGGTGAATTCAAAATTAAAATCGATTAAACTACTCTTTAGTTTAAGATAACAAGCAGACTTCGCCTTTTACAAGACGTACATATGTAGATGTTGTATATTACGAGGCGCGTTTTTTAAGTATGTATCGTTGCCGGATATTCCTGGTGTTGCGCTGCTGTTACAATGTTGCGCATGCGCAATGGTTTTCTTCATCTGTGACTCACCACATGCAACGTTAAAGACATTCACATAGTGTGACCATCTTGTAGTGAGTGTTAGAAATGTTCAAGATAATAGATCAGCCCGCCAACTGTAAGATACGGTCCGGGATTCGTTTCTTGAATGCATAAAACATGAAACCAGCTGACATAAATCACCAAGTGTGTCCTGTTTTGTCCCGATTTGGCGTCAAGTGATTTCTATCATTTCCTTCACCTGAAGCGGTTCCTTGGTGGCAAGCGTTTTGATGACGATGGTGAACTCAAAGACGGAATACAGGCATAGTTTTCATCCCAGGCAGCGTCGTTCTATGATGAAGGTATAAAGGTATACAAAAATTGGTGCCCTGTTATGACAAGTGCTTTAATAATGGTGGCGACTACGTTAAAAAGTAATTTAAGGTGTGTAGCGCCCGAAGAAAGTAAAGTGTTGTAAAAATGAAGTGTTTCTTAAATAAAAAAATCTGCTTTTACATAAAAAACGCAACGCGTATTTAATATATATTAAATTAAATATTTTGACAGTGGTAATATTATTTTTTAGTGTAATAAACTATTATAATACATAAATAAATATCGGATATCTCATAGAGACGAAGCTATTTTAATATATTTTTAAAAGAATGATATAAAAAAATATGGGGGGTAATTACAAGACGTACGACCTGTCTTCGGCTGGCTTAAATGATCACTTTATATATCATTCATTTAAAAATATAATAAAATAGCTTCGTCTCTATGAGATATCTGATATATATTTAATAACATTGCCTTTATAGGTAAAAATCCACTAATTGTGTGTTCTTGAACATATTAAAATATTGCTAGTATAATACAAATTTAATTAATTAATTAGAAAGATATACAGAAAATAAACATTTTTTTAAATATTTTATAGCTTCTGTGATTCGAACCTGGATTTTTTTTTATCCTGTTTTACCGATTAGCTATTTTAACGGATTAAAATATATATTTTGAAATATATATTTTGTACATTTTTATAATTAATACATCTATTATTCCATTTTTAAAAGCACCGCATTTCCTCGACTAAAAAATAGCTATTTTACTGCAACAACATACCGCGGGAATTTTATAATGCACCTTCGCTATATTTTCGTATGTTTTTGTTTGGCAAAAAAATATTTTCTCTAGGCGAGGAAAGCAAATAAATAGTCGTGTACAAAAATTGATGTACTTCTGTAATACGCAAACCATTCCGCAATCCGCACTTCATAAATAAATATTGACGTTAATACTTATATCAGGCAATTGCATGCTCTCTGTAGTACCGTGCAGTAAGTAAAATGAGTACCTACCGGTAAAACCATCTTATTTGAGACAATTTTGTGATATATTTGTTAGTATCTTTTTCGTTTACTAACTTATTTAAGCAGTAAATGTTTAGGATTCATGTTTTATCAACGGAGATTATAATTTCCAAAATGAATATATTTTTTAAATATATATTATGTTTTTTTTAAAATACTAATTAAATGTATTAATTAGAAAGATATACATATATAATCAATTTTATCGAAAAATATATTGTTGCTATCGGTATTCGAACCTGGATCTCTTTGCGATCCGGGAAAGGTGCTATTGGTTTACTTAAAGGAATTTGAGATTCTGTAAAAACAAAGTAGATGGCTTTTCAAATAATGGAACGGTAGATGTATGAATTTGAAAAATGTAACAAATGGGTTCGAAAATTTGTCGACAAAGGTACTGTCTGCTATAGCATAGTTGTATAATGCACCTTCCCCGTATTGGAAAGAGATCCAGGTTCGAATCCCGATAGCAACAACAATATATTTTTCAACATAATTAATTATATGTGTATATCTTTCTAATTAATAAATTTAATTAGTATTTAAAATATCAATGTTCTTAATAATGTACCTATGTTCTTAATAATTACAACTTCACAATAAGAATATGTTCTCCTAGTAATATATACAAATTAGTTAGATATGGAGGTTGATTAATGGGTGGAATGGTGAACATTACATTGTGTAAAGTGATCATTTAAGCCAGCCAAAGACATGTAGTAAGCTTTATA
Source organism: Eubasilissa splendida (assembly GCA_031772225.1). Lineage (NCBI taxonomy): Eukaryota > Metazoa > Arthropoda > Insecta > Trichoptera > Phryganeidae > Eubasilissa > Eubasilissa splendida. Next base: position 12,802,204 of record CM062855.1, on the reverse strand, counting down.
ATTACCCATACTTTCATATTTTTCCATTTAATTTATTTGTTTAATAACAGTGTCTTTAGAGGTAAAAATCCAGTAATTGTGTGTACTTTGACATACTCAAATACTGTAAATTTTGACGTATTCTATGTTAAAATATAATTTACTAAATGAATTGCACAAAAATATCCATTTATTTTTATTCACAGATATTTATAATATAAACATATTTACTTTTTATCAATTTTTGGAGTGCCCACCTGCTGATTTAATCGGAATTTCGTGTATTTCCAAACCATTGCTTCTCCTTCAAGCGGGTTGTATAATTTACTATTAATTCTCCCACAAAGCTGCCCTACCTAAGCACACCGCATATACATGGATTTCAATTGAACTTATAAAGCCTTTGACCATCAGACACGAAGAGATTGATAAATAATATCTAGTATGGTTAGAGCAACCATTTCGACTGTTGGCACAAAGCTATAATATTAATTAAATAATAATATTACGAAAGCAAATTCTCTACGTTTATGTTTTTATCACGATTATTATATAATTGCTTACTAATTTAATGTATTAATTATAAATATATACATATAAAATCAATTATGTCGAAAAATATTGTTTTTGCGTTACCGGGATTCGAACCTGGATCTCTATTTCCAATCCGGGGAAGTACACTACTAGTTGTGTTATAGCGCCAGTATTTTTCATGTCAATTTTTCTAACCTATATGTTACACTTTTTCAAATTAATACATCTGTCGTTCCATTATTTGAAAGCCATCTATATTGTTTTTACGAATCTCAAATACTTTTGAGTAAACCGACTGCAGACACCAGAATTATCAATTCATTTTTATTCAATTTTGGACACATTGAATTCCAGGTTCGAATCCCGGTAGCGCAAAAACAATATTTTTCGACAAAATTGATTTTATATGTATATATTTATAATTAATACATTAAATTAGTATTTTAAACATCACAGACCTATGTTCTGAATAATTACAACTTCACAATAAGAATGTGTTCTCCTTAATAATATAATTATATATTATTTGGTGAAATTTTTTTTAATTACTTACCACCCACATACATGGTCTCAAAAAACATTTTATGATTCAAAAATATACATCACGTCTAGATTTGGTAAAGTGTCTGAGATTCGATGTACCTATAATCAGGGGCGGATTTACGGTGAAAGGCCCTGTCTCACTTGACATTTTGAGAAGCCTTTGTTTCGAGACAAGGGGCTCCCGAATATCACAACACAGCGGCAACTATGAACTGCAACACAGATATAGAGATTATGTTTTAGGTTAAACTATCAATAATAGCAGACTTGGAGCCTAGAACTCTCGAATCAACTCGACAAAGACCGAGCGTATATGAAGTCACGAATACTTGACGACAGCTGAGTACAATCGGATCTGTCATTATTATTTTTTTAGCTTAAACAATGTTTCGAAGCCTTATTTGCTATGTTTTTTTTTTCTTTTCACTTTGTCTGTTGCTCCTAGTTTTACTTTTCTCTTCCCTCTGGAAAACGAGGCCCCTCGTATTTGTGACTTACGCTATTTTTTAATCTGTTACTGCATACCATACAGTAAAATTAAATTACATTCGCTGTTTATACCTGCACTCATTAAAACCTACATCTGGAGCATAGCATTATACAGCAATAAAAACCTGGACAATTAACTTAAAAAGGAATAAGTTGGTAACATTCGAGATATAGTACTGAAGGATGAAATGAATAAACTAACTAATTACGAATGAGGATCTTTTGAGGATAGTCAAAGAAAAGAGGTCCAGAAAAATCTAAATCAATGAATAAGATACACTCTGGCCAATGAGCTAGATATAATGCATACCTCAGAAATGTAATCGAGAGAAGGAAGAAAGAAAAAGAAAAGGAAAGGCAATGAAAGGGAATGAAAGACAAGATAAGATATCTACAGACAAGACGTTGATGCATGACGAGCATTACGGAGACAAGAACTGTTCAGAAATATGAAAAAGATGACGCAGTTTATATATATTGTCACATAGAACAGAATATCTATTACGCCATATGCCATATGCCAACTCTGTATTTTCGAAAGAATAATCTTTTTTTTTCACCGACATTTTTACTTTCGAAATATATTGCTGAAAACGATTTTTGTATAAGAAGGCTTCTGCTAAAAATATAAATATTTTGATGATTGTTTTGTCAAAATATATAATATTGCTTAATATTTTCCACATTTTATGACTTTTAATATAATCACAAGTTTGTAGGAATTTCTTTTTCACTTAATGATTTAAAATTTTCAAGATAATCATATATAAATTGTTATTCTCTCACATTTGCTTTTTATTATATTTTTTCAATCTTATATATATATATATCATACAACGTATAAAATGACATTATATTTTTTAACAGATAGAGATTAAATTCACAAATATTAATTCAGCTAGAAAAGTATCAAAAAGTACTTTCAATTTAAATTGAACGAAATGGCACAATTTTCCATCTTCGGCTAGATCCATTTCATTTTGTGCATACAAATAATACCCTGTTCTCAATTTTCCCGTTGAAGTCGTAAGTCCAATACAACCCCTTAATACGGATGTCGAGTCATAGGAAAACGTTTCCAAAGGGTGGTCCGGAAAACAGAGTTCTTTATTTGACAGCTTGAAAATATATTATAATTCTTGCATGTTTATATCACTAAATCAATGTCAAATCCATACTACTCTTCCATTTAAATTGATATTTGGTACTCATATTCCAAGTTTTGTGCGTAAAGATTAGCAAAATGCACTGGTCAAAGATATAGTGACACGTACCCTTTAAAACTATATTTCATTTTTCACACGCACATCTTTTTAATTAATTCTAAGTTTTACAAAAATACTTAGCAATATAAAATTTAATGCAAATGATATTATATTTTTAAAATGTATATTTTTTTAAATGCTTGAATTAACCAGCTATTACCAGTTACAAAAAACTCAATAGAAAGTTCACTAATAGGATGGTATCTGAGACATGAGTATTTTTAAAATATTTATAAATTATTCATATTTGTAGTATTCAAAATAAAATTTGATCATTTGCCAGAAATATACTATTATTGTTTTATAAATGTGGTGGTAGTTTTTGGTGGTTTGAATGAAACGCGCATGATAAATACATCAGCATGTAGAGTCGTTTATTTAGTTAGTGACAGAGAAGGAAGAATACAGGTGATAACGGAGCATGAAATATGAAGTGCGGTGAAACGGAAGGAGTGTCGTCATTGAGCGATCGGACCAGACTGAGGCGACTGCTCCCTACTGTAGCCTGCGTTCTGAATCCAGATGTCGCTTGCGTCGTTCGTCGAATAGACGATGGCGGTAGATTTAAATCACCACCCCTATATAAATTACAGGCCTCTTACCATTAGAAATGAATTTCTTTCACCAGAAAAAGAGTTAAGGTATTTAATATAAATTAATGTCTCCAAAGCCAAATGTGAATTTGGAAACTGATGTATGATAATATGATCCCTAATGACAAGCTGTCATGTTAGAATTTTTTAATTTATATAAAGCAATGAAATTCTCACTACGTAAGTAGAATTTTTACGTTTTTAATAAATGACAAATTATCGCCAATGAATTGAATAAAAAAAAAATTCAAAGTCAATTGCAATTTATTTTCAAAAATTTATATTAGTTTACAAGAACCCTGTTTCAAATAAAAGGTGCAGAATCGCTCGACGAAACCAAATTGCAGTCCGCCTTACTTCCTTGTCCGTGATTTCCAGAATTCTATATAGTCTATACGTGTGATTGCATTTTTCTAACTTACACACATTTTTATGTTTCTTATTTGGATTTTTCTTATTTTGTTTATCAATGTTATATATAAATATTAATGCATAAATCAAATTTAAGTTTAATAATATGGATATGGACTGCACAAAAAATGTAAAGTTAACCATTTAAATTCTAGACTATTATTATGTAAACTTTATATGTAGTATTTTAAGTGAGACATCTATCGTACCCTGGTAGTAACTATACCTACCATATATACTTGTAAACTTTTAAAATAATTATTAAATTAATTTTTTACTTGATCTCATAGTGTATCATTCTAATCAAAATAATTAATAATTATTAAACAAGTTTAATAATCAAAAACAATTTCAAAGGGAAAACAAGAAACAGAAGGAAATAATATATTTCAACATTATAAATATAATATTATTCAACTTATGTTATATATGTATTATCACAAACGGACTCCGTGAAAAACTGCGATAATTATAGTGATATTGTTATTCCACACAGGTATAATGTTAACCAACTATGATATTATAAAACTAATTTTTATATAGGTACGTATGTAGGTACGACAATACATGGACATCAAAATGGCAATATGGAGGTGTACCTACCAGGATAGATCACCACGCAATCCCAGGCCAGGGCAACCCCAGGTAGTTCAATTGGTCTAAGTCAGGAGTAGGCAGAATTCTAATGAGAAGAGCCAAATATTAAGTAAACCGATACACAAAATCTTTCATAGAGCCGCAACATACATTTTTACTATGACAATTGGCAAAAGAATATAAAGATTTTTATTTAAAATCAAATTCACAATACAGTCGTAGACTACTTAGAAGAATATAATATATGGGATTTATAAGCTTCAGTGACTCAGTGCACTACTTATAAAACAAGAAAATCTAAATAATTAAATACTTATAAAAGAGATCCAGTGATCCAGTGAGATCCTTCGAATCCCGGTGGCGCAATAACAATATTTTTCGATAAAATTGATTTTATATGTATATCTTTCTATATAATATATTTAATTCATATTTAAAATATCACATACCTATGTTCTGAATAATTACAACTTCACAATAAGAATGTGTTCTTCTAATAATAAAGTTGTATCTATGTGTCCAAAATTCAATAAAAATGAATTGATAATTCTGGTGTCTGCTATCAGATTACTCAAAGATTCCGTAAAAATAAGGTAGATGGCTCTTTCAAATAATGGAACGATTAAATGTATTAATATCAAAAAGGTAACATATAGGTTCAAAAAATTGTCGTTAAAAATATTGTCGCTGTAGCATAGTTGAATAATGCACCTTCCCCGTTTGGAAAGAAATCCAGATTCGAATCTCAGTGGCGCAACAATAATATATTTCGATATAATTGATTTTATATGTATATCTTTCTAATGAATATATTTAATTCATATTTAAAATTTACTAATAAAACATAGTTTGGGCTTTGTAAAGTTTACTAATTAGAGCGATATCCTTGCATCGCTTTCGAAACCTTTGCTATGTCTTGCAAGTAACTACTTGTTTTCAATTTTAAGCAGGAATATAAATTATCGTCGGTTAATTTGATTCTTATCTTATTTTTGATTTCTATTTTTTTATTACAGCTTTATTTCATACATACTGTTCCGTATTCATCAGTAATTTAATTTTTTTTTTTTATAGGTGAATACATATACTTTCATACTTAGCTCTGAATATTTATTAATAACTGAGTATATTGTCACCAGTTTTTAGATCATTCATATACCCTTAGCCTTTTCCCAGACCATATTGATCCTTTAGCTCAACTGGTAGTCTTATTGAAGTCGAGGAGAGGAAGTGTTCTCATATGATTGTTCCTGTTGGATCACTACTTCGCACACACCTCTGTGATTTTGTTTTATTGTGAACGTGAAACTCATCACAGTTTTTGTGCTATGTAATTTACTACATTGGGTGAACTTCCGGAAGAGAAATGTGACGGCGTCATCAACCAGGTGAGTCGAGGTGTCCTTTGGTTCTGTGAGTTCATCCTGGTCCACTATCGAAGGTCCTCCACCATCCCCCCAATCCCTCATCCCTCATTCCGATTCCCTACTTCCTATCTATCCATCATCATCCACCACTTTTGGTGACCGGCGACTTGCGTCGGTTACACATATTACATCATATATGATTCGTGTAAGATAATGTTTATTCGCATAAATAGGTAAAGCCAAAGATTGTGAGAATGGTAAATGCTATTTTTTTATTGTGTCATGTTTAAGGCAGACTATTCTATGTATCAATTATGTAAATGAAAATATGAGCTGGAGTTGAAGAGCCACAAAGAGCCGCATGCGACTCGCGAGCCGCGATCTGCCGACCCCTGGTCTTGGCAAATCATAAATAAATATTACTACGAGGTAAACCTTAAATGATACTGGAAATAAAACACACTACCCTCCGAATATAAATATATATTTTTTTTATTATATGGGGGGTTAAGGGGAATGTAAGTACAATTAATCAGTAGTTGTATGTTTGTGACTTGGACGGATTCTATAAACTTTGGTAGGGAGAAAGAAAAAAAATGAAATACCGTGTACACCTTTCTCCCGTCATTAACAATAGTTTTAAGTAAATAAATGTATTTGGACCAGAAACTGGAAAAGTAGTTACGTAGTGAATTAATTACTTAACTATAAACAAACACATTCGGATCCATTAAGTAAATATTTTTATAAAGTTAAACACTCCAGGAAAAAATCTGTACCCTTGAGTCCGAACTGCTTCCAAAGATATACGAGATCCAAAATCAAATTTTGTTTTTGAATTAAAAAGAATTTCACCGATAGTATTGACAAAATAACTCAACATTTGTGTAATACAAAGATAAGTTTAGTAAAAAAAAAAGTCCAGTTATTTCTCCTTTAGCATTATTATTACTATCCTTCTAAGTTTGATTGGTATAGTCTACCATTCAAAAATTTAATGCAAAACCAATCCAAATTTCGAGAGCATTTTTTGAAATACATATACCGTTGGCTTTTTTTAAATCAAACACGAAATTCAGATCAATTTCATAATTAAATATAAACGTACTGATTTACCTCCGATAGCATCCCCGAATTGGCTGACTGAAGTGCCCACCCTCGTGATGAAGTAAAGTTCCATGTATCCGTCCCACATGAGTATTGGACCATAAAGTGCATGGGCCACGTTAGGCGGCTCGGTAGTTTTGCATTTAAATTCTAGGATTGGACATAAAACCTCCGTCAAGAGTTTATACGGAGAAGAGGAAGTGGGATCGCTACTGTTGGGAAATGATTATCATTTAAGCTTGAAAGTTGAATGGAAATATCTTTGAATACATATTCTTTACTCATATATAATTTAGTTCTTCACTCAAAAAAATAGATTACAAATCTTCGAAAATATTTTTTTGTAAGATTTACAATCCAATACAGGACAACAATGTGATACAGGGTGAATTAATTTATTCTTATTGTTTTAATTTTATCAACAAAAACAACTTTCTGACCAATTATCTCAAAAACTAAAAATCGAGGGCGATTGCGTAAAACCAGTAGTGAAATAGAATAAATTCTTGGTAAGCTTACATTATAAGCTTTTAAAATTTAAGAGCACATGTAAGATAATATGTGAATGTAGGAGGGGGAGGTTAGATTAGGAATGGGTGAATTTCTTATTTGCCTACCCCTATGAGATTTCATCCTTACAGTATTGTACACATGGTAGTAAAACATGTACATTTATTGTTCAGACGCCACTGTAACTCGTAAGAAGATGAATATTTGTATTTACAAATTCATATAATTATTTGTATTATTGGCCATTTTATAGCACCCGGCTAAATATGCATTAATATGTATAATTATTTTTTTGAAGTTTTCTAAATAGTTATTTATTCATGTTACGAAGCAATAACAATTTGGTGAATTCCCTCAATATTTGCTACAACGTCAGATTGGAGAGACTTTGAGAGCATTTCGCTGATCTCGAGATCATTTGCTTAGGACGCTAATCCACGGACGAGCTGCGAATTCCTATCGTTGCATTTGGCTCTTCAAGTTACCCCACCGCACTAGGGGAGTTTCTGTGAGTGGTTAGATTGGTGTTTGCTTAATTTGAGGATTTGTCTTAACCTCTGACCCGGCCAAAGATCTTTGACTAAAGGGGGAAATTGGCACGAAAGCAATCAAATATGTACTGGTTAAATAAGTTTCTATAGCTCTTGGGTTATTTAATCTAATATAGGTATAATAATGGTCTGACTTTTAATTTCAAATCAATTTTAATACACGTTGAACAATAATAAACAAACAAACAACAATAAAATTTAACGGAGAACATATCATTATTGTGAAGTTGCAGTTTTTCAAAATATAGTTGTGGTTATCAAGTATGTGGTTATCAAAAAAATATTTTAGTTGCTATCGGAAATAATAAATGGAATAACAAATGTATCAATTTGATAGAGCTATAGAATATAAATACAAAAAAATTGTTATAAACTGCAAACGCAAACGCATTTCCCTGGATAAGAAAAGATCTAGGTTCGAATCCTGGTAGCAACTAAAATATTTTTTTCTGTATATATTTCTAGTTGAATAATTTAATCAATATTAATCGGATACCCGGGAACGATAACCTTTTAAGTAATGAAAGGAATCTAGGACTTTTTTGAAAATGTATTAGGGTATGGGTCTCCCGCTGGGGGTTGTTGGGATGGACGATGTCAGGAAGAGCAATAGCTAGGGACACCTAGCGAAGTAATCCACTGGCTGTCCTTTGCACCCTCTTGCGACCTAGACAGGGGGAATTTCTGCCGGACTCTGACCGAGTTCTACGACTTCAACACATAAATGTGACTATTGCACTCCCCCTTCGAGGCGGCATGACTTCCTTAGCTTCTCTCTGGCTGCCTTCTGAAATCAACATGATAACGGGCTTCACAGTAAATTGATACAGTGCGGATAAATCGTGTACAGGTGGCTTTGGCACGATGATACCGGAGCCAACCTATATCAGTTAATTACCCGGGGCAAAAAAAAAATATATAATCACCAAATGTAATAATTGTGCCATATAATTAAGAAAAAAGATAACTATGAAAGTAAATCACAAGGTATTAGTAACTAACTAACTGATCCAACTTTAAAATATATTCTAAAAAGCTTTGAAAATTTTGTAAATTATTGCACGCCTTACTTTGTTGAGTGGAATTGAAACGTAAGTAAACAACTCTCAAAACGATTCCGGGATTATGGAACCGTTCGGAGTCTAAATAATAAATGTTTTACGAGGCGTTTTATTTTTTTTTAATTATCTCTCTCTAATAAAAATAAATCTATTGGTACTTAAAATTATGATATGGTTATACTAGCGCCATCTATAAAAGTGATAAGAAAACTTTTACAGATATGTGAAACATATGCCAGTGAACATAAGATAGGGCCAGATAATATCCCTCCAGTGTGGCTGGACGGGACGAAATTGAGCATTCAAAATTAGGTCAAATACCTTGGCCATATATTCAATGAAGATGGACAAGACGATGATGACATAGAACGGCAGAGGAGACAGTTGAGCGTTCGTGTAAATATGCTGTCATGGATACAGTAAGGAGATAAAGGATCCAAGTTAAATCGTTCTTCACCAGCATGTATACGTGCGAGCTCTGGTCGAAATACAAGCAAGTGACCTATAACCGTCTCCGAATTCAGTACAACTCATACAGAATACTGTTTACCGAAGGCCGTATATATTTGTATTCATTCCGCTTCTGAGACATCGAGTTGCGGGCGTAAAGCTGCGGTTGGAGCTCAGCACCAACTCTCTGGTGCAAACGGCGCTCTCATGGAAAGCTGGTTCCCTAACCAGAGAATGGCAACGCCTACATAATAGCTACAGACATAATAATGCCCGTAACTGTAGTATTTATATTTTGTTCAAATTTATATATATGCGTGAACTTTTTATTTATTTATGTTTTCTCTGGTTTTCTTTTTCATAACATTATATTTACTTCGTAACTTTAATGTATTATATAACATGTATTATTTTTATGGCAAATCGGGTTTAAAAAAAAACCTGATCACGCTGGAATAAATGCATTATTATTATTAAAATTATAATTAACTTGTACAATTCAGGTCTATAAAGCCTACATATGTGTATATGTGAGCGAGGATGTTTGCGTTGTCACAGCAGCATCCTTAAGGGTAGGTAATGATAAATAACGATGTCTGTCTGCCGCGGTAGTTTATGATTTTAAGTTAAACCCTAATTCTGATTTCCCCGACCGGTCCGCTGTCACCCCCCGCGGGAAATCCGCCACCCCTCCTCCCCCGACCCGACCTCCGACCCCCGCTTCCGGTGGATAACGAGATAGTTCCGACAAAATTCCAACAACAATAAACTTTTATCCGTAATCAATCTTAATTAGGTGCCGAAACCCGTTCGTGAATGTTTGGCCTATACTTTGTTTGACGTGGATCGGCCGGCTTGATGCAAACTCAATACGGTCGTGATGGGAGGGCGCTGATGATGAGTATCCTGAACAGCGCTGCTTTCGGTTATTTCCAGAGTATTGTGTGTATATATATACGGCTTATAAGATAACTATCATCAATTATCAACACAGTTCTCAATTACGTGACTTTTACGACAGCTTCCATAGGTACAGAGGAAGTGAGAGATTAGTTTCGCAAATTTTCAAAAATTTTGTTGTTTTGATGAAAATATTGTTTCTTTAATATATATAAGGTATAACAGACCAAGTCTACAATATTTTATGGGTTCAAAAAATATGTGCAAATTCTTCACTATTTTTAACCGATTTTTTACTTATTCAAGTTAAGTCTACGTACTTCGAAATAAATATTTACGAAATTTATTCATTATCAAACAATATGTAACATGTAACAAAAATAGATTGGCCTCTGTAAACTCGATGATTTAATTTTTGTTTTCAATATATAATTTGGAATCGATGAAATATTAAAAACAATCGAAATAATCGCATTATTACGGTTTATTTTAAATGCATATATCTATGACATGTTTGAGATTAAGCATATATTCTTTGAACATTTTCGACTTGTAATTTAGTCAAGTACCTACTCATAAAATATTATGTTAGAAAGTGTATAGTTTTCATTTAATTTACCATTATCCCCATTAATTGTAAAAGATCAAGCTTTTGAATCGGCTAAATAGTTAAAATTTCTGGGAATAAATGTGCCAAGGAATAATGTTATCCAATAAGAAGCAAATAGCAAGATAAAATCAGAAAACGCTTAATACTTTACTTTACTCTCGATTGCTGTCGGAGAGGTTGTTGTCAAATAATTTAAAGATTATACGTGAAGCCTAGTTTTCTCACTTTAGCGCAAGAAAGCAGATTACAGGTTTTAGAAAACAAAAATAACATAATCAGAGAATGAAGGTAAAAGCATAGAGGGTAGAAGAGTCTTGTAATACGCACAAAACCTCGTACATAAGCCAACAGGATTAAGACCAAAGGGAAGATCAAAAAATCAAAGAACTCTTTAACTCAACTATGTTTTTTTTTATTTCTTCTTTATTCATTTTATTTTTATTTTTTGCTAAACTGCATGGCAGTTTTACGGCAAGGATTACCTTTTACATTGTTAAACTTTTTGTTTTTATATAAATAAAATAAAACAAGAGGAAAAAATTTTTATATGGAGATTTTAGATGAATTACTTAGAAAGATATAAATAATAAAATATATATAAATATAATAAAGATATGTAAAGGAAAAATCAATCTTTTGAAAAGATATACAATTTTTACAGGGTGTAACAGACCTAGTCCACAGTATTTTATGGGATACCTGAATATTATAACATTTTAACATATATTATAACAAGGAAATAAAAAATTAATAATAAATTAATTTCATTTTTCCAATATTTAGCTTCCCACATATAATTTCACCAGTAATTAATTTCTAAACTATATTTTTCTTTACATAAATAATGATACCAACTCCTCTTCTATTTTCCTTCGTTTTCATCACGCAAAAAAATTGTTGATGGAGTCAAACACTACACCGGCATGACATTATAGCCCAAATTACACCAATCGAACGGTACACGATTGGTTTATATAATTCATGTCAAATTATTACCAAGCTAAGTTAGTGATTTGTAATTGTAATTATAAAGTTTAAAACTACTATAACATGCAACACCGGGAGCAGGTCACGGCAATTATTTTAAAACGCGGAAATAACCCACACTTCAAAAATTCACCTACGTTATTACAACAGCTTCATTCGAAAACGCAAAAAAATAGTAAAAAAATGTTCTGTTCCGATCGAAATCATTGACGCTTTAACAATCGAATAACCACACTGCCGAAAGGTTTGAGCAATTTTAGGGGTCGTAATTTTTGAATTAATTTATCACGCAATGCGTCCAGAAGGCAGTATAATGATTATCACTTATGTATGTGCGTTCGTGTTAAGTGATTTATTACAAAACTTGCAAATAATGAAGTATCACGAACTTAATACGAGATTGGGTTTCTTTATCGGTATGACATTTTCGACGGCGTTGGAATTTAATAATTTATTTTCATGAATTCAGAATATACTACGAATAATATTATAAATATTTTTTAATAAATGTATACTAAGGAAACACTTTGTGTTATTTATTAAAACAATCAGTAATTATCTCAATGCAAGTAAGTACTGATTTTTCAAAACATTTTTATAGACGTAAAATAATTAACTTCCCACTAAATTTATTTTATATACATGTCAGCAGAACAAAATTTTATGTCACAGCATAAATAATTATTTAATGATTTATTTTATGTAGAACTCCATTTTATATATCACAAACAAATCATTATATAATTTTTAGTTGTTCTGAATTTTACTGAGTTAAGCAATAAGAACCGAAATTTGTCTGTTCAGCCTTTTCTCCATATATAATTAAATAAACATCGTTTTAATTCATGACGTAGCGGTGACTGTGTACTGACAAACTCGAGACAAAATTTTCTGCGCCCACGCACTCCTTAAGACACTTATAGCATGATCTGAGAGTAGTATGTTTAATGAATATTTCATTGTTCTTATTTGACAAAATAGTCTGAAAAAATGGTTAAATAATTTATTTTTCGGACACATTTATATCGATGATAATTGATATTATTTTTTTAGAATGAATTTTATTTTTTTGAAGTATCAAAAATACAGGTATATAAACATGTTACATACATACTCGTACTTCAGCTATTTTTAAGCCAAGTCTGAATGTTTGTGTTTTGAAATCGGATTTACTTGGATGGCCGCTAGCATGCTTCATATCCTGTTTGTTGTTTAATATAGGGGAAGTTCCGACCACTTCACTACATAAGCCAGATTACAGAATTTCGTAGAAGTACAGATACGAAATAATAGTGTGAGCTTACTGCATTTGCACAAAAAAAAAACTAATTTTCAAATACTGTAATATGAAATCAGATTTTCGCATTAGGATAAAATGAAAATATCTGATAAAAGATGATTTAAATATAATTTGTACATTTTTCAAGCATATTAAAATTATGGTATATATTTCAAATAAATAAAGAATTACAAACCCTTAGTATACCGAATTTCGGGATCGATTAACGATGTAAGGTTACACCGCAAGCCCCAAGAAGGTTACGGCATGTTGTAGATTTAAACCGACAACGACAGCACAATTCTCTGGCAAGATTAACCATGTAGGTACCTATATAACACAACCTATTTCAAAATCTCGCTTACGATTTTGAACCACGATTAATTCATCGTTTAATCTAGGTAATATCTCCACTGTATTTCGGGCCCGATTCCGAGGTAAATCAGACGTTAATCATTCATACGTAACGCAAGGCCGCCGACCTTCTGAGAATCCAATGTTTAAAATTCAACCTCATTTTATACAATACTTTTTAAGTAATGAACTTTTTTTTTTGTTTTATTTAATGTCTGTTGTTACCTAGACTAAAAAACACCTAGTGATACTTGTATTCTTGTTTTTCTCATATATATTACGTTACCAGAAAATTTTTCTGAATTACAATCTGAGTAATTGAGGTTGTATTAAATTTTATCATACCTTATACCGTGTAATATCCAGTTTATCTAAACAATTTTTTATTGTTATAGTCAAGCTTTACGAGGGTCAATTATTATACTTCGTTACTGATCTTGTAAGCTTATTATTTCAATAAGTTTGGCGATATATAAATGCACGTTTATAAATCTAACGGTCCATGTCCACAGAATAAGAACAGAAACTTAGAGATCACCGCTTGAGATTACAGGTACCGAATTCTGCACACGGCATTCGATTTAACAGCGAGACTCAATAAGTGCGCACAAAAAACAACTAGATCTATAGATACCTACAACTTTTTTTTTAATTGAGGTGCAAACACGGAATACGTTTCACATTAATATTCTTTCTATTTCTAAACTAAGCTAAACGCTTGTGCTATGAAAATAAGACTAACTTAACATAAGCTGATCTCCTGGAATTAGGCACGAACCCACGACCATTGAATCACTAGACGAGTATCGTAACCATTAGACCAACAAACACTTTATTCTGAACTGGTATTAAATTACAAACATTTATTATGATTTAACTACTGCAGAGTAGATTTAAATTCACCCAACGGAGAAACAAAACATCAATGCAACGGGCTGATATTTGACATTTGACGTACAAAAATCGTGAGAGGCGAAACATTGAATCCCTGAAACTTGGTGTGTTACGGTAGATTACGAAAGAAAATTTTCACCATTGAATCTCGTGGTCTCTCAGTGATTGTCCTGAGTAGAAAATCTCATCCGTAGACACGGGCATGAGAATTTTTTATTATAGCGAAAAATTACTTTATTTTCATTTAATATTAAACAATTATTTTCGGTAAAAACATAAAATTTATTATTAGCTTACAGTGATAATTTTCTATTTGATCATATTTCTGCCCATCTCGATAAGGACTCTGATCTGGCGAGGTTCACATGAAGTATTGAAGTTTTAAATAAATAAATACATTAATTTTTAATTTTTTGAAGCAGTAATTTTGTAGTTAAGCAATTAAACAAACCACTTTCCCCTACTAACTTATCGTTAACCAACAGTATTTTAGTATATTTGTTTAATTTGTTCTAAGTTTATTATTTGATAGTTTATAAAAAACCTACATTGTTAACAAAGTTTAATAAAAAGACTTAGGAATTGTAACTATATAAAATATGTTATATTTTCTACAAAAGTTTTTAAAATATGAATTAAATATATTAATTAGAAAGATATACATATAAAATCAATTTTATCGAAAAATATTGTTGTTGCGCCACCGGGATTCGAACCTGGATCTCTTTCTTAACCGGGGAAGGTGCATTATCTAACTATGCTACAGTTACAATATTTTTAGCGACAATTTTCGAACCTATATGTTACCTTTTTGATATTAATACATTTAATCGTTCCATTATTTGAAAGAGCCATCTACCTTATTTTTACAGAATCTCAAATACCTTTGAGTAAACTGATAAACGAAAATTGTCGCTAAAAATATTGTCGCTGTAGCATAGTTAGATAATGCACCTTTCCCGGTTAGGAAAGAGATCCAGGTTCGAATCCCAGTGGCGCAACAACAATATTTTTCGATAAAATTTATTTTATATGTATACCTTTCTAATTAATATATTCAATTCATATTTAAAATATCACAGACCTACGTTCTGAATAATTATAACTTCACAATAAGAATGAGTTCTCCTAATAAAAATGTTTTTTTATCATAACGATTTTTAAATTACGCCATGAGAATTCAACCTGTTGCAAATTGAAGGCCGTTGCAAAAAAAATCATTAGATTTTTTAAAAATTATATTGATTTTTTTATGTCGGGATAAGTATAATAATAGTATAAATAGCTCTTATATTAATAAAATTGAAAACATTTGACATATTTTTTAACCTTTTTCTTCTCTCCTCTTTCATGTCAGTATGAATATAGTAGCCTTAATCGACAACAGATGAGTCACGGCTTGAAATGATTTTCACAAATCTTGGTTCCGGATCGCCCTCTTCCACAGATTCATCGTATCTATCTACCTTTATGGTACTTTCCCAGGTCTTCTTAGGCCCAAAATTGTGTTTTTTTATGAATATTTTGATCACTACCTTAAATGGGGCTTGCTATGGTTGGATTTGTTGCAGGATTGAAGCGTTCATGCTATCCAAGGGATACGTAACATCCTGAGGCGGGCATAGAACGACATCTAGCGCCGCGTAGCAGAGATGCACTAGCCACGCCACATACGACCTTGGTCAAACCACCGAGATATAATAATACTTAACTGTGTTTAAAATTAATAACTACCTTATTCCTATTGTTCGATCTTTAAAACTTATTTATGAATCGCCGGTCGCCGTGCGCGCGCATATGAACATAATTTACGTAAATCGGTAGTTCTTGTTTATTACCTATCTACTACCCCCCTCCGTTTATAACCAAAACACGATATTTTCTGTGGTTGTGTTCTTTATGATATTTTGGTTCAGTTGAAGTCATACCTGAAAGTAGCGTTTACCATTTTGAATGCGTTGACTGCCGCCAAATTCGTTCTGCCATGTGGGAACGAATTGCTGGCTTGTGTTGATTACCGTCCTGATGTACGGGGCTGATATTTATTTGTGTGTAATCGGTTTCTCGCTATGATGCGAACCGATTTAATTCTGTACATCTTGCTATTGTGTATGGTGATATTTGACACCGAAAGCCTATGTCCAAGTATACTTCGTGTTGAACAACATTGTACGTGTCTAGGGGTCAGAAAACCTGTGTATCCAATGGAAGAAGATCCACATACCGAAATTAGCGTTTCACGGGTGGGTCGTGTTTTCTGGTTCTGGGTGGTCCTTCAGCCGCCCCTTGTTCCATTTTCTTGTTCCTCTCCCGAATTCCTTCCACCCGTACTGCATTCCTTATTTCTTTACCCCGTGTTCAGACACTTTGTGCATTAAGAAGACGAGTGAAGTAGCTTATTGGTCTAACGGTTAAGACGCTGGCCTAGTGATCTAGGAGACTAGCAAGTTAGTTATATTTTTATAGTACAAGCATTTAGCTTAGTTTGAAAATAGTTAGATATCATAACCCTGATGTCACTTACCTAGTAAAAGCTCTTTCAATAAGTGACTATTAAGTGAATTGAGACTGATTAACCATAGCCAATTCTTCGTAAAATTGTAATTATCCACAATGATCAGTTCAAAATCCTTTTCCAATTATACATTCGGTAGGTGTCTATTTTACGCTTGTTGCTATTGCGGACCAAGTCTCCGCTGCATACATAAAGATTGAAAAGACAAGAGAGAATCAAAATAATTATAGTTCATTGTTTGATGTCACTGTCTTTCCATATTCTCGTAAATTCGTTCATGGCAACTTTAGCTAGTTGTACGTGTCATCGAATTGTATGTCCACTATAACTGGTGTTTGTGATCAGCGCATCCAATTAAATATGCCTCTCGAACTAGCTCACACCCTGCTATTTGTAACTCTCATTAATCAACAATCTTAACAATCATCCTAACAACTGGTAACATATTTTATTTATTCGAATTTCCACGCGCTATATTACATAAGCAAAACTCAATTTATGTTCATCTCTCTCAGAACTTAACGGTGAAGGCTTTAATAAAATTCCCAATTTTATTCCCTAGGATATTCAAGTAAAAGTTGCAACCCGTGTAATTTGATAGTATCCGTGTTTTATATCAAAATATTATTCATGAATATTAAACAGTTTCTAGAGAATAAATGAACAGTCTAAAATTTTAAGAGATTTTCAATTAGTATAATTTATAACCGACAGTTAAGAATAACAAGTTCTAAACTGTTTTAAAGTTTTACTTAGGTATTCAATAAATTACTGAAGTATTTTGTAATTTCATACTGAAAATGACTTTATTATATAAAAATATCGATGAAATTAATTATTTTTAAGCATTCTTTGAATTCGCACCGTTCTTTTAACACAACAATAATAACACGGAATGCTTAGCGAAGATGTCAATTGAAACTAAATACTGTGATAATTATAACTATTAATAAAAACATTATTCAATGTAGATTCATTTTTGGGGTTTGAAACAATAATTGTTCATTACTTTCTTCGTCTTAATGAACACTCCCTTCGATTTCTATTCTCTCCTAGCTCTTTCTATCGATTCCTATTCTGTATCTACTTTTCAGTAACTTCTGCGTCTGTTCTCCACTCCAACAACTGGCTTATCAATGTTATTCTCGGCCGTTTTCTTCTTTTTCCAATTATTTATTATATAATTTAATTTTTAAAATATTGTGACACACCTCTTTATATTATTAAATTATATGTGTCAGTCACATTAAATAAATTGAATAAATAAAGCGAGTAATATCATTAATTATTTCACAAATATAAAGAAAAATCTAAATTAAATTACATAAATATGTATGATTTCTCGATGAAACAACTAAAGATGTGATTTTACATGTAAATCTTTCATTATATTATATTTGTAATCAGATATTATCGAGAATATACACATTTAAGGGAACACATTTTTGTTGTTAAGTCGCATTTTCAAAACATAGTTCTGTTGTATTTAATATAAATTAATATATATGTGTATCTTTATAGTTGATTAATTTAATTTGTATTATATTTACATCACAGCATTCAACCATAATAGTTAGTCATATTTAACAATAAAATCCTATCGATATTATCTCTATACTCGTATACGCATTTAAACTAGCGCAAAATGTAAAGTACAATCGAGGATATCCATTTCAGTCTGATAATTAGTGCAATTATTATTATTCACAATATCGAAACATCATTGCAATCCGCCAAACAGAGCCTTCAACTATCAAACTCTCTGATACCTTTACGTACGTAAAGATATACGTAGTACCTATACAAGATAATTATATAGTCTTGATAACACTATCCAGCAAATTAATTAAGTGTATGAATATATAAATTATTTGTCATGGTCATTTTATTCCTGTAACACTGATTTATTACTAGAATCAAATTATTTTCTAGCAAAATTCATAATTTGCCGCTTACATCGCACTGACTCTCCGGGAACTTTGAGAGCCTTGTAAAACACATTAGTAAACCAGTTTGTCGGAAACTCTCAGCATCAGTAACTAAACACCCTTAGTAAAGGAACCACAGGTTATAATTCAGAGAACTGGCAAAGCGGTTCCTTCCGCAACCATATAACATGGACGGTAAAATAAGGGATGTACCTTCTTACTGTGATTATTTATTGTTGTGAATTTATTATATCGACACAATAAATTGAATTCATTACATTATTCAATGCGTAAAACATTATCATATAAATATATATGTATTCTTTGTTTGTCCATACATATATATGCATTGATGGTAGGGAGGTAGGGAAAGGAGGTTTTGTGAGGAATTTGGTTTGGAGGAAGTTCAGGTCAACCATTATTTTATTATTTTTACTTAACAACGCATAAAGGTATACTTTTTTCTTTAGTTGTAAATAAAGTGGACGCTACTGCCCAATAACGCCGTAATAAGGAGGATACAGGGGGCCAAATAATACAAATCTATAGCTCCTACGCATAACATAAGCTGATTTTACATATTTTATTTAAAAGTTTAATTAAATAATATTACGTTTATTAAATTGCAGGAACGTAAACTGTATTTGATTAAAATAAATACTTATGTTATTAGGTTTTTTTTTATTAAATTAATGCCTCAATTATAAATAGTTTTTTATTAAAATTTTATTTTCAATGAGTAGGTGTATAATTTTTGCCTTTTTTAAAGAATATAGGCACTTACAAGTTTATGTTCACTACGCCCTTAACTAGACTGAAGTCTATGCTGACGGAGACATATATCCGTTATATACAATACTAAAATCAATTAAAACAATAACAATTTTAATCATTATTAACTTGAAAATTTACAAAAACGAAAGACAAAAAAAAATATTTAAAAAACAAAATGTCCTCATTAGATTATGTTTAGAATACAAACAATAAAATGAATAAATAGAATTTAAAAATTAATATATAATAAAGAAAAGACTTTGGGAAGACATCCTTACAATATTGATAATTCAGAATAGGCTTATATATAAATATAGTACATAAAATATATTATGGATATACAAAAATAATGTAGTCAATTAGATTTATCTGTTTTCAATTGAGATTTCTACAGATTACCTACTCACAGAAAAAAAAATACTTTGTCAAGTATTTTTTTGATATTTTTTTTGAAATATTATTATTTATTTTTTACATATTAAATCAGTAATATATATATATATGTATGTGTGTTTAAAAATAATAATAGTTTTATTGGATAATTAGGTAAATAAATTATTTTGTCTTTCTTTATTAACGTAGTATCTAATATATTCTTTATTTAGGATTAAACCTTGGAATATAGTATAGATAACAGATAAAATATTTATAATACATGTTATATAGTTTATGCAATCAAATTCTTTAAAATGTTATATGTTTGCCTTATTGGGTATTCTGTATCTTGACTCCGTGAATACTAATTTGATATTATTTGATAATTTGTACATATGTATATAAAGGACTATATGTTTTATTTATCTTTTAAATATAAAATAAAATAAACAATTAGTGTTACGTGCATATGAAGATAAAAAAAACTCCTTCTCCTTTAAACATAATTTTACATTCAATATTTAACATAAATTTGTATTGTATATGACGGTCTAAAAAGGTTTGCTAATGAATAAGGTAAATTTATTTATTATTAAAGAACATTTTCAATTACCGTCCTCTAAAAACTTAATGCGACAATTTCCGAATAAATAAATATTTAATAATTTAAGGATTTTTGTAATCAAAAACGCAAAGCACTGGACTTAAATTGTGATAAACATTATTGCTTAAAAATACAGATTCTCTCATATCTATTAATCAACGGAGAATAACTCGAGACAGAACAATACCTTGAACCATAATATATCTCAATTAACATTGAAACCATTTATTGTAATCACAAGCCGCCATTTTGTGAGGTTCCTTTGCCGTGTTGGGGCCAATTAATTAAAATTATAATGGATACGGAAATGGGGGCCCGGTGAATTTCCACCCCCTCGGTACAATCTGAAACAATGTGAACCACATAAATCAGTGGAAATTCCACAGTTCGTCTTCCGTGCACGCACACGCACAATCTTTGGATTCGTTAAAAAATATTCCGTGTTACAGTAACAATACGAATTTTGTGCTTTTCTATGCGATCGTTTGACAATGGACAGTTTTGATATATTATATACGTACGTGGCGAAACTTAGATAATATACCCTAACTATAATACTAACATTCTCAAATTTGTATGGAAGAAGCGCTAGTTTCTCTGTTTCGCTTTATTTGCATGGAATAGAAATAATGTTGCATCAAATTGTGTAGGATGATACTGTTTATATATCGCACACCTAGATAAAAACTAGATCAAGGTGTGCGGTATGTTTATGTAAGTTTTAAAAATTGGTATATAAACATGACATGCATATGAACAGAGAGTAAGCAGAGAAATTCTTATATAGACCTAATAATACAGTGTGTCCCAAAAGTCTTTTTCATTTTGGTTCATTCGCTGCATCAACACAACGAGCGGGAGATCGTTAGCCACGTCATTGGGAATTCAGTCGCTATAAAGTATGTCCTTACCAGTTGTTTGTGAAATTTTTCCTGTAAATTTGATATCCCGACGAAGTGACATTCAAGCTGGCCTCTACGTAACCCCGACTTGACATCAATGGACTTTTTCGAAGTAACAATCCTCCCTCTCTAGATTAATTAAAAGAAAATTTTCGAGAGAAAATGACAGCGATCAAAGAGAATATTTTATCTCAAAATTTTTGCCTCCCGTTTAGAAGAGTGTCAGCGAAATAACGGATAACATTTAAAAACATAATTTTTAGTAAATAAATTCCCTTGAACTTAACATAAATGCAAAATAATCATTTTTTTATTAAACCCATTTTATTACAGAATTTTTTATATGAAAAAGACTTTTAGACGAATACAACTAATTTTTATAAATTTGCTTGTACTTTTTATATTGGTAAAATAGGTCGAAATTTTATCATAAGAATCAAAGAGCATTTAAGATTTTTAAACAATCATGGTTTTGTAGAATTTTATTAAAAATTGATCACACTTTTAATAAAAATGTGGAATTGTCTGTTTTACATATAAACAATTTTGGTCTTAAATATAATCATTTAGAATCATTAAAAATAAGTAAAGCGTGTAAAATTAATCAAAATATTTTAAATAACCAATTAAATTTAACCTCAAGTCCTACCCTAAAGTATTTTCCGAAACCGGTTGATGTAATAAATTTAAACAAAGTTAAAAATAATTTATATTATACTAATTTTTCATGTACATACACATACACATACACATATGTTTGGTATGGTTTTGAATACATTTATAAATTTTAAAACACGGTATATTCTCAAAAGAGATGGCAAAGATAATAGACCGACACACATTCCAAATCTGACCTGGTCATTCACCTATATATGTAAGGATGTATGGAAATAGCGTCCTGTAACTACATATTTTACATATGGTTATCTCAGGTTTTCTGATGTCGCTCTTGACTTTGTATATCATCAACTCTAGCCTCATATATACCTTGCCAGAGTATTTTTTCGTTATATGCCTCGTAGACCCGAAGAAAAGTAATTTTATTTACATAAATATTATCCGATTTATATTATCCTCTTTTCTCAATTTTATATTTGATCATTAATTTATACTACACATTACAAAATAGATCAAATAAAATATCTGTACTTCAAGTAAAATATTATAAAATTCACTTGTGGTAAAAATAAAAAAATTTAACTCTTAATATTGTTCTCATATTTTAATTGATAATTTTGCTATTCTCGATTTTTATCTCTCGATTTAAAAGCCACAAAATAATCTATTTTTGCCTCAATTAATTTTATTCGCCATTAAAATATTATAAATAAGTTTACTTGCAAATTAGATCTAGAATATTTGATTTTACAAAACTATACTTACCATGAGAAATTAACATTAGTATTTCACACAGCAATCACACGTCGATTGAGTCCGGGGTCGAGTTAGCAAAGGTAATACCATTGTGTACTAAATACCAGTTTTTCTCTTAAAGAATAACGTCATTTCTCCGTAATGCTATTTTCATTGCAAATGGCAAATTAACCCTTTATCAGAAAATGTAACGTAAGTTTTACAGGGGCGACAGGCAAAGTGAATAAGTCGCCTTGCCGTCCTTAGCGTTATGTGTCTAGCACTTCACAAACGGAGTTACTTATTTTTAAGTATTTGGCAGACCAGTCGGTCGTTTGCACTGTAAGACCGACATGCCTCGTCAGCATTAAATGTGTTTTGCAGGCAAAAAGGATTCTCACGGCTTTTTAAAGAACATTTGGCCCCTGTGATTTGGGACCGTAAAAATTTGGTATTAATTATGAAAAAGGTAAATTTAGACGTTTTATTTTAGTAAATTGCATAAACAAAAAATATATACCTATTTTTATTTCTTTTTAGATAAAAAAAATGTAAATAAACAATAAATTATATGTAAGTCCCTAAGAAATTCATAAAAATAAAAAAATATATTTAAAACTATACTTTTTTGGTTTGGTGTTTCTAAGAATTAAACATTGTTTTTTAATAAAATAATTTACTAGTAGGATTATTTTAAGCCATCCGCTTTCAGGTCAACCACGCTTCGGTACAACAGATATAACTCAATAGCGAGTAGCGATAGCTACCGTTACGACTAAAAAAACAAATATAATTCCAGTTAAATTTTTTTAAATGATTTAGTTTTTATATCGAATGGAACCGTATACCGTGATACATCTCGAAGTGTCTCGCCGATCACATTCAATACTTTTAATCTCATCTCATACAACACTCACATAAAACATAATTTAAACATATAAAACACATGTGTTAAATACAAATCTATGCTGACCGAAGATTTCGAATCGGTGTGCATTTACACATGCGCTGAAACAGCATCAACAGCTATCATAATCACTCAGTCATTAACTATCAAGTTTAGCGATGTGACATTAAAATATAATCATTTTTCTCATAAACTTCTACTTCTCCTTACATTTATCGCACTTTTGAAAAAATCTTTCCTCCGCGTTGAGACGATTTGAGTGCATTATAGGAATTTTCAATAATTATTGATTCGAATTAGTTATACTATACTTATATCTCTCGATGAATCGTAGTTACGTAAATTGCGATCGCCGTCTGCACAGCGATCAGTTCTGATTCAAGCCAATTTAGATTTTACTAAAATGACTCCAGTTTGCGGAAGGGATTCAAAGAAATAGAAAGCTTTATATCGGTTCTGCCTCGATGTTTAATCTACCAAAGTTATAATAACGAACTCACAAGATTAGATTGATTTGTCACATTTCCAAATTCAAAATTGATTAACAATACTTTGTATACAGAGAGAGTTCACAAGATGTGCAGCTATACTGGCCAGGCACACGAGAGATAATGGCTTTCTTTATTCACGCCACAGCGCTAGTCCTTTTTCTCCCAACTTCACGACCTTCCCCTACATCGGACCGGACCAGTCTGCTTTAAGTAGATGACCACTATGGTCCGCTTGTCACATGTTGTCATGACTAAACCAGATTCGACCCATGGGCCACAGGTGTCGCTGTCTACCCATCACAATTTTTATATTTTTACGTATTAGATTAAACTCTTAGACAGTAAATATTATGATAATACGAAGAAGAATATAAGGTACAAACTCATGTCCTCTGATCAATTTAATTTAGTGTATTTATATTGTAATAAATATAATGAGCACGTGTCAATAATGTGATTCGTTGTACGTCACATAGTGCTCACCAAATTTAAAAATTAGTAAATTTCTTAATGTATACAGTAACTTTTTGTGTTATTGGTTTGCTTTAATCATATGGTCCTTGTACACGAGATGCAAAACACATCACCATTATTAATATTTTCAATTTTATAATTTCCACAAACACTGATGACGTCGACATGTGACGGCCGCCACGTGGTATCAATTACAAGATAGCCGCCCGCAAGTCAACTAAAACCGATTGTTTTCTTCTAGTTTATAGTGTGTCATAAATAACAACTGGTGTGGGTAGGTAGAATCCATTGTTTGTATTTAATCACTATGCGTCAACGAGACAAACGAGTTTTTGTTTTCACTAAATAGATAAGGGTTCTGTTTACTTTTTGACAACTGTTTTATGTGGTGCAGTGTTGTTCCTAACTTTTAAAATAGAGAGGCAAAAAGTATATTTTAGGAATTCAAACACGGCAAAAGTGCAATGGCGACAGCTGAAAAAATATGCAGTGTATGCGGTGAAGGACTAATAACCGATCGGGTAATCTACCAAATCCGAAAACAAATATTCACGAAAAGAAGATTTTATTGTGTGTATGGTGGGATCGTCGAGGTATAATCCATCACGAGTTGTTTCATTCAAATATAACGATTACTGCAGATACACACGTTCAGCAGCTGCAAAGATTTCAAGAGAAACTCCACGAAAAGCGGCCTACTTCAATCGCAAAAACATCATTCTTTTACACGACAATGCGAGACCACATACAGCAAGAGTGGCTCAAGAAAAAAATATTGAGCTTGTATGATCTATTTTACCACATTCACTTTACTCCCCGGATCAGAGTACAACCTTTTCTGCTATTTACAGAACTTTTTGATAAGAAAAACCTTTAAATATTCATTTAATGTATTCATTATAAATATATACGTATAAAATCAATTTTGTCGAAAAATATTGTTTTTGCGCTACCGGGATTCGAACCTGGAATGGATTCTTCTCCTTAAGAAATCCTTCAATACTGAAGAGCAAGTCAATCAGACTGTCTAAAATTTCTTCCAGTCCAAACCCAGCAAATTTGATGAGGATGGAATTGATAAGCTGCCAGTAAGATGGGAGAAGGTCATACATATTAGTGGTGAATACATAAAAGATTCATATAATTTTGTTATTTTATAAAAGCAAAAAAGTTATTTATGACTTAACCTAAGTATATTTGTTACTACGTCATAGACGCAAGTACCGTTTCTAAGTAAGCGTATTTGATAATATAATCTGAAATATTAAAATCAAACACTAATAAAATCTGTTTTAAATCCCTTTACCTATAGTAAAAATAGGTTTGAGTAAAAACACATAAACTTGTGCGAAAGTGCCTTTTGTTATTACAATGTGAACGTATTTTACGTTCATTTTCGTGTTGTTTAATCCGCAACCTACTGCGGATTACATGCTTGTATTACACAAACTCTATAGAATTATATGGTTTGCCAGAACCCCGTGGAATTACGTAGTTTTAGTAAAACCAGAAAATAAACACATGTCAAAAGGGATTGTCCACGCCTGACTTCATTGTTGACACTTCTGTTTTGTGTGAAAAATAGTTTATTTACGGGTTATCCCATAGTACTAATACAACTTTTCTTTTTAATGCGTTACAAACATAACCCATGAAAAATAAAAAATAAAATTATTTAACATTTCCATTTATTACATAGAAAAAGTATAAATTTAACGCATTTTTTTATATTGCTCTAAATAAGTACTTTTATCTAGGATATATATTATTTGCGCTATTTTAAAAATTTAGTACGTTTCAAATGTTTATCAACAAATGTATTGCATTTTTAATTTACTGTATATGTTTACTTTTTACTTTTCTGTACTTTTATTTAAATATCTTAATTGTTATTTTAAAATGTTTTTTTTCTAGTACATATTTTGAGTATTTTTACATTACATTATATTAATTTCAGTAACATTATTACTGAGGATTTTAACAGAAACATATGGTGCCGTGTCTGTTAAAATAATAGTTGGTTCAAAATAATGATTAATAAATAAAAATAAAAGACAAATCTTTATTTAAAAATATATTAAAGAATTTACCGCTGTAAAAACGAGATCTTTTTCAGTTGAGAGTAATATTCAGCAAAAATTACACCTTTGTACGTTTAATATTTTTTAGATGGAGCTTTATTTTATTTGGTAAAAAAAATTAATCAAATAATGTTTAATTATTTCATATTACATTCATAAAAATATTTTTTTCTAATAATAAATGTAGTCTTGTGATACAAATAATGTCGTTTCAATATTATTTAAATACTTTTCTAGGTTCATGAATCAATGCGGTCTATCAACCTAGGTTCCTGAACTAATAATGCCGGCTACCAAACTAGGTTCATATACTAGTGACGGCTACCAAATTAGGTTCCTGTACCAAAACCGCCTACCAAACTAGGTTAATGTTCTAATATTGGCTACCAAACTAGATTCATGTTTCATAAAGGCTACCAAGCTAGATTTTTGTAGTTATACCAGCTATGAAACTAGCTTCCTGCACTAATACTGGCAATCTAGTTTATTGTACTTATGTCTTTGATTTGTGGATTTAAAAACAAGAACGCGCTCACCGACATAAATATGCAGACAGACACCGAGCATTAGTCATAATTAGATTTATGCATTTTTAATTCTCTGGATTATTATAATAAAGTGTATTAAAAAGTTAAATAATGTCAGATAAACAAGAAAATAACAGAGATTAAAAATTATTATAATTTGCACCGCACGACTCGCTAAAAACAATTAATGCATTATAATATTTTATGGTTTTTATTTGACAAAGATGTCAGAATTTTTTTGATACTTAGTTACAAGGCCCACAAACTTTTTTTAAATATTTTATTCGGTTATCGAATCGTATAAATGTGCTAATAAACTGGCCAAGGAGGCCACTCTTTCTAGATTTTCTCCCCATCAATTCCATATCCCGATGTATGACAGACTCAATATGATAAAAAAACGTACGAATTCTATCTGGACTGCACAATGGATGGATCCAAATAATCATAAGGGTAATCGGATTAAAATAATTCAAAGATCTATTCCCCGCACCCTCTGATTCTCTAAAAGGAAAGTCTCCAAAAGAACAATATCAAATATCTCTAGAATGAGAATTGAGCATTGCCAGGTAGCCTCACATTTATTCAGATTGAACTTAACAGATTCCCCAATGTGTGAGTGTGGGGCCGAGGAGGAAACCCTTGACCATATTTTTTAACGTGTCTATTGCGGATCACGGTTTTTTATTACAGTAATTTTGTCATCAGTAATTTTCAACTCCCGGTTAACTTGTGTTATCTTCTTTCTCTTAACTCGCCACATTTAATCTATATAATAGCAAATTTTTTGAACGACAATGGTATTGACTTGTAATGTAGTATTTCCTATTATATAATATTATTGTACTTTTTTCTATAAAATAAAGTTTTAACTTGATTAATAGCACAAATCACTCATTAAGGGTTGACTGCCTATTTAAAATAAAAAGAAGAAGAATCGTATCAAATATGTTAGATGTACAAGTTGTAATTTTTAAAATTATACGTAACACAATTACAGAGCAAGCTTCATTTTAAGAAAATAATTAATTCCGTTAGGAATACGAATACAAATTTTCAAGTATCTCGTTGAACCAGTAATAATAAGAAATTTTGCAATGTACATGATATAACATATGTACTACAAAACAGATTTCGTGATTATAACACTTTTAAAAAAATATTTTTCTTATGTAAAATTATATTAGTTAAATATTCATGTGATAAACTGCTAAGAAAATAGGAAAATCAGTAAAACTTGTACTTTCAGAATAGGTGACGAGCAAATTGAATACATTATCGATCTAATTAATATGCATCACTGCAAAACTCGAAGTACATCTCAAGTTACTGTACGTGATCTGATAATAATCTCGTATCGTATAATTTTGTTGAAACTGTGTCAAGTTAAAAAACGTACCAAAAAATTGCAAGCGAAAACTTCAGTTATTCATTTTACTTACATACCTTTAATTTGAGAATATATAATGACCAAATTTTTATCTCAAAATAATGTAAAATTTTTGCTTAATTTATTATGATTGCATCATAGTCACATATCCCAAAATGCTGTAAATTAAGGTTTTTTATAATATTTCATACTTTGAAATATCTCTGTAAATTAATGATGAAATTGAGAGTTAGAATGAATTCTCATACCTGACCCGGTTAACCCACAATAGTGGTACATATTATTTCTTCAATACTTGCAAAATTACTTTGTGACCTCATTTTATATTAATAATTATACGAAATACTTTGTTTAAATCACTATTTATTAATTATTCTACATGTTTCAATACCTATGGTATCATCTTCAGGAAACTATGTGTTCCGTATTCCTAACACATTTTTTCCGCGCGTTGCGAATCGGCCGCGACCCGTGTTATTGTTACCTTTTCCCCGTCAAAATTCCTCGACCTTTCCTCATGCTCGTCTCCCTAGTATGAATAGTGACCTTGACGTCAGCAGACGTCAACTAGAACGAAATTTGTTCGAACTATACATCGCGAGAGCATTAGTGGTGTGGATTTGTTCAACTCCAGTGCACTAACGCTGTATTGTTTTGGATATCGTGTGAATTGTGTGCACAGTGATACGGATTGTTGTTTTTGTGTGCCACGGTGAAGTTTATGATATCGCCGTCTTCGATTGGAAGCGGAGATCTACCCGCGTGCCGTTTGTGTAATCTCGGCTGCGACTGCGGAAGTAACGAGGGCGTCATACACGAGGAGCAGTCCTTCAAATTCCCGATTCCCCGAAATCACAGGTCCTTCGACTGAAATCCCTATCCCATCATCGACTCTTATCCGTTAATCCAGATCCCTTACTTCCTTCCTTAACCCCCCACCCTTCCCCCCACCGGCGATTCCGATTAACGACCGGAATCGTCGTAATCCAATCCGCAAGACGCGCGATTCGAAGATCGCGCAATTCGTTCGGTAGATCCTATTCAGCGCAGGAATTACGTCTGCTTTACACAATATATACTGAAATAAAAAAATACAAGCATAGATTTTAAAATATAAAATGAAAAGATGAAATTTTAAAAAATAAGATAAATAGATAAATAAATAAAAATAGATAAATTTGAAAATAGAAAAAGTGTTAATAGCGAGCTTAATATTATAAATAACCAAATCTTCTTTGCAAATAGACACCTTTTAAATTTGTTTTCATATTCACCATTATATATTTTTGTTTTTATCTCTGCTTGTATTTTTTGATTTTAGTATGCGTTGTTTCCCGAAGATGATACCATAGGTATCAAAACATGTAGAATAATTAATAAATAGTGGTTTAAACAAAGTATTTACATATTATTACATACTTCTACTATATTCAAATATAATTAGATAATATTTATTTGAGTTGACGCGCAAATCTGTTAAGGATTTATAAATATAATAGAGATTTGAAGGGATTTGAAAAGATTTGAACTCGACAACCGATTCTTCGATACATGAAAAAATATTTATAAACTCCCTACAATCTGAATAACACATCTGTATAATATTTATTTAATTTTGTTTATTTCGTTATTTTCTAACTTTTAATTGATTTTCTTTATAATTATGGCAAAAAGATACTGCAACTTCGACGATGAAACAAAACAACGACAACACAATTCCAATAATCCACAACACAAAGAGACCATAAAACTGCATTTCGTCATCACTTGACCCACTTTTATCTATTATGGTCCTTCCATCAAAGTATGCAGCGTGATTCCGCGGGGGGTCGGACATATACTGGCTCCACTTTCTAGTCAATCCAGATTCGTGAAACAGAAGAATGTAATTGTTAATGACGCTCAAGTAAGGCGTGCCTTTCTTAAACACCCAGCCCTGAGATGAGGGGAAAATATTGTCCTCCGTAACCCGAAGCTTGAGCACATCTCCTTTAAGTAATATGTTCTCTTCTCTACATCTTCTGTTGATCGCATCGAAAATTAAATCTGTTTCATCGATCAAGAGTTGTTTTTTACCAATAATTTCTTTGAAAGTTTTGCACATACTGGGGTGGAATGATACCCGACGGGAGAGTTTTTGGAGTGTTTTATCAGTTGAACTATTCAACATTTCCGCAATGAATATTGCCTGAAAAATATTAATCTTTTAATATGGTATTAGTGACAATAATTACTTTGTTATATAAATTTAATAAAATCCCAATCAGGCCATTAATTTTACTCACATGTGTTTGGTAATAATCTCGTATTCAAATAAGTGATCGTGTCCACAGAGTAATTATTAATCGTATTTTTAGTAACCCTAACTTAATTCGCAAGTCGAAATATGACTCGATTGGAATGAAAACGCTGACAATTCATGCATTAATAAAACAAATACGTCTCGTTTACACGAATATTTCATTTAATTTTCCGAGAGTAAATACTTTTACTGTTACATGAATATGTCATAATCTATCGGATTTATGTTTCCACCGATGAATGTGCAATGTGTGAATGCCCATTCATTTACTATCCCTTATGCAAAATTGAGAAAAGGCACCGAGCACTAATGCAAAATGGAGAAAAGGCACTGAGCACCAATTCAAAATAGAGAAAAAGCACTGAGCACCAATATAAAATGGAAAGGCTCCCTGTATATGTATTGTATACAATATATAATAAGTATGTAAGTACAAAAAAAATTGGTCTCTTGTTTCTTATAAACTCCTTAAACTAAAATCCTTGTGATTTTCGCTTTACGGTACGTTTCCTAATCCAACATATTAGCGAGGTTACCACTGTTCATATATCGATAATATTTTTACGTGTTTTTGTAAAACACGTGAAAAATTATTTCTTTTTTATTTTATAATTCCATCTCTTGCTGTGGTGGATTTTATTAGTGCCGGAAAATGGACCAATACTCGTAAAAGTATTGACACCAATCTATCGTAGGCCGCAATGCACCGCATTGACTGTATTGGTAATTACGGAGAATGCACATGGGCGTAGAGCGATAGGTCGGTCTCCAATAATATGAACAGAACAAGTCCGAAACATGACCGGAGCTCAGCCATGAGCACATCGACAGAAAAAGAATTAAGAAAAATATTAATTACATTGAGTTGCTTAATTAATACAATAGTTGTTCATTCACTTACTTCAACCAAATTGAGACTATATCCATCGTTAACCAGTTCATCGAGATTTTGCAGTATATCTCTCGGAGGCATTGTTATAAAGGATGTGAGCTTCGCCTTGTACAAGGTGGTGATATTTATAGAGCACAAAAGCCAAAAAAATAATATACGATAACCAAATGTTTTCAAATTGACGTGTTGCGACTGTTCCGTCATAATGAATCCCACCACCTGAGAAATATTAATAACGATTAGTATGTCACTCAAATAAATTTCAGTTGATCAGTACACTAAAAAAAATTCATAGTAAGGTAGTGCAGCATCTCAGAAATGAGCTTTTGCAGTATTTTGAAAAATTAGAAAAAATCCAGAATATCATGCTATTTGAATTTTTTTCAAAATGTACAATACTTTCGGAGATATTGGCGTTCAAAGTTAGGTATGTTAAAAAACGCTCGGACTATCATATCCACCGTGTGACGTCACATCTCTCGTACGTACCGGCCAGTACTAACAATATTAGTACTAGAGTGTCGACTCGGAAGATGTGACGTCACACGATAAAACGGTATAAACCGATCGTTTTTAAAACACGCAACTTTGAACATCTGTAACTCAGACATATTTCAAGATATCGAAAAATTCTTTCTGTTTTATTTGAAGAATTTTTTTTTTAAATGTAAAAATTACTCCACTACTTCATTAAAATTTTATAAGACAATGCATTTTTAATGCGCAAATTTACTTAATATCTGAAGGCATAACTGACATCTTAAAAATATTATATATTTCTACTTAATTCTCAACTAAAATCAATATTAAAAGATATTCTCAAACGACTTACCCAAACTATTCTACTTAGAGATTTAGAATGAATGTTCGTAGAATTCCTATTTGATATATACACAATAGCACATATTATAATGAGAGTAAAAAAAAGAGCAAGCCATGTGCTTATTGAAAACACGTAAATCAAGTTTATTCCTAAAAAGAAAAAGTAATTAACTTAAAAAAAGCCTGAATGGAATAAGTGTTATTTTTCTCCAAGAACAATAATATATTATTCACTATAACATACATTAAACTAAATAATATCAATACAAATTAAATTAATCGAAAATAAATATATACTGAAAAAATATATTTATCGATAAAATATTTTAGTTGCTGCCGGGATTCAAACCTGGACCTTTTTCTATTTAGGGAAAAGCGTTATCCAATTTCGCTACGATGTGTAAAAATTGGATAATGCATTTCTACGGATAGTAAATGGTTCATGTTCGAATCCCGGTAACAACTAAAATATTGTTTCCATCAATAATTTTTTTCTGTGATTTATTTAATTATTAATGTGTTCTCCTTAAAAAATTAACAATATCATGTTATTAACTAGAACGTACGCTACATTAAATAACTTTCGTTAGAATATACGCTAAAAATGTTTTAAGGAAAAAAATTATTAATTTATTAAAAAATTGATAAACCTACCATCTTCGAAAAATGTGACATCTACGCCATACACAACTTTGGATGGGGCCGAATTAACAGCATTTGTAAAATCAACTTTGTTCAATCTAGACGCAGTAATTGAAATACTTCCTACAGCCCAGTCAGCCAGACCTCGCTGGATGATATTTACCAGGTTTTCGTATGCCCCTTCCTTGCTGTCTTCAAAATATATTAATTCAACGTTTAAATTTAATCTTCTCTTCATCTCTGCGAGAATTTTTCCTTCTAAAAAGAGCAAGTCCTCACAACACACTGATGTTTCTTCTTTTTGTGCATATTTTATTCTTAGATTTTCACATTGAAAATTCATTTCGTCGAGGGGAAACCCCACTGTAAACGTGTGTCCATTGAATTTCCAATTGTTCTCTTCATTTATCATCTTCGATATGTTGGATATAATATTAGTATTGAAGTTGACCACTCCGGATTGAAAATTTTCTTCATATTTTAATGTGAGTATTCTCGCCAACGCGCCACAGTAATAACACACTTCGTATAATCGGAGACGCTCATTCGAAAATTCTAGGACTAATGTCAGAAATACTTTATTCAAAAACTTAGAGTTAAATAGAAAATACGGATCTAACGCTTTGTTTCCTTCGTTAAAGGCAGTCTTGCATGTTCCATAGTTTTTTTGACAGAGAAACATAACTACGTCAGATGATTTTAAACCTTTTGTAAAATTGGCATCAAACTTTAAAGGATTCCCTAAACTAATAATATGTATAGTATAACGTCGTGGCACCTTCATCATTGATTCAGTATATTTAATCTTATCGTAATTTACCACCAATAGAACAGGTGAGTAAAAAGACGACAAATTACTGTTTACTGACGTTAATATTTTGTCGTTTGTCTTTTTCATTACATTGTTAATAAAACTTGCAGCAAATGAATCGTAGTGGATTATAATGTCACAAAGGATCACTTCGAGGATAAAAATTTCGCTGATAAGATCTTCAAATATTTCATTTCGAATCTGATCATCTGTTTGTAAAGAATTTAAAATTTCTCCATAACTCTTATTATCAGGAGTATCAGGGAATATTATATACGGAAATGTATTATTTCCGTAACATAACTCCAAAATAATTAAATACCATAGAACTCTCAGATGCATTGTTAAATACCAATGACTTTCAAATTCTGACTATTATCAGTACATGTATATATATATTTTTTTATGTTTTTTTAAAGGATGTTTATTACAATCCTTTCATCTTATTCATGTAATGTATAATACACAACTATTTATTTTATTAATTCTATCCCAACTTTAGATATGTGGGATTAATTATTTTACTACCCCTGTGAATATTGCTGTGATTTGCCCACAGTGTAATATTTATATTTTCTGTTTTTTATTATCATTCAAACGTCAGTCATTTTATAGGAGAGCTTTTAACAATTAATTTAATTTAAACCGAAGTATATTTACATAGTGCCGAAATCACAATCTCTTCTTTTATTTTAGCCACCTTTTTTATTTGTATTCGTCGGTTTCACCTTTGTCCTGATGTCGATAGACTAATGGTGAATTTAGACAACTCATTCTATTTATACAAATTTTGTGAAACTTTGGAAATGGTTATTACAAGCGCTTAAAAATTCTTACATTTTAGTGCTATGTAAACGACGTCATTAAGGTAATGGATTTGTAGTTTCAGTGTTTTCGTAGTACCCATTAGAGTAAATATTTTCGTATATCGGCCAGTGATGGGCATGATTGATATTATATTGACAGCTGCTATTTCTTCAATTTGTGAATAAGCAATATTTTTTTTGCAATCTATTAAAAAATCTCTAGAATTTTTCATTGCATCTTTTTAATTTGGTTCTTCATTGCGGAAATACAAAGTCAATAATGAAATATGTTTGATTACATAAACAACTCAATTTACACAGTTTTAATATACGGAATAGAATATTAAACCTAGTTAGAGCCGACTTTTTGGAAATGCAAGACTTTGAACATAAAATATCGAGTTTAATATTTAAAGTTAATAATTGGCATCACCGTTAAAACCTCGAAGTTCACAAACTCTAACGTCATCAAAATGATTAAAATTGAACATATAGTATATATGTTGAAGTATCGGTAAACTATGACTTCATTAGCTAGATGTGATACAGAAGGACCTACACAATCTTAATGTCGACTAAAGCTAGGCGCAGAACAGAAAAGAATGGAAGAATTTTCTCGGATTTCTTAAGGCCCCACCCCATACCATCAAACTGAACAAAAATACCTCCTAGTCACGTTCAATTATCAAAATATTAAGTTTTGTGAAGTTTCACTTATAACGCGCGTGTTCGGCATACACCTTGTTTTTATTTTTATTAATCTACTTATGAAAAGATATTTTAAGACTGTTTTTAACGTAAACTTAAAAAAGAAGCGTTACCCAGTAAAGTTTTATGTTTGAGATTACCGCACGTGCAAAACTTTTGAAATTACGCGTGAAAATTCCCCCCTTGTTGTAACAACCAACCTTGTTACTTTTGCTACTCATAAACATTGAAATAACCGACTTATCCCACCAGACTTTTGTAAATTAGATTGAAAATATTCAATCTTTATGTTGGAAAATCGCAACCACTTCGTAGATTTAAACATTCACGTGAAATTTTCAGGATTCAATAGTTATAAATATATTATTTAAAACATCATTAGATCTATAGCAGTCGGTACAAATATTTTCTCAGATAATATATGAGATTTTTTCCTTTAAACTTTGAACCAGTGTTTACTACCATACACATAATGTAAAACAATGTATGTTTCAGTGAATTCCTTCGACAGCTTGTTATTCCCAGGTTTTCTATTGATAATATGATCACCTATACAGTATAAAAAATCAGTAGTAACCTGGATTGATAGTAGCTGTTTCTCTGCCCGACGTAGGTTGGTCCGATGTATTGTTCTTCTCGTGCCCGTAAAATTACGTACTCCCAGAGTTACAGGAGATGTTTATCTGGTGAGGTACCAACCGCAATTGTGTTTCGACCGTGGTTTTACAGCGATCCTTCTGTCGCTGAGAGCGGCGACATTCACACTACATAAATCAATCATATTAACAATAAAAAAAAATCAGGAGGGCCAGTCGAAGGAATAAAAAAGTGCGTAAACAATGTCCAATAATGCAAGCTATGAAACCTATGAATTCCTAGTAAAAATAACATTTTATTAAAGAATGTGTACATAATTTGAACATTTTTAACCCAGAATTTGTATAAGTACCTTTTATAAAATATTGTGAACTAAATTCTTTACATCCTGTATTTTAAAAATGGATTTGCCCTAGTTTCTATGGTGACCCAAACATAAATTACCAGTATTTTTTGTAAGGTTGCTAAGTGAGGGTATATGGGCTATAATACGAAGTAAATTTTCCCAATCTCTATCGAAATCAGATTTTACAATACAGCAATTTACCGAGATACACATATTTTGTGACATTTTATCCTTTAAGAAAAACTAACGTAACATTATAGATAAATAGCATCGATTTCTCGTTCTTTTAACTAGTTCACTTTTTCAGCTTCTAATACGGCCGTCCTCAAATATCTTGTTTAATTGTGCTAGGTATGTTGTGATATTCACACATATCATATTAACATTATGTTTCAGGGCGTGCATCCAATTAAATGGTGAATCCTTCATGTAGGGGTCCAAAATTTACAAGATACGCTGATGAATATAAGTACACAGTCAGCGCTAAGTCATTTATTCAAACGTCATCTATTCCATTTTAAATTGAAAAATAATATTGAACTAACCAATATGTAACTGTAGTATTCTTTATGTCTGTCAATTATATGTGTATGGGCGCATGAGCGCACCGCATAATTGACCGACGCACATAGGAGTATTTGTGTGAAAAAACCGGTTAAAAATATTTCATGAGTTTTTTTATAATATTATGCAAGAAAAAACAATATTTGATTATATTTTTTTATTATTAATACATGTCCGGTCCAATTTTGGAACATATGGTAGATTCACGCACCACTCCCATGTCAAATGTAATGAGTTGCGCAGCTCATCAACACCACAACACCCAGACTAAATGCAAGCATTGTTTTCAATTGAAAAAATGCTTCAATGCTTCAAACTTCATTTAAAGTGTTGAACTTTTTTGAGGTTTGCCTACAAATATAGCGTCTCATGATGGATGCGGTATCAGTAGCAGCATTACACATCTTTCCCTTCACCGTATTAAGCACCATAGTGTGCTTTATTTTTACGATCCCATCAGAAGTCTGAACCTCCATTTCTTTGAGGCTCTTCACTTGGTTTTCTATGTATTTTATTTCATATTTTATATTTCTTTTTGATTCATTAATGAACCGTGTGCACATAGGTCTGCAAAATCTAATAGATGAAGGTACTGAATTTTGCTACATAATTTTATTTTGTCCTCCATCAATCATTACCACTAATCTTAGAGGAATAATTAAACTCTGAAAAATATTTGTATCACTATCGGTACTGTTCTGAAATTTTTGTTTAAACTGGGATCACATCTCCATTTTGTAATTAAAAATATTTTTTGATTTTCTTCTCGTCTATACATTTCTACAACCTCTGCTACATATTACTATAGATGGGATGCTATATAGTCAAGTAATGCTTTAAATTGAATATCAGAGTAGGTTTGAGTCACTCGCATCGATTCCTATTTGGGGTAGTATTTCTTTTTTGCTTTTTTTACGAGTGAATAGCAGTGGTAATTTATTTTAATAGCCCAGTGTATTACTATCCATTGTCTTCTTGTGAAGTTACCTTCTACAAAAATTGCTCTTACTTCTTGAGTAGTATGTTTTTTTATATTCACTCGCTTTTGAAAAAAGGTAATCATTTTGCGAAATTTATTAGCTCTTGTTGACGTAGATATAATTTTATTATTAAATTTTATGCATCTATATTCCCAGTCGCAAGCTGACTCACGCTTGCTGCATATGTTAACTTGTAAACCCGTAATTCTTCTGTTTTCCATCGCTTACTATAATCATATAATTTCTGGAAATTTTTAGTTGGTCGACCCGGTTTTTGTGCAGTCTCTACAGATCAGTAAAACGATTTTATACAAGATATGAGTCATTTTTTATTGGTTATTAAGAAACGCTCTTTTTTGTAACTATCAGTTGTCAATTTCGTCTTAAAATCGCTTTTAAAACATCTCAAAGCACAACTTATAACTTTGTTTTCTGTATCTGAGCATTTAGTTATTTTTCTTCCAATAATGAAAATAATTCATCATTTTTCTTCTTTTTTGATTTTTGAATGAGATTATATAATATTTTTCCGGTAAATTTCTCAAAAATAAATCAGAAAAAAAATAATAAAAATCGAAAACTGAAATAATTCAGCATAGTACCCTTTGATTTCAAGTCAGTATAAAAAAAAATAGCGAAAAGAAGCGAACAGCTCTACTGTGTTTTTTAATTAAGGAAGATTCAATTTTTATAGGAGTATAAACTAATTCACTCAATAATGCCTTACATATGTTTGAAAATACTTTTATCTCAATATTTAGTGTGAAATTATTGAATTTCTGAAGGACTTGTGAACACTACTCTTAAACATATTATTTAAACTGTAAAATAATAAAATACCATTTCAAAGTAAAGTACATACCTTCTTGTAAGGAACATGTTTATATCTGCTGTTTGATGGACCGATTATTAACTTATAAAAAAAATATAATAAATTATAAAAATAGTAAGCGTTGAAGGTATTTTCAGTCTAGCAACCATAGCATGTATTAAGTTTTTTTTTTTCAAATGTATTACAAAAATGGTATAATAAACATTCAAATAAGATAGGTATATGAAATTGGAAAAAATATAAATAAATAAAATATATTATATACGATCAAAATCCTCAATGCAAAATATACGAAACGAGTAAAATAATAATTTTAAATTGATAAAGATTTATCGTTGGACTCGAAAGACAGGAAAATTTAACAATGTACTCCAGGGAGCCCCTACAGCCCTCTTTTCATATCTCCGTATAACGCAAATGTCGCAGTTGTAAATATAATACAATAACGTACATATTATATACCGCTTCGCGTTCCCATAAGCTAACGCAATAATGATTGAATTTCGTTCATTCATATCTTACCATATACCTTGAAATTTTGCCATTTTTATTCAATATAATAGGTCGTTTAATAAGTCTTTGCGGTTTTTTTTAAATGCTATATTCTCATTTTGATTTTTTATGACAATAAATGACATATCGCTTTTTTTTATTCTAAAACGACAGTGTTGCCGTTTTCATATATTATAATGTTTTTATTTTTTTTGGGCTTAAAATATGAAGTTTCACGTTGAGAAAAAAGAACATTTTCGACATATACTCCTTCTTGTGTTTAATCGAGATTCCAATGGTCATCCAGGAGCTCAACTAGGAAATTCTGCAGCATCCTTCTAACAGTCCCGACCTAGCTCCATCGAATTATCACCTTTTTCAATCGCTTTCCAATCAAATGCGTGGCGTTACGTTCAACAGCGACAATGACTTCAGAAATTGGCTCGATAACTATTTCGATGCCGGACCAGTTGATTTTTATAGAAAAGACTTCGACAAATTGGTTGCAAGATAAAATGAAGTCCTGAATAATAATGGAAAATATATCATTGATTGAAATGTTGTATTATTGTTTGAGATTTTAATTTTATAATAAATAATTGTACAAACCCGTAAAGACTTATTAGACAACCTAATACGAAATGTGACAGTTTAATTCCCAGAATAGCCGCGTAGTTTTTGTACATGAACATATTTTAACTAATACGTGCGTTAATTTCAAAATAATAGAGCCAGTTGTTAGTTGCATATAGGAAAGGTAACATATTTCTGCGTGTGCACTTTGGCGTAAAAATGGGCGATTGATATTTAGAGCAGTCATAATGCACTGTGAGACTTTCTGGCCAAATAAGCGATTATCCAATTAGATTATCTGAGGCTATTATTTGCAAATACACCTCTTCCCTAAAACATACCGTATAAGATATTTATGTATAATGTTTGGATCAAGCCAATTTTGAAAGTAACCGATGGAATAAGCAAGTCTGTAACTAATCTTTTAAAATTAGTACATTTTGCATATAACTCTCGAACAAAATACACCTGACATCAACACATTCGTACATTACATACTAAAGAAGTCAACTTCTATTGGCTCAATTGGAATGATTCACCTTTTGAAACTTAAATAAAATAGGCATTTGCCATATTTTAAAATAACATCATACTTGAATGGATTCTTCTTTAGATTTCTCTTGATACCAATGAATGACACGTTTGTTCAATGATTTTCGTCCTTCGAGCGATATGGCCTGCCCATTTCCATTTCACTTTCTTGATATATTCAATTATGCCGATAGCTCTTGTCTGTTCTCTTCTACGTGATCATGTTTCCGGTTTCTTCTTATGATGCCAAACATACACCTTTGCATTTCTATTGGTTAGTAGTTATAATATATAATTATA
This sequence comes from Eubasilissa splendida, assembly GCA_031772225.1. Taxonomy (NCBI): domain Eukaryota; kingdom Metazoa; phylum Arthropoda; class Insecta; order Trichoptera; family Phryganeidae; genus Eubasilissa; species Eubasilissa splendida. Next base: position 12,761,204 of record CM062855.1, on the reverse strand, counting down.
TACATATAATATAGTAATTAAACTCTGATGCCATTTGATACCAATATTTATTTTACCGACGTGACAGGTTTTAAAAATGATTTAGTATGGAAAACAGTCCCCATCTTGCGACGTCTTGGGAAACTTATATTTAATAGTCAGGACACACACCAAATATGCGTTACACGGTTGCGCACGCAATGGGTCCGCGTGGGTGATAAGGGTTGGAACAGTAACGAATAACTAATGGAAAAACAAACTGGTTTCAGAAACCGGTTGGCGTTAAACAATAGTTAAATAATCTAGTGGTTATCTAACAACAGCTCACCCCAAGCAATAAATCATGGTCACAACGCAAGACAAAAAACGAATATCTACACACCAGTTCCGAGAGCAACAACGACATTTTATCAACGATTCTACACGTTCTTAGCTCTGAAACTGTACAACACACTCAGCACCAACTGGAAATCGTTCATTTACAATAAGATTACACAAATATGGACCAAATATGATTCAATTGGGTAGAGATCACTGTTCAACATTCCAACATAATTAAAATACTATACCTACACTAATAATTCACTAGTTTTACAACACTCTCACAACATTTTATTTTTATTCCTGTCGAATGTTTTTTATTTCAATAAATTGAATAAAATAACAACACAACTGAACAAAAAAACTGGCTACTTTAACACAGACGGGAGTCCAGTAAAGTGGCCAGGACAATGCTGAATATATCAGAGGTGGAGTCTACTCCATCCCATACAATAAACTACGAGTATTATACTTAATTGCAATATAATTATATCTTATGTTTATCATGATATATTATAATATATTCACCTCTGTTACAACAAAAACATGTTTGTCAATAAAGTCTAATAAAAAAAAAACATTTTTTCATTCTGACCTGGAGTAATGAATGATTCTAATTGTTGATCCTCTGTCTCCGCCGACTGTTTTCTATCTGCCGGCGACCAATGTACGACGCTGTCGAACTCGGCATCGTATTTAGGGGTATAGAGTAGCCTCCTCGCCCGGGGGCGGTATGCACACATCCCTCGCGCCCTCGATTGCGACCCCGCCGCATTATAATACACGACGCGGCCGCGGGTAATGCAGTTACTCACGTGCTCAAAGGGTGCCGCCGCCACTTTGTTGCTTTGTTTGTCTCCCATCTTACAGCGGTAACATGTTGCGAGTGAATTCCGTATGTACTTTCACAATTTCTGAAATGGAGCAGACCTCGTGTGAGAGTCGGATAAAATTAAACTTCTGTAGCAAGAGTTAAAGGAAAACGACTCTTATGCATTTTGATTTTACGATTTGCATCTGTAGAGGCGTCTGCCAGAGGTCTCTATCCTTACCGATACGGTGCCTTGCGCTACCTAACAGAATGGCGAAAAAAAACTTATTACAATTTTGTCAGTCAACCGACTACATATATTATCTTATGCTTCCTCTCAAGAAGTGGGGAAACGGGAAAGGAAGGATACTAGGAATTTGTAATAGGGACAAAATAATAATTGCTCAAGGACTAACCTGGATTTTCTAGCTGTACTCACAACTCTCTTGAACCTCGGAAAACTTATTTGATGATTGACACAAAGCACTGTATATTACCCAATAATGATTGTAAATCTTTGGCATGCACTGCAAGAAACCGAATACACAATAGCAACAGTAACTGTATACATAATAGGTCAATGTAACGAGCACATAGCAGGACGTTCACTTCTTGACAGGTAGATAATACACAGAAAAGTCGTTCTCTGAGGCATAGGGTAAAGGGAGGAGGGGAGGACAGATACGTATAGTAAATCTATTGGAGCTTGCACACGCGCACGGCCATTGGCAATCTGTGGATCTGTCATAAATACCAAACAGTCTTATTTATATAATATACAGTAATGTATATAATATAATATATACCATTAAAAAAACTTTTTCATAATATGTGCAGTCATGATCTCAACCTTAGATCACGAATAATAATGGTCAAATGCTATGTGTTCTGGATATTATTCTATAGAATAGAAGCATGAACATTTACAAAAGAAATAATAAGGTCACATGAAGCTTTTGAGATGTGGATCTACAGAAGATTTCCGAAAATAAGCCTGATGGATAGTTACGAATGAAGATGTTATATTAGCTATATTTGAATTAGTCCAAGAACACACAATTACTGGATTTTTACCTACAAAGGCACTGTTAATAATCAAATATCAGATAAAAAGGGAAAAGGGAATTATCAAATTTGGATCATAGATGGCGATGTTGTAGTGGTATAAAAAAAGCGCACATATTAACAGCCACCATTGAAAAGATTACTTTGAACTTTGAAACGGATCATTCAAAATCATATACACAACTAATATAATATTTGGATAGTTTCACATTTAATGGAATTATACCAACATTATCAATGGATAGTTTTCATATTGAAGCAGAACGGATTTTCATGCACGCGGGGGGAATTACTCGTATATTCAGTACGTTCAAGTTTAAGTTAAGTTAAGACATAAAATACCCGCACGCAGATATAATGTCAACTTGTGTTACCGTGAGGAATGTGTATTTTTGAAGCATTTTAAATGAGATAAAATGTTTTTTTACTAGTTTTAACGGTCGTAAAATAGTTGTTATCATACTTGTACTCTAAATATAGAGTATTTAAAGAGAAATATTGATAAATATGGTAATATAACGGAGCATTCATCATTTGCAATCGTAACAACGTGGGCGTCAGCTCTAGCGGCAAATACCGATATGTACCGAGCGGTAGACCTATGTTACCGCATGGCTACGGAAGAGTTAAAATAAATTTAACAAAGCGCCTGCGGCTGATAATTCAGTTATTATTTTTAAATATCGAAATTACAAAACTGACAGCGCCATAGACAATACCGTAATAAAAAATTGTTTCAATGTTCACACGTCCACTTGTATGCGGCAATCAATTATTACACGTGCGATCGTGTTTTAATGATGATAATCAAATATTTTGTTGCCACCGGTGGCAAGATAATATTTATTCGATAAATTGATTTATCGATAATCGAAAAGATTAATTTGTATTAAAATATTACAGATCTATGTTCTGAAAAATTGCATCATTACAACAATAATGTGTTCTCCTTAAAAATAATACATCTATTATTACTTTTACATATACAGTAGAACCCCGATTTTACATGCCCGGAATTCACGTTTTACAAACCCTATTTTGTGTATGTCTTTCCCGCAATTTACGTCTAAAATTTATTGAAATTTGTTCGCTCTTCGCCATAGAGCCAAGAGTTTGTTGGTCGTTTGCTTGTTATATATACGTATTTTTCATTCCAATACCTACGTAATTTGTATGTTTCGTTATTTTATTGTTTTTTATAAGCTGGAATTAGCAAGAAAATTACATAGAAGATAGTATAGACAACATTGATGGCTAGGGAAAAATTTGTGTAAAACACTTGCTGATTTACTTAGACATTGACTCCAACGTAATAACATTGGACGTAGTGGAAATTGATGAAATAATGAACAGTCGCATAAACGAAAACTCGACAGAAGAAAAATTTTCCTACAAAGAAGTGTCTGCTCATCTCATAAACCCAGTTCCTACAAAGGACGATGCCATGAGACATATTGAAGGCCTCATAATTTTTTTTACTAGTATTAGCAATGTACCACCAGAATCCTTTAATTTAATTCATAATATTGAAAGAATTATTTAAAAACAACAAAAATATGTTCAGCAAAAAACATTGTTAGATTTTTTAATAAAAAATAAATAATCTTTTTTTTTAATACCCCCAATATACATTTTCCCAGATAACATTTTTTTTTTGTTTGTCCCTTCGAAAACTTAAAATCAGGATTTCACTATACCATGTTAAATAATATTGGATATTAGGGATAAATGCTGTAAATATTCCAAATAAAATTACTTGATGATTGATTCATCAATAATTTCACGGTACATGTCATTGTCTTTTGTGGGTGGGTGCAAGGAAATTATGATAAATAAAAATAAGAATACGTTATTGCATAATCTGTATATTGCTAGCGACATATACATTTCTAATTAATTCATAACTAAATTAGTTTAAGTTTTAACTGTATATTGATATTAGTGACATATAAGATAAATGCTATGGGAACTAAATCCCATTTTTGAGGCAAGCACTGAATGTGATTTTTTTTCTCGTTTTATTTATATAAAATTTTAAAGATTCATAAAAATAATTTTGATATTTATGAATATAATATAAATCAGCACTTGCGCGGGTATTAAAAATAGTTTTATTACTATAAGAATTCATTTTAATATCTAAAATATTTTTCATACTTATAAACTTAAATTATAACAATATTTTTTTTTAATGTTGAAAAGTGCGAAAAGATTGAGAATCGTAACTCTCCGCAATGAGTTGTATTTTTATTCATATTGTAAAAGTATAGAATAGAAACGATAAGATTTCATAGTAAATATCTTAGTCATTTCTCTTGGTGACAATTCATTATCTTTACTTTTCAATTTCTCAATTTATTTACTTCAGTCCTATATACGGTTTATTTTTTTTGTTATTTGATGATCTCTGACGCACATGATAGTGATGAAAAGCGACAATAATGATTTGTGAATTGTGAGTAAGAAGAAACACAAAAGCTATCAATTAATTCAAAACCTCGTCTGTCACACGTACAAATTTTAATGGCGCCGGCAGCATGCTGCGTCTGTTAAAAAATTAAAAAATTATCGTAGTCGAATGCTTACGTGTTAGGTGTACATATTAAGGAAAGTGCATGTTATTTGGTTTTGAGCAATGTGAGGTCAATTATTTTAAATATTCAAGTACAATACTTAAACAAATACAAAATAAACGCTGGATAATTTTAGTATTATTATTTAGTTTATTTGCAAGTGAACGCTGTTAAATTATGCAGTCCTCCATCGTGAGCCGATTTATTAATGCAAAGTTGATGATTAGGAGACGGAAGTATGTAAGAATAGAAGATGGGATTCAAATCACCGCCCGGCGAAGCTAAACACACCTAGCAAGTACCGTACACGGTGCACAAAATGAAACTTTCATTAGCTGTAAAGACAGCTGTACTCTCTTTCTAACCCCACCTTTCTATTACCACATTTCTATCACCACCTTTTTTTCGTCACCTTCTAATCAACAGCTTCAGAAACCGCCTATGTTAACAATTCGCGTAGTCACTACGTTGTACGGGTTACCTTCTGCTTTTGCAGTTATTGACAGCTAAAACTCAGTGAAAACAGTAAGTAGTTTCATTATCATAAACTCCACTTTGCAACACTCACATATACATAATACATTCCGCGAATTTCAAACGAATACGAGAGTGATAGATGAAATATTGGGGCATCTATTACTATCTCGTAAATCACATCACATCAATCAAAACATAACCTTCAAAATCCTTCTGATTCGTATTAACGTACATCGGTATATATTCATCCGTTAACTCACACGTTCATTTAACTATCTATTAATCCCCAAAAGACTGTGTTTATCTAATAATACTTGTAACCGCTTAATTGCACTATCATTGAATTTTTTTTTTTATTAGTATTTAGTATGTAAACTCGTTCGATCATTTTCATATTTAAAGTTCGGCAAATTAAAATATGTTTAAACTTTGTATTTCTTTGATTTACAAAATAATTTTTATTTTTATATAAAAAATAATAATTCATAAATACTTGCGTAAGTACTATAAAATATTTTTAATTAATGGAAATGTGTACCATATATTCAAATAAGGTACACTTAACATTCTAAAAATACATTAAATATATTTTTTTATATTGTAATATTCCTGGCTAAATTACTATATTTTATTCACTTATAAATATATAAAATACATAAAAAGAAATATTTAATTTCGTTTTCTAAAAAATGTAGTATAATTGTGTACCTACATCTCATTTGAATGTACTAACTGCAAGCAGCACCCAGTACCTTTCATAAATAAATAAATATAATGAACGTATTATTAAAATAAAATGTAATAAAAATAATTACTTTAAAGAGACGATTCTATACGTTTAGTTTGAGTTATTTTCAGTATCATTACGTTAAAATAAAGACATTTAAAAGTTTCCTAAAAGCTATTTTTCTGAGTTTAAATGTTGGAAGCATTACATCAAAGTTAAGAGTCGTTAAAAATAATTTATACGATTTAATGAATTTGTATCACGCGAGTTAAATCTGCGTTGGAGTTTCCCAACTCAGCCGAGAGACTATTAAACGTAATAAGGCAAAATGAAAATATTTACGTGTATAGACAAAAAAAAGCATTCGCAGCACGTGTTGTTAATTTATGAACGCGCCCTCTTAAGTCGTTTTATTAACTAATAGAAAAAAGAAACAATTCCTGTGTATTTAGATGTGTTTATTTTCGTTACTTTTAATATTGTTCCTCTACATGTTAATGCATATCCTTAAGTTGAAAATACAGTTTTTTCAAGATTTGTTGTATGTAAAGCTTAAAAAATATATGTAATATTTTTATTTACAGTTTGTTCTATCGTATTTTTATATTTATTATTTTTTTATATGTATATCTTTTACTTATTGTCGTATTCTATTATTCAGAATATTATTATTGTCTGAAATGTCTGATAAGTATAGTGGATGAGCGAAGAACAATCTTCATAACTGCGATTTTTTTTGTTATTCACTTAGTTCGTGTGGCACCCATTTTTATTTTTATTTTTTTAGTTAATAAATGACCCAGAACTGTTGTTTCTGTACGTTTCTTAACAGTGCTGGTACCGAATATGCGCTGTGTGAAAGTGGGGCCTGGAGCTGGCAAAAAAAGTATGAAAGTAAATTGTATGCAGTGATGAGATCTCTTAGACGTATATGCATCAGATTCATTTATGATAGAGTAAAGAATGATGAAATAAGGAAAGAATATAAAGCTGATCTTAGTATAGTGACTAAGATTAAGAAAGGATCACTTAGGTGGTTTGGTCATATGGAACGGATGAATAGGGAGAGAATGGTTAGAAAGATATATGACGCAAGTGTTTATGGCACCAAAAGTAGAACGTCCGCAAAAGACTTGGTCTTGTTAAACCAGATACTAGAGAATGGTTGTGTTAGAAGCTTAAATAATCGGCGAGCTTGTATGAGAAGATGTATGAGTGTGGATGAAGTGAGAATTGTTTGTCAGGACAGAAGAATGTGACGCTATATCCTCTCTGCTTACTCTCTCGTGAAACGGCGTGATGGTAAGTTAGTTAGTTAGCCTCCACACAGGATTGTTTAGTATACGAGCAATTTCTGCTGCTTAATACCAGTTTTTAAGTCATAACGAAAATTCCTCTTATTGCTTTTCTACATATTTATAGGTATATTATATTATTACTATTATATTGATTAATATGTATATATTATATAAAAGTCCAATTAGAATCAAAATTAATATTCTAACCGATGTCGTTGTTACCAAAATACAGACCTGATAAAAATTGTTAACTATGAAATGACACTTTTCTTGAAAAAAAATTCTACTATTATTTTTTTACCACCCTTATTATACAATAATTTAAAATACAAATATTTAGATAGAGTTAAATGGTGTAAACTTTGTTAAGTACATATTTTTTATTACAAAACCGTACTACAGGGTGAATATTATGTTCCAGGCCGATGTTGTTTTTGGTTTTTATTTATCAATCATTTGATTTAGTGCAATTACGTATGAATTATACCATTGGCCAAGTTTCCGCCTCTAGTAGCGGCACAAATGCGTGCTCTTTTAATCACATTTAATTTAATAACATTCTCGCTCACTTCGCGTGTTATTTCAGCAATTTCATTTCGAATATTGTCCCGTAACATCGGAATTGTTATTATTGGCTTTTTAATATAGACCTTTTCTTTCAAGTATCTTTACAGAAAATAGTCAGAGCCGTCAAATCAGGCGATCGAGGAGGTCACTCGATATCACCACTTTTTGACATTATACGGCCGGGAAAAATTTCTAGCAAAATTTCAAGCGTAGCTCAGGCTATGTATGAGGTGACATCGGCTGTTGAAACCGCATGTGTTAAAGGCCCAATCGACCCAATTCGGCTAGCAAGAAGTTTTCCAACATGTGACGATAGCGATCACGGCAATATCATTATTATTTAGATAAAATGTTTTAATAATTTTAACACGTTTTTGAGGTAACTACTATATAATAAATTGTAATCAACTATTTTGTACGATTTTTTAATATAAATTAACTAACGTTTACCAAACTAAATTGGCAATCAAACAAAATCGACCTGAAACTTAATATTCACCCTGTTTATAGGTAGTTTCGCGCTCGTTGGTTTAAATACTATTAATTACTACAGGCGTTAATATTCCAAACATAAATCGGGTTAATGTGATTTAAATTTCTCTAGATATCCAGAATCTAAAATACTCAATAACGTTTTTAATTTTGAGTCGTTGTTCCGAGATGACTCAAAAAGCTTTCTGAAGTAATGTTCTTTGCTATGAACACCAATAAACAAAACAATTTTATCAGCACTTATAAAAAACCAAAGAATAAAGACTGCATCTCAACTTGGCGTAAAATTCCCATCTGCTTGAAACAATCACGGCCAATCAGGAGTCAAGTGCCACTCTGCAATTTTATTATGAACTTCATACTTTTATTGGCCAATCAGCTGTTGTTGGCAATTAGTCGGCGGCAGCTCAAAGTAATATTGGTTACCAGGACCGTATTTAAAAATTAAAGATCAAATATTTTACTTTTAAATACCAGGCAAAATATTTATTATTTAAAGCGCTAGTGTTTAACAAATAATTATATTGTTAAAATGTTACAAAAAAATTTTTTTTTCTGTAGTATATATTTTACTTTCATAACAACATTCACAATTTATTGTATTATATACAAATTCCCACTATCAATCAATAATTGCAAAAATATTTCGCAACAATTACATTTTGAAATCATTTCATCGACTTCTTATATATGTATCAATTTACTCACATATTGTATTATGTGATCACCATAGACGGCTGTACATTTATAGAATTTTTTGTTACTCTTATTGTAAGAATGATTAATGTAGCATGATGTATATGTGTAGGGTGTGTTTGATGACAGAATAATAAAATGAAATATACACACACAGCTACAATATTTTAAATATGGTATATTAATTTATGTATATAAAATGTTTTCATGATTGAATACTACTTTTTTACATGGCACTTAGAAGGTGAAACTCCAATATTCAGACTTCATCCAACATTTTCACAGAAAGTAACGTGATCCAATTTCAAAAGAAAAACCAAAAATTGATAACAATTTCTTACAATCCGGCTACGTAAGTAACTCCTTTGTCCCATTTATCCCTCCACCAAACAACTCTAATAAAGTGGATTATAAAATAGTTGGCTATTTACGCCATTCTCTCGGGTTGCATTTTACCAATTTCATCTTTATCCCACTTGGATACGCAGCTGTAGCTATATTCGATACTTTGTAATTTCGTAGTAATGATTTGTGTTTTGATATATATATTAACTTTCAATTATAATATTTTAGTGATAAATATCTTTTACATCGAACCATTTCAGTAAATTTATTTTAATGTAAACGCTTTTAATTTATTTCCAAAGTAGAGGCGAGGTCTTCAATATTAAAATGTGGAGTGTATCAACCATTGTGTGAAAAAAATTGAACTGAAGTTTTCTTTTTTTTTCTGTTCTTGTCCTATTTATTAGAATATTATATCGAGCTTTGGTGAAATCATTTCACTGATATAGTCCAAATAAATAATCTTTCACGATAATCTTCTAAATGACGTGAAATTTTTATACACAGCTTGAACATTTTAACTCAGAATTTAAACAGCTATCAATACATAAGTATTATTTAATATTTTTGATTGAATTTATTGTCTATTTTGAACACACGAATATTTTTTAGTTTAACGTATTGTGAATTTTCTCTCATTCATTATTACTAATAATTTTTGAGTAGTAATTATGGATCAAAACATATTAGATGAAATTTTTTCCAAAAATAATATGACCATGAATAAAAATACTATCTTTAAATTTTCCTACACGCAAGAAAAGTAAATTTGAAAAAAAAACGTTTACAGTAAACTCTCGATTATCTAGAGTCACAATGACATGCAGAAAAAAAATTGCGATTACTGTTTAATATATTTTTAATCCAGTAATTCGACTATAGAAACTCCTACGAAAATGAATTAGGTGAAATCGATGAGTATCAGAAAAAATTAAGCCAACCAGAATTTCAGGGCGACGGTTTGTTCTCAAATTATTATTTGTATACGCTTAATTTCGGTGTTTACTTTTGATGCAAGCGGGCAGATGCATCACGTGAGTCTACTGTGTTTTAATTTATATTGATTACTTAATAAATAGTAAGATATCGTAATCCACGTATCCCTTTTAATGGGATTGAAACAATTGGAACGTAGTTAAAGTTATATCAATAGACTGAAGTGAGAAGGAGAGTGCTAACAGATTAAGAAAATATATAGTATGTCCATTATTTTCGAAAATTATAAATACATTTTTTATATTTTTGAAAAATGTGTACAGTAATTTCAAGAATAAAACAAAAACAGGACAATCCCATTCCAATAATCCATAACACGTACTGACCATAGAATTTAAATGGTTTTGTGGTTACCTTACCTTTATCTACAATAGTGTTGCCATCAAAATAGACACCATGGTTCCGTGGAGGATCATATAAATACTGACCCCATTTTTTACTTAATCCGTACTGATGAAACAGAAGAATATAATTGTTAATGACAGTCAAATAGGGATTTCCTTTATTGAAAGCCCATCCGTGAGATGGTGGAAAAATGTTGTCGCGCGTAAAGCGAAGACGTAATAAATCTGCCCCGTGTAGTTTTTTATTGTTTCTGCATTTATTGTTGAGATATTCAAAAAGTAAACCCTGTTCATCGATTAATATCTCTTTTCTCCCAATTATTTCCTTTAATGTTTCACACATCCTGTTGGGGTGAAACGACATTCTTCGAGAAAGTTCCTGCAGTGTTTTATCAGTTGAACTATTCAACATTTCCTCTATGACTCTTGACTGAAATAAAGATCATTAATGTAATAATGTATATTTCTTCATGAAATAATTAGTCATTTTTTTACGATGTAATATATATTATCATCATATAAAAAACTACATATATCTTAATAACAATAGAGAGCGATATACAATAAAGTCGAGATCGCTTAGGCGCATGTGCACCAAATGCATTTATGACAGAGTATAGAATGAAGAAATAAGAAAATAATGTTAAGCTGATCATAGAATAGTAGTAATATTAAGAAAAGATCACTTAGGTAGTTTGGTCATATAGAACGGATGAACGAGGAGAAAATGGTTAGAAAGATATATGACGCAAGTGAAAGATATATGGCACCAGAAGTAGGGGACGTCCGCGGAAGACTTAGCACGACCAGGTAAACCAAATACTGAAAGATAGTCTTCCTAGAAGCCTCTATAATCGACGAGCTTGTATTAGAAGATGTATGAATGTGTATGAATGACAGAAGAGTATGGTGGTAGGTAAGTAAGTAATTGTCTAATTATCGAAAGGTGTAATGAATTAATAATAATGACTTTATTTTGATTTTTAACATTAATACATTTTAAATAAACTTGTTTTTTTTTTAAATTATTTTGTTGTAAAAAATATCAATTATTCATTAAACGTATATCTTAATTCATTAATAATAATATCAATTTGCTTACTTCAATCAAATTTAGACTGTATCCATCGTCAACAAGTTGATCCAGGTTTAGCAGTTTTTGTCCCGGGGGCATCGTTATGAACGATGTAAGTTTCGCTTTGTACAATGTGGTGATATTTATAGAGCACAGGAGCCAAAAGAATAACAGACGTCTGCCAAATAATTTCAAATCGACATGGTGCGCCTGTTCTGCCAATACAAAACCAACCACCTGGGAAAAAAAATCTAATTTAGTACATGATCGTCGAATATATTATCAGTCTGTGTCTCTCACTCCTGGATACAAGCCTCCTCCAGGAAATGATAATTATATGTCTTTAGCTTTTCTCATACATTTGTTTCACAGCCTGATCTGTCATCTTACTTTGAAATATAGAATAAAAAATAAAAAATATTGTTCTTAAAGAAAAAAGTAAAAATTACACTGGCAATATTTGAATATGTCCAAGAACACACAATTACTGGATTTTTTTAAACTACAAAGGCACTGTTATTAAACAAATATCAGATATCTCATAGAGACAAAGCTATTTTTTTTATTATTTTTAATGGAAAATATATGGAAGTATAGGGTAATTACAGGGAGTTCACACACTAACATATACATAACTTTGATAAATGTGGAGATTGAGGAGTGAGAATTGGTGAACGTATATATATAAATATATAATAAGACAGGTCGTAAGCTCTGTAATTACCCCATACTTCCATATATTTTCCATTAAATAAAATTTTAAAAATAGCTTTAGCTGTATGAGATATGTGATATTTATTTAAAATTACACATTCACTCACTCATAATTCACTCATATCTATTTCTGATTGCAGCCGGTACCGCAAGGTTTTTCTATACAGGGTGTTCCAAAGACGTAGTCCAAACGGAGCTTACGATTAGGGAATACATCACTGGGTAACTCATTAAGCGTTAAATAGCTTTGTCTGAAATTTTACGATTTAGAAGTTATTCGAACTTTTGTGATTTTTGAGATATTAAGACAGGTTGACAAAAATACCATCATGATAAAATTTATCACACGTATTATGTGATAATATAGAAAGAAAATATTTTGATAGAAAGTCGGTTGTTAGATGTAAGGCCATGTGGGGATGTGCAATTATTATTAGAATATTTCACAAATAATACCACACTGTATAACTCTGTCAGACATACATATTCAATACGTTCCAGAAATCATTCATAAATAATAGTTCCGAAAATGCGAATAACTCTTGGCCAACGCTTTCATGTGTTCCAGAAAAATGAATGGAATAAAATATCTCTAACAGCTCGAAAAGGATCATAGCCAGATGGCTATTAGAGATGGGTCAAGAGCATTCAGAACTACTCTTGACCATTATTATAAGGTGACTGGTGGATAAGTTTTTACACCATCTATATACATATTGCTTGTACCACTGTAATCAACCTATTGGAACATAAGTAAATGATATATAAATGAAGAGCATACAATAATATAATGAACTCGGTAAAAATAATACAAAAAACAATCATCAAAGTAATATTAAAAAATACGATTAACTTTTCAACACAAACACTTTTTGCAAAATTCCCAGTTAAGAAAATAGAAAACATTTACAAATAAATCTCAATAAATCAATTAATTAATGAAAATAACACTGTAAAATTTGAAACAAGCACATCATTAAAGTTTAAAAATAACTTTAAAATCCCTAAATGTAACACCAAACACTGTCAGCAAAATATTATATATTTAGGAATAAAAAATTTCAATAACCTCCCTACACAGATTAAAGAAATAAAAGATATAAAATAGTTTAGAAAGAAACTAAATGAACACTTCAAAAACACATAATTAGAAAATAAACAACATTATAGAACACTTCAGAAGCACACAAATAGACAATAAAGAAAATATATAAAATATTATATACAATTATTAAAGTGTAACTCCCTCTCTAAGCACAAGAACTAGTCTATTTTTTGGAGAGGTAAGCGAAAAAAAAAACATGTATTTTTAAAAATGTAAAATACTTAATTCATGTTATAAAAAATTGAAAAAATGTCAAATAAATAAAAATAAAAAAAAAATATACCGAAAACACAGTCGATCTTGATAAGGACTCTGATCTAATGAGGTGGGCAGGAAACATGAAATATTGAATGTATTGAATTTTTTTATCATCAAATCAATCACAAATTATTCTTTACGACTATTTAAAAATAATATTTTTAACGTTTACGATAAAATTTTAATTTCTAACAAAAAATGTTATTGTTATATCGGCGATGAACATAATTTAAAAACTACCATGGTCTATGCTAATAATTATGTGGGACAAAAAAAATCTATTGGGTCATTTTAAGGCATTGTGTATGCTGCTATAAGTGCGATAAAATAAAAAAATAAAAAATATTATTGACTAACTTAATGTGTGTAAAGGGAAATAATGAATTTTCAAAATTTCTACCGCCGACCAAAATATACAATCTACAACATTCCAAAAAATTTGTTCAAGAAGACAGGAGCCTGGACCTTTCTCTAATTTTATTTGATGTTCAATGGGTTGCTTTTGGTGTCCTCTAACCGTAAACTCCGCTTGGCCCACTATCTCTATGACACCCGTATATTGTTAAAATCGTACAGACTTACCCAAAATATTTTGCTAAATGATCTTGATCTTTTTTTCGAAGATTTTATATTTGATATGTACACAGCACCAGAAAGAACAATGAGTGTAAACGCGACCAAAATCCACGTGTTTACTGACAACACATAAACCAAGTTCAGTCCTAAAAAAAATTATCAAATTGATCATTTATAAGCATTAAAATCAAAGAGTTTATGAGGGAGAAAATTGTATTTACTCCAGGAAAAATACAATATTTTAGGATTTTTTTTCTAGACTTATTAAACGTGCAAAATTTATACGAACCATCTTTTAAAAAAGTGGTTTCTACGCCATATACTACTTTTGATGGGTCTGAATTAACAGCATTACTAAACACAACCTTATTCAATCTAGATGCAGTGATCGTTATGCTCCCCACAGCCCAGTCAACCTGATCACGATAAACCATCTCCACCAAAGTATTCTGTGCTCCTTGTTCATTCTTTTCAAAATACACAAAATCGATATTAAAATTGAGTCTTTTCTGTATCTCCTCAATAATATTTCCTTCCAACAATGCCAAATCCGTACATTCGACTGTTGTTTCTTTTTCGCGTAGAAATTTGATCTTTTGATTTTGACATTTAAAATTCACTTCGCCGGTTGGAAAACCAACTTTAAACGTGTGTTCGTTAAAAGTCCAACCGTTTTCGTCATTCACCATGATTGTAATATTCGACCTTGAATAAAGGTCAGAGACGTTCGATCCAGGTAGTAAGTTCTCTTCGAATTTTAAGGTTAGTTTTTTCGCCAATGTACCACAATAATAGCAAACGTCATAAAATCGAACACGTCCGTTATCTGAAAATTCCAAGACAAGCGTCAGAAACACTTTATGCAGGAATCTGGAGTTGATCAGGAGATACGGGTCTATGGCTTCGTTTCCTTCATCGAAGGCAGTTTTGCACGTTCCGTAGTATTTTTGACAAACAAAAATAATTACATCTGATGATTTTAAACCTTTATTCATAAAATCTTCAAACAGCAAAGGGTTCATTATGCTTACAAAATGTATCGTATAACGTCTGAGTACGTTCAATACGGATTTTGTCGATCCAACTTTATCGTAATTGAGTATTAATATAACAGGAGAGTAATCAATGGATATATCCATTACTTCTATTTTGTTATTTACCGAAGTAAACCCTTTATTATATGCCTTTCTCACGACATTATTTATAAAATCAGAAGTAAGCGAATCGTAATGAATTATAATGTCACTATAGACCACTTCTACGTTAAAAATTTCACTGATGAGATCTTCGAACAGTTCGTTTTCAATATTTTCTTTTAACTCCATCGTAAATGATGTTTCAACTGGACCCTTAATTTCTGATGCATTAGAATAATATTTATTGAACAGTGTATCTCCAGAATGCTGATCCAAGAATATTATTAATATTAAAATTTTGAGACGCAAAGGTAATATAAATATCATGGCACGGATGCATCTATTCACGATTACATCGCCATTTTTAAACAATTTCTTTCAAAAAGTACCTCAATCACATCTCTGTAACGTGTGATACGAGTATTTTCTTAATTTTTTGGATAATTTAACTGTTAACTTAAAATAGTTTCAATAATCACTGTGGACGCAGCTATTATGTTCCAGTCACATCACTAGTTGAGTAGGTAATATTGAAAATTTCGTTATTTTTATTGTATCCACATCATAAATCATCGGCGAACAAATTGTGTAAGACAAACATGCACAATTATTTAAGGTTAGCATGAATAAATGTTAGCGATTTGATTGTTTACATAACAACGTGTATTTGCCAGGACTTGTATACTTATAGGCGCCCATCAAAATAACAACCCCTCTTACTGAATTCACTTTCTTCTGTTTGTACTGAATAATCGTGAATAAATATAAGTTTTTATATACAATGGAAATATTTAATGATTTCAATAAGTTGAATAAATTCGACAAACATGCGGATTTCACCCGTATTCTGATAACGACAGACTGATATTAAATTTGTACAAATATACCAGTTTAATGACGTGTCTTTCAGATTTTTAAAATGGTATTTACCAACATTTAATATCTTTTCAAGAACTGTGTGAATGACATCATTAACTTAGTTAATGGATTTTTCTGAGTGTTTTTTTAATGTTTCTCCCGTATTTATCACCCTTAATAATTCTTCCAATCGGTCAGAGTCGGGCGCGTATTCATATTTTATTGACAACAGCTGTTAAGGACATTCTACTGGTCATTACGAAATATTATTTTTCCAGACATTAAAACAAAATTAATATACTTTTTTTTAATGTGAGCATTTCTTTACTTGAGGAATTAGTTGGCTGTATGAAGTCAGTATATTATTTATAAATTATTACATTAGTGAAAAAACGCACAAAAGGCTTAATAAAGTATCAAGAAGCGATATGCAATATAATATTTCATCTGTTTTTAACCCTTAGCATGCCTGATGGATAGAAATCACACCGTATACCTGGTGGATCTGATGGATCCATAATGGAATATCATTTTATATGAAGTTATGTGCCAGGAATATTAGATATCACATTTTGTATTATTATATTTGCAGGAAATAAATAAAAATAAAACTATTGATTTATTATTTCAATGAAAATACTTCTAACTTTAGGTAACTTAAAATAAACTCGTAAACGTCGTATGCCTGGTCGTATGACAAAGTGGTGGGTCTGACAGACCCTATCACGCATGTCAATGATTAAGAAGAAGACATTTCTGTTGTGAAGTTGCAATTTTAGAATATAGTTATGTTATTTTTAATACAAATTAAATTAATAAACTTGAAAGATATACAGAAAAAATATTTCGGTAACAATTTTATATTTTTACTTATTTTATATTAATGGATTTTTTTCTGTGTATATTTCTAGTTGATTAATTTATTTTTATGTTTCATCTATTGTTGAAATATATGACGATTATTAACTAACTAACTTACCATCACTCTGTTTCCCTTCTGTCTTAGCACGCCACTATTACCTCATCCACTACTATACACCTTTCATGCACAATCTTCGATTTTTTATACTTTTGATAGGACTGTTCATATTTAGTTTATCTGATCACGCTAGGTTCATGCAGATTCCCTCTGTTCTTGTTGCCATCTCTCTTCGTTTATACGTTCCACATGACTAAACCATCTCAACGACTCTTTCTTAATTTTATTCTACAAACCAGACCCACATTCGCCACTAATTTGTTAATTCTTTACTCTATCGTACACACATTTTCCACGCATTAAGTGACAGTATTTCCACCGCATTAATTAATATATAAATATTAAAATAATTAATATGTATTAGATAGCAAGACCTACGTAGGAATACCGAGTGTACGAGTTGAGAAACCAAAATGATGAAAAATAATTTTTAAAAATAAATGCATTAATATTCTTACCATATTGAATCTTTATTTAGGAACATGCACAAGAAAAGAATGGTATTATAATCATCCACGTCGGTCTCTCATGATTGAGAATCGCGATCTTCGTGAACTCCTGCCCTCTTGATTATGCTCCTCTACTTCTGTCGGCATCCTGCAGATTCTAAGGCTGTCACCAGAGAACTGTCTGTTTCCTTTTCTATTTGGTCGGTCAGACGGGTCGGGGATCTTTCTCTTGGTCCTTCAACGTGACTTACCACAACAACTTCCCCAAGCTATCTTACCATCTCGCAAGATGCCCAAATTGCCCGAATTAGAAATTGAGATCCAGGTTCGAATCCCGAAAGTGCAAAAACAATATTTTCGATAAAATTGATTTTATAAGTATATATTTATAATTAATACATTAAAAAAATTAAAAAATGTATTTATAATATGTTTATCTATATGCAATTAGTACATACAGCTTATCCATTCCTTACTATTTAATACATCAACAGTAACTTTAAATATTAGCAATAGTGTCACTCGTTATTGATTAATATTAGAATTTGATGACTCTTCGTCTTATATATCTATTTTTAATTTTGTTTTTCTAATTTTGTTAGAATGCTATATAGCAATATTTTTTTATTAATTATGATATTATGCAATTGTGTATTACCTCTGAACTTGCAACCATAGGCTAACATGGGCCAATCTTTGATCGTAATAGGCCAGTCGGTTTATAATGCATGTATTAGTCTTCAGTTATTTATTTATACAAGAATGTTGGCGTTAATGAGTATAAGCACGTAGTTGCTACTTGCCGCAGAATTAGACAAGAGAGCTGCAGCTGGTAACTGCTAGTGTCTGATCGGTTCCTTCGTTCGAGCGAGTGACGAATGATACATCTCGAACGAAATTTTCCCCTCCATTTGGTTAGTCAACGGCACGTCGTTTAACGTCGTCGGCATGGAAGCCGCCCTTTTAGACAGTGTTTAGTGTCGTCTAATTTTGCAAACAGAGGCGCCTCGCCTCGCATATTTGGACCACTATTTTAGATTAATTATTAATTAGTAAACACTTATATTTATTAACTGCCATACTTGCTCTTCTTTTGGCCTATTATCTTAATTTAAGAAAAAAACATTATGTCATAATAATATTATTTATTTCATTGGAAAGGTAATAAGATATTAATTAGGTACATTAATATTTTAAATGACAATAAATATAATATGTAATGATAATCTTAAAATAAAATGATTTAATCTCGTTGATAAATGTTGACAATTTCATGATAATGAAAAACCAAAATCATATGACGGTACTTGATACACACAATAAGCTGATTTTAATTAAATTTTGACAAAAACAAGACAGAAGAGAGAACGTTTAATAAATTTTACAATATAAGGCTGATTATGTATGACATAATATTATGAAGAAATATTTAAAATGTATTTATTTGAATAAACATTTAAATATATACAAGGAATTATATAGGTAACAATCAGTAACAATATATGCTCATTTCGAATGACTACACCAAACATGAATAATATTCCAATCACAGACCAGTAAATTAATAGATATGAAATAAAGTATACGTATCGGAGAGGGGTATGGAACATTAGTTGCGGAACGAGGGGCATTGCACACGCATTCTTGGTGGAAACATAAATCCAATACTTTATGACACATTTATTCAACAGTACTGCATATTACTTACCACGACTCGCATATTATAAAAATCGAAAGAGTGCAACATAAATTTATCAATTTTAAATTGCATATTCCGATAGAAAATATAAATTACGATTGTTTAATGAGTCTACTTCATTTGAAAAAATTAGCCTGGAGAAGATATGTGAGCGATATAGTATTTCTATATTAAACTATCAATAACATGTTAGACTGCCCTAAGTTATAAAGTACCAACTCAAACGAGACAACATGAAGTGTTCTTTGTAGGTACACATAGAAATTATTATGCTGTTAACTCGCCAATATCGCGGATGCACCGGCTTGGTAACAAGTTGAATTCTGTTAACAATTTTCTTTTGAATTACCTGAATTGAAGAAGTATTTGTACGTAAATTATACTTAGTTATATTAAAACTGTTATATTTAAATTAAATAAAGTATTATTCTTATGTAAAAGTCCACAAGGGCGCGTTGATGGAAATAAATAAATATTTACTCTTCGAAAATGAAATCTTTGTGTAAACAAGACGTATTTTTTACATTATTGCATATTATATTGTCAGCGTTTAAATTTTCGTTCCAATCAAGTCATATTTTAAAAAAACTCGCAGAGCTACTTGATTGCGTAAGTGGTACCAAAATGATCACGTGGATGAAACCAAAATGAACATATTAAGCCAAGAAATTTGCGTTAGTTCATGTCTACATATTTGGTGGTCTGTGATTCCAACAAATTTGACAATATTATATCATTTTATATATTATATTTATAGATTTATTTATATATTTTTAATACTTTTTAATTTAAAAAAATAAAAGGAGTGTAGAAAAGTTACCCATTAAAAAGTATCAGGAATCAAAAAAAAAAAAACAATATAACATCTTATAAATAATTGTGATTCAATCCTTTAGATGAACTTAACTATTGGGCTTAAAATATATATTGATTTTCGGTTATAAAACATTTTAATAACTCAAATAATTGATTTAATGTGCGACTAATACTACACGACTGCCAACAACTTGTTTTTTAATTTTTTACCGTTTCATTTTTAAATAAAATAGAGAACATTTGATTAAGAATGTTAGGTATTTCGAATTATTTAAAGTGTGGATAGTTTTATTCGTATTTTTTTAGATAATGTACCACAACCACAAACAAAGACAATGCAGCAGTGGTTCTAACCGTTATCATTAAAAAAATGAGTTATAAATTAGTATTTTTGTTATAAAACATATAAAACATACACTTCCAAGATCTATTGTATTTAGGATACACCACAATATTAATAATCGGCATTTTTATAATTTATATTTTTTTAAATTTGTTTTAACTATTTTAATAATTTTATTAAGTAAAATAGAGAAAATAAACAACTACGCATATATAAAATCAAATTCAATATTTTTTATTTTCATATTTTACAATTTGCGTTTGAAAACAGTTAAAAGGGTTCCTATCATATTAGATACAGGCATAATTTTACTTTAATCTTCAATTAAATTAATTTATTTGGCATATGAACTTGCACGAGGTGACTTTTATAAGGTGTAGGTATAATAGAATTATATTTTCGTGACGACGGTCGACTGAATGTTGTCAATTCTGAATGTTGTCCACAAAAGTGCTGGATCGTATCATACACTATTTTACATTTTTAAAGTATTTTCTATTGTACTTAGGACACTAAGAGCTGTTAAATTAATTTACTAATAGATAGAAATTGACATATCATATCCTCCAATTCAAAATTAATGTTTTATTTTTAAAAACAGATGATACAAAGAATTGTAACTCATATATATATTTTTTTTAAAAACATATTTTGAAGAATAATACATCAACATATATTATATAAACATAGGTTATTTTCATATGTATATGGCATTCTTAACAACAATCACTTTATTAAGGAGAACATATTCTTATTGTGAAGTTGTAACTATTCAGAACATAGGTCTGTGATGTTTTAAATACTAATTTAATGTATTAATTATAAAAATATACATATAAAATCAATTTTGTCGAAAAATATTGTTTTTGCGCTACCGGGAAAGGATCTCTATTTCCAATCCGGGGAAGTACACTACCAATTGTGTTATAGCGCCAGTATTTTTCTTGATAAATTTTCGAACCTATATGTTACATGTTTTCAAATTAATACATACAATCACTTTACTATGTACTCGAACGCATACAATGCATTGGTTTACAGTTTTATGTTTGCTCTTTCCTAGTTTGTTATAAAACTCATTGTTGATACGAGTATCAAAATGTCTTATCATTTTGGTTTTTACATACTTCACATATTTTATACTTTATAATATTTTATTAACATTCTATGCTCTATTGAAAATTGTATCAAATTAGTCCTAATTCATATAATAGTGATGGTATTCGAGAAGGAGGAAAGCAAGACACCGTACAAAATACTTGTAGATCATAAATGTTTTGAACAAATAGATGAGTTTGTGTATTTGGAAACGGAAAGACAGAGAAAGATATCGAAAGGAGGGTGACTGCAGGGAATAAAGTGAATGGTGCTTTGAATGGCGTTATAGGTATGAGAACTTGTCAACTGAGGCAAGACTAGTGGTTCACAATGGAGTCCTGGTACCGACACTGGTGTATAGAGGTGAGGCCTGTAGCTGGCAGAAGAGGAACGAATGTAGACTGAATGCAAGGGAAATGAGATCCCATGGATGGCGAATATGTGGCTGATCCATTTGTGACAGAGTAAAGGATGAAGAAATAAGGAAAGAATGTAAAGCTGATCATTGTATAGTGAGTAAGATTAAGAAAGAATCACTTAGGTGGTTTGGTCATATGGAACGGATGAATGAGGAGAAAATGGTAAAAAAGATACATGACGCAAGTTTTGATGGCACCAGAAGTAGAGCACATCCCCGGAAGACATGGCACGACCAGGTAAACCAGATACTGCAGGATGGTCCTATTAGAAGCTTCATTAATTGTCGAGCTCGTATGAGAAGATGTATGAATGTGGATGAGGCGAGAATTGTGCATCAGGACAGAAGAATGTAGCGCTCTATCCTCTCTGCCTACCTCCGCGGGGAAACGGCGTGATGGTAAGTAAGTAAGTAAGTAAACATATTATAATAACTATGATACACAAAAAATACTTAATTTAAAAACATCATTAATCAGAGAAATATTACAAATTTTGTACACGTCGTTTCCTTCTAAGAATATAATACACCGCAAGCTCAGCAATGAAAAAAAAACAAGAAAATGCTATACCAAATATCCACAAAACAAACTGACCATAAAATGTTTTTTTTCGTTTCAATATTTCAATTGTATCCACTTCAATTTTGTTACCATTAAAGTATACAGTGTGATTTCGAGGGGGATACTCACTCCACTTCTTTTGTAATCCATATTCATGAAACATACTAATATACTTGTTTATTATAATAATGCAGGGGTTACCTTTTTTGAAAGGCCAGGCATAAGATGAAGGAAATATGTCTCCTGGGACGACACGAAGGCTTTGCAGATCCGCTCGCTTTAATACGTTATTTTCTCTGCATCTTTTGTTGAATAAATTATAAACTGTATTTTGTGGATGGAATACGATTTGTTTTTTTCCAATAATTTCCTTTACAGTTTTGCACGGATTGGAATGAAATGATATCCTGTGGGAAAGTTCTTGAAGTGTTTTATCAGATGAGCTGTTTAACATATGTTCGATGACAGCTGACTAAAATTTAAATAAATCAGAGATCAATTAATATGGCGATGCTTGAGTGCGTGAAATTTAACATAATTATTTTTTGTATTTTATTTTAAAAACATTTTACTTTACACAAACACATATTTTTAATACGGATATGATGTTGAGAGGTGCAGTCTCACGTTTCTAAAGCTGCAGTTTTTCTTGTTATTTGACATAAATAAGAACTAATTTAAATACAATCCACTCAAGCAGAGTGGCAGGGTGTGAATAGTTATTGGGTATATTGAAAGCAGGGATGAAGTATTGAGGAAAGTAAAATTGTTGATTACTGGTTTTGCGGAATTCGTATTTTTTAAATTTTACATTAGTTCATTTTTATTTTTTTATATTTTACAGAGTGAGGAAGTTCGAGTTTATGAGTACCAAAAGAGATTACATGATAAAAAATTGCGTTTCATGATTTGAAAATTCCGAAAAAATATTGTTGTTGAGGCAATGGCGATGTTCGTTTAATCGTGTGTTTAAGTTTCAACACATTTTCACAAGTTACTTTATTTATTTCACGTTTATTTAGTATATGTACATATATAGGGACTGCACCTCTCGTACTCGGTACTCTGCACTCGGATGTATGTATTGAAAGGTTTGGTTCAATGAAAATATTTTAATCTTAGTTAATGACCAGAACATGATATTTCGTATTCAGATGGTTAATATTATTATTTCTAAGGAAAACATTTGATAGATTTTGATAGAAAATTATGTAAATTAAGGGATTATATCTCGCAAGAAACATAATTTTACAAAATTGATTATTTTTCAAGAAATATTATCCGATTTCAAATAACAAACTACTATTCTAATTTTCTTCATATACGAGGCGCATTTTTTTAAATACCGTTACCAGATATTCTGGTGTTGCGCTGCGGTTGCGATGTTGCGCATGCCTAATGGTTTTCTCCATCTGTAACCACACCACATACAACGTTAGAGACATTCACATAGTGTGGCCATCTTATAGTGAGTGGTTGAAATGTTCAAGACAATAGATCAGCCCGCCGAGTGTGAGATACTGTCCGTGATTCGTTTCTTGAATACACGAAACATGAAATAGCTGGCATTCATCGCCAAGTATGTCTTGTTTTGTCCTGATTTAGCGCCAAGTGATTTCCATATTTTCCTTCATCTGAAGCGGTGGCAAGCGTCTTGGTGTCGATGATGATCTCAAAAACGGAGTACAGACATGGTTTTCATCCCAAGCGGTATCATTATATGACAAGGGTATTCAAAAAAGGTGCCCCGTTATGGCAAAGTGCCTTAATAGTTATAACGATTAGCTTGAGAAGTGGTTTAAGGTGTATAGCGTCCGAAGAAAGTAAAGTATTATAAATATGATGTTGTGTTTCTTTAAAAAAAAATCCGCTACTTACTTAAAAAACGCGCCTCATAGTATTAGGAATCAATAGAATTTATAATAATTAAATCAGCAATAGTAATCTGTCTTCACAGATTACTTATCTTATTTGTAGTTCAACTAACATAAAATATTAATAACCCATGACTGAATCAATCTAGACAAAATTTATATGATATTTTTTAAGTACATATTTACTTACTTCCAATTTATTCAAACTGAGACTATACCCATCACTCACTAGTTGGTCGAGGTTCTGTAACGTCTCTAGTGGAGGATTTGTCATATAGGACGTGAGCTTTGCCTTGTACAAGGTGCTGATATTGATAGAACAGAGAAGCCATATAAATAACACACGACCTCCAAATGATTTCAAATTGAGGTGATGTGCCTGCTCTGTCAATATAAATCCGACAACCTAAAGAAAAACAACTTTTATTCATTGATTTATCGTAAACAATATATTTAAATCGTTTTTATATAAATGTGTAAAAAAAAAATTACCTTATTTAAAGTTTTAGGTTATTCTGCCATTGGTTTCTGGCTTTTTTGCCATTTTTACGTTTTGTGGATAAATTAGTTAGGCTTATTATATATATAAAACAATAATTAAAATTAATTATATTAAAAAAACAATAAAAAATAACTTACCCATATAATTCTTCCGATTGGCTGTGTTTTATCAGTTGAAAACTTTTTATTTGACATATACACAACACCAGATTGAACAATCAGTGTGAACATGACCAGAATCCATGTAGATAATGAGAAAACATAAATCAATTGCAACCCTAAAAAATATACATAAACATTAAAAAATATATATATATTTGTAAATAATAAAACAAAAAATGACAAAATAATAAATTACCTTGTTTTAAAATGGTTGTTTGTACACCATAAATAATTTTATATGGATCTGAATTGACGGCTTTAGTAAGTGCAACTTTATTCAGTCGTGACTCAGTAACTGAAATACTTCCTACGGCCCAGTCAGCCCGACCCTGCTGGATACTATTCACTAGAGTTTCGTACGGTCCATCCTCGTCAGTTTCATGATTCACCAACATGATATTCAGCTGTAATCTTCTCTTCAATTCAGCAAGCATTTTTCCTTCCAGACCTAACCAAGCTTCACACGTGACCATCTTTTCCACTCCGTTGCTAAATTCTATTTTTGGATTCAAACATTTAAAGCTCATTTCATTGATGTAAAACATGATTTTAAATATGTACCCGTTAAATTGACTTTTTTCTGCGTACATCAATTTTGTTAATTTAGAATTTAATTCTAAATTGAAGACATCTATTCCAGGCTGTAAGTATTTTTCATATACAGTGTGAAGTTTTTTTGCCACGGTAGCGCAATAGTAACACATGTCATATACGCGGACATAATTATCAGAAAATTCTATTATCAGAGTCAGAAAAACTTTTTCTAAAAATATAGCATTTTTCAGAAAGTATGGATCAAGGCTTCCATTACCTTTATCGAAGGCAGTCTTACAAGTTCCATGATGTTTTTGGCATAGAAAAATTATTATGTCGGAGGCTTTCAAAACATTTTTCATTAGAAAATCAAATTTTGAAGAATCCCCTATGCTGATAACATGTATCGTGTAACGACTAACTGCAAGTTCAATGGGTTCAGTAAATTTGATCAAATCGTAATTAAAGATATTTGTTACGAGTGAGTAAGAGGACGAATACTCGAAGTTTTTTTTCTTTTCTTCCGAAAAAATTATATTCTTTGTTGCCATTCTTTCAGAATTAGCCTTTTTTATAATATTATCGATAAAATTAGACGTTAGCGAATCATAATGAATTGTTAAATCGTCGAGAAATGCCCAATTGCTAAAGATATCGCTGATGACGTCTTCATATATTTCATTTTGCACCACGTCTTCCAAATTAAATTTTGAAGAAATATTCAAGGGATCTTCCGGAAGTGTTGTACTTACGTGCAACGTTTCACCAGAACGCAAATCTAGACTAAATATAATCAGTGCATATATAATTTTCATTGCCTTGTAATATGGTGGCAAGAACATAAAATATATGTCAGTAATAAATGATGCTCTAGTATTTTTTTTGTCTGTCTCTTGAAGCAGTAAAAATTTCAGTTGACAGAAAGAAAGGTTAGTATCGGGAACAGTAGACGTGCTCTGTTCACTCTACGGATAGAAATTGTAATATTCATATTTAAATTGGGTACCAATTTTCCAAGTATTCGCTTTTTTGTTTGAAAGTAAATTGACCAGAATGTGATTGCTTTCGTAAAAAGTGTTTTATCGGATGTCAATCAAATTTTTTGTATGAATACATCTATTCTATTATTCATGTGGTATTCCGTTCAGCAGACATTCTGAAATATTAACCTATAAACAATTTTTTACATACATTTTATGAACATATATAATTGAATTTGATAAGACAAGACACCTTTTTATTACATTTTTGTTTTCTTAAGCTGTTGAATTTAAATTATGCCTTGGATGACTACGCATTACGAGTAAATCATTTTATAAGTCTGTATTTAGTTAAGAAAAATGTACTTTTGTGTCATGCAGACGCTACTCGTGCGCAAGCATAACGCTGTGACATTTTATTATCGTCGAAGTTATGAAAGTAAAATGAACATTAACATGAAAATAATTATTTTATAGTTAAAAATAAAATTATATAAACGCAACAATAATATGGTCCAATTTTATATATTTTAAAAATAAATTCAATTTGACACCATGCACATTTTACACATTTACATATTTTTTTATATCGTCCTAATCTTCTAACCTATCTAATTTCCTATCAGATAAACAAAAATAAACTGTGTATTCTAATAAAGTCTGTTTTTTTATTATTATTTATTCATATATAGGTACCTAACGTAATAACATATTTAGTTTATAAAATATGTAATTATATTTAAAAAAAAAAAAAAATATTTATTATTTATATAAATAAAAATTTGAATAAAGCATATGTTCATTATCCAATGGATCAAATTAAAATCACAATAGTTTTTAAAAAGTTATAGCTGTTACGTGTATTTTTTTCAATTAAAATTATTATTATTTTATTGGTGAATCCCTTCATTAAAATAAAATAGTAATCACTCATATAAAAAAGGTATAATCTAGTATGTTAACACGGGGGTTGTCTATAATTTTCCAAAACACTGGCAACTAATGATATATCATCAAAGTTCCCGAAAAAAGAGCTAATTCTAACTTTTTTAAGTTACTATAATACTTATATGTTAATGATACCAAAATATTATTTCTTGGAATATTTTAAACAATGTTTTTCTTTAGTTTAATAATATTTATAAGATAAATATGCGTGGTTCTATTAATGCTCGTACTTGATTTAAAAAAAACAGTTTTACGATCGATATTTTACTCCCCTATTTATTATGGTAGTAGTGTAAACGACGGGGAACCTAAGGCAATATTTACTTTTTTGTCTTCCGATACGAAAAAAGTGTTGTTTTTTTTTAATTTTTTCTGTTTTCATTTATTTTTATTATTTTATATTACACATACATATTGTGTGTATTAGAGATTATTAAAAAAAAATTCAAACCATTATATTATAACTGGGCAAAAACCCATCAACAATGGCAAATAAAAACATACTTTCAAAGTTACACAGAATTATTAGTAGGTACCTACCGTCTGACAAAGAATTAAGAAATCATCGCGTACATGGGAAATAAGCACCTACTTACCTAGAAATCTCATTTGTTGCATTAAAAAAAATGGAATGTCCAGGGAGTAATATTTTTTCTTGTCCAATCAAGTGACAGGCGATTATAGAATTATTTTATTCGCAATACCTATGCGCGAATAGACTTGATGCTTGCATTATTAAAAGTGTGAGTGGCATACAAACGAGAATTTTAATATATGAATGTGAGTCTGTTCTAATATCGTCTTTTTCTTTTTTTAGTGATTGATGAATCGTATCGCATGTCTTCAGACACTGTTTGAGAATATGCAAATTATTACGAGTCATCGATTATTAAACATATGATTAAACTCGATTAGTCCTTGACATTCAGCGATATCCTTTATTTATTGGAAAGACAATTACTGAAATAATAGTAACAAAATATAGAATTAATAAAAACATATTTGATAGCAATGAAAATTAGACATTTATTCAAATTTCATATTCATCAAATAAGTAATTCTAAGAATAACAGTTAAGTTGTGATACCATACAAACCTATTTAGTTTTGTATTTTTTTTTTTACATTATATGTAGGTAATTAAAATATATAAATAAAAAAGTCACATTCGTCATAGTAAATTATTCTAGACACTTCCAATGAAAGAAATATTATATGAATTTACGATTTTTAATACTTTTTTTTTTAAATTAATAAACTTTTTACTCTAGTAATATTTTTAACACACGTGTCACACAAAGTAATACATCTGCCTGAAATAGGTCATATTATCAATTAGGTTCCTACATTTGTTTTCAAAATCACTAATAAGAAAATCACAATACACTGAAGCAACCAGAATGCATTCAAATAATGCATCTACCATCACAGAGGTCAAGATAAATATATATCACCACTCATATTATACTCTCTTTTATTTTAAAGACTTCTAAACAAAAAACACTATTTTCCTTAATATGAACTACCTGTTTAGCAGATAGCAAAGTTATTTTTAAATAAAATCACGTACAAAATGAATTTTATGTTCCAGGTCGATTTTGTTGTGGTTTGTCAGACATTTGTCAGTTTGCATTTGGTAGTCGTAGAGTTACAATTTATTATAGAGCATCAAACGACTCAATAATCATTAAAATAAACACAGACTCAACTTTTGGAAAAAAATCAACATGAGACATGAGCAAAATCATTGGACCCTATGTCATTCAGGATGCAAGAAGCAATACTGTAAAAACTTATTGGTAGCTAAATTGGGTCGATTGAGGCTGCAACACATGTGGTTTCGACAGGACGGTGCCGTCTCACACACAGCCCGAGCTACGCTTGAAATTTTGATATTAACCCTGTATGTATCGCAAATTATGGAATACTAAATGTGAAAATTCATTACTGAGACTGACTGCGAGAATCAAATAGATTTCTTCTGTGTAAATGTGCAGTTTTTACTTTTTTCTCCAGGTTCAATATTAAGAGTGAAACTTGAAAACCATCATTTTAAAACAATAAAGGTGGTCAAAGTAGCTAAAGAAGTCAGTCGGTGTATTACCCAAGTCAATTTTTCTTTCAATTTCTATAGTAACTGGTTTTGATTATAATTTCTGTATATATTGTATAGTTATTTAGGTACATATTAGAGATATTTAAAGATTGTGATCATGAAGGTGCAATAAAATTTTCTGGGAGTTGCGTAATGATACCCCTAAAATATATACCCCTATATTTTATCAAAATCTGCCAAAAAACGGATCAAGTACAAATATACACGGGAGTTGAATGTTTAAATCGCACACATGATTACAATTTTATCTAAGAAAAGCCACTAATAAACCAAATTGTTATCAACAAGAATCTGATTACCTTAAAAACAATCAATTTAGGCTACCTGTACAAATATGTAATGATCACAATTATATTAAATATATTTTAGCCTACCATATGTTAACACAAACAGTAGTGCTTTTTTCAGACAATGTAGCTGTGTAAATTATTATTGATACAAGAGGAAAAACTCAATAATTTATATGGTTTTCTTGATACTTTCGACATGCGAATTTACAAAAATTGGTCCCATGGGAAGTTGTTTATGTACCCCATAGATTTATCGCCTTCCCGTCATTCATAGTATGTTCCATTTTACATAATTTTATTGTTCATAACATAAAAATAAACATTCATATATTGATTAAATAATAAAAATAATGTTGTAACTGAATTATCACTTTATAACCAGTCATCAAGAACTTTATAATTGTGAATACAGAAACAATTACAAACCAATAAATGAATATACATGAAATAAAATGTACATATAGGAGAGGAGTTAGGAACATTAGTTGCGGGACGAAGGGCATTCTATACACATTCTTGGCGGAAACATAAATCAGATTGTTTATGACACATTTATGCAACAGTAAAAGTATTTACTCGTCAAAAATTAAATCTTTATGTAAACAAGACGTTTATATTAATGCATATTATATAGTCAGCGTTTAAATTTTCTTTCCAATCGAGCCATATTTTTTAAAAAGTCGTACGTCAAAATGGTACCAAAGTGATCACGTTGGAGACAACAAAATGAAAATATTTAGACAAATAATTTGACAACAATACATTTAACTGCATCGCTGATAAAACACAAACAAGTTATTCTAGGCTGCACCACAAGCAGCTTCAGAATGCAAACATATTTTAAAATGTCCGTTAATTTAATGATTTTTCAAATATATTTTGATTTCAACCATGATACAGGTTTACTACAATTTCACCAATAAAAACAGAACAATATAATCCAATACCAATAATCCATAAAACATATTGACTATAAAATTTATTTTGATTTCAACGATGATACAGGTTTACTACAATTTCACCAATAAAAACAGAACAAGATAATCCAATACCAATAATCCATAAAACATATTGACCATAAAATTTATTTTTTCTGCCCATTGTCGCAATTTTATCCATAACAATCGCATGTCCATTAAAATAAATAGAATAATTAGTGTGAAGCGGATACTCATTCCATTTTTTAATTAATCCATATTCGTGAAACATTATTATGTACCTATTTAAAAATTTTATGTACGGTGTGCTTTTCTGAAAGGCCCACGCATGAAATGATGGAAATATATCATCTTGTGTGATGCGAAGATTTAACATGTCTGCATCCTTTATTATTCCATTTTTCCTACATTTTCTGTTCAATGTCCAATAAATTCCATCTTGTTCATAGATAACCATTTGTTTAGTTCCAATAGTGTCTTTTAAATTTGTACAAATTTCAGGACGGAATGACATTCTGCGAGACAATTTTTGAAGCGTTTTATCAGACGAACTGTTTAACATTTCTTCAATAACTCCATGCTGCTTAAACAAAACACTATTTATAATCATTATTTTTATTAATATTATCAACAATATCTTAATAAAATATCAGAAATACCAAAATAAAACATTTACAGTATGAAATTACTTTAAAATTAAACAGCTAATGAAATCATCGTGAAACGGATGATAACGTACTATCAATTAATACTGATAAAACACACTTTCTACGATTTGCTATTCATCAGAAAGATAACACTGAAATTAAAATTAAAATTCACACTAAAGCCTGTACTCAAGAAGAATTTTGTGACCAATGTTCATCAATTGAATAAAAATACTGTATCAAGTGCCTAGGAATCAATAACAAACTCAAATGGAAAGAACATATTACTAATATTACAAGCAAAATAAGGAAAACTGCCTACATAATTTTAAGACTCGGAAATATCTTATCACTTACAAATCAGAAAATAATATATGTATGTTACGTTTGTACAGTCACATTTGCAATACTGTATTATTAAATGGGGAGGAGCATATAAAATTTCAATGCCACAATTAGAAATCACTCAAAAAATTATAAAAAAAATTATTCAAAAAAAAAATACTATCAAAAATACAATTCTCTACAGTTTTCAAAGTATAAAAAATAATCGACATACAAAAAAAATTCAATAATCCAAATTTTCAAAATTAAAAATCAATTAAATTTTAGTAGCGAATTCCGATTTACAAGATTTAGAGACCAAATTGATATTCCAAAACTAAAATATACTGCAACCCAAAATCACTATATTTATCAAGGCATCAATTTTTTTAACAATCTCCCCATCACAATTAGAAAAATTACAAATAACTATAAATTAGTATCTGAAGTAAAAAAAATATGTGCACAGACTAACTGAAACATAAACTCTCGTATATACTCCTTCTCTATACAAGAATTTTACTCTCACAGAGAAGAAATAAATGTTAAAAGAATATATATATATATATGTCCTACTGATTATTCTAAAAATGTATTATATTTTCTAATATTAAAATAAGTTTTTTTTTAAATCTCACAACAATTTAAGCATATTGTAATTTTTCCAACTCAGCCATCCGCTTCCTAAATATGTTTTGAATAATATTTTTTAACCTAATTTTATATTTTATTCAGCATAAATAATTAATGTCCTCTACCGGTAACAGAAACGTTCCAGGTTCAAGTCCTGGTAGCAGTTCGGTTTTTTTTCGAAAGTATAATAAATATATCGTTTGCTTTCTAAGTAATATATTTAAAACAAATTAAATTAATCAACTAGAAAGATATACAGAAAAAATATATTTATTGAAAAAACATTTAGTTGCTTCCGGGATCTCTTCCTATCTGGAGAAACGTGTTAACCATTCCACTACAGCAACCGATTACGATTACGACAAATTTAGAATTTATATCTGTATATCTTTACAATTATTATTAAATTTCTAAAAACAATCAACTTTTTATTGTATTGAACCTGAAATACTTTTGGTTAAATCCTACTAGAAAACGCCATAATTAAATTAATTAATCTACCGGAATCCCGGTAGCAACTAAATATTTTTTCGATAAATAGATTTTAAGTGTTTTTTTTTTAGTTGATTAATTTAATTTATATTAAAATACCACAGAACTATGTTCTGAAAATGCAATTTCACAACAGAAATGTGTTATCCTTAAAAAAATATATATATATTTAATTTAGTTTACATGGGGTTGTGTTATGAAGAATTAAAGAAATATTTAATTGTAATATTTTTATATAAACAGATATAAAATATATAATAAATTCACTTACTTTCATTGATATGAGACCATATCCATCATTCACTAGTTGATCGAGATTTCGTAGCTCATTGGCTGGAGGCTTTGTTATGTAGGATGTGAGCTTCGCTTTATACAAAGTGCTGATATTTATGGAACACAGCAACCAAAAAAATAATATGCGACCTCCAAATGTTTTTAGATTGACTCGATGTGATTGTTCTGTCAGTATAAAACCTACAATCTGAAAAAAATAAATTATTTCGTTAACTATTAAACTAGAATGAACTTCGATTTTAACCAATAGTGTTAGAAAATATAACGTTAAACTGACGGCAGTATAAAATTAATTATTTAATTAAATAATAATATTTTAATATGCGTGGTCGCTGGTTATTAATTTGCTTGAGAAGATATTTAATTCATATTTAAAATATCACAGACCTATTTTTTGAATAATTACAACTTCACAATAAGAATGTGTTCTAAAGATATTTATATGTTTTCTATCACCAGTATTTCCTGTTTTCTCTGTTCATTGTCATTTGCAGCTACGTCTTTTGCAGAATTTGATGATTTTAGTCTGATCTATCACTTTTTTGATTCCCCTCAGGTACTGAAATATGTATACGTAAATAATTTTTACATATATTATGTATAAATTCACAATGATTAATCATATTTAACGTAGTATTCTTCTTCTTCCTCTGCAATACATCCCAGAGTAAGATTTGGCTTCATCCACAGGTGCTCTCCACCGACTCCTACCCCTGGCCATTCTTGTCCAGTTCCCAGACTCACTCTCCTTCACAGTCAGCCGACCTCTTCCTTAGCCTGCCTCTAGGTCTCTTCCTCTTGGTTATGATCTTTGGTGTCCTGTCTAGCATACTATCAACATGATCAGCCCATCACAATCTTTATGACTAATATAGATATTGATTTCACAAACAATTTAATGACATGTTTAATATATATTTTATCAATAATAACAAGTGTGTGTGTGTGTGTGTACATTGAAACATTCCTAATTTATTTTTTTAATTAAGTTTAATTGACTTACCCAAATAATTTTAGTGATTGACTCTGTCCTTTTTTTCGAAGAAATTGAATTTGAGAGGTATACAACACCAGTTTGAAAAAGCAGCGTGCCCAAAACCAGAATCCAGGTGGACACGGAAAAAACGTAAAACAAACTCAATCCTAAAACAAATCCTTAAATGTATCGTATACTCGTATGTGAAATGATCGTACAAAGTTCAGTTAAATAACCTTGAAAGCACACAAAAATATGTAAAATGTGTAAAACTATTAAGACTGTAACGTCTCGAAGAGAAGGTTTTTTTAAATTAGAAATACGTATATGGAAGCACGTACGCATCTCTATTTTCAAGCAATATTAACGGATGAATATTCTGTACCGATTTCTAAAGATTATGAAAGCAGAAAATTGAATTACCTTCTTTAAAAAATGAAGTCTCAACCCCGTACACAACTTTATATGGATCTATACCTATGGGTTTAGTAAAATCGACCTTATTCATTCTAGCCTCAGAAACGGTAATGCTCCCAACAGCCCAGTTTACCTGTCTATGTCGGACGACATTCACCATAGTTTCATAAGGCCTATTTCCACCATTTTCATAAAACAAGAAGTCCGCATTAAATTGCAATCTTCTTTTTAACTCTGCAAAAATGTTTCCTTCTGATCTCAGAGTATCCTCACACGAGACAGTCGTTAAATGTCCTTGTACAGACACGACTTGTGGATTTTTACATCTAAAGTTTAAATCTCTGAAATGTGTAACTCCAATTTTGAACGTGTATCCTTTAAAATTCCAATTTTTATCATTCATAATTTGAGTTATTTTAGAACTTAAATCATTGTCAAATGAATTCAACCCGGGCTGCATTTTATTTTCGAAATGTAAAAACAATTTTCTCGCCACCGTATTGCAATAATAGCAAACCTCATATATCCGAACACGACTGTCTGAAAATTCTATGACCAAAGTCAAAAATGCTTTTTTCAAAAATTTTGAATTTATTAAAATATTCTGATCTAAGGTTCCTCTTTTTTGATCGTAGGCTGTCTTGCATGATCCATAATGCCTTTGACAGAGAAATATAATAATGTCGGATGGCCTTATGTCTTTTTTCATCAGAACATCAAACCTTTTGTAATTTTCTAAGCTTATTACATGTATTGTATAACGTCTAATAGTTTTCACTATTGATTTGGCGAATAGAATTTCGTCATAATTAAAAAGTATCGTAACGGGTGAAGCCATAGAATTATATGTTATACTTTCAGCCATTGGCTTAGAAATATCTTCATCTACTGTCGCCATTATTTTATAATTTGCCGTTTTCATAACATTATTGACAAACTTTGCTGTGAGAGAATCATAGTGAATAATAAAATCATTAATAAGCGACTGAGATCTGATTATTTCACTGATGAGATATTCAAAGGGTTCATTTTGAATCATATTTTCAAATTTCAAATGGAAAGGGATATTAACATGAGTTTGGTTTATCGATACTGGCAGTGTTCTACTGAATACCATTGCTTTTCCAGTATGTAAATGTAGGAAAAAATAAACCAAAACAATGATTAATAACATTAATACGTTTGACATTATATCTTCGAGCATAAAAACTATCTGATGAAAGACTTCACGAAAATATTAATATTATTTGCATATGTCGATTTTTAATTTATTGGATTATGTATAAAAAATCTGTTAACGCAGCTGAGTGTTCCAGTTGAACGACTAGCACAAATAGTGTAATTATTCGTGTGCTTATTTCATCAACGCGTTAAGAATCTCTTAACAATTTCACAGACAATAACCTCATTCACAAAAGTAAAATGACAGCGATGTGATTACTTTCGTAAAAATGTTTACAGACCGTCCATCAAATAATTGTTTTCTCATTCAGTCAAAACATGTTTGTTGGTTAGACAATTTATAAACTTATCTTATACACATAATAAAAATGTTCACTTGTATGTCTGTAATACTGATCTCGTCCTCTTTCTCAATTATATTTCAACGATACTTTTTCGGAAAAAACAAGTTGTAATTTTGACACCAGGAATAAGGAACATATGAGATGCTTAAATAATAGTAGTTTTTCCGAATTGTCTAGTCATATTATTGAAAATAATCATAGCTTCGATAAAAATACAGAAGTTAATATTCTCCACATTGATAATAAAGGTAAACGCTTTGATAACTTAGAGTCCCTAGAAATTAAGAATTCTATAAATAATAATGTATGCATAATTAACAACCCAAAAAATCTAACCAACACTTCTCTCTTAAATATGTTCCCTTTCACCATATCATCTGTCTCTTTTTCTCCTCCCCCCTCTCAGTTACGCACCACCACCTATATTCTGTAACACTAAGTTAGTATCTTGTACAACCTGAAGGAACGGTTGGTGTTAGTAAAAATAAAATGGTGTTTAAACAAAGTGAATTGTTTTTAATTATATTTATAATGGATTACCACAAGGTTATAGCGGTATACAGTAGTATATATTAAAACGTTCGATACTCACACGACATTTTGATTCATGCCATAATTAGGCAATCCATAGGAGTATTACATAGTGCCGCAAACTGCTGCTGCTGTATTTGACGTTAGAGTCGTCAGTCGCAGTCGGTCTTTGGCCATGAAACTTGGTGCAATATCGTTGGAATAACATCTGAACAGTACTTTACATATTAAATATTTCATTTAAATTCATAAAGCACCTTTTAATTTACAGTTGTATTTTGTTTTGAGAATTATCTTTGATAGCGTTAATTGGTTAAGTCGTACTGTAATTGACCACATGAAAATAAATTAATATAGTTTTTTTATCAATAATTTTTCATTTGTTTGCGCATAAAATGATGGGAAATTATTATTTTTCTGTTTACTCATTTTCGGAAATATCGGTCACAATACCCACCCGCAGAATAGAGAATAAACATTACAGATAGATGAGCAATATTATGTACTATATTATACTATGTATTTAAAACTAAAAGACGAATGTATATTTTCAAAAGTTTTAATATATTGTTAAATATAATTTAAAATAGCAATAATATAAAGGTAGCGTGAGATAATAAAGTGTGCCTTATATTCAAAACATTTTTTATTCTTAACGAACTCATTATATATTTCTGTTCATTAATTCGGTTGGAATCATGGTGAACATCGCCTTCGCATTGAAACATAATTTTGCATTTTTCACGTGTCACGCGTGTATAAAACATAGTTTCAAAGGATGTGTTTTTTTAACTTATAAAGCATTATTTTTATTTATTTTAACATTTATTGTTAACACCATGATGTATGTAGTTGAAAATTTTTTTGACTTAACTGTCTAATTCTGTCTTCACTCTTTGAGCTATGCGACTACGTTTTTTAAATATTTACACAAGGGCTTAGTGCCAAACCTTATCAAACGTCTTCGATATGTACAAAACACTACCTGAATCAATCAAATATGTGCGGTATGTGCTGATAGATCAATGCAATATTATTTAATTAACCTCGTGGTGCGTGAACCGTTTGGTCATTAATTTCTCGTTGCGTTTCTCGGAAGAAGTTATAAGTTGTAAATTAATGAACTGGATCAGTAAATATTTTTTAGAATAATTTAATTAATCACCATTTTATGGATCATTGAAAGTCGCTACTGAAGTTTAAGTTTAAGTAATAACTAATGTATACAAATAGTTCTGTTAGGGATAATCAAGTGGACTGTATGAAAGGAATACTGGAGAAAGAGACAGGGATGATACAATACTACGAACCACTCACCTTTTGAAGCCTCTCTATCTCCACGATCAGTTATGTAAAATCCCTCGATGGACACTAGGAAATACTTTTTACACTCGGAAATTGATGAATGGTACCGTGGGCCACTTTACAGGTATTTCTCTGGGTAGTTAGGTGACCGGCGCGAATTCGAAAAGATACCGTTTTCGTTGTTTGCAGTACGACGATCAAATTAACAAATTAACACTGATTTCGCCTCACTGATGGGCGCGTAAGTAGAACTAGGAAGGTTGTAAGGAATGTATACAGGAATTAGGAACTTTTTCCAAGAAGTTCTGCTATTCACGTCTTCAATAGAACTTCACTCACAAACCAGTACAAAACAATTTTCATGTTTACCAGCTGTCAAGGCCAAAAGTTGTGAATTTGTTTTGTTAGTAAATGGAAAAGTATTTTAATAACTTTCTCTTAATCATATTCTCTATGTTGACTATTACAGCCGTAAATTGGATAATCACAGGGTTGGGGTTAACACTTGATACAAACCCCAACCCTATGAACATCCACGTACTGCAGTTCTGTGAAGGAGAGTGTTTTTATGGTGGTTTTGTTTGTGGGACGAGAAATCTTTATTTAGTTTTACATATAACAAATCCATATTTTGTATTTCTTATAACTTATATTTGTTTTATTATAATAATTTTAGTTATATTAATTACTGTTGATTAAAATATTGACCATAATCTTGTTTTATCATTCTATAATCATATTTTTATTCCTCTGTTTAAAGAAATTAACTATAATTTCAACAACAAAACAAGTGCAAGATAACCCAATGCCAATAATCCACAACACGAACTGACCATAAAATTTTTGTTTAATTTCCATTATCTCGATATTATCCACAACTATTGTATAGCCATTAAAGTGTACAGAATAATTACAACGCGGATGCTCACTCCATTTTTTTGTTAGTCCATATTCCTGAAAGTAAAATATGTATTTATTTAAAAAATTCTTGTAAGGAGTTTCTTTTTGAAAAGCCCACGCATGAGATGAAGGAAATACGTCATCTTGAGTAACGCGAAGATTCATCAAATCTGTTTGAGTCAATAGCCCATTTTTTCTGCAAATTATGTTGAGTTTATTGTAAAGTCCATCTTGCTCATATATCACAATTTGTTTATTTCCAATAGTTTTCTTTAAATTCATACAGATGTCGGGATTGAACGATACCCTGCGGGAGAGTGTTTGGAAGGTTTTGTCAGATGAATTGCTTAATGTTTGTTCAATTAGTCCTGGCTGGAATGAAAAAAACAATAAAATAAAATAATAGAACACTGTATCCTTTCCGGGGAAATGCGTTAACCGATTACACTACATCAACATAGTAAATTGACGACAAATTTTGGAACTTATAGTTCTTTCAAATTGTATTATTATTCTGACTATTTAATATTCTGAATTTACCACAGAGCTATGTTCTGAAAAACTGCAACTTCACAATAACAATGTTTTCTC
This sequence comes from Eubasilissa splendida, assembly GCA_031772225.1. Classification (NCBI taxonomy): domain Eukaryota; kingdom Metazoa; phylum Arthropoda; class Insecta; order Trichoptera; family Phryganeidae; genus Eubasilissa; species Eubasilissa splendida. The sequence goes on along the minus strand of CM062855.1, from coordinate 12,721,449 downwards.
TTTAATATCATTGTTCATGTTAAATATTATGTCAGTATTAAGGCGGTGCAAATTTAGATAATTATGGTTTATATAAGCTTTAGATCCCGGATTTTAGTATAAACAGCCCTAAATCTCCACGTACAACTAACACGTGAATATTTTTGCTGCTTTTCGAAACAATTTATTTTTCAAAAATTTATAGAAATACTATTTTCACTAGCTTGTTGGTGTACTGGTTAAGACGGTTCAAGCCATGTTCCAGGACATCAGCAAGTTAGTCCTGTTTTCATTGTACAAGTGTTTAGCTTAGTTTGAAAATAGTAAGAATATTAACCTTTACCACACCGTGATAGAAAATATTCGTAAGCACCCATGCTGTCAACTAGTGTTACCGTCAAGTATTTAGAATTTTTTTAGCATTTTTAATGAAAAAAAATACTTTTACGAACTTAAATACCTTTAAAATAGTTAATGTCGTATATTTTCTCTAAATATCGAGTATTAAAACTGAAAAAAAATTTATGTATTCAAGTTCTATACAATAAATACGATATTCCTTCTTATTATTATTCATTTAATTTGTGAGAAAAATACATAATTATATTCGTATGTTTGTTATTCTTTTCACTGTAAAACTAATATTTGATCTTTTTCTGTCATACTGCAAAATCTTTTTTTTTCCAATGTAGCAATTCTACATGGGATTGAATTGAAACATAATTACTTTTACGTTATTGGTTATAAAGTGAATCCTACAAATCACTAGTCTATTCTAAACTTAAATGATTTTTTAAGGCAAGTTAAAATATTAATTTTAATTTACATATATTCCGTGTACGCATCTCTATTTAATAAAAATAAAAGTAATAATAATAATAATAATAGTAATAATAATAACTATGATATGGGTACATACGCATATTATATATTTTTTTCACTTACTTTAATCGAAGTGAGACCATATCCTTCTTTAACGAGTTGGTCGAGTTTTAACAAGGTGTCTCGAGGAGGTTTTGTTATGAAGGATGAGAGCTTCGCCTTGTACAATGTGCTGATGTTTATTGAACACAGCAACCAGAGAAATAGTACACGTCCTCCAAACATCTTGAAGTTGACGTGGTTTGATTGCTCTATCAGTATAATTCCCACTGTCTGGATGATTAAAAAAATCTGTACTTTAGTTCAGTGATAATTATACACAAAAAATTATATTCGGAGTATGTAATACATTATCATAGACCATAATAAAACCAATACACGTTATGTGAAAATTACGTAGAGTTGAATTGGATTAATATTGAAAGTAGTTGCATTCATGGCTAATTGATTTTGTTTAAGTATCTATCGGTATATACTATTTTATTATTTAACATTCTAATAATCATATAATAACAATAAGTTTGTGAGATTATTTATATTTTGAAAGTTATCAAAACTTACCCAAAATATTTTACCGAGTGACTCAGTTCTTTTTTCAGGTGACATTTTATTTGATAGGTATACTATACCAGCTTGAACGATCATTGTTCCCACTACCAGAATCCAAGTGAAAACGGAGAAGACATAAACCATTTTTAATCCTAAAAATAAAAACATTACTTTAATAATGGTGTTTATTTTTATAATTCTCACTAAAGAATGTTTATAAGAAATTTAGGCAAATCAACATAAGAAACGAGAGGAGTTCAACAATGATGCATGTGGAGGCAAGCGATCCATTCCTCTGCCCTCCGCTGATCCGTTCAGCAAGAGTGGCCGAGTTTCAGCTCCCACCGTTAATAATACCAACAACGCTAACAATAACAGCAATAAATCGTGAGTAGCCTGGGGCGGCGACTAAGCAAACAGTGACGGTAGGCAACTAGGCGACAACCGATGGTTGGCAGATACTTCCGCCAACTCTATAAATTCCAACACCTCCAATTCTTCATCCGACCAGAAATCATTTAAACCTACCGGTCAATCTTTTACTCTAACGCTCGGCAACTTGGGACGACACAAGGACAAAAATAAAAAGGTGACCAGCCTGCCGACCACGCCGTCGGCTTCCAGCCAGTTTTCTTCTGGGACGCAGCAAAGGGGAGGCGACTGGAGGAGGAGAAAAGACAGCGTAGAGAAGAAGAAGACAAGGAACTGCAGATTGCGATGGCTCTCAGCATCAGAAACCAATAACGCAGCACACACAACTGGATGATATTTGATACCACTTGACAAATTTGATCTGCGATTAAATACTAAATAAGTGCTTCTTTACTCTGATAATGTTTGTGCTAGCCTTTCAAGTGCCAATATTACTTTAGCACCACTGGAAATATTACTATTATAAAACTCGTTAAGTTTAAGAAGGGTTAGAATGAAACTGCCATTCAGGAAGAAGACTAATTCAAAATTAAACTAAAGTTATAGTAAAAATGGTAAATATTTATACTGTTAGAGCATATGTATATGCTAGATTAAGAATAAATAATCATTTAAAGTGATAATAAGCACATAACTAAAATTATTGCGCTATTTTTTTTCCAAATATAGTTGAAAAAATGAAAACTTACCTTCTTTAAGAAACGTGGTTTCTACGCCATAAACGACTCTGTATGGATCTTTACTAAGAGGCATACTAAAGTCAACTCTATTCATTCTCGATTCAGTAACTGTTATACTACCGAGAGCCCAATCTGCCTTGCCCTGGTGGACAACGTTCACCAGAGTTTCGTATGGTCCATTAACACTATTTTCAAAATAGACTAATTCGAAACTAATATTGACTCTTTTCTTCATTTCGGCAAGAACTTTCCCTTCCAAACGTAATAACTTATCACACGATACTGTCGTTTCAGGTTCTTGTACCGATATGATTCTTGCATTTTGACATTCAAAATTCAAATCTTTAAGATGAATCCCAACTTTGAAGGTATGTCCGTTAAACGACCATTTTTCTGAATCAATCATTTTTGCTATTTCTGAACTTAAATAGATTTCGGAAACATTCATAGAAGGCTGCAAATGTTTTTCGTATTTCAAAGATAGCTTCTTTGCCGACGTACCACAATAATAGCAAACCTCGTACAGTCGGACAACGTTGTTAGAAAATTCTATCACTAGTGTCAGAAATACTTTTTTGAGAAATGTAGCCTTTTCGAGAAAGAACTGGTTTATAGCATCTCTCCCTTCGTCAAAGGCTGCCCTACATGATCCGTAGTATTTTTGACACAGAAAAATAATGACATCTGATGACTTTAAGCCTTCTCTCATTTGGAAGTCAAACATTATAGGATTTCTCATACTTATGAAATGTATAGAATAACGTCGACTTATATTTTGAATTGACGTAGTTGATCGAATATCATCGTAATTAAAGATTATTGTAACTGATGAATATAATGTCAAGAATTCTTTATTTTCTGGTGTTGGTTTTGAGAGGTCTTTAATTGTTCTTGAATATGTTTTATAATTTGTTTTCTTTATGATATTATCGATAAAGATTGCAGAAAGAGAATCATAATGGATTATTAAATCATTAAGAACCGATTCACTTTTGAGAACTTCGCTGATGAGATCTTCAAATAGTTCATTTTGAATCTGATCTTCCAATTCCAAAAACACTGGCATTTTAATGGATTCTTGTTTATCCAAAGCTTTAGGGATGGTTATACTTTTTATTAAAGCATTACTAGTATATAGGCGTGTTGAAAATATGAACGATAAAAATATAACATTTATAGATGCAGGAGACATTTGTGTACGTGATATTATTGATAAAAACAATTATTTTAATGTATTTTTACTAAAAAAAAATAACAAAGCGGTAATATTAATTTTGGTCACTAGAGTAATTAAACAGTTATACTGCTCCTTTTTCACAGACGATTCAAGTTCTAATGTTCTATCGTCTGCTTTGATGTAATATTTATATCAGCAGCCAAAGCAAACATCTCATAAAATTTCCTATTAATTCACTTTTCGAAAAAGAACAGCAATTTCACTGATTTCCTAATAAATGTTTACCAATCTGTCTATCAAAAGCTATTTTCTTGACATTTTATTGCGTATATTTACTATAAATTAATGATAAAATATTTTATTTTAGGTCAATTTTCATTTTTTTAGTCAGTATGCTTGATAAGTCTTAGCACCGTCATTATTTAACTTTTATACAAAACTCTTAATTAGTCTCTACCTACTTAAGAAAAGGAGTTTGATAATAAACTGATATAAAGCAAACACGATTCAGAACTACGAAAATTTGACAAAACGTGATTTGAATTTATTGATTCACCTTACTAGAATATATTCAAACTAATGTCAAGTGATATCGACATTGATACTTAAAATTTGACAGGTGAGTATTTATCTCCTACATTATGGGTGAGAAAATTGATTTTTAATTGAGAAGTGCGTTGTTAAATTTACTAAACAACTCATTTTAAAACACTTTTATTTAAAGGCATTCTCTACTTTTTAATATTCTTCTTCTTCTTCTTAAGCAACCCCATGGGAGTCACTAACAGAGCGCCATCTACCCCTTAAGATATCAAGGAATGTATGGTGCCCTGTAGTGAATGGTGACGGCCATTGTGGTCAGTCTGCTGGACAGTCGCCTAACTCCCCATAATTGTCCCCCCATCTTCGCTCGGATCTTGATCTTGATGGCTTGTATAAGGATGCTTTGTGCATGTTGCTCATTTACTTTTCCTACATGCTCACAAAAGATTTTATTTTCAATAATCAGCAATAAATAATTAACAGGAATAAATCGAGAAACTCCTGTTAATTTTTTTCCAAAAATTGTTAATTTTGAGTAATTCTTTAAATAATTATTTTATAGTATTTATTTTTCAATATTCATGATAATTTAGAGTAGATTTATTAACACATTTTTTTTTACCTGAATACCTTAAATATTATGTAGTACCTTATAATGCCTTAAATAATATATTTTCCACAATCAACTTATTACCTATTAGTTACCTTTGAACTTTTGAGAAATAAAATTGTTATTCGCATCTCTTAAAAGTCGTGCATCCTCAACTGATTGTTTATTTTTGACTCCTTTAATAGCTTTTGAATCAACATCATTGCATTCTAAAGTGAATAACTTGTACATGAGCTAAAGGTCAGAAATGGAACTTCGTGCAGCATCTCCATAAAAACCAGGATCCAGTATGATAATTAATTAGATAATTCAAATGATTTCAACTATCAACTAAAGTTAAAATCCTCAAGGTTTTTGAAGAAATTCTTATTCAGAGGAATAGTTTGATGATTGACATTTTAAGATTTTTGAAAGGAATGGGGGTTTCCAACCAATTAATTCACAATATATGGGTTTTTACTTTCGGGCTTACAAATCACTTTTAAAGGGAGGATTGTCTATTTAAAAAAAAAGACTTCCGGGCAAATCAAGTGTACTCATTTGCTCTCAAGAAAGGTTACGAATAGTTAAATTTAGTATTTTCACTATGATTGAATGAACACTTTCTGGTATACTTGTTCATTTTCTTTTCAAACAATTTTCAAGAATATACACTTGGATTATCTACTAACTTCTCTATAATAATAAAATATGGAGATGTATTTTTGTCAAATATATTATTTGCCTTACTTTATTGCTTCTTAACATCTGGACCTTTTCCATTGAAAAAACCATCGACGACACATTAAACAAGGCTATGATTTTAAATCAAATAAATTCGAAGAAAGACAGGCCGACAATTGACGACGTTGAGTATAATATTCTTATATATTTTATCAAAATCAGTAAAAAATATTTTGAATAATATTCAATTATAATCAAAACCACCCACAATATTTTAAGTTAGCGCCAAACAATGGAGTTTATTCTTTTAAAAACTTCTCTGTTCTGAGATATTTTTTAAAACTTATGTTATTTTAATTATTTTAATGCACTTTTTTTAAAATGTTGACTTCAAAATCTTTTATTAAACAATAATTAATTTATTATTCAATCAAATTAATACTATTTTTATTCTTAAAACATGAAATTTGTAAACCTATTGTTACGTTTTGTTCGATTTCAAAGTGTAATTTTCCTGATGATAGTAATAGCTCCATCCAGCATCGGTAAATATTCAGTCTAATAATGCTTTATTAATATTTAGAAAAAATATATTTATATATTAGCACGTCTAATTTAGGCTATGATATGAATTATTAAACAACACTTGTACATTAAACGGTTTTTCATACCAAATTTGAAAAAAAAACATTTTTATGGGTTCAAAATTATTATACCAAATTGATAACATTACGTCAAAACATAATTAAATTTATGTTTATGTCAATATGCTGTATTTGCATGAATCATAAAATTGCTCGTTAGATTAATATCACATGTTAACAGATTGTAGTTATTAGATATCAAAACATTTATATATACGGAAATAAAATAAGGACTCTATAAAAAGATTACATTTATAGTAGTCGTAAATAACAATAAGTTGCAATTAATACCGATGTAAATAATGAGTTTTCTCTTTGGCTGTTTCTAGAAAAATCTCGTATTTTTATATTTTAAATCCTATAATTTTAGATGGTTTTCTGACATTATTTATTTATTATACACTTATTAGTGTTGATGATTTTTGATTATTTTTATTTATTTATGGAATACTTTTTAAGTATATTATACTAAGATTATTCCATATTTTCATATATAATAATATTGTTTTGGCCTAATTGTATTATGATATATTTTTTAATAGTTTTCTCTTTGGAAACGTTGAAAGGTATTAAAATTCAGATTTTTTTGTAATCAGTTTATTGGAGTACATATTCGTCAATTAATGCGAAACAAAAATATGTAACATGTTATGTGTATAATTTATTTGGAAATTATTATCTTATTTCAGAACAAAAAGTATATTGTTCTTGCATTGAAATAAATCGAATATTTTTTGTAAATAAATATGGTCAAAGAATACTCTGCTTTAAAAACATAATATTGTATTCTCTACTTACGAGTATATCCAATATTCTAGAATGTTTACATTTTTGAATAACAAACGTTAGTGACCAAGATATATGTTAATTATTCACACCATTATCACACTTTATATTGCGTATGTGATGACCCTGCACGCGTTCATAGACATGGCCATGTAAGGACTCATCTATCATCCATATAGGGCCTGAACTAAAGTAACCAATAAGCAGACGCAAATAAATAACACGCACCAAAGACGGTTACTGCCAAACAACTAGCGATCACTCTTCTGCAGACCACCCTATCACCAACATCGCATTTCAACAGCATCTCTAACGAGCCACTCCAGAATTTAACCGCGCATTTAATTGTATTAATTCATCATATCAATAAACAAAATTTTGTAAGTGCTCTTTCATATCTATACTAGAGCAGGCTCTAGTTACAACAGACACCCTGCACTGCGACATACAAACAACACGCGTGAGACTAGAAGATGTTAGGAGTTTCTGTCTCACGGCAACATAACCTCAACACACACACAGCCTCAACTTCTACACATATATTTACTTCATCTCATAGTATTATTATTATACTGTTGAATGCCTTTCATAATATAAACTAGTAATACAAAAAAGTTGTAATTTAATATCAAATTACATATTTTTGTACGGAGGGATTCTTATGTTTTTCCAAAACAGTAGCCAATGATTTGTTGTCAAATTTCATTTCCGAAAAAAAAGACCAGTCAATTCCTATTTTTAACTTACCATACCTATACTTACGTTAGTTTCTTGCTTAGAATATTTAATATTTAACTATGTTAACTCTATCATCGCATTTAACAATACTTCTATGATAAATATGTGTGTTGCTATTATTATTGCTAACATTCATTTTGAAAAACAATATTCCAGGCATACGAATTTATTTTTACTATGATGTAGTTATACTTTTGTTATTTTGTCATGTTTGATATTATTTTCGTAAAACTGGGTCTTTTGTAGGACTTTTTTCTCATTATTTGTGGTAGGATTAAACTGGGTTAGTTCATGATATTCAGTATTATCTTATATTTATTTATCAGATAATCGTTGAAAAAAATACACATTGAGTTACCAGTAATTAATAATAATAGATAAAAAATTATAGCAATAACAATTAGTCATTAATATATTCTTAATACAAATTTACCAAAAAACTTAATAATTTCGTGACATTTGAGTTAAGTTGTACCTAATAGGCACCACAAAGTAACCTTTACCTCATTTCATTCCACAAGACACTTATCCAAGAAAAAAATATGAATTTATGATCAAGTCATATTATGTTAAGAATTTTGGATGCATATTATTTATTTTGATAAATATCAGTATGTATATTTAAATTTAATAGTAGTTTTATCACACACGTCACTCAAAATATACGTCTAATTATGATATGTTATATTTTCAAGTAAATACCTATATATAAATCAGTAAACCACTTCACATATTAAAAACCAATTAGATTGGATTCAGAACAATGCAGTGAACCATCACAGAGATCAAGTGCTTATATTGCAGACGTAAATGATCAAATTAAACAAATCATCAAAAACATGAATTATTCAATTAATATTTTATTTGTTTAATATTTGTAATGTAAAATCTGTATTTTTCAAAATTATATATTTACCTTCTTTTAATATAAAGTAAGAAAGCCATTAAATATAAAAATTTTAGACATCACAATCATTTATTATGAAGGATGTAAAATTATATATAAAAAATCTAAATCAAGTATATGCACATTGGAGTTTAAAATTTAAATGTAAACACAATGACAATGTTTCTAATGAACTTAATTTGTACAAATAGGTGCCTATAAAATCTACACATATATATATATATATAGATTTAAGGTATGTCAGCACAAACAATAGTGCAATTTTAAGATTGTGTTGCTGTGCACGTCGAGATTGTATCACTATAGATACGGGAGGAAAAACTCACTAATGCCATTCAATAATTATTAAAACAGGACGCTTTTCTTAAAAACTTTCTTAAATAATTGTATATGATCCCATGAGAAGTTGCTACGATTTATAATATTTTGTCGAAAAATATTTTTTTATGTTTATATTACTAATTGATTCATTTAATTTGTATTAAAAATACCACAGAACTATACTATATTCTAAAATTGTAATTTTACAACAAAAATGTATCACATTTTTATCGTATCTACTTAACTCTAATTTCATTGTCCGTATTATTCAATAGAATCATACCAACTTATGCATTTAGTAGATAACGATAATGCTAGTAGCATTTTTATTAGATTTAAAATATATTTTTAAAATAAAGAATACATTCTCTCAGCGTTTTCACAGTGTTTAGATTCCACGCCTTGAGAAATCCGGTGGTTTGGAAGTGAATAAATCGTCGAAAAGTCAATTTTGAAGAGCAGCCTCGTTATTGAAGGAGATTCCTTAGAGATTGTTAGATAAAGAGTGAAAAAAATATATTAAAATCTGATGGAGCAAGAATAGGAATTCTTCTGATCTTGCTCGATCAGACCTTTCGACCAGGCTCTTGAAATACTGCTTTATAATGTTAGCAATACGCGGATGGGCATTATTATACTAACAATCACTTGTAGCCGTCTTCATGCTCGTTTTTCTTGAATTGTTCTTGAAACATTAGCAATGATCTTCAGAAGTGGTGGTTACTTTCCTCCAAAATAATTAATGGTCAATAACGCCTGTTCCATCAGATTACCTTTCGTGGATGAGCACCAACTTTTACATGGGGAGATTCTATTATATTTTTTTTTAGCTAACAATTAACACAAACTTTCTTCAAATTGAAAAATTCAAGACAAATTTAATAAAGCTCTACTATTTCATAAAATGGCATTAACACATGTCAAAAAAAATCCAGTGCTCCTTACCTTAGAAAGAAATTTGTTGTCAAAGTGTTTTTGCCTTGGGAGCAAATTTGGTGCCGCATCGCAGCACGCAGAGAACGCTAAAGTTCATTGTTTTATTTTTTATTTCAAATGTAACAAATTAACCAATGTTATGTTAATCCCATTGATAACACAATTTTATTACAACTTCCCCAATAAAAACAGCACAAGACAAACCGATACCAATAATCCATAAAACATATTGACCATAAAATTTATTTTTTCTGTCCATTGTCTCAGATTTATCCACAAAAATTGTACGTCCGTCAAAGTAAACAGAAGTATTAGTGTAATGCGAATAATCATTCCACTTTTTAATTAATCCATATTCATGAAACCTTATAATGTACCTATTCAAAAATGATATGAAGGGTGTGCTTTTCTGAAAGGCCCACGCCTGATCCGATGGAAATATATCATCTTGTGTGATGCGAAGATTTATCAAATCTGCTTGTTCTATTATTCCATTTTGTCTGCATTCTTTGTTCAGCGCCCAATTAATGTCATCTTGTACGTCGATCACCATTTGTTTAGTTCCAATAGTATCCTTTAAGTTCCTACAAATTTCGGGACGGATAGATACTCTGCGAGACAGTTTTTGAAGCGTTTTATCAGAAGAACTGTTTAACATTTGTTCAATAATTCCAAACTACAAAAACGAAAACATTTTTTGCATGAATTTCTTAAATATTATTTACAAACAAATTAATTATGTTGAGACAATTAATCAAAATATCAGAAATGCCAATATAGAATAATCACAATATGAAAATAAAACAACTAATAATTTTAAACACAATATTTTTTTATATACTAAAGGAATTTTGAGATAATTTGGGAAAACTGGAATTATTAGTCAACATCGAAGGCAAAAGAGCAAGAGGAAGAACAAAATGATATGACAAAATCATCACTCTACGCAGCCTGGTAGCAGAAGATCGACAAGAATGGAGGATTGTAAAAGGCAGCCACAAAGTGACATGTCATCCAGCAGCACTATTATCACCATTGACCAGCAATACGCACAAACTTAGTTTATACTGTTATCGACAATGCTAACTAGGTATACATAGATATACAAGGTATCAATATAAATGTATAAAATAATTCTTTTTTTACTTCTTTCCTTTTTGTTTAAACAAAAAATAATAATTTTATGTTTACTTGAAAAACAATCCTGTGTAGTGTTATATTGCCTGTTACACTAATAGTAGTAACAGTAATAGTACTGTTACTGTTATTGCTGTAACAGGCAATATAAGAGTACACAGAAAGAAAAAAAAAAGTAAACATAATATGTCTTATCTTCAATAATTTATTGCAAAGTTACTTTGTGGAAACATATTATTATATTAATAACAATAAAACACGTTGTATACATTATACCCTAAAGAAGGTACCATTGGCCTTGAAACATTTTTATTATTACTAAACAGTGGTATTAACAGTGTTTTCTTATTTTATTTTAAAAAAAGGAAAAAATTAGAAAAACAATTATTTTCAAAATTTATATTGATACCAAGTTTTCCTATGTATACCTAGTTAGTATTGTTGCATAACTGCCTATTACATTGGTAATAATAGTGGCCTTTACCGGGTTCCGGGTTCAAATCCCGATAACAACTATGTTTTTTTTAAATATAAATAATCATTTTCTATCCAAGTGATATTTTTAATTTGGTTAACGCGGGGTTGTGTCGTAAATAATCACAGTATTATAAATAAATATAATATCTTGGGTTATGCTAAGGATGCTGTTTTCTTTGTGTGCCTAATAAGTGCCGGAATAATACCCAGTTCGTGGTAATAAAAGTATTTATTGCCAAAACTTCTATACAATATTATACAGATCGATATTCAATGTTTACGGTATCATGGTCCAGAGTAAAGAGAGATAGCCGACCGCGCGCGTTCACGCATTTGCCACCATAGATACATCACAATATACGTGGTTTTTATTTAATTATAATATTTTTTAAATAAATTAATTCACTTACTTTCATTGATGTGAGACCATATCCCTCCTTCACTAGTTGATCGAGGTTTCGTAGCTCATCTGACAGAGGTTTCGTTATAAAGGATGTGAGCTTCGCTTTATACAAGGTGCTGATATTTATGGAACACAACAGCCAAAGAAATAACTTATGGCCTGCAAATGTTTTCATATTGACGCTATATGATTGTTCCGTTAATGTAAAACCTACAATCTGAAAAAAATAATTTTGACTATTAAAGTAGAATAAACAACAAAAATATGACTACGAACACTTTTGACAACGAACATTTTTAAACATTTGACGCCAAACGCTTTCAAAACGTTCCATAGTCAGGGCACTGGAAACATCAATATTTAGACATACGAGTTCACATAACGTACTTAAGCTCTTCAGGAACCAACTAAATATTAGCTGTTCAGTATCAAGTAACTTGGCGGAGATTAAAGGCTGTGAGGAAGAGAAAGCTATTGGAAACAATTAAAAAAGGTAGTTTAAAATCTATTTGATAAAAATGAAGGATTAACCATCTTATATACGTCTCAAATTAGACAACTTGTGGACGATAGCGAACTGATGCGGAAAATAAATTGATCACAAACACATATGACAGTGAGAAAGGAAGCAGGAAGAAGAAAAAAGGAAGACCGATAAAACAATCATTAGTCAATTGCTGGAGATGCTACTACTCTGAAGTGAAGACGTGGCAAATAATAAAGATCAATGAAGAGATATACATCAAAGAAGGATGTTACTTACGAATAAGAAGAAGAGATGTTCGAAATCACCAAATCGTTAAAAAGGCAAATTTTTAAGTTAACATCAATTACGTCTTTGTTAACATTACTGAAATTAAATTTTAGTTTGGTGTATCTCTGTGAAAATTAATTATAAACCAAACTTGGTAGAATAATTCATTTAAATGACTTTTTTCACAAATCGATATGCTGTATAAGTACAAATATTTCACAAAATATTATAGCGTTATTCTCACAAATCTATACGTCACTTATTATCATAGCCACCGTGACTATTCTTCCAACAGCATAAGGAAGAAGTAGATTATATTAGTAAGTATCAAAATATATATCCTTAAGTATAAATTTTTAATTTATTGTTAGCTTTCTAATTTTAATACGTGTATAAAAAGAATACGTAATTTAAGTAATTGTAATTTTGTTACATTAAGCAATCAAAATAGATATCGTTTAAATGTTAGATATCTTCCAAGAAAAATGTACCATATTCTTTAAAATTAAAATACTCCAAACTCAACCACTGAGAAATATCCTAGATTACAAGTCAGACGGTCACTTATCAATCAGCAAGCTGAAACTTCGGCTGTTGGACTGTCATTTAGTATACTTGGGTGGCTGGCGCAATAGGAGACGATTCATAAGATTCTTGGAGGAGGTTAAAACCATGCAGAATAGCTAACACATTGATGTTCACTAGATAAATAAATAAATAAAATCCCCAAAGAAAAGTCCGGGGTTGTCAAATGGGGCCAATTTAAATATCAAGATTATGTGGTTCGGGAAAATTACGAATTGTTTCTAAAATAAATCATTATCATTGCAGTACACTATTAACCCTTCCCAAACCATGCAGTAACACAGGTCTACCGCTCCAATTAAATCTGTAATATTTCGGTAAATACACATATCATGCAATTCATATTACAGATAAATTGAACAAAAATATTTACGCTTAGAAATGACAAGTGAAAAATTAAGTATGTAAGGCAAATCCTAAAAAAATAATTATATTTCAATTCAATCCGTTGTAAAATTAATACGTTGACAAAAATACCATTTGTGTCAAGATAGAAAAAAATCGCATATTAATTTCACAGTCAAAAGAATAACTAACATACGAATATATTGATGTCTCTTTCTCACTAATTAAATAAAAATGAAGGTTGTATTATATAATGCAATCTCCTATACAAGACTTGATGCTTTCAATTATAATATTATGTTTTATATTTAAGGCTTAATATTTATAGTAAATTTATGGCATTAAAAAAAGCATTTTTACACACTTCAAAAACTAATAGAACTCTAATTTCTTACGGTAACACGAGTTGACAGCATGGCTGCGTACGAGTATTTTATATCACGGTATGGTAAAGGTTAAACTAAACATACGAGATGAAATAGCTGATTTACACCCAAGACACTCTGGGTAGAATTGTGAAACATGCCGTAGAAAAGGATTGAATCTGTCAGCACTCTAACGGTAGACTTTTATATGATGTTTTTTTTTAAATTTAAATTGGGTAATAAATAATAAATTGTGGGACACCTTGTATACATGTATTATGTATATGTCACAGTGCATGTGTACAGTACCAATGAAATGCCCGTCTCGACACAGAATTTCTCTAGTGAGACGGGTGCAGTCCAAACAGATTTTTACATTGTATTATATAGTTACAAATAAATAAATAAATAATATTTTCACTAGTATAAATATAATTTCACTACGTCACCCAGTTAAAATATATCAAACATTTGATTTACAATTTCACTCCTCAATATCAGTGAAACTTTACTTGTTCACAAACGGACGATTTGCTATAATTAATTATATTATTATTATAATTATTATTGTTTATGTTATATTAGTGTAGGTTTAAGAATTTTTCTTTTAAAGTATATCGGTAAAATTGTACTGATCCTGTATTGGTTCAAAAAATCATTTTTTTATTGAAAATAAACACTATTTTGAAAATTAGACAACAAACTAACTAAATACTTTTTTCTTATTTTATTCGACATAAACACGTATCTTAAGCGAAAACAAAAATACACCAATGACCGTTTCACAACTGTCAAACTGACAGTAGAGCGACGTATAATTTCACTGGAGCCTATCAGTTAAATTATATTTTCGTTAGTAGAAATATATAACTTCCGGTGAAAATGTATTCGGATATGATTTCACTAAAACGCCAGTGAAAATATAACTTCACTGGTAATACACATTCACTGTAACACATATGCAAATTACTACTGCTATTACTACACCATGGCTTCGCTCTGCTCGGGGGATTGCCACTTTATCTTAATCTCGGTCTGCCAAGAGGTCGTCGTCCATTTGGGATCCTCCATGAATATGGCTCACGTACTTATGCACATGCACACCATATCTTATTCCTTTCGATTTTACCACAAGTAAATCAGAATTTTGATAAATATCTTTTAATACAAATTAAATGCATCAATTAGAAAAATATACATGCAAATAAACTCAATTTATTGAAAAAATATTTTAGCTGCCACCGGGATTTGAACCAGGATATCTTCCTATCCGAGGAAGTCGAGTCTCCTAGCAAATATTTCTCAATAAAAAGCAATAAAAAAGTGATAGCTTTTAAATAAATGTAATGTAAGATGTATCAATTTGAAATAGCTGCAACATATGAGTTCGAAAATTTGTCGACTATTTACGAAGCTGACGTAGTGTAGTTGGTTTTCGCACTTCCCCGGATAGGAAGAGATCCTGTTTCAAATCCCGGTGGCAGCTAAAATATTTTTTCGATGAATTAAGTTTATCTGTATGTATGTATATCTTTCTAATTGATGCATTTAATTTGTATTAAAATATCACAGAACAATATTCTGAAAAAAATCCAACTTTACAAATAATAATGTGTTTTCTTTCAAATATCCTTTAGCTCTGTTGATATTGTTAATTACTGCAAATACGCTTCTGACTTGACTTGTCTTTCATATATTTTTGGATTTTTTCATCAATCACTACTAGATGAAGGAAGACTCGAACATGAAAAAGGCATATAGATAAAATAATACTTTAAGAAGAATGATGGAACTACCAGTGAGCTCAAGTAATCGACTCATCGCTGGACACAGAATGGTGAAATAGTGCTGTCTAAGGATACGATTAGGATAAAGGGAATGAAGAAGAAAAATATTTTTGAAGAATTTTGCTTTCAAAAACATTCAGTTTCTTTTACAAAGCTTTTGTAAACGTCCATGTCTCACACGTATGTGTAACAGCAGGGATATTATTGTGTGGTAAATTGCAAATTTTAATTTGATGGACATGCGTTTCGATTTCGGTTCGAGCTTTTCAAGGGTAAGGGCATAAGAGAGATTTCCACAATGAATCATCGACTTGATTTTATTTGGCATAATATTCTCTGCAGTCAACATATCAAAGATTCTTTAAATTATTAACAGTTTTTACATTTGAATGATCAATTTGCACTGGACTACATTTTTATGATATTTGCTCATCAACATAATGAAACTCATTACAAACATAATGCAGCTGACAATGAATTTTTTTGTTCTGCTGGAAAGAAACTGTAGAAGAAATAAAGTATTATATATTATATAAATAAAAGATGTTCTGCAATCACGATATCAACCTTAGATTAAGAATGGCCCGATACTATATGTTCTTGATATTATTTTATGGAATAAAAACATACACATACTAAAGAAATTGTAAGGTGACTTGAAGCATTTAAAATGTGGATATATAGAAGAATGCTCAAAATAACCTAGATGGATAGAGTTACGAATGAAGATGTTTTAGTTTGGATGAATAGAGAAAAAGAAGTATATAAAAAATTTCAATATTTCGGACATGTAATAAGACATCTGGAGAAGTACGTAATATCGCACCTCATAATGCAGGAAAACATTGGTGGAAATCTGAACCGTGGAAGAAGGAGAACACCATGGCTGAAGAACCTGACGCAATGGTTTATCCAGTCTACTGTAGAGCTTTTCGGAGCCGCAGTAAACAAAGTGATGATAGCCAACGTCTGTTAAACGAATAGGGCACATTCTTAAATTCATTTATGCGCAAACCCATTATGCTCGCTCCCGTCCCGACAGATGCAGAGGTAAATTTAATGTAATTCATGAAATCTCCTACGATTATGCAAATGATATTGACATTTGCATAATTAAATAGTTTACATTTTTTATATACACATCCATTGATATATTCCCGGTATCCTAATGCCAAAGCCAAGGTAAAAAGTAATGGTGGAAGAGCATCTCCTTGGCAAACATTACTTTTAACCTCGAGTGAACTGAGGATTACATTTATTTTTATTGTGAAGTTGTAATTTTTCAAAACCTTCATTGTCCTTCTTTCCCCGGTCTTTGATATTTTTAATACAAATTAAATATATCAATTTGAAAGTGCAATATATAAGTTCGAAAATTTGACGTCAACTTACTATGTTTCTCCGGATAGGAAAAGATACAGGATCGAAAACAGGTAGTAACAAAAATATTTTTTCGATAAATTGATTTTATATGTATGTTTCAAATTTATACATTTAATTTGTATTGAAAGATGTTAATTCGAACTCGATCACTTTGTGTTGATTCAGAAACTCTTACCAAATTCAAAAACTTTTTATATGTACCCAGTAGAATATAAAGGGCGGTCAATACTAGCGTAGGCTTATTTAAAATTAATGAATAGGTGATGGATATCTCGGTATATACACAGCGATATATAAATATACATTAGTAAATAAAACATGTTTTATATAATATTTTGTTTTATTTTGTCCTCCACAAGGGATTGTTTTTTTCTAAGTTCTAAGCCCCTCTATTCCCCGGCTCTCCTGGATTATGGTTGCCTCGGTGCCGTCGCGTGAGACCAGGAGTAGCATTTATATATTGATGTGTATTTATTCACTTGTATAAATTATTGTTATTTTATATTGAATAAATAATAAATATATTTCTTTCCGTGAGGAGTGTACTTTGTTTGGTAGCCGTGTATTGCCACCCTGTTGTATCTGTAGCATGGCGGCGGGGCACGGTTTCCATGTACCATTAAAAAAATGTCAACCTGGCGCCGAGAAAGATCGATATGGGAACTCTCGCTCATGGAAAGTTCCTCTCTTACTGGTAAATAAAGTATTAACTAACAATATTTGAATATGTCCAAGAGCACACAATTACTGGATTTTCACCTACAAAAGTACTGTTATTAAACAAATAATAGATATCTCATAGAGTCGAAGCTTGATATATGAAGAAGTTGTATATATGTTAATATGTGGAAACACTTCGAGTACATCTATGGACTAAATATTGTCAAAATAAGAAAATATATATAAATTGAAAAATTGATTTTTCAGGCGTATTCTAGTATAATGTGTTAAGAAACATTTTACAGATAAGATAATATTATTGCTTTAAATAATTTCATAAAAATTATTAAATTTTCATTGGTACATCTATGCTGTTTCGGGGATATGAATATCAAATTAAGTCCATAGATGGCAATAGTGTAGTTGTACTCGAAGTGTTTCCACATATTATTACGTTATATTTGGTACCTACCGCGCACGAGATAGGTTGGGAATTAACATTCACAAATTTCCAACACTGACAGCGTAAGGAAAAGAATTCTCGCTACGGTCTTTTTCTGTGACAGATATCAACCGAACGGACGGTCAATCCGATGCATAAATAACGAAAATGTGATTTTGTATAAGTGAGAAAGGCTGAAAATAATTGAATAATTTTGACATCTGTGTTGCCCTGCATCATATTTTAACTTTTTGTTCGCTAATTATATGTGTAATTTCAGGATGGACGCATCCCTTCCTCTCCCTCGTTCCTCGTTATTTCTCATTTCAATTTCTTCAATAATTATTTTATTGTTACCTTTTTGCTTAAACTACTTCTGCTGGCATGTAGGGAAAGGAGTCATGCCACAGCATACTTTAGACCACAGGAAGGATTTATCCTGAACAATGAAGGAGGGGTACGAGTTGATTTCTGCCGACAGTACCCGACGGGGTAATTTTTACAACCGAGGAAGACACAAGCAGTCCATAACGAACCAAATGCAAGTAGATGATTTAGGTTCCCTGACGTTCTGACGACTCAAATTTACAAGTATTTACGGGTGCCTCGGACTAGTCAAATCTAAGTGAAGACTGTGAATCTGCCGCAATGGACATTTACTACGGTGTATGGTTCTAAAAAAATCATTTTGTTGTGTACTAATAATTTAAAACTAATGATTTTCTATTGTAGTATTAATCTTTCTTTTCATTTTTCTGATTTATAACTAATGATTTTTATATTGTAGTATTATTCTTTCTATATATTTTTTTATTTAAAACTAATGGTTTTTCTGCTTGTGTTAAACTAATTTATTTGATAAATTATTTTTTGTGCTACATCTAACCCGTCAAACTGTCAGGTGACAAATTTATGTGTGCTATTTCCTAGGTAAAGATTTCACATGACTAAGAATCAAGTGTTTTAGCACATTATTACTTGTACAAAATTATGTTAATTTAGATATTGAAATAATAGTAAATTTCATTATTTTATTGTGGCCAAATTGCCAATCTCTCTTTCATCACATCACATTCTAGTAATAGATCGCTTACTGTTTTCTACTTCAATACTATGTGTTCTTGTTTTTTTATGAACTTAGTGATTATAAAATTTGAAATAATCTTCTTATTTTCCTTGAGAATGCTGGCTAAAGTAAGTGGCAGGCGATATGGTGAATTCTGTGAACCAGACCCACACACTTTAAGTAATATCCTGAGCAAGTCGGTGGATGTGCATATACGGCGTCATATTTTGGCGACCAACACGTCACAATATATATATATATGATTATAACATTTGTATAAAATGATCACTTAAGCCAGTCGATGAATTACCCTGTAATTACCCATACTTCCATATATTCTTTTTCTTCGTCTCTATGGGATATCTATTATTTGCTTAAAGTATTAACTGTCTAATGTTGTTACTAAAAATTAATGTTTATAAAGTTTGTCATGAGATAAATATTATCTTTGAATGGTAGACATGGGACTTATTTGTATGCACAAACTATATATCGTAAAGTATTTACATATATATATATATATTATCTACAATGATCTATCTACATAGTTTATTTAAACAATATTAATTGACTTACCCAAATAACTTCACTAAATGACTTGGTCCCTTCTTTAGAAATGAATATATTTGAAAGGTATACAATGCCAGATTGAGCAATTAGCGTGCCAAAAAGCAGGATCCAGGTAGACACGGAAAAAACGAAAAACAAGCTCAATCCTAAAACAAACGGCATTAGAACATACGTTTAGAATATTAAAACAAATTTAAGTTTGATGTCTTTTAAAATAGATATAAATATATATAATTTCAGTATTTGAGAAATAATTTTAAACTCCTATGAACATGGGATAATAACGTCTAAGGAAAACATCATCTTAACGATTCATGATTATGTAATTTTTAGATGAATTATTACATAAATTTTTAACTTTTTTTCATATATAACTATGCCCATGTGATAAAAAAAAATGAACTAACTTAATGGTCTTATGTGTAGAGTTTGTTGGGATATTCTGTCACGTATATCCAACCTCTCTGGCTTATGTTTCGGATATCATTCATTATTACTATTATCGTTAATCAGCGATTACCGCTCTAGTAACGAACGGAAAAATAGCCCAGAAAACTTTACACAGAAGATTCTGAACAGCCGTGAAAATCAGTGATTTTTTTTTATTTGATGGTCTATCGGGATAAAGATCAATCCACGACCTCTCGGTGCCCAGATGAGTATTTCCGCAATATTAACAATTTAATATAATATTTTTTGCTGATTTCTAATGATTATGAAAACGCAGTATTTAAATTACCTTCTTTAAAAAACGAAGATTCAATCCCGTAGACAACTTTATATGGATCCGTTTTGACGGGTTTAGCAAAATCAACCTTACTCATTCTAGCCCCAGTAACGCTAATGCTCCCGACTGCCCAATTCACCCGACTATCGCGAACGACATTAACCATATTTTCATAAGGTTTGCTTTTTTCAAAAAACAAAAACTCTGTATTAAATTGCAGTCTTGTTTTTAACTCTGCTAGAATGCTTCCTTCAGATCTCAGAGTATCCTCACACGAGACCGTCGTTAAATCTTCCTGTACTGACGTTTTTTGTGGATTCTTACATCTAAAGTTCAAATCTTCATAATGCGTTACTCCAATTTTAAACGTGTATCCTTTAAAATTCCATTTTTTTTCCTTCAGAATTTTCATTATTTTAAAACTTAAATCATTATCAAATGAATTCAATCCAGGGTGCATTTTTTTTTCGAAATGTAAAAACAATTTTTTTGCCAACTCATTGCAATAATAACAAACCTCGTACAGACGAACACGACTGTCTGAAAATTCTACGACCAAAGTCAGAAATGATTTGTTCAAAAATGTTGAATTTATTAAAATATTCTTATCAAAGGTTCCACTTTCTTTGTCGTAGGCTGTTTTACATGTTCCGTAATGTTTTTGACACAGGAATATAATAATGTCTGAGGATCTTATATCTTCTTTCATGAGAACATCAAACCTTAAATAATTCACTAAGCTTATTATATGTACAGTATTACGTCTCATTATATTCATTATTGATTTAGCAGATGGAATTTCGTCATAATTAAAGAGTATTGTAACGGGTGAGACTGAGGATTTATATGCAGTATTTTCAACGATCGGATGCAACATATCTTTTTTTACAGTCGCCATTATTTTATAATTAGCCTTTTTCATGATACTGTCGACGAAACTTGCTGTGAAGGTGTCATAATGAATAATAAAATCATTCAAAAGTGATACAGAACTAAATATTTCACTGATGACACTTTCAAATGGGTCATTTATAGTCTCATTATCAAATTCTAAAAAGAAAGGGATAACGTTTGTTTGATTTACCGAACCTTCTGGCAATGATTTAGTAAATACTAAATGTAGTGGGTATAAAAACGTTATACTGATTAAAAACATCGATACTTTAGACATCTACCTGCGAGCATACAAACTATAAAAGATTACGCGATAAATAAAAATATTATTTGCACAACTTATAGTTTTAAAAAATATGTTGACGCAGCTGAGTTCCGCTCAAATGACTAACACAAATGGTTTAATACCATGTATTTATTTAAACTCCTCTTACTTTCGTAAAAGTGTTTACAGAATGTTAAATATGAATGACTAATGAATGTAAAGGGTAGAATGTCAATAATTGTTTTACTCGTTTGTATTCAATAAAAATATGTTTTTTTTTATTTGATATTAACTGTCATAACTGACATTTAATGACAAATGACGTTAAATGGTAACATCTGATATTAACAACCATATGACCTGGTAACAGCAATCGGCTATCGCCAGCAATCGCTGTTTATAATGTCAGCTTCCCGGAATTTGGTCCCCGCCAAAAACATGGACCCGGAAACTGGCGGTAGTATTAAGTTCTTTTGTTTTTAGTACCTAACGGTTTTATAGACTTAAGTTATTTCTATTCAATGCAATAAAGAACAATTATAAAAAAATACATAATAGTTAAGTTAAGTCACATTCATACGGGGTAGTATACCATATTTGGGGATCATCGCTTCAGATCGTAAAGAATAACTAATATGTTTTAAATAGTGATGGTAAAATCGTGATTTAAATCGTTATTTAAACTGTTATTGTGACTGTCATTGTGTTCGATTGTAACGATGATTGATAACTGATTAACGTAATTTTTCGAGAAATGACTGGTACCCTAGAAAGTAAACCTCCGACAGTTAAATCTTAGTTACTAATCATCGTTAAATCTCAGTTACCAATCATCGACACAATCATAGTCACGTAACGGTTTACCATCACTAGTTTAAAAGCATTAGAAATTAAAATATGATTATACTGTCGAGAATTTCGATTTTTTTTTTTAACATCTAAAAGTAAAATTAAATAGAATAATATAATGGTAATGTGAGAAAATAAAATACGTCTCACATTTAAATATTTTTTATTCTTAATGAAATAATTATATTTGTGATCATCGATTATTGTTGGAATCATTGTAAATATAATAGAATATCGTCTTTGTATAGAAACATTTTTAAAAAATCACATTAATTGAAAAAAATATAACACATGGGCGGTCATCATAGTCCAATGGACATGACATTGGCTTCTTATACCGGGGGCTTCGGATTCGATTCCTGGTGAGGACACAATACATCTTTGTCATTTTCACATTATCATTGTCTTCCTGTATGTGTTTGTGATATATTTTATTATTGGGCATCATGCCCTATGTAGTATTAAATATTTTAAAATTAGATTAAATTACTCACTGAATACTTAAATTACGTTTTAGATGCGAGTATATACATAATATAATACTACCTGATCGCTAAAATATTTAAAAATATATATAAATGTATATGTATAGATAGATTAATTCAATATTTTTATAAGTAGCTTATAATTAGCCTCGTGATAAACATTGTTAATGAACAGTTTCATAATTGATTTCTCGTTGCCCGTTATGGATAGATTGAAATATGTTTTATTTAAATACTTTGCTTGGCCGCTTTTATAGAGATCATTAAAAGTTACAAGTCATGTTGGAGTTATAGTAACAACGATTACGTATAGGTAGTTCTACTATTGAAGTCTTTAATATGACAGTGAGTACAGTACTTGGCAGCTATACATTGTGTAATGATTTGATTTTTTTCATTATTATCATTAGTAG
Organism: Eubasilissa splendida; assembly: GCA_031772225.1. Classification (NCBI taxonomy): domain Eukaryota; kingdom Metazoa; phylum Arthropoda; class Insecta; order Trichoptera; family Phryganeidae; genus Eubasilissa; species Eubasilissa splendida. The sequence goes on along the minus strand of CM062855.1, from coordinate 12,697,995 downwards.
TAAATGGTAAATTATATAATTAATAACTTTCTTGTCATCGTGTTCTTTAGGTTGACAGTTACAGCTGACCTCAGACATATCAACCCCGATACTGTGAACCTATGTATATCCACCTTCATCATCCACGAAATTCAGTTGATATGTAGTGATACGAGTACGCTGATAATATTTTTTTGCAGAATGTTAGCAATCCTTTCTGGGATTGACATAAAACAAATACGTGTTATATAATTATTATAATAAATTACGTTTATATTACTATAAGATTTTTTATTTAAATTTATTTTATTTTATTACAATGTCGACATTATTAACTAATCATATTTGTTTAAAGAAAATAACTATAGTATTAACAATGAAACAAGAATAAGATTATACCTAATACCAATTATCCACAACATTACCTAACCTTAAAAATGTTATTTTATTCCCATCGTTTCGATACTATCCACAATTATTATGTAGGCATTAAGGTGTTAAGAATAATTACAAAGCGAATGCTCATTCCATTTTTTGGGGTGAAATATTCTATCAGATGAATTGCTTAACGTATGTTCAATGAATCCTGGCTGGAATATAAAAACTTATTTTTTTGCCGAGACGTTTCGCCGATTATATTCATGACTCTCACTTTTATTTAGTTGTCTGTAGCTAAGTTTGCCACGATATTTATTTGTTTTTTATTCAAACCATTTTTCATTCTAACATAATATTTTCTTAATGCTTCCAGTTTATGTGAATAGTGTTATACTAGACCAAATAATTCAATCCGTTTTCTATATTCATTTGAATATTGTTAATGGTATTTCTTTCGTATTCTAAAATTGTGTAAATTTAAGCTATTTAAAACATTTAAACTAATCATATTTGAAAACAAGTTAATGTAAAATACTATTTACAACAATGTGGTTTGTTTAAATGACACAATATCAAAACTCATGTAGAATAATCGTAAATAATATACGTTTATTTTGTTCTAGTTATAGATATTAATAAAATGACTATCTTTTGATTAGTTTATGATTTTGTTTAATTTTTTTTTGGAGACACCTAAAGTATCGGGTATATGTTTGTCAATAACAACATATACCAACAGCTTAAGGAAAACGTTCAAGAAGAAATGGCACTGGAGCCAGGCATGTTTAAAGCCGCCATAGAAAACGTCGTAGGAAAGAGTCCGTTCTTGTCAAGCTGAAAATGGAGGCCATTTACGATACATCATAAAAAAAAACATTTTCTGTATTTTATAGAATAAAATTAATAAACAGAAAAAAATAACAAACTAAAAAATTATTAAATTTCAATATATAACGCGACTTACGTGCCACTCTATACATTATTATAATTTTATAAATCATTCCTTATTTTACTACATAATTTTCAAATCAAAATGGAGAATTTTATTTCAGCCCGATCGAATAAGCAGCATGAATATTTATTAAATAGTGTTTTCTTTATCAAGGCATCAGAATTAAAAATCACATTGTGTGTAATCAGTTTATTGGAATAAATATCCATTAATCAAAGCGAAACAAAAATATATTTTATATTAATGGTTGAACAGCATACTTATAATAGTTATTTCTTGTATTTTATTACTCAAAATGGAGTTCATTTGTGATATTTTTCTCACCGTTGCAGTAGATACTTAATTATAAATTCAAAGTAGATCTAAAAAGCTTAAGAATACGGCGTATTATGTTTTTCTTTTACCGAAAATTTGTCTCAATTTAGTATTTTATTTTTATAACATAATTTCATTTTGATTAGTGATATTTTTTTAACAATAATAGAAGAATACCTAAAATTTTATTAAAAAAGAGAAGAAGGGATCTTTAAAAAATATTATTTCAAAATTATGCAAACTACTTCACTAAAATTACCAATGAGTATGGATCTAGGACATTAGAATTTGTTATTCCTAAACTAAAAAATAAACTACCTGTGTCTTTACAAAATAGTACGCTTTCTCCCAATTTGGAAGAAATCATAAAAAAGTGGCTTATCGATATTAATCTGTCATACTTGTAAACATGAAATGAAACTGTGACACTGATTTGTTGTCATATTTTGATTATATTAAATGAAATAAAATTGATATAAATGTGCCTGCAGACAAACGTCTAGCAAGATGTTTGTGGGTCTAGTTTTAAAAACAAAAAAAACAACGGAGAAAAGAAAAAATATTTTTTTTTTAAAGAAAACTTCACTTCGCTATTATACTGTATCAATCTATGGTATATAAATAAATATACAAATAATATTATGTCTTTACAAAACACAGAAAATCAGAGAATAATCTCTTACTTCTTCTCTTACTACTAAGCGAAGTTTCCTTTGCGCATGAAGCATTGTTAAACACATAATAATGAAACAGAGTGTAAAAATATTAACTAATATTAAACACTTAATTAATAACAAAACCCACAATAATGCTTTGAAAGACTATACAGCAGTAATTTTAATTAAATCAATTTGTTATTTTTCTAGCATCTAATGTATATTGATTGTGCACTACTAGAAGAGTGCTACGAGATGATAAATAAGTCGATGTTAATAAAATACACTAATGTTTTTACGTAATACATTTTTATGTTATATAAATATTTATATAAACCAACCAGCAAATAATGTATTGAATACTCAATAGGAATCCTATTTATAAAGTAAACATTAGTATTTACATAAATGTAAAACATAAAATATGATTTTTGTAAACGATATTGCCGATATATATATTTTTTTAAACATATTCTTATTGTGAAGTTGTAATTATTCAGAACATAGGTCTGTGATATTTTAAATATTGATTAAATGTATTAATTGGAAAGATATACATATAAAATCAATTCTATCGAAAAATTTTGTTGTTGCTACCGGGATTCGAACCTGAATCTCTTCCAATCCGGGGAACGTGCATTATCCGTTAATTATCCAAATTATCAAAAACAATATTTTTAGTGTTTCGTTAGTATTTCTGAATAATTACAACTTAAGAATAAGAATGTATTCTCTTTAATAATATATAAGTTGTATCATTGTGTCCAAAATTTAATAAAAATGAATTGTTAATTCTGGCGTCTCCTATCGCTTTACTCAAAGGTATTTGAGATTCCGTAAAAACAAAGCAGATTGCTTTCAAATAATGGAACAATAGACGTATTAATTTGAAAATTGTAATATATGGGTTCGAAAATTTTGCTAATATTTTCTTTAGAATTATCTAAAATATGAATTTTATATTGGATGTATTTACCGAAATATTATAGGTTTAATTATGATGGTAGACCAGTGTTACTGCATGGTTTGGGAAGGGTTAAATATTAAACACCAAATGAACTCACTGTCACGCTGTTTCCGTGTGGAGGCCGGCAGGGAAAGTAGAATTTCAAACTCTACTATCTTGACATTCTACTCTTACTTGATCACTTTCATGCATCATTTCATTCACTCTCTTTGATTTTTAAATGTTCTAATGAGGTCGTTTTTCAGTATTTGGTTTACTTAATCGTGCCAAGTTCTTTTACACTCATCATATATATTTAAAATAAAAATATTTTTTCTCAAAAATCACAAACTATTATTTATAAATGTAATTTATATCCTCATGAATGTATCATTTTGTGAAGTATTTTTTCAAAGGTTACATTTATTATTCTTATTTTTATAAAAAAAATTAAATATAATTTCAGCGATGAAACTAAAACAAGAAAATCCTATTCCAATAAACCATAACACAAATTGACCATAAAATACTGTTTTTTTTGTACTTTGCTTACTTTTGTCGACTATAATGTTACCATCGTAGTACACGGTATAATTGCGTGGGGGGTCGTACATATACTGACCCCATTTCTTACTTAATCCGTACTGTTGAAATAAAAGAATATAATTATTAATAACTGACAAATAGGGTGTTCCTTTATGGAAAACCCAAGCCTGAGACGAAGGGAAAATGTCGTCACGCGTAGAACGAAGATTTAACAAATCCGCCGTATTTAAGATATTATTTTCTCTGCACTTCTTGTTGAGCCAATAAAAAATTAAATCCTCTTCATCAATCAAAATCTGCTTTCTTCCAATCATTTGCTTAAAGGTTTTACACATGTCGGGGTTGAAAGACGTCCTTCGAGAGAGCTTCTGAAGTGTCTCATCACTTGAACTGTTTAACATTTCCTCGATGACCGCTGACTGAAATAAAAAATATTTTCACAAAATAAAACTACTTTTGAACAAATTACTAAAGTGTATTAACTTTTTTCATTAGTTAAGCTAAACGAACAAAAAATACATTTCATAAATAGTATTAATACACAGTGTCTTAATAAAATGTATACACATGAGACAGGAGTTTCAAAATCTAGCGTCCATTGCATTTTAATGTGAGCCTTTTGGAGAAGTTTTAATTATTAATGAAGAGTTTTTTTTCCAGCGCATCCCTACTACCATCATGACATGAGGATCTATTTTGATCAATATCTTGGCCAACAGATGAATTGGTCGGAAAGATCAAATTCAATATCCCCCACATTCCCTGGACTTCGCGCCTATACACTTTTTTTACGGAAACACGTAAAAGTTAAGATGATTGTACAACACTGTCATAAATTAAAAGTAGCTATTAAGGTGCAATGCACCCAAATACAAAACGTTTACTGTTTGGGTTATTAAAAATGACTTGTCCAGAATGAACAAGTTCGATGACTTGCGATAATTAAAAAAAAATCAAAATTTCAAAATGTATTTATATTTTACATTGTTTAAACCACTGTATTTTTTTTACATCAACCGGTTTCGATACTAACGTATCTTCGTCAGGACGCGTACAACAAAATCTGCGTTTATTTTCTTCAATTTGAAATAAAAATAACATAAATTTAGCTTAAAAAATATTGAATTTATAACCCTTCAAAGTATGTATACATTTTTTTGGGACACTCTTTATCTTGAAACTAAGTTAAACCACTTGATCAATAGGCGAGTGTCTTTCCGCTAAACCAACCTAGCAAGTCGTTTTTTACCATGATATTTTGGACTTCTTCACAGTACAATAGAGACTTTTCATTACATAATTCACTATTTTTTCCCCCCTTTTTCATTCTAGACCGAGTTATAATACTGGTGTGACCTGTAACCGACAAGTCTGCTGCGATGGCCTCAATTTTTTTCCAAACTTATTTTAACTTCTGTGTGTCAAAAACTCGGTATGGATGCTGAACTCCTCGGAAATACACATTCACCGGTATCTGCATTATACAGCTTTCCGCTAATTGAATGAATGAATAAATAGATGTCTTTATTTATATTTTTGTTTCACCTTAGGTTCACCTTTTTTTCTAAATGTGACTTGGCTCAATCTGTGATTTTTAAAAATTTCTCAAACTATAGACCTTTTTGAACCTTAATTTACTCTGAAAATCATCTATCGAACTTATTCATTGTCAGGCGGACACATGTCCCAACCACAGTAAGCAAATTAAACTTATGGAGTCCAAATGGTTGAGAATCGACATTAAATATATTCATTACATGTTCTGTCTAGTGAGAGTTTTTTAAATCAACCAACGTTTTTTTAATTATTTCTCTTGGAAGCCTCGTCTCTATCAGCTGAATTTTATAATTAAACTATCGGAAATTCATTATCCATCCCCTAAAACTTCATTGTTCATTATCTATCCCCAATCTTCTGTCAATCCCGATTTCTTACATGTTTGCATTATTCTAAGTGTGTGTCCACAGATAAATCTTCTATCTCTAAAGCCGTGGAATATAGCGGTAAAGATCGCTATGAAATTATTGCTAAAACATTCATTTAAATATTATCTATTTCATTTTGTATAGATACCAGATTAACTGACTGATGTAAATTATCTTTTACCGAGTTTGAAGGGTAATATTTCATGTACGGACATACAACTTTACAAGAATTATTTTTCACTGAAAATAATGGGTTATTATTTCCCAAAAAATATAGTTATAAAACAAGATTTTTTAAATAAAAAAATAGGATTATTCTGCACATAAATTTGTAATTATTTTAATTTATATTAAAATAAAACTCGATAGGGGATGAAATGTAAGGATTTTTTAAAATTTTCTAAGCATGTATTAAAAATTGGTACATGTCATTAAAATTCCACTTACATCAACCAAATTGAGACTATAACCATTCTTAACCAGTTGGTCAAGATTTAACAGTACATCTCCCGGAGGCATGGTTATGAAAGATGTGAGCTTTGCCTTATACAAGGTAGCGATATTTATAGAGCAAAGCATCCAAAAAAATAATACACGGCCTCCGAATGACTTTAAATCAAAGTGATGCGATTGCTCCGCCAATATAAATCCCACCACCTGAGGAAGATAAATCAGATTAGCGAACCAGCCAAATAGTACAAATTACTTCACATAATATTAAATATTAAATCACCTACCCATACTATGTTACCAAATGATTTTTTTATTTTGTTTGATGGTTTTTTATTTGATATGTATATAACGCAGGATAGAACTATAATTGTAAAAGCAACTAAGATCCAAGTGCTTATTGAAAATACGTAAACCAAGTTTAATCCTGAAAGAATTTACGGCAATTATCCAAACATAAGCATACTAGATGAAAGAATATTATTAAATAATTTTTACAACTAAACAAAAAATATATACACATAAAAAATGCATACACAAGATATACGATATAATTTTTATAGCAAATATAGGGTGTTCAGCGGAAAAATTTCAAGATTAAATTGTAATTGCTCGTAAACCATCAGGGTGAGGTAAATGGGAGGGGTATTGTTCGACGCGCCTGATTTGCTGATTTGCCAGTCGCAATGAGTCAACGGCCGGGAGCGCACCGCGCGTTCGCGGTTGAGCAATATTTAAAGTGCGATGATTCATTGGGTCGTGCGCGTCGCGATTTTTGTACTCACTTTAATATACGACGAGTAAGTGATGGGCCGAGCACGAAACTTATCTGGTGTTGTGTTCAAAAGTTCAGACAAAAAGGGACGATGGTTAACCAAACTTCTCAACCATCAACGTCAACAGCGACGCCAGAACACGTGGCTCAAGTTTGACGTGAAATTATGCGCAATCCACGTAAATCAATACGGAAAATTGTAGCCGTTACTGGAATAAAAAAATCAACAGTGCACGTTATTTTGAAAAAGAAACTATAGTTTCACCCATAAAAACTGCAAATTCTGTATGAAAATGATTATTATTTACGTGAAACCTTAGCTAGAACGATGCTAGAACGTTTTGGAACAGCACGAACGCTTGGAAATATATTATTTACTGACGAAGCACATTTTCATATCGATGGCTATGTTAATAAACAGAGCATGAGATACTGGTGCCCCGGCAATCCAATGGAACGCCATCAAAAACGTTTGCATTGTCCAAAAACGACAGTGTGGTATGCAATTTCTGCCCGAAAGATTGCTGCTCGGCCCCTATTTTTTTAACCAGCGAGAGACAGTCACTGCTGACGTGTATTGCCGAATGATCGATGAGTTTTTGGTACCGCAACTGCAGCTGTTTTCCGGAGAACAGAACACAATTTTACCAAATCAAGGCCACTCCACACACAACTAGAGTTTCAATGGAGAAGCTGAGGGGAAATTTTCCCAATAAATTAATCAGCAAGTACGTAGACATACCCTGGGCACCTCGGTTACCAGACCTTACACTGTGCGACTTTTTTTATAGGGAAACCTTAAATGGAGATTTAATAGCAACAATCCTTGAACAATTCAGACCATACAAGAAAATATCCGCCGTGAAGTTGCTGCCATTGAACCAACGCTTTGCTCTTGCGTGTTCGCAAATTTGAAAGTCCGATTGCACGAGTGTCTGGAGAGAAATGAAAGGCATGTAGACGATGAAAATAACATTGTAGTTCTTTTTTAAATTTAATATTAAACTTCTAAATTTTCTACTGGACACCCTATACGTTGTGATTATTCATTCCAATAATAAATAATTCATTAGCTTTGTTTTTAACCTCTATGATTTTACTATATTCACCAAAGAAGCTGAAAGATGTAAAAATTTACTTAAAGATTCGAAATTATTGGAAAAAAATTTAGGATAAGACTTGTGGTTAAGTATAGTTGGTTGTTTATATTTTAGTTAATTTTACACGCTTTAATTTTACACGCATTCTTAACGATTCTAAATGATTCCATTGAAAAACAACATCGTTTGTATATAAAACAGACAATCCCAATTTTTTATCTAAAGTATAGTATGATCATTTTCTAATAAATGATTCAAAATTTTGAGAATCCATGATTTTTTATTTATATACATACATTCAACGACAAAATACAACAATAAAGTTATGCAGATTTTGAATTTATGTATTATTATTCAAAAAATTTAAATGCTGTTTGACTAAACTGCTAAATGTTAAAATATTAACTTGTTTTTTCAATATAGCAGTACATTATTTACAACAAAATTTATAAACACCGGAATTTTTAAATCTCTTAAATTAATTAAAAGTTTTCCTACATTGTTATTTGTATAAAATGCAGGTCTAATGTTTTTTTTTTAAATAGAGATGCATACACGGAATACATTTCACATCAATATTCTTACTCTTTTTAAACTAAACTTGTATTATGAAAACTTGCTAGCGTTATGGAACGAGTTGCAAAGTTAATGCGAACTACATCAACAAGCTACTTTTTGTGGTTTGGTGGTAAGTGTTTATACATTTTATTCGAAAAAAATTTATGAATAAAATTCTACGCCAATAATCATTATTATTTTTTTGCTTTATATTTGTTATTTTTTAATGTAATTAACTCACAGAGACAAAGTAAATGAATTATTCATTAATTATATAATATAATCCAAATTATTCAACCATTTAAAATGTATGCAAAATATGTTTACATTAGTACTGATTTACTGAGATTTAGAATCGTAATATAGATAAACGAACCATCTTTTAAAAAAGTAGTTTCTATTCCGTAGATTATTTTTGATGGGTCCGAATTTACAGCATGGCTAAACTCTACCGAACGCATCCTAGATGCGGTAATTGTGAGACTCCCCACGGCCCAATCAGCCCGACCCTGGTGGATATTGTTTACGAGGGTTTTTTTAACCCGGTCACCTCTTTTTTCAAAATATATCAATTCAACATTGAAATTTAGTCTTTTTGTCATCTCTATAATAAACTTTCCTTCCAAATACAACAAACTGTCACAGGATACTTTTACTTCATCTTCTTGTGTAGATTTAATCTTTTGGTTTTGACATTTGAAATTCAAGTCGTTTAAAGGAAATGCAACTTTAAACGTATGTTCGCTAAAATTCCAAGTGTTTTCATCATTCACTAGATTGGTAACATTTGACCTTAAATAGATATCAGAGATATTCAATCCAGGTTGCAGATTTTCTTCGAATATCAACAATAGTTTTTTTGCTAATTTACCACAATAATAGCAAACCTCGTAAAACCTAGCAATATTTTCCGAAAACTCAATGACCACCGTCAGAAATGATTGTTTTAAAAACGTGGAGTTAATAAGGAAGTATGGATCTAAAACTTGATTGCCTTCATCGTAAGCAGTTTTACAAGTTCCATAATATTTTTGACAAAGGAAAATAATTGTGTCTGATGGTTTTATTGTCCTTCTTATAAGGACATCAAACTTTGAAGGATTCACTATACTCACGATATGTATAGTATAACGTCTGAATACATTCTGCATCGTTTCAGCAGATCCTGTTTTATCGTAATTAATTATTAATATAACAGATGAATAAGGCGATAATTTCATGGTTTTTGTTTTTATAACTCCTTTCTCGTTCACTTTTCTCACAACATTATTAATAAAATCTCCAGAGAAAGAATCGTAATGGATTATTATGTCACATAGGATTCCTTCGATGATAATAAGTTCGCCGATAAGGTCTTCAAATAACTCATTTTGAATTTGATCTTCCAATTCTAAATAATTCGTTACATTGATAGGACTCTTGTTTTCCACAGCATGAGAGAGATATTGTCTTAATGTCAGACTTACAGAATAAAAATTAAAAGAAAATATTACCAATACAATTTTAAAATACATTGGATCACTTTATATTTTTGCACCTTTTAGTCGTATTATAATATATATAAAATCAAACTGGAATTGTGGATATGTACAGATTAGAAGTGTGAATTTTTTTTCAAAAATATAACACAATTGCAGTGTTGCGCATAAATATTCAGAAATAATTATATATCATTATATCGTCTATCAACACAATTAATTAAATATTATAATTTGTGAACATAACTACTATGTTTCGGTAACCCAACTAGTTGAATAAGTAATATTGAGCTTTTGTAATATTCCGTTATTTATTTGAATAATCAACAATCATTAATCATCAGCTTAACAAATATCTCAAATAAATTTCGAGATATGCACATTTGCTCAATGCAAGCAATTTGATTGCTTTTATAAAAACATGTTTGCCAGAACTTGTAAATGTCCATCAAAATAATATTTTATCTACTCTGATTATATTTACTTTGTTTTGTTTGCATTTAATAATCGTGATAAATAATTTTTCACTTTATCGAAATGTTATTTTTTTGAAATTCACGTGAATACTTTTGTGAAATGTCTATACCGGATTCTCCTTTGTTCTAATATCGACTAACTTACTCAGTTTTTTATATTCATTTTAATATTCCAGAGTAATGGCACGTCGGTCAAATTTAAAAAATATATTTACTAGCTGTTAATAATCCTATTATTCATGTATGTAGGTAGTATGTAAATGACACAATAATGTGTGTAATGGGAGTATTTTTTCCCGAGTGTTTTATCATGTTTCCCGCAAACTTATCGGTCACCTTTTGTCATGTTTGACATTATTTTTTGACAGTAACTGTTCTGTAAACATATAAATAAGGCGTTGGTGACAAAAATGGCTCAAGCCCAAAACCTATATCAAAAGTAAAATATTTTAAAAGAATCCCAAAATATATTCAGGCATTTACATATAATCTTCAGTTAATTCAAAATTCCTGACAAGTATAAAAATTCTTCAAAAAGATATATTAATTTAATATTCTTGAATATTTATAGATATTTAATAAAAGATTTTTTTTTATTTTGTAGCATGGTCCACTTCCAAAACACATTATTATAATTATTCTTATTTTTCTCGCAGTAATGTATCTTCAACCATTTTCGCCAGTTCATAACATAATTCAATGCGGCTTGCAAATATTTTTTGGATTAACTAATTTTATTTTTTTTCGAAAAATTGAGTTTATCTGTGTGTATATCTTTCTAATTAATGCATTTAATTTGTATTAGAATTATAGAACTATGTTATGGTAAAATTACAACTTCGCAAATAATTATCATTATATAATTAATAAAAGCTTTTAACAATGATTACAAACCTCAAACAATATCGTGAGATAGTTCTATAAATTAGGTCCAAAATACATTACTCAAAACTCTAAAAAAATAAAGTACAGAAGATTACTGTAAATGTCGTTTTTACTCTACTTTTCTAATTTTTTATATTGCAACCTAATGCAAATGATAAAAAAACAACAAATGTAGACAATATAGAAAGAACACTGTCCATCTCGATACGGTTCCTGATCTAGTCAGGAGGACAGAAAACACGTGAAATATTGAATGTATTGATGTTTTAAACAAATAAATAAACAAAGTTTAAAAATTCAATTCACGGCATCAATTTTATTAACTCTTGTACAAATGCTAACCAGTCGATGATTCAATCAATGTTTTCTTAATCCTTATATCAAATATAACAAATGTAACTGGAACTGATCTAATTAATATTTATTTTAAAAAAACACCAAGAAAAGAAACAATTTATCAAAACGATTGAGCGCTAATTTGATTATGAAATAATTTCATTATTATGAATAATACACCCGAATCAACAGCAAAGCATTGAGAGTTTCATAATTTAGTCTTGAACTAATTTTGATATCCCGAAATTAATCCCAAAAGTTTCGGGATTATACGTTCTTATCCCGAGATTCATAAGTACTGTAAACTAGGCCGTGATCCCGGGATTGAGTTCTCTAGTACCGAGGGATTTTTTTTTAAATTTAATTTTATTATCTTGTATTTATGATAAAAATTTAATATAACTTCGATAATAAAATAGGAGCAAGATAATCCTATTCCAATACTCTATAACACAAACTGACCTTTTTTTTTTAAACTTTTCTTACTTCTATCCACTACAATGGTAGACAGTACACAGAAAAATTACGCGGATGATTATTCCTATACTGGCTCCATTTTTTGGTTAATCCATGTTGATGAAACTAAAAAATGCCCATCCTCAGGGATCGTCTCAGGATGTAGGGAAGATATTGTCTTTCGTAACAGTATTAACAAGTCCATTGTACTTAATTCATTATTTTCTCCGTATTTTTTATTGAGCCAATGAAAAATTAAATTCTGTTCGTCGATCAACGTTTGTTGTCTCCCAATCATTCCTTTTATTGTTTTACACATATTAGGATGATATGACACCTTGCGAGACAGCTTTTGGAGTGTTTTGTTAGATGATCTATTCAACATTTTATCAAATAACATCGAAAAATAAAATAAATATTTATTTATTATTTTAACCTTTACTTAAATGTAGGTTTTATTTATATATACTTTAATATCTAAATTGTTTACTGAAAACCATAGCTCATGTTTACTTGCTCAAAGGTGATTCTTCGGAACCCACCTTAAGTACTTCAAACTTTCAGCTATAATGTAGTATTTGTCACAACTGTTAACAAGCTTAAATTCGATAATGCTTAATATATTTTCTAATGACTCGTATCAATGGATGAAATTTTTATCTAGAGACAATTTCTGAGACAGTGATTATGCTCTATGAGATTTTTTGGAAACAACTCTCGGCTTTTGTAGTTCACCACGACTACACGAAGTCACAAAGATTCGAGCACCACCGTTTGCCACCAAGATAGATTTTGTTTGACAGATATTAAATAAAGTGTACATATAGGAGAGAGCTTTGGAACATTAGTTGCGGGACGAGGAGCATTCTACACACATTCTTGGTAGAAACATAAATCCGATAGTTTATGACACATTCATGCAACAGTAAATATATTTACTTTTCAAAAATTAAATCTTTGTGTAAATAAGATGTATTTAAGACGTACATTAATGCATATTATATTGTCAGCGTTTAAATTTTCGTTCCAATCAAGTCATATTTTTAAAAATTGCACGGAACTATTTGATTACGTAAGTGGTTCTGGGTGACACCAAAATTAAAGTAATGGGACAAGAAATTTATATTGTTCATAATTGTATATCATATTGTATTTGGTGGTCTGTGGTTTGTTATTTATTTTATCTCTCGAACCCTGGGCTTCTCCATGGTGCAACATAAACATTCCATTCTCCTCATTTTTATGCACAAAAATAATTAGAATTTATGGTAAATGGAATTTTTTATTGTAATTAATTAGTTATTATTGTCAAAATATTATAAAAACAAGTGTAATATGTATAACACGGCCCTTTATTTAGAATTCGTCTTCAATTGTAATCATTTATAAAATAATATGTATATTAATATTTGAAAATTCAAACTTTTGATTTCAAAATTCACTTACTTCAACCAAATTTATCTCTGAACCAATTAAAAGAAAAAATGGTGACGATCATGGAGAATACGTGCCGAGTAGTTCTCATAAATGTTGCCTCCCGTTTAGAAGAGTGCCAGCAAAATAACGGATCACATTTAAAAAACATAATTTTTAATAAATAATTGTCCAGTGACTGTAAATGCAAAATAAACATTTTTTTATTAAGCCCATCCATTATTTTATTACAGAATTTGTATTATAAAAAAGACTTTTTGGATACCTTGCACTAGGCTAAGACCCAAATATTTTTATCAAATGAATTATTCATTTTTTTGTATGAATTGTATCATGATATGTACACTACACCAGATAATCCAATAAGTGTAAAAGCAACTAAAATCCATGTGCTCATTTAAAACACATAAACCAAATGCAATACAAAAAAATTTAACAAAAATATTTAAATCATAACCGCTTATTGTACCTATAGCTATAACACAAGCAAATGTGAAACGATGGATAACTTTTTTGCTTCAAGAATAATATGACATACTATACAGATACATACTATATCACAATAATACAGAGTGAATATTATGTTCCAGGCCGATTTTATTTGACCGCAATATTGGTTTTACAGATATTTGTTAGTTTATATTTGGTAGTTGTAGAAAGTAGTTGATTACTATTTATTATGAAACATCTGACGCTTATGACTTTGGTCTCGTATCTCGTATCTGATCCGTGGTGCGCCTATAATCGGGTGAGACAGGCGCCGAATCACATCGCGATGCGCTATATTGACGGATGCAAGAGAAGTTATGATGGATAGGGATTCCATCAGGAACTCCGATCTACTCAGTTGCAGAAGGAATCTGGAATTGTACAGGACCTTCGTGAGAGTTTAGAAATCTAGATTGAAACTGCTAAGGGGCTGTAGGACCCTTGGAACTCCAATATCTAATTGGGACGTATTTTAAATTTTTTTCTTTATACTCTGTTTTTAAACACTTTATTTTCTCATTTGTTGTTTTTATTTAATTGTATTGTAGTCTCTATTGTGTTTTCTCATGTCATTGGGATGTTACGGCCAGCATTGGTCCTCTGATGACTGGTCAGTTTGTTGTTAATTTTCCCATTTTTAATCCCTAATAATTCCCTTTTTCAGGGGCGTGTTCTTTTCCTCCCTTATGCTACATTTTATTTTATTTTTTCATCTACTACGACTATTTGTTAAAATTTTTGTAAACTATCAATAAATGAATAGAGGATCGGGGCCAATTAGGGTTTTTGTGATTGCGGCTGTGCGGCTCCGTCTTGTCACTATGTGCGAGACAAAATTGCACAGCTGCCTGTTAGCATTTTTAAAAATGCCAACCTGGCGGCGAATGAGTAGGACCATATAGGAGCTTTTGCTTATAAACAGTCTTGGGTAAGCGGTGGATTCACCCACCTTCATTGGTAAAAAAAAACATGTTGGATAACTTCTTGGTAGCCGAATTGAGTCGATTGGGCTTGCAACATATATGATTTCTACAGGACGACGACACCTCATACACAGCTTGAGCTACACTTGAAATTTTATGAGAAATTTTTCCCAGCCGCTTAATGTCTAAAAGTGATGATATCGACTGGCTCCCTCGATCACCTGATTTGACAGCTCCCGACTATTTTCTGTGGAAATACTTAAAGGGAAAAAAGGTCTACGCCAATAAAGCCAGCAACAATTCTGATTCTACAATCTTTGAAATAAAATTGCAGAAATAATACGCGAAGTGATCGAGAATGTTATGAAAAATATCGTTAAAAGAGCACGCATTTGTGCCACTCCTAGAGGCGGGCACTTGGTCAATTTCATATTACATAAATATTTGTAATAAACGTAGTAATTGATATATTAAACCAAAATTAAAAATTATGTTTTATTTCTTAGTTTTTCAGAAGTAACATCGGCCTGGAACATAATATTCACCTTGTATATATACATTTTTATTTTTAAAATTGATTTATTTATTTTTATAGAACCAATATCCTACATGAAACGGTTTAGAATAAAGATAAGTATTCCGGCGACCGCCTTAAGACTTGAACTATGAATGGAATACAAAAAGATGTATGAAATCGATCCGCAACCAAACAAAGTCATATTAAAAACGACTTGGATTACTGACATTGTTCAAGTTCAATGGGCAATGGAAGTTCACTTTTCTAGAAGAAGCAAATAGAGAACTCACCTAGACCATAATCTGACTCATAATGGTGGAATCCAACATTCTGTTCATATTCCTAGTAAAAAGTAACATCTATAAAATGTCAAAAGTCACCTAACGTAATGGAGCCATGCAGAAATCAGTATACTAGCTACTATAGAATTTATAGAGATCTATTTTGTGCAAAGAACATCGAGAAGTTGATAAAGAAGAAATAATATACATATTATATGTGTAGAAATATAGGTATTTTAGTTTATTTTTTAAGAAATTCTTTATACTTAATGAGACTCTTTTTCAAACTTCAACTATCACAGCATCTGATCATCACGATGATCTTAATCATGATCTTTAACGTCATAAAAAAACTTTAAGTGAGATCATCAAACAATTCATTTTTATTAAGGAGAACATATTCTTATTGTGATGTAAGTATTCAGAACATAGATCTGTGATTATTTTTTAAATACAAATTAAATCTATTAATTAGAAAGATGTACACATAAAATCAATTCAATCAACAAAAAGATATTAATCAAAATCAATCAACTACAATTTTTTTGGATAAAATTGATTTTATATGTTTATCTTTATAATTAATACATTTAATTTATATTTAATTATAAGTCATTTTTAATCAGGTATTCGGAGTCTAAATTAAAAACACTTCGAAATATAATTTAATTATAAAAAGTTCTGGATTGAAGATTGATAATAAATAAATAAATATTACAATAAATGTAATAATATAATAATAAATGTATAATTACAACTTCACAATAAGAATGTGTTCTCCTAATAATAAAGTTGTATCAATGTGTCCAAAATTTAATAAAAATGAATTGATAATTCTGGCGTCTGCTATCAGTTTACTCAAAGGTATTTGAGATTCTGTAAAAATAAGGTAGATGGCCCTTTCAAATAATGGAACGATTAAATGTATTAATATCAAAAAGGTAACATATAGGTTCGAAAATTGTCGCTAAAAATATTGTCACTGTAGCATAGTTGGATAATGCACCTTCCCCGGTTAAGAAAGAGATCCAGGTTCGAATCCCGGTGGCGCAATAACAATATTTTTCGATTAAATTGATTTTATATGTATATCTTTCTAATTAATATATTTAATTCATATTTAAAATAAATATTAATTGTGTAGAAATGAATCGAAACTATATCGATGAAATCATGAATTAAATTAAATATTTAGGACTTATAAAGAATATTTTAATTTGAAACCACTCTCCTTTTATATTTTTTTTTTTAAATTACATATAACTATAACATATAATACTTAATATAATAATATACATATAACTTTAGCCTGCTCGTATGACGAATTGACATCTTTGTTTTCGGTGTTTCTATTTATATCATCGTCGTATAAAGCATACATTTCTAACAATGTTTAGAGTGAGTGTTTACCAAATCTCAATCAAAGAATTAGAAATTTTATGAATTTTATGTCTTTGCTAATAATATTTCATGTGAGAAAAATTTATTGTAAGATCTGCAATCCGCCAGCCGAGTGCATAGAATTTCAGTCGTGGTCTACTGCGAATAATTAAGTCTCACATTAAAAATACAATATACCATAGATATTGCAAGTTTATTTCGTTAGCTATTAGTTTCCGTAAGAATGTGTTGATGTTGACTTCAAGAGAGATGGGAATGATAATGCCAGCACCACTGTTGGTGACTCACATTGATATTCAACAGGGTTTCTTCTTAAATTCTATCATCTTACTTTTTTTTCACGTCTATAAGCATTTAGCGAAAACAGCTTATTATTTTTGAAAGTCGGAACAGTGCATCAGAAACCATCCTTCCAATCCATGTGTGGGACATGACGTCATTCATCATAACGAAATATAACTAACTTACCATCATGCCGTTTTCCCGCAGGGGTAGCATAGAGGATAGAAAGTCACACTCCTCTGACCAGACACACAATTCTCGCCTCATCAATATTCATGCATCTTCTCATACAAGCTCGTCAATTATTGAGGTTTCTAACAGGACCATCTTCCAGTACCTATCTGGTTTACCTGGTCGTGCCAAGTCTTCCGTGGGCGTTCTCTATTTCCGTTGAAATCAACACTCCCGTCATATATCTACCATAACCAAAGGAGATCCTTTATTAAATCTTTTTCACTATGCTTAGATCGGCTTTACATTCTTTCCAAATTTCTTCATTCTATACTCTGTCATAAATATATGAATCTACTACATATACGCCAAAGTAATCTCATTTCAGTGTAAGTACCAGAACTCCATTGTGTACCGCTAGTCTTGCCTCGGTTGACAAGTTTCCATTCAAGGCGCCGTTCACTGGGTTCCCTGTTGTCACTTTTTATTATATTTTTACTTTATGGACATATACAGAATACCTACATTCTTCCAATATCTATAATTCACGATAAATGGTAAATGTTATTAATATTTATAATTTACAGTGGGATATTTTTAAACATAATATTTAAATTAAACATGTTTGTATAATTTCACTATATATTAGGACTAACAGATCTCACGGGACGAGGAACAACCTCCGAAATCATGATCACAATAGGTGATTGTTTTCCATCTAAACCAAACAGTTAGTATTGTGTATATCATTTATTGTTTATTTTTTTTGATACTTATATATTATACATGGTAAATCTTAATTATCCGTGTTCACAATATGCATTCTCTATTATAATTAATCAATTTCATGCATGTCCTTTATTTCATCTAAATACATTTCTATTCTAGCAATATTTGAATATAATCAAGAACACATAATTAATGATTTTTTACCTATAAAGGCAATGTTATTAAATAAATATCAAATATCTCATAGAGACGAAGCTATTTTTATTATATTTAATGAAAAATTAAACATTTTACAGATAAAGAATATTGCTTTAAATAATTTTCAACAAAATCAGATTCTCATTGAGTTGACATATAATATATGCTGTTTCAAAGAAAAATTAAATATTATATATGGTGTAGTGGTACTCGAAGCCAGTCCATGTAATACCATGATAAATATGGAGATGGAGGGGTGAGAATCGGTGAACGTTATATATATAAAGTGCTCGTTTAAGCCAGCCGAAGACAGGTCGTAAGTCTTGTAATCACCACATACTCCTATATATTTTTCATTAAATATAATAAAAATTGCTTCATCTCTATGAGATATTTAATACTTATTTAATAACATTTCTATTATTTTGATGACAGAAATTAATCGTAACCTCGGCAACCAAACAAATGCACGATAATCCAATTCCGATAATCCATAAAACAAACTGGCCATAAAATTTATTTTTTATTTCTATTGTATTTGTATTATCCGAAACAATTGTATGGCCGTTAAAATATACAGAATAATTACTACGGGAGTACTCAGTCCATTTTTTGGTTAATCCGAATTCATGAAATAGATATATATACTTGTTTATATAGTTCAAGTAGGGTGTACCTTTCTGGAAAGCGAAAGCATGGGATGAGGGGAAAATGTCATCCTGTGTGATGCGAAGATTAAGCATATCTGCATGGTTTATAATTCTATTTTTTCTGCATTTTTTGTTTAGTGTCCAATAAATTCCATCTTGTTCATATATTACGACCTTTTTATTTCCAATAGTTTCTTTTAAGTTTACACAGATGTCGGGACTGAACGACACCCTGCGGGAGAGTTCTTGAAGTGTTTTATCAGATGAACTGTTTAACATGTTTTCAATAACACCTGGCTGAAAACAAAAATATGCTTCATTTTATTTTATTTATATGTATTTAGACACATATAATCATTAATTGTTCAGCTACAAAAAGAAAAACACTTTGTTACATGTAATTTACACAGATTTTAAAATACATTGCCCAACAAGGCAAGCCTGTTTTAAGGCAAATAGCAAGCAAAAACACATTTCACAAAACCAACTCATTGAAAGAAAATAGAACACAATCAAATAGAATACGAAGTATACAACCCAAGTAAACGTGAAATTATATAAAATGAAAGAACAAAATACCAATGTACAATAAAATATGTAAAAGAATGTAAGCACATGAAACGTAATATATGTGATGTTACAATTCAAATTACTTCATATTACTTCTTTCCACTTTTGTCTGTCCCATAATATTATATAACACTGTTAGATATTTTTTTCCGATTTAACCTACTTAGCGGCTTGTTTTTTTTAATATATGTCACATTAATATTCTTATTTTTTTCAAACTAAGCTAAGACACTAACTTGTTGTCTCCCGGCTCAAACCCAAGACCAAATCACTACCCAAATATTTTACTTAATATTTAAATAAATAAAACTAGGAAAAAAATTATGAGTAGATAGTACGCAAAATTACTGATTGCAAAAATATCCATGAAAAACTATGCAGCACATGTAGCCAAAAATATCGAAGTAGTGTTTATTTAAAAAAATATATTAGCAATATTTGAATATATCCAAGAACACACAATTACTGGATTTTTACTTACAAAGGCACTGTTATTAAACAAATATCAGATATCTTATAGAGACAAACCTATTTTTTTTAAATTTAATGAAAAATACATGGATACTTTGATGTATTTCCTATTAAATATAATAAAAAATAGCTTTGTCTTTATGAGATATCTGATATTTGTGTAAATATATAAGGTTTAAAAATACATTATCTAACTAACGCAACTTATAAATAATAAATACTGTAGTATACCAGTTTCTAAATTATTTCACATAATCAATGCACAAAATATGTTTTTAAATTACATTTTTATTAATCTTTTCACTCACTTTAACTGACGTGAGACTATACCCATCCTTGACGAGTTGATCAAGGCTCAGCAATTTGTCGTGAGGAGGTTTAGTTATGAAGGATGAGAGCTTCGCCTTGTACAATGTGCTGATGTTTATTGAGCACAGCAACCAGAGAAATAGAACACGTCCTCCAAATGACTTAAAGTTGATGTGGTTCGATTGCTCTATTAAAACAACTCCCACGACCTGAGAAAAACACCAAGTCTTGACAAACACCATTAATCCAATTCATTAATACAATCAAATTTCATTAAGGAGAAAACATTCTTATTGTGAAGTTGTAATTATTCAGGTATGTTATGTTTTAAATACGAATTTAATGTATTAATTATAAATATATACATATAAAATCAATTTTGTCGAAAAATATTGTTTTTATTTGGCAGTGTACTTCCCCGGATTGGAAATAGAGATCCAGGTTCGAATTCCGGTAGCGCATAAACAATATTTTTCGATAAAATTGATTTTATATAAATATATTTATAATTAATACATTAAATTAGTATTTAATCAAATTTCAGTTTATTTAGATCAATTTGAAGCAAGCATCAGTTCGCATATTTTATAATGAAATACAAAAACTTACAAACCAATGTCAGAGATATTTATTAAATTATTACAAAGATCTAATCTGACTTACCCAAAATATTTTACTGATCGATTTAGTTTTTTTTTCAGACGAAATTTTATTTGAAAGGTACACAATACCAGCCTGAACAATCAGCGTACCCACAACCAGAATCCAGGTATACGCAGAGAAAACATAAATTAACATCAAACCTAAAAATATAACACAGCTTTAGAATACTTTTCAAATATGCAAAAGATTCGTGAAAGAAGTTAATTAAGCTAAGAGGTAGTAGTATTAAATAATTTAAACCTTAATATCATAATTATTAAATTGTATGAGACTATGCTTGCCTCGACATGATACATAATTTGTTAAAGAAATATTCACTATATTTGTCCAGTTTTAGAAATCTACGATAAATATTTACCGCACTGTGTAGACATGAAAACAACCTAGATATCAAAATGGTAACAATTTTGATGAAATGTCATAACATAGAAAATTCGTACTTTGACATAAATTGTACATACTTGAATTTCTGCGAAATAAATCGAAAATCGAGTACATCTCCTATAACAATTATTATTTTAATATATTATTCAGATTTTTCTATCGTAATATTCTGACAGATAAATATTTAATTTCACTTTGTTTCATAAAATATATATTTACGTACCGCTTATTTCAATGTTCTAACTGTACACGCCTGGTGTTTACCAGTGGAGTAGAATTTTTCCAGAAATAATTAATTTTACTTTTTTTTGGTGTAAACAGCTAATATTTATGTACGTATATCTTGATTATAGTCATTCGCTGTTTGAACAAATAATCTAAGCCTCGACGTAAGTAAAAATGTAAGAGTAAAATGAATTTTGGACATGATATCATGGTCAGAAAAGTCATATCTTCTAAATATTATTTAATACATAAATTTAATTAATTCATTTGAAAGATATACAGGGAAAATATACTAATCAGAAAAATATTTTAGGTGCCGCCGATATAAAAATATATTTTTAGTAATTCTTAGATTACTTATTGGGTTATAACATTTGTACACTCATCCTTTTATATAGTGTTTTTAAAATCATTTATTTGTTAATTCAAAAATAAATTTTATCAAATCTCTATATGTCATTTTCATCGGTGGCTATCTTTTATCTTTCTGGTAAATGAAAGATTCGTCTCTTTTTTATTTATTTATTTATTAACGCCGTTATTTACAAAGTTGGTTAGGTATAAAAAAAAAAACAAAAACATGAGCAGCTACACAAGTAGCATGTACATGGACAATATATATATAAAAATAGAAATTGATAGAAAATATACATATAAATAGAATTTGATAGAATATACATGTCGAAACACCAACTCCCAAATGATTCTCATTGTTTACACAACATAGAATATAAGACATCGGGCTGGTGGATCTCGATGGCCAGGCAATATTCAAAAATACTAGTAAACTATGTTCGATATTTGTGCCTGGAAATTGACGCGGTCCTGCAGTCACTGATCGCGCTGCCGGGCACCGGCCGGTTTGCCCAGAAACGAGACCACAGGCGATAGCTTCCAAAAATTCGTGGGCACACTCTGATCCCCTCACGGAGTCTTCCGTACAAACAAAAATATTGAATCCTCCACTTACATGATATGATGACATTCTGGAATCAAACACAACAATTAAACTTCATGCAGGGTTCTTGACCCCATATAAACAATATTTCATACTATAACATTCACTTCAATACAAGATTATATATTTTATTAGTTACATGACACGTAATCAAACGAAGATTTACATCAAGATACCATCTAACATGTTGAAAATAATTCTAGAATTTGTCTTTGGCCAAAACACGGACCTTCATAAGATTTCAGAAATTTCACGACCATCTGTTCACATTCATGTTCCATTTTTTTTTTTACCTAGAAATTCCTTTTTTTTCGTTTCAGCCCCATTATAAAATAACATCAACAAAAATTTAATTAGCTATAACCCTAATTTACACTATAACTTAATGGATGACATCATTTACTCCTGTCAAAACACAACATGTTTATCCTATCCCACATCTCAATTTATAATAATTATTAGGTTAGTTGGTTGAAATATTCAGCAATAAATTAATGTTCATATTCACTAGTGAATAACATGTTCAGAATACTTGAACAGGCCTTTTTTCCCATTCTCACATAAAATCTGAGCAAACCGCTCGCATTCCTGGGTATTTCCCCCAAGACAAATGATCCTATGTGCTTTCACACTGAAAGCAACACAAGGTGAAATTGCTGTGATATGTGATATCACATCCACAGCCAGTCCACACTGCAACCCTCGCGTGGACTGATACTCGTACTCAATAGCACGAGATGAGATTAGAAAAGAATATAGCAAAACAATACATCATCATACCTATTCACTAGTTACAGAAACTCATTCCATTATCATCCGAGCTAAGATCACCAGTGACTCACTCGTAAATTCTAATTCCAATGAGCTGTAAATAAAAAGAAAAGAAAATATTCCTGCATTTTGACAAACTGAGACTTTCAACCAATCAAAAAAAAATACAGAATATGCTGACCAAGTTTCTTCTTCTTATAGAATCATCTAGCTACTATGAATGCTCCACTAACTACCAACATTCCTAACCCTTTAAAATATCTTTTATATGAAAATTTCCCACCTGCACTCCTTCCATAATTATAATCAATAGCAAGATCAAAGAGAAAAAAAAATTCAAAACGTTACCCAAAGTGGAGGTAGCTTCCAATTTAACAATTTTTAATATACAATCACCTTCTGCATTTAAATTCATATCTACAGAACAGTTGATGCAACCGCAGAAGACTCCAGTGATTGTTTTTTGTGTTTTCTTTCCTCTTCACTGTTTGACAGTCACTGAAATGTAAGTTTTGAAAAAAAATTATATAGCTTTTGTCTAAATTCATTCATCTAAATTTACTTTACAACAATTTGACCACCAGATGTCTTCGTTCTTCATGAGCAATCCACCGTCTTCGTTTAGTCTTGAGGTTCCGAGGCACCCGTAAAATACTTGCGTCTCCTTACTTGTTAAAACGTCAAGAAGGGTGGGTCGTCAGCTTCCTTTTGAAGTCACAAAGAATCCTTAAGTCGTTTTTTGTTGTAAAATAAGTCGAATTGAGAATAAAATAAGCAGAGGAGACCAAATCGTATCCCCGTTCTGCTTTGTTCGTGAGTAATCCTTCGCGAAGAAATAGTATTGTCATCTAGATAACATCTCTCTGCCGTCATGTGAGGAAGGGATGCTTCACATCCTGCAAACATACAAGTGAAATAGCAAACAAAAATTCTCACTAACATGGTGCAGGAACAGATGCCCAATATATTTAATCATTCTCACCTTTCCTTAATTCAATATGAAATCATATCTTCATGATTATAGTATCGAGAGTCGCTCCTTCGCGCTCGCAAGTTGTCAAAAAACAAAATACCACAGAGAAATTTTCCTTACGCGGTGCAGTGTTGCAATTTGATAAAATGTCAACTCCCATCACATCTCATGCGCGATAGGTACCAGATATAACGTTATAATATATAAAAATAGAAATTGATAAAATATACAAATATAGCTTTAAAAAAAATAATTTAAAAGTAAGCAAAACAAACAATAAACATTTAGGTTTGACACAGAATAGCTGAGTATCAAAATCAATTGTATTTTTGACTCAGAACAGTATTAAGAACATCACACTTATATTTAAACTTTAAATATCGGAAGCCTGTGAAGTCTTGCAGAATTTCTAGAATTTGTTAGCATAAAAATTATTGTAACTTTATACTAATAAGAGCACTAAATGCATTAAAACATCCAAGAAAAGTTGCCGGATATAGAAGGACGGAGAAATTTCGAATGAGAAAATCGTAAAATAATTACAGCGTAATGTTGAATCGTTTACAGTATGTAAAAAAAAATTCACAAGATTTTAACGCGTTTTTGCATTTTAATAAGAGAAATAGTAGAATACCTACGAATTTAATTGTTTTCTTATATTATTAGATGTATCTAGAAGAAAATGTAAAAAGAACGCTTAAATATCTTATTTAAGTGACATAATATTTTTTCAATATTTGCAAAATTATTTTTTGGCCTCATTTTACATTAATAATTATACAAAATACTTTTTATAAACCACTATTTATTCATTATTCTACATGTTTCAATACTTATGGTATCATCTTCAGAAAACAATGTATACTGAAATTAAAAAATACAAACATAGATAAAAACAAAAATATAAAATACTGAATAAGTAAGAACTAATATGAAAACAAATTTTAAAGGTGACTTGGTTATTAACACTATTAACACTTTTTCTTATTTCAAATTTATCTAACTGTAAACTTCTAGTATTTGTGTGTATAATTTCTAAACCCTTATTAATAATTATTATTTTATTTTATTATTTACCTTGCTTGTATTTTTTAATTTCAGTATACATTGTTTCCTGAAGATGATACCATAGGTATCGAAACATGCAGAATAATTAATAAATAGTGATTTAAACATAGTATTTTGTATAATTATTGACATAATATTTGTTTGCGTTAAGTTGATAACAGGTCTATAAAGTGATATACACCACATAGCGGAAAAAACGGAAAGAATATGTGTTACAACCCAATATATAATAACATTTTTTTAAACACGAACCTTCTTGAAAAAATGCAATTTTTACACCGTAAACTACTTTATATGGGTCTACACTGACGTAGTCACTAAAGTCTACTTTATTCATTCTATTCTCGGTAACAGTGATGCTACCAATAGCCCAGTCTGCCCACCCTTGATTGACGCTGTTCACCAAAGTCTCGTATGGCCCATTAACATTATTTTGAAACTGGACCAACTGGAAATTTATATACAGTCTTTTCTTCATCTCGGCAAGTATTTTCCCTTCCAAACGTAACAAATCTTCGCACTCCACAATTGTTTCAGGTGTTTGGATGAATGTGATTTTTGGGTTTTTACATTCGAAATTCAAATCTTTAAGATAAACCGCAACTTTAAACGTGTGTCGGTGAAAATCCCATTTTTTATTATCAATCATTTTAGACACTTCAGAGCTCAAATCAATTTCGGACATTTCCATTCCAAGTTGTAAAAACATTTCGTATTTTATGGTCAATTTTTTAGCTAGCGTGTGACAGAAATAACAAACTTCGTACAGTCGCACAAAATTATCAGCAAATTCAATGACTATCGTCTTAAACACTTTTTTCATAAATGAATAGTTTACGAGAAAGTCCAAATCTATGGCATTACTTTCTTCATCGAAAGCTGTTCTACATGATCCATAATGTTTTTGACACACTAAAATAATGACATCAGAGGGCTTTAAACCTTCTCTCATTTGGAGGTCAAACATTAAAGGGTTTTCCATACTTATAAAATGTATGGAATTACGTCGATTGATGTATTGCATTGAAGTAGTCAATTTAAAACTCTCGTAATTAAGGATTATTCCAACTGGCGTGTAAACTGACCTGTTTACATGAGTCTCTGTTTTTTGATCTAAGACATATTTTTCTACATTCACGATTCTCTCATAATTAGCTTTCAACATAACATTATCGATAAAATTTGCAGTTAGAGAATCAAAATGAACTATGAAATCACTGAAAAGTGCTTCGTTTCTGAATATTTCACTAATGACATCTTCGAAAATTTTATTTTGAATTTTATCATCGAATTCGAGATTTTTTAAAACCTTGATGGGGATTTCATTTTCCGAAATATCTCTTTTATTTTTCATCATTGCGTAACACATTTCTGCGAAAAAAAGATTCAATAAAAATATTGTACTTGCTATTGTTAAACTAGACATCATCTGTGATCGTTGCTATGTGCGATGGCCTCAATAATATATCAATAAAAATAATATCAAGTCTACTTTTAATACTAAGAAATGATGACATCAAATTACTAAAGATATATGCAATTTCTTAAATTGTTTATAATATTCTTTGAACCGGCTATTTAATATATTATTGAAACGATTAATTCGGAAACCGTTAATGTGTTCCTTTCACACAACTGATTCAAGTCCTACTATTCATTTTTTTTGTAACGTTTACATGATCGGCTAAAATAAATAACTCGAAATTTAATGGATATTTTGTAACAAAGTAAAGTGACAGAATTTTGATTAATTTCAAAACAAATGTTTACCGATCTGCCTATCAAATAATTGATTTTTTTGGATATTTTTTATATTTATTTACCTAACTGTCAAAGTATATTGATTAATATAATAGTTTTTTGCGTAGAATATTCTTTATTAGCGCCATATTTAATCGATGTTAAAAATATTAACTAAAATAATGAAATTCAATTACACAATCAATATTACTAATGCACTTCAGCTAAAAATCTGGCGGCACGGCAGCAATAGATCAGAATCTAACGATAACTTCGTTTGTTTTTCCGATCACTTATTAAATAACGTTTTGGTGTGAAACATTCTAGAGCGTACCAGATAGAATAAAAAAATCATCGAAAACCTATAAATGAAACGAATTCTTGTTATATTTGACCTTAATTCCTATATAAATTATTAAAATCACACAATCAAAACGTAATTTAATATTTCTACTCTATTAAGACAACAAAATTTGTATCAACATACCTCCTTTGCCAAAAATTGTAATATAATATTCAAAAATTTTATAATTTAATTTCTTCATTCTGCCTGTATCGTTTTTATATTTAAAAATACAAGAAGAATTTAAAATAAATATATATATTAAATGTTTTATTATAACAACAAGTAATATCGCTTCAAATAAATAAGTATTATAAAAACGGACGTGTTATTTTAGAAATTTGAGTTTGAATAAATCAAATTTAAATATTTATTTTTTAATTTAATTAAGATAACTGATGAGTTATCTTAATTAATTAATTTCGATTATCAAAGTATATACCTAATATAATAAAAATATTCTGAAATATCATGTAACCGAATTGTTGTTACCATTTTACTATTATGAAATATTATATGGGGAGGACGCAACCTACAGGAATCTCCTGCATTTCCTGGTATTGTAACTAAGTGCTACGCGCCTCACCAACCATCATGAAGCTTTCTAGCCTTCCTTCATCGCATGGAGGGAGGCCAACTACAAAAATATTGTCAGATTATCAGACCAAACTCTTATTTTATTATTCAATAAGAATCAAATCCAATCTGTTCGTAGAAATTTTATTAACGTATGTTTATTTGTACAATTTTAATTTGATGTTGATATGTCTGTATTGTTAACATTTCAATAAATTAAAATATTATTTGACTTTTGGGCTGAACTCTACAGTAATATCCATGACCAGAATATATTTTGCTGATTTGCTCGAAATTAATGTTTGAGCTAGAAAAGTTTTTTTTTATTAAAATAATATTTGTAAATGTTGGTCAGCTGATATCAGTGAATAATTTTTAGAAGACATGCGCAAGATCATTTGAAACGTAGTTGAATAAAAAATACATTATTAATGTTGAATTATTTATTACTTTGTTTTTAACCACTTTTATGAGTTAATTTAATACACCAACCGGTTTCGGAAAATACCCTTTTCTTCATCAGGATGTCAAAAGGGTATTTTTCGAAACCGGTTGGTGTATTAAGTTAACTCATAAAAGTGGTCAAAACCAAAGATAATTCATAATAAAATGTAAAACTTGCGTAAAAATGTTTAAAAAATACAATATTTTACAGTTATTAAATTTTGGTTGAATAGCGATTAAACGTGTATTGTTGAATACAACTATTATATTATAATTGCAGACGCCTGACATTAACTTAAACTTAATAGACTAAAGGTAATAAAAAATCACATAGTATAATAAGATATTTTGGAAATGACCTTCAATAATATTATACGTATGGACGAGTATATTTGGTATGAAATATGCGACGTATTGATATCTTTTATCATCTTTTTTTTATACATATATAAGAAAGAAGAATTTTATCTTGATAATTATTGATGGGCAATGAGTCGTACTAATCTGTTTGCAAGACTACGTTCCAGTGTAAGGTAATTTATTAATATATCAACGACACTAAAACATTAGGTATTATTGTTTGAATACTAAGTGAAATCCCGTCAATAACGACAGGAAAAAAAATGTATTTTCAAACTTAATGTCATGTATCATGATGTAGCGATTGTATGACGCGCGCATGTTGGCAAGATGACAGCGTGAAAGAGATAAAAGAGCGTCGCGCTCTCTCTTTCCTGAATCGTAGATCAGAACACATCTCTTATATTGTATTAATACCTGTATGCTCTGTAATAAACTGTATTGTTATACATCGAGTTCTTGAATACCTGAATTTCCGCATACAGGGAGACACTATTGTTTGCAGCCGTATAACACTTACACAATAGTAGATCGATACTTACCTTTTAGTATTGATGTAAATTACTATTGTAAACATGAGAAGTGGGCCCCTACCTAAGTTAGAATGATCACAACTCCGTTTATTAATTTATTTTTAAAAATGTGACGATATAGAGACCAATATTCGGATTATTATTTCATTTATTTATTAAATACAGAATGACACAAATGTCACTTACCCATTTATAATTTTTTTGACACTGATATTTTTAAATTTTTATTACAGTTTTTATAAATCTGTTCCTTGAACATTTATTGTGGATAAATTCACAACAAAGCAACGCGAAACCATCATTAAATTTTATTTCAATAATCAGTGTTTCATTGGTCTAACGCAGAGAGCATACATGCGTTATTATTCCATGTCAGGAATCCACCCACAAACCAGAAATACTGTCACTGAAAGCAATATTTTTATATTTAGTCTAGTGATGAAGTACCTGATGATTATAGAATTTCTTCAATATTAGCAAAATTACTTTGTGGCCACATATTATATAAATAATATTCGATACCTATGGTATCTTCGTCAGGAAACAATGTATACTGAAATTAAAAACACAAGTATATATAAAAACAAAACTATAAAGTGGTGCATAACTAATATTAAAATAAATTTAAAAGGTGACTATTTGCATAAATGATTTGGATATTTATAATATTTAGCTCGCTATTAACATTTCTATATATAATTTTTAAACCCTTGTTAATGTCAAAATAATGGTTTGTTTCCAAAAGTTTATTAGAGAATAAATAATAGTTATTGCTATTTAGGCATCTCAAGTGTTCCTTAATTCTAATATCAAAATTTCTGCACGTTTTACCTATTTATTTGTATAATTGCAATCATTGCAAATTAATTTCTAAACCCCTCGATTTTTTTTTAAATATCGTCCTTAATCTTTTTTATTTAATATATAATTCTTTAATTTGTTATTAGTGTAAAAAGCTGGTTGTATAGAATTAGGAATATTTTTTATGATTGATCACAATTTTTCTACACCGCTTCCCACTCTCAACATGTTGAATAATCAACAAATAATGGTTTAATCAAAGTATTTTGTCTTAATTTTTATAGATTATAGAATTATTTTATTCGAAATATCCAAGCATTTGGCTTTTTCTTCTTCTTTACTTAGGCAATACACCCTATGGATTTGATTCACACTGCACGTCAATATTAAAAATATGACGTACAAACGGGCAGAATTATATTTATGTAAAATTTTTTGATACATTTTATATAATACGTTGTATTTGTGGTTTATAAATAAATAAAACTGATTAAAATCATCGCCAATTAATTAAAAAGTTTAATATGTCCATACATTAATATCAACGGTGTAACCGCTGTGGATGCGGTGTGGAAAAGGGATTCGGATGTGAGATTAAACCCAGAAGGGACACCATTACTGTCCACCGGAGAATGGGTTTTCCGCGGCCGCTAAGGACACGGGGAAGTCACATTACTAACCGGCGAAACCTTCTAGTTCATCCATAAATGTGGGTTTTACAAATTACACATACTATGAAATAATCTATCATTATTCGATAACGTTAATATTTTTAACGTATTATTTAATTTTCAAAATATACTTTTAAATATATCGCATTTAAATTGAATTATAGCTATTGTTGGGAAACAGGGCAGTCAAAGAAATTTAAATATTCTTAATAATAAAAATGAATTATCAATAGTGTCTCCCTCTAGGATTTTACTCAAAGGTGTTTGAGATTCCGTAAATATAAACAAGATAGCTTTCAAATAATGGAACGACAGATGAATCAATTTGAAAGTGCAACATATAAGTTCGAAAATTTGTTAACTTACTATGTTGGTGTAGCATAATCGATTAATGCATTTCCCTGGATAGAAAAAGATCCAGGTTTGAATCCCGGTAGCAACAATTATATTTTTTCAATAAATTGATTTTATGTGTATTGTTTACGCACCATGTTACTTCGATTGGCACCACTGGGTTTCCTGGTTTATAATAATGTACACGTGTGTGTGTAAGTATTGCCACCCTTTTTTCGGAAAGCTAAGAAGACGGAAAATAACAGGCGTCATTCTTATTACATCCCGTGCTTCGACCAGCCAGCGGTCCAAATAAACCATCAGCGCGCGCTTCGGTCGGTCGAAATCTAAAAAAGACAACCCAGCTAAAAAAACAACAACGTCGGACCAGAAAGACAGCAAAATTAAAAAGGTTAGTGCAGTTCATATATCATATGTGTGCTTATTGTTAATCGGAAACCTGGGAACCAGCTATCGAAGGCATTTACATAAACATGTATATCTTTCTAATTAATACATTTAATTTGTATTAAAATATTCATCATCATCAGAATCAGAATCTTCTGTGTAGTGTTCTCAGCTATTCGATAGTGTTTTAATTATCAGGACTAATGCATCAATGACGCAAAAATTTTCTAACTTCTTTGCTGTAAATTTGCTTTAAAACTTCGAGAACCTTGAAAAGAGGATGTTCCACAAAGCGACCGAAACGAAGATGAATGAACAGTGTGATACCAGCCTGCAAGAGGTGAAAAAATGTCCAAGAAATAGTAGAAAAAGTGGACCACAAAAATAATATGCAGTGTATACGGCACTCGACAGTGAATATATTGAACCCTTCTTGTGTTTTATCTGATACCTCATACGAAGGCCGACACTTTATAAAAAAAATATTATTAATGCATTGTAATATAGTAGCAGGTCAAACATTAACTGATTGAATAAAAAATCTTTTTATAATTAATGTACTCAAGGTTCAACCCTAACACTTCTACTAAGCTCGTTATCATAATCCAATAAATCCAAATCTAAGAAAACGTCAAAAATTTGTTAGAAGCTGATTAAAGAAAATTAAAATCATAACTTCTATAAAGATCGAAAGTAAGTTTAGATTGTCTTAGCTGAAGTGCGGATATTGGAAGTGAACAGTGCTTCAATCTTGATCCAAAAGAAATATGAAATAATTTAATGTTTGCAAGAGTAATTTTTCTACCTACACTACAACCGTCAACCAATATATGTTAAAATATCGTTATAATTTATAACATTTTATAACAGTTTGTGGAAATCTATCAATCAATAACACCATCGATAGCCCCTGAACGCAACCTGCATATTGCTGGGTATAAAACACGTTTGGTACCGACACCAACAGATAAAAATAATACGCACCGGCCCGTACGCACCACTTCTCTAACGGCCGTCTTCCAGAGTAGATACGTTGTAGACATCTTATTGTACGAGTATGTACATCTGTCTGTAATCGTGCTCAAGTCTCAATAAACACGTGACAACTGTAAGTAACCTTTTTAATTCCACCTGATCTGGCTACATACATACACAAATCTACACACGCACAGCATTATTACGTCAAACGAACATGTGAGAGAATGGGTGAAATACGTAATACATTTACTCTGATCCATCATTTTGACATAATACACTCATAAGCATCGTAACCAAAACCCCAAAGTGGTAACACGCAACTATTTCTCATAAGATTAACACTGCTTATAGGTCGATTTTTTGGTTATGGCACTTCAAAAGTGTATTGTGTACCGATTATTATTATTATTATTAAGATGTGATTAATATTATTTTATTCACTATCCATAAAATAAATGGATATTAAACAAATCTTATGGATAGAGAATGACATAATATTAATCACATTTTAATGAAAATAATTGGCATATAACAAATTCTTGAAGTGCCATAACCAAAAAATCGACCTGTAATATACACATCTGGACAAATTAGACAATCTCTGAGTGTTGTGACTACCCACGTTAAATACTACTAACCTACTATTTTAGATCCTTCATTCATGACGTTTAGCAGCCAAATCCATGCCTGTACTTTACTAGAACGTTTTTAATTCGCCGAGATACTTCAAGATAATTCAATCGTCGATGTGAAGAACACAAATAGATATTTCAAAAAACTGATATTTTTCGGTATTGACCAATACTTAAGTATGCTTTATTTTAAATCAAGATAAAAAAATTATTTATGCAATATTTTTCAGCCGTAATTTTATGAATATAATGTATTGTTCTTTTAATTAACCTATAATATATTGCTATTAAATATGTAAACTCCACCAACGGAAATTAAACCTTATCAACTAATTGATCTGTTTTCAGAATACGCTACAGGATATCGCAAGTAAAGCCGACAGTTTTCCTTTGTAGTATGTACTGATAATAATATTATATAAGATATAATAACCATAAAAGTCAGGAATAGCGACCGATAATCGGACAATAATAATAATAATTGTCTTCAAGTTCCTAAACCCCACGTTTGAGTACCCAACAATATTATAATTAACTATAACAGTTTGGAGCGTAGATATGTGCTGAAAATTGTATTATTCATCAGACGAACAAATATTTATATTTTTAGTCATTTTTAGAAGGATGAGACATGTTGGATGGACAAAAAAATAAATACATATATCGTGTATTTATTTTTAATAATAATTTAATTTAATTTAATAATAATAATTTAATGCATAAAGAATAAGAAAGTTAAACAATTTTAATACGACAGTTATAACAGTCAGACACGGTATTCGCCATTTAGAAATACAGTATGTCCCAAAAACCATTTTGGTTCATCCGCTGCACCAACGCAACGAGCGGCAGAAGGATGGGAGGTATGCCGATCGCTAACCGCGTCTTTGGGAATTCAATCGCTATGGAGCGTGTCCTTATTAGTTTGTGAAATTTTCTCTGGAAAATTGATATCCCGACGAGGCGAGATAAACTGGCCTCCACGTAGCCCCGACTTGATACCAATGGACTTTTTTTATGGGGCTACTTTAAACCAAAGGTATACAGTAACAATCCTCCCTCTCTAGACCAATTAAAAGAAAAATTCTAAGAAGAAATGGCAGCGATCACGGAGAATACGTACAGAGACGCTCTCAGACATTTTGCCTCCAGTTTAGAAGAGTGCCAGCGAAATAACGGATCACATTTAGAAATCATAATTTTTTAAAAATTAATTCCCAGGGACCGTATATAAATCCAAAATAAATATTTTTTTATTAAACCTATCCATTATTTTATTACATAATTTTTATTATGAAAAAGACTACTTTTCAATACTACATCGTACATGGAAAAAATTTTATGAAGTCAAAGTCATCAAAATGTACCTCACAGGTAAAGAATAGCTGATTATTAGGTCTTATTTGTTGTCTTAAAACATATTTTTCAATGCTAAAACTATAATTTATCATCATGAAAAGGGACGTGGTCTCCCGCAGAACAACTTAAATTAACCAATTAATGCAGACAAATTCCCGATTAGACATATTCTTAAGATGATTTAAATACATAATGTACTGTTCCGGCGGTGACACGTATCCTTCACGTTCCATTTTTAAGGGCGACTGCCATTGTGCCGTATCATTCTGATGGTACTGGTGCTTGTCGTGGACGCGAATAAAAACATTATGGCAAATATGATACCCAACGTTAAATCAAAAAATATTTTTTAATTTTTTTAAATTAAGTCATTAATTTTACTTTGAAATATTAATAAACACTTGATTAACTTTTAAATTATAGCCCACTTTGATACAGGACCATTCTAGTGATGGGGTATTATTATTAATTGCTGTTATTTTTTTAAATTATGAATCGTTAAAACGTAAATCAATTTTATAAAATTAAATGATCCATTATATTAGCCTACATAGTACATGGATGGCTAGAAATAGAGCTACAACTATCCAAATGTAGGTACCATTTAAGTACTAGTAAAATACAGCCAAGAATCACCCTGGGTTGTAACGCTTCTGACGATGATTACTTTATCTTCCTGTTTATTAAAATAAAACCTTGATTTAAATTTAAATGCGAAGCTTGACCTTTACTTAAGGTTGAACAACCCTCTCATAATAAATAGCCACCATTACCAAAAACTAGATTTATTTTTAATTATTTTCATAATTTTCGTATTTAATTAGAAGTATTTGTTCTTTTTAAATATGTAGAGTACCTTTCTTTTACATTTTTTAAAAACGTGTTTACTATATACCTAAAGGAATTTAAATTCCTGAATAATTCGTGAGAAGTGTTATTTTTAAATTACTTGTATAATTTTGTTTAGATTTTTTCAAGTATAATAAGATTAGTTCAATATCACAGACCGTATCATCAAATATTTTTTTTATTGTTCGTTTTTTGATATTTAAACAGATTCTAATAAAAACATTATTTTCACATAAAGTTTCTAGGCTATGTACATTTTAAATATGAATTAAATATATTCATTAGAAAGATATACATATAAAATCAATTTTATCGAAAAATATTGTTGTTGCGCCATCGGGATTCGAACCTGGATCTCTTTCCTGACCGGGGAAGGTGCATTATACAACTATGCTACAGCGACAATATTTTTAGCGACAATTTTCGAACCTATATGTTACCTTTGTGATATTAATACATTTAATCGTTCCATTATTTGAAAGAACCATCTACCTTATTTTTACAAAATCTCAAATACCTTTGAGTAAACTGATAGCAGACGCCAGAATTATCAATTCATTTTTATTAAATTTAGGTTACGAAAGAGATCCAGGTTCGAATCCCGGTGGCGCAACAACACTATTTTTCGATAAAATTGATTTTATATGTATATCTTTCTAATTCATATTTAAAATATCACAGACCTATGTTCTGAATAATTACAACTTCACAATAAGAATGTGTTCTCATAATATGTACATTTTATTATCTTTATTCAAATTTTGAAATAACCTTATTAATAAAAACACATTGCAGAAATTGTTTACTTAAAATTATGTGCTTCAGTAAAAAACCATACATATTTAACGTCGCTCAATAATGTACGAACATTAAATTTGTTTGACGTTCCATACTACCTCCTCTTTTTCCTATAATATCAACGGATCCAGTTACTTTCAGCTGCTATTTGGCCTCTTAAAACAGAGAATGCAAGTTTGATCAAATGTGTAATAAAGCCAGAACATTTTCACGTTGTGACTTCATCACGATGGGATTAAGAAGGCATTTTTGAATATATATGAGAGCTTTGCTATTCATTTGACATGCTGGAAAAGAACTCTTTCGGGCAGACATCGGTGCAGAGCTCGCTAAAGTTTTAATCTGGAATCAATGTTAATTTGATTGCCTAATTGAGAATTGAATCGGCACTAAATTTTATGAATGCTCAAACTTATTTCGACGTTCATCGTGCTCCCGAACTGGGGGATACTTCTTGATATTATTTGTCAAGTCACTGATATTACTTTTTATTGGCAAATTTACTTCCCTGTTTTTAAATCCTTTCTAGTAGTACTTTATAATTAACCCTTATAATCCCTTTCTTTGGAGGGCCAGAGAAGATAACTATTTGACGATTTTAAATTTATTATGAAATCTGATTCACTGCGTTTTCTTCTTTACCATCTGACTTATACTCTTCCTTTTCTTCTCTATCTTTCTTTCGTACCTAAACATATAACTTTTGCGTCATTCGGATATTTTTAATTTTATCAACGAGACATTTTATTTAGTGTTTTTCTATATTTTTACTAAAGTAGCCTTCTGCCAAACTCCCGTGCCATACCAAAAATCAACCAAATTATAATAAATATCATAATAGTACCATTCATAAACTTTGTCTACTATTGTCTTAAACCATAAACTGGAGACAAAATATCCCCCTTTAATAACTACTTTACTTCACTTTATAAAAGTAGCTTTGAGTAATCATCCTCTAACGTCTATATCTTCGCATATTCCTTTTGATAAAATTTATAATTTCTATGAATTAATGCAACACATTTTTTAATTCACATACAAATGATTGTGATGGAACAGCCTCTCTATGAATAAGTCAATTGATCAAGATTCAAATTTATTCTCTCGACCAAGGACACAAATCTGCGCCAGTCATATGTGGAAGGTGCTACGTTGGTACGTATCCCGATACATTAGCTCCGTGATAAATGAAAGGAGTTTAAATACTTATACAAGACGTTGAATATGTCTTAACTTTTTATTTTTTAAGGTAGCTCTTTGCGATGAAAAGTTTTCAACAAAGTCGTCATGAACAACCATACGTAAGAAAGCCAAAAATTATGTGTTTCCACTTATGTCGGTGATTCTTCCACATGTAAGGAAAACGTATGAATACTACATAGTTTTTCTGATATTTGCATTTCAACTTAGAAGGTTGAATATTATATTATTATGCACTTATGGGTTAAACTAGGAGGACACTCGCGGCTCAACACTATACCAGCCAAAACAACATCAACAAATTTTTGTACGCGGTTTTAAAATCTTGTTTTTTGAACAACTTCTCAACATTTTTATATAGTTACCATAATTTCAATAGTGCTGTAAACGTAGTGACCACTTATTGAATCAGGAATGAGTCACTCACTTAAACATTTTTTATTGCATTTTAAATGTATAACAGACTGTATCAAATAAAGTATTTAAAATGAAAAGTGTCTCAAGGAAAAATTACCCTATTACAAATCTATACACATTATAAAAATATTTGCAACATCTTTTAACGCAATTACCTTTTTTAAAAAATTACGTTATAAATATTAAAAAATAAGTTTTTTAGTTAAATGTTTTTTTAATAAATTTTGTTTGAAAGTAATAAAATTCTAGTTTACAAATAAAAGCAAATGAGAGAGAATCACAAAAACAATTGAATTATTCAAAGGTTAAAAAAACTGTAAAAAAAGACAAATTACCGTTCTATTCATTACCCTCTGGGCTCGAATTGTTGAGAGCGATCTTGTATGAAAGTTTTAATGGCAATTGGAGTCGTGTTCGCGACAAAGGAGACATTAAGGGAAGTATATAACTAGTGATCCACTTCCAAAGTAGAGATAAAACTGTTTAATGGTCTTTTAAATAACAAGTAAATGTAGAAATACAGATTTTATATATTATATATAATTTATTATTGGAGAACAGGGATAAAAAAAATTATTGACATATACCATAATATATTAATATATTAATGTAACAAAAAAAATATAAAAATTAAATAATCATGGATATTACAGTTACTAGTTAATAGTAAAGATTTTTAAATATTTTTTATTGCGGATCACAATATGGTCAGCCATGTCGAAAGTAGAACACGGTATTGCAAGCAAAAGCATGACACGGTATTATTTAACATAATCTAAACCTAAACGTCACCGAAGAGGCCGAAGGCACACGGCAGACTAGCCCATAAAATTCTACACAGAACATTATGAACGGCTATAAAACTCTGAGAACATTTTTTAACTACAATTTATTTGACAACGGAAAAAGGAATTATGCCTTACATAAGAATTAAAAACAGTTTGCTATTTTTAACATCGTTGAAACATCTGCTTATTTTGAGATTTTTCTTTGTGTACGACACCGTTAATCTACGATGATTAGGTACAAACCTCTCATTCTATTCAAACTTTCGTTTATTCTTCAATTCAGGGTCGGTTCAGAGTAAATACTGATATTAGACTTTATTGTACAACGTGTTGAGATATATGGCCTAAAAATATATTATTTTTTTAATTCATAAATGTTCATGTGTGGTATATGTTCCTTAGCGAAAATTGTATGTAATATAAAAGTAAGTTATATCTAGTATGCAAAACATAGGAACGTGTTGCAAGGAAAATTTTCAATCAAGTTACGTTATCATCTCTGGCTCGAAGGCCAAAATATCGTCAATATATCGATAATGCAATCCTCAATGCAAAAATATCAGTTGAATGATTGCAGTATATATTGTGGAAAGTCCTACCAATATATGACATTTACTACTAAGGAGACAACAGTGGTGAGCCTTGAATAGATTGAGGAGTAGCCACGGAGCTTTGCACATTTCTAATATAAGTAGGATCTAATACCTTTATACTTCATGAGCATGGAAACGCATTATTACGACACAAACGGGGCTGATTACCTATATACATCCTATTTATACGCATGACAACATATAACTATTAAGCATATTCTCAACGAGTTGTTTTCTTTAGTTACCAGGTTAGTCCCGTGACTGGTGCATGGATACATCATCTAGATTTGAAGATATTATTATACTATGAATAATATGCTTAGTGGAACCTTTTGACGGCTAATAAATTTCATGCAAAATTATCATAAGAATGTGTAATGCAATGGCGTAACTACCACTTGAGTATCCCTAATCGTTTTTTTTTATTATTTTGATTTATTATATTTTTTATTATCTAATTGTGTGCTTCTGAAGTGTTCATTTAATTTCTTTTTTAGTTCCTATATATCATTTATCTCTTTAATTTGTGTAGGGAGGCTATTGAAGTTTTTTATCTTAAAGTATATAAAATGTTGCTGATAGTATTTGGTGTTACAAGATCTCTAAACAAAACAAAAAAAATATCCTTTTAAACCTAATTATTTCTGATTTAAAATGACTTCCAAATGAAAATAAATTCTAACACCAAGCTAACTTATTAAATTATTCTCGGTATCTCAAATACCTAAAATTGTAATTTATAAGAGAAAAATGGAACGAAGTCATGTATTGTCGCTAATAATATTCAAAACAAGGTGGCACACACTTAAAAGTTTAGGTGTAAAAAAGTTAATATTGAAAAAATTATGTCTTACCAGACGATAGTGTAGTTGTAGTATAATATAAATACTACGCCACTGATATAATGGATTGCATCTTATCTTAAACGGCTCCGATGAACTATATTATTATTTTTAAAAGATGGATTGGTTTATCTGTAATGGAAAACATTACATAAAGACATATTTAACACAATATCAAAATAACCAAAACTATCTATCATATCGTGTCCCGCTTAATTCGCGTGAAAACAATCAAATATAGTAAAATATACTTTCAACCATTTTCTGTGATACTCTCATATTTCATTTATTCTAAATTAATTTCATTTTCACACATGCTTGTCAGCATTCAAGGACCCCGAAATTGCAGATTTGAAATTCGGTTAGAGAAAAATAATAGCAATTTTTTAATCCTTAGCAGGCCCTGTACGTAACCACCCTTATCCCTTTTTGTACCCTTTCGTTTCCCCGCTCCGTGTACTTCACTTAATCTTCCTATTTAAATTTTTCCTCGGCTTTTTGTTGGTTGGAATATTATTCTCGGAAAATATATTTCCTTTGCTTTCCAGAGAAAACCCTTTTCGAGTGAACGGGCTGTACAAATTAGAGAAAATCTGACTCTTTGACACCCA
This sequence comes from Eubasilissa splendida, assembly GCA_031772225.1. NCBI lineage: Eukaryota > Metazoa > Arthropoda > Insecta > Trichoptera > Phryganeidae > Eubasilissa > Eubasilissa splendida. The sequence continues at coordinate 12,657,041 of CM062855.1, read as the reverse complement.
ACGTTTTTGTAAACAGTACGTATTATTTTATAACGTAGAGGGTACGAAAACGTGAAAAAAAATATTTTTATACATCGACACTCTTCTGATCTCAGAAAATAAAATATTTGAGAAGACACTTGTGTCGGGGCTTTTTTCTGATCTTATTTTTATTCATGGCGGTAAATTGACTCCACCAGATATTACGAGCGCCCTCTCTTAGTAGAGTTCTCCGCGTTGCTAAAGCTAAGTTCTAACTAAAATAATGTTCTTACGTAATAGCATTTATAGCAACTACTATTGAATATAACTGTTACTACATGGTGGCCCAAATGAGACTGAAGGGTTAAAAATTTCAATAACTTTATTTTTTATTTTTACAGATGATAAAACAACTTTTAAAGATATATATGGCTACTTATAATGTGCAGCAACGTGTCAAAAAAAAATATTCTTCTAAAAGGTCTATTGTATTCAACGAAAATACTTAATCTCCCGTTTTGAGGAACAGTGTTCAATGGAAGATCATCATGGAATAGATACTCACTCATCAGTCTGTGCACACTGAAGCAGTTTATATAATTCAGTATATATATATATGTTTTGTTCTTGTATTATATAAATGTTGATAGCCACTTCCATAATTCAAGATCTTTCTTATTTGGGGATGCATAACTCTATTATTGTATATTTTATTGCCGAATGTATAAATAAATAAAAGTTGTGACGATTCATCTGTTTATACTCGTCGTCATTCTACTCATTTGGGCATCTCCAGAACATCGCTACAACAAATTTGTAAACTAAATCTCAAAATATTTCCGCATATTATTCAAGTGGTGCCGGAACGTCTGCAATACGCCATTCATTTTAACCCTTCAGTCTTATTTGGGCTACCCTTTATGTAGTAGGTTATCTTCCTTTTTAAGTACCACGTACCATTTTAATGCAATATTGATATACTTCATACACGATCATTACGACTTTGTTTCGAATACCGTTATCGCTTACAACTTTCTACCAAATCTGATCTGAATATTTTAAATGGTAACATAAAACAAATTGTTACAAACGCAACAAAGACTGTAAATGTTTCAGCAGTGGATCTCCGTTTCGATAACAATGGAGGCGAGTCCAAATTTATTAATCACCAGTGGCGTAGCTACTGCATGAGCAGCCTGGGCAACCACCCGAGGGCTCGGGGCCCAGACGAACCTGGAATCGCTAAACAAATTATCAAAGCAAAACAAAAAAGAAATATCCAACTTTTATAATTTTGAACATACATAATTGATCTTGATAATGTACCAAAAGGTGACATTTTGATATCTTTGTTAAATGCCAACGCCACGCCAATTATTAAATTTTATTTGAATATGTTTTTTTATGTATGTTATTTTATTATTACTTGTATTTCGAATACCTAATATTTTAACTGTTAACAGAGTAAATTCTATTATTTTCGCTAACAATATTCAAAACAAGATGGAAAAACAAGAAAGTTTTGCTGTAAAAAACTTAATATTGAAAAAATTATGTCCCATCAGACGATAGTGTACTTGCAGTAGAACATAAATACCCGGAGATATTAAAATCATTATATCGATCAAGAATTGTGATTAAATTAATGAAGCTGAGCCGATATTAATTAACATGAATAATATTATGAAATTGGGGGCCTGGTTTACGTGATTACCCGGGAACCCGGCAATTTTTTGGTACGCCACTGAGCGTTCCAAATCATAGTCCAGAATACAAGAGTTAAAAGTAGTAGCCGTGTGGAGTGATGCAATAAAAAATGCGTTGACGTTTTCAATAGCGATGTTGTCGTCTTGCCGCACCCTAACCTATGTATATTTATTTCAGCCTGCCTCACCAAATCGCTACTCGACACGGCGCGTCAGCAACACCCGTCATGAGCCGACCGATCAAGCGCGAACTCACACGTTTACATTTATATGCCCGTGTACTGGAATTGTATTGTATATTTTAATAAATAAAAAATTCAATTATATGAAATACATCATTTTACACATTACATTTTCACAACATTAATTGTTGGCGCATCGCCAACAATCTACATATTCTGTCAATTTATTCACTTTACACGTATTATTCCACGCAAAATTATAATCTGTTAGGCACACAAACCGAAAATACGTGACGCGCGTTGTAAATTTTAAAATATATTGTGAAAATAATTTTGAACAGAACACTCTAATTTTACAAAAAATATCCGCGGGACTCAAACCGTTAAATATTTACATTGGAACGCAACTCGATATTCGGAGCAACCCGATACATTTCAGACTTCACGTTTTGTGTCTGAAATCTTGGACGTCTTGCATCTCAAGACTCAAAGTATTATATTTATGTTAAATACCCTGTAATAGCTGTGTTATAATTCGAGTGTTCTGTTTCATCCCTAAAATAATGGGGGGTAGTATTAAAAATATTAAACAAAGATATAAATTAGATACTGATATATTTGTTTGCATTTTGTTAACAAAATGATTAAATAATAGTTTAACAATAATTAAAGAAATGATCACTTGTTTTAAAGTTATTTTATATAAATGATTAACATATCTGACGTCAATTGTATTGCTTGAACTATTCCAAATAATAATAGGACGTTTATGAAAAAGAACACATTATTATTGTGAAGTTGCATTTTTATCTTAGTATAGTGAGTAATATTAAGAAAGGATCAGTTAGGTGGTTTGTTCATATGGAACGGATGAATGAGGAGAGAATGGGAAGAAAAATATATAACACAAGTGTTCATTGCACCAGAAGGAGAGGACGTTCGCGGAAGACTTGGCACGACCAGATACTGGAGGATGATTCTATTAGAAGTTTCAATATTCGGCGAGCTTGCATGAATGTGGATGAGGCGAAAATTTTGTATCAGGACAGAATAGTGTGGCGCTCTATGTAACGGCGCGATAAAAAAGTTTTTTTTTGCTATCGCTTCGCCAATACAGAGCAAAACAGGCATACCACCAACATAATACCCAAGGCTACCAATCGAAGGATATAAAACAGGCGGCTTCAATAATTTGAGTGCAAACAGTAAGTAGATTCTGACCTCATTAAGAGCCGCCTGTCGAACATATACACAATACGCGACATTCAAACGAACACGAGAGTTGTGGATAAAATACTGGGAAATCCACTAGTCACATGATTAACAACGTATTCTTAAAATATTTCTGATTCAAGTCAACATATATTTACATTGACATCTGTTAATTCACACACACACACACACACACACACACAATCATATTCATCCTTAATAAATTCTTAGCTAAACTTTAGTACTGCATAACAAATTTTCATCTTCATCAATAGGCAACCAACATTCATCTCAATATTGCCGATCCCATACATCCTCCAAAATCTCCAAAATGTTTTTTTTTGTGCGTTTTTGGTGTAAAACATGTTTTTTTTATTTGTAGCATGAAAGATTTCCAAACTTTGATCTGTCGCATTAAAGAAGAATGTAGAAAATTGAGCCTTGAGATAAACGAGAAAAAACAAATGACCATTAATCGGCATAACCAGCTTTCACGAACAGATGATGCCCTTCCACACCATAAAATTTACAAGGATCTCAAATATCTACGGACGACGGTAACTGGAAGTAAGAAATTAAACGTATGGCGTCAAGTCGTACGTCCAAACTTGACAAAATATGGAAAGACCTCAGTATTTCCAAGATAACGAAGGCCAGACTTGTACAGTATCTGGTGCTGTCAGAGAAAGTTCCTAATCCCGGTATAGATTCCTTTCAACTTCCAGACACATACTCAATAACTACTTACTCGCTCATCAGCGCAGCAGTCAGTGCTAATTTGGCCACCGTACCGTAAACAATACAATCTGTGTACCTATACTCGCTGATCACCTACCTACATCGCGAAATACCTGCAAAGTGACCGAGGGTACTTTCAACATCAATTTCGAGTATTTTAAAAATGACTCTCAGCATCCGTCGAGGGATTCTTCATTATTGAGTTTGGAGAGAGAGGCGGGACTACAAAAGGTGAATTTTAGTTTTCTATGTCATATTTTCATGTGAAATTCTATTTCTTCCTCAACATTTCTTTCATACAGTCCACTTAGTTATCGCAATCAGGTGCATTCTATATTTTTATTAGGTATGGAATCGTAGACCCTGAAGGCAAGGGAGAGAAGACGGATTGATGCCTTTGAGGTGCGGTGCTGGAGACATGTTGCGCATACCATGGACGTCGAGACGCACGAATGTCTCCATTCTGCAGGTACTGAAGAACAAGGACACTCTCTCAACCAATTACCTGAGACGACTCCTTCAATTTTTTGATCATCTAGCGAAAAGGGAAGATTTCTTGGAAAAGCTTGTTGTGGTGGGCCACGTCGAAGGACGAAGGGGAAGAGGAAGATCCCACACCCGTTCGACCGACAAAGTACACAAGGCAACAGGGACTTTTCTGGTGACAGCCTTAAGATCTGAGGGATGCCAAGAAAATTGGAAGAGCATAGTCAAAAAGGCGGGAGCTCACGGAGATCGCAGACGTGAATGATTTGTAACATTTCTAAAATACTCCTCTGATTTCATTTTAAATAGGTAAAAATCTAATTTATTTATCTTAAATATTACTAATTATTTTTAACGTAGATTCTGAAATTATTAATATTTTTTTCAAAACAAAATGGGAAATAATCCTTACCACTATGTTAATAATAGGGTAGTTGAATTTTTTGTTTTCGTGTTGAGTTTTTTTTAAGGATTCCCTGAATTACTAGATGTACAAACATGTATTTCTTTGTACTTTAATGTTCAAACAATTATTTTTTTGTATAATTATTAAAATGAGAGATTAGTAAAGAATGTATATGTTTAAAATTGTAACATTTATATTCAAAAATATAATACACCAAAAAAACTGAGCTTTGTTAACATTTGTTACATTTATTCTTTTTTAAATTATTCTTACGACTTTCATATTATTGATCGACTAAGTTAAAACAAATACGAGTCCTTTGTTATAATCATAACAACCGAGGCACATAACATTAACCTCGTGGTCTAGCTAGACCCAAATATCTCTCATGGCCGTGCAAACTTTCCCAAATCAAACCGAAGAAAGGGTCTCACGTCGAAAACTTTGAAACCTTCTCCGAAGCAGAGGGGCAATGCGTCGGTATGCATGAATATCCCTGAAGCGGGTAGTAAGAATCTAGGGAATGAATTTCCCGAGGGGTTCATTGATGCCAACGTACACAATTTGAGAATATTATTATTAAATTAAAAAATTTAATTGGTTTCACGCACAACACGGGTCATGGTTCAAATACAGTGAAATAAAAAATATTAGTACGAATCCGCCAACCATTTGTAATATTCTAACAATCATATTTTCATTGATATTATATAACATTTAGTTTTATAATACATGTACTACAAGTACTTGCCAAGGTGGATATATTTCCACGCGGTACCAGATACCATTATGTACCGATTGTCTAAGGCTAAGACCTGAGTGAAAAAAGTGTTCTGCGGAGCGTGCGACGTGCGGGCCGTACTACAAGTGAGCGCTCTGCGAGGCGTGCAGCGTTCGGAGGGTGTGAAATTAGAGCGTTGAGTAGAACGACGATATAATCGATAGGTATTTGGAAGGAAATCCATTTTTAAAATTTGAATTGTAGCATAAGAATGGTCCAAGTGTCATTGTTAAATAATGAAAAAAGTTTGGAGAATCTTCAACATTATATAATAATTTAAGATTTAGGGCGAGCTTACATTTGAAAATCGAGAAATTTTACACGAATTGGATATGATTTCAAGATAAGGCTAATATTTAAATAATTAATAACGTTATCTGTAACGTAAATCATGCGAGAGAGGAAGGTTTGAATACAAAGAGACGATAATAAAAATATTGATTGAGTACCTAATTCATATATATGAATATGTTTTGAAATCAATCAAAGTACCTACATATGTTTAGATGGTTGCTAAAATCAATGTTCTTAATTTAAAATTATTTTTACAGCTTTCATTTATTACTTTGGTTAAAATTATCGATTTAAAACGCCACGTTGGCGTAGTGGTGATATGCCTGTTTCATAATTACATACTTTTTATGAAACATACAGCTAGTATTTAAAAGACAACAGTGTTATATATAAACGTAATATTTAATTGCAACATACATAAAAGTAACGTATATAAAATGTTTATTTTATTCAATTATACGTTTTTTTCCTCAAAATCAGTAAAAAAACATTTAATTTATGAAATTTGCTACTAATGATATGAATAAGTTTTATATTATTTCATACGATGGGTAAAATATGCGTATTTTCGGCATTTTTAACAACAACGAGAGCGCGGAATAAACGTTATCACGGCCGCTGACGATCGACTATTTGACACTAATAAAGAAAATAAAAAATACACATTATTAGGATTGATATAAATATTATTTAGTAACAAATTATTACGTTTATGATATTAAACTTAATTTTTAATGGTAGCTAAAACCTCGACATATGTGAGTAAATACAATATATTATTTAAAAACATATGTTTTCACTAAAACAAAGTATTTTAAAAACGTCTAAAATTGGTAATATGTTTTGCAAATTGAATGGTTATAACTATTAATTTTTAATATTTTGTTAATTTGTCTCAATTGAAATTTGTCTCCATAATCTTGGCTTCAAAATTATAAGAATATATATTTCGTTTATGCAATAATTTTCCATATTAAGACTTATTGTGGTACGCGGAAAATGTATCCAATGGTCGCAGTCTTTCTTATAATGGTTGTATTTTCATAATTATGACAATCAATATTCAGTTTATTAGTTTTAAATAAATGTAAATATCTTATCGAAGTAATAATTTAGTCAAATTTAGTGTATAACTTCTGATATAAATAATCAATAAAAACCCACATTTTCGTAAAAAACGCAAAAATTATTGTTAAAATTGAGCCAAATTTCATGAATATACAAGAATGTCAGTGTTGACCTTTGACTATTTATAAAAAAAACATCCATATTTTAGGTTTTAACTGAATTTCACCTACTATTTGTTCGCAAACGCTACCAAAACACTGTTAAAACACAAACTGGTTTGAACTTACACGCTCACGTCACGTCGAACGCAAACAAGCACGCTCTCCCCACCGCAGTATGCAGCCGCCACTCAGGAAACTTACTTGCGTCCACAAACGCCTTACACTTACACCTCGGCTGAAAATTTTCTATTAGAAATCATTGCATTCATTTTCCTGCAGTCACTCTCCTTTCGAATTATATTTTATAAATATATTTTTATATTTTAATGGTCCATCTCAAAAAAATGTGGCATCACAAATTAGGTAGTAAATAAAATGTGTTACATGTCTAAGTTACATGTATCATACAACCCCTGTATGGAATATGTTTCAAAAAAAAAAAAGTAATATACATAAGTTGAGTTAATTTAATAAAATAATAATCCCCTGGCGAGCAACCAAACTCCGGTTTCTCTTGTAAAAGACAGGAACCCTAAACACTATTCTGGCGACAAATCAATAGTATAAAGTAGATACTGAGAATAAACTATTTTAAATAATGAAATAATTCTTATAACATTTTGTGTGTATGATCTGGCATATTTCCCTTTACCTTGTATGTGCTTACATTCTTTCACATATTGTATTGCACATTGGTATTTTTTTCTCTCATTTTATATATTTCCATGTTTGCTTGCCTTGTATCGTATTCTATTTGATAGTGTTTTGCCTACGTTGAGCCAATTTTCCCTAAGATAGGCTTGCCTAGTTGGGCAAAGCATTTTAAAATATATATAACAAACTGTCTTTTTGTAGCTGTGCAATGCTTAAATATTATATGTGTCTAAATAAATAAAAATAAAAACAGTAGTTTATAAGTACCTTAAGCTGTTTATTAATACAAGCATCTTATAAATTTTAACCGGAGTAACAACTATTTTTATAAATTCATTTTTGTACGTTAAAATGTATTAATATATAAAAAATATATTACATCTCTTATAAGACAATTCGACACTGCAGTCTATTAGAACAATCGAGCATTCGCTTAGAATGAGATAGCGAGATTGGTAATAGACACTTTGCAAAATCTTTTTGATTTTAAAAGGTTTTGAAGGCGCCTGGAATCGATCCCGGTTCCGGTAAAGGTGAAAATAAAATACAAGGTAAAAGTGAGTAAAAATTTACTAAATTTTCTAACATTTTTTTATGTAGGTTCTTCGAAAGAACTTTTACCGAGGTTCCCGCTAAATAAACATTATTCGTTAATATATTTATTCCATTACACCTAATCTCGTGGATGCAAAAGCAATCGTGTATAAATATTAACTCATTTGCCAGATATCTATGGCTGTATCATTCAAATTTAATGTCGCCATTTACCGCGGGGTCCACCATTAATAATTTGATATTTCCCAGACCGGAATTAGGGGTTAGAAGGATTTAGGGTGCGATATAAAAGTTGAATGAACTGGCATCACTTAGATAGCAGGTGTCACCCAGTTTTTAAGGGCTTAAGTTAATGTTAAATGTAAAGATTACAGGGCACGTTGCGTGACTGCTCCAACTGAGGGCGAGAAATAATCCTTCATTTATCGCACTCAGCACTACGACTCCACAGTTTTAAGCTTTTTCATTTACTAATTGTTTCAATATAAATAGCTGTAGCTGTAAATGTGAATTCTATATGTGTGAATTATTACCTGTTAGGAAATTTGCATATGAAAAAGTATAACAAATTGTGAAAATTTTAAAATACATAATGTCACTTGGTTTTTAGAGAATGGTTGTTGCATACAAAACAATGACTGTATTTCTTTCCTCTGATTTTATAGAACTAAATATTATAAATGTAGTAGTGATACAAATGTAGGTAGGTATATATCTAGAACATTTAAGATGTACATAGTTAATTAAATTAAATAAAACTCAGAGGTACAATAGGTGAAATTGACAATTTATTAGAATAAACTAGGATTAAAAATACACTGTGCTATTTTATACGCAAATGTTGGTCTACGTGGGGATCAACTTACTTACCATCACGACGTTTCCCCGCGGGGGTAGGCAGAGAGGACAGAGCGTCACACTCTTCTGTGCTGACATACAATTCTCGCATCATATACATTCAGACATCTTCTTATACAAGCTCGCCAGTTATTGTGGCTTCTAACAGGACCATCTTTCGCCATCTGATTTACCTGGTCGTGCCAAGTCTTTTGCGGACTTCGTCTATTTCTGGTGCCATCAACACTTGCATCATATATATTTATAATCATACATCCGTTTCATATGACCAAACCATCTCAGTGATCATTTCTTAATGTTACTCACTATACTAAGATCAGCTTTACATTTTTTTTCATTTTTTCATTCTTCAACTCATTTCCACTGCATTCAGTCTACTTTTGTTCCTCTTCTGCCAGCTCCAGGCTTCACTTCCATATATCAGTGTTGGTACCAGGACTCCATCAACGCGTTGTTAAACATATTAATAAGGTACTCGGCCCATGTGGCACCGATATGATCGGTAAAAATATTACGTTATTCCGTGCATCCATTTTATATATAAATATAGGTTGGTGAATTCTCGAAATATTTCATACTATGAACGTCATGTTTAAGCTCGTTCATAACAGCTACTCCTTATCACGCTAATTAATTAAAAATAGCGTTTGATTATGTAATGGCCCATGTCCACGAAAAGAGATAAATCTCGGTACTATGTATACGTGTTGAGATTTTAATTTGAAAGTAAACTCAGATGTCAGCTTTAGATTGGTAGAAAGATCCCGTATACACAACGTTAAATCTGACTCGACTCCATTAGACGAGATCCGATATATGCGCACAAATGTCACCTAGAACGATAGATTCCTATTACTTTAAAAAAATTAAACAAACAGAATATATTTAACATTTATACCTTTTTAAATGCTGCAAAGGAAATTCAAATTCACCCAACAAATGAACGGAACATCTATGATCATTATTTGGCACACAACAAGCGTAAGACACAGTAAATACACAGTGAACAGTGGAAAGCTATCTCATGGGAGCATAAATTCAAAATTCCCTGTCTCAAAAATTGTTTCTTGTAGAAAATCTCATCCGTGGCTACGGGGCATTATGTTACTCTACAGAAAGTTACATTAACTTTAACACACTTAAAGGTCTATGTTTTAAATTATCAATAATTAGCCTGCAACGATAATGTCAATTGTGAATCGGCAAGAATAAACTATAACCAGATATCCTATCAGTACAGTTTATCATTAATTAAGGTAAGGCTAGGCTTTACGTATATTGACATATCCATCAAAAGCTGTGATCCGGCGTCCACAGATGAGCAAAATGATTTCAAAATATGACTTTAATTCAAGATTTGCAACTTCCAAAAGTGCGTGTTAACACGCGTATACCTTGGCGTAACATACAAAGCTTGGCGTGTTAACACGCTCATAATATTTTAAAGGTTTTTCAGCGTTTTTCTTTCATTTTTAACTTGGGATATCATTTCCAATGGAATCAGTCTATTTTTTTTTTCTTTTTTTCCATCACGTTTGCATGTATTATAATACTTACAAATGGTATTTTAACACTTTAAGTAGTATTTTATTTACTTTACGCTGATATTTGATTTGTTGATTTTTAAATGATTTATTTTTATATCAACCAAGAGATATTTTATCAAATAAATGATTGTTGTTTTGTCATGAAAGTTATTACCAATTATATTTAATTAAATATCAAATTTAATAATAATATTTTTAATATTTACTGCAAAAATATTGTGGTTAAATATTTAAAATGAAATTTATCATTAACTTAATTAAACATCTATTTTAATCACATGAGCTTTATATTAAAAATCAACCGATTTCGGAAAAAGATATTGTAAAATACAAAGTTCTTTGTAGAAATTGTATTAATTGTTGGTAGGTAAATAATCATTTAAACACAGCCCATCTAACTAAACTAATATAGAATTTTATTTACTTTTAAGCGATGTGATTATGTGGGTATTTTATTACAAGTTTATTGGATATATTTGTATTATTTTAGTTTTTGTTCTTTTCATTCACCGCTTTTCATCGAATCCCTGCTCACCTCAGACAAGATTAAAGTTCAGATCAAGATGGCCAGTATTGTTCTTAAAACAAAAAACAATTAAATATAATACATGGAAATAAACAATGTATATCGAATATATTTCAATTTGTGATCAATAAAAATCATTGTACATATCCATCCACTCTGTACGTATAATATAATATAATATATATAAATATAAACACTTTTAGATTAGACAATTTATGGTTAGATAATTTATGATTAGATAATTTATACGAGAGAATTTTTTTTTTTTAAATTGGATAAATCGAATCAAAAATATATGCGATACTCACACCCACTACTTCCTATACCGAATCTAGGCTTACAACTAAGAATCGCTAGAAGTTAACCCTATTACTTATTATTAATGGCAATATAATATGCAAAGATGTAAAAAATACGTCTTGTTTACATGAAGATTTAATTTTCGAAGAATGCTTTTTTTTTATTGAATAAATGTGTCATAAACTATCGGATTTATGTTTCCGCAAAGAATGTGTGTAGAATGCCCGCCATACCGCAATTAATGTTACAAACCCCTCTCCTACATGTACACTTTATTTCATATCCATTCATTTACTGGTCTGTGGCAACCCTAGTAATCATGTAGTTCAATTCTAGTGCGTTAAATCAAAAATCACTGCAAAGTACGAGAGTCGCACTATTCCTAGCTTAGTAGGATGTAGGTACTGTTCATCCGTAAACTGAACAATGTATCTCGATTCTATAGACTCGTTTATGTGCTAACATATTTTTGTAAGTCGTTGCCAAAATCTTTACTCGCGCCAAATAATTCAGTTTTTTTACCCGATTTATGTTCACTTGAATATATTTTCCGTTACGATATTCGCAACTGATGTGCGTAGAATGGGCGGTAGCGAACAGAACGCCATCTAGCGCGGGCCGTTTGATGCTCGCGGTGTTGGGCGGTTTATGGCCCGTATAAAGGGAAATCATGCATCTATTCCATAAAATAAAGATCTGTGGTGTTACGAAAAATAAATGTCCTGTAAAAGGACAAAGCCGATTTTGTAGCTGTTGTGATTAAACAGAAGCGGCGACGCGGAAGATTTCACTAATTTTATCCTAATTTTAAAACACAAAAAATATAATATTATACATGTCTTCGTGCTTTCACTTTTCTTTAGAATGTCTGCGTTATCACATCAGACTCGAAATATCAAGTTTTCCAACGATTCCCATTCTCTGGTTAGATTATCACGTATTGGGCTGTGATGGCCCATGTTCACGGAAGAGATTTTTAGATTTTCGACTAGAGACAACTCTCGGCTTTCGTGTTCACCGTGTACACACTGTGTCTCAGAGATTCGCCGTCTCGCGCCTTACTTCACGCTCGTAGTTGAACGTCAAATGTCTTCGTGTTAGTCATTTACATGATTTTGATCTCCCCAGTAGCAATTAAAACGCAATAAATGTTTTCAATTTAACGCCTAATGTTAATGTTTAATATTGCGGGGATCTATGATAGTTTTAAGTGACGTTTATGTGCACGTATCAAATCGCGCTATTAAAACGTACACCATGTACAACGATTTGAGTTTTTACCTCTTTCCAACAATCTCAACTTGATTACTGAGTTTATTTACAGAACAATATCTCGTCACGTGTGCACGTGATTGAGATGTATCTCAATTAAATCTCTGAGATTATCTCTTTCCGTGGACACGGGCCTTAAATCTTGCAATAGACTTTATTTTCAGAAACCTGCAATCCATATGGAGTTAACTAATTATTACTTTCATTATTATATATAAAGAAGAGACATAAATTATTTACAGACTGCGCAAAACATTGTGAATCATTTTTACTAAATTAAAAGATTGATCTAAAACATTCAGTCGTCGTTTATTATTAGTATTGACACAAACTACGGCTATGATGTTACTAAATAATATATTGGAATTTTTTTTTCTAATTTTGATAAAAATTTTATTAATTTAAATTTAGAATATAATTGTAGATTTATTACTTGAAGAAAGGCAAGATCTTTTATTGCACGGTACCGTACTCTATTTTCGATTTCACGTAAAATATTCTCTACGATTTCTTCTTCGCACAACTGATTTTAAATGTTTCATTACAGTATTCAAAAACATGTATTTAAACAACACAGCCGAAACTCTTAACAGAAATAATTTTATTTTAACATTTAATTAAATATTTATAATAATCTAACTTAATAATAACCTTGATAGATAATAAAGTATAACTATTTTTTTTATTTAGACACATATAACATATAAGCTTTGTACAGCTACAAAAAAGACAGTGTGTTATACATATTTTACTCAGATTTCAAAAGGATTTGCCCAACTAGGCAAGCCTATCTTAGGGCAAATTGTCAAACACATTACATTTCACAAAACCAAATAACTCATTGAAGGCAAAACACAATCAAATGAAATATAATATATACAGAGCAAGTAAACGTAAAAATTTATAAAATGAAAGAATAAAATACCAACGTGCAATATAATACGTGAAAGAATGTAAGGAAAATATGCAAGATCAAAACACACAAAATTCATTTAACAGAATTATTTCATAATATAAAACCTATAAATTATTATTATTAATTATATAATAACCTATAAATTTTAACTAAGCAAACACCGAAATACAGAATGATGTTGGTATCATAGGTTGGAATACACTATGAAAACAAATCGTTTAGTCTGTTAAAAAAAACAAATATGTAAAAGTGTTATTTCACGCAGTTTTCAGTAAGGAAATTCGCAGACGTAAAGATGCCAACGTAAATTCAGTAAGAAAATATTTAGTTCAGTACGATTATTATGAGGAATGAAAAAAACAAGTTAGGTTCATACAATACCTAAGTGCTAGCAAATTGCCGACGAGCGTACATATGAAGTTATGCAAATGAGTACGTGAGTTACGTCACAGACAAGGTTGCTAGGTTGATAACGACTAGAATTTTATATAGTCTTTACATAATATAAATGTTATTTAATTATTTTTTTCCTAGAAATTTTTAGTAATGCACAGCTTTTTTGTGTGTATGCAGTGTACGCTCCTGATTATTAACAATGGAGGAGTATGGTGTTGGTTTTTCATGCCAAGCCAACACCACACTCCTCGTCTCATCTCATTATTGTCCCTTCAAATAGTTTATTTAGTAATAGCTCGTATTTTATATCGTATACCTTTTCCATATACATCGTATACCTTTTCCGACATTATCTACTCGCTTATTCGTTTCACGTGACTAAACCCCTTAAATGACCCATTCTTAATCTTATTCAAAGTGATCTCTCCAATTGGCCATACTTTGTTAATTCTTTATAAATAAATTTGTCCCTCCGATTTTATGTAATGTATCGATGTTTATATTTATTTATTTAACAGTTTCATAAGATTTATCAATGGTACCATTCAAATAAAATTTTCAAAGTCAATCACAAAGTGACGATCGTATTATCTCAGAAGTTGACTTTACTGAAGCCGTAAATCTGCTTAATGGTACCCTTGTCAAACTCAGAGGTCAGACGGGAACAAATCCTGAAGATCACGTACAACAACAAGTACGTACATCTGTACGATTATATACAACCTCCCTTCTTTGGGGATAAATAGGATTTGTTCACACAAACCACAATTAATTAAATACGATAATAGGGCGAATGTGGTAGCTTCAAACTGAAAAAAAAAACATATATATGATTTATCAATGTCAAAGGAAGATTCAGATGTCTACTAATCCCGAAATACAATATTTTAAATGTGTATTTGCTTTATATGATTACGGATGTATTCTTATAGTATATCTGTCACTGAAAAATGAGAAAAAGAATGGAAAAAATAAAGATCCGCCCTTCAGAATACCCCTGACCAATGGATACACCTGTGCAACATGTGGAAGGGTATGCGTTTCGAGGATCAACCACGCGAGGACTCATAACAAACGGACGTATATGTAAAATGGACAACAAATATTTTATTTTTAAATATGAAAGAAAATAAATTATTATAGTTGGTGGAAATATGAGAAAGAAAGGAACTTTTCTTACTATTTTTCGTCTGCCGGATGTTGGTTCATTGATAGATTCCTCTCCACCACTAGTACAAGTGTTGCAGCGTGTATAATAACACTCGCGATAAAAATATTATTGAGTATAAGCGGAATTACGGTAAGATTATTAACTAAAAAGCGGAGTGAAGCGACGGTAGTGTTTCCGAATAAAGTTCTAAGCGCACTGAACTGCTGCTGCTGCTGCTGCAGTTATAGACTGTTACTTACTGCGACACGTTCTTTCTTCCTTGTGCTTAAGGATAGGTTAGGAAAGAAAGGGACGTAGATAAAGACGCACAAAGCATGCACATAAAACAGAATAGGTTTAGGAGTCCGTTTCCTTCATGTTTATAATAAATTTACTCACATTTAATATTTACTTAAATAAATGTTTAAAATGAAAGAATACAAATATAAGAGCGGTGTAAAAGCAAAGGCAGCAATCTCCAAAAATTTTTAGAGATAAACAATATATTTATTAAGGCACTTCTTATTATGTAGTATTATTTTTATATAATAAATATTTAATAACAATATCGCACTGAATTATTACTCACTATGTAAGCTGCCTAGTCGAGCTAGTTACAAGAGAAGAATGCCCGGGTTCCTAGCTCCTCGTCGGTGCCGGGACCAAACTCTGCCGGACGTCATTTGAATCTCCGGGAATCGCTCTGTAGGTAGCTCCCGCAAACTCATTATAAATCGGTCTGCAGCGTCCAATTGTACCTCTGCTAATCAACTTTAGGAGGCGCCATATATCCGCCTCATCTGTTAAGCCGGCCATACACGCAACATTATACCTGTTCAGGGTCGACAGGCAAACCGGAGCCTGTATGTGACAAAACTGACAGGTATCTTTACATGAAAAGGCGATCTGACGAGAATTGAAAATTCACATTTTCTACCTGTGGATGAGTGCTGACTTCAGGCAAACCTGAGCGTGTGTATTATTCCAGAGTGCAGGTCTCAATTGTTCCGTCTACTGCGAAATGAATGATCGCTTTACGTAGTTCTGAAAAATGGCCTCTCGCAAGCGCAGCGTAATTGTAGAAGATTTTATTGAATGTCTATCTATCACTATCTGAGCCTCTCATTAGTAAATAATTACAGTAATGTTGAGGCTCTACATTTAACCAACTAGCGCTATCTCATTGAGAGACAGAGAGATTGTCACAGATTGGCCGCTACATGTATGGCCAAAGTTTAATTATTAAGTTGTATTAGATTGTTTTAAAAGGTGGCGTATTTGATTATTTAAAACGAGCTTGAAGATTCGAAAGCATGTAAAGTCCCATTTAACTCATCAAATCTAACAACTGTGTTTCTTTATCAAATTTTATGACATTAGGAAGATATATATATATATATATTTCTGATATGTAAATACTTGTATATATTTACTTTAAAAATACAGTTTAACAAAGTTTCATGATAGTCTAAAATTATAAATAATTATTTCCATTTTTATATATATTTCAATAAAAATACATTTTATTGTGAAGTTGCATCTTTATAACATGGTTCTTTAATATAATGAACAATTTTAAAAAAATCTGTCAAAATAGATGAATTTGAAAAACACAGAAAAATCTATGATTATTAAATTAGATAAATTTAATAAATTAGATGAATTTGATAAACACGCAGAAAAAATTTTGTATACTTACTAGATATACAGATAAAAACTATCTATCGGAAAATTTTTGGTTATAATCGGGGTACGAACTCGCAACTCTCTCTTGCTGGGAGAATGTTTAACCAACACACATGAATACATGTGATGTCAAGCTTCCAACTATTTCATACAGGAAGCAGAAGGATGCAGGATTGAAGTACGATTTTAGTTATATTCAGTTAAATGTATAAAACTCGCCGCGTTTAACAAGATGTTTTGAAATGAAGATAAATAAATAACAAGCATAAATAATACTATACGGCACGAATAATACCGTGCAGTAAAGTAAATTATTTTTATGGCGTGCACATATTTTGATAGAGATTTTCCACTTTGCTCTCAGGATCGAGACTGGGTCTTTAGGATGAAAACCACAAGATGACAGGCGGAAGTTCCCTTCCACCAGCTTGACAAATGAGGGTCGAACGAATAAAAGTAATGTTATTTTTTTCTGTAGGATTACCACTGAAATAAATGTTTTGGCATATTTTTCTATGTAGATTGGAAAATTTATTGTCTAAATTATGCCCGATCACATTTTTGTGGTACGTATTAAAACAAATCCCCTTTCGGTAGAGAGAATCACCCTTGAGATCTATGATGTAGTTCGAGATGAAAATGATTTTTCATCAAGTCAATCGTTTAATAAGATTATTTCAACCTTTTTGCATACATAGGAAGACGTAATTAGAAAAAATTCTTAATGCTTAACTTAATTTCACAAAAACTTTTTATTATACATTACATTCACATGTACAGAAGAAAACTTAAGTCGCAGATTATGTTTTTGTGGAAAATGATAGTTCTCGATATATATTCTCTATATTTCCATTTAATATTTTTTCAACGTTATACAATTTAATATATTTTATCGTATTTTTATTAATTCTTATTACATACTTATTATTTTATTATATTTCATCATGTTCAACTATAACTCTGTGCTAGTAATGTTCCAATTAATTTGCTGTAATTTGTTCCATTTTCAATTTATGTATTGCCTAAAACATTACATTATTAAATATATTACCAACACAGGTTTATTGCATGTACAGTAACTATATAACTTTTAACGTAATACTGACAACGGAAAAATAATTGTATTTTTAATTGTACTTCTCCCTAAATTCAACATCATTCATATTTGGGGGTGCATAACCCTATTATTGTCTACATATGGAAAATGTATTTTATGTGTACATTTAATTATTTCTTAATAAACTAATGTTTCTTAGTAATATTTCTTGGAAATATATTTAATATATCTCAGATATTTATTCTTCATTCTCTCACACTTCACTATTTTATAAAAATGTTTTATAAAAAAATATTTTCAATTATTAATTCGACTAAAATTTTAACAAAAACAATTTATGATCAGTTTATATGCGAGATATACGAAAAAATGTTTTTAAATGATAATATTTTTTCGGTATATTTCAAAATACAACATAACTATTTTCTGATATTGCAACTTTACAACAAAAATGTGTTTAAAATCCTTTCAGTGTGAACTAAAAACTAAACCAACCATTTTCGACGATGCAGATTCGATCTGATCAAAGAATATCAGACAATTTTGAAATAGAACAACACTTTTAATATTGAACTTCTAGGCAGTTTCCTATTACGTAGCGATAGTACTATTTTTGTTATGTAAGAATATCTAGTGTAAAAGGTTAAATTAAAGCCAATAATATATTTATTAATTAATACTTCAAACACGACAAAACCACAGGCCTAGCATATATTAATTTAACAGCACAAAAGGTTTTGACCAACGTTATTTTAATTAAATATTGAAGTGACGTGCTTTCATTCATAATTATTTTTCAGATTAAATTGAGTAGAATTAAAATAAATTACGTAGAGATAACATATAAAAACTTTTAATCAAAAAAAAAATTAATCTTTAAAACATAAGCGATATGCCTAATTGAAAATTATGATAATTGCTCAGAATCTGAAAAGTTCATAAATTATAAATTATTGTAATTTATGACACATTAATATAACTTATATATTATTAAGGAGAACACATTCTTATTATTTTTCATGTCCAAAATTTAATAAAAATTAATTGTTAATTCTGACATCTCCTATCGATTTACTTAAAGATATTTGAGATTTCATAAAAACAAAGTAGATGACTTTCAAATAATGGAGTGATAGACGTATTAATTTGAAAAGTATAACATATAGGTTCGAAAATTTGTCGTCAATCCAATGTGATTGTATGGCATAATCGGATAATACACGTTCCTTGGATTGGAAGAGATCCGGGTTCGAATCCCGGTAGCAACAATAATATTTTTCGGTAAAATTGATTTTATATGTATATCTTTCCAATTAATACATTTAATTAGTATTTAAAATATCACAGATCTATGTTCTGAATAATTACAACTTCACAATAAGAATGTGTTTTCTTTATTAATAATATTTTCCGCAATAGTGCAGAATTTGCACATATTCCTTGAACATTTTCGTCTCGTAATATATTAAAATATTATGGACTAGGTCTGTTACACTCTGCATATGTAATAAAAATGAAAATATATATCATAGTGAAACGTCGATTCACCCATCGATTAGCCACACATTTGTACTTTATCGTACCCCAAGTATTATGTTACATAAAAAATATATATCAGTTTTATTGTGTGAAAGACGAGAATAGTGTTTTAGAAATTTGCGAATGAGACGAAAGATCTGTCGGGATAATAATGTGACGCTCACTCCTCCTATCCTTCAGGAATAGGGTACATATTGTAATAATGTACTTAGGCTTACGGGAATTGGGGAGGCTTGTGATAAATGTCGGTATTTAATTAATTAATTAAATATTTGTAGGCTTTTATTACATGTTCATTTATACACGTATTATTTTCCAAATCATGCAATTAAAATAGGAGGCTCTCGTGTGATTAAATTGCAAACATTTTTTAATACACATTTTGCTTTAAAATCTGTTTCCATAAAGCTTATTGAATAGATTTGTTTCATTGTAACGTACCAGCTTTACAAGCGGGATTGCGTATCGACGTAATTATGACGTACACTTCAAAATTAATATTATTGAAATGATGAATACCGAACTCAGTCCGATTATTTACGTGGTCATATTAAAATGTATGAATTCTGGTTAGAGTCGGGTTGCCAAATTGTTTGATTGCAATTCAATCATTAGATTTAAATATTGATAATAAGAATATCAATATATTTTCGTGCATTAAAAATGTAGCAAAGCATCAAATACGATATTTCGTCTTTTTTCCCTAAAATATTAAGCTGTTTTGAAAATAATGGCCAATGTAAATCTTAAATTTCAATTTAACATAAGTTTGGACATTAGATTAAATAAACTTACAAATACAGTAAGAACCATTTGTTTTTACGCATTTTAACTAACGTACAAGGTCAATTATACATTCTGTCAAAAACTTCATTCATCGAAAAAATCATAATAATCATCGTTTGAAAATTTAGTTGACCTCAAAAACCACATTATAAAATAACAATGCGCAAAGATACAAATCTATTTTCAAATCCTCTTTAAAAAAATCATACAAAATTCGGTATCAATATTTTATGAATCATTTTTAAAGGTAACGAATATTTAGCATTCAAGTTCTGTAGATTTTATTATTCACACTTTTCACAAATGTTATTATCTCAGTTTGAGTTTTCCGTGACTGGCTGCTTTCTGCATAACTACTCTCATTTATGTTCGTAGAAGAAAATTGGCAGATTAGAATACAAGATTTCTTTAAAGATATTTTCTGCTGCTTATCAGTTATTGAAAAAAATATATAATAAATTGTTATCGAGGCGTTTGAAAATGTGAAAATTGTCGTAAAGCATAAAGAATTCTCTTCGATTAATCAGTTCTGGTTGGATGGTTCCTTCACTCCGTATTTGGTTAATACTGCACGCATTTTGAGATGATCAACGTTCAAGTTAAAATCCATGCAAAAATAATAATTCAATCCCATTTCTGAAAAATGAATGTAATGCAAATAGATTTTTAACTGACAAATTAAAACAAATGGATAAATATTTTTTATCAAAAAACATTTAAAATTACATAATTTTAAATTTGGTCACTATTTTTGGAACAATCTAATAGAATGCGAAATAATATATTAACGTAATTCAAAAATAAACCAACATTTTTGCATATCGTTTTTTCAATACATACCTACAAATATGAATATATGCTGGAAGAAACAAGAACATGACTGTATGAAGACAAATTCGGGCTTGATTGGCCATCAAGTACGGTAGCAGCTCAAGGCAGGAGAATATGGAATCACATTGTTGAAACATTAGGACTTGAGCCGACAAAAAGATGATAATGAAATGGGAATATTTTTTTGTGAGAGTTTTTTTGTATGTTCGTGGTTTTCCCTTAGAACGTTCGAAAATCATCTTGAAATCTACTCAATATTCTTAAAAGCTCTTCAATACTGCATTTATTTCAATATCACATAAATTTATTCATTAAATCACAATATTTTCGCAATCAAAAACAAAACATAACAGTGGCGTCAGTCCCGATAATTGTGCGTGCATGTCAAATTGTTCTTATTACATATGTTACCGCATCTAGATGCACTTTAATATTGCCATGAGAATGTTCTCCTTTATAAAAATGAGAATTAATGTGTCTTGAAAAGAATAGGAATTAATATTCTTACTATTAATTACATCAAATAATATAATTATATCATTTTAGACACTAAAATGTACAATATTAAAATCAAATCAAATTTAACGCAACACGTTGTGGTTATTCATTTTAATAATAATTAGTATTATAATAATACGGTTTTTCAAAAAAAATTCAATCATTATTAGAAAATGATGATACTTTTTATAAAAATTTGGGATTGTCTATTTTACATATAAACAATGTTGATCTTAAATTGAATAATTTAGAATCGTTAGAAATACGAGTAAGTAAAGTATGTAAAATTAACCAAAATAATATAAATAACCAAAAGTCCTATCTTAAAATTTGTTCTCTTAATTTTGGATCATTGAGTCAATTTTCACATTTTTTATATATTTAAGTGGTTAAGAAAACTAATTTAAAACTAAAAAATGAACATTAACAACAAAGTTATTGCAAATATTAAAAAGACGATTTCCATTATCACAATAATTTTAATCATGTACTAGATTTATTTTTTAAATAGAATTTAAAAACAATTTGACATATTATGGTTTTAGTTAATTTTTTATCATTCTGATGAAAGAAAATGTATTTTTCGAAACCAGGTTGTAAATATAATTAGAGATTAAAATCATTTATTATTTATTGAAATAAATCAATAAAATATTCTAAATAAAAATCATTTGAAAATAAAAATAGTTCAGCTGTATCTCAATAAAATCATTAAAATTACATCATTTTATAATCATATTATAAAATCATAATTTAATATTATAATCAAAGATGAAGATGATGATTATATTTACATTAGAGTAATTTAATCTCAAAATTGAAATCTATCTCTAATATAAAATGTATTTGGGTTGTTTAAGTACTTCTCGACCACCCAAATGATGCTACAAACGTTGTAACACGGGCTTACCGGGAAATCGAAGGGATGTCACCCGTCTAACGGCGGTTCCGTCGTTGCCATAACGCCGTTACGACGCCGACGCACGCTATGTGCGTCGTTAGAGCACGTCCGCCAATGAACTGTTAGGAGTTCGCGGCTTACCGAAGACATCCGGTTACGTTGAACTGAATTAGAAGCAAATTTATGAACCACTGTGTAGTTTGGATGCAGTTGCATTCTATAGAAAACGTCTTCAGATAAAGTCACGTAGCACGTGTCGTTCCTGTACTCTTTATTTCTCGTTTTTACTTCCGCTAGAGTGCATTCTAGTTTTCTTAAATTCTTGCTAAAGGCGAAGGAACTTTATCGAACTGGGATATTGTGTACTTAAAATATACCTTTAATATAAGTAAAGTAAATTATTTTCTATTTTTTTTTCATCCCATCTTCTGATTGTCATTTTTACCCAGCCAATCTGCTCTCAACATACTTAAATAAAAATTACTAATAGTTTTTAAAAACACATTTTATTTTGAATTTGCAATTTTAGAACAGTTCTATGATATTGAAAGACACATCTATCAAAATAAATTTCCGGGATACGAATCGGTTGTTTATTTTGATAGATGTATCTTTTACATTCAATGAATATCATTAAAACGAGACGTAGTGACAAATAGTTCACATATACATACGTTTTATATGCTTAATTACAACCTGTATGTCCACACATTGTATGTAATTTTCCATACAATTGTTCGACCACCAGAGCGCTGTCAATGCAAACCGTACGAATCAATCATGAAGATATCGCCTACGTCATATCCTTTAAGCCGTAGACCTCAAAATCATCGTCCATTGTCACTATGATATATTCACGTCACGCAGAGCGTGTCCACAACGTATTAATTACAGCATTAGCTAGATGATGAACACTCTAATGCAATAATGTTGTTTCATGTTTATATATCAATAATTAAATAATTCTCGCCATTTATGCGAGTAAGTCGGTCACACTTTTAATAACATATGCAAGCATATTTTGCTTTATTACTTCACTGTATAAAATTAATATTGCTGTCCGGGCGTTTCATTTGTTCATATTAATTAATTTAACTTTGTGCATTCAATATAGGTAGCTATTTATTTCCCTTGTGTTCAATAATTATTTAAAATGATACCAGAAGGTAGGGTGCCGCCTACCAACTATCCTGTGTAAATTTGAAAAATTATTTTTACTAGTAATACATAATTCAATTGATATTTTAAGTAATTATATATAATAACTTCAGTTTTATATTTTGTTAAAAATTTAAAGCAATGACATTGTTCTTAGATATTAGACATTATCTGCTGCTAGAATCGTCAGTAATAAGCAAAGCACGTAAAAATAAAAAAAATGTTTTAAATGACCAACTGAATTTGAATACATACCAGATCCATCTGTAAGCACTACAATGTTTTATTTTTTATTGTTAATTCGTAATCTATTTCATATGTTTTTTTAAAAATGCAGTAATTTAAGTGATTTGTTACAACATGGCTATTCAAAACTGGTCACTAAACATAATAAAGTTAAGATGGTACCACACAAAAACAAAATGGAAATGTCTTTCATTCGGTCAAATAACATTACTCACTATTTAAAATAAACATTAAAAACTATCTATAAAATTGTCTTTATTTCATATATTTTTATTTAGTGATTATGATTATTAGCTCGGAATTTTTTTTATATACGTGCTGTTCCGAATTCGTAAACACACTTTTGGCGCGTCTTTTCGAATAGGTCGCGACCCGTGTTATTGAGACATTTCCGTATCCAAATTCCCATCCATATATTTCCTAATTCTCGTCTTGTCAGTGTAAATTGTGACCTTGACGTCAGCAGACGTCAACTTGACCGATATTTCAGTTCCAGTGCACCAGCACTGTATTTTGTGCTTTGATGACGTATTGTTTGTGTGCCGTGGGTGAACATGTGACATCACCGTATTCAATTGGGATCGGAGATCGATTCATCCGCGTGCCATTGTGTGATCTTGGCGGCGACTGCAGGGATTACGGAGCCGTCATATACAAGGTAAGGCGAGTGGTCCTTCCGAATCCTGGTTCCCGAGGTCACTGGTCCTTCGACTAGAACCCTTATCTCCTCACCGACCTCATTATGTACCACGGTTCCTTATTTCCCTCCATTACCCTGCGGTGATTCCGATTTAAAACCGGAATTGTCGTATTTCATTCCACGGGACGTGTGACTCGGAGATCCCTCAATTTGTTCATTTAGATCATATCAATCCGGATTTACAGTTCAAAATCACATACTATTTATACCATACTCTTCTTTCCTGAAATACAATTTTAGCCTCATCCACAATCATACATCTTCTCATGTTGATCTCTCGTCTGTTGAGGCTTCTAACAGGATCATCTTCCAGTATCTGATTTTGCCAAGACTTCTTCTATTTCTGGTGCCATCAACACTTGCGTCATATACCTTTCTTACCATTCTCTCCTCATCTATGCGTGCAACAATCCAAACTACTTTTATAATCCTATTCACTATGCTAAGATCAGCTTTACATTATCTTCTAATTTGTTAATTATTTAGTGTACATAAAATATGTATGTTTATTTTACAAGTAAAAATATACGTATTAAATTTACATCAAAATACACAAAAAGGGTTTGCTAAATATTTACCATAATATTATAATTAAATGAATACTTTGTGCATACTTTATTCACACTTTGGCAAAATAAAAATAACTGAAAAAAAATAAAGTACTGTTCAGATATTTGTTAACGTTTTGCAGAGATATCCCTGCAAAGTTAGGAAACAGAAGGCAGTAGCAGAATGAGAGGCACTAAGAATCAGTCGTGTGGAGGTGGAAATCCATTACAGCATCACGCAGGAAGTAATTATTCTCCCTGGAGTGGCGCCGCTCCCGGCTCGCTGCAACTCCAGACTTAAACAGGCTCCATTCTTCCTGGAGACGTGAGTGGCTGGGGCTTGTTTCACGAGAGCCGGTGTGTACGTGTTTTTGTTAGTTTACCACATGTTCTCCATGCAGCGCAGTTATATCAGTTATAATAATATATAAAAAGATTACGATTAAGAATACAAAATACTTTTTTGTGTGAGAGATTGAAAATAAACAATGCAGTCAAACATGTTTTGCAAAATATTAAATTCACACTGTAAAAATATCATCAATAAATTGTTAACTTATATTTATATACTTGTCTCTCACAGGGGCTCAACTCTGTTATTTTAAAGAAATAATAATTATTATTTATTTTTTGAGTCATAGTACAGTGTGATATATATTATTGTTATAATAGGATAAAACATAGCATCAAAGTAAGACATATATTTCGGTACCCTGCCTGCTACACTAGTATTTTACTGTATTATAGCAGACAGTACTTTTCCGATATGGTAGTAAACAAAGTGTAATGTTCTATGTACAAAAATATATATGTAAAGAGTAAAACAATATGCAATTAGATATCACAAAAATACATTGTAAAACTTAAAGTAAATGCATTGTTTAATTTATAAAAAAAAAACAAAAAAATATATATATGTGAGTAAAATAAGAAAATAAGATGCAAGTAAATAAGCTTATGTAAAATCGTAATGTTCAATGTACAAAAAAAGAGTGTAAATAACGCACGTTTGAAGGTTTGGTTGTAGGTTTGTAAGTTATTAGACTGTATGAGTATAAGGCTTTTAAAGTAAAGTTTTTTGGTTATATGTGAGGTAGGCAAGTTATAATGATAGTAAAGTTGATTTGAACAGAAACGCGCACATACTGTTACCACTTCAATTATTGAAGCAAGGTTACAAGAAGTTACTAGAATATATCGGTTGAAATGGCACAGTGAAATCGGGAGTCTGTGGCGAACGTAGCTGTCAATTCGGCCGGTATAAAGGGATTGATGAGCTTAGAGAGATCGCAGCGGCCCTCAAGGGACATTACCGTACTCAACCTATGCATTAACATCCCTCAGTGGCCGATGGTACCCCACTGGGTGCGTTTAGCTGCTCTGACAGGTGTTCAAAACCGTGCTCTACTCTTCACATATGTATCATCTCTTAGATAAATACCTAATTGATTTCATACATTGTATCTTCTCGTGATATTTCCGTCCCTAGCTGCCATTCCCATGCCGTGTAAATCTTCTCTACTTGATTACAGAGGTGATCAGAGACTCCGTTCTCGTATTTCAGTATTTTTGATGAATCAAACCACCGGATGCCAAGACGCAAACTCTATATGCGGCTACTTTGGTCTTTGGTGAGATTATGTTGTATTAGATTTGTATAATTTACATATTATTTTTCTGCCAACATTTGAATTTATAATTTTAAATGCATATACGACAGATATAATACGAATATTATAAAGGACGATAGAAATAAGACAATAATTAATACTACCGAAATCAGAAGATAAAAATGTGATCGATCGTATAACAATGCATAAAGAAGAATGGATGCTTCTTCTTTTACAGAGACAAATATTATATACCGAAAATTAAAAAAATATACGCGACCTCTTTTGGCTGCGAGGAACTTTTGGCTGAGAGTAGACAAATTCAATATGCTACAATACTAAGAACATTGCTCTTAAACATAATGTGTTTGTAGAAAATTGATTTTAAATATGTCATAACAATTTTATTCAATAAAATTTATAATAATTGATGATTATAATGATAATGACTTTTATTAATTAATAATTATAGTACAAACACAAACACAAATAGTAAAAAATTGTCTTTGGTTATATAAAAATGATGTTATTCATTTTACTTCTTCAATATTTGCAAAATTACTTTGTGATAACATATTATATAAATAATGAAAAAGCACCTTGTTTAAAACCACAATTTATTGATAAATCAACATGTTTCGATACCAATAGTTCTTTTCACGCTAATTCCTAATTCATTACCCACCACTTAAACTTTTATATTTTTATTTTTATCTATGCTTGTATTTTTAATTTGCGTATACGTTATTTCCTGAAGAAGATACCATGGGTTTCGAAACATATTGATGTATCAATAAATAGTAGTTTTAAATAAAGTGTTTTTCTTATTGTTTATTCATTTTAAGTTAGAATACTGAATTTATTTATTTCACCTTTACTTTGTTCACGGCTTTTCGGCACAATACTGGAGATAAAACTTGATCTGGCTTAAAACCTTAATACATAATCCAATTAACAAGCCACTATTGTAAATGATAGGCGGTTGGTTGAATCAGCGATTATGTAGCCACTCAAAAATTGGCTTTAAAACAAGAGATTAGTAACCAGAATGAACTTAAAGATCCACAATACACCAGGCTTTGTAAGTCACCATAGATATCTATTTACCACCGCCTAAATTCTATCTGCATTGTATTAGTATTCATTGTAAACTTAAAGCAATGAACTCAATGCTTTCATGTACTCGAAAATAAAGGATTTCAATTCCACCTACCTCTTTTCACATAGCATTTCCGTAAGTGAAAATAATGATTTTTTAATTTTTAAAAACATAGATAATTGTAGAACTATAAACAGTTTATGTGTAAAGCGCCCTTGAGATGAAAGTTTTTACGAAAATGGCACTATACAAATTATCCATTATTATTATTATTATTATAGCAATACAAAGTGAATATCAATATACGATCACGAATGATGAGCTGAGTTTGGGAGCAGATTATCATTCACACATCTGTTTCTTCTGATCACATCCAATGCACACATTGCAAATCTTCCAAAGTATCATACTCATTCTATTAAATGTGTTGAAATTTTGATCTGAAGACAAACTCACTTGAGATGAGATCGGAAGGACCGACCCGTGTGCACGACGTTGACTTGTACATAAACATCACCTAAAACCATATAAACTTACTACAATTTATTCTGAAAGTTAGACAAACAAAGGCATTACATTTCACACGTTTCGTCTATTTTAATTGCTGCATTTTAATAGATTCAAAATCATCCAACAGACGAACGAAACATCAACGGGAAATGGACTGACATTTGTGACTCGCGACGAAAGTGACAGTGCTCGAATCTCTGAGGATTGGTGTGTACCATAAAAATATTTTTTTAGACAAATAATAACGATTTTTAAATTAAATAATATCTCGTTAATACAGTCCTTGGATCGGTATATTCATGTATCATTTATATTTCAATCGGTTTTTTTTATTTTATGCAAATTTAGAGAGTGGCACTAAATCCCAGCGGATCTGGCACCCCGCGAATCCTGCAGTGTCGCCCTTGGGTCCCACCGTGTAGCCCAAGACTTCAATCAATGTTAACGGGCTAATGGATGGATCAGTGGCCCGTTCAGTCGGCAAATCGTTCGCGACACGCTCATCCCTTACCAGGCGCCCTGCTCCAGTGCCGGCGGCTGCGTGCAACACCGAGACCCGATTTCTCGTTTCTCCAGCGAGACATTGACAAGCCACAATAAAGGTACACCGATAGATTTATCCCGTGTATTATGTAACATGACACTTTTTATACTTTACCTATCTATCCTATTATATTCAACAGCACATCATAAACGAGTTTTTAATATGCAAAAGTATTCTCGTTTGGCTATTATAAAAGGTGTCCAGCGAAAAAATTTCAAGATTAAATTGTAATTACTCGTAAGCCATCAGGGTGAGGTAAATGGGAAGGGTATTGTTCGACGCGCGTGATTTGCGAAATTGCCAGTCTCAATGAGTCACTGATCGAGAGCGCGTCACGCATTCGTGGTTGAACAATATTTAAAGTGCGGTGCGGGTCGTGCGCGTCGCGTTTTTTGTACTTACTTTAATATTCGACGAGTGAGTGATGGGCCGAGCACGCAACTTATCTGGTGCTGTATTCAAAATTTCAGAAAAGAAGGGACAATGGTTAACCAAACTCCTCCGGGACCATCAATGTCAGCAGCAACGCCAGAACATGTGGCTCATGTTCGACGTGAAATTATGCGCAATCCGCGTAAATCGATAAGGAATATTGCAGCCTTCACTGGAATAAAAAAATCAACAGTGCACGTTATTTTGAAAAAGAAACTACAGTCTCACCCATATAAACCGCAAATCGCGCAGTTTCTCAACGAAAATAACTATTATTTACGTGAAACCTTAGCGAGAACGATTCTAGAACATTTTGGAACAGCACGAACGCTTGAAAACATATTGTTTACTGACGAAGCATATTTTCTTATCGATGACTATGTTAATAAACAGAACATGACATACTGGTGCTCCAATAACTCAAGGGAACGTCATCAAAAACTATTGTATTGTCCATGAAGTTGCTGCCATTGAACCAACCCTTTGCTCTCGTGTGTTCGCAAATTAAAGAGTCCGATAGCAAGAGTGTCTTGAGAGAAATGGACGGCATTTAGACGATATTGTTTATAAAACGTAAAATTCGCATTATTAAACTCCATTTTGTATAAATAAAATATCAAAATAACATTGTGGTTTTTTTTTAAATTTAATATTAAACTAGAAAATTTTTCTCTCGACACCCTTTACATCTTCTCATACAAGCTCGCCGATTATTGAGGCTTCTAACTAGACCATCATCATAGTGTCTGGTTTACCTGGACGTGTCAAGTCTTCTACAGATGTCCTCTATATATATCCTCTGCATATACATTTTTAAATTCATAATGTAATAACGATCTCCCTCTCTAAACACGATTTTTTTTCTTACAGAAGAGTAGCAGATAGAGAGGTAGATTATAGTTTTAAAATCTAATAAACTCCCGACATGTGCAAATATTATACTGTAACAATATTTTTTTTGAAATAATTGTTTTTCAAAATAATAAATCTAGTTATAGTAACACCAGTTATTGTAATATTGGCTAGTTAATTGATTTTAAATACGCCAAGATAGTTTATTGAATTCTCAATTATGTTGTAGATCAACCATTAACATTATATAATATATCTTTTATACGCTATATTTGAAATTCCCAGATAATCTGAATGTAAAGCGCAGTAGCTTATTTACGCTAATCTCGATGATGCACTTTATAATGGGATCTAAAACATTGGATAGAGAGACCGGATGCACACGGTAGAGTAGTCCAGACTATTAATAAGAAGATTATGATCAAATTATTTATTTATTTCTCCAATTATTCAATTTAATTTTTCGGTAACCGACACTATTTTTGGTACTCCATATTTCGCCAAATTTTTGAAACCTTGACATTTTATATATCCTGCAGTCTTAATTCTAAAAGTAAGTTAATCCATTTACTAAGTGTTGATGTAGAAATCAAAAATCCGTCGCTTTCTATGACTCTTTCTGAGGTCAGGAAACGTTGTCTCTTTGCCTATTTCAAGAATCAGGCCCCAAGATTAATTATACCGACAGAGGACGCCGCATCACGTCACACGCATTGTCATCAATCCGATTAGCGCTGACGCAAACCGCCAATGCGTCTGAGTACAGCCACTTCAAAGTGTTGAGACCCAGCGACATAATATCATTTTTATTATCATTGCAACAATGGACATTTATTCTGATAATAATAATAATAATTAGATATGTTATTATAACCACAAACATAATTTCATTTTTCCCATCCGTATCAAAATCACATGGCAATATGAAAATAAATAAGATCTGCTGCCAATTATATAAGTGAAAGTGTGTACGTATCGCAAAGTTAATAATTGTATTTTTAAATACGAATTAAATATATTCATTTGAAAGATATACATATAAAATTAATTTTATCAAAAAATATTGTTGTTGCGCCACCGGGATTCGAACCTAGATCTCTTTCCGAACCGGGGATGGTGCATTATCCAACTATGCTACAGCGACAATATTTTTAGCGACAAATTTTCGAACCTATATGTTACCTTTATGATATTAATACATTTAATCGTTCCATTATTCGAAAGAGGCATCTTTACGGAATCTCAAATACCTTTGAGTAATCTAATAACAGACGCTAGAATTATCAATTCATTTTTATTAAATTTTGGACACATTGATACAACTTTTTATTATTAGGAGAACACATTCTTATTGTGAAGTTCGAATCCAACAATATAACAACAATATTTATCGATAAAATTGGTTTTGTATGTATATCTTTCAAATTAATATATTTAATTAATATTTAAAATATTACAGACCTATGTTCTGAAAAATTACAACTTCACAATAAGAATGTGTTCTCCTAATAATGGTATTTTTGATACTCTTTTAAATTAATAAAGGTTATAAATATTCTGACATTTTTAACATAATCTGGATTATTTCTAGACAATATAATAAACCATCATTTTTTAATTTTAAGTTTATCTATCATTAGAATTTTTTAAAACAGAAAAAGCACGAATCTATAAGCGAAAAGCATAAAGAAACAGGTTCGAAAGAAGTAGATGCGGCGGAATTTTAACTATCACCGTCTATAATAAAAATATTTAATAAATTAGTGGAAAATTTAAATGCGCCTTAAGGTGCGCGTTATTAATCCGATTATGATACATTTCACTAAAGTTAAATAGTTATTCAAGTTCTAAGCCTCTTTAAATAACGACAAAAATAGGTTAAGATATAAAATTTTGCATGAAGAACTAATTACGTATATCCCATTTTTTCAGATTTTTAAATCCTGAAATACTGTAAATAAACTAAAATTTGCTTTTAAACCTTGCCATAAATGTATCTGCTAAGTTTAGCAACTAAATCAGTGGTTCTAAAACTGTGACGTGAAATAACATTCAGAGACCGAAGATAGCATTAAAAAAGGAAAAACATTAAATATTTTATACACAATTTTACTATTCACCAGAAAAAAGCACTAAGACGTATTATATTTAATTATTTCTGTTTAGTCTTGTATTATATAATCTGCAATTAAACAAATTTATGTACTACTTTTATGTATTTAAGTATTTTAAAGAATTCATTATTATCTTTTTTATTTCTTGAACGCCTTAAAATATTTTAAATCAATAAATTGTTAGAAGAAATATCAATATATCACAAAGCAGTCATCAAAAATCTAGCGTAGACGAATTCTAGCCCTCAGGGCTTTAATAGAGACAACTAGCACGACTGATCGTATTCTTCTAATTGGTCTTCTGTCAGAAAAAAATATATGAGTTAATCTGTAAAGCTTTTAACGAAGATGCAAACTTATTGTAAATGTTTTTACTTTATATGATAAAAATAAATTAATTTTATTATAGCTCGTTTTAAAATAGGTTGTATTTATTACGATCACTTATTTATCATATAAATGTGGATTGTTTTAATCGAAATTTTAGGCTGATTAACTCTTATTCCTAACAACTTCGTCTTAGTGGCCACGCTAAAAATATATTTATTGTCCTGATCTAAGCATCTTTCACTTGCCAATACTTTTAATTTAAAGGAGGAGCTTTCGTTTTACCAGTTTGAAATTCGAGGTTTTCTCTGCTTACTTAATACTTTTTCAAGATGAGACTAACAATTAGTTTTCTTCCAATAATATCTAAATATAAAAAAACGTTATTATTTACATAATTTTTACCAGACAAAAATGTTTTGATTGAAAAGAACAAGAATAAAATTGTTAATGTTCTCGCATTTGAGACATGCTATCATAAGAAACTAATTTCTTGAGTTTTATCGATGATTTATTGAAATTAAATAATATGCGTGTTGTTATTTGAATTAATTAATCGAAAATTAAGTAATTTAATAAAGTACCTATGTATGTACAGGATTTTTTATATGGTACAAAATAATGTTTCCTGGACAGGAAACCATAAAAATTATTTAAGCAACTTTTTACTCAATTCGATTTAAAAACCAATATTGTGTTGTTTTTTTATTTTATTTCAATAATTTCTTTATATAAATAATTATTTATAAATCTATAAATATGTTTTGAGATCATTCAAAGTACTTACATATACCATCAATGATGTTCTGCATTCAAAATTGTTGTGACAACTTAATTTTATTATTTTGTTTACAGAAATAGATTTTTTTTTTTTTTAAATAGAAATAGATTTAAATATACTGATATATTTGTTTGACTATTATTTTACGTATTATTTTCCTATGGTTACAAGACAACGATGTTAAGTATATTTGAAATATTAAACTACAATGAACTTACTTAAAATGTTTACTATGTTCAAGAAAACGTTGTTTTCTCATCAGTGAAATCAGTGAAAAACTAAATAATTTACAAAATTGGCAACTTACACTGAGAATAAGTTGAACATGAATTCATACTGTGTCTAAAATATGCGTGAAAAGATATAATTTCAGCAACAAAAAACTGTATGACGCGAATTTGGCGTCCATCATAATTGCTCGAACCGGCGTAATTAAGAAAAGAAAACTATAAAAAATGGTTGCTGTCTTTCTATAATGCCTGTATATTCTTGATTGTAGCAAATAGTATTCAGTTTATTAGTTTTACATTAGTGTAAAAGTCCTATCTAAGTTGTGGTTTTAAAAAAAGTCTAATCTATAGTATATCTTCTAATATAGGTAAATGAATAATAACCCAAATTTTTGTGAAACTTGCAAAAAGGTGAATTAGGTTTGAAAGGCCCACCTTAAGGACTTATTATTTGGTCAGGTTTCATGTGAAAAAGATTGAACGCTTTCGGTGGTTCAAAAGACTTGAATTCAGAATGTTCTCCTTTTTTCACATGCCTGTACAGAGAAATATGTAAAAACTGGTATTTTATTTTAGTATTTTTAACTATAAAGAAAAAAGTATTTCTTTATAGTTAAAAAAGTCTATTATATTTCAATAAAGATTAGTTAATTTTCTGAGATGCTTGCTTGTGAATAATTTTCAATTAATGTTTAATTAAATTATAATATTTGTCTGAAACATTAAATTCATCTGATTAATGCGACTAATTTAATTAAAAATAGGACAACAACAATAAGCATTAATTTATATTAACAATTGTGTACATGTTATTCACCGCATCGTATACTTATTAGAAAACTTTTTTTTTCAATAGTTAAAGTATATATTTTTTAATTTGTAACCTATTTTGCGAATTGAGAAAAAAACGGTCGAAAAAAATTTTCGTGCCTATAATATTTAGTCGTGTATAATATTTTTAATCGAGAAATTTTGAGAAATATTTACTCAATATCAAGAATTTGATATGCTATTTGATACTGTGTATTTAACAAAATATTATAATACATTCCCTATGTATATTTAGTATTTTATGAATTGTTGAAAATATTTCGGTTGATTAATAATTTGTATATTCTGAGTATGAATCGAACAGAGTAAATATGTAAATTGTTTCGTTTATTTATAATAAATTAATTATTTGCAAATATTGATAGATTTCGTTTAATGAAAGTCAAACAAATTTTCTTTCTAGGTAAGGTGATACTCGAATTATGAGTTACAAATTCAAGTGAATATTTCCTGCCAAGTAAGCGCTCCAATTTTAATTAAAATTTAATCATCTTCTATGAAATTCTACTGTATCTCATATTTTTAATCAAGAAACGAAAAGTTTCTTGGAACTTTGGAAATATCTATATTTTAAGGAGTTTTAGAAAAAAAAAAAAATTTCTTACAAAATATTTCTTAAAATCCTTAACTTTGCATATTTCAAATACAAGGGTTCTGTAACGTTATTTTTCTCTTGACAGGAATTTTATGAATTTAAAATTAAACTAATTTTCTCTCCAAATTATATACTGATATGGAAAACCTATATAAATACATTTCTAGATATTTTAAGTATGTCCAAATCTTTGTAGGAACCAATTACTGGGATTTATTCTCTGAGGGATTGTCATCAAGATATAGATGTCTCACTGAGACGAAGCTATTATATTTATTTACATGGGAAGGTAATAATGGACGTCTTTGGCATTACAAAGCTTATTGTCACCAGCTGGTTAAAGGTCGTAAGCCCTGTATGCCCAAGACTTCCATACTTCCCATGTAAATAAAAATAATAGCTTCATCTCTGTGAAACATCTACAACTTGGTGACAATGCCTCAGAGGATAAATCTCAGTAATTGGTTCCTACAAAGATTTGGACATACTCAAAATATTGTGAAACATACGGGTCTAAATATGAAATTTAAATTTGAAAAATACTGCCTTTTCAGACGTATTCTAGTTTATATGTTAATAATTCGAATGAATTTAATATATACACATAAAAATATGTAACCCTATACTTCAGTCAAAAGAATCTCAGCTTCAGCGACATATAAAGGTTTTTTAAACTTGTTGACCGGCAGACCTAAACACATTTTTCAGGATATCTTCACTCAGCCAGCTTATGATGAATCTTGGCTGGCTGCTGGTTCGTCGCCATTTCCTTCTCCCTGTTTCATCTCTCATCCGGTTCATCGCACCGTCAAGCCATCTAAGCTTTGGCCTACCCGCTCTCATTTTTGGGACTTGCCCGTGACCCGTGGTGTATTTGCAGCTGTGTGAGGCAGATGCCGGAGCACATTCTCTGGCGCTGCGTTCTGTTGACTGATGCAAGAGAGGATATGCTTGAGGATATGGAGGGAGCGGGTCGTAGTGCTCCGATACTCCGAACTGTTCAGGGCCTTTGTGAGAATGTGGATCTCTAGTTGAGAAATCCTGGGTCGACCTGCTGCGGCGGGTGTCTGATTGGCCTGCCAGTCGGAACCTTTAGGGTGCTGTTTCCTAGATAATTTCTGCCAGCAGTGGTGCTCGAATAGAGAATCAACTTCACGAATTTTTTTGTGCTCGTCTTGTTTTCCGTGAGGGAATGTTTTGTATACTCCCCTAGTAGCCCCTCTCTCCCCTGGCTTTTATCTATTATTGTTATTATTATGTACTATATTGTGCATTATATATTTTACACAATATTTTTTTTATATAAAGTCATAGGTTTAAGAGGAATGTTTTGGTTGGCGGCCGTGCATCGTTGCTTAGACGCTTATGTGCTGAGCTACGTTGCCCGATCGTCTGTTTAACATTTAAAAAATGCCAACCTGGCGGTGAATGAGTAGGACCGATACAGAATCTTTTGCTTATAAAACGGTCCTGAGTTCCCTCATTACCCGCCCTCCTTCGAACATCAATGTTATAACACTAATTATGTTGTCTTTCGATATGACCAATATTTACCATTATTACCCAATATGCCATCTTTGCGACAGTCTTCCGCGTGATGCAAGTGCCACAGTTAGTGTAATATTTCAGTTCTAATTAATCTTACCACACCTCCGTACATATCGTAGAATTCCGCTATACATCATTATATTCAATAATAGAATTTTTATATATATTGGTGCTAAATAAATGTTGCTATGTTCATATAATATGTATTATATTATGCTCTCATGTATTTTGCATTTGTTCAGATATATATACAGTAATATCTCGTTTATATATATATATATTATATTTAATTATCAATGCCCAATTTATATCCACTGTAGTATCTATGTCAGACTGTCAACCATTTGCCTGGACGAAACTTTTGGGGCATCTTACGAGAAGGAAAGTTAACATGGAGAAGCTTCCAGCGGTGGCCCACGTTAAAGGACAAAGAGGAAGATGAAGATCCCCCACTAGTTGATTTAACTAAGTGGAAAAGACTACAGGCATTTCAAGATCTACCGATTGCCTAGAAAAGTGAAGGAGCATAGTCAAGAGGACGGATTCTTAGTCATGAAGGAGCGACGTGGATGATGATGATAATAATGATATAGTATCTATAGACTACGATGGTTAATCACTTTTTAGTAAACACGTGTAATAAGCGCTTTTAAGATGTTAATAACCATATTTTTAATTTAACTTATTTATTCTAACTTGAGTTATATCATTAAACTGTATAAAATAAAATAAAAATTAATAGGTATATAAAATACATATTTTTATTTATTAAAAATATATATTAATATAGAATTTAATATAAATATATAACATTATTAAGGAGAACACACTCTTATTGTGAAGTTGTAATTATTCAGAACATAGATCTATTCAAATAATGGAACGATTAATTTGAAAAATGTAACATATAGGTTCGAAAATTTTTCGTTAAAAGTACTGTCGCTGTAGCATTGTTGGATAATGCACCTTCCCAACGTACCTTCGTAACAACAATATTTTTCGATGAAATTGATTTTATATGTATATTTTTCTAATTAGTATTTAAAAGTATATTATAATTTTATTTTAAATCATTCCAGCAAACTAAATGCTTTTATACATAGCGATAATTTTTTTCTAAACATTCTTAAGTACAGAAATAGTCAGTCATTAATTAATGTCCAAATTTTAACAAAATATAAAGTTATTGAGATGATCCTACCCTAGATCGTTTTATGTAATTTAAATATATGGTGGGTTCCGTTCCAATTGAACCACCAGTAAGTACTCTACATATTGAATTGTAGAAAGGAAGGGTAGCAGTGTGACAGTGCACTGCTTGTGTTGCAGAACTGCAAGTGACTACCAATCGGAATACAGTCGTGTACCCAAGTGACGAGTTTCTCTATTGGAATTTATGTACGTGTCACAGTAATGCTACGAGCTGTGGAAGCAAATCTGAATCAGGTCATCGGGAAATGTCCGCGATGAAGTTTGAAAACAGCATCTCTATTTCTAAAGTTTAGTTAACAAAACGTTCTTGGTTTAAAACGATTCACATGATTTAATAATTAATATAAGCGAAGTAAAAACATCAATGCATATTTTTAATATTCAACGAAAACAAGTTGTGGTAATTAATAGTTTATTAACTTTGTTTTTGTAACCACTGTGAGTTATTTATTTTTTAAATGAAATTAGAAAACAAAAGAACATTTGATTTTAGTTAGTTTTTTATCATCCTGGTGAAGCAAAATGTATTTTCATAAACTGGTTGATGAATATGAATAATTCACAGGGTTTTAAAAACAATGTTAATAAACTATTAATTACATAAATACAGTCATGAAATAGAAATGCATACAAAGAATTCATGTATTTAATAGCTATAAACTTACTAAATTTAAATCTAAACTAATCATGCGAACTTAAAAATGAACTAACTTGACTAATTATGCGAATAGTGTATACTGTACACGGAAGATATTTATCTCTGAGACTTACAGAGTTATAGACCTATACACCCAGTGGTGTAACTATGTCAATGCAGTGCATTGTGACCCACGTTAGATAAAGGCCCAAAAATATTGCGCCTTCCAATTCATTTGGCATCGATATTTTTGCAAGTATCGATTGCTTCCCAGCATTAATAGTCATCCAAGGCAAGAAATGGAATTCAAAAAATCTCTTCTCATATGTATTACGAACAGGTTTGAAAACATTATCGATGTATACAGTAGCCGTACCATCGCTGTAAATTGAAGCAAGTAAATACCTAAGAACACTAATGTTTTTTTCATGAAAATAAATTTAATGGAGAAACCACGCATTACGTATATTCATATATACTAAATGCAATTCTTTCTATCAATTTAGGGGTTCTTTATTTCTACTCAGTACTCAGGCTCAATTTTTGTAGTTACGTCAAGAGATATACACTATTCTTTACCGAATCCCTGAGATGATAAATCAATGTCTCATCCGTAGACACACATCATAAGAGATTACGATATTTATGTTTATTTATCTATCTAATATGTATTAATGCATTCATTGTATATTACACGTTATTTTCATTTATTCCTTGCCCACCTCACATGATCTATATCTTTATTAAACTGACTTTACCGTCCATATGATAAACACTATGAGTAGAATAAGTATCTCCACCATGAACGTATAATAAATTCGTGCAAACCGAATTGCATTTTAGTTTTGGCGTCAGCAATGAATTCGTTTTAAAATTATTATCTTTTTCATTATCTCCAGACTTGAATACACAATGCGGGGTACAGATTATCAGACTGGGGAGAGAGCTCGACTCAGCAAACTGAAGTAAGAGCATTTTCTTCTTTTATTTTTATTTTGAAATGTCGGCTAACATACACAGCAATTTATCTTCCTCCGATCGCGAATCCTACAGAAGTCGGCGGGAGTCGGCGGGAGTGGGCGCTTCAAGGATGCCAACACATCCTATTCTACATTTCTGTAGGATACGTATCCTACAATCACTTTATCTATCTTTTAACTCTTACCCTTTTATGTTGTTACACATTGTTTTTTTTCCTATTAAATTTCACGAATATAATTGGATCTAAATGCATTGAAAATCTTAGTTTTTTGGGTGTATATTTATTTTGATCGACATTATATCTATTTATGAGTTTATCGAACATCATTTCAGAATTAATTTTACTTGTACATGAACAAAGGCAGATATTAAAAAAGTAACTCACCTTATCTTAATTAATTCAGGCACCCGAGAAATTATAATATTTAATTTCCTCGTAGCGGGTCGACCATTTCTTTGCTAATGACCATGATCTTTGTCTTCATATAATTAATGGTCAGATCCAACATTTGACAAGAACCATCCAGTGCAAGATTAACAGTATTTAAGTAAAGCTGAAAAGCCACGCATTTATAAAATTTTCCGAAATGAAATAAAATCGATCGAAAAATTATCATTCGTTATTGAATTCAGTATCAAAAAGATAAATTTATTATATACAAATTAAATCAATTATACAATAAAAATCTTTTTTTTTTTTTAATATTTGGTTGCTACCTGGATATCTATATATATTTACAGATATTCCTCTAGCAAACACAATATTTTTGCGATAAATACATTTTTCTGACTGATTAATTCAATTTGTATTAAAAATACCACAGTTATATATTCTGAAATTGCAACAAAAATCCATTATCCAATAGCCCATTCTCATTGTTTATATTTATTATTATATTTCTCCATATAATTATCAAACCATAAAATATTGCATGTTAAATTCTTGACACTATATTTCATAATTAATTCCAAAAATACGGTACCAAACCCCTCCCAGCTAATTTTTATAGTGCATGTCCATAAGATCAAGATTATTTGCGTTCACACATTTTTCACCAACAATCAATAAATAAATTTTAGCCCCATGATATTATAGTCCCTACTACTATTAATTGCCTCGGAGTAACGTATCCTACAAAATTCTTCTCATCCTTGTCCCACGCCGTCGGATTAGTATCACGTTTTTTCCGTTGAAAGAACATTCTTTAGAGTGACTTGTGGCTTTTCAACAGATCTGACCAGTTCCAGCAGACATGGCAACCGACTCCACGAGTAATGTAATCCATTCTTTCATTTAACTAACAAATGAGAACAAAAGATCTACTGAATCGAGCGCGTCGGCAAATGGATTATACTATCGAATAAAAGCAATTTCTGTTAGCCCTGCAATCATTCTTCGTCCGGTGTACGTACGCTGAAACGAACAGGTCAGCATTATTACCAGACATTCTGGTATTTTGATAAAGCGTCCATTTTGTTCTAGGTGATTTATGTATCGTAACGGAAATGCAATATCGAATCAAATAAGAAAAATAAAACATAGACGTCAAAGTAGTCAAAGGCTACATATGATTTATTTAATTAAAATTTGAAATATAATTAATTATTAAATATATCTAACTACCACATTGTATTTTTCTTGTAAGAGTAGGCGTAGAGAATAGAATACTAAGTTGGCATACTGTTACGTCGTCCACTTTTATACAATATTATTATTACAGTAAATAACAAGACTTGCATATTTCGTAAAAAATTAAGGACTAAATAAATAAATAGCCTCCCTACAGAAATTAAAGATATTAAAGAGTTTAGAAAGAAATTAAATAAACACTTCAGAAACACATAATTAGAAAATAAACAATATTATAGAACATTTCAGAAGCACACAAATAGACAATAAATAATTATAGACTACAAATGAATAACTTTATATAAAATTATTATAGTATAACTCCCTCTCCAAGCACAATAGCTAGTCTCTTTATTGAAGAGGTAAGCGAAAAAAAACACGTTATTTTAATAATGTAAAATACTTCATTCATGTTATAAAAAAAATGTAAAAATGTCAAATAAATTAAAAAAACAGGTATATTAAATTTTTTAGTATACAGATATGTAGAAAAAGTTTTTTAGTAATCATTGATTTGATATATTCCGAGTTTCTCATATTTAATGCTTATATTTATTAAATATTAGAAACCCGAGAGGGTTATAAAAAAAGTCAGCTATTTAGCGCAGTGAAATTTTAAAAAGTTAAGCTGTTCGCGTTTTTTACGTCTGTGTACGTTTTAGTAATACCTATATATTTGTCCCTTATTTTTAAAATCTGTTCACGTTCATTGTGTTGTTCGTTTGGTAATTAATTTTATATTTTTAATTCACTGCAAATAAATCACGATCTTTATACTTACTTATCTTCACAACGTTTCCCCGAGGGGGTAAGCAGAGAGGATAGAGCGCCACACTCTTCCTTCTTCATCCACATTAATACATCTTCTTTATATGTTCAATAAATTACTTCGAGCAGACCTGACAACATAACAACTTTAATCCGAGAGTAGGTTGAGCATGCATAGTGCAACTTCATTGTACAGTTTAGAAGTAAAATAAACAACAGTTAATTGATAGTGCCAATTTGGCATTGTTTCAGATGATCTACCTCTCTGACCTCTTCTGACCTCAAGTATCAAACATGGATTCTAACCGAGACAGCTCGTAAGAGAATCTTAGCAGCAAAAATGAAGTTTTTGAGGGGAATGGCGGAAGTGATATTATGGGTCCAGGTGAGAATCTCCACAATTAGAGTCAATCTCAGTGCGAAACTCCTACTTTTTTTATATTCGAGAGATCCAATATGACCTAGCTCTTGGACGTGTAATCAGAATGCCAATTTGAAAGGTTTAAACAGTGGTTTTCTTGGCGACTCCCAGAAAGTCAATATCTCGATAAGCCATCCAATCAAACCTGGAAAAAATAGAATGGAGAACCTTTGTATACCGTGAACTAAATAACAGAAACAGCGGAGAACAGGGACACTGAAGGTATCTTGTTGAAGCAATTGTCTCCGACCGTCCAAAAAGGGGGTAAAAGATAATATGAAATGAGAAAAAAATGGTTCTCGCAGTAGACTTATAGTGACAAGACTATTTTAAGAGATATAAAGCACAGATATAGATTTTAAAGCATATAGATTATAAACCACAGAGTGAGAAAATCATGCTCTATGAAGATTTTCTTATATGGAGAGTCCAACTAGCATTTTTTCACCCCTAAGACGGTCGTTTATTATTTAAAGGACGCACCAGCCTAATTCTTCTTCAGTTCTTTTATTCTGTATACGGCATCTTTTATTTTGGTTTTTCTTTATAGCTTGCTCGGAATATTGTAAATGTCCAATTTCCTGAATTGTTGATAAGGATGGGGAAAATCAGGGTGCTGATTAAAAACTACTGTTTGTTCGGTACCATTGTGAAAATTTAGTTTTCAGTATTTGTTTTAGTTTCCCAACTGCTGCTATAAGTAGCTATGCATACCTATCAATGTTCTATTTATAGAAGAAAAAAACCTTGAATTATTAATATTTTGAGTGAATATTTAGTTTTAGTATGAATTATTTAACTTTGTTTTTAACCACTTAAATATATTAAAATAACTCATTATTTTAGTACATCAACCGGTTTCAGAAAAAAAC
The DNA here is from genome assembly GCA_031772225.1 of Eubasilissa splendida. Classification (NCBI taxonomy): domain Eukaryota; kingdom Metazoa; phylum Arthropoda; class Insecta; order Trichoptera; family Phryganeidae; genus Eubasilissa; species Eubasilissa splendida. The sequence goes on along the minus strand of CM062855.1, from coordinate 12,613,928 downwards.
ATTTCTTTCGTCTTTCGTGAGTTAATTTGAAATCCTCGTGAAGGAAATCGTATTTTCCGAAACCGGTTGCTGTATTAAAATAACTCGTTATGTGGTTAAAAACAAAGTTAAAATATTCATACTGAATTAACATAAACCACATAATTAAATATTTAGAGTATATTTAATTATTTTCATTAACATTTTCAGAAAAGAAAATCGCTCTTTACTAATTACCAAAATTATAACGTTTAGAAACTTGGCATATTTAAACAGTAGCACAAACTACTGCATAATACAATCCGACCACAAATGAGATACTTCTGAGGAAAGCGTGCTCGAAATATTTGAGGGGGTGGTTGTGCAAAACATTTCCCGTAACAGCCTCGCTGTAATAGCGCCTTGCTGTGCGACTCACTGCAGCCTGCACTTGAAAAAAAAAACAAAAGCATTCACAAAAATTCACTGTTCTATTCTCAGAAGTTCTTTAGGGCTTTTGTACTTACATTAATGTCGGCGGGTAACCAGTAATGGTTAAAATGTTATTTTGAATTATGAAAATTTCATGTCATCTGTTTATACACATGACGTACTTGATAATCAAATGGGAATAGCAGTTGGTATTGTAAGTTACCAACGTTAAAAAATGCATTGTTTTTTTAGTTTCTGTTTTTTCTTTTCTAATCTCTTTTTTTAATGTGTTTTAAATATAGATAACGTGAATATTTTTGTTTTATAAATTAAGTCATATTTTTTATTGTTCAATTTTCGGTTCTTATTGCAGAAAACAGTTGTCCATTGACAAATTTAAAAAAAGGAGTGACAGAGATGCTTTATTTTATGCATTGTCTATGGATTTTTTCGCCTAAGCGTTCAATACTTATCATTTTGGTGATGAAATTTTTTCGTATTATGTGACATCAGTCAAATAATTCGAATTTATTATTATTATATGTAATAATGTATATTAAACAACGAGATCATCTTCCGATGAACTCTCATCACTAAAATAGTGGGATATTGAATGATTGATTGTCGTATTCGCACCCGCTTTAGCAAAAAAAAATTACTTTAGTAACTTTTTTACTATAGTAAAAGTTACTACTGATAACACAACCGGTCCTTAGCATATACAGATGTAGCTAACACAAATGCAATATAAATGTTATTTTTTATAGCACTCCCGGGATTTCCTATATTTTTAGTAAATAAAAAACAAATCATTTGACAATGTCATTTTATTCGAATCACCCGGTGATGCTGATATTAAATTTCTGAATTGCACAAATCAAAGGCCACATTTTTTTTATAAATACACAGTTTGATGAGGGGAAATGATGTTATTAATAAAAAAATTATAAATTGTTTCAAAATTACAGTAATAAAACGTACGATTTTTTACTTAGTCTCTTTATTTTCCTTGGGTGTCAATATATTTTTATCAAGACCAACTGCTTGTCACAAGGGGCTGTCCCCGATGGGTGGCAGGTGTGCGGTTTTAAATAATTGAGCCAAGTCTCGAGTGGCGCTGCAGACAGTACCGGGCGCGAACCAAACAACTACGTGTTTGCACTGATTCACTTATTGAAATAACTATTTGCTCGCTCATTCGCCATTGAGACATACTCGTGTTTTTTTTTAATGTAATAAAAATAAATCTCAAATTAAGTCGTAGATATGTAAGATTTTATGATTTTAAAGAAAAAGTATAAGTCAGATCGTCGTTAGTTTGTTTTTACAAGATTCTAATTGCACATTCATATTTGAAGGTCTGTTGCCATGGCGGTACTTAAAATGCAACTTCCATCAGCCATAAAGGCTTAGGGTACCGACGGCGTGTACCATTCTTCGTATCGATGTCGCCCGTATAACAACTCTAAAAGCCGTGTCCGATCTTAGTTTGCGCAATTTCACTTTAGTAAATTCAGTAAATTCGTTAGTTGTTTATTTACTTGTTATCTTTCACCTGTCGCATATTCATATACATATACATCTTCGACACAAAAACGAGCCACGATACTAAAGAACACAAACGTTTCACATCATCTTTAACACCTTCTGATCTCAAGTCAACATACATCTACATACATTCTGACTATCATACATTATTAATAACCCTCCATATTGGTAAACCTCAAAATATCATATGCATGAAAAGGATGGTCCAAACTCAACCGTTATTAAAATTATTTTTTGCGTAATTGAGGCTTTATTTCACCAATTCCACCTCGGATATTAACCTTAAGTATTTGGATCGTTTTTGGAGTATACACTTTATCTTTCTCATGACTGCAAAAAAAAAATCATACTATCTGAGCGCCTATTTGATGTTTCCGAGATGATAAATTTCGCATCCTGGTAATGTCTGATGTAATAACTCGATTGTCTTCCGGCATGTGTGACATGTAGTCCCATTTTGCAAAAAATAGACATCGTGCAAAAGAAAAATTTTGTGTCAACTCATTTTTGTTATTGGTGTCGTTTTTATTTGACTGATGTCATATCATAAAATAGTGTGATATTTAAAATAACGATTGACTTTGGATCACCATTAACGACTAGGTTTGCACTAAAGTGCAAGAGGAATATATTTAGGTAATGCAGCTGATAACGATGCCATAAATGAAAGATGACCTGTATTATTTTCGGATCCATTATTTTTGTTAAAAGTTAATTTACGTTCTTGAAAAATTATGATATGTTTACAATTATCAAGTTATTAAGTGAGAGATTGAAAATATTTTATAATATAAAATAATACAAAGTTTAAAATTATGTATGGAATGCATTACGCATACATTCAAGTCCGATTCATATACACATCTGCGATGTTTTGCAACACGTCTGTTCAAGCGAAGACGTGTATTCAGAACATCACGCGGCGCGGATACATATCCGTAATAAGTTCATGTAGTTGGTATACATTTTGTGGTAGATTTTGCGAAAAAATTATGGGAAACACATGCGTAGCTTTATTTGTTATTTCTAAATTCTTCCGCTAAATGGTTCTAGTTACAATGTTAACATGCGAACTGTGAACTATTTAATATTCGATGAACATATTGTATATCAAATAAATATGTAATTTAGATTTACTTCGCTAAAATTATAATTATGCACAGTTTTTTTTAACTGTTCAAAGGTTTTTGGTGAAATTCCGTGATTATTATGTAAATTGAGTTGAAACACTGTTTTACTCCACTATATTTTGTTATAATAAACGTTAGAACATTTTCGAGAACATCTTCCCATTATAAATAACACAATTCAACTAAAGTTAAAAACATTTTTCCGTTCCAAAAAAACATGTTCCCGTAAATCGTTCTAACGTTTAATATAATAAAAAATATAGTGGAATAAAATAATGCTTTAACAAAGTTTTTTTATTTTACGGAGTCCACACTTCTGTAAAGTATATATAAACCGCACAATAAAGGCATCTTATTCCTTCAACAACCAAGTAAGCATCCAGTCGCTAAATATTGTAAGTTTATAAAAAATAAAAATAAATTTAATACAATTTTAAGAATTACTTAGTTAAAATTAAAAAATAAATAAATATAAAGGAGAACTCTCTAATTTATTAATTTACCAAAAAAACTTTTTTAAAAGCTTTCGTTATACTTTTGCCTGGGAATGTTGAAATTGTATATCTATAAATCGTATACATTTCTATCCTCTTAAATTTTGTTGGCAACAAACATATTAAATCAAAGCTTTCCAGTCCATTTTGAGTATTATGAATTGGGAAACATATAATAGTTCAACCACGAAGCGCCAAGCAACATAACATCATCGTAGCAAAATCGAAACATTTTCATTATTTATATAAAATATAAGTACATATGTCCAATTACATGTGATTCAGTTTTGAAATATTCTAAAAGAAGAGTTTTTCTTCGAAAAATACTTTAATTAATTAACTATTTGCAAAAAATCATTCAAATATTGGTTAGAGATTGCCAACATATGGCACGCTTAATATAAATATTACACAAATGTAAATGAATAGCGAAATTACACCAAGATCTTCAAATAACAAGACTCCTTCAAAAATGCGCAAATAAATCGTTATTTTGTATAGTTTGTTTATTTATTTAACAATAATATCGTGGTCACACATTAACTTCCAATTTGTTAAGGACGATCTCATGGACGCTAAGGTCAAATTAATACCTAATTTAATTAATTAATTAAATGCCTAACAGAATTTATAACTCATATTAAAATGGTTAGAGTATATTTTCAAAGATGTTTATGGAACACGGATAAGTGGCACACTATACGACCTGTAAATTAATTTAAACTGCCAATAAAGACAGTTGCAAGTCCGTTGATACGATCTTTTAAAATGACATTCTTAGGATGACATCTTTCCACAAAATATTTAAAAAACTCCGTGTAATTTCAATACATAATTTAAGATAGTTCTTAAATTCTCTGAGCTTTCTAACCATTTTAGTAAAACATAACATTTCATATATATAAATTAAGAAACGTCATTTTATAATAATAATAAAATTAATATTTTATTACTATTACAAAGGAATCTTTATTTGGTTTCATATCATATAAATGTTTGTTTAAAATTTCACTGGTCCTAAAAATGTTTTTTTTTTGTAATTTTCGATCTGTTCGCTATCCCGCCACGGCGGTAGTATGGATAATTCTAATTTCAGATTTTCGAATAACCTATACTATAGAGGAAAAAAAACGAATTACTTTGGCCTTGTGACTGGAAAACCACTTACTTAAATAACCTTTTTCTGTATCAAGAGAGTTCGCAATACCCACCGGAGAAAATTGTTAATCAAATGAACGTATAAAGGCACGGTAAGGGATGTTTCCCGTTCATCATGGAGGCATTTGCGAAAACGTTCCCTTAATAACAAGAAGAGGTTTTTTTGAAATAGCGAGGGAAAGTAATAAAAGAAATGACATCATTCGTACCCTTATGATTTTCTCATTTTGTCAAATCTTCTTCTCCTATCCCTCTTTCATATTTGTCAAAGTTTGACACTCGTGATGGAAAAAGTTAAATCACTTTTTTATTTGACGTTATTCGAATAAAATTTTAGAACCATAAATATATGTTGCAGTATGTTTGTTATAAAAATTTTAAGCAAACTTTTGATTTCACAAAATAAAATGGTCAGTATTCCTCCCACGCCAATGATGCATACCATTCTACAGCCATAATGAATTTATATAAGTTAGAGAAAATCTAGACTATTCTAAAAATAATATGTACGTGTAGGATTTCATCAAAACAAACGACCGTCTGCATTTTAATACTTACATCAATATGGCGGCAAGATTGATTTCGACATATTTAAATATTGTATAGATATTTATTGAATATTGTATATATATTGTTTCAATTTTTATCTGCACAGAAGTCGTTTGCTTTTGCTTTATTAAATATTTTAAGTTTAATATTGTTTTAATTTTTATTAATTTAATGTAAGTTCATTACAATAATGAACCTGCAGACATCATCTAGTAAGACGCTTTGTGGGTCTAGTTTTTTTAGATAACGTAAATATAATTGTGAAAGCTAAAAATCAAATAAAAAAAACACACTTATCAAATTGACAAAATATTCAATGTTGTATAATTGTATACAAAATAAGATTGTTAATATATCGCTTACGATTGGTGGCATTTGACAATAAGCATGACATTTGCATTGTTCATACTAGGTACTACGAGTGTGCTTTAATATTTAATCTAATCAATCAAATCTTTGCTTCAAACAATGTATGTTGCAACAAGATGAAAGTTAAAGACAAACATGTTTAACTTTTTACATAAAATCTGTTAAATGTATTTGTTTTATTTATTTATTTTTCTGTGCAAAAATAATTATAAATTTACCTTGTACTATGCCTGTCTGTCTCTCTAGATTAATCCGTGTTGAAACAGACAAAGTTTACAAGTTGTTAGTTACACATTTATCCTCCATAGAAACTTTACTAACCGAACTCTTCAACACAACAAATTGACACAACTTGAAATAAAGGAATTATCAAACAGAATGAATTTATTTATTATTTATTTTATTTTATTTTTTATTTGACAGAAACAGAAACAATCGTACATGGAAACGGGTCACATTCTTACTATTTTTCGAACTTTCAAGACCTTTTTCTATGAAAATTAAGACAAACTTTTTGATCTCCCGGGACTTTTGATATCTAGGCAAGCATTACGCTAGACCGAATAAGCAAGGTATAGAAAAAATACTTATGTCAAATAAAAAATACATATTTTGAAATAAATACAGAATCTTGTCACTTCTTCTATAAAAGAGAATATTATTACTTTTTCCATATATTATATTGTGACATTTTCCTTGACGCTAGGGAATTGTAGGAACTAGACATGTAGATGAATATTAGAGAGAAGACTACGTACCTACTAACTTTTAAAATAACTCTCATACGGGTCTTCATGAACGGTCTCACTTAATATCGATAATTGTATGCGTGTATAATTTGAGTACTTCACAAATAAGTAGGTAGATATTAACTACAATACATGTATTATAAAACATTCATACATCTTCTCATACAAGTTCGTCGGTTATTAAGATATTTTACAGGACTATCTTCTAGAATCTGGTTCACCTGGTCGTGCCAAGTCTTCCGTGGATATCTTCTATTTTTGGTGACTTTTAACACTTTCGCCATATATGTTTCTTACTATTCTCTTCTAATTCATTCGTTCCATACGACCAAATTACTTTAGAGATATTTTTTTAATTCTGTAGGAGACAGTGATTCAAATTCACTGTCGTTCCTTCAGCGACATCTGCATTAAATACCTAACGGGCGGCAAAGTGCTGCCGCCACAGTATGCTGCCGCGCCACGGTGCTCGAGGCCGGCGGGGCCGACACAGAATACCGCCGACTCGCTCCATTATTCTTCAACTTATACGCTTCGCATTTCTCGCTTCTCTAAATTTCATTTTACACACATACCTTATATCTGCTTCACATTCTCTCCTAATTTCTTGATTCTTTACTCTGCCATAAATGGATTTGCAACATTTACGTCTATGTTATATCAATTCCACCGCATTCAGTTTACTTTCGTTTCTCTTCTATCAGCTCCAGGTCTCACTTTCATACATCACAGTCAGTATCAGGACTCCATCGTGTACCGCTGATTTTGCCTCCATCATCAAATTTCCATTATTTATTATTCCTACTACCTTATTATTGATATTATTCCTTACATATGTTCAATATTAAAGTATTTTTTTTAGTGAATCTTCTTTTATACTTTTTTATTTATTTTAATATTAGAAAATATAATACATTTTTTAAATAATCAGTAGGATATATATATATCATTTCTTTTAACATTTATTTCTTCTCTATGAGAGTAAGACTCATGTATAGAGAAGGAGTATATACGAGAATTTATGTTTCAGTTAGTCTGTGTACATATTTTTTTTACTTCAGATACAAATTTATAGTAGTCTGTAATTTTTCTAATTGTGATAGAGAGATTGTTAAAAAATGTGATGCCTTGATAAATATAGTGATTTTGGGTTGCGGTATATTTTAGTTTTGGAATATCAATTATCAATTTGTAATATCAATCTCTAAATCTTGTTGATCGGAATTCACTTCTAATATTTAATTGATTTTAATTTTGAAAATTTAGATATTTTTTTTTTGTATTTGCCTATTATTTTTGGTACCTTAAAATCAGTGAAGAGTTTTTTTTTTAATAATTTTTTTTTCATTTCTTGAGTGATTTCTAATTGTGATATTGAAGTTTTATATGCTCCTCCCCATTCAATAATACCGTATTGCAAATGTAACTGTACAAATGCGTAATATATTATTTTCTGATTTGTAAGTGATAAGATGTTATTATATATCTTAAAAATATGTAGGCACTAACACCCGAATGTTACATTTGAGTATTGTTTTTAAAATTTTCTTCCTTTTGTGTTCTCGACTTGTCACAAACCAGTTGCCGCAGAATCTTTGAAATGTAACATTCGGTTATTCCCAACTCTTGTTGGTTAACTAAAACTTACTATCAATTCATTGAGGAATAACATTCGGTTATTCCAAACTTTTAATATAACCTTTTAATAAACCATTTAATTATTGTGAGCTGATTTTGAGTTCTCAACTCTATTGTTTGGCGTACAACAGGCGTGAAGTGGCGGTGATCGAATCTCTGAGAGCGTGATCTTTATTTAAAAGATTATCTTGAGACGAAAATCTGATCCGTGGACAGCACCCACAAGTCAGGCACTTATCCTGTACGAGAGCTTCCAGAGCGAATGATGCATTATCGTTAGCACTATCTCTATTGCGGTACATCATGTTCAAGTGTACTGATTTTAAAAATCATATAACTTTTTTTTATCGTTCTGGACATGATTAATATTTTTTTAAATCCGAGAAAAAAGATAAACAAACCTCACTCTACTGAAATACATCAATATACAAATTGAGACGAAAATCAAAACATCAAATGCAAATAAATTTCACTTAGAATGCGCGCGCTTGGTACCCACCCCATTTTTTGAAAGCCTTATTTTAAGATAAAAATAAATTATAGAAAGATCCTTTTGGAAGAATTATTTCTGCGAAGGATCTTAAAAGGCATATAAGATGAATACACTAATTAAACAAGCAAAATAAATATATTCAAATACGTATTCAGATAAATAATGAGATAAATGTAGATGGTAGGTATATCAAATTCTTGAAATACGAAATAACAAATCACGTGATAATATGATACTTCGCAAGTTTTTGAATTAAAACAAATCTTTTTTCTAAGAACTTTCAACATGAAACTGAGCTATCTCCACTATAATATGTAGGTACTTGCAATAGTATGGACTGTTTTTTTATTATGAGCGAGATAAATATTTTTGCAAGGCTCTGTGTAATTGAGAAAGTTTGATACAACAAAAAAAAAGATGAATATCATCCCGCCATGTTGAGAGACCACTTGTCTTGTTTCATCTGTCGAGACTCCTCAACTTGTATATACTATTTCATTCTCTCTCCAGAAATACTCAACTTCCTTTTAAATAATATAAAAGTCCTCGGAAGCCCTCATTTATCCTGGACACTCTCACGTCTCTCTTGCCAATGTATTTATTACCCACTCTTTATTTACGTAAATATACAAATGTTTATTTCCCTATGAGTGTAATCAAAATACTGTTTTTTTTTAATTTAAACAAACATCTGACTTTTTATTAATCACGTTGATTGTTATTTGCTTAAATTAATACATAGTTATATTGAACCGCAAAAATTAACGCTATTAACATTAAAAATACCTGTACGTTTTTGTTATTTAGCGATTATTATTTTCTATATGTTACCTAAAATTGTTTATGTTTTCATAAATGGTCTAAATGGTTTAAAACAAAAAATATATAGCAAGAAAACATACAAACACACATTTTTATAGTCAATTTTATTTTAGCAAACGTCATGAATATCGTTGCTTTCTTCAAATTATTATTATCATAGGAAATGTTATAAGAAAATTTATTCTGACGGCAAAATAAAAATAATAACTATACCATCGTTAAATGCAAAATTACTTTAATAACATATTTTAAATTATTAAAGATAACATATTTTTAAATGAATACATAAAAACTCACATAAAATCTTTGATCTAACGGACGTAGGACATGGCAAACCGCATCGAATCTACATCCGGCATACAACCTCCTGGAAATCAAAGAAATAAATCTAAAATAGATGTTTGTATATAATATTAGAGTTCATTTAAAATTCACAGACGCGCCGAGTTTCTCGGATAACAATTATACACGGGTATACACAGAATAATACTCGAAATAAAACTATAAAAATATTGTACAAAAAAAATCTAATATTTCTGAATTTTTGTATGAAATATTCGTAAACAAAGTTCTCGATATTATGAAATATTAAAATTCTCGAGAAATTTAAACTCGTAAATTCCCGGGCGTAATCTCTCATTAAAAATAGACAGCAACCCTTTCCGCAATGCGATTTCTCGGGATGTTCGATTTGAATATTTAAAAAAAGTGAGGCGAGCATAATTATAACGGCGACAGAAAATGATTATTTCCAAATGAATCATGAACGATGTGAACTTTTCAATGTATTCTGAGCAAGATGAACGGAGATGGGGCAAATCATTTGGTTAAATTTTCAATTATGCGAATCTCTTGTGCAATCGGCTTATACGCTTAGGATCACAAATACCTCGATAAAATAATGAGTTTCTGACTTCCCCGCTGGTTCCAAGTACCGCCAACAGACGGGAAGCATCGGAGTGGGTACCATCCAATTTACATAAGTCGGAAAAATGCTACTCCATCGATACAGCTTACACAGCGGCAGATGGATGTGGAGCTACGGAGTTCTAATACGAATATACTGTTTCCTGTCATTGCATTATTTTGATCGAAAAAGTTAATAATATTTAGTTGCCAATCAATATGAATGTCCGATATAATGTTGCCATCAGTTATTTTTGCTCTGAATATTTGTTTTGTTTTAGACATATAAATGGAATTGTTTTGAGAAGTAAGAGATTTAGAAGCACTTGATATCTTAATGATTTTGTAAATTGTAATTTAATTTTTAATGAAGAGGCGTACAAGAAATGTCTTACTATTTTCAAAGTAAGTCATAAAAATAAGACTAAATTGATAGTCTCCCAAGACGAAGCTCGAACCCCCGATTACATGATTCCCAGACGAGTTCGCTAAACCGAACATGCAAGATACACAAAACTTCAAATCAAGGCACTTTAAAAACTTAACTAAATCACATTTATTTATTTTTATTTTATTATTAGATGACATAATACATTTTTTAAATAATCAGTAAGTTATATATAAATTTCTTATAACATTTATTTCTTGTCTATGAAAGTAAGACTCGTGTATAGAGTATACACGAGAGTGTATACTTTATATCTGTTATTCTATGTACATATTTTTTGACTTCAGATATAAATTTATATTAGTTTGTCATTTTTCTAGTTGTGATGGAGAGATTGTTAAAAAATTTGATGCCTTGATAAATATCACTTACTGCCCGGTGGGTTAAAACAAAACGCGTCCGGCGGTGGTGGGTCATTTTAGGCCCACCTCAAGTTTTCAGTTTTTCAATCGTTTTTTGGGAGATTTTTTATAGATACATTTTAAATATGTGCCGTAATGTTTCTACTAAAAAAAAAATATTTAAATTAAAAAATATTACGAATAATGTACATATACTCACGCATCAACAGACGCTCTACACAGCCAAAATACAAACATCCACTGAACATGTAATCTTCTCGTCGGAACCCGTACAGGTAGTGTCATAAAACTTACAGGTAGACGCAACGCCTCTCAAATAGTTATATTACTGGTATTGCCGCCAGACGAAAATAAATCAAAACAAATACATGGACGCATACCTGGTATCATTTGTCTACCCGCTCAAAATGTTGACAATATATATGTGTAAGTGCTGATTTCCAATCCCTTAAAAGCGACTAATTTTTAAACGTTTTTTCACATTTTTATCAATAACTCATTTGAATCTCGTCCGATAACATTTATTTGCATCTCAAATTATTTGTAAATATTTAATAAAAGATTAGCTAGAAGGAAAACAGCATTAAACGAATATTTGTAGCGTAATTCATATTTTTACAAACACTCGGGTCAAATCTGATCCACTAACGCAGAGTATGTAATATAGTGATTTTGGGTTGCGGTATATTTTAGTTTTGGAGTATCAATTTGGTCTCTAAATCTTGAAGATCGGAATTCGGTTCTAATATTTTATTTATTTTTAATTTTAAAAATTTGTATTGGTGATTTTTTTTTGCACATGTCTATTATTTTTGTTACTTTGAAATCTGTGAGTAGTTAGATACTTGGATAGTCATTTTTATTAGAATTATTATTATTATCATTTTTTGAGTGATTTTTAATTCTGATATTGAAATTTCATATGCTCCTCCCCAGCATTACAACATTTCATATATTTATTTATTCTGTTAATAAGACGGTCGCTTTGTTTTCATTTAAATAAAAATAACATTTTTAAGAACTGATATATGTGTTTATATTCAAATCATTAGATATGTATGTATTTATTGTGCCTCTGTCTCTTTCCTAAATATATTATATTTAGAAAAGAGATATAAGCATTTGATACGCCATGTGGTTCTTCTAGTACATGGCAACTTAGTGTATTATATCATTTTATACGCTTACTCAGCTATATTCATCCCCACATAATGGAGATTTTTTCCTGAAATATTAACTTACTCATCTGACTAGCGCGGCATAAGAACTAGCAGAAGAAAAAAGTTTCAACATCGAGCCTACCCGCCTTTAAAACCATCTGTCTCCTCTTTATATCCTTCATCCCCATCTCACACTTTTTTCTTCCCCGCCTTCCCCGGGCCGCGTCCCCGCAGAGGCGCGGGGCAGAGGGGCTCCATTAAAATCGGCCACAAAGGGCACATTCGCACAAATGAAACCAGAGGAAATTGACTTGTCTACGAAATTGTAAATTCGGAATTTAAATGGGTAAAAAGTATAAAAATGATCATCACAGTGGTGACGTTCCTGGTGATCGAGGGGGTTGGTTCGCCAACCACTAATTCATGGGTGGCTCGTGTAATATATTATAATATATACAAATACACGCATATGTATTTTTATAATTTTCACAGGTTGAGTATAATGTCAGAGAGGAAGTTTAGTGGTCTGTTGGTTCCGAGAAGGACCATTACTGTACCAACGTCCCATCTTCAGAGGATGCCTTATGGGTGAAGTGTCACTCTACAACCGTGAAACACGTATTTTCAGGCCTAATCTAAGTTTAGCGCTGAGTGGCTCAATATATTTAAAGACATCCACTGACAACAATATTAAAAACTCATTAATATCAATTTCTCTGATCCCGATACTTATCCAACAAACAAATAACAACAATAATAATTTAAATCACAGCATTACCGGAAGCCTTAAACATTAAGTCGTAAACTCCCCAATTATACAAAGTAAAGATTAGTGATTTCACTTAGCGCTGAACTGCCGACCTGAACAGACGAATTTCACGATCATCATTTATTGCGACACTTTATGGATAAAGCATCTCCTGAAGGCAAAATAAGGTGAAGACACTTATATTAGTGTTTGTGGGTGTATGCATATATATATTAATTAATGGCAAATTTTAAATATATGTTTTTATGTAGAGTAATATATAAACGAGTATATATTTAAACTTATATTCATATGAAATATGTGAGATGTTATTCACCATGCCTGGTCCAGTAAATGTGACAACTGTTTCCGATGAAATCCATGTACCGTCCAACCTAACTTTTGACACACGATAAATTAAATACAGAACAAGCTATTCAGCAAAGGCTGGATCAGCTTTATAAAATAATGCAATATATAGTTTGTCAGTTTTCCTCATGCGCTTCATTTTAAATATAGTTATAATTTATTTATTTTTTCCTACACTGTCGTGATTATATTTTTTATTTCTCAAGGGGTGATCTCATTTTTTTAAGATTGTTTTGGATCATTAAACATGTAGTGGTGAGTTGTTTTCGATTTTTGCAGATATTGTCGCTGGTTATATCTGGCAATGCTTTACTATTATGGTGGTCTTGCTCGCGCCCCACAGACATGGCCACATAAAGAATCACCTGACAGCCATATAGTGCCGAAACGCACCGACCAATAGCGGATTTCAATACATCGTGATGGACGAGTTTTAGGAGCTAGTCAACCACTTCTCCGCAGACCGTTCTTTCGACAACACCTCAAGTGAGCCACTTTATACTCGAAGTACCTGCCATTGTAAATCGTCCAGCGATAAACGCTAACTTATGTTACTGTGTTTTGTTTGCAGCTAAACGCTAGACACGGTATAAATACTCAAACGCACATTAAAATATACTGCGACATGCACCCATACGCACAAATTATTTTTGAACTTTTTATTATTATTAATGTAAAGAATGCAAAATAATAAATAAAAGACATTTATCGATTTTTACCATACTGATACCATACATTGTATAAAGAAAACAAACAAATGTAAAACAGAAAAATATAACGGAAAAAATATATAAATATAACTGTGATGTCCTTGAGATCACATATATGTGTGTGTGTGTGTGTCGGAGCGCTGCACCGCCGGGGCGGATGTCTATATGTTTGTGTGTGTGTGATAGGCGCGCTCTCTTCTGCGTTACTGTTTGACTTCTATACTAGTTATATACCTTGTACCATCATTGTATTTCTCTTGTAATAAATATTTAATTGTCACATATGAGTTTCTCTTGTCAAACGTTGTCTAACAATTAACTATGAGGTGTACTTATTACGCAAGTACGTAATAGTAACAAATTATTTTTCCTCTATCTATTAAATTTTTTTATCTTTTTCTCAGGTGCGTTAAAATATATTTTCCTTGATTTTCGCCTGTCATGTTAGCATTCTACTTTCCCTGGTGCCTCTTTTTCGTGTCTTTGACGTCTTAATAGAAATATTCTCCTTGTTCTTAGCTGACGTTTCCGAGGTTCTCAGGGAAAAAAATCGATGTGCGAATGTAGAAAATGAAGCTAATTTACAGCCTAATTTCTTTAAATTCTGCAACATTATTTTAATCTTGACTTTGTACTTCAGACCTTTCTTGGTACCCAAGAAATCTACCATAACTTGCAAATGAAACCCAAGCCTTTTTTGTACTGGATTCATTGTACGTTCAAACGTGTTGTCTTTCATTAAATTTCTGATCTGCGGCCCCACGAAGATCTTTTCTTTAACTTTTCAGAAGATGTATTCAGAAACTTTATTATTAATTACTGGAAGCCATTTTCCTTTCTCCGCAAAAACGTATGCAAATTACGTTTTAAGGAATAATGTACTTACTTGATTATTAAAAAAAGCGTACGTGATAGAAATAAATAAATACTAAATCTGAAATCAGCACAAAAATAGTTTAGATACACCAAAAATTACATGATCATCAAACCTCATGCAACATAGTGTAATTATTTGTGAAACTTCTGTATCCGTCAAGGTTGTCATTGATCTAATTACTGCCCATGAAAACATGGGATGCAACATGTCTCTTAAAATTCATTTTTTTCACTCTCATTAGAATTTTTTCCTGGATAACTTGGGTAGTGTACGTGACGAGCATGGTGAGCATTTTTATCGAGATAAAGCTACTATGGAAAAGCGGTATCAAGGAAAATGCAGTCCATCAATGCTTGCATATTACTGCTGGACTCCACAAACAACTGGACTGGACAAAGAAATTCCACAGACATACACAAGCGCTAATTAACTGCGAATAACGAATAAAAATTACTATGTAAATATCAAAATATTTGGGAAATATTTATTCTTGAGCGAGAATGATGTACTGTGCCTTCCACCTCCTCCTCCCCCCCCCCCTTCCTCACTTGCCGCGGCCCAGTCGATCGGTGGCCCTGAACAGGTACGGTTACAAAGGTTTTCGCAGTGTAAAATAGAGTGAGAAGTGTGTCTATGTGACCATCTATTGCAGCCTGAATCAATCAAAACCCTGAACGGAGATAGTGTAAAACCCTAAGTTACAGTCCACATTGGAGGTGCCAGGAGAACGGATTGTGGTGAGTGGAACTTCCTTCCGAATCCTGTTTCTTCCGGCATCTATACCATCATGCAACACTAAACATTAACAAATATTGACCTCAGTACTAAGCTACTAGGAATTTTGTAACGTAACATAGTATATTATATAAGTCTATAAATAAAAAATTGTATGTAAGACGCTTTTTTTTAAATTATTTTATGACCTATTAGAAATACAACTTCTTCAATATATGCAGCTTTTATTGAGGGGACAAAGTTTTTATTTTCATCTGTTGACCAGTGTAAGCAATATCTAATACAACAGTATCAAAAATAAACTACAATGCTTAAGCAGTATCTGACACTATTTTTTATTATTTCCACACATTAGACATCATATGTTAAGTCGTAGTCCATTAATAGTAATAAAAGATAGCAATGCAACAGAATATATGCAACATACAGTAGTGCAAAAATATGTTGCAGTCAGGAAAAGAAAACGAATAGAAAAATCGAAAACAAGACACGGAAGTCAAACCGCAGCCACTATTTTTCCAAACCTGAGATACTCTAGAGGTTGTGGATCCACGATTGGACTCAGATTAGAACTACAATCGTGTATGACAGTTTTCTTCAGATACGAGGATAGCCGATGATGATGATGATAATGATGATGTTGATGTTGATAATGATGGACAGGAGAGAAGTAGGTGAATTCGAACTGCAAATAGATAGCATTAAGAAATATATAGATAGTAATTTGGACGCGGAAATGTGTCAATAACAGTGTTTGCGGCTGAATCAAAAAGACGCGCTATAAGTGTATTTTACGAATATGGAACAATGTGAATGATACAGGAATGAAGTAAAAAAGAGAAAATTAGTTTTTACAGTTTGGTTAGTAAGACGTCAATCGATGTCTTGCGTTTTGAAAGAAATACTCAAACAATAAATCCTTACACACTTTTTCATCAGTTGATTTATATATTTTTAATTAGATTTATCAATCAGAAAGATATACAGAAAAAATCTATCACAAATAATTAGTTAACACTGGGCTACGAACTCTTGCCGAGAAAATGCGTTAACCTTACCCTCATTAACCGTTTGAATTGACGTCAAATTTTACGCATATATATATAGGAATTAAATAAAGCAATTAGAAAAATAATGAGAAAAAATCGAATCGATTCATCTAATTTGTTTAAATATCATAGAATTATGTTTTGAAATAATAAAAAGTGTTTTCATTAAAATAAAATTTATTTATTTATTTAGACATATATAACATTTGTATAGCTGCAACAAAAAGACAGTTTGTAACATATATTTTACACACATTTTAAATGCATTACCTAACTAGGCTAGCCTGTTTTAGGGCAAATTGGTAAACAAATACATTTTACAAAACCAAAATTTATTGAAGAGAAAACACAATAAGATCGAATACAACGCAAGTAAACGTGAAAATATTTTTAAAAATATAAATATACATGTATATATTTTTAAAACATTAAAAAAAGAGAAAAAAAATACCAATGTGCAATACAATATGTAATGTAAGCACATATAAAATAGATGGAAGTATGCAAGACCAAATCACACAAAAATATTTATAAGAATTATTTCATTATATAAAAAAGTTTACTCTCTGTATCTGCTCTTCCTAATTGCAACAACCAATTTGGAACATCCCTTTCAAAAGCCTTAATGTCAGTTAAAGTTATAATTTTATTTCCAATTTGATTATATATTCCGGGAGCTTGAAAGGTGAATAATCTTTTTCACTCTTGGAACTATTTTAAGCTTATTTGCTCTTGTATATTTTTAACATTTAACATGAAAACGTTGTGGTTATTCATTTTTAAATAAATAATTTATTAACTTTTTGACTTTTTTCTAATATAATATAATCAATTAATAAATAACTTATTTTATATAATATAATAAATACACAATGGTTATCAACTAATTTTAAGATTCAATTTTTTATCCTCTTGATTCAGGAATAAATCACAGCTTAATAATATGCAATGACTGTATTAATATAAAATATACAAGAACACCACGCCACTTCTATGCAAGATTCTTCTCTTTCTGGCATAAAAATGAAGGATGGCATCGTTAGCTGGAGAATATATTAAAACCATTTTTCAATTCTCGCGACGTTAAGGCCGCATTCCGTTACTGTACCAAATATTGTCGGACAGGGGTAGCAAGAACTGGCATTTCTTTTATTTTCTCTCATTTGGTGAGAGGGTTGCGGCGACGCCGAGGCTTGGCGAGGGGCGGCGCAAAACCAGGACGAGAGAGGGGGGACGGCGGGGCAGGGTGAGTGTGGAGACGTTTTATCAACGTTGAATGACAAATAGACGTATCTTAAAGGGGCATATTCAATTCGTCATTCTTCCGACACAAAATCAGCTCTAATACTTTTAGATAAATGTTTCGTACGTGTTCGATGACAAAAATAATAAAAGTTTTTTATATAATTTTCGGTATTTCTTAATAGATGCCTAGCACGATTAAATACATACTTTACATTCTTATGCATATTTACTACATTTTAAAAAGTTGCTAGAGCTATTCACAATTCACATAAATAGTGACGTTATTAATTACACGGAATATACGGAGAGGTACAAAAATAAATATAACTCATTTAATAATTGAAAAATCTTATCTTTATTAAAAATAAAAGTCTGTTAGATTCATCATTTTAAAAATAAACGCAACGATTGAATATATGTAATCTTATAAATGTAAACCTTACATACACTAATGTATGTTCGTCATAAATGATAAATTGAAAATTCATACATTTCATTGCACAGAAGTGTCAAAATCCTTTGAAAGTGTACATAAGATCATTTTTTCTGAAGCTATATATTTTCACAATTGTAAACAAAGAAATCTACTGCCAGACATTTTAAATAAATGGAACATTGAAATGCTGCTGTAAGGTGATTTAAATTAACATGTATTTAAAATAAGGTGAATTAAATTTTATGCAGATACTTGGGTAATAATTATAATTACTTGATGTTGATATATAAGTTAGATAATGGTGTGTTTCTGGTGTGTACTTTGTGGTGTTTCATTAACATGGAAGACGATCCAGTTCAGAAAAAGCGACGCTTAGATAGAGAAATATACCAAAAATGGCGAGCACGATCAGGTAACGACAATAATAACAGACTGCGTCAGAAAAATGTTAATAGAATGTTTAATCATAATGTTGATAGAATGTCACGTACATGAAAGTTGGAAACAAACGCAAACTAAACGTGTATTTGACATGCTCTACCATCCAATATACCTTTTAGGCGCTCATCTTAATGTAACAATATTGAAGTATTTTATATAATTTATTAATAACATGTATTTTTCTTTAAATGTAAAGGTGCGTGTACATGAATAAAATGTTGCTCCCCCGTATTGAAGATTTGCAGGAAAGATCGATTTGTATCAGCTGGTCCGTAGGTTGGTGGCAACTACCTTCATACTAAAACTGTGCTGTCCTTTACCCTAATAAATTATTGTATTACGTGTATATGCTATAGATACCTACGGTTATAAATATATACTCTATTTGTTAAATAACTTTTTTGAGCGTACATATTTACAATCATTGCAAAAGAACAATACAACTTATAACAAATAAGGTAGTAATTTCCTTATCCATACGGTCTTCCAATCTGGCAACCTAACTGCCAATCTATTGACTCTAAGAAGAAAAAAGAAAACAATACGTTATAATGAAAGCTTGCTCCGATAGATAGTCGCTAATGTTTAATTTTCGAAATTATATAAGAATTTACTATTTTTAATATTTATTGCAAACTTTACATTGTGGTTTTTATTCATTTTAATATAAAATATTTATAACTTAGTTTTTTTGAGTTAAATTTAATACACCAACCAGTTTCGGAAAATACCATTTCCATCATCTGGATGTCAAATAAACAAATCATATGTCGAATTGTTCTAATGTTTTTGAATTCTTTTTTTTATTATTTAAAAAAATAATTTAGAACTTACCATAAATTATTACGATGATGAAAGATGATGTTAACTTAATTATACATTTTTTTTATTATTATTATTATTTATTTGTATTTAAAAGCTATCAACTTTATATTTGCAATGAATTCCAAGAACCTTTGAATAATATAAGCTAGGTGACTCCAGGACTCCAGTCCAAATTTTAACATAAGACTCAAGGAGCATTTAAGATATTTAAATAGTAATAGTTTTTCAGAATTTTCTAATCATTTATTAGAAAATGATCATACTTTTGACAGAAATTTGGGGATCGTTACATATAAACAATGTTGGTCTTAAATGGGATAATTTAGAATCATTAGAAATAAGTAAAGCGTGTAAAATTAATAAAAATATTATAAATAACCAACTAAATTTAACCACAAGTTCTACACCCAAAAATATTATCCTAAAAAAAATTTCCTTTAATTTTGTATTATTTAAGTCAATTTTCACATCTTTCAACATCGTGACAATATATGTTAGGTACTAGATTTTTTTTTTAAATAATTAATATTAAAATAATTAACATTAAAACAATTTTACATTAGTTTTATTTAGTGTATTTGACATCCCGATGAAGGAAATAGCATTTTCCAAAACCGATTGGTGTATTAAATTTAACTCATAAAAATGGTTAAAAACAAAATTACAAACAATTTATATTAAAGTTATTTACGAGTAAATGGACACATTTTATTCGATAAGTAAGATTTTGCTCAACTAGGTATAAAAAATAATTAATTGTATTAATTTTTCCTCATTTTAATACAGAGAAGCTGCCTACCTGCCTACGACAAATTATAGTAAAACCGACTAATCCACACGACTTTTCATATTAGGCCATTACAGTTAATTGCACTAAATAATAATTTTACCATAAGTTTTTAATTTTATGATGCTATGTACCAATTCCCCGAATGAAAAGTAAAAAAAATACATCAGTTAAAAATACAACGTCTTCATAATGATTCTTAGGTTTATATCGTAACTTGATTAAAAATTAATAGAAATATTACGAACTATAAACTAAATTTCACGTTGTTATAGTACATAACATATAAAAAAATATTTTTTTTGCTTTATATAAAAATGCAAATAGTATATAATTATAATTATAAATAAGAGTGAAATTTTTGCGCTAGTTTTATAATCCTATAAGCTGAATACGTTGTAGAAATAAATTAAATTTTAGTCATTTATGAACAACTCCAAACAAGCTATGAATCAATCTTTTATCTGTAAATATTTTACTGTTCAATAAAATGTTGTACGTAGGTACATTATTTACTAAATGAAAAAAAAAAAACATGTTTTTTAGCTTGCATGTTTTGCGCCATCTATCAAAATCCCTTCGAACTAATGTCCGTGTACAATATTTTACTTTCAGAACTGCAAACCACTGAATAAACTCAAATTCAATATTTCAGATGGCGTAAATTATTATGTATCCTGATAAAATTAAATTTATATATATACATACGAACTTATTTAGTTAGGTTCCAAATTTATTTTTATATAATATAGTCTTGTAATTTCAAATATTTATATATTAACGCAACTCGTACGTTTGGCATTTTATTAACACATTTTTAACATTACTCGTAACCAATGTCGTCAATACTAATAAGGAGAATTACTCAGGACACTTGACCGCAGTCACAACAGAGCACCATCCATTCCTTTACATCACCTTTGTGGTGGTCCAATCTGCTGGGCATTCGCCAACCTTTTGCAGGTCTGTTTGATATTTTCCACCTGTCTACGTCTTTCTCTTCTTCAATATTTTTATTTTATTTTTCCCTAAACTAAACATTTCACTACACACACATTGGGTTTATACTATCACTACTAAAGTTTCGAGAAATGCAGTCCCTCTCATCATCAGATGATAACACCCATTGGATTATACTTTGAGTAATGACAGTATAACATACGTCGGGTTATTCTGTCACTACTCACAATGTGTGTAATACAATGTTTAGTTTAATGAAAATTGAAATAACAATGTTGCACCACTAATTAACTGCCATGTCAATCTTATCTTATCTTATATTTATATGTACGTGTACGTATACATACGTATCCACATGCAAGTTTCTTTAAATTTATAAAGTTTTCTAAATATATCATATTATATAAAGACCCTATTTTATTTAGATCCTTAGTACCTCCAAGTTAATTTTAAATCCACCCCCTTCCATTAGAATGAATAATCCCTTCTTTTCAACGGAATGTCGAGCTTTTTTAAATTGAGATCAGTCCTAAGAGATTACTAAAGCTTCAGTATTATCACATAGCGTGTCAGAATATCAACTTGAATGTTTAATCCTAAGGAAACTTGGAAGATTAAAATGTTATTCACGTCCTTAAATTCAAGATTTTTCTTATATTTTTCAGTCAACGTACGATGAACAAAAATATATACATTCTGCTTACGAAACAATTTGTAACAGCTTTTAGCCAAATTAATTAACAAATTGATTTAAAAAACAGATAAATGGACTACCATACCACTGTGTGTACGTACTGACTATTCAGGGTTGGGATTGTCGTCCAAGGGAAAGGAGAATAATATTTGTTTCATCAAATTTATTTTCCTTTGATCGCTATTACGTAAATAAATATTTTATTACTTTTAAAATTAGCAAAATTAACTTTGTGGTTAAAATTCATATTTTTATTTGTTAACTTTGTTTTATTAATCTCTTATTGAGTTTAAATACATCTATCGGTTTCGAAAAATACCATTTATAGGATGTCAATACTAGGAAAATATAACAAAGTTAACAAATAAAAATAAAAATATTTTATTATTTAAAAAAACGTTTTTTATAAACACTAAAGATTTATTAAAGAATGAAATTAAATGAACAGCCCAACAGAAAAAAACTTTTATTTGAACAAATAGTAATTAACAACCGGTAATTTTATGTCAACCAAAATATGTATTATTTAAACATTTAATCAAATTTGTACGAAATCTGCTGATTTCCGGATTTGCATTTCCATCCAAATCTACTTGTATTATTTATGTTTTGTGCAAGGTACATATATATATATATATCGAGTCTACATACTATACGTCAGTACTAAATTAATCAATGTCCATTTCTTTTGAAGTATCGATAGTTACAGCCACTTTTCATATAGTTGTTCACAACATTTGTTAGAACTAGTGTACGCCTTGCTTGCCTTGCTGACTGAAGATTATTATCAATGTAACCTAACTGAGGTACCAATAGTCAGGAGAGATAGAAAAAAGATAGAATCACTCCTAAATTTAAAGTATTTCGTAAACTTTTTGACGCAAGTCTTGAAATGAATGGAACGACAGACGGTAAACAATAATTTGGTTTGAAAACTTTCTACAGCTACTCGACTACATCGCGAGCTCTATTGAATTATTTACCATACCCGTCCTAACATATAAGGATACTTTTATTATGAATATATTCTTCAACGTCGCCATTATGTTTATATAAATAAATATTTGCATTATATCAACGCCATCGATAGTCATTAAGTTTGCTAGTCAAATAACGGTAATATCTAAGCAGCCTTCGAATCTGCATCCACTGTGATATTGCTTCTCTTTTCGGTTTTCATTTTAATATTATTTTTTTTATTATTTCATTGATACTTTTTATTTTACATTGCGAGTACATGTACCTATAGTTTTGTGGATCAAAATATTATATATGTATTCACATTACACCTTCGGTTTAGTTTAAACTCAAACACGACGTTAGAGTCATTAAAACTGACAAATACATTTTTTGGATTACTTTTGATTAAAACCTTAGATAAACGACTCCTTAAGTAAACGATTGTAATAAAATGTAAACATAAATTCACAAAAATCAAATAATATTAATGGACTGTGGACTATCAGAACAAACAGGATCTTATACTTGAAAATATTTCACCGACTTTCCGCTCGAGTACTATAAAAGGCAGCGCTGTTTCGGTGGGGTGTATTTTCCACCAGAATATCGACAAAGCCAAGGATTTACAAAAATCTTGATTAATTGTTCTAGAATAGACGATTAAGTGGGAACTTAACTACAGTGTTAATAAAAAGTGAAAGCTTTCAGGTGCGTTAATCCACATTTACTTCTTCGGATTCCATCGTTTCCGGCAATAAACCAAAACATATTAATACATAATATATAATATTTATCAATATCATCGTGGTTATTTCATCTTTCAAAATACATAAAATAAATGTATTTGTTGAGACATTTATCTTGTGATTTTGTATTTACTTATTATAATTATTAAGTTACAAAAAATATATTAATCATCGTGAGAGCTCTTATTAGGCATCTCTACCATAGATATCTAATTTAAAATTATATTTTCATCCGACGGGCGTGAAAATAGAATTACATTTATAAAAAAATTATTATGCATGTTTATTCATTATTTATATAAACATTCCTAGTTTAATTACGTAGATCTAGTTAGTAAAATTATGTTTTTGTTTAATTCAAAACTATTTTTATTTCTTTAATTCGCAACCAGTTTGCCATACGGTCATCAAATCCGGAAGGCAGTTGTCGCCAGGTAGCACCAATTAGACTTGATCAATTTGCAATCACAAATATCGAATTAAATAAGTTTATTCAGATGAATATTATATACTTCGGTTATTTAATCTATAAAATCTAGTAAACATGACATATCTAAAAAAATAATTAATGGATACTAATATGTTATGACTAAGTAATATAAAAAGTTTCCAGCGGAAAATTTTCAAGTTTGATATTTAATTTTAAAAAAAAACTACAATGTTATTCTCACATTTTATTTATACAAAATGGAAATTAACGATACGGATTTTACGTTTTATAAACAATATCGTCTAAATGCTATCCATTTCTCTCAAGACACTCGCGCAATCGGACTTTCAAATTTGCGAACACGCGAGAGCAAAGCGTTGGTTCAATGGCAGCAACTTCACGGCGGATATTTTCTTGTAGTGTCTGAATTGTTCAAGGATTGTTGCTGTAAACTCTCGACTTAAGGTATCCTCACAAAAAAAAGTCCCACTATGTAAGGTCCTGTGACCGAAGTGCCCAGGGTATGTCTCCGTACTCGCTGATTAATTTATTGGGAAAAAGTTCCCTCAACTTCTCCAATGAAACTCTAGCTGTGTGTAGAGTGGCCCCGTTTTGATTAAATTGTGTTCTTTTGTTGAACCCGGGAAACAGCTGCAGTTGCGGTACCAAAAACTCGTCGATCATTCGGCAATACACGTCAGCAGTGACTGTCTCTCGCTGGTTAAAAAAATATGGACCAATTATGGTTATTCAAATAAGGACAATACAAGCGTTTTTGATGCCGTTCCCTTGGGTTGTCAGGGCACCAGTATCTCATGTTCTGTAATACAATACCTGTTCCACTTACCTCACCCTGATGGTTTACGAGCAATTACAATTTAATCTTGAAATTTTTCCGCTGGACACCCTATATAAATAATAACCATATACATGCAAGCCACAAATTTCACAGAATGTAAAATTTATGTTTCAGCTTTATTATATAAATACAATAAAGAATCAATAAAAAAATTCATTATGAAAAACTATCCATGGATGTCAAACGTCATTAGTACTACATGGCTAGTTATGAATATATATTTACCTCAAATATTGATAACCGCAACATCTGAATATTATTTCCCTTCATTGATGCCATCAAAGAGTAATCATTACGAAGATGATAGTCGACCTAAAATTCCTGTCGATTACGAAGACGATAGACGAACTAAAATTCCCGTCGATTTAGTCAGTGAAATTGCATTAAAAATGGCATCAGCTGCGGACATTGTGATGCATTTCGACGATACAACCGACACATTTGTGAACGCTGTTAGTAAAAAAAACAATATATTCGAGATGATGGTGTCCAGAGTTGAAAACACAATACAAAAATCCAATATTTTTTCATACAAAGCTCGACATGTTGTCCAGATTTTAAAACATTACCGAAAAAAAAACAATAAATCATCCTTGCGTAATTACATAAGCACCCGCAACATTTGTCATTTTATTATTTTGTCTGATCCGCGTCACTTTACGCTTTCTAAAATTATTAACACAGGTAATTTGATTTTGTATATTTGTATTAATCAAAGCCAAAATGTTATGTCATGTATGAGTCAAAACTCTTCAGATAATTTATTTTTAAATCCATCCACATTTCTGAACGCAGATTTCCTTCAAATTGCTTATTTGGTAATGGTGTTAGAAATAACAGACGAGTATATAAGAGTATTTGAAATATGTTACTATTGTGGGATAGATTCAGAAAAATTAACACTGAAATTCGAAAGTAAACTAGACGCTAATATCTCTCAAACAACGTCGAGGCTCTTGAATGTCATAATTAAAAATGTGGATTTTCACTATAAAGATTTTAACGGCCATAAATTTAGAATAGCTTTCAATCACGATAACATATACATCGGATGCCAAAATGAAGTGAATACCGAAATCAATGAAGATATTTTCACTGAATGTTCAGATTTGCTAGGAACCGAAGGATTAATGCTGATTGAGTTCAGCAAAAGGATGAATTTCAAATACTCGTTAGTTAATCCAAAAACTCATGATGACATTGGTCCATGGAAAAATATGGTAAATGACGTTAACCGGTCAAGAGTTGATTTTGCAATCGGTTCCATAACAATATCTGCAAGCAGGTTGAAGAAGGTCGACTACAGCATTATTGTAGGTGAAGACCCTCTGAGAGTAGTTTACATGGTTCAACGAAATATATTTTCTGAAGGTGGGTAAACAATTTTTTTTTTGTACACAAAAGATTTTCCACTTAGGTTAGGCCTGATCTAGGGATCTGATATCATATTTTAAAAAATGTTCTGCAGTTTTAAAAACATAGACAAATAGAAATATAGAAACAAAGTTGGTATAAAGATAAATGAAAACATAGACCGGAGAAAAATATTAATAACAGGAACTAAAATGTCCTTATGTACAAGTGCTTATATACAAATCACTCTGGAATATAAGCACTGAAGCTACTTTTCCTCGTGATTTCTCAATTACACAACTACAGATACATTTTTTATTATTTACGAATTAAAGCTAGATTTGTAAAATACAAATAATAAATAATTTTTATGTAACGCAAAGATTTACGTATTTTAACAAATCACCTTAAGCCAGATTTAAGGAAGCGTAGATGTAGATTCAACTTTGCTCTCTAGTTCATTCTATTCTGTATACACAACGAATGACAGCTTGTTTTGCACCGCATTATATACGTATTTGTGTGTTTATAATTAAGATTAAGAACAATTAGTTATCAAACGTACACAAAACGAAGCTATAAGTACTAACGTGCTTGACGTAATCGACTTGCTCAACCTCACAAATCAGTTGTGTAGTAATAATTAATATTAAGGAGAACACATTCTTATTGTGAAGTTGTAATTATTCAGAACATAGGTGTGTGATGTATTAAATACTAATTTAATGTATATATTATAATTAATATATTAAATTAGTATTTAATAATTAATATTAGCTGACTGTACACATACTAGCTTTACTTATTTTTCCGTAGTTTGATCAAGTTTCTGATCAATGCAATTAAACACTTAAACACAAGTAGGCAGTTAGGATAATTATCCATTAATGACTGAATCACACGCAAAGCAGTGGCGTGCATAAAATCATACCATACATTTGTTTATACAATATCAATTTCTTGCAGGTTTTATAATTGTGTTAGTGCTCACCTCCCAAACGTGGATATTACTTCTAATAACCATAGTTATCCTTTCGGCTCTTGTGTGTGCAGAAGAAAAATATGTATTTATCAAACAAATATCATTACTCAGATGTTTTTGGGTAAGTTTAACTTTAAATCTTTCATAATGTAAGTAGACATTATATAGAATGGTAGGTGGTTCTACATAACTTAATATTAAACCTTTGAATAATGAATGGTATGTTCTATACTAAAGTCCACATGCTTAATGCCATTGTAAAGTCAATAAAGACACAGAAGAATGCTTTATAAACAGTGGCGTAACTAAAATAATCGGGCCCCAACGCAAAATACGGAAAAGGTCAACTGATATGCATATTATATAAAAGCTATAAGAATATTAAATAACTGTTATAAGAATATTAATACTCACACTTTTATGAAAGTAATGGTTTGTGTTTTTACGTAATTTTATGCACTTGAAGTGAAAAAAATCATCGTTCCGCTTACGATGATAATCTAATCTCTAACTCGACATATTGCAAGGTATACAATTCATTCGCGGGTTTTCGTGTATTATTAGTATATGAGAATTGAATCAATTTTATTAATTAACATTTCCTGCTGTGGTCTTGCTATAATTTCATATTAGCGCTGGAAAAATATATATGTTAGCAAAAACTGATCATTTGGGCCCATATCTAACTTGGGTCCTAATAAATCGCATTGGCTGCAATAGCGTAGATACTCCACTGATCATAAACACAGTTTAAACATTTTGTTGAAAATAAATTTAGTTAAATGTATTTTAATGAAATCACATTTTTATTGTACAATTGCGTGTTTAAATTAGATGAATCTTGAATCTGAATCTGAAATTTAAATTTAAATCAAATTAGATGAATCACTTAAGTAGATACACACAATAAATCTATGTATTGCGAAATTGTTTAATTATAAAATTTTTAATACATTGTTACCATCAAGAATATTTTCTGTTATGTTCAGAAAATTTAATATTCGTGCCATAGATACTTGCTACAAGTATTGTAAAAACTTAAAACATTTTGTTTAAAATTTCATTATAAATATAAAAATCGACCTTTTCCTTTTATACTTATCAACACTTTTTTTTTTTGCTGAGGTAGATTACGTGAATATTATCAAAACAAAATGAATTAACCCACGCTGAATGGCCGAGATAACAAAAATATTTGAAAAACGCAGGATATAATGATGTTTTTAAAATGAAAACTAAAAAATAAAGTAGGTATATCTTTATATAAGTGTGTGTATATAATATACATATGTTGAATTGGTTTTGAATCTATTAGTATTCCGCGCCCAGTATCTGATTCTTAATGGGATTTTTTTTTAATTAAATTTAAAAAGTCTGATTATAGTAAATATTATAATCAAGTTCTGCTAATTTGCGTAGGCATTATTATAAGTTATAACAGGTTCGGCGATTAAGACCATTTTCAAACAGTACAATCTACTTATTTAACTGATTTTAGTTACTCCTTCCTCTATCCATGGGTAATTAGGTGGTTTCGGTGGAACCAATATATATTAATATTCCGTATTCTCAGATATAAAAATGTGAAGGGATTTTTTAGGTGATTTGCCGTATTCTGATCGAGCAAGGAATTGGCCATTCGGAACGGATACCAGGAAGGCGTATCTTGTTTCCATGGCTCTTTTGCTGTATAATCATCTGCACCGTGTACAAGGCAAAACTAACCTCCCTCCTGGTTAACCCCCCGACAGACCATCTGAGAACTCTGGACGAGCTAGCCAAAACGGGATACGATGCATACCTTAACGAGGTATCTACACACTTTAATTAATTAAGAACGATAGTACATGACAGCAAAACTAATACAGTATTCAATTTTACTTACCTACCAACATCTAGAGTTTTATCCATGTTCCGTGAACCAATGACCATGTTTGAACCATGAATGAAAATGCTCTTCATAGTTTCCAATTCAGCTACACTGTTATTAACTACTATTATTCATGTGCGTTCATTAAACTCTGCTATCTCCGTCTAGAACCAAGCAGGTAAATAATATATTGTTCAGGTTTTATTTTTTTATCACGATTAGTTTCCGCTCCGATGAATAGTGGAAATCAGTCGTGATCCTTCTTTAGGGTGGGCTAAAGTTTTAATATACCTGGACAGAATTAACTTTTTTTAGAAAAATTCCCACATAAACGTTAAATAGAGTAAATTAGTATTTAAAACATCACAGATCTATGTTCTGAATAATTACAACTTCACAATAAGAATGTGTTCTCCTTAATAGTTACATAGAGTGTTATAATTGACTTTATTTTTATGTAGACTTGTCGTAAATAACTACTCGTGATTAAATAGATAGTCCATGTTTAGCAGAGGCTTAGGTGAAATATATGGGAACTTCGTGAATCAACATTTTTTTCAAATTATTTACATACATATATATTACAAAGAAAAAACTTTTGAAATAATGATTAAATATGATTATAAATAGTGCGATGTGAATTTTTGAAAACTCAAAAAATATCAAATGTCATTGTCGTCGTGTTCGTCATTTGGGTGATTTTAATTTCCTCCAGCACCACTGAAACGCAACAAATATTTGTGATTTAACACCTCATTGTTCATATTACTGTGATGACATATATACAGACCACCAAATAAATAAATCAACTAAGGCAAATTTTTTGTTCCAATATTTTAATTTTGGTGTCACCACCGTGAGCACTTTGGTACCACTTACGCAATCAAATAGCTCCGCGACTTTTTTTTTAAATATCACTTGATTGGAAGGAAAATTTAAACGCTGACAATATAACATGTATTAATGTTAAAAAATACGTATTATTAATACAAAGATTTAATTTTCGAAGAGAAAATACTTTTACTGTTACATAAATGGGTTATAAACTATCAGATTTATGTTTCCACATAGAATGTGTGTAGAATGCCCTTCGTCTCGCAACTAATTTTCCAAACGCCTCTCCTATATGTACACTTTATTTCATGTCTATTCATTTACTGGTCTGTGCACTCAAATTTTTTTTTGTGTCATAGTTTTAAAAAAGTAATTATTAATTTATTTTTTTAACTTCATTTACTTATACCATGTTTTTTAATAAATTCCAAATATAATATGTTTCAGTTAGACGGATCGTTGGTTACAGGAACTCTAGAAGTCTCTGCAGATCCTGTAATGCAGCAACTATCAAAAAGGACACATATAAACAGAAGCATATGCAATGTACTCAAGAATGCTATTACCACCAATATTATGCTGATCGAGGAACAGGTTCCAATACAGCTCGCTGTGAACAGGAAATGTCCCAAAATTATGACAAAGGCAGAACTTGCCAGAATCCGTGTTACCAAAGATGATATGCTGCCATCTAGTCATGCTTGGGTTTTCAGGAAAAGAATGCCATATTTAGAAAAGTTTAATTATTACATAACATTGCTATATCAGAATGGAATAAAAAATATGTGGGACTCTGCGTACCAGACAACTATTAAAAAGAATCACGTAAATTTCGTTACCGGTATTGTGGAATCTGATGAAAATCAGCCTGCAATGTACGGCCCACTGATCATGTGGGTACTTGGAATGATGATAGCTATTATATGTTTCGTTGGAGAGGTGTTTTTCTCAATTTGTGTCGTTTCAAAACGACTCAAATCAACATACAATAAATAGTTTTTGTAATGTCAGACTCAGGGCCGGCTGTGTGATCAGTAGTCAATTTTTACTATGGTAACTTTTTACTTTACTAGCTTCTTAACTAAATCGCTTGCGGGTTGTTCGAACGTCAAATTTACTATTGTCAAAGCATAGATGAGATGTCTATAGACGCGACAAATAATCATGAAAGATGCTCTATTTTTCGCATTACCAGTGGTTTTTTTCACCTCTGTGTTCGAAATTTGTTATTTTCGTAATGAATTTTTTTCGAATTATATGCTAATGTATGTTAAACGACGAGATCATCATCGGATGAACTTTCATCACTTAAATAGCGGGATATTAAATGATTAATTATCGTATACTGCAACTTTCAAAGCATCAATGCGTCAGATGACTTTTGGAAAAGCTATAAAGTGTCCGTCATATTTAACTATCGATTCTCGTTTTTACTATCGGATATCGGAGAGTAAAATGAGTTGACTGCGAGATGTACTTTCGAGAATTAAATATTTTTTTACCAACGATCAAACAACCTGTTTTCGCAAAAAAATTTACTTTACTAAATCAAAAAAGTTGGTACTGATCACGTAACCGGCCCTTAATATTAAGAACACTTTTTTTTTAGTGTGAAGTTGCATTTTCAGAACATAGTTCTGTGGTATTTCAAATACAATTTAAATTAATCAACTAGAAAGATATACAGAAAAAAAATCTATCTATCGAAAAAATATTTTGTTGCTATCGGAATTCGAACCTGGACCTATTCTGAAAATGCAACTTGTATTGTATTGAAGGAACACCACTGGTTCGAACTGCTTTTAATTGTGCACGGAATGCTATATGTTTCCTACAATAAATAGTGTTGATACTCGTACATGCTAATGTTCATATATTCATGAACACGTTTAACTATTCTCTCTCTAGAACGTTCCTTCTAACTGTCTTACCTGCTGGAATATCTCCTTGATTCCAAATAATGCGACCGACATTTTTCTTTTAATTTATTATATTTATATTTACGCATTTAAAAAATTTAATTTCGTATTATGTTGATACATAGTGGATTAATTCGATATTTTAATATAAAATGTTCAATAATTCAAAATCAAAAACTATGAATATTAATTTGGCAAATAAATATATAAATCATTTATGAATTTAAATGTATATTTTCACAAACAATTACACACCATTATTTAACTAATTGGCTTACCATCACGCTGTATTCCCGAGATGGTAGACAGAGGGAATAGAGCGCTCCACTTTTCTGTCCTAACACGCAATTCTCGTCTCATCCACATTCATACATCTTCTCATACAAATTCGCCGATTATTGAGGCTTTTAACAGAACCATCCTCCAGTATCTGGTTTACCTAGTCGTGTCAAGTCTTCCGCGGACGTCCTCTACTTCTGGTGCCATCAACACTTGCGTCATATATATTCCTTACTATCATCTTCTCATTCATTCGTTCCATATGACCAAACGACCAAACCAAACCACTTAAGTGATCTATGAAAGCCAGCTTTATTTTTTGAATGATATATTACATTTAAATTACAATTATTGTCTATTTGTATGTCTGTATGAACGATACTCTGAAAAATCTGTAATTTTCAGATGAGCCCCAGTGTTATTAATATGATTGGATATTCATAGTATGTTGATATTTAATAAAGATTTTGTGTTAAAATTACCTAAAGTAACTGATAAGTTTTTGACGGCAACAGGAAAAATTATTTTTCAGAAGGAAATAAAAAACAATATTTTTATATAAACATTTGTGTATCACACCTTACTTTCATATACCTCTTATTATATAGATACTAATTAATGATACTAGCATGCATTTAACAAACGGGGGGGAATAATATAGGTGTGTTGTAAAATAATGAATACATAATTAATTAATTAATAACCCAATTCATTAAATGGGAAGTTGCCTAGCTACCATTTTAGCGCCAACAGCTTCAAAGACTTGGGTTTGATTATTTCTATTTTCTTTCATTTTTATGTGTGTATGTTATGTCATGTAAATACAGATTCTCTTTTCAATTTACTTTTTTTACATAAATGTTTTTTAAATTTGCTTATCTCAATTAGATGTAGGTTTTGTTTTACTAGAAAAACTAATGATTATTTACCATAATGAATACCAAATCTCTATAATGGGGTTGAGATAACTAACTATGTTAGTTTGTTATAACTAACATTTTTTATCCTTAAAAATAGAGGGACGTATAGCCGGAAGATACATCAACTTCTAAAAAGCCTATAAAATCTATCATAACAATATATTATATATATATAAACCTACCAACTGTGTCCCGTTACAGATTTTAACCATAAAATAAGCGATGAAAATATTTTATTCCGGGATAATGTAAAAAATATTCTCCTTTAGAAAATTCTAAAAATCCTTCCAATTTTCAGACAACAAATTCTACTACTCCTTTGATAACTAACCAATATTCAACTGTAACTCTTGCATATCTAGTTACTGGTTTGGATATAATTAAAGAAATTTCAGTAAGTGTGTCTGATCCGTATTCGTGAAACACATTTTTAGCGCGCTTTGCGAATCGGCCGCGACCATATTATTGACACCTTTCCACGTTCAAATTCCCACCCATCCTTTTTTCCCTACTGCTTGACCAGTGTGAATAGTGACCTTGATGTCGGCAAACGTTAACACGACGCGATACTTGTTCGGTTGCAATACCGAGATTGTATTAATGGTGTGGTTTTGTTCACCTCCGGTGCATCAGCACTGTTATATTGTGATCCTGTGATTTGTGGGCACATTGATTGTTGTGTGAGCCGCGGGTGAAGTGATTTGATATCGCCGTCTTCGTTTGGAAGCGGAGCTATTTGTGTGATCTCGGCTGCGACTGTGGGAGTAACGGAGGCGTCATACTTCAGATTCCTGATTCCCCGAGATCCACTGGTCCTTCGACTGGATTCCCTCCCATCATCGATCCTTATCCCCGTTAATCCAAGTCCCTTCTTTCCTTCCTTTACCACTCCTCCTTCAGCGATTCCGATTTACAACCGGAATCGTCGTATTCCAATCCGCGGGACACGCGACTCGAAGTTCGCGCAATTTTCATTACGGTAGATCCTATCGGCGCGGAATCTACGTTTTCTTTTCAGTGTCAGATATTGATATATCGAAAAAACTAGGCGTTCCCAATGGATTAGTAAAACCTCTTAATTTACGTCGTCTAAATTACAAAGACCAAACAATACAACGCAATTATTTACCAAATCCGGTAGAATTCAATGGATTTCATCAAAATGTATTGTTGCTTTCTAAAGAAAATTACGAACACCTTGATTGTATTTTATTCCGGTAGTAATTAGTACGTTTTCCCCACGATACAATGCTTTCGTTGTTGCAGATTTAAACATACAAAGCTGCACGTGCACCAATTTTCGGTACTTCAAATGCTGGGATACAAACCTGGGCGAGGATTGTCCCAAAAAATTTCATTCCTAATTGCTTGAATTATTCTGATAATTACAAAGCCACAAATTTCATTGTCTACGAATCCATCGGCTTAAATTTACAAGACAATAAAAAAACATCATGGCGCCCAAAAAACATATCTTATTTTGAGTCAATATTGCTTTGATGAATTAGTCCATTTAAAATTAACACATCGTATACAGCTATTATTAATTAAAATAATGAATCTGTAAAATAACCTAATCAAACCATTTGTTTCTTCTCTAATATATTTTTTAAAGGAATCATATTTTTTTGTTTAAATATTACTTTATATATATAAATATACATATATAAAGTGTGAATGGAGTAAATAAATAAACTTTATGGTTTAAATTCTCTATTTTAAGTGAGCGGATATTATTTATGTTATATATGATCGTTCAGATGAAGGAGGAAAATCTGCCATCCTAATAAAAAATGGTTCCCTATTCCAATTATTTCCAAATACTCCCCTGGATTATATTGTGGGTATACCTATGCGTAACGATACGAGAAAAATAACATTAGCTGTTACGTATTGTTCCTCCTCTATCTTTAACCTTCATTAGTGGAATATCTTTATATCTTTTTTCCTTCGCCTATTACTACAGTGGTATTCTGATGATAGATCTATAGGGATTACCCATATAGGTTGTTGTGAAAGAATATATGGATGATGTCAAATCTAAACGCCCTTATAACATAACGATAGGGTCACCAGTTATAGGGATTACCAATATAGGTGTTAACCGTTATAAGTGTTACTGGTATACGGGTTTGTTTATGCGAATTTAACCAGTTACAGTTAAAGACTGTTAGATGAGTTGGTGGAGTTATGAGTGATGAACAGAATAATCGATCCTGTATCTCGCGACTGTACACTATGTTCAGATACAGAAGATTTCACCGAGTGTTTGTGTGTGTGTGTAGATGTGGCAAGAGCAGGTACAGGACTTACGACCTGACTTCCATATATTTTGCATTAAATATAATAATAAAATTACTTTGTCTCTATGAGATATCTGATATTTATTAAATAACAGTGCCTTTGTAGATAAAAATTCAGCAATTGTGTGTACTTTAACATATTCAAATATAGTTAAATAATAACGTAACTTACAGTTGATGTCGTTTATTGAAGATAGTTGCACGATACAGAAAAATAGAAACAGTTAGGTCTGGTTGTGTGATCAATAGTAAATTTTTACTATAGTAACTTTTTGCTAACGCCCGTAGTAAATACCCTTTGCGGGTTGTTGATATATCTAATTTATTACTGTCGAAGCATAAATGGAGATGTCTATTAGGCGCGACAAATAATCATGAAATATGCTTTATTTTATACATTATCTATGGATTGTTTCGCCTAGGCGTTCGAAATTTGTCATTTTGGTGGTGATTTTTTTTCATATTTCCGCTGGACACCCTATATATATATGTGTCGACTTAAAAACATTCTTGAAAAATACGAACAAAACATTTATGTCACATTTGACAGTGACATAGATAAGGAAATAAACCATAAAGTGCGACGCGATATAACCACAAGATATAGATGAGATGACAGATGCTCAATGTCTTTGCCAGCCGTAGGTTATACGATTTCACGTACTTTACAACCACAAATGACACTACCGAAGCGGCCACATCCAGAAAGTCATAGATATAGATAGGGAAGCGTTATATTATTATGGATAACATCAATTTTGCCAACAATTGCATCTGCACGACAGCGAGAAAGTAATATCCATCGAAATATCTTTAGAAAATAACACAAAAAAAACGTTCCTATATTCGATCATACATCCGTGTAGGATTCCATTTTTTTGTGCGTAGGTACTGTAGGACCACAAATACTGAAGAAGACTAATCACAGATTCGTGAAACGAAATATAAGTCACGTGATTGTATGACTTTAATAGCACAAACAACACGTTAAGGCCATTAGTTGTGACTTGTGACAAATAGTCGTTTACGGATTGGTCATAATTAAAACGTCACAATAATGACTCCTTGAATACGTGATTATAATAAAATATAAATAGAGTACGCAAACGTAAATAATCTTAATGGTCTGTGGAAACAAACAAGACATTTGAAATGGGCTTTCGTACTATATTGAAGGGCAGCATTGCTTTATTTGGCTGTACTTTTCACGGGAATATCGAAAAAAACAACATGGATTCACGAAAATCATCATTAATAACTGTTCGGAAATTAAACGATTGAGTTGGAAAATGACGACACTTAACAGTTTCTATTTAGTCTGGCTTGTGACGTAGAGTGGTTGACTTCCAACGGTATCAGCGAATGTCGGAATTTCGAACCCGCTATCAACCATGTTAGTCCTATTTTTATATTTAAATGTTTAATATAGATTTAGTATTAAATATCATTATATCATTAATTAACATGACAGTTACTTTGTGGTGTAACATGATTATTTAAAAAAATATATTAAATTAAACTTTGTACAACACACACGTTATGTTGTAGTTTCGAGATGTGCTGTGTGTTTTTGAGTTTTATGTTATTACACTGTTGTTATATGTACAGGTGAGTTATTTCGTCACACTATGAGATCTCTCAAAATAACTCAACGCGTGTAGTAAAAAGTTTAATTAAGCAAAAAAAAAAAAAGTGCTTTTAAATTATTCTCAACTTTTTTTATACTCGTATTATCGGGTTGATCATATTATAACTGAATATACATTTTTTTTAAATAACTTCTTGTCGTTTTGTAGATGGTAATTTATTAATTCCTTCCTCGAAAAATTTTGGTTTTGATGAAAAATTATATGAGTATTAAAAGTCAAAAGAGGATTGATTACATTATTTCGAAAAAAAATTACATTCAGTGCATTTTGTAGTGACCTAAATAGGCAGAAATCTGTTCGACCACGAACTTCTCAACATTACGTGATTGGCTTAAATTCTCACATCATTACATGGCAATTTTGTGGTTCGAATTTCATACTTATTTATATAGATATTTACAAACAAAGTACTGCTTCGTAACTACTGTATGCAAGCAAAGTAAATGGCATAATAAGAATCGGTTTTAAAGAAGAAATAACGAACATCAACCTAACATTTCGTAGTGCATTTAATTTGTGCTGATATTAAAATGAAATATGTTTCTTTCAGCATTTAATTGAAGGTGCATCATGAAACATTACTCGCTTGTATTCTCATCCGTCTATGTTGTGAGACTCGGCTTGAATATATGTTTACCTCAAATATTAATGGCGGCAGCGTCCGAGTTTGCTTTCCCGTTACTAGCGCCATCATCAAGGGGATACAATTACGTGGAGGATACACATTCTAAAATAGCCGTAAATCTAGTCAGTGAGATTGCATTGAAAATGGCATCAGCCACAGACATTGTGCAGCATTATGACGATACAACTGATACGTTTGTGGACGCAATCAGCAAGAACAACAATATTTTTGAAGTTTATTTACCGAGAGCCAAAAATACAACACAAAAGTCAAACATTTTCTTCTACAAAGCTCAGCACGTTATCCAGAGATTAAAACGCTACCGAAAAAAGAAAAACAATACTTCGTCCATTATTAGTTACGAGGGCCCTCGCAATTTGGGTCATTTCGTTATTTTGTCCAACCCACTTAATTTTTCATTATCTCATATCAACTTGATCAATACGGGTGACTTGATCCTGTACATTTGTATTAATCAAAGTCGAAATATAAAATCGTGCACAAATCAAAATGATTTCAATCAATCGTCTTTAACTCCGGCCATGTTTTTAAACACAACATTCCTCAAGCAAGCATACGC
Source organism: Eubasilissa splendida (assembly GCA_031772225.1). NCBI lineage: Eukaryota > Metazoa > Arthropoda > Insecta > Trichoptera > Phryganeidae > Eubasilissa > Eubasilissa splendida. Next base: position 12,575,527 of record CM062855.1, on the reverse strand, counting down.
AGTAATGGTATTAGTGATCACGGACGATGATACAAGATTGTATCAAATATGTTTCTATTGTGGAATAAATTCAGAAAAATTAACGCTTATGTATGAAAGTAAGCTTGAAGACGATTTCTCTGAAATAATATCATCGCTTTTAATGCGTTTGACAAAACATGTCGAATTCCTCTATCAAGATTTTAATGCTCATCAATTGAAAGTTGCATTTCCCACCAAAAACATATACATGGGTTGTCAAAATGAAATGACTGTAGAAGTCGGTGAATATATGATTACAAATTGCACAGGTTTGATAGGAATCGATGGAATGATGCTCAATGAGATTAGTAGAAGGCTGAATTTCAAATTCACACTCGCTAATGCAAAAACACACGTCGAGTTTGGTATGTGGAGCAATATTGTGAATGACGTTAACCAGTCAAAAACTGACATAGGTCTTGGGGCCTTGTCAATATCTGCAAGCAGGATGAAAAAGATACAATATAGCATAGTTGTAGGGGAAGATCCTTTGAGGATTGTGTACATGCTTCAACGAAATGTGTTTTCTGAAGGTGAGTGGACAATTTATATATTTGTTAAGTTTACATCAAAATCAATTGCAGCATAATTCGTAAATAATCTATATAAATTGAAGATAATTATGTATGCATGCATTGTGCTATACAAGTATTAAATTAATTAATTGTATAGATGGATGATTTAAATGTATAAAACTTTCACAACATAGCTAAATTAATATAGAGCTATTTATTTCGCAGGTTTGATAATTGGATTAGTTTTCACGTTCCATACATGGAGCTCATTGGTTGTCACCGTGATTATGATTTCATGTGTCATGTTCTTGGTGGAAAAATATTTTTTTGAAACAAAAATGGCGCTCTTTAAATGTTTTTGGGTAAATATATCAATATAACATAAAATAATGTCCATTTGCATGTTTTTAATTGTTTATTGTGTGCAATATTAATTGTAGCTAATATATGATGCGAAAGGTGAGATAAAAAAAACTACAATTATACCAATATAATATTAGCTGAATCCATCTTGAAATATTCCACAAATACATCCTACCAGTGATATAAATTGTTCGTTCGTACTTGTAATCAATATTTTATTTTCAAAACATCCAGTGCTCGCTTGGTAGGTGTATTATTATCGTATTAATTTACCAACAAAGCCTCCGAAAAAAATAATTAATTCATATATTTTTACATGTGCCTGTAAATCTGTTAATATCACAATTTATATATTATTATAATGAAAAAGAAAATTGGCATTACATACGGAAATAAAATTATTATTATTAGAAATATTAATATATTTTTTTAAATTTAAACAGAAGGTACGTGAGCAGCGGCGTAGCTACAAAAATTGCCCCCCAATGCAAAAAAGTCCCTAAAGCAAAATTGAAAGTGCCCCTGGATATGTGTTGTATTATATGTTTAAGATATAAAAATATTATTTTTAGGCGATTTATCTAGTAAAAAGTAAAAACAAAATTGGTCACTTTACATTATGAAAAGATATAATTGTGTGTTTTTAAGCATTTATATATTTATATATTTCCTTGCTCTTGTTAGTGATGAGATTAGATATGTTACATACACATTGATGATATTTTCAGGTGTTCTTGTAATACAGGTGGGAAATGATTTTTAAAATTTTATAACTGCATTTCTTGCTGATGGATTTTAAAAATTATTAGTTCATATTAGCAGCACTGGGAAAAGTATCTCGATTAAGATATTCGCAAAAGTATAATACTAAAATTATTATAAGGCGCAGACCTTTTGGTCCCCTACCTAGCGTGTGAACACTTACCTGTACTTCTGCTCAATGCTGTTCAACAATGTACTAGAATGTATTATGTCACGGAATAAAATTAAATATTATTATATTATGTACATACTTCACCTTTAAAATTGAAGGTGGTAGGCAGTATCTTGATTGAGCAAGGAGTCAACAACTGTGAACGGATACCTGGGCGACGGTTCCTGCTACCTTGGTTTCTCTGCTGCATTATCATCTGCACGGTGTACAAAGCCAAGCTGACTGCCCTCCTGGTCAATCCGCCCGAAGAGCATCTGAGCACTCTGGACGAACTAGCCAGGGCTGGATATGATGCGTTTCTGAACGAGGTACGAGTGCTGTACTCAATAAATGTTGTGTCAAAATGTCGTCTTGTTATAAGTCTGTAATAAAATAATATATTGGGTTGTCTAATAAGTCTTTGCGGTTTTATAACAATTATTTATTTTTGGACAAAAATTACAACATTTCAGTCAATTATGTATTCTTCATTATTGTTCAGGACTTCATCTCATCTTTCGACCAATTTGTCGGTGCCTTTTCTATAAAAGTCGGCTGTTCTGGTATCGAAATAGTTATCGAGCCAATTTTTGAGGTCATTGCCGCTGTTGAACGTAACGCCGCGCATTTGGAGCGAGATCGGGACTGGATGGTGGATGAGGCAGAATTTCCCAGTTGAGCTCCCGGATGACCATTTTAACTTTGATTAAAGGCGAAAAGAAGTATGTATCGAAAGTTTTCGTTTTTTTCAACTTGTCACTCCATTATTTAAACGCAAAAATTAAGAAAAACTATAAGATACAGGAAAACGGCGACACTGGCGTTTGAGAGCAGAAAAAATACTATGAAATAGTATGTCACAAAAGAACAAAATAGCGGGAAAATAGCATTTAAAAATAATCGCAGCCTAATTAGACGACCCAATAATATACATTCAATTGTAGAATTTATATTATAGAATTTTTTTGTCATATTTCCATCTCTTTTGTATCCTTAATTATCTATATGTGTCAAAAACGCATGTTTACATACAGTCGCCCTGCCTCCCAACAATGATACATTAAATATAAGTCATATATTGACTTTAAACTTTAAGTACATGACAAGTTGCAATAGTGTTTTCAACTATTCTGTTTAATTTCCAGTTGGACGGAACGCTGGTTACAACTTCGTTAGAACTCTCCACGGATCCAGTGCTGCTGGATCTAGCGAAAAGGACGCACGTGAACCGAAGCATCTGCAATGTACTCAAGGACGCTATGACCACCAACATCATGCTGATCGAGGAACAAGTTCCAATATCGCTGGCTGTGAATATGTTATGCCCCAAAATCATGACCACGGCAGAACTCGCCAGAATCCGGGTCACTAAAGACATGATGCTGCCGTCTAGTCATGCTTGGGTGTTTAAAAAAAAATCTCCTTACGTAAATGTATTTAATTATTATATTTCACTGTTCTTTCAGAACGGTTTGCAAAACAAGTGGGAACAATCTTTGTACGATACTTCTAAAAAGAATAATGTCAATTTTGTGAGCGGTATCGTCGAGTCTGACGAAAACCAACCCGCGATGTTCGGCCCCTTGATTGTGTGGGGCCTCGGGATGGCAGTTGCCGTGATCTTTTTCATTGGAGAAATTTTATTCTCATTTCGTGTTATTCGATCAATCATCCTCATGATACGCAAGAGGATACCAATATATCATTCCCATGAATCGTAAGATATCAAAATATCATTATTTCTACGATTCGTACCGTAAGATACCACAACATCATTCCCATGATAGGTGATAGAATAGATAACCAAAATATCATTCATATGATATTTAGGTACGTAAAAATAAACCAAAACATCATTCCCATGAATCGTAAAAAGTTTTTATTTATTTATTTACTTACATACAATATAAATCTATAAAAACCTATATTAAACATTGACACCAAAATACCACTCACATGAAAAAGATTTAAAATGTAATTCCCATAATATTGTATGTTTCAAGATATTTTTTACACAGAAAATCAACAGATTTTTAGACCCTTATAGATAAAGCTATATAAAAACAATATAGGTATTATAATAGTTATCCTATTAGTAGAGTTGTTCTATGTTAATGTTATATTTAAAAGCAATTAAATATATAATGTTAAGGCAGTAATTTAATCATGAGAAACCTCGTTTCTCGTGACAGATTGATGTGAAACATTCCATCGGAGGACGTGCAGCGCGGGAGATACACAGGTCATTGTCGTCTACGAATGCGAAAGAGGAAAAGCAGCCGATGGTGAACTCGGCATTGTTGTGGTTGATTTTCGTATGAGGGGCTGTGCACAATACTAAAAAATTAAGACTACATTTTCGACTCGTTCGAAATAAAGAAAACTTGTTAAAAATTTGTTATTATTATTATGTATATTTTAATTAATTTTATTTTCGTATCTCGTAGAGTTTAGTCAGACGAACAATCGAATGTAGTCAATTAATGAAACGTAGTCGATCAAAAATCTTAGTTTATTATTTTATCATGATAAAAATACTTCGCAATAATATTATATATTACTATTTTTACTCCCACTTTTATCTTGTGTTTTATTTTCACCTACCTATATATTAATATTTTAAACAAAGTTATTTTTCTGAATGTATTATTATTTATACACATATAGTTAATTTATCTTAATTTTAATGAAAACACATTATTATTGTGAAGTTGCAATTTCAAAACATAGTTCTGTGGTATTTTTAATACAAATTGAATGAATCGATTAGAAATTTTTCTTTTCTTAATGTTACACTATCTATCGTAACGGAAAAGCGCTGTCTGCAATAATACAATTAAAAACTAGTATAGTAATGCACATAATGAAGAATATACATACTTGTGTACATTTCTTGCAAGCCCTCAGAAATAATGCTGCTAACTTCATTGTAAACATTATTTTGTCAAAATACTAGAAACTGGTAAATGAATTATTATTTAAATAATTCAAATTAATATTAGAGTTATTATACTTTTGTATCAAAGACACTCTCGGCGTATTGCTCGCATCCTATAGCTTTTTTCTTTTCTTTTTAAATTGTGACTATGACTTAGTATAATCACACATGATATAAAATATCTGGAGAATGTTTGTGCAGTCAGCCTTACACCTGAATGCCTCGTAGCGCCAAAACGATAATGTAATATATATATTATATGTATACATATAATAAATCAATTATATAAATTTAAAGAACCGATACTTAAAGATAATATTTTGCAACAATGTGTTAACACTCAAATTATAAAAAAATGAGTTGCAGTCAGATTCTTGAACGAAAACTCATATTCTTTATATGCAAAAATAGTTTTAGTTACTATGTAACCAACAATCATCTAAAAGAACATAAACCTATGTAAGTTATGTTAATTAGTTAAGCTTAAAGTGTCATTGCAAATTATAATAAATTTATGTTCTCCAGTATCACATTGTTTCATTATTTAAACCTTTCCATCAGTTGTGAAATCTACATAGAAAGGACAAATTCAAATATTGTACACACTAGATAAAACACACATAACATACCCCGTTACCAGTTAGTGCCATCCGATAAAAAAATACAATACAAACAAAATTAAGTTTCTCTGAGTTGAAGATTACATGCTGAAAGTATTATTCAGACATACAGACTAGTAAATGAATATACATGATATGAAGAGTATATATAGGAGGGGTTTGGAACATTATTTGCCGGGCGAGGGACATTCTACACACATCTATTCAACGAAACATAAATCCGATAAAAGTATTTACTCTTCAAAAATTAAATCTTTGCGTAAACAAGACGTATTTTTTACATTAATACATATTATATTATCAGCGTTAAAATTTTCGTTCCGATCGAGTCATATTTTTTTAAAAATTCGCGGAGCTCATTGATGTGTGCTTTCAAAGTGATCACGTGAGTGCCACCAAAATGAAAAATTTTGGACAAGGAATTTGCGTTAGTCCATGTCTATTTATTTGGTGGTCTGTGTTCCGACACGTATTTATTCAATCGCAATTCAAAATAGAATTTCACTGAATTATGCAATAACGAATATTGGGTATATTATATTAAGTATATACATATTTCTTCCATGAATCTTTAATACACAGATTAGGTACAAAAATATTGTTCATTATTCACACGGTACCATTACACCAAATTATAAAAGTTATCCAATACAAACAACCAGTACGTTGCAACAGTCATCAAAATAAGTAAGCATGCTGCCATAATATTTTGTTTCTGGTGTAAGTAACAGAATTTCATCTTATTTATTTTACTGTCGTTGTCCAATGTCGGGTACAATGGGAGCAAATTTGATATAGGAGGCCGCGCGGTATCGCCCTATCACTGTGTGTGGGGGGCGCTATCAAACAGCCTCCATTGTAGCATTTAAAAAAATGCCAACCAAACGGCGTAAGAGTAGGACCGAAATAGAAGCATTGAGCTTATTAAATCGGTGGGTCCGCTGTCATTATACAAAAAAATATTCAAAATTAAAGATAATTATTAATTTTTGAAATATAACTTCTGCCTTTTTAAAAACATACTTAAGTACTTTGAGATTGTAGCGATCAGAATTCATATTCACCGCCATCTCAGTCGGCATCGACGCAAGCGACAGCGCTGCCGGCTGCTGCTACAAGTCTGGTTCAATCATTCACCACCAGGCAGTCTCCAGTTTCAAACTGTTTCACAACGGCGGTCTTGCCGGCCCGCGCTTCACTTCGAACTTCTACACCTACACTCATCCATTATATTCATTCTCATCTGTCTTCATTGTCATATCCATCACAATAAAAACACCTCAACACGCAAACGACATTTTTTTCATTTAACCACCTTCCTAACCCGCAAATTGGTGACAACTGATGTGAATTAAATCGACACGTGGGGAATAACGGTGGTTAAAACACGCGACAGACTATTTGTGACAAGTGTTATTTTTAATATGACATAATACTAACAAAACAAAAATATTGATAATCATAAAAATCAAAGGACAATACAAACTTATAAAATAAAAGGACAAAAAAGAATACATTATAATGCATTTTTTTAAATTAGTGGAACGATTCTTCCTTCTTAAATTATAGTAGAGGAGTTATAAATTATTTTTAAAAAAATACATTAATATCCATGTGCGAATCGAACCTATCTCATTATCAACTGTTCGGTGACATTTTATAATAAACAATTAAATAAAATTTATTTTTTAGGAGAACACATTCTTATTGTGAAGTTGTAATTATTCAGAACATAGGTCTGTGATATTTTAAATATGAATTAAATATATTAATTAGAAAGATATACATATAAAATCAATTTAATCGAAAAATATTATTGTTGCGCCACCGGGATTCGAACCTGGATCTCTTTCCTAACCGGGGAAGGTGCTTTATCCAACTAAGCTACAGCGACAATATTTTTAGCGACAATTTTCGACCCTATATGTTACCTTTTTGATATTAATACATTTAATCGTTCCATCATTTGCTCTGTCAGATTTTATATGTACATCTTTCTAATTAATATATTTAATTCATATTTAAATAAAATTTATTTTATTTTAAAGTTATACAAATATTTTTCGTTCCCTTAAACCCATTTTTGTAATATGTGCAATGGTATAATGGTTTGGCAAAAAAATATTGAAAAATGTAATTTAAATTAGAAAAATATGTTACTATTTTAAATAACTTCATGGATATAAAGATAATATGAAAACTTATCTATCTGCATGTCAATTATAATATCTTATCTTATTTTGCTTATTTCTTCTTGCACGGTATCGCAGTTTTTAATATTCTTAGCATCTTACGCCTTTAAAAAAATATTTTTTGGTAATCCCGGGATTCACGTTATACCCTTTGATCCCTTACATAATATATTTATGACTTTTCGTTCATTCGTAATCATTTCAAATTCGCGACATTACATGAGATAAATTCACATTTACTAGCACAGAATTATTATTAATTGGTAAATTCACAACCTGCCCCGAAAATAAATTCAGAGGTACCTACCTCTTTATAATTATGATGCACGCACGCCCATAGAAAAAATAATACGATGATGGTAAAGTGTGTACTACTGTTAAATTATAGCACAAGATGTCACTATTGCGGTTTCCGCTGTTTCAAAATTAATTTTAATTTCTGTAACAAAATTATTTTACTGCGTACATTTATATTTTCATCTTCAAAATCTTAAAATAATTTTATTGGCCAACAACAAAAATTATATATTTATATTTTAATGCTGCCTTGTGAAAATCTTTAATTGAACAGCTATTTCGACCGGAAGCGAGGATTGCTGTAACAAAATAGTGTTGTCGTTGACTCGGTACGCGGACGCGCCAGAAATTCCTAGCTTTTATGTTTGCCTAGTTTTCTAGGACATATATTTTAAAACAGTTATCAAATTATCTTAAATCCGATAGACTGCTTTATTTATACCTCACTTCAGTTATTTGAATCATTTTGAAATGTCTGGAATTGCGAGTGCGCGTCTCGCCGAGGAACGAAAGGCCTGGCGCAAAGACCATCCATTTGTGAGTTCTTTTGGTATACTAATAAATAATATATTTAATTAATTGGTATTGGAAAAGTATTCCACTGCTGTAAAACTGACATTCTGCAAAGTGTCACGAATGCGACAATTTTTTTGATAAAACACCTCTACATTGTTCTCAACTCGTTCAGCGGTCCCGATGTTGTCATGTAAACGCTCGTGCACCTTAAACAATGTACACTGGAGTGTTAAAATCGTCCAATTAAATCCTTTTATAACTATTTTGCATTATTTTCAGGGTTTTGTAGCGCGACCGATGAAGAATCCCGACGGAACACTTAATCTTATGACATGGGAATGTGCCATACCTGGAAAGAAATCCGTTAGTATTGTTATAATTTACTGTTTGTTATGTATTTTACTCTTTATTTATATGAAATACATACAATTGTTATTGGAATACTAAACCAACAATAGTGATATGAAATTACATGTGTGATTACCTTTTAATTAATTTATTTATTTATTTGTGATGTGTTAGACTAGGTAACAGATGTCATTGTATTTATAATCAATTTTATTACACTTATAGACAAATGACAATCGTTTTTATAATGTTCTTTCCATGTTTTGTTTTGTTTTGTTTCATCTAAAGCTAAAGCTTTTTTCTTCATGGACTCCTGATGTCCAGGAGTCTAGAGCTGAATTGCTTCCCATGAATATAAACGCCCTGCATACAAATTACCAACTATAAAATATGTATGTAGTTATATTCTGGATCAGTTATTAGTTGTTTTTTGCAATATATGAAATTATCTATTTATTCATTTATCATACTTAATCACTACAATTCGAGTCCCCAAACAGAGCCACACATGAGTAAACATTTATATATACAACTTAAACATATTTCTGTATATGGGTGCTTAATACATGCATTGAACGCAATATATTACTTTGCTATTGGCATTTTTTAATTTCCCTTCATATTTATCACATGATTGTTGTTTATTACATATGTCTATGGATCATAACTCTTTGATTGCGGGTTCCGAGTAGCAATGGGTCCACATTTTACGAAGTACTTAAATGAACTAGTTCTTTATACTTGCGCTTCGTAATTCGCACATTTAAAATCGTGTTGACGCTTCAATACTTCACACACACTAGCAAATATGTTAGTTGCCTTCAACAAAGTTCTTACTCTTACTCATACTCAGAAACGCACACAAGTAACTGCAAACTGTGTATGTAGAGATGAAAGAGTTTGCTGCTTACTTCGTGTAGTTCATTGAGGTGTGTACTTCACGAAGTATCAGACGACACACTTCGCTTCGCACTGTTGACACTTCATTGAAGTATAGTTCAATAACAGTTTAAATAATGACTTAACTACACTTCTTTGTACTATATGAAGTGTGAAGCAATTTCAACCTGCATCGGGAGTGAATCAACCAGTGATATCAACATACTTCAAATGAAATTTTAATTTTGAACGCTTCAAGTTGGTGAACGTGCATTTCGTGGAGTGTTCATTACGAAATGAAGTTTTGTCCTTTGCTAGTCCCAAGCATAACTAAGATGATGCGTCATGCTGCCAATGCTAATCCTAAAATATTGAATGCTCTATAGCATTCAATATTTTAAACATTGCCAGTGGCATCGGTGGTTAATTTGTAATACTCTCAGTTTGCTAGGTAAAATAGTTTTCCACGTTTATTATATTTGCTCTATAAATATTTTTGCATATAGATGGGCAAGAGATAGTGTTTCAAAACTGCTGATATTCAGATGCGTATACGTTCAGAACACCGCTTAAACTCTGTTTTTGTGAATTTTGAATAACTTTTTTGTAAAAATAAACCACACTCGTACCTCGCTGTACAACTGCTCTTTATACAACTTTTAAAATTATACCTCAGCTTCGATTTGAGGTCTAAAATTTTTCATAAAAAAATACACTTAAGTACGTGTCATCTCAAACAAGAAATAAACATTCCATTTCAAACTGATCCTGACAAAGAACTTCTAAAAGAGCGATAAAAAAAATTGTTGCTTTAATTTTTTCTGCCAGGTTCTTCCACAAAAATGTGCTTATGACAGCACGATGTCACATTATTTGTTTATTCCTGTTTAGAACTGTTCGACATTTTTCTTTTATATATAGGCACTCCCCACTTAACAACTGAGTTTCGTTCCTGCGACTAGGTCGATAAGCGAGGAGTTTAATCGTTTTTGTTTATTCTGAATTGGGATGAACAAAACGAATTACACAATATAAAAATGCAATCAGCAAAAATTATAAAAATGATGTACCAAAAAAATTAAGTTTAGTCATTAAAAAAGACATGCATATTAACATTTTTGTCATCGAACCCTTTAAAGTCATCAGAGTTATCAAGAGATGTAGATGGTGTAAGGGAGATGATGTTGAGGAAAAGGAAGTTGTTTTAGTCATAAAAGAGTCCTGGCTGTAGCATTCGAGAAGATTCCCCATCGGCTGGAACTCAGCTGATTACCATATCAACTGGAATTATTAAGTGAATTTGACGTTTGCAAAAAGGATTTGGTTATTTATAATATTTAGTTTGCCATTAACACTTTTTCTTATTCATAATATTTCAAATTTATCTAACTGTAAACCCCTAGTATTTGTATGTATAATTTCTAAACCCTTGATGTCAGAAGAATGGTTTGTTTCCAAAAGGTGATTAGAGAATTCAGAATAGTTGTTGCTATTTACGCATCTCTAGTGCTTCTTAATTCTAATATCAAAATTTCTGCAAGTTTTACCTATATAAAATGATTGCTATCAAAACAAATTATTTTGTAGACCCCTGTATTTTTTTTTAATATCCTTATCCTGTTTATTTAATATATAATTCTTTAATTTGTTCAGTGTAAAAAGCTGGTTGTATAGAATTTGGGTTATTTTTATAATTGAATTTGAAGTATGATTATTTAAAAACAGAATTTTTCCCCGCTGCTTTCCACTATCAATTATTGGTGGGTATACATATGATCTGATGAATTATATATAATTGTTTTGTCTTATTATTTATATAATATATGGCCACAAAGTAATTTTGCTAATATTGAAGAAGTTATATATATATATTATTTTAGGAAAACACATTCTTATTGTGAAGTTGTAATTATTCCGAACATAGGTCTGTGATATTTTAAATATGAATTAAATATATTAATTAGAAAGATATACATATAAAATCAATTTAATCAAAAAATATTATTGTTGCGCCACCGGGATTCGAACCTGGATCTCTTTCCTAACCGGGGAAGGTGCTTTATCCAACTAATATTTTTCGATTAAATTGATTTTATATGTATATCTTTCTATTTAATATATATTATTATTTATTTTTTTATTTGTTCATCCTCATTGGTCCCTCATAGCCGAGGATCGCGATCTCCATGAACTCCCGCCCTCTTGACTATGCTTCTCCACTTTTGTCGGCATTCTGCAGATCTTATGGTTGTCACCAGAGAAGTGCCTATTGCCTCTTCATCCTTCGATGTGACCCACCACAGTAAACTTCTCCAAGCTCTCTTCCCTTCTCACAAGATATCTGTCCTTGATGTTTAGTTCCTGCAAAATGGAGACATTTGTTCGTCTCGCTGTCCACGGTATGCGCAACATGCATCTCCAGCTTCATATTTGGAATCGATCCATCTTTCTCTTACCTTTAGGATCCATGATTCCACACCATACAATAATATAAAATCCGCCAAAGATTACAAACCTGACTTTCGTTGTCTTGGGAATACCGCAGTCTTTTCATATTTGGTCAAGTCTGAACATGGACATAAAACTTTTCGCCATACCTATGCATCATTTAATTTCTGGCTCGCAGCTACTTTTGTCAGTAATTATGGACCGGGATATATGGGTTTGTATCAAAATAAAGTATTTGTTATATAACTTTTCGCTTTACGGACAACTTTCCTGGAATATATCTAGGCCGTAAAGCAAGGTATTGGTGTACATATAGTTTTTTAACTAATTCTACACAAAATTCGTATATTACTTCTGTATTTAAGTATTTTTTAATATTAAATTATTTTAAATAGGGAAGATAATATTTATTTCACTATCCATTATTGTTAATAATTTGAATCCCCCTACGTCCAGCAACTTAAATTACTGATATATCAGACGCCAGACAACTTCTTACCACAGCCAGCAGCTGTTATATCAAACGCGATATTCGAGATAAATAATTACGGTACTGCATCTGATATATCAGTCACTGGTCATAGAAGGGTTAATTTAGATTTCAATATTATGATATTCCTTTATGACTTGGGCACTACCCATAAATAACTAATAGTTGGTCCACTTCATAACCTATTGTTACTCACAGAGCAGACTGGAGGATTGGGTACAATTTTTTTTATGCCATCATTTTGTACCACACAACACGTTTGTGAAACAAACTATAAATCTTATTGTTCAGTAAGGTATTTTTCCTATCTTCATAAATTGAAGATTTTTAAAAACTACTAATTAGGAAAGTATTTTTGCACCCAAGTATTCAATATGGTTCATATCAAGGTTGTACTATTCAAATATCACAAGAATAAGATATAGCAAGAAATGTAGCTAAAAATAGGGATTAGGTATAATTTGGACATGGTTGGCTCACACACTATTTATTCAGCACTTAAAAACATTATTTAAGACACTACAATGATGAAATTATACTAGATTAAAATTATAATTTTTTTGTAATCAAAAGATTATGTATAGAATGTAACAGACCTAGTCTACGATATTTTATGAGTGGATGTCTGACTAAATTAAGAGTAAAAATAAATTGAGTGTGTACAAATTCTGTATCGTTATATACAGTTAATGTGAAGACGTGAGACGAAATCATAGTGAAGTTGCGTATCATTTATAAGGACCATGCACCTTCGATGACTACCGAACATCGGTTTTTGATGAAGAGCGCCCAGGCCGTCCGATTGAGGTAACTACGGAGGATATGATCAACAAAATCAATGTTAAAAGATCAGAGAGATTGTTGACATTGTAAAGATCTCATACATTATACTAAAAGTTGGGCATGAGAAAGCTATCGGCGAGATGTATACTGCATTTGCTCATAGTGAACAAAAACAGAATCACAGAGCACTGTTTGAACATGTTGAAGCGGATTCCGAAACAAACGTTTCTGCACTGTTTTGTGACTATTGACGAAACACAGTTCCATCACATGCCAAAAACGAAAAAACAGTCAAAACAGTGAACTTCACCTGGCGAACCTGCTCTAAAGAACGCGAAAATGGTTCCATCGTCCAGAAAGGTCGTGGCCACCATTTTTTAAAATTCGCGAGGCACCATCTTCACTTGGACTATTTGGAGAAGGGAAGGACAATCACAAAGCAGTACTATGTTGATTTGTTGGGCCAATTTGACACTGAATTAATGAAAAAAGTCCTATTTCACCATGACAACTCACCAGCACACTCATTCGCAATTGCCACAGTAAAATTGGTTGAATTGCACTGAATTGCTGCCTCATCCATCCTGTTCTCCAGATCTGGCCTTATGCGATTTCTTTTTGTTTTCAAACATGAAAAAATAGCTTGGCGGAAAGCGGTTCACATCAAACGAGGAAGTTGTCGAAACTAAGCAAAATAGTCGTCAGAAGCATATTTTGCTTAGCTTGACTTATCAATATTTTTTGGACAGCTTAAAATAGTAGGAATATCGCTGGATATCGAACTGAAAGGAGACTATGTTGAAAAATTAATAAAGTTAAAAAATGCATTTCCTTCTCTAACACTGGTGCTTATCATACAGCCCTCGTATTCTAGCTTCCTGGGAAGGTTAAAAGCAGACTACTTTGTCGTAAGGTCCACCACCATAAGCTCTTTACTTTTACATTTTTGTCTACACATATTTTATTTAATGTGCAGACAGAAATTGGGAACCTTTGATTCATTTTTTTTTTTTTTTAATTACTAAAGAAATTTTACTCAAATTTTTTTTCCATTTAATCTTTTTTATTTGGGTATTAAAACTGGAATGAAATATATATAACACATGTATGTATATTAACAGTTTGAGCTAGTCTACAAATGTCTAAATTAATTACGTGATTATTCACATCTTTCCAGACGCCCTGGGAAGGTGGTTCCTACAAACTAAGGATGATCTTCAAGGATGATTACCCATCCAGTCCTCCCAAGTGCAAGTTTGAGCCCCCACTATTCCATCCCAATGTTTACCCCTCAGGCACAGTGTGCCTGTCCCTCCTGGACGAGGAGAAGGACTGGCGCCCCGCCATCACCATCAAGCAGATCCTTCTCGGCATACAAGATCTCCTCAATGAACCCAACATTAAAGATCCTGCACAAGCAGAGGCGTACACTATTTACTGGTAAGTGTTCTGGATCCTTTTCACACTTCTAAGTCTACTTTATGGTTTTGCCTAAATCAAACTACTAAGGGCCGGTTGTATGATCAGTAGTAACTTTTTACTATAGTAACTATTTACTAATGCCCATGGTTAAAATCGTTTGCGGGTTATTCAAACATCAAATTTACTGTTGTCAAAGCAATAGATGAGATGTCTACCAGGCGTGACAAATAATCATGAAATATGCTTTATCTGTGGATCTGAATTTGTCACTTTACTGGTGAAATTTATTCAGATTATGTGCTGATGTATATTAAAAAATGAGATCTTCATCGGACAAACTCTCATCACTAAAAAAAAAGATATTGAATGATTGATTGTCGTGTACTGCAACTTTTAAAGTATCAATGTGACCGATGACTTTTGAAACAACTGCGAAACGCCCGACATATTTAACTATCTGATATCGGAGAGTAAAATGAGTTTACTACGGGATATACTTTTGAGAAGTATATTTTTTTTTACCAATGATCAAACCCATTTTCGCAAAAAAAAATACTTTAGTAACTTTTTTAACTATAGTAAAAGGCTACTACTGATCACACAACCGGCCATAACAGTGTTCAGTAAATATTTAATTAAATTTGTGTTTGATAATAATCTTTGAGATTAGATTTTAAGATCTATGAAGGAAGAAGTGTTTTCAGGTTTTATTATTTTACCCTTGTTCCCAAAATAGAACAGTTTTAACTAATTTCAAAAATTTAACAAAAGATGTGTTTAAAAAGGCAATTTTCTTATATTTAATAAATTGTTTCATAAAGAAAATATATTTTTGATGTTGAAATAGTTTTCTTGGGTTTGTAGGAACAGATAGTCTACCAGCATACCAATACCTCGTTTTACAGTCTAGATATAATTTGGGAAAATTGTCTGTATAGCGGAATGCTATATAACGAATTATTTATTTTAACACAAATTCCATAAAATCCTTTCCAATTTTATAAAAATTTAGTTTGAAAATGCATTTTTTATTTCCTTTAAAAATAACCTCCTTTACATGTGTTTTAATTAAACACATTAACATTTTGCCTTGGAACAACACTGGACTTTATTTAAAATAAATAATTAATAGACACAAGTAACATAATGTATGAGCAAGAGAGATTTTACTATTTAAGAGGAACCACTTGAATTATGTATATAGGATATCGGGATCGCAGTACCAAAATGTGAAAAGATTAGCGATAATGTTGTAAGACCGCTTGTTATCAAGTAATGCAACGGTTGTTTCTAATAATTATAAATATAGTGTATACTCTCCTTATGGTGACTGAATGGATGTGATGTCACAATCACGCAATAATGTGTATTTTTTTCAACCATGTGTCGAAAAAATTTGAGCCGAAAATTGAAATCGAGCTATTATTTAAAATGGTCAGTGTAGCCAAAAGCTGTATAAAGAGGTGCCATATAGCAAGGCATTTGTCCATAATCTAATATACAATAAACTCCTCAATAGCACGGTTTCAAATTACACCTGCGAGTCTTCTCCAATAACACGTGCAACTTTAAAAATGTATAAAGAAAACATTTTTTAAACCTGTTCTAAAATAACAAAAATAAATTTATGTCCAATATCCTTTTATTTCTTGAAGAGATGAAAATGTAGTAATATGAGTTGGCACCGCTCGTCGACGAAGCCTTTTGTTGTGAGTTGTACATACATACATACTAGTGGCTATTTTTATCAGTTTTTTTTTTTTCAAAAAATATATTCTCATTTTTTTATGATTTTTACATATCTGAAGAAAAGAACCTATCCCCCTATTTTGTATGAAAATGGCCTCCCTAATAGCACGCTCCCTATCTACCGTGTTATCGGGGAGTATACTGTGTATACATATCTCCATATTATTATAATCTGAATTTCATACATCATTATTTTTTCTAATACATAAAAATTGTTTTCAGCCAAAACAGACTGGAATATGACAAACGTGTCCGAGCGCAGGCGAGAGCGATGGCGGCCACGGAATAGGATGTAGAACCCTAAATGAAACTCAATTTGTGTGGGCACGTGAACTTACGTAGTTCAGAACAGTTGAATTAGCAGAGCTTTGAAACGTTCTAAACTGGGTTGTTGGTGAAGAATTTTTCTCAGAAGTCCAATGTTTTTCATTTCATTATTACTTTGGAATCATTGACATATGTTATGTGGTTTAATGCTTCTAAATAATACAATAGTTTATTTCCCTGGGACATGCGTTGTCTTCAATATTAATGATATTATGTACTTCCACATCATTTTTTGTGTATAGACATAGTTGTAATATTTAGAGAGCTTTGCCGGAACACCTCGGGCATATTGTTTACATATACATTACTTACATTTGTCGGTGTACTGTTTCACTTGGGTGTATATAATATCTTCGTATATCACTGTCATATTGTATTTATATTTTTCCATAATATAGTATTCGTTTTTAATCAATCGTACAATTGATTATATTTAAAGTTGCTTTTTTTAATGAATTTTGTAGCCATTTTTTTTGCAAATTATCCCAATTGAGTCATCTTGCATCTATCAATACAAATGTGAACTGCTCCATTTTCATCTGGCCTCTGCACATTCAGATTTAATTACTGCCTTAGATTGGATTTTGTGTAAATATATTTTATCTTGATTGAGTCATATTTTATGTTAAAACTTTAAAAATCGTATACTATTAAAAAAATGTTAATGTCAGTAGTATTTTACAAAAGAATTTTCTCAGTTTCATAAAAAAAATACTTTATTTGTTGAATATTTTAAAATATCATTTTTATTGAACCATGTCTGATTTTTATAGCTGAAATTGATTTTCTAATCTCAATTCAGATATTTCAATAATTTCATGTTTATTTCAGAACTAATTATTATGGTTGTACCGGTGGTCGGATCTATTCAAAGTGGATCGTAGTTTTACTGTCATTGATATTCTTTATCTTTTAAATAAGTACTATTTCTTATATTTTACCTTGTTTGAAATTACTACTGCTTTAATTATAATTGTACACTTCTGTAATAATTTGTTTTATTCGATAAGCAAACTCTGGAACACTTAAATATAATGAAGACATAGTTAATCTGACAAAAAAATATTACCGGTACAGCCTTACTAAAAATATATGTAATCTCTCGCCTATTTTGAATTTAAAAAATTTCTCATCATCGATGGAGTTTGTATGTTCTAACACTTGAGATATTTAATTTTGATGAACAACTCGACTGGGAAGCCGAGATAATGTTTATTCCAGAAATCCTTGGTTGATGATTCACAATCTTCTAGGAGTTGTTTGTTAATTTTAAATTTTAGTATAACATTATTTTTATAAAATGTAATTATTTAAGTATTTCAATTAAAATAAATTATACTTTAAAATTTTCTACACGTTTGTGTTTCATATTTTACTCCTCGTTTTTCTTTCTCTAGTAAACATACAATTCCTACCAACAATAAACTGTTGATTACGTATTTTGTTTTAAAACTGAAATAAATGTATTAATTTATAATAAGTAAAAAAATCATGAACAAAGCTACTAATTTTCTTTAAAAAAATTGTCTATTCCGGTGGAAACATCTCTAAAACGCTTCATGCAGTGATTATCATCAATCTATTTAACAATTACCACCACCAATCGATCTATCTGCTTGCGGCGTCTGCTAGTATGGACTATTTGATAGTTGCCGACGTGCAGCGGCGGCTATGTGGATGAAGACGTAAAAGAGGTTGGTTCCACACGAACGGGCACATAATGCATAGGTAGATGCTGCGGTATGAGCCTCCTTTATGCAAAAAATACTAGGATTTTTGAATTGACAAAGTTTTACTGTATGTGAAATTCATACTTGCGCAACAATACTTCGTATATTATGATTAGTATTTTTGTTGCGGGATTCTACTGCAACAGATTAAGACAACTTAATATTTTTAAATGGAGTGAAACTGAAATTTTCTGGTCCCTTCTTTAGTCCCCTGAAATCTAGCACTACAATTATCCCATAATATACAATATAAAAAATATATATTTTATACTCTTCCATATATAAAAAGTCGATAAAGTAACTAACTTAGTTAAGTTCCATCATGTCGGTCCTCTGTAGGGGTAGGGGTACGTAGAAAGGATACTCTTCTGTCCTAACAACTCTCACCTTATCCACATTTCTTATATCTTTTAATATATGTATGCTATTATGGGACCATTCTCCAAACAGTAATTATATATTTCTAGCAGAAAAGCAAACGGCTATGGCTGGTTGGTTGCTGCTAAGCCCTGTTGTGGCCAGGATTTCCATAGAATCTATTTCAATGCGAAAATCCCTTATTATATTGCTTTAACAATACACCACGTACTTCATCAGTAAGAAAAAATAAAATATTATTAAAATGATTATATGTATTATTAAAAGCATAAACATGAAAGATATAGTGAAATTAAACAATAGGGGCAGAAAAAAATTAACTTGAAAACTAAAGTGAATACAATATTGTGTGTAAAACTTTTTTGAATTGCAATATTAAATGATGGAGTAATCATATCCAAAAACATAAAAGTAGCAGTTTTTGACAAGTATTAGATTGCAGACAAATAGTTTCATACTGTAATGTAAACGTGTTGAATATATAATAAAAAAAACAACCCCTGTTTGGCCCAGCGCTGATTATATCCATTACATTGTCATTTATTTATCTGACATGTCTTGTATCTTTGCTTTGAATAGCGACACCTACCGGAGACCTTTCTTCCTTGAACCTCAATTTTTCAATGACATGGTAAATATACTTGCCAATTGGAAAAATTCATGATTTCGCTACATTGTGTTTTTTCATACTCGTAATAAAAACATTGTATACTTCATTTCAAATTAAATATATATTTACGTACTGTAATGTAAATGTTATTGAATATATAAAAGATAAAACATTTAAGTAATCTTAACCTAGAGATATAAAAACAGGTTTGACATACTCGCTACTTTGGTATTTTTTCTTACTGGCAATGACACTAACATAGGATGCATACATTAGCTCAATATCATAATAAATTCTTTGATTGCTTTCTGTATTTCCATTATATTCATAATTTTATATTGGCAATGGTGAAACTGCACAGGATGCTGTAAATGGCCGAGTATAATGTTTGATTCTCTATAGACAAAACAAATTTTCACACCAAAGTGGTAACGAATAACATACATACATACTGTCAGCAGCAATACTGCATATCTCATTTTTTTATCAAATTAATATACAATTTATATCATTGGATTTCAATTTTTGCGAGAAATCATTCTATATCACTAGTTTCACGATAGCGTCCTCAAGAGGCGTGCAAATCAAATAAATGTAATCGCCACATATTTGTAACCTCCCTGTCAACTGCGCACAAGTCAAGGGAATTGTACATAAGTTTAGAAAGAATCTGTTCCTCTTTACAACTCTAGAAAAGTAAGTAATTCTACAAAAATCATTTAAAACTAGTCCTGTACAGTACACAATTCTTAAATATGTGGTCTTGCTGCTTAGGTGATGACATACTAGGCATGAATTTGTGCAAAGGTAAAAGATAATTAAAAATTATTTAAACAAGACAAAGTTCTTTTGAACTACCAAATATTGTTTACATCATTTATAAATGCTATAAGCTATAGCTTTAAAGGGCTTAGTCCTACTACTTGTTCTTACAAGCTGAACCTTATCTCATGGCATTATGATCTACATACCTTTTTCTGGCAGTGTATGTAAGACATTGTAATAAGAATTTTGATTTTAAGTGAAGAAATAGATTATATTATATATGTGAAAACAATTATCATATTCCTGTTTTACATGGGACAATCATCAGTTCTTCAATATTTTCTGAAACATAACTTAATGCCCATTAATCATGAAGAGCCAATCTCATTGCCACTTCTAGTTTCATCCCATATTATTGCTGTGGTCTCATCATTTCATCATCACCATCAAAACCTTAAACTGTTGGTTGAGTATGTTAAGAGTGGGTAAACATTTATCTTTAATGACCAAAAATTGCAATCCAAATTTCCTCATAGACTTGAATTACAATTAATTGTACAAGAAAAGTGAGTTGGTCCCATATTCATTTATTATTAACTGACAACACACTCGGAAATATATTCTATCCTGAAACTTCTCAATATTACACTTTTTTTCATTCAGTAGGAGAGGAGGTACTTACATTCTCGTATTTCTTTCAGTACTTCAATTAGCAGTTTTTGAATTCACTATAGGAACAAACAATCCTGTTTCTGCATCCAAATAGCATAAACCAGGATTGGTTTTACATATCTATGTTTCGTTCCTGAATTGAGGAAGATGGTGGAATCAGAACTGATACGAGAACACCTGTATCTGCACAAAGAATCTCTAATATTTAAGCTAAATGATCTCAGGATCTCCATTACAATACTGAATTACGTCTGAGTTGGAACTCATAAAACATATTTAATATAACTGGTTCTTATCTTATCTTCTGCATTGTCAATTTAGTGTGAATATGTACTTTGTATTTTTTTGGTATATTTTAATTTAATTTATTTCTTCATACATTATTACACAAAATTGTATTCATAATGCCAACCTTACTGGGTTATGTTATGGCAAACATTATATTTATTGTATGTACATTGCCATGGATGGTTAGTAAAAATAAATATAATATTAACCTTACGTCTGGTTCTGCATGTGTCGGCATGGTAACAACAATATTTTAATAAATAAGTTGTTTGTATAACTGAAACTATCAAAAATCACAGGCAGAATTAAAAATATGTAATTTATAGAGAAATTGATAAACATTAATATGAATATATCTACTTAAAGTATTTTGCTGATTTTTTAAATAAATTGAGATTATAAAAACTGAGTTTCAATTACATATACATATCTTGTTATGTATTTAATTATTCTTAAGCATTATCAACTTATTTTTTTAACATGCTTGTACATAGTTAAAAGATTTGACACCATCCACCATGGAGAGCCTACATGATGTCCTCTAAGTCCTTTGATTATGTTTTTCAATTGTAATGGTAGTTTTTCATACTTGCTATAAAATTTTATTTTAGAACAAAAATTTACGGCAAATAAATTTAATCAAAGATTAGTTTAAATTTGGCAAACAAAAATATGTATTATTATTAGGTGCAATGGTATGAAATTCAAGCTATGTATATTTTGTGTTTAATGTATCAAGACTGCGACAAAGTTTACTTGGAACTAACTAATTTCTAAAATGATTGACAAGCATGAATAAGCTTGCAAACTAGAACATCTAGGAATACAGAATTAGCTGAGCACTTTCTGGATACTAGCCACCATTGTGTCTTTGTTCTGAAGATTTTAGGAAAGCCTAATCACGCATGTCTTATCAAGAAGGCACTCGAGATTTATAAATGTTGAACGTCAATAGGTATGATCTAAAACTGAAACTTCTTGGTATCCAGCCCCGTTTGACACATAGTGATCCGGCACACCCTGCTTTTGACAAGGTATTGCAAGCCAAATGCCAACAATGACATATCCTGCTTTTGACAATGTGTACTGCAAGCCAATCAACATAACACTCGCATATTGCATCAGCCCTGCAATGAGGTACGCAGCACAATAGCTCAGAAGATTTGTATGGCATATCTCAAATAATGTTATAATGCCTATTGCATGAGATCCTTACTTTTATGCTTTACATCTACATTGACTAAGCCTAATTTTTTAATCAAAAATATTATTCTTTTAAGCTGAAAAAAAATTGTGA
Source organism: Eubasilissa splendida (assembly GCA_031772225.1). NCBI lineage: Eukaryota > Metazoa > Arthropoda > Insecta > Trichoptera > Phryganeidae > Eubasilissa > Eubasilissa splendida. The sequence goes on along the minus strand of CM062855.1, from coordinate 12,552,966 downwards.
AATAATCAAAATAGTAATAATAATAATTTTTGCTTTATAAATCTTGCTATTGTTATCTGCAACTTGTTTGGATTTTATATTATATCTCTAGCTAAAGTTGGATGTGCATCTGTTGGATAACCTTCACCTTCAAAATTATATGATACAGTTGACATTCAAAAATTCAACCATTAACAATTTGGTTTCTTCAGATTTCCTAGCATGGATTTCGGAGCGAATTTTTAAATTTACCGCGTTGGCGCCCCACTGCTTTCTGGAGGTGCCATTTATGTTTTGATAGTGCTGTACTCCAAAATCAGCTGTTGAGTCTTGCTTACATGTGTTAGCAGACATTCCTTCTCATTGTATCATTTATTTGCTGCTGTATATGGATTCAGCAAATATAAGAAGTGAAGTAGAATGTAAACATTGTGCCTTGTTGATTGCAGATCTAGTGGAAATGCAAAAAAAAACTTGATAACGGCGGGTCTATGCGAACCATTTGTGAAACTGAGAATGCTGTTACTGTCAGTCATGAAGATGACCATCCCGACAGACTTTAATTGAATTAAAACTCTGTAGAACTATTTTATTCAGTTAAACTAAAATTCTGTTTTATTTAATTGGTGAAAATTAATATTTCATTCGTTTTCATTTTGTGTTTAATTTTCTTTCTTTAAAGGACTGTACGGGTAGTCATTTTCTGTTAAATAAATACATACAGCATATATAACCATAAAAATCCACCACTTCTCAGATCCGGAGGTTGCTGAATTTTTTAATGTCAACTGTACTTGGAATCATGTCATTTTCATTACCTCAATAAGCATGTATCAAATCCACAGGAACATTATATTTTTCTTTAGTAACATTATAGTGAACTACATTAGTAAAATGAACTGGAAGTCCTGATTCCACCTAGTAAGTATTTGAGAATCATTCCAACATAAAGTTGGTCGTTTCCAATGGGAAAAATAAGTGTCTCACTAAAATAGTAATACAATACGTAGATCAAAATTTGACGATAATTTATAGTGTTACTATTCTATTGACTTGATAATTTATAGTGTTACTATAAATTATCAAGTCATGATTCAACCCCTCAGAATAACAAGGTTCCACTGACGCTGACCCTGTTTTGAGATAATGAGCTCAAAAGTGTTGAGGGAAATTAAAAATAAAATAAAAATATTGTAAATTAACAATAATGATCCATAAATTGAAATAAATAACTGATGCAGTTGGAACTGCGGCTCTTGCTATTTCTTTTAATATCCGTTAAATAGAGTTGGTGTGTATGGGAGAAATAAAGAATAATTCATTTGGAATCCTTTTCATGCAATATCTCAAATTAGCCCAAAATGTTAGTTGGAACCTTGTTATTCTAAGGGGTTGAATTGGTAAAACAGTTTACCGACAATGTAACATTCTGGGTTACAATATTTTTTGAATAAATATATATTTTCTGTGTATTTTAAGTAATTTGTTTTAGCTACATAAGTACATTTGTTTTATATTTCATACTTATTAAGTGGAATATTGTAATATGTACATACATACATTGTTTTAGTTTGGTCGCAAATCTGATACTAAACGTGTTTGTTTTCAATCTGAATAAAGCATCTTTTAGAGTAAATTTTACATATTCGTAATGTAAGTTATTCAAGATTACTTGCTATATAGCCGGTATCAACTGTTTACACTACTACTGCACTGTATACTCTTGAGATGTAAATCATTCTAAATTTGTTTCATTTAAACTAATATACATATTACTAAGATATCATTTCATATTATATACCCCTCTTTTAGAGAAATTAAAATATTTTTATTTTTTAATGTTTGGGGATTATATATTATGTCTTATCTTATATATGGGAAAATTGAATAGGAAATTTATTGAATTTCATTGAATTCATTGAAATCTGTCAATTTTCTTTGAAATGTGAATATATGAACTTTTTGTTCTAAATGCACATTTACAATTACAGATGTGCTTATTGGTCTAGTGGTAAGTCTATCTGCGCATTAATTAAGTGGTCGGGGGTTCGAGCCTTGTTTCAGAAGACCACTAACTGTCCTATTTTCATAGTACAAACGCTTAGTTTAGTTTGAAAATAATACTTGACTTTCAGAGTACCGGGTCCGTTTGGACCCCTTGCTCTTCCATCATGTCATATGACTTATGGGTGTGTTAAAAATGGGGGTGTATAAGAATATTGATGTGACACATATTTCATTGAGGCATCTCTATTTTTTTTTAAATAAATAAATTCAATATTTTCTATAAAAATATATTAACATCATCAGCCATTGTTGATCCACTGCTGTTTGAGGACTTCCCCACAACTCTGCCACTCTCTTCGATCCTTTGTCAATCTTTGTTTTGTCACTCCCACTTCTTCGATAATTTTGTCTCTACATTGAGACTTATTAAACATGTTTATTAGTAAGTCTCAATAATAGAATACAGCAGAATCGTACTTCAGAGGTCTGGCACATCCAGTAGCCGACCTGAGATTAGGCGGGCGGCAAGGAGGATTATCGTGTCTCGCGATTGTTTTGGTAAACAATAAAAAAAATATTATGTTTTGCTACTACCCATTAAACTTGACTGATTTTTAAATAAGTGCAAATTTTTTGCAAACAAAACACATTTTTTATTTTTCACTTTTCCATACATTCCAGTTATCTGGCACCATTAGGTTTTATATGGTGCCAGATTAATGAGATTCCTGTTAAATATTGAACCTGATTAGATGTAATCGAGGTTTATGTAGTGCCGGATTAGTGAGATTCTACTCATGATATTGTTCAGTTTTATACATAATATATCATCAATGTGTGTCAATTTTGCTAATTTTAAAATGCTGTTTCATTTGAAGTCTTTTACTGTGCATTATTGTATGTAAAAATACAATTGGTGCCGCCATTGAAATAATACAGAAATCAAATTAGGTACACATGTTTGATACTTTATTTTCTTATATACTATTCACGTTCATTTGGCACGTATATAAGACCAAGATATCTTGCATATAATCATTATTACTTTGATGAACATACAATTATTAAAAACTGTTATTAAGTGAACAATAAATGTTAAAATACTGATATTTTTTTTATATCGATTTGTAAATTATATTTATTATTATTATTATTTTTGTCTTTCAAAGCACCATTTTCATTAAGAATAGATGGTCTTTTATAATATTCTACCACTGTCAGTCCATTTTCACAGTTCCTACATTTCATAATCTTTTGATACAATTATTTTATTGATTAAATAATTTCATTAATAATGTAACATACATAACATCATAACATTATGTATAAAAAATACATACATATACACATTTTATGGCCATTATTATTACAATCTATCTTATGTATTAGACACAATTTTTAAAGATATTAAATGACATTTTGCATGTAACTTGTTAGGTTTTTGAAAGGAAAAGTTTGCACACTTGTTATTTTCGAATATCCAACCACAACTTATATTTTAATAGTTTTCTTGTTATCTGGCACAAAATATTTGTTCGATTCACTGTAGAGAATTATTGTTAATCGGTTAAAACTGGAAGAACATTTTTTAAGCTTTTAAAAAGAAAATCTATTTTCTATAATCCCTGACTTCAATCACCACTCCGTTGCTTCCGCGTCTTTCGTTGGACTGCCCACTTCCTCTTCTGTGATCCGAGCCGTTAGTTCTGGCACCGTTCTCCGCGTACTTCAAATTTGACATCGGATCGCCGACGAAGCGACTTTTAGTCACGGTTGTAGTTTCTGTGGACTCTACTATTTCTTTCGCCCGTCCATCCTTGGAAGGAATAGTCTTCTTAGAAACCGTCTGCACAGTGTTAGTAACACTCGGCCTCCTGGGATCATCGGACCTGGAAGTCGTGCGGTATGTTTCTGAGAAGTTATCACTATTTGCACTGCCTCTCCTCACCACGTTGTAACCGGGGCTACTGTTATAGCCTTCGGAAGATTTAAATTTATCTACACCATTTAAAGGTCGGTATGGAGAGCCGGTATCTCGCCGATAAGGATCCGCAGACTTGTATGAGATATCTTCTTTGTAATGGGGCTGTTTGTTGAAGCCATTTTTCAATGGTGTACTGTTGTAAATTGGTGTCGGAGATTTGTTCCTACCGTTGATGCCGTCTATCTCATCATCTCCATGAAGGACTTGGTACAATTCTGGAGATCTTTCCAGAAGGCCTTTCATGAAAATTTTCTTTTTATCGTTAACATTTCCATTTTCCAAAGGTTTAGAATAGCCATTGGTGTAAGGCGATTTTTTAATAAATCTCGAACTATAGAGATTTTCTTTTCGTTCTTCTTCCTCCTGTTGGATCGCATTGGAAAGATCTCTCTGACTTCTGCTTATGATAGAAACTATTGCCGGACTTTTCAGCTGCTCTGGTGTTTCATCCAAACGACTCAAATGGGGATTGGATTTATAAATGTTGGAACCGTTCAGACGGCTAGAATTATTAAAGTAGCTTGTCTTGCGTGTGTCGTTCAATGGCTCTGGCGTGAAGGCATGAACATTGAAACTCTTACTTCTATTTAAAGCCTTGTACGTCCTGGCCGGTTTTGTCGGTCCTTGAATCGAAGTTCCATTAATCGCGGACCTGTTGACTCCCAGAGTAGAAGACGGAGGTGTCACGTTGACTATAGATACATTTATGGTACTTGATGATCTTTTATTATTTGTGAGACGGTCATTCTCCCACTGCCTGGCCGGCGAGGCGGACGACTGCTGATAGTTGGATTTCTTCTGGACTTGTTCGTCATGCAGTTTGCGCGGGAGAGTCTGGGAGTTGCGCAGATACTCGTCCGTTCCATTCCCATTCACCAAGCGGCTGGTTGATTTGCTGAATCTTCCGAGGGTTGTTGTAAAGTTTGTCCTGAAACAAAAATAATTAGTTTTTAATGTGTTGATGCACGTAATACTAAATGTTTTGAATGCACATAATACTAAATGTGTTGAATGCATATAATACAAAGTGTGTTTATGTAATGATCTTTATGTAACTATGTTTCTGTAATTGAGCCCTGTCCCTGCAACAATACTGTATATCGTTTTTTACTAATGTTGTTAGATAGACAGAACTTGGATGTTGTTGCAGGTAAGATCACTTAATAATTATGTGTAATAGTATTTTTAGTGCACGATGAGAATGCTCAAAACGATATACAATGCATATGCATTCATAACTCAGATCTGCCAAGAAACGATATACAGTATTACTACAGGGGTTGTCTCAATTATGAGACGCAATTTGCCAATTTAAATTAATTTAATAAGATTGGGATTTTATCTTCACGTTAGAAAATTCAATTGAGATATTTTCTGACGCAAATTAATAGGTAAGACGCCTTCGATGTTTTAATTTAAGCACACATTATTATTCTTACGTATGTTCTATTAAATACTCTGCGACTACGCAAATGTTTTTTATGTAAAATATTCCATTATCCGCCTACACGATGGATTTGCAATTAAACTAGCCATTAACTTGCCAAGATATACATGTAGCAAGATGACTATCTTTATACCTAACAACGTTACAAAGAAGTAATCACCTGTTATCCTATATAATAATGAGATGTTTAAAAGATCAAATTTTGAGATAGCCACTGGAAAATATTTTTAAAATATGATCGTTTAGAGACGTACAATGTTAAAAAATTTTAAAAATTAAATTCTCATGTTATAGATAGATAATAATTTGAACTAAATTTTATATGATATTAGAAATATAATTGTAAAAAACTTAACTACCAAAAATTTTAACAATTTATTAAAATTGGTAAATATCTATTAGGTGTTTGTCAATTAACTCGTAATTCTTTAACACACTGCACATTACCAATGTTAGAATAGATATATGGTTGTGCCGCTATTTTAACCGTCAAATTCAATCAAACATAACTTTAGAGTAAATATTTTTTATTAATTAAAGATAGAACAATTTTATTCTACGTATGTTTGCCGACGAATTGAAGAATAAATGCAACAATTGTCAGCGTTACAAAATGAAGCTTGGAGAATAATACTAAAAAAATAGATATTCTCGAATCAGCGCAATGCTTAAAGATCTGAATATGATGAACTTTAAGTAGAAAATATATTACAATGTAATGGTATTTATTTATAAAATCCTCACTAAGAAAGTGGCATAATTTATAAGAAAAATTGATGCAAATCAACATGAGCACAAACATCATACAAGAGGAAAAGATATACTGAGACTGCCATTCAGGAAGAAGGCTAAATCTCAGAAATGAAAACATAAGGAGGGAGGAGAAACTACATAGATTCAAAATGAAACTAAGCAAATATGTGAAAAATAAATAGTAGTAAAAAGGAACGATTTTGATCTTGTTTATATAAGAGCAGATGCCCGTCTCGATACAGAATTTCTCCAGTGAGGCGGGCACAGTCCAAACATATTTTTTACATTATATTTTATAGTTACCAATAAATAAATAAATATATGTATAAAAATACTTATTTATGCACGATATTAAGAATAAATAAATATATCACAAGCTTGTTTATATCTGTAGAATAAATCTCGGATGGATTAGAATTTAAGAATTTCTTAATGATATTTTCTACTGCTTATCCGTTAGAATTTTTCTGCCGTAAATAGTTATCGAGGTTATTGAAAATGTGAAAGTTGTCATGAAGCGAGGTAGATCATCTTAGTCAGTGCTGGTTATTTGTCGCGTGTTTTTTTCTACCAAAGTTTTCAACAGTAGCAGAACGCCCTTTTCTTCGAATAAAACTTTACTCCGCACTTGATTAAGATTGCCTACTGTCGAAATGCACGATGTTCAAATTTTAATACGTGCGAAAAAATTACACGCAATTCTTAATAGAAGTATTACAGTAATACAAACTAAAAGCCTGACTCAATAAATAAAGGGAACTATTAATACGTACATTAAAACCAATACTTGGAACGAATTATTTGTGCAGTAAAATAATACAAATTTAGCATGGTTAGGTTAGGTATTTTTTATTGAACAAAGATGTATTTATTTAATGTTCATTTTTTATTATTGTATTACACAAATAATTCGTTTTATGGAACGAAGTATTGATTTTAATGCACTGTTAAATCGTACCTATAAATAAACACAGCAGATTCCTGTCAATCAAAAACAAATCATTCCTAGCAAAGAACGTTCAGAATGATATAATGTTAAAATTGGCCATTATTTTCAGAACAACTAATAATTTGAAGAACTTAAATAACCGCCTTGAAAATCTTTATTCCCACTGTTGCTGAAGCACGAGTTAATATTTTTTTTTGTAGAAGTCAGTTGTTCTCCTTTTTAAGTGTCGCAGAACAATATACACTTATTTACAGTGTAGTGTACACACAGGCGAGAAAAATAATGAATGCCGAATCAACCCGCAATAAGTAGACATACTATTTATGATGACATCATATATTATGTGTGTTTTTAACAGGTGCGCAGATGTGACCACTCGGACACGTACGCAATAGTATGGAAAGTTTAATTACGAAACGAAAACAGGCTTTCAAGAATGGTTAAATAATTATTTAATTACTAAGTATGATCTGTTAAACTTCTAAGATACTATATTTTCTCGATAATAACATTTTTTGTATAAATTATCAACCGTTAAACTAATTTTGGTAATCGCTTAATTAGTTTTGGTATCCACTGATTCTCTGGTAAAAAATGTCCTAACCAAAATGTAAGGGTCTCTGAATGTATTTGTATTGTATAAGATAAGACATAATAATATTATTATTAAGCGATTAATCTAGTAAAAAGTAAGAACAAAATTGATCACTTCACATCGTGAAAAGATATAAAGGTGTTCTTTTAGACATTTATATAAATGAAAAACATCGTTGCTCTTGATAGCGATTATTACATATACAGGGTGGCCCAAAAAAAGTGAGAACATCTTGTAACACATGAGTACAATTATAATTCTTAATGTAATTTTTTTTCACAATATTTAGCTAATCAAAAATCATCAAAAAACACCCTAATATTGCATAATCTACTGGGTTTAAATCTGGGCTGTTCGGTGGCCACATGCCTGGCTCGATGAAATTAACATTCTCACGGCGAAGAAAACTTTCTGGCTGTGTGAGATGGAGCTCCGTTCTGCTGTAATGTCCAGTTATACTGTAATGTCTAACTATACTACAGGATTTGTTTTGAAACTCTTTGATCATTTTCCTAGCACCCCAACGTTTTTCGATTCGCAAATTTTTGATCAGAATACGGTCTAGAGCAGTGATTTTTATCATTCTGGGCAACAATTTGAAAAAACCAAATATAAACGATGGGAAAATTAATAATCAAATATGGCGACCGTAAATTGTCGAAATAAAACGTAATATAGGTAAGTAAATAAATTAGTAAACTATTTAAACAATTGTTGATACACTTAAACTAATTTTGATGTAATTATATCACATTTTACGAAATGTTCTCACTTTTTTTTCGGCCACCCTGTACTTGATGATGTTTTCAGGCGTTCTCATAATACTAATAAATATAAATAACAATAGAACTAATAATAATAGAAGTGAATTATTACATTTTTATTTCATTTTTGCTGGTGAATTTTAAAAATGACTAGTTCATATTAGAAAATTATTGGGAAAAGTATCTCGATAAACATACTCGCAAAAGTATAATACCGAAATTATATAGAGCGCGTATCTTTTGGGCCCCTACCTAGCGTGGGCCCGAATGTATCGCATTGACTACATTGGCGTAGTTATGCCACTGATTCTCCATAGCACTATATGGAATGGGAATATGGACATCAAAAAGGAGAAAAGGAACGTGTTGGATGCCTTTGAGATGTGGTGTTGGAGGCGGATGCTGCGTATCCCGTGGACCGTGAGGCCCATAAATATCACACAGTGCATGTTATCGAAAGAATAATAATTCTTTACACCAAATTCCAGACAAATTAGAGGACCACGGCGCTCAGCAATGAGCACTCGAAGAAGATGTACAACATTTATCCTATATTGTGAGCCTGAGAGGAATTTTAAAAGAATAATACAACTTTTTTATATTTTAAACTACAATATTTGAATGATTTTGTACTGAACGTGTCAAAATAAACAGCAATTCTCGATGTTATGAAATAAATCCAAAATGTCAAAACTTGGTGTAGCCAGTGGCATAACTATGCCAATACAACTGATGCCGGGCATTGGGGTCCAAAAAGTTCACGCTCTACAATTTATTTTATGTTTTATGTATTCATACCTTTCCCAACGTTAATAGCAATCCATGGCAAGAAATGGAGTTGTAAAACTTGAAAAATCATTTTTCACGAGTATTATGAAAACATTACCGAAACGTACAATAGCAGTATTTCGCTAATATGTCGGGTTAGAGAGCAGACCATCAAAGTAAAGTAAAAATCGCCATAAAGCGAAGCAAGTTTTTTTAAATTGCATGAGCATATAACCTAAGAACACTAATGTTTTTTTCATGAAAGTGTGAATATTATACAAGACTTATATTATTCTTACTATTTAATAGATATACCACGCAGTATGTACTAATATTCGTGTATCATATACACAATACTATTTTCTATTCTGGACCTATTTTCCTTTCTGCATTGGAGTCCAATTTTTGTAGCTACACCACTGTTCCGCGAAAGTTTTCCAATTTTAACAACTGTTACAAATCCATAAGGGACGTCACTGGCGTCATTGAACAAGTTTATTGTAATTTTTCGAGCCTTAGCGAGAAAATGGTTATACTCACCATCCGAGGTATCATATTTAGAAGCGGAATGAACTAATTACCCACGAAAGGTGTGGCTGACTGCTTCCTCGTGGCTACCAAAAGCTGTGCGACCGATGCAAAAACGAATAATTGCTTTTACTTTCTTCTAGGGAATTCAAATTAAGGTGGCCCCACATTGCAGGAGAGAAGAAACTGGTTTTGGAAGTGTAACATTTTCGCGGCATCGTTTTATTTAAGACCTGCATCGCATTAACTCACATGCCGATATGTAGTCGCCATTTTACCGCGGACCCAATAAATATTCAAATTAGCGGTGCTTATAAAACTTCAGTGACATTTTGAATGAACGCTGTACATAAATCACTCAGCATTGTACGTACCATCGCATAGACTCACATGGAAGAGGTTCAATATCGCCTGGATGTGGTAATTATGGACACAGCTTCTTGATTCTACTATAATTACCTATCTTTATTTCATTAGCGTGGAACGTATCTAAGCATATCCGTTGATATCTACTCGGTTGTGTAAAAAAAATTGCCGGAAAGAGTAGTATAGAATATTTGAGGTTAATTTTTACTGAATCCGAATGCGATTCCAAGAAAACCGGTCCACAAGCTTCATTAATGCGCATTTTAATTTGAAAAAATTTCGTCTTTACCAATTATTTTCCCAAAAATATCGCCACAGTTACCTAATATTTTTCGAACCAAATGTTCTTAAATAAAATAATATCTAATTAACCTATAACTACGACACAAAATAAAATGACCTCTAACTCTTAACTACTAGGTGCATGAACAAAAGTTTTAAATTTGTATGGATCGTGACATGTGACCGAATCAAAAAAATCTTTTTGCGGAATTTACCTCGCGGTTTTGGCATTTTCCGCAGATTTTCACGTCGCAGTGCAACTGTAGAAATAGTAATACATTATACCTGCATATAAATAGTTAATTCGTCTAAATCATGTTCATTTTTGTCGTTACGAGTAAACTGTGTGATTTTATGCGCACTTTGTTACGTACCAATTATCCCAATTAATGTATAAATATTATAGTTTTACTACATCACAGAATTACACAACGATAGCGCCATTTTGTTTTTAAAATACTGTCTGGCTCTCGCAAGCGGCACATGATCGTGGAGTGAAAAAGTCGAAAACCTTGGAAAAATCCTTTTGGAAGTGATCAACGATCAGCCATTTTCCGATGCTAATCCGCGCAGAAGGTAAGACCTGTATTCCATATGTGCTCATGCATTGTGACTCAGCTGCGAGCTGCGAGCTGCTAGATTGATTACGATTATGATTACAGTGACAAGAATTATGATCAGCTGTCTTTACAGAAGATTTCAAACAGGCGGACTTTCAGTTTTCAAGCATATTTTTTATTCAGAGTATCTACGCTTTCTGGATAGTTGTAGCTCTTTCTTTGAATTTTGTAAATAGTTTGTCTTTATTTTCATCTTTACTTCAACTTTTTTTTATTTGTAATCAACCTCTCACTTTTTCCTTTAAATAGTTATCCTTATAAAGTTTGCATATATACCACTTTGATTAAACTAACATCGACTGATATCGACACTACTATATATTTGTTGAAGCGGGCGTACTCTCTGTACATCCTGATGAAGATATCGTAGTATCGAGATCGATCGACGGTGGTATAAATAAAAAAATATGTTTAATCACAAATTTAACGTTATAAACATCAAAAAAAGTTATAAGTTGCATTATTTTAGGGATCTCAATAATGCAGATTATTTTTATAAAAATCAGGATAATTGTTGGCAGTAAACTTTTTTAACTTATTCGTACGGGGTAAAATGCTATTTCATGAAATTATAAAGCATGACTTTCACATTAGAAAATAAGATTTTATTGAATGCAATCAATTAATAATGAAACTGAAATAATAGAAATAATAATAATTATTATTATTATATTTTTTTTTAATTACGTTTGTAGGGTAGTGGGCACAACGAGCAAGATGAGGAAATAATATATTTATTAGAATACTGGTACGATGAATGTTTCGAAAACCTATTTAAAACTTAATTAAAATAAACAAACCTATTTTACCCTTCATAACTTTATAATAATACTATATAATTTTAAGATAACTCAGATACCTAGTACTGGAATACACAGTAATTTTTTGACAGATCCACAGAAAAGTTAAAATAATAAAGTAAATATTAATAAGTTGTACATAGGTCATATATCTTTAACTTTCGACAAATCTATTTATTTGCACTCTATGTGTAAACAAACTGCTGTTTCTAAAGTATTATAATGTGAGATCTTCTCGTAACTACAATAAATGTATTCAGTCTTCCAATGTCTTCACGAATAAATTACGTACGATCACCACAAATGAAAGTATTCAAAATATTGTCCAAAACCTCAAATTATGTACTTATGTTTTTCATCCAAAAAAATTAGTCATTTAAGATTACGTGGGATATTTATAATTAGTTTTCCATTTCGTGAACTGGTTTTTGACATTATAAATTTAAATAGAAAGTAGTTATAAAAGTAGCAATGTGTAGCGGTGTGTGTGCAAGAGTGATTTAAGCTGTTGTACTTACAATACTTTTATTGTAATTACAGATATACATTCCCGTGTAGTTTTATATTTTTTTAAATTGAATACCGAACCATGTTAGTCGCTTGACGTAAAGAGAAAACGATATTATAATGAGTTTTTTTAATTTTTTGACAGGTTACTGCCTATTTATTATTATTAGAAATAGTTTAAAAATATATCTTATGGTACATGTACAGGGATGAGATTTGTCTCTAGACTCGTCCCAAAAATTGCGTACAAATTTGAGAGCAGAGTAGTGTATCTTTCGTGGTCCATTGTACGTTGTACACAGAGTAAAATTGATGCATATCAAACAAAATCTCCAAGGCAACGATCAAAGACTCATGCGAGTACACACACCTTAATATGAATTTACGGATATATGTTATTAAACACATCTCCAGTTTTGCAATCACTTTTATTTTCTCATGAAGTATAAAGTAATAAATTTGTAGAACAAAAGAAAGCAAGTTTTATTTATATTATCAGTCTTTTATGTAACAGGAGCCTAAACATGCAATTAAGTCTACGAATACTTCGGTGCTACATATTTCCAGGTCTTTTGTTTTACACAACAGCATGAAAATTAACGGAAGCCATTGGAAGAAATTGGAAATATTTTTTTTTTTTTTAAATGGTGTAAAAAAAAAATAAGATTCAGGAGAAGACAAGTTCGAGGAATGACTGAGTAGGTACCTAACTAATATTGAAGTGCTAATAATTTTTAAAAAGGTGTAAAATAGTTAATTGCATTAAAAAGCTGAAACTAGAATACTTGGGACTTATTTATAAGAGATAAGTATTGGTTTCTACAGCTTACGATGTAAGGAATATTAAAGATGATGGAAAAAGGATGTCATGATAAAAAAGAGAACAATTTCGTTCTTTAGAGAAGCTGTTAATAAGATTATTATAGCCAGAATGGTCGTCGACCTTTAATAGAGAATGGCGCGGCAAGGAGACAAATATTGTTTATCTAGCGCGTGTGCGACGTGTATTCCGTGTACGCATTTCTATTTTTATTTTAAATTAAAAAATATAACATATTGAGAATACATTTTTTCAAATGGAAACAGAGTTCTAGTGACGGACATGATTTGACATGTGGCGTTGTATCAACAATGTATCATCTGTCACCCAAAAACGTTTTTTTTTTAAATATCGCTAAATAATTTAGAAGAATAGGAATTAATTTCGGACACATTATATAATACAATACATACTTATACATTTTATTTGTATTCTAATCAACAGTTGTCGTTCCAAAAAATATTTAAAGTGCTACTAAAATACAACATTAAATTACTAGAAAGTTTGACATGCTTGTAATACAATATTAAAGAGAAAATTATTGTCAGAATTTTGATACAAAAAGGTCAATTTTGACCAAAACGTCAGATGATACCTCGTTCCAATACGAGTTTGGTAGGTTTATCTAGGTATCATCAGTTTACCTGCTAGCTATACACATTAAAGGTCAAATCTAATGCTACGTTCACACTTCCCAAATTCCGGATGTTAAGATCGTCCCATACATTCCGTGACCCGCAAGTGCGGAATTCCTCGAAGGAAAGTGGCCCGACCACATCTAGTGTGTACGAAGCCCGTTTGTCAATCGAATTACAGCGAACTGTAGAAAACTTTATATTGTTAGTTTCTCGCCTCTCTCCGTAAATAACGACTTGATTTCCATTTAAAACTGATAAATAAATTAAATGATTAACGGATGAAATCAGTAACAATAATAAATTTTCAAAAAAAAAATTTTGAATTCATGTTATATTAGAAAGCATATTAAAATATGTTTTTTTTTGGTTTCTGATCTTCAAAAACAAATATTTGTGATTTAGGTTTGTTTGTTGTTCTAAATTTACCTCTATGACCTTACTATTATTTTCGTTGCGATGTTATATAATATACTATTAATATCAAAAGTTTTCACAAATATGCATGTTTGAGTCACATAAATATACATTTGATAGTTAAAACAAAAAATTATGCATTAAATTACAGACTCTTAAGTGCCTGCTCTATGTTTAGTTGAGTGGCAATCCACCATTACTTTTAATTTTTTTAATGTTTTATAATACAGTTAGTGAGTAACCACAAAAATTAGGCCTTAATTTAGAACGGATAAAAATAAGTATTGTGTATAAGATATACAAATATCAGTATATACTACGTAATTTGTCTATTAAATAGTAAGAACAAAATTAGTCTATTGTTTTATCTAATATTCACATTTTTATGAAACACATTAATGCACTTGCAATTAAAAAATATATAATTCCATTTCTTTCTATGGATTACAATTAACGCTGGAAAAGGTATGGAAACTTGCAAAAATATCCATGCCAAATAGGGTGTGAACATTTTGGGCACCTATCTAATTTAAGCTGTAAACCAATATAAATATAGATTCTTCTATAAAAAAATAAATCGAGATAGAGCTGAAAAATTTTGTATTAAATCTAAACAGAGTTAAGATATACAAAGGAAGAACTAAAAAAAACTGGAAAAGTGAGAAACAGAAAAATGGCAAATAGAGCAGGTGTGAATCACGTGAATCATCTCCAGTACAGCATGAGTGGGTCGATACTGACTACTGACTGACGAATCGAAAACGCTCGCGATTGAACATATACCAACAACCAACGTATATGAAGAATCGAATCAACTCAAAAAGACGAAGACTTGATGGCTCCAAAAATAACGATGTATTATTAAAATTATTAGTATTATTATTTTCTGTACCAATTTTTTATTAAATATTATTTTTCATCTCCTAAAGGACCTTTTATAGTTTAAAGTGTAGTCCAGTGACGTGAACGCGTTGAAAAAAAAAATAATGCGAATTCGTCCAAGTAAACATTTAGTGGCACACTTGCGGGCCATATCTCTGTGAGAGAAACTCGGCCCGTGAATACTCCCCGAGGGGACCTGCAGATGACGAAATGTGAAAGGCGGAATCCGAAATCATAAACAATCAGGACAACGTTGTAAATATGCGGGGTCATTGCCACTAGCGCGCGAGTATATCGGTATCCTATATATCGTTATTGAGGTGCAGTTTGGCAATGCGTGAGCAGTTACTATAACTACGTCATTTGATATAATGGGATTATAACGGCTTATTTTATCATTTATAAAACATGAGCTTAAATATTAGACCTCCAAAGCTTTCATCAGACACTTGTCTGCCTGTTCATTAATGCACTTTTTTTAATAATGAATATATATACAATTTACCTTTCATTATACATTTATAAGCCGGAAGGATTATTTTAATATACTAAAATCACACGTTTTAATTGGATCAATTAAAAAATTGTAGTCCCCCAGTTGCGATCGTTCATCACCAGATAACTAGCAGAGGATAGTTCATAAAATGAACTTTCGATTAATTATGTAGATTTTAACTAGTGATAACTTGGGTCCGGAATTCTCGTGACAAAACTATATTTTCAGTGTATATATTAACTATCTATTAAACATTTTTATTTTTTTATTATTTCTCATACAAGGTGCATATTTCACATTCTTTCAAGCCAACACTATCCTATTCCTATCTATTAATATTGTATATACTGAAAACATTCAAAATTGTCCAAGTACCGGCATATTAGAGGGACGTCCATCAACAATGTGCCACACTCAAAATTAAACATGCGAATTCACACCGACGACAGTTCTGTCGTTATGGCGAGGGCTACGAGAGTGTGCGCATGCGCACATACTGACGACTTTATTTTCAAATGATAGAACAGTTGATGGCGAAATGTCGTACAACCGTTTTGTCCTCAATGTGCCCTCACTCTAAGAGCCTTCGACTATTTCCAACTTATGTTGCGATACATTTTTGTTTATCAAATGTATGGCTAATTTATTTTAATGGTATATATCTTATGAAATGAATAGATATATATTTAATATGTGCTCTGACATATTTTTTATCAAATATATAGGTATACTAATTGCATGTAATGGTATTTTTACGATGTTTGAAGGCATTATTCCTCAAAAATATAAATATTCAAATGTCTTGTCAATGCTTTTGCCACGGGGATTCCGGATCCGAATAACAACTGAACAATAGAATTATCATTTTGTCAACAGTACTCGTAGATCCCAAAATTATTTATTGATAATTATATTAACAAACAATTCTCATACAATATGTATATGTAGTATCAATATTTTATGTACTGTGTACCTATATTTATTTATTTATATTTCTAAAACTTTAATTAAAAATAAATTGGTTAAACCTGTGACAAATATTTATATAATATACAATCCTAAGAATTATTTAAAAAAAAGATAGTAAGTGATGATTGAGAGAATAGAGAGCCAGATATTTATATTACCCGGATTTAAAACACCTTTTGTAGCATCTTCTTATTTCTAAAGAGAAGATTGAGCATTCTTCCAATCCTTACAAACTGTGGTGAAACCTGAACTCTGGATACTAAGCTAATTCAGAAGCTCCGGACGACACAGTTGCAGTGTAAAAATAAATATGCTCAGAATCATAAAAGAGACAGAAACAGAGACACGTGGGGTCGAGCACAGATCAAGGTAAATTTAGATATTGTCACTGCTAAAAAGCGTAAATGGCGATAGGCAGGACATATTACGCAAAGATAACCGATGGACTAAAAATATTACTGAATGGTTTTTACGATACAAACGACAACCTCGAGGATACCCAACATCTCGATAGATAGACAAAAGATTGGTGATGAGCCACAGAGAGGAGCTCACTGGGAAGCCTTCATCCAGCAACGAATTGATGATGATGATGATTAAAATATTTTTGGTGTGATCGTCCATCAATTGCAATTAATAGATGTGCTTTATATTTAGTAAGCAAATGGTATAATGTTTTTTTACCTTAATTTGAGAAAGCCATCCAGTGCGGTGGCACTCAGGATTTTCCATTAGCTGTAAAAATCCTCACGTTATTTTCTTTAACTTGTAATAAAATCATTGCATTTCGGGGATATGTGCATCTATTGTTAATAAGCGTGTTATTACCGTGCAAAGCCTTGACAAATATTTGTGATGATGTCCATACAACGGAAGATGATGACTTTTTACCACTAGACCTGAATTTCATTATTTTTTAAAAACACATTTCTTCAATGTGCCTACATTAACTCGCTAACCTGAAACATGCCTGCGGGCATTACTTATTAGCTGATGTGCTTTAGTAAATAATACATGCGACCATCAAAATATTAAGATATCAAACATACATCAATGCTTTTCAATAATTTAACTAAAGCGGCACACCTAGCATCGACATAATAATAATAAGATATAACGAAGTGCGACTTACAACTTTGTCAATCTTGTGCTTGTACTTGTGATAAAGTTTTCACTTTATTCTGTGATACGTGCAGCTTCATTTAACAGCGTAAATCGCGTAAATTCGGCTGTAGAGTACGGGCAGGATGGGTGTAGAAAGTACAAAAATGATTAATTATGAATTTGATCGGTCAGTTTGCTGATCGATCGTCTTGAAAAACTAACACACGTATAGACGATTATCCGAATTTTTTTCTTTTCACTGATTTACTCGTATTGGGTTGATTCACAAGTTCGTAGCCTTTTTATTAAACTGTTTATTTTTTTAAAGAAAAAAATGCATAAACTATGATTAACTCTCAAAATTTTAGCAGTTCCTCAATTCCACAATTGAAGAAATCCGGTGGTTTGGAAGTGAAGAATTCGTCAAGCTAATCTTGAAGAGCAGTCTCGTTATTAACATAGACACTGATGGATAGAGAGCAGAAAAGATGAAAATCTGATTGAGAAGATCAGGAGAATAGGGCAGACTTCCCAACCGACTTCTCGAATAACCGCTTTTGTAATGTCAGCAAAATGCGGTCTGGCATTATCTAGCTGAAAAATCACTTAATGCCGTATTTTCTTAAACGGTAATGGAGTTGTTAGTTGTATTCCTTGGAAGCAATACTTTATAGTAGGTGACTAAATTCATAACATATTAATTAGTAACCTCTAATGCTTTAACTTCTTGATTAAAGTCAAACAAAAATAAATGTCGATAATGTTCTTTTTTTATACTTGACATTCACTGTAGCCAACAATACGTCGTCCATCTTTCAAAAAGGCGCATCTCGTTTATTGTTAAAATTGAGTTACGACTGGCGTTACATTTCTCAAACACATGACCATCATCCATTCAAACTGGTATATCTGAATTTTATTCCAATGAAGTAATATTACATTAAAATATTTTAACGTAACCACTATTATTTATATGTGTAATTCTTACACAAATGACAGTAATAAGTCATATTTATGTAATAAATACACCTCACACTGTCTTTAAATCGAAAAATATCCGTAGAAATCGGTAAGATTTTTTTTTTGATCATTTTTCAACATTGAAAAATTCCACACAAATTGTTAAAATATCGTCTATAAAATCAACAAATTCTAGAAACGCCTCTATGAAAGATGAACCAAAAAATTATCACAAACTATCTACAAATTGAAAAATTCGAGACGTAAGTATTCAATAAAACAATTCTATGGCATCAAAATGACATTTATATCAATATAATTTCTTTCCAAAGCACCATGGCTTGGAAAACAAAAAACGCTATTTACCTAGCAGATAATATATTTCGATTTTATAAAAGATCTCTTTAGTTTTTTACATATTATGTCGACGAATAGTATTATAAGTTTTGTAGCAATGCGTTAAAAACTCGTTTTCCCACTGCGTATTTACAGCATTTATTTTGCAACCATTAACAGATAAAAAAAAACAATTTGGCATTAGAAAAAATATTTCTCACAAGTCAGAGGTCACATTGGACCTGATTTTAGAACAGCCGGCTGGAAACCTGTTTCGATGGTTTTAATATGCACCGATCATCCGCGGCGGTATCGGATCCGTGAGGTATTGGCCTAGCTGTTAAATCGAGACGTGAGAACACTGCCGAATACTGATTCAGTAAAACATTTAAAAGTTCTAGATCTTAAGAAATGCTGATTTTTTGGTGAGAAGTCGTTAAAGTAATTAAATGTAACAAATATGTTCAAAAATTTATCAACGAATCAAAATATATAATGTTCCACTTTGATAACGAATATTATTGATACTATTTAACATATGCATCGTAAATATTCATTGTTTATTTGATTTATTTTATTTGCGGCCTACAATAATGATTACTTCTAGGTCATTCAAGGATGCATTATTAATGTGAAGTATGTACATTCATGTAGTGCATTCCTGTGGAATATTTATCGAGTTACAAATTGATGCATTCTCGACAATCTTCTATTGCAATATTCATTAATTAGTGTTCAATGTAACCTTGGTATAACGTCCAGATTTCAATGACTCTTCTACGGTATCAGAAAATTTCTCAATTGTTTAAATAATTCATATATATTTTGATGAACTTATACAGGGGCGTAACTGCACCAGTGCGATGCATTGGCGCCCATGTTAAATAGGGACCTAACCCTACAAAACTTTTAGTATTGATACTTTTCTGTCCCTAACACATACCAACATTTTTAATCCACCCCAAGATATGGAGTTGTAAAATTAAATAAATCATTTTACACATGTAGTATGTAAACATATGAAAACATCGATTAACCACGAACAGGCCATCGCCACAAAACGAAAATTGCCGTAAAACTAAAAGCAAGATTATTTACAGTCCATATATTTTTGTGTGTACATATAAACATATAAATTTTTTGCAAGCGTTTATTGAGTGCACACTATTACGCTAGGCCATTAAAACCGCTGAAAAATAGTTGTTGTTATTTATAGGAGGAGGTTCTTTTTAACATTTTTCATTTAGACCCAATTTTTCAATTACGCTACTGAACTTGTAAGACATGGATGACATATTTAAACATTTCGACTACCACTGTATTTACAAGCCCACTTCAATCACATCCAAACCAAAAACATTTAACAATCAATTAAATATATGTATTTAAAAAAAAAACGAAATTCCAAACCTGACAATTAACAAGCAGATTAAAACATTAATCTGTCCATCAGTCTCGAGTCATATTTAGATTTTCGACAAAACAGGTTTTGCATATTTTTTTGCCGCATCAAAAGTCTCGAGTCGACAGGTTTTTTTTGCAGTTAAATGTTACATATTTAAACGTTATACTGCAATAGAAGGATTGTCCGCTGGAGCCATTGAGGAATCCGTATTAGGAAGACGAAGGTGAAGGTTTGACACAGGACAACCTTTTGACTGCCCACTGCAAACAACCAGGTGGGAAGTTTTACGCAGCAACACTTTGTGATCTGCTTCGACATTACACCGCGAGATTTATGTCACCTGAATGATTATTATTGCCATCATCGCTTTTATTATTCGATAAATTTATTAAGTTGTTTTATTCACTGACCAAAAAATTAAGTATCATATTATGTAACGTAACTTAATTTGGTGGTACGACGGTAAATTATCCAAATATTTTATCACACTATTTTCCGAATCACAAATAATATCAATTCACGGCTTAAAACTACATTGCCGTAGGTGAAATTTAATAGTAAAGTTTTTCAAAAAATAAATACAGACAAACTGATACAAAATAAAAAATTAGATAACGATGACGTATTACACATTAAAATTAATGAGACAGTTAATACATATATTTAAAAATAAATACTAATATTTTATAATATCACAGGTAGAGATTTATATAGAGATATATTAAATTATTCAAGTCTTGCTTATATTAAGGAGAGCAAGGTCACTATAAATCAAAAAATCTTAGTATCTAATGAGATCTTGTCGATATTAATGTTTGTGTTCAATCAATGGTCATGCATTACGATTCAAAATTACTTAAAAAATTAACTTAATTAAATCATTGAAATAAAAAGAGACTTAAATGAAAAAAAAAAAGATTCCTAATTTAAAATCATGCAACAATGTTATTTTACTGATTGTTCTTTTGTTTAGGGAAGGGTGGAGAGTTAGGAAACAGGAAGTATGGGACAGGGCCTATAACTTCGAATTGAGTGATTTTTGGAAAATGTCATAATTTCAATGCAGAAGATTTGTGACAATTCAATGTAGAAGGTACGGGACTCGTCCATTAATATAAAAAGATCTTTAAAACTAGTTTTTCTGCCCAAATCACGTAGCGAGTTTGCGTATTTTTAGGATGAGATAGCATATCTGAAATTGATTTTTTTGATTCCGGATCGGAAAGATGTTCATTGGTAGCACCGAATGATTTGGTTTTTGTACTGCCACTACCTCAAAAACGTGGCTGTATACATGAAAAAAAGTTGTATGTATGAATAAAAGAAATATAAGCTTTCGAAATAACATTTTGTTTCAGTGAAGTAAACTAAATCAGTTTTAATTTTATACTGGTATGTATCATTCCTATTATGCTCTCTAATATACAAATTAAATGCTTTGCAACTCATTTACTATATTAATTAACTATAATTATTTCGTATAATTGTGTAAAGATTTATTTTAACAATCTTGTACTCATTTTAAATAATTTGGAGAACACAATCTTATTGTGAAGTTGTAATTATTCAGAACATAGGTCTGTGATATTATAAATATGAATTAAATGTATTAATTAGAAAGATATACATGTGAAATCAATTTTATCGAAAAATATTGTTGTTGAAAATAATGGAACGATTTAATGTAACATATAGGTTCTAAAATTTGTAGCTAAATATATTGTCGCTGTAGCATAGTTGGATAATGCACCTTCCCCGGTTTGATCCAGGTTCGAATTCCGGTGGCGCAACAACAATATTTTTTGATAAAATTGATTTTATATGTATATCTTTCTAATTAATACATTCAATTAATATTTATTTTAAATAAGTTACATTTTCTTACTTACTTACTTGATTTAATTAACAAATGGTGGATAAAATATTCATCTTGCCTAAAAAAGAGTTTTATGCAAATAGCTCAATAAATTAAATAATAAAATTTAAATAATCTCATTTTGTCACTTATGCCGTTTTGTTTTTAACCCATTAAGATGTAGAATTTTCCTTGACATTTGACAAAACTGACGCAGAATTTATAGTGTCGTTTAGTAACCTTAAGTAACGCGGCAAAAATGAAGTAATATCCGCTACTTGAACGCTTAGCCGTTGCAGACTTGAACAGATCTTGAATAGAAACAAAGTAATTAACAACACTTCAAATACATGTTTTGAATCAATATTTGATTTGTTAGCAATCAACTCCGCCATACGGTGAGATATAATGCAAATAGCAAGGTTGCCCACAAACGACAAACTTCATTCAAGTCCAAAACTATACATATTGAATTTTTTGAATAAAACTATTCCAAAATATTTTTGTCACTAATGATAATAAAAACCTTACCTATTGTTATAATATTTATTTCGATTATTAACTAAACTAAAAATATTTATTAATCGATCCTCTGTTCCAAGGATGATGTTAGTGTTTGAAAATATATATTGAAATGTATTCTCGGTATCGCACTAGACTCGCGTATCGTTAACGTGAGCAGTCCAAACGTTGCGTGTGTAACATAATAATACAACCACGCTCAGACATGAGATACTCTCTTTACCCTTCATCAAGCAATATTATTTATCAGAGAATATGAAATTAGAAAACTCGTCAATGTGTTTTTTTTAAATCCCTATAATTTCAGAACTGGTTCCTCGACCTTGTGGAAAGTTTTTAAAGAAGATCTTAAAAGCTTATTTTCCGCCGCACCGAAATGCGTGATAAATAATATTTATAAAAATCTTAACATATTTAGTTCTTTTCTTCTAAGAATATTACAAAGCCAATTTAAACGTGACTTCAATGTAATACGCATTAATATTTGTTGCCCACGTATGATGAACAAATTCGGAGCGGATATAGTGTTGTTCTTAGCCCAGCGGACAGAATTATGAAAGGATCGCTTAGATTTGGTTACGCGAAACAAATTAATGACGAGAAGATGGTAAGAAATATAGAAGTCACACCAATGTGTGCTGATGACGCCAGAAATAGAAGGATCGTCTACGAAATGCCCGCCATACGCTAGAACAAATGGTAGCAATTTTATTTTAATTAAGGTTCATATTGAAAAAAGTCAATTTTAATCCATAACTCTGTCATGGAGTTGAAAGATGAACCCTTAAAAGAAATAAATATACTCGATGCGTTCGAGAAGTGGTGTTAGCATCGTAACATGAACAGCGAGGCGAACGAATGTTTTCGTTCTTTGTTGGAAAATAATTCTTGAATACTTTGGGGACGTTGCAGAAGAGATGTCACTAGAAATATGAGAAGAAGAGTGAGAAGTCTAAGTCTAATTGAAAAGAATTGAAAAGACTAAGTCAGAGAAATGACCGAGGACTCCTTACACGTCACACTCACACTAAACAAGGCCCACGATCGCGAAAAGCGGTAGCAGTAAAGGACAGATCGATTATTAAGATTATAATACAGATGATCCTATTAAAAATAGTGTCAAAAACTCATCCTAGAATAGGTATGAAAGATGTACATATTTGGAAAATTAATGATATTACATAACTATATAGCAACATTACAATGTTCCAATTTGAAATTTCTGACAATAGACTTGTTTGTTTACTATTTTTAAAAAATGTACGTTCAGATAAAATGTCACATGTGAATTTAACACTTCATTCGAATGAAATGTATCAATTTCCTACGTGCGACACACAAAAAGTCATATACTTGTCTCAACACAGATTAATCTGGTGATGCAGGCATAATACAATGTAAATTTACTCGTACAACTATTCTTGCATAGGTAAATAAATAAATAAATAAATATAACAGTTGGACATACTAGGAGCGCGGCCAAACAAACAAATAGTTGTCGCACGCGCGCGCCGCACCACGTGGGAGGGCAGTAATGTTGCTCGTGCTTTTTTTGTTTTCTCTTTCAAAAAAGGAGTAATAAAAAACAGCCGCAAATCTCCTGATTGGCTGCGTGGGCGCAAGCGAACCTGATACCGCGTCGGATATATTATTGATTCGCGGTGTAGCGCGGAACCATTGTGCCGGCTGCCTGGAACTGTGACCACCATCTTTGGTCATATCAATTATCACGAATTCTGCGTCATTCTGCAACTTTGTTTACAGACCGCTGCTTCGAGCGCAGGTCGTCTCGGGATGATTAATTATTACAAGGTCACGTAGCAATGCATTTAGTACGGAGACATTAAACGCGAGTAATCAATGTTTTTAAATCGTTGTCAAAACAATGAAAAATTATTGAAACAGCGAAATTTTAAAAAATATATAGTAACAAAAACTTCTAAGCAATTCTTATGTTGAGCTTCTTATGAAAATCATAATATTCTATTTTATAATTTGGGGCGAGCTTCAAAACTGGGCTAATAAAATAAATTCATTAATATTTGGGGCAAAAGAAATTCTAATAAATTCCATATTTTCTCATCGTTTTAGTTAACAAGTGATCACTAACGTAAAGTCAAAATAATCACTAATGATAGTGGATACGTATCAATTGAATTAAAAGCGATGCAGTTATCAATACATGTTAATATTTTTTGATGAGAACAAAGTTTCGTTATTTAAAATTTCTTATTTAATTAATAATGATTTGTTAAAATACAATATTTAGGAAAAGATAAAAAATTGTGATTACTACGAATGAGAGATTAATTTGTTATTTTGGTGGTTATAAACAAAATCAGAAAAAATAAATGATAAGTTCCTACCTGTGGTCCTCTACGTCGCTCGCTCCGTTGTGTCCATTGATGTAAGTCTTCCTGTTGGGGGTTCTCTGCGGTCTCGCCCCGTCGTACTTGTTCTCTCGACCGTAGATACTGCCTCCGAAGGGGTCTTCCCCCAGGTAGTAGCGCTGGAGAGGTTCGGCACGCCCGCGCCGGTCCATGGCTCGCGAGCTACTGTCCCTGTCCCGCTCCGGCCGCGGCGGGTCGCTGTCCACGCTGCCGTACTGGCGGTACGTGCTGCTGAGGTCGCGGCGCGGAGAGGGGGAGCGGGAGGTCCGCGCGCCCTTCCTGCTCCGCCGCTCCTGGCTGGCGGACCGGATCTTGCCCACCAGCTTGCGGATGGACTGGCCGATGGCGGCGCCCACGGAGCGGCGCTCGGGCGCCTTGGGCTCCTCCGCCGCGAAGCGCGTCCGCTGGGGGGGCTTACGGGCGGCTCGCGGCGGCTGCGGCACCGGCGATGGCGAGCGGGAGCGCGAGCGGGCGGGCGGGCGCGAACCCCGCGGCGGGGAGTAGTCCGGCGGGGGCTCCTGTACGACCTCCTCGCGATACGAAGCCTCGTTTCTGGAGTGGCTGCGATATCCGCTGTCGTAGCGGTTGCTATCGTCGGAGCTCCGCTGTTTGCGCTCCGCGGCCCTCTTGCGCTCCGGCGGCGCTGGTCCCCGCTCTTCGTCCGCCGCCTTGCCGCCGTACCTCTGCGGCTGTCTGTAGCGGGGCCCGTACGGAGAGTGCGCCCTCTCGGGACTGTTCCGCCGGTCCGAGCTGCGAAACGGCGAAGCTCTCTCAGGGCTGGGCCGGCGGTACGGGGCGTTCACCGTGGAAGAGGAGACGTACGCCGAGTCATCCCTCTGAAGAGCCGGCGAGCGCACGGGGCGTCCGCGGTCCGGGGAGGGCGAGGCCGCGGGCTCGGGAGACATCTCCCCGCGCAGCCTGGCCTCCTCGGCCCGGCGCTGAGTCCACTCGCTCACTCCCTGGAAGTAGCCCTTGGCGCGAACCGGGGGCGCGGCCGCCTCAGGCGAGGGTGCCGGCGGGGCTCGGGCACGGGGCGGATGTACGGCCCTGGGCGGCTCGCGGCCTCGAGGACTGGGAACTTCCGGTTGAGACTTGATGGTCACGTTAAAGTAGCTCGTGGTCGGTGCCTCTTCTATCTCATCACCGATGGAATCGCGCGACGATCGGGAGTCACTACCGAAATGGTGCTCCAGCCACTTGGTGGTTTCCTTCTTCCTCGTCTCCTCCTCAAGATCGAAGTCCAGCGGCTTCTTCGTCAAGGCGTCTTTTCTTTCTTGCAGCGAGTCGGCTTCTGCAAATAATATCACGTTAGAACTGTCTGAGCTAGCGGGTCTGCAGATAGATATGGGCGGCAGGTATACACCGCACGGTCGCGCTGACGCCCGAGTTTCCCGACTCAACTAGCTGTAACGAGCACCGGCCGCGGAACAAGCTCCCCGCGTCTCTGAGCGCTGACTGATGAGCCTCCTACGGAGAGGACAGGCAGACGCTCGGCAAATTGTTTGCATATTAAAACCTTACAACACGTTGAACACCGACAACAAAAAATAAATAAACCGTGTTTAATGAAGACTAAATGTGATTTGAAATGGTTTAACCGCTTACGAATAGAACAAACACGTAACACGGATATCCTACATTTACATAAATGAATACACTTTACATATTCATTGATAAATATAATAAAATATTTATTTATATTTCATTAAATTTAAAATAATTAACACTTGATTTTCCGAGAGATAAATCTAGCAGTTTTATTTATTTTTTTATTTATTTAATTTAGCGATAATACAATGGCAAAATAAATTCAATTTTTAAATATATGGTTACATACATAGATGGTTTTTCTTTCGCTTACCTCTCCAAAAAAGAGACCAGCTCTTGTGCTTGGAGAGGGAGTTACACTACAATAATTTTATATAATACCTTACATATTCTATTCATTGTCCATTTGTGTGCTTCTGAAGTATTCTGTAATATTGTTTATTGTCCAATTATGTGTTTTTGAAGTGATCATTTAGTTTCTTTTTAAACTCTTTTATATCTTTTATTTCTTTAATCTGTGTAGGGAGGCTATTGAAATTTTTTATCCCTAAATACATAGAATTTTGCTGATAGTATTTGGTGTTACGTGTCGTGTTAATACGTATCGTGACAAACGTATACTGCTAATAACAAACCAAAAGTATTTCAATTTTGTTCTTATAAACATAACGATTGATACTATTAAACTGACTAAATTTAACGTATTTGAATTTTAGTTAAATATTTATATCTTTTTTTATTTACGATTTTAATCATAGTCTTAATGCGGAGTTTGAATCTTGTAAAAGTACTGCGAAAGTAATAAAATATATCGCTATGTAACCCTTTTAAATTATTTATTATTGCATTGCTAAATAGTAACTAATGATAATTTAAATATGTTTAAAAAATTATAAAACTTATTATCATATGCCCCATTAGAGTTTGAAACTCATTGTTATATTAGGTAACTGGTAAACGAGTATTTATTCCCCATGTTCCGAGTGTTGATTTTCCTGTTTCCAACATTTCCACACCGGCATTTTCATACATTTTATGAACTTATTTAAAATTTCAAAAATCATAACAACATTAAGCTCGATCAAAAAATAAATAAATAAAAACACTCGCTTGTAATATAATTATCCAAATATAATTTATTACCGTGTTCACCTGCAATTAGAATCCTCACCCACATATGTAAATTCTGTATACGCAATCATACCTTACTACGTAACTTTTCATTTGTTTTCAGTTTTTTTTTTCAGACCAAATAAAAACCTAATAAAAAAGTTTAATACACACATACTCATGTGCTAAAACTTTTATATAATATATTGTCCTTCAACGGCAGCTTGCAAGCTTCATATTACGTAATATTATAATCACTGTGATTTACTCAAATATAATATTTTAATTTACAAATTATATTTTAATTTACATTTTTGAATTAATATTTTTTTAATTTTACATTTTACTTAAATTAAGATTTGGAGTGTTAATATTTTGTGTAAAGGGAAAGATAATAATACTTCCATATATAATATTATGAAGAAAAAAAATATTATTTGCAATTATTACAAAATATTATTATTATAAGAACACATTTAAATTTATTTTTAAAAAATAATGCGAATTTTGATCACGAGTAAGGAATACAAGGAATGTGTGTAAAATTACTTGAGTATGTACTTATAAATCAAACTCTACCTATAAAAACACATGTTGCTCTCCCTTTACCGCAACAATAGTGTATCCAAATATTTTTGTTGATTTTCATTATTAGTATCACATGTTAAATAGTTATTATGTTTATTACAATATGTTTCCACAGTCAAAATCCCTCAATAAAAAAAAATTAAAAATAATTGAGTACGGAATAATTATTTAGGTTAAACCTAATCATGTGTCTAATCATAATCTAGACAATTTAAAAATTATTATAATAATAATGTAAGTACTGTTATTCTGAATTATTGACAAATGTTATAGTTAAGTGTTATTGATTTTCATTTTATATATTTCACCTTTTAAATTTGTTTTCTTATTAGTTCCTACTTATTTATAGTTTTGTTTTTATCTATGCTTGTATTTTTAATTTCAGTATACATTGTTTCCTGAAGAAGATACCATAGGTATCGAAATATGTTGAATAATCAATAAATAGTGGTTTAAACAAAGTATTTTGTTTTATTATTTATATAAAATGAGGCCACAAAGTAATTTTGCTAATATTGAAGAAGTAATTGATTTGTAAATATAACAACGTAGTAAATAAATCTAGAGACAAAAGATTCTGATTGATCGATATTTGGTTAGATTCAGTAAATTTTTCAGCACTTTCAAATGTATGTATTTTCATTCTCATATAAAATACACGCAACACAAAGATTTTTTCTCTTCTGTATTTAAAAAATAAATAAAGTGCATAGTCTATTTTACACATGTGCACATTAATATTAATATCTGGTCATGGTTAGATACAATCACGATCTGGCGTATTTATTCCTACAAATTATTATTAACAAAGTCTTCATTGAGACAGATGTTCTCCTGGTAGAGCAGATATCGAAATTATTTAGATTGCAAAAACTATATTTGTTTTGTAATCTGTGTATACTATAGAGATTTTTATTTGATAATTTATTACCAACATTTCATTACGTTGTATCTTTTATATGACTGTATGTAATTTGTGCAGTGTCATAATTATTATAATGAAAATTAAATAAATAAATTATTTAATTAAATAAAATTAATATTTTAAACTTTTCGATTTCATAATTATTCTGCCGTCATTTTTTGTTTATGTATTTATTACCAAAGGCGGTTTAATCGAATAATAAAATTAGTATTCATAGTAGAATTTCTAAAACACATTACAAATCAATAATATTTTTTTATGTTATACGATTTTTTATATTACTCAATGGCATATATATAATTTCGATTTTTTTAAATGTCAGTCAATTAGTTGAAATTGAGGAATATTGGATTTACGCGTGTGCAGAGTCAATAGAGCATTGTACTCAAACAGGGCGACACCTGTGCAAACTATCCGCGCAAGTCTTGGCTCGGTTTAGCTTGAATACGTGGAAAGCCTATAACTTGGTTGTGCCAAAGGAAAACATACACATAGATACATGTATATGTGCAAATATATAATGTGTCCATGTGTACGTTTCTGTAGATAAGCGGTTTTATACATAAACACATATAAATATGGGACAAATCCGTGCTTGACATTTTATCGTAGCTAAGTGAATTGATTTATTTTACCTATGTGAAAATAAAACACTTGTTTTTTGATTATACTCGTTTAATTTAATTGAGACGCGTTTCGCCTTGTACGAAGATTATCAATCTAATAATTTAACTCAACAACTTGTATTTATATCTATAGTGAAGGAGCATGTTCTATTTTCACATATGTGATTATAGAGTTCTTCAAATTTATCTCGGAAACAGTAATATCATTTATTTTATTTTGCGTACAATTTCTGAAGATTGAAACAGTTCGATGTATGAGTACCGTTTGACTTGAGTGCATTAAAAAATCATGGAGATTTAAAAGAAACCATACTAAGATGAAGATATTATACAGAGTATAACAGACCTAGTCCACAATATTTTATAGATGGATACCTGATTAAATTGCGAGTCGAAAATGTTTTAAGGAATATGTGCCTAATCTCAATCATGTCAAAAATATAAGCATTTGAAACAAATCGTAATTATGCAATTACTTCGATTAACCTACGTATATAAAGAAGAGTGTCCGTGGGTTTGTTTTATATGAAAATCTACAGTTTTATTCCGACCTTGATGAAATTTTGCACACTTGACCTTCAAAACAAGAGGAAGGTCACTGTTTACATGAGATTTCGAAAAACCACAAAGACCACATGAAGCAGAATTTTGATCTTGATCAAATTGAAATCTTGATGAAATTTTGTACACTTGACATTCAAAATAGGAGGGAAATTACTATCTACGTCTGATTTAGAAAAAAAAATTTACTCCCATTCCCCTGAATGAAAACTCTTCACTCTAAGTAAATCCCAGGCAACGCCGGGTACTTCAGTTAGTTGAAATATATTATTGATTCGAAATTATATATTAAATACAAAAAGTTTTAATCATTGAATTTCGAGCGACTAGACTATATTTGTAAAATGATTTATGGCCTGAAGCAAAGATATAGATTAATAATGTATATATTTCGCAAATATTTATTTCGAAATACGTAGACTTAAAGCTTAACAATAATATTTTCCGTAACGGTGCAGAATTTGCACATATACATTAAACATTTTCGACTCATAATTTAGTATCCATCCGTAAAATATTGTGGACTAGGTCTGTTACACTCTGTATATACGTGTACTCATACAATAACATTTTACACGTAACCCAAAAATATATTTAAAACGGATTTCACTTTCATAATGAATGCTAATATTATTTTTAAAATGTTCTTGACTAATAACATTATTGTACTGCAAAATACGAATATAAAAACAATATTTATTTTTCAGTCCAATGCAGCAATATAAATATAAAACAGAAAATGTGATAAAGTAATCACTTAAGTCAGCCGAAGACAGCCCTGTAATCATCCCATACTCCTATATATTTTTAATTAAATATAATAAAAATAACTTCGTCCCTATGAGATATCTGATATTTATTTATTAAATAATGGATCGGATTGGATCGATCAGTATTGCGATCAATAGCAATATTTATCACATCCGATTAGCATTGACGACATATATTGCCTTGACGACAACATTGCCCTGGCTATTTCTCTCATATGTATTAAAGAAGCCATTTTCTGTTTCTGCGATGTCAAATGATTGTGTAGCAACGTGCCGATCTGTCAACAGTTAACGACTTGCGACTATGTAGATATAAATAACGCTATTTGCACATGCAAGCAAGCCCATGCCAACACTTGAATAAATGTGAGCAGGTAGTATAATGATCAGTTCCCATTACTTTTGGACTATTTCATTGTTCCAGCGGAAACGTACGTAGAAACGTTCGTGTAATTCTTTTGAAAGATTTTGGTCATTGTAAAACATTTTGGTCATTGTAAAACATTTTGGTCATTGTAAAACATTTTGGTTATTGTAAAACATTTTAGTCATTGTAAAACATTTTGGTTATTGTAAAACATTTTAGTCATTGTAAAACATTTTGGACGTTTGTGACCAGTGCGATGGTTTTGTTAATAAACATATTTACTCTACATAAGTCAACACTGTGTATGTGTCAAAAGACATGTTGTAAATTTCCCTCGGCATCCATGCAGTAATTACATAATAGTATATTGGCTTTGTACAATCAAAGAAATATGAGTCTAGGTTTTACCATTTGCAAAAAACGTTTTTTAATAATTTGCTTTGTTCATGATTTTTATTAGGCTGATAATTAAGTTAGTAAAATAGTATATTGTTTTTTTTTTGTATTAAATCAATTTAAATAAAATAATATTAACTTAAAAATACATTATAGCAACATGTTTCACTTATAGTTGAAACGGTTTCAGACTTATATATTATTATTAAAGCTGTTCTACCTGAATTCGCCATAAGAGAATGCTTTTTTTTAATATTTTTTATTGGCTTTCGTAACTCCGTTTGATAGGTACCAAAAAATAAAATTTAATAGTCCTTATCCACGAATGAGAGTTTTATTAGAGATTCGATTCAATAACGCATGGGGGACGGTGTACAGAATTTTGTGCGAAGCAACTTATGAATCATCAGTCCATATGTTTCGCACGCTGATTAGAATGACGCGTCCAATACGCACGTACTTTTAGCGACTCTCAGAGATTAAAGTCTCATTGAGAGATCATCGTGGACACGGACCATAATAACGGTGAAGGTTGTGGACATATAAGCAAAACTGAGTGATGTCATCCAAAAAGCTTCAATATAATACTGTATGCTGTTATTTTGTATAGTCAAAATAATAAGTGTCTATTACATGATTACGTAATATTACGATGCTTTATTTTAATTTTATTCGTGTTCTTGATATTTTTAACTTTATAACTAATAACCTACTTTTTTGTTAAACTAATTATTTTATGTTTCTTTTTACTTCTAAATACTTAATTACAATTTAACTAATAAATTAATTGTCAATTTTTTACAGCGTTTTACATGGGAGACAAACTACAATATTTTAGTTTAGAAATTATTTTTTGTGTTGTATGCAATAGCTATCACTTCTGATTGTTGTTTAATTAATTATATTTTATATTTACTTTACTTTATTTCCACTACGCTAACAAGTATTTTGTATTTATAATTTATACGTAGTATTCTCCCAGTTATTATAAGACGATACTGCTTTACTGGAGTAACATATAGTATGAGAAAATTATTATTATAATATATTTTCCA
The DNA here is from genome assembly GCA_031772225.1 of Eubasilissa splendida. Classification (NCBI taxonomy): domain Eukaryota; kingdom Metazoa; phylum Arthropoda; class Insecta; order Trichoptera; family Phryganeidae; genus Eubasilissa; species Eubasilissa splendida. Next base: position 12,519,880 of record CM062855.1, on the reverse strand, counting down.
AAAAATTATAATTAATAAAATATTAGGTACATCGAGTACACGAAAATTAATGCATTTTTTATATTCCAGTATATCTTCAAATTGTATTCCATGGAAATCCCATGTTGTGTCCATATTGTAGAAATCTGTTACATATGATTATGATTCTGTATTTGAATATTCTGCCTACCTTCCTGGTGTGTACGGCACGTTGTTATATGTTGTTTAACCCTTCCCAAACCATGCAGTAACACAAGTCTACCATCATAATTAAACCTATAAACCGGTAAATATATGCAACATAAAATTCATATTTTAGATAATCCTGAAGAAAATAATAGCGAAAATAATAAATAATTATGAAAAAGGAATCGTACAAAAACAATTATTTTTTCCATTCAATCCGTTGTAAAATTAATACGTTGGTAAAAATACAATTTGTGATATGAAAGACTGAGATTACACACTATTTTTACAGAGAAAAGAACAATAAATATACAAATATAATTGTCTCTTTCTCACTAATTAAATGAAGAGATAAGAAGGAAGGACATATTGTATACGACTTAATGAAAGCTCTAAATTATGATTTTAATCATTTTTTCAAAATTGAATGCTCAATATTTAGAGTAAATTCGTGCCATCAAAGCCATTTAACCTAATAAAAATATTCTTTCTAACTGTTATTTACGGTAACACGAGTTGACAGCATGGCTGCATTCGGGTATTTTATGTCATGGTATGGTAAAGGTTAAATCGTAATAAAGGATCGTATTTCTGTAGATAATATTTACACACCTATCAAATTGTGTACCAAGTTGAAATGTTTAGAAGTATCATTGAAATGTATATATTTTATATAATATATAAGCGATATATTTAAAACCGCTGGGAATATCTTTTAGCTTTCGTGTGTTTTTTTTTTGCGCTTTGTTATTTAAAATTTATGGAACATACATATTTATTATCTTATTGTATAATCATTTTCAAATTACTAACCTCTGCCTTGTGATTAATGGTGTTGTCATATATTTACACATCCGGATCCAGCAATTACATCCAACCAAATCGAGCCGACTGAGAATTTTTCTCAATCGTTCGTTTCAATTAACACCGATCTCTGAATAACATTAAAGATTTATTTTAATCAACCTCGTCGTTCGCCTTATACGCCTATTGATCTGAGATAATTTCCATTGTAATGCCGATCAGATTCACGTGGGACGGCTTCTAATTTGATTACAGATTAAGTGCATTCTACTTCTATGTCGGCTTCAAGCTAATATGGTCATCTTAATACAATTATATCGAAACGCCTCACTCGATTACCGCAACCCAACCCGATGTCCTGTCACGGAACAATACAAATTAACTTTTGATTCAACCGATGCAACCAAAGTCCGACTGAACAGTGTAATAATGTCACTGGATGAAATAGCACTGCAATTTGAACTAAATGACATCATGGGTGAGATAATTAATCCCACGTGAACATGCAAGCTGCAGGCTTCACTTGTAAAAAATTGTTACGTTTTTACAATTTAATTATGTAGCAGTTAATCGACAACCGAGCCACTGTATTATTTCAATAAAACGATCACTACAGAGTGAATATTATGTTCCAGGCCGATGTTGTTTTTAAATAACTAGATAATAAAATACTATTTTTTAATTTTATTTATATTTATCAATTACTTGGTTTATTACAATTATGTACGGAATATAACATCGGCCAAGTGACCGCCTCTAACAGCGGCACAAATACGTACTTTTTTAACCATTTTTTCATAACATTCTCGCACACTTCGCGTGTTATTTTTACAATATCATTTCGAATATCCTTTAACATCGGAATTGTTGCTCGAGCAATGTGTGAGGTGGCACCGTCCTGTTGAAACCACATAGGTTGCAGGCCCATTCGACCCATTCGGCCACCAAGAAGTTTTCCAACATGTGTCGACAGCGATCACCATTGCCATTATTATTTAGGTAAAAAAAAATAATGTCTTGTTGAGTTATTAGATGCTCCTTAATAAATCAATGTAATCAACTAGTCTCTACGATTACCAAATTCAAACTAACAAATATTTGCCAAACCAAAATGGCGGTCAAACAAAATCGGCCTGGAACATAATATTTATACTGTATTTTATAATTATATACTCGTTATGTTCAGTTTACAACTCGGCGTTATATTATACTACGTTCTGGACTAGCATTATGAGACTATACTAATTTTAGTTTTTGTATATCTGAATATTTTTTATTTGATAAATTATTTTCCAATTGCAATCAATCATAATTATTACATAATATACAAAATAATATTTAAATTTATAAAACTAATTGAACAAAGTGTAGAATAAATCTCAAACAAAAAAGAAGAATCGAAAAATGAATAAAAAATGTTTTTTCTAACTAGCATAACTAACTCACCGATTCGCCGCTGTATTAGGTAGAGAGGATAGATCGCAACACTCTTCTGTCCTGACACACAACTTCCGCCACATCTTGTATCATGCATATTCGTCGATTCAGTGGCGGAACTATGCCAATACAGCTAATGCAGCTAATTCGCGCCCTGTAATCTATTTGGCTTTTTTTTGTGATTATCGACACCTTTCCCAGTGTTAATAGATAAGAATTGATAATATCGAAAATCTACTATACCAAAAAATGGAATCATGTAATACAGTAGTTAATGTGTGGGGTTCAGACCATCTCTGCTAAACGATAATCGCCTTAAATATAAACGTTTAAAAACACTTCAGTTTTTATTAGGAGAACACATTCTTATTGTGAAGTTGTAATTATTCAGAACATAGATCTGTGATATTTTAAATATGAATTAAATATATTAATTAGAAAGATATACATATACAATCAATTCTGTCGAAAAATATTGTTATTGCGTCACCAGGATTCGAACCTGGATATCTTTCCTAACCGGGGAAGGTGCATTATCCAACTATGGTACAGCGACAAATTTTTGAATCTATACGTTACCTTTTTAAATGTATTAATATCAAAAAGGTAACATATAGGTTCAAAAATTTGTCGCAAACAACAATATTTTTCGATAGAATAGATTTTATATGTATATCTTTCTAATTAATATATTTAATTCATATTTAAGTTTTTTTTCGTGAAACTGAATATTATAGGAGACAAGAGACTTATTTTTTTATTATTTAATGGATAAACCACGCAGTACTAATATTTGTATATCTTATATGAAATATTTATTTGGAGGGGGTTTTTTATTCTGCATTGTGGTCCAATTTTCGTAATTACACGACTGCGTCGATTGTTGAGGATTCAAACAGAATCGTCTTCCAGTATCTATGGTAATGCCAAGTCTTCCGTAGACATCTTCTATTTCTCGCTCGCACCATGTACATTCTTACAATTCTCTCCACAAACCACCTAAGCGAAGATGTTTAATATAGACAAAATCTACCTTAATGATAGATTTAGTGGTCTTGAAGTAGTCACTGCGAAACCGGTCATTATTTAAAAAAAAGGTTCAAGAAAAATATTGTTAATATTATAAATAAATATAATTATTGTGATTACTCAGGTTTTCGATAAACTATGTTGATTTCGACGATAAAATAATAATAATATATGTCAAGTTTTACAAGTCTAAATGAGAAGATGAGGTCTCAGATAAATCCGCGAGTTTATTATTTGTACATCTGATAAGGTTTCTTGCATCCATAAAATACATGTACAACTTTTTCCATCTTCAATATTTTAAATATTTTATTGAAAAAGATTCGCCCGAAGTAAGAAAATGATATTATTGCACATTGGATGACTAGAGCTACTTACTTTTATTATATATTATTAATGAAGCCTACAATATTTTTGTAACCCCTTTTAACCCCTTTTTTCTGTTTTCCGTACTACTTTTTTGTAATAAATAAATAACTGCTCTTCGATGAATATATACCGTAATCTGTGGTGAATAGGATAGGTTTCAGTGTTTCCGTTGCTATAAATCGACACATGTAATATACAACCACTGTTTTTTATTTAGTTTCAACGGTTTTTCTATGTGTTCGTATTCAACTAAATTTGATTCGATCGTGAACTACAAAGAAAATTTCATAAATGGGCTTTGCCTTATTAACTTTACGACTGAGATCAATAAAGACAGTACTTTTTTCTTTGTATTTACCTACTGTTTCATGGAGTTAAACAAATCAAATTATTTACTAAACCAGTTCTGATACTTTGTATACAACAATATATTGAATTTCACTTTTAACAAGTTAAAGATAGACCTATTTATGTAAAAATATCACGTAAAATCAAACTCAAATAAGAAAGAAAGAAAAACTTTTTCAATCGTCGTTTAAACGTGGTAAGCGTACATAGAGAGATTATAATTTCATTGCAGGATCCACACGTGCACTTTTTCAAATTACTCAGGAGTCTAATTAGAAGTGTAATAGCCTAATACGATATATCGGTACTTTTTCTGTTATATTGAAATCTGATTGGTGTATTACTTTATTGAATTATTTCAATTTTGGCTATTAAAGATAGATAGCAGCTTCTTCTCTGCCTTCATTATTTTATCCAACAGCTTTCAAATTATCTTTTTCCTCGTATTTCAAATAATCAATGAAATATTTATTAATGATATATTTTACATGCAAAAAAAACACCAGTCTTCAGCATAAAATTCTTCTATGTGAAATATTAAGATTAACTGAAAACCCTAAATGTTAATAGTTTTCCAAGCAAAGTTTTGCTATGTAAAATTTTGTCCGTTAACCTGCAAAATCTTTGAAAATTACCACTAGTTTAAAAAAAAGCCATAGTGGCGTAATACGAATTTAAACTTTTTTCTGACGATTATCCGTATTCCCCTCAAAGTCTCTATTCACCCCAATTTATGGTACTCTTTCTAAATTTAAAGAAATACATAACAAGTTACATGCCTCACTAAATTAATCACAATAAGAGTTAGTAAAGACCACATTTCCGTCTACTTAGAGTAGTTCCGTGTATATATGTATGTATTTATTTAATTGAATCTATGAATATATTTTTCTACAGTATTCGTTTAATGCGTTTTTCCTCTTAGATTATTTTATTGTTAAAAACACGAATGCTTTATCGATTACAAACGTCGAGCACGTCATCAAAACAAAAGAATAAATATATGTATGAAAACAATGTATTCATTTAATTCCTCCTTTTAATTATACTGTTTTACTACTACTATTTATTATACTAATTTAATTTTTACAATTTGTCGTACTATTCGGAAAGTGTAGAAACGTGATTCAATGTTGTATTTATGTTTAATAAATTATGTTAACCCTTCCAAAACCATGCAGTAACATAGGTCTACAGCCCCAATAAAAACTGTAATATTTAGGTTAATATACCCAACATAAAATTCATATTTTAGTTAATTCTAAGGAAAATATTTATACTAGATGTGTAAAGCAAATCCAATAAAAAAAAAATTTTTTCAATTCAATCAGTTGTAAAATGCTGGAAAAAATACCATTTATGGTAAGACAAATAGACAAATTTCACAATAAAAATAATAACAAACACACGAATATATGAACTCTCTTTCTCGCTAATTTAATGAAGAGAGATAAAAAATAAGGTAGGTGTAGGACTTGATAAATGCTCTGAATTATATTAGAATTTTGATACCATTTTCGAAATTAATACTCAATATTTAGAGTAAGTTTAAATGATTAATAATTTTAAAGCCATTTGATATAATAAAAGCTTTCTTCACATTTGAACTGTTAAAATTTTCTTACGGTAACACGAGTTGACAGCATGGCTACATATGGATATTTTATATCATGGTATGGTAAAGGTTAAAATAGGTTACTATTAAGAAAGGAGATATGTACCTAAGATAAGACGTTTATAAACCAAGAACACATTATTTAACCAATACCACTTTAAGTCGAATTGTAAACACTAAAAATACACATAATAATAGACAAAGTAATATAAAAAATAAGTATGTATATTTTAGATTTTTCACTTGTTTAAGAATGTATGTCTATTAATTATCAACAAGTCTTATAAAACAGATTCGCAAACTGGAAACATAAATTTGACGTTTAAGATGTGAAAAAAAGTAGACACATGTTCATGGGACAGATCGTGGCATGTTTGGTGTTACATTGTGGTGACAATGTTAAGCTGGTTGACATACCCTTTTGCCTCTGCATGAGCGTCCTGGCTTGCAGCCTCCTCTGCCTGCGCACGCGGGCGGACAGGCTGTCCCAGTCGTGGGGATCCTCCATTCCAGGGTCTCCAAACTTCTCGCCTGGGTATCGGAAATATATTTATTGTAACACTAATTTTTATTATCTAACGTTATTTTTAATAATATATCCAAATTATTTATGGAGCAGGTTAACTTTTTATTGTATACCAAATAACAAATAACTTGAGCTGTATTTATTGTAAATGTGAATCAATTGAACATGTAAATAAATTACAATATGTAATCAATTTATGATACGGTAATCAAAGTAAAATTTAATTTACTGTTTAGCAATGTTTTAATTAAAAAAATAAAAGCCTGCAATTATCACATTTATTTGCTATTTTCGTATCCCAATAAACTGTAAGAAAAGTATTTTTTTTAAATTTAATTTAATATATGTTTACTCTACAGTAAAGCAGGCACGATTTTTATTAACTATATTTCACTTATATATTTTTATAGTAATATTGAATGAAAGCTTCGTTTTCTTTGTAAAGTAAAGTTTACAGAATCAATTGTTTTGCCATTAAGTATGTAGATTTTTTTAGTGTTTTATGAAACAAAAATGCATACCTACATTTGAAGCTTATATAAATATGTAATTGCAAACCTGATCAGAAAATATAGAATAACTAGAATTATTTATATTATTCCGTATGTTAAATTATTTCCTAAATAATATATACTTTAAATTTAAATATAAAATGATTTGCTTATTTATTTATTTAAAATATATATTTAATGTACTACATTTAAACAAATCAGTAAAGATACAAATTTAAACATATGAAAATACAATGTTACGTGCAAGACTATTTTTTACAAATTTTAATACAAATCTGATTTCATCAAAGCCGAGCAAATTCAAAATGATAAAAGTTTCGAATTCGATCCGCCAGGCGTCACCTTCTTCTGTGTCAGCGTTGTATCTCATTTCCCGCGCGATCCTAGCGCCGCCCGCCATGTGCTCCACGAACTCCTGATCACGCGTCCGCCGCCAGCGCTGCCCGCTCTCGCGTTTGCGTTCCACGGACCCGCTGCTCAGAGACTTGCCCTGAAACAAAAATGCACTGTTAGTAAAGTTTCCAACCAACATTAGACGATTCTCCAAATCTCAACTAAAGCTACGGTTTCGGATAATTTAAAATGTTATTTTTTTTATTTTAAAAGAGAACACATTCTTATTGTGATGTTGCAATTTTTCAGAACATAGGTCTGTGATATTTTTAATGCAAATTAAATGTATATCTTTCTAATTGATACATTTAATTTGTATTTAAAATGTTCGTTTATTTTTTATTTAATTCTATCTAACGATTTTAATAAAATGAAAGTAAGTTAATAAATAAAGATAAATGATCTGTATCTGATAAATAAACCACGATTAATTCTGCCTTTAACACAATTATTTACTAAAATATTCGCTAGATGTCAGTACACGGATAGTCGATTTATTTTAATTATTACGGTAAATAGTACATTTGTATGTGTATACGTATATAGTATGTAGAACATATAATACACATAGTTATGTACATATTATCATCTCATGTAATTTGTCAGGTATTTTGCTCTTCACACTAACCCATGGGGGAATGCAGAGTGCGAATAATTTCTCTTTCAGTCTTGAAAACAGATTTAATGAAATTATTTATACAGGTAGTAGACCGCTTAGCAAAAAATTATCGAATTTGAGATAATCAGTTATATAACTTCGTACATAAAGTTAATAGAAAAATAATATTAAATATTTATTACATCTCATATTTGATACATGTACCTATATCACGTATGTAAACACAAGAAGACAATACAAATAGTTCATTAATGAATTATGAAGACGTTTAAGATAATTTTGTTGCTCAAATTACTTCAGTTTATACTTCGCTGCTTCCACATTTAAACACCGTTATACAAAACATCTTACGCACTTTTGACACTGCCCTAAATGTACAGTTTTGTCACGCCAGACTTTATTTCAAAATACAATCATAATCATTATTTGAACTAAAACATGGCAAAATTGTCAAGTCTTCAGCGAAATGACAGTAAAGTACTGACATTTGTATATTTTACAAAATAAAATTACAATTATAATTAACACAAATTATATTAATCAACTAGAAAGAACTATGCATAAAAAAAATCTATTATTGATTTTTTCTGTATATTTTTCTAGTTGATTAATTTAATTTGTATTAAAATACTACGGAACTATGTTCTGAAAATGCAACTTCACAGCAAAAACTGTGTTCTCCTTAACAATTATAATTATTATAATACGTTATTATTTTCTTGTATTTGATTTGTGTATTTAATTAATAAAGCGCGTGTAATCTATGCGATGACAGCACTAATAAAAAACTTTTTTTTCAAATATTAATTGTGCAAATAAATTTACAAGCGCTTTCAAAAAAAAATCACCCAGATCCATCTTTGTCAAGTGGTTGCCATTTTGCAGCTTGATAAACTATTCGGAATTAACAAATTAGTAAGCACAGCGGGGTACATTATTCGGCAAGATACAAATAACTGTTGGTAATAAACTCGTCACGGAACCCATGCAACAATGATATCGAGTTTCGTTTTGCCGGGCGCTTCGATATTTTACTGTTAATCTATTTATTTTCAAGAATGGACTCCATGGATCGTAAATGCATCAACGCTTGTTAGGTGGGCGATTCAGTCTTAAAGTATAATCTTCCCAGTGCCTGAATAAGAGGAGTGACATGTTAAATAGACCCACGCGGTCCAAAGAACATGTTATTGTAAGCGATGCATCTTCTAATTTTTGAATCACTGGGATTACATGCGCAATAAATCTCTTTTTGCAATTTTAAGATTTAATCTTATAATTTGTGCGCTGGGGGAGAAAATAAAAAAAAAATTCCTACCAGTATAAGGCTGTTTATTTGAATTTATATATATATATATAAAATAAAAAGTATTTTAAAAAAAATATTGTTTTGTTCAAATTTATGTAAGCGCTATATTTTTTAATCAATTAACCATTCTTCCTTCCTTGTTCCTTCCGTTCCTCACAATATCATCTGTTAAAATTAATGAGTTACCGTTATTCTCAAAACTCGAGAAGTGTAAATAAACTTAAGTAGAGTTTAAGTGTCTTATTAATATCCATCCATGTTGATGATCATTATGAAACTCTACAAAGTTAACGCCGATTCTATGAATAACATAACTTTTCTTTCTTACTGCAATCTTCAATTCGCTCTCATTAGTCACACAATGACTATCTTAACTTCTTCACAAGTAACCATTTGTGGTGTCATCGTAGAAAGAAACCTTCTCTATCGCTCACACATGTGTGAAATCGTTGTGAGTTCTTACAGTCAGTAGCCGTAATCTCTTTTTAGACATGCTTTCTTTCTCAGTTGTCAGAAACAACCCCTTACATGACGTGATCGACGGAAGCACTTCCGGTGCTTACAAGAATAGCCTCTTTGGATTTCTAACGTTACGCCGTGAATTTCTTCGCATCCTTCTATACTCTACTGAAAATATATTCTCCCAACATTGATCTAGCCTCGAAATGCCCTTCTAGCCACCTTGCAACCGCGATAGAACTCCCTCAACAATTTATATAACTTTTTTACGTCTATCTGTCACCCTCTAAGCTCACACTGGATTTATCCAGATCACTAGACTAGCCAGTTCATTAACAGTAAAGTTCATAAATTTAACTTAGTCCTTGTTTTTGTTTTTATTCTTTATTTCTGTCAAAACACCTACCAATCTTCGAACCCCACTCCGCTACTATCCCTTCCAAAAATTTGTAGGAGGTTATTGGGCGGAGTTTTTCGTCGCCAACCGTAGACCTTTAATGGGCCTCGCCGGTTACGTGGACCCAATGACCTCCAGAAACGATTTGAATGCCTTCAAAAGCACTTATAATCTATATGCGGAACTCCTAATGTATGTCTAATATCTTCTCTATCACTGGTCAGTGAAGATTTCATCTTTTTCTCTCCGACGATGGGGTCCACTAAACATATAACATATTCACATAATTACATGAAAGTGAGTATGTATATTTAAAAAATGTAACGTTATCACTCAGTTGATAGCCAAATTATCAGATACACAGTATTCTATGATTTTTTAATTACAAATAATCTCAATCAATAATATTAAATCTACTATAAAAGTTTTATTATGCTCATCTCTGTATGTACACATATGCACACTATCTTTTGTCTACTTTACATAGCAAAATCAATGCTCAATCATCAGTCTCATGACACAGGGATGAATAATTATACTTCTACAAGATGCTCCTGTTGGAATAGGATGAATTCATACTTTCTGCAAAGATGAGCAGTCAGTCGTGACTCGTGACTCGTGACTGGCGAGGAGTACCGCAGCTGTCATGGTACACTCAAAGCCGGGCGAACGACAATCAAATGCATACGCTCTAACTCCGTTTTATGTTTCTGTTAGTATTTATCAGAATTAAAAGTGAAAATAATAGCTGTGCTAGAATATAGAGCGAGCTAACCACATATGAGGTATTCGCGGTTGAAACTGAGAGTCGCGCATGAGTCAAATTTGTGACTGGTTAGCGATTACTTGAAATTACTTTCATTTGAGCATTTATCGAACCACCGGGGCAGACCCACTCCAATCAACGTTACTCGGTGATTAAATAGTGATTGCTCAAACAAAAATTAGGTGCACCAGGATTTTTTTGAAACTAAAGTGTCAATTATACATTCACAAGAGCTCTTATTCAAAAAAAAATATATATGCAAAAAATTATCACATGTTGCTCCACATTTATTATCTATATAACATTAATTTGGAAATCAATTTTGTTGTAACGGTTTTTTGCTTCTTTTTTGTTAGTGTTTTTAACCAGTTTTTTTATTTATTTAAAATTACAATATTAATTGTCAATACTGTTAATGAACACATATGTATATTGCTAAGTAACAAAAACACAGAAATCTTTTTATTTTCTAAATACGTATTTTCAAAGAAGTCCCGCTACGACTGCGACAATTGCTATTATTTAAAATTTAGACATCAAATACACAAAACTGAGACCCGATTAATTAATTGATTAATGCAATTAATTTATTCAGCTTTTTTTAATATTTAGAAACACCTGTAGTGATTCGACCCCGTTACCTTAGATTGATTAGTAAATATTATATCACTATATAGCCTAGATAAATAAAAACATATATTTACCTCTACCTGAATCAAAATTTATAAGTATATATAATATATACATATTTATGTATATTATTTCATTATTTATATAAGTAGCAACTTCTACTAATTATACATCTTCTTCAATAAAGGCTTATGTCCAGTTAGTAAAAATATTTTAATTTCATGAATCATTTATTTGTTCATTTCGCAAATATTCCATTATAACGTATTATAATTTGATCACACTGAATGTAACCATTCTTGTATTTTTAAACATTTAATGCTTATACGAGTACATTATTATAATGTCCTGTGTAAATACTAGTATTAAAGAATAATAAAATAATTTTAAATCTATTAGATTGAAGAACGGAAGGATTTTGTTTAATTTATATTCAGACATGCAGTTTAATATTATACATTATTTGTATTTCCATTATATCGTTTGAGATGGCGAATGAATGTGTATTTAAATAAATTTCCTGTGAAATTAGTAGTTAGAAATGACCATATGAACGAAATAAATATTCCGTACTACAAGTATATAAAAAGGTTTTTAGATTTTCGCGGCCGTTCAAAAGAGTTTTCTAGGCTATTTTGCCACGTGTCTTCAACTTTTAACGACTTTTCGGATTTCATTGCGTAGATCGACACCAGAGCTCGTCACGATTCTTCACAATTTTAATGAATAATGAACATAAACTAAAATAAACGTTTCGTAAATTTTCCACATTCAAAAGTCTTCACCATAATGAGAAGTTTAACTAGTAGAAGTGATCAAGTCAGATAGAAAAAAGCAGCAGGTTAATAATATTAAAACAAAATAAAATATCTTTTGAGGATCAAGAGAGTTCAGACGACTGATATTAAAATGCAGATCACATAGCCGGCTGCATCCGTCGCTGGCACACAACTACAGTCGCATGCTGACTACGGTTCACCATATGTTCCATCGCGACCTCACATATCTAAAAACGCGCATTATGTGGCAAGCTGTATTTATCTCTTATCTCAAGATGTCCTCAAGGAACTTTCGATTGGTAGATTGTCAAAACATTAATAATAATGTTAATAACGTAAGTACTCATCTTTCATTTACCGGTTTGCTATTTATACGAATTTTCGCTATAACGGCACTGAATAATCATTACAAAAATTAAACTAAAAGAAAGAAACGGTGTTTGAAGATCTTTAACACATTCAAAAAATATTTTTTAAATCTATATTTAAATATTTTTGAAGATTCAAGAAATAATATTGTTTGGAGATATTTAAAAACAAGTACAAAACTGTGCAAAAAAAATGTTTTTTGTCTCCCAGATCGTCCATTTAGAAGTTTCTCTCCAGTTAACAGTGTTCTTTCTCATTATAATAAACCTTAAAAAATTAATCTCGTTAATAATGTTTCAAATGTTATATTTACAAAACGTTTATAATATAATATTACGTAAATGGAAAGGAATGTGTATTTTCTAATTAAGTATTACTGTGCTCAGGGAAGGATTGTCATTTATTATAAATACACTACTTAATTTCATTTCAACTTGGATCTATATGATGATACAAGCAACCACGAGAGTTCAATATTATTTCGGAAATTAAATTAAAATTATTATGATTTGTTTTAAAAAAATATGTCTAGTACCTAACTGTATAAAACCTAAAATAAGTATGATGAAAGATATGAGAAACTGACCTTAATAATTCAAAATTATTGCAAATATTTTTTAGAATTTTTATATTTAAAAGGATTTTTCCGATACCGGTTGTATTTAATATTAAACTCATGTACATACTTGAATACAATATTAATTGTATACATTTATTTAGATGTCTAACTACAATATTTTTTGTTGAATATTAAATACTTCATATGATGTTTACGAGTACCTAATAACAAATAATGTGATTAGAATAGGATAAAAAATTGATATCAAGAACGAGTCTTTTTCCGTTGGATAGGTTCCATACAACAATGAAAGATAGGTACATACTTAACTTAATGTAGTAAATTCATAAACAATGATCCATCTAACATATAGAAATAGTAGTGTTAACTCAGTGCTGAAAAACTTCTTACCCTAATATTCGGGTGGTAGATTTATAGATTTTCATTGTGTTTGCCAAACAATCAAATAAGTGTGAGATTTTGTTTTTATTTCAACATTTAACTTATTTTCTTTAACGTGACTTCTTGTCATGACAATGTTCACTGCAAATTAATAAAAATGAGTCATCGTTTTGCTCACCTCACTGCAGGCTTTCTTAGCACATCGAGAGGTCAGGGAGAGATCAATCCACTTGTAGAATGAATATGTAGTGAAACGTTGAATTTTAGTCATAATAATTTATAAAAATATTTACCTTGTGTTAAAAATATAATTTTCTGCCTAAAATGAATATTATATAATACGAGAAATAATTTCTATTATATTAAAAATATCATTTTTTTAAATCTATAAATAATAGAATATGCAATATTTTATACTATATATAATTGAACTATAATATATTATACTATACGCAATGTTAAAAAAAACAATAAAGCAAAATTACATTTCTCTTATATTAGGAAATTAATCAACTTAATCTGTATATGTAATATCTACGTTGCTCCGCGTCCGCGATTTAGCGCGTGTCGCTCAGTAACGAAATTATACAATAATTTTAAATAAAAGCAGACTTCGAACCTTTTAGAATTATTTTGAAATATCGTTGATTTGTATACGCCATGTATTTGTACAATTTTTAATTTGTTAATATTCATAGACGGAACAAAAATATGTTATGTTATTTGTAGAGAAATTGATAAACAATAATTATGTAAGTTTGTATATCAATTTAAATTATTTTACAATTTAATTTTCGTAAATATTTTAAATAAAGTTATATAAACTATTAGTTTTCTGTCATTCTTGATGAGTAAAATGTAGTTTGATAAGAATTGTATAATTGGACGAAGCTTTGCATAATATTACTATCGTCTGTTGAAAGGATAAATAATAAGTGTCGAACAATGGCACTATCGGTACGAATGTATACGATTTAATTTACTTGGGGCCTTTTCAGCGACGGTAATTATGTTTCCGTGACTTTGTTATCCAATTACAGCCATAAATCTGTGTTGCCTTGATAAATATCGGCATAATTCAAAAGCGCGGATGCGTTAGAAGCACTTCACATCGCCTCGGCAGGCTGCAATTATAATTGAAATGAAATATATGGGGACGGTCATAACTGCTTCGCCATTACGTGACGCAACCCCGGGGCGTGGGGGAAGATGAGATGGAGATAAACGTGTGCGCGGGAGCCTCTGACCGTCCGCTCCCAACAGCGCTGGCACTGATTTACTACTGCGAGTCCTGAAGTCTGCAGGCTGCAGTCTTAGCTTCAATCTATTGATGAATATGTGAGTGTCCTGCCTAAGAAACCAACTAATAAATCACATCTCTCCGTACAGGATTTTACACTATTTAAATATGCACTATAGTATCAACTCTTCCGGTTTATTTCTGTGGTCACAAGAGCCCCTAACGATATAATAAACTAGAAGATTAATTACGCGTGCAATGCACGGATTTTTAAATGCTTCCGAACTGTCATATAACCTTTATTTTATAAAATAATTATTACGAGTGCGGTACACGCCTCATTTCATTTACCTGTTATAATTAAAAAATAACATTAATAATACGCTATCAGAGCGACATCTCTTTTCAGATTTCGAGATTTTGAAATATTTGTTTTTAATTCTGACATTCAAAGTGTTCCGAACCGATGTAAGTGTTTATTATTATATTAATTAAATATGTAAACAACATCATGATTACTATAAAAACAACGCGCTGGACCCAGGCTAATATGCAAATAAATATTATCTAATTAATTAACTAATATCCAGATAATTAATAAAAAATAATATCACCTAAATTTGATTAACTCCTTTTATAACATTCATCGACTAAAACAGACGTTTAGCGAAGAAACTCGCCTTTATTCGACCAAATAAAACTATAATACATTACTACGGTCATCATCACAAAGTATAAAACGGGTTTTAAATATCTCTAAGATATAAACAAGCCATTTGGAAGGTTTATGACCTCATGCTATATCACGTAAAGAATATTGAAGAGTGGTAAAATGGATCGACGGAGAGAACTGCGCGGAATACCAGTGCAGGCGGTGACTACGAGACACAAAGCACAATACACGAGACAACAAAACGGGTCTGGACCCAAATCAGCGAACCAGTTTCAAAAGATATTCTGGTCGAACAGGAAATGGAGCCAACTGCACAGGAGGACAAGACGCTAGACAGTTTACTGCAAATCCACTGTGAAGGATTCAGATTCGAACCCACACACTACTCAGGACTATCTCCATAATTATAAACCTTTATTATTTCGATATGTATTCGTGTATTTTTTTTAACTCATTGATATGTTTTGTAATAATTTTGATATTCTCTAAGACAGCGCTCTCCAACTAGCGGTACGCGAAAATATTTTTACTACCCGCGAATCATTATATTTTTTAATAAATATCTGAATTCCAACTCATGTGTTTTTTTGACCAAAACTCACAACAAATATTGATTTGGACAAACAATAAATTATTGCCTAACAACGTCGGCCACAATGCTCCCATTGATTCTGATATTTTTTTATTATATTTGGTGTTATTTTATACTTCATTTTTTCGTATAAATAAAATAACTTTTGAGGTAACATGAACTGACTGTTTAATTACCTATATTTTTTTGGGTCGATCACAAAGTCTAATAATTCTAAATTTCATTATAATAAATTCACAGATACACATCGACAAACCGACAGGGTACGGTATGCAGCATTCGAATATTGCAGAATCAAGCGATAAAAAAAGTAAAAGTAAAATGACAGTACGACGTAATGTTGGTTAACTTGAATGTGCTAAATGTTTAGAATTCTAATCCCACAATCAAGCTGAACTAGACTAGATAAGACAAACCTGTTCCGAGCGGCTGCCCACAAACGTAATTGTCCGACTCCCCGGAATAAGTTATGGGTTCATTTGCAAGGCATGACGCAACTCAATGTCGTTAAATACAGTCTCCGATAAATTGATATTCCAAAAAGACAAAATAACGAATGAGAACTCGATTAATTTTGCTATTTATACCTACAATTAGCTTATCTAGTGTCAGTTCAGTCTCAGCCATGCTATATATTAACTATCCTTAAGGTACGTATACACAACTGAGTTTAGTTTAGAGACTTGTCGCTAAGCTTGCCCAAAGTGTGTGAAGCGACCTGTCAGCTGATTCGATTGTTAAAAAAGGAGTGATGAGGGCTAAGCACTCATGTTTCCGACATACGAGGTACAACAAGATTTTTTGGGAGGACCCTATTGAACGGAGAACATAGTTAACATAGGAATATAGCTATAGGTTATTGTATAAAATAGTATTAAAAATGGATAAAGTTTTTATAAAAAATACATTTTTTTCAGATTTTGTTGAATTTTTTGATAAATATATTTTTATTCGATTTGTTCAATATGATCATGTACAGGGTAAACAATCGAAATGGAGTGAAGATGAAGGGGATCGAATGAGGGAGCGAGCTGTCATCCATTTTGTATTTTATACGCATAACAGAATGAGCAACTGATTAATCCTACCTTTGCCAAAATTCGAGCGGAAAATTTCATTCGTGTGATATTCGTTCATACTCACACCCTATGACCCTATGAAACAGATCTATCGTCTCGGAATTTAGCAGTAAAGGTCGATAACCATACGTTGATACGATCATCACCGATTCCATACTAAAAGTTACAAAAATTTCAAAAACAAAGTTTCATCCCTCTTAGAATATGGATTATCGAAAAGTAACTGAATGGTGTCATATGATTATTGGTACATTGGTACTTTTCAAAAGTAAAAGAGATATGTAGAATCTAAAATTATTGCAAAGTTATTTTTATACTTTTATATTCGAGCTATGTATGTAGATTTTTTAATTTTTTTATAATATCCATCATAAAACTTGTTCTCGATTTCTGGACCCACAATGCTTTAAATTAAATAAATAAATAAAATTTATATTTAATAAATAATATTACAAATACTCATTATTAAGTAAACAAACTAAAGCTATTATTATTTATTTAGTATTCTATTATAATATATCATTAATTTCTTAATTTATACCACATCTTAACAATAAAGCATTTACTGAGGTTAAAGAAATTTAATATAAAATATAGTAAAACCACATTAAATAATGTGTAAATTAAGATTTGTTACTATGTACTTTTTCCGCAACTGAAGTTTCATCTTTAAGTGACGAAATTATTTATGTTACTTAATTAATTGAAATGTTAATTTGTGATTGATTTTTTTGATCCTTTGATGATTAATTTGATCCTTTATACGAAAGCACTTTGCCATTGCTAAGGCAGAAGATTCTTTCCATTTTTTTTTTGTTTAGTTATATCAGTAAATACTAGATATTGTTTTGATGGGCGCGATTGGTGTACTAAGAGTACACGTATACAAAAACTAAGAAAAAATAATTGTTGAATTTTTATAAACTTTAAAAAATAACATGTGTCTCTTTTTTCATCAAACAGGTATTTTTATAAGTTTCCGAAGTACTCTTTGCTTCTGCCATTAGCACTATCATACGTCCTTCGTAATTCTCTTGGCCATGTTTCATCCAATTAAAAACCCTTTAGTCTGATGCATAATCCATTCCGACTACAAGACCCGACTACATAATGCATGTCTAAGCCCTAAGCTACAGTCGGTAGTAAAGTTTTACGAGCTTGTGTTCTACGTACGAGTATGTAATTAGATCGATACTGGGATACTTGTTCGTAATTTGTACCCTGATAAATTAAAGGGGGCCAAAGGGGGTTATATAATAATCTTAGGTCGATTTCCAATTTCTAACTTATTCAACGAATTCATGTACCCGTGGTCGTAAACAAATCAGTAAATTATTATTACATAACGATGAACATGAATGTTTCTTTTAATAAAATGTTTAACAAATCACGACAAATCGTTATTTTTCTTATATCAGCAATGTACCGGGTGGAAATTATATTATTGTTATTTATGCCTCTTTAAAATTTTGTCTGTATACCATAAACCAGAAATATGACCTTTGTATTGTTTTTCTAGCTCGTTACTAAAGTTATTTATTCATTGATGCGTTCAAAAATAAAACTTTCAAACGTTTCAGGGTCAAAGTATAACAATAACGATTACCTTTGCTCTTCTTGTCTCAAATGTTACACAATCGCAGATTCGCAATGAAGTTCTGCTCTATTCCGAAATGGATGTGTACTAATTAATCTTCTTAACAGGCGGATCGCGTTAATAGTGCCAAGAACAAAAATATATTATATATCATATACTTGCCGCGAGCATATTTTTCTCACAAGTAAATTGGCAAGTCAAATTGTCTTTTTTGTTCGCAGATTCTTCTCACATTTGTTCTAGGGAGAAACTTTGTTGATTCGGTACGGGGGGGATCCAAGTTTTCGACGGTAATTGCTAGCTGTTACCAGACAATGGACTATGTCTGAATCTTGGCAGTAATAAGTTATGTTAGCACCGCTCGCGCTGGTGGCAATGAAACTGAAAGTTTTCTTCTGGTGCCATAATTTATTACTTCACATACATACATTGTGCACCGCCGCTAGGAGTTCCTAAAGTTCCACACGCTCGTATGTAAGTATTCCAGAGGTGTAATATTTTACTATGGAATGAGAAGTTCTGTGCGGGGTAATAATATTATGAATGTCAACAAGTCGAAAGTGATGGTATTCGAGAAAGAGAAAAGCGAGTTAGTTTCAACAAAAATGTGTTCTCCTTAAAAAATACCTATATTTTTATATAATAATTAATGTTGATACACACAATTATGAAAAATAATTATTTTCTTAATATAATAAATCTGTAATTGACTAACATTGCCCTTGAGTATAAAATAACAAACAACTATCACGCTGTTTCTGTTACGCAACTTCTCATACTTCTAACTAAGCATACATCATACATCCTTCCACATCTGACGTTCCTGGTCCTTCTAGATGTTTAGTACTGTCGGATCCAACACTCGCTTCTGTTTGATATCATCATTTACCATTCACTCCTATTAAACAATTAAACCCTTGCTAATCATGTTGATAATATTACAGATTGACATTCGCTCCTAATTTTTATGCTTAACGGTAAGATCGCCAAGTTTGTCATATTTGTCATATCACAAGCTATGCTTGAAAAATAGATAAAATATTGATGTGGTATGTACGCATCTCTTTAAAATAAAATAAACTACCATAAAAAATGTACATACATTCTGTGCATTTAATTCTTTTGAGTTTTTTTTATTTTCAGGCCAATGTTTTTGATCATTTAGACCGCTGTCATAAAAGTCACTTACCTCTTCGTCAGGCAATTCCTCGTCGTTGATTTCTTCGTGCTCGGTCGTTACTTTGGATTCGGTTAGAATTCGCCCGTCCGGCTGAACTGCCCGAGACTCTTCCTGCAATTATGTTTGTATTCAAATTTTAGATTCCATTGTAACTAGGAAACTCAATCCCGGGACCCTGGCCCAGTTTACAGTAGTTATGAATCCCGGGATTAATCATGAAACTTTCGGGGATAATATTTCGGATTAATTTTGGGGTACCGACATTTTGGTCGGAATTAACTTTTTTATATCAAAATTTTGACAGTAATTTTCTATTTAAAACTGTGTAAGAAACATGACATTTTTAGTAGTTTAAAAGATGACAAGAAAAAATTTGGAAAATTAATATTTTATAAAACTGAATATTTTTAAAGCATTAAAGGGTTATATTTCTAACGCGCCTGAAGTTAATAAGTTTTCATTATTACTCTAAATTACAGAGCGACATTTTTTCAAAAATTTCACCTCAAATTCCACCGAAGAAATCGAAAAATTAGTATACTTTGAAGCTCAATATCTCAGTTTAATGTAAAAGTCAGATGATTTTTTGTTGTACCAGCGGCTCAATTTGTCAATTTTGCATTATTATTTATTTAAGTTATTTTTTATTAAAAATTCCGTAGCTACTCATTGCTACATATATAAAAATAAATATCTTTCATGAATTGTGTTTGTACTTTACAATTATAAATTAATGAGAAAATGAGCATTTTATAATCCCGGAACCGATCCTAAGATCCTTTCCGGGATTATCATAGTCTAAGCCCGGGATTGCTATTTTGGCTCGAGATTGAATTCCCTAATTGTTTCATAAAGAATAAACAGAATTGTGCGAAAGAAAATCAAGCAATCTTCTAATGAGAACAGTCATTGTACCTTCAAATTGTAACCAATACATACATGTTCACTTGTAAGAATATTATTGTATTGTACGTTGTAGAAATAAACATAAATATTTCTATAAAGTCATCCAGTATTTTTGAAGTTTGATTATTTTAGAATAAACAGTAAAACTGTTTAACACAAAAAAAAAATTGAAAATGTTCAGTTTATTATCATTTATTTCACACGCAATGGAAAAAATAATCAAATTATACCTTGTCCTCGGTGTCGATAGTCTTCTTGGTCTTGGTGGACTCGTGCACCAACTGTGGCCCGCGGGCCACTAGGGCCTTACTAAGTTCCTCTTCCGTGCAGACCCTCAAAGCCTCCCTGATGTCTTCACGCCCGCTCGATACCGCCTTCAGGTACGCCTGTAACCAAAACAGACAATTAGATTATTTTACACTTATTTCACTATCGTCAAGATAACTTCAGAATATCTAGAGACATTTTTAATATCACTATTTATACATTTCTAAAAAATTTTATATGGGGCATAAGACAACATAAAAAATTAGGTTGTAAAAATATTACGTCTTCATTTTGTACCGATTGTTCTAGGAATGTCAGAGCCTCATCGTTTCAAGATACCTCGATGAATGCGTCCCATTGCATCTCTTCAGAAATTTTCGATCTGTTTTTTTCTTTACCTGTGCTTTGTCCGAAACGGCCCACTGGGCGCTTTCCTTTTGGGATCGTCAAGAAAACTCATTTGACAAATCTTTCCAAGCCAATTTATCTGGGATATTTCTATGCAATGAAGCAGATACTTCATGCCAAAGTTCTCTCCGATTGTGGAGCTTCTCATTCAACCCTATAAGGTCACCTACGCCACTCTCCTCGAATGCAATATCTCAGCCACTTGGATCCTCGATCGATCTACACCATGTTTAGGGGGCGGGTTTTAGACCGAGGTAAACACTAGCAGAAATTCTACCAATAATGTAATACAACAAATCTAAAAAGCTGTAGAAGTAAATTTTCTCAATCTTTATAGATAACGAATGTGTAGAGGACTGTCGTCTGCCGTGTGTAAAACGCAGCTAAACGCACCCGTCAGCCGTTTGGTACCTTATAATCAGCCATAAATACTTATACTCCAGCGTGCATTCATCAGCCAGCTCTCCGTGCGAGCCAAGCCACTCACTTTACCTACCGACACCCTCCGCAACGGCAGCTTCCGATGTCGCCTCCGATCTTCAATACATAATTCGCGTACTTATCTCTAAGCCTCAACCGTTGCAATAAATTTGTTTCAGTAAATTTAGTGCCAACAGTAAGTATTTAATACAATACCTTCCGCGTGTAGCACCAATATATCTACATATATTTCGGTAGATCTTGGTGTAACCGCACCCTCGTACTTTAACCTTACTGATCTACATCCTTCACCTAGCATTCATCACATCATATAACCACTATAAAAATATTATACTTGATACCTTTATAGATGTATTTATTCTTACATTTATTTTATAGAGGACCTTTATTGTGCAAGAATTATAATCTTTTCTGGTTTCGGAACCTACTCATCAATTGTTGTTTGTTCTGGCTGTAATAATAACAGTCAGAAGGTATGATAAGAAAATGTGCTTATATGTTATAACGTGATACGATAATTATTTTAGAATTAGTCTCAGTTGCTAGAATTATCCACCCGATCATCACCTAAATAGTGTAATTGTTATTGCACGCTTGTGAATCTTAAATAATAATAATAATAATAGGTAGAGTGAATTTGGCCGTGTGTCTGTAGCACTCACGTTTTGTACGACCATTAAGATGGATAAAATTTTTGCCACTATCGTTACTGCAAATGAGGATAATAAAGTGCGAAGGAACCCGTAATGTCATTCTGGCTGAGATACGCATTTTTTTTTTAGTTTTATTCGTATGTAAAATAATATAACCATAGATTGTAGGCATTATATTAAGGATCTAGCCTAAGTAACATTAATAAAATGTCATATTCAATTACAGTTCATCAACGAGTTGTATTTTAATTGGAGAATAAATTCGTAAAGGATCTATTATACGAAGGGAAGTATGTGATGATTAGATCCTAACATACAAGTAATATTGACTTGACAAGAGAGTTGGTTCGGACTGAAATGAGTGCTTAATGGAAGAGTGAATCCGCCGTCTGAGGCGCTTAGAAGTAACCATCTGCGAAGCCGATTGTGTTCTACCAGTGTATAAAAAAAACATTAAAAGCTCGTTAACAAGAGTGAGATACAAGGGCCAATAATTTAATCTCACGTCAAAAAAAATTATTAGTCATTTTCTAAAAAAAATCTGAAATCTCCTAATTGTTAATTTTTTTATTAACAAAAATAATATATCAATAAGCTGCATCAACAATTGGTCGTTTGAATGGTGGAGTTTTAATATGCTTAAAAATTTTATTGTTTCATAAAAAATCACTTTAATTTTCAGTCGAAAGTTCTTATTTAATTTCAATTAATCTCAATGTACCATGAATTTACGGACTGTGTATAATTCATGTATTCAACCCATGTATGGTACTGAGAGATACAATATAATTTTTAAAATACAAACTTTAAAGTATGAATATTAGATCCAGACTCATCGCATCAGGAGCGTAGACATTTATTTGGGTATATTAGTGAACAATTAAAAATTCCTGTCTTTAATTCTGATATAAAAAAACACCGTCTAAAAGATATTTTTAATATGTGTTTACCGAAGCTCTGAAGCTTCTTAGGGAATGAAATTGTTTAATTGTCATTATTCATCAGGAAGATTATTCAATTTGTCGCAGACGAAGGATTGAAAATACTTTATAATGTTATTACTATATTGGTACATACCATCATAGTCGAGAGATGTAGGTCCACCTCTTTACACGCACGATTTTGTTAATTAAAAATAAATATAATATCTAAATCAAACCTCCTTTCTTCCCTGACCACCCACCTCCCCTCTACCGCTATAAGAATGAATATTATATTGAATGACTATCGTTACCATTTGGCTCACTTGCACTTCAGGACCCTGAGGAAAATACAATCACCTCCCCTCTTTTCTCCCACCCTCCAGGACATCTAAGCCTTTCTTACGTGAATCAAATTTTGCACCGTTATTCTTTTGGGCCTGCACAATGCACAAGCTCTTCCCCCCACACGCTTAAAAACCACCTATTTTAAATTATAACTTAATCTGAATTCTGGTAACGCTGGGCACGAATAATATAATGAAGTCTTCAATATTTGCAAAATTATTTTGTGGCAACATATTATATAAATAATAAGAAAAAATAAAACCACTATTTGTTGATTTATTAACATGTTTTAAGACCAATGATCCCTTCTTCACAATACAATGTATGTATATACTAAAATTAAAAATACAAGTATAGACAAAAAACAAAACTATAAATATAAGTGATAGGTAACTACTGTCAAAACAAATTTAAAAGTTACCTAACTATTTCCAAAAAAAAAGATTATTTATAATGTTTTATTTACTATTAAAACATTTTCTTATTTTTAATTTATTTAACTGTAAACCCATGGTATTTGTGTGTAAAATTTCTAAACCCTCATTAATGTCAAAAGAATGGTTGTTTCCAAAACAAACAATAAATAAATAAAAAAGCGATTTGAACAAAATGTTATATAGGTACACAAGCAAACATACCTACTACATCATACATGTAAATGATTATTTTATTGATAATGTAATAAAAATTGTCGTAAATTCATCTCGTATCTTAGCGTACGCAATACGGTCAAAGCGAAATAGAATTGAGTCCCTGCAAGTAGAGAATATATGACATAAAGCATTCTCAGTCCCGCATGATAATCTTCTGTCGTACATCACGATGTTCTTAACGTAGCATATCTTCTACAGAAGCACATCTTATGAAATATGATATAAAATACATCAACCATCTTGTTTTCACCTGCACAGTGCAGTGATTCAACGAACTCTTGAATATGACTGGCATTTTTTTTCTGTTTCAACGCACACCTAGTTAGTATAATGACCCGCTCGGTAATGGTACAAATGAGAGAATCCATCCCGGTGAACTCGACAGAAATATTTCTTTCTTAATTGGAATATAATGATTTAAATCTGACGAAATAATACAAATAATTTTACCCCAGCACGATTGTAATAAATAATAATCAGTATATTCCAGCACAATAAATAGTTAGATAATGTCAAGTTTATGTGGTGGAATGCTTAAGACACACGCCTTTAACACCAAAGATGGGAGTTCGACCTCGCTGGCGGCTGTACAATAAGTTATATTTTCGTTCGCTTTGTTTACGGATATGGTTATATAATTCCTTTCTATTTTTATATTTAACTTTTTTGTCTTTTTAATTAACTTGTTATTTACTTCAATTGCACATTTGAAGTGTATGATTATTACTTTATAAAAGAGCATCTACATACAAAAAGTGTAAAATGTTTACATGAGTATGGGAATAGCCCAGTGAGGCTGACATATATGAATAACATTGTATGTATAAATAAATAAATAATAAAATAGTGAACACGTTGATTTTTTTTACTAACTTCTTAGGTCACTGGCGCTGTTTCATATAAATATACTATTTCAAACACGAATTATTACAATAACTCACATATATATATATATTTATATGGGAACGATTCTATCGATATATTCCATCCATGTTATTGTATGGTTTGTTCTTTATTTAAATGTATTTTAAATATCTAGTTACTAATAAAGTGAGTCAGCCGAGGACAATGTGGGCAAATTTTGTTTTGGCAGCTGTGCGGTATCGCCCCGTCATATATGCAAGGCACTATCGAACAGTCGTCCAGTAGTATTGAAAAATGCCAACCAGGTGGTGGATGAGTAGGACCGAGATAGAAGCGGTGGGTCCGCCCTCATTGTCGATATATTTCAATGATCAATGCATAGATATAAGAGTGATATTTTTGATGCTGTATTGAGACAATGGTATAATTGATCAAGGTATTTAAACCGTTTTGTATTAATCTTAGTTTATTTTATATTTTGTTCATAATTTTATTGTCAATTTTGCCTTATTATAAATTTAAACTATACGCCTGTGAATATTAATCCATAATTGATTAATCTACAAACATCTAAGGGCGTTGGTTAACGCTTAAAATTAAAAGACTAGACGGTTGTTTACCGATTCGAATTTTTAAATAACATACTTTAAATTTTAAACAAATAGTAATATTAAGAAAGGATCACTTAGATGGCTTGGTCATAGGGACGGATGTATGAGGAGAGGATGGTAAGAAAGATATATGACGCAAGTGTTGATGGCACCAGAAATAGAGGACGTCCGCGGAAGACTTGGCACGACCAGGTAAACCAGATAATGGGGAATGGTTCTGTTAAAAGCTTCGACAATCGGCGAGCTTGTATGAGAAGATGTATGAATGTGGATGAGGCGAGAATAGTGTGGTGAGGACAGAAGAGTGTGGCGCTCTATTCTCGCTGCCTACCCTCGCGGGGAAACGGCGTGATGATAAGTAAGTACAATATTTTAAATTAATGAAACGAAAACTTACTCAGTGTCATAGTTCAACATTTAATTTAATATTTACAGGTAAGGCACATCATTTAATATAAGCCAATTTTTATTTCTGCCTCAATGTTCAGATTTATCATACGAGTGCGTAAGGATACCGGTAATTTATTGTTCGACGTGGGAACAATATATTCCAATATCTTAGATTCATACTTGATGATTTTAGGAATTGTATCTGTGTATTGAATTTTCATGTTCCCAGCATTATTCATCATCATCATTATCATTTTTGTCCCCTTATCCTTAAACATCAACAGGACAGATTGGAAGAGCAACAACAGGAAACATCAAAGGGAGGCCTTCATCCGGCAGTGAATCTATATGAACTGATTATGATGATATAGGAAATAAATTGTTTATGTTAAAAATATACGATTATTTGTCTACACAAGAACAAATATACGAGTAAGATTGTGCATTTGTACAAGAATATATATAGCGCCCAAATTCCAAAACCCCGTAAAACGACTTTATGTGTTTTTGAGTTATGGATGAAAACGTATATTTTGAAATCAAATGTACAAAATGTTTATATTTACATTAGCATTTTTTAAAGAGACAATTCTGTAATATGAAATTTTGTTTTCTGAATATATCGTTCTGGCAGCCATATTGGATTTTAGATCACGTATCATCACAAAGCGTTGCGATTGGCTGATTTCATTTTAGAGGGAATAATATCAATTTATACTCTGTCTGCTTTGGGGTATTTTAGAATCAACCCTGATTTAAAACACGCAATATAGATGGATTGAAGTGGCTTTAGTGAGAAACAATGTGTTCTACATGTAGCTGACAAAAAAATCTACAAAACTGCATATTTAACTCAAATTATCCAAAATCCGTTTTACGGGTGTTTTGGAATTAGGCGCTACATGTGTCTACACAAAAACAAATATTTGATAAAAAATAGTATATAAAAAGGACGAGACGTATTTATATGAATTGAACTCAAGAAGATCATAGATGAATATAAATTCTATCCTATTCTCTTTCTATACATAATGGTATATGATTGTTTAGAGAAAATCCACTTTCAAGTTCTCCCAGGAATCAAGCCATGGTAGTCATTACGTGATCTCTCAGCAGTGTATGGCGGTGCCAATTAGTTTTTGAAGAGAAGTTACTTCACAAAAAGCATAATGGGATAACCTTGGATATTACGTGACTGGTCTTTCTACGTTAATGTTAGATTACGCCATAAACAAAAACGACACTGTGAGATGAACACAATCATTTATGCCGCTGTACATTCGCTCGGGTCATTGATCAACTAACGCGAAACGCTTTGCATTTTGAAGATCTCAATGTGAAATATTCAAATATATGTATTTCAAGTAGGGAGTTGATTGAAGACTACGTTGAAGATACTTTGGTCATGGTCAATTGCAAGTGGGTGACGAGACCGGTAACAAAACCTATTGAAATCGAAAAATATCAAAATATCAATAAAGTCAACAAAGTAAATATTGGACCCAATGCAAAATAGAAAGGAGCAGGACCCCTGTGCGAAAATAAATGGTATATAAGTATTATGTAAATAGGAGAAATATTTTTTTTATCTTTTGTAATTCCATTTCTGGCTATGGGAGATTTTGAAAATCATTAATTCGTGTTAGTCCGGTTCTAACGTGGACCCAATGCACCGCATTAATAATAATAGCGCCGTTTTCGCAAAAACTTTTACTTCAGGGACGCTTTACACATAAATTGTTTATAGTCCTACATTTAATTTTTTTAATTAAAAATTGTAATTTTAACTTATGGAAATGATTTTTTTTAAAGGTGCATTATTTGTATCTTCTTAAATAAAGTAACTAGTGCACTGTTTCTTATGACAAAGGGAAGAGAGTTCCACACTTTTGGGCCTGCCACCGCAAATGTCCATTCACTAAATTTAGAGTTCTGGTAACGGTTGGTCGGTTCTACAACCTTTCCTGTGGCTGAAGTAGAGGCTGACTTTAGAATTTGACGTCTACCATTCAAATTGTCTGAGATACAAAACTCTTGAAGATACAGATGCGCCACGTAATGTATCGCCTTGCGCATCAACCAGCACAATTGAAATGTAACTCTTTCAGGGAACCGGAACTGTTGTAGCTCATGTGAAAGGGATATTATATGAGAGAATTTGGAAACTCCGTATATTATCCGTGCTGCCGCATTCAAAATGGGTAGCCGTAGTTACGTTGATAAATATGGCGTAACTACATCAATAAAGCCGTTTTAAATATATGCTTTTATAAGCGCCAGGTCAAAGGCTGAATTTTTATAATATTAATAACAAATTTACTAACACCACATATACTTCATATAATACTGCATATTTTTCAAATTCAGATAATCGTTTGTATTATAAAAGTCCCTTCCGACACTGGATGCAAAAATAAGATAGATTACACATCTGTATGTATTTCTGTTTTTTACTATTTTCTCCAAGTTAAATATTAACGAATTTACTTTCAACACGCAAAAGTTTTGAACCGCTATTTTGAATTAATTGAAATCAGATAATACATAGATACTATTATGTGTTTGTGTAATTTTAGAAAAACCAAAACAAGGAAGAGATAAGCCATGTCTATGATCGTGATTAACAAATGTCTGTGAATAGTGATGTGGTCACAACAAAGCCATTGGCATACTTTGACGATGTATACAAATAATATTAACAACGTCTTTCAGTATTGTCTCGGAAATGTCAAGATATTACGAGCGTCCACTAAGCGTCTCATCACGGGCCATATTTAGCGAGAAATTTCTTGGGTTAGCGGTTTAACGTTACCCCATCGCGCATCGTCTCAACTTTTCTGTAAAACATACAATTATGCTATTTTCATAGATTGATATTGCAAATTAACATTGAATTAAAAATTTTGACGTAAAAAATCTTAACAAAGGAATTCCATCCTTCTTCATGTAGGTAACAAACTCATTTGTCATTATGTGTCACACTACACCATATTATTTGCAAAACTTAATTATTAAAATTAATTACTTATTATTAAAATCAAAAAGATTTTACAGACGACAAATATCGATTCCGGTACATCTCGCGTACTAAGCGAATGCTCTACCGTCTTAATATCAAATATTAATACTAAATAATACATAATTATCTTTAAATAATACTTAGCAAGTTAATACAGGAAAAATATTATGTTCCAGACCGATGTATTTTTTTAATTACTAAAAAATAAAAAACAACATTTTAATTTGTCTTTTATTTATCGATTATTTGGTTTATTACAATTATATACGACATCGGCCGGGTGGCCGCCTCTGGCAGTGGCACAAATGCGTGCTCTTTTAACCATACTTTTTATAATATTCCCGCAAACTTCGCGTGTTATTTTACCAAATTCATTTCGAATATTGACTTGAAGCATCGGATTCGGGAGCCGTCAAATCAGGCGATGGAGGAGGCCAGTCGATATCACCACTTTTTAACATTATGCGGCCGGGAAAAATTTCAAGCGTAGCTCGGACTGTGTATGAGTTGGCACTGTCTTATTTAAACCAACCTAAACAACCCAATTCGGCCACCAAGAAGTTTGACGATAGCGATCACCATTAATGGTTACAGCATTGCCATTATTATTTAGATAAAAAAAATTAATGACTTCAACACCTTGTTGAGAGGTTAAATGTTCCTTAATAAATTGTAATCAACTGCTCTCTACAAATACCAAATGCGAACTGACAAATGTCTGCCAAACCAAAATGTTAGCCAAACAAACTCGACTTGGAACATAATATTAACATTGTATTTAGAAAGAGCTTTAGATATTTATAAACTTATATTCCTCGACAATGTAGTGGCAAGTATCCGATTATGCTACTGCAACACAGTGCGTTGACGACAAATTTTCGAACCTAATATGTTACACTTTTCAAATTAATTCATTTATCGTTCCATTATTTGAAGGCCATATTCTTTATTATCTCCGTCAACGCACTATGTTGCCGTAGCATAATCGGATAATACAGTTTTCCCAGATAGGAAGGGTTCCAGGTTTGAATCCCGGTAGCAACAACAATATTTATCGATAAAATTGATTTTATATGTATATCTTTCTAATTAATATATTTAATTTATATTTAAAATATCACAGAATAATTACAACTTCACAATAACAACACGTTCTCCTTAATAATATTATTTTTACTTAAGTAAAAATGATTCTTAAACATGACTGTTTTAAAGAATAATATATAAAGAATTAATGATCATGAAAATTTCCTTATATAATTATTGAGATTCATATTTTATTACACCGTAATTAAATAATACATTTAGAATAATTTTCTCACTGATTCTGAGACTAAGATAGAATCTTAATAGCTTAATCCATTGGTGTATCGAACCGTGTAAATATTTGTTTATATCTATTATTGAGGTCTGTAGCAATATGTTTCACCTCGAATTGGATTACATAACGGTCTTGCGGTGGATATAAGGAAACAATATAATTTGAGATGAATTTTCTGTTCGTTATCTTTGTATCTTTAGTTGGAACAAGATCGAGATACAATGGAATTTGGAACGGAATACAGAAGCCGAACACATTTCACTATGTATCATTCTTATATTGGATCACTTCATTCATTCAATTTTGACATGATTGGATTGATTTCTTTTACAATGTTAGTCATTTTTAATAGCTCGCTGGGTTATTCCCGTAACAAATTGATCATATAACAGTATCTAAACTTTTGAGATCGCAAAGTTGTGCTTGATTAGTTTAACTGTAAGAAATTCACCTAATGGTGAAGCGATTCAGCTTAGTTTGAAAAATTTTATGAATGTGTGACATACAGCCAGTGAATTCATAAAATAATTACACATAACAATCTGTAAGAATAAATTAATTACACATAATAATCTGTAAGAATAAATTAATTACACATAACAACCTGTAAGAATAAATTAATTACACATAATAACGTGTGAGAATAAAATTATCACGTAGGCAGTTTTACTACGAAATGATAAATTAATTGATATTACAAGACAAGACATGAATATTTCAAATTGACTCAACTATTTACACCATGTAATTAAAACTGCATACATTTTTTCACGTATAAATTGATGCTAATCATGTTGTAAAAGACACCTACTTTATGGAAAAGTGTACGCATTTGAACGAAAAATGATTATTAATTAAATCTCTACATTTAAATAAAAACGATTTGTTACATTTCTTAGATTAAGACAATACCTATCCGATATACTCAAATATTGTAATACGTTTGTATTAAATTAACCCTAGGTATACGAAATGCGATAAATTATAAAATTCATTAATTATTTATGAGAGATGTAGACATAGATTTATTACAATCATATCCCTAGGCTTGACCACTCAATGAGTTCTGAACCACATTTTTCAAAGTCCATAGAAAAGAGCGTCGAAAAGCTAATAACGGATTTATTAGAAATATAAAACAAATTTATATTAGTAGTTACGATACTCGCCTAGTTATCTTGTAGTTGGGGGTTGAACTATCAAGTTAGTCCTATTTTCATAGCACAATCGTTTAGCAAAAGAGTAAACAAATAAGACTCATCAATTCACTTGTTGAAACAATATAACCTCTACCAGAATATCTCTTTCTTTAACAAACTTTTTGTTTTATTTTCACCTTTATATCAGTATTGATATATACCGGCTACAATCAGATGAGACTCGGCTCGTAATGCACTTCCAGAAGTCCCGGTCTCGGGTCGCCCTCATAGCTGTCTCACGCCCTACAGGGTCTCTCTAGCCAGATGCAACATGTCTATCCACAGTAGAGGTACTCTTCCAGATCTCTTTCGGCCCAATGTTGTGGTAAGGATATTCTCCTTTTCTACGTCGTCACTATGACACATATTGTGGCCAAATAATATTTTGTTCACTGTTGTGGATAAGGCTTGCCGTGGTCGGATCGGTTGCTAACAACAAAATGCGTAACATACATTTTGAAGGCATCTGTCTAAGTCTCCGCTGCATACGTGAAGATTGGAAAGTGATCCAACATAATTTTAGTTGCTCGCTTAACTTTCTGTACACAGCCTTTATTCTAAGTATAGTAAATAAATAGCAATTTCCCACATTGCTCAGATTATTTCACAGACTGCCAAATATATAGACATGAACTAACGCAAATTCCTTGTTTCAATATTTTAAATTTGGTGTCATCCATGTGATCACTTTGGTACCACTAACGCAATAAAATAGCTCCAGGACTTTTTTTTAAATATATGACTCGATTGGAACGAAAATTTAAACTCTGATAATATAATATGCATTAATGTAAAAAATACGTCTTGTTTACACAAAGATTTAATTTTCAAAGACAAAATACTTTTACTGTTGCATAAATGTATCATAAACTATCGGATTTATGTTTCCACAACGAATGCTCCACGTCACGCAACTAATCCTCCGAACCCCTCTCCTATGTCTGGTCTGTGGATTATTTCATAAAATCAAATGGGTAAAAACTACAAATGTTAAATACCCTATCCCTAAAATATTTACTAAAAATTAAAATATTATTTCATGTTTGTTATATAAATTTTTATTTCTTCTTCATATTATGTATTATAAATATGTAAGTTTTACAAGAAATTATTTTTTCGAATTCTTTATTGTATATTTTTACAAGTTACTTAACTCTGGAGCAATTACAGAGTTGCCACTGTGTAATTGCAACTTACGCAAAGTTCCTAACGGTGCCTACTTTATTCCCAGAAGTATTTAAAATACACAGACCTCATGTGAAACATAGCGCGCCTATTAAACCGCGCCTTCGTTGCATAGAATGCAAGCAGAAAAGTAGGATGAAAAATCATCAGGAACTTTGTAAAAATGTATCCGCGAACGCTTGAATCAATACATTGATTGGGTACATAAAATAACATTTTTTACAAGTTGATTTATTTAACCTGCGCAAATATGATGACTTGTGGTGAATACTATGAATTAAGCGTGTCGCGGTTAGATAGTAACAGGTATTGCAGGTAACGTTCGCTATGAACTTTTAATCCAAGGTACTCTTCATTAAAAAAGACGCGTTTTTATGTAAGGTACTATTAGCCGAGACAAGTAAAAAGTGATCATTTTTTATTGCAGCAAATTAATAGGTGCCTTCATTTTAGATCGTGGACTGCTTTCACTTTAGAAATTTTAATAATCATAACGAAAAGTAATATTATCAATCACTTTTCCAATCTGTCCGCTGTTGTCTGTGTAAATTACATTAAAAAATAAATAATTAAATTAAATTTTAAAATGTGTTCATGACACATCTTTTCCACCACTTACGTAATCCAATCAAATGAATAGTAACCAAAAATATAAACCGTTATTTAAACGTTTCGTCACAGATTTGAATAAATATAAATATAAATTTGATCGGTAAATGCTCACTTTTTGAATTATACTTTTTATCATGCGTTAAATTCTTGTTACAATCGACTTTTAAGTAATCTAAGTAGAGAAAAAAATGTGTCATAAGTATACGAATTGGCTAAGTTTCAAGCAGTCGGATGATCTTGAACCAATCTGAAGACCCTTACATTATTTCCGAGCTATTTTTTTCTTTACTAATTTGGTTGCTGTGTGTGATTATCTTATATGAATTGTTATTAATAAAATGCATATGTAACAAAATGTGATCTTATTTTGATCAAAAGATATGTAACACCAAACTCCGATTTTTAACGTTCGGTTTAGTTCAGTGTAGGTAGTTACCACATCTAACAACAAACATTATGATTCTGTGTTATGTGTATACGAGTATAAAAAATATTACATGCCATATAATACTACTTTTACCACTGGTCATACTATATATCTATATATACATATATATATATTTGTGAATTTCTTTGATGAACATAGAAGAATATACCTCGCGTTATGAAATATTTTCAGGTAATAGTTTCTAAATTTTAAATGATTGCTCACAAAATTTATTTTTTATATATCTGTCCCTAAATCCCTGAGTAATCCCAGCAAGACATTCTTTATATTAACTATTATTCTCAATTCGTATTTTTATTTAGATTCTATGCATGTATCTTTAAAATTTAGAAAAATATTTTTATCCTTACTTTTAAAATTTATCTGACATAGGGCCGGTTGTGTGATCAGTAGTAACTTTTTACTATAGTAAAAAAAGTTACTAAAGTAAAAAAATATTTACTCCTCGAAAGCACATCCCGTAGTAAACTCATTTTACTCTGCGATATCAGATACTAAAAACGAGAATCGATAGTTAAATATGGCGGACTTTTCACAGCTGTTCCAAAAGTCATCTGACACATTGATACTTTGAAAGTTGCAGTACACGACAATTAATCATTCAATATCCCGCTATTTTAGTGATGATAGTTCGTCCGATGATGATCTCGTTGTTTAATATACATTATTACACATAATACGAAAAAATCTCAGCACCAAAGTGACATATCGAACGCCTAGACAAAAAAATCCCTTGATAATCCATAAAATAAAGTATATTTCATGATTATTTGTCACACCTATAGACATGTCTATCTATGCTTTGACAATGGTAAATTTGACGTTTGAACACCCCGCAAACGATTTTAACCACGGGCATTACTAAAAAATTACCATAGTAAAAAGTTACTAATGATCATTTAAGGCCTAATCATTTCCTGGGCAGTTGCTGTGTGAGAAGGATAAGGCGCCGTATTAACGTATTAAATTAATTAAAGTATATATATACTTTAAAAATTATCAATATTAACTTTGTGGTTAAAATTCATATTTTTATTTATAATCTTTGTTTTATTAACCACTTAATTGAGCTTAAATACATCTACCGGTTTCGAAAAATACCATTTTCTTATTCAAGATGGCATAACTAACTAAAACATATATTATTGTTTCTTTACCAGAATCTATTTTTAAAACATATCTATTTAAAAAAACAAAAAACAATTATTTAAAAAAAAAAAAATTTTAGTACCTAATTCAAATTGTTAATTAATACAAATTTACTCGAATAATTTTTAGAAAAAAATTTTAGAATGGGACTCGTAGTTAAATTTAGTTGATTGATTATAATTTTTTGATTAGTTTTACAAACTTTATTTATCTCCAACGATTCCAAATTATTTAATTTGTGACCAACACCGTTTATATGCAAAATTAACAATCCCAATTTTTTATCAAAATCATGACCATTTTCTATCAAATGATTAGAAATTCTGAAAACCCATTATTGTTCAAACATCTCAAATGTTCCCTTACTCTTATATTAAAATTTCTACCTGTTTTACAAATATAAAATGCAGCACAATCGTTGCAGCACAATTGGAATCGTTGTAGATAAATAAAGCGTGTAAAACTAATCAAAAAATTATAAACCAACTAAATTTAACTACGAGTCCCATTCTAAAAATTTTTCCTAAAAATTATTCGAGTAAATTTGTATTAAGTAACAATTTGAGTTGGGTACTAAAATTTTTTTTTTTTTAAATATTTGTTTGTTTTTTTAAAATAGGTGTTTTTAAAATAGATTCTGGTAAAGAAACAATAATATATGTTTTAGTTAGTTATGACATCCTGAAGAAGAAAATGGTAGATGTATTTAAACTCAATTAAATGGTTAATAAAACAAAGATTATAAATAAAAATATATACATATTTACACTTTCGCTCTTATATCTCGATTAAACTACTCCTAAATACCAAAAATGTTACTTTACTTTCCTTTAAGACTTAGATCTAGGTGGGTACATGAAATATGATACATGCTTGACGAAAATACACACCCAAACCCCAGGCAGTACAAGGAAGGTGAAACCATCGTTAGAATTGTCTTCCATCGATTGACTCTCAATGCAAAGTCTGGAAAAAAAATTGTATTCATATTGGCCAGATTAGAAAGTTAGACAAGAACATGATCAGAAGAATTCAGTAATAAGATGATTGTTCGTCTCATATATCAATATTCTCCACATGAATGGTTTCAAACAGATTTATTAAACGGTGAATATTTACATTCACTTATATAAAAGTATGCCAAGTAAAATGACTAATAATAATTTTCGCTTTTGATCACTCTTAATTATTTGAACTGATGATATATTACGAATAACTTGTAATCATTTTTAAAAGTGAAATGCCAAATATTTTTAAAAAATAGCCACCAATACAATATTAGAGCGAACGTGTTGGATTTTACTTTCAACGTTCAACTTACACATAAAAGTTTTCGTAATCTATTTTCGTTCGTACATAATTCCGATTTGTATCGATAGTCCTCGAATATCTCTCGATATTGACAATATATTAATTTAAAGTAATAAATCACAAACTCAACCGATAATTTTCGATATCCGGTTACTGATTTGCTTTTCGAAAATGAATCGTGAAATAATCGTGCTATGAATCCGTTACAAATTTATTTGCCCAAGGGTATATACATATGTTCAAAATAAAATATCCACACACGTTAATTAACTAAAAGAATGCACTTTTTAAAAACAAATTTATTATAATATCAGTAGATATTACCAATCAATGATTATGCAAAATTTAATAAAACTCCGTTAGTTTTTTTGTTGTCGAATGTTTCTGCTGACAACTAAAACGACGGGCGGTCCATTGCAAAATAAAGCCTTGTACCCATTTGGCTCCCTTATATCCGGCATGACAATAGGTGAAGCGAATCCACCAAGCAGGTGTCGGTCCAGTTAGCAAGTACCGACCACTCTGGTCATCCGAGGAAGGAATTCGGAAGAACCAGCATCCCGTTGCGAGAAATTTTGGGTCAATCTTACTCTCAAACTGTCAAAAGTTCTTTATGCACGCATTTTTCTCGTGATTATTAAATGATGTTAAATCAAGAAAACAAAATACATTTATTTGAATAATGTAATGAAATTTAATAAATAAATAAGTATCATATTATACCTATGATAATAAATAACTATAATTCTTTACTTTTTGACAATAAATAATAAGTATTATTTTTTTTAAAAGAGGACATATTTTTGTTGTGAAGTTGCAGTTTTAAGTCAATTTTGAAGAGCTTCAGAAATTACTATATATAAACAATAAATTCAAAAAATTTGTCGCAAACGTACTTTGTTGATATAGCGGAATTGGTAACGCATTTCTCCGATAGGAAAAGGTTTCGGTTCGAACTAAAACATAGCGAATAAAACATTTTTTCGATAAGTTCATTTTTTTGTATATTTTTCTGGTTGATTAATTTATTTTGTTTTAATTAGCATTACTCTCACAAATTTCCGCGGTCATTAAAGCAAATCAAAATAAAGGCCATGAATGGATAATCCGAGGTAGATAACTGCATAAATGTATATTTTTAAAATATCTAATATGCAGTTGTATCATATTATTGCTGACACGAGTTTAAAATAATCATCTCTCTTTTATCTGACCTTCATTTTAAATAGCTGTTATAATTTTTAGTATCATATTTTTTTTATAATAAACACGCGTTATATTTTTATTATGGATGAATAACTATAAAAATAATATTTTTTAACCCAATTTAAACTAGTCTGATATGACACTCGAAAATATCAATTATCCAGGAGAAAGGAGCAGAAACTTTAAGAAGAAAACAAAAACGATAAGGACCCCACAAAAAAAACAATATTTCTTTCGTTTTAAAAATACTACACAATGTTCCAACAATATTCCAGAAAAAAACATATTTACATGTTGTAATGTTAAATGCTTAAGCTCTACAGTGACTTTTTTTTAAATGGAGTGATATTTTTAATCGCAAATAATAATTTATGATGATATCTTCCAGTTCAAGCTATAATGCTTGAGTCATCATTTATTACAAAAATACGAGTAACTGAACCTAACCCATAACCCATTTTAGTCATTTTCTTCCTGAAAAAATTTGAAACTCGTATTGTCACAGTTTAAAGCAAAATATTGTAGATAATATACAATAAATGAATTGAACGAGAGCTGATGCATATTAGAAAGGTTGCATCCAACACGAAGATGCTTTGTAAGTCGTGTATAACCTTTTCTCTGATCAGGTCGACGATGACCCAATACCGTTCACACGAAATGAAAGTTGCATAACTGTGTACTAAAGTCTTGTGTTCGGCAATATAGCATAGCAAAGTTGATATACGAATACACGTTGCAAACGGCAATATGCAACATTCATCAAACATCTGGTATAACTTCGATGACCTGCAGAAATATTACTGAAATACAGACTTATTTAAAAAATCAAATATTAAATTTGTAGCTCCAAATTTGAGCATAGTTTATATTTCTAAAACAATTTTATTAGTCCACTCAATATTATTAGTATTATCTCAGTTAACTCAGACGTATAAAATTTTGTTATCTTAATTAACATCCTAATAAAAATTTTAATAAGCTATACAAATACTGTATAAACAGTTTTTAAGGATTTTTTAACAAGTAAATATGTCATTTGCATGGTTCTGATGTTTTAATTAAATGGGTATTGTTTACATTTATACATAACTCAAACTGGTGTCTTATTAATCATATAAAATTAATTGGCCCCTACACGAGCCACAGTTTCGAAGTCACTGACACCAGTCGTCAGTAGTTCCCTGCAAGCCCCGAGGCTGGGCCGGTCACAGCGACCCACTTTTTGGTTTAAACCTCCAGCTCTCGCGTTGGTTATATGGTTCCATCAACCTCTAGAAGGGAAGAACTTAACAACGTCGCTCACATATCACATAAAATAACCAATTTGAAACATCATCTTAACTCGATGTTAGGTTAATTCAGAATTAAGTATGGCTTTGGTGGCGGCCTTGCAAGTAACCTTAAATAACCTTCAAGTGACCTCGTTAAAATACCATCTCTCGGTAGACTGCCGGAGAAACACGTGCATTATATAAATTATGGAGATTTTTTTAATGCAGGCGTAATTGAAAATACCGAATCAAAAGTATTAATGTAATCATGCAAATGAAATATTTGTACTTTCATTTTAAATGCTTAATATTACACAAAAATGATGTGCAGTAAACAAACATTTAAATATGAGGAGTTTAAGATTCTTAATTTTATTTTCATTGAAAGATAATTATGAATATATTAGTAGTGTAGTAGTTAAACCACTTTATCGTATTTCAAAAAATTCACCCTTAAGCGCCTATTATTATTTATTATTTTAAATTAACAGCAAATGTACTTTGAAAACTTAGTGAGGGACTGGTATCCCATAAAAATATTTTATGCTATGGACAAGGTAGTCCTGAGAGGCAATGAAATTTTTAATTACTCAACAGTAAAATAGTTTATTAACAACAAAATTGAAGTTTTAATAAACCTAATAAAACAAAAAAATAAATAAAAAAGTGAAATCTATAACTGATGTGATGTGAAAAAAAATCCCATATCAACAAAAGATCTATTTCATTCGCATACTATAAAATTTTTATATCAAAATGTAGAATTTTTACTATAAGTCCAATTATTTATACATTATCGTTAAAGTTTTAGTTAGTAAATATTATAGTAGGTAAATTCAATATACTTTCTCTTTTGCAACACTTTTAGAAATTTATGACTGATCACTGAAGGAACTAAATTGATATCGTTCGTAAATAGATATTGCATATTTACATGTACTCGTATACATTGGCGCGATGTCCAAAAAAAATCTGACACACGCACGGACTTAAGTCATTGCCCTCTAAGTAACAAACTTATGAGAGATTCAGAATACTAACGGAACAAGTTTATAATTGGAAAGGTTTCCGTCTTAGGTTATTTTACAGTTATAAAGACCATGATTTTAAACCAACAAAAGCATTCGATATATAATACGTTTTAAAACACTTCCTTTCTTGTGTAGTTTGGTCATGCTGACGTATTTATAATAGGAGGTAATGCGAAGTTGGATTCAATACAAAAATTACAATGTTACTAAAGTATATGTTGTTTTTAATGTATAGTATTCTCTGATAGTTGTTTAATGTTTACAGCATATATTTTTAATGAAAACAATTTTTTATTGTGAAGTTGTGTGTTATTTAGTTCTGTGTTATTTTTAATACCAATTAAATTAATCAATTACAAACATGCATTATAAAATTCAACGGTACTTGAGATTCATTGCAATATAAAGTTGATTGCTTTTAAAAATGGAATAATAAATGTATTAATTATAAAAATATAGGTACAGAATATAATTTCTAAATTTTTCGTAAATATAATCGATTGACGAAGTGGAATGGTAACATGTTTGTCCCGATAGGAAAAGGTCCAAGTTCGAATCCCGGTAGCAACCTTATATTTTTTCAATAAATAGATTTTTTCTGTATGTCTTTCTAATTGATTAATTTAGTTTGTATTAAAGATAAATATAAACAAAATAATTCTTAAACTACTCAAAAATGGTTTGATTAATTAAGGACTTTTAAAAAAACTTCTAAATCCTTTGTTAATAACGTTCATTAATAATATTCTAAAAAAGTTTTATTAAGAACTCATTTATAATATTTGTTACAAACTTTACATTGTGGTTTTAATTCATTTTAATATAAATTATTTAAAACTTTGTTTTTAACTGCTTTATGAGTTGAATTTAATACACCAAATGGTTAAGTAAAATATCTTTTCGTTCATCAGGATGTCAAATAAACTGAACATAAATCATTATTTGACATCCCGTTAAAAAAAAGTATTTTCCGAAACGGAATATTGTATTAAATTCAACTCATTAAACAGTTAAAAACAAAGTTTTAAATAATTTATATTAAAAAGAACTCACTATTATATATTATTGAACCTGATGAAATAAACCATATTATGGTCAATAATTTCAAACACAAATTAAATTAATCAGAAAAAATCTATCAGTAGCAACCGAATATTTTTTCGTTAGATAATTTGTTTCCGTATATCCGTCTAATTGATTAATTTTATTTGTATTTAAAATACCAATAGAACATGTTTTGTAATTGCAACTTGAGCACAAAAATTTTTTTTAATTAAAAAATATACATTTCGATTGTTGGCCGATGACGTTTAACTATTAATGGACTGAAACCATTATACGTCTGAATTAATTATAATATGAACCCAGCATGCACTAGATACGCGGACCATAATGGTTCACACCTGGTTGAAATAATTTACCAGGAACTTGACGAGAAAGTTACTTCATCACCGATCAGGACTAGACCGGGTGTCGAGGAATGTGCCGCAGTATTTGGCTGCAAGTTCTGTAGCGTGGTCGCAATGCTTTACAACTACGTGAAACTTTGTTTCAATATCCGTCACCTTTTCCTTTTAATTAATTCTGTCCCTTATTCATTTTGAAATCTACTTTTGTAAATCTACTATTAAAGAGGCTTTCGTTTGACTTGGTGATAGCACTGATGACGTTGGTGTATCTGGATAATTAAAATTTAAAAATTACGCATTGAATGTGTAGAAATTAATGTGAATCAGTATTAATTCATAATTAAGCGATTAGCTTGTTGATTGACCAGTTGGCAGACCATATTTTAGAAATTTCACAATAATTGAGCTGTGTTTAGGTTCGCAAAAAATAATGTTTGCTCAGTTTCCTAAAACATACAATGATTTTTTGTCCAGATTCTAATAAAATAATCGAATAATTCTCGCTCAGCTTTTTATAGAGCAATGATTTTTTTTCATATAAAAACGCATTTTTTCATAAATATTAACTTCTTATAATGGCGCGTTGATTATAAGATTGTTATACAAGATAATGGTGTATGGCAAAGAAGCAAACTTATAGTTTTGGTTGACTTCCATTAAAAAGCATATTATGTTAAGTATGACGATTTGATAATGTTACATATTTGTTAAAAAATCTAACTCATTTCATAACCTTGTTTTCTAGTCAAATACTTCTGAAATTAAAGTATGCTAATGGTATTCATTTCACAGTAAATTTAGCGTGCTATTATTTTACTGTTAAGCAAAAATGTGAACTAGTTTTGAGTAATTGATTAGAAGATTTGTGTGTGAAACACACCTAATATAAATGAAAAATACTAAAAAATAATTAAGTAGTTCAAATTCTGTATCAAATATCTTGAAGATACATTATTGTATACGTATACAGAGAATAATCAAACTATAATTTCTGTTGTTTATTAATTCCGCTTCTCAGATATGAATAATGATGATTATCTTAGTGCAGTAGTGTAACTATTGCCTTGACAGCCTGAGACGCTATTCGGGGACTCTTGCCCAAGAGGGCCCAGAACTGGTGAAAAATTTCGACAATCAAAACAATTACAGTATATGTTTTCAAATCTTAGTAAACGAATTAAGTAAATCAGATTTTTAAATATAAAATAATACTAAATATGAGTAATTAAACATTCAACCAAATTAATCCGTTTTAAGTTATATTAACTTTTTTAAGGTGTGTAAAAATGTTAAATACGAAAATATAAATTAACATATAATATAAAATACTATTTTAATAATTATGTTTAATTTCAAATAATGTGTTGTTGGACGGGTGGGGAGGGGATATTTGACCAGGATCCCGGTAATTTTCCTACGACACTGGTCTCAGTAGTTATCTAAACCATGCTTTATTTGAAAACAGTTCATTTATTACGATCCCCGCAATAAAAGAGTTAGCTATGTTATTATTTTTCAAAAAAATATTATTTATTCAGTTTCTTTTGAACTTCAAAAATAGAATAAACTCATCAAAGTCTAAAAATATACCTGCATGAAATCAAGCGAAACGTTCATTTAAAATAAATTATCATGTAATATCGATTTCGCCAAGGCTATCAGCACGTATTATTCAGGTACTATAATCACGAAACCTTAATACACAATGTTTTTGTATTATAGGGGCATTGGGATTGAGGCACCTTTTAGAACATCGAGTTTTACCTTCATCATAGACAATCGTAGTTATAATAATATTCGCGTTTCGCTCGAATACTTCTTCAAGTGCCTCTTTTTGTCTTCTGCGGAATTGATGTCATTTTTATATGCTTTCGATTTTCATGTAAAAAATATTGAACATGTTCGATGAATGTTTATTTAGAGATCGCCCATTACTTCGCATTTTTAGTGCTTGATCGTGATGGCTAATGTACTCGTGTAAGAAAGAAAAACTTTTTTTGTTTAACTTTAATCTGACGTGTTTCGAATAATAAATGCATACATGCTTGACTTACTTCTTTGGGTGTAAACTTGATAATGAAAACGCAATCAGGGTTTTCATAGAAACTATTTTTCAACGCAGAATATTATGATTTTGTAACATAATAAATTTTATCATATTGGCAATAAATATAAAATTCACAACTTGATGCATTAATATAATAAGGGATTACCGCATTCAAATATAGATTCTATTGAGACCCTGACCGCGCAGCGGTCACCAATGCCCGCCATGCAGCCCAATAACTGCCCGCAGGGCTTAGCAGTAAGCAATCGGTGACACCACGGAAACTACACTAGCTATAAGTATTGCCGCCTTTGAGTTTTAATCACAATAATATTTTTTACTACATATACACACCTACATTCAAACTTAATGTACAAAGTCTCAACCACGTCAGAGGCTTAATTTTTTTATATAATAGAGATGCTTATTAGTGTTCTTACTCTTTTCAAAATAGGCTAAAAACTTGTGCTATAACAATAGGACTAACTTGTTGGTCACCTGGAATGAGGCTCCCCGACCAATGGAGCACTAGGCGAGTACCTTAACCACAAAATTAACATAGAAGCACGTCGAACTTTGAGCGGCCAGACTATTTTTTGTTAGATGATTTAGTCTGAAGCAAAGATACAGAATAATAACGGGTCAATTTCGCAAATATTTATTTCAAAGTACGTAGTCTTAAAGCTTACAATGGTTTTGTAAAAATCTCATACAATTTTTTTTTGTAACCGTATAGAATTTGTACATACCTCTTGAACATTTTTGGCTGTAATTTAGTCCATCATCAGGTATCCATCCGTAAAACATTGTGGATTAGGTCTGTTACACCGTGTATAATAAAATCATACATGAATGCGGAATATATGAAATCATATAATATTTAATACATCCTAAAAAAAATAAACGCACATTTTTTTTTTCAGTAGACATATATGATTCCTCGCCGAGCTTTTGTTATGCACAATAAAGCAGAGCTCTGCGGTCAAAATAATGGTCGTACGAAATGGTTTTTCATGAAAACATTTACTTTGTTTCGCAACAACAGATTGGATATACAATAAAACACGCCTGAATTACACACTTAAAGATGCTGCGGATTCAATATTTTCCCATTGTAGTTAGAACAAAACGTGGATGCGGTTCTGCTACATAGTAGTGAAGCAATTTTACGTATAAA
The DNA here is from genome assembly GCA_031772225.1 of Eubasilissa splendida. Classification (NCBI taxonomy): domain Eukaryota; kingdom Metazoa; phylum Arthropoda; class Insecta; order Trichoptera; family Phryganeidae; genus Eubasilissa; species Eubasilissa splendida. Next base: position 12,475,183 of record CM062855.1, on the reverse strand, counting down.
CAAATGTTTGCAGATTCGTTCAATGAATTCAGACCACATCCGTTGCTCAACTGAAAATACAAACGAATGAAGTAAATCATAAATGCATTGATAAAAAAGATGCAACATGTTCTTATTGCAACACTGAGGTCAAATTTCATACTGTTATCGGCACTACTTACCAGCTCTTCATCTACCAATTTTGATGTAAATTAGTGCTTGAATATTAATTAATATGTATTACTAAAAACTGGACTAGAAAACATATAACTTTTTTTTAAGGAGTGCACATTATTATTGTGAAGTTGCAATTTGTTCAGAACATAGTTCTGAGATATTTTTAATACAAATTAAATGTATTTTTTATTTATTTATTAATCTGATTAAGTACAATGATACAATACAATAAAAAAATATATTGCTACAATTCTCTTGAAAGCAAATGCTCGGTGCAGAGAAATAAATAAATAAAAATTTCGATAAATTGATTTTATCTGTATATCTTTCTGATTGATACATTTAATTTGTATTACTATTTATCACAATAAACCTTATAATTCAAATACATTTTTGTCAGCCTATATTTAACTTTATTAATCGACAATAGATACACTATTTTTCAAATAATTACTTTTTTCCGGTGGGGTAAAATTCTGGTGTCGATAAAATTTTGATTTGCTACAAAATCGGTATCAGCTTAGATATTGAAGATCTTACCCTGTTATACTTTATAAAAATGAATATATTATAATAGAGACGCCTGGTAAGTATGATGGATGAGGTAATGTTTCGGGCCAAACAAGCACCTACAGCTTAAAACAAACTTCCTAACGATGATTATTACGGTTTTCGTTTAGTTCGTGCGGCACCCATTTGTCGAAATTTTTTTAGATTTTCCTAGCTGATTTAAGTAGTCCAGAACAATTGGATGGCTAACGCCTAACTTTTGTGCAAACTTTTGAATTGTTGTGCATGGTTTTGATTTAACTAACGCCTTCAGTTGGTCGTTATCAACCGAAAAAGGACGCCCACGACCTTCTTCATCTTCAAGACTTTCTTCTCCTGCATGAAATTTTTGGAACCACCATTAATTACATCGTACGTTTTTCAATAGTACCTACACTAAAAAAACATCATTTAGTTTAAGGATAGTTTTTTGAGTATTAGTTAAAAGATTCAAAAACTTTACACTAAATTTACTCAACAAAAAAAAACACTTGGATCGTGTTCTGTCGCCACTTAATCAGTTATAGTTCAACGTGTGGAACGATATCAAATACATTTCACAGATTTAAGCACCAACCTGTGTTAGGTATTTTAATTATAGAATTAAACATTTATATTTACACTCGCAGAAGTGAAAGGATCGTATTAACTGCATAATACATATGAATATAACCTTTAATATTCTACTACTTCACATACACAATATGATGTCACCGCATATTCTGAATTTTGAAACATAACTTGAATACCATATATTATATTATTACGTTAATGTCCAAAATAACATCTGACCTTTTGATCCTACGCAGCCAGGTGCTAATTTTAAATCACTATTTGCATTGTTCTTTCAATAAATGCATAGATGAAAAACTTTTTAATATATTTCAAAACCAAGAAAAAGATAAATAAATAATACACTCGAAATGATCTCACCATCAGGGTATTTAGCAATTATTGACAGCATGCTTAGCAACGCCAAACGCTCACCAATTATCAAGTCTCACGACCTCTCAATCTGGTTTTCCTGATCTTTCCAAGCCTTCCTCAAACGTCCTTCCTAACATTTTCAAAATTTGCGCCATCGAACTTTTTTACCGTTCCCTTCTCACTTGTTCTTACCTCAAATTCACTTACCATACCTTCTTAATACTATCAATACTATAGTTATGCCTTTTCATTTGATCTTTATATTTTTTTTACTACTTTTTGTTTGCTATTTCTATGCTTACTAAAGATGAAGCCAAATTTTGTGATATTTAATAAACGTGTATTCATTATAAATAAATACATTTTAATTGACGCGTTGTACCTAAACGGCATATGTAGAAAAACCTTAAGAAAATCATAATTCTACATAGTTGTTAAAATAAATTACCAGAATGATGACAATGTAAAAATGAAATAATGAAACGATGACATTGTAAAAATAAATTAACGGAATAAGTATGGAAAAGATTTATTGTAAAGCCAGTATTAAATGTGTGTTAGTGGCAAAAGAGGCTATTTAATAGTTACATTTCTTGAATCAGGTTCTGTAAAACTCTCGATACGGCAACTTCTATAACCCATGCCGTTTACTTGACTTATATGTCACTAATATTCAGCAATTAAAAAATATATTTTTAACATTTCCAACATTTATTTCAAGATTGTTTTATTATTAATTTAATTAAATCTAATATTAGTTTTTGTTTAACTTAATAATTATTTCACTAATTTATTAATATTATATATATAATATAATTCACAAAAAAAAAACATTAATATCCTTTCAGACAATTTAACAAATATATATAATCAACATGTACAATATCTCAACTAAGTATTTATAAAAAAACCTAGTGAAATATTTTAAATGAAAACAAAACATGACATCATTTTATTTTTAATTAATCAAAAAATAAATATTTAAAAGATTTCAAACTTCAATGATAAATTTAGCTAAACAGTACAATCAAACTTGAAGATTAATGATAATATTTTATTTGAAAACGAATAGTAAAATATTACAAAATGATTGCGGACAATAGATGAAAGATGATTTGATCAATTAAAAGTTTCCAGCTCGGATGTTGAACTCGAGTAAAATAATATCTCATTATAAATAGTTATATATCTCGTTATAACCTCATCGCCTAACCCTTCAAATGTCACAATATTAAACTGCCTCCAATTGGAAGACCGATCTTCAACCTACGTGTCCACAGGCAATTTTTTACCGCTCAACCTTTGTACGTTTAAACATATATTTTCTCCTAAATTAATCACAGTTTAGTTTCATCTGTTCTCTGTCGACCGACGATGGGAATGACGCGCATTTCTTTGTAAAAAAAACAAACAATGTAAAAAAAATAAGGCTGAATGTAGATTTACTTCTAAAATTATTTTAATGAGCATACTTGATTTTTCTTAAATGAAAATTCTTTATCTGCATTGTATTTGATTTACTGGTAAAATTGCTTTTATATACAATACACCATGCTCTTCAATACCTTTTTAATTGTTTTCCTAAAACCGATTCAACATAGTCGTGGGAAAAATTTAATATCAGCGCAGTCTTACCAATTGGCTTGTTTTAAGTGCTAACGCGAAGGCATATAACATCCACTATTTTATCTTCTATCCTTGTGTTTGTTCACTTCTTTGCATCGAGAACCTTTTTTTCTGACTTGACTGAATATTATTAGTTAAATTATTTACATGAATAATCTAACAAAAATGGCCGGGTAAGTAGTAAAACTTTACGTTGAAAAATATTGGTTTTATAACAAGTTTGGTTAATTTTTGTTTGGTTTTATATTACAAATAATGGTTTTTATTAAACCCTGTTAATTTTTTTAACAAATAAATGATCTATGCAATGGTATAAGTTATGTATTTGTATATATATATATTGTGTTCTGATTTATTATAACCACACAAAGTTCCTATACGTTTTCTTAGAAAAATTGTATCAATTTTGCGAGATATAAACTAAATAAACGCATCGGAAATAAATAATAATTTCATTTTTCATTTCTAAGAGTTTACCGAGATAATTAAAAAATAGTAACGTATGTCATCACGCGTTTAGCCAATAATCGGAGGCCTGGAAAATCAGTGGACATAAAATGTCCCACGTGCCAAGCCCTACATCGACTTCATTGATTATCGGTATTATTTTTATTCGATAATTATAAAATTTTATTAATTTATAATAATTTGGTATTAAAACTTAAAATGAAATTTTACATTCAATTATTACACAGAGTAGTAAGTCGCATTAAATATTATGATGAAAGTTTATATTTTGTTACAAACATTGATTTTGCAAATTAAGTAAGATTTACAGGTAGGTACTCTTACAAAGCAAAGTTCAGAGCGTGGCTGGGAATTTCAATTGTGACGTATTCTTAGCACTCATCTATTCAGTTGAATTCAGCTGGCAAGCCGCGGTATGCGGTCAGTGCTTCGTGTTCGGAATGCCATTACGGAGTGTGGACTTGCATGTGAAAAAAAGCACTTCGAATTATCCCACATGTCATTGCTACGCTTACCCTTAACATTACAGATATAGAATATAATAATAAAAAATTCACATAATTAATTTATAAAATTATTATGATATATATACGTACAAGTTATTCGCAAAAAGGTGAAATTTATTTAACTTATTTTACGTAAATTAGAAAATAAAATAAAAGATGAGGAACTCTTTTCTTAAAATGAAAGATTATCCCAAAAATATGCAGTAAATTCGAAAAATATGGAGAGAAAGAGCTCATACATTTTAGTAGTAGTTTTGTCGACATTTTTTACAACCTCATATTTTTTCTGAATACAAAATTTTGAAAATCGAGTCATCGAATTAAGATAAATTAGTAAAATACGAGGTATTATTTTTGCTGTCCAATAAATTTGTTAATCATCTTTTAGCAATAAGTCATCTAACTTTCTCAATTGAATGATTTAGCTGTGATACGCCTCTCGCCATTTTTTACTTTCCTATGTTTGAAAATGTTAAACTTTATCCAATTACATTACAAATTCAGTGAAATTGTTGTTTTTTAAGGAGAACACATTTTTGTTGTAAAGTTGCATATTCAGAACATAGTTCGGTGGTATTTCTTCCCCGGATAGAAAAAATCCAAGTTCGAATTCCGGTAACAACTAAATATATTTTCGATAGATATATTTTTTCTGTATATCTTTCTAGTTGATTCATTTAATTTTATTAGATTGTTGTTGTTGATTGATCAGCTTCCCGAAGAGACAGTCTTAAGAAGATACTAATCAATGGGATGTCGAGGGGTGCCGAGTGAATGAGACGGTCACCAAGAAGACCGGCACCTCACTGTGCGTAGCACTCAACATGGTCTAGAACTGCGAGAAGTAGAGGCAAATAATCAATGTAGTTCCATTGAACTACAACCCTCAGTTATGAGGTGAACCAACTAGGAAGAAGAATGTACTCTTTGGTTTTTTTTTACGAAAACCATCTGTACTCATTTAATCTAGTGATAGGCTGTTAAATAAAGACCCGTGTCCACGGATGAAATTTCTCTCGGAGATTTGTCTCCAATTCGCATAAATTCCGTGTCCATGAAAGGAGACAATTTCAAAGATTTAGTTGAGATATAAATCAATACCTTGTATACGTGATAAGATTTTGTTCTTGAGATCTCAGAAATCAACTTGATATTGTTAGAAAGAGACAAAAACTCAAACCATTGTACACGGTGTACGTTCTGATTTGATACGTCCACATATACGTCACCTAAAACTAAGACAGCTCCCTACAACTATCTATTCTGAAAGTGGAATATAAGCACAGACTAGTAAATTAATAGACATGTTACGAAGTGCACACATAGAAGAAGGGTTTGGAACATTATCTGCGGGTCAAGGGGCATTCAACACACATTTATCCAACGAAACATAGATCCGATAGATTATGACACATTTATGCAACGGTAAAAGTCTTCGAAAATTATTTTTTTGTGTAAACAAGAACGTATTTTTTACATTAATGCATATTACATTATCAGCGTTTATATTTTCGTTCCAATCGAGTCATATTAATAAAAAAAGTCGCAGAGGTCTTTGATTGCGTGAGTGGTACCAAAGTGATCATGTGGAAGCCACTAAAATGAAAATTTTGGAACAAGAAATTTTTGTTAGTTCATTTACTTATTTAGTGGTCTGTGAATATATATATAAGTCATTAAACAATAATATTAATAATAAGGCATTAAATCACAAACATTTGTTGCGTTTCAGTGGTACTGGAGAGATTCTAAATTACCCAAATGATGAACACAACAATGACATTTGACGTTTAACGTACGAGCATGAAAAAAGATGCGGGACGGCGAATTATCTGAGACACGGTGAATACAAAAGTCCGGAGTTGTCTCCATAGCATCTCATGGGAGCAAAATCAGTATCTCAGAGATTGTTTAATGTCGAAAATTTCCTAAAAATCTCTTCCGTAGACACGGGCCAATAAGTGACGGAGCAGAGTTCAGCATGAAACAATGTATGTTTGCGCGCGGTTTAGAATGACACCTATTATACATATATATAGACCTTTACTGACTCCCAGAGATCATAGTCTCGTTGAGAGATCACCTTTAGGGTAACTTAAACATTATTTCCGCATAAAAAAGATTACTTTTTGGCACGCTAAATTTCTTATTTGTAATTTGTTTATTTGTGACTACAATTAACTAAAGATTAGAAACTGTCTTCATCACAAAATTTGATACCGATGCCGCGTTCACTGACCCCACACCGCCAAGTGCGTCTTGTCAATCTCTCGAATCAATGCATCATCTTGCCGAGCGCAGGTAAGCATCACCTGCAGCTGGGAACCTCTCGGCCTCCAGCCGGCAACAACAGAGAAATTCGCTTTCTATCGGTCACACGATGAAACCGGACAATAGACAAGACCGGTTGAGCACACCCTTATTGGCGAGAACTTCTCCAATAGGCTGGCGGCGCTGGTTGCTAAAATGGCCGTGATATTTTCCAGACCAACCGCTTTTTTGCCACCGTTGTGAACGTATTTAATTATTTGCATGACGGGTTATGTACGGTATGTAATACATATTTGTTTTGACGCGAGACTGATGGACGATCTTAATCAACTTTCCACTTGTGAAAACGGCTCGTGTCCCTTCTAAGTAGGACACTTTTATCGTGAATATTTCATGGTCGATCGTGAATTTAATAAAAACATTACATGAATAAGTTCTTGATATATCGCAATAATCCGTTTGTAATTTCCAACTCTCGTACTTTAAAAGTATTAAACCTTCAGTAATATTTAGCTCTTGTATTATATTTTAAAAATAATAAACTTAATTAGGTGGCCAATGAACGACTCAATGACATATCCAGCCCTAAAACCACACCATACTATAACTCGAGGTAGACGCAATGAATGTAATTAAATTATCATACACTCGAGAATTTTCATTTCGCCAAACGCGACAATTTTGCTCGTTTATATATCTGCTGAGTTAAAAATGTGTTTTGTCGCTGATTGTGACATATTAGATTCTTGGATTTTAGAAAATAGATTCACTCCTAGCAATAACAAACTCTATGAACTTATGAATAACCTATGAAGACCTAGTGATTAGGTTGCGAAATGTGGTGTTTTTTTATAACATGATTATAACTAAAAATAACAGAATTTTTATAATTCACAGCAGATCGCAAATTTTCATAAAAAGTTAGCTAAATTAATATACTCCTATTGTTTTGATACTCTGCATAATAAATTTCAATCAAATTTAGGTTAGGCAGTTTGAAAATGGCATCTAATTCAAATCTCCAAATACAAAATGAGACATTACAATATAAAGCTTATTTATATAAAATAGTAAATATAATTTGTTTACTATGCTTTGAGAACCTTTCGCAATGAATATATATATATATGTAAGTTGTATATGTGTACATTACGGGTGTGGTGGTTTTCATGTCTGGTAAATTTTAAATGAAGTTCATTATTATGTTCAACGCATTAAAACTTTGTATCGTATTTGCATATTTTGTTTTCATATTAAAGTTAGTTACATATTTATCTTGATGATATTGTACTTCTCAATTAGATTTTTTTTTTTTAAATGAACGTTTTAATAAGTAATAAAACTGAAAGTATCGAAAAATATATAGAAATAATGTATGCGCAAATGTACTGTTAATTCTAAAATATTTCCTCATTTATTTATATAGAATAGATATAAAAGAGAATGGTCAATTTAAAAAAAAAAAAAATTGCTAAAACATACACAAAATTACTTCCTTTCAATATAATTACCGACTTTTGGCAGCGTGCAAAATAATTCTAAATGGCTGCTAACTTCACAAAGAACACTGACCTTTGAAATACATGAAAGAGAGTGACCCTTGAAATGGAAAACACGAAAGGTCATGGAGAGATATTTTCCCAGCGTGCGGTGCGGCGGTAGATTGAAGCTAATGATGAAGCGTGGAACAAATTTTTATTACCATTTTGTGTGCGTGAAAAATTTCTGAACAAGGGTATTCATTGTGGTATATAATTTATTAATTCATTTAGTCCTGTGTTGGTCTTAAGTTGATATTAATAAGTTAATATTTAATTTATACATACGTAGTCATAAAAAATCAATAATGATATATCAATAGATGATGAGATATACATTTTTAATAAATGCGTATACGGATACGTGTCACATCAATATTTTCAAAGTAAGCTTAACGATTGTGCTATAAAAACAGAACTAGCTCTCTGGGTCTCCTTGCTGGCTTGAAACCCTACTACTGGCGAATGTGTTAATCACTTACCATCAAGCACGCCAGTTTTACCTCCATCTTTAAACCTTTAGGAAAGGCTTAAATATGTTAACTCCTTAACGAGAGAAATAGTGCTGAGCTATACTAGTGGACAATTTTGATACGGTCAGTCAGGTATTTGGTAATATTTCCGACCAGCCCCGGCCTTTTGCTAATTCAGCTATTTAAGTTATTATTTAAGCATACTTTTTTCCATTTATATAATAGTAAGGTACATTTTTTTATGATAACTATTATAAAATATACATTTATTATTATTATAAAATATTATATTTTAATACATTAAGTTACAATAAGTGCCAGTAATAAAATATCTCAGACTGTATCATGTTAAAATTTGGTACCTTTTAAGCTTTGCTATTATGATTAATTAATAACTAAAGTTTATAAAAATAATAATTAAAATAAATATTAGTGTACCAACTAGGTTAAAAGATTTTTAGAGTAGCAACACCATCTACTATATCAATTCAAGTACTGGGGCAGATTGTTTCAAAGTAGAATTGCATAACACGTTGATTGTGGTGAAGTGTTTATTGCTTGTTCTTTTTATCGCGTTTCTCGGTACGTAGAACATATCGGATATTCTCTTTATCAAGTAATTAATCATCAAACATTCGAAAGATGGAGAAAGATAAGATTTTCACACAATTAACTTTTTCATTGTGTTACAGTTGTATGTTTTCCTTGGAATTCAAAAATTAGTTCCATCATCATCAGCAGCAGCTCTTCAATCCAGGAAGAGTCTTGGCTGCCTGTGCGATTATCGCCACTGATATCTTTACAAAACTCTTCCAAATCATCATCCTTGGATCACTGAACGTAACCTTATTCGTGAGTTTTTGATATTTCATGCGAAGCATATGAAGCATAGCCAATTTTAATTGATTTTACCACCACTAGTATTTTCATGCATGCCGTAGAGTTCTGGGTTCGTCTTCGGACACTATTATCACTTATGGCACCATAAATTCTTAAAAGAATTTTCCATTCAAAGAAGTCTAGAACTTTTCATTGTCCATTCTGAATTTTTCGATGTAAACATGAATGCAAGTCTAACGAGTATTTACATAAGGTAGACTATTATTGAGTAGACATCACTTTTATTAATTTAACTAACTAACTAACTTACCATACACCGTTTTACCGCAGGGGTAAGTACAAAGAATAGAATGCCACACTCTTCTGTCTTGGCACACCACTCTTCCCTCGTCCACTTTTATATATCTTCTCGTGAACGCTCTTAAATATTAATATAAAGAATCTAAATTGTGAAAGAAAATAAAAACATTGAGTAACGCTGCATTTTTTTAAAAGGAAGTCAGTTTACTATTGTTTAATTTCATCAATTAAGCAATGTGGACCATTATACAATTTTCTCATTCTCATAGAGGAATTGTAATGATAATGTATCTATCCTGGTACTCAAAATTGATTTTTTTCATTTTTCTTTTTCAGAATTTCTTCTTTCTACAAAATATATTAATGTTTAGGGGTTTAGGGATCCACAGGATTACACCTCGTTTATAATATAGAAAATAAGTTGCATACGCCTATTACATAGGGTTAATAAAAATAACTATCGATATTCAATTGACTACATAAATTACATTCAGAGAGGATTTGTACCAGGCGGGTAGGCATTTGACGTATAATTTCAGACTTTTCTAGAGTGATAATTTCATTAACTTTTCATTCCACATTATCTGGGATTTTTATGAAGTAAAATAACTTTATAATTTAATTAGCCCGAGAAAGCTTTATAAAACGTGATAAAAGTGCATCATTTCTTTAATAGTCTTTATAGTCCACGATGATTTCAGCAGAGAAGCATTTAATATATTTTTAGATAAAGATCTTTTTCCAATAACTGAGAAAACCTTCCACAGCGATACATATGTAGATCATCAGTTCGATGTATGGAGAGTGTTGTCCGGAATTTTAAGGATCATCTTACCTGAAAACTAAATAAGCCACACAGAAATATTTAACAAAGTGAATTGCAAGTGTCAAATATAATCAATTATTAGTCTAATAAAATTATTGTAAAATGTCACACTATGAAAGCAACATATTTACTTTGTTATCCGAATGTATTAATTATTAATATATTAATGATTATTGAAATCATCAGTCTGTATATTTTTTTAAATTGAATATTGTTGTTTTAATTTTAAGATATGACCGTTAGATGAGTACTCATTTGTCACACAAAACAATACATATTGGTCCTTTCTGTCTTATTTTTCATAGAGGTAGTTAAAGTATTAATTTTTCAAGTTTAAGTATTAATTGTGGGCCAGGAACAAATATTTTTTTATTTTGTTAACTTTGCGTTTGATCCTACTAGCTAGGTAAATTATTCCTTTGTCAATTGTGTTTCTTATTTTACACATCTTCGATTCTCAGCTGATCGTTTGCTTTCTATACAAAGACGTGCTTTAGTTTGATTATATTATTTTGGTTGCATCGTTTAAATGAGATTTGAATATTGCTTATACATATTTAAGTTGTACTGTTTTTAATTTCTAAAAAAGTACGATCATTTAACTGATATGGCTGTCAGACGAGGAAAGCGAATCGGCAACTACCGGATGGGAAAAAAATATGAAATTATTCAGTCAAGTCAAGCCGATCTTATAGTCGTGGGGAAAGAAAGAAAAATTATTTAAAGAGAAGAAAAAAATATTATTTTATGTACATTTTTTAATATTTTATAATTTTAGTTCTCTGTAATATAGATCCAATTAAATGATATACATATTTATAATGACAAAAAATATATTTTTAAACCAGGTACGTGAAGAATTATTTGAAGTAAAAAAAGAACGCTTGTAAAATAAATGTTTTCTAGATGGTACACGTTTTCGAAGCCGTAGCTTCATACCCCCGGGCTATTCGTACAATGATTGACTATTTAGATACTTCCAAGGTAAGTATGTACATCGTTTTTTGCATCATGCTGACCTTTTTCTCACAGCTTTGCTTCGTAAAAAAATATTCTTTAATACCTTTACTGAGAATAAATCCTGACAGATTTATCTCAATCGAAGGGAGATTTTATGATTAATATATTATTATTTGTGTAATCTATTATAGTTATTAGATTGAAAATAAATATACCTATAAATAATATATCAGTGTAATGAACCATTTATTTATGGAAATCACATGTGGATTGTGATTTTTTACTCGCAGTAGGTACATTATAATCTTTCATATAATATTTTTAGTGAACTTTGTTCTTGATTAATATTGTAACTGTGGTTTGCAATTAAACTTAGTTATAATTATTCTACAGATACAGAAAAAATCCTACGGCAGTGATGTGCTTCCTTCTGATATAAATAATTGATTTCTCACCCGTTGGTATCTCCAAGAATTTCATTTTATATTCACTTTAAACACTTGTCTCTTGTTGTCAAAACAATAAATTTATACAATTATTATAACACCGATGTAACAGTGATTAAAATAATTGTCTGTTAATATTATCACCGAAAAAAATTGTATATTAAATACCACAAGTAGTCTAATAATTAGCACAACCTATATATGTCAACTTGTTTTTCCAACTGAATAGGAACATATGATTTTGTATCGAATTATAAAGATTTCACACCCGGTCGAACTGATCGAAAATCACTAAGCGGCACTACAGGATATCTTGCAGCATCAGTGTACCAGCGAAATGGCACCGGGATTATGTAAACGAGCGGGCAGCCTGGAAACCCGAGCGCCAGTCTTACCGAGCGCATTCGCCACTATACTAAAATCACCTTCAGAAACCGGCCACCTTTTGCCTCGTCGAGAAGAACACACCTGCCTAGAAAGTTAAGAATCACGCCCGAGTAAAAAAATCGAACCGTTCATTCCCAACTTGAACCATCAATTCTTTAACACTTCTCGCTTTTTATTTGGTCCTGTTATTTTCGTTTGCTGCTTGAGAGTGTAGATCAGCGCGGCTCAAGTGAAGGACGGTCAGTGAAGTAAGAGGTGGCGGCTCCGGTTAAAAAGGTATTTTTTAGTCATGTTTTATTATTTTCATTCTTCAGAGAAAATATCATGAAATGAACCTCAAATGGTATAATTCAATAACGTATCGACGCAATGTTAAAGAAAACCATAGTCTTCTTATAAAAGTAATCGTATTTTATTACAAAAATCATATAATAATGAATAATAAAAAATAAAAATAATGTAAGATAAAGCAGTAAAATACTCATTCGAAATAATTTTGAATGCTTTTATTTTACCCTGGTACCAGAGTCACCGTTTATTATAAGATTGTTGATTACTTTGATCAGTTTATTATTATAATAATATATAAAACAGATAATCTAAATGGCTAGACATTCTAACATTTCTACGTTATTTCTTAATTATTTCTTATGTACAAAATATTGCAGATGAAATAGATCATGGCTTGTAATAGAAGCATCTTTATATATATTTTGAAATTATTTCAGTTGGATTGGCAATAATGGTTATGAATGTGCCTACTAAAGGTAGCGAGATCGATTCGCGCTCTTGTTTATTGATTTTCAACTTTTTTTTTAAATATAATTCTTTTAATGTTTATTTTTATTCCACAACAATTACTTACAATAGCTTTACTACTTTTAAGGTAATTTAATCTTTCAACCGTTTTAGTATGAATTAATATAATTAAATTAACGATAAATAGTAAATACATCCGACGCCTACACTTGCATGTCTAATAATTTTCTACCATAATCCACTAACATTAATCACTCTGGGTATAATTGTCACCACAAATTGATAATTACATTTCTTCGTTAGATGACTTAAAAATAATATCTTCTACAATATTAGCAAAATTACTTTGTGGCCTCATTTTATATAAATAATTAAACAAAATACTTAGTTTAAACCACTAATTATTGATTATTCTATATATTTCAATATCTATGGTATCTTCTTCAGGAAACAATGTGTACTGAAATTAAAAATACAAGCATTGATAAAAACAAAACTATAATAAGAATATAATAGAAATAAAAATAATTGATAATAGCATGCTAAATATTATAAATATCCAAATTCTCTTTGCAAATAGTCACCTTTTAAATTTGTTTTCATATTAGTTCTTACTTATTCACCACTATATAGTTTTGTTTTTATCTATGCTTGTATTTTTAATTTCAGTATACATTTTTTCCTGAAAAAGATACCATAGGTATGGAAACATGTTGAATAATCCATTAATAGTGGTTTAAACAAATTATTTTGTCTAATTATTTATAAAAAGTAATATTTCAAATTAAATCAAAAAAGTTTCTACAAGTATTTTTGAACTATTTAATAAGAACGATTGATTTAAAAGACATGTAGACTACAGTTTGAGGAAAAATCCTCTATCAACTTGAATTTAATGCAGGGCTGACAACATAATAACAAGACACATTGTATGAAAACTATTTGTGCGCAGAATTCGAGTGGAGGGGAAGTTAATTTTCAATCAGTTTCCCAATATCTTGAAGTAATATATTATACATCACATATTCCTGGCATACTCATTATTGCATTGTCCTTTAGGAAATTGGTTCTTTGGAATTAGAATTTTGAAAAGGAAATGAAGTTTTATAATGATTATTTTAAAATACCAACCGACAAAATGAAAATGTATTATATATACATATTTATTTAATATTTAATGCAAAAATAGTGTGGTTAGTCATTTTATTTATGAGAATGTATATAAGTTTTAATTTAACAAGGGACTTGCTGATCGGGCATCGCGCGAGCCCCCCGAACTTCCTCTAGCACATCCTCGGTTTTATGTATCAAAATCATAAATTCATTGCACAGCGAGATCAATTACCGCCTTGAAACTTTTACACGTTTACAATTTGTCGAATAATGACGACATGACAAAATTTTGACCAAACACAATCGACTTGCTGAGCTGTTGATTTTTGAATGTGTGCAATACGTGTGATGATGAGTTAAGGTTTATTTTTCTCTTTGAAAAAAATATAATTTAAAACTGTATCATGAATCAGCACATTTGACATAAAAAACAAGTCTGTTTTAAATTATATTTATCAAAGAGCATCTACCATGTTAAGGCTTGAACAATATAAGATTTTTTGAGACTATTCTTCTCAGATCAAGTACCAGAGTTCAACCTTGCAATAATGTTATTGTTCTTTCATAAAATATGATACACATTTCGTAGTATAAATCTCCGGTGGCCGCCTCCTTCCTCAAACGCCCATAGCAGAGAGAAGTGTCGGAGGCCAATGCATGTAGTACATCCATAGAACATTCATCAAATGTATGCCGTATCAAATATCAACAAGTAATATTTATTTTTAAAACTCTTGTGATACATGACCTTCACAGTCAATATCTCTATTGTGATATTTCACAGTTGTGTCCGTTCGCCCGTGTTATGAAGATTCATATATTATATTCATTTCGTTTCAAGATAATAAAATTTTGCTTTAACAAAGGGGTTTTTAAATTCTATATTATATATATATATATATATATTTGAAAATCGTTTACTATTGAATATTCTGCTTATAAAGAAGTAATTTAATAACACAAATAATTTAGAAAAAATTCCTATGAATCTCGGTGAAATAATTTTTGCTTTTAAAAAATTGTATATTATTTCTGCATTTAACGTTTATTAAAAAGAAAAACAATTAACAATACATTATCTAATATCAACGAAAAAAAAACTGTAGTTTAAATGTACACAAACATATTCAACAAAATAATAAAATAAAATAAAAATTCAATTGAAATTCAATATTGAATTTTCAACTAAGTACTTTAAACACACTAATGTCTCGATTGCTTCCATTCCTCATTGTTGCCAAGATAATTAACGAAATACCCAACATGAATAATAATCTGAAATATGGAGTCAGATTATTATCATCATCATAAACATACCTCCCATCAGTCTGTTTTCATAGGACAAGTGATTTAATGTTGTTTGACAATGATGAAATATTGATACAATAAGATTTATTAGCTAGGTTTATTATTTTTAAATATCCAATGCTTTATATTGCGAAAAGAATAAACTCACAAGCGAAGAGCGGTAAAGGACCCTTTCGATTAGTTGACGGTAGGTACTTGAGGGCCGGTTTCTCCATGTACCTTGAAGTCAGTGAAGTACTCGAGAAAATTATGCTTAAAAACTTCCAATTTAGCACTTAACTAAATAAGATTTTTGAATAAATAAATCAACAAAGCAAAACACATTTAAACATCTTAAACTCGGAGTCGAGTAAGGTTGTAAAATAATGTCCTTAATTATCACACGATACTGCGTTATAAATAAATACTATAAAATACACACTCTCTTCTAATTATATTTATTATTTTGATTTAAAAAAAAGATAACTCTACATATTAACTAAATTAAGAAGTCAAGTGTGAAAAGTATATTTGGGAACATTTAAATATTTTAAAATAAATTACAGATTTTAAATAATTTGTCGATAAATGTAACAATAAATTTAATTTAAATCAAATATAATTTATAATTTATATAAAAGAGTAAAGTTAAGCACACTAGTTCATCAGTTGCAAAAAAAATCATTTATATTGTTGAATATAAGTGATTCGTAAATTCCAGAAACGAAAATGCCATGCTCATTCAAAGATATCGCGCGCTGTCAATTTTGTTTTACAAATGTCACAATTTGTATGGGCTTCCCACGGAAAATATATATTCGCAAGCACTAATTGAAAGATAGTGAATGGAAAACTTTCAATGGCGGGGGACACGTTAGCTTCTTAAAATGACTCACGAAGCTTTGCCCTGTACAAGAGCTCGCCCGCCGCGCGCCGGTCCGCCGATGCGCGAGGCTGTGGGAAGGCTGCCGCGCCCGGCGCACCTCACCCCCACCTTTCACTCCACGCGCCGCAAAGCCTTAAGGAAATGGCAATTATAGAATGGTTCCATGTCTCGAAGTAATGCCGTACAGAAGTCCGCAAGGGGACATCAACGCATCCTGTTTTTATTTAATGATATTTACGGTGACCGATGTTTTTTATTAAATAAATTCAGAAAGGATGAAGATCTACGCTTTTATGTGTAGTGTTAGTAATGCAATTGAAGTTACTGTGGATTATCCAGTGTATAAATGTATTCATTTAGATGACCTTGGTGTTAAAGATAAATTATTTGCTATACATACGTTTTCACCGCATCTTCCGAAACATTGCACGCCACTGTGAGGACAACAATTTACACTACGAGGATGACAATGTACACCATAAAAATGACAATTTATACCATGGGGACGACAATTTACACTACGAAGATGATAATTTACATCACAAGGATAACAATTTACACCACGAGGATTACAATTTATATCATGGGGATGACAAAAAAGACTTAACATTAAGACATACCCAAGATCAAGTTTAATGGAGATGATTGATGCAACATTCACAAGAGCAGGATGTTACAAACGTCAGTAATGAACTACCCAAGAAGATGATTTAATAAATTTGGGGATATTTGTAGCAAAAGTTTTAGATTTTGATTTGTTTATATGATTTTTACTGTCACTTTATCTATCCTTGTGGATATCCAGTGAAATCATATGTAAAATAAAAATTTGGCAACACGTTGTTTATTATACATCTAAAGTGAAATAAAATATATTTATAAAATATGGGAACTCATCTTTTGAAATTATCATCCATGACAATTAATAAAATGATTCGTCTGCATTAATGGTGAAATATTTAATAATACATAAATTTACAATACGTACTTTTCGCCAGCGGCTATTATCAAAAAGCATGTATTTTAGTATGAATTGCAGTCACGACAAAGCAGTATTTCCGCTCACATTCGCAGATTAAATTACCCATTCTGTTGTTAAAACAGATATTTAGTAGATAATGACGTTCTTGAAATTAAATTAACAAATCATTCTTTTTTTTAAATGTTTTGCAATATGGATAACGGAATAACTTTCACAAGATAGTTCAGCGGCGATCCTTTTGTAAACGTGTGCGGCAATGTAGGCAACATGGTAGTTTAAGAATTTCTTATAAAAACTATATTTCAATTCATCCTTTTTTTTGTTATAAATAAAATTTCAATGTCATTCTGAGTCAGGCGTGAGCAAATAGATACATTAATAGGTAAAGTATCAATTATAAAAACAAGTAAGGCAGGTAATAGTGTCAAAAAAGTTTGATTCTGCACATAATATATAATAATAACCAAACAAATATCGATAAACAATGGTGTCATAATACTTTTTAAATTAGCAAAATTAACTTTGTGGTTAAAATTCATTATTTTTATTTGTTAACTTTGTTTTATTAACCACTTATTGAATATAAATACATCTAAAGACAAAGATGCAAAATTTAACAAATCTGGTGTCTATAAACTTAGTTGTAAGGATTGTGCTGCATTTTATATTGGTAAAACAGGTAAAATTTTTAATATAAGAGTAAAAGAGCATTTGAGATGTTTGAACAATAGTGTGTTTTCAGAATTTTCTAATCATTTGATGATTTTGATAAAAAATTGGTCATGGTTTTAATAAAAAATTGCGATTGTCAATTTTGCATGTAAACGATGTTGGTCATAAATTAAATAATTTGGAATTGTTGGAGTTAAATAAAGCGTATAAAACTAATCAAAAAATTATAAACAACCAATTAAATTTAACTACCGAGTCCAATTCAAAATTTTTTTCCTAAAAATTATTCGAGTAAATTTGTATTAGGTACTAAGTTTATTTTTTAAAAATATATTCTGGTAAAGAAACAACATATTTTGATTAGGATTGACATCCTGAAGAAGAAAATATTATTTTTCGAAACCGGTAGATGTATTTAAACTCAATAAGTGGTTAATAAAACAAAATTAATAAATAAAAATAATGCTGTCATAAATTTGAAAATTTGAACAATCTAATGCTGCTATACCTATTGTGTGTTGGTATTTATTTAAACTCTTTCATTTTTTTGCGTAAATCTTGTCTATCTTAGGATGCGTTTTAAACACTCGTATTATTGATATTTAAACAATCGTATCGTAATAATATTATTATAAACGTTAGATAATGACATAATGAAATAATAGCACTGAATGATACAACAATTTGAAAAGTAATAAAAAATATAAATCATTTTACTATACATACAAATAGAGTCTAATATAATGATATATTTTCCACTTCAACATCCATACCATTTTTAAAAGTGTATAAAACCTATGTAACACGCTGGTTTTCCGAAACTAGGATTGAAACCAGAACCGTTATTGAACAAGACGCGCGTCTTACAAATTAATGACAATCATTTCTATGCAGTACCAATCCTGGATGTTTGCGTAAATAATACTATTTGATTTGAAATACGAGAAAAATTAAGACAATGAATGTTACAAAATATGTATATATATATTAGCAGGAAAAAACGTCGATCCGAAAATAATTACCGATATAAAATAATAACATTTAAAGTCAAATAAGCATACCTTTAGACCACCTCGTTACTCCTTCCCAAGATAATATGGATGATTAATATAGCTGCTTTATAACCTGAAGGTAGTGCTTTGGACAGGCCACTGTGTTGTTGGTTTTCCGGGACACAGTACGCAAAATGATGACAATGATGACTGTCAAGAAGAAGTACGAATATGTTATAAATGTATCTCTCCTCTAAGTCTACCCATCTGGTAACGCACGTGATTGTACGTTTTGTTTTATAACCTACAAAAAGTGTCTTATAACATAAATATTTAGCACTCTCTTCTCTATACCTAGCACACGTATTTGTACTTTATGTGTTATAACCTAGAAGAAAAAGAAGTATGTTGTAACCTAAATGTGTACCACTCTCTCCTCTAAGCCTAGCCGTCTGAAAACGCACGTAATTGTATACATTATATGTTTGATCGAATGTACCAGATTATTTTAATCTATCATCAGTCTCCTCAGTATAAACCGAGGTAAGTATGGTATTGTTTACAAGCCATTCGTGGATGTTTGAAAGTGACAACATGAACGTAGGAAACCTTAACCAGACGTGATTATATATGACTGGTGGTAAAGAACTCTCAAGAAACGAGAGAAATCACGTTCATTATTTACTTTTATCGAATTATCTCTATTTATGGAGGGAGAGAATACTGTATCTGCCCTACCACCGCCAACACTATTGTCTATTGAAGCAACGCGGAAAATAAACCATTGTAAACTATTGACAATGTTTGTGTTCCAAAGTAATAGGAAGAAAGATTAAATCAATTAAACAATGGTTTGTTTGTCAAGAACCTATTATCTTATTGCCAACGCGCCTAATGTACGTCTTCTGTAAATGAATGACCAAATAATATTTTAATGAACTAATACAAGTTCATATTTAGGTAAAATATTGTTTCTTTTTTTTAGATAAAATGCAAAATTATCAGTTGTTATGTAGCAGTTAGTCTTTTACTGACAAACATCTATTTAACATTTAAAATTATGTTGTAATCTAAGAACATTTACATAAATAAGCGAAAATATGAAATAATGAAGATGAAAAATGTCAATAAAGTTTGATTTTCTGAGTTGGGTAATAAATGGACAGATCTATTAAGCAAGTTGTAGAGTTTTCGCCAATATCACATTATCCATGTATATAACGCATTGAATCCCATCGAGTTAAAATAATATATACAGTATAAAGAATAATTGTAAAACCAAAATTTTTAGTAAGTTAATATTAATGACGCATTTTCATGGCAAATACCGTAAAAGTTAAAAAATGTAATTTTCTCGGCTTAGAACTGTTAATAATTGATAATTGAGATTCTGTGAAAGATAAAGTAGATTTACTTATTCTCACATTGGATGCTATATGTTTAATGTGTCAACTATTAAATTATTTTTTTTATAAACTGTCACCATTTAAAAAAAAAAATCTAAAATTGTATAACTACATACTTTCGTCGAATAATTCATTAAACATAAATCGTCATAAAAGTCGAAGGAAAATTTTATTTTTAGAAGATAATTTTTGGATGTACTTAATAAAGTGTAAAATATTTGTTGATCAACGACTCCAGTTCAATCTTTGAAATAACAAATGTTAGTACTATTTATTCATTTCGATTTTCAAGAAAAATTCATTAAAATAACAATTCTCAAATATATACATTAATTTCAAATATACTAATTGTTGCGTTTAAATATGAAATTTATATTTTGATATAAAACAATAATAAATATTACATGCAAAAATCATGAATAAACCCGGAAACATTTCTGAGCACTGCTTTTTTTGGTAACCTTTGAGGTTTTTGTACAACACACTATCACCTTTTAATTTCATTTGTTTTTTAAAAAATTAAAACCTATATTTAAATTAATAAATATCCTATATAATCACGAGCTTATTTTGTAAAATAAATGCATTAAATGCTGTACACCGCTTGTACAAGTATTTCGACATTTGCATGATATTTCTATTTCATTGATAAGGGAACGAAATATGTATTAAATCTGCTAATCTTGAAGATATTTGCTAAAATTACAACTATTTACTCAGAAATTAAGACAGATAAAAAGCATTAAATAACAAACATTTATTCCGTTTGCTTGCGACATTAGGCTGACGTTTGACGTTGGAGCACGAAACGACGAATCTCTGAGACTTGGCGTATACACTTCAGACTACGAAAGAACTGTCTTCAAATAATCTCATAGGAGCATATATCTGTGTCAGAGATCTCATAAAAATGTCACCCGTGGACATGCGCTGTTACACTCCATCTGACTGCTGGCTATATCAGTGACCAGCGACAACGGTCGACCTCCGCCGCAGCACAAAGGCTCGCACGACATGGAAGCCCGTGACAGTGACATTATTCAATAGGCGAACCCTGACCCATCGACACGAATTCCCACGTGCTTTTGCCAATTAATAAACAATTCGTCATACATTCTACGAAGAAAGTAAAATTCTCGCAGCGTATAAATGAATAAATTACTCGACTCGCCAACACGGAGGCGGCTTTACTGTGCAGAATGTAATTGATATTGTTTCTACATCATTGTGATCGGCGTAACCTAGACCGTCATGATATATAAGATTATACCGCATTGAAACATCACTCTCATTATTTTTAATTTGGAGAAATTAAATTCACATTACGTGAATCATCTTATTTTAAATTTTAATTCAAATCGTGCATAAAATGGATTTGACAAAGTTGAGAATGATATCAAAAGGAGGGGACTGCGGGAAACAAGATTAATAGTGCTCTGAATGCAAATATCGCTAATAAAAATTTGTCACATGAAGCAAGACTAGCGGTACATAATGGAGTACAGGTGCCAACACTTAATGTATGGAAATGAAGCCTGAAATTTGCAAATAAATAACGAATATAAACTGAATGCGGTGGAAATGCAGACACTCAGGCGCGAAAAACGTATATACGATAGAGTAAAGATGAACAGATTAACAAAAAATATAGGTTTGTGTGTAGCACAGTCGATAGAGTTAAAAAAAATTCGTTGAAATGGTTTGATCATGTGGAACGTAGATATGAAAGAAAAGAACATTGTAAAGAAAATATATAAGTCGAGTGTTAAAGGTAACAATAGTAGAGGACCTCATGGCATTATCAGATAAACCAGATATTAAAGAACGGTCGTGTTAAAAACTTCAAAAACTAGGATAAGAAAATGTATGAAAGTGAACCGGGCAAGAAAACGGTGGAGTTCTACCATCTCTGCTTATTCTCGCGTAAAACGGCGTATTGATAAATTATAAATCAGAAATATTGGTATCCGGAAACTTTTCTAGGCTGATGACGACGATATATAATTTTTGTTTATGTAAGGTATTTTAAATACTAATTAAATGTGTAAATTAGAAAGATATACATATAAAATCAATTCTATCGAAAAATATTGTTATTGCGCTACCGAGATTCGAACCTGGATCTTTTTCCAAACTAGGGAAGGTTCATTATCCAACTATGCTATAGCGACAGTACTTTTGACGACAAATTTTCAAATCTAAAGTCATCTACTTTGTTTTTACGGAATCTAAAATACCTTTTAGTAAACCGATAAGTATATTTTTTAATACATTTAATTAATATTTAAAACATCACAGCCCTATGTTCTGAATAATTACAACTTCACAATAAAAATGTGTTTTTCTTAATAATATGTAAGGTATGTTTTAATGCAATATATAAAATAAAATACTGCTCTCTTCACTTTTAGGGAACACGGCTGTATTGTACATATAGATGGTTACTCGTACATAAATATATTTTTTTATAGAAAGCAATCATTTTGTGGTTTGACATATTCGATTAAATTAAATAAAGTACAATGTATGGTACAAATTTTATTTAACATAAATATATGTTTTCAAATTGGATAAATTCTGTACCTAACCTACAGTTACTTTCGTATTTCTCTATGAACAATTGACTGCCTCTAAATATGAATATTATTATTCATAAAGTCACGGCTAGATATCAAAATTAATTTCCAAAAATATTAAGCACTCTCATAAAATTTTTTAGATTTCATCCCATATAACTTTAATTCGTGAATTAATTGAAGTCACGATACCACACATTTAATGATATGTTTATTTATTTTTATATGTAATTATGCATGTATCTACAAGAAGATAAATTGCCTCAATCTTCACACGTTTGAATGACCGTCGAAGAAAGTTTAATTCCTGAGGCGAAATAGTTCGTACGTTTTACCAACGTAAAGAGAGTTTCGACTCACGAGTGTCTATATTTTTTAATGACTAAGCAATTTACGACAACTTTGATACGTCGTAATAACAATGAATTTCAAGTCTCACTCACGCATCTTGGTATATGCCAGAAATACTCACGAGAGGCCCTGACTATTGGCTATAAGGTATACTAATTTAATACAATTTTTAATTCAGGTGATGTGCATTATGAAAATAATCGCACCGCGTATGCGAAATTTAAAAATGCTTTCATACAAACGTCTTCAACCCGCGCATGTTACAGGTATGTCGCAGTTTCATCAATTATTTTCGGTTTATTCAGTTTCTAAAATCACGTTCGTACCAATGTTTAAAAAATTATCATTGAAGTAAATGGAAATAATTTCAAGCCAAATAAAATTAATTAAAAAGGTATATTACTTGATTTAAATACATATGTGAAAATACAGCACTTGTTTTTTGATTCTACACGTTTAATTTACTTAAGACGCATTTCGCCTTGTAAGGTCATTATCAATCTAATAATTTAACTCAACAACTTGTATTTATATCTATAGTGGAGGATAGCTATACAATTTTATTTACATGAGACACAAAGAAACGACATATTCATTAGAATTCTGAGGATTTCCATAATTTTTTTAATGCTTCTAATTATTCTAAGTAAGCATAACCATTCTGTTTCAACACGAACAGTATTTTAATGTCATAGATAATATATAGAATGTATTGGACAGCCGTATAATTTTACATCAGAATACAATACGGCAAGAGAGACATTTTTGGTATTCTGGAATTAATATAGATAATGTTTGCGTGATTCTAGATAAAAATTATGCTCAGTGAGAATGATATTTTTAAATTAATGCAGTAATGTCTAATTGATGATCTATTTCATCATTCTTGGTAGATCTATAACAGAAAAAGGTTTCGGCACAATCAATCCCATGCAAATAAAACTAAAACTATAGATATAGATACAAGTTGTTGAATTAAATTTTTAGATTAATTATATCCTTACAAGGCGAAACGTATTTCAAGTAAATTATACGAATAGAATAAAAACAAGTGTTTTGTTTTCATTTATGTAGTTATAAAGTTTCACAAACTTACCTCGGAAACAGTAAAAATTGTTTAAATATATAACTAAGTGAACCATTATAATGTAATGATTATCAGACAGATATATTTAATGCGAGCGAAATGAATTATAACGGAGTATCTTTGCCTACCCCCATTGCCATACATAATTATGATATGAACATATTATATATATATATGCCCATATGTAACATAACATATATATACATATTTACGCATGAGATCGGAAGAAAGGGGTCAATGTCTTTCACTTGCATTGTTTGCGGTGTGTCCTGGGTGTGTCGTGGAGAGACAACGCGGAAGTCCTACCCCACACCCAGATGTCATCAGTGGTAAAAGTGTCATCGTTTTAAAAGAAAGATTGTCCTATGGCTCGAGCATTGTATCCGAACATGAAAGACGGCCAGATACCGAAAGATATTATGTTTTGCAATATGTGCGATACCATGAGGTCTCACGGTAGTCAGCTACGTTTTAAGGATGTCTGTAAAAGAGACACGAAGATATTCCACATTGATGTAGTGAGAAGATTCTGCTGGAAACAGATGAAAGTGAGCAAAGAAACCCCCGATAAAAAAAAAACATGCAAAGCAAGAATTTCCAATTCATCGAGCTATCGACTGTGTAGGTCTGGTATTAGATTTTACAGCATCCAAAATAAGTGTTGCCCTCCTCAGGTACTTTCCTAAACTTGGCTTCTGCATCTTCATTGTCTTGTATAGACCAACCACGAAGGCCAACAAATATGTTAATACAATTTTAAATACAAAATATTATTTGATAATATTTCGGTTACCGTATATGTAATTTTAAGCAAAAAAAGAATTTTGTTAATCCGTAACCATAACATAGTCATGTATAAATATACCATCGTACAACAACAAATGGATAGACAAAACGCGATATATGTTTTTATACATAATTGTTACTAACGCTCGTTATGTTTTAAGGTTTCTGACAATACTCTCTTATATGCGTGATTTCTTACGAAGTCAATATTTTCCTACTATCCACACTTGCCTATATCTCTAACTATCCTACCGACAGTTGTGTATTCCATTCGAATCATCTTAGTATGTGCTCCATTGTTGAGAGAATGCATTTCCTTAGCAGTACCTTATCCAAAACGCAACCCTAATAAATTGTAATATATCAATACCTCCCTTTACTGAAGCTCATCACCGCCGGCGAAGAGCTTTTAGACTTCCGGGTGGTAACAGTCTACACTCGTGACGTCACAGCGCAGGTGCTGCGGCAGGATGCGGAAGTGACCCCAGATGCTGCACTAACGACGTCTGAATGATCTTTGTTTGATTTCTTACCCGACTCATACTCCGTTAATTAACTTACAATGTCTTATTCAAGGGTCGCATCCTGGGAACGTCCAGTATTATCAATTAATAACTATTAGGTCGAATTATCTTCGATTTATGCAATAAATATATCTTTCATCCTTAATAGAAATATAAATAATATTCACAATATAATTAATATGATTGACTTAAAGACATAAAAAATTAATTTGTATATTATAAACGTATATAATTATTTTAAATTTCCCAAATATGAAAAATGTAAATGTATCGTGCTGAAAGAGATGAAGAAATAGGATTAAATTGTATTGTCTTTATAAATATGTATGAACATATATATAAATAAAATTAGTCATAAATAACATTAACAACCGTTTGATAACCGTTATTTTATCAAACATTTATTTTGCTGTCATAAAATAACAAAATTATATGAATCTATTATGTATTCACCACTAATATGTATGACCTTCTCCCATCCTACTGGCAGCTTATCAATTTCATCCTCATCAAATTTGGTGAGTTTGGACTGGAAGGAATTTTCGACAGCCTGATTAACTTGCTTTTCAGTATTGAAGGTTTTTCCATTCAAAAAGTTCTGTAAGGAATAGAAAATATGGTAATCTATCGGGACAAGGTCTGAGAAGTAAGGAGGATGTGGTAAAACAGGTCATCTAATCTCAAGAATTTTTTCTTGAGTCACTCTTGCTGTATGTGGTATCATATTGTTGTGTAAAAGAATGATGTTTTTGCGATTGACGAGTGCCGAATGCTTTCCGTGAAGTTTTTCTTGAACACTTTGTATGTATACGCAGTAATCGTGAAAATTAGAATTCATCATCTCGTGATGGAGTATACCTCAACGATCCCACCATACACACAATAAAATGTTATTTCCATGAATGTTTGCTTTCGGATCTAGTAGGGTGCCCGATCGGCTATTAGTTCTTCCCTGTATACACTGCATTCTTTTCAGCTATCGCCGTAGCACTATTGTCTTGTTTAAAATCCCGAAACATCACATGACGAATATGCACTTTTTGACTCTCCATTATGATTTGACTTTAATGTGACGCGCACCACAAAAAACAGTTGTCAAAAGACTAACAGAACCTTTATCTATTTTGTGAAAGTAAAAATATATTTGTCTCGTTGACTCATAGTGGGTAAATACAAACATTAGGTTCTATCTGCCTGCACCGGAAGTTATTTATGACTCGATATGTTAATTTACAATTAATATTAAATATTTTAAACCGTATCATTATTATTCGACATAACTAATTGACTAACTTACAATCACGCCGCTTCCCTGGAAAGAGAGGCAGAATGGATTAACATTTCATTTCATAAACAAATAATACTGATATAATAATAAAAAACTAATAATACTAAAAAATGCTTCGTATCAACCAGAGATCCTAATAATCAACGACAAATTAAACTTTTAAAAACATTTCATTATTTTGATTTGACATATTAACGGTTTTGATAGTGCGTGTACACTGATGGAACGTCCATCTCTCGTCTCGGAGATGCAACTTCAATATACATCAAATGGTAGCTCGCTCCACACTGCACACTATGTACGCACCCTGGGGAGATCGAAAGACCTCATTTACATTATTCAAATCACTCAGCTTTGAGCAAACGATAAGTAAACATTGCGTCACGAAACAGCATACGCGATATTGCGAAGTCTGTCCGCAGTCACCAGATCAGAGGCAAGCGCAGTCAGTACTCGGTCAACAGTCAGCGATGTATCAATCAGTAGTCCATACCCGACACCAGCCCGGTTGGCGACCGGTTGAGAGAGCCAACCTGTTATTGACGACTTCTACCAAAAGCGTAGCTGCAGGTCGATAGAAAACAAAGCGATTTCACAAATGCGCTTGAGATGTGGGCACAAAGGGATCGGTATACGTAGGTACTCACTAATTTATATACTGGACGATATTCTGTTATCCTTAAAAAAATTGTGGAAGGACGTTTGATAAATCAGAAAAAAATCATTTTGATATCAATTGCAGTTTCTTGACAAGTTCCGGCTGTCGGCTGTAAAATATAATATAAAAATTGGTGACGTATTATAATATAATTACAAGCATAAACCCGATGTTTCATAGTTCAAAATATAAATAATTATCAATATGGTGGTCTACCACAGTACAACCTAACTTGACAAAAGAACAGTTAATCAGACATATATGTCATGTATCGTTCCAGCGCTAACACAGCACATGTATACTGTGCCGAGTACCGAGCCAGCCGATGCCGCCTAGTGATAGATGATGACAATACAATAAAGTGGTTTGTGTCTTAGCTACAAAGTAAAAGTCTACACCTCCGTAATGATGATGACTAATAATTGTTTATAATATTAATTAAATTAATATTTCATTAAATAATTTTGAAACAATAATCGTTTATCCTAAATCTACGTTTACAAAAATTCGCATACATTCTCATTCGCTATTGATCTTGCTGTGTCTATACTTATCATTTAATTATTTAAATACTAAATAGATCTTAGAGAATAAATCAACCATGTCAACTAATTGTACTAGTATAATATATCTCATTATATAGAAATACCTTATAAATATACGTTCTAGAATAGAATTATAACATATTTTATGAAGCTGATTAAATATTGTATGATATAAGACGACGACGAACGTGAATTAATTAAATGTTATACTGTAATAAGACAAAATAACTACACGCAAGAAGCTCGTATAATAGTAAAATGCTTTCAAAAAATTTACAGAAATTAAATTAAGAATTTATCCTTACCCCCTTACACAAGAAACTAAACGAGAAAATTTTCAACTTTGCATGTGAATGTCCTATTAAAAGATATTCGCAAATGAGTAACAGCTGGTTGAGACCGAAGCAAAGTTTTCTTGAATAGTCCAGCATGCATAAATGTTAATAACATGTTGTAAACATAGGAAAATACGGTATTCAGATATTTGCCTTCGAGTATTACCAGCCCTTCACAGCGGGCGAGTTAAGGAACGTTTTCAAAACAAAACGAGCAAATTAATCGCGAAACAAGTTTAGGGGCGTCTTTATTTTTTATGTACATTATATTTAATGATATTTATCTACTAATAAGCGAGACGAACATTATCATTAAACAACTGATAATGTGATCATTGCACTTTGCTTACTGTTATACCGGAGGAACACTGTCTACTATAATACAGTAAATTACTAATGTAGCAGGCAGGGTACCCAAGTATATGTCTTAATTTCTTACTGATATGTTGTATTTACTTTGCCAAATTTTATATGCATACCCTGGGTACATTTGTCTGATATTTGAAATATTACGCAACACTCATAGTTATTAACTAGGTAAAAATGTATACTTAATGAATATTAATTTGGAAGAGTAATACGTCAGACCGTTAGACATTATTTATCAATGTAAGTACATAATGCATGTATAAAGTGAACCTAATAAATGTATTATTATTATTATTAAAAAACACTGGATGCTTTTGTTTTGTATAATCACGTATTTTACAATGAGACCGAATTTATTTATTTTTATATTATATACCCGGTACCCACTCCATAAATAGATAATTACTTTATATTTTGAATTGTTGCTCACAAAACAATATTTTAAAATATCAAAAATTTTACATCTCAAGTGGACGTCTTTTTATCACTTTATTTTCATAGTACAGGCGTTTAGCTTAGTCGTGGCATGTATTCCGTGTACGCATCTCTATTTTAATTTTTTTTAAATATTTATGTAACTAATGTACAAATCAATTTTAAACTACACAAATAAGTCTGTCAACATGAATCACGTTTGACGTAGAATTGCAATTTGCTACGAAATTTATATTTACTTTTATTTATGCATTTAATTATTTTGTATAGAAAAAATCTTATAAAGATAACCAATATCTCATATAACAATGTTTTCATGAATGCCAAAACTTTTCTGGTATTCGGTATATACAATAAGGATTTATCATAGTTTTCTTTATAGTAACGCTACAAATATATATATATAAGATTCACTAACTTGTGAGAATTGGTGAACGTTATATATATAAAGGGATCACTTAAACCAACCGAAGACAGGTCGTAAGCTCTGTAATTACACCATACTTTCAAATATTTTCCATTAAATATAATAAAAAATCGCTTTATCTCTATAAGATATGTGATATTTGTTTAATTAGTATATATAAATATACACATATCTTATAGAGACAAGGCGGTTTTTTATTATATTTAATGGAAAATATTTGAAAGTATGGTGTAATTACAGAGCTTACGACCTGTCTTCGGTTGGCTTAAGTGATCACTTTATATATATAACGTTCACCAATTCTCACAAGTTAGTGAATCTTTAAACAATAGTTAAATGACGTATACAACTATCTTACATCGACCTTTACAAACATATTAAATAATTAATTATATATAATAAGTAGATGGCCAGCGGCGCACACTCCATTTATTTAAATAAGCTGTACTTAAGTATAATTTATGGAAAATAAATAGAAATTAAATATTTATCTCACAATATTCCCACCGTAAATACTATCGTATTATTTACAATTTAATCTCTCATAATTATTTTACAGATAAATATTTCAAATCGATCTATTTCTGAAAAAATAATTATGAACAGGTTATTTAAATATATCACACTGACAGCACGTGCCTCATTGACGCACACAATACTAGAAAAATTTTATGTTTTACATTATTTTAAGATATTCGATTGTTTGGTCATGTAGTTATTTATTCTAACCTAACCTAACAAAACGGCATCAAAGTTACAGAAAAATAATTGTTGTAATACGAGAGATGCATATACTATATATTATGTATAATATATAGTATATAGGTGCTCGATTTATCATCAGCTTACCAAAGTTAAGTCGATCGACTGATGTGTCAAAAATAAGTGCTGCGGTATTTAGCCTTTCGGATGGTATCATATTATAATCGACCGAATCCCATAAAACAGCACACATAAAAGTAAAGAGGCTGCAGGCTTGAACATTTTAAGGCTTCTTAAAACTGAAGGGGTTGATTAAAAAATACGATATTTATATTTTTTAAATAATATGCAATAACTCACCTAATATTATTTATTTTATGCGTGTAACAAAAATAACATTTTCTCCCGACACGATTATTTATAAAAAAAAAAAATTAAATGAACTGCACTCGATCTATTTATTTCAAACAAACCTTACGTTAATATTTTTTAACATAGAATATGTTTATTCAGCGAGTGCTCCAATAAAATTTTAAAAAAAGAAAAAGAAACAGCACTTTAAAACTTTAAGTTTCGTAACTTTATATTCTTTAACTTTACTTTGTATTATATTTATTTATTTGACGATACCGGTATCGATATAAGGCACATTAAAAATCAAATTGATTTTAGAGGCGCCGAGTCCCGCTAATATTTACTTTACAATTAATCTGATAATAATAATTATTTTCTATTCTGAAAACAACAGTAGTGCTAGTAGATGATATTGATATCCAAACAATCAATATTAGACCTTTTATATTTGAATATGTCAAGTTCTTATCATTATAGTGTCAAAACTGTTTCAAACACTATTTAACTTTGAGTACATCACAATTATGTTAAGAAAAACCAATATTCTTAACTAACTATTATGTGTTTTCGTGTCGTTTTCTTGTGCATGTGAAATATGTCAGGATTTGTCACCATTTTTTTTTTCATATCCAATACCATTATAACTTGTATCTGTTTTATTTGAAATTATCGATTATATGATATGATATGATGTGATGTAATGTGATGTGATATCTTTCTTGTTTAATTAAAAGTGATAGAATGTCTAACCTAAAACAGTGGCCAAGCCCTTGCAACACTCGAAATACTACCATAAGTCTATAAAGGGCGGCATTTAAGAAAACATCTCGCAGGATAATCCAATGGCAAGTTTTGTTATAGATTTAACGCAATAATAATAGTGAACAATCAACGGATCACGAAGGCACTTGCCGAGTAAACCGCAATTCCACTATTCAGGTCCTCTGTATCAGAACCGCAAAACAAAGGTAAATATCACGCAATATCCTTGCAAACTTTTAACACGCATTGATAATCTTATCCAGCAAATTATCAATCTCTTAACGAAAACAAAAAGATTCCAAACGAAACTAACCGGATTTAATTAATTTTTTCATCCTAATTATTTATGTCCGCTCGTGATATCTTTTACACATTTTATTATCTGATCTCATAGCAGTTAATCAAACTTGAATCACCCATATTTTCCTCCGTTGAGCATAATATTAACTGCATCGGCTGTTTGAGGGTCCATGTCACATATCCGGTCCGTTCATCTCCTTTTAACATCTCAAGTTCTCGTTTAAATATTTGTACCTCCAGTCGAAGAACAGTTAACTTCATGTATTATTCATTCATTCTATAAAGCGATGTCTTCCGAAGACTCGGTTTGTTTTTCTTGCTTACATTTTATCGTTTGATCGGATCGTGTATTTATGGTAAGTAATTATAAATTATTTTGATTTGTTTGCGAGAGTAAAGTGACAGCTTAAAAATACATCTTGTTGACGCATATTTTTTTAAGAAGCATACCTTGTCCATAAACTTTTTTTGTTTATGGACAAGGTTTATGTTTTGGACGATATCTTCATAAACAATATAAACATACATCAAAAATATTAAAGTTACGTTTTAAAGTTACCAAAAAATCAATAAGACAGATAAAATCTTGTATTATTCTTTATGTGATCTTAAATAGGTAGTTTACTATACAAAAATGGCCTTCCCTTACTATTATTCGTATTTATAATCTGTAGAACTCTTAAATGATCAAAGGAAAAAAAAACGTTAAATACAATTATGATTAAAATAATAAATTTATTTCAGCACGAAGCATGTCAAATATATTAACTAAATATAAATATAAATAGAAGTATACATCCACAAAGGGTGCAAAATATTATATGTATGTATTAACTGTACTTCTTCTTCTTCTTTCAAATAGGCAATCCACCCTTCAAGAGTGATTTGTGCCATTAAACAAGTTTAAACATTATTTCATAGAAAGCAGTACAACAATATTATAGAATAGGGAATATTGCGTTACAAATTAATACCATTGACATTCAAGAAATTTGCTATTATATAACTTAAATGTGGCGAGTTGAGGGAAAGAATATGACACAAGTTAACCGGGAGTTGAAAATTACCATTGACAAGATTATTGTAAAAAAACCTGTGATTCGCAATGGACAGGCAAAAAAGACATGGTCAAGGGTTTCCTCTTCGGCACCACATTCACACATTGGGGAGTCTATTATGTTCATTCTGAACAAATTTGAGGCCACCTGGCAATACCCAATTCTCATTCTAAAGATATTTGCTACTGTTCTTTTTGAGACTTTCCTATTAGAGAACCAAGGGGAGCGGGGAATATATTTTGGATTATTTTAAGACGATTACCCTTGTGATTGTTTGGATCCATCCATTGTGCAGACCAGATAGAATTCGTATGTTTTTTTACAATATTAAGTCTGTCATACATCGGGATATGGAATTTATGGGAAAGAACTCCGGAAAGAGTAGCCTTCTTGGCCAGTTTATCAGCACATTCATTTCCCTGAATTCCCTTATGTGCAGGGATCCAAACGAATGACACCCGTTTATTGTTGCTGTATATGTTAACTGTACATAAGTTATTCTTACATTATTCTTCAAATATATTATGTTGGCCGCGACCAACATTTTATTAAAACTTAAGTAAGTTCATTTGAGATATATTTTATGTGTGTAATATAATTATATTTTAATAAATTTACTTAAAACATGATTAAAGAGTATTTGTTCCACGCTTGCGGCAGCAAAGGTCCAACAAGACAATTGCAAAACGCAAAATACAAATAAGACCAATTCCGCCAGTTCTGGCAAAGATACGTCAGTATCGAAACCGGTTGACGTAAAAACAACACAGTTGTTTAAACAAAGTTAAAAATAAATACAATTTTAAGATCAATTCCACCTACCTCGTCAGTGATATCTCCATAGTGCTGCCTTTCCTCTGTCTCCTTCCGCTCATCTGTGACCTGGTGTTCCAGCACCCTCCTTTCTTTTATTTCGCGCACCTTTCCGTCAGGATTCACCACAGCCACCCACTTGGGGGCCCCGGGGGCGACTAGGTCCCCAGCCGCCTCGGGGGCAACGCCCTCGATGGGGGCGTGCGCGGTGCCGTCCACGAAGTCGGCATCGGAACCCGGTGGATCATCAAGTTTACGGTGCTGAAAATTTATATTTCTCAGTGTTCGTATATTTTCTGAACAACCTATTATTGTTAAAAAATATATTTTTCATAAAATTTCAATAAAGCTTGTGAACTTTTCAAATATCGAATGTATAAATTTAAATAATAATAATAAACTGTTCTTAGATATCATTTTTTTACGTTCGTCACCAATGTTCCTTCTAAGTTTGGATCACGGTGTGCGCATAAAAAATATTTTGTGTAATAATTAAGAACCAAATACGTTGGGGGAGAAAATAAGAAAAACATTACCATACCAGTATAAAGCAACTAAGATGTATTAAGGCACACAAACAAGTCAAGTAAACTACTTAGGACACATTCTTCGCGATGATAAATATGATATTTTACAACTATTATGAAGGAGAATATAAAAGGCAACAAAGGCGTAGGTAGAAATAAATTATCTTGGTTGTATAACCCCAGAAATTGGTTCAGTGTCCGAAATATTGGGAATCTTATAGAGGATACGTCAATATACAGCAACGGTTGAAAGAATCCAGAGAAAATTTTAAAGATTCATTATCAGTGAGACGTATGGTGACCGACCTTTTATTTCTATATAGGATCATCAATGGTATAATAGACTGCCCTCAGATTGTTGGTCTGCTCGACTTTCACGCACCATTGAAGTCATCGAGACAGAATTTTTTCCCGGCCGCATAATGTCAAAAAATGATGATATCGACTGGCCTCCGTGATCACCTGATTTGACAGCTCCCGACTATTTTCTGTGAGGGTACTTGAAAGGAAAGGTCTACGCCAAAAAGTCAAGAATAATTCCGATGCTACAGAACAATATTCGAAGTAAAATTGCTGAAGTAACACGCGTTAAAAAAGCACGCATTTGTGCCACTGCCAGAGGCGGCCACTTGGCCGATGTCATATTCCATACATAATTCAAATAAACCAAATACTTTATTAATAAAAATCAAATTAATAAATTATGTTTCATTTTCTAGAACATAATATTTAATCTATAGAAGTAAAAATTAATATATTCGCCGTAGGGCTAAAATAGATGATATAAATCTGTCAAATAACTTATTAAAGTGTAATGGACTACACACCCTGATGAAAGAAATGACAGCCGATGTTTCACAAATCAATCGGATACATTACTGCTCCACGATTATCCGGCTAGACAATTGCCTCGTTTAAGGGTTCAATAATCGTAATAATATTTTTAAAACTACATGTTCACAATTTCACAAATAATATACAATGAAAAATAATTATCAAAAATTCTGTGGGACAAGTAAAATATTAAAATATAAATAAAATTATATGATACCTCCGTGTGCTCATGCTCGTGCGTTTCAGTATCTTCGTTAGTGGTGGTGGAGACCAGAGGTCCTGAGTCCTGCAGGACCTTTCCATCTTCCAACAGAACCTGCCGTTGGACCCGCGTGGCTATCTGCCGTCTCGTTGTCAGCTCCTTGGTCTTCTTCGTCACCCATTCTTCTGCAAATGGAAAACAAACTAGAGTTCAAGCTCTGAAAATTGATACTCCATAATCAGTAGTTATTACAGGATTTCAAGATCACCATGCTATACTATTACACATATGCATAGCAAATAATTTAATACGTAACATATCCGCAAATTACACGCATAAAGTTTTTTTGAGTTCATTTTAAAAACAAACGCTGGAACGTTTTTAGAGAATCTGTTATTGAGAGTCATCATTTCACTTTTTTGAAAATACATGATCATTGGAAATAAATGCACAACTTACTTATTACTTTTGCGTGATTTTATGAAAGTAATTAACTAAATGATAACGAAAATAAAAATCGATTCGTTATTGTAATTAAATTCATCAAAGTCATGATGTATTATCATGACATTGATGTCTTTATTATCATGGCCATTCAAATAAAAGCAATTAACTAATTTCCACTAATACTAACTACAACTTTCCTCCCAGATTTACGCTCATATTTTCTCTGATTCCATTTAGTGTCTTGGTAAAGATTTGGACTTTTGAGTATTGTGACGTTGATTCCAATGTTTAGTAATGGTTTGTGAGTCCAACGGAGTGTGATATTATTAACTTTTTAAGATTATTTTTGGCTAACGCATTACTTTCTTTATAAGAAGGTATTCGTTGTGTTCACAACAAATTATCACTATTTAAAAACATCCATTCATACACATGTCAGCGGTACGGTCTGGTGGTCAGACCCGCGCGTGCGGAACAGAAGACAGAGATAACTCACGTCGAGAACGAGAAAGAATCGACAGTGCTGCCATCACTTTTCAAGTGAGAAACTAATGCTTCAGCGTCAAAAAATAACGGCAATTAAACGGATCGGTGGGTCCGGGAAATATCGGCGGAAACTCCCGCGCTTTGTTACCGACAGATAACTGGTTTGTCTGAAAGTGAAATTTATTTCACTAGTCATTGTTTTGTTTTGGATTAATTAGCAACAATCTTTCTTCGTAATTTATATACCTGCTCTGATACTCAGTGCGGATACGCTAGATCTTGATAGATATTTATTCGGTCTTTAGAAGAAAGGAAAGTTTGTCTAATTGTTTTATAACTCTCCGTAGCAAAGTAATCCTTTGTGTTCTTAGGTTTTCTGCGTATAGTTTTTTTGGGCTAATCTGCCGTGTATATCTGACCTATGTTTCGGATCACATTGCAGGGTCCATCATCAGGGCTGATGTGATGTATGACTGTTAGTGTTGTGGTTAAGAACTGGCTTGCAGTACTATGTCGAACGCAGGTTCTATCGTTTATTAGGTACTAACTTCCACAACCGTATCGAAAACAGGTGGTGTGTGAATGAGTACTGTTGTGTTATGTTATGTTCCATCCACTGTCGGATGACTATCTGTGAAGGCTCTTCGACTCCTATAGTTTTGGAGTGCCGGATACCACGAGGTTTTTAATTTTAAGCCATCATCCCTATTAATGTTCACAGGGTATTTGTATATTTCAATTGCTTCTTTGATCAGACATACTTGATGACTCTTGAGCTTTCCTAGGATTTTCGGCTCAAATACATAATGGTGGCCCGTATCCAGAAAGTGTTCAGTCAATGCCGATTTTCCTAGATGGCCGAGTTTGCAATGGGATCCGAAACGTCGGCCAGAAAGATCAGATATACACGGCAGATTAGCCCGGAAAACTATACACAGCAAATAATTCTTTGTGACTTATTATGTATTATATAATATTAGAAGCCGTTTTTAACTGATCCGACATATTGATTTTCTCGATGAATTACATGGCACCACTTGTATTTACTTTCAATGATGAAAGTTATGAATTCTGTAGTAAAATTATTTCATTTTATTATTAATTTATTTATTGGTAAACATTATACATTGTTAATCAACAACCAACCAATAGAAATTTAAAATACTAAAGTTATATAATGAAAAACGTGTATATTTTTTTTTTTATAATTTGAATAATATTTAATTATTAAGTGGATGAGTCAAATTGATCAGTCATATTGTATCTAATATTTTAGAAATAATTGTTCCATGTATACACAATTCCTACTGGTAATATTTTTGTCACATTAGGGCATCCAAATAAGTAACTACAACACAATAGTCACTCACGAATTTTTGTAAATTTAACATTTTGAAAAAAATATATATATATATTTTTTTTAAATATATATATATATATATATTTTATATAACTCGGGATGCTTATGGAAAAATATATCAGAACATTTCAATGTTTCATTTTATTTATTGTGATGTCCTTGGGATTGTATAGTTGTGTGTGTGAGTGTGTGTATGAATGCCGCACCGCCGGGGCGTGTGTGCGGGGTTATAAAGTGCGACGCGCGTCAGGGCGCGACTCTCAATCTGTACTAGTGATATACCTTGTAACTAAATTGTATCTTACTCTAATAGACGTGTAATTGTTACAAAGAAAATTGTGACAGGTGTATAACATTTATATATAACGTTATAATGTTAGCTGTTGCTGCTCGTATGTTCAATATGATTGATTCAGATGTCAACGTTCTGTTTTAATTTGCACCCATCGGTAACCAAACCCGTAACCAGTGTATCAGTTAGTCAACACGTTATCGTTAAGCCGCTGGATTTTTGTTACGATCCTTTGAGCATTCTTATGTAAAAAACAATTGATAACACTTTTACTTTCGAAGAACTCCACAAATACAAAGATGGATTAAATAGAAGGTACTTTAAACTTGGCCATAAAATTATATTGTAAAGTTCAAAGTATAATTTTGTAATGTAGAAACATTTATGATGCATGCTTGTAAAAAGCCGCTCAAGAGAAGTATGATGAAACAATGGTAACCTTCCCCGCTTGGGGCTGCCATGATCTTGGCCTTTGTGGATGGAAAAATACAAAAGGTATATAAAGAAAGATGATGTGCGTAAAGGTATAATTCCAAACATGATGGAATAATCTAATATATATCAAGTGTAATATTTTATTAATTGTCGATCAAAATGAGCCATTTATAATCATGCATTATTATATTTTAATACACACTGTAATACGTACAACATACAATAATAAAACGATGATACTAGGTACATAGCAGGTTATTGTTAAAAATCTACTTTACCAAAACGAAGCATTTAAAGAAATGTCAAAAACATACTTGCAAATTTTACAGTATAAAATTCTAGTTACCATGGAAATGTTAATACAACATATCAATTTATTTCTTTTAAAAATGGAGTCTTCAACGAGTACCCTGTGGACTGGGATCACAACGGCGATAGAAACGCTCTGTAATGACTGTCTCGACCGACCCACGAGGCGTGAAAAGAAGGAGAAGGGGACACTGGGTATTTGTTATTTGATTAAGAAAAACCACATCAAAAATTATTGCACTGTAAATATTTTGCTCAGTAAAAATTTTAATAAAAATAAAATATTTCATTATTTCGTACCTTCTTTTGTTGTGGCGATCGTCTCTCCAGGTTCAGCCTGAAAAAAAAAAAAGGTTACTTTGGTTTATGGCTTATGGTTTAATCGTTATTTTCGTTAAATAATGGAAACAACGTTAGGTTATTTATCTTCTGCTTAAGTGCCACCACTTTATGGGCAGTTATTTCAGCGTAACAAGAAATGGCACCATCTTTCCCAATATTATTGACTACATGTATTATATTTGACATCTGCATATGTTATATTTCGACAATAGTATCCGTGTACTGATATTTATATCAGTTACTAGATTTATATGTACAGAAACTTGTGAAATGTAGAGTATAACAACATTTTCTAATGAACAAGTAAATCACTACCGATTGTCCCGTAGAGAAATATGAATCGTGATTTTTCCGGGATAGTTTATCTAATTGTTTTTCTCAGAAAAATGCTAAGACATAGTAGGGTGAAATAATCGTGGAGGTACAAATTTATTTACTACCCATGTAACAGTGTTGGCAAGAAATATTTCATTAAAAAATTATTGTTCACGATACTTTTAACGGAATATAAAATGCTTTTATTCTAATAAACTAAAATCATAATAAATTCTAATACTCTATAATCAAATCTTCAAAAAATTTTATATTTGGTCAATTAATTATCTATGGAACCAACAAACAAAAGGACTGTATTGGTCCAGGAGTAGGTAATTGTTGCCATTGTGAAGCGATCAAATAAATCCTAAATGACCGCCATTAAGGAGACTATTTATATTAATTAATTTAAACAAATCAAAAATAATCAAACTACTTATTATCTTGTTATTATTTATTATTTGCATAGCAATAAAGGATATCCACTTATAATTATAAGAGTCAGAATCAAAAGCAGACATGTCCACTTTACTTACCTGTTTTCGAATAAAATGCAAAAAACCATTGTACCATAACTGTCACATTGGAATCATACTGAAAATGACCGATAACCACATGTCACTTGACCAAATACTGTTATCTTATTGTCTGAAAACATATTTATCTGATTTTGAATTAATATCTAGTGGACATGTCTGTGATTGTAGTAAAAAGCTAATTTTAATTGCATTTTTATTCGAAATTCTGTGATATTTATCTAATTTTAAAACGGTAATCTTGTAGAGATTAATTAGGTACCTTATTAGTACGTACCTCACTCAAAAACAAAAACCATAAATTTTGGACATGCCTGATTTTGATTCTATAATACTTCATATTTTATTTCTAATAGATTTCACATTCGCTTTTCGATGCATTCCTGTACACCAAAATAA
Organism: Eubasilissa splendida; assembly: GCA_031772225.1. Taxonomy (NCBI): domain Eukaryota; kingdom Metazoa; phylum Arthropoda; class Insecta; order Trichoptera; family Phryganeidae; genus Eubasilissa; species Eubasilissa splendida. The sequence goes on along the minus strand of CM062855.1, from coordinate 12,434,959 downwards.
AAATATGGCTTAATTGTTAAAATTGTGGATACATTTTTTAAAACAATACATAGGTAGTATTTTTAAAACTTACACAGACTAACACGATAAATGTATTTATTTCAAATTTATCATTTGTTTTGTCATTAAATTATTTAATTAAATGTAATCGTAATTTCACGGAATAACCGAATGTGACTCACGACATCTGTAGATTTATCAGACAACACTTCAACACACCTCTGTAAAAGCTCTAGCGGGGTTCTCCTCTATCGACACCCGAGACACGAACCGCAGTAGCACTCTCGGACTCCGCTTGGTGGCGCTGTCGTCCCCCAACAACACCAAGACGACCATGAAAATGGCCAATTCGCAATTTGGTTTGAGAAAATCCCCTTGAATATCATCCCTTATTTATTATTCCAAACTTGGAGACTCATCGGCTTCAACTCTGATGCTTGAAACATACGCATCGCCTTTTATGTCTTTTCTTCATTGTCATGGCGATTCAATAAAATGAAGTATTATCACTTTTTTTTAAATTTATCACTTTTTTGGTCTTTATTTCGAGGGATTTTTTTTTCGTTATTTTCGAAGCGTAATGCTCTTTTTTTTCCACACACATTTAGCTTTTATTATTTAGACCGGGGCTTGTATACATATTTTTACTAATATACACCTGCAAGTGTATCATTGCAACAGGATATTTAAAAAATTTAAATAGTACATTTTTGTTCATTTAGAGTTATCGTGATTAGATAAGAAGATTTTTAGAGTTATTAATCTACATGGTGATTGTGATGATGATTTATGTATACAATTAATAAAGAGAGATAGTGTTACATATTTGATAACGAACAAAAAAAACTGTAAATATAACTTATTTAATACTAATATAAACTAACTTGCTTTGTCATATATTAAGGATATTAAAGACATAGGGTTGCGAATTCTACTAACAACTATCACAAGTGTGATTATTACAAGAACGTAAATATTGTTAAAAAATGTGTGAAATGTAATATATAATATTCTTTATTATCACAACAATCCCTTTCCCTATTAAGGAAAACACACTCTTATTATGAAGTTGTAATTATTCAGAACATAGGTCTGTGATATTTAAAATACTAATTAAATGTATTAATTAGAAAGATATAGATATAAAATCAATATAAGAGATCCAGGTTCGAATCCCGGTAGCAACAACAATATATTTCGATAAAATTGATTTTATATGTATATATTTCTAATTAATACATTTCATTTGTATTAAAAATATCACAGACCTATGTTCTGAATAATTACAACTTCACAATAAGAATGTGTTCTCCTTAATAATATATGAGTTTTGTCTATGAGTCCAAAATTTAATAAAAATAAATTGTTAATTCTGGCGTCTCCTATCGGTTTACTCAAAGGTATTTGATTTTCCGTAAAATGAAGTAGATGACTTTCAAATAATGGAACGATAGATGTATTAATTTTAAATGTGTAACATATAGGTTCGAAAATTTGTCGTCAATCCACTGAGTTGATATAACATAATCGGATAATGCACGTTCCCCAAATTGGAAGAGATCCAGGTTTGAATCCCGGTAGCAACAACAATATTTTTCGATAAAATTGATTTTATATGTATATCTTTCTAATGAATACATTTGATTTGTATTTAATCCTTTACCAATTTTACATTATAAAACACAGTTTACACAAGTTAAATATATCTAACGAACAGTGGCGTGCAGTAAGCACAAACTTAGGTTATCCTGTAAACGATGGTGCTAACTGTGTATACCATAGGTATACTAGGTATCAAAACCAATGTTAATTTTTTTTTTCTAATATTGAGAACAATTCTATAAATTCAAATTTAGAATAAAATTATAAATTTATTGCTTAAAACGATGATTTTTCCTTCAGACAACGAATTTAAAATATTTCATTAACTATGTTCAAAAACATTTATTTACATAACTAACTTTACAAATTTGCATAGCCAAAACTCATAACAAAAAAATATGTTTTTTCTTTTAATTTAATATTGGTAATAATCTAACTTAATAATATTCTGAAAATGCAAATTCTCTCGCTTGACAGATAATAAATTGTATCTACGCAAACACCGAAATATGGAATGACATTAGAATCATGGGTTGAAATACACTATGAAAACAAAACGTTTAGTCTGTGAAGTAAAGGAAATACGTAGACATGTCAATGTAGATTAATCCCTTTTGAAGACAACAAAATTAAGCACAAATTGTTTGAACAATACAGAAAATTCATTGACGTAAAGATGCCAACGTAGCTTAGACAACGTTACGCTAATCCGGGTAATAACAGCTAGAATTTTATAGGGCATTTTCATAAAATAAAAATTATTTTAGTAATTTTTAATAATGCACAGCTTTTTTGCTTGTATGCAGTGCACGTCCATACTAACAAAACCTAAAGGCTCACGGATGAGATTTTCGACCAGAGGCAATCTCTGAGACAGATATTATGCTCCCATTATACTTTTGAAGACAACTCTCAGCATCCGTAATTCACCGTTGAGACACGACTGACCATTCATTTTCACTTGTGTGAATTTGAATCTCCCCAGCAGCAGTAAAAACAGAATAGGTAAATATTTATAACATTATGCCTTCTGTTTTTCCAACTTTTCATAATAATTGTAGGTATATTCGATTCTAGGTGACGTTTGTGAGCACATTTCCAGGCTCACTGTCAAATCAGGCATCGTATACACGGGCTTGAGTTCTGGAATTAAGATTTAAATCAACTATATCTCTGAAATTTATTTCACCGTGTTTCATTCTGTGTACAAGGTTCATAAAGCAGAAAAAAAATAGCTTTTTGGTTGGTTCATTAAAACAATAACATTTTTACTCGGGCATGTTACATATTTTGATTGCAACACGTGCAATTCAAATAAACTTAAATGGCCATTCCGTAAATCATTAATTTCGCATCATAATTGGACACTACTTATGTTCTGTTATATGCAATATCAGCAACTCCCGTGGGGAGCAACTAAATTACTACCCTGGAAGACAACATTTAGGAGTCGGCACTCGGCAAAAAGGGATTTTTTTTTAGTTTATAATTTTTTAATGCTTTACTATGCAACGATTGAAGCATCGGATTATTCAGGAATTTTATCATACATGGGTGACCCGCTTGGTAATGCTAGAAGGGAAGAGGGAGACAATAAAGCATTTTGCTACCCCCCTCTTCCCGTCGTCTCTGTGTAAATAATATATTTTTATATTTTTAATTTTAGGTCCTGATCGTGCTGAGCGAGACTCAAAATCTTTACGTAGATGTTCTGTCTAAATTTCCAATCTCCCTTCTGGAAGCGTCTCTATAATACTACATTCTCTATGACATCTCTCTTTTGTAACTATAATTACACCTTGTTAATTTGTATTTGATATCTACTTGTAATCATAATTGTTTTTTTTATTATTTTATATGTGACTAATCAATGTCTCAATATGCTTCCAACTTTAACCAAATAATGTGTTATTAACGTTTATTATTTACTTTTTGTTTCTTAATAAATAACAACTAAATACGGCTGAAAGCTAGTATAGAGGATTTGCTAAAGAATTAATCTATACCGCATTCAAATTATGGTTACATTAGATCCGCGTCACTTTGCTGTGTCGAGAGGAAAGAGGAGTAACCAATCCTATAACAGTTCCGAGTAAGGGTAGGTCCTTTCTGAGTGCTTTTTTACTATGTATTATGTATATCCAAAACTAGCTTTCGTATTCGAACATTTAAAAGAAAATTCTCATGTTGGTATCACAGTACGCTACAGTCGTTTCTTAATCTGAAGACGAGCGAGAGGTTACTCCCACTCGGCCTAATATATTGTGGGTACTCGGTAATGAAGCGAAGGTGCGTCGTGCATAGCTTCAAGGTCAAATTTGGAACGAACTGTATTATTTGCAAAGAAAAACTTTGTTATTTCATTTATAATGCAAATCTGTTGTCAAGTCTGTAGTGGCGACAAGTCGGGGTCGGTTACTCTTTTTATAATCTATGGTTTAGTCTCAAAAAGGTAAATAAAGAGTAATTAGAGTAATGAAAAGTAATATTACTTTTAAGTTTTTTTTAAATTTTTTAGAACATTTCTTCCTTAACCCTTCCCAAGCCATGCAGTAACACAGGTCTACCATTATAATTAAACCTGTATTATTTCGGTAAATACGTGCAACATAAAATTCATATTTTAGATAATCCTAAAGAAAATATTAGCGCTTAGGAATGACTAGTGAAAAACCAATTATGAAAATGAAATCGTACAAAAACAATTATTTTTTCCATTCAATCCGTTGTAAAGTTCAAAACGTTGTTAAAATACAATTTGTGTTATGAAAGACAGAGATCACACACTATTTTCACAGTGAAAATAACAACAAACATACAAATATAATTGTCTCTTTTTCACTAATTAAATAAAGAGAGATAAGAAGGAAGGACACATTTTATACGACTTAATGAATGCTCTAAAATATGTTATTAATCATTATTTTCAAAATTGAATGCTCAATATTTAGAGTAAATTCGTGACATTAAAGCCATTTAAGCTAATAAAAATATTTTTTCTAACTGTTATTTACGGTAACACGAGTTGACAGCATGGCTGCGTTCGGGTATTTTATATCATGGTATGGTAAAGGTTAAATCAAGTAGATTCATCTGTGTGAAAGTGTTTTTTTTCTCCATGTTCAATACTAACTGAGGTGCGATTTTTTTAAGTTTTTGAACAGATTACATTTTCAGGAAGAAAAGTTTCATGATCGAAAAAACTGCATTAAAATTGTCCGAAAATTGCGTTACGAGAATTTCTGTAACAGATAGTATTTATATTGTAATTTACTTAATAACACCCGATTATATTATTATCTGCATATAAATAACTTGATTTTACTGATTATGTTATTTATAATGATAATTTTATGAGCAATATTATGATAATACTATTAATTGTCAGGCAGAAAATATTTTTTATCTCTTGGATAATTTCTTCGCGAGTAACTTCACATTTACTTATTTTTTCGTAATCGCAGTTACGATAAATTAATTATACTTTTAAAATCAGCATTTTAGTGGTTAATAAAACAAAGATAATAAATAAAAATATTAATTAATTAATAAAATTTATTTATTGGTGTAATATTTGTAAACAAATGGATCCGAATTTCATCCCAAAGATTTTTTTCAAGGGACGTAGAACATTAATTCTATCATTTAGTGTCCATTATGAAAAATTGTGGGACTATATTTTCTCGATGCTCCTAGAATATCCGATACTTTGCACTTAAGGCAATAAATTGATTTTATGCGCAACCACAAATCTAACAATAATGCAGATTAGCATTAAAACACACCTACTCGGACACATCGCGGGCTCGTTACATCACAAGCGACACAAGCGACATGCACATCGTTGCTTTATCCCCGGCGGGTGCCGCGGCCTTGCGAGCTAGATCCACCGCATTGTACTGCAGAACAGAGTAGGTACTCTACACAGCCATTATTATGTCATGCCGGCGGTCGTAACTCTGAGAAATAAGCTAGTTTTATTCACGTGCACGCGTTTGTATGCGTCTGTATTGTCTATCACAACATCACATACCCGTATAACACTGTTTACGGTATATAATAATTAATTAAATTACATATTGCGAAACAATATTTAACTCGATGAGAAATCGAGGAAAATCATATGAAATGTCACACTTGTACCAAGGATACTTTTTTGTTATTTTTAGCTTGATATTTTTTTATTCACTTTTTTACTGTTCGATCTGAGCATAGATTGCATTTGATACCACACAGGTATAACACAGAGGCGTGCACTTTATAATATTAAATATGTGTTTATTTGATTTATGGATATGATGTATCATGGTTGTACATTATACGCACGCGCAAATAATTGAAAGTTTAAAAGGTATAATAAAGGTAGTAATAAGAGTATTAAAAGTAAAATTTAAAAGGTTACTTCATTTAAAAACTGCATCTTATATACCTTAAAGCCACTCGTAGATCCTTTGCCAAGAAAATAATAAAATACAGTCGTTGTTTTGTTAAATCATTTTGTTTTAGGAGGTATGTCTTTGTTGGGACCAAACACAAACAATCGTATGATTCCTTTGCGCTATCGGATTAATCTAAACATTAACTTTATTTGTTCTCAAACCTTTTTATTTCAGGAGCATCATTCTTTGTTGGGACTAAATGTAAACAAGTTTATACTTCCTTTGTCTTAACGGATTAATCTAAACAATCAAAATATCCTTTGTCTTTTGATCTATTGGACTTTTTTGTCTCGGAAGTCTTTGATCTAATTTGATAAGTTATCTGATAAGAATATAATGATATAAACCATCTAGCGAAAGAATTTAGAAACAACAAATAAACATATATTTCGCAAAATTTCTCCCAAACGCAATACTTTTCTCGATCGTGCAGCACGGTGTTCTGAATACACGCCTTCACTCGAAGAATTTAAGATTTTGTGTGTTGAATATTTTCAACTACACACCATATATTTGTATTTGATGCGGACTTAAAATTACGTTCTACTTTATTATAAATATGACATTTTTTTAATATTATAATGTTTTTAATCTTTCACTTAATAACTTGAAGAATTTTCTTAAAATAATATTAATATTATTGAAGAACAGAAAAACCATAGATATTTATACTTTTTCAATACGATGAAGAAATCCACGAATTATATTCTTCCCAAACAAACTGCTTTCGTTCAGAAGAACTCTAGTGGCAATACAGACCATTGTTATTAGCAGTCCGCGCATTGTACACGCCACTGGTATAACGTCTGAATAAATACGTTACGCCTTTATGAAATTTAATAAAAACTTATCTCCGTCCCCCATCCGATTGGTATTAAAGAAACGACAAAAAAATATAATTCATGTAACATTGCACATTGCCCCGACGCTTTCGATTTCGTGATTTTACAGATATTGTAGAAAGTCTATATGTTTTGACTGTTCTGTCTATTTATATAATTTGTATCTAAATAAATATAAGTTTTATTGTTCCGGGTAGAAGATCAATACTTTTACTTATAATAAATTATTACAAAAATTGATTTTTTTTTCGTTCCTACCCATTTGACACGAATACTCGTGCGAGTTTTCGTGATTTTAAAAGAAATAAGTAAATATATATATACATATTAAATTATTTATTACCCGATTTTATTGATAACGAGGTAACGAAAGCCTTATGAGTTTTCGATTGTGCTGGAAAAAAATAACGGCAAGGATTTTTGATGCGCTATCGCTACAAATACGATTTGAACAATTAGTTAATAAAGATAACTTTACAATATAATCTTGCGCCATTCTGGACGTCATGTCAATAAAAACATGACATGAAATAATTAATCTAAGCTACATACTACTTTTGACTTGAAAAAATTGTATTAAATTTTTTTTTTTTTTTTTTAATCATTTGAGTGCACGAAATAGTGCACTTTCAATTTCCTATTGGACGTATTTTTTCAAGCAATTTCAATCTTTTATTGGACGTATTTTTGTTTTTTATTCCCGTAGTTATTGAACGTAAAGAAATAAATTTCCTTGGAAATTATATCGGAATTTTGTACCTCAATTACGACGAAAACTAATAAGCCAGCACTTTATATTATGCCATGCATTTGTACAATGGTACACTTTATACGACAATACATTTTGTAAACCAACTGCATTAAAAAATATTTCTTTACTTTTTTTTTAAATTAATTAGTATATTCCGTTCCGTTGTTTAAATTATAATAGTATAAATAATACTAATCTAAAGCACTCGAAAAACTACATTAATCACTTTTGTAAACAACAACGCATCGTTTACCAGGAAAAAAATGTATGCTTTATTTATAAATTATGTTTCTCATCGTTGTCTGCCGTAATTTTATTGCGGAATAATTATTATATTTGCCAGCAGTCTTTTTTGGTCGATCGTGTAATTACTATTAAGTGAGATTTCTGTTTACGGCACTAATAGCCAATCCGTTAAAACGGTTGTATTTTAACTTATGAGAGCAATTTAGGAAATAATCACTCCGTCATCGTGATTTGAAAATATATATATTTGTGTTTCATTACACAAAAATAATTAAAAACTCTTCATTGCACTTAGCATTTTTTTATTTTCACTCGGTATACGTATTAACGAGTAATTGTTTTTGTCCGTAGTTATGACTACTGATAAATTTCTTAAATCGAATGAAGTACGAAAAATATATATTTCATTATCTTTTAGAAGGCTCTTTAGCTCAGCGAGAAAGTTTTCACTTCGGCAATATAATGCCTGTGGTCACTTTATGCAAGACAGGCAAAAAACTATTGTAGTTTTAAAAATGTATAATCGTGGTACCAAAGTTGATTGATCGAATTGCTATTTTGAAATTTTGCCCAAAATACTTTATAATTCTGCTTTAATCTCCCATCAGAGAAAAAAGTATTTCATATGCATTGTGTTGAAATTTCTTGCATACAAAAACGTGTTAAATATTCCATGAATTTAAATAATATTGAGATAGACAGTATGTAAAATCAGTACACAGAAGTTGGTTTCACCACTTTTTTAATATTTACCTTAAACTATTTAAAAAATATACCTCATTTAGAGCAACTTAGAAAGAATGAGAAAAACCGTTTCAACCAGTGGTGTAGTGGAGCCAGGGTGGACTAGGGCGCTTCTTTTGACATGGAACTTACATTTCAAGTACATTTAAAAATATTTTGATACAAAATATTCCGCATAGAATTTTGTACATCAAATATCGTGCAGCTGGCTGATATTACGTATTATTGTTACTACCAATTCTAAAATATAATGAAAAATGGTAGGAGGGGGCTAAAATCAAATACCGCCCTCGTACTTTTATATTTAGCACTACAGCACTGGTTTTAACGGTACCAAAAGTCTAAATATATGTATAAAATTTCAGCATTATAATAAAGTCGTCGGATTTGGACAATCGCTGTTTTTTTAAAAAAATCGTAAATAACAAATCATTCAAGTTTTATTTAGATAGGTAACGTGAAATTTGTAGGATATATCTAATAATCATAACGCTTTTATAATAGAATTTAATGATTTTTATGTTGTATTTTTTTCATTTTTCTTATTAACAAACGTTCTTAAACAATGCGTATGTTATTGCTAGAACTATGTATGGATAAGTATTAAGTGTGTATATAATACTTATACATATATTATGGTATAATATTGTCACTGCAGGACGGCGCCGGCGTCAGACGAGACGCCTTGAGCCTTTCCCAAGGTGACAGCAACCGAGGTATTAAGGTGATCAAAGCGTTATCAAACATCGGTTTTCTATCATTTTAATTTAGATATTCCAAACTTTATCAAGATAAAAGCACAAGATCAAACAACTACATTTTTATTAAATTTACAGTAATACATAATAATATTACGCTTCCCCATCTATATATATATGACTTTCTGAATGTGGCGGCTTCGATAATGTCATTTTTGGCTGTAAAGTGCTTACTTAAAGGGCCAGGTTTGTGAGACGTGAGCAAGGCAAAAACGTGTTTTTAATAAAATTACTTAAATGTTTTCTCTTTTATATATGCAATAACAGTACATAAATATATATTCAATTTAAAATGAAGTGTACATTCTCTCTATTACGAGTCAAAAAAAACATACATGGCTTTCCGTAACCTTAATAATTATTATACACCATGACACAAACCCATTCTTATTTAGAACGAAAATGGATCTTGGAAGGTATAGCTTCGTAGGAAGGTATTGGCTTCGAAAGAAGGTATAGGATTCGAAAGTATAGCTTATTAGCAGTGACGTGCAGTATTTAGGTTATGCTGTTGCCATTCATATTATACAATCATATATAATGTATGTACTACAATATATGTTGTACATAGGATTATGAACTTTCGTTTAACCAACGTTTTTAGACAAAATGAATCCGTCGTTTATACGACCCGACCATCTATTTATTTGTAATTTTAGAGTACTATTAATAGTGTTTTTAAAGTTTAAATTTAAAATAATACCTATTTACCCATATAAAAAATATATGGACGTTTTTAAGAATACTTTTTATGACTGAACGTGATTCTTTTATTATTTGAAAATCCTTCACGTAATAACTTAACGAAATAATTATTTTTATTAAAGGATAACGTAGGAAATAGTTCTGCCAATTGCTTTTTGTTTTTCCCAAAGCAAAAATGCACCAAATGCACATCGAACGTAAAGAACGGCCATGACATCAACACGTTAAAAACAGTAAGATAGTAAAATTCGCGAATTAATAAAAGAGGAAGTAGACACTTCAACGATTTGCACGCAGTTGCAAACCTTTCTAATGTTTTTCTGTTAAAAAACAGCATAGGTAACGACTCCATACAAAACGGATCAACCGATGAGAGTTTTCATTTCAGTAAATAGCCAATTATATAACTTAAGTAATTCACTAGCTTAAGCAAAGAACAGAGTAATGTGAATAGCTCAATGCGGTCAATACACCAGAGGGTACAGGGTACAGCGGTGAGTTGTCGTAGTAGTTTTTAGAACTAAGCGATTAAAGTCTCTACTGGTACACAGATGGCGCTAATTGTAAAATAATGTTTCCGTTTATGTTAATCCAAATATTTAATTTATATATGTTTCCCAGAATTTTTAGTAATGTACAGTTTTTTTGCTTGCATGCACTGCACGCCCCTGCTTATTAGTATTCTCAAATCTTGATGTTTTATTCGTAACAACTGATACAGCGGGGCATGCATCGGTTATATCGGAAACATCGATATTGGCCAACGTATTTCACATAAACCTAAATAATGCAAACATAAACCGCCATTCTTAATTACTTCTTGGACCCATCCGGAGACGTGCTTCCGAAGAATTCGTCAGGTTGGACAATACGCGATATTATATCACACTTCAAATTCAAGCAGATGATCTAACTATGAAAGGCATCGCTTATCAATAACCTCAATCCAGATGCTTTAACCACAACCACAAAAGGTTACGAGTCACAAATTGGATACCTATGAGTATATTATATCGAAAACCGCGATGTGTGATTTCTCGGACGGGAGATGTGACATTCCTGAGAACTCATAAGATTGAGCGGGTTCGGTGATTATTCCGCACACGAAAACTGCGTACACGAAAACTCCGTACACAAAAACTGCGCACACGAAAACTGCGCACACGAAAACTGCGCACACGAAAACTGCGCACACGAAAACTGCGCACACGAAAACTACGCACACGAAAACTGCGCACACGAAAACTGCGCTCACGAAAACTGCGCACACAAAAACTGCGTAGACAAAAATATCGGAAACAAAAACTGCCCACACGAAAATAAATTTTAAATATCTTGTTTTTATTTTACATTTTTTGAGTCATTACGTTTTATCGTGTATTATCTTATCTTACCCGTGTTATAAAAAAAAAAAATTCTCAATACACATTAAATGATTAAATTAAATTTAGAAAAATATACTGAAAAAACAATTTATTGAAAAAAATATTTTTGTTGTTACTGGGATTCGAACCTGGATCAATCCGAGGAAATTTAATTTAATTTGTATTAAAATACCACAGAGCTATGTTCTGAAAAAACTGCAACTTCGCAATAATAACGTGTTAATAATGAGAATTTTAATTTAAAAATCTGATGTGCTTAATTTTAATGCTCAATATTATATTCCGTGAGACACGAGAATGTAAATTAACTAGTTTTATAATTAATTATTCTAGTTTTATTCAATTTATTTTTCCAATACATTATAACACGAGCGTTACTATGAGACAAACATAAACGAAAAACGTATTTAAATAGTATTCTTATAAATAATTTTTTGATATTTATTTAAAATAATATTGATAAAGTTTTAATCATTGTTATAAATACATTCTCCCTTCTGGATGGTTCCCAGATACCGAATATTATGCAATACTCAACAATAGAAAATTAATATCGCCGATTGTATGAAATTGATGCGTGTAAGTCGGACAATTATTCACAACGAAATTTAATCAACTTTACACCGCGCCGTCACGTTTAGTGACAGCTATTTTGTTTGTAAAGAAAATCTGTCACAGGCTAAACTACAATATGCAAGTGCAAAGGAAGCTCCCACGCGTTGCGGAATTAGAAGTTAATCACATGCCGCTGTCAACACTTTCACTCGCTGGACTGGGAGGACCGTCGCGTCGTGCGAGCTGAGTCACGCAATAGTAGGGCTGGCACAAAATATAATTTTGAATGATTTGGCATCAATCAATCTAATTAATCATTTGTGCTAACCTAACTAACTACTTATACATTTTGTCTCCAACTATACTATACACAACTTTTAAAATCTTTTTATAAATTTTTTTACAATAACATTTTATAACTCCTGATTGTACCTTAACAATTACAGCTTTTAAAAACTGTACAGGTAATTGCTTTAGAATAGACCACGCTTAGTAAAGTAATTACCTTTATTTTCACACGTATTATTTCATGCTACATAAAATAATTTAATTAAAATTAACTTTATTTTCATTATCTGGCTTTTGTGTCCCTTTGTTATTTTTAATCATATATATCAAAAGAGGAAAAAAAATCTAATGACTTTATAAGCAAATTAGCTTAACTAATTTTTATTTTTTATTTTATTTGTAACTATATAATACAATGTAAAAATCTGTTTGGACTGTGCCCGTCTCACTAGAGAAATTCTGTGTCGAGACGGGCAATAATATACTACTAGCAAAAAGCAATTGGCTTTCTCCGATAGTTTTCTAACGATGGTTATAGTATATGTAAAACTTATTTTCCAAAACATTATTCATCACCAAAAAAAGTGTAATAATCTATCACATAATAACCTAACATAATCAATTAACGCAAACTTGGTGTACCGTTCCGACGGTGACACAATACATGCGCTCAACCTTCCATGGATATCGCCCAGCCGCCGAATATATCCCGAATACCGCATATCGCGAAATTGACTTGGGATAAACTCAACACCCTTAGTTGGGCAGTTTTGTTGCAACCTCCTTATTTGTCAGATCTAGCCTCTCCGGACTACCATTTGTTTCGGTCGAAGCAACATTTTTTAAATAATAAATAAATGTATTCAATGGTTGAAATAAAATTGAGTCTTAATGAATTTGTTAACTCCAAACCAAAGAAATATTTCAAAAAAGGAATTTATAATTTGTGGTAATTTAAAGGTGAGAAAGATTATCAAAAGCAATAAAATTTAGAATATATGATATAAATTTCAAAAAAACGACATTGATTTCGGAAAGACCCAATGTATGTTTAAAATAAAAATATTTCAAATTTTGTCGTTAAGGGCTAGTAAAGTTATTTAAAATTATAAATCGATTGTACTTAGTCATGAAATGATTATTAATAAATGCCACCTTTTCTACTTGCCCACTGAAAATAAATAATGATGAAATCATTTGAAATTTTATATTATATTGTTTTATTTAAAAACCAACTAAAATACAATGGCTAAATAATCTATTTTAACACAAAAAATGTACACGTTCACATCTTAGAGTGCGACAAGGAGGAAGTATACGGAAATTATTATATTAGTGATAATCTAAACGAGCCAGAGCCGTAACTATGGTACCTTGACAGCCCCTCTTTAGAAATTTTTGTATCTTAGCCAGTCTCATTTATAGACATTCTAATAACATATATTTATATTTCTACTCCGCCGGTACATTGTGTACGAATAATAAGAAAATTTAAAGAAATTAATTCGCACAAATTGCTTTCGATTTTTTTTGCAAACATGTCAATTATATGTAAGTACATTGCGTAGTCGCGGAGTAGTTCATAGTCTCCAAAGCATGTTCACTTCGAACTCATTATACTGTAAATTCCGTAAGACAATTTCATTTTTGGGTCAGTTGTGTCAACATCGTTAATTTTTTCTTTACCTACAGCTTACGTACAAACACCGTAATCGGCGAAAGATATGTATATTTATACTTTTTTGTCTTGTACAGGCCCGGGGGCCGTAACACGCATTTGTACTTATAGCCTCAAGCAGGAGGCGGACATTGTGTAATTCAACTACGATTAAAAGATGAAGGAAACACAAATCCAAGTTAGGCATTCCACCGGGAAGTCGTTCGTAATTATGTTTCTGAGAGACAGTTTGTATTATGCGACTAATGCAATACATTCCTGTCCTGACGCTAATACTGACTGATGTCTTTCTCACTTCCATGGAGACGTGATCACATCATTGGATTTTAATGTTCCTAATAGAACCAACCTTCAAAATTTAGCCTCTACCGAATTGTTGTACCATCCAAACTCGTCACACAGGTACATACATATATTTAATCGTTAGAAAAATAATTTTCTATAAGAGGAACAATTATTTTTTACGAACTGCGTCTATCGTTAAAACATTATCAATTTTGAAAAATTACAAAATTTTGCATGAACTCTTATATAATAAATTTGATGCGTCGCTTAAGCCTTTACATTCCACTAGTAAATGGAATAGTTTTGAATATGCAGCATTCAATAAATGTCATGTAAAATAATGTAATAGGGACAAACGGTCGCCAATTATATTTATCTCACCTTCGATTTCATTAAAATAATGAGATATATAATTCAAAATATTATGTACGTAGATGTTGTGCATTTATTTTACATTTATACAGAAAACCGTAAAGAAATATTTCACTTTTAACGAATTAAAGTGACAACGGATTTTTTTTTCATACTAGAATAAATCTTAGTACACGGGATATAGATAAAAGTGGTTTCATACATTCCGTGTATTTTATACGTAAGAGCAATAGAAATTTTATATCCGGTCAAAAATTATTATTCCAATTATCCATTTATAGCATAGCTCTAACCTAACTGCGTACGCCATCATTGTTAAGTTTCTTTGTCAACCTAAAACCAATTATAACATTTATAATTGAAAATTGCTCACTTACTTCGTAAGGTAAGCTACTCTCCGAGTGTAAACCCTCGTATCAGTTTATCTATTTACCCAAGCGCGTCATTGTAAGAACAGTTTTTTTCTACAAATCATTGTTCCTCCGATTTGAACTTTGTTTTGTAACAGTATGAAGCAACAGCTGTTCTGCAACACGAAGATAGTGCGTTTCGGTTGCTAAGAACACTTGTTTTGTAACTGGTTTTAATAAAATGTAAGCTAATTTCATTGAAAACCATAACCAAATTCTTTTTAATGTCTTTATAACAAAAATAAATATACAAATTAAATGTATCAATTGTATTAATTGATACATTTAATTTGTATTAAAATACCATAGAATTATGTTCTGAAAAAACTGCAACTTCACAATAATAATGCGTTTTTAAAAATATGTTTATTAGGCGGTTTATTATAAAATTGAGGTCATTTGCCCAATGACAATACTCGCTTGAATTCATATATATAAATAGTTTTAATACTATATTACCTTGTACGTAAATAGAGATGCGTGCAAGGAATAGATACGTGTCACATCAATATTCTTACTATTTTCAAACTACGCTTTAATACTTGTGCTATGAAAATAGATCTAACGTGATGGCCTCCTAGAACGAGGCTCGAGCACCAAATCACTAGATCATTAGGCGAGTATCTTAACCACTAGACCACAAGCACGTCACAATTACTATACATTTCTTAATTTCTCTCTAAATTTTGTCATTATTTTATTAATTGTCCTATAATCATAATCTACACAAATGATTACATTTAACATTTCTAATTTTTCAAGTTTTCAAAAAAATTTAATCATGATCCCATTTGACGCATTACAATTTTTATTGTCATACTGTCAATGAATTTTGAATTTCCGTCATGTAGAATGGTCAACCAGACGTTGTTTGTGTGAATAAAAACAATACGTATTTTATATTCTAATATTAACTGTTCATTATTAATTCAAAGCACCTATCAAGACCCAAGAGTAATTCAAACGTTCCCTTATTTGTTTGATTTTCAACGCCTTAACTAAACATAAGGAGTTGTTCATTCATGAGCCCGCTACATTTATACAATGAACGTACATACCTAAATTGGTGCAAGTACGTCTGCTTAAATGTTTTTGTTATCGTATATGGTAGCAGAAATCGACAAAGTACCTCCTTATGGAAAAGAAAATTGGTGATAAATGTGATCAACGTAAAATGTGATTTTTGTTAATAATAATATTCAATAATAATATATAGATTTGTTTAATAATAAAATACATTACAAAGTCTTTCATACTACAATAAGATATGTGAAAATAATTATAAAGATATATACATAAAATCAATTTTATCGAAAAAATATTTCGGTTGCCACCAGGATTCGAACCATGATCTTTTCCTATCTGAGAAAATGTGCTACCATTGCACCACGTCATAAGAGTAAGTTAACGACATATTTTTGAACCTATATGTTGCAGCTCTTTCAAATTGATACATTTATTATTTTATTTTAAAAAAGCTATCACCTTTTATTGCGACAAATCTCAAATACCTTTGAGTAATATACGCTATGAGACGCCGGAGATTAAATCAATTCATCTTTTATTAAATTTGGATAAAGTTTGATACAATTTATATATTTTTAAGACAAACATATTATAATTGTGAAGTTTTAGTTTTTCAGAACATAGTTCTGTGGTTTTTTAATACAAATGAAATATATCAATTAGAAAGATATATGTACAGATAAAATCAATTTTATCGAAAAAATATTTTACTTGCCACCGGTTTTTTAAAAATGGAATAACATATATATCAATTTGTTATAATCTGTTTTCAATGTGTTATTAACTATGTTCTGAAAAACTGAAACATCACGATAATAATGTGTTCTTAAAAATTATTAAGTAGTTTGAATGTCATGTAATTAAACTATTTTAAAATACTCAGTAAAAGGCAACTTGTTGAAGGAAGTATGGACCCGTAAGAAAAATCGTATAGGTTAAAGTACTACGAAAAAACATTTTATTTTCGTATACACCAGATATAATACAAAATACTGATATGTCTCTTGGACTATTAATATTAATAATAAACTAAGTATAATGGAGTCGAGGCCAGTCGCTCGAAGATCCTAAAATATATATATCCTTACTGACTGAAACAATGCTAAAGCGACTTGAAGCATTTGTGGTGTAAATCTACAGACGGTTTCTAAAAATAATGATGTGAAATAAAAGAAAATTCTTAAAACAATAAATACAATGAAAATGAAATATTTTAGCCACATCACAAGATCCAGAAATGTAGCGAATCTTGCAACTCATAATTCATGGCGAAATTGCGAACAGAAAAGCCCTGGAAGACGAAAGACATTATTGGTTCGGAAATTTTACAGTCTAACTATTTCGAACGACTGCAAAAAAATAATGATAACTAAGATTCAATAACCGGACAAGCGCTAGAAGACGAATAGGAAAGAACTACAAAGAAAATCAACAATTTACTTGATTCAATCAAGTTCTAGAACAACACTCTGAAGAGCAGAATAAATAATTATGTATAAATGCCTAATAAGAAATGAAAAGTTCAGTGTCCTGACCTATAAGAATTAAACTTCCGAGTACTATCCGCCGTGCGCCGGTACTATATAATGATACCCTCCACCTTCAAATACCCATCCATACCTGTCAGTCCATGTTAACCAAGGTCGTCGCTATAAAAGACGTTATGTGTACCAATGAATTATCTTACATACTTACAGGTATTCTACACCAAAATTTGTAATCTTCCTTATACATTTTCACCTTTCTTTATTAATATAGATAATCTTTATAACAATACGTTTTTTTATCCCTTAAAAGAAAAATATTTTTCATATTACAAACAACAATGTAATAGAAATTTTACGAGTTCTGTAAGAAATATAGAACTGAATTTATTAACTTACGTAGACATGTCTTTTAGATTTTCTAATATTTATTGTAATGTAATACAACAATAGATTAAAACCGTTAATAAGTTACAGATTAAATTAATATTTTTAATAAGTATCATCTGTTTAGTTTTTATATGCAATTTGCGTACTCCATCACTTTATGTTATGTAACGTTCAATTTTTTTATTCATATTTCATTCAATGTTTAGACATAAAAATATTTCATTTTTAGTCCAGCAAAGAAATCAGCAGTATTGTAAATATTTACAACAAAAACAGTGTGATAATCATTTTAATAAAATTATACGATAAACTTTTTATTTAACAAAAAATTGAAATTTGATGTTTGGTTTTAGTTCTTTATCACCTTGATGAAGGAAAATATTTTTTCCGAAATCGGTTAGTTTTTCATGTAAAACTCACGTGGTTAAAAATAAATAGTATTTTGAATTAAATAATTTTATTAAATAAGAACACATTCTTATTGTGAAGTTGTAATTATTCAGAACATAGGTCTGTGATATTTTAAATTTGAATTAAATATATTAATTAGAAAGATATGCATATAAAATTTAATAAAAATGAATTGATAATTCTGGCGTCTGCTATCAGATTACTCAAATGTATTTGAGATTCTGTAAAAATAAGGTAGATAGATGACTCTTTTTAAATAATGGAACGATTAAATGGATTAATATCAAAAGATAACATATAGGTTCGAAAATTTGTCGCTAAAAATATTGTCGCTGTAGAATAGTTGGATAATGCACCTTCCCCGGTTAGGAAAGAGATCCAGGTTCGAATCCCGTTGGCGCAACAACAATATTTGTTATTAAAATTGATTTTATATGTATATCTTTCTAATTAATATATTTAATTAATATTTAAAAAGACTGTGTTGCCGGTAAATATTTGTTCTTATTTATTTACAAAGGATTTATTGATTATTAGGGTCCAAGTATCTTCAAGTTGACCCTGGCTTGTGTATCCCTTTTTTCGTACGTGTAAATTATACACATATTCATAATGCACTCATGTATATTAATTCTTTCATTACGGATGGTAGTTCAACCAAAGCTGAACTATTTGCATGCTCAATTGGTAGACGTTTTTATGGGCGGGAAGGTCAAATGTTTTTCATTTCATTAACAAAAAATTGTCAAATAAAAACATATTGCAGATACATAAGTTTTTTATTTACGAAAAAAGTATCTTCATAGTTAATTCTTGATGTAGAAAAGTACTGTAGTTGTATGCGGCATAAATACAAAATAATAATAAGAAGATAGGTTTTTTTTCAATTATGTTAAATGTGAATATTTATCTTTATTCTCTTACCTTGTGCTTAATCATCATATAAAGGACTGCCTAATTAATTTGTTATTTTTCAGTCATCTTTTTCCTTTATTGCATACCTATCTGAAATTAACAGCAGCAAAATTTGCCGAAACCGTGTATACTTAATATGGAATAAGTGAAAATACACCTGTATCAATATTCAATTATGCTCAGGTGTTTGCATTCTCTACAATTGAGACCGTTCTAATATTTGATAAGAAAAATTAAAACGTTTTCGATAATTATTCACTTTAAAAACATTAAAAAAACTCCCCTAAGGGCCTCATTTCCTTTACGAAAATAGTTGAGTTGGATTGTAAAATAATGTCACATTGTCATTAAAATAACTCGGTATTTTACATGTCAGGTCCAGAATCAAAAACAAACATGTCCACATTACTTGTTATCGAGTAAAATGCAAAAAAACCATTCTTCCACAACTATTACATTTGAGATCATATTGAACATGACCAGTGACCGCATGTCACATAACCAAATACTGTCGTCTTATTGGCTGAAAACATATTTGTCTGGGTTTGAATTAATTGTCTATTGGACATATCTGCGATTGAAGTTACAAGTAAATTTTTAATGCGTTTTTATACGAAATTTAGCAACATTTGTCTAATTTCTATAGGCTAGTCTTGTAAACATTAATTTTCTTTATATTTGTAAAAACTTAACTCAAAAATCATCAAAACTGGACATGTCTGATTTTGATTCTATACCTCACACACATGATTGTGGCTGAAAGAATACTTCTTCATATTTCTTAATTTCTTCTTTTAACTAAATAAAAAATATAGTGTTCACGCACTTATGCTAGTAGATCTATTAAATATTAGAAGATAAATGAAAGATAACCAAATGCGGTGAAAATCCGAAAAAGCGATGATATATAATATATGAAGGGTAATAATGTAATCTGGAAAAAGGAGTGGCGCAATATTATTGTAACGAAACATCTTTTTATATACGTGGTACCTATGACTGATGAAATAATAGTCAGATATGTAAATACAAATTAAATGTATTAATTAGAAAGATGTACCTATAAAATCAATTTATCGAAAAAATATTGTTGTTGCTACCGGAATAATTAATACATTTAATTTGTATTAAAAATATCACAGACTTATGTTCTGAAAAATTGCAACTTTACAATAAGAATGTGTCCTCCATAAAATATGAATTAAAGAATATTATTAGGAGAACACATTCTTATTGTGAAGATGGCTCTTTCAAATAATGGAACGATTAAATGTATTAATATCAAAAAGGTAACATATAGATTCGAAAATTTGTCGCTAAAAATATTGTCGCTGTAGCATAGTTGGATAATGCACTTTCCCCGGTTCGGAAAGAGATCCAGGTTCGAATCCCGGTGGCGCGACCACAATATTTTTCGATAAAATTGATTTTATGTGTATATCTTTCCAATTAATATATTTAATTCATATTTTAAAGAATATTACATGGTGTTGAAAGGACCTTGAAATATCTTATACGACTAGAGAGAAAAAAATTTAACGGAATATAATATATTATAAGAAGTCTAGAAGAGTTCACGAGTATATGAAAGAAAGTTTATATACGAAAGACGTTAAATGTCTGTGAATAGCAATGTTATTATTTAGCCTACCCCTTTAAGGGTACAGAGGCGTGTGTATTGTAGGATTTGTAAGCAGTAAAGGCTCCGATGCGTACTCACACGAGACACATAGGAAGGAAAGATCATTTAATTTCCTACATGATAGTCCGTACCTCGTATCTCTAAAAATGGTACGAAAACAAAGCCTTTTCACTTCAGTGAACGCCATTTTCCGACGCTAAGAGCCCCGTAACTGCCAGTTAGAGCGCGAATTAAATATAACATCTCTCCGGAACACGTACTCCGAGAACGTTGTCCATATTACAAAACGCAAACACCGCTTGTTTTATGTTCTTATGCAATGCGATAGGTCAGGCCACTAAACTCGGGTTCACACTGCACACTTCAGAAATAGTAACACACCATTTTCCCACTACTTTATTCAACTCAATAGTTCAAAAGTGCTCCGTTTTACTCCGTGGCTCTCGGGCATCAAACTGACCCTATATTTACTAGTTTCACCATGATCTGCCTAACACGTAATGAACCTATACAGTTATAATGTTGCAAGTATTACTTTGAAGGGATCAATCAAAGATGATATGAGTTTAACTTTTAACACAATTTAATTATTTACATATATTTCTTTTGCCATATTTATAGTAGTTAGTTAAGTAATAAATAAGAGCCAGAAAACATAATATAATGTTAAAATAATTTAGCTCAAAAATATAAGTTCATTTATTTGTATCTAGGCCTAGTAAGTATTGAGAAAAACAAGCTTTTATAAAAAAAATATGTTGACAAAAAGCGATTTACTAAGTGTATGTATTGGAAAAATAATAGATATCTGCATGTAAAAAGATAATTTATACATTGAAAGATGTAAATTATATTAAAATAAATTAATAATATTACTATCGAAATAAAAACTCATCGTATTCCACATTTCTTAACCCTTAACCCGCCTAAGGGGAAATTTAACTTTGTAGCTAGAGGGATTTATATATATATATAAAGTTCCATTTGAATATTTGACGAAACTAAATGCGATGATAAGCTGGGTATGTATTAATGTCGGATGTTGAATACTTCATGAATTGGTTGGCGAATATTATTCGGAATGAAATATATAGTCGTGTCTTCCTGTCACGCACTTACCAAGGAAGGCTTAGTGCCTTAGGAAGAATGCTAAAAGCAATCACCGGTTCACACTTATATCTACCTATCGCCTGTCCAAAATAAATAAGCCATATTGATGAATGATATATAAAACGTTATTTCTTCCGCTACGGTTTTAATAAAAGAAAACTATCAATTTTATTCCGACGGATTTATTTGTTTTTTTTTTAAATATCGCCTACAACAATCGTTTTTTTAACACCGCGGTGATATTGCGATGCATTTAGTATTTAATCGGAATATATTACCGAATTGTATATAAATATTCACGTCTAGCATTCAACATACATACATGTGAATTTTGTTACACAATTGTGTGAATTATTTCAAGGAAAGCGAGAATATTTCGCAAGTTCAAATTGAGCAATTGTTTTCCTGCGGCAGTGGCCAAGTGCGCGCCCAGCGAGAGACGAGGGAGGGTTGGAACATTGAACATTGAAAGTTTTCCACGGTAAACGAGAAATATCTCGTAATATTGTTGCGGCAACAGGCGAGTATGGAACGAGAGCTTGTTTCTATGCCGTGGGAACATTCTAGCATCGCCATTGTGATATTTTTGCATGAAGTAATAAAGTTTTTGCTATTCAACAGGTGTTCTGCTTTTCCACTTTACAGACCGGCGATAGGAATCTGACTCACGCCGCGTCTCATTAACCGGAGCCACGCAGTTCGAGTGATCACGGCCGTGGTGTAAAAAGAAGTGACACATCTCTTCGATGCGATTTCAAGTGGAAAGACTGAATTTTCGTGGTTTACTCGGAGCCGGGTAAAGAAGTCCACGTGATTGTGAGCGACGAGGCAGGAACTCGCGCCTCGGCTGTATTAACTTTAATATTAAGAAAATCACAACCTCTCACACCAGTGGATACACTTTTTCGTACGGCAATGTTGTATGCATAATTCTAATCAGAAATTTTAATAAAGCGTGTACCTCTTGTTAGTTGAAAAGAAACATTATATTATCGGAAAAGCCGTGCGGTGGAACGCTGTACCATTCGAGACATCCACATTTTAATGGTGCGTAACTTCACTAACTCGCCGCTTTTCAATTATGAAGTTCAATGTTTGAGATCGCAAACAGCGTCCGTCCAATGACGATAACAAGCGATACACGCGATTCTCGTGTTCTTCAATATCTCCTCAGCGCAGGCAACGTACATTCCGATCTTCAGTCGATACTCCAACCAAATAACAACGCAATTAAGCTGAGGTGAGAATATATTCACGCTTCGAAGAAATTCTCAAATATTGTATTTTCTTACTGTTTAATAGATAGACAGAGACTGTATTACAGTCGGATGAAAGAATTTGAATTTTTATTTTCACTTGAAATACCAAGATCGTAATTGTTCTGAATGGATGAAAAAATTAACAGAGCGTACATTCGCAAATAATCCTAAAAGCAACATGGAATTATTTATTTTAAGGGAGCCGTAACATTAAATATTATACATATTTACCCATTTTTACTTCACAACATAAATTTTGAATTAGCTGTGATTGTATTGTTATATATATAATTAACATTATCTTAAAAATAAGAATAATTTTGTAGTTGTATCTTATTGTCCACATACTGTGTATACAAACATTTATTTGTTCAACATTTTTATAGTACTCAAACTTTATGGAAAATAAAATACCCCGATAAGTGTATATTTTTAACATTAGTAAAATATTTCCAGTTTAACTTATGTACGATTGGGAAAAAATATGTCATTAATATTTTTTTCTTATGTAGCTATTGAAAGCCAATAGCAGTAACTACTCTTTAAGTTTTGTATTAATAATAGCATAATATCCAAGCAAAAACACATTGTTTCTGAATAAAAAATAATATTTTTATACGCTACCTAGGATGACAGCTGATTATTGATTTTGTTCTTTGTTTAGTTGTATTTAATCAACACACCTTGCAGGAATATCTTCTTCACAGAAGTGAAAATTAAATAAATATAAATACAAACTACAATTTGATGTATAATATAGACAAATTAAGGCAACAATGCCACAGCCTAACCAAAGCTAACTAAAATAAATCCATATTAGTTCGATAAAAGAATTGTACGCAACAGCTGAAACAAAGATCAGAAGAGATTATTAAATCCTATTGGATCATTATGATATTTTTTGCATCTGTTTTTATTTCCATATTTCATAAAGTAAGCTTGCAAATTATAGTAATAAAAATGTTAATTATTGGGCTCTGTTTCTATACCGTTTTACATTATTATTATATCAAGATATTACTTTTTTGGAGGTGCTTAGAATACTGTACTGCAATACATCTTTAGGAGCAGGTGCTCAATTGTGAAATAAAAGTTTTTATTTCTGATGCATTTACCACTGAACTAGGCCAAAGCTTATTTTAAAACTATACTGCTAGATAGCATTAGTAATATTAGTGTTTTTATGTTTTATAAGTGCCAACAAACTTTAAATAAAGTTAACATAAATAAACATGATTCACTGAATTTAATATAATTTTAAAATAATTTGAACATATATATAGCTTTCTACCTATTATTTATTATTCACGAATGTTTATCATAGCTAATAATAACACCTAGAATATAATCGATAACCATTATTATGATTTATTTAACATTTCGTCGATTTCGCCAAAATTCCGTACGTTATTTTAATTCCGTAGGATATTTTAAAATCAGATCAATGAACCTATGATTTCCCTAATTCTAAGTAACTATAAGGTCTTACGCTTCTGAATGCATTTCGATAATTTTATTTCATCATTATCAAAGTGCACCCAGAAGCGTAAAAAGACTTAAGACTTAATAATAAGTTAATAAATACAATAGGCACTTGATTATCCGATGTGGTAGGGAAAATATTGACCTGTGTAAGTCAGAATAATGAACACATAAACTAAAAATCATCCTACGTACTCGTATACTAGCAATATGTGGCACGAAAATACAAGATTAAGCATATAAAATACGAGTAAAAATTAATAAATAAAGTTAATAATAAATCAACCGCTGTGCGTAATTTAAAATTAACATTTTGAGATGATGCGTTCGCCCACTTGCATGGTTTATAACTAAAATTTCCGGTCGACAATATGTTCGCAATTTCGGTAGTTTCATTTTACTGTTACATATTATATATGCGAAGAAAAAAATATTTATTTTGAAAGATTTATAAAAAAAAAACTGAATTGAATGAATTTTTCACGGACCCGGTTAATCCGCAATTTGATCAATGTGACCCCAGATTATCGAGTCTACCGTGTTTAGTTTATACAAACACCTAGTTAAACTTGGTAGTCATATGTAATACGTTTAAATTCAGTGATGAATGTAATAAGTTGTTTCGTTTTAATATGATCTTCAGATAGCTTTTATCCATAGACCTGTATAATATGTGTACTTATCGTATTATTCGATACGAGATAATTATCGACACATTTTCCGCGTAATGCCAAACATTTACAACGAAAAGTAGCTTATTCCAGCCAGAGCAGCAATCTCATCACAGCTCCGGACGCTAACTGTTGACGTGCACCGCAGCACACAACACGCTTTAAATTAACACACAAATTCACGCTTTTCATGTTTATTCAACATTTAGTATTAGGCCAAGCTAATTAATTAGCTGACCATTATCAAGAGACTTAGAATATTTTTCTAAAAACAATATTATTTTTTAAATACTTATTTAATGTATTAATTATAAATATATACATATAAAATCAATTTTGTCGAAAAATATTGTTTTTGCACTACCGGAATTCGAACCTGGATCTCTATTTCCAATCCGGGAAATTACACTACCAATTGTGTTATAGCGCCAGTATTTTTCATGACAAATTTTCGAACCTATATGTTACACTTTTTCAAATTAATACATCTGTCGCTTCATTATTTGAAAGCCATCTACATTGTTTTTACGGAATCACAAATACGTTTGAGTAAACCGACTACAGACGCCAGAATCATCAATTCATTTTTATTAAATTTTGGACACATTGATACAACTTATATTTAATTTAATAACACAGTAAGAATGTGTTCTCCTTAATAATATTATTTTTATTTTGTATTTTAAAAAATCAAAAGATTCCTTCTTTACACACTGGTTTCGGGATATAGATTTTATTTTACATTGTCTTGTAAAATATTTTATGTCTAGTAGCTAAGTTTTCTTTTTTTTTAAATGAATTTGATAATATTTATTATTATACGTGTTCATGGACCTTTGCACTGTTATTATAAGAGTATTATTATTCTACAAGAAATCACCGTTTTATATTTAAACTTCTTACAGCACACAATGCATTACTATCCATAACCGATTTTATTTTTAAAGGATTAAAATAATAGATAATTATTTTTTTTACATTTTATATTTTTGTGTGTGTGTGTTTAAAGTTCAAAATGTATTTACGTCTATACATATTGAATCAGTTCAAACTAGAATGCACACTGTATCGTAATCGAACAATTTTAAATTAAATTCACAGAACTCCACAACAATGAAACTTCACAACTGATTGGACTGCACAAACGTTAACAAAGAGCACTCACGATAACGACACATCCCAACGTATGACGGAGGTGCGACGACGACCAGAACATAATTTTTCCGCCGGGGAAGAGGCGGCCGGACGAGCGAATTTCCCGGTAACGAATGAAACGAAAAGTGATGACAGACGCGCGCGGCCGTCGGCGCCGTTAGAACATAACGAAAACCACCGTACGGTCGGCCAAAACTACATCCGCTCGGTACTTAGTTATATCGGGTAGTAAAACACTTGAATGGATAAAATTGTTCGGTACGAGCGGCCAACCGATGGCTGCGTTCACGGCCGTTCTTGCGCACAGGGAACTGCGCACGGAATTATAATAGTACCAGCGTGTAACAAATTAATTATTAAGAAGAAGAAGGAGAAGAATTTTTTATTATGTTTGTTTCCCTTCTTACTAATATAAAATAATTTTAATGTTAATAACTGTGGACGTAAGTCGTAATATAAAGTAAATACCACTAACGTACTTGTAAAAGTTTATTATTATTTAAAACCCGTCCCAAAACTAGGACTGTTTCTGTAAAAAATGTAATAAATAATTATCTACTGACAGTGCAGCAGCTTTATACTGTTCCAGTGAACAGTAGAAATGAACTTGTTTATTTTCTACTTTAAACTGTATCTTCGGAACAAAACAGTCACATAAATCTACCTGATTTATATATTTCTGAAACTGACACCTCACTCTAATTGAATGTTTCCTTTAAAATTTCCGTACGTGTGACACACAGAAGTACGTTACAAAGAGTTGAAAAAAAAATTACCGATCGTAATAAATATTTTGTATTGATAATAAAAGATACATACTTATTAAATTTATGAAATAATATATTATATGTATTAGAGATTAACACAAATTTATTTTGTTCCATATGTTAGAGCAGGTATGAGTATAATTCTAACTCCTAAATTGAGAAAATTTCATAGGCACACCAAATATTCTATATATAAAATGTATTTTCCAATAGATTTAAGAATAATTTATTGAACATTTTGTGTAGGTGCAGAAACTCTTTTCGCTTTACCTAGTTACTAGTTTGATAGTTGTTATTTTAGCGAGCAACGTGTATATTTAAAAAGGTTATCACAAAAACGTTCGATATATCTATAATCAGAATTATGAAGAAGAAAAGTATGATAATGGTTGGGGATGATCCGTCCAATTTGACGTAATCTAATGAGTGAGGAGAATATGAGGGTCACAAGCGAAGTCGAAGTCCAGGAGCGATTGACTGACCGAACGACGGCAAAATGGCGGCGAAACAGCTGACGCTAAGTTAACCTAACCGAGGCCAGACCGTTCCGAATCGAAACGGTGGAATAGTTTTTGAGCTATGTAAGAAGCAAGCGGACGCCATGATACGAATATTTATATTTTCATTCGCGCCAGTTATTGCCAGTAATGAACCGAAACAAAATCGAACGCTGCATCGTTCTGACTTGAACATGTATATAATGTACAGTTGAGTACAGATTCAATGTTATTTGTAATATTTTCTATTCTGAACACTGATCTATACACTGTAGAGAAACCTCATTAGAATGCAGGCAGCGTATATGTGTGTTACGTTGTATCTCTTGTGTTGTTCAAATGGCGACCAGGTTGTTCTATTTCCACTCAATTTTTGTTGCGGCATCGCACATTCCAGAAGGTACAACACCTGATTTTTTCTCTCTTCTGAATTAACTATAATTAATTATTTATTAATAGTGAAATCACACAGCATTAGATTCCAATAAAAGTAATAAATATAGAGTGATACAAACACAACAGTTCACTATTTTGTTTTATGTTATATGCACTATTTTTACATAATGGAATTTCTTCTGTCATATCCAACATTTTAGGCCACTTTTCAGTGGCCATCATGACGTACGGCGTAATAAACCATAAAAAAATATTTTTATTAAGATACACAATAATTTCAAAATATAAATTTAAAATATCATTACAATCCAAGTGATATAAGAACCATTTCGATTATACATCAACATAAACGAACCTTTTTATTATGTGGTAGGTGGTTGTGTATGTATTTGAATTATACACAGTATTTAGTGAACCTTACTGTAGACGTAAAGCAATGTAATGTGATTCTAATGTACGGTGTTGATTTTTTGCAAGTGATAGATTTCATAAATAGATTGTAATTATGTGTCATTTGAGTATGTTACAGCAGAGGAAAATTTAGAACACTGTACAATGATTACTTTTATTCTTATTGTATTAATAAACCATTAATTTTAAATATAAATTAAATATATTAATTATAAAGATATACATACAAAATCAATTTTATCGAAAAATAAAAACATTGTTGTTGCGCTACCGGGATTCGAACCTGGATCTCTTCCCTAACCGGGGGAGGTGCTTTATCCAACTAAGCTACAACGGCACTATTTTTATCGACAATTTTTCGACTTTATATGTTACCTTTTTGATATCAATACATTTAATCGTTCCATTATTTGACAGAGCAATATGCAACATTTCATATTGCATATGAAATGCAAGATACTCATACGCAGTTATTTTGTAGGTAGGTATATTAATTAATCTACCCTGATGTTCAATATAATATTATCTCTGGTTTGTTTCACTCATTTAGATAGGTACCTAATTTGAAACACTGCATAGACCTGCGTGGTGTAATTACTAATATATAGGTCAAACCGGCCATACACGCAACATTATACCTGACAGGATACCTGTTTAGGTCGCCTGTACAGGCAAACCGAAGCGTGTATGTTACGAAACTAGCAGGTATCCCTACCTGTACAGGCGACCTAACAACAATTGAAAATTCATATTTTCTACTTGTGGGCAAGTGTGTGCACCTAAGCGTGTGTGTTACACCAGGGCGCAGGTCTCAGTTGTTCCGTCCACCGCGAAGGAAAAACTTAATTCGAAAAAATGGCGTGTCGCAGGCGTAGCTCAAGTGTGGAAGATTTTATCAAATTGTATAAATCTGAGCCATCCATCTTAAATAATTACAGTAATGTTGAGGCTCTACATTTAATTCCTTTATCAAATTGTCGTGACTGTATTGGCTTCTTTTTAACAACCATTCTGTACACCATTTTGTCGCGGTTTTCTTTCTTTCTTTCGTAGGATAACGAGAAGAACTACTAACATAGTCATAATTGCCATGGTTGACTGAGAGATTGTCGCAGGTTGGCCGCTACGTGTACGGCCAAAGTTGAGATTCAGTTAACTTGTCATGTTTAATTGAACAGCTATACCTGTCAGGTATACCGTTGTGTGTATGGCCGGCTTTATAAACCAACGTATTATATGATTACAACAGGTAGGTATTTCAAAAACATGTAGCTAAATAATATCACTTTATTTTAGGAAATGAAGTTAACACATTAAACTAGTTCGGTAAGTACAGCTTATGAAACAAAGGACAGTTTCACCATTTTTTAATTAATAAAGCAAAGCCAACTATTCGCTGAATAAATGTATTCTACTTATGATCAGTCGATAGATTTTCAAATAATTTATTGTCCGTGTAAGAAGGTAATAACATTAATCGGAACTTAAAACATATTGTAATTAATAAAGGTGGAAAATTATTTAATAAAAATTATATTCGAAGATTTCATCAATCAGATCTTAAATCAGATGGATATCCTTCATTTCGAGTAAACTCCATCAAAAATTAATTTTACAATAAAATTAACCGGAATTTGAAATTAAATGTTTGTAGACAAGACAATTAAATTATATGACAATCTAAAAAAAAAAGTTTGCATCTGATTTACCAAAGTGTTTTAAACAACTGTTCATAAATATCAGTTCAATGCTTTGAATAATTGCTAATTGCTAATAAGAATTGCTCGTTAGTAACACATAAAAAAATAACTT
Organism: Eubasilissa splendida; assembly: GCA_031772225.1. NCBI lineage: Eukaryota > Metazoa > Arthropoda > Insecta > Trichoptera > Phryganeidae > Eubasilissa > Eubasilissa splendida. The sequence continues at coordinate 12,404,471 of CM062855.1, read as the reverse complement.
TTAAAAAAATATTTTCACTGAATAAAATTATTTATTGCCAAAAATAGCTCTGCTCTTACATTTTTAAATTATATGCGTTAATACAGAAAGTAGTTAACACGTTTTAGAGTAATATTTGATATAAGCTGATTGCGTTGGAATGACATTTCACTTTTATCCAATGCATTTCAAATTTCACTTGACAAATAATAATTAGACCATATCCAAATTCAAATCCATAACAAATTGAATTAAAGATTTTTTAATCATTAGTGATAATTATGTTCTAAATTTTTAAGCACACTTGTTATAAATCATTAACTTCGTGTAAATAAATCCCGGAGAAAACAAAAACAAAATGTCGATACAAAACCTGTTTAATCCATCAACATGAGTTCTATTGAGCTGATGGTGCACAATTTGTTGCAGTTAAACTAATTACTGAATAATAGGTTAACTGTGTTTACAAAGTTTACGTATAGGAATGCGAGAAACGAATAACACAGAAAGTAGGTTTCTAATTGTTTATTTTACTTGGAATTTATTTAGAAAAATAGAAAATAATGAAAATAGTAATAGTGTTTTTTAATTAATAAATATATACCTACTGAAAATTATTAATAAAAATATATTATAATTGTAGTCGATTACATTGTAATTTGTGTATAAATAATTTGTATGTGTGAATCCGCAAATTTTATAAATACTTTAACTTTTTACTTACGATAATAACCTTTTACTTACGATAATATTACTGTAACATATATTATAATAATATATATATATAATATTCCTTAACCTCAGACAAACCAGGCTATTACTTTGGTGAACTATTGATAAGACCTGATATACGATCGATAAGTAAAGATAGATTAGTATTAGTGGTAAAACTATAACATTGATGGCGAACTGATACAGATGAAGTATTGATAATGCCTACTTTTTTAAAGTCATTGGTACACAATGTTCTATACCTGTCAAGTAAGACAAATACAATCCATAATAATATTACGCTTCTCCATCTACATCTATGACTTTCTGGTTGTGGCTTCAGTAGTATCATTATGGCTGTATAGTGCTTGCTTAAACGGCCAGGTATGTAAGACGCAAGCAAAGGGCAAAATCTCTAGGTTAATATTATTTAAAATAAATGTTTTCTCTTTTACATATTCAGTAACAGTACGTAAATATATATCCGCGAAATCGTATTATGGCTGAAAAATTTATTAAGCATCTGTCATCCCGTCATAGATAAGAAAAGCATCTTGTCTCATCTATGTCTCGTGGTCATATTGCGTCGCATTCTATGGTCACCGTTTTTTTCCTTATCTATGGTAGAACTCTCAAATATGACAAGAATGTTTTGTTTGTATTTTTCATGAATGTATTTAAGTAGATATATATATTTCAAAGTTAATACGTACGAACACCGTTTGTACAATTCCAAGGAGAGCAATACAAAATCGCTGATTGCTTTTTGTTAGTGCAAAAGGCAGTATAAAACTATCGGTGACAGCTGATATGCTGCTCGAACCTGCAGGCGGCTATTGTGGTGCGAATCTGCTTTCTTCTAAATCAAAATAATAAGGATGCACAATGCACTATTGTTAAAGTGATATAATAAAGGATTTCCGCATTGAAATATAAATTCCACTGAGATCCTGACCGCGCAGCCGTCACCAATGGCCGCGAAGCGGCCACAAAACCGCCACCAGAGCATAGCACCAAGCAATCTTATTATTGCTTATCTGCTAGTAGTAGTTTAATTTAATACCAGTGTGTTCGCATTGATCTGAACTTTTTGAGTTTGTTCTGAGAATTGTGACCAGGAATCATGAAAGTATGGCGTTCGTTTTATTATTTATCCAAATTCGATAAAAGCGTGATTGTATTTTAATGATTGCTTTCAATGAAATAAGGTTGCTTACTTTTTCTATTCATTTATATATGCTTTGAGTTGTAATTGCAAATTAATAAGCCTGACCTACCTACTTGCATTCGTACGTACACACTGTGATGACAAGCGATACAGGGGTAATTAAAAACCTACTCAATTAAATATTTTTTAAGACTGAAAACGAATGACGGACTGAAGAGGAAATCCTTTTCTGCTACCATTTACCGTTTATTCACTTATTTAACATGACGTCAGTACATAAGAGGCGTAATCATTTATGAGATTTGGAATTCCATATAAAAACAAATATGACCAATAATTAAAATAGAACCGGACCAACCAAGGATTCTGTGTCATTATAATATCTGAAAATATGTAAAAAAATACTCAAAATTTGAAATATTGTCTTAAAAAACTTATTTGCTCTTCATCTCGATGTAAACATAAAATTAAATGCATAGTTTGTATATTTTCTTTCACCATAATGATTAATTTTCAAAAATATTTATTAGTTAATTTTTTTAGGTATTTTATTGCTACATACATTTTAAAATATATTCACCAATAGAATAGTACCTATGTATATCTGCAACGGTAAAACCATGCGTCTAAAAATGGACATACTCACTTTGGTGGAAATATAAGGAAGAAAGGAAGACACTTACTTTTCGTCTGCTGGATGATGGATCATTTATAGATTCCTCGCCATCACAAGTAACAAGCGTTGCGGCGTGTTTAGTTGCACTCGCGAAAAAATGATTATTGAGTATAAACGGAACTAAGGTAAGATTTTTAATAAGCGATAGTAGAGTGAAGCGACGGTGGTGTTTCCGTAGAAAGTTTGAAGCGCACTGAACTTGTTGCACTTGAAAAACTTTAATCACTGCGACTTATTCTCTCTTCCTTGTGCTTAGGGATAGGGATAGATAAGAGAGGGAAGGATATACACAGTTTAAAAATTAAGTAAATAGCGAATTGAATGTATGAAGCAACAAGTCAAACACTAAAAACTTAATAAAATTTAATTAATTAATTTTAAACGGTGCTAACACACGTTCTACGTTAACTTACCGACGTGAAACACGCATCCAAATGATTTGTTCAGTTTTCAGGCAAATATTGAAAATGTTCTTTGTTCTTCATCAAATACTACTGTGGCAAAAAAATCTTTGTCATTTCATTACTTGGCTATATTAAATTAAAACGTTTAGCTCTGTTCTCGTGATTGATTTATATAATGAAAGGTTTACGCATTGAATACGTTCACTGCAGGGGATCCCTTGAGAACCTTGCGGTGTTAAAGTAAGCTCAGACGCAGCACAACTTATTTCATTTTCTAGCTTCGTGCAATTGCCGCCCTTAAGTGTTTATATTTTAGGAGTGCTTTAATATATTATCTATTGCCCAGATACATATTTTGTCTACCGAGAATGTTGTGGTGCGAGAATTTACTTAGATGCAGTACAACGAATGTCAATATGTGATTGCACATAAATACCGCCTCTAAGAAAACTAACGCAATACACTATTTTCATTGCGACTTATTTTAATACGGAATATATTTTATTTTAAATGCGTTGCCAGTGTACAATGATTAAATATATGTATCTTCAAGAAGAGTATACTTGAAATCACCGCAGATGGAATGTTTACATCTACTCGCAATAATTTTATGATTTTATTTCGTGTATATCTTTAGTTATGTACAATAGTAATGCTTTTCAAAAAATCTTCATAAACAAACCTTTAACAAATAATTATGTGTCATAAAAATTCAAACTAGCATCAAATGCTTTGCAATATCATATTTTATCGTAGAATATTAAAATATGCTTACAAGGTTCTAAAATAATAAATACAGGGTGAATATTATATTCCAAACCGATGGAGTTTTTGAATAACTAGAAAATGAAACACAATTTTTTAATTTGATTTTTACTTATTGATTATTTGGTTTATTACATTTATGCATGGAATATAACATCGTCCAAATAGATGCGTGCTCCTTTAACCATAATTTTCATAACATTCTCGCACACTTGGCGTGTTATTTCAGCAATTTCATTTCGAATATTGTCCTGTAGCATCGGAATTGTTGTTAGCTTATTAGCGTACACCTTTTCCTTCAAGTACTTATATAGAAAATAGTCGGGAACTGTCAAATCAAGTGATCGATATCACCACTTTTTGACATTATGCGGCCGGGAAAAATTTCTAACAGAATTTCAAGCGGCATAGCACGTACTATGTGTGAGGTAGCACCATCATGTTGAAACCACGTGTGTTGCAGGCCCAATCGACCCAATTCGGCCACCAAGAAGTTCGTCGATAGCGATCACCATTAAATGGTTACAGCATTTATTTTTTATTAGACTTTATTGACATACACGTTTTTGTTGTAACAGAGGTGAATATATTATAATATAACATGATAAACATAAGATACAATTATATTGAAATTAAGTATTTACTCGTAGTTTATTGTGTGGGATGGGACTCCACCTCTGATATATACAGCATTGTCCTGGCTACTTTGCTAGACTGCCGTCTGTGTTAAATATTTGCCGTAATTACTATAATTATTTAGATAAAATATTTTAATAACTTCAACACGTTATTGAGGCGTTAGGTGCTCCATAACAAATTGTAATCAATTATTCTCTACGACTACCAAATGCGAACTGACAAATGTCTGCAAAACAAAAATGGTGGCCAAACAAAATTTATCCGGAACATAATATTCACCCTGTACATATTTCTTATAGTTTTCTGAGTTCTCTAACGAAACATTAAAAACTATCATTCACTAACCTTATTTATCAATTATCAAGGAAAATTCCTTAATCTACGAGTTCAAAAGCTCTCGGTATATGTACTCGTATATTACATTTAAGTAAATATTAATACACATAAAAAAAACATAATAACTACTAATCTAGTTTTAACTTAATCAATAACTCAGACATATTTATCGGAAATCATTTAAAAATCATTAGCTCTTACCCACTTTAAAAATACAAAATAAATTATTTTTAAAAAATCAATAAGTTTTTGAATTATAGGAATAAAGTCTCTTCATTACTTTATAAAATTATATATGCATAATATTAGTTTTAATATTTTAAAACGTTCACACTCTGCGGCTACTCTCATTTTGCTCAAGATTTATTGATTGTCCAATAGTGTTATGGTGCAGAGCAAGTCGGACGCGAAATATTAAGATAGAGATCATGAAATGCGAGCAACTTGACTGGACCGTGTGAAAGTCATTGCATTTACACGGAGCTATGCAGTCAAATGCTAAATCTAATAATCATTTTTCAGTAAAACCGGTCTCAATAATATAATACACAGGTTCGTAAAGTCAGCGCGCAGGTTTCGAGCTCACTAGTGCGTCTAGTTTGTCGCTATTGTTTCAAGATAAATAATATTATCATTATATAAAATATCATTTATTCATGTGATAATCAAAAATTACATATTTCGTATAAAACTGTAGTAAGTCATTTTTTTTCTAATTTACGCTTTATTTCAGAGTAGTGAATTAAACATGATTCTGTACGAAATACCGTATTAAAGTTACCCCTCAAGTGTCTCTTTTCAACGGGACCGCTTGTTTATCATTCCCCGTAGTAAGCAGTAGATTTTGCGATTCCTCTATAGTAAGACATGTCGATTCCATTCTTAAGTGTATGAATTCACTAAATATCAATAAAAAATTGAGTTCCTACAACAAATAACAATTTCGTTATTATTTTTGATTTACGACAATTTTTAAATTATATTCATCATAAGTGTATCTACATAAATCCGAAATTTTATAACTGGACTTAAAATATTAGGTTGGTGCATAATTATTAAGGTTTTTTTTCGCGACATATATTTCTTTTAAAATTACAGTTTTTCATATTATGGTCTAACTCTTCGAGAAAGGTTGGAGGTCAGCATAGTCATTTCGCGATCGCGACGTACTTTTTGGCAAAGGAAATTTAGATCGGGCGATACAAACCTGGCAGATGAAAAAGGAAGAGGTCGACCATCAAGTTTTGATGACCAGACACTTTTGGTAGCCGTGGAAGAGGACGAAAGCTTGACAACTAGAATGTTGGCCGAAGACTTCAATGTGGACCATTCGACCATCGTTCGTCGTCTCAAAAAGCTCGGAAAAGTATGGAAATTGGCTGGATGGATCCCCCACGAACTCTTCGACAACATCAAAGCCGAACGTGTTCGAATTTTTACCGATTTGTTTGTTTGTTGAAAAAAAGCCTCAATAATTATGCACCAACCCGACACACACTAATACTAAAATAACATAGAAATTGCATAATCCTTTTTTTATGTTGTGAAATTAATTTTTTCAAGCTTTAAAGTAGGTAAGCCGGTGTAATATGCGTACATAGTTACGACTTTCATCTCTCATCTCAGAAATTTATCGATAAAATTCGGTATATATCAGTCGCATCATTCTACCAAATGTGAGACAAGTCTCATCGGTGTACATGCACTATAATAATTTTATTTATTTTTACTAATGCAAAATTTAACAAAGTATACTTTTCGTTTAGCTCATCACATTTCCGGAAAATATAACATATTTTTAAAATGTGACAGCCCCCGTGTAACTAAATCTAGACGCACGACCCTGACCCGAGAGGAAATCACCTTACGAAATCAACATCGGCGCATACAAAGTTGAATGAAATACCTCGTAATGATTACATTACTATCAAAATGCAACACCATAATATTACAATCCAACCAACTGCTAATTTGACCACAATTTAAAAAAACAACCTTACCAGAAGGTCGAAGTATTAATACAAGACAATTTTAAATAATTGTATCTAACGTTAACACTTTCACTCATGTGTATGTTTACTTAATATTCATTTGAAGCCGCTAGTCTTATGCAACGAAAAGAGAATATAAATGAGGCTAGTACTTATTTATGTAATATAAAAAATCGCCATAAAAGTGGCGCCGGTGCTAGTATCTATTCGATTATATTTTAAAAACTCATTTTACGTGAGTCGTATTAATTTATTTCTAGTCGTAAAAGATGCTTGTCTAAAGGTATCCTACGCATTCAAATACTTCTGAAAATAATCAATAGGTATTTGAAGTATAGTTTCAATGAGATATTTTACTGTATGTTTTTTATGTCATCTTAATCACAACTTTTTTTATGTTATTAGGTTATTACCACGCATTTAATTTATTTATAATAGACGTTCCTTGCTAAACTTTAAAATAATAAATACAAATTAAATGTATTAATTAGAAGGATATACATATAAAATCAATTTTATCGAAAAATATTATTGTCGCTACCGGGAATAATTACAACTTCACAATAATAATGTGTTCGTTATCCTCAATAGTTTAAAATAATATTTGTGGTCCAATTTTATTATGTACTCGTATATATCACATTACTTTTGATGTTTACTCTTTTTGTTAATAATTTTATGTTTCTTTTTCATTTAACGAATATCGCCTGGTAAAACATCAACTAATTAAATATTTAAATATGACGCTGTTGTCAGTTTGTTGCGATTTATGACAGCGCCGATGTAAGAAGATTAGTGCCGATTTTCCACTTGTATTTAACCCAGTTAAAATGGCCGCCATTTATGCGCCGTGACGACTTCTATTGTTTTGGGACCGACCACGGCCCGACCCATCACGATGAATATTTCAACTAATTGAGGATTACCGAAGAAGAAAGTGAGAAAATAACATTTCGAAACGGATGCAAAATAGACCGGTGTTACATAACCACTGCATTTACAGTTCTTTGGTAAATGGAGTATTCAAACTATTCAATCGTGTGGTTGCGTTATGATATGTAATATAGATGTCTTCAGAATAATGTTTGTACATCCATTAATTTTAAAATGCAATTATTCCAATCGAACAAAAAACATACTTTCGGACACCAGTGTTCCGAATTGTAGGTACTATTCGTGTTCAAGATCATTTTCGATTTCAAATTTTAAATATGCCATCGGTTTGTATTGAAAAACAATAAAATGCATCATAATTCATAATGCATTTACTGTGTGTATGAATCTAATAAAAGCTAGACAATGAGATAATCTGTTCCATCAGATGATGTCTATTTAATATGGACCTTTAGATTCCTGCATATAAGAGAATTTAAGTAAATTATTGTGCTGATAAACTGGTCAAGGAGGCCACTCTTTCCGAAGTTTTTCCTCGTCAATTTCATATTTCGATGTATGGCAGACGTAAAATGGTGAAAAAACGTACGAATGGATAGATCCAAATAATCACAACGGTAATCAGCTTAAAATCATTCAAAGATCTATTCCCCGCACTCCCTGGTTCTCCGAGAGAACAATATTAAATATCGCTAGAGTGAGAATTGGGCATTGCCAGGTGGCCTCACATTTATTCAGATTGAACTCAATGATTCCCCGATGTGTAAGTGTGGTGCCAAGAAGGAGAGCCTTGACCATATCTTTTTTGCTTGTCCATTGCGGATCACAGGTTTTTTTTAGAGTGTTCTCATCAACTCAACTCTCAACTCCCGATTAACTCGTGTCATCTTCTTTCCCTTAACTTCCCCACATTTAATCTATATAAAACAAAATTTTTGAACGACAATAGTATTGACTTGTAATATAATATTTTCTATTCTATAATATTATTGTACGTTTAAAATAATGTTTAACTTAATTAATGGCACAAATTACACTCGAAGAGTGAATTGCCTATGTAAAAAAATAATCTAATAAAAATGTAAATCTAATAATAACTGTGAGTTTTATAACGCTTATTTTTGGGTTTAGATTATTGTTAGTTCAGATTAAAGATGTTGAATGAATTTATGATACTCACAAGACCTGTGTTCACGTACGCGTCGATAACTTAACACTAGCAAAACACGATGAAAGGATTCTATGCACCTTTGAAAAAAGTTTTTTTTTAAATTACACCCCCATAAAACAATCATGTCTGTTAGCAAATATGATTTTTTTTTTTTATTTATCTGTATAAAAATATTTATAAAATTGACATTATACTATGTACCTATGTCGTATTAAACAACTTATCTTTGTTGAGACAGGTAAAGTTTACATGTTTAAGTTTATTTTCCAATTATGTACAAAAAAGTTGTAAAAATAAAGAGAGAGATATAAGATGAAGAGAAATGTGATATCCAAAAATAACTGAATCAGTATAAGTATAAGAGTTATGAGAATAAACATTTTAGCAAAAAATGAACACAAAAATTTTGTATCGTTAAATTCTACGATAAAATATGTATTTAGATGCCATGCCATAGTGTGGTAAAATTAATTAAATTTGGAAAACTAGGATATTGACGGCTGGTACACTTGCATCGTATGGAAAACCAAGAATGTTTTGTTCAGTAATTCCCAAGGACATGACAGATAAATGACACCATATCGTGCAGGTAGGCAAGACTCGCCCTAGGCTGTGGGGCTGCTCATGATGATAGTGAAACAAATGAGACCGGATGTTTAAATAATCTATGATAGATCGTTATACGTTTTACGAGTAGATACTGTCTTGGATGTTCAAAAAATTATTTAAATTGACCAAAAATAATAAATATTTAATTTTATATATAATGGCCCGTGTCAACGGATGAGATTTTTGACAATCTCTGAAACAGGGATTATACTTTCATAGGATTCTTTGAAGTCAACTCTCGACTTTCTTAGTCCACCATTTACAGATCAATTCTTAAAGATTCGCCGTCAAATGTCAGTCCATTAACCACCGATGTTTTGTTCGTTAATTGATCAGGTGAATTCGAAACCCAGCATCAATTAAATCAGAATAAATATTCGTAATGTAATGTCTTCTTTTTATCTAACTTTCCGTAATAAATAGTTGTAGGTATCTATGATTCTGTGTGATATTTGCACGCACGTATCGAATCTTGTTATCAAATCGAACATCGTTTACATTGGTTTAAGTTTTTATCTCTTTCTATCGATCTCGAGCTGATCTCTGAGTTTATCTCCAGATCAAAATTTCAACACGCATACATAGTACTGAAATTTATTTCAACTAAATCTGAGTACTATGTATATGATACTAATTAAATGTATTAATTATAAAGATATACATATAAAATCAATTTTATCGAAAATATTGTTGTTGCGCTAAAAATATTATTGGATTCGAACCTGAGAATTAATACATTTAATTAGTATTTAAAACATCACATACCTATGTTTTGAATAATTACAACTTCACAATAAGAATGTGTTCCTTAATACTGTGTACATGTCTCATCGTATTTCATTCTGTGAGCACAGGTTATTACAGTGAATGTGGCACGCATTTATTTAAATAATACAGGTGTTCGCAATAAACGTTTGTTAATTTACTAGGCGGTTGTGAGTAATAATAGCAGTCACAGCTTCACACGCAAATTAAATCCGTAAATACCTTGACACAATGCGGCCCCGTGCAACCTGTGAGCGACACACGAGGCCGTGCATCCTCAGCCCCGGTTCATGAATGAAATCACGGGAAATAAATCAAACTAATTTTCATACAATAATGTGACATAGTTTGGAATCGAGGCATACATTATTCGTAGTGTTCATTAGCGTGATGAAGAGTCACGCATCTTAATTGAGGATTGTTTCATTGTCCATGCTTACCTCACCGACCCGATCGTAACTAAAAATATTTTTTTAATATTATTACTTACTTACTATTACTAAAAAATTACTTTTATATAAAAAAATTAATTATTAAAATAAAACACGTTTACTTTACACTGCACTTTAATTAAAATTAAAACGTTTTCGATGCTTACTGCATCATCTTCAAAAATTAAAAATATTCTTTAATTTATAAAAGTTATTTTATTCTGATAGCGTTTATGTTGAATTATTTGAGATAATATTGCAGTATTAATATTTTTTTACTAGAACAAATAAACCATGTTTAAGGACCCTGTCTTCTTATATTAGTTTTTTTCTGCGAACCATCGCGAGTTTAACCTTTACCATACCGTGAAATAAAATACCCGTACGCAGCCATGCTGTCAACTCATGTTACCGTAAGAGTTTAGAGTTTTTTAACATCCAAAATGTGAAAAAAATGCTTTTATTAGCTTAAGTTATATTAAAAATGTTAATTTACTTTAAATTTTGAGTATTTAATGTGAAAAAGGATTAATATAATATTATAATTCGGAGTGTTCATCAAGATCTATACAACGTCCTTTCTTATATCTCTTCATTTAATTATTTAAAAAGAGACATAATTATATTTGTATGTTTGTTATTCTTTTCACTCTGAAATTAATGTGTGATCTCTTTCTATATTACCGTGAGTGGTAGTTTTAACAACGTATTAATTTTACAATGGATTGAATTGAAAAATAATATTTTTTCTAGCATTCGCTTTACATAAATGCTTTTCACTATTTATTTCTAAGCGTAAATATTTTCCTTAGTACTAACTAAAATATGAATGTTATGTTGTGTGTATTTACCAAAATATTGGGGCGGTAAACCTGTGTTACTGCATGGTTTGGGAAGGATTAATAGACAAGTTACAATATTTTTCCGCTCACTATTTCTTTAAGGTGGGTTCAGGCTTCATTTATATATTAATAATAGTACATTAGTATAAACAATAATACTTATTGTATCTAGTGTATTCAGTGTATTTTGATACCTGGTACTTTGGGTTCGATTCCCAATGAGGACATAATACATATATGTCATTTTCTCAAGCCTGGGTAGTAAAATTGCGAGGAACAGAGAATAATTTAAGCAAAATAAAGAAGACAAAATAATAAATACTAACAAAATATTACTAAGACAAGCGTACAAATATTTACAATCAGGTTAACCACTGGACAGGAGAACGGGATTTTAATGCGATTTTGGAAATTTATGTAGAAATGTGAAAAATTAATATTAAAAACACAAATTTTACGACAACAACAAAATCGCAATAGGCCACTTTGAACATTAGCATTGAAAATGAGCAAGCAGAACAAGTAGAAAACTATATACACCTAGGAAGTAGAATAACACGTGATGCCAAAAAATTAATGGGTATTATTTTATTTTTTTTAGCATAAAATAATACATTTGAGATAAAGGTAATAATTACTTTACTAGTCGTAGTCTGTTCCAAAGCAATTACGTGTACATTTTTTATAAGTTGTATATTGTTAAGGTACAATCAGAAGTTATAAAAAGATGTTGTGTATAATCTAGTAGGAGACAAAATGAGTAGGTAGTTAGTTTAGTACAAATGTCAAATTAGTTTCAACAACCACTTTTAGTTTAAAATCGTTAATCACTTTAGACCCATTAAGATCTAGTGGCAATTTATTAAATGTACGCGGTGCACAAAACAAGAAAGTTTGTTGACCAAATTTGGTATTCATTTTTGGCACTAAAAAGTATTCTAAGGTTTTGCTCCTAGTTTCCATTGAATCGGATCGTGGATGTGAAATTAAGTTTTTTTTTAAAATAGTTTTAGAATTGATCTGGTAAATAGTTGTCTTATATCTAAAACGTGAAAGGATTTTAAAAGTTCTTCTGAGTTGTATCTAAATGTAACATTAGTAATAACTTAACAAACTTTTAATGCAATAACACAATTTTTCAAATCTCCAATTAGAATATAGTACTGTATGGAAGTAAAACCTAGTCAATTAACCAGAGAGAGAGAGAGAGAAAGTGATTAGTTGTAAGTATTCGAAATGTGGTGCTAAAGAAAGACGGAAAGAATAAGCTGGACTGAGAGAATTACAAATGAAGATGTTCTGAGGAAAGCACAAAAAAAGACCATACCGTTAAAAATCAATGGGGTGAGGGAAAGATTGAGGGTTTTAAAAACATTAAATTTAAATAATTTTAAATACGTTGAAAATGCATCCATCAACTAATTAGCAAGGCGAATGCAGATACATACAAACAACTTCTTGCTGATATCCAGGGCAAAAAACCATATCGAGCAATACACCGACAAGAAAACGATGCCTAAATATCTAAATGTTCAAGAAAAAAGTATGAAAGTGTTCAAACTAGATACAAATTTTATTGACTCGTTTTCTCTAGCTTATTAAGATTGTTTATGTTTAGTAATAAGACTTTAAACCTAATGGTTTATCAAAATATTTAATTCGACCGAAACATTCCAAACCTACGCCGCCCAAACGATTCAATATTTATGATGTGAAATGTATATAGTATACTAAATAGCGATGCACTGTAAGGTACTGTTGTTTTACGATCGTTCGTTAAAAAAATGTTAAAAACTTGCCTCATACTTACAGGGACGAATTACGAAAGAGTGCATTATTTTATACAATCTTGACTCAGTTATTACCCGAAGTAAAAATGCATATCAATTTATTTATTTATGTTTTTCTGAATTGAATAAGTAGTTACTCGACGCACTATTTTGTCTACAATCATTATCATAAGATAAAAAAGATTATTAGAAAAACACCACTCGCACACGAGCATACCACTAGTGTATTTATTTACATTATGTATTTCAAATATTAATTGTCAAATGTAAATTTAATTATTTCATTTATAAACATTAACTAATTATACCTACAAACGCAATAATAATGTTTTGCATATGCAATAGAGTTGTGTGTTTAATAAACATAATACAGTGATTCTAGAAGAATGAATAAAAAGGGCCAATCAGCGATGTGGTGGTAATATATATCTTCTAAAAATATGATTGCACATCGTCGCTATTGGATCCGTTAGTGTCATTTAAAATAGTCTTTAAAAATACTCAAGTAGTCTTAAAATATCCGTTAGATGGCAGTACAGATTATCAATTATTGAATGTTAGTATTCATTTACAATCTCTCCGCATTATGCAATAGATGTCACCCAGGTCTAATATTTGTTAAAACTGATGTGAATAATTATTAGATATAATTACTCGATAATTTTTGCATTAAAGTTCAAAATGGTTTTACACAAAATATCATATTCATTAAAAATTTTAAGCAAAAAAAATTACCTGTTCATATTATTTAATTTCTTTAAGTTTACTATTTCCTTCATGTTTATGCTTTTAGTAACATTCTGATGATAATAAAACCAATTTTTAGATAGCTCTAGGTGTACATATTATTCATATTTTATACGGGAAATAAAGACAAAGTACATTACGTGGTGCGTTGTTAAAGTAATATAATAAGAGATTTCCACATTTAATTATAGATTCTACGGAAGCCCCGGCCGCGACGCGTACCGGTCACTGTTGGCTGCGAAGCGGTCACAATCGCCGATTGCTTTTCTGCTAGTCTTATGAATAATAAGGCAATATCATAATTCGGTACTAACGCTATTGGTCATTTATTTTACTAAAAGTCATTTATCGTATTTAAACAACGGTTACTCAAGTTTTCATCCATTTGTAATATGTACATATATGTACAATAATTAATTCACATCAATATTATGGACGTTCATTTAATACACTTTTATAAAAATTAAAATAAATGTTAGGAGCCAAGGGTTTAACTAAATTATTAAAAAGTATTTACCAATTCCAAATCCAAAGGCGGTCCTGCATCATAGTGTTTAACTGCGACCACTTTGCTGTCACCCGGTGGAAGCGGCGGAGCGGCAGGGGGGCGCGGGGCTGCGGGCATCTCACTTCCTATGCTCTTTAACACTCAAGCACGCTTCATCACTGAAAAATAGAGAATTCAGCCTTATGACCAATGTTGGAAAAAAATGTACGTTTCTATATGTATTATATGCTAATTAATACCCACACTCAGCAATAAACCTGTCAAGTTATCCAAGCTATTTGTATAAATCAAATCTTTGATGAAATGTAAAAATAATATCGATTTATAAAAAATAAGAATTCTTAAAATGGATAAACTATTTATGTTCCACAAGAAGAATTAAACGATATTTAATACACAAATCACTCATGTAAATCGGATTTTCTTATATCATGTACGATATAAATTATCGTAAGTTTAAATTATAGTATTAATTCTAAATATTTATTTTTTTCTCCTAATTTGGGGACAGCTCTTCTAATCCGCATGCGGCATGTCTTTCGATCATGCGTTGTCGAGTCTGTTAAGGTTTAAAATATTAACAGTAAATGTGGTTTTAAAAAATAGTTCATGGATAGTAATTACAATTAAAACTATATTTTAAAGGGTCTTTTAAATATTTAGTATTAATTTCTTAAGCTCAAAATCAGAACAAATTCAAGGTTTTCATGACACTCTTGATATTGAATATTTTCGTTACCATGAGGGTTGTTCATAAACGTTTCCCTTTTTTTAGTTTATTCGGTAAATAAGTGTTTTAATATTTAAGTAAGATTTTTGTAAAATAACAAGCATTTTTAGATTTTTTTTAAATTTAAATATTTTTACCTCGTGACAACTGCTCGGGTTGAGGGATGGAACTTTCCGCCTTTGAATAACTTTTATATAAAAAATGGATTTTTATTATTATTTTATTTTGCAAAACCGAAATAAACACCAACGAAACCCATATCAGTGTTTCTTCGAGTTATAATTAAAATGAAAAAAAACTGTGTTTCAATAAGTTATAAATAATTTTCTGATTTGCTTAACCACTGCACCTAATTTATTAAACTAACAATCCATTGTATTGGTAATATATAATGCCATAGGGCTCATCGCGGTGATTCCGCAGAACGTGCAAACATTTAATTAATAATGAAAGCTGATTAAATTGATTCGAGCGTTAAATTAATTAATTTTCGGAGTAACTTCAACTACACGCTGTGAGAAATATTCTGTAGATATATATAGATAGAAAAAAATCTTGAATTATTGCTCTATCATTTCTATTCATTCGAAGTCCAACGAAATAAAAAATATTTTGTTCTGATAATAATAGCACACAGAATGTGTAAAGATCTAAGATATATCAACGAGAATGTATCAAAGAAATCCGCCGACAGGTTATAGAAATACGAGTATGTACCTATCTACCGATAACTTCTTCGCGGTGAGTCGGTATTGCTTGTAGCTACATTTTTTGGATTACTGAATATTTTTTGTTTATACTCGTGTTTATAATAATTACTATAACCACTAATTATTATTACACCACAAACATATTCACAAAAGTAATGTACCAAGTATAAACGCATTAAATAAATTTTGAGCAATGCTGTGGGTGTGTTTTATTTCTCGAACAAGTTCAACATCGTGATACACAAATTTCGTAATCCTCAAGGGCCTTTATATCACGATGGTCCTATCACATTATTGATTTCTCGCTTTATAATGAAGAGATGTGTTTAAAAAAAGAGTGAATTTAATTTCAAATCATATACGATTCGATTATATCATTTTAATTTAATATTAGTCCTCGATACATTTTTATATATCGCAGACTAATGATCCTGTGGGGATATTGGGGATCAAGTTTTTAAAGTTGGTCTGATAACTCGTAAGAAAAAAACCTTCATTAGAAAAAATATTTGAGAAAACACTCATTGGTCCTATATGCAACTAAATATTAAACATACAAATCAGGGTTGACGTGTATATTAAAATTTAAGATTATTTTCATATCAGACATTAAGGGACGGTTGTTGGATCGATTTGAAATTTGTACTATACAGTAACTTTTTACCATCGCCCGTGGTAAAAAAAACGTTTGCAGGTTGTTCAATCGTCAAGTTTATTATTGTTAAAATTAATCCCGCCTTATAGTGTGAAAAGACGATGACCTTTGAAATGATTTGCGATTTTTAAATCCAATATTGGAGGGTAAAGTTAATTTACTTTTTAATGTACTTTCGATGACTAATGATCGAACAACCCGTTTTCGCAATAAAATGTACAAAATTAACTTTTTTACTATAGTAAAATTTACAACTGCTTAAACAACCGGCCACAAGACATCTATTGAAATGAGATATTTCTGCTACAATTGTTAGAAATATTATACGAATTCGATTGGCATAAACATAGACGATAAAAGTGACACCATTTTTTGAATAATTATAATCTTTAAGGTACAAACATAATTGGTTATTACTTTGTTAACATCGAACCGATTAGCACAAATTATTGGTTTAAAGAAATATCAGGGTAATAATAAAATTATTCGCAACGGAAGTGAGAATGGATTTTTGGAGGAAGGTCGGAAAGGGTGAATTTGTCCATAAGAGTTTAGTCAAAGGGAAGATTCTACTAACAAACACCATGAATTCGACAAAGCGGCCTCAACTGTATATGGAGGATCTAACAAAACCAAACGGCAAAGCTGACCGTTTTCTGTTAGTTGGATGTAATATACGATTTCTTCGAAACAATGCTAACGCTTTGATCTCACGACAGCCTTGGAGTAAAGTAATAAATATTTCTATATTTATATTTATGGGTATATTTTTCTCCATTCTATTGTTATGCCATACCGGATATCACCAGAGACTGAGATGATATTAAATGAATTATTGAAAAGGATATTAAGATACAAGAATTAATAATGAAATTGGCTGTTTAGACGCTGTAAAAATAGGCAAAGGGCGCGGTCTTTCAAGGTCGACCACTCACGCAAAACCATCGTTAGTCTTATTTAAAGTAAAAAAATCGAATAAATTCTATGGCCAAGAACAGACAGATGCCAAAAGAATCATAAACAATCACTATAATGCTGAATCTTTTTATCTGGAGAACAATATTTATTTTTACTAAATCCAAACCCCAAAAGAAATTTACAAAAATCTAAATATGAATATTAAATAATACAATATATCTTTAATTTAAGCAAAATGTATAAATAACTATTTTATTTTTAAAAAGGTTCATAACTAATGGATATCTATAAATTTGATCTATCTTAATTTGAAGCGCAAAAAATTGTAGGTGGTAAAATATTCAGTTGAAAATAATTATAATAATATTTTATCGGACCAAGGAGTGTTATATAGTATATAATGTTAATAGTACGCCACACCCAACAATATACTCACCGTGCAATGTATTGACAGTGAAATGACCGTTTTCATCGGCCTTCACTCTCTTGATAAGTAGGTTTTTTTCTATTACAATACGTCATTAATTGTACGTTCTTTATAAGCGTATTATAATGTGTTTAATTGCGTTGCATAACATTTTTAAAATACAAAGAATTCTTATTAATCAAACGATGTACGATATGGTCAGTATTTATTTACATGTTATAATAATCTCCCCATTACTAAATGTTTACAATCGAGTCGGTTATTCGTATTTTATCGATACGTTTTTCCAAACTATTAGATTTTACATTAATCCATCAGCTGATCACCTTACCATTCATAAAAATACGATAAACAATTGATAACGTAGCATGATCCGTAAATCCTTTACAAGAGTTTCGAGAGTAAAGTTTCATATACTTTAGTAAAATACACGCGCCTTTAGATTTTTAAGCCAAAAGATTCTTCTTCTACCAGCCTCTCATCGTCCATTTATCATATCTACGAAGGGATGCAATACTTCATTTGTCTCACGGTACCTCGTAATATATCCGAAGTGGGTGAGTTTGACATAATACCCTAAAAGTATTATATTCTTATAGTTTGTGTAGTAGTATAGACGCCCCTCATCTTTCACACCAAACTTCTAGACTTAAATCCTGCTTTAATCGTATTAAAAATTGTTTTTTCATGACATAAAAGTTTAGCATTGTAAAAAAAAATTTAAAAGTTTTTTGTGTATCCAAATTTAATTGTTTATTTTACATTCAAATTGTTTAACAAAATTATAAAAAACTTTAATAAAATTTTATTAAAATTTCGTCGCATATCTAAGCTAAAATTGTTTACAACATGCTTTTTTAATTATAATTATTTAAGGCATTTTGCTTTTTTAAAATTTGATTTGATTTGTTTCTGCCTACTATTGGCTACCATTGTTTGGTCCAAAATAATAAACGTGGTTTTGATCGTACCCAGAATTTTGGAATCATGAGTTAAGTGTTTCTTCACATGTATATATGTGTGTCGGCAGCGAGTGTAAAAATGTAAATAAAAAAAATTATAAAAATTCTATAAATGTATACTTACTGATATTAAATGTGCAAAAAAATAACATTTATGATTTTCTTATATCAAGAACCCGTGACAGCCTGTCCAAAACCACTACTTTATAATGTTTACTGAAAAATTGTTATCAAGGACACGTAAGGGGGTCATTTTTTTACTGCCTCGGGTGCTAATACGTCCAGTTTCTCCCCTTTAGTAGAATAGTTATTTAGGTATGTTAGGTAAACCTCCCACCACAAATGCTAATTTGGGAGTAAGTAGTTCGAACCTCGTCTCGTGGGTCCACCAAGTTTGTTCGATTTTTAAAGCATAAATTCATGCTTTATTTTTAAATATAAAATGTTGATGTGACAGAACAAAATGTTCCATGTCTCCAGTATCCCATCGACATCTTTACCACTCGATAAATATTTTTAATCGGGTTTATTGAGATTTGTCACACACTAGAGCCATCTACCTTTCAATATACACACTACTAATTGTGGTTCGAATATTGAATACTTTTTTCCGTGAGCAGTTCAATATTCAAGAGATGTCGGTAAATGCTTTTCGAATACTTTGTTCAATATACACGTGTTTATCCTACTACCGCGTAATAATGTTGGTTCATTTATGTAAATTAATGTTAGTGCGGTTTAGAATCTAGATGATATCATCGAATACGAGAATTGTCATGATAATCAGTCACGGACGTCCAAAAGAATTTGAATAATTTATTCATACACGTATATAATACAATACAATACGTTTTTACTCAAAAATATATAATATATATATAATTAAAGAAATCCGACATTTTAAAATATTCCCAAAATGTTATCGTGCACATGCGTTGTGAATTTATAATATTAAATAAAATCTTTTTCAAATTCTTGTATGTAGAATTGGTTACTGAGTGAATATACAGCTAGGAACTTGCCTGTAAAGAAGTATAATGGAATTATAGCGCTCACACGAATTTCAAAAAGTAAATCTTACTATCTAAAATATGATTATAATAAAAATAAATTGCATCCCAACGTTAGAAGACATTAGACATAATTATTTCTAACATACTTGTTTTGTATGATACATGTGTATACTTGCCACGACGAATTTCAGTTACATGATCCACATCGCAAAACATTTTATGAAGATAATTTACAAAATGGTTGAATATTTTTAAGATCATTGCATTCGTCACTTTAACTGTTTTAAATTATCGATACAATGTAACCTTTTTTAAATAATCCCAAAAATATATTAATTTTGTGACTGATAAATTAAAAAGACTAGTGTATAAATCTAAATTATTTTAATATTTCTAATATGTTGATGCGAGAGTAATTGACGTTTTTTTTTGTAAATAAAAGATTTGAATATTTTTAAAAGAAACAATATTTATTTAGTCAATTTCATAATATTAGCCATGATTGCAAATTCTCTTTAGGTCAGTCAAGGGTCTCCATCAATTTCGATGGGACATCCAGCGCGGAGCTCGTCTTACAATGATAAATTCCCCGAACGAACCTTGCTAAACCACATAATTATGACCTATAAAACACTTTCACCATACACTGAACAAATTTTCTTAGCCGAGATAGTTGCGTTGTTTTTTTTTACTTTTGTATCATTTCATTCAGAGTACATTAATGTGCCTTATGGGCGCATTAGCAAAAATGGGGTGTGTTTATTATTATTATTACTGCAATGATGCAGGGGCTGCTAGCTGGGGCAGTAGATAAGCTCTAAATGATGATGGTTTTTGGGACGTTTAATACGCGAGGGGGCCGATTTATCGTGGGGTTCCGATGCTGTGGGAGTTTAGCATAAAAACGCTTTTCCTTTTTTAAGTTCATACAATATCGCAAACGAATTTTCTTCTTTGCCATTGGTAATTTTTTTAGGGTTGTTACACGATTAAATTTGAAAGGAAACTTTCTAAATCAGGTAGAATGTGTCCTTTTTAAAAAAAATAGGTTTCAAGATAAAAGGCAACCATTTATATCATCTCTAAATAAGTACCGTTAACCATTATCAACCATCAATCCAATAGAAACATTTATTATAATCGCAGAAAACTGTATTTTGTATTATAAATATTACGTTTAAAGAGTTAAATGGTTATTGGTAATGCTCAAGTTCACGTATAAAAAATCTCATCAGTGATAATGACAATAATATTCTTGTTTTATTTGTCATACTGTTGAGTGATGTATCAGTGAGTCAACCAAAACATTTTTGAATCAATGAATCATATCAAAATGAGAGTTCTCGTCGAACAGTAAATCATAAACAAAGAGCATTTTGAATTTATTACCAACATTTTTCTGCTGAGGAATGCATACATTAATCAGACAAGAAAGAAAATCAGTATTCGACAGACACGTATGTTGAAAATTCCACCTATTGTAACGAATGAAAGAAACAAATCGTACTTCCGGTCTTTCCAATTTGAACACAGGATGTACTCGATCTAATATGGTATCACGAGTAAGGAATATCCGACCAGGTATCGAACGACGGCACTTGTACAGTAACCTATGCAGTGTGGCGCTATTTATCGACCTTGCTTTGTCTACGAGATGTTGTGAATCTCCACTAATGTTACTGCTAGCGTGAAAAATGGTTCAGATTTATATATATGCAATGGTGTCATTAATATTATGAAAAAAAATTGTTTTATTTCTTAAATGTTAAAAAGAGTAACGTTTGTTAAAACGTTCTTTAAACTTTTAAACCATTTTCAAAAGTCAACACGCTGATACCTCAGATGAATATTTACATATGTACCTAAGCAAAATTACTCTTCCGGACAAACACATCACATCACAACACATTAATGTCTTAAATATGAATTAAATATATTAATTATAAAGATATACATATAAAATCAACTTTATCGAAAAATATTGTTGTTGCGCCACCGGGATTCGAACCTGGATCTCTTTCTTAACCGGGGAAGGTGCTTTATCCAACTAAGCTACAACGACATAATTTTTAGCGACAATTTTCGACCCTATATGTTACCTTTTTGATATTAATACATTTAATCGTTCCATCATTTGACAGAGCCATCTACCTTATTTTAAAATATCACAGAACTATGTTCTGAATAATTACAACTTCACAATAAGAATGTGTTCTCCTAAAAAAAAAACATTAATGTCAATATAATAATAAATAGAAGTCCTATTTCCAGTATCTATAATATATACATTTAAAAACGTGAAATGTTGAAAGCACGTGAATAAATTTATTCAACGACACGTGAATCTTCTTGTGAAATAAATCTGAATGGGAATTCGTTATTATTTTAGAAAACAAAAATAGATATTAAGTGGAGAATTTAATTATGAAATCCAACAATGATATCGAAACGGTGAAGTTAAATGTTTTTTTTATTTGTAAGCATTACATGAATAGTTTAACGTGGTAAATACAACAAAGTAAACTCGAAACAAATAATTGAAATGAACTAAAATCATAATAGAAAACTCATTGTTTCATTGTGAAGTATTTGAGCAAACTTTGTACGAACATTTGCAACTGCAATTTTTGTTAGAATTGCCTGATGGTGTTGTTCAAAAAACAATAACGCTTTTTAAAACATGTGCTAAACTATCAGCCAATAATGTAAAAGTTAGTCATTACATTTTGCAACAGTGGTTCGCTAAATAAGTGCACAATGCTTAGTTTATAATTGACAGATGAATAGGTACCTACTGATGGCGGGCGATTTACTTCGGTCATAACAGTCCCTTTTTGGTTAATCGCGTCAGCCGCACCGCGCATTCAATCGAATGAATGAATAATTCAACCGATCTATTTGTGGAGAATGACTCACGTGCAGTTTTTCTATAAGTGAATATTGCACATGTTTTGTATAATTCACCGACGCCGATTTATAGTGTACATGGCTATGGTTCCCGCACACAATAAACTAGTTCTCATCAGATACCATTATCACATGCGTGATCGTTGCATCGGCGCTCTGAATATTACTAAAATAGTAGAAGTTAGAACAAAAGATTAGAACAATGCGTTCAGAGTAATTAAGATAGATTGTCTCCGGTTCTGGTTTTGTTCTTAATCGAAAATGAAATGTCATTTTGCTGAATTCGGCCTTGTTTTTAAAGTTGTTGTAAATTTTTGCTTATCTGTGATAATTATCAAATTGAATGCTTTTAAGTCTACACTTCGTTACAAGGTCGAATTGGGGGGTTGACGAAATTAAAAATGTCATTGTACATTTTTGATTTAATCGGTCTTTACCAATTAAATTACGAATAAGTAACGAATCATGGCCGATCGTAAATATTGATATATCTACTCGCGGTTTGTATTGCTTGAAGATGCAAGATACCTACTGAAAATAATGGTTTAGATTTCTTCTAAACTCGCAGCGATATTGTCCCATAGCTAGATACATGTTTTAGGAGTAAAAACTAACTAACTAACTAACTTACCATCACGCCGTTTTCCGCCGGGGTAGGCAGAAAGAATGGAGCACCACACTCTTCTGTCCTAACACATAATTCTCGCCTCATACATTTCTCATACAAGCTCGCCGATTGTTGAGGCTTCTAACAGGACCATCCTCCAGTATCTGGTTTACCGGTCGTGCCAAGTTTTCCGCAGACGTCCTCTACTTCTAGTGCCATCAACAGTTGCGTCATATATCTTTCTTACCATTCTCTCCTCATTCTTCCGTTCCATATAACCAAACCACCTAAGTAATCCTTTCTTAATCTTACTCACTATACTAAGATCAGCTTTAAATTCTTTCCTTATTTCTTCATTCTTTACTGTCATAAATGGATCTACCACGCATACGCCTAAGTGATCTCATTTTACATCAGTGTCGATACTAGGACTCCATTGTGTATCGTTAGTGTTGCATCGGTTGACAAGTTCTCGTTAGATATAATTCCATTCAAAGCGCCGTTCACTTTATTCCCTGCGGGCACCCTCCTTTCGATATCATTCTCAGCTTTTCCGTTTCTATCAAACATACTTCCCAAATACACAAAAATAAATACTGTAACTTTCCAATAGTATAGTAACTTACTAAATTAATTGCGTATAATTACAAATCTGCGTTCAAAATTCATCATCATGCGGAAAACATTATTGCAATAACTGTTTGACTTTATAACATTACAACTCTTGTAATGAAAATAACGGGTAAAAAGATTATTATATTATATGTTCAATAACAACTTTAGATTTATATTATAAGTGTTATATTTGCTTTATCTTTTTGATCGATAGATCGTGGGATCGATCTATTTTTCATTACTCCTCAGATAGAGAAGAATATAATTGACTTTAAATATATTATAAAAACTTGAGTCCTATTAAAACAGATAACTCATCATAGTGTAAATATAACTAGTAAATATACAATTAATTGTTAAATGGATTGGTCGAACAATATATGTACCTACAAACTAATAAAGTTAAAGTGTAATATACAAAGTAATTATTAAAGATAACACATTCTCATTGTGAAGTTGTAATTATTCAGAACATAGGTCTGTGATATTTTTAATGTGAATCAAATGTATTAATTAGAAAGATATACATATAAAATCAATTTTATCGAAAAATATTAATAATGGAACGATAGATGTATTAATTTTAACAAGTGTACTATATAGATTCGAAAATTTGTCGTCAGAAGTACTGTCGCTGTAGCATAGTTGGATAATGCACCTTCTCCGGTTTGAAAAGAGATCCAGGTTCGAATCCCGGTAATGCATCAACAATATTTTTCAATAAAATTTATTGTATATGTATATCTATATATTATTTGACTGTATGCTTATATTCAGAAAACTGTATGCTTAGCAACATCTAGTAAAATAATTAAACCATTTTTTAAAAAAGGGTGTCAAAGTTATAATTAAAACTTTTTATTATTAATGCGAAGAAAACATTTAAGTCGTGCTAGTGTTTAGCGCATTTTATTTGTAAAATGTGAATACCTTACTACTATTATTCATGTCTATCTCAAAGATAAAATAATTGTATTGCAATGTGCAATATACTTATATCAATATACATATTGTATTATTCGTTAAAAATATGTAAAATATTTTATTATAATGGAAAAACCGGTGGAAAAAATTGTGTTAAATATGGAATACGGTGTAAAAAAATTAAATAAATTAGGCATTTTCCAAAGTACAATTATAAAATGTTGTCATATTATATATTTTAAAAAAGTGAAAACATTACTTTTGATTGTGATGTAATTAGTTCAATGTTCATTCAAAGATTTATTGATGACATTCAAAGGATATTATATATTATATTACGGTCATATCAACTACTTGGACCACACCATCCTTTCACTATTTTGGTGATCTCGATACCCATGTCCCCAATGCTATTGGAAGTCCACCTACGCAACACGGCGTGTAATACACGAAGCAAGTATTCCCACAGACTTTCACAATCCAATATCTCGATTCAAACAGATCATATGAGATTTATTGTGTGTGGAGTCAGACTACCGACGCTGGTCCATCTCGCCATGGTTCTATGTCAGATTTTTGTCGAATAAATAAAAACAATTATTTTTATGGATACCTATCTAATTTCACAGCCTCACGCGACCATATTCAAGAAGTTTATAATAGAAACATTTTTGAACGACTTTTAATATAATATTTCCTATTCTATAATATTATTGTACTTTTTTCTATAAAATAAAGTTTTAACTAGATTAATGGCACAAATCACTATTGAAGGGTGGATTGCCTATTTAAAAGAACAAGTATTCAAAAATATCTATCTCAATTTGAACAACATTGAACATCTCAACATTAAATTAATGAATACTGCAGACGTGAGTTAGAGTTTAGTATGTTTCATTTTTTATTATTGTCTTACAAATGAATTATTGAAAATATTTTAATATTCTAACTTTTGAATTTGAATTTAGCATGTTTTTCAACATGAAAAATATTTTTAAGAAGTTTATAAGGTGTTTTTTTTAGTAAATCAGTATAAACTGACCAAAAATAAATATTATAAAAACAAAGGGACCAACATGAGTGTCCACTGTAAAGAATAAAAATGTCTCCTACTGAGAGAAAATTGAGATGTTTCAGCGATTTTGAAATCTCAAAACGGAGAAAAATATTTTTTAAATAATGTAAACAAAGACGATTGACATGTCAATATTGACATATTCTAAAAACATATGGTGAATAGTTTCTCGCTTCAAATCTATCAGGTTGACATTTATTGACAATTGTTAGTTTTTCTTTGATGGTGTAGGCGCGTTTTCCGTAAACTTTTTTACAATTATTACGAAATCATAGATAATTCACATGATATTTGAAATTTGATTTATCTCAGGAATTTGGATAAATCATAAAAATTATCTACACGTTTTCTCAGTCTTCTAAAAACTGTTTTATTATTTTATACCCTTTTAACGAGTGGGCATGGTGTTGCATGCATGCAGTAAGATCATTTAAAAATGTTGTAAAAGACAATAAAAAATAATGAAAAATGTATTTTTTGTGAATGACAGATAATCAGATAATATGCGAATATTTCATTCCAAGTGATTAAAATAGGTAAAAATATCTTAAAATGATATACGTATTAAGGGAGACTACGAAGGTATGGGACGCAGACGGAATAGGATAAGACCTAAAACTTTAATGTTTTTTATAATTTCTTATGTTTATCAAAAATGTTGTCGTGGACCTCCATTGCGTGAGTTGAAGTTTTGTAAATGTGGCAGAAATAAAAATTAATTGTGAAATAATTCATCCTTCTGGAAGACTATTGATTTATAATTATGTTTTTATTATACTTTTTGTTTTTAATAATTATTACAAATTTTTCTTACATTTACGGATTGTGTTTACATAACTTCTGAACATAATTGACGTTTATAATTTACCTATTGTAATTTCAAGAAGTTTTATGCAATTTAATGCATGCGGTATGGGACTTGTCCACAGAAAATTATTTACATAAAATGTAATTAAAATCTATTAAAGAGTTATATAGTATGTACTATTCCTCCTATATAGCTGTCCCAATCAACCCCATTATCAGGATGAATGGAAGAAGGTGTCAGGCCAATAAAATACCTTATATGTTATTAAATATATTTGATTACAGAAAAATAATTATTTTGTAAAATTGTGTTAGATTTTAGTACAAAAATTCTAAAAATATTTTTTAAATAAAACCATTTAAACATTTTTATTTTACAGAAAAAATCAAACGGATTATCGATTAATTTTAAAAATAAATATTACATAAAGTTTTATTCACTCATTATTTTGGGCTATTTTAGGCAATTTGGCAAATAGTAGGTATAGACCAAAGCATTTTGAAGGTGGTGATGTGCTTGCTTCATTTATTAAACCCCTTATTACACGCATCGAGTTGCGAAAGCAGCTCCCATTGTTTTCTTCTCAACAACATTTCAAAAATGAGTATAAATGTTGGTTTATATTCTTGGCGGTGAGCAATCTTAAGCTAGGATAATAATCTCCTATCAAAGAATCATAAAAGTTAAGTATATGCTACAAGAAGATGTATGAGAATGTACGGAGAAAATAAATCATTTTTTAATACAGTTTTTCATTAACATCGAATTCTTATATAAATCCTTCTTTCTATTACAGCGAGAACATTATTAAATTAAAAACAATATAAACTTATACATTCTGTAATGTTTTACTTCTTAAATATAAATTTGACATGTGTAAAATATTAGAAGATTCTGACTATATGCCAAAAAAAAAAGTTTTTTTATTACTCTAAGTTTTTCTTAATAAGATTGTACAAGATACTCCGTCTATAATATTATACATAATTGAAACATTTGAAAGACACCCGAAGTTCACGTCACTTTAAAATGTCCAGCTCGCCTCCATAATCTTGATGTTTCTTAATGAGGGTCTATAAAATAACCTGTTACGTATTATGTTGGAAGAATATGGATGTGAAGTAGAATTTCCCATCCCAAAATACAATTTTCTTTTCGTGTGTATTCTTGCAGTACTTTCTTCCGATTAATTGAATTTTCTCAGCTTTCATAATTTTCCCAATTGATTTTGGAGAGTTCTCGACACGTTTGAATTTTCATTTCATTTTCATTTAACATCTGGACCCGAGGGCCGGGCTCCCGCCGACATGAGTCGCGGCCAGTCTCGCTCTGTCGCTCGACCCGACATGAGTCCTGATCCGCGCGCTTCGACTCAACCGCGCCGACTCGCTCCGCTACTTCATTATATATTTTTATACACACCTACTTCTCACACGACACCTAAACATCCCTTATTTTTTTTTTACTACCTATCTCCACATATACAGGGTTATCCAATAAGTTTGATAGAATTTCAAATAAGAATAATAGCCGTGTTTATAAATATTGTAAGAGCTGTCATTGTTATTTTTACTCAGTATAGTCTGCCATTTTATCATGGAACGTTACACATTGGAACAACGTTTACAAGTTAGTACAACTTATCAAAATTAGTCATCGACTCGGCAAACTTAACGTGCACTTCGTGAACTTTATGGTCGACATAATCATCAATTTATCCGTCGAATTGTGAACAGTTTGAAAACAATTATTCTTTACATGATGTAAGGACACCGGTAAGACAAAGAAGTTCCCGGAGTGAAGCCAATATTTCCGCTGTAAATAAAGTGTAAAGGATGATCCAAAATTATCGATTCCTCGCTTATTAGGCTTATCATATGGCACAACATAGCGTATTTTTCGTAAAGATCTAGCTGGTGCAAGACCAAGAACAATTGAACAATTAAAAAACAGCATAACTCGTGTTATTATCCTAGATTTATAATGTAAGAGTGGCTGAAAGTTGGATCCGAAGAATGCATTGTACCATACGTGGTCGGGGTGCACATTTGAATGAAATTATTATATATTTAGAACACATTCTTATTGTGAAGTTGTAATTATTCAGAACATAGGTCTGTGATATTTTAAATATGAATTAAATATATTAATTATAAAGATATACATATAAAATCAATTTTATCAAAAAATATTGTTGTTGCGCCACCGGGATTCGAACCTAGATCTCTTTCCTAACCGGGGAAGGTGCTTTATCCAACTAAGCTACAGCGACATGTTGGATAACCTGTATTAAGCACACGTACTCTTGAGCGACCATATTTCAATCCCGTTTGTTTAACTCTTTACTTGCCAATTCCAATTCAAAAACAAGATCGTTCTGCGTATTTGCAATCGTGAACTAATGTTATCTTTCAAAAAAGATAATTCACTTTGGCAGTACGGTGATCACTGGTGAGTAATCGCGAAGGATAGATGGTAGAAATACGAATCCGTGTTCAACAGCCATTCCCGAATCATTTTATTATCTTCATTACACAACGCGATACATTTATAGCATCTAAAGAAGATGCAGCTGGCAAACAAAGGTCCGGCACGCAACCGTGAGAGAGCGATTTAACAATACAATCAAGATGTATGAATTCCGCAGATCACAGTGATATTATTACATTTACAGGGCCGTTCTAAGCGGTTAGAATGCCCCGAACAAATAAATATTAAATACAAATTAAGTGCATCAATTAGAAAGATATACACACAGATAAACTAAATTTACCAAAAAATATTTTAGCTGCCACCAAGTGCGTAATCCAATTACACTACGTCAGCATTGTTTTTTTTTCCGGTAAATTGAGTTTATCTGTATGTATATCTTTATAATTAATGCATTTAATTTGTATTAAATATCACAGAACTGTATGATCTGAAAAAAATTACTTCACAAATAATAATGTATTCTCTTCAAAATAAATGAACATTACTTTAGTGGAAGTACCTTCCAACCTTTAGTGGAGTTAAATACAAAGATACTGAGTGAATACCTAATACCTTTAGATATGCACAGAAAATTGAAACCTTAACCTGTCAACAATGGACGCAACATTTTAATTGGCTTTAAACCAGCAAAAGAATACACTAGGATAAATTAAAAATATTATTGGGACACGTTTTGGTCAGAAAAATGCTATTTTTAATTGACTCGTCTTGCTCGCCACTTTGTTCAGTCTGATGTAGTGAAAATTGTGTAGTACATCCCCAAAATATACCAAAAGTATTCTATTCATAGAACAAACATATTAAGAGCCACAATGCACTAAGACCTCGACAGAAAGACGCTGATGAAAAACATAAATAAAGAAGCTTTAATGGCAGCTTGGGTGAGACGAAGCCTTGTTAAAATGTAATAATAAATTGTGTAAACATTTAACGGGAAATATTTGAATATGTTCAAGAACACACAGTTACTGGATTTTCACCTACAAAGGCACTGTTATTAAACAAATAATAGATATCTCATAGAGACGAAACAATTTTTTATTATATTTAATGGAAAAATATGGAAGTATGGGTAATTACAGGGCTTACGACCTGCCTTCGGCTCCATATCTTACAAATTTTTTAAAGTTTATTTATCGTTCAAAAAATTTTTTTTATAGAAATGGAGGTTGATTGGATGGTATGGTGAACATGACATTGTATACAGTGATCACTTAAGCCAGCTGAAGACAGGTCGTAAGCCCATACTATAATTACCCATACTTCCATATTTTTCCATTAAATGTAATAAAAAATAGTTTTGTCTCTATGAGATATCTAATATCTGTTTATTTAACATTTAAGCTTGAGATTTAAGCTCCCTCTCTGTTAACGTTATTTCTTTGAGATTTTTATACATTTCTTTATTTTATAAATATATAGATAAATATGTATCTAGCTGTTATATTATCTACTATATTATTGTTATCAATTTAAACAAATTTGATTGTTACGTTATATAGGTATCAAAGAAATGTTTGAGATATCAACGTATTATTTTGGTTATTACATAAATGTGTAGACGTTAAATCGATGATTCGTCGAGTGAATGATTTCCTAATAGTACATGAATGACTAAAATTAGATGTGTGCGTTATTAATTAAATTATTACATACTTGTATTTCCAATTTAAGTTTTTAAATTGTTTCTCAATATCAAACAATTCGAACAACACTACTGCAGATTTTAACCAAATAATTAAACCAATAAATATGTTGTTTGATAATCAAAATGCAGATAGAACTGGCTGGTATGTAAGAAAACACAGAGTTCTACTACGGATAAACAGACTTTTGATTTAACCGACTTCAGTATATATTACTTATTGTAATAAAGCTTATTTCTACTAAAATTATTTCAATTGTAATAACTTTAATATGCTGCTGTTAATGGTTTTCATTATAATATATAATAAGTTATTATTAATATAATAAATAATTATTTGTTATTTCTTGAAATAATACTTAATACCTTAAAGGTCTGCTTGAATGGTGTACATATTATTCGACCGGTATTGAAAAAATTTCATACCAAGGGTCCAGGGCAATTTACTCGGCGCCTCATTAATCGTTGCCAAATTTAGTTCCTCTCTGTACATACCAAAAGTAATTCGGGTCATCGTGATTGTAGATTTTATAATAATGGTATGGCTTTGAAATATGTTAATTATTTTAAACAATTATAATAAGGAACCGAAATTTTAATCATGACATCGTAATGGAAATTTGTACAATTAAACATCATCATCCTCGAATGGCAGATGCTTAAAACTTATGGATATATTATTCAATTTTATTGTTGTACTTATTTGCAGGCTTCATATTTATTTTTTTAAACTAAACTTAAAACATGTTTCTATTTCAATGTATTCACGCACCAGAAATGTTGATATAAAATAACAGAAAAAAATCGTAGAACAGTTGTGAATGCTATGAGAATTTTAACATTACTATTTCAAATTAATAATAATTCAATGTTTGTTCATCTATTCCTTGAATAATTTAAATATAAATAATTGAATGTTTAAAAAATAAAATACATCAAAAAAACTTTGCACGTTAAATAAATGATTATTGGTATTCGTCTCCCATACTATTTAAACCTCAACCTAACGCTTCGTATTGTGGTAACACGCTACAAATCATTGCAATCGCCGAGCCCACATTGCATATAACACAATGGAAATTGCACTTCATCTAAAACTGTGAAAAATGATTTCGCATCTGCGAATGATTATGTTTTCAACTAGCGACAAACTGCTCTCTGCTGCGGCCTCCGGCTCCTACGAGGCAATGAGAACGAAGAAAGTCATATAAGCGATAAACATATAATTTTGAGACATGGGTTCTCAATTTTGATATATGATTATCTTTTCTGAATTAAACATGTTTTCTATGTTAATTATTAAAGGAATATATGAACTCTTAAATTTAGTTTTCAAACATTTTTTTTTTATATATAAATGAAATCCTTAGTCATAATTTGATTCTGAATATACTTATAATTAATTCAAAGAAATAGCAACCTTTAGTCAAACTTTTAATTGGTTTCATTCACAAACGTACAACCCACTCCAGAGAACATGTGTAACGACATTAATTACAGCAATATTTGAATATGTCCAAGAACACACAATTACTGGATTTTTACCTGCAAAGGCACTGTTATTAAATAAATAGCTTCGTCTCAATGAGATATCAAATATTTATTTAATACATTAATTATAGTTTAAAATTTTGTTTTAATTTATTTGTCTGGTATTTGTTTTTTCGCTTTTTATACGAGTATTGTCATCATTATTATACCCTCATAAAAAAATACATTTATCTCACATCATCACGAAAATAGAGATGACTTATTTAATTTTTTAACATTATATTTTATATTGCTATTTAGAATCTTACATTTTCGTTTATCACACTAATAAAAAATTCTGGAGTTCAAGCTTTATAAATTTTTAATGTCGAATTGAGTTCGTAAGTTGGTGTATTTGTATATCAAAATTAATTAAGAATAATTTTACTGATCAAAGTTAAGATTATTCACTAAATAAAGGCAAAACATTATTATTATTAATTTAGCTACGAGTAATACTCTGTTCTCAAATAATAACATAAAATTTATCATTAGTATAAATAAGGTAGATGGCTCTTTCAAATAATGAAACGATTAAATGTATTAATATCAAAAAAGTAACATATAGGTTTGAAAATTTGTCGCTAAAAATATTGTCGTTGTAGCATAGTTGGATAATGCACCTTCCCCGGTTAGGAAAGAGATCCAGGTTCGAATCCCGGTGGCGCAACAACAATATTTTTCGATAAAATTGATTTTATGTGTATATCTTTCTAATTAATATATTTAATTCATATTTAAAATTTATTACTAGACCAAATAACACCATTAAAAAAAATAACCTATAATTTAAGTTTTTCAGTTTACTTCATGTTTTATACTAGAAATTCTCAGATTAATATTAAAATACCTACACAATATTTAGTAGGTTAGTAGGTTGAATGCACTCGCATCTCTAGCTGGCACACTCGTTGAATAATATTGTCATTATATTATCATTAATTAATTTACTAATCTGCGTCTAATCGTTAATGAATAATAAACTAATGTTATGAAAAAGTCATATAATGCTTGTAAAAGCTTAAGCGAACATAAGAGCATACATTCAATTTTATTATTGCAGATGGACAGCGAATGGTTTCATAATCGTACGCAACAAGATAAAACCTTCACACACAATTTTGTGCTGATTGGATTGGTACAGTTTACAACGTGGATAATAAACACCGCTGATTTCATTGGTCAGATTCAAACAAAGAAGGAAGCAATTTAGACTCCTAATAGTATTAAAATAAGAACATTCTCAGCTGCGGGGCATTTCAAAGTAAGATAACCATTACTTGCAAGCGTGGGCGCAGGCTATGTAAAATAGGTGATCTTTGAATGAGTACACACATAAATAGGTCTTACCAAATATTTTTTGCAGAATTATACTACAGTAATGATTTTATTGTCAATGATCACTTATTTTTATATTTAATTATTTAAGAAAATTATTAGATTATCTATTATATATGTTATACAGGATGAATATTATGTTCTAGGCCGATTTTGGTTTTGCAGACATTTATCAGTTTGCATGTGGCAGTCGTAAAGAGTAGTTGATTATAATTAATAATAGAGTATCTAATACTTCAACAACGTGTTGTAGTCATTAAAATAAACACAAACCCGACTTTTGGAAAAAAATCATCATGAGCGAAGAAGCTCATTTCGACTTGGCAATTAATTGCATTAATAAACAAAAGAACCCTTATTAGGGCACTGAAAATTCTCAATTGATGCACCGACGATCTTTACACCCTAGCAGGACTGTACCACCTCACATACAGCCTGGGCTACACTTGAGATTTTCATGAATGAAACAACATCGGCCTGTAACATAATATTCACCCTGTATTTTTTTTAATTTATCAATCACACCCAGTTATTTTACTCTCGCTTGAATCTAGGTTTATGCGAGACTAAACGAAGTCACGCCTATATTTTATAATATAAAAAGAATGATGGTAAAAAATATTATAGTACCTCCTTCGAATATCGATGTAAATTTAATTTTGTATTTTGCTACACTACTATACTACTCTATATTATATCTATATCTATACTACTCCATCGTATTTTATTTCAATAGCGCTGAATGTACTGCTAATTTAAATAACAGCTATCTACTCTATAGTTATGAATTTTATTTTCTTTGCAGTCAAAACGATTGGCAGCACTACTTTTAAAATATTATATTTGTATTATAATAATGTAAAATAATTTGATATTACTGTTATTCGATGAAATCATATTGCGGGGCATCTTAAATATTAAATGAAAATAGAAATGAAATCTAAACAAATGCTCGTCAGCAAAATACTGTACTATTATATTAATTGGCAATCGTAATTGTACGTGTTTTTATTAACCACCTTGAAATCAACGTGATTAACACAAAGTTATTTGTTAAAACTTTATTTATATCTTACCACGAAGTTAACGCTATTAACATTAAAAATATACTATTTATGACTGTCTGAACAAGAAGAACAATCGATGTTGCATTTGTGAATGTCTTAAATCTTTTATAAATCTCATTTTTGATCACTGTATGTATGATCATAATAAATAATAATGCTCAATAGTGCAATTTCAAAACAAAAGCATATTATGTTAATAAATATTCACAAATCTACAACCTCATTCGCAATAAAATTGGTGGTCATAAAAACGACAAGAATAATGATTAGTATAGGTGGTCCAAAAAAAATAATACCATAATTGCCAGACCAAGTATAAATTTCCAAATAATATACAACAATTTGATTCCATTTGAAATAATTATTGCAATCCATAACGTAACTGTTTACGTATCAAAAAAAAATTAACTTATTTCACTATTTACGATGTGCATAGTCTATAGTGCATAGTGCATATGTTATGAAATAAAACGATTATCTCACTATATATGCCTTTTCAAAAAATACTGATATTTTTGTAACCATATAATAAGGACAGTTATTGTTATTTTTGTTTATTTTTTAATTTCAGCTCATTATTTTTTTGTTTTTTTTGTGTAGGTAATTTAAAAACATCTCTCATATTTCCTATTTGTGTTTCCACAATAGTTTATATTCAAAAAAAATATCATTAAAATTGTTAATTTTATCAAGTTTTCAATGCTTCCGACTTATTAGTCTGTCACTATTAAATAAAATAAGTTATTACGTCAGTATTAATACCTGCTGTAGCGGCGTAACTACGCCAAATGTGCATTGAGGTCCACGCATTGAGGGACCAAAAGTCCACGTCATATAATACATTTGATATCGATAACAAGTGTCGATAATTTCCCGAGCGCTAATATGAGCTATTTTTTAAAATCCACTACAGCGAGAAATGGAATTATAAAATTTAATAAATTTAAAAAAAATTAAAGGCGAGTATTACAGGAGACAAATTTTCTTCTTAATATTTAATTGATAAATCCGCGCGGGTCTAGGCTCGCGGCCCTTCTTTCTATTTCGTATTGGGGCCCAATTTTTTAAATTAATGTTCGTGTGTATACATGTGTATATATATATGACCCAGGATCACGAACAGTGGAGGCAAGCAGTTCGCAGTGAACAAGCAGACTAACGGACCACAATTCTCGGTCACGATCACATCGACTGAGAGAGATATACAATATGCATTCAAAGCTTGGCGAAAGGTTCTAAGGACTCAATAAATGGTGTAACACATTAATAATAGGGACGTTAAAAATATTATTGATGATTCTATAGGTGGCGTATGTTAATTGGTATCTATGTAATTATTGCATATTGTAATTATGTGTGGAAAATGATATTGGCCAAATGTCACTTCGGCTCCTGCTACAGATAACGACTCTGAAGTAAATTTTCAATAACGGATTCACATAAACGGATACGTATTTCTGCATTGACACAAGTGATGCAGGATTTAAAGTCATCGATGGTTTTTGGATTCATGGCGTACACTTGATTGAATGTTGGCACATGATTTCGCGGGAAACGGTACGAATTTTACGAAGTGCATTGCTGATGTTTTCACCATTTTTATAATAATTTCTAAGTATTCTGCAATCGTTTACCGCTGCATGATTAATTTATAGGTTATGTAGACGATAAATATTATACGTTTGACAGCTGAAAAATGTCGGCAAATTTAAAAGTTTCTAGAAGCTTTGCGAAATTTTTAGATGGTTCTCGTTCTTCTGGTTCTTGCAGTTAAAACTTTCTACCCGCACATCGCTAGGTACATCAGTTAGTCATTCTTGGGGATACTGGAATTATTCCACACATTTATTAAACAATGTATGCTTACAACCCATATCTGTTTGGCTCACAATTCAATATGATAAAACAATAAATCCGACAGCACATCCGCGTCGACCATTGTTGGTGAGCCGCACGAACACGCGGCACTGTACTACCGGCGCCACACTTCTCGCGACGGATTGGCACCGTATCCAACACCAGCGCCGATGAAAGGTTGGCCCGCCCGAACAGAGAAAAGGGCGAAGCGGTACACAATAAGGTGCCGACAGGTGGTCAGCGAGTACTCGACGTCGTGATCTCAATGACATTTTCATTTTTGGATTTTCATGGCCGTTGGAATGAACAACAATGAAAGTTTACATATTTTTAGTAAATTCGATTGCATTGGTTGTCTACTATAATATTTACTCGTATTTTGTTACTACGTAAGAATGCAAGTTTGAGAATATATTATAATGTTTTATAGCAACGTCGTGCTTGATAGTCTAGGGGTAAGGCACTTGACTCGTAGTTACCGCCTGGCTACCGAATTCAACAATTACAATATAGTAACGAATACATGAATAGGTATTTCTTAAATTTAGTTCTAGTTTTAACCTTTCATTTCCAAACAGATAAACTCGATTTAGGAAAAAAAATTCAAGCTAAAATAACGAAATACTAAAAAATATAAATTATTTCCTAAAATAATTTGAGTTCTGGAGGAGAGGTAGGAATCCAGTATTACATGTTTGCCTGGGGACGCATAAATTAGTTGCTATGCCGCTGACTTGCCTAGTGATAAAGTGGTCGAAGGTGCACATTGTTATTTCAGATTTTTTGGTTTACTTGAACCATAGAGATGTTGTACTCTTACACATGAAATATGGAATAAAAATTTAAATGTTATTATTTTACGGAATATAAGTAGGTAATTAAAAATAATAAGTTATGAATCATTATATAAATATTATTATTACTAATTTTTTAATACGCTATGAAAAATCTAATAAATTTGTTAGATTTCCGGGACGAAGAAAGAATTTTTCTTCAGATTGATACAAAAAATTAACCCATGCTTAATTATTATATAATTCAACGCCCTTTTTTGAAAGATTTTATTTTTGAACTATAATAGAAAAATAAAGGCAAAACCAATTAATTAACTAACTTAACCACACACCATTTCTCACTTTTATATATCTTCTCATGCACACTTGTTCATTGTTGAAGTTTCTGGATTAACTGATCACACCACTGTTCCTGTTGCCTTCAACGCTCACCTCATATATTTCTTTACAATCCTTTCCTCATTTAATACACATGCCCATCCTTTCTTTATTCTATCGATTAGGCTACAAACAAATCTACATCCGCACCTAATTTGTTAACTCTTTACTCTATAGTACATAGACATTCCACAAATGGGCCTGAGCAACGTTGTTCCATTGAGCCTTCCATTGTTATTTTGACAATTCTAGGCTTCCACAATACAATTGGCGCCAGAACTCTATAAACACCGCTAGTCTTGCTTCGGATAAAACCAATCTCATAACTAATATTGATTATGCACTGATTCGGATTTCTTTTTCTCATTTTGATTTTTCCAAATTCGTAACAAAACAATCCACAGTAGCCGCAGTAATTAGACAGATTTCGTTTATGTGTGAAAAGAAAGAGTGTTTCATTTTTTTTTCTCTAGAACCAATATTAACAGATACGTATTTTTGAAAAAATTTAATGGCCACCATTTTGAAATAAGACTGCGGATCAAACTGGCTAACAAACGTCAATTTTTCAGAAATATTTGATCGAAGAAATTTGATAAGAACTACGACAGATGTCGTATCCACAAAGTCAGTTATATTTTATTTTTTTTAACGAAGGGTGGTTTGGAGGTCTCCTGATCACGATCAAAAAAATGCATTAAATTTTTCTGGATGTTGCGTCATGAAACCTTCTGCAATATTTAGTATATATATTGAAATCCACGAAAAAATTATAAAAATGCTTATTTTAAATTTTTCTTTATTAAATAAATAATAAAAAATATAAGTATAATTACAATTATAATCTGCAATAACCAAATAATATAAAATAAAGTTTTCACTTTCAAACTGTTACCTAATCATGAATTCAAAATATTATCTAATCATAAAATGTTATGAAAATATTGAATGAATAGAGCTGCAGAAACCACAAGAATATAAATATTATTTCCGGCACATATTTCTTATACGAATAATAAATATATACGGTAAGTATTCACTCACTTTTATTGACGGAATAAGTTTCCGCTTAGAATTTACGCATAATAACGTAACCATAAAGAATACTGAATTTACGATGCAACAAGGACATAAAAGGGGGACAGGCCTGTTTAGAGACCTGGTAATATCAATATTAGTTAATGGCGTTCGTACCGCAACATGGACGTAATGGCTACATCTACGGAATTACAATTGGTATTTGCATTGCAAAATAGTTCTCCCATACCGCACACCGTAAACATATCACACAACAAACATTATTTTGTTATTAACATTATTTTACGTTGTGTTTTCTGGATACCGCTCGCCAAAATTGAAAAAATTGGTAAATAAAAAATTATTACCGTATTGCATCGATTATAAGATGCACCCTTATTTTTCTAATGTTAAAAATAAATAAAGAAAAAAAGTGAATATCTATCTATATAACTTTATTATAAAAATGAAAAAATTTAAATATGAATTAAATATATTAATTAGAAAGATATACATATAAAATCGATTTTATCGAAAAATATTGTTGTTGCGTCACCGGGATTCGAACCTGGATCTCTTTCTTAACCGGGGAAGGTGCATTATCCAACTATGCTACAGCGACAATATTTTTAGCGACAATACCTTTATACTATTAAAATCAGCAATGTTATCTTAATGTTATTAAAACAAAGATAATAAATAAAAATATGACAATACCTTTATATATTATAAGTATATTCATACATATATAATATGTAGACATGTTGCCCACACAGGTTGACAACTCATTGTTTCAGGGTGTGAGAAATTGAAGGCGGCTTCTTCTCAGAAAACAACATCCTCCAAGATAATGAATGCGCGTTAGTTTTTTGACCACCGAAACCCATGTGAGAACATAGGTTATGAATAAGAGTCTATAAAAAACTGAGTTGTTAACCGAATGTTAACACAAATCTGCAAAGTATTTTAACGTAAATCATATTTATAAAATTGTATTTATATTTAACTTTGTTTAAACCGCTGTGTTATTTTACATCAACCGGTTTCGATACCGACGTATCTTCTTCAGGACTGGCGTACAACTGAACTATTCTATAAAATTGGAACGATATCCATTACGGAGTGTAGACGGAGTCTTGGTAAGAGTGGGGAGGTGATTTTATGGAACAGCTCAATTGTACGCCAATCATAAAAAAGATACGTCAGTATTGAAACCGATTGACGTAAAAACAACACAGTGGTTTAAACAAAGTTAAATATAAATACAATTTTAAATTATGTCTAACCACAAAGTTAACGCTACAAACATCAACAATATTTTTATAACGTTATTTGATTATGATGATCTTCGTTTGGGGATCGTAGACTCATGAGAAAGAAAATTGTGAAGGGACCTATTTTAGATATAATTTGAATATAATAGTCCAGCATTGCTTTTTTTCATTAAAAAAATTTGAATGATAAAGCTGTTATAATGATTTTATTTGTGCGTATTTAACTGCGCATAAAAACTCTCGAATAATTAAAACACGTACATATTATTTTAGAATACTGACATCTGCCAGATGGTCTTTCATTAATCCACGAAATAATTATAATGATTAATTATTATTTTAATACTTTCAAAAAGATGTTAAAGGCTGGTGACACCATTTTAGAAATAAAACCGACAGTCAATACTGCTCGACACCGTATTCGAACACTGTATTCACAACACTGTATTCCAAAACCGTTCCGTATTTATTACCATTGCTAGCGAGTTGTTGCAAAATATCTATATATTCACTTCGTCACTGAATAACTCGTGAACGCACTCAAGAGTGTTTCATTTTATAACCTTGTGCAGGTGGACTTAGTCGGATTAGTATTATTCGCTTGTCTCTGGTTTTGTCTTTATGAGTTGACGTAGACAGTTCCACACGTGTTCATGAGTTTCGAGAAATTCAAACGTCACATCGGAACAATGGCGCTGGACAATTGGAAAATGTTCTCAATATTCTGGACGTGTACCTACTAACAATTTATGCGGAACCATGGTTTTACTTTTCATTCTCGCTTTTTTTGCAAGCTCATAAAATGGCCTCTGTAAATTACCAAGTTCCAGGTAAACATTCAATTAAATTAGTTATATTTAAAATTTATTTTATTTACTACGACTGTGTGTCATTATTGTCCTTCACATTCACGTCAATGTGTGTACGATCGGTGTCAGGCCTGCCCACGCACGTGATCCGTTCGAGATGTGCTAAAATAGAATATATAATAATTTTAATCTCAGTGTCTCGTTGAAACATCTGCTGTCAATGTTACGATATCTATTTTTATTGTTCTATAATATATATAATAATAAATATAATAAAAATATCATTATTCTTTTACGAAAAGAAATAGAAGAAAATAGAATTTACTTGGTAGTCTCCTGGATTGAGACTCAAACCCCCGACTAGTGAATCTAATCCCGAGTCAAAACTGTAGTCCAGGTATTTCGGGATTTGATTTTAATGATCGTGAGATTGCGGGATCAGTCTCAGGATTAGAAAATACTCATTAGCTCCTTAATGCTATATTTAAAAAAAAACGGCTTATATTAAGAATTAAGAAATTTATATTTAAGTAAGAAATCTTCGAACAAAATATTTAGTCCCATTTCATTTAGTATTGATCTAATTTTAGTACCCCAAAATATAT
Source organism: Eubasilissa splendida (assembly GCA_031772225.1). Classification (NCBI taxonomy): domain Eukaryota; kingdom Metazoa; phylum Arthropoda; class Insecta; order Trichoptera; family Phryganeidae; genus Eubasilissa; species Eubasilissa splendida. The sequence goes on along the minus strand of CM062855.1, from coordinate 12,362,887 downwards.
CTAAAATATTTACTCCGAAAGTTTCGGGACTATACGTACTAATCCCGCGATTCATAGGGCTGGGATCCCGCGATTGGATTCCCTATCACCGACCACTTAATCACTAGGCCAGTATCCTACCAGTAGACCAAGAAATAGACCTGACTATATTACAATATAAGCAAACTAATAATTTACTTCATATTATTACGTTTACTATTAAATAATGATTCACGGACTCATAAATTGCGTCCCTTAAATCGTGAAGATTCTGACAAAATCCGGTACCTACCTAGCGAATATGAAACGGCATGTCATTATGCTCCTACGACCGCTTTAAATATATAATAATACTCTACCAAGAACCCATTCCGCCGGTTGCGAAACAGCAAATATTTATAATTATTAAAACTGATCATTTTACAAGACACCGATAATTTAATTAAAATTTGGTTATTTTTAAACTAAGGTCTCTATTAAGACATATGTTGTGGGCGTCTGAATCTACTAGCGAACGTTTTTATTGCCTGTTAAATATCGATAAAGCAACTTGATCGCTATAATACTTACTAAGAGACTTTAACAGACGTAAATATTGTACTTTTCTCAGACTCAATCGTGGTGATGTGAGAATTTATGACATCCTTAAAATGCCATAAATAATTACAAAGTAATCTGGTAAGTTTATTTGATATCAACATCAGCACTTTTTAGAATAATAATAATTTAAGATGCCTAATCGCCATATTAGAAATACATAACCATTAAATATATTTAACAATAATGTCGATAGATAACATATTTTGAACATTGGCTACAGAAAATCGCAAATTTTCAAGGGTTCGCTCTAATTATTAAAACTAAATTAATTAATTAAAAATTAACAAATTTAATAAAAATATCATAATTAAAGATTTATTAACAGTATTTTGAAAATCATTATATAATTCAAAATCATATTAATAAAAACAGGTTCAATTATAGAATTTAATAATAAAATCCATTCATTTCTAGTTGACAAAAAATGTCACTCATAAATAGGTCAAAGTAATTTCATAAAGTATGTTAAACCATAAGACTTTGTGGAGGGCTATGAGTTTGATAAAGCACAAAAATAATAATGAGAAACGTTTTTCTTTTGATATTAATATTAAAAGATACGAACTTTTAAAGTTTTTGAATAGCCACCGGATCAGACTTAGCCAAAATATCTACCAGATCAATTTTTTAGAAAAGTTTGATTGAAATCAGATAAGAATTTAAAATATAAGTATTTGGAAGTCTCCTAGTCATGACTGAAAAAAGGTGCATTGAAATTTTCCGAAAGTTGGGTCATGAGGCTCTCTGTAATGGTAGTATATTTTATCGAAATCTACATAAAAGTTAGAAATAAAACTCATTAAATGTATGTGAATAACTTAAATTATGTATATTTAAATAGCTCAAATTTGCGTTAATATTTCCTTGCTCCTAAAGTGCTTTCGTTTACTGAGATTCGGACATTCTGTATTGAGTGGCATTCAAAAAAGTAATTGCTGCAGTTGGTCACTCGCTTGGTGCACTTTCAAAAATATGTACTCATATTTTATAAATACGTCCAAAGTGCATTCGAAATCCATAAACATGGTTTCAATGAAACAAACATGCAAACTTTCATTAGAGCGCAGTTTCGTTCGATTTATGGTAAACCATATTCCGATGTTTCAACTACATTAGACACATTTGCATAATGATTTTAACGCACCGATAGTTGCGTGTTATATCTCTCAGTGGTTATTTTCAAGGAAATATATAATATGTAGGTAGCTGTTACATATTTGTATTCTTAGTTAAGAACTGTGAATATTTCTTTTGACACGTATACAAGTTTTATTTTTGTAATAAAAATATGTGAAAATACAAATGTCGGTGGCATAGGAGCACATTACTGGAACCCTGGTTAAATATGTATACTGGTCCCTTATATCCCTTCTCCAAGAACAGACCTCGTTTTGATTTTTTATATAGAAAATAATTATTTTTAAAATATCATAAATTAACTTATTTTTATATTTAAAAAGTTTACTAATAGATTCATACCTCTAAAATGGTTAATGGAAGATAAAAATATATTTTACTATTTTTGCTATTCAGGAATATCTAGTTGGACGTTCAGAAATAATTAATACCACTCTAAGATAATTAATACTACTTTAAACCTGTGCTATAATTGTTAAACTTGCACTGATAAAAATGTAAGCTTACGCTGACGGCATCATCGAGATATCCAGAGAGCGTACTTCTTCTCTGATAGGAAATCGATATATATTTTTTAATGAAAATCTTTTATTAGACTCCTTCAGTTTATCTCATATCACTCTCGCTCATATCTGAATATTGTGATCCTTTGGTTCGTATCTACAGCGCAAACTACTACCCTTCACTCCTTGCGATCCTGGTCCATGCTTAGTGTTACCTTAAGAGCCTTTGTCCAGTACGGAATTCCTGAATAATGCAGAACATTCGTTCGTCTCGCAGTCATACGTTGCTAAAATTACATCTTGAAAGTGTTTAGCTTTGTAAATAAAACAAAATACCGATTTCATCAATTAAATAATTGATTACTACATAGGTACATAACAGTCCTTGGTGTATTTTTGACATTGTACAGTTGGGGCACGAATGTTTCTACAAAAACAAATGTGAATATTACTGTTATTTTTTTTTACTTCTTTATTGTTTTAAATCAAGAATTTTATTGAATTTTAAACATAAGAATTAGTTTTTAAAAATAATTTGTTTTAGATGTCCTCCACCTTCGTTAATGCAAACCCTGCATCCGACCAAAACGTTGTTCATTGCTGCTGTTAATGTTGCCCGGGGTATTGCTTTAATAACGGCCCTTGTGAATTCTTTTAACTCGTTTTTATTGCATGGCTTAGTTTTATACACCTCTTGTTTACAATATCCTCAAAAAAAAAAAAAAAAACAGTGAGGTCAGGCGACCTTCTTGTTGAAACTATATATTTCGGAAAGGTATTCGTTTTCGGCGCATTTCTGGGAAAAAAAATTGTTCCAGCATGTAAGGGCCGACAATACAGTTGGCAGATACTGCACACCACACAGTCACACGTTCTGCATGAAACCTCACTGGATGGATGTTTTGAAGATTTTCATTGGTCCATATATAAATCAAAGTGCGCCTCGTTAGACATAAAAAAGCAATTTATGATGTTTACATCGCTCTCAACAAAACGAAACAACTGTTGACTGAACTCTAGTCGAATTGGTGAATCTTCTGGATTCAAGTAGCTTGTAATTTGAATTTTATACGGAAACAAATTCAAATCTTCGTGCAAAATACGCAAAATACTCCTTTGACTGACAGCTGTATAGAATGCTAATTGTCTTGTTGAAATGCTAGGATTGTTATCAATAGCTGCGGCCATATCGGCGATGATGTTTCATGTTCAAACTGTTGGATTTCGATGGTAGGGCGTCCTCTGGACAGTGCCATGTGTACTGAACCTTTCTACAATTTGTATAATGTTCAACCAACTGGGCGCATCCCGATTTGTCCTAAATAATACAATACAATTACACCACTCAAATTCTATCTGCGTCTTCAATCTTATTCATTTAAACAAAATTATATACCGCCTTTTATTCTGAAAAAAAATAACAGAAATATTCACATTTGTTTTTGTAGCAACATTCGTACCCCACCCTGTAGAAGAGTTGTCATTCTGTATTTTTCCGCCGATATCAAACAAACTTTGATTTATTTATTGTTTTTATAAATAACTTACAGTTTTTAGACCTACATTTTTATATACATCATAAACAGACCTCTTAATGTTGCGAATTATAAATCCCTTTCCCTCCACACAGCTTCAGCTTGGAAGATCTATTAAGACTGCAGTGTGGAATTTATAACACGCAAGGCTTTTTATTGTTTCTGAAATATTTGAATCATAAACCTTTAATGTAGGAATAAATATTCCAGCCATACCGTACTAGTTAATGAAAGATTAAGAATTAATGTTTTTATATAAATTTCAACAAGAAATTCTTTAAAAACGAATTGTGTTAACTATTCATTTATACAATTTATTATTATAAAAATTGTTTTTTTACGAAAATGTTAGTTTTCATCAATTTCATTAATCAATTGATTAATATTATATTTAAATGTTTACCATGCATTTTATATAAACGATATTTTATTCAGAATATATTTACATAGTTTTATACGTATTAAGACAATAATTTGGTGATAAAACTGATTAAAATACCTAATTCAAAATATAATTTTAGCTATGTTTACTTATTTTTTTAAATATTATATAGTAATTATAGCCAATTCCAAGAAGGCTACTCGGGCCTCTCACATGTTAAGTTAATCTATGCTAATGGACTGCTTGACGGTGGAACTTGGTGGAATATTGAATAGGTAAAGAATTTTATCTGCCTGAATAATGTAGTGCTATATTCTGTCGTCCTCTGTTTGGTGGCGTGATGTTTAGTAACTTTGATTTTCCTTCGCTGTGTTGTATTTAATCGATACACTTAATCTAAGATCGACTTTACTAGTCAGTTGTTAACCATCGGTTCGAGCAATTGGCTGGTGTTGGTGCATCGTTAGCGCTGTCGAGTTGTCGGCTATTTACAAAGGTCTCGCATGTTTACACACTACCAACCGAACAATTTGACTAATAGGTACCCACTTATTCAAGGATAACCTATATGATACTCTTTCACTAACCAAATACAGTATATTCTAATAATAATGAATCTATATTAAAAAATATTTTTTTATTTATGAATACGCCAACATATTATAATAACAAATATTTAAATAAACTTCAAAATAATTACTTATTTTTTTTGTAAGTTTCATAAAAAAATAATATCATGTGTCTTCAAGATGACTTTGTAAAACTAATTAGATGCCGAAAATTCTATTAATAATAAATGTAGGTACCATAAAAATTCCTAAGAACTTATGAATAACAAATACATAAATTTCACAAACATTTTATTAATATTATAGCAGGTATTTAAGTCATTCAGAAGTAATGATATTACGTGACAAATCAACTATTTTTTTTTAAATATTGGCATTTCCAGTCTTGCAGAAGTATTTTAAAATTTTGTTTCGCAAATATCTCCCAATTTTATTTTCGGGACGAAATCCATCAGTCATTTCTTCGAAACATAAGAAATACGAGCAAAAGTCATTTATTTCATGTACTTTCACTTCAAATATCCGTCATTAATAATGTATTAGTTGTAAAAATCATTGGAAAATTATAGTGAAACCGATTTTTTAACAAAAATCCTAAATTTGTCCTACTTGACCAACCATTTACCCAAGACCCGAGCCAATTTAGGTATATTATAAACATACCTGCACTCCCCACTATCTTAGGTACCACATACGTGAACAGTTTTTGACGCCGGAGATAAGAATGAGACAAAACGTTCACGAATGAGAAACGTACAGTGGAGTACTTTTAACGTGAAACTATGGGACAAAAATATTGTTATAAAAAGAATTTTATATAAAATGGTGTAAACAAAATAAATTCACTAATATTTTTTATATAATAAAACTTAACACTATTATTAAGTATTTTACAAAAAAAAAATATTGACACTTAAAATGAGATTTAAAAAACATGTGAAATAATGATTGTTAATTAATTATTTAATTCACCAACGGCTAATCTTATCAGTTTAAAATGATTATGGTCGTATGTTTAAAATGGCAAGTAATACCAGTAATGCTAATTATCAGATGGCAGTCTACTCAATACAAAATTGAATCATAAAATCTTAACATGATAACAAGTTCAGACGGTACGGCCGACTGTTAAGGGATGAGCCCATCTGTTCTGTCTTACAGGGGCAAGTATTGACAGTTTATTATCGGAAAGAAAGTTGAGTTATAAATTTAGTTACGACGCGACCGCCGATATATTTTTTGAGTGTTTTATCGGCCGATGCTCTTCTGAGACGTACATTCATTTAAAATTCATGTAAAGCATTTTTTGTTTCATATTAAAAGAATATAAATGTACGGATCTACATAACATTTGGTCGGGACCAGAATATTTTTTCGCCTTAATCAATTTTTCATGTTAAACGTGCTCCACTGTATTTGCAAATCAGTGTACAAAGCAAATTATCTACAAACAGCTCTTTGCGTCTTACAGGGAGTGTCAAGGTACAAAATACACCATTGCAGTAAATATACTCGTTGTTTACCAGCGAATGTATCGCACATAACTTTGACCCCTTGCGCAACCCGCGATATTCTCTATTAACTTGGATGCTTCGCAACACGATCCACTCCTGAGGTGAGGAGTCATTTCTATTGATTCAATTATGATATCGAATGTGTACTGGTTCCAACAAATTCCGAGAGATTGCTTTGTTTATTCAACCTACAAGTTATTTTCCTTTGTTTCATAAAGGTTTGAATTTATATTTTTTTTACTTGTATATTTCGTTTAATGAATATCAATAATAATGAAAAAAATATATATATATATTAGGCGTTATTAACCATTAAAATTATAATGCAGATAACCATATATAATACAAAAACTTAAATTGAACAAAACAACAACCACGAATTAACAAACCAGAACATTGTTGATTTTAGAAGTAATTATAAAAATATAATAAATTTATTGTTACTAAATAACTGTAAAAATGTACGTGTGTAAATTATATATTTACAATTTTTAATCGTATGATATAACAAAACATGACATACAGATGAAGAAAGAATAAAACTTAAATTCTAAAGATAAAAATTAATAAATAACAACTAAAAACTAAAAAAAACTACACGGATTGTGTGTGCAATAACTGTAAATGATATTACGTAAGTATTTCTTCAAATAAATTCACTTTCAAATTAAAATAATAAATATGTAAAAAACGTATGTAATAAAAAAATCTCGTCAGTAAAATATGTTTGTAAAAAATCTAGTTAAAATTCATATATTAACCCGTGTGTATGTTATTCGTATGTACCCTTAATTATTTTAGTCAAATTTATGACGCTCAAAAGCCACGAAGAATCATTTCTGAAGATCTCAAAACTGGATTTTCCATCGCTTCTGCTTCCGCAGATTTAAATCGCCATCTAAGATGACAAACGGAGACTTGTAACATCTAGGCAGTTGCATTCCTGTAATCCTTTAATGAAGCCGGCGCAGCGGTCACCGTATGTTTGCAGCATCTAAGTAATGTGTAACGTTGAACAAAGCAGCGATTATTATTATTATTATTATTATTAGTGTTATTTGAAAGTAGAAAATTTGCTTGTCATCGTCCTCAGGGTTGGATTATATCTTAGGCATTATTTAAGACCTAAAAGAAGCAAAATTGAAAAAAGAAATAACTAAAATGATTTTATTATTCAGGGTGAATATTATGTTCCAGGCCGATTTTGTTTGGCAGACATTCGTCAGTTCGCATTTGGTAGTCGTAGAGAGTAGCTGATTACAATTTATTATGGAGCATCTAACGCCTCAACAACGTATTGATGTCATTAAAATATTTTATCTAAATAATAATAGCAATTAATAATAATAATACCATTAATGGTGATCACTATCTTCACATGTTGGAAAACTTCTTGATGGCCGAATTGAGTCAATTTGGCTTGCTACACATGTGGCTTTAACAGGACGGTGCCACCTCACACACAGCTCGATTTGACGGCTCCAGACTGTCTTCTGTAGAAATACTTAAAAGGAAAAGTCTACTCCAATTGGCCAACAACAATTCCGATGCTACAGAACAATATTCAAAATAAAATTCCTGAAATAACACGCGAAGTGTGCGAGAATGTTATGAAAAATATGGTTACAAGAACACATATTTGTACCGCTGCCAGAAACAGCTACTTGGCTAATGTTATATTCCATACATAATTGTAGTACACCAAATAATTTAAAAATAAAAACTAAATTAAAAAATTGTATTTTGTTTTCTCGTTATTCAAAATCAACATCAGCCTGGAACATAAAATTCAGCCTGTATCTATCATTAATTAACATGGCAGTTACTTTATTGTGTAATATGATTATTTTAAACTAAACTTCGTGCTACACTTTTTTGTCAGATATATATAGTTTCGAGAGGAACTGCACTTATGGAAACTGCGGTCCAGACAAAAATATAACTCAATTGTGTGTATAGTAGGTATAATTATTTTATTAAAATTAGTATATAAATGAGAAAAACCTCAAAAAAATATAAATCGTCAATAATATCGATACATTTTTATTTGTTGGCAGATTATTTTCGATTTTGTAGATTTAGAATGTAAGTAAGTAAGCTAGATATGTGAACCATCATTTAAAACCAAACGTTATAACTATCTCGTAAATCTTTTGATTAAGTCAATAAAAAAGTATTAATACAAATTAAATTAAACAAATATTACTGCCGGGATTCGAACCTGAATATAATACATTTTTGACGAATATTGGACTTATATTCTGTAATCTTTCGAATTGATACATCTATTATTTCGAAAAATGGAATGATGTCTCAATTCGACAGATTACAAAATTGATCGAAAATGTATTATAGCCAAGTTCTAATCCCGGTAGCGACTAAATATTTTTTCGATGGATAAATTTTTTTATATATCTTTCTGGTTGGTTAATTTAATTTGTGTTAATATTCCAAAAAACTATGTTCTAAAAATGCAACTTCACAACAAAAATGTGTTCTCTTTAAAAAATATTATTAATTATTTAAGGAATTTGTTTAAATAAATTTCATATATTCATGTATTTCACGGGTTTTATTTGTTTTGTTAGTACGTATTAAAAATGTGTGTTTTTAATTTATCCGAGACCTCGATTTAATGATTTTTATCTTCCCTGTTCTCTTAATCCGGCTCTTATCGTTCTTATTCTGATGGTAAATCGTAGGAAGCTTTACTCGATTCGCCTACACGACCCGTTTCTTTGTCCATGCTGGACCCCCACGCGAGATCTCCTTACCCTTACAAGGATTACAGTGTACCGATTTATTTATTACCGTCGACCGATCGCTGTTCCTTCCACTGACAATAATTTTTTAATTGTGTGACGTTCTCTCTTTGATGTTGTTTATTTGACGAAAATTTTTTTTTATTTTTATTAAGTTATGTAAATATTTGTCTAGGTCTGGCAATGTGAGAACGTTCATGCCTATATTTTTTTATGTACTCCTTACTGGTCAAATAATTGTTGACTCTTGTTCAAATGGTTCTTACATTACACACGGTATTGCAATATATTTACAAGGTATGGCATTTAAAAGGTAGAAATGCAGTCATTTTCGTACATTTCTTTAAACTATTGACAAATACACTACTGGAATGTACGCGAAAAATTTAAAATACTTTATTTCTAAATCTTCATATTTTCCTGTGTTAGTAGTATCTAAGTAAGACACACTGAGAGCAACAGTGAAGATCAATATACAGTCAGCGGAGGGTTTTCCAATAAAACGTTGTTTATATATATGGAGAGAATATTTAACTAACTGATGTGTATCGACCTTTACTACTACTCCCGTAATTATTTCGGTTACTAACAAGAAAGATTATATTTTTATTTATTATCTTTGTTTTAAAAAAAACAAAGATAATAAATAAAAATATGAATTTTAACCACAAAGTTAATATTGCTAATTTTAAAAGTAGAAAGATTATAGGTAAATATACGAGTACATCTAAGTTAGTGAGGTCGAGGATTTAAAATAACGTGATCCCACACTAATTCTCTTGAAAAGTACACATTAATAATATTGTGAATTTCAGTGGATAAAGCCGTACCATTTTTAGATCCTGGTTATGTATGTAACGCAATTATTCCTAGCTGTGATGAAATTGGCAATGGATAGTTTTTGCGATTACTAAGTTACTGTGAAAGGTCCCCCAATATATATTTGTCCACTTTAGTTCATTTTTATTGTCTTTAATGACTTTTTATTTTATTTAATGTCATGAATATTATATACAGATACTCTACACTATTTATACTTACCTATTGACATACATATTTTTGTTGTAACGGAGGTGAATATATAATAATATAACATGGTAAATATAGTATATACTCGTAGTTGATTGTGTAGGATGGAGTAAACTCCACCTCTGATATATACAGCGTTGACCTGGCTACTTTCCTAGACTGGAGTCTGTGTTAAAGTAGCCAGTTTTTTTCGTGTTATTGTGGTGTTATTTAATTCAAAAATGATAAAGATTCGACAGAAATGAAAACAGAGATAAAATATATATATATATATAGAATAAAAAAAATGAAGTGGGAGTGTTGTAGAACTAGTGAATTATTAGTGTAGGCACTGTATAATGATTATGTTAGAATATTGGATAGCCATGCTTCTGATTAATCTCTACCCGATTGGATAATATGTTGGGTCCATATTTGTGTAATCTTATTGGAGTTGAACGATTTCCAGTTGGTACTGAGTGTGTTGTACAGTTTCGAAGCTAAGAACATGTAGAATCTTTGATACAATGTCGTTGTTGCTCTCGGAACTGGCGTGTAGATGTTCGTTGTTTGTCTTGTGTTGTGTCCATGATTTATTGCTTGGGGTGAGTTGTTAGCATGGAAAAATTGGACGAGTCTCAACATAAAGATTTGTCTTATGTCTCTTTAAATATAAGATCTGATGGATATCTAATATATTATGTCTATTATATACACACATTAATTATATTATACACAACCTGTACAATATGCGTACACACACCAGTACATACATATCTAGGTGCAATATGGTGAAAATTTTTTTTATGATTTTTATTATGACTTAACATATCTAATTCTTTTTAAAGTGTGACTCAATGGATTTAATACAAAAACCAACAATTTTTTACTTTTCTTTCATTTGTCAATATTATATCAGATGGTTTTTGTGGTATTTTTGCTTATAAAAAATACTCAGTAAAAATTGCCAATAATAATCATTGCCTTCCTCAACTACATTCATTTTACTACTAAATGACACGTAATCGAATGTTGTTTTGTAATATAATACATACTACCAAAGATACGCGGTGACATGCGAGGTGTTGTGTCGATTCCATTAAGCAATGACGATTTAGGAATTCACATTGTTTTACAAGAATGCGTAATTTGAAAAAAGATTGATTATTCAAAAGATTCGTTGTCGACTAAGTGACGCACGGCTTCTTTGAAATGGAAAGTTTCCGCACAACACATTCAACAAAAGCCTCCTTATGTCCTAACACGGACATTCTGTTCGCATTCTCACACATTATGTTTCTTGAGTAAGTACGCCATAGAATTTTGCACAACTATTCAACGCTTCCTAGACGCTGAAGTAAACCTGCGTAAACGTAATTCTGCTCGGTTGTTACATCTGTTATATCACGTCCTTAGTCTATCGTCGCTTTTTTATCTATCGTAATTACACATTGGTCTAGAGAAAGTATGAAAAACGATTTGTACATACGTAATAATTATCCAGTGATTATTTAATACCAATACCGAACTCAAATAAAGAAAACCATCAACAAAAGTTGCTTGTTTCCTTTATCTTCTTCCTGAGTCCTTCCTGATATCAAGCGCCGGCAACCACTGTTCTGATCAATTTCTGGTACCGCACTCCTGTCATATCAGCGCTTGCATAGTTAAACATAAATTTACGACAAAATGCGATAGTTTTAAATAGAAATATCAAATAAATAAAAAAATTACGTTGAATTCATTGTCGCATATTAATTCAGTACTATGTTAAAAAACACGAACAAAACTTTAGAGAAGTTACATTACATCTGGAACAGTTTCCTTAATACATCTTCCTTTAAGACTCGTTAAATATTTATATTTTGATTAATTTTTTAACCGGGTAGATTTTTTTCTATTTTTAATGGATTAAGAGACGGTTTTCACTTAAGGAACTCGTGCCGCACAAGCACCAGCGAGGGCCAATCACAACCAGCAATGAGTTAAACTCCTCTTTCGCAACACACGTAATCTATAGACTCTACCGGCCCGAGACAGGCTGACCCTCCTTGGCTGCCCTTATAAGTTCGGAGGCGTCAGGGCTTCGTGGGTTAACACGCCATCTGTCACGTGACCTTGACACTATATGCCGAGTTTCACCGAGACAGCGGTCGACAAATGATTATATATAGGCTCGAAATGACTATCCACGTTTCGCGTAAATTTGAAACAACGTTGGTCGAGCCGCATAACGAAAATAATTACGTCATTGGCAAATGGAATTTCATTGTATTTTTTTTTCCAAACCTTCCGCGCTTTGGCCTTTTAAATCATTATGTCAAAATGTGGGTGGAACCACTCAAATGCCGTGAATACCTTTATTATACTTCCTCAGTCCCCAGCTCCGAGGCTCCGTTTCCCCGTAAGACAATGCGTATGGTTTGAGTTGTGCGTGTAGGATGTAGATTCCAATAAATATAGTACCACTATTTTTATTATGTTGAGGTTAAATGATTAATTTTTACAATATTTATACTTGTATACTTACTTATCTTTGGTACTGAATGATTCTTATTCAAATGGAGTTAATTGTGTGCAAATATTGTACGTTTGTTATGTGATGTGTTTCCCTGTCATCAATTGGAACAGTTACTGTTTCCCATAGTATATTATGTATAGTATGTACCGCTCTGTTTTTAACCCAGTCCAATAAGATAATTAAATGCATATTAAGACGGACTAGCTGCCTATTTTGAAAATTAGAGAACCTGTAATTTGTACATTAGCATCTGTGGGCTCTAAGTAGACGTTTTTTGGAGAAAAACAAAAAGGATTTAAATGAATCTCCAAAGAGTGCTCCAACAACTTCTACTAACTACTTCACAAAATTCACCTTGTTATATTCATCCATATATAGAAACGAAGTTGTTTTGAGACAGACCCTATATCTCATAATTCAAGGAAATATTACTGGACATCGTGGCTCTGGAAGACGCGGAAGAATCTACGACAATAGTTTGGACGGACAACGGTGCAGCTTTTCAATGGGTTGCCCCACAAAGTTGGAATAAACAGCAATTAAGAACCGGTTGTATGATCAGTAGTAAAGTATAAAATGGTAAGTTTATAACTATAGTAACTTTTTACCATCGCCCTTGGTAAAAACGTTTGCGATTTGTTAGTTCGTCAAATTTACTACTGTCAAAGTATAGATAAGAAATATTTTGAAACAGATGTGAAGAGTTCTACATATTAAACCAACTTTTTTCGGTTTTTATCCCTATATTCGGGAGTAAAATTAATTACCCATTGCATTTTTTACCAACGATCGAACAACTCGTTTTCGCAAATTTACTATAGTAACATTTTTTACCATAGTAAAAAATTACCACCGATCACACAACCGGCTCTGATTGGTCATCAAGTACACAGAGCAAGCACAAGTAAATATAGATGAACATGATGATGATAATGATTCACTCAAAATTCAATGATTATTATTTTTAAGTCGAATTTCACATTACCAATTATTGACTTTTTTGATAGAGATAAATTTAAAAAAATAAAATATCACCCACAACTTTATATTTCCGATAGAATGCGGCTATCTAGACGTACCTGTATCATTACTGTTAGATTTGATCATGTTACGATATGTTACTTTTTAGTGAAACATAATTTTATCCAGCTGAAAGCAATCGTCGTGTAAAAAAAAATTAAAATAAAATAATTTGAATGAAACGTAAAATTAAATCAATTGCGTTGTGTCACATACCATTTATTGAACGTCGGGATAAAATGTTGTGTGGCATATCTGTATTTCTCACAATAACGAACAGATGCATTAATGCCCGAACGGTTTCAATCACGATTCGTTACCCATGGATAGCCGATCTACACGGGGCACTGTTTACAATATTTCACCTTGCCACCGATTCGCTCGATGCAGTCATTAGTAAAATAATTCATTATTATATTTATCGTCAAATAGTAGATACATTACGTATGTATATTATTTAATATGTATCAAGAAGCTACGTGAAAAATGTACGTAACTTTTTATATCATAGAATAACACCTAAGATTCAATTATACATCAGAGGTGGAAAGATGAGGGGAGAAGGATATCTTTGTTTTGCCCAGGTTCTAAAGAGTACCGATGTATGTAAAATTCGGTTCAGGCAGGGTGAGTTGAAAAATAGGTGTCACTAAACGAGCCGCGATTATAGCTGAAGCAATCGATGATGGCCGATTACTTTCTGATATTCTTAAAAATATTACGTAGTAAGAATGTATGTTAAAATAAATAGTAAATTTATAAGCTAGGTAGTCTAAACTCTAGAGGCTGCTGAATTCAGAAGATGTGGCTGAATTACTGACTGATATAAAAATAATGGGTTTTTTTATGTTGATGCAATATGTTACGTCTACTTTGGATAGCATTATTTAAAAAATAATATACATTGCTTCACAGCCGTGAGTTCCTTGAAAACGAAGGCAAGTCCGCGTTATCAAAGGGGCCAAATGGCACAAGGCAAGGACGAGACTTAAGACTTTTACCTTTGAACTGACTTACACTTAAGAAGCCGAGTCTTAGATTTATGGTATCTCGTAATCAAATTATTTAGCACTAGTGCTAGAACATTTTATGGTGAAACTCTCGACCTAGTGATCCGGTGGAGACATTCGATGATAAGCTACGTGAGATTATGTAACTTCGAATTCTTTTCACATATGCGTGACGCAAATGATTCAAATTCATGTCCATTTCACTGATGAAATTATGCAACGTGGTATTATAATGACCAGATAGACAACAGTGTTGCATAAAAATACGTGTACATATATTTAATTTATAACTACATACCTATATCTTCAATCTGCAAACAAGAAAAATAATAAACAGTCACTAACAAAATATATTATAATTATTCGACAATGTTTTTCAATGGCTTTTTTTAGGCGTGATTCATAGACTCCCAAAAAATTTTCTTGGAATCTGCTAATGCCTACACCAAGAGACTACAGTTGTTGTCTGATCATAGTGTTCATACGTAGGTAATATACATACACGTACATATATGTATTCATATATACCTATATGTAAATAACGAGCTAAAAATGCGTTATTCATTCGCTTGTGGCGTGTGTGCTGATATCGGATGCATCTTACCCGTCCCAAAACGCGATGGTCAGATATCATCAGACAAACGGTTGAACAAATTTTAAAACAAAATAAAAAGGGGGGGGGGATCTATATTCAAGACTCAGATTAGCAGAAAAAGAAGATTAAATCTTGAAAATTATGATAAACGCAGCACTTCCGTTTTAGAACGAGTAAAGGCTTTCACTGTGCAAATCCACTACAAATTATAAAATTATTATTTAAAAACAGCAAATCCATTTCTGTTCAATTCTTAAAAAACCCATTGTTAGAAATATTATATTGTTCATACTTAAATAACTCATTCATCGACAGATGATGGAGTGATTTATGCCACATAGTTATTATTATTTTCTAGATCAAAGTATTTAAATTTGATTATGTGTTAAATTTTCTCAATACATTTTGTTTACGCGTTTATGATTTCTATTATCCACAGAACATTGCTCTATTGTGATCAACATGGTGTTACTTACATCACGGAGAACAATGGATTATTAAATAATAAACTTATTAAATATATAAAATTACGTCTCTGGCAACAATCAAGTCGACGTAATTGTTCCGTAAAAACAATGTTATAATAAACTTTCAAATAAGTACAATGCACATTACGTGTGCGAGAAAAAGTGCACGATGTGCATTTTAGTTAGTAACAGCTGTCCCGTCCTGACCCGCTCTGGGAAAGTTTTCTAACAAAATGTTCAATAATCTGAATTTAAGTAAATATCATTTAAAGAAGACAAATGCAATTACGTAAACTTAATGACGTAGACAAATGTGACCTACCAATAGGAATTAGGAAGATGAGCTAAACCTTTACCATGACTGTTATTGGTATTCGATCGTAACGATGATTGGTAACTAAGATTTAACTGTCAATGGTTTTAGGTTTTAGTAATAGTGATTGCTGGCCGAATTTTTAATAATCAGTTACTAATCAACATTACAATTTAACACAAATCTCATAATCACGGTTAAAATAACGGTTTAGATCATCGTTAGTGGTAGCGACACCAACAAGAGCAAAATTTAACATTTTGATATGAATACAATGGTTTTTTGACTCTTATTATAAAATACTAAATAAGTAATAACAAAATAGGTAGAACGTGATTCTTCTTTTCCTTTAAAGAAATGATATTGAATTTTGTACAAAATTGTAACAATTGACAAGATCAACTAATTCTAGTGCAATTAATACATACAATGAATTCTTAGCATTTAAATATCGTTAAGTCATATCAAAAAAGCACAAACATAGTGCCTATACATCATCATCACTCATGAGCGAAGGGTATAATAACTCATATCAATTTAAATCTGAAAAATTGTCTATCTATCTCGGAACAAGTAAGAAAATGAAACAAAGAAGAGCGATCCATTCATCACAAATGGAAGACAGCTCGCACAAGTTTCTTCGCGTCTTATCGTGAAAGGAAACTAATTTCCGCACAGAAAAAACATTCGTTTATCATCATTCTTCTAGAGTCTTCCCGACGACCACATGGATGTTTGAATAAATCACCTGACTGTCCGGTGCCGACTTGTGACTGAACAAACATTTATTTACCAGTCTACGGAGAAACCATTCGGTGTTGACATGACATCACAGCGCAGGAGACAAGTAGGAAGTCGGCTTGGAGACGATTACACAACACGAGAGACCAAACAAGATGCGAGAAGAGGATTACGAGGCGTTTCTTGTCGATTCACGTGTTATATCACTTCGATACCAAATGATATTTATCGAGATATTAACGTCATACGTATTACACATCCTCGCCGAGAGAAAGTTTTGGGACATGTTGTAAAACCCCTTCATTAAAATATCTTACCGTTTTTTTCTGTATCAATTACTGCCGGAGACTTTAATGTCTGCGGCCTCATCTACAATCCTGGCGGAAATGATTCAGAATTCAGTTTTTCGAAGAAGAACCGCAAAATCAGTTCCGGTATCTCTTCCATCAAGGTATGATCAAAAATATTTTCAACCTTGTTTGTATGGCTTATAGGTGTGTTTTATAAAAAGTACATATTTACATGGTATTCTTTTGACAACGTTCTAATTAATGTTATTATATATTAAATCAATTTGTAAACTTTAAATGTGTAATTTTTTTTTATCGATATACATGTTATTACAATATATCATTATTTTTTTAGATAACAAGTGTGCTGAGACATGTATTTTGTATAATATATAAATCAAAGATTAAAAAAGCAAATGACAGCCACATCCTTTATTATTTTATCCTGCACATACATCACATGTACATCTACTTTACATACAGTGTAATAGCCCTATCGTATTAAGAAAAAGAGATTTTTTTATAGATAATATATTTTCGAGTACATGTTTTTTTGACGAGAAACAATAGTTTTGTTACCAGAATTTCATTATTTGTGACAGTACCTAGCGATAATGTAACTACGTACTTAATACAAAAAAATTATAAAGATGTTTATTTTACCTTGTTAAAGTCATGACACGTGTTACGTACGACCAAATGATTTTGGATAAATAATACCGCAATTTAGTTTTTCGCTAATATCTCCGTATTTGCTACATTTAGAATTTATTTAAATCATAGAATTACAAATCCACAAATACCTATATTTTTATCATTCACATTAATTACACTAATATTATAATCTTTAACATTATCATTTGTACGTTGAACCTAATTATGAACATTACTTTATAATTCATTCACCTTGAATGGCACGTAATAATACATATTATTATAAAAATATATATATTATTACGCTACTTTTTATATTTCATTGATTAATCAATGATTCTTAGTATTCATTAGAGAACATAATGCACATAAGTTATAGATAGATTTGTGCATCTATTTTAATTTCCAATTTGTGCAAAATGCGATGGTCACGATTGGCTATCCAACGGCTAGTTATTTATTTCTATCTGCTTTGTCCAGAGACGTTCGCAATGTATAATATTGTATTTTATTCATACTTTCCCAAGTTAGAGGTAAACAAGATAATCTCTATGTGCTTTTAGACACGTGTGTTTTCGTACTTCATACATCTTGTTAAACATCAACATGTTTAATCTAATAAAATATTTTTTTCTTAAACAATACAGCTAAAAAAATTATTCACTTTGAAAACATTTGTTTGCTAATTATTTAAATTATCATTATTATTTATTCACTTATTGGATCACAGATCTAAATACTATTTACTTAACTGTTCCTCGTATCGTCTGTTGTGTACAATATTAGCTCAAAATACGAGCTCAATATTATTGAATGAACAATGTGACCAAACACAGTACCTACAGATGTCAGCGTGAATTAAAAGACCGACCCTGAACAGGCTGGTTCTCTGTCTATCCGCATAGTTCACGCTAGCAATGAGGTTTACAGGTGTCCAAGGTCGTGGCTGGAGTAATCGGTACACACCTGAATAAATTAATCATTACCTGTTAAAGTACTTACTCTTCGGATTATTACTCAGACCCGATCTTAAATATACCCGAGCCGTGTGATCTGTTTGTTTTCAACGGTGTTGCAATTGTTGGAATATTTGTCGGATTATTTAGGCCTGTTTTTCAACTCACAGACTCGCATAGTAAAGTTATGAATAACCATTTCTTACGTTACAACATGCATCTAAAATTATTCCGTGTCAGCTTTTAATCAGTTTTGTTAACAAGTTAAGAATGGAATAAGACGATTGAAGTACAGCGAAAACTTTTAATTAAGTATATTAATGACATCATTTCTAATCTTTGTTTTAAATTATTACTATGTATAAAATAAACATCATCAAATATCGCAAAATCTCAAAAATCTATGAACATACGTCACCCAAATAACGCGTTATTGTCGATAATAATTTAGTTTATTTGTAATAGTTTAATTATAAAATTGAAGTCATTTATTTTTATCTACCTACGTCCTGATTTAGAGTTGATTTAGCGGTAATTAAGATTTTATAATTTTGAAATTTCGCTGTCGGTGTGTCGGAGCAGTACTGTTGTATTATTTTTTTTTTTTAATTATTGGTGTAATTGACATAAAATATATCTACACTCTGAAACCGTCCACGGCATTGGGTTAATCGTCTAGTGAATGAATAATTATAAATTGTTTTATTTCACCTCCATCAAAACAATTGTCGTAACTCACGAATTTATTTAAAAAATAAATCTCGTATAACCGTTACACGAAGATAACGGTGAAACCTGATAATAATTCAAAATTTTTGACCGACGTTCAACGCTTTAAAAGTTCTCGGACACGTAATACTTTCGGGAAAAATTACGTCATCAGGTAACCATTTGTTATATTGATGCATGTCTCATTGGTGCATGAGTCATTCAGTTTCTGCCAGTTGCAAACGAAGGAGTAAAAAAATTAATAAGCGTGAGGTATGAATGTTCGCGGCCTCTGTAGAGCGAGTATTTTACCGCTGTGTAGCGAGTATGTTCCTTATATTTTCTGTATAATATACTATGTAAGAAATTAACCCTCGGGGAAGGACAGAGACATATTACTTCTAGGCCACAAAGAAAATAAACGACAAACATATTGATGTTGGATAAGATACACTCTGCAATGACTATCTTTACGCACACTTTATATTTGTATACTAATAAGTGCTAAAGGAGAAAAATATTTTCGGCACGAAATGTTAGGTATATTGTGAACATTCACTAGCGTACCAAAAAAAGTGGAAATCTTTTATCATCGAGTGCCAAAGTATTATATGTAAATTTTCATATATTAAATATAAATATGAGTATCATATTATACTTATGTAAATTAAAACAAATTTTATCAAAAGTATTTTGTTACTTGCATTAATTTAATAACCGGCTGTTTTGTTTCAATTATATTTTTAAGTTTCTAATTTAATTTTCAGTCACCTTCCTTGAGAGATGATTTATTTGTATTCGGCAACATTTTTCCCGACAATTATTTTCAAAATGTCGTGTGAAAGAAAACGTTTGAATATAACAATTTTAGGAAACAATATTATACGAGTACAACGAGTTTCATTTACATACATAATCCAGTTTAACAAATCCATAAACGGAAGTCCGAGATGGTTCGAACACCTTTCAGCTTTCTTTTGTCGGAAATATTTTAAATACAAAGAGACAGGAAATATGAAGTTTATCGTATATACAGATGCAGATAACAAACATGTATAACGAGTACATCCTTCATATAAAATTTCACATCTCCAGATAGATACTATATTGTCGAGTATTAGAAGGGTACAATTCTATTTTCAAATTCTTCTGCTCGACTTTAGCTTTGACGCGCGTGTCTCCTTTTTTTCAACCCTGGCTCAACAGTGCCAATTCCAATCCTGTCGACTTTAAGTGCAGGTTCTGCTCCAGTATGGACATGGAAATAGGTACCGGCCACTCATCATATATATACACATTTTCCAATTATTTATGAAACACCCGAAACGTAATTTTCGAAAGGAAAAATTATTTTTAAAACGTTATTTAAATTTTTTATACAAATCGTTATATTTATTTGACAAGTTTTATTTAACTGATTACTTACATAAATATGTTTACTTAAACAAATTGAAATATTTTAATAAATATAGGATCTGTCTTACGTATTACATTTTATAAGCATATCTAAACAGATTTGACAGGAAGTGAGATATTTTGTTTTTTTTTTTTTATTATTTTATTCTATCGCTTTGATGAAATATGAAACACATAAAACGTATGTCGGATCGATTAAGTTTTTATGTGTTCTTAACCACAGGAAATCATCAATATTCCCGGAATAATTGGTTCGTTGTATAAGAGAACTCAAATCGTTCGCTGTTTTATTTTTCTAAATTATTCTTTGCGTCATTTATAGAAAATTGAAATTGAAGCAGGTGCCTAGTATATTTTTACATTAACAATTTTTGAGGTACATTTTATACTTTAAATTGTGTGTATTCAAATTTCATTCGGTTTAATTTTTGTATTAATCCAATTTTAAGTACCGCACTCTGAAAATAGTATTATCTTACTAGTGCCGAATACATTCCTGTGATTTCATTGTTAAATTTTATAGTGAATATTAGATTATTTTATTATTTCTGTTTATGAAATATAGTTAATAGTTAAGTGTTACGGGATTAATTCTTACTATTTTCAAACCAAGCTAAACGCTTGTTCTATGTAAATAGAAATAACTTGCTGGAGTCCTGAAACGAGGCGCGAACCACCGACCTATCACTAGGCCAGCGTCTTAACCACTACACCAACAAGCTTCTCTAATTTAATTTCTAATAAAAAAATTATACTTTATGAAAATCATTGTACTATGAGCATGAATTATGTTTATAATTTAATTAATTAAATTATGAAAACAGACATATTTTCATACTGCTACTTTATACTGTTTTAAAGTTATCCGAGGGTTTGACATGAAAATATGACTAACTAGAATAGCCCCCAAACCTGTTTTGTCAACAAACACCTGATGTAATTAGATTGTTGATTTCTATATGTTAGCTAATAAACGATAATAATAATAAGTAGGTATCCATTAGATCGGATGTACATTCTAAATTTGTGTTGCAGCGTGTTTTAATGAAATCTGAATATTAAACCCTATACGTATGTTCTATGATACTTTCTATACAATTTATAAGTACGTTTATAAATTTTGTAACATATTAAAATCAAGTTGTACACTTTATCCTATATTACTAGAATCTCATAAGTTCTCCGTGAAAAATCTCGCTTAAGTTTTTCAAAAACACAAAAATATTTTTGTGACTTTAAAAACACTTTGATTTGAAAAATACATATGTGTGTGTGTTCACTCGTTATGCCTCGTCCTCCGGGTAGACCTTGGCAATCCTTCTGTATTTGGAGACAGCAAATGGACCGATTGTGATTATGAATACGACGTGGGATAGCAGCACGCCAGAAGAAGGCTGATAACTACACGATTGTTGGCTTGAAATGGACTCATGCTAAAGAAAATCATACTTAAAAACAAACAACGATAATCATTTCCTTCTATATTCGAATATTTTATTAAAGGTATTGGAATTGCTAGTAAAGTATATTGTTTATCGCTAAGCTAGACTTATTACCATAATATTACATGTTATTAATTGAATTTTAACCGATAATTTAATTAATTAATGTTACAAGTGAGTCGGCATAATCATTATTAATAATCATGAAATATTCATTTTCCTTCACAAAAACATTAATAATTTCAAAATAATCTTATTGCATTATTAACAAATGGAGACCTGATACGATTAGTAAACCAGGTAATGTAACATGTAACAATCTCGACAGTATTAATAGATTTAGCATGTGTATGAGCCGAGAGTTGTGTAGAATATGACGCTCTATCCTCTGCGGGAAAATAGCGTGATAATTAGTAAGTAAAATGAACGAGGTGAACGTAGTCTGGAAAAACTCTCGATTGTCGGCAACATTGAAAGCAATAAAGCGGGACGGCTATCCCCTAATAACGTGGTCCGTAATAACAAGATGGTCGGATCCAATATAAGATATTACAGATTTATTACTCTACGCAACCTCGCATACAAAAGACCGGGAAGAATGGAGAAGAATTCTCAAGGCAGTGGAATGGATGGATATTTAGAACCGCTACGCCCAATAATGGGTAATGAACTACAGGGGGAGATAGAGAGAAGTAAGATAAACAACCAATCAGCTTTTAATAAATTGTATAAAGACAGAAGCCACGGCTGATAAATTCGCCTGTCGAATAAAGCTTGGTACAATAATAAACCACTTCGGTCGCATTAACGTTAAAAATACGAATAAATCTTGTACTTTTAACAGTTAATTTTTCTAGTCACTTGATCCATTATTCGTCGACGTTCACGGTACGGGATGAGAAATGTTCCTGTCACGCGCGCGTATAATGTTAATCTAGCCGTAACGGTCCCGACGCATTTAAATTATAAATCCTCTTCACAGACGCGACAGATTTGTTCTGTTGCTTAATATGCACTCACAAAACCAGAAATGTCCCCCATGTTCGTTGTTCCGAGAAATTACTGCGATGTCAAGTTCAGATCTCGAAGTAACAATGACATTAAATGACATTCATTTTTTTATCGTTAATGAAAAAATATTGTTAACGCAATCTTCTATTGTGGATTGTTCTCATGAAAGATACACTCTAGACAAGCATCTAACAGCGATAAGATGAATAGGACGTCCCCGAGTAACATGGTGGACCAGCGAGAAAAAGGAGTTGCAGCATAATCATCTGAACTGAGAAATGCGTTTGCGTATCAGGAGAGCTTAGAACAAGATTTCAATTTCAAGATAATCCTCTCATACGAATACGATATCAGTCTTATGCCTTTCAGGTACAAACATCGACTGCCCTGGCACTATTTTCTATTTCACAGAGCAACGCGGACAATCCACCGGACTGAGATGCACGCAAGCGGACAGCGCCGACTGAACTTCCAAAAATGATTTTTAAAAATTAAATTAATATTAAGTGTATGTAATGTAAATGTGATAAAATAAGGCGACACAGAATATTGACTTTTTAACTGCCAACTCTTTTTGAAATGGAAGACACCACATAAGGTAAGACTAGGTTATAAAAGTCTTACTTATCTATCAAAAGCTAAGACCCGTCGTCCACAGTTGGTAAAATGATTTAAAAATATTACTTTAATCCCTGCATGTTTGCAAGGTCCAAAAGTGCGTGTTTAAACGCTTATAGCTTAGCGTGACATACAAAGTTTGGCATGTTAACACGTTTATGGCATTTAAAAGGTTAAGTGTCCGCGCCTAGTTAATTTTTTCTTTTTAAATTGCCGTAAAATGTTTAGACGGTTTTTATTAGACTTTTTTGCCCTTCCATGTATCAATATAAAACACTTATATGATATTGATATTAATAATATAGCTGTTAAAAGTATCAAAGCGAATAGCGTTAATGCATTTGTAGTACTAGATTAGGCGGTCTAGCTGCATGCAGAGTAAACTAAGATTTTTTTTTTAAATGGCAGTAGATTAAACCCGTCAATAATGATGGGATGCTAATATTTTTTATAGGTAACTAAAAATTTTAATGAAAATGCACTAGCAAAATAATTAACTCTGGAGCGATAACATCCCACTTTCATGTGATAAAATTGACAGCAGATTGTATGTTTTATATTCTCACGTAACACGGACAGCTGTCAATACATGTTGGTAGTTTAAGTTAAAGTTCCTTTGTACATGTGTACATTTTCCCCCATAATTCAAGATCTATCTTATTTGGGGGTGCACAACTCTATTTTTGTACTATGTTGTTGAATTTATATATATATATGATATATATACTTTATATTTGTATTCAAATCAACAGTTGTTCTAAATAAATTAAATAATTATATATAATTAAAATTTCATTTGTCGATTTTGATTTTAGAAATCGTCTTGTGTTCTACCCATACGTTTAATTCACCGGTAAACTGTTGCAGTCAAGGGATCCTACCTACAGCATTTTTATTACATTAAAACAAATCGAATATCTCTGAAAATGACTATTCAATAAAAGTCCTCGCACCATACGAGACAACAAAAATCACTATCAATAGCCATGTGGTGTCATGATGCTCACGTGCTGGGTATTATAATATGAAATGAAATCATGGCTATATTAGGAATCTTGAATCTTGGCATTACTTTTTATGCCCCTGTGCTCATACTATACCGAATGCAAAGTATAAACAATGACCTTTATATATTATAATGGAGTGGAAGAATGGGTTTGCGTAAAAGCGTTGGAAGAATCGAAAAATGTGTATCGATAAAGAGAGAGACTAGAAATAGAGTAATCTTTCCCCTTCACATATCCTCGTACAAAAATACGGCGGAAGAGTAAGAAATGTTTCTTCAAATGATACGGAAGGAACTTCGTGTAGCAAATTAAATAAAAATAATAATTCGCTTTATAATGTTACGCACTATACTATAATTATATATTTTTAAATAATCATTTTAGAATTGTATATACACGATTATTAGATCCAACAAAAATACATGACATCTTCTGAACTTTTGAGTTAAACCTAATGCAATAAAAACACGTGTTCCTACCTACCCAGGTCGGCAGAAGGCCGGGGGTCAAGGGTGAAGACGGTAACGTGAATACAAGGGAACCGTTAACAATTAAATATTTGTTTGGTATTCCCTACCTTATTAATTTGAAATCCTTTCATTTTCGCTGTATGTCGCTGAAATTATGTGGTTAATATTTTCAAAATATATTATTATTACCAGTGGATTCAAATTACTAATAACTATTAATATTTGTAATAGTACTAACTAAATATTCAATTATGAACAACACCAAAAAATTATTACTGTTTCAATAAATATTAATCATTAATTATCGTATTTTTAATTTCAATTTTGACACACCCAAATAACATTTCTCCGATATTTTAACTAAACAATAGATTGGTTTTAAATTACAAATTATATTGTTTGAGGAGGAAAATCTGTTATATTACTGGCATTCATTCAATCGAGTATCGCTCAAACAAGTCTATATTGGACTTGAGCAATTAATTTGAGTATTATAGCACAGCACAGCACAGCACAGCACTTGTTAGAAAAACTTTATCTGTGTGCGGTTATCATCAACCGGCCACATTCCTATTTTATTAATTTCTAAAAGAAAGCTGTTAGGCCCTGCAATCGATTACATTGTGGCCAAACGGTGGCCGCTGTGCGGCTACAACCAGTGTTTATAGAATTTATAACACTACAATTCAACGAATTACATATTATTATTAATTATTATATATTTTTTTGTAAAAATATCGTTTCAATCTGACTGACATAGTGGGCGATATCGCTCGTGATTCACAAACGAACTGTGAAGTACTGAATAACTGGTAAAATAATCATTTGTAACAATTAATGAATAATGTTTAAATACCACAAGTCCATAATTAATGTTTAATATAGCTTAACAATATATATTTCTTCATCTATTTTGTTAATCCATTAATCATAAATCAATAACCCATCCGTGAACAATAAATCTCTCAATAAAATGAGCTGCTGCGTATATAACAGTTTTTGTTCATTCCACTTATTCTCCAACCTCGTTATTTACGTGGGTAACAAATAGATTGAAAGGTTCATTAAAACTAAGAATGCAATACATATAGAGAAATTATATTTTGAGAATTCTATTGTTTCGTGTACAACGGTAAACGAAAATAATATAATTAGTAGATCTATCTATCGCCGAATTCGAGAATCCCGTGTGAACGTTTGAGCATTTGTATAACTGCAAATTTAATTTAAATGTACCACCTACCGAATAACAGTGACGGTCTCATACAATCTGGTTTGACGATCACACTAATAATATTTTTATAGGAATTAAATTTTAGACAATTCTATTCACCTATTTTCAATATTATATTTCGTGTTGCACTGTTATTAGAACATCAGTATCTACAGAAAATAACGTTACAATTTAATAACACTTCTGAATAAGTTATTAACTATTTTCACCCTGCGTTTCGTTAAATCGGTCATTTATTTTATAAGGTGAGACAAAAATTTGAACAGATCCTACAGATACCTGGCCATTAGATTGAACGATTGAAAAAATGAATAATTAATTTTTTTTAAATACAAATTTTGTAGAATAATTTTTTCCAAATTTCAATTAATTCGACAATTTTCTTATTGGATGTATAACAATTTAACAAGATTTTTTTTTTTTAAATCTGAAGTTTCTACGGTTGTGTATAAAAGACACTCATGGTTTAGGCTTCCCTCAGGCATCCGCAAACGATGAAGAGTCAAAAACAAATAAAACGTCAAAATATTATTATTTCATCTATTTAAAGGTATTTAAAATAAAATAAGTAAATAACGTTAAAAATAATATATAAAACTTATACAGAAGACCTGCGGGTGAATTTGTTTAGTCAGTTATAAAATGTATCTGTTATAAAACAATTAACAATAATGTATAAAATAATATGTTAATATATTCGCTCCCTTGCTTTTAACTTGTGTGTTAATATGAATGAGAAGAATGAGTAAGTAAACCACTTTATAGATTCAATAAAAAGTTATCAAATATTATGCAACTTTAACAAGCAGAAGCATTCTCAAATGTTCATACACCTCAGAGTTCGGCATGTTATCTCCAAATTTAAATTATTATAAATTGAGATTCAAGACGTCCTCTGCGGGGTCATTTGTGGCCGGGGCCATTTGGTCAAGGTCACGAGTCTTCGTCTACCTGGTTCAGAGTCTGGAAGGTCACAGACGATCTCCAGAATCTATAAACACGCGACGTTTGTCAAGCTGTTTTTATTTACACATATCGCACATCAAAACTAAAACAACTGAGAAAAACGAGAATTTTTAGTTATTATTGTAATTTCGAATTGTGTTATTTCAGGATACATTTATGACCTAAAATGTTATTTAGTTTCATAACTTTAGGAACAAAAAATGGAGAAAAATGTTTTGTTTTGTCTCCTAAAAAATAACTTTTTTTGAGTTGTCTTAATTTTGATCTAGGTATGCGATATCTTGTAACCACCGTCACGGTAAAGGTAGATAAAATAGAACGCCAGGCATACACATATTTTTTTGCACAAGTCAGTCATTTAGTCCTCGTTTACCTACATACTTGAATTTTTATTAATGCAATATATTTTGTGAATAATTATTTAGAAAACCACTTTATTTTCGATAATACAGTATCTTCGTCGAGATGGACGCACACTAACTAATCCATAAAATAAAATATGCAAAGAAATTAATTATCGGTGGGGGCGTGGCTTCAGTCGTGGTGGGAGGTGGGGGGAAGGTATGACAAGAATAAAATGAGGAATATATTAAATATCGGGTTATTATTTCAATGTAATAAAGTTCTTAATGATATAATACTTAGTATGAAGGGATTTATTAATTTATAACATTTCTAAATTATATAATCAAATCTTTTTTATTTATGTGTAATATTATTATATTGCCATTTTCATTTTTAACAGTGTGACGTATCTCTAAAAGATGACTAGCAATTCAGAAAAATTATTATTACATAGGCATCTTAAGTGTTATTTTATTCTAATATAAAAACTACGTGCCGTTTTACCTGTATAAAATGCTGAACGATTTAATAGATCAACTGTGTCTTATGATTTTACCAAAGTTATAAGTATAAAGCGAGTTATTTTATCTGGAAGTTTGTTTGTATATAATATTCTACCCCTTCATTGTTCATCATTATTATCTATTGAAGAGGTCGTTTATCTTAACGAAAATACAATAGTATCGAAACCAGCCGATGTTGAATCAATTAAAAGTGGTTTATAGAAAGTTTGGTAGTTTTTAAAATTAATAATTCCAACCACAAAGTTAACGCTATAAACATTAAAAATACAAAAACATGTAATATTTATAACATTTCTATTTTTTAACTTTTTCTTCGATATTTACGTAAATATCAGAGATACTTAACTTTTTTCAATACTCGGAGAATGAACATCCATAATAATAATTATAGATTTTTAATTATTTGTCATCTTCGAGCGATATTCGTAGCTTAAAGTTGACGTCATAACACATAATAGAAATAAGATCATATTTTTCCAGTGAAATAAAGTAGGTAGCGCTCCAATATTTGCAATCTTATATCTTGTTAATATGAAAATTAAATATTTTGTCCCTCAATCTAAAGTGGTAAAACATGTTCTTTCAATTTTCTACTTTTGTCGTCTAATCACTTGCACTCAACATTTTCAAGCGACAATTAACATACTTATATACGTAAAAAATCATTTCAATATCTAACCATAGTTTTCAATCAACATTAATATGTGCTTATGTCGTACAATTCGTTAATACCATATTCCAAAAACTATTATACAGCGTGTTCTACTAATTCAATTTTTTTTTTTAATTTATTTCAAAGGGTGCACAGTTGCGCACTATTCTTAAATAATAAAGGGTGTCCAGCGGAAAATTTTCAAGTATAATATTAAATAATAAAAAAACTACAAAGTTATTCTCATATTTAATTTATACAAAATTGAGTTTTGTAAATTGAGTCCATTTCTCACATTCAGACACTCTTGTAATCGAACACGCAAGAGCAAAGCGTTGGTTCAATGGCAGCAACTTCACGGCGGATATTTTCTTGTAGGGACTGAATTGTTTGAGAATTGTTGACGAGAAACTCTCGACTTAAGGTATCCCTACAAAAAAAAGTCGCACGGTGCAAGGTCTGGTGACCGAGGTGCCCAGAGTATGTCTCCGTATGCTGATTAATTTATTGGGAAATATTCCCCTCAGCTTCTCCATTGAAACTCTAGCTGTATGTGGAGTGACCCTGTCTAGCTGAAATTGTGTTGTTGTTAAACTCGGGAAACAACTGCAGTTGCGGTACCAAAAACTCGTCTATCATTCAGCAATACACGTCAGCAGTGATTGTCTCTCGCTGGTTAAAAAAATAAGGGACATTTTTGGACAATGCAAATGTTTTTGATGGCGTTCCCTTGTGTTGCTGGGGCATTAGTATCTCATGTTTTGTTTATTAACATAGCCATCGATATGAAAATGTGCTTCGTCAATAAACAATATGTTTCCAAGCATTCGTGCTGTTCCAAAACTTTCCAGCATGGTTCTCGCTAAGATTTCACGTAAAGAATAGTCATTTTCGTTGAGAAACTGCACGATTTGCAGTTTGTATGGGTGAAACTGTAGTTTATTTTTCAAAATAACGTGCACTATTGATTTTTTTATTCCAGTACAGGCTGCAATCTTCCTTATCGATTTACACGGATTGCGCATAATTTCACGTCGAAGTTGAAAGCCACCTGTTCTGGCGTCGCTGCTGACGTCGATTGACCCGGAGGAGTTTGGTTAACCATTGTCCCTTCTTGTCTTTTGAACCCAATACCAAATAAGTTGCGTGCTCGGCCCATCACTTACTCGTCGAATATTAAAGTGAGTACAAAAAGCGCGACACGCACGAACCAACGAATCACCGCACTTTAAATATTGCTAAACCGCAAACGCACGGTATGCTTTCGACCAGTGACTCATTGCGACTGGTAAACCCGCAAATCACGCGCGTCGAACAATACCCCTCCGACTTACTTCACCCTGAGGCTTTACGAGCAATTACAATTTAATCTTGAAATTTTTCCGTTGAACACCCTATATTGCAATATGAACACGATAAACACATTTAGCCAAAATTCCACAGATATTACTGCGTAATAACTACATGAATTGTGTACGGAACGCCGAGCTAAGCTCACATCGATGGCGGTCTTCAAATTGAACCGATGTTTTAAAATAGGATTCGGGCGCTTTTGCAAACCCCTACTTATTTTTAATGTAATTTTTAATTGATTCGTTCCAGATAACGTACCCCATTAATTTGTCGGCATCTCGATCAAACACCCTGTTCATTATATTTTACGATTATTAAGATATTCGTGTGGCGGCCATCGATATGCTCAACCGGTTCCGATTTCTCGGTGTTGTGTTTACTTTAATATTTGTAAAATTTTCCCGTGCATGGTGTCATCACCGTTTCTACACTATGACACAATCAAATAATGATACCTACTTGTCTTCTCGAATAGTTGAGTATCCAGTACACGAACCCTAAGCGCTGTAATCAATTATTGACATTTGAAAATTAATCGATGGCGTACAGCGGTCATATTTTAAATAATAGCTGTAGAAATGTAGTATATAATAAACCTGTCGGAATGTTTTTGACACTTTTACCTTCGAAAAATTATATATTTTAAATACTAATTTAATGTATTAATTATAAATATATACATATAAAATCAATTTTGTCGAAAAATATTGTTTTTGCGCCACCGGGTTTTCGAACCTGGATCTCTATTTCCAATCCGGGGAAGTGCACTACCAATTGTGTTATAGCGCCAGTATAATTAACAGTACAAAATTGATTTTATATGTATATATTTATAATTAATACATTAAATTAGTATTTAAAATATCACAGACCAATGTTCTGAATAATTACAACTTCACAATAAGAATGTGTTCTCCTTAATAATTTTATATTTATTTAATATAATTTGTTTTACGTTTACTATCAGATAAATAAACTCGTTCATATGTATACTACCAGATTTATTTCTGAGTTATTTCTATGAATTACATTCCTCTCAGATTAATGGATATGTTTTCATATTTCCTTGTCTTTTCTACCATGTGCCTCCGATCCGACATACCCCTTTTTGGAATAAAAAAAATTGGAGACTCGCTATAAAATGTTGCTCATTATCATGTTTTCGTGCGATTAAAGATCCGCGTAGAACAGGATCGTAAATCATTGAATATATGTTTGTTTATTTAGTATCCAAAACAGGTTATCTATGAAACACAAGCGAGAATGATTTGCCAGACCAGAGAATGACATTCTATATTCTCTGAATGCCTCAGTAGGGAAATGGGTGTGATGCTGAGTGAAATAACGATTTCACTCAGCTAGTCCTACGCGCATTCTGACATGATACTCTTATTTTGTATTTACGTACTCGCTTCACCTACTAACAAACAATGTTCCCGCTAAGGTGTGCGGGTGTGCGCGCGCACACGATTTAGCATCGTAGCGCACACATAAAAAATATAGCGTGCACATAATTTTTAACAAGACCTCTTCTTCATGCGCCGCCTTCTATCGAAGGTTGGCGACCAAGTTGCAGTATGTTGATTTATCCTGTATACAAAAAAATTATGAACATTTTGGACATTGAATATTTTTTTACGCTGCCAAAATAATCTCTTTCTACCTACGCTACAAGCTGTGCTGCCTTCATTTTTCTTCTGCATAATAAGTTGTAAAAGATCATACTTTTCGTTGCGGATAATATGTCTAAAGTATGCAGCTTTCTTTCATAGTTATTATTAGTAATCTTGACTTATTTATTCATCTACATTAATAACGCGGTTAAGCCAGACTCTTCCAGTAGCCTTATAGCATTAGTCCTTATAATCACACCAATTATTATCCAAACTTAGGAGGAACATTGCTAACAAGCACATCCAGCTTCAACCACATTTATGCATACTCTCACATTTGGCTAACGCTCCCAATATGAGCTCCATCATGCTCGCATATTATATACCCATTTCTTAGCATCCTCACTCAATTATTCCATAAGACAAAACTACCAAAGAGGCCCTTAATTTGTCCCACTCCTATCTTATTCACTATACTTCAACTTTGCATGCACTCCTTATTTGGTCATTCTTCAATATATCATAATTGGATTTGCCATATACAGTATACGCCTGAGCGACCTCATTTCCATTGCAAACTATTCTGTAGTGTATTCTTATAATTTTTTGCAAGCTCCGAGTTTCAGACACATCAGTATCGGAATCAGATATCTATTATGCACCGCTCGTGTTGCTTTGGCTGATAAGTTTCAATTGTCAAATTTATAATTATTTTTTTACCAGATCGAGTAAAATTTATTTCGGAAATAAGATTAAGCTGTGGTAATAAAATGAAAATAGAAATAATATTATTAACGTGTATAATGTATACATATACACAAATCAAGCGTTATACACAGCATCCATCTTAAAAGATATTGAAAAACTGAGCCTTCGGAGTGCATGGAACGGGTGCGTGAAATCTCAACTGCCTCCTTTTATGCGTTTATTGACACACTAAAATATTAGAAATTTACATAAAGGTATCGTTTACAAACATTTAAAATAATCCATGACCAATTATAACACCTGCAACGCAACATATTTATAAATAATAGAAATCAGGTTCTTTAAACGAATAATTAGCGTATGAAAAAAAAATTAAGGATTACTTACGAACAACGTAAAGAAGATCAATAGTTATATCACAAAACTAAACACAAAAGCTTTAAAGCAACTTTTCACAAAATTTTCACAGACCACTTATTTGTATGCAACAATAAAAAACAACCCAAAGAGTCACTTTGCAATAAAAATCACCAAAGTAAGTGTATAACAAACTGATATTGTGTATTTGTTTCATTCACCCTTTCGGTGGAAAATTGTGCGTCGCGTGCTCCGTGCAAATGTACACAAAACAAAGTGCGCAGAAGCGCGCGCCGATCGGAGGTTCGATTATCACTAGCGCGGAATACGAACTTGATCGACGCGAGCCGCACACTCGGCAGGTCTGACAGATGCGGCCAAAATCGGTGAGGAAAGCGCGCCAACCTGCGCGGCGGGCCAGCCGCGCTAGGAAACGGTGCCGCCGCGCAGAATCTGGGTGGACCGATTCCCGCCCACCGGTTTTTGGCGGGTTAGAAATTCAAAACAAACGCAGACATTATCCGTGGCGTGGGCTTCCATCGCAAAAACCCGTACCTGCATGGGCGACTAGATTATCTACGAATGTTGATAAACGATCGTTCTTACAGCGTTCTGCTTTGGAAATTAGCAAGCCGGGTGACGGCCTTGTACGCGCCCGCGGGCCTCACATTTTCAATAAACAAATATTCGAAATACAAGATACACCCAAGCAATATCTATCACTATTTGCTATTCAATTATGATCTTATTTTTCTACAGACAAAAATACCTACGCACATGAGTAGAAATAAAATAATAATTACGATATTATTATGAAATAATATCTTACTGTTTATAGTTGGAATTCAATTGTTTGTTTGTTTATAAGCTTAAAATAAACTGTATTGATAATGTTACGAATGAATATGTTATGGTTCGGATAAATAAAGAAAAATAAGTATTTAAAACAATAAAAATCATAAAACTTCAATATCTCGGACATATAATTAGACATCTGGAGAAGTGCGAGATCATACACCTCACAATGCAGTGAAAGATTGCTGGAATTCGAGGCCCTGGAGAAGGAGAATATTATGGCTGAAGAACCTGAGGCAATGGTTTGGCCAGTCTACTGTAAAGCTGCACAAGTTTGTTTAATTATTTAAATTTTTTTTTTTTTCTCCCCCGGTTAGGGAAGAGATCCAGGTTCGAATCCCGGTGGCGCAACAACAATATTTTTCGATAAAATTGATTTTATATGTATATCTTTATAATTAATATATTTAATTCATATTAAAAATTATCTAAATGTTAAGCATACTATATGAAATGATCCCGACAACTGCAAAATTATTTATCAATCGGTCTCTTTAATCTTATAAATATAATTCTAAATAACAATTTATAATAATATATTTTTTATATTTTTCATATACCTATATATTACATGATTGTATTGCGTGTCAATTCTTCAACTAAGAGTTTGCCCTTATGAGGAGATTCGAAACACTACTATTTTATTACTCTCATACTTTATTTTTAACTACCTATATTGATTTTTTATTTAACTTCAAAACGACCAAAAAAAAAACAAGCTGCCTGAGGTTTCATCTTTATCATTTGTTGAGGAAGGAAAGATTCCAATAACTAACAATTTTCTGAAACTATTAACTGGCATGCCTTGGTTTGATATTGAATACAATAGCAAATTTTCACATGTATCCTTGATGATGACGACTAACATGTAGCCCGAAACATCGGCTACAGTTAAAACCAATTCACAATCTGATACAATTTATAGTAATGTTATATACCTCCTCACAAAACGTATTCTTTTACATTTGAAAACGTTCTATCGGTCGGCTGTTAAACCTTTGTTTACCTTCTGTAGCTGATATATTAAACATTTCTCATTATTTTTCTTCTGCAGTCGATATGTTAAACTTTTCTTATTCTTTTGCTACCAAATATCTTTATTATTATTTCGTGAAAAATTATTATCAAGCCGAATATAAAAATTCGTTTCCTACACTTCACAAAAACAATAATATACTTTCA
The DNA here is from genome assembly GCA_031772225.1 of Eubasilissa splendida. Classification (NCBI taxonomy): domain Eukaryota; kingdom Metazoa; phylum Arthropoda; class Insecta; order Trichoptera; family Phryganeidae; genus Eubasilissa; species Eubasilissa splendida. The sequence goes on along the minus strand of CM062855.1, from coordinate 12,327,870 downwards.
TATGATTTCAAATTATTAACTTCAGATCAAAGGTGAGATACTCATATTTTATTTTTCCATGCAATGATCGAAAATAGGTACCGTGGGAGGGCAATCCCTACACTACGAAATAATGAGATATAAAGACGGTAATTATTGGCCTTATAGGGACAAGATGGAGGCCGCGGAACCGTAAGGTCACCGGAGTCGCGTGTTTGGTCACACCGATTCGGTTTTGCATTTTGTGACATTCAGCCGAGACGCTTGGCCGTGACTTCAATCCAAAAATATTTAAAAACCATTTACAACGACGTCACCGCTCTTAGCCTGATTAGAATAAATGAAGTGTTTATTTACTTTTAATTGTTTATTGTTAATGTTATTGTATTTGTTAACAATTGTCGCTACCGGCTATGAGTTATATAACAATATTATAATATTGTTTTAATGTTATGAAATCTGCAGTTTTGAATTGTATCTTTCTTCCAAGTTTGCGTGCTTCGCGCACAAAAGAAGTCATTCTTTTGTTTTCATTTTCAATTGAAATTTCCTACTTGTTAAATTCAGAGCTTCTACTATTTTAATTAAATTACCGTAATTGTTTTGTTCTGTTTGTGTATTTCGCAAGCAGACGCCAAGACCCGTTACCAATCTAGGATATGTAGGTGCTTCGTACACCCGGCGCATGTAATAATTTTCACTATCAGAAATATTTTGAAAAATGTTCTTACGCTTTCACAGCTCTTCAAAATCTTCTGCACTGTTCTACTGTGTATTTTTGATCTCTATGATTGTCGTTTCGGATCCTTCACAGGATCCATAATCAGGACTGACGCCACTAATGGACGTCACGATAAGTACTGGCTTGAATACCGTTACGAAAGTTGAATGTGTATTGTGCTGGTTATTGAATTAGGTATAGGTAAAATGTTCAACCTTCGAAGGTTTCACCCACATGAAGAACCTGCAATCAATGGAACTCACACAAAATGCAGTAACCTGTCATCGATACAATATAGCCACAAGTCTCATTTAATCAGTCAATATTCGATATACTCAACTTTCGACACGGTATTGCAAACCTATCACCAGCCCCGGCGACAGATTTTTTGCCTCCACAGGCCAGATTGTTTTTTTTCCGCCCTAGTAACTAGAATGAAGATAATGTTTCCCATTTTTGTAAAACCATCCCCATATATTGGCCGCCCCCTAAATCGGCCGCCCATGTGCCACACACGTTAGGGGTGGTATTTTGTGGATATATTTTTCGGCCGCCCTTTTGATTTGGCCGCCACAGGCGAGCGCCTGTTTCGCCTGTGCGTAACGCCGGCGCTGCCTATCACCAATACTAACACATCCCTTAATATAACACCAATACTAACACGTCGCATCAGCTCTGATTATGGACCTCTTCAATGGTCGAACGTTTCATCCGTACTGTGAATATATATGCTCGGTGAATAAATGAACATATGCATAATTTAATCTACTATCGTCTACGGTGTTACCACAAGATAGATAAACACCTGATCGATACATCCTGCTTTTAACACGGTGCTACTGCGATATATATACAAGTACCTATATACGGAATTGCAAATCATAATACAACACCAATAACCACATAATGCCTTAGACACGGTATTGCAGTCGGTATCAACACTCACACGTCGCATCAGTGACATCAGATCTGATGAAGAACCCTACAATGAGATCCAAATAGTCGATAAGAGATATTGGAGACCCACGGTAGAATAGCCCAGAAAACTTAATACAGAAAAATAAAAGGGTTATTTGATTTTGTAAAAGTTTTTTTAGTGTTTTCAACAATTGTTCAAATGGAATTAGCCAACCAATGTTATAAGTTGATCAATCAGTACAAGATAAAACATATTTAAAGATAATGGTCAAATTTCGGTTTCTCACATCTATTTGGCATTATAATCCTATTCATTTTTAAATGTTATTATATGTGTGAATAATAATAATTATTATTATTCAAATTGCAAAGCATTTGTCGTTTCATTATTAGCTTTTATGAAGATTACTGCTTCGTTTTCGAACTACCACAAAAAGTAAAGTACAACAATTTAATTGTATTTCTTTTGAATTTTTTATGCTATAATGAATTGTATATAATATAAATGTATTATTTAAATTAAACCTACGACGGAGAATCATGATATCTATTATAGGACAACTGAAGGTTAAGCGATGGATATAAAACCCACACACCTAAATATATTGTTAATTCGGAGCTGTGAATATTTTTGTATAATTAGTTTCAACAAGTAGTCAGGTATTGAGCACATCTTTAGTTACATGACACAAATAATTTGTAACTTCGAAAATGCATAAATAATGAATGCATTACTAACAATCTTGTAGAAACGGTCAATGGACTCAATTGTACGATCCGAAAATGCCAGGTCCGGAACGCCATGAATAAGAAAAATAAAACTTTACCAATTTAATGTTAGTATACTACTAGTATAATAAAAATATATTATATACGAATATGTAAAATAGCTTCCCAAAATTACGATATATCATTGATGGCTTTATCAAAAAATCTTAATACTTCATCGGCAACGTTGACAAACAACTTTTAAAAAAAAACTGATTTATGATTGCGCGCGATTCCGTACTGGTTATGTGATAACATTTTGATTTATTCTTTATGATACCACGAAAAGATTAAAGTTCTAACATGACAATTACTAAACAAACTCATAAATATGAGCTTTCTGAAAAATTCTAAAATTATAACGCATGACTGATGATGAGAAATATATAAATTATTAACGTAACAAAAAAAAGGTTTTTTATATTTATTTATAAATTTTTAAATACTAATTTAATGTATTAATTATAAATATAAACATATAAAATCAATTTTGTCGAAAAATATTGTTTTCGCGCTACCGAGATTCGAACCTGGATCTCTATTTCCAATCCGGGGAAGCACACTAGCAATTGTGTTATAGCGCCAGTATTTTTCATGACAATTTTTCGAACCCACATGTTACACTTTTTCAAATGAATACATCTGTCAATAATAATATAAATTTTTTGTTTGTTACATGTTTTTTTATGTCTTTCTACAATGTTCCTTTAAATAATTCTACGATTATTCTGTCACAATATAGTTGAATTGACCCTTAATTCACGCCCAGCATCTAATGAACGCACGCCAGTGCTAAATTTGATAACAAATCAATTTCGTATTTGACAGTTGAATAATTATCGTAGATCTCGATGTTTCGTGCCGTGCATGAATTCATTTACATTTTACACATTCCGACTTTTAAGTCAGTAGTTTATATAAAATTAATAAACATTTTAAACCGTACTTGATTAAACTTTATGTTGACGCCTACGGTGAAAATACATATTAAATTGTAAGAAATGTGACGCGCAATTGCTTTCTTATGTTTTTAATAATATTTAAGTTAACAGATGCGAACGTTGATAAATGTTATGTTGACTTTTCAGCATAGAATAATTTAAATTCTATTCCTTTTCATTTTATAAATAATTATATCACTAATAAAATAAATATATGCACTTGGATTACGTACGTATACTTTGGATTAAAAAAGTTTGTTGTAGATAAATAATTTGGCCGCAAATAATAATAGATTAGTGTAGGTACTACAAGTAAATGTAAAAAATAAGTAAAATTATTCCAGTAGCAACCAAATATTTTTTCGCTATATTGATTTTTTTTGTATATATTTCTCGTTGATTCATTTAATTTGTATGAAAAAATTCAGAGATATAATTTTTTTATGTATTGGTATTTTATATCTATACGCGTTCTGTAATTAAGTTGAGAAATAATTTTAAAATTAAAAAGTTACGTGTATTCTACTATTTTGTAACTTTTTCATCGTCCAAATATAACAAATTATATCAATTAAACATTTTAATAAAATGTTAATTACTTTGTATCGAATATCACATATCGGATGAGTTATGCGACGAGTTTTTTTTAATCGCCTCCGGAATCTACGTAAGCTTCAGGAACACTATACAAGATTTACTCTTTGAAATATTTATACAGGCTTTCCCTTCGTTTAGCCCCACATTGGTTTTCATTGATTTTTTAATATTATTCATTAAATCGCTCATATATAAAATTCTCACTACAGCCAAGTATTACATACATACATACATACATCTTAATTTATTCCAGTTTTGTAAATATCATGGCTAATAAAAGTATCTATTATAACATGAATTTGGTCAGAAATCTAGTACATTCTTCCTTGCTAACATAATCTTCTATGCTATTTTGACTTTAGTAGTGGTTAGTTTCTTAATCATATACTTTTCTTTAATTAATTATTACGCTTTTAAGCAATTTTCATTAACGAGCCATATTTTATTTTTATTGAAATTATATTGTCGATAACAACTTATGAGGCGGCAGGACACAATCCACGTGGTTTTTTCTGAAGAGTCAATTTAGTGTAAAGTTTTCGAATCTTTTTGCAAAAACTACAGCAATGCGTGCTTTCAATTATTTTAATATAAAAAATCCCTTCAATCTTAAAGCATTTCTTTAAAAAATAATGTCTAAATATATTGTAATTATAATCAAAAAAATATAATGTCGAAACCCTATTTAATCTTTTTCGCAATTGAATTATCTTTAGTATACCGAATCTCGAATATATCCATATAAAGACCATACATTTTGTTTATAAATTGATTGTAAAAGGTTTAAACGGAAATTTATACTTTTCACAAATGAATATTTTTGTATTGGTTATTAAATATATCGTTTTCAAATAACTCAAAATTCACGTTCGGTCTCTTATATTACAATATCCAAAAAAGTACGAAAACAGTGAATTATTTAATTAAAATTTATAAAGGTACCTAGAGAATTTTATAGTATTTAAAATAAATTATACTTTATGCACTTATGTTTCTAATAATTACTAGACTTGAAAGCATCTTGTAAAAGCTGACCGAATTTTTTGGCAGTCGTCGACACCTATTTATGTTAAAATTAGTTAGACGGAAAGGAAATGAAAATACGACACTTTGAAAAAAGCGGAAAATCATAGACTCATCATCTTAAAGAAAATAAAGAACAGACATGGACAAAAATAGAAGAAGATAAAAAGTATAAGAGGAAGAAGATCAACTTAGTGTTTCAAAATATTCCCGATCAGGAAATTTTCCCTCAATGACATTAATAAATTTTTAATAAATTTTAATTAATGATAAATCGAAGATATATTGTAACTCGTAGTGCCGGTACATTATATCGTAATAACTAATTTCTTGCATTACATTTTATAATGATTATGCTTAAATTAGCCTGGGAACCCTTCAAAATTCTTTATATATAATTTTTCGAAAATATTAATCAGGTATATAAATAAATAAAATAACATTTTATGCTGCCTTCATATTGTATTGTATAATCACTAACATAACGGATTATTTTTAAAATGTCAATTCACTTTTCTTAAAGTTTTTCAATTTCTTCTACAAACCTTCAATTAATTCTATTCTTTATATATGTAATGCTTACCTAAATGAAACAACTAAAAAAGAGCAAAGAATTGCTGAATTGAAAATATAAATTATATACAACAAAAAAATACATATTAAAATGTGTTTTTACAAACATAACAGATATGAGAATAAAAATTTAATTAAATGAATAGTACTTTTAATAGGCCTCGGTCTGCTTTTGAATACATTAATTATTTAAGAAGAGAAGGATCTTGCCACCAATGACTAGCAATCCCTTCTATTTAACACGGTTGACTAAAATTAATTTGAATGATTGCAAAGATATCTAATTTATCTTCCGTAGCCTCGCACAAATGCAAGCAATATCTGCAACATTTTACGGCATGCAGGTGTGCATCTTGTTTGTCATTTATCAAAGAAACGTATCAGTTCTGGAGGATAGCGAATGCAATAAAACTGCTTTACCTAGCTTATATTGAAATAAAATCGTCTCTCAGTAATTGATCACACTGGCTACAGAGAGATGCGAGATCACGTTACTCTCGTGAGGCAATACATTTATCAACAAGTATGTGAATACTTTAAAACGTTACATTGTTTTTAAGTGCTTCTTTTAGTTTCCTAACTAGACGGCACGGATATAAATATCCCATTATAAGATAGTGTAATAATTTTTCAAATTCTCGAGTAGTACGTGGAATCTATGGATTTTGTCTATTAAAACGGTAAGCTATAATTTTTTTGTATTACATCTATTGAAAATGGTGAGTGAGTTTTTTTTTTTGTATTATTGTGCCTATTGAAAAGGGTTAGCTTAAATTTTTATACATTCTACCTACTAAACATAGCAAGGTAAAAATGTTGAATATTGCGTCTACTGAAAACGGTAAGCTACATTTTTTTAATAGTTTGCCTATCAGTTATTGTACTCTTTGAAAATGGTAAGCGATAAATTTTCTAGTGTTCTTTATTTTTTGAGACCACGATGAAGCAGTTTTATTTTTTAATACATTTATTATTAGAGGGTTCACAATTTTTACTTTGCTTATTAATATTTAGACATTGTTAACTTTATATTTTTCACAATATAATGGCCCGTGTGCACGGATGAAATTTTGATAAAATTTTCGACTCGAGACTATCTCTGAGAGTATGCTCGCATGAGATCCCATGCGATAACACTCAGCTTTCGTATTCTATCGTGTACATAGCATGTCTCAGTGATTCTCCGTCTCACTTCACATTTATTGTGTACGTCTATGGTTAACGTAAATTAACCATTTATGTTTCGTTCGGCAACATGGGTGAATTTAAATCTCCCAGCAGCAGTGAAAACTGATTAAATGTTTGTAATCGAGTGCCTTCTATTTGTCTTACTTTTTTAGAGTAAATGAAATAGTTATATGTATCTATGATTGTAGGTGGTGTTTGAGGGCACTTGTCAAGGCATAATGTCAAATCGAACGTCGTGTACACAGGTTTAGGTGTCTGTCTCCTTCTACCAATCTCAAGTTGATCTCCAAATCAAAATCTCAATATATATACACGATAAGTACTGAGATTTATCTCAACTAAATTGTATTATCTGAGATCGATCTCTTCGCGTCTCACTCCATGAACACAAGCCATAAAACGATACTCCTCTTATAATGTGAAGTTTTTTTCTCAAGTAAAAAACAAATGCGTTAAAAAAAATACGATAATATAATAGATCGGTGGCTGGCATCACAAGACTTTCATTAATAACGTGAAAGAAACCTACCCAAATTTTCAATAAAATGTTAAATAAAGCTGCGTAATCTTAACACAATTTTATTATTATTATTTATATGGAATGTTCAGCGCGAATTTAGGCTTCACTTATCATGGCGTATTAGTTTAAATTAAATCGCCTTTGCGACAGGTACCACGCACAGAAGTGTGGTGGGTCGCCCCAATCTCTGTGCAGAAATGTCCCACGCTATTAGTTATCTCTCATAGCCGACTCGCACACTCCCGATGCATACATTAATATCTAATTACTACTTCATTAGAATATAAGAAAGACAATCAAAGGTACTTTTTTCAATTGAATGTGTAACACAAGTGTTGCGCGCACCGCGAATTGCGTCAGACAACATGTCTGTATTAAAAGTAGGCGGTGTTCGACATTATTTTATTTCTGTTTTTTATTTATTACACGTTCCTAATCGTATTTCTTAGTTACTACTTTTTATCATTTTTTTAAATGCTTAGTGTGTGAAATTGCACGTGATATCAAATAGAGAAGGAATTTAATAAGAACCTACATACATTTCTTCAGCCGCATTGTGACTGTCTAGAAAAGGAGATTATCCAGGACACAACTTAGAGCCGAAGAACCTGTGAGAGTGGCATAGCGCTGGATAGATGCGATGCATCTGAGGCAACCCAGAACCGGGACTTGCGGAGGTTTATTATGAGCCGAGTCTCATCTAATCGAGGCCAATACTGAAATCGGGAGGAGAGAAGAAGAAGATATACATCTACTATCTTTAATTGTTTCACGCTGACGTCTTCACCTCATGCCTGACGTCATGCACATAAATAAACTAAATTCGTAATTTTTCATTATTAAATCATCACCCCCGGTGTAGACCATGGTCTCTTCAACTATCTCCACTTCATTCTGTTCTCTGCTCTTCTCCAGTTCATGATGGCGTCTGCATGCACATCCTGGGTAATGGCGTTCTACCACCACTGCTTGGATCTTCCAACACTTCTTCGACCAATGGATTATCAAGTGATTTCTTTGCTGGTCCTTTTAAATCCATAAACGTGACCAACCCACCTCAGATGCGCTATCATGCTTGACTTGAAACGATAAGATTATTTCTCAATTGTATGTTACGTGACATAAGTATTAAATATTCTCGTAGGAAATTAGACGTTTTAATTTATTATCAATGTAATTACTTAATAACATAGTGTATAAAAATGTCCCAAAAGTCTTCTTCATAATAATAATTCTTTTATAAAATAATGGATGGGTTTAATAAAAAAAAAATCGCATTTAAGTACAGTCCCTGGGATTTATTTCATAATATTATATTTTCTAAATGTGATCCGTTATTTCGCTGGCACTCTTCTAAACGGAAGGCAAAATTTCTGAAAACTGCTCAGCACGTATTCTCCGTGATCGCTGCCATTTCTTTTCGGATATTTTCTTTTAATTGGTCCAGAGAGGGAGGATTGTTACTGTATACCTTTGATTTAAGTCATTGCTCATGAAAAAGTTAATTGAGTTAAGTGGAGACCAGTTTATGTTACCTCGTCGAGATATCAATTTTCTAGGGAAAATTTCACGAACAACTGGTAAGGACACCCTCCATAGCGACTGAATTCCCAAGGATGCGGCTAGCGATCGGCATACCCCTCACCCCTCTCGTTGCGTTGGTGCAGCGAATGAACCAAAATGAAAAAGACTTTTGGGACAAACTGTATTATGTTTATACTAGCTTATATTTTTATATGAGTAATGACGTTTAATTGCTATTTTATTTATTATTTATACTGTCTATCACCAATGGCGGTAACCCCAGAAATCAGTCGTCTTCCCATAACACGGGTTGTAACTATTTTTATTATTGTATGTGTCTCCCATACCGTAGCCATACCAGAATGATAAACATATTTGATGGGGTAAAGACGTCATGAGAAAAAGCGTGAAAAGTATATAAGAAATTGCAAACTGTATAACTTCTATAAATGAAAATTTTATAATTTTTAGTAAAAGTGTATAAAAATGTTGTCATGAAAAGACATTGTGCTAATTATTTCATGTTTTATTATTATTATTTTTTACAAATTTTCCTTATGCTAGATCGTGCCGAGCCGTCAACGCTTGTCGGGACGTTTCTTATTCTATTCTTACATTAGTACATCAATAAAAAGTAATCATAACAGGTAATTTAATTTAATTAATGTTTAGCCATGTTTCACTACATGTTAATTTTTAACATGAACAAAGGTCAAGCTCGTCGTGAGCCCAACTTTTACTTCTGTTTTATTCAATAGAAAATAATAATATACAATCATTTTTAAATAATAATTTTACTCATTACTATTTTATTATATCAATTTTTTTTTATTTTGCAGGAATCTGTGTTGTCTAAAAATGATTTTCTTACTATATTTGTGTTTTCCTAGTAAACCGTAAATTTCTAGGGTCAGAGGCTCCACTTAATGTAAGTATTTTACTATATATAAGCATATATTATTTTAAATATGAATTAAATATATTAATTATAAAGATATACATATAAAATCAATTTTATCGAAAAATATTGTTGTTGCGCCACCGGGATTCGAACCTGGATCTCTTTCCTAACCGGGGAAGGTGCTTTATCCAACTAAGCTACAGCGACAATATTTTTAGCGACAATTTTCGACCCTATATGTTACCTTTTTGATATTAATACATTTAATCGTTCCATCATTTGACAGAGACATTGATACAACTTTATTATTTTTATATTTAATTCATATTTAAAATATCACAGACCTATGTTCTGAATAATTACAACTTCACAATAAGAATGTGTTCTCCTAAATAAAAAATATATTATTTATTTATTTTTCATGGCATACACGGGAATGGAAAATTCAACATTTATCGATTGCTATAAATATAAAAAAATTATTTCATTAAATATCAAAGATTGTAAAAAAAATAACTACACCATTTTAATTAAATATATCAGACTTTTGAACAGTGAACCAAGCTACGAGCTGCGCTAGAGCGCCTAGAGTCACATGCGTTACGCCTGCGAGTGTACATTGAGTAATATGTACACATGTAGATGGGTACTCGGAATTTTTATGACCATCTTTTTGTATCATAGAATCAGCTTCTGAGAATGAATTCGCTTTTGAACATTGCTATTGCCACGAGTGTCTATTAATTATTTTTATTAGCAAAAAAATGTTGTGAATATATATCACTTATTCTTGATCACTCCAACTTTTTGTACAGACAACGTGAAGTGGACACGGGGTGATATCTTTAGGAGCAACACAGCAACACGGACGACAGAGCGGGTGAAACAGAGGGAGACGGATTGGGTCCCAAGTCCCAACTGCGCAACATCGTTCGCTCTAACTTTCCACGTCATTCATATCCCGTAATAAATCAAGCATTCTCAAGTAAGTACTTTTTGACCACGCCTCGCCTATTATCTACTCAATGTTAAACCAAGTTGAATATTGAAATATCCTGCATATGAATGATGTACCGAAGTATGGAGGCGGATCCATCAACTTTGCAAAGCCTTCTGACTACAAGGTATAATAAAATTAAAATTAGAAAACGTTTATTTTATTCTTATTTATTATCTACTAGCTGACCCGGCGAACTTCGTACCGGCTCAGAATCAATAAATATTGTGTTAACTTATTAGCTGAATTCAATTTAGTTTTTTTAAGTTAAAATTAATACTCCAAATTTGATAACCTCACAAAGAGAAGATTCGTCGCGGTTTGCGGCACTTCACACAAATCGCGCAACACCATAAACCAATCAAAATACACAGTTCCCGCCATTAGACATGAATCTCAGATGTGATTGGACCATAAGGGGATAGCCATGGCGTGCAGATCGTATACCGCCGCGAACTTTCTCAAAGTGAACATCCTCGAAGGCAACTTACCATATGAAAATCCCTATCGAAATAGCTATTTGTGCACCTAGCTGGTAATCGGCACGATTACTCCCGAAAGATTTCACGCCTCTCCGGGGATAAATTGAATTCCACACCAGAATGATTGATCGGAATGAAAACTGAATGAAAATTGGTGAAAACTCAAAAAAAATGCTGATAAATCGCGGCTCACATCTGCACAGCTAGCTTAATGGTATGTAATGAAAGGACCGCGCAACTGAATCAACTGCCAAAGAATAATGCACACAACGCCATCTACTGGCATTACCGGAACCAGCATACAACGCCATGTTTATTTTTGTCTGTGTTTTGTTTCTGTTATGTATCAGAGATGGCGTTGAAAACGATTTTTTTTTTTTTTTGTGATGTTCTTACTTTTCTAACGCGCGAGAAAACTTCTCGAGCCCGAGACGAACAAAAAAAAATTCATCGAAATCAGTCAATCAGTTCTCTAGATATCATCAAAATGCCATTCCATACAAAATGTATGAGAACATGAATTTTCTTCATAATTTTTTTCCCGCGTTTTTTTTCCAATGCTTTAATACTTATTCTGCTATTCGAGCCAAAGATAAATCCAACAAATCAAAGATCATAAAAATCGGTCCAGCCGTTCTTAAGTTATAAATGGTGTAACTAACCCGACTTTGTTTTATATATTTAGATTATTCAAAAACATGTTATAAATTAGAACAAAACAACTTTTTAATTTTATTTCAAATATTTATTATTGCACGAATACAAAAGTCAACTACACAGTATTATATTTTTTTAATGTTTTTACTAATTAACCTTGTAAATAACCACTTCACTTTCACTCATTAGTCGGAGCAGAATAAATCTAGTGAGTCGAAGGGTTCGCACAGATAGTGATCGACAGTAGATGGAGCTTACACATAACATATACTACTCATTTCACGGCATTTTCGACACGGTATTGCAAGCTAGTACCTAAAAACGACACATCCTGCATTCAACACAGTACTTCAAGCCAGTACTTAATCTCAACACTAACAGTCATGATGATGGACACTGCAATGAGATCCGAAACGTCGGACAGAAACGCCGGATATATACGGTAGATTAGCCCAGAAAACTTTACACAGAATACATTACGAATTATCTCGAGATTCGCATTGAAATGTGTAATTTTAATGCTTTAAGCGTTTGGATATTAAAATATGTTAATTATATATAACCATTCTAATTGATCAAATTTTTTTAAGTAAATGTTTTTAAATTATTAAAATTTCTATTGATTTTAAAATTCGAAAATATTATGATAATTTAGCTATTTTTAATGATTCCATTATTATTTAAATTCATAATTACATATTAAAATTACGCCCAGTTATGTCAATTATAATAATAATTTGTGAATAAATTATTATTTACAAGATTATTCAAATTATCTAATCATAAAACTATATTCATCAAATATTACAAAAAAAACTTTGTTTTTACTCACAACTCCAAAAAATGCAAATACAATGAATTAATATATAAAATGAAGTATGTAAGTTGTGCTTTATTATTGTGGTGAACAAAATCGACCATGTAAAGAATAAATCTAAAGAATAGCTAATTGTTTGAGCTTATTCGAACACGAAGTCGCGCTAGTGTTTAATTTGAATAATTTGTACTTGACATTTAATTACATTATATTATTTTTTCTATATAAATATAAGTATATCACCTACGTTTGTTCAAGATTTTTTTATTTGTACAATAGTCATATATTGCAGTCTTTAGTTTTTCACAAAAATATGATGTTATTATTATGAAATATTTATGAATAATCATTTTTAAATAATTAATTAATCTAATTATATAATCGCTCTACGTTATATCTTCCATTAATATTGTGGTCCATCATTTATGATAGTATCATTTCCAGTAAAAAATACCAAAGTAACGAATATGTCAAACGTGTTTTTATATTTCTAGGTTAAGGTTACTTAAATGATTTCTCTTTTATATATTCAATAACATTTATATTACAATACGCAAATATATATTAAATTTAAAATGAAGTGTACATTGTCTCTTTTACGAGTAAGAAAAAACAGACAGTAGCGAAATCGTACGAATTTTTCCGACTGGCAAGTATATAATTTATCTATCATCTTTTTTGTGGACGTAATTTTTGATAATCAATCATCTGTCAAATATATGTTCGTAATGTTTACGTAAACATGATCTCAGTTTTTTCAAGAACGTATTTAAATGGAACGACGAAGTCAATAATGTAGCATTGTCGTTAGTATTTAAATAAGAGGCACTGATAAGACGGTGTGTATATGTAGTATACAAAAGTGTAGTACAGAAAAGTGGGCTATTCTATCTTCGTTACCCACCCACTACAGAGAAATGTCGTTATGCTAAGTTAGGTAGCCTTTATAAGTACCTGAATAAAATATTATTTTTAATCTAAAACTTAATAATTATCAGTTTTCACCTGCATGTATATTATACCTACTAATGAAATTGTTGTTAAATGAGAACAATATATTATTACTAGCAGCAAGCGACTGCTTTTCTGTTAGTATGAATTAAATTAATAAATTCCTCTTAATTTTTTGCGTTGTTGTCTCCGTTCCCAATGTACTGCATATTCAGCTAATTACAAGGAGGCTGTCCGCGACGTAATAAATACACAATAAACATGCAGTCATCACTTTAACTCTGCCCGACTATAAGAATAAATGTGCACTCGGGAAACTCCTTCCACGGTTCCATGGAATGACCAGTTTTTATACATTTTTCATTGCCTCGCGTTCAGTGAGATAATAATTTATCACCCAGCTTCTCAAACCTATTGCAAAAGCCAACCTGGTTTGATAATTTAGATAGCCTTCTCATTAAATTCATTATTCAAGATCACTTGACAACTCTTATTCGTGTATCTCCCGTTATGACTAACCAGAAAATTGATTTTTTATAGATTACTATTTAAACGCCATATTTTTAGTTTGACTTATAGTACATAAATACTAGTGATGATAAAAAATGTTACTCTTAGTGTGATTGTGATTGATATTCGATAATATCAGTGATTAAAAACTGTGACTGTGATCACAGTTTTATTACTAATACCCGTGCGCCGCACGATATCACAATACACGAATAAATGACTATAAAGAAACATAATTTTGTGCTATTCAAACTTCATTTGCGTAAAAAACTTATTCTAGCATGTATACAATATATCTAATTTAATAGTACAAAGATAACGAAAACCATTAAAAAAAATGAGTTTATTTTTCGGGTCAAATTCTTAGCATTTCGGGTCAAATTCGTAAAACGTTTTAGCATAATCTACTAGATGGCGCGCTTGTCACAAACTATAATGTCATTCCTTCATGAATATTTTTGTTTCACATCCACATGCGCCGATTCACGGTTCACAACCAAATATAAATACAATAAAAAAATTAATCTCGATATTTCCAGACATTCAATCACTGATAGTGAGTATGACACAAAAATATGAGTGATTGTGATTTATTTGTTTAAATTTTCTGTTTGGAAATTGTATAGCGTAAAGGGGCTCTATGCCACGATGATAAAATATCTCAAAAACGACTTATAATAATTTACGTACAATGTAAATATTGTCATAGGAAAGGTTGCGACGCGCAGATTAATAATCAGCGACTTATCGCACTTGCAATCGATCAAGTAAGTTCGCGGTGCGCCCTGGATGCGCTGGTGCCCAGGTACCCGCCCGCTCGGTGGCCGCAAGAAACATGTCTACATTGTCTGATTCACCGGATTAAACAAAGAAGATTGAAAAAAATCTATGAATTGAATTTTCTACAGATCGGTGCAGATAAGAAATGGTTTTTTCATGAATATTGTTCACAACATCATCTCAGTTTTCAAGGATAGATTACTGTTCTTTGATTGCGATGCAACTTTTTCTGAGAAACTGTTTACACATGCACATAACATATTATGGGTCGGAAATACTATTTGTATATATCTTTTTTAATCACTTTAATGCAAAAAGCCATAATGATAATAATTCTCAATAAATCCTTTCAGCGTGAATCAGAGCCGCTATTCCAAAAACTCAAGGTGCTAAATATCAGGTAATTATTCATAAAGACTCTGATTAAAGACATAAAATGAAAACAGAATCCTGCGCCTTATCACACATGCTAAGTGTACTCGGGCAAAAACTCAAAGAAAACTAGCTGTCCCGTTAATGAAAACCACATTTGCTCAAAGACATGCATGTTTTATAGGACCGCGGATATACAATAAGCTACCATTAGAGATGGCAACGGTATTGTATCCTCAATTCTGTGTGCTTATAAAGGAATGGCTTTTCAAAGTTGTAAGAAGTCAGCTGGAATAGTTTTTTAAATGATCAAAGTTACTCATTTTATGTCATTATTTTTGTCGTTACATCCTACCTCGTACTTATCATCTTTTGTTTGCTCCCTGCTTGTTTCTTTTCTTTTACTTCTTACATATCTTTAGTCTGTATCAACAATTTACTATGTTCAATTTACTTATTATCTCTACTTGTCTTCTTTTGCTTTTTCTGCTTCATACCATTTAATTTAATTTGTTACCTCACTTCCAACTTATATTCTAGCTTATGGAACCTTATGGCTACCTATCTCAGAAAAGGTACTTTATAATAGTGTCCTGCGGAAAATTTTCAAGTTTAATATTAAATAAATAAAAAAACTATAATGTTATTCTCATATTTTATTTATAAAAAATGGAGTTTAACGGATTTTACATTTTATAAACAATATCGTCTAAATGCCGTCCATTTCTCTCAAGACACTCTTGCAATCGGACTCTTAAATTTGCGAACACTCACTCAGAGTGACTCATCACTGACTGGCAAATCCGCAAATCACGCGCGTCGAATGATACACCTCCCACTTACCTCACCCTGATGGTTTACGAGCAATTACAATTTAATCTTGAAATTTTTCACTCTTTATGTACCTAGCGAGGTAGGAAGCGGCCAACAGGCTTGCATTTAAATTAAATGAATTATAATATTGCAGATGCAAGCTATAAAAATAAACGCCAATTTATCGGCACTGAAATGAAATGAAACATTTTGTAGTTGCATGACAAAAATTTATACGAGTGGAAATTTATACGTCGAGCATTAGTAAATAAGTCTGGTATATTTATACAATATAAAGAACATAAAAAGACGCCAGTTGATTTATTTAATTTGTAATAAATATACCACAGAACTATGTTTTGAAAAAGCTGGAACTTCACAACAATAATGTACCTTAAAAATATATAAGCTGTACCAAAGTTTATCCTAATTTAATAAAAATTAATTGATCTAATTATGACTTCTCATAGCGTCTATTACTCAAAGGTATTTGAGATTCATTGTAAAATAAAGTTGATTGCTTTTATATTTGTTTATTATTATTTATTTATATTTGTATATCATTCTAGTTGATTAATTTAATTTGTATTAAAAATACGGAGATCTCCGTAAAAATATACATTTCTGTCGTACAAATATTGGTATAAAAAATTAATCGATTAATAAAGAAAACAAACAGAACGAGTCCATTTATTTTTAATAATACTTTTTTTTAGTAATACTTGCAACCAATCTTCGTCTTTATAAACCATTTTACATGCATATTTGAATATAGACCTCTTCACCAGTCACTGTCTTGTGCAGGTCTTATCCATACAAAGCCAATATTTCTCTTCGACTGCCCAGCCAAAGACGACACTGCAGAATCTTCCAAGTCCAGCTCTCATCCCACTTCGGTTTGACGACCATCTGTATAATGTCAACTACCGTTGTTTGTATAATCTGCTGTGTGGGAGTCAGGAAAAATGGATTGATCATACACGCGTGTTTTGATATCTTGAGATATCTTCTTGTTCCTGTTCGTATCATGGGTTATGGTTAAGCATTCCAAAGGCTGCCCATCCCGATATTCATCTTCTCTCAACTTCGCTGATCTATTATCCATCCGCAACTTCAGGACTTACCCTAAGTATAAATATTATTTAATATTCTCCTCCTCTAACAGTTCTATTTCAGTCTTGGCTGCACATTATTTTAGTTTTCATCAGCTTCATTTTCAAACCAATTTTACTACAGGGACATTCAAGATGAAAGTAATAGTATTTAATAAATCTTCATGATTACCGACTTTCCTTTGTGTTCGAGAAAGACTGTCCTTTACGATTGTAGATCCTCAGGTGGCCAAAAAGTCGATCCCTGGATCCACAAGCTCTGCGGCATCTTGGGCATTGGCTGACTTCTGTGTCCTGTTTGCTTTTCTTTTCCTTTTATTTTTCTTCTCTTGTCTGCAATGTGCTATTGGCGTTCTGATAGGTGATGGCTGCCATGTGTGATATTTCATTATGGCATCGGGCTTGTCTTCAACTTTTTATTAGGTATTGCTTATAATATTGGCCTTTTAATGGTTCACTTTCAGGGAGTCTTAGAATCGTTTTTATTTCATTTATCAAACCATAATGAGCTAGAAAGTTGAAAGATCCTTATTTTACATTTATGTAGAGCTTCCATCGGCCGTGTCTAGAAAAATATAGAAATGAGTGTAAAATACAATCTAACTTGACGGGTATCTTTACAGATCTAAATTTATAAGAAAAATAAAAACATACATAATTATAATAATAATTACATTTTCGGGGGAAAACGGTAAATCGAAGTGGAGTTATGGTCACATAGTAAGAAAAGAAAAAAAAAAAGTAAACTATATCTTGCATTTTTATAAAGTGTATAAAAAATAAAAACGTATTATTTAATAATATTACATGTTTATTTTGTGAGGTCAAGTTTGAGGAAAGTAATTTCAACATATTTAGATTTCATTAATCAAGATATTGTGTTTCTGTCGTCAATAATGCTTCACTGCCTTTACAAGATTTAAATCTCACACGCAATAGATATTTTAGGAAAAACTGCGTTGTTTTGAAAAATCACTTTGATATGCCACCCACTTTTGAAAATTTGTTTTCGAAATAATTTTCTGTTTTCTGCATAAAAAGAGTAAACGCACTAAACAACATTATGATTTACACCCTAGCTCTAAATGCAATGGTAAGTTAAATTTTCATATAAATCAGTAACAGGTGTTGACTGACGTAACGAAGTATCGCATTTGCGTTCTCGTTGCCAAGGGGAATTGAGACCAGGTTGCCAAGATGCCAGGTTACCAGAAGCGGTGGGCACATCCAGCCCGAGCACCAGAGCGCGTGGGGCGGCGTGACACCGCAGGAGAGGCACCGCAGGAGAGGCACCAGCAGTAACGAGGCGAGGGCGAGCCTAGTCCAGTTCGATAATGAGTCATGGATAGACTACTATGTTTATATTATCTGACAAGGTAGGTTCGTAATAATTACTCCGTATTTTAATGAATAAATTTATTGTGTTTTATTATATATACAATGTAACCAAAAGTCAACACAAAATTAAACATAATTTTTATTTAATCAATATGTACATTAGCTTAGTTCTTTATTTTTAAGTGGCGACGTTAGAGTAGCATGTTTTCAAATTAAGCGAAGTACACAACACTTTTTAGCATCTAAAATAATATTATTATAAAACTATACAGCAAGATATACTTCACAATAATAATGTGTTCTCCTTAAAAAAATATTACAAAACGTTTAGAGAATAAATAAAAAGTTATATTTTCCTTAAAATTGAAGTAAGAATCATAATTGCGTATCTCCATTGTTATCAAAATACGGCATTATGAATGTTAAGAAAATGTGGTTATTCTAAATTTAAGATTGATTAATCATGTCATAACTTCAGTTGTAGATGATTTTTTGATTGTTGATGAGAGCTTCACCAGTAATGTAACATTTTGTCGCACTCCTTCCATCTACGCGAGACGGTGTCTCCTCGCAACATTCAGGTTTACGGAGGCTGCTGGGAAGGGCAGCACGTCTAAGGGCCGGTTGCGTCATCTTCGGTTACCATAAACTTTACTTTTAAACTTAGTTTATCCGAAAACGCGTTGCGTCATCTCATTTTTGTCGCTTACTTTTAACTTTAACTATAAACCGCCGAAAATCTCCGCTTAAATGTCCAGTACCGGCAGTACGACAGCAGGAAGTTCTTGTAGGCTCCTATTTCGCTCATATTCGCTTCATTTATATATGTCTAACCATTATTTATCATGATTTCCCATCTTTAGCATGTGTCCACACTGATCTGTCCCCGGTGGAATCTTCCCACCGATCTATGTCAATATGAAATATTTCTATTTTACTGGCATCCTTAAAACGTAGACGCTGTCCGCTGTGAGACCTTCTAGCGTCATAAAGCGATACGTAATGTGTTTGGGTATCCTGCCATCACCACGTCAGACACACGCCTGAGTCAATGCAACCGTCTCTTTTTTAGAATAGCTATCGCTGAGGACATTTGAGTGCAGACTGAGACTTCCGCACTGGTGATTTTGTCTCAGCTTGACATACCCACGGTAGAAATAAAGCATGTGAAAAGCATTGACCCTTTTCTTTTGACCACTGTTCATTAGGCAGGTCTGTCTGTCATACAGAAGCATGCTAGGTACGCAAGCCTTGCTGACAAGAGTTTTTCGCGGTAGCAATGGTTAGCTTATCGTTTTTTCATACTCTACCCTTAAGTCTACCTAAAGTTGTAACCGCTTTACCAATGTCTTGTCTAATTTCTGATTAAATCGGAAAATACTACGTAGAATGCAGTTTATAATGAAATAAACAAATTTTACATTCGATGGTAAACTAAAATTATTGTTTTTCATTATTATTTGAAATTATGCATGCGAACACTAATAAATACATACCAATCTCTCATAATATTGAACTAATTAAGATTCAACTAATCAATTGTTTACTTTGATTTACTAATATAAAAATAACGCACATAAAAAAAATTATTTGTTCAAGAAAACGTTGTTTTCCCACTTACAATTAAAATTATCGTCTTTTATTAGACTGAAAAAATATTATTTAAAAACTGATTATTGTGTTTTTGATATAAAACGTAAAATGTTTTTAGCATTTTTTAAACGCGGACTGGTCGTCATTACGGCTGCTAATGATCGGCGATCTGACGCTAATAAAGAAACTAAAAAATAGACATTATTAGGAACGATATAAATGTTATTAAGAAATAAATTATTGCGTTTTCGATATCAAACTTGATTTTAAATAGTAGCTGAAGCCTCAAAGCATGTGAGTAAATATAATATAGTATTAAAAAACGTATGTTTTCACTAAAAAAAGGTATTTTAAAAACGTCGAAAATTGGCAATATGTCCTGCAAGTTTAATGGTTTATAACACTACTAATTTTTAACATTTTGTTAATTTGTCTCATTTGAGATTTGTTTCCGTAATCATAGCTTCAAGATTATTAGAAAATATTTTTCGTTTATGCAAGAATTTTCCATATTAAGATAATTTTGCGGTACACGGAAAATACATCTAATGGTCGCCGTCTTCCTTGTAATGCTTGTATTGTCTTAATTATGGTAAATGACATTCAATTTATTTATTTTAAATTAGTGTAAAAATCCTTTCTAAGAAAGAGTTTTAAAAAAAGTCAAATCTAGTGTATAACTTCAGATATAAATGAATAATAAAAACCCACATTTTTGTGAAAAACATGAAAATTTAAATTTGGTGATTTAATTAATAGAAATAACAGTACTTCGTGAATAGGCAGAACGTTGATGGTTGTACAATAATATATTTTTTTTTACCAAAATTCTTTCGTAACTCAAATCAGTAACCAATTTTGTATCGCCCACTTCTTGTCGCTCTTGGTCCAGCCCAAATAAGATTCAAAGGTCAACAGCATCCGGTGGAATCGATATCACGCGGCAATCGGTATTCATTATCCGAATGACTAACTCTAACAACTCTGACAGAATTAAGTTGAATTCGGCCAGAGCCCACGCAAGTGTATTAATTTCATTGTATCCCCAGGCCCTAGCGAGATTACGCACTATTTATTTAGGCAATGTTTGCCTGTTAATTTGTCAAACTCGCACGTTGGATTTAGTTTCGACGACACTGATACTGTTTGGATTTCATTTTCTAATTACTTAGTATATCTATTCCATAGAGAAATACCAATGCTCTTCCTTTTTTGTTAGTTTTCTAATAATTCATACTTTATCCATTTTTGTTGCATAATGTTTTATGAATCCCAACGTATTTTATAATTGGGAATTAATTCTTACGTAAAAAAAAAATTTAATCACAGATTGTAGCCCTGGAAATGTGGATATACAGGCGGATGCTCAGTGTCTCCTGAAGTGACTGAGTGACTATGAAATTTAATGAAGAAGTTTTACGATAATTAGAGAAGAAAACTGGATTACCTTGGTCGTGTCATGAAAGGGAAGGTATATAAGAGAAAAGAAGTCGGGGCAGAAGACGATATTCCTGGTTGAAACATTATTTTGCACCATATCCAAACTAAAGATTGCCATGATTGCTAACCTCCATTATGAGCCGATACGCAGAGAAACAAAATGCAGTTCAGTTCTGATGAAATACGTCCGTAAGATTTTTCGTCACATTTAATGGAATAAAATTACACGTCATATTTTTAAAAGATACATTATCATTACACTTACAGAGATACACACGTGCACAAAATCGCCTCGGTCAATATT
Organism: Eubasilissa splendida; assembly: GCA_031772225.1. Taxonomy (NCBI): domain Eukaryota; kingdom Metazoa; phylum Arthropoda; class Insecta; order Trichoptera; family Phryganeidae; genus Eubasilissa; species Eubasilissa splendida. Next base: position 12,306,051 of record CM062855.1, on the reverse strand, counting down.
CAACTGATAAAATTGGTAGGCGGGTCATACCTTCGTTGCCTACCTTCTCGGTCGGTCTGTGAAAAATGTACAAACCGGCATTGGTTACAGTTGCACAATCATATCCCAAACAGGATCGCGAAAGCTGATCGATACGTTTTTGGAAATACTTCTTTTGTGTTTGCGAAATTGCTTTCCGATCATGCATGACGTAGGCAGGTGGGCACTGTACGGTCAACGGCTATACTTGCCTATTTCTTCGCTACTCCGACTTCTCAGCTGCGGTTTAGGCTTCAGATTTTGATAGAAATGCTATCTATTGCACAAGTATGTAACTTTCGAAAAATTTCAACGCATTTTCTTCGATCATAACCAGGACACCCCGATACCTTGTTAAAAAGTTTATCTATATTTAACAGATTTAGTGACTGCCGTAGTTCTTATCAGATTTCGATCATACTTTTCTAAAAAGTTGTTATTGTAAATATCTAAATGTCTCCACTAAATTCGTTAGCCAACCTGATCAGCTACCTTGTTTCAAAATGGCAGCTGTTTAAAAATTGTGTCTCTCTGTTTATGTACATATAAGTGCACTCTTTTTGTATTTATTTTTAGTTTTAAATAAGTTCTGACGAAGCTTGAGCAAAGCGAAACTGGTTGGTGTTTAATAAAATTCGTGGTTTTATGCAAAGTGATTGTGTTTTATTGTCAAACCACAAAGTGATTGCTTTCTACGAAAATATAATATTTATAATTTAATACCTTTAATTCGTTTAAGTTTTAAGAGTTTATAGTTATAGCTATCTATGGTTCTTGGCAATGTTTGTATACATATGTTGAGAACTACTTAGTAAAATTAAATAGTTGTAGTAAATAAAATTAAGGAATTATCGTAGATGTTAGAAACTAATTTTGAGTACACTAATTTACTTTGTAAACTTTGTGAGAAAATGCCACTGCTCCGCTTCTAGTTTGTCTCTCTAGACACATCAAAACATAATCGTGGGAGTACCTACCGGTTAACCAATTATATTGCGTAGGTGGAGAACAAAAAATAAATTATGGTATTCACAACCCTAATATGATAGAACGCAATAAATAAATTTCTTGGTGTTTTCTAGAATGCCAACGATATTATATGCCATACATGCATAATGTAGGGGCTACGGTCTGCGGCGTAATGTATAAAAAATAACCCTTAGTTATATTTTCAACTAACTTTGTCTACGCTGTATTTAATTTAAATATATGACAAAATTGAAAACTGGCATTTTACTCGTTCTAAGACTCGATGGTCAAATAACATTAAGCAAGTTGTTAGGAAAAAGCCTACATTCAACACTGGACGCAGACAGGCATAAGAAAATTAAAAAGCGAATAGGTACTTTAGTATGATTTATGTGCACAATAAAAAAAATGTAGGTTAAACTAATACAGCACGCCCGTATTAGATGGGTGAAAAGCAAAAAATGGAGCTTCTACTTTCTACTTTAAATAAAGCTAAAAATTACACATTGTCAGACATACTAAACTTGATCGTTTATATATTATTAAATAAATCAGTACAGTACCAACTTGAAAAAAATACATAATATAAATTTTAGTTTTCAATTTTCACATGTGTGACAGTAAAAATGAAATCGTTTGTTTTTCTATTTGAAAAATGAACCGTTAGAATAAAAAGGTTACATACCCTCCAAATTCATATTTAAAAAATAAATTAAAAATGCCTTTCAAATTTGCCTACAAAAAGAAAGCGTTCGACACAAAATTGGAAATTTATATATATGCGATGTCGTACATATTTTATTTGGTAGCTGAGTAATTTTTCTTTTATAGTCGTATAACTACCTAATAAACTCAATTATTCGTTTAAACATCTAATCTTTGCGGGTCTTTATTATGTATATACTCTGGATTGTCGCGCATGTATGTACATACATAAACATAGCCTACACGAGTCAACCATGTTTATGACGTAAGTATTTTGCGTCGTTGTGTCGTCGCGGAGGTAGCCAATCCGCGGATTCCATTATGGAATTGTGTGACATTCCTTCCCACGCCGTAATGATGCGTACGTTATATTCCTAACCATACAAAGCTCCAAAATCGTATCCTCATCTTAATGGGATCTCTAAACTAACTTACGTGAGCACACTCGACCATATTACACATGCCTATGTACCTACACTTTTGCATTCTTTGCCACATAGGAAGCGTGCTGGCAATGTCTAGAAGCGATCGTAATATTCTCTACTTTACGATTGCAAACAGGGACGGATTTATAGACTCCGGCGAGTCGCAATTGCGAGGGGGGTCACCATCCAGAGAGCCTTCGAATCACTGAGAAAAGGGTCGTAAATTCAAAAGTAACAGAGAAAGCGAAAAAATAAATAATACAAAAAATATGGCAAAAAAACACCGGCAGATCCGTTTGTGGTCGGGTATTCATGACTTCGTATACGTTCGGTCTTCGTCAGGTCGGCTCGGAAGCTCTACCTAAAACATTGTCTGTATCTTCTTCTTCGGCGGTTCTTCGTTACAAGGATAACGTCTGCTAAGTTTTCTTGGGTTGGCCATGACAGAGGCCTGTGCGTGGGATGATTTAAGGTGTAGAATACAAATATCCATTAAACTTTCAGAACATTCGATGAATTTTCGGATTAAAAAATTCCGTGGGCCTGCTATTGGATTGGATTAACATTAACGAAAACATTATTTTGCAGTTAGTCCCATCTTTTTTTATTCGCCGCATCGCGCTATTTACATTACTCAGTTCTGTCTTTAAGATAGTGAATTACTCAAGTCATATAAATGGCTATTTACTGAATTGAAAATTCCTTTCGGTTGATCCGTTTTGTATGGAGTCGTTATTTATGCTGTTTATTAACAAAATAATATTAGAAATGGTTACAACTGCTTGCAAATCATTGAAGTCTTCCTCTTTTACTAATTCGCAAATTTTACTATCTTACTGTTTTTAACCTGTTTATTTCATGATTGTTCTTTAAATTTGGTGCATGGATTGGTTTTTGATTTAAGAAAAACAAAAAGCGATTGGCAAAACTATTTCCTACGTTATAAAATAATTCCTACCTTTAATAAAAATAATTATTTCCTTTAGTTATTACGTGAAGTATTTTTAAACAATAAATGAATTATGTTCAGTCATAGAAAATGTTCTTAAAAACGTCCATACATTTTTTTATATGAGTAAGAAAGTATTATTTTACGTTAAAACTTAAACTTTAAAAATACTATTAACAGTACTCTAAAATTATAATTAAATACGGATTTATTTTGTCCAAAGACGGTGGTTAAACGAAAGTACATATATTATATATGATTGTATAATATCATTGGTAACAGCATAACCTAAATCTATACCTACTGCACGCCACTGATAATAGAATAAGAGAAAACACCTCTACAAATCGCCAATCCTACACAATAGAATATGGAAATGTCATATTTTTAATTTTAAGTTTAAATGTCTAGTTCAGTATATCAATTTGCCAAAATATGTTCAATCGCAGAATCTATGTGCTCATCCCTTTCTCTTAATTGAATAGATATAAATGTTTACACAAGATTTTTAGTTTTTCCACGCACCTAATAATACCAGGAAATCACAACCATTTTGTGTTTCTATTTTCTCCCTCCACAGGTTGAAAAATAATTCATTAAAAAAATACTTTATTTTGAGAATAAATATGTGTGCTGAACCCTTCTGAGCCACCGGGTGTGTTTTTTTTCACCAGCAAACCGCATACGATAATATTTCGATTTGAGTTACAGATACGAGTGACATTGCGTATATTAATTTCATTCTGTGATTTTCTGATCTTGCTGGGCCCGGATAAATTCGCGGGTCGGGGTAGTCTAAGTGAGTAACACACCCGGGATGCAAACCAAACATTGACAAATCAATGTAAATCTTGACCGAAAAATGATTATATTCTTATCTTTATTATTTCTCGTGTTCTTCAGATAAAACTAATATACGATATGTAAATAGTAATTTTCCTAAGTAGGTAGGTACCGGATTGACAGAGGTCTTACAGTGTCAAAACTGGATACACAAATTGTGTAAAACTATAATAAATTGTTTATTTATAAAATTCTCCGTCACGAAAGGTAACACCCTCCTGCTATGAAAAAATTAATCAATTACCTACCGTACAATGTAACCTAATTTGTTTATGAACTTTCACAAAAAATTGAAAAAAAACTATTTTTGTAACCATTTGTACAAGCAATTCTTTCTTGGTAGTAGATTGTAAGTTATTGTTATAAGTTTTGAAAGTTTTAAAGAAAAACTTTAGTAATTTCCAACTTTATTAGATGTTACAGATCCCTCGTGTAAAAGCAATTAATAATAATAAGCAAGAAATAATACTTCTATCCCAGCACGAGAAAAATTCTTAACCTCATTTTCTGATTCGATTTATTCACTTTACTGCCATCTGTTTAACTTGATGTAAACGATTATAAATTTTCGTGTTTAGCAATAGATGTCCCTTATTAAAATTCAAGTAGGTAAGTATAGTAAAAATTAAAAGATTAATTATTATATACGATGCAATTTTATTTAAAATAAAATAATATACAAAATATAACAAGAATATACTTTTTTATAAATAAATGATATATAAAAATAGTCAAAATTTAATTTAAGATAAGAAATTTAACAGTATTTGGAACATTAATCTTCTTATTATAAACACAGTTTTTGTTCAAACTACTCATCTGTCTCCCATATCTGAAGAAGACTACCCTTCACGATCTTAGTGAACTCTCGTTTAACTAAATAGCCTGATTTTTAAACAACAGCATCAGGAACATCTTGGCAGAAGAAAGATAATGTAAATATATTCACTAAAGAAATGAAAGTAAAGTTCTATAAAAACTTTTATAAATATTTAATGTATTGAAATTTTCATATGGTTTTATAAAAGTAACTATCGGTTTGAGTAATTTGTATACAAATAAAATCAGTCCAATTAATAATTGCACCTCTGACTGGCAAGAAAATTAGCAAAAATATTCTCAGTTAAACAATGTAAAAATATTATTGAAGATATTTAATGTGATGTCCTTGGATTGTACCGATGTGTATGTGTGAACCTCACTGCCCACGCTGGTCGCGTGTGTGTGTGTGAATGTATATGTATGTGCGGGTATAAATAGCAGTCACACACAGGGCGCGTTATAGTTGTACATCTTGTATAGTAATTGTATCTCACTGTAATAAATAGTTAATTGTCACCATGAGTTTTACTCAGACCTTTAATAATACCGAAAAGTACAACGAAGGCGTACTATTACGCAAGTACGTAACATTTAAATTAAAACTAGAGGAATAAATCAGTGCTAACGTTAATAACAGATTTGCTTTAAAAGAGGAATTTTAAAATCTCTCCTGTAAATGAACATCAAAATTATGTTTATAATCGGTTTACTATGCAGTATCAAGCAAGTGTTTAATAATAAGTAATTTACACATTGTTAAGTAAAAATTACTGAAAAAGTGTAATGTTTTAATTACAATAAAGGAAATTTTAATGGCACATTTATTTGAAAATCAAATATAATAATGAATGATTACGTACAAATTTTGAAAAAATTTACAAATTGTAATTTAATTAAAAATATATTTTTTTAATTATTAACGTGTTACATTTATCTTTTGAAATTATTTTAAATTCTTATTTTGATTCAAAATATTTAACCCTGTATAGTCCACTTTAAAAATCTCCATAAAATTCATAAACTTCCAAGTTAATAATTTGATTTGAATATGTAGGTATAAATAATAATAAAATAATATCCATTAATTATCGTTACGTTAGAACTGTGAATATTAAAAAAATTTAAAGTATTGAATAAAGGGAATTTTTTTACCAAAGACAATAGGAATACATATATAGATTTATCAATGTCAAAAAGAATTTAGCAATTTTTACACGACTTCAGAATTAAGACTTTATGGTATGCACAGTAAGCATTTACAAAATTAACAGCGTAAGTTGTCACGCACACAATACACAAATCATGAAGAATAAAAATTAAAATATATGCAAGGTAGACAGATGTCAAAACAGACAATATAGAAATCCCTAACTGGACTCGTGCCAAGGTCAAGTTTTTTGTTAAACCTGAAACAAAAAAGCATTAATTGTAATAATAAATAAATAAAATTATTAATTGTAATAAAGTAAAATAAATATACAATATGGAATTATTTAGTTAAACTCAAAAATATATCACTGAATAAATGGAAGTATATTTGGGAAACGTGATAAACATACTAGTATATAAAAGACTTCACACAAATATTATCTTACAATCAAAATTTTGATTTTTTCTATAAAATGAAAAATGTAATTATACAGTCAGTTCTCGATTTATGAACGAGTTCCGTTCCTTGAGGTCGTTCATTGTGTGTCCAAACACATAAATATGCATTTTTTGCATATATGATGCAATCGTACAAGTTAGCAGTAATTTTTACATATGAAAAGCATCATATTAAACATTGTATGTGCATGTTTCATTATAACGATACGCTACAAATGTAAAATATGTTTGAAACAGTTAATCCCGTGCTATAAAAAACTTATATTTTTCACTATCCCACTCACTAAAGTAGGTGTTGTTTCCTTAACGAACTTGACAATTCTACCATTGCCTTTAATTATTGTTCCGATACTCAATCTGTTCCCACCATAATGACGAGCTATATCCGCTTCTCACCTCTGTCTGTCCACTTTATGATGTCTAGCATTGTTTCTAAACTTAATTTTTGTCTTCTGCTACCACTAGCACTATCACAATCAGCGTTATTAGGTCACTTTAGAATGATAAACTTTAAAAATTTTAAATATATATTTTTGACTTCAAATTGACCAAGTTTTTTTTACTTGACATAGACCAAAATCGTTCTATTAGCTAGTCACTAATTCGTACATATGTACAATGTATCGCATGTCTTGAATCGTTTACTAAATTGCACTAGAAAACAAATTGCATTCCCCCATTCTATAAACAATATATTTTTACGTCTTACATAATATGATCGCTTAAATTAATTTAAAAAATACAAAGTGACTCTTCTGCTTCTTTAATTGACTGTCTGTGTTTTTTATTTGACGAAGACCACATGTATTAGACACAAAATAAGATCTGTCAATGCATCATTTGTTTGTTGAAAACATATGATAGTATTTTTAATGGTTGGATTTGTTTTATTAGCCAAGAAACTTTTCTTTTAATTTACACACATATTAAGAATTTTATGATTAGTATTCTATTAAGTAAGTTTAGGGTATCAGCAACCTTACAATTATGTTTGCTATATGTTTGCACTTCATGCGTTATGTAAATAATAATAAAAAAATTGTGAAGTTCATTACAGCAAATGTTTGTAAATCAAACTTTCATTAATCGAGAACTGCCTATATTTCTGTTTATTTACACTAACATATTCACCTCACACATATAAACAATTCTCTAATTCAGATGAATATCAGATGGAAACATGAGGAAGAAGAGACGGTTGATTTCTCTGAGTGGGGGAAAAGGAATATATCTTATATTCCGCATAATATACGATCTATAAAAGTTTCACTATCCTATCCATATACATAATAGCATGGTAATTTTTCACAGTTTAAAATCAGGATTTGGTACACCAAATCGTATTTATGAAATCAGCAATTGTGAAAAAAATGAACACATATGGATAGGACTTTGAAATCAGAAATTTGTCAGTATCAGTTGGTTATTCTATTCTGCGTACAAAACACAAAAGACAACAAGTGATAGCTCACTCCGCGCTCAAGTCTGAACAGTACTCGTCACAGTTACTCGACTTTTGAGATAAGTCTCACTCATGTATACACATTATTAAAGTTCACATCAAAATATATACATATTTCTAAATAATAATAATAATAATAAAAAAACCTTACTTAAGCAATGATTGATCTTAATTGTAAATTTGGGATTCACCTCAGATACGCAAACTATATGTGAAGTGGGAGACATGTTAAGCATACACATAAGGTTTACATTATACATGTAACATGCAGTACTCAAATTACTGAAGAAAAAAAAAGATTCATAAACAATCAAATATTATGTCAAATGGAGACAATAGCATTTGGAGATTTTGGTGCAGAAAGATCGGCATCTATCTACACAGCAACGTAGAACTTAAAACAATTAAAGAATCACATTTATATAACTAATATTTCAAAGTTAAGAATATCTTAAAATCACAAAGGTATTGTTGTAAACCCGAACAACATATATACGAGTTCATATAATGCTTGAATGAAATGGTACTTTGAGAAATTTGAGTGATGTTTTGAAAGTGGAACACTGCCACTTTCAGAACACTGTCAAAGCAGGTACCAGGTGAATTACATAATTTGTAATTGTGTAATTTTGAATGAGTAATATGTGCCCTACTAAATTAGTTAGTTCCCCATAATTTTCTAGTTATTTGTAATTTAGTTTTAAAAATTTCTTACAAAACAATTACATTAGTGTCTTGTGCTGTTTACAAAATCTCCACGGTTTACCATGGAGATTATACTACTTATACTTATACTATTATATTAATTTACATTCTTATATTTTATTATTAAAGGTATCAATTTCATTTTATTAAGGCTTTGCTGATAAATCGGCATCATTTTGGTGTACATATTTTTGTTTCTTTTTCAAATTACTTTATAAATATTAATAAGCAATAAAGAATCTCTATATCCCTTTTAGTAATTGCATAAAAATACATGCCCAAGGTGCAAATACCTACACCACTTACTTTTTTGTATTACTATGTATTATGATGTCAATTATAATTAATTTTTAGTACCAATATTAGTCTCACAGATTCTCATTCAATTCAGTATAAATATACTCATATTATGTATTTTATAATTGTTTAAAATTTGAAATGAATTATATATTTAGTTTGAAGTCTGTGATTAAAAAGAATTATGCTTTACATATTTTTAAATCATCAAAAATATTTTAGGTATGTTATTTTGTCAGTGAGTATAATAAATATTCTAAAATACATTTGTTTTATTGTATCACATGAAATACAATTATGTAACTTATTAGGCCTTTTCAGGATCAGAAATTGTATAATATAATTAATTTAATTGTGAAGCTGGGACAAGACACATACTTTTTTTTTCATACCAATCAATTTTCGGAATCAACTAATCTGATATTCTGGTAACAATTTGTATTGGCAAAATTTGACATTGATCTAGGTTTTTCTGTAAATTCTAATTTTTATTTACTTTATAATTATTATTTATATTTATTTTTAACAAATTGTACCTATCTGCAAGTTTACAAATAATAAATGAATAGCTAATTGAGAGTATACATTCATAGTTCACAATTCTTAAACTTTTGTCTGTGTCCTCCTGCAATACATAATTTATTACCAGGTCTCAAAATTTTGCCCCTGGATCCAAATTTCTTCTGTACATCTATCTAATTAATACTCTTGACATTTCATGAATTACTTGCCCTCATAACCTTCCTTCTAAACGTTAATCCAAGTGAGCTATATTTACATTGTTTTAAGATTTATTTTATTGTATCAAATAAGGTTGTCTTTCTTTAACTTTTATGTCCTTTAAAGGAGTAAATAAACAAGTATGTAATAATTTGTCAATTTTGTTTTTCTCCGTCCATACATAAATATATGTAGATACTTAGACATTGTCATGGATTTAAACATTCATCTTGAAGCGCTCAACTGCAATTTGGGAACCTAAAAATCGTCTCAGTCATCAAGGATTAAGTTATTTTATTAAACACATTTTTTGTATGTATTCATACAAAAGTGTAATGTTTCACACATCAATTTACAATAAATAAGCAATAAATAAAACAGTCAAATCCCATTATAACAAAATTCAATGGACCTTCAAAAATTTGTTTTTATTTTCATTATATTGGATTTGAGAGTAAAACATCATATTTCATTTGGGACCGCGAAAATAATTTGTTATTCTGGAAATTTAGTTATTTCGGTATTCTTTTTAGCAGAGTTTTTATAAACATTTTTATTCAAAACACTAATAAAAAAAGGTATTTATGAGATACATATCTTCTTCGTTTGTATATATATTCACATTTTAGTTCTTAAAAATCAGTTATGGACACTAAATCATGATTTTCATTTGAAATGTTCCAAAAGATAAATCAAGGTGACACTATAAACTCCTTTTATGAATTTGAATAATGGTAAAATACAATATGTGGGATAAAAAAATCTCAATGTAAAAAAAATATAGTTATGCAAATACATATATATATATATATACTTACATAACAATCCAAACAGACAGTAAAAAAAAATCCCGATAAATCCATTAGGAACCTGCATGGAAGAATTTTCACCAAAAATTTTTCCAATTATTCCAAATCCTTTACCATATCTGAAATTTTAAAAAAGTCATATCAAAATTATTTTATTTAATTAATTCTTAATATTGCATACGTGCCACAAGAATATTATTAATACATATTTTTCAAACCAAGGTCAGCTTTTGTGCTAAGTCAAGAAGGAAGGAAGGAAAAAAGGACCAGCTTGCAAATCTGCAGGGATAATAATCGAAGGCTATCCTTTAACCAGCATGTTATCACTAAACTAAACAAACATTCAAATCAATCATATCAAAAAAATGATAATGAACAAAATATCATTTTGCATTGCATGCTCTATCTACCTTATTTTAAAACACTAATCAAATATAAACTGCACTTTATCATGAATTTTTATTGTAAACACAAATTGTTTTACATGTTCTATTTTTCAAATATTAAAATAAAATCAAAGATATCATTTTATTACTGAAAATTATACTAGATTTCAATTTGTATTTTCATACTCTAAAATCAATACATCATTTACCATACAATATACATTCATTTACAACACCACTCTACGCACCTAGGGAAAAAATTCTTTAATAACTTTCCTGAAAACATTAGGAAAATTAATGATACTAAAAAACTATAAAATTCGATTAAAAAACACTTCAAAGTGAGCTTAAAAAAGAAACACATACCCCCAAATTTGAATTATAATTATTTAAATCGCTAATGCAATTATTTTATTATATAACATTTAACACTTCTTGTAAACAATATTTTTTATTAATATACACTCCACTTCTCTACACAAGCATATGCTTTCAAGAGAAGCGTATTAGGAAAAAAAAAACCTAAATATTAATAATAAAAAGAAATGTGTGGTCAAACAATTTATTTATTTCAACAAACCAGTACACAGTATATAGTATATGATGTGTACAGTAGAGTATATATGATATAAGTTTGATCTTAGGTATGATGGTAGATAATCATGACCTGACTTGCTGGGAACATACATATCAAATAAATTGATGAGCCCCGAGCAAGTCTCCCCCAAAGAACAGTTTCACAATAGTTTCCAAATGAATAATTATCGACTTAGCATTGTTTATGTCATCTTGCTCATAGTGTTTTAATTAAAACATTGAATATCTTCGCTTATCTCTTACTGTAAGTACACAGTTATCTATTAGAAACGTTAATTTTTTTGCCACAGTTAAAACATTCAAGTACGTACTATATTTTGGTTTATATTGTTAACAAAAAGAACATAAATTTCTTTCTTATCCCTATTAAAAATAGCAATTTTAAATATTCAAGACACTGAGGATAATAAAATAACATATGGAAACTTTCCACACAAAAATTAATAGTTAGGATTTGACAAAGATCACTGAATGTCACTTTTTGGTACTTCGTGAGAAATAATTATTGAAATATTTTATCTCTTTAGTTTTGCTTAGTTATCATATTCAGCAATTCCGGGCCCGTGCCCCTGGGATTATTGCCCAAGCTGCTCAGGCGATAGACACGCCTCTGACACATATCACCAAATCTAGTCTCCTTAATAAATTATTTATTAAAAAATTATACGATTTCTGCACAGGAGATATTAATTGCAAGTATTAATGTGTGATTATGTGGAATCAAAGACACTTTGTACTATTCAACAATATTTGAAAAAGTACTAGAATATATGAATATGAATGTGAATGCAAGACCAGGTAAAGATTATCCGCAATTAAAAATATTAATTAAATAAAAGGCCAGTCCTCAAAGTTCACATTCATATTTCAGTTTTTTTTAAATTGAAAGCATATAGAATCCTATCTGGCCTGAAAATTATTAACTTTATAGATTAGACTGCCAAATGCCTTTCAATTCCTCACAATATTTTTAATCGAATTATTTCTTTATAATTTAAAGCCTAAAAATTATAAAGGAAGTATTTAATTATTATACTCACTCAGACATAAAAACCTTAGTACAAGTCATATGTTCAGAGATGTCGCACATGGCCTGATAATTGTCATCTCTTTCGGCCGCCACCTCCACGTAGAATGCGTAAGCCGATAAAAGTATGCCGATGTAACAGGAAACTGTTGCTATCCTGTCATATCCAACCACAAGGAAAACATTATTATTGTTTTCTTTTTTATTCTTCGGCATTATATACGCCTGTAAAAAATACATAAATTTTATTTATCTTGAAGAACAACTTTTAATTTTTGTAATCATGGTTCTCGGGGGTCTACCGAATACACTCATAAAAGATAAATAAACATTTAAATTCATTATTAAAGATAAACAGAAATTCACAGGTAATACATAATTTGTTTGATTATAAATTAAAATAAAGGTACCCTGTTTTCTTGCTAATTCACTGAATAAAAAGCCGCTGCAAACCGACGACGTCAACACGACACGACTCTTGCGCTTATTTTGAAGCCTCCTGCCCCTAGCCCCTCCAGCTTCTTGTTTGTTACAAAGCGATTGAGTTAAGGCGGTGGTTTTGCGCATGTCCCCCTGCAGTCAAAAATACTAACTAACATATTTTTAATTTAAAAAATATATATATACATACCTGTATGGATATAATATTCATAATGTCGTGCTCTAAGATGACACAGCGTTTTAAATAATTATTAAAATTTTATCCTTTAGTGTGGCTACGTAACCCCGAGCGTTTTAACCATGTTTTTATTTTTAATATACAAATTCCATGAAGGTCGCTTTAGCTCTTCCAGACGACACTAGTTTTGATATTTGTAAGTAAAGTAATAAAAAAATTAATAATAAGTTAATGCATCACAAAAACAATATTGCATCGGCCGGGAATCGAACCCGGGCCGCCCGCGTGGCAGGCGAGCATTCTACCACTGAACCACCGATGCTTCTGCAGTCGTATAAATTTTGAATGTATATAAATTACAAATATGTAAACATTTTTTTTTTTTTAATTGTTTTAGCATGTTGATTATATATCGATTAAAAGCATTCCTTTACTTTTCAGTTTGAACTTGAAAGTATTCTTTACATATAACTTTCAAGATGATACTAAATACTAATATGTGGTTAAATAATTAACAACATAGTAATATTAAATTGTGACTTTTTACGTAAATGCTGCTAAAGAAAAAGATTACAAAAGAAAGAGGCAAAAATAAAATTGTTAATTTTCTCATATTACAGAAGTTGTCAAAAAATAAAAATATTTAGAGCTTTTTGGCTTTATCTATAGATAAGAGATAATCTGAATCTGGTCTTTTATCCAGTTTTATCTTATAAATAAAATCCCAATGTTATGTTCGTTACAAATGAAAATTAAATGGGAAATTCATAGATTTCTTTAAAGAGATGTGTCGAATTCCTTTCTTTGAAAGTGTATATATATGAATTTTTGGTTTCGAAGGTAATGATTAAACTAATTAAATAGACTACGGCCGGGAAAATGTTGATAAAATAGTAAATCATCACGCGCTAGAAAGATGGAACAAAAGCAAACTATATGCAGATGCAGCTGACGTTTTCTTATCATGCCAACCTTTCTACGTACGGTTTTGAGGGACGCCTTGGACGGAGTTGAACGAAATTCAAACACTAATTATAATAATATTATGTGTATTACCAATACAATTATCAATCAAAAATAAAACAATTAACGTATAACTAGTGTAGGGCGTTTTAATTTTAGTAGATGAAAAGTGACATCAATCAAAGGTGTTCTACATTCAAAAATTTTGTGTCAGATTCATTTTCTGGTTCTATTTAAAATGATTAAGGCGTGACTTTCAACAATAATTCAAATGTTTGCGTTTTTTACGAAAATGAGGGTTTTTATTATTCATTTATTATCAGAAATTATATACTAGATTTGACTTTTTTTATTATTACTTAGATAGGACATTTACACTCATTTAAAACTAATAAAGTGAATGTTATTTGCCATAATTAAGAAAACACAACCATTATAAAAAAGACCACGTCCATTGGATACAATTTCCGCGTACCACAATATAGTCTTAAGATGGAAAATTATTGCATAAACGAAATGTAATTTCTTATAATCTTGAAGCCAAGATTATGGAAACAAATTAACAAAATGTTAGAAAATAACAACCAGTTCAATTTGCAGGACATATGATCAATTTTCGACGTTTTTATAATATTATATATATTTTAGTGAAAACATACGTTTGTTGTATTTACTCACATGCTTTGAGCCTTCAGCTAGTATTTAAATTCAATTTTGATATCATAAAACACAATAATTTCTTACTGAAAAATATTTATATCGATCATAATAATGTGTATTTTTTATTTTCTTTATTAGCGTCAGATCGCCGATCGTTGGGGTCCGTAGTGACGTCTAGGCAGCGCTCTCGCAATTTTCGTTAGAAAATGCCGAAAATATATGTTTTCACGCATATTATATGAGCAGTATGAATTAAAATTGAATTTATTCACAACATTAGTTTGAAAATTTCATCAATTAAATGTTTTTTGACGATTTTAAGGGAAAACAACGTTTTCTTGAACAAGTAAACATTTAATGTATGTCGCAATTAAATATTTCGTTTATATATAACACTATTGTCTTTTAAACATTAGCTGTCTGTTTCATACATAGTATGTAATTATGGAACAGACATATTACCAAAACGCAAACATAGTGTTTTAAATCTATAATATTAAACAAAATAATACTTTGAAGCTGACACAATAATAATTTTAAATTTAGAACATTGATTTTAGCGACCATCTACGTAGGTACTTTGTCTGATTTCAAAACATATTCATATACATATATGAATTAGGTACACGATAAATGACTTATTTAATTTTCGATTGATTGATTCAAATGACAACACGTTTTTATTTCATTCCATTTTACAATATGGAAAATACTCCAGATACGAGTTATTTTTGATACTTGTATCGAATGCGAGAAAATCAACATTTTTATTGTCGTCTCTTTCTATTCAAACCTTCGTTAAAAACGTAATTAATTATTTTTTTGATACTTATAAGAATTTAACTATAAGCCTCATCTTGAAAGCATATTTAATTCGTGTAGAATTTCTCTAATTACCAACTGAAAAAATGAAAGCTCGCCCATGCATGCTATGTTGCTATTTTCTGGTGTTTTTCATAATTATGTAGTAGTTTCCTATAACTCAAAGGCTGCGCAAACATTGAACTAAGTCAACGTAACAATAAAAATACATACCTAAAATGTTTTTTAAAAATTATAAAACGTTATTTTCGATTAAAATCAGTGTAGGACAGATTGATTGATTGATCCAAAATTTTCAGTTAATTTTGAGATTAAAAACAATATTAATTCAAATTATAGCCAAAATATGCCATATCAAAATATTTTGAGAGAAAATTGAATGAGAATACATTTTTTTCCAAAATCTTCGGAGCTCCAGATCCCACGTCCATTTGTGGCCCCTAGCCAGCCACTGGAGCCGACTGTCTAAACCCAAAACGCCAATAAAAAATAGTAACTTACCGATTATAATATTTTTTATTAACAAATTATTATCTTTTGGACGCAAAACTTAGTTTTGAATAATAGTTGATAGTTGAGACAGTAAAGCATGAAAGTAAATACAATTAATATATTTTTTAAATTTAATATTTAGTGAATAATAATAAGAGAGTATAATAATCGTAAGGACAATACAGGATTGAGCACGAAGTGAATTTTGTACGAGAGTTGAATGACCCAACCAAAACTCTTTGTCAAACGTTTTTTCAAAACTCAACCTTTACCGACAAATCTCTGAGATGAGAGATCATGGTGTCATCCGTCACACACCATTTTGTTTAGGATTAATTTTATCACTCTGATGAAAAAAATAAGGATTTTACAATACATACATTTTATTTATTAAAATCGTATGTTCGTATTAAATCGATGCATTTAAAACATCAAAAACGAACATAATAAAGTGAAAATTTAATGTCGCATGTACACGAATGAGATTTCATTCAGAGATTCTTCTCGAAAGAACGTATTGATAGTACAGAGTTGAGCCTGAAGCGAGCTATGATTCCTTGCCGTACAATGACGCAATCGGTACATATTGACCTTTACCGATAAATGTCAGTGATGAAAGATAAAACTCTTCTTGGACACTCACTATAACAGAATTTAATATTTTGTTAATTTATTTAGTAGGTACAGATTTATCATCGTACTCTTGGCTTGAGACTAAAAACATATGCTGTATTATATCAAAAATTTCAGCAGCTTAAGAGTTTTCTGGCACAACGAAAAGAAATATCCATATTGTCTTGATTGTTACAAATAATGTACAGTTTATTAGCTTTAGAACTGTATAAAGGTTCTATGTTATTGTTTTAGAATTTATTAACAAATAATGAGATCCGATTTTATTATTGTTTCTTATCCTGTCCTGAAACTTTCAAAAATACAACCACAGGATTATTAGATTTTTCGATAAATTTTCAATCTAACGAAAAGTATAATAAACTGTTGGAAGGGCAGATAAAGTAATTGGCAAAAGATTAGTGCGTTAAACATTCTTAGGTAACATTCAGCAGCGTAAATAAAAAAAATGAGCCCCAATGTAAAATGGAAAAGAGGGGCTCTGTATACTAGTGACGGTAAAATCGTTATTTAAGCCGTTGTTAAAACCGTTATTTTGACTGTAATAGTGTTTGATTGTAATGATGAAATAAACCTTCAACAGTTAAATCTTAGTTACCAATCATCGTTAAATCTCGGTTATCAATTATCGTTACAATAACAGTCACATAACGGTTTACCATTACTCCTACAATATATGCGTACATACGTGGCAGATCTATTTATGACAGAGTAAAGAATTAAGAAATAAGGAAAGAATGTTATGCTGATATTAGTATAGCGAGTAAGATTAAGAAAGGATCACTTGGGTGGTTTGGTCATATAATAATAATAATAATAATAATAATGGATAATTTGTATAGCGCCATTTTCGTATAAACTTTCACCTCAAGGGCGCTTTACACATAAACATTATGAATGGATGAATGAGGAGATAATGGTAAGAAAAATATATAACGCAACTGTTGATGGCACCAGAAGCAGAGGACGAACGCGGAAGATTTAGCATGGCCAGGTAAATCAGATACTGGAGGATGATTCTGTTAGAAGCCTCAATAATCGGCGAGCTTGTATGAGAAGATGTATGAATGTGGATGAGGCGAGAATTGTGTGTCAGGACGGAAGAGTGCGGCGCTCTATCCTTACCAAGCTGTTTTATCCATTAAATTGTAAGTACAAAATTTGTTCCTTGTTTCCTATAATGCAGGGGTGGGCTGGAGGGGGCTCGAAAGGGCTCGCGCGAGTCCCGTGTTAAATTTGACTAAGGCCGGCTAGCCCCTTGTTAAATTATGAAAACAAATATTCTCAGATCAAATCATAACTTATCTGCAATTAATGTAAATGGTTTATGAAACATAAGACTTGTTACCTTTTGAAATTTCTCATAAAATACATTTATTTCGGGTACATATAAAAGAGATCTAGCCGTTTATTTGTCTATAGTCTAACAATGCTTTAAACACCAATGTTTGATATATATTGTTTCCAAATGTTCTTAGATGTTAATGCAACATTTTTGTGAAAAATGCTTTGAACGATTATTCTTCATACTTCACACGTGCACATTTTTTTCCCTTTACTATAATTGTGCACAGTTTTGAGAAAGACAGCTCTTAATATTTATTACTTTGTACCATCATTTAGTATGGAGAACTTCAGTTTCAACAACGAAAATAATAGTATGTATTGTACCTATTTCTGCGATAACTTGGAACTCTTCACTCTTGCAATCTTAAGGTGGTAAGTACATTTTTCAGCTATTGATATTAATTATTCTATGATATATTGCATATTGTTACATAATATAAGTATATTGACTAACTTTAATAATTATTGCGTATAATTGTATAAGAGTGATAAAAAATCCGCCCCTTCTCCGTAACACCGCGAATAATACTAATAATAATATTGGATAATTTGTATAGCACCATTGTCGTAAAAACTTTCACCTCAAGGGCGCTTTACACATAAACTGTTTATAGTCCTACATTATCTTTGTTTTTAAATTAAAAATTGTTTTTTTTAACTTATGGAAATGGTTTTCTTAAAAGATGCTTTTTTAGTCTCTTTTTAAATAAAGTCTCTGATGCACTGTTTCTTATGACGGAGGGCAAAGAGTTCCACGCTTCGGGCCTGCCACCGCAAATGCCCGTTCATTATATTTAGACTTCTGGCAATGGTTGGTCGGTTCTACAACCCATCCAACGGCTGAAGTAGAGGCTGACCTGAGAGTTTGACGTCTACCATTCAATTCTCTGAAATAAAAATCTCTTGAAGATACAGAGGCGCCATGTTATGTGTCACCTTGTACATCAACCAGCACAATTTAAATTCAACTCATTCATGGAACCGGAGGCAATGTAGCTCATGTAAAATTGTATGTAACATGTAATGTTATATGAGGGAATTTGGAAACTCCATATATTATCTATGGTGCCGCATTTAGAATGGATTGTAATCTATCCAGCTGAAACATTAGCAGGCCAGTATAGATGCTGTTACAATAGTACACACGTGACACCACAAATGCATGTATAAGTAGACGGGTTGCCTCAAGAAGAAGATGTCTCCAAAAACTTTTAATGTGTCTCAGTTTATAAAAGCATTTACTGACAGTTTTGCTTATTTGCGTATGCATAGAAAGAACTGAATCAATGTGCACGCCCAACAACTTAACTGCAGATTTAGCATTCGCAGACATTGATTCCTGTATTAAGTTTTGCGTTCAAGGTGTTGCTGTCCATAGTAGCTCTTTTTTGGATGGATTCAATGTAAGTCTATTTTGTTCGCCTATTTTCTCGACGCATCATGCACATTTTCATTTTAATACCTAGGTCTCACCTGGCTCTGAGTTAAGCGAGCCCCTTGTTAACGTATTGGAAGCCCACCGCTGCTATAATGTTCATTCATTCATGTGTATTTCATATATTCGGCGAAAGCCAATGGCTTATCTGCTAGTTATGTTAATTCTCTTTAATTGTTAATTTAAATTTTTTTTTTTCTAAGTTTATTATTTTTTAACCACAATAGTCTATTCTGTAACATTTTATCCTCCTAATTCTCCTAAAATGTTTTTACTTTGTACTATCAATAATAATATCATTCTAGGACTAATATTATGGATAGTAAAGCTATTAATTTGTATTAATTATGAAATTATTAATGAAATAGTTTCTATTTGGAACATACATTAATTTTTAGTTTTCACCACAAAAAATTTTCAAACGTCTTTTATTTTTTTTTAATTTTCACAACTAAACTTTGTAATACACACGTTGAGTTAGGTTCCTCTCGATACATATTAGTGACAATAACCTAACTTGTGTATATTACAAAGTTTATTTGTGAAAATTAATATAATTATCTTACACCACAAAGTAACCGCTATGTCAATTATTAGTATTTTAATTCATTTTATTTCTTAATGCAGATTGACAAACTAGAGACTAATTTCGGTACAACAAAATTAAAATTAAAAACATATATCCCAAACCCAAATTACATTACTAAGAACAGAATAGAGAAATCTTGTAAATAAATCTTATTACAAAGGTAAATGAAATTAAAAAAAAAAATGACAACAACAAACTGTCACTTCGAGTTATGAAATAGAAAAATAAATTAAGTTGAAAAAGTAACAAAGAAATGTAATTCTTAGAAAGGGGCTGTTACGATAAAATTTATAATTTTAGATCAATTAATTCACTGTAATCGTGGATAATTTATTATTTTATTTTTTTAATTACTGTAAATTAATCCTTTATACAAATTCTTTTACATGGTCTATAATTTGGTTACACCTTTGTAAATTTATTATTTTTTTTATTTTTATATTAAGTAAAATAACAATCACTTTGTATGAAACCACGAAATTAATTATACTTCAACCGGTTTAGCTTATCTCAAGCTTCATCAGGACGTATTCAAAACTGATCATAAACTATATATATAATACATAAAGAGGGAGATAGAATATAAAATTACATGTGAAAGAGAGAGATAAAATACATATACAGTAAATGGAACATCAAGGGAGACAGAATATAAAATTATATGCGAAAAAGAGAGACAGAATACATACACAGATAGATGGAACATTAAGGGAGGGGAAAATACAGTATTGATGGATATTAAATTGATTTTAAAGGAAACATACCTAATATAGGGCTATTATTTTACTTTGATTAACGTAACATCTTCACCGTCGAATTATTTCGTACAAAAAGTATATCCCATTTTATACAGTCGTAGATATTGTGCATAAGCACATAACATATTCATGTAAATAACTATTTTTCTCCATAAGTATTACATAGCGCCTTTTTCCAAAAGTAAAGTTTCGAATATATGATTATATATTGTAGATTACATAGTATATTAGATGTGAGACAGAAAAGATAATTAAAATACATATCACCCTATTCCGTGTAAAATGTTCTAATAAATTTGAAATAACTGTGAATCAATTGTGTATCGATACTTGTATCGATTGTGTATCGGCAGATTGTCATTTATTAAATAATATTTTTTTGTTGTTTCGTATGAATGAAGGTACTTTTGTAAGGTTCTACATAGTGATGTCATTTCAAGAAGTATAGCATGAAGAGATTATAGGTACTACTTGTCGTGCTTTTCATTTTGGCTTTTATTGTACTAAATTTAAAAAGAACGTTGTTTTTTATCTGGGATAAATTAGTACTGTGTTCTTCTTCAACTTCCTCGGGAAGAGGATCTGAGTATCGTAATCTTAATGAAGCCCATCATTGTCTCTTTTGAAGCTCTTCCGTCACTCAGGGGAATTCGTAATTCTCAGCCTGATACGAGAGAATAGTCCGCTGCGATCAGTCGACTGGGTGGAAAATCTTCAATTTCCCATTCAACTGGGTATCTAACCACAACAAGCTTTTTCAGACTGTCATCTTGTTTTGCAAGTATTTAAATATTGGGAGACTTGTAATCATGTTTCAGAAAAAATGTTTCTTGGTAAATATATGTGTATTTTAAAGTATATTAGATTAGTAAATTTAGAATTAAGTACCTTTAATGAAAATATGTGTTTAATTTTTTTAAGGTCTTTAGGTAAAAATCAATAGTACTTGTATCTTATACTTAAGGGTCTGGATTAGCTCTCTAGTATTATATTATATTTCCGTATTGTGTTTAACGATACTGAATATCAAAAATACACTTTATCACAAAATATTTTATGATCAACCAAATTTTGTGTGCACATTAAGAATGTAAAATTTGTAGAATATAAAATAAAAATCATATTTTCTTCTTAATGGTCCACTGTCGCTGTAGCTCCATCGAACCATATTCTCGACAGGTCTTTTATTTTTCAGTAGTTTCCGCATCTGTTCCACACCAGAAACTGAGTCGTTTACATTTTCTTCGGCGATACTCTTCTTCTTCCTTCTATTTTTCCGTTTATTTTATAACCCACCGCCCTTGAGGTGAAAGTTTTTATGAAAATGGCTCTCTACAAATTATCCGTTATTATTATTATAGGATCATCTTAGTAAGGGGGCATTAGTTTTAATAAATGTAAAACATATATATAAAATGAAGTAAAAATATTTTTAAAAAACTGTAGTCACGATTGTGCTGGAAGATATAACCCACATTTGGTAACACAATTTATACGTAGGTATGTGTCTAGGTAAGATGTGAAATTTCTTAAAATCTGCGGATTTTCAACAAAAACGTTATTAAAATAATATTGTTTTTTATTTAATCAAAATATGATTATTTAATGAATTTATATATAGCTACAGTAGTAGGTAAGTTTTAGATACATCTACTGGAAGCGAAACGGCGCGATGGGCAAATAAAATAAGAATAATTTCTAGTTTAACGAATTTCTTTCCATTATAGTACATACCCTAAGTTTATCTTATTTGTACTACTACTACTACTTCTAGGTACAGTGTATACACTAAATAGAATAATAATCCGGGCTTTATCTTATTTACATCTGTTAATGTGTAATTTCATATCATTCTGTTAATATGAAATTAACCAGCAGATGTTAAACAAGTAGTCAAATCTGCAACGACGTGAACTTTTCAAGAAAAAATCATTTAAATGACCAGAATCATTATATGGTATATATATAATAAATATTATACTTACTATACTTTTGTCATCTCATTTTGCCGGTGGCTGGCCATGTTTTCACGTTGTTTAATGGACGGCCCAGCCACTGCGGTCCGCTGCACGCTGCAATCCACCCCACTAAGCAACCGACCTTTTGTTTGTAGTCGACCTCTTTACATGAGCTACCGAAAATAATTCATGTAACACTCTCGAGTTTTGTTAGCTCTGCAACACACGAGCCGCTTTTTAGACCGATAATGGACCAAACAATTGGACAGCCGCTCAATTTTTGGCAGTCGATATATATAATGCGGTCTATACTTTAGTTAGCCAATCCAAATTTAAAGTTGAAATGTCAGCGTATCAGTGAAAGCGTCGCCAAATTATTATCAAGATTTCTTCGATTATATTTTCATTCAATCATATTTTAATTTAAAAGAAAAATCTAAATATTTCAATTTACCATAAATATATAAAATGTTATAATTCGAGACAATGCGACTCCAATACATTATATGTAGGTAACCACGCGTGCAGTCCAGGCTTATTGACATCTTTGAACAACGTATTTTGAGGCATTATTTTTTTTCATTAAAATATTTAGATTTGAAGAATCAAGATACATCTGAGTAGTGACAGCAAACACAAACAGTGTGCCACTGTCAAAGGAAATAATGGCTCACAAAATTGAAAACGATACCTGTGCCTAATAAACTACTTTTACTTCTTATTCATTAGTCTCGAATTTTTGCCTTAGCCATAAGTTTTATGTGCTTTGGAATATTGTGTGCAAGCGGGACTGTACTTGTTGGTTAAATATACATAAATGTACACATTGCGGCGAATACCTTACGGCGCATAATAAGTCCCTGATGATGGGATAGATGTAATCATGCGACTGTCTTCGTTCAAAATGCACTGTGGATTAGAGCACGAGTACAATTATTATTATCCATTTTTTTAAATTGGCATGTATGTACGTTTACAACAATTTTGTTTACATATTGGGGCTCATCTGAAAACAGAGCATGTGATGGCGGTGCAGTATTTAATATGCGGGGAAACGGCCTGATGGTAAGTTAGTTAATTAGTTATTTAATATATTATATATGAAATATTAAATAACACGTCGAATGTAGTGCACTTTGCGATTATGAATAATAATGAAATTATTTAAAATATGATATGGTTTTATATCATGAATCCACTAAAACTAACTATCTCCTAATAATATTTCAGTATCTCCGCTATGCTGCCTTTGTACGAACCGTCACAAGTGCTTAACGATTGATCAAATGTTGTCGTCTCTACAATGAAATCCTTAAATACTTGATGGATTTATGAAACAGAAAATATTCACATTAACAACTTAGTTGATAGAGTATTGACGAAAAAGTATGTCTGCTGAGGATGTTTTCACATTTCAATGGAACCAGTGTATAAAATATGTACCCAACAATAAGAGCTAGTGTACGACAGATCTGTCGTAATGGCGAGGAGCTATGGAAATACATTTATGACAGTGCGCACACTAACGACTGCGTATTTCCATAGCCCTAGCCATTACGACAGAACTGTCGTACGACAGAAAGTTGTAGGTTTGCTAGAAAAGTTCTTGTGTGTCTTACGTCTTGCCTGTATTCCTGGTGTATGGCGAGAAGATTCCAGCGCACTCTATCGGGACACTGAAAATTTCTCGCATGGTTTTATATGAGAAATAAATAAATTCATTAGAAGAAGCTTGGTACGCAGGTATTTACTTATAGGTAGGCAAAAATACAATAGTATTTCTTGTTTTGTTTTCGAGATGAGTTGTCTTTTCCGGAAATGGTACAAACAACAATTTTAAGCCCGGGGATATTAAAACTGACATATTTTAAAATTTACTCAGAATTAGTAAATATGATTGTTATGCTAAATAGGCTCAGGCCGACGACGGCGACGCCGACCGAGCAATAAACAAGAGCTGCGAGGGGAACTTCCCCTAATATCCGCCATTCTGCTTTGGCACAAGTGGGAGAACACGGCTGCCCCCTTTGTTAATGGCAGATTTTTAATCACAATGTGCTATCTAAAAATGTTAAAAGTTTAAGTCATACGCTTTTACTGAAATATTTATGTTGATATAAGATTTTATAACATTATTTTGGAAACAGTTGCAAAAAAATATTCGTGTATTTAAGTATTCTAAAAAGTTAAAAACATTATTTAAAATATACATATATTTAAATCAAAAGTTTATCGAAAACGCATATTTTTATGTATTATGCATAATAAATTGTAAAAAAATATATCCATAAGAATTAAATACAAAACAAATATTTTATATAATATGAACCTTAAAAAATATATAACACCAAAACATTATTAAAATAAGTTAACGTAATAAATATAATATTCTTTATCCACTTCTAAATCGTTTTCAAATTTAGTCTTTGACAGTAAACGAACACCAACTAGAACATCAACAAGGCGAGCACATTGTATAAACAAAATCAGTCTGCCAAAGTGCTGCCATGGGACAAAAATTTATTTCCGAAATCAATAAAGAAATTTATTTTCTTCGAGAACAATGGATATTTTCGATAAAAAATAAACATGTAATAGAAGATAAATATATTACGAGATCGTTAAATAAAGAATTTTAAACGATTAACCCAAGGTCCTAATATAACAACAAAATGAAGTTGTTGGCTACGCCCGTTCAGTGGAAAAACATTTTAGTAGACTGGCAACACTGCCTTAGTTCGCCATCGCGACCGCTACGCGGCGCGCGCGTTACGCGACATCTTTCATTGTATTGACTGGTCGTGAATGCCAGGAATAATGCTTTATATGTTTTTAAAGACAAAAACGCGAAATGTGAGTTAAAATCGAATGTGTAGTGAATTGTGCTTCAGTGAAATGTCGTGAATATATAGGTGTGAAGGCTACAAAACAGCCGACAGAGAGATACGCGGCCATTTTACTTGCAATGCGGCAACCGTGTATGTTCCGCCATTGGAAACAATCAGTGTCTTTCTCCAGGTGCAAGTTTACGTATTTTGTCGAATATCGCGGCGTAAACTCAAATTAACAATAATGTGTGACTTCAAAAGTGCAGTGCGGACCCGTGTGTAGTGACGAAAGAGTGGATAAGTGCGATAGATAATGTGTGAACGATGGAAAACGAAGTGAAGCAGCGCAATCAAAGGAACAGGAGACGGGAGAGGGCCCAGCGCATGCAAGCACAGCGAGAAAGCAAGGCAAAGGATGGGGACAGCGCGGAAGACGAGTCCCCAGCCCGAGAGAAGCCCCCCAGACCGCCCGTCAGAAGAAAAAAGTCAAAGGAGCCCATGGGCGAAGAGGATATCATCGACGGTTTCGCCATAATGTCCTTCCGCACGTATGAGGACCTCGAGGTAAGTCAGTGCCCCCTTCCCAGAGCATGGGCCACCAGCGAGCCGGAGCCCCTCGCAGTCTGTCATCGAGAGTTAATAACCTCACCTGTCAAACCGCAATTATACAATTCTTTGTTTCTTGTTTATGTAAACATTTCATACATATTTACATTCACATTGGCGATCTCGCGATCAAATCAGAGCTTCATTGAATAAAACTATGCGGATTAGTTATTTTTTCTATTAATTTAAGGTTTATTTTATAAATTTCAAGTGATATCCTTTGTTCTCACAAGTTTATTTTGTCCTACTGTATATCAGTATACATATTTAAGGTAATTTTTTCTCGCTTCAAAATGTGACAGAAATGTGCAAAATATTTTCATCAACATTTTGGCTTGTCAATTAATAGTTCAGTATTCAGTATGTATTAATAAATCATTACCATTTTAATTTACATTGTTACACCAAAGTCAGTTGCCGTCGGTAAGGAGTGCCGTCGTTTTCAGCATTATCCACAAGGATGATTATCATTTTTTTAGCATGATTAGGATTCACCGTTGCTTGTTTTATTATTTATAACTTTCTATATATATACATTTTTAATAAAGATGCAGACACATTTTAATAACTATTTATAGTATGGTATACGAAATATTTTTAGATAAGGATTTTTATCATCGGGTTAATTGATTGTATTAATAATTTAAGCACTTTTATTTTAATTTAATTTAAGTGAATAAATATTCGTAAATTATTTTCTTAAAATACTACACCGATTCTTTAACCCTTACTCACATGAGTTATCATTAATCCCACGGGATATTATTAATTTTTGCATACAATTTTTGGCATAAACTTAATATCATATTTTGAGTAATGCACGGACAAATTGATGTATCGATGGAGACACGTTACAACTTTCATTGCCTTGTGTGTATTTTTCCTTCTGATAAACTTTTGATGAGCAATTGTTTCGCCCGCTGGCCTAGCCGACGGTTAAATATACATTTACGAGTAATTAATTATACCTACGACAATAAATTAAATTAATATACAAGTGTTGACTTAAATATTTACCGCTCTGAATATTAGTGTTAACATTGTGCAATACCTAATTAAAATAAATGCTTGTTTCAGTATATAATATTTTACTTTTGATTTATGTTTTGCAATTAAATCAACGGTCAATTCATTAAATAATTAACTTGTAGTTTATCTTAAATGTTTTCAACAACTTGTGAGTTTATCCATCGGAAATTTGTTTTATTGGAAGGAGGTTTATGCCAATATTATTTACTGTAAGGTGCATTTATAAATCATACGGACATTGTTTCAATAACTAATTCAATGTTTCAAAAGCTTTAAATATTAAGCATTGAGCATATACAAATTTAATCAAATTAATGTTGGGCTTTTTAGATATTGTGTATTGCTTATAGACCTATACATATTAAAAGGTTTCGGAATTTCGTATTTGGTTTCATTTTAAGCGGGTTTGTACTATGTTTAAAACGTGTTCGGAGTTCTATTGAAAGCTTTCTGAGAAGTGTGCTACCTACTACTCGGCTATATTTGTGTTTTTATTATTAATCTCCCTATAAACCCAACAAAACACTGCATATAATAATCGTAAAATTTCCATTTATTTTATTGCTTTTAGAAGGTGGTACTAGTACAATATTTATGCGTTTCACTGGCCGTTGACCCATCTTTTCGTGGACCAAACGCGTGACTCGTTTTACGACTGAATACGTCTCGAATATTATGGTATTGGATGGAAATCTATCCCTTTTGATTGAAACAAATGGCATTTACCTCCAAATTTATTTTCAATCGTCAGATTGATATATTAGCAAACTAAAACAGGCTTGCCTAGTTGGGTAATGCATTATAACATCTGTTTTTAAAAATCTATATGTAACAAACTGTTTTTAGCTATACAATATATATTATATGTGTTTTAGAAATAAATAAATAAAAATTAGTATTATAATCGTATTTAAAAATAATTGATAGGTCCCTGAAGGTTTCCGCGCAAGGCTAAGCAAATCAAATATACTAATCTATATAGGTATGTCATTTATTTTCGTAGTCTCATTCCATTAAAATGACGTGCGTAATATTATGTACATTAATGCACCATCACGTCGTGTGTTGGCAAAGTATATTTAGAAATCTGAACATCTGTCCTGACATATAGTACACATATATAAGATGTACATACGAGTACGTGTACATCTTTAGATTTTTCTCATGCACATGCACCTCCTAATATAACTAGTGGATTTTAAGATTTCTAGAAGAGCCCATATTTAAAATGTACGGTCTCGATGGTGCCAGATGTGTCTTCTATCTTCGATGCTGGTTTTACTTTTCAGACTTTCTATTATTATTTATTCTTCTTCAGATTTTTGTTATTACCTTTCACCATACCTCGGGGGTTTTGAATTACCTCTCATAGCTATTTTGCTTTAGCATTTCTGATTACACACATAAATATCGGTACCGAAACTTCCATATGCATCGTTAGTCGCGATCCTCGCGATAGGTTCTAATCGCGCGCTGTTTTTGAGCTGCTTTTAGTCAACTTGTCGTCATTATGCCCTTCCCTAAGTTATAAAATATTATTACTGGTTAGATTACCCCAGGTAAATAATACGTGCGCTGAATCCGCATCATTCCATTTGCCCGTCCACCTGGCACCTTGAAGTTGGAGTTCATCTCTTATATTATTGTCACCAGTTCTCTTATTGTAAACATCCAGCTGGTGTTTGGCGTTTATTTTCCGAAGCCATTAAAGTAAACAATCTTACCGTTTTGTTTTCACAACTTAAACTATTAACATATTTCGTTTAAATAGAGACCGCTGTCGGCAGAAGTTTAAGCAATCGCAAAACTGAAGACAACCAACTCGTGTTAAACTTCTCGAGTTTTGTACGAGAATTCTCTCTCACATATTACTGCATTCCCTGGTGTATATGTGTTTGTGAGTGAGGAGTTGCTGCTTTACTCGAAAGCTTTTCAGCGTACGACCAAACTTCGCTTTGTGGCAACGAGAAGTTCCATACAAGAGTCACTACTGCTTCATTCTAGATTCCTCGTGGTTATCGCCGAAAGTATTACAATAGTTCATAGTTTTAGTGAAATAAATTATGTGATTAATCGTCTTAAAACGCACGTTGTGTGTGCACGAAATCATTTCTCTTAAATTCTGGTAAAATATATTAAGAATTACAGAACATGAGAATTATTATTATTTGAACTCTATTTATTGTTCTATTTTCATACCTTTAATGAATACAGTAATTCTGAAGATATTAAAAGATTATAAAATATTATTATCTTGTGTTAGAAATAAATAAAATTTGAAATTTAATTCATTAATAAAAATATTCATATTTACTGTTTCCAAGATAAGTTTGTAGAACTTCATAAATCACATTTGTGAAAATAAATCACTTGTTTTTTTATTCTATTCGCTTAATTTACTTGATGCGCGTTTATATTTATATTCATATTAATCTGTAGTGAAGAAGAGCTATACAGATTTATTTATTCATACCTGATTTGCAATGAGCTAATGTAAAACGGTACCCTCTTACAAGTGCTACATTTTTGCGATGCTTTCTTTAGAGCTGACTGAATTCTCCTGAATCGAGTTTCTTTTAAAGATAAACCCAAATTTACAGTAATCCATACGTTGGGCAAAGTGGACGCTAATATGGCATATAATTTTCTAATAGAATTGATATTGCTTCTCTTTGACAAAAAAAAACAGAAATTAACCATTCTAATAATTTGGGGGTCAAATGATTATTATGACTATATATATTAAGTTACCTTACACTTTAATTCTGCAACACATTTTCTTTTATCTAGGTGAGCTAGTGAGGCTAGCAGCATAGACGCAGTTTAATTTCACTTTAATTAAGTTGTAACGCAATTATTAAACATTACATTTAATAGTGCGTGCACTAATGATCATACTATACTGATGGTCATTTATTTCAAACAACTTATAACGCAACGTTGCCCATATTATAAATATAACGATAAATACAATATCAGAAATCAATGAACATTTTTAATAACGCTAAATTAAATTTAGACGATGAAAAATAGTATAAAATAATATAAATAAAAAATACAAGTAATCAACAATAATAAAATAACAAAAAACACAATAGCAAATTTTATTTTCATCGTACAAAAACAATCCATTGGTGGCCTAATTTGTCTTCTCCATCTGTAAATAGAGAACTAACGCAATCATGGAATACCATAATTCTGTAGCACTACGGTACTCGGTAACCGGAACAGTTGACGATTTTTTCCTATTGACTGATCGTACAGTGGAATCACAGCTCATTGAAATTAAAATACTTTCCTTTTTGTCCAAGTAACAGAATTTACCATTTGATTCAGAACCTCCTTGTATATTATTTATTATAGATTATTAAAACATAGAATAATTAATATTTGCATCGAAAAACTCGATAGTTACTAAATACTATGTTTCTGATAACTAAGTCATAAGAAAAGGTGTTGGGTTAAGTAAATATGCACAACTCGAATCATTATGGAACATCTTGAATTACAAATATATTTAATGATATAATTAAAACTTTTTTTAACTTTTTTCCACTATTTTTTTTTATGACCATTACCGGTTTCAACCTGTCGCGGCCATCTTCAGACTGGTACATTTTTCTCTTAAGCTAGGATATATATACAATTCGATAGAGGGGGGTTTGAATTTGAAATGTTGGTGATAATTTGAATCTAATGTTAGGATTTTCCCTTATATCCTTAATCTAACCTGCTTGGGTGTAATAGGTTATTTGGGCTTAGTTGGCTAACATACAATAAAATACAAGAAACATTATAAGCAAAAATTGATTAACATTGCTGTAAAATATTTGTTCCATACTCGCCATAATAGAAGTTTTTGAAATTTCTAAAATAATTATTTTAATAATGGAATTTCCTGTATACTTTTTATTCTTACGTAAATTTTAATTATTGTTCATCACCGACAAGTTAATTACAGTTACCTTAGGGATTCCAACACTAGATGTACTTCTACTAGAATTTCTAGGAAATAAGTCATAATTAAATGTCAATAATGATTTATTGACATAACGCTATTAATAGCCACTTTTATATTTAGTTCGTAAAATGTACTTATTACTATATTCATTTATTTTTTATTGTATGTAGACCTCTCCCCTGCCTTCTATGCTATTTTCAAAGATTGATTGTATACAATTTCTTAAGAACCGATTTCATACCCTTGATCGTAACATTCTCTTCTGTTCGGGAACGAATGACTGGGTCGGGATTTTTCCTTTGTGAACATTTTTTACAAAGCGTGGGAATACATCTATTTCGGTATAGTCCCCTACAATTTTCAATATTTTAGTTTGAATTCTTACCGCACAATTATTTACGACTAACAACTTATTTAATGTTTTAAACATGAGCATGAATATAGTTGTCGGCAGAAAATTCTGTTGATCAATAATGAGAAAAAAATATTTAGAACCAACCTCCAAAGAAAGCGTTTCTTGCTCTTGTAAATGAGCACAAATGGAAATTAATTAATGTTTTACACATTAAAAAATGTTTTTTTTGAAACAGTATTATTTTGAGGAAAACGATTTAAAATAATGTTTACACATCGTTTTTTCAAAAATATTGAAATTGAATTATTTTATAATATTGTAGGTAATAATCATGGCATTAATGCGCGTTGTTATATTTCGGAATGATACAAAAAATGTACTACTTTTCGTACACTATGAGATTGATCACTATACGTGTAGATATGGTCTGATGGACCGAGGAGTCTTAAACAGACTTCACAATACAATATCCAACTTGTCTAAAAACATTTAAAATATCGATATTTGATTTAAATAGTTTTTCCTCATGCCGTGGACAAATTACAATTGTCGAGTTGTTTAAATGACAATTGTTTCGTAGATTAATCGGAGGGCTGCATCCGATCCGCATTTTCCATATTTCAGTTTACATTATAATCATTTACTTGATTCGGTGGAGATTACGTAATTTGCCGCCTTGCGCACACTCGGCTTACCGGTGTGATTAATTTATTGAAGCGAGCGAGGAGATTAGCCCTCGCCGGGTGCGGGGGGGACGGCGCTAATATGTCTCGCAGGGGCCACTCGCGTGTTTTTGTTTAATCCTTGCGCTGCCGTGCGATAAGCCGATGCGTGTTCACTCAGCCCTCAATAATTTATTATTATCATACAAATTCATATATATTTTTAATATCACATATACTTCTGCTACTTATTAAGTTCAATATAATTTTCTAATATTGAATTGAGACTAAGAAAATCTACGTTAGTCACTTATTTCGTAATTATGGTTGACGGCTTACACATCGTTGACATCCATCTATTTTTAATCTATATAAGCATCTGTGGGTACTGGATAAGATCTTTTCAATAAAATATATTTCTCACACTATTTAAATGTGAATACTAACCATAATATTGAATATATATAATAATAGATAGATAACAGCTTGCTGATCTGCATTACGTCTCATATTAGTCCAGTGAAAACTAACATTAGGTCATCATTGAATTACAAATTGTGGTAGTAAAAACCACAATTTATAAATGATGAACTAAAGTTATCAAATTTATTATTATGTAGTTGATGCAATACCTGAACCGTTGAACCTTCCTGTTTGTGGCCATGTTTAATCAATTCGCTCATCAAACACTTTTGACAAACAGAACATGCAGACAGACATTAGTAAATTATACTGTTGAAAAAGTAAGATAACCAAAAAAAAAAAATATTGCATTTATATATACGTACATAGATACAGGAATAAATAGATATATATCACATTCCAAATGTAACAATCAAAAAGTAACTAAATTGTAGTGCTACAAATATGTACATATATAATAATAAATAAAAAAACGAACATGTGTATATTCACTTTGTTTAACATATTTTTAACGTTATAATTTAGTATTTAATCACTTTCACCTTTAATTTAGTATACAGATCCAGAAAATAAAACAAAATGAATGTTGAAGATTTCAACAGCAAAAAATGAAAACAAAGTTCCTCGAGAAATATTAGTTAATCCATCTTATCACGGGCGTAAACCCCTTTATTTAAGATTAAAGTAAGAGAAGTCGTTTCGAGGAAATAAGGCAAAAAGGTAATTGGATCTCTCAGTATAGTCTGTTCCAGCACATCGTAAAACGTTCGTATAACTTAACACACACAAAGGCCAGTAAGAAAAGTTGTCCCGCCGGCCAACCTAATGTAAATTTCATGGTGTCCCCCGCAAAGTCTACGTCAGTCGTACACAATCTTTGGAATTTTTCGTTTTAAAACGTTAAGAGATTCGACACCTTTGGCACCTAAATTTTGTTGATATATACAATTCAGATTAAATATAACTGTCTTGTCATTTCGCCTCCAGTGGCTGCATAATGTAATATTTTTCAGAATTGAAAAATATTTTTTATTAATACAAAAGTATTTTATTTTGTCTGGTCTTACGTTCTATTCAGTCACTCGCGTATTGGGAGAGACAAATTTACAACCGTTTGGGCTATCCGAGTACACGTTCACCTATTATGCAAATATATTTGACAATAATTACACTTGATTATATTAATTTTATATTAAATTTAAGTTAAATATTTTGCTAAGTGCGAAATATTCTTAATTTGTTCTAATTTATTATAATTACCAAGAAACCTGTGAACTGACCCAAGTTCCAAATTTCTTTCGCTTTGTAAATAAAAAACATTATTGTGCTTAAATGTTGGAATCTGAGTCTGTTTGGTTTGCAAAAAAATATATTAAAGATATTTTCGAGAAATTTGCTACCTGTCTTTGCTAAAATGAGCGCTACGCCGTAAATACTTAACCTATCGTAATGAAATTAGGCACACACATGCTATGATAATATAACTATCATATGATCTATCAGATTTTAGTTTACTGCTAATTAAAAAAGTTATATTTACCTTTTTTTCTAAATTCACAAAAGTTCGATTTACTTCTAAACCGTTGAATTTCGGATAACCCTATTTGAAGCTCAATGGGTTGCCAGTGATGACCCCTAATCGTAGGCTCTATTACTACTATCTCTGGGATACTATATGCTATAGTTTTGGGGAATAGTCCACACGGTGATTTTGTAACCGTGTATTAACCGGGTTGTAAACGTTATTTCGAGCCGATGCATGAACTACTCTGCTTTGTATATATATAAAAAAGTTTAACTGTTTAAAGTTGTAGCGTAGAATGAATCGTGCAATAGATAACGAATAATATAAATATGAATTTTTACTATTTTATTATATAATATTACCGTTCGCGTGTTGTTGCGCCATAAATTTGCCAGCTTTTCGCATTTTTTAGGCATTCATTTGAACATAGTTGAGCCAAAAATATTCAACCGGCAGAATACTAACTGCATTTAAATTTAGGAAAGGCAAACAATATTTTTTATAGTTTTATTATAAACTTTGTGAAAGGTCATTAATAATGACAGGATTTTTTTTTTAAATTTATACATAATGGTCGATATGTGACCTACTTTCGCTATCGAGTTTAAAACAAGGGAAGTAAGTACCTACATAGGTTGGATACGAATACCTTGGTAGATTAGATTATTTAAAAAAAATGAAACGCCCGTAGAAGTAGGTAATACTTTTTGATATCCAATCAAGTGACTAAGTGCCAGATATTCAGATATTAGTGTTTTATTCTCGTAGACCATTATTACACAACAACAATAATAATAATAATGTATGAAAAATATAACGATGAAAGTGTTCTTTTGTTAGTTGTGTTTTCAAGAATATGAAACAGCCCATATTATGATAATCGCACTTGCATTAATATTATTAAAAACATGTAAAACGAATTGTATTCATTTATAATTTTGAGTATCAGAAGATTAAAATTGTCGAGAAAGGAAAACGCAACGTCATTTATTAATGAGAATAAGTGTGTCTGTAAAAATAATATTAACGACGATTACTGGCTGATTTGAACTAATTAAAATGTCAGTATTAAGGTAGCAGGCAGTGCAAAAAGCTTTATTTAGCATAATTGCGGGTTTGATGTTTTCTGCTTAACTACGTTCAATTATTTTTCCGAGAGGAAACCGGTTTTGATTGTGTATTTCGGTCCAGCTGGCGCGGGCAGGGCCGGTCGGGTGGGGCAGGGGTGGCGCCCCACGAAAGCTCATTGTGTTTATATTATAAAGAAGAAATGGTGCGGGTTGCTTTATGGCGTGTCAGTGCGGACTGAAACGGCCAGGACTATACGCGATCTCACTAAGCACGGGACATTTTAATAACCGGCCGACATTGTGAAATTTTCTAGAAAAATAATCTACCCTTCTGGCAGAATTTACGCATGAATACAAATTTTGTTTTTAACTGTTTTATTATCATAGTCATTTAACATGTTAACTCGGCGCACATTGAGCTTAGGCACGTTATCGCTTGCATTTTAAATATTGCGTTTGTTTTCTTTTATCTGTACATGTTCATAAGTACCGCTCGTGATATTGAATGTTATCAATCATTTTTACGGTACAGTTAAATCATTCTGTATTGTATTTTTTTTTTTACTTAATGCATTTAAATAGCCTATTTTTGTACCCAACGCTTACTAACCTATATGCCATTATATGTACTTTTTATTAACGGTTTCGATTTGCTTTTTGTAGGATATTGATTCACTTTTACTTTCCCGATTCAATACGAAATACGCTTCAAAATCGGAAATTCATAACAATAATCTTAAAAAGTATTGTAAAATATGTGTGTCTAAATGAATAAATTTTTCGACTATACATTTTACTAGGTTTATTAGGTCATTTGATCTATCCGTTAAAATATATAAAAATATCGGTATGGGGTTTTATTTACAGTGTCTGTCATCTGCGTAAGGATAGAAAATCAATGTAACTTACGACAATCGGACCAATGGGCATGTTTCAACCAAATTGAATAATAATACGTTCGACCCATTTCACGATCCGTAATGAGTGGCCGTAAACCATTTCCCATGTAAAATACTCTACCGTAAGAACTTAATAACACGTGTTGGAGAGAACTCGTTCGAATGGGTTCCGACAAGCGGCCAAAGTTTATTTACCTCGATTATTACGAGTGAAATTTTCGAATTTCCGCAATCGTCTGCCGATGCTTGACGAACAGAAAAGTTCTAATAAATAATAGTTCAATTTGAGGGTTTTATGACAATTTTATTTTTATTTCCTCGCGGTCAGTATCAGTTTCGTTTAATCACTCGCCTTATATGCTTGATAACGTGCGAGTCTTTTGAGAGTTCAGTTTAACAAGCCAGTTATTCAAAGGTCATTTAGTTTAGTCAAATATATTGCGGTGAGTAGATTGAGCGGTGACGTAACTATTTGATCTACGGCACTTTATTGTATTATTAACAGTATTATATAAATATGTTTTGATTTATATTATAACTTATTAATCTTTCATGAATTTCAAAATAATGTTTGTTATTTCCATTCATTTTTCTCTATTCTTCGTCGCATAATTCCTGGTAGGATGTCACGTTTACCTTAGCATTATTTGATTTGATGATATGATTGAAAATTCAATTTCAATTCAATTCATTTTTATATTTTTTCAAACAGATATTTCAAAACGCTCGCATTATGAAATATCCCTGTCAAGGCCAACAAATT
Organism: Eubasilissa splendida; assembly: GCA_031772225.1. Classification (NCBI taxonomy): domain Eukaryota; kingdom Metazoa; phylum Arthropoda; class Insecta; order Trichoptera; family Phryganeidae; genus Eubasilissa; species Eubasilissa splendida. Next base: position 12,269,312 of record CM062855.1, on the reverse strand, counting down.
CGGGACACAGACTTAATAACCATTTGCAGTGGTTAATTCGACTTGTAAAACTTATTTCCTGGTAATCGCAGTCCTTTCGGGCGCAGATTTTTCTCTGGCAAATTACAATACCGGATACAACTGGAGCATCGGCAACTTTTGTGTTACCCCTCTCCTATCGCCCGCCATTGGCTAACTAGGTGGCGCGTTTAGTAATCGAAGCTAAACGAATAACAAAGCTATAAAATAACCCAATTAAATAAACAACATGTCAATGTCGAATCTGAATGATTACATTCTGTGCATGACGGCCGCGAGCTGCTCGTTAATTCGACCGAATGCGCCTTCATTTTTTACAATCAGCGGTATATTTTGATCTCAAAAGTGCTTCACTTGTGAGAAATGAATCTTGTCTTGAGTTTCCCCCGAACATATGTTTTCTTCCGGTCCGCATGGTAGAGAAGACGTGTCTCTGATTTATCGGTACTGGTATTATATTAGGATTTTCGTCATTAAGGTTGATGAACTATTCGAATAACGAGGTTGTTTAATCACAATTCACTACCTTTTAGAAATTTTTAACAATTTAACTAATTTTAGGTTCTGAACAAATTTTATAAACCCCACTCCCCACAATTTAGTTCTCATTCTATATCGGTGCACCTTCTAATGTTCATTTAGCATGTTTTATATACTGTATTATTTTATGAACTTTTTTATTTTAGCACGTATTTATTGTTGGTACTAATTTGCTCCATTTTTAAGTATTTTTAGATACTCTTAATTTGGTGGATAGTTACAAAAATAGGCGATTCAAAGCTTATATCAATTTAAAACCATTAATACTTTGAATGGAAAATGAAAATAAAATATCGTAGGATCTGAAACTGAAATCAATTATACGAGACGTATTTTTTAAATTAAAAGTCACGGTTAATTCAGTCGTATAAAATTACTACGTACGTAGGTGTAAACACGATTATTTTGACTCTCTGAATAAATGTTTTTAATGAAATATCACGCCATTACAAATGTGCGTTGAACAAATGGTAACGCTTTAACACCTTGGCCTCAATAATGTAGTGAATAAATACGTTCCCAAACTAGCTTGTATCGCAGTTGTTGAACAAACTAAACCCCCGCTGGCTTCGGCGCTTACATAAAAGCCGACACAGACATCGACACCATCGCCGTCTCCCACCCCGCCCACCGCGCCCGCCCCGCCCACCGCGCAGGAGACCAGAGTCTCCTCCTGATGGCACTCGTATTCCCTTTATTGTGACACTAAATTAACTGGCATTAAATCTGAAGAGGATTCGGAACATCATGTTAATTGAATCTTTTTTTATGATTTTTATTTGGTCTGGTACGGTACTCTTAACATTTATATCCTGCAGAGGGTTAAATATATAAATAAAATATTTAAATACTGAAGATGAAATGTGAGATAGAGAGGTGAAATTTTAGATTTTAAATTTATTTATTTTACACCACGTAGTGTACTTTGTCTTTATTTCCAGTACAAAATATGAATAATATGTACAACTAGAGCTATCTTATTATCGTTATTATTAAAAGCACGAAGACGAAGGATGTAGTGAACATATAGAAATGAAATGATATGAACACGATAATGTAGGACTATAAACAGTTGACGTGTAAAGCGCCCTTGAGGTGAAAGTTTTTACGAAAATGGCGCTATACAAATTATCCAATATTGTTATTATTATAGGTAAAAAAAACTAACTTAAAATCTAATGAATACGATATTTTGTGTAAAACCATTTTGAACCGCAATGCAAAAATTATCAAGTAATTCATAAAACTTTTAAACAAATAGTAGACATCGGTGACATCTATTGCATAATGCTGAAATATTCTAAATGAACATTATTTGCTAATCTGTACTGCCATCTAGCGGATTTTTTACTACTACTTTAAAGGACACTTACAATAGCAACGATGTGAAATCATTATTATTAAGATATATTGACGGTGGTAACCTGTAGCTTCTCGTGTCTCCATAGACTCTTCAACCAATGTTTAGAGGAGAGTCACTCCAATGGATTCCAACCCATATATGGTATGGATGTATTTCAAGATATATGTGATTTTTTATGCGAAGGCAGAGTGCGGAGGCTGCAGGTATTAGGTTCTATTAGAGAAGATGTACGAAAGTGAAAAAGGTAAGAGTAGCATGTCAGGACAGAAGAGTGTGGCGTGATTTACCGTTTACTCAAGCAACATCCGATAATTTTTTGGGATACATTGTTGAGGTCGAAGAATATAAATAAACGACTCTATGGTGCAAAATAATAAATAGTGGATTATAGTCCGATTTATGTTTTAGATAACTTTTGGGATAAGAGGTAATGGAATTAGATAATAAAGGGAATATAATCTAGCTATGAAGATCATCTGGTCACCATAAACAGCAATGATTAAACGCCTTTATATCTTTATACTGAATGCTTCTCGTGCGCCGCCGGAACATCTTAAATTGGGGATAACATGCACCAAATTTACATATTTATATTTAATTTGGATTATAATAACGCCCGAAATATGAAGCCAAATTAACGATACATTTTACTCGCTTAAACATTATCACGATTGTGGGATATTAGCATTTATTTACCGCCTTAACCCCGGACGAAAATATACACGTAACATTTGACTGAGCCAACCGACTCTCACCGTCCGCGAGGGCTTCCGCACTTCGTCATCCGTATCGCACGCGGTAACCGGCCGACTTTACATAAATCCACACCGTTGCACGCGCGGCGCTCGGCGAGAAAGTGTTGATTTACACGCTCTGAAAGTAGTTTTGATCTTCCCGCTACGTGTTCACTGTTCACCGCTCACGAAACGGCTGCCCGACTGCCCGGCCCGGGACGAGGTTCGCAGTCTCGGCGCCTCGGGTGGGAGCGCGTGCAGTGCGCTGTGCGCTGTGTGCTGTGTGCCCCGCTGTCCGTGGACTGGCGGTCTCTAGCGGTCGTGTACCGTGTACAACAATAATGGCGGCAGTCTGCACACTGCACACAAGCCGTGCACGGTGAACCGCACTCCGAGGGAACAATGAGGCTATATTTATACTGTCTCCTGCTCACTCGTGCAGTTTAGATAGCAGTAATGCAGACGTCCTAAGAAGGACGGAAGACTCAGTTTAAGTTTTGAGTAGAAAGCTGCACGAGATATCTTGAATTGAGTGTACATTGCTTCGAGCTGTTTTTTTATTTAATTTTTATAACACGAGAATTTCATTACGTGTTATTATGGTTACAAGATATAGAAAGGCGTTATTATATGACCATGTATGTGTCCAATATTAAATTATCAAAAAATATTAATACATACATTCGACACTAATTTGACCCAATTATGAGAAAACTTTGAACCTTAACGGTGTCACGATTGGATAAATAATTTCTGCATAATATAATATAACAATATAATTATTTAGAAATTTCGACAACTTATTAATCTGACTCATGCGAGTGATTTCATGGCATCAGTGGCAGTCGATGAGCTTTTGTAGAAGGGATGCTGGATAATAAGTTTATACCTACTATCAAATATAACATATAATCGAAAGATATTCAATGTTTCAATAATTCGGCTTCAAGTATTCAAGCCAAACTGTCAAAAATGCGTCACACAAACAAATTCCTCAAAACAATCCGCTGGCTTCGTAATATTTATGCTATTCTGTGCATTATACGCATAAGCATTAAAATGATTTTATGTTCGTTGGCTGCTGTTAACGAATTCGTATACAGTATTCGAAGACCTTGACAGGCGGAACTGAATTTCAAACTTTGTGGATACAGAACAAATGATAGAATTCACTGTTGCTGGTATCTGTGTGTTTACGCGATTCATAGATGTTCGAAAGTTGAGAATGTACATGTATTTCGACTCGCTCCGTGCGCGCACCGTGTCGCAGTATGTGTTATGACTGGTCTCTAAAGACAGGATTAATTTATTTACTGCAGTGCTGTTTTCGGCTAGAAACAAAAAGTCCAAAGCTCTTTGACTCTAGAACACAAGGGATGCGGAGCATCCAAAGCGTGTATGAAGAAACCGCGCCTGGTGTGCATGTCCTGACAAACAAACTCCACAGAGGCGGGAGAAAATAAAATATACTAATGTATGTGTTCAACCAAATGATCTATATATGTACGTAATACATTATAAAGAGAAATGTAACATTTATTTGTATGCTTTAAAAAAAACATATTTTTCCCTGGTTTTGGTAAAGTAATATCAACTAGCGAGCGTTTTTTTTAATTTACCTCGCGGAAGCGGCGTAAAATCCGATGAAATAATAAACACTTCGCCATGCCGCACTGATATCAAAATACTTTTAATAAATGCAGTTTGATGCACTTGGCGAGTGCGTTGAATTTCAATTTGTGCAGTTGAGCTTGCCAACACATTGGCACGTGAAATCCATCAGCCAATATTATATAACATTTATTGTTTGAAAGTGAGTGAGTACTAGCAGCACTAGATGCGTGATACGAAAGCTCGAGGAACTTGTGTATACACCTCAGACGATTATAGGTACATCATAACCCGAAATTTTACATTAATATGGTTCTTCATAACTATTTACTTGCTTACCACTACGCCGCACACTCTTCTGTCCTGACATAATTCTCGTCTCATCCACATTCATACATCTTCTCATACAAGCTTGCCGATTATTGAGGCTTCTAACAGGATCATCCTCCAGTATCTGGTTTACCTGGTCGTGCCTAGTTTACCGCGGACGTCCTCTTCTTCTGGTGCCATCAACACTCGGGTCATATCTCTATCTTATCATTCTCATCTCATTCATCCGTTCCATATGACCAAACCACCTAAGTGATCCTTTCTTAATCTTACTCACTATAATACGATCAGCTTTACATTATTTACTCTGTCATAAATGGATCTGCCACATAAACGCCTAAGTGATCTCATTTACACTGCTTTCAGTCTACTTTCGTTGCTCTTCTGCCAGCTCTCCGGCCTCACTTCCGTACACCAGTGTCGGTACCATGACCCCATTGTGAACCGCTAATCTTGCCTAGGTTGACAAGTTTCCATTAGCTATAATTCCATTTAAAGCGCCGTTCAATTTATTCCATATCTATTATAAGACAATTAGGTTAAGTCAGCATTGGTCCATACTTATCCAAGACACAACCCTTTCGAATTTATTTAAAAGCAAGTTATAAAGAATAATCGCTGCAGAAGCGGCTAGACCCGAAATATAGTCTCTTGCCGAAATATAATCAGGTTGAATGGGAATATAATCTGTGCCAGGTGTTACGTATGTCGCAGGATTGGTATGTTACATTATTATTTAAATAATTTTAAGATTACGTCTGATTGGGTATTCATTTACGGTTAAGTTGTGATAATAAATAATATTTTCAAAATAGGTTTTACGAAAACATCGGTCGTAGTTGTGCAACGGCCACTACCTAGCAAAAGTCGGCACGGAAGGACTGGCCGCGGCACGAAGCGGTACAATTATAATTATATTGTTTAGTTGGCCTCCTTCCGTCTGCAAGAGATGATGAATATGCAGCACAGCATACACATTGATGAAAGCAACTGACGCGAGCACTATTTTTTGCAGCACTCGCACAGAGACCCGCGCAGCCGAGCGCACTTTTCACAGTGTCAGAGTAACCCCCGTGAGATCTCTCGGCGGCGGAAAGCTAACCGTACAGAATATCTTTGGGTCTCTACTACATAGGACATCTTTGGACTACTCTCCCATGCGAGTCACACGCCTAAGACATCGCAACCGCCTTATTTTAAAAAGAGTTACAGCCGATGACATCGAGGTGTGGGCTTGGACTTCCGCGTCTGTGATTTTATCTCGCCACGCCACGCCAGGGATACATCGCAAACTGCACAAATGAAATGCATCGGCTCTTCCCGTTGGCCGTCTCTGCCAGAGTGTACTAAATACACAACCCTAGTGGACACGTCTTCCACCTACTTGTACAAACTATAAATATTTGATATATTCAATGTCACATTATTTAAAATAGATCTATTTGGTTTCATTCATTTGATTGTTTAAATTTGTGTTCTTGCAATATTCTACTGCGTACTTTCACAAACTCATTTTATATATTTAACAGGGACCCGAATCGAAAACCGAAAAAATCTTTTTTTTTTCGATTTACGAAAAAAAGTTTTGCTGATAAACGGTATTTTGTTGTATGTACTAATTATATCACGTGTGGTGGGTATAGTGGCCACTAGATGCGCAGTAGGCATCTCGTGTGCAGTTGACAGTTCGTAAAGAAACTGTACACAAACGTCATGACTTTGAAGAAGAGCACGTGGACGACGCAAGTTTCCTTAATGTTCACAACTCTTAACCACTTTTACATGTATTTTATTTTTTATAGGGCCTATAAACTATTGCCCTGCACCCAATAACCTAACCTCAATCTGCGTATAGACTCGAGGTATCGTAATATCGAAAGGGATAAAGTTTTCAGGCCTAAAGTTCATACTTCGAGATAGTACAAGTCATTTAAGTGGGAAAATGCTGGAGGATATTTTACTGATCAGAGGGAATTTCAATTTAGTTTAACATTATTAATAATTATTGATTTCATTGTATTCTTTCATGTATGTTTTTTTTGTCTTCTTTTATGTTATGTATGTTTTATTGTAAAAATAAAATGGTTTCAATGCAGCAACTTTATTTTTAATTTTTATTTATTATGAAAAGTGTAAGAATAATTGAAAGGACTTGTTGCCCTGGTATGATTGTTGAGTTCCTATGTCCGCAACATCCAGCAATATAAATAATGTATAATAGTTAGGCGGTTTCCAAGGCAACGCTTTAATTTTGTACCTCATCTGGTAAACCTTTTCCAAAGTAATTAATAAATTGCCAATTGTGGTAAGTTAAATGATAAGATACATTATTTTCTACTTAAATAAAGTTGATTTAATATGATGAAAATATCAATGAACACATTATAGATTGGCTATCAAAAGTTCGCGATTCTAACAGTTGTGAACGGAAAAGCAAGAGTAAATACACCCACTGGTGAAAAGTTGGCAAGCCTAGAGAAAGTCAATTAAGTATGAATAAAAAAATGTATTTTGTCTGCATTTTAGCTACATTAGAATCCGCCCTCTATTCCGCAGTGCACCGCACACGCTACCAAACATTCTCCTTTCACATTTTAATTATGTATGTGATCACCTTAAGTTATAGCGAAAAGCCGTATAAAGAGAGGTATGGACGGTATAGGTGTATTTACATTATATTGCTAATATTTAAATACGAGCTGAACCGAAAACCGTAACTGAACCAAATTTTTTTTTTACCGAACCCGATCTAAAACGAACGAAAAAAATAACGATATTTAATTAGTCCCTGATATTTAATATTTCAAACGTTTATTTATTATTGGGTGATTTTAGTAATAACAATATTAATATCATCATCGTGCCTGGCTCGGTGGTGGGCCTTGTCGTTCCTTAGGCAGTAGAACATAAGTTACCTTGGTAGTAGTAGGCTGGCACCCATGCGCTGGACGTGTCCAGCTCGTCTCACTGACTGCTAGCTGTTACCTGACTGACTCATATACTTCCATCTTATAAACGTTGATTGTAAACTGTTATTGTGACTGTTCGATAGAAACGATGATTAGTAACAGTGGTTGCTCGAAGAGTTACCAATAATCAGTTACAATTAAACACAATAATGGTTTAATCATCATTACTCCTCAGAATTGCTTTCCTATTTCCGATTCCCAATCGGTGTCACAGCAACTGCAATCTAATCTGCAACAGATCACGGGTTCGAAGTCCGGCGATTGTTTTGGGATTGTTAATAAGTGAACGGTCGTCGCCAGGGAATAGGCTCTATCTTGTTCACGAGGGTAATCGAACATGCAAGTGCAACATCATTCCCGAAACTCCCACACCAGTTTTCTGACCTATAATTGTAAGTGCAAGGTGGACCAATAATAAATAATATTTATAAAAAGCAAATTTTGTAAAACGAATTAAATAAGTGGCTACCAATTCTCAAATTTATTAATAAAATGTAATTGATATACGAAACAATTGTATTTTCCTTACATTTTTAATAATTTACACCTGAATACCTATTTTGTAAATTTAACTTATATTCGAATATCGGGAGAATTTTTATCTTACCCCATACTAGGCCATCATTTCATTTGTTAATTATAGTTAGAAGAGCAGACTAAAGAATGAGAAAATCTGGGAAAGTGTGTTCAGAACCCAGTCGTTCAATTTAGCACAGTTCAGATACTGAATGGTGGCGTTGGCACCACTCGGAATAATTGTTCGGTGTAATTTTAGCTGTGCTAATTTTCTTCTGATAATCCTGTGTTTGCCAATGTTATAAGTTGATCATCTATTAAATTATCATGATCTGAATTAAGATAAGAGAAGAATCTTTCACATCGTGGAGCAATTATTGAACATTGCACTATTTCTCGAATGACAAAATGTAGTATAATGTAACTACCAGCTATCGGAAATATTAGATTTCTGAATAATTTATACAATTCAATATACTGATCCCGATGAATAAATTCTAATATATTGTACATTGAATCACCAATATTGGTTTTATTTTAATAATTTATGTAGCATATTTTGTACTATGCGATATGTAATGTTGGTGTTCATCATATATTAGATTGCACCCGGCTTCTGTTTTGCGCCCCCGCATTACCTCGATTTCTCCGCGGCGTTTGAAATAGTGTTATTTTATGGTCCGGTAGCGCACAATGGGACGTTGATCGCTTTATTGCGGCCGCTATTGGTGTGCGCACCTCGTGTGTGGCGTTCTTCAAATAACTCGGACAAGCGACAGCTTGTCAACTGTTGATAGCTACACACGCCTACGATATCGAGTTTTGCTAGTCATCTTATTTTTGTTATTTATTTTTTGAATATACATATTATCAAGAGGTCGTTAATGACCCTGATAGATAGTCCTAGTGTGATATTAAGGTACAATATAAAAATAATTTAATTTGGGGAATAAAATGTTACAGAATATAATTTTTTGTGGTTGAGAAATAAAAGTTTAATAGTTCGGTATGTTTGAAATATTTAGTCTAGTGACTGAGTTTGAGAAATCGTAAGAATGCTCATGTTACATGAATTCTACATACACATCATCTTTAAGTAGATAAAAAGCAGCCCACGGCTCATTCATGTTTATGTCTTCTCATACTCGTTGATTATCGAGGCTTCTAATAGGACCACCATACACTGTGTGGTTTAACTGGCTTAACGTATTAAATAACAATAACGAGTATGACCGTGTCCACATTTTTATTGCTCTTCAATAATATGTATTATAAACGATATTAATATGTATGTTATATACACGCTTTCTTTCATGAATAATTAATTACCCGCCTAGCTGAATTCTTATTCATTGCAATAAATCTATCTTGTCTAAAATTCACAATCAATTTGTTCCCTTTGCCGGTTACAATGTTTACGAATTTCATCAGGCATGATAAGTTTAAAGTATTAATTAACGTTTTCCTTCTTCCATTATGAACCGGAGCAGCCGTCGTGCCGATGCGCCCCGCACTTCCCAGACGTCGGACTTAATTGGTTAAGTAACTTGGCTATCTGTATTCACGGCGGGACGCGACCCCGCTCGCTCCACCCGCCCCGGCCCGCCCGAGAGGAGCGCGGGGCGGGTGCGCGCAGGCGCCGTGACGCCCTCGTTAAGTGGATAAAACATGTCGATGTTAAAACCTGAAATCCGTTGTCCAAAAAATAAATATTAACGCTCACCGCAATTATTAAGATACTAAGACTAAATAATATTCAGCCTAACGAGCAAGGGCCATGTGTACTAGATTTGCTCACTAAGATTAACTTATTAGACTTGACCGATCAAATTTATTCGTTATAAACAAATTAATGTTGTGTTAACATTTTGAGTTAAATAAGTAGTTTTGATGACATTAAACAAGTCATGTGTTAAGAGCTTAACGATAACCGAAAAAATATAGGGAATATTTTACCCATATGGTTTATTAAGGATATACTTGCATACGTACGTATGCGTACATAATAGGTTTAAATATTATTTATCATATATATCACCTTGTTGACGAACCCTTCATTTGGATCCGAAACGTCAAGCACAGAAAATTCATGCTACTACAATTGTTCACAATCACAATCGAATATAAATGTGTTAGATATAAAACTATCCAGCCGAGTGAGTAAGAAATAAATGAATAATACACATTTTTGTATTTTTCTTGTCATATTTGGTAATAATTTATTTTCATTTTATTCAGTCCAGTGATTGGTTAACGTATCACACACACCTTTAATTTTTCCCTTATTTATGCATTTTTTCAATGTAGCGTTTTCAATGCGTTGGCACATTTATTAAACAGTACGAAGATTGATTCGTTTGTTATAATAGCTATTTTCATCAATTATTTATTGCCTGATTCGTGTATATATTTTCTTAATACTATTGTATTGTATGTTTTTCTCGTCTGTGAACTTTAATGTACGGTTTTATTTCTCACAGAATTCTAAATTCCATGCAATATTAGTCTACACTCTCCCCACCCTCCCCTAATGCAGGTAATCCAATCTAAATTGGATGTCGATGAGCCACCCTGCCCCCACCTCCGTCTTTCCCTCTGACCCCGAGCAGCCCTTGTAAACTTCAAACATGTGTGCGAACTGGGGACAGAGAAACCCTCAACATACTGGTTTACAGAAATGATTATATGTTTCTTCGCACCATCTTCTCTTGTAAATTGTGTTGTTGAAATCAATACGTACATTCTACACACATAATATATGAAGTGTCATTAGACGTGAATGTAATGATATCTATCACACGATTAATTTAGTACTTAATAAATTTATCAATATTAAACATGTTGTAACTTGTAACTACTTATTGTTATTGTACTCATTATTGTAACCACTTATTGTTGTAACGACTTATTTCGAAACATAATTTATTTTAAAATATTTTGGAATGTGTTAAATAAAAATTGACTATATATAGGTATATGTTTAATTTGAGGTTTCCGCGAGCACTTATGCATGGAACTGGTGTCCTTATAGCTTAGATCGTGTTTTTAGCAAACCTATACCGACGTTTCGGTGTGTGCCATTGTCAAGGCATTCCCTCAAAAGTTTCGGTGTAATCGTACTTGAACACGGGGGATATAAATCTCCCACAGTTAAATTCAAACCATTATGGGTTTACTTCAAACTAAATCAAATAAATCACATAAAAAATAAACGAATCCGTTCAATTATCCACATGACATATTTTCTTCTTATTAATGTTGTATGTATTCCTCACCAGACATATAAATCTATAGAAGTCTGGAAGTATTAACTTATTAATTTTAAATTTAACTCTAGAAATGCGGATGTATTCGCTTTGAGGTGCAGTAGCGATTCTGGCTTGTTTATCTTATACAAATGTTTAATTTGAGGTTTCCGCGAGCACTAGTATATTATGCAACTGGCGTCTCTTCTGGGTTAGATCTGGCGCTCTTTGTGTATGGTTTCCTTGGGGAAACCTAGGCCGATGATTCGGCACGGTAACACGTGCCATTGTTAAGGTGTTGTCTCAACTGTGTGAGATTTATATCTCCTGCGAAAAAGTACGGTTGTACCATAATTTTTTGAGGCAAAAGAAACGCCAGTGGCATATATATACTAGGGGGGTGGTGCTTATTTATACTCAAGGTTCTAAAGCGTAACTATGTAAAGTTTGGTTTAAATCGGTTAATGGTTGTAGTATTGTATAGATATGATGCCAGGTAAATGGACAGACATTCAGTTGTATATTCTGTGGCGTAGGTCTGAAGCACCAGCCATCCACCAACTACACCAACCCGGTAGAGCATGTGTCAGTGGGTCTTATCACCAGGGCCGCATGGCCGCATACTCCTCGGGTCCATTGTCTCCTGTCCTCACGGAACACGGAACATTTATATTTGATCGACATCTAAGAGTACATTGAAAGAGGTTCTCGTTTAACAAAGGTTTTTATTTAAAACAAGGCAGTACACAATGAGTTATGAAACGAAAAGAATATACCTTAAAATAAACACAACTTATTCATACTCTGATATCTAATAGCAAGTCTCCATAATGGGAGTTTGAATAAAGAATAACTTTTAAGATGGTTTTATATAAAAACAATTCCGAGAGCTATTCACATTATAATTCTTGTCAATTTCCAAGGACTTAGTATAAATTGGAATGTGTGAATGTAGGAGCAAAAATGGGCGATTTGATTGTATGTTGTTTATTGTACGCCGATGATGCAGTACTAATGGCGAATAATGAACAAGAACTACAGAGTCTAGTGAGTAGAATGTACGATGTTTGCAAGGAAAGCGACCTCATAATGAATGTTAACAAGTCGAAAGTGATGGTATTTGAGAAGGAGAAAAGCACCGTGCAAAATACTTGTAGGTGATGAATGTTTGGAACAATTAGATGAGTTTGTGTATTTGGGAAGTATGTTTGATAGAAACGGAAAGGCTGAGAATGATATCGAAAGGAGGGTGACTGCAGGAAATAAAGTGAACGGCACTTTGAATGGAATTATATCTAACGGGAATTTGTCAATCGAGGCAAGACTAGCGGTATATAATGGAGTACTGGTACCGACACTGATGTATGGAATGAGGCCTGGAGCTGGCAGAAGAGGAACGAAAGTAGACTGAATGCAGTGGAAATGAGATCACTTAGGCGTATATGTGGCAAATCTATTTATGACAGAATAAATAATGAAGAAATAAGGAAAGAATGTAAAGCTGATGTTAGTATAATGAGTAAGATTGAGAAAGGATCACTTAGGTGGTTTGGTCATATGGAACGGATGAATGAGGAGAGAATGGTAAGAAAGATATATGACGCAAGTGTTGATGGCACCAGAAATAGAGGACGTCCGCGGAAGACTTGGAACGACCAGGTAAACCAGATAATGGAGGATGGTTGTGTTAAAAGCCTCAACAATCGGCGAGCTTGTATGAGAAGATATATGAATGTGGATGAGGCGAGAATTGTATGTCAGGACAGAAGAGTGTGGCGCTCTATCCTCTCTGCCTACCCCCGCGGGAAACGGCATGATGGTAAGTAAGTAGTATAAATTTAAAAATAATAATACTGGAATAAATTACTTTGTGTGAGATACAAATTTTCAAACCTTCAAGTGCTTTCTGAATAGTTAATATAATCATGAGTGTTTTCAGGCAGATAGATGATACGGCGTCAATCGCAAAAACAAATTTAGATGCGTTATATTTTACATAGAGTTCTATCACTGGTTGGGTCCATTAATAATGTAATCCTATAAAGGGTTAAATTTACTGCAAAAATGTCCACTACCTCCACATATTTATTCCCCAAATAATGCATTATGGAGACTGCGGAGTTAGCTATTGCATCAGTTCTGACATTACCACAGTAATAGAACAATGAATTGTGTCTCGATGATCTCAATGGTGCGTGAAAGTCAAGCAGACCAACAATCTGGGGGCTGTCTATCATACCATTAATGATCCTGTATAGAAATATAAGGTCGGTCATCGTACGTCTCACTAATAATTTTAAAAATTTCAGACGGGTAAGGAGATAATCATAATTGATATCCCCAGAGCGTATATTTAATTTAAAATTAATGAATCTTAGAAACTTTCTCTGGATTCTTTCGACCGCCGTCGAGTGAACAATGAAGTGTGGCGACCATATGACCAAATTATATTCTACCTGAGGTCTGACTAGAGAAGTGTAGAGGACGTAATAAGTGTGAAGGCCTGTGAAGTTTTTTTTGCAGTCCGCAAAACAAATACCAACATTTTAAGACCTTTATTAGTTATCGAATTAATGTGGGGAATGAGTGATAATTTACTGTCAAATATTACACACAGATCATTGATATCTCTAACTGACACCAAGTTAACATCGCTGATAGAGTACGAAAATTTCACAGGATAATTTTTTTTTGTAAAACTAATGCATTGGCACTTGGAGATATTAGTGGAATGGCAGGACCCATGGCGTGCAATATATTTGGCGATTGATCCATCGATTATTATCCGTCATCCTCGTTCCATGCTGCTACCCCACCATGTTGTAGAGAAATGAATAGGACGCGACCGCCCTTAGCGCACCGCCCCAAAAGTCTTGTTACCATCGATGATCAGACAATTGGTAAAAAATTCCTGAGTAATCATAAGTGAAGCTCCGAATACAACACGAAACTCACCGTACAATAAGGAATGTCACAAGTCTTGAAAACTTAAAAACATTCACATGGTGGATTGATCCGACTATACACTTGATGCGGTCTTACCTTTATTGTATTCACAAATAGACACTGAATTCTGACATTATTAATGTATACCGGCCGAGGTCCGGCATACGTTCTTACACGCCCTCAGTCGAGAGAAGAAATGTCACAGCTCTTCTCGACGGATGCGCAGTATGATCGCCATCTTTAAAAATCCTGGCGCCTAATTGACTATCGCGACTGTTGGTATTGCCATTTATCAAAATAAAAGTAGCACTCGTACTAATCTACCATGGATTCTTATTTCTATTGCTACAATATTTAGATGATTTACATATAGCTAACATTTTGAGATCGATCTATATAATTTTGATTTCTATTTCTCCAATATTAATTTAAAAATTTTTTATCGTACCAAACAATCGACTAGACACACAACTGAATATTTTTTTAGCGTGCGGTTAGATAATTAAGTGATTTATGAAAACTTAAAAGAGTTTTTATTGGATGGAAAGATTTGTAACTCGTTGCCGTGCATTTTAAACACGCGTGTCGAGTATTGTCTCGCCATTCCGTTCGCAGTCATCTGCTCGCCGGCAGCTACTTACAGAGCCGACGTTTTGTCGATCGTGGAACGCTTTGTGCCGCATAAAATAAACACGGGAACGGCATGTGGTCAATAATGATATCGAACACAACGCTGTTGCGTGACATGTGTACACCGACCTGTGCTGTGTGCGTAGGACTCCGCGCTCGGTCTTAGTATTTTGTTCTAAATCTTATTCTTTCGTGTTTCTCTTAAAATCGTCTTAATTTTTGATATAAATAAACTAATTACTTTAATAATACCTATTGTCGTCACTGATCAGTGGCGTGCACTTAGAAGTGATTTACTATATTGCCACTATCTGTTTAACCTGAAAAAAATAAAAGCTGCTAGTAGCGCTTGTGGTAAAACATACACATGTTGGTTATTCTTCATACTTTAATGATATTATTATTATAATCGAAAAATTGATTTTGTCGTACATGTGTTTTATTTAATTATTCCAGAAAATATTAATTCTTTCTAATGTGAAGAAATAAAAATAATATATATATATATACAGTAATACAAATTATAGTTAACATAATATTCATATTTTGTTTTATCTACTTTCAATTCTTATATGCGCTCTTCTGCTTAACTATAACATTAATTTTCTTGTTATTTTAGGAAAAATGTCTTTTCAAATTACATCTAAATATACAGACATCGAGTGACTGATTTATAGTCGTACAAGTCGAAATTACGAGCCTGTGATTAGAGGCCTGCTTTCCAGAGGGCGCTCGAATCACTGTGAAAAGGGATAAAGAAATCGAAAAGAAAAAATAATTGAAGAAGATAGAAACATTGTTTTAGCTTAAAAATACTGGCAGATCCGATTGTGCTCGCCTACCGATTCTTATATTTTTCGTATTTAAATCCGCCCCTGCAGACATTTTATTTACGCGTAATTTTAAATATTCTTAATTTAGTAGTTTAATCAAAAAAACTTTGCACATATATTTTATTAAAGTGTAATCACACTATATAAATAGGTATGTAAGTTTTTTCTCCTATTTGAATACGTTGGGTGTTATATCGTAGGTATTTAGATATTTTTTGGTAAACGAAACATAAATGTTGGATTTTTACTTAAATAATGGTTATTTCCGACGCATAGTAAGAATAATAGTATAAATTATATTTGTAAATGAGATATTCAACATAATTAAGCGCATAAACCGGGATCTGTGTATACGTGTAACTGATTAGTTTTTAGTTGGATTCGTTTATTGTTCATAGTTTGTTTGTCAATGTAAAACAATTTATGCGGTTCGACGTCAGATTTTAGGGTGCAATAATAGTGGACGCGATAACGGAACCATTAAAATGAAATATATTGTTTTTTTACCCTTTGATTGTGTAGCGTTGTTGAACATATATACAATATACGAAGACGCACGCAACGTAAAATAATGTTGCAATGGTTTGCAAGTATTTACATGCGTTAATTTTGAAACTCCAGTTAGTCTAAGGCTTCAGCCAGATTTAATTGCCCGTGAATATTGTTCGGAATTATTAAAAGTATCATTTGCATGTAAATGAGACATTTTTCTCCTCAAGCTAACCCTTTGGCACCGACGTAATATAATTATTTTGTATCTGAAATACGTGCATCGCGAGTAATTTTAATTTAACATATTTTTTTTTTTTTTACATAATTACAATTATAATTTTTAAGGAGAACACAGTTTTGTTGTGATGTCGCATTTTCAGAAGTTCTGTGGTATTTTAATACAAATTAACTGAATCATCTAGAAAGAGATACGGAAAAAAATATTTATCGATAAGATATTTAGTTGCTACCGGGATTCAAACCTGAACCATTTTATCCATTTTAATTAAATTGATTAATTATTTAATCCTGCCGTATCCTAGTGTGTTTTATTCAAAGGTAGGTATTTGAGATTCACCGCAATGTAAAGATGATTGCTTTTAAAAATGGAATAATATATGTATCAAATGAACAGATTACAGAATATAAGTTCAAAATGTGTCGAAAAGTTTTCGTTTGCCATAGCGATATGGTGAACGCGCTTCCTCGGATAGGAAGAGATCCAGGTTCGAATCCCGACAGAAACTAAATATTTTTCGATAAATATTTTTTTAAATTTCTTTAATTTTTATACTATTTTTCGAAATAATGTTCATAGGTTTCAAAGTGAAGAAAACAACATAAAACAAATTTTGCTAATATTGAAGAAGTAAAACAAATTTGTTTGCGCCCGCTTTGTAGACTTGTTTTGTATGTAGAAAAAAATCCAGTATTTTGTCTTTCTCGTACCTTATCCGAACTATGTTCTGAAAACTGCAACTTCTCAACAATAATGTGTTCTCCATAAAAATAATTATTTATTTTATTTTCAAACTTATCAATTTCATACCAAAATTAATGAATGTCTTGAAAAAACGTACGTTAAATAATTATAATATTTTCAAATCCTGTATAGCAATGGCATTTGTTTATATGTATATATATATATATATGGACCCAATTTGTCAATCTTACTGATGTAATCTCAATTTATTTTTCCGATATTTATTTGACCTTTTCTTTAACATGATGGCGGTGAACATGCGCAGAACGAAAGACAACACTTTTTATTTTAAATATACGCGCTTGTATAAGAAATAATTGCACTTGAGAATGCGCTCCCGACGCCCGAGTGCAGTCGTGTTGTGTCCTTTGCATTCTCGGTGTATTATATCAGAATTCTCTCCCTTCCGCCGCTCCTCTCCGGCCGGCTTCGTCCCGCTGAGGAAATCGATAGGACGGAGGCGAGACGCGTAGTCATCTGTGAAGCGAAAACTGTGCCTGGAATTGCGAAGTCATTCCCAAGATCGTACTCAATTGCCTTGACGTACCGCATTTCGCATTCTAGGCAATGAATTCATTTTATACATTTGTATATTTTGACACCGCCTGAAATAGATTTATTGATTTTTAATGTCCCACCCGATGGAGTAAACATTTTTTTTCTGTATCTGAACTTATATATCTCTTATAAATTATACTCTCGAAAAATTGTTAAACTGTAATTTAATTTTGGGTTTTGCTATGCGTAGTAAAGAATGTATTCTTTGTGGGAATAGAAAAATAATTCAATAACTATGCATGTTAATGTTATTCCTAAATTAGATCCATACTAGAATTTATCCTTTATAATATAAAGCGACGGCTTGGCAAATATACAAATTTTCGCAAAGATCATTAATTTAGCTTATAAATTTGATCAAGTAAATAGAAAAGTGTTGCCTCGTGACTTTAGTAAAAATTTTGGAAGCTGCTTGCGCCCCAGAATTTAATTAATCCGAACACATTGAATTAAAATACGCAATCAGCTCGGGGCGCCCTACATGGAGTAAATTGTAAACAAGTTCGTTTAGCGGAAGGAACAAAAAGTGTTACGTGTTTGCCAACACCCAGGCAGGATTAGCGACGTTTAAAAATGGGCTTTGCCAACGGCGGGCGAACAATTTAATTTGAATTTACATGTAACATAGACTGAGCGACGTATATCCCTGATGGGCAGGCACACTAATATCGGTGTGTGTTCAGCTACTCACGTCCTCTCTGATGCACGCGAATGTGTTCCTTCCACGATTACTGCCCGCATTTGGAAAATACCATGTTAGTCAGTGCTTAGTGCTCATATTATTTACTGGTACATTTTGTACACCTAAAGCAAGTACATACAAGTATTTACTTCTTTAGAGTCTTAATTTTATTTTAATAAAACCAAATTAAAAACAATGATACAATTCCATGTTCATAAGCAGTATTTATTTAACATTAACCTGTCTTAAATAATATACAATTAAAATCGGACAATATAGGTTACACTCACTAAATCCAAATAAGTTATAATTTAACTAAGAAATGAATCATACAGCTGGGGTGCCATATTTCATTTTGTTTTAAAAACTCGATAGCATTGACGGATACGAAAAGGTACTCGGATTCGTATCCGGATTTGGCAAATTACCCCGACCCTATGCGCGGCTAAAAATGTGCACTAGGTAGAACACTACTTAAAGCATAGCAATGTCTTACTACTATTGTGGTAAAGGAGATATTTCTAAAGTATTGGGTTGTTGAATAAGTTTTGCGGTTTTGTTCAATTATTTATTATATAATCAAATTTTTAAATAAAAATTACAACATTTTAATCAATGATGAATTCTCCATTATTGTTCAGGACTTTCCCATTGTTCAATCAATTTGTCGATGCCTTTTCTATAAGAATCGGCTGGTCTGGTATCGAAATAGTTATTAAGATCATTTCTGAGCTCATCGTCATTGCTCAACGTAACGCCACGCATTTGATTGGAGAGCGACCGAAAATTGTGATAATCTGACGGAGCGACGTTGGGATGCAGGGTGAATGTGCCAGAATTTCCCAGTTGAGCTCCTGGATGACTATTTTGGAACCATCAGAACTGTGTTTAAAGGCGAAAAGAAGCATGTGTCGAAAATGGTCATTTTTCGCAACATGGTACTCCATTATGTAAGCCCAAAAATTAATAAAAACGGCGACACTGAGAGCAGATAAAATGCTACCGAAAGTAGCATTTCAAAAAAACCGCAAAAACTTATTAGACGACCCGTTAGATTGGCATTCATAATTGCAGTCATCTCAACGGTACTTTCATTTCATTACCGTTTTTCTGGATTATGTCGGTCGGCTTCGGGGACGAGAATTTTGAGTTATTATTCTATTACTAAAAATTATAAAATATATCTGAAAAATTTCACGGCGATGGTGTAAAATTGTAATATTACTAGACTATTATGAATAATGAGTTTTATAAAAACTTAGTATAGTTACTTAATATACTTTTTTCAAATAATTCAAGTTTTTAGCAATCTGGGCTTTTGCGTGTTGTATGTTATTACGTCATTACGTCCTATATTTTTCAACGCGCATAAAATATTTGCATTTTTTCCGCTTATTCGGATCGCTCCATTTCAAAAGTTTTATTAAAGCAAGTCATTCGGTACATTTGTTTTGTTGTACGGTAAAAATAATATATTTCCAAATTTGTTGTAAAAACACGCGCATATATTTACACCGTCGAGGAAAGTTTAATAAATTGGATTTGTGTAGAAATTATTAACATCGTAAAGTTTTCTGTTGTTCTCTTTGTTATTTATTCAATTGAATGGCAAACACATCACTGTACCTGTTGCGACGTGCGGCTCTGTGGAGAAATGCTTATTTATTCCCAATTAGTTTAGTTGGCGAGTTCTATATCTTGGCGAAGTCCACCTAACTAATGGAATAATGGAGTGGGGAATGCGAATAAATTCATGCCCCGGGGTTGTGCCAACCGGTTCTGGTCTCGACCCGAGTGTCCCGAGTGTCCCGAGTGTCCCGAGTGTCTCGCCGCGAGCGACTTCTTTCCGCGTTTTCCACAGTAGTGGGTGGAACATCATCGTTTTTCATATAATATTTATTTTCACATAATTATAAGTATTTAGTTTTTTATTTGTAAGATTGCTTCTCGCCTATTTACATACTATTTTTAATTACAAAAAACAACATTTTTAAGTAGAACAAAAATAAAACGCAATTTTCAGCACCTGCACATCAAACGAGTTAGTTACTTACTCCGCAATCCTTGTTTTAATGTTTCAATTGAGTCTCCTTTTAGAGAAAAATGTGGTTGATAATTACCCGTTTTCATTTTTACGAAATTAATAAAAAAATGCAGCGTAATAACTTATTATTGTCATTATAAGCGATGTATACATTCACAATTTTATTTATTTATACATGTAATTAACTCCCTATTTAACGTGACCTTTGATACCTATTTTGTATATACTTTAACATAATTAATTAGCCTATAATCTATGAATATCTATTGCAGCTTCTTGTTATCCATTGCACAAATGCAACAAAAAAAAAAATTAAAGCAGATTCTGATTTTTTTCTCGAATAATTTAACAAAAAAACACATTTTTATAAACTTAATCATCTTAATATGCAACATTATTTTCCAGTTGTATTTAATAAATAAACCTAATATAAATTCCCTTTCACGTATACTAATAAATAGTATAATAATAAGTAGTAAAAAAGTTAATACGTAGTAGTTTGGCGTATTATTCCTACAAAGTTTATTTTATTCAATAAATATTCAAAAGTCTGTTTTGTAATAGCGAGAACATGAGCTAGTTATTTGTTTGCTTAAACTATACCTATCATATACCTACACGGTATATAAATTATTTTATATTTATATACTTCGAGATCCACTGTTGAAGATACTTCATTTAACTACGATAACATGAAATGTAACCTTTGTAATCTTTTTTTTTTTTTACATGTTTTTGACGCTAAATGGTAAATAGATAAATAGTCGAATAAAGCATTAAAAAATAAAAAATCGGATAGGTGTATTTCAAATTATTGTAAAAGGTCATCCATCACATCACCATAACAGTGTACAAAATATATAAAAATATAAATTTCATGAATAATCACTGGCAACGGCAACCAAGCTATTTACGGTACGTTGCGGCATTGCGGTTTTCAATGGGTGATCCGATACTGCCTCTGTTTTTCCCAACCTTTATCGATTATCTTAATAAAAATCTCACGTTCACATTCATTCACGCTCTCACTACTGATAAATATCTCAGGATTCTTTCTCTTTTGTGTCTATTATGATTAAAATTTCATATTAGATAATACATTAGCAAGTCACACTTTATATTATATTAAATATATTACAACGTACTCCTCTCCCGTGCGCTTTGAAGGTTTTATTTTCGCGTCATAGAGATGGTGTTCAGTGACCATGGCCAACCACAATCCCCGTCACCACCCGTCCACCCACCCCCCGGTAGTTATTTATTATCGGCCTGCGGTAACCACTCTGCTGCATCTCGGCCATTTTGGGGGGTTAGGCGGTGGTGGTCTACTCCCGTGTCGGAGTCGTTCGGTTTGCGATCTATTGCATTCAAAACATCATCCATTATATACGTAATATAATATATTAGGTTGGTATATGAAAGGTAACGTTTTAAACTTGATAATTTAGCGAATTAATTAATTCGGAAATGTGAGAACTCATCAATTGTTTTTATAAGTTATCCGACGTTTCGATATGATTGTTGCTGACATTCGAAGCTATCTTCCCATTTGAAATTCGTCATGAATTCAATAACTAATCTTCTCAATATAATACAATTTACCGACAGCTTATATTGGTTCAAACAAATTGATACTCTACAAATTATCCCGTAATACATGTACCCAATGTTTTTTCTAAAAAAAAAAAACGTGCCGGAACTCAAACCACGAGAGCGCCAATTTCGAATCCATCCATGCTAAGAGGCTAAAAGACAAGAATTTATCTCAGAACTGTTCATATTATTTCAAATTGTTAAAAATTAACGTGTTTTTATATTTGACCTGAAGTGTCCTGTGCAATCTGCGTCCTGTGAAAGATTGAAAGGTCATTCCCCGGCAATCATAAGCTTATCCTATTTTATATTACTCATATTTTTACTTAGACCTGGTTTGAAAATAGTAAAATGTATTAAATTGTGATGTGATATTAATTTACTCCTTAAAAAAAACAATCGTGAAATCTGTAAAAGGTTAGTGGGTAAAAAGTAGTACATTAAACGAGTACATTTTACTCGTACCCTCCCAAGGGACATAAATAAATACTTGCTTGTAATAAAGCTGTAATAAATGAATAATAGATGATTAATTCCTGAATACTTGCGTCATGTTAAGCTCAAGAAGAAAGTGGTTTAATGAAACATATACACATCATAACTCCGATAAAAGTCGCGTTTTATTGTACCGTCATAAATAGTAATTTATACACGGGCTACATGCCATTCATATATCCCGCCGGACTGAGTATCTATGAAGATAGCAGCCCAGCTCGGCAGTTAGTCGATTCACAGTACCTACACCGAACGCAGCGTTGCCAGAACCACACTGGCCGCGTTGTGAAAAGAAACTTGCAAGTAAAATGAAAAACATTCGTAAAAAACTATTTTTGTGTTTACTAAATAATTATTATCATTTTATTCCCTGAGTTATTATTAGGTATCAAGTATTTTAGAATTTTACACTGTTTTTACATATTTCGAACTGGGTTGATTATAATAATATCGAGTGATATTTCCTATTCGATGTCGCTGTTATGAAATCATATATGTAGCGGATTTTTTCGAGATAAATATTACATGTTCCTTGTCGAGAAAAACATTACTTAACTCACATTAATATAACTTTTTATTAACAACAGATTTGTTCTGTTATTATTCTTTCACATCCGCATTCATTTATTAAAAAATATTATGACGTCCTTTTGTTAGAATATGTTGTAGTTACTACCTATAAATCAGGTGTTAAGACCGTTATCCAAGATGCTGACTGGATATTAGACCTTAGACCGCAACTTTGTGGCCTGGGGGTTCAGACCCGAAGCTCTATAAATTTGTCTCTGGACAGAGCTTGGATTAAATGGATGTCGTATTTTGAATATAACCCTTTGACGTGTTGTGATCAACAAACTGATGAAGTGCGAATTAGATTATCAGGCTTTAGCCGTTTATTTGAACCCGAGAATTTCTCAATATTCATTAAAATTTGTGCACATATATCGGATGCTTATGGGTCCAGCTGATTTTGACATGATTTGTTTGACATGACACGTGTTCTCTTAACTGACAAACTTTACACTGATTTGTGAAAGTCATTTTAATCTAATTTTGTTAACCAGTGTCCGGTGAATCGCGTAAGAGGCGGTTTGAATCTGACTGTCTCAGACGAGTTTATTTTTTGTCTCTGGGAGATTTCTTCCTAGCAACAAATCTTAATTATTTAATTATAATTCAATTTAATTAATTTACTGAACATAAATTCATTCAGTCAATCAATTTCAAAGTAAAAATTAATCCATATTAAAAAAAAAATTAAAAATGATGTCTTCTCAATAAGGATTTGTGATTTTTTTAAAGAGTGTGCTAACTTTACTCTGAATATTTCTGAAGCCTTCGCAAACAAGCTATTTTTACTAGTACTAGCATATTAAAAAAATGTATATACAAAAATAATTTTGAAACTAGAAGTCGACGAATGTTTTTATTTTCTTTATTTACTAATTAAATGTACATCTTCCATCAGTAATTCATTATATTGTTTTTTTTTGGTCGGTTTATGGTCGTTGGTAGCGGGCCTTTCCGCGAACGACGTCACAGGGAAGGTCAAATGTTTATTTACTTGTGGCCACCAATCTTATTACTAAAATCTTTTGTCAGTTTTATTTTTTTTTATTCATATGGAATTAATATTATGTATCTTGTATTCACTTGAAATTTATATATTGGAAAATATCAGATAAAAAAATGGTTGTCGTGAAATAAGAGATGCGTTATTAAATTTCCATATGGTTTTATTGCAATTTTCAATAGGCGCACACCTGAGTGGAGTTAACAAAATTGTCTTATAACTCGGCCTGTAGTGTTTAAGGTAGAAGGCACACACTCGGCCCATATCTTGTCGGGGCGCGGTACGATCGGAGTGAATGCACTCGGCGGTTCCCCCCGCGGCGCGCCCCTCCTACCCTTCCCGCCACGGCCGGAGATTCCCACGGCGGGATCGATATACACGAAACCCGACTGCGTATGACACAAGCTCGTTTCAGATATTCGGGTCTATTCTATGCATTTTTAATATAATGAAATTTATGCTATTGACTTTGTATTTAACCATTATTATTAAAGTCGTTTTCCATTTTCACAATTTTTTTGCAGTAAATATAAATATACTAATTATATGTATTAATAAGAAAGATATACATATAAAATAAATTATCGAAAAATTGTCGTCAAAAATAATTTCGTTGTAGCATAGTTGGATAATACACCTTCCCCTGTTTGGAAAGAGATCCAGGTTCGAATCCCGGTGGCGCAACAACAATATTTTTTGATAAAATTGATTTTATATGTATATCTTTCTAATTAATACATTTAATTAGTATTTAAAATATCACAGACCTATATTCTGAATAATTACAACTTCCCAATAAGTATGTGTTCTTCTAATAAAATATGTATATTTTTACTGTCACATTATATTATATTACGTATGCGGCGTTTGGACTGTTCACGTTAACGAATGCCTCGTTGGCATAATATTGCACGATTATGATGCACTAATATTTAATATATTTGTAATATTTAATATATTGCATTAATATTTACACTTCAACGTTCGCCTCATCCTGGCCGAGGATAGTCTTTGTGCTATTGGTTAATGCGGGTTTTGATTGGACGTGTTTGAAACGCGCACTCACGCGAAGGTTATAGTTTACCAGATATTTAATTCATGATCAATGACATTACAGATTTTTATACAATAATGATATAATTATATCTACACAAACACACGAAGCCTTTATAGGATGGTGTAAAACATAGCACGAGGTGCTTATTATTATTATTTTTTTTTTTTTAAATAGAGATGCGTACACGGAATACATGTCGCATCAATGTTCTTACTATTCTCAAATTGAGCGAAACGCTTGTACTATGAAAATAGGACTAACTTGCTGATGTCCTGGAACGAGGCGCGAACCCCCGACTAGACTATTAAAATCATGTATATATTTTTACATTTCAATTGCTTTAATAGTGAGAGCTAAATGTTTTCAGATCAATCTTTATTCAACATGCTTTTTAAAGAAGTTGTACTAGAAGAACTAAAAAAAAAACTTTTTATTGTATTGTATCATTATAATTATAACAAATTAATAAATAAAAATTAAAGAAAATAAATAATAAAAGTAGGTTTAGCAGCAACGTTGATCGATAGAGAGAGAGAGAGAGAGAGAGAGCGAG
Organism: Eubasilissa splendida; assembly: GCA_031772225.1. Lineage (NCBI taxonomy): Eukaryota > Metazoa > Arthropoda > Insecta > Trichoptera > Phryganeidae > Eubasilissa > Eubasilissa splendida. The sequence continues at coordinate 12,243,548 of CM062855.1, read as the reverse complement.
AGAGAGAGAGAGAGAGAGAGATATAGAGAGAACATATAAATATCTTTAAGTTATTTTTGAAAGTACATATATTTGATTTATTAAAGAGAATACTGTACTTAAAAGATAATACGTTTGATTTAAATAGTCGAGTCAGGACTCCCTCCCGACAACAAAGACGGGTTAGGTTAGGTTAGTATCTTACCAGCGGTTATTCGTGTAAGTGCTATAATATATAGTAGTGAAAATATGGTTGATAATTTTGTTTATATTCTATATTTGTTAACCGGTTGCCTGCCCAAGGACGTAAATATAGTTCATGTAAATAAGTCAAAATTAAATATGTTTCTTGAGCCCGATATATATGTATATATACAATGACCGTTAACCGGTTAAATTGAAAATCAAACGATTACAAAAATAATGATGTAGTGTAAGAACACTGTAGCATCATTACTATACTGGCAGAAAATCGGCAATAGCCGATTGCTTATTACTAGGCCATGCGGGCGGCTATTGTGACCGCTTCATGGACAATAGTGGCCGCTATGCGGCTAGGGTTTCCGTAGAACCTACATTTTAATGCAGAAATCCGTTATTATATTGCTTTAACAATGCACCATGTAGTGTAGGTACTTTAAAATGAAATAAAAAAACATAATATTAGTAAATGATACAGGCTATATTATACATACGTACACCTAGAGCTATCTTAAATTAATGTGAACTTAAAAGAAATGAAATAATATATGGACAGCTACAAAAAAAGTTAAAATCTCAAGTGAATACAATAATTTGTGTATAACCGTTTTGAACTGCAATACTAAAATTATCGAGAATCATATCCAAGAATAATATATGCACTGGTAAAAAAAATATCTTTAAATCTCAACTGGACACGATATTTTGTGTAAAACCGTTTTGAATTACAAATATTATACATCAGTGACGTCTATTGCATAATTCTGAAAGATTGTAAATGAATATTAATATTCATTATTATTTTTTGCTAATCTGTATTGCCATCCAGCGGATTTTTTTTTAAAGAAAAAGGACACTAACAAAGGATACAGCTTTTAATAAGTTAAAATAACAAATTTTAATTTTAAATACAAAGATTATGTAGGACTATAAACAGTTAATGTGTAAAGTGACCTTGAGATGAAATTTTTTACGATAATGACGCTATAAAAATTATCCAATATTATTATTATTAGATGCAATAGCGACCAAGCGCAATATATTGATGTGTGTAGGTTGTTTGGTGAAAATATATGTATATATATATATATATATATATTATCTCGTAGTATGAACTGCTATATCATACCTCTTTTAAGCTTCCTCGGTTTATACTAACTTAATACTTCTTCGGTTTATGGGATGGAGGACCTTTTTGATAAAAAAGCCTGTTCCCGTTAAATTTGTTTATTCATATTATTAGATATATATTAAAATATTTTTTATACTTTACATTATTTACTTTAGAGTTTTTTATTATGAAAACATGTTAGTTCGGTACAAGGCATTCTCGTATAGCGCATCCGACGACTTATTTAGTACATTTTTTCGAGCCGAAGCGACTTTCCATTCGCGATGAAGAATTTCATTAGTCACGTAGAAGTGGGGGAAGAATTTCATACAAGTTAGTCTTTATCAAGTTATTTACGAGCGGCGGCGATAAGAGGTGCCGCAGCCAACTCGACGCTTTTATAGTTTTTCTTTAAAGGGTTCTTGGAAATCTTGCTCGGGCAATATATAATACAAGGCATGACGAAAATATTAACGGGCGAAATTCGAGAAGACCGAACTTTCGCCGAGACTCAACAAACTTTAATTAACCTTTTAGCATTTAAAATTTTAATGATATTCTGTGCACTTTTGATGACTTTTTATAACCTATTACATTTTATCTTCCTTATTAAAAGTAATTATAACACAAAATGAAATTTTTGTCATGTGAACTGTACTATTTATGCGCCTAGCATTTATGTCATCCTATTGTACAAATATTGAATCAAATATTAAACAAATAATAAATCAAAATTAGCTGTTTCTGTTGTGGTAAATGTCATGATATAAATAAGTAACTAATTTAATGAATACTTTAGTTGTTTATTTATTTTGGCAAAAAAAATAATTACACGAAATTCAATCTGATTCAAAGTTATTTAATTAATTCACGACAAATATAATGGAACCATTCTTTTCAAACGTCTAGACGACTTTTAATGTCTGGCTCTGATGGAATCTTCCTTTTATTTTGTATTATACTTTATATATTTCTCAAGTATGTATTTACATTTATTTATTTATTATATTTTCATGCATTTTTTGTACTATTGTATTTCCAAATAATAAATTAATAAGTTATTAAATTATTATTATTACAATATTACTCTCGAATGCCATGGATATTGATAACTATCTAGAACCTCCTCTACGTTGTACTAAATAATTGACGCGTGCAACATTAAAGTAAACAAAATAAAGTCATAGAAAATGAGATATTTTGAAAATTATTTTCATTCGCATGTTATCCGACTTCACAAAACACACATTTTTTGAGTTCACACCGTCTAAGCGCGTGACGTCAGGGACCGACATTCCAATAATTCCGTGAGGGTTCGCCCTCCTCTGTGTTGGGGTCTGACAGGTTTTATATAATGTGCAAACAATGTTATGAACTTTGAGCCCCGGGCGCCTTGGCCAAGTCTAGCCGCCAGATATTTATGAAACATCCTGTGTTTATCCCCGCGGAGAACCGTATAATGTGTTGGAAAACCGATTTTATACAAAGCTCTGAGAAAACAGATTATAAGGGATGTTTATTTTGCAGAGAAAATTATTTTCTACCCGTGTTCATTTCTGATAAATACTTTCTTTATAAGGCAGGTTATTGAATCAAATTACTACCCATTTTACAAATCCCACCCTTTGTGCCTACCCTTAATTTAATAATCCCAGATATTTTTATTTTCACTTTTGAGAACTTTTAAATTAATAACAATAATAAATTCATGGTCTACTACTCAAATCGACCGTATTAATTTCCTTCATGTCCTATATTCATTTGTGTTTCTCTAACAACGCTCCAGTGATATTTTGTTTAATTTTTTTTGCAGGTAACATTTTTCGAATCTCTACTCGATCCTGTAAAGAAACCCCAACTCACTGTAAGTACTATTTTTATAAGACAAATAATACAGTGTTTAAGATTCACTTGGTTGTTTTCAAAGCTGAAATACCGGTGTCCTTTTTCCGACAGCTGTCAGAACTGGGTTACACAATGCTAATTTATACCAGCTGCTAATTATGTAGCCAAATACTCCTCGACGATATGTTGTTGATTCGAGGACATGCACGTATTACAATATAAATGCACAAAAATAATTATTTGTCATATATATATATATATTGACACTTGTATTGTTTATTTAGGTTAAGACGGTATTTTTCAGTAGTCCTATTGTGGGATGGCTACCATTGTTTTTCAACGCTAGAATTGTTTTTAATCTGAAATAGTCTGTCGGTATATTTAAATGTGTACTTTTAGCAATTCCAAAAAAGATTGCTACTCCTTAAATTTCTGTAGTATTTTCTTCCTGCATAAAGTCACGCTTTCGTTTCAGTCGCACCCATTCTCACCGTCCAGTTCGCACCTTGGGCCCAAATGGTTGAATGATAAAACAAGATTACAAGCGAAGCCTTTTTTATTTGTTATTTATTAATGGATTTGTTAAATGTTTCTTTGTTAATGTTATCTATTGCTATGATTGAATACTTTTTTCTGAATGCATATCAAATATTTTATATAAATTATAATCTTTAAAATCCAATAAATAGTTGATAAATATTGTTGTATTCATAATATAATCATGCTAGTAAAAATCGGATAAATAGTGTTGCTAGGTTATAATAAATAACAATAATAAGATGCCAATTAGGTCTTGCCTATTGTTTGTTGCTAGGCCCTGCGGGTGGCTACTACGATGGCCACTTCGCGGCCATTTTATTCACATACGTATTATTTATATTTTTACTGACCGAAGGTTCAGTCTGATATACATGTAATCTCAGTTAACATTGCTTTGCCATAATATCATATTATTTATAATGTCTACCGCGTAACCGAACCACCATTTACCAGCAAATGGTGGCGGTCGTAGCTTTAAACGGACCTGCTAAAATGATCGATATTTAATTCGATGTTTCTTTTCTTTCATGAATTTTATTTAAAGAGTGTCCCAATTATTGCAATAGTATGCACTGATGTATGTGTTCATCTCATCGCGGGCGAAATCATTGTTGACAAACATGGGAAAAGTGTAAAATATATTTAAAAAAAAAAAATCGCATCTCTATTTTATTGTAAATTGGCTCATGCCCCGCATGTGTAAACACATCTCTAACTTGCTATTGGTTGGTTGTGGTCGCACTACGCAAACAGCGCAAATATAAATCTTTCATAAGGGTAGAATATAATTGATCAAATACACCACGACTTTCTTATAAAAATAATAATATTCGTGCACGCCTTCATTTCATTTACATTTCACAAGTAATGAAATTGTAGATGGAGTGCACAAATACGCCTGAGGTGTCTACCACCGCAACTTCGCACTTATTCACTCATCAATAACAATTATGCGATTAATTAATAATTACTTATTCAATATTTTTTTAATTACTTTGTAGCAAAATATTACATAAATGTTTCAAGACCAATGGTCCCCTTTTCAGGATTCAATATATATTTGTCGTGTATAAAGTGGTTTTTTTTATTATTATTTATTTAATCAATGCATATTTACATAATTATATCACTGCTCCGTACCATCAATCTCCTGACCTGGCGGCGCCGACGGTGCGTCCGGGTCACTTTTAATTTATGGCATTTCCCACGCCCGGTGCGTTGTTGTTCAACCCCCCACCCCTCCCCCCCGTCAATCCCGCACCGCATGTGCAGCAGAGGTGAGGCGAGAGTGTGACCGAGTGTACCGCCAGAGTGCAGGCCACGTGTCACCGCCTATGTACGTGCGTGAAGTGCCAGCCGCTCCACGTTTTGATTGCAGCCGAAATAGCGGCGCTAATAACACGAGTGTCAGTTCATTGTGACATTACGTCACGAACGGCAATGCTGAACGTAAACACACACTGCCTGTCATATTATAATAATGGCTATTTCCGTTTTGCTAATATATTAGAACATGCATTGTTTTCACAATGAAATACAAGCGAAACAAAATTACGTGTTTTGGTTGTTTCCACGTTTTGCATTACTTTTTCATATAAAAATATTGCTTTTTAAATTTTGATTTGTTTTGACTGCAATGTTAACAAGTATATATTTTTTTATTTTGGAACCTGTAGAATTTGACTGCATACTGTATAAGTCCTAAAGAATATGTATAAATAACCTGTTTTTGCATAAGTCAGTTTTCTGGAACATTGATTTTGAATTTAATACATTTACTTTTATGTATCATATTATACAGTCTTTCTGCTTTGTTCAAATCCAAAATTGACTAAATCCATTTTTATCAATACACCACGGTCGTTATTACGATCAAATCTCTCGCACTGAATCATGTCATTTTATAATAAGTTTCTTACGACTTGTAGAAAATAGTCAATTGAAATATGTACGAGAAAGTTTTTAGATTATAGATCGCAAGAATATTTTGAGCGAGAAACGCTCAGCAGCTTTTCCGATCGCACATAATGTGGCAACATTTTATTTAACACAAAAATAACGCAACGCATGTCAAAGTTATAAGCATTTTTAAAAGTCGTTATGTCATTATTTCGATTAATTGAAATATTCTTCTGTTGATTCCAATTTACATATTGAATACAAAAAATAAAAAGTCGTCGTACTTTGAGTGGCTAGACTTAAGTTTGTCAGGGGCTTAAGCAAATATATAGAATAATCATAATGGGTCAATTTCGCAAATATTTATTTTGAAGTATGTAGGCTTAAAGCTTAACGTAATTTTGTAAAAATCTTATACAATTTTATTTTCCATAACACCTTAAAATTTGGAGACTCCTTGAACGTTTTCGACTCGTAATTTAGTCACTATCCTAAAATATTGTGGACCAGGTCTGTTACATCTGTATACTAACGTAAATCTCAATATTGTGAGAAGTTTTTTTGGTCCAATAAGGATAATTGTCGGCAATATATTATTAGAAACAAAATATAGAAACAAGCCGCATAACTGTATAAATGTTACGAACGTTTTTGGTGCGAACAAATTGCGATCTTGTCCATATGGCCGGTAGCGTATTGTGATTGCCAGTTGTCGTTCGGTAATATGATCGTGTAAACATTATGACATTTGTCACGGAGCGAAAGTGACATTAATGTATTATTCGATATGTTGATTGTATAGTATGCTGAGGTCGACATTCTTTTTCTCACGCTCGATGGCATGTCGCCAGAATTTTTACGCGATGTCGTGGTTCGTTGTGCCTATATATCTATTTCGAAATGTTTCGGATGTTTGTCGCTCAAAATATGTATTCATTTCATTCATTCATTCACTCATTCATTCATTCATTGGGCTTGAGATCATGAATGAGACCACACGTCGACGGTTTAATTTGTATCGTGAAATATTTTTAAGTAAGTGTAAACAATCCCGTTTGGCTATCATTTTCTTCGTGTATAAGAAAATATTTTATATATTTCGGCGGCAAAATGATCTGTCAGTTTGTTCAAAACATCATATTTAATTATGATTCATAAACATGGCAAAAGTGTACCCCGCCGCTGTAACGATACACCTGATCTTTATGCATATAAAAAATAAAAAGTAATAGTATGACAACAGGATCAACGAAAAGACACACATACACATATATATATATATATGTATACACACACACACATACGCGCCACATATGCCAATTCATATATACAGTGTCAAATATTTCTACAAACTACCGAATTGTTTACTTTTTATGACTGCGGCTTTCTACTAACTTGGCCGTCAAATGTCATTTCTTTTAACATGAAATTCGATTCCCATCTTATGTATATATGTATTTGATTTTTTTTATATGATTTTTGCTGCATAGGTGTCGTGCACAAGCAAATTACTATTAAGAACACTTTTTTTTGGTGTGAAGTTGCATTTTTAGAACATAATTCTGTGGTATTTTTAACACAAATTAAATGAATCAATTAGAAAAATATACATAAAAAATCTATCCATCGAAAAATATTTAAAAAGTGACAATACAATGATTTCCTTATTACATTTGTTGACTCATATTTCTTAACCTGTTGATAACGTTTTGAATAAATATTTTCGTTGACATTGAATTGAATTGTCTGTAAAACAAAAATCCGTTGAATATTTATCTGAATCATCTGAAATCTCGGTTTGTCTGCGTATCATAAAAAGAACACCAACAGCATAGGTTTTTAAAAATTATTTATTTAACTTAATATTTGGTTTTTTTGATTGATGAGTGAATATTATTTTCAAATGTCTCTTTGTCGGGTCTGTTTAGGACGTTTTTAACATCGCAAGATATTCACCCCTATCGAGTTTCCAAGTATCTCCATAGCTCGTCCCTTTCCATTCCCTTTATCTTTCCAATTCCGCTGCTCGTACACGTCGTGTTATTCCAATATCCGAAGTGATCCGAGTGCATGCGCCACCGCCAGACTACCAGACGAACCGTTTTATGAATGCACGTAGAAGAAGCCTTCACTACCCCGGCGCGGACGTACCGACGTACCGCAAACTCGGGTTTTGAAAATGTAAAAATATTCATACCCTGCCTCTTATTTTATCCGCCCCGTCCGCTCCGGTCGGTCCTACATATTGAAATGCCAGTTTGGACGTCTCTGGCCGAATCCTTTCCGTTTTGAACGTTTCCTTACGTTTGGGTGCTTATCTGTCGTACGGCCGCCACTCGGCACCTCATTTTATTTTTAGTATAGACAAATAAATAGAATAGTATGATAACCGCAGACTACCAACAATATGCGTTAGTTCATATTGCATATTCCTTTTTTATTTGTATTTATTCAGAACATAGCCAGGTGATGTTTTAAATATTAATTTAATGTATTAATTATAAATATATACATACAAAATCAATTTTGTCGAAAAATATTGTTTTTGCGCTACCGGAATTCGAACCTGGATCTCCATTTCCAATCCGGGGAAGTACACTACCAATTGTGTTATAGCGCTAGTATTTTAAATTTTCGAAACTATATGTTACACTTTTTCAAATTAATACATCTGTCGTTCCATTATTTGAAAGCCATCTACATTGTTTTTACGGAATCTCAAATACCTTTGAGTAAACCGACTGCAGACGCCAGAATTATCAAATCATTGGTAGTGTACTTCCCCGGATTGGAAATAGAGATCCAGGTAAGAATTTCGGTAGCGCAAAAACAATATTTTTCGATAAAATTGATTTTATATGTATATATTTATAAGTATTACATTAAATTAGTATTTAAAAATAAGAATAATTAGATTAGACTCCAACAAATTGAAATAGAAAATAATAAAATACGGTGTTACATATATTATGATAAACATGGATATGAAAAAGGTGTTCAATGGTTCAGCGGTAAGACATTCGCTTAATGACCAAATGATCGAGCCTTATTCCGGGAGACCACCAAGTTAGTTTTTATTTTTCATGTCACAAGCCTTTAGCTTATCTTGATAAAATAAACAAAAACAATATTCAGGTGACGTGAGCCCATCAATTCTTGTCTAAAATTTTAAAGTTTCATTCAATTCAGTTTAAAGATAATATTTTTCCTTTATCTATTTGTTTAAATGACGACCATTTTATTTTCATTGTAAATTCATACATGCTGTGGTATAACGGGGAATAGATGTAGAGTTTATTAATTTATATCTCAGCGGTCCGGATCACCGGCGGAACCTTCACCCGTGCGCCCCCGCTCCGCTTCTACTGAACGCTATTCAGTCACAACAGCTGGCTGTTTTGATTAGGGTTCACGCACCGTCGGGCCCACTTTATCTTATTACTGTACCCACCTCTGTGCATTCTGCACTGCGCATCCGTCTAAAGGTAGGTCAGACACTCGGTCTGCGCTATTACGACGAGAGCTTTCAGCATATTATTTTGCATTACCATTCAGGAGGCGAAACGATTTGAATGAGATAATTTATGTTTATTACAGTGTGACTGAGCGATCCAACAACAATTAATGTTATCCCAAATTATTTTCGTTAGATTTTCAGCTTATTGTGAAGCATTTAATATTTAGATCTAGATTTAACATCATGGAACAGACTACATATTCGAAAATATTTTTTTTGGAATAAATACAGTTGATTATTTAGGATAATTTAACTCAAAATAATAGATCATACACAAAAGGAGATACATTTATAAAATAATATTCTACCTATAAACACATCTTGCTCTCCCTTTACCGCAACAATAGTTGCAACCTCCCCCACCCTTTCTCCCCCTTGTTTTCTTTTTATTTATCTTCTGCACCTAAACATACTTATGTATCTAAACATTTCTGTGGATTTTCATAAATAGTATCACATGTTAAATATTTATTATGTTAGTTATAATAAGTTTACACTGTCGAAATCCCTCAATAAAATAAAAAATAAGAATCAATATTAAATATTTGTTGATGTTTGTAGCGTTAACTTTGTGGTTGGACATAATTATTAATTTTTATAAACTAATAAACTTTGTATAAGCCACATTGAGTAATTTAACGTCCACCGGTTTCAAAACCACTGTATCTTCATCAGGACAGGCATGTACTAACTAATTGATAAAATAAAATATGTAACGAAGCTAATTATCGGGCGGGGGTGTGGCTACAGTCATGGCTGGAGGAAGAGTGACAGGGCGACATTGAAATGGGGAATATATTAGCGTGAAATGGGGAATATATTAGGAATATAATAGCGTATTATTTCTTAAATTTAATTTGTTATTGATTTGATTTAGTGTTAGGGTATTTTTAAATTTCTAACATTTCTAAATTATCCGAAAGTTTGTTTATATATAATAGTCTACGCCATTGTTCATTATTATGTACAACACAACATTATTGACAAATAAATATAGAAATATTGCTTCCCCGATGTTCTAAAATATCATAATATTCGTATCTATTTAACAATGTTGCATCCGGCTATGCAGTCGGTATTTTACCCGGCGCCGTGCAGTTCTCCTACTGCGATGTGGAGAGCGGGGCGGGCCGGCACCCGGGGGCGCGGCTCTTTGTACAAATATTTATGGGCCACCCACTAGCCTAGCCGGGCTGGCTTCCCACGCGGTATGAGACCTGCCGTGTCCCCCTGTCCGTGGTATTAAATACCATTGGTGACATTGGCTTAATGATGCGATCATCTCAGGATATTGGGAACATTTCGTCACACTTTGTTTATGTTATTTGCTCTAATACTTATTGTGTGATCAAAGTTATTTAATTTGAGACCCCTCTTGTTAAACACGCAAGACAGATAATAGTTACATTTTTTTTTTTTTACCAAAGGTAAGATTTTCTTCTAATAAATAATTCAAAAATTCTCAAACTGGTTGTATAAGCTTTTCAAATGTCCTCTTGACTCATATTAAAATTACAATTGGTTTTTCCAATGTAAAACTCAGTACAATCTTGTTTTATCATGTACACCGTATTTTTTCTCTCTTTTGAATTGATAAGCAGTTACCCTGTATTATTAGGTGTGTGAAACGCAGCTTCGATAGATATTTAATTATATGACTCGAAGATTTGTTCATAAATATGTTCATATATATTTCTCATTATTAAGGAGAACACATTCTTATTGTGAAGTTGTAATTATTCAGAGCATTGGTCTGTGATATTTATTATACAAATTAAATGTATTAATTAGAAATATATACATATAAAATCAATTTTATCGAAAAATATTGTTGTTGCTACCGAGATTCGAAGCTGGATCTCTTCGTATCGGATTACTCAAAAGTATATGGGATTCCGTAAATAATGGAACGATAGATGTATTAATTTGAAAAGTGTAACTTATAGGTTCGAAAATTTGTCGTCAATGCACTGTCTTAATATAACATAATCGGTTAATGCACGTATATTTTTCCTTGATAGGATGATACGAAGTAAGAATGTTTATAGCTGATATTCTGAACCAGTCTAAATACATAAATTGTCTCTCACATAAGTTAAGGGGAGTTACAATTAAAAATGGTATCCTATACTATTGTAAAACAATTACCGCAGTTATTATAAATATATTGTGGAGTCTCCCACAGAAAGGCCCTCTATTGTACGTATATACAAATAACATTCTGTATCATTCGCTCATTTTACTTCTACCAAAACATTACTTGAGGTAATTTACGACATCGAAATGATTTACGTGTATGTTTTTTTTAATATTAAGTTATTTTAATAGAAATTTAATTTACGAAAAATACTTTGACAAAATGGTTGCTTTTAGTAATAGAGTACATATTTACAAGATTGCACAGTAGAGAAATAAAACTACACCCGGTTTTAATTTATTACTATTAGATAAAATACAAGGTGGGTCCAGTTAATAGGCATAATTTATTATATTTTTTTTAGTATTAAAACAGTGTTTAAAATTGTCTTCCAGAGTAATTTCCGCATTTAAATGGACTAGTTATGCATTCAGGATTAAAATTTCCGTCTCATCAGAATTTCTTGCAGTTTCCTGCAGGTGAACGCGGCTTCAGATCTCCGATCCGGTCGCGAGCACCCGTTGTTCGCTACCGTTTAATCTCGATCCCTGCTTTAAATGGGTCGTAAAATAATTCTGTCGGCGAAAACAATACCCGGCCGAGACTTTTAATGTAAGTGACTCGGAAGTTTGGTAATTGCCCTAATTTACCCCGAATTCCTCCGTCTGTCCCCCCTACCCCTCGCCCTTACCCTGCCGCGTGCCGCGCGCCGCTCGGTCGCCCCCGGGGAATACATCTTTAATCGGTTTCTTCAAATGAAAAGCTCTTAGCGAAACTTAATTCAGGGAGTGGACTCGATGCCGGGGATAAACATTTTCATGGTCATTTGGGAATTTTACTTTGAGTTAAGCCAATCTTTGACTGACTTTAAAATTGAAATCATTTAAATTAATGTTTTTTCTGGAATTTTTATTGTATTATTGTTTTATAAGGATACAATTTCTTTTCTTGTTTATTAAGTATGGGAACAAATTAAATGCAAGAAAATATCTGCTTATGTAAGATCAAAAACGGTTTAATGCTTTTATTTCATTGTTTTACGTTAAATTATAAATTAGTAAATCAATCTTCATGAAAGTAAAAAAAAACTGTTAACGATATTTATTGAGATTTTTATTAATCTTTGTTTACTGCCGATATACAATTATATATAAAAATTGAAAATATTTTTGACTGCGACGAACGTATGTTCTTGATTAATTTTGCTTTTTACTTTGCTCGAGCTTCAATAATACCAGAATTGAAGGAAGACTAGTTGCCAAGAAGGAAGTATGGTTCAGCTCGCTGCCGCTGCATCATCGATCCGCTCAATTTACGTGGCGTCCGACCGAGCGAACTCTAACGCGGACGCCTCGCCGACTCGAGACGTTCCAACGCGCCGCGCGACCGCTGATTTGTGGCGTTAATTAAACCCCTCTCGTTTGTATTAATCAGTGTGGATATAAATCTGAGGCACCGGCCTTCCAGTCTCCTAGCGCCTAGTGCCTAGCCCATTCCGCCAACGCGCCCCTTCTCGAGGCGACGGTTTGATAAATCAAATCTCTCACTTGTACACATATTGTAATGAGCCGGGTCCGAAAGTGTTGTTTTAACTCGTCCGGTGCTGTACGACGCTAAATGGGTGCTTATTATAAGTGTTTAAATATAGAGTTACAAGTGATGGCGTTGGAAGCTGCGCCAATAGCTACCCACGCGCCACCTTAGTGTTTTATTTCTCATTTGTTACCCGATGTCATCTCTGAGAGGAGGGCCGCGCGTTGCATATGTTTACAGTTAGTGAATCAGTTTAGAGGACCACTCGAGTGGGTGTGAGTAATTCTGTACTCATAGTAATATAGCAATACACAACAAATTACAACAGACCCAAGGTAAGGTGTAGTATTTCTCCCATGTATAATAAATTAAGATAAATAATAAATAAAAATCGTAAACAGCAGTAATATGTGGTCAAACTGGATATAGTTCATAGATTTAAATTGAATTCAACATCGCTGTCCCATGTATCGATGATAAAGTTTACAAATATTGGATTGCCACTTGTGGGCAAAGTGGGCATGTGATGCGGAAAGTATCGTAGAATCAATTTGGTTTGAGTACAAAAAATTTGGATATCTCCATAATAAATCATTTTATTACAGATTTTCATAGAAAAAATAACGCTCTTAGATGGAAAATTGTGGATCACCATTATAGCCCCGATCTACCATCATTTGATTATCGTTTGTTTAGATTTATATAGCATTATTTAGAAGGAAACAGATTTAATAATGTTAGTTTAGTAAAAATAGCCCTAACAGAGTATTTTGATCAAAGTCTACGAGCTTTTATAAACGAGGAATCGAAAATTTGCTTGAACGATAGAGGAAGGTCGCATATATCGACGAAGGAAATATTTTAGAATAATATTAAAATAAATTTTAAAATAAGTTTAAAAAAAATCTTGGGTACCCACCCCTAATACGAGTATATAGATACATATATCATATATATTTGTGAATTTATTCTTCTTTCATATTTAAGAACTACGTTCTTGTCGGTGAAGAGTCGCCTTGCCTGGACACCATTCAGTCTGTACGCGTCTACATTTGCCTTACTCATTATTTGGGAGATATATTTTTGTCTAGGTTTTCCTCTACATTTCTGTGTATGCGTTGTGTCTAAGAATGTGTCCTTTGCATTGGCCCCTTCGATTTTCGATGGTGTTTATTATGAACTCTTTTTTTGCACTCTCCTCCAATCATAATTTATTATCCCTTACAAAATAAGATACTTCCATAATTGAATTGTGAAGAACTTACCCGTTTAACTTGATTTATAAAGTATTGATCAATTTTTAGATAAGTTTGAATGAATTTTCAAGCAGATACGGTTTTTCATTTTACATGCTCATTATTCATTATACTTCACGTAGACCATTGGTAAAGTGTATTAGGTCATTCCCATTTTGATTCTTCCACAATGCATGTGGTTTTACAAACTTTGACGGAAGTTGTTGGTTTATTAAAAGTTTATGAAACTTTCAACGCAACAATCATTAGTTGATGTTTGCCCTAATTAATCTGAATGATGTTTACTTGTAATAACTAACTCTCCAACTTTTCACACTAAACATTAAAATAGTTAATATCACACAATTATACTTTTTATTTATGGTGGACAGCTGAAAAAATTATATTGCACGTACACCCGAAATTTTTATGGATCTTGTTGATTATCCGGTTTCATTTTCGGTCCAACCTGTGGTTTGAAATCGAGTGTATATTTTTTAATGCGTGCCTATGTATAAGCATTTCAGTCAGTAAATTTTTGCATTAAAACCGCGTAACTAAGTCTATCCAGGAATTATTGCAATTAGCATAATTCTTTGAATGTTGAGAATTATTTGTTTATCAAAAATTAGCTATAAAGTAACTAAATAATAAATGTTTTTAACAAATTTTTGTTATGAAGTTGCTGTTTTCTCAGAACTTAGCGTAAAAAGCGTGGAACTCTTTGCCCTCCGTCATAAGGACCAGTGCATCGGAGACTTTATTTAAGAAGAAACTAAAAACGCACCTTTTCAAAAAGTCATTTCCATAAGTGAAAATAACATTTTTTAATTTTAAAAACAAAGATAATTGTAGAACTATTAACAGTTTATGTGTAAAGCGCTCTTGAGGTGAAAGTTTTTACGAAAATGGCGCTATACAAATTATCCATTATTATTTATTATAGTTCTGTGCTATTTTTAATACAAATTAAATAAATCAACTATAAAGATATACAGTAAACATCTATTTATCGAAAATATATTTTTATAGATAGATTTTTTCTGTGTACCTTTCTTGCTGATTATATTTAATTTGTATTTTTAAATAAATTGATTACCTATTTTCCAAAAATAAAATTCTTTAATTTATGTACAGGTGAAGAACTATTTTCGATATTTGTTATCAGCATTTAATCCCACTAATTCGCGAGCCATCATTGCACTATTTCATAGATCAAACAGTTGATGCTTTTCACATTAAATTCCCGGTTAAACACTTGTCATGTGAAATGTACGGCTTCTGAATGCTCCGCGGCACTCGACTTGTTTAAATACTAAATTGTCAAATTAAACAACTGACAGACTCGGGCCTATTGTGTGAAACATTTACCTTATGTAAATATTGATAAACACAAATGCAACGGATACGGGAGTGTGTTCAAATCTGGTAGCTTTATTTACTTTGCTTTCCCCTCTCGAGATAAGCTTGGAAACCGCACCAATTCGGTTTCTTGGTGATAAGGTGTTAATAAATAAACTAATATCCTTATAAAACGTAATTTCAACAAATATTAAATATAATCGTGTTATTATTCTGTATTTCTTCAATAACTCGACGAATATTAAAGATAAAATATTTTTGAATTTATTCTATAATAAGTTTATTACAAGGGTACTGAGTACCTATTAAGGAATGTTATATCGTCACTTGACGCCCTTCCTCTTTAAACACCCCTTATAAATACAGATGAAAAGGGATCATTTCCTTTACACCGAAATGAAAACCATTTAAAATATCGTTTTTTATTGTCCAATCAGAGGTAAAATATTTTTACCGCACAGAGAATCTCTTTCAAAATCTTGTTGAAAGCGCGACGTTGGAGTATTCCCGGGAATTGGAATTATTGGTTTTTTGCTCACCCGGAAATGATGAACAGTTTTAAAATTCCTCTCTTATAAACTTGAGCTTTGCTTTTTATCGAGTGATTGAATTCTAATTTTATGAGACTGGCTGATTGACGATTTGTAACTTTATTTTAATGAATAATTAAAAGTGTTACTTTCTATATTTTTATCCAAATTACTGTTAATCTTTTTTATTTGCGGTCAATTACGGATATTTAAAACCCTCAACAAGTTTTTTAAAATCTAAAGATTAAGATTTTTCACTAAAGATAAATTGGGTTCGTGAACTAAGTGGTTTTGTGGGAAGTAATCTGTGTTAATTTTCTTTTACACATACGTTGGATTGAAATGCTATTTGTCTCATCTGTCAAGTTAGTCGAGTACCTTGAAATTATTTCCATTTAGCGATATTCAATCATTTTTATTCTGTGATTAGTGTTAAGGTAATGGAACAAATCAACGTAATATCATATGATGTGGTCGAAAATAGTGATTTCGTAATCAATCGAAAGAGCGAGACCGTCGTTTTTGAAATAAATATAAACTAAGATGTTACCAACTAAGCAACTTACCATAATGTTGTTTCTCCGCAGGGATAAAACGCCACACTCTTCTGTCCTGGCGTATCACTTTTGACTCCTTCACTTATTCCGAACGCCTTTACCATCCTTTCTTCACTTATTCGTGCCACCTGCCCAATGCCCAAACCATCTCAGCGACTCTATCTTAATTCCACTACAATGTTACTCATTCGATTATCTTTAATAATAATAAAACAAAATTGAATTAAACAATAACGGAAAAAATTAATAGTTTTAATAAAACATTATTATTTAGGTTTTCAGCACAGAATAAAAAAATCATATACCTAATTTTAATTACATTACATTACATCTTGTAATTTTAAGATTTTGTGCAATTGTGTCGAATGAAAATTATTTCTGCAACAAAATTGAAATAATATTATAGACAGCGTGTTATTAGTTTTTCTCTTAACCCCCTAGCGCGTGCAGAAAACAGTAACAATAATAATTCTCGCGGATAATCCATATAAACTGTGTACTAAAACGGTGTTATTTTGATGAAAGAAGTTTAGACATTACCCGAACGTACAATGGTCGGATTATTGGTTACACTTTGTCACCGCTCCACCGAAACTGGGGACCGGATAAAGTTTTTGTACAAATCCGCCCGCGCATTGTTCGTCAGGCTCTTTGTTCCGTTATGAATTCATTCATCGCGTCTACCTCTCGCGTCGCCTTGCCTCGCCCCGCCTCACCTAGCCTTGCCGTCGTTTATGATAGTGGAATAACTGGGGAAATTGTTTGTGGCTTCTTGTTTTGGCCGATGTCATTCACGTTCACTTCGAAACTGGGAGATGCTTTTATAACGGGTGCGTATCGGTTAGGCACACTTCACATCCTCGTGTCATTATAAAAAAACGACGCATTATGCAGGATGATTCACATATTTGATAAGAATAAAATGACTTAATATATCACATTAAACGTTTTCGCTAATTACATACAATAATTTCTTCTTCTTTCGTGTTAAAGAACTGCACAGTTGTCGATCCAATGCTCGCAACGCGTCTGTCTCGGTCCCCTATTCAGAACTTGTCTGTATGTGCTCACTTTAACCTTGCTCTACATTTACTTAATTAATAAATAAATCTTACTTAAGTTTAGAACTATTATATAACATCATACGTTTAGTCAAACTGAGATAAGTTGTTTTAATAGATTTTTCAGTTAAAAGCACTTAAAATAAATTTGAATAATGTTTATTTACTTACTAATTTATAATTCGTATAACATATTGCATTGTAGGGATTTGTAGTGGTTAATTTACGTGAATATACAATAACTCACATACTGACAGATATTTAAATCGTATTTTGTGATTGCCTTCACACCATTCACACTCGCCTTATATTTCTTCTTGCTTATTATCTTTGGACACATTTTTCTCAACGTTCAACACACATTTAATTTGTTTACATCCTTGCACTACCGTATTCTAGTTTCGCTGGCATAACATCATCGATAATAAGACCTTATGAAGGATCGTTACCGTTACATTAATTTGTTATAGCATATAACATAATATTTACATCACACGATGCGCTGAAACTGAACTCAGAAGCTCCTTTCACAGGAACAGCTACGTTGTGATCTGTCCGTATAAACGGAGAGTATCGCTTTTAACCATCTAGCTTCCCAGCTTCCTGTTCTCCCCGTCCGAGAAGTTCTTCAAATTTACTTCGCCTGTAACTTATTTCGATATCAAAGCTTGAACTGATTTTCTCGAATAAGTTTCACCGTAAGTTATGTGCTGAACGAAATGGCTAAGTTTATTCAATTTGATGCTACCAAACGTTACCCATAAACACATTCATTTTGTGCTACACTATTTTTATAGGAATAAATAAAAAAATGATCCACCTGTTTTATTCATCATTCACTTCTTTCGTATATATTCCATATCACTTCTGATTATTAAAATGCATATTTTATTTTCATTTAACTAAGTAGATGCGACACGCAATGCTTTGGCTTAGTGCGAATATTTAAAAAAAGCCGTACTTGTCGAGAATTTATACTAAATGAATCGAAATTAAAGGTTTATCTCTGAATATATACATAAAAATAATTCTTCTTTATATCATGATATATAGTGGCCTCAATCAGATGAGACTTGGCTCGTAATGAATTTCCATAAATTCCGGTCCTGTGTCGCCCTCACAGCTGACTCGAGGGCCTCTCCAGTTAGATGCAACGCATTTATCCACCGCTGCGGCACTCTTCCAGGGCTTCTGCGGACCATAGTTGTACCGAGATAACATCCTTTTGTAGGCTGTCACTTTGACACATAAT
This sequence comes from Eubasilissa splendida, assembly GCA_031772225.1. NCBI lineage: Eukaryota > Metazoa > Arthropoda > Insecta > Trichoptera > Phryganeidae > Eubasilissa > Eubasilissa splendida. The sequence goes on along the minus strand of CM062855.1, from coordinate 12,224,789 downwards.
CCGGCGGCAGAATTGGAAGAATTTTTCGTTAATTGCTGTAGATAGATATAGTTTGCTGTGGTTGGATTTGTTGCAGGATTGAGCCTTTCGTGCGTCGTGCTGTTCATGGTAACCCGTAACCCTTTTGCAGCAATACGAATCGAAGGGGGTCTATTTTACGCTTATCGCTATTGCGGACTGTCCAAGTCTTATTATCTTTTAATTTATCGTAATTTTCTACAGAAACTTTTTAATTTATCGTAATATTCCATAGAAATGAAATTATATCTAATTTCGATATATTTCTCAATAAATACAGTTATACGAGTATAGGAAAGTCATTAAAAATGCATTGACAAATGAACATTGAAGAAAGTGTAATGGTATATACAATTCATGTCTATTATTGAAAAACTTATCCATTGTTGTTGATACTTATCCAATGCTAATTATTATAAATCAATTGGTACATATTTGTGCGTGGTAGGTACGCCTCGTTGTCTACACGTATTTAATGATCACGTTCAATAATAATAAGAATTCTTTTTAATCTTTCGGTTGTTGTTCGTTTAACCTGATTGTCTTTCATTTACTGGCGATTTTATCTCTACAATAGTTATCTAGTCACGTTTCATTATTTGTAAAGTTCTTTTTGTTTCTGCTGGTATGCCTAGCAATGTTTTATTTTTGTTCTCTTTTTATAACTATTTGACCTTTATAAATTTTCTTTTTCTGACTATTTGACCTGAATAAAAGCCTCCCAGTCCAAAAATCCAGGCTGTGGACAATGCAGCATTCTGAATATTCAAGATTTTTCTTTATTAAAAAAAAATCTTTTTTTTTGTAATCATGTATGTATAAAAAATTCATGGTTTCATACGAAGTGATTGTATTTTATTTTATTTAATATGTCAAATCACTAAGTAATTGCTTTCTACGAAAATATATATAAAAAAACTACCTCTCGTTTAGCTTTTTTATAAGTGGATAAGTTTTCATTAACATCAGACCCGAATATTTCGTCAACAATTATTTTCACTACCCTATTCGCTACGCTAGCATTTAATAAAGCATTTCTCGGTATTTAAACTACCTCATATCGCACAGAAAGATATACAAAGGTAGCAAATTTCTGCCTTGCATTTCGTGAAATTCAATAATTGATATGCCATAACCTTGGACTAATATATCAGTCAGGACAACTTAGAATGAGATATAAATAATAACGTTATTAGAGTGAAACGTATTTATATGTTACAATATATATACAGTCCATATATTAGAGTTGGAGATCACTCTTCCTTTCTGACCTTCACCTTTTTAGTCATCACCGGCTTCTCCAGGGTATCATCCTATCTGCGGGCGATATGTCCAATAAAATTGGAGGATGCGTCTCAGCAAATCGTGGACAATCTGGAATCGTTCATTGTTCCAAAATTGAAGGTCTAGTGCATATTTTTTCACTCCGGCACCACTTTACAAAGGGGTCAAATTTATTATTCACTTGCTCTCAATGTCACGTTTCCACTTCGTAGAGGCACTTGGAAAAAACAAGATATAACTCTCTGTGTGGTTATGGATCTATTTTTTCCAAATTGTATTTGTTTTTATCATTCTAATTTTGACATCACAATTTTTGCCATTTAGCTTCACAGCCACATTAACAGTTATTCAGGATCCGAGATAAATAAAGTGATTTACAATCTTCAAACCACGCTGCGTATTGTTTGTAGATGGTACTCCAGCTCAGTTGTATTGATCTCAAGCCTCAAGATTGATGGCAGCTGCCTGCACTCTTCTACCTGCATTATATTATTTATATATTTTCAAGATTTATAATTGAATGGTTATTATAATTGATTAAAATGTACAGTTTTCACGTTCGGTAAAAATTTCCTCGACCGAATCCACCATTATGACGACAATGTACAGCAAGCCGACACCGTTTTACTCAATTTCCCACAAAACAGCTGCGACCCGTTCCAGGCAAGAAGTTTCCAAACTTTTCCGCCCGTCTGGTTGGCACAACTTGTATTTTTACCGCCAGAATTCATTCACAAGAACTAACTTTGCCGTGGTGTATTAACAAACGTGACGTGATTAAATTTTTAATTGATCCATTTGTAGAGTACTTTTTCTATATTGCGTTCAGAAGTGATGGTTTGAATTTGGAGTTTTGTTCGTCTTTTCAAGATTTTATTTTATTTGGAAAACAAACAGGTAATCGATATAAACAAAAATTAAAATAAAAGTGTAACAAAAATTTTAACAATTACATGTTTTCTCAGAAATAACAATATATTTGATACAGTAAAGACAATTATTTGAAAATGACTTATTAAATAGATAAATAGGTTATTAAGACTTCATAAGGTAACGAATTTTACGCTGAAAAAAAATTTATAAAGAAATGAGAACGTTCTCCTCTATTGCAGAAATACAAAAAATAATAGTAAAATTATGAGAAGTGAGAGAAAAAGATCATATCATTCAGTCACTATAGAATTACTTAGTTATTATCAACAGAACTCATTTTTTACACAGCTATAAATACCCCTTCCCTCCAAAAGTACCTATTATAATTAAACAATTTTCGAATAGTTAATCATATTTTACCTTTTAACGACATTACAATTCGAGTACTTCCATTTTTATTTCAGGTAGTAGGTATACAACTCTCCTGTTTTTAATACGGATAAGTTGGGAATTATCATTTTTGTTCGGGAACTTAATACATATACGTAAACACTCCTTAGATCCTAAACAGTAGGATGACCTAAATTACCCCCGGAATATTTTCGTTATTCATAAAGTTAGTTTGAAAGTAAAGCGTTATCCGAGAGTATGACGGCAAGAGTGGGCAAAGGCAATATTGTGTTCTGTATAATGTAAATGAGCGTGTATGAATAGAAATGAAAATCATAAGCAAGTCACCACCCCGCGGGGGTTACAAGTCGTGACTACAAGTTATTAAGCTGCTTAAAAAGGTCATAATAATCCGAAGCACACTTAATATATTCCAAGTATATTGCGTGCGTTATTGTTTATTTGGCTTTCTGGTTCTCGTATGTTTCGGTATAATTGTACTTTCCCCGGGCCATTAGTCTCCGAGCACTGTCTTTTAGCTCCTCCGTACTCCTGCTCACTTCCTTTATTTTCCCATTTCCGCCCGTCTTCTGCGTCTGAACTACTACATTGTTCTGCCGCTTCTACTTTGGGGGACTTCCACACAATGCGCCGCGCGCCGTCTGCCTCCGGCCACTGATGTGTACTTCACTTCTTCTCATAATAAAACAATACGACTATTGCGGAGTGCGGTCCTCGCGGAAACTTGACCGAGTACATCCTCCGCGTGTTTGGCGATAAAAGTCCTCCTGATAATGTGCAAAACTGCTATTCGGCACCGATAAACGTTTATTTTTACCTCATATCAATTTACTTGATATTGATAAAATTTTATTACACGATAAATATTTAAATAAAAAATAAAAATATCTACTTGATTTTTCGATTTTTAAATGTTTTAACTATTGTTAAATAATTAGTAATTTCTTATAATCGCCTATACCATACATTATGTTAACATATTCCTTTATATTAATTATTTATTAAATTATGTATTGATTGTTTTATTTAGCCATGTTATTGTAGCTGACAATTCATATCATAATCATGACCACCTGATACCACTGTCACTGAAATGTAACCAGAAACGTCGGTATGAAAACCGGCCCTCTGTCAGAATAAATTTTATCAGATAGATATTATAAATATACATTATTACTATTTTTAACAAAATGATTAAAATATCATATTATATTCGTATATTATTTTCCCACAACAATTATTTCAGAAATTCATATATATTAATTTATTACTTTTATTTTACGGGTACAAGAATAATATTTCATATTATTTTCCCAATTTTCCTTCGTGCGTCATAACCACCCAATGTTTTCGTTTCATTTTAAAGTACGAAGATACTCGAGTAACATTTGTTTTACTCGAAAGTAAGCAGTACTAGAAATCTCCGAGCGAGATTCTGTGCACAAACTATCCTTGGCGGGAGATCGTTATTTATATTTATGTGTTCAGAATTTTCCAGCTTTGAACATCTGTGTTTTTTTAAAAATGAAGTGAACAAACCAGTAGCTAGCTATTATTTCTTTTTTCATAGTTATCCGTCAACTGTCTTTTACTTTTTACAGATGTATAGTTTTCAGTTTATTGTTTGTTTAAAAATATGCTTACAAATAACGTAAAATCGAGGAAAAAATAATCTGGCGTGCGTACGTATGAAATTTATAGTAACTAATAGAAATAAATTTAGCAAGCGTTACCTAGTAATTCACTGCGTCCAGGATATGATGACTTTAGAGTGTTCAGTGTCTAGATTCCGGTCCTGAATGGGACTTTCCCTCCGATATTTGCCACAATACCTTCATACTTTATCGCTTTTTGCGATTCTCATCCGTCGTGTCTTTTGTATGAACTCTCGTAAAACGTAAAATTAAATAACTTTATGCCTATACCGCTGTATCGATGCACGATCCGAAGCGACCATTAAATGGGCTGACAAATTTTGTCAGCGCGACGAAGAATGCAAGTCAATTTCCCGCTCCGTCAGGCCTGTCAAACAATCTCGTAAGCCGCGCAGGACAACCGGATGATAACAATTCGGCTACCAAAATACACGTCGGCGCATCTTCATTATATATATTTCTGATTTATGTGTTTGTTCGTATGTACGCGTTCGTACGTAACTAAATTCCCTAAGCGATTATTTGTGAAATTGTTACATAAGTCAATAAGATATATTATGCTTGCTTGTTCGTTATTATTATCGTAATCGATATAGATTTTACGATTAAACAATATTTTACCGGGTAATTTATTTTATAAAAGGTCTTCAAGCGAAATAAGTGAAGCTTTCCTTGAGCGTAAACATTATTATTTTCATCTCAAATATCAAAGGATTACCCGAACGCTTGTGAAATCTGTATGGGTATTAATCTAATTGTTACTCGCGTTAAATCATTAGTGGTGGGTATTTGTTAATTATACGCGGGTACGGAAACATATATTTTTTATACATTAAAATAGTATTATTATTATTAAGGAGAATACATTCTTATTGTGAAGTTGTAATTATTCAGAACAGACGGTCTATGATATTTTAAATACAATTTAAATGTATTAATTAGAAAGATATACATATAAAATCAATTTTATCGAAAAATATTGTTGCTGCCGGGATTCGAACCTGGATCTCTTCAAATCCGGAAAACGTGCATTATCTTATGCTATACCAACACAGTGGATTGATGACAAATTTTCGAACCTATATTATTTATATTTTATAACTAACTATATTTTTATTAAATTTTGGACGCATTGATACAACTTATATATTATTGTTAATTCTGGCATCTGCTATCGGTTTACTCAAAGGTATTTGAGATTACGTAAAAAAAAGTAGATGGCTTTCAAATAATGGAACGATAGATATATTAATTTGAAAAGTGTAACATATAGGTTCGAGAATTTGTCGTCAATCCACTGTGTTGGTATAGCATTATCCGATAATGCACGTTTCCCGGATTGGAAGAGATCCAGGTTCGAATCCCGGTAGCAACAGAAATTGATTTTATATGTATATCTTTCTAATTAATACATTTAACTTGTATTTAGTATTATTATTTATATTAACGATGACTTAGCATCGATTGATATCATTATTGTAAAAGTTTAAAGATTTTTATAGTCTTTATAATTTAATAATAAGTGTGCTTAACTGATGGCCTACGGTCTACATTTTATGAATGTACAAGATTACGTATAATTTTATAGTGGTGTTTCTAAGTATTACTTATTTCTATAATTAGATATTATAACGTATTATATTTAACAGGAGCGTAACCGGGTGAAAAGATTTCGCTGTAAGTAATCAAGCGGTTGATTGCCCTAATGTTTGTTTCTGGATTTATTTGAAGAAAAAAATTTGACGGAATTTTTTTTGTAATAAATTTTTGTTTTCGAAAGGTTTTAGCCATACGGCGATTTGGCAAGCAACTGGACAAACCTTTTGACATACAATGTATAATGACATGTGTGAAAAATCTTTATATTATTAAACTTCATATGTATATACAGATTGCACATTACGTCATTACCCAACCATTTAAAAAAATTATACCCACTTTGCCAGGTATCATCTGGACATGATTTTCAACTATTCAAGGTGATTTACATGGAAAATTGTGGTTTAAAACCTCTATATTAATTGAATAAATAAATGAAAACAGAAAAAGCAAAAAATGTATCGCACGCTCCAGCAATTACTGAAATAATCGCACCCGCTCCGGCTCCGTCGCTCCGTGAATATTGGGTCGATTAAACTATGTTATTCTGAAAAATGAGAGCGGTAATTTAATTCCTTTTCAACTAAAAGTAATTGAATTAAACGAGATAATTTAAATTGACGAAAGTTTTCGGAATTTCACAAAGGCTCTTTTTTCGGAAGTTTATTGTTTCTGAAATTTTGTTTAGATTTACATTGCTTTTACTTGTTAAAGTTGAAAAACATTGATTATTTTACGTAATCATTTTACCAAACGCCATTTGTACCTACATTACATTTGATTTTAATATCATCTAGTGCCATAAAAGTATATTCCAACATCCCTCGTAGAAAATGTTATAAAATCTCTCAGCAGTAATACAAATAAATTTTCCGTCAAATGATTGCATATATTAATTACACGACATAATATCATAATATTCACTTTAGTAATAAGTCAGTATCCAGTCACTAAATGTGTTGTAACTTGTAACATTTAATGAAATAAATACATTTTATGTTTTGGTCATTATTGAATACGTTAGTAGTTAACCTTCGTTTTGTTATATTTATTACAATTTTCAAATTTGTATCTCGCCGTTTCTCTTACATAATCTTCATGTCCAATAAACCCACGTGTAAAAAGTGTTGCGTTAAAGATTGTTGTGGAAGGGATTATCAGCAATTAATGAATAATCTGTTTCCAAAAGATTAAAATAAGGTATAAATATAAAAGTCGGCGAATTGTTCCACTTCCGAGCAATTTGTACATATAAATGATTCGAATAACAAATTTGTTCACATGCGACTGATGTCCCGTGAACGTGTTCGTAGTATACAATATATTTACCCGCCGTGAAACGAACGAGTAACACAGGTTTTATTGAAATACCAATAAAAAGCAATACCTACAATTTATCGGCCATCCCGAATTGTTCGTCTGAAAAAATGGTAACTAATTAAACGATCACTTTTCTTAGTGCAGATTTCAGTAGAATCTTAATCAGACACCCGTATCATTTTTATTTTATTTTATCACTTTGAATACTATAAGATATACTATATATATTTACATCGAGATTTTATTAACGTGTGGTTTGTTTTGGGAAAAGCTTTAACATTAAAATATAGATTCTATTCAGACCCTGATCGCCCAGCGGACATCAATGTAGTAGTAACTAGCAGTTTTATTATATTTTATCATTCGTGGTCCACTTGAGATTCGTACAAATCTTCTTATTCGTTTCACGAAACTTTTCGTGAGTGTCTTTATTCTTCCACGGCGATAAAACTGTCACATACCTGAACGTAGTATAGATCCTGGCCAATATCGGAGAACAAATATGTGTATTTTCATGAAAACACATTTTCCATTTCGTTTGAATTCGGGCAGGTCGGGAGAGTCCGCCGTCACTCGGTGTCGCGTGACATCACCACGGCGGCGTTACCACTTGTTTTGGCGGCGATTATAGACAAACAGATCCGATTAGAGATAGTTACCCACATGTCACGGCGGCGACTATTGAAAAACATATCCGAAACATAGCTACACAAATTTAAAAATTCTATCGCGAAAAATATTTTAGTATCTAGATGACAAATCAATGTGGTTATCAAATCTTGGTCAGGTTTTATTCTGAAGCAACGTGTAGCTTACTAAATGCAACCAGAGCAATCTTAATCTCGCACAGATATACATTTCCCAAAATTGAGACAGGCGAAAAATTATTGTGGCATCGATTTTAGTTTCTTTTTTAATTTACTATTTTTTTCCAGTAATCCACAAATTTCCTGTTTTGAATAATATTTTCTTTTATAATCGTAAATAATAATTGTCATTTTTGACAACCGGAAAAATTAACACGGGAACAATAGTTGACTAACAAGCAATAAATATTGCAACGTTGCAAATAATTGATATTGTTTCTAGTTTAATTTATTTTAATTTTTTAATTTGTTTCTTACATTCTTACATATTATACATTATAAACAATTCTTAAAGTATATAAAAAAGGTGAACAATCTTCATAATGTAAGTTATGTTCACTGTCTCTTTAACTAGACCGAAATCTGTACTAAAGGAGACAGGTTCATCCGTTGTCTGTCATACAAATATGAAATTATTTTTTATTTTATTTTTACCTAAATCAAAAATACCCACGATTGAAGCACTATGCAAACGGAAAAATGAATATAAAGAAATGACGTTCTGTTCATGTGATCATTTCCATGAATCTTTGCTTAGTTTCCTTTCTGCCAACACCCAATAACCAGCTCCTGAGATGGTGTTTGAGATTGTCCATCGAGAATTGTATCATACTGCTCGGCAAAATGTTATAGGCTTTGGGGGCCACAAACATATGGAAGGATTGACTAAAGTTTGTTTTCATTTTAGGCTTCACGGTGATCCTATTCTTTTTTGCTCTCGTAACATAACTATGAGATGGATATTGATGAAGTTTTTTGATGGAATGAAAATAAAGTATCAGCCTTTTTACATAGAGTTGTCGAATATCAAGAAGCTGACATTCCTCAAACAGTGAGTCAGAGGGAAACCTATATGGTTTTTTGTAGATGATTCTGAGAATGGATTTTTGTGTGATTACTAATTGGATAAGTGCAGTTTTCCCAACTCCACCCCAACCTAAGATCGCGTAGCTAAGAAGGGATTGGCAGAGAACAATGTGTATTGTTCTCAACGTACGTTTCTCTAGAACATTCCTAAGACATCTGAAGAAAAATGTCAGCTTTCTGAATATAGCGAAAAGTTTATTGATATGCTCAGACCAGTTTAAGAGTTGGTCAATCCAAATGCCAAGGTATTTAATACTTTTTACTCTCTCTAGCTCCTTACATTTGCATGCTGCGTATGATGAGTATGATAAAGGTAGAGTAGTGTTAGTGTTACAATGATGAAGTTTTAACAAATTATTCATTTCATTCGAGAAGATTCATTTCAAGCCACGATTTGACCTTTTGTAATCCAATACCAGCATATCCGTAAACTTCATCCCATGTTTTTCCACGAAACAATAAAGCAGTATCATCAGCAAATGTAACAATTTTCTCATTGGTGAGACTCAATTCACACAAATCATTTATGTATAACAGAAAAAGGGTGGGCCCTAGAATACTCCCTTGCGGGACTCCAAAAGTGATTTTAGAATACTGACTCGTTTCATTATCAATTGTAACTGCTTGTTATCTTCCCGTTAAATATCTTTTAAACCAATCTAGAGCTACTCCTCTAATACCCAAAGCTTCTAGTTTTCGCAGAAGAATAGGGAAAGAAACAGTATCGAATGCTTTGGCTAAATCCAGGAAGACACTAATACAATGTTCGCCTTGATCAAGACTGTATGTAACATATTCAGTGAGTGCAATGACGGCATCTTCTGTGGATTTTTTTTTTCTAAAACCATACTGGTTATTACTTAACAGTTTATGTTTGTCTATAAAATTGTATTTTTTTTATTAACGACTTTTTCAACAATTTTTGAAATAACACTGAGTAATGAGATCGGTTTATAGTTTGATACGTCACCAGGATCTCCATTTTTGAAGAGAGAACAGACAATAGAATAATTGAGGGCGGCCGGGAAACAGTCCGTGGACATACTGAGATTACAAATATAGGCTAATGCTTTGATTATGTGATCCTTTGTGTTCTTTAAAAAGTCGCTCGTAATCGAGTCAATTCCTGGGGCGCTATTGCTTTTTAGATCACTAATTATTGTTAATATTTCTTCGATAGCATATGAATAAGCAATATCGTACTATATGCATGTGTGAGCGCGCATATTGAGTATTGCTTATTACTTGATTTTTTTATTGTTTATGTACGAACAATTTCCTTTCTTGATGACTGCTGCCGATGTATATTCATTCTTGATCAAGTTTTATTAGCCACTAGACACGCGTAGGTCGGTCACGTAAGTTACACATTTTTCGTAAATCTCCAGGTGCTTGTTCACTTACCGTTATGGTGTATGTCCGCGGATGAGAATTTGGTCTTTCATCTCAGAGATTTGTCGGCAAAGGTCTGTATGTACCGATTGCGTCGTTCTACTCTGCGCAAAAAATATACGCGACATTGAATCATTGATCGCTCAACTCTACTGTCCTATACATACTTTCGAAACGAATCTCCGAGAAAAATTTCATTCGTGTACACGCGTCATAAAAATAATTCCACGAGATGATTGGGCCTACTACAACAAATCTACGTACTGTACCCCAATATAATACTATAACAATAAATTAAAATTCTTGGCTTCAATATTGAATGTCTGTTTAATCAGCTGGTGGATAAGCGTTGACTCGGGAATTAAGCTCTGTGTGACTATTAATAATTATCCAATTAGTATGTCATCTCACTTGTTGCGTATCAAGAAGAGATTCATTCAAGAGCAGAACATGCCTGCCAATAATGTTCTGGCAGCCGGCCAACTTACATACCATTGATCTAGTCGGAAAATAGGAAGGTAACAAAAATAAATTACCTTTTTTTTCGAATATAACTTCGCTATCGAAAATAAAGAAACGATGTAGAGGCAATTGAAAACAGATAATAGAATCATTTAAAAAATATGTAAAGATGTCAGGATAATATATATTTCAGGAAAATCATATGACAATATTTTGTTGGTAGGTTCTTTATAAAATATCAGTATAACAACTCTTCGAATGGAACTACAGGTGGCTGCATTTTAAATGGGCAATCTGACAGAAATCTGTATTAATTTGTTATTAACTGTATTAATGTAAAAACATATCCATTTAATTGTTTAATACTATTTTCTAAGTGACCCAAAGAGTCTGTGCTGTGGTGATCGACTACTGAGTAGGAAGTAGTATGTAAGTAAAATCATTGTTATTCATTTTATTCACACTATCATACTCTTCCTATTTAATTCAGTATTTAGGGTGTGTGTACATGGATGCTCAAACTCGCGTAAAGGACAGCCGTTCCTTGTCTATTGCACTTTGTACGTAGATCATAGTGATCAGCTGATGCACATCAACCTTTACCGCCACACCTTCGAGAGTAATGATACAATTATTCTCTTACCATATAAGTTATTTACTCGTTTAATACAATATTCCTGCATTTTTAATATTTGTTGCAAATTTTACATTGTGGTTTTTAAAAAAAAAAAAATTGTTTTATTGTTCTGTAGATAACATTTTCACAACAGTACTAAATGTTGATGTTTTTGATTATTCTATTCCGATCACTTTTGTACTAGACTTATCGATGATTGAATATGATTTAACTTGTCTTTTAATATTTTTCCCGAAGCACACGCAAACTTGACGTTCTTACAACATTGATCGCAGCGAAACAACACTTCGGCATTCTCTTGACTTGTTGATTGACGTGCGCCAGCGGCGAATGCGCGACGCGCGCCAGGTGTGAACAACACATCCAAGTTGCGTGACACCACGCTACACGACAATAACCCTTCTGTTACAAAATATCCCGTTTTCGTGCTGCAGAGGGCCGAATTCTTACGTGTTGATTCTTAACTTTGGTGTACATATGTGGACAAGTAATTAAAAGAGTCGACGCTGCATATTAATAGCCCTAGTCCACCGTGTTGTATTTATTAAATCAAAATAATGAAAACTGCCGGACTTAGCCGAAAATAAAATCACATTAAGATTATTAGATAGATACGTGCGTGTCGTTTCTAGTGGAGAAACTTCTGATGTTCTCCTCTGCTCATTTTAAACGCTAACGTGAAATGTACGAATCGAAGTAATATAATTCGATTCTTCGAGATGAAAACTTGGATTCTTAACTCTTCAACTGTAATTCATTGTACATCCTTGGCGTAATGTTTGAAAAATGCAATATTTTTGATTTGAAATGAGTTAACATTACGAGTTTTTATTATTGTCGCGGAATGCATTTCGATTTCAATCACATGTTGCTGTTAGAACGTGTTTCAAAGTACATATCATATTTTTTATTCAGCGACTTGGGAGACTTTTTATTATTTTTATTTTACTGTTTGTCCTGCTCGTTATTAGAACTCCGAGTAATTGAGTTTTGTAATTTTGTAAGTCGAATACTAAATTTGCTCTTTGAATTTCAAGAAACTCATTAATACTGAATATAATGGCAATGGCTATAAACATCAGACGGAATAAATTAATATTTTTTTATATAATTAAAAAACTTTGTGGTTAGACATTTTAATAATTAATATAAAATAACTTTGTGCATAAATAACCACTTTATTATTAAATATGATAATAACATTAATAAATTAACATTGCATTTCAATGTAATCACATATTTTATTTAGGAGAACACATTCTTATTGTGAAGTTGTAATTATTCAGAACATAGGTCTGTAATATTTTAAATATGAATTAAATATAATAATTATAAAGATATACATATAAAATCAATTTTATCGAAAAATATTGTTGTTGCGCCACCGGGATACAATATATGTAAATATTTGAACATGCATGTAACGACATATTTATGCTGACACCTAGATGACAAACATAAAATATGTGAAAATATGAATTAAATATATTAATTATAAAGATATACATATACGAAAAATATTGTATCCCGGTGGCGCAACAACAATATTTTTCGATAAAATTGATTTTATATGTATATCTTTATAATTGTATCCCGGTGGCGCAACAACAATATTTTTCGATAAAATTGATTTTATATGTATATCTTTATAATTAATATATTTAATTCATATTTTCACATATTTTATGTTTGTCATCTAGGTGTCAGCATAAATATGTCGTTACATGCATGTTCAAATATTTACATATACTAATAACTATCACAGCTATTTCTGCCGACTTCAATGATGTGGTAGCTTAGCTGCGGTGAACTCGAAAAGTTTTTTTTTTTTAAATGCCGGAATCTTTTAATTTATTTATTCCTATAAATAATGGAAGTAGGTATTTATTATATATAATATTACACTAAAAGTATTTTACCGTTCGATCTCACGTCTCGCTACGCTCTAATTTGATTAGATTATAATAGTCTTCGACTCAGCAGTGAGCTCGCAAATACATAGCAGTCCAAGTTTAGTCTTGAGATGCTTGATTCAGCAAAACAAATTCGCAAAGGGGGACCGGTGGTCGAGCTATGAAAAGCGAGTTTCGACTTGGTTCATAAATTTTTGTTCCACATTCACACGTACATCACATACGTGAACTATTTATTGTACATATTGGCACCATGGAGCTGCCATTGCGACCACCTTCACATCATGTTTATTTGGAGACCAGATGCATTTTTTTTTTACAAAGAAAATAAATATCCACTTATACGGCCTCACATTTATACCTTACAAGCACGTACACTTACTTATTAACCAACTGTTTATAATTATAAAATACCATTCGCATTCACCGTTTTTTGGTGCATCTTTATATGTTCATAAAATAATGAATATTTCATATTTCGTTACCAATTACACCCCGCGCAATAAAAATAGCCGCACCTATTGAAAATATAATTTCGGCAGTTTTGTTCAGTTTATCAGCTGTGTTTTGCTAACCGTTATATTTTATGTAAATAAGGTAACATATGTACATACTTTAGTTTTAATATATATACATTTTATAGCATAATAACAGTGTCGAGGGTTTAATTATTGAAGACTGAATTTATTAGGAAAAACTTCCATAAATATATCTTTGAACTAAATCAGTTATTCTTTATTCAAAATGATTTCTATATCGTTGTATTATTTAGTTTTGACTCTAATATTTTAAATTATATTAAAATAGAAGGATTTTAAAGCGAATTTATTATTTTAAACATCAAATCAATATTTAGTTTGACCCCCTTGGATTACACTCTGAATACGTCTCGGCATTGATTTATATAGATTGTGTATGTATTCCACTGTAATTTCTTCATACCACACACTTTCTATAATGTTTTTTTTTAATTCTTTAATAGTTTTGGGCGATTTTCGCACATTATGATCCACATGTTTTCAATAATATTTAAATCGGGACTGTCATGAAAGTGATTTCAATCCCAACGATTTTTTGAACTGTGATACCTGTGAAATAATTAAAAGGATTTTAGTTTTGGGAATGTTCACCAAGTAAAAAATACATATAAATTTGAAGGATTCATGAATATTAACTTACAGAGCGGGTACGATAGCAAGGTGCAGAATCGTCCTGAAATTTTGGATCATCAATTTTTTGAGTCAAGTTCTCAGTTGTTGGCAAAACAGCTTCAAGAATTTTTTTTGTATTTCTCTGCATTCACTGATCCTTCTGGCATAATAAGATTACCAACACAAACTGATGTGATGATCTCCACACCATGACATATGGAGAATTTTTCACTATGGGTGCGATGCATTCATCGCTGTACCTCTCTCCGGATCTCCGACGCACTGTCTGCAAACCGTCTGGACTAATTAAGTTACATTTTGTTTCGTCAGAAAAAACAACCCTCTCCCATCACTCACAAACCAATTTTCTTTTTCTTTGGCTCATTGCAGTCATTTTTTCTTTATTTCCTTGGTCAATAGAGGTTTTTTTTGCGGGTCTTCTTGCTCCTTAATCCATATCGTCGAGCCTATTTTGAATAGTTCTGACACTAACACTAGCACTGGTGGTGTCTTGGAGTTCCACTGAAACAGAAGCAAAACGATTTTTCAAAGAAAGCCGTTTTAAAATGTGATCATCTCGATTCGAAGTACTACGCTGTAAGCCAGATCCCACTTTCCGATTTAAAGTCCTACTTTTTCTGGAATTTTTTGAGAAATCTTCTTACCGATGACTAATTACACTGAATTTGCTTTGCTATAGCACGATTAGAAAAGTTTTGTTTTGATGACGCAACTATCATTGCTTTTTTTTGCTCACTTAGTTGAAGTCTCGTAGATATTGTTTTTCGGTAAAACTAATAAAACGACCACTCACTGCAAAAAGGGGCACTAAATTGAAGAAATTTAAGGTTCTTCAGGTACCTGATAAGCGAATTACCCTTCCTGGAAGCGGACCGCTTTCTTCCGTTACCTACTTTGAGTTTTATTGACGCTTCATGGGGGTGCAGCCATTTTTGTTGCGCTGGGTGTAGGTTGCTAACCTGGTTCACTATACAGACATCTTACGATATATCTAATTCTTTTTTATTAATTTTTGAAATATATAGTTCGTTTTTCTTTTGGTGGTGTTACTTACATGTCAAGACCTCCTCTCAAGACACTTATTTTCCAAAGATAAATAATGAATTTGATTTCGTTTAACTCTCTTAAATATTTGTTTTATTAATATGATTCTACATTCATTTGTAATCAAAATAAAATGTGTATTTTAAAAAAAATACTTAAATGTAGGTATATATATAAATCTTCCAAACTGCACATTGTTTTATTTTGATCATGACAAGATTATGCTTTCTATATTACGCGCTTCTCATAGCTTGCTTGCATTTGCCGCTGTATATTCTGCTAGTAAAATTGCCGAGAAGCCGTGCACCCCGCTCGCCTGGCCCATCTAAATCACGACTCCTCCGCAAACCGCTGCTTCTGAACTGCAAAGTGCCAAGAAAATTGCCACTAGAAAAACATGAGATATAAATATCGTAAAAATATAAAGACACTGCACCAGAGATAACCTCTCCTCGTCTCGGTGCTTTTGCTTTCGTCCGCGACCGACAAGACTGCTCGAGGGGGGAAATAATTATTTATACACCAAAATTGTTTTTAAGAATTTTTGTATTCGAGAATACCTATTACTGAACGCTTCACATTCATATTACAACACTTTCGCTTCCTCCAAATTCAGACCCTTTAGACTTAAGCTCATTTACATGTCTTTTACATGGTCGCTCTCGTCTCTTAATATACATTCGTCTTAATATATCTATGTATATATTTTGTTCCATCAGTCATTTACTAGGATGGTGATGTAAAATACGCGCGACCAAGATATAATCTCGGATTATTGTAAGAAAGTTAAGAGTTAAAATATTATATATAAATAAGATTAAAATAATTGAATGCGGAATTTTATTGTACATGGTTTATAGTGGTTCGAGCTTTTAAACGCCGAGGACTGTCGCGCTTCACGTGTTTCAACATCGTTTACTTTGGAACCCGTGCGCTCCTCATTTTCATTCTCCTTAATTTGTTAAAAAAATAAACAATATTTTTAACTTTTTAATCTCAAAAATTAGGAATCTGTAACGTTTTATTCTTCTGTCTTGATATAGTTTCAACTTTTTAATCACAAACATTTCTATTTCACATTTTACTTTAATATGTCACTGTAGGACTATTTGTCACGATCATTAACGATGCGTTCATAATCTGTCCTCTTAAAATATAATATAAAGAAAGATAAGTGTGCTGAAAATATATATTGTTTCCCTGAAAACATTCAAAAATAATGTGACGATGAGTGCTCATAAATATTATCACATACATACATCTTAATTTGTAATTTTTGTCACGTGTTTGAGCCCCGTCTGCCTAGTAGGAAACCTGCCAAATCGTCGGCTTAAACCGAGCTTTTCATTATAAAATACTGTGTTTTTGCTGAGTGTTGGCATAAATCACTTTTACTTGACGCGAGTAATGCGCGGCCGGGCCCGACGCGAGCCCGCGATGTTGTGGCGTGTAATAAAATCACATAATCCGCCGTAATTCATTCATTCTATTATACTTTTTTATACATATTTTCACTTTCTCAATAATCGCTTAAGGTTAATTAAATATTATTATATTACACACAATTTGTAAAAAACGAATTCATGTATTGGGTGAAAAGGTAGATGTCGGTATGCGTCTTTGAGCGTCTGTGCTTAGCACGCTTTACGCTTTTTCTGTACTCTGTCCCTTACGCGAATTTCGAAACAAAATATAAAACTCATGTGACGTAATCTCTGGTAAAATTAAACTAACTAACCAATTAAACTAAAATAGTATAAAAATACAATTCTATCAGAAAACGTGCATTTTGTAATTTTTATTTATTTATAATGTATCTGATGTGTATATGATTTGAGTGAATTTGTCATATCCACAGATAAAACGTTTCATATGTCAAAAGGTATAGTGAAAATTCGAAACTTGCGACCGGATTATTTTGAAATCAGGGTATTCTACAGGGAAATATATTTTTCGTAAGAATCAGAGAAAATAACATATTCTCGATATACGCTTGGATTTAGTAATAATTTATGAACGAAGGAAACATTAAATTGTTAAAAAATTTTAAATCGTGTACGTGTGGGTGGCGAGTACAAGCTCGGCGAGTTGGTAATATCGCTTCGATTAACCGCATTACGGTTGATATCCCGGCGGGCAGAGCGCACTCGACGTGTAATGCCCGCCCCGCCATTGTTGGAGAGTACATCGCTGGCTCGCCCGGGAACTATTGTGATTTACAGACGGCGATATGAATTTTGCCCAGGTGGTTTTCAATCAATAATGTCACGAGGTTCCTTCTAGTACCGCGAAAATTATTGTGCCGATGAATAACGCATATTGCACATTTATCGGATTTCCTTTTATTTCATTTTGAATAAATCATCTGGAGTACATACGGAATCTATTTATATATAAATCAATTAATTGTCTTATAAATTAAATTTTCAGTTACATAAATTATTAATCTATAGATTAATACCCGTCTTAGGACTACAGTAATTAAATATCTTAAATACTTTCTAATAACTAACGTCTTTAAACGTTGTAAAAATAGTTTGATTTTGTACAACGATTGTAATGAACAAGAGGTTATTTCTGAAAAAAGTGGCTTAAAATATATATATATAGCAAACTAGTATCAAATAATATTCATATCAGAAATATTACATTTGTAAAAAACACATTTTTGCTATGAAGTTACATTTTCAGAACATAGTTCTGTGGTATTTTATTACAAATTAATTGAATCAACTAGAAAAATGTACAGAAAAAGTATATATCGAAAAATTATTTATTTGCTATCGGGATTCGAATCTGATCTCTTCTTATCCGGGGAAGCGCCATTTTTAATTTAATTAAATATGATAACATTCCTTTCTTTAATTTTTTTGGTCAGTAAATATTTATCAACGGGTGGGGACCACCAGGCTTTATGAGAACCATGCAGATCCATAAACCGTATGCATAGAATTGGAATAAATTAGATCGTATGACATTTTTCAAGTGACAAATGGCGACAGTTATATTTATGTAGATATACATACAATTTGTAAAGGTTACTTTTAATTTTATTAAAATGTATGTACCTCCATAGGTATAATACCTAATATTTAATGGGCGACTTGACAAGAATGTTAATGTTCCTCTTAAAAATTCCCAAATATGTGCATTTATAGAAATGATTGAGATTTAAATACACGGTTTTTTTTTTAATATACCTACAACTAACACGTAGAAATAATCGTCATTGACTGAACTTTTTATGTGATATAATATGTAGAAAGTGAAACAGCAATAGCTAAAAACTCAACTGCAATGTTTTAGAACCTATCGGAATCAATATTTTGTATGCAAGTATCACATGAAAAGATATACGAATTTCAGTTATTCTGAAATACCTTTGTATCATTAATAATCACTGCGATTTCATAACTTGCGTTTTGTTGTAAACACAGTTATCCTTGTTTCATTGTGCGCTACGTTTCTGCTGTAGTTACAAGGTTGTCGTTTATGTACCTTTTACATTCATAATAATATTGTGTAACAACAAAAGGGCATTCCGTTTATATATTTTCCTTTTGTACTTTTACCACAACAAACCCATTCGAAGGACGTAAGAATAAGGGCCTCGAGTACTGAAATAATAATTATTTATACCAGTATAAATATCAAGTGGTACCTATTCGGTGTAACTACTGCTGGATTAGACATTGGTACAGACACCGATTGAGGAATTTTTCCTTTAGTTTTTATCATTATCACAATCTAGTACTAAATCAAATATATTCGGGTTTTAAAATATGTAGAATCATAACTACAATTCATTCTATGTACATATTGTAAAAAATGTTAAGCACATTGCACCTAAAATATAATCGTCAAATAAATACTTGCGTACAGCTTTCTGCCTTTTTGACAAATCTCTTTATAAATAAATACTGTATCCAACTCCGAGCAGCGCAAAATCCGAGACATATTATTTCACGTTCTCACGGGCCTTGCACTGAACATATCAATCAATCAGCGCGGGAGAGGGACGGCCGCCGCCACCCGAGGGTCGCCCGACGGTGCGAGCAGGACGCACGAGCAAATTGGCCGCCCGTTACGTTACGTTACACAGTTATTTATGGAATTATTTTGCTTTTTGACACAATCGACCGCGGTTTAAAAATATCCCATCGAATAACTTATTACGAGATTTTTGTTTACAAATTGTATAATGATAATAATTTCTCGGAATCAATTAACTGTCGGCTTTTTTCGCGTCAAGGGATGTTTATTACGATAATGAATCGTTTAATTTTGGTATTTTTTTATTGTTTGGACACATTTTTAACGCAACCATTAATTTGAAGGTGTGAATTATCTTATTCGTTCAACCCGTTACTCGATCGGCACAGAAAGCAGACAGTTGTATTGGAATATAAATCTTGTAGTTTTTACAGCTTTAGCTCTGTATTACACGTGACTTCTGTCTAAAGTCTAAATGTTAAATATTGTATTCAGGGTATGCATGATTTAAGCGTATCAAAGCGGCTAAGCTTTCGGTTTATTTTCCCAAAGCCCTTTGAGCAGTTTGTAGCCGACATAAAATATTTTTTAATACATCACGATTTTTGTACGACTGTTACTCATTTCATTTTATATTCACTCTGGATTTTCTTTATTACTCGCGTGGCGGTGGCGACAAAAGTTTAACGTTTTATAATATTTATTTTTCGTCTGTTTTATGTACCGTTTCAACTATTTGCCAGATCAAAACTTTTACGGTATTTCTTCTGTTATAGGTACCTGTCTCCATAAATACTTCGATTCAGATTTGTATTCTCATTTTTTATAAATATTTAATGCATGCATTTTTAATGACTAGCGCTCGAGTTGTATTTGATATGTTTGAATTAAATGCTTTAAACATTTTTATTAATGTGCTCATTTTGAGACTCCACGACCGCAAATGCTGCCAACAGAAGCGGAAATCCTGCCCAATTAAACGATAAGATTATTTATTTTTTATTGTTAATATTATTATTAATCGGATAAACATCTTATACAAGTCATCTCTTTTCTTATTTCATTACGTAAAACGAGTATTTAATAACAGCATATAAATTAAATTGATTTCTCTAAAAAAATTCAATAAATAAAACTTCGTTGGTGATTACACGTTTAATTAAAACACAAATAAACATTTCAAATACGTCGTGTAACGTAGTATAAATTGTAATCAATCATGTGTGAATTCCTACTAAATAGAGCGATCAATCAATTCAAAGCGCTCAACGATTTGAATATAAAACATGTTCACACCTTAACCAGACACAGGTCGTACTGAGCTTACGTGATGATCAGGACAATGTGAGACGATTTATGTAATCGATACAAAATCAGACTCATTTGTCATCATTGTTATGGGTCGTAGATCGTCATGTGTCCGTAGAAATGAACCGGTCAAGTTTCCTGAATTCCTTGAAAACTTTTACATACATTTTATATCCAGTATCCACACTTTTTATGACATTTAAAAACACTCCTTTAAATATTAATTAGCATTACGGTTAAATAAGGGAAACAAATATGTTCATAACGCCACACAACTGTTTAAGGCAATTCATGTATAACAAATAATAATAGTAATAATAATAATAATAAGTAATATAATATAGTATAGTGTATTTATTGAAAATTTCTTTCCGTGATAAAATAGCGGGTTTCTAGAATAATTGTTAAAATTATTTTTATTATTGTTTTTTATGGATCCAAGCAACCTTGGGATGAAAATAAAATGTCCAATTTTATTATTACAAGAAAGGCTTACCGTTTGACATACTTAGGGGCTTCAGGATGCCAAAAAAATTACAAAAATAGTAGATTTTCGTACCAACAAACCAACCAATGACACTTAACGCACACTCTTAAGTATAAAGAATTTATTCTGTGCAAATTTTTTGAATATATACATTTCAATTTCCATACGGTTCTCGAGATACCGGGGGGCAGAGATCCTTTTCGTTGGCGCACTTAGCGCGTGCTCTAAGTATAGTATTATTATCATCATTATTAATATTTTTCAGTACCTACATATTTGAAATCACTTCAATTTCCATACGGTCCCCAAAGCCCAGTTTCTTAGGGTGTGTGTCAAACGGAAGAAATTTTGCTCTCGAAACCCGCGTGGAATAGTAAGGGGTAAAACAAAATTACATTGAGTATGCAGTCGGTTCATCTTTAGAATTTTGTATGTAAAGTATGCAAATCAGTAAATCAACATTTAAAAAATTCGTAATTCCGCTTATATTTGTTCTAGAGAGAAAAAAGAAATCTACCTAATTCTTGCGGCCAGTGAAGAAAAGTATTTTTTAAAACTGTTAATACTCGATTTTATAAACATTTGATGTCTAAGCAAAACAAAATTCCTAGAACCCCCTTGTCTGACATTTTTTTTTGTTCTTTTTAACCCTCGTCAATTCAACCGGCGTTGGCACTTGTTTTATTTGCTCAATTAATTTGTGGGAAGCGAAACACCCTGAAAGATGCTGGGTCTGGGTTAAACGGACGAGGCACACGAGTATTATTTCAAATTCATTTGATTATTCAATAGTCAATTATTATAATAATTAAAATATAGTATTTTGTTTTATTTACATTTTTTTGTTATACTGTTGCGTTAAGTAAACTAAATGTTAATTGTGATACTTTCTTGATTAAATATCGTAGAGATTAGGGATTCTGTGTCGAGATAATCCGGGAATACCATAGTTATTTGCTGTCTCGAACCCCGGGTATTAAAAAAAAATAACCCGACAATTTTTCTTGGGTTATTTGGTTTAATCCCATCTGACCATTGTCATACAGCAAGTAATGACCCAGCGACAAGCGGTGCATGTGTAAGTATATAAAAATTTAAAAAAGTTTCCATAGTTTATACGGTCAGTCATATTTTTTTTCGTTGAGGAGAAATTAGTCCGCAGGTCGTTACTACTTTATTTCTACACAAAAAGTCGGAAAAAATGGTTTTGTCGGTTTGTTACAGGGAATTATGTTTCCTTATAAAATGTGATATAAAAAATAAATTCATGACATCTTAGATAAGTTGACTTTGATTCTCGAGTCCCGGGAATTGAAAAAAGTCGAGAATACAGATTCTTGTATCGGTGCGGTGTTTCGTTACACTATAATAAAATTCTAATGTCGACCACACCCATTATCGTATATACAACAACTGGCGAATGTTGAATCAATCGATGCGTATTAAAAAGATCGCGAAATACCGACTACCAGCCACTGTAAAAGAAATATGTCACTTCAATATTATTTAAACATTATGAAACAAATTAAAAATATAAAAATATATTTTTCGGTCTCGTGGGACAAGAATCGAACCTCCAACCTCTTTATCAATGTGAAATTGCTCGGTGACCTTGGGGGGTTGGGGGGAGGGGGGGGGGGGGGTGGGGTATGTGATGTTAGGAATTGTATGCATACGTCAAGTGCTATGGCGTTGTAAGTGGTCTACGTTTATAATAATTATAAAAGAAAAAGATGGAATGATGTACCCTTGATCAGAGACTGATGAACATCAAATGGTGAAGGATTGGTGTTAGTTTAAGTAGGATGTTTTTTATTGGTGTTTGAATATGTGAGGGTGTGGTCAGGTGTGGATGTTTGTTAGAAGTTGAGGGGAGTTGAGATTAGAATTGAGTGAGTATGTTTGGTAGTTTTATTGTTTAGTGTGGGTTTGGATTTTTATGATGCTCAATGGTGGAGTTGGGTGTAGAGGAGTTGTGAATTGGATTTTTATAGTGTATATGAATGTAATATGTGGTTGTGATGTATATGGGAATTTGTTGATAAAGAGGGTTTTATATGATAAAGGTGGTTGGGTATACTCGAAGTTGTTAGAGGAGAGATGATTTAGGGAGTGAATCTGAGGTGATTAGTATGTTGATGTGGATCGAGGATTGTGTGTTATTATTTAGGGGAATTGTTAGAGTTTTAAGATAGATCGAGATAAAATGAAAAGACTTAAAGAAAGGGGAGGTGACCAAATTAAGAGGTATAAGAAAAGGTAGGGGTGGATGTGAAATAAAATGTATGGGAAGGGGAGGGGTAAAAAATTTAAAGTTTTTAGAAGTTTGTATTATAAATGTTTATAGTGTGGTTGAGAATAAGATTTGAGTTAGTAATGGATGTTGTGTATATAAAGTTGTAAGGAGTGGTAGGTGGGTGTTTGGATGTTATTGTGGGTGTGTGAAGTGATTTAGTATAAAATTTATGAAATTTGGTGTTTTGGGATATGTTTGAGAGGTTTTTAGTTGTAGTGGTTATTTTTTTTTATTGAAGTGGAGAATGATTTGTATGTGTGGATTGGGTGATGTGGAGTGAGAATTAGTTGTTTTGAAGGTAAAGTATTGGTGGTATCAAGTTATGGAAATGAATAATTTGCGGGGAAGATGTTATTGGTTAGGGTTTAGGGTATTTGTGTGAGTGATGTTATATAGTAGATTATTTATTTATAAAGAATAGTAAAAGTATCAGATATTGGATTGTGGTATTTTTATGGTGAAAAGTTTGAAATATTATTGTATTTTTGAACTGTTATAAAGCGTTAAAAATAAATTGTAAATCTACATTTTTTTCACATTTTATTGGACTGCTTACGATACCAAATGCGGTAGAAACAACGCTTCTCTTTAATATCGGCATTTTCAATGTAATTAAAAAGAACATTCTGTTTTTCTTAATAATTTTTTTTCTACAATAATTATTGTCAATCTTGATCGTGTGGACGTGCACGCAAACGTAATTTAATTATTTCTTCAAATGAAGGGATGCTAAAACGTTCCACTATAGTCGAGTATATCTGACTATAGATTGTAGTCGACAGCCGCTAGACCCGCTTGTAAATCGTTCTAAACTAAATCTCTAAGCATTCGTCGAGATCATTTACGTAGGTGGTCATTTGTTTATGGAATCTAGACATGCTTAATTTACACTATTTTGATCTGTTTTGTCATGCTAGAAGCAATGTTCGAATTACAACGGTTGTTTATTTACGAAATCCGCACAGGCCTAATTTACAAATCACTGGTGATTCAATTTTTCAAAGCTTGATGTTTGTGCAAATTATACTTCATATAAAATGGAGCCACTGCATTATTCGTTATTAAATTCGATTGACAGTAAAAAGAGTTTCTAGCTTTGAATATCATTTATATTTTAATGAAATTTTATCCGCGTAAAAAATCAACTAAAGGGAATAAATAATCAATAAGAAATAATTTATTCAAAGTGGTCTGAGGACATCAACATATTTCTTGAAGATGACAATTTTGTTTTTAATTATAATGTATTGTTTATTGGTTATTTAAATATAAATGCATTGGTTCCATTTTTTCGTGGATGAAAGATCGCTGCCTATTTTACTCCTTGCGTATCTACATATATTATGTAGATATTGAAAATATTTCTGAATCATCTTATTATAATACGATACAGAGGAGATAAGGAGAATAAGGTTACGTTTTATGTTAGACGGCTGAGCCAAGGTAACTTCTTGCCTCTCATCTCACTGTTAAAACGTTTAATCCAATAACGATCCAGTGATTTATATTAGTCCATAATATTAAATTTCCAGCTTTCGTAAATATTAAAATACAAGTGCAAATTTAATTAGTTTTTGAAGTTTTTGACATTTGCTCCCGAAATCATTCCTCACAATGTTGAACATCGCTATAAGTAGACCCTTGTCACTTTAAGGTCGGCCTACGTCAGTACGCACCAGTATCGGCGCGCTGATTGAATAAAGGTACATTATTGGATATCTATACCTGAAGCTCCCATGGTTAAGTGAACCGATAAATTTAATATAATTTAGTCGTTTTGATGTGGGACTATTGAAATCTGGAGGGTCCTGGAAAACAGGACTCCTTTTTACGAATTTGATATTTGGTTCTGATAACTAATAAAAAATTAAAAAAATCCAATACGTTTTCATATTATTCTTATTATTAATAATTATTTTTATTGTCGCCCCATATATTTTTTTTACTCTACTTAAATTCATATAAAAAACAAAAATATTTTTATTTTGCACATATGCGAAATTAACCCAGACAAATTGACAATTTTTTAATTTTTTTTTTATTCTAACAATATTTTACCATTCAAAAGAGTTATTAAAGCTGTGATGATCAACAAAGAATAAAAAGTTTTTCCAATTTATTTATTTTCAGAGTTCATATTATTGTCAATTTTTATATAGATTAGTATATATATATATATATATTTAAAAATATTAATGTCACCGCCATATTATTCAATATATATAATACATAACAAAATTTTGGCGAATGATAGTGGTACCAAGTTTTAATTCAAGATTCAATATAATTCAATTTTCATAATTCAAGATCTTTCTTAATTGGGGGTGCATAACTCTATTGTTGTATTATGTTGTCGAATGTATATATAAAGGTGTCCAGCGCAAAATTTTCAAGTTTAATATAAAAAAAAAAAAAACTACAATGTTGTTCTTATATTTTATTTATACGAAATGGAGTTTAACGATGCGGACTTTACGTTTTATTAACAATATCGTCTAAATGCCGTATATTTCTCCAAAGACATTCTTGCAATCGGACTCTTCGATTTTAGAACACGCGAGAGCAAAGCATTGCTTCAATGGCAGCAACTTCACGGTGGATATTTTCTTGTAGGGACTGAATTGTTCGAGGATTGTTGTTGTAAACTCTCGACTTAAGATATCTCCACAAAAAAAAGTCGCACGGTGTAAGGTCCGGTGACCGAGGTGCCCCGATTATGTCTCCGTACTTGCTAATTAATTTATTGGGAAAAATTCCCCTTAGCTTTTCCATTGAAACTCTAGTTGTGTGTGGAGTGGCCCCGTCTTGCTGAAATTGTGTTCTTTCGTTGAACTCAGGAAACAGCTGCAATTGCGGTACCAAAAACTCGTCGATCATTCGGCAATACACATCAGCAGTGACTGTCTCTCGCTGGTTAAAAAATAAGGGCCAATATTCCCTCGGGCAGAAATTGCACACCACACTGTTGTTTTTGGACAATGCAAACGTTTTTGATGGCGTTTCCTTGGGTTGTCGGGGTACCAGTATCTCATGTTCTGTTTATTAACATAGCCATCGATTTTAAAATGTGCTTCGTCAGTAATCAATATGTTTCCAAGCGTTCGTGCTGTTCCAAATCGTTCACGCTAAGGTTTCGCGTAAAGAATAGTCATTTTCGTTGAAAAACTGCACGATTTGCAGTTTGTGTGGGTAAAACTGTAGTTTATTTTTCAAAATAACGTGCATTGTTGATTTTTTTATTCCAGTACAGTCTGCAATCTTCCTTATCGATTTACGCGGATTGCGCATAATTTCACGTCGAAGTTGAGCCACGTGTTCTGGCGTCGCTGCTGACGTTGATGGTCCCGGAGGAGTTTGGTTAACCATTGTCCCTTCTTGTCTGTTCTTTGGAACACAACACCAGATAAGTTGCGTGTTTGGCACATCACTTACTCGTCGAATATTAAAGCGCGACGCGCACGAATTAATGAATCACCGCACTTTAAATATTGCTCAACCGCAAACGCGCGGTGCGTTCCCGACCAGTGACTCATTTCGACTGGCAAATCAGCAAATCACGCGCGTCGAACAATACCCCTCCCACTTACCTCACCCTGATGGTTTACGAGCAATTACAATTTAATCTTGAATTTTTTCCGCTGGACACCCTATATAAATAAATAGGTGTATATATATATATATATATAATAATAATAATAATAATAATAATAATTTGCAATATTCTGGAATATTATATACCCGCATTAAACATTTTAAAAAGGTCTTTTGTTAAAATATACGTATAAAATAAATGCCTAAATATAAAATCTATCGTATGAATTATATTATTCCTATGTAATGTCATCAACAAGTTGTATTTTGATAAAACGTTAATTTCGCCAAATGGTTGATCACCAATTTTTTTTAGTATATTTTAATACACTAAAAATTCAAATGACTGATGTTCTTGAGATACGCCTCCAAGGAAAAAGTCAAGCAATAATATATCGGCATTCTTATAATGACCCCGATTTTTTTACCAATAAGAAAAATTAATAATCATAAAGTTATTTCGCCAATCTTGACTATAAAAACCATGAATATTCGTAGTTACATTTTATATTAAATTTGTTTCTCAAGATGTCTATGTTACAAGAGGTTTTTTCATCTACTATTCCATATGCCAGTTCTTTGATCGTAAGTAGATATGTGAAGGATCTCGGTTGAAACCCCGAGGAGTTTTGGGAATTCGGAGATTGAATCAACAAATAAATTATGTTAAATATTTGGATTCGTCTACGTTTGTTTGATAAGTTAATATAGATTACGAGATATTTGCTCGGATGTGGTCTGTGTCGTTGACAATAAAATAGTGATTAACATCCGCTTATAGATTATTAATTCTCTGTATATACTTTATATATAAGTGTATTTGGTTAAAAATTTGCCTAAAATATAGTTGGAAATACAATTTTTCTCTTTTCCACCAGTCCAATAACGTAATTAAATGTAATTGTTATCCGTTTTGATCTTAATATCCCTTTCACAGCTAATCAACAATATAAATTGGAAATATGATTACAAATTATTGGAAACATCAGAAAAACATATCTTTCTTTAATTTATGACATCGCTAAACTTTATTTATTAAATTTCTCAATATCTTGGATGACTACATTTGTTTTCCCACGCGTGATGAAACCAACAGGAATTCTACCGTCTGGTCTCAAGGGGTGAATTTTGGCGTTGAATGGTGGCTCTGTGGGCGAGGGGCTGGCTGGGTCCCACCCCTCGCCGTGGTGGTCGGTAATTGTGATTTACAAGCGGCTTTACCCTCAGTCGAGTATTACCCGCCTAATGAAAAAGAACGTTTTCTCGAATTACACTTCAAAATGTTTCACTATTTATGATCATTAATTCGCCTAACTGTGAATTTTGTGGGTTTAATAATAATGTAAGTCTGGATGTATTTATTCAGTCGACGTGTTTAACATAACGTAACATGTTTCGTAGTTGAATAGATGAAATGTTTAAAATCTATGTACGATACAATGAAGAACTAAAAAATTAAGAGTGAATGATTGAGTTAATTTGAAGCGAATGACAACGTACCTCCATCTCTACCTAAAGCCTCCGGACTTGTCGAGGACGTATCAGAAAAAGAGAGGGATCGATTGAATTGATTGAAATATATTTGATAGAATTGAGATTGGGTTGTGTAGATAATTTGGGCATGTAGAACATGGGATAGAAAAGAAATTGATAAAGAAAATATATGGCTCGAGTTTTGGAGAATAGAGAATAAAGGACGTCCGCGATAAACTAGGTAAGCCATGTGTGAGAGCGAGTCAAAAATTATCTACATTTTCGCCATAACACACCTTTAAGGTTGTCATACTGCCTTCTGCGCATACGTCGAGTCGGTACGACCGGGGTCACGTGTGCTAAATTTGATCCCGATCGCGTCATTTGCCTTCCGGCTATTATAGTGTAAACATGTCCGCTCCGCTAGCAGTTTACACCAAACTACAACAACGAGCAGTATTTCGATTTTTCTAGTCGGAGGGTGTGAAAGGGGCTGAAATTCTTCATAGACTTTTATTATTTTTTGCGGGTCGAGAAGTTTAAAAGTGGTCGGACGAGTGTGACGCACGAAGAGGGAGCAGGACGCCTGTCAACCTCCACCACGGACGACAAGATTCAGCAAGCTCGAAAGATGGTTCTAGCGAATAGACGAATTACCATTGGTGAGGTAGCGTCTTTGAACATCAGTCATGGTTCTGCCCATCAAATCATCCACGACGAGCTTGTAGAACGAAAAATGTAGATCATTTTTGACTTGCCCTCGTATCTATTATAAAATGACTCATTGAGTGACGTGCACGAGAAGGTGCGTAACATGAACGAGTCATTTGCAAGGATAAAATAATAGGTTTACAATTTTCTCATCCCATCCCTGTGGAGAAATGGCGTTACGGTAAGTTGGTTACTTAAATGTCCATTGAATTTACTTGCGTTTCTTTAATTTATTCGGTTGAATAAGTTTAGCGACACATTTACTTTAATTGTGCCGACGATTTGAATTGAAATACATTCATAATCATAACACGATTTTACAAAACGCAATCCAATTTTGCTTCGAAATTAGCTTTCCAAGATTCGCATTTAGCACGCACGACTCGCCCCGTGGCTTCCAAGGCCTGGGCGACATCAGCCAGCTTGCTTTGCACCCTTCTAACATACGGGAACTCGCGAGAAGTCAGGCCAAGGGGTAGCCAACTACCGTCACTCGATCACATTACCATTACATCTCCTAAACAAGGTACATAACTTTACTAGCGATCGAAGATCATCACCTCATCCGTAATCATATTAGAATCTAAGGTGAGATACGAGATTATTAACTAATCGTTGTATAGATTTGATGGTTTGTAAAACTAGTCATTTTATTCTAGGTGCCTCTGTAATTATCCACACACGGTGAATTTGCAATAAAACTAAATATATTTTCTTTAATTAGGGAATGTGAATTTCTTTCAAAAAAAAGCATATGTATATTAACTTCTTCTCTCGATACATTGGATTTCCAATCAGACAACCTGAAAATGAATTGTTTCCGGTTATAGTGAGAGAGCTCAGAATATTGGACACATCACGAGTTTCCGTTATAAATGTAATAAGTTTCTTCCAATATGTTCCGACTACGTATCATTTATTATTAAGATTACATCCCAAGTTATGATTATTTTTTGTCATAACTTTCCCTGATTTGCCTTTTTGCAAATTTGTTTTTCCAACTTGTTGATAAAACTCGTCATTTGCACACAAATGACGAGAGCTGTGCGCGACACGCCAGCACAGCCGACGGGATTATGCTAATCATTGAATGTCTACGGTCTCTAATTAAACATGCTTAGCACTAAAAGCAGGCTGAACTTAGGCGCAATAAACGCGGGGTTAATATTTCAGGCGGCACTAAATGCGATTCCCAACCGAGACAAGAGTACGCCATCAAAATAATATATCAAGACAGACGTAAAATTCTAGTGTCTTTTTCGCGGCACGCTTCTTCCGTTCGAGTACCTAAACGGTTTTATTTGATCGCGGCGAGGGTCGAGAGGAGTCAGATTACAATCACGATGTATATTTTTGTGCGACAACCACTCGGGAGAGGGGGGAGTTCGGCAGCGACACATTGTAGCTCTCGCATAATGAGCTTTGCGGTTCTCCCGACTTGTTGTTTTGTCTCCCCTCTATGCCGGGTCGGTTGTCTCGCATCTCCCCGTCTCCCCGTCTCCCCGCGGCTTAGTTTTATTACACTTATCCGAGTGTTGCGGGAGCCGAGAAAACCGAAATATCTATTCAAAACACGCTACATATAATTATTGTATTATTGTTCTGTATTTTGACTTCGTAGCTTATGGGCCGTAGACCGTATGTCAACGGCTCGATCCGATCGTGGAATCGTTCCTTTTTGCAATAATAATAATAATTTCGAGGGTTACTTTTTTATTACCATAATACATAGTATAAATTATTTTCTTATAAATGGGGATTAGAGAAAACGTTAGATAATTTACTTTTGAAAAAAAATAATTTGATAATTTAACCTATTTTTCTTTTAATCCTTGCTAAACTATTTTTTTAATGTTTTATGTAATTTCGACCTTACATTATGATTAATTAGATTTGCACAAATCAAATAAACTTTTTTTTTTTTTTTTACTCCCACCAGCTAAGTTTAAACCTAAGTCTATATCTTATATAGCGTAAAAAAACTTCGTTGTTGATGAACATTATATTTTTATACGTAATTTTCTATCGTACTTTTATATATTTAAACGTATTGTTTTTAGGTTGTTGTATGCCATTGCTATGCGACGTAAAATTTTTGCTGACCATCGTTGGAAATAATATTAATGTATAATTAATTTAAATTGCTTCCGCAATATATTATTTGAATTCTTTAACGCATGGGTTATTTAACAAAGTATTATATGTGCAAATTAATGACTTAGTTTCCTTAAATTTAGCCGGGACGGTCGATTAGCTTCTGAGCTCCCAGCGCCCCGACCGAGAGGCCGTGTTCAGTCCTCTTTTCTATTAAACTTTATCTTCATCTCGTTGCACGCTGCTGGAGGGGAGAGTGCACGCCGTACGCGAGCCATTCCGATGAATTATTAAGACGGAGACTGGTGGCCCCGGCAGGCCGTGCCCGTGCATTATTGTTTGATAGCATCTCTTGATGTATTTGTATTCCGCGCAACGTATCTCCTTTTATTGCTCCTATTCATTCCTGCACACACTCGTTATGTTAATATCGGGTGGCACCTGTCGTCCGCAATCTCCAGGTCCCCTCGCGCATGGATGCGTTTCTACACTTTACGTCGTATTTATTACCGGCACGTTTCAATTACACTGAACACTGTGCAGGTATACATCTCAAGTTATCTAATTTTGATATTTATTCGCCAGCATCGGTTTCCTTGTTAACTTTAAGAAGGTTCAACATTTAATTTGTTTTATAAATTATTTAAGAAAAATAACTGTAACTAACATTTTCACAAAGTTAGTTATTTGTTCAAATAAATAATTGCATCTTACCAATAAGTTAACAAAGTTATTTATTAACCGACTTGGTTAATAAATAGTACATGTTTTCTTTAATTCCATTTCTTCCTTCGAGACCAAGAAAACGTCTGTTACGTTGTGTGTTGTCGCTGTACAACGTTGTATTATGAAAATATGGTTGCTTTCTACTGGAAAAAATAAATGCGTCTGCTGAAGAAAGATACATATAACAAATATGACTAGATTATCAAGGTTGATGTAGCTCTGCTGGGAGAGCATTCAACCAGCAATATGCAATATCCCGCGTTTTTTGTCCCAATGGCAGCTCTGTTATTTTCGGAGTAAAGATTTGTTCTTTTCATTTTTTCAGTGCATATTTATAATATGCACTTTAATTCAATGCATATTTATATTAATTTTTCTATTCTACTCCGTGAGTAGTTTTAAATTTTCTATTCGAATGTTAACTATGCCTAACTGAAAAGAAGAAAATGATTTATAATTGGTTAGTGAAATAGCAATATTTCCAAGATAAAGAATAGACTTATCAACAATTTAATTCCAAAATTAATTCCAATATTATTATTAATCAAACATCAATATTTCCAGTATTTTATTGAAAATATGTATCATGTTAATAAAATTATTGATAATTTACTTTTTTATTTTTTACCGACAATAATAGGGCAAATAGCGAAAATTGGCCCACTCTTGACGTTACCCCCATCGTTCATATTATTCAATTTATAATTCTTAATATATTTCCATAGAATTTTTCTGAGAGTGAAGGTTCTACCTATAACAGGTCTGATGTATTAATATCGATCGCAGCTCTGAGTTGGAAGTGGAGTTGAATGGTATTTATAATACAATAAAATTGACCCCTGGATGAAGAATGGGCGTAGCATAAAAAATATTTTTTAATAAAGGAGTTTTAGTATAATTTATCAAATAAATTTTTCTAATATTTATACTTACATATCTGTACAACATAGTAACATTTAAAAGTAAATGACCGCATGCACTTAATATTATCTCTGAAGTTATTCATAGGGCGTAGAGGAGCCATTTTACTGCATTTGCCATGGTTTGGTGCGGAATCTCACATCAAGAGTTACTAAGCCGCATTTTTGTGTCCAGGTCCTAAGTAAGTCGATGATCTAAAAAAAGTTGTGAAGTTCCTGGATGAGATCGTTTTTAAATCCATTTTCCAGCAAAATTCTGCTCCAGTCTACATATCTAAAACAACTGAATGCTGGCTGAAAAAACAGGCCGTGTTTATGGAAGTATAAATTTGGATTCTGAAATAATTCTTTGGATTATTAAATAGTCGGTGTTGGAGAGCGTGGCATGAATCAGACGATATCCCATCTCGGACATTAAAGAATGCAGTGGTTTGTTTTGAAATAGACGCGATTGCGTGCTGCCATTGATAATAATTGACCTACCCTCTCATTTAAGATCTTAAGGTGAAGACACGGGGAGAGGCATTCTACGTTCATCGTTGTATTTTATTTCACCATTTTTATGTTCTCATTAAACCACTATAACAGAATGGCACAATTGGGAATATTTGCAAACATTATTGTTGTTAAACGATTTTAATGGATAAATAGTCGTTAGTTTCACGTTTCAACTTTTATAGGGAATAAAGCTGACATTTAAATCTTATTGTGTTTTCGTACCAATACCGTGCGGGAAAATAAATAATCATAAAAATGTATCGGTTGCGTAATTCTGGTTGAGCATTTCACCCAGGGTGAACCGTTCCATATGTGCAGTCACAAGTCCGGAACAGGATTTCTCAATCAGAATATTACACGCTTTATTGCATTGACCAGATGTGCTCCAGTTTGTGGAATACTTTCTTTTATTACAGACATTTTAAATCCCCTTTTTCACCAGAATTGAGGCAATAATTATTGTCTGTTTTTCAAATGTAATTGTTTTATTTCAGCTTAGTATTATCTTTTTATCTTACAATATTCACGTGTGTAGTTTCAGCTCGTAATAAACTTTAACTATTATCATATTCTTGTACAGTTTCAATTCACGCTAAATTAAAATTCAGACGTAAAAATAAAATTAAAGACTTTAATGAGTTATAGTTAGTACACAATCATTTTACAAAGTTCACGCAATTTAACAATTTTGAAATGTAGCAATTAACTACTTCACCAATTGATACTTTCGTTATAGAAAATTATGTACACCGTATATTTACGTTTTCAAATATTCTGAAGTCCCCAAACTGTTGGCGTTGGCTGCTCTCGCAAATTAAATTTTCTGTTTGAGTAAGAGGTCCATTAAAATTATACCATTAAACTTCGTGAGACTTCACAGAGTTGCGCAATACAAGTTTAACTTATTTTAATATTTCCAGCGTTAAAGTTACATTTCATTGAATTGAAAACTATATTCAATGAATGTCTTACTTAACCGATGGTCTCTTTGATCGCACCGTCTCTTTTGATAACGTCCACAGTGCGAGTAATCTTTAGAATCATTACGTCGACACGGCCGAGTAAACCCAATTTATGATGTTTATTTGAAACTGTTTTATCTCGCATCCGTCATATTTCTCGAGTCGTATTATTACCACGACTCCCGCTGACTCCAGAGCGCGTCATCTTGCTATGTTCGCATTGCACAGGTCTATCTATAGTCGGCATTGCGGGCTTTTGCTCCGGACTACATAGAGCTGCATTTTACCATCAGTGCCATGAGCCTTTTTTATATTGGTATTATTCAGTTGTAGTTTTCAGGCTGTCGGTATAGGGGGAGGGGATGATTGTTTTTCATATTGTTAGATTTTTTGCCGCTTTGGATTTTTAAATTTAAGATCTAGGTATGCACTGCGTCTTTTTTTCACATCGTAGCTATCTATAGCCGTTATCGACTTTGTAGTCTGACGATTCCAGTAATACCGAATGATACGGTAGCGTCTATTGTTAGTACACATTGTGTCGTGTGCGTTAAGGTTACTTAAATTAATACTATATATTAAAACTGTTATGGCAAATAAGGTAATATAATATGAAAGGGGATTGTGTAGCTATCCTCTTCCATTTATTACATTTTACTAAAATATCATCAAGTGTTTAAACAGAATTGTTTCTTAGAATCGTGCCAAAATATAAAAACCCAAAATTTCCATTATCACTTTAAGTACTCAAAATTATATAGCTGCCTTTTGTAATAGATTTTATGTAAATATACAAGTTGTTGAATTTAAAATGGTTAGAATGATAATGCCATCATAAGGCGAAACA
Organism: Eubasilissa splendida; assembly: GCA_031772225.1. Classification (NCBI taxonomy): domain Eukaryota; kingdom Metazoa; phylum Arthropoda; class Insecta; order Trichoptera; family Phryganeidae; genus Eubasilissa; species Eubasilissa splendida. The sequence continues at coordinate 12,189,370 of CM062855.1, read as the reverse complement.
CGTCTCACGAAAATTAAACGTGTAGAACTAAAGAACAAGTGTTTTTATTTTCAAATGCATGAAAAACTCTATCTGATGTTTGGGTGAAGGAAACCAGTGGGATGTTTAAGGTTTTCACGGCCATTCAAATATTTCTGAGTTTGCACTCACCATATCGTCCACTTCGACACTAGTGATGATGCAGTCTGCATTGGGATTCGAATCTTCAACCATCAAGTAGGTTGGAGATAAACAACATAACCCAGTAAATTAATCAGTATGCCCGTAGTACACAATATATTTCATAATATTTTCTAAATATACGTTGAGCATTTACTTTCTTCAATTATTTTTATTTGTTAACTTTGTTTTATTAACCACTTATTGAGTTTAAATACATTTACCGATTAAAAATAACATTTTCTTCTTCAGGATGTCAAAGTTAATTTTGCAAATTTCAAAAGTAATAAATGATTTTCCTACTTTAATTATTATTTTTTTTAAATTATAAATATTAAACTTTCAAATATAAGACATGTGCTTTATATTATATTTTCACAAGAATCGCACCTTTCTGCTGATTATCCATATATATATATAATTATGCTCAAATTCTATCGTTTATAACTCCTTAATTTCAGACTTTGATTGCAACGCATACTTAACTCCAATTTGGGATTTGTATCATTTGTATTGGTAGGCATAACTGTATGTAAACCTGTAATCATTATTAAACATGTGGTCAACACTGAAAATCGGATTGATGATTTTAGTAAATTACATTATGAAATCTTGAATTATCAGAAAGACTCATGATTTTTTTTTAATGAAACTTACAAGTCTATGTCTACTTACATGTCCGCATAATGTGTCTGATAGAATGTATTATATCTAATAATTCTTAATTCTTCTGACATTAGGATGTTGTTTTGATTCTCATCCAAGCATTTAAAAAATAATAATAATAACTGAGAAATGCTCGATATAATAATGAAACGTATTGGAGCGCAAATTCGCCGAAGTTTATCGATACTGATTTGTAATCTGTATATTTTGTGTACATTCAATTTTTTTTATCTGTCTGTTGTTTGTTTGTTTTAATCTCCTTTTGTCTGTTGTAAATTTCGTTTGCCAAAATGTTAAATTGTATATCTGCTATCTTTTGTCGTAACGAACTTAAGCTATATTGTCATACGTGTGTAATTCAATTTTACAACACAGATACCCGTAGATTCATGTGGAGACAATCATCACGGAATATCGAAATGTTGGGAACCGTTAAATTACAAAACCCATTTGATGTACTTCTGTAAAATCTGTATGCGTAGTTAGTTAATTTCAATGAATTCAGTTGATGGTTGGGAGACAGGAGGATACAGAAACCACTTGTAGAATGTTTAATATTTCGTGTATTTACATTCGCGTAAATTGGTATGTCATTTTAACATTCGAGAATATTTCAACTAAAAATACAAGGAATTTTTTCATTTCAAAATATTGAGAATACCTTTATTCAATTATTTTCCATGTGGAAATCGAATCTGTTCTAATGCAATTTTTAAATGGTAAGAATGCTAAGAATTTACTACAATGAAGTAAATACATAATTGAATGGATTTAGGATTTGGATTTGGAACATAATATGCTTATGTATATTCATATTTAAGTATTGAAAGTGAAAAATGTTTTTTTCTGGGTAATAAACGAGTTTTTATTGTAAAATATCTTACGCCTCTTGAAGTCAGTAATGTCTCCGGGCATCGAGGAGTCTTTCCAGCATCCGATTCCCACGACGCCCACTGTTTCTTCGCATAGGTGCGTCAAAGTGCAGGAAACACGGGAACTTTCACATATCTCGCTCTCCGCCGCTTCTTTGTCAAGATTCTACCATTCTCTCCAGCGCACTATTTAAATAGTTCGCCAACACGAAAGTTTGCATTTGAGCGTAATGTCTCATCGCTACTGCACTCGTAATACCGCGTACCTTCACATTTTTATCATGCTTGTTCTAATTTATTATTGAAGTATGTAATTGAAATCTCGTGAATGTGTTCTCCATTTCGAGATACTATTTTATTACAGCCGTACGCAACAAATTCATTCCCCCCAACACGACATAAAACTATTATTTGTTTTGGTGTGGGCCATTAGACGAAGTGTTTATTACTTCCTCATTCCGTATTCACGCACCCCCGAGCCGCGGGGACCGCTGGCGCTGTCGGGTTGCGAGTTAGCTGCTACTCCCATACATAATGAAAGTGTTTTGTTTAATGGAAATCGGTAAGGTGATGCTGCTCCGCGTCTGCAGCCAGTGCCGGAGGCGGTTTTATGGGATTAGTTTGTTGCCGGCGGTGAAGAGGATTTGTAAAATTGAATACCGGCTCAGTACACGGAGCTTTCGAGCCGGAAGTTTTGGAATTAGCCGTGTGGTAATTTCATAAGACGATAAGTTTCTGCGCGGCGGGGCGGGGGTTGTTAGCGAAGACGTCAAAGCGGTTGCCTCGTGCTTTGCTGGGATTTGTGTCGCGCTCGCAGCTACAGCGTCAATAATTATCTCTCAACTGGCTCCCGCTTCAAACAAAACACGTGATTATTAGACGTTCTATTCTATCTCTGAACTCTGTTTTGTAAGGCTAATATTGCCTTGTTCTTTGTGCTGCTCGTATTCGATGCTTCTCGTTATTACAACCTTTTCATTTATTCAGATAATTGTTGATTTAACCAGAAAGTGCTTCTTAAAACATTCAATTATTACTTATTTATTAGTTTTCGATTTACCAGTTGCTTTTGACTGTATTTTTGTAAAGCGTTCGCTTCATGTTTTTCAACCACCTACGCAACTTTTCACTTGCTTGTTTCGACACTGTATTTAGTTGTTTTTTTTCTTTATTTAATTTAAAAAGATCTAAATGACTTATTATTCTTAACATCCCGACAATATGGTTTCCAAAGTCATTGTCCGTCCTTCCATTCCGAGGAAATTTAATACTCGTATCATTTCTGCGTCAGCAATATGCATCACATATACAATGTGTATCTTATACATTCTCTATCTGACGGAAGGTCCCCACCTGTAATAATGCGGTGAAGATGAGTGACTCCCTTCCCTCGGCCGAGGTGAGTCCACAATAGTCATGATATGACTAATGGACTAATTCGAGCGGGTACGAACAAGGGTACAGCCGGGTAATAGAGTGGCCGCCATAAAATGATTGCTTTCTACCCGATGGTGGTTCAAGTCTGATCTCATCTTCTCCAAAATAATTCAGATTCTGTCCATTACTTCTCGCCGATTAGAACTAAATTGGAGTGAAATCTTGGCTTATGGAAGTTAAATTAATATTTTGACGAATTTCAATATAAGGTGGATGATTTCTACATGTTTTAAATATATATATAAGTCAAACTGCGCGAAATCTTAATCCGAGAATAAAAGAACATCGCCGCTGCCTTAAAAATAACAACTTCATGGAATTTCTAACCACATAATTGAAACAAACCACTCTTTCGATAGGCATAAACTAAAACTTTTCCACTCGGTACCTTATAAAGGATTAATAATGAACAATTTAGAAACCGTTGAAATACAAAAGAATTTAAATTCGGAAAAAACACTAATAAACAGCATACTATTCCCTAACACTTCACCTTTACTGTCCATATTCCTGTTAACCACCGAAACCTCCCCCCTCTTCCCAAGCCCCGGCTCATTACCCGAATAGACTACAATACTGTATTTAGTTTAGTTATCACCCAGATTGGTTTCTATTTTAGATTTTCAACTTGAAAAACTGTTATTTATTTATAAGCATTTTTTTTTCTTATCATTATTTGACCACTTTTGCGATATTTATAAAATTGTTAATATTATAATAAATTGTAATCATTATTAATTCATGTCCGTTGCACGTCTAATATTCAAATGAAAAGATTATGATTTAAAAATCTATTTTGATAACTTCAGTAAAATCTATGTACACGTGGAGTATGGAGGAGGTCGGAATGATCTCCGGGTAAATTTGTTGCTTTATATTTTATTAGGAACTCTCTCAATTTCCTTAACATTAACTCTTGCCCAGCTTTATTAATAATTTTTGGTACACATTTAAAAAATATACTATACTATATAATATACTCTATATGAACGTATACACCTTTTTCTATATTAGATATTTTAGATTCACGATTTGAAAGTTGCTCAAATGAATATTTTTTAATCAATAAAAACAATGGTTTTACCGCATGGCAATTTATATTTGCTAAAATGAATTGTACATTAAAACCAATCTTCATCACTCCTCCCTTGTGAATGATGTCTTTTAAATTTAATAACCTGACAATATTGATGAATTTCCAACCTCCGTACGGAGGTGAGCCCTGAGCACGAAGGCAGTATACAAATCATTCCTCTACGCTCTTCCCCCAAAAGTCGATCAATCTCCCCGCGCGATGAATTTCATGTCGGCACCATTATAACTTTCCTCGCGGCGGCATTTCATCTCTGGAACATATTTAACGCGCTTTTTGTGCGTACGAAGAATATGTTGAGGGAGATTTGATGTTCGCGAAGGTTTATACGTTGTGTACAACAACGATATTTTTGTGTTTTAAACGAACTCATATATTATAAAATAATTTAATGTAACCTTACCATAATATTTTCTTATACGTAATATATATTATAATATCTCGTGTTTTTTTTTTAAATTGTGGAAAAGATCCCTGCGAAAACAACATAAATGCTTTAAAACTCCCAATGGTAAAATTACTAACGCTGGAAAGGTAGGTAGGTTAAATATTTAATATAGTAAAAAATTCTAAATATGTACTCTATTGTAAGTATTTACTGGTTTGGTGGCCGACTGTTAATAAATGTTTCTATCCATCAAACTTCTTCGGCACCCCGCAGATTTATTTTCACAGTAAAAAGTGCTTAAATAAAATAGGTATAATATCAATAAAAAAATTGAAATATCACAATTTATTTCATTAAATGTTTTTATCTTCTATTTATTATAATTTTTATTAGACTTTAACGTGTGTTGATTACTCTTACCACCGAAAATGGTGCCAATTATTTCAAAAGTTGTTCGAAATGTATAATTATTATAATATTTAGTTAGAAAAGGCTTGATCAGAGCAGTTATTTTATATAAATAGTTTATAATATATTTTTTAAAACTCTAGTGGTATTTTTTGTTGAACTGGATTACTTGATGAAAGTACCAATTTTAGTAGACATAGATTTTGATAAATAAAAAATAATATGTAGGTGTACACTATATCCTTATTTAGCCCAAAAAACAAACCAATTGTTCTATAATACTTATTACTTTTCAATTATGATATTATGACACTTTTCACGTCACGTTTGTAATAGACATTATCCTTTAAATGTTTATTTTTTGGTTCATGTCACACTAAACAAAGCCCCTACTCCAATATATACACATCAGCGCTTATTTAAGTATGTGTAGACCTAGTAAAAGGGAGCGAAACAGGTTTCTCCTTTCATATTATCGCCATCGTAAATACTCAGACACGCTTACAGTGTGCCACGCCACTCAATCCTTTGTTATCCCTTTTTGGATTAATTCTCATCTCTTTCACAAGCAGGTGATCAATCTCCGGCCCGCCACCGGAAGGGCTCCCGCTGGGCCGGATATATTCATTCTCCTTTCAAACCTTTAAAGGGAATCGTTTATTAACTCAGTCTTTGCTTTTTTCGTATTGAATTATTCTGTTTTTTTATTCCAAATTCTAACTGTCTGTTTTCTTTTGTTTTCAGGTAAGCCTTGATTCCAATGATAAAAAGAGGAAGATCTGCGACGACCCAGAAATTGTGAGTGCTATATGTTTTGTTGACAATGTACATTTTATTATTCGGTTTAATGATTTTAAGAGGCGCTACTGCCATTCTCTCGCTCAACAGCAATAATCGTAAACCTCAAACTGTGGCTTACGACTTTTCGTTAGAGTTTACAAGAATATAACCAAGATTAAGTAAGATATATTAGTTAATGGAATAATGAAAAAGAAAATATTTTATCCGTTACAACATTTTAATTTGATATAATTAAAGTGTGTTATAATGTTATTTCATTTTTGCCAACGCACTATCATCTATTTTATCTGTTATTACATTTTAGTGAAATTTAATTGAAAATTATGTAAAACTGTTAATTTTTTAACCCTAGGTTTTTAATTATTTTGGATGGATAATTGCTTGGTCTTTCATTTTAATCTAGCATTTTAATTAATTCCGAGGGAAGGGACAATGAATCGGTTATAGCTCACTGTTTAGTGTATGTATTAGCGACTCCTTTCTCGGATTTCCAACGTGCCCGTACAAAGTAGCTCTGACATAAAGAACACTGTAAACACAAAATGATGCTCCACAAAGGAGAGCCGAGTCTGAAGCATTATGCCGCGATCGAGACCGCGCCATACCTCTCTCTGAAGCGCGACAGGGAAAGCACTCTCCCAGTCGCGTATAAATCTCCGATAAAAGACTGCGAATTTATGAAGAAGAGAGGATTGAAAATAATATTTCTTTCCATGTTATTTTCCCCCTCGCTGTAACGATATTACGTGCTCAAAGGATCGTCGATGGATACACACGGCCGTACCGATAGATTGTTCGAGAGAGACATGAAATGTTTATGATTGGAGCAATAATATTATTTCATTCCATGTTTGCCGAGGCCTGTTTTGGTTGTTGGAGGGTAATATAGCTGAATTTGGATCGTTTTACTTTATGCGTGTTCTTCCATACTTCGTTTATGATCGGTTCACTGTGTTTAAGATACGAGATATGTAGATTTTGCGGTTCATAAATGTTTCTTGCCGGCGTGATGTGAAACGTTTACAAGATTACACGATTTTTGGAGATGATATGGAAAGAGTAGGTTTTTACGTTTTATGAAAATTTCATCTGCATATCACGATGAAACAGTGTTAATTTTCGATATGTATTGTGCATCCAGAACCTCCTTAACCGCATTCCGTTTCATCGCTTTATAACGTGCAAATATCAATCCAATCCAACATTCATACAAACACTATGCTTTTCGTTTTTCAGATTTCTTCAATTGAAAAATATGGATGTAAATAATATTTTGTACGCTTATTGTGTTTGTTCCGGAATATTTTGCCGAGTACGACGGCAATAGCTTCAAAATATGTTCGCGCTACCCCGAGAAATTTTACATACGGTTATTTCCGTAATCGGAATGAATATCTATCTACACTACACGTTTGATGGCGCCTCGTAACCGCGTTGGGTTCTCTCCGATATACTACTTCAACGACGATCCTCTCGAGCGGGACAGGGAGAGAACACCGCCCCGGGGTGGGCCCGAAAGGGACGGAGACAGTCGATCGGAGGAACTTTATGGTATCGCGGCGGGGACTTAACAAATCTGCGGCATTATTGCGAACGAGCCGTAATAATTTATAACGCGACCGTGTTTGCTTTGCATAAATATGCGCTGGTTTAGCGCCGGGACTCTCTTCTAATCCAGGCAGCTTCTTCTGCAACTCGAGCGAATACGGTGAGTAGTAATGGAAGCAGCGTCTAAGTTAGGCTAAGAGTCTACAAAGAAATAATGATTAATTAAGGTAAATGAAACTTATGTGTTCTGAACATCTTGATTTACGTTTTATGTTAAATTGTTTTCGCGAAAGTAATTTATTTGCTAGTACAGTAAAATTTATTTTTAAAGTTTATTTGTAATACTAAAACTTTATAAAATGATTGAACCTTGGTTAAAATGGATCTGTAGATAAAAAAACTATTATTCTAGTACACAATGCGTGCTGATATCAAATACATCATACTACCCAAAGCTGACAAGTCAATAGTTCGGCACAAATTTACTTCATAAAATAGTAGGAAAAAAAATTAGTTTTCAAAACTAGTTTTAGTTTAAACAATAAAACAATGACCGGTTTCGATACAACTGTTTCTTCGTTTGGACGGACGTACACTAAATAAATACGTAAATAAATTAGCCATGGGACGGGGTAGCCGCGATCTTGGAGGAAAGAGGGGTTGAGATGAAGACGTAATCAGAGTGGTTGTTACAAAGTTAAATATATATATAAAACATATATTTAATTATTGTAATTTATTAAATTTTTATTAAAATCAGAAATATGATGGAAGTTAATTTTATTTTTCCTTAATGCACTTTATTATTCAAAATGTTATTATTGTATGGAGGTCAGTATAAAACTGGAATATAGCTTCTTGAAATTGCGTATAGGCTCATAATAAATATTATTTTTAAGGAACCTAGACAAAATCCGACTTCTGTCTGCCAAAAAATATTGATATCTTTATAAAACTATTAATAATATACAAACCTACAAAGAAATGGGATCTGTAATTGTTTGTTATTAACCGATATACGAGGAGTCGGAATTATTTTAGTTTAATGTAACACTACCAGTCTAGCACAAAACCATTATTCCTGTAGAAAGATCAAAAGATCTCCTACTCTATTCTGTTTAATAAAAAATTGTACACTTTTATGTCTTAAATAGTACTAATAAAAAAAACAAATGATATGCATTATTATCACACTTTATGACCAATTCTTCCCAATATTCTTATGCTACTTCTCTTATTTGATATTATTTACTTAGATTGTAAATTTTTTATTTATATATCTTCTATAAATAATCTTTAATTACTTGTGTTTAATATCCATCTTTGGGCAGATGCGAAAAACGTGTGTAGGGTGTAATTTAAACAATTATCTACTTACGTACATCGACCATAATTTAAATAATTACCAACCTTCACAGCAGTATTACAATTTTTACATTTTGATATTATAGTAATCGACTTGTTTGCTTTCTATTTGAAAAATGTATTAGATTAAATAAAACACAATCACTTTGTATAAAACCATGAATTTTATTAAACGCCAACCGGTTTCGCTTAGCTCAAGCTTCGTCAGGGCGTATTTAAAACTAACAATAAGTACAAAAATATGAAAATATAATCTACGAAAATATGAAATATGTATTATTGAAACAAAACACGTCAAATGACTCAAATACGCGTATCATTCAATTATAGCATATAATATGTTTTTATAATTCGTCCCGCTCCACCTCATTATATTTCTTTGTATAAGTCGCTGGAATTTGTTTTGGTCTCTTCAAACATTGTGTGAATTTAATTTCATCACATCATAAGTGATATATTTGAAATATTGTATTTTTCAAATTTTAATGCAAGGTAAACTAACAATATAAGGAAAATATTCCGTTGATGACTAGTATTACTATTCCTGTGGTAGTTAATCTAAACTAAGCAAGATATCGCACATCACATTTATAATCATTAGACGCATGAATCTTTATAGTGAATTGTATCTGTGGTGACCCTGCACGCGCCCACAGGCATGGCCGTGTAAGGACTCACTTATCAACCATATAGAGCCGAAACTCAAGCAATCAATCAGCACACAACATACATTCGTGACGGACACTGCCCAAGCAGCTAGCGACCATTTTTCCGCAGACCGTCCTCTTCGGCGACATCTTCCATCCACATCTCGAGCAAGTCATTCCAGAGTTCAACACGCATTTAACTGTATACTGCCTCTGTATAATTCATACATCAATAAACGCCAACCTTTGTAAGTGCTCTTTCAATTACATACCTCGCTCTAGTTACAACACAGGCACCCTGCACTGCGACATACATTAACACGCGTGAGACTAAGAAAATAGTTAGAGGTTCTAGTCTCACATCGACAAAGCTTTCTGACAGAATCACAATTCAATCATATACAACAACTACCACTGGCAAACCACTACATTTCTAAATACTCCTGAATAATACACTATACACAATAATTTATAACACAGATTGCAATAATTGAATTAGTTACTCAAAGATTTCGATGAGATGAAGAAAACTTAAATAAATCAATATAATATACCTAGAGAGAATACATCTGGAAAAAAAAACAAATGTCTAAGAACAAAAGTTTGCATTTAACGCGGTGCTACGATGTTTCATTACAATACTTAATTCGTAATCTGGCCTAAATTTAATCAACAAAGTACACGTGATTAAGAAGACACAGTTTTTACATTAATGCATTTTAATTTAATTCGATTTTGCAGCAAAAATTATTGAATGGTTAATATCATTCTTCCCATTTTTCCCCTACGTTGGAGTCATAAGCTATTTCACACCATCGTAACAAATGTTGATTAAACAGTTGTTCTTCTGGACCGACGGATGTTCAAAATACTTTTACGTCACCCCGCTCCTCCCCCCGCCCCGTAGTGTTGTGTGTGACCTCAAGACACCTGTGCGCGGCGTTATTAGCGGCACATGTCTCCCCGGAGGCCAGGTGGGAAGCTATCGTAACACGTGTGCGGTACGTGTGCCCTAGTCTTGTCCGCGGAGGGATCAAAACAACGCGGAAGGATATTGCAGGGCGAATATGTGTATGTACATACTTTGCTCGCATGTAGAACATCTGCCAAGCGTGAGGGTTAAGTATCTTGAATTTACCGTATACCACATTTCACATATTCATCTGTATTCTCTATGTACTCTTTCTGTGTGTATTTATATTTAATTTTAATATTACTAAAATAAGACGCATTTTTTATAAAATTTTACAATAATACATTAGGGATAATATCATTTACATTTGATTGAGGAGAATATACACATTATTTAAAATAAGGGCAATTCAAAGATTCACTGCAGATATCATGGAAAAATTTACAGTTTGATTAGATATATTTTTAATATTTAATAAATAATAATGTAAAATTACTTCGTACATAACCACTTGAGTTTTATTTTTTAACGGCAACCGGTTTCAGTTTTTTTCTTCTAATGAATTTTATCAAAAGTAATATAAATAAATGATTACGTCCGAAAGTAAAGGTAAGAAGTGCAATGAAAGTGAGGAACATTGAACATTTTAAATGAGATGCTGATTTTAAATTAAAATTGAGTTCATATTATGTTAATTATGCTAATACACAAAATACATCGTTGCAAATTAAAAAGTATTAAGAATAAGAAACACGCATCGGAATCGATATTCTTAATATCTGCGTAATAAAGATACCCACGCTTACCATTTATTTAAATCAACTTGAAATATCTAAACTCGATTTTAAAACAAATATTAAACCCATTTTACCAAACTTCTTAAATTTATTGTTTTTTTTTTTCTAAAATACCGAATTGCATAAATTAATTTGTTAATTTTAATTCCATTTGTTACGAATGATCGCGCTCTGCGCGCGCCCACACACTCTGTCTCCGCAATTTTCCTTCACACTTCGGCGTGTGTTTTCCACCCGAACGAGCCAAGGCGGCCCCGGCGTCGCGTCTCCACTAAGTCCCTGCAGAATAGCGTAATTATTATCGCAGGCTCCGCGACGAACGCCGGATTATCTTCCCTTTGTGCCGAGCCAGCGGAGCGGCGCCTCTCCGATCATCAGTCTGCCTTTCCGTAGCCTCCGAGGGCCGACTGCAAGACCGCATCTCCGCCTCGCGTCGTACGGAGAACGCGGCCAGACCGTCGAGTTGATCGCTCGTGTCGTTTCGAATCTTAAATTTATTCTCAGATGTGTGCTAAATACAGTTCGCCACCTGTAAACAATGTCGCCGCGATGAATAACCGGGCGAGTGGAAACTGTTGTGCTTTTATCGGATGGACGCAAATGAGGAAGTGTTTAGACAATGTTGACGCTTGGCGTAAACCGACGCCGCGCCGTCCTGTGTTTTCTAGATCAATTCACAATACCACTTTAGTCAATGTAAAGTGACATAAATCTCTCGCAGTTTTCACACTTTTCTTATTTTCGATTTACTTATTGGCTGACATCTTAACAGATAGGTAGACACAATATGGTTAGCCTTAATAATAATAATGGATAATTTGCATAGCGCCATTTTCGTAAAAAATTTCACCTGAAGGGCGCTTTACATATAAACTGTTTATAGTTCTACAATTATCTTTGTTTTTAAAATTACAAATTGCTATGTTCACTTATGGATATAACTTTTTGAAAAGGTGCGTTTTTAGTTTCTTCTGAAATAAAGTCTCTAATGCACTGTTTCATATGACGGAGGGCAAAGAGTTCCACGCTTTTGGGCCTGCCACCGCAAATGCCCGTTCACTAAATTTAGACTTCTGACAACGGTTGGTTGGTTCTACAACCCTTCCTGCGGCTAAAGTAGAGGATGACCCGAGAGTTTGACGTCTACCATTCAAATTGTCTGAGATACAAAGTTCTTGAAGATACAGAGGCGCCATATTGTGTATCGCCTTGCACATCAACAAGCACAATTTAAATTCAACTCTTTCAGGGAATCGGAGCCAATGTAGCTGATGTAAAAGGTATGTTATATGAGAGAATTTGGAAACTCCATATATTATCCGTAGAGCCGCATTTAGAATGGATTGTAATCTACCCAGCTGAAACATTGGCAGGCCAGCATAGATGCTGTTAAAACAGTCCACACAACACCACAAATGCATTTATAAGTAGACGGGCTGCCTCAAGAGGAAGATGTCTCTGAATACTTTTAATCTGTCTCATTTGATAAAAGCATGCACTGACAGTTTTACTGATTTGTGTATTCATTAAAAGATCTGAATCAATGTGGCACGCCCAACAACTTAACTACAGATTTAGCATTCGCAGACATCGATTCCTGTATTAAGTTTCGCCTTCTAGGTGTTGCTGTCCATAGTAGTTGTTTTGGATGGATTCAACGTAAGTCATTTTTGTGTCATCCACTTGCCTGTTTTATCTACCTTGATTGATAAATTTGCGTGCTGTATAACAGAATAACATAGTAATATCGTTTATTCGCGAGGAGAAAAACCGATTCATTGCTCATAGTATTTTAAAAATATATATTTTGATATTTTAGTATTGAGTATCAAAGAAAGTGCTATAGAACATAAACATATTTAATGTCTTCTGTGTAAAATATTTTATTTTACACACTCTTTGTTTTTCCAATCTGAGCTTTTCTCTTATTTATTATCAATTTCACTTAAGGTTAAATCATTTAAGTTCATTAGCTGCTCCCTAATCCGGGCACGCTTTTCGCTCTCGAGTACGTCCTAATCCCGTTTTCCCAACACCGGTGGGCGCCCCGCCCCTCGCACTGCCCTCGAGAAGACACCGGCGCCGTGCGAGTGCCGAGCTCTGCTCCACTGTTTTCTCCCGGTGCACACGGCCTTTTGCCGCGCCGCGCCGCGACGTGTCCTCGATGTTCATATTAATCGGAAATCAGTACTTGTGGCACGAAATAGCTGCATTTGCACTGTAACAGAGCCCTGTTTATCGATTTTCTGTTCCTACATTTCGTACGTGTACACTTATATTTTATAGATTCTACAGCAGAAGGATAACTTTTTACTTGGTTGGTAGGCAAATGAATAATAAATTATTGTATGAAAAAAAATTGCCCCCCATAGTAATGGAGTCTTAACTTAACACCAACTCGCTTTATAATGTATATATGTATATTTCTGTATACATATATTTTGGCTGTGGTGTCATCATTGTCATAGCGAGCACAATTGCTTTTGGAAGATCATAACTAAGGGAATAATATATATATTCATATTTTAATAAATAAAAAGTGTTCAAAAGAATCTCACAGTTGTCGTTTATTTGTCTCCTAACATCAATATCAGTTGACTAAAAACACGCGCATTTATAAGTGTGAAGAGCAAATAGTGAGTCTTTTCAAATTGAGATTGAAAAAAAAATTGTTTGGAAGAAACTTATTACTACTGCAGTTTAAATTATTAAATACGAATTATATTTATATTTCTTTCAGGGCGTACCTTGTGCGCGTACCTTGGGTTCGGCGTTTCTATTCTCTAGCACCTGTGAGGTAAGACAGAGCTTCGAGTATTGCTAGGTAACAAAAGTAGCGAGCGCTATTCGAGTAGGTGTTTCTGTGATTGTGATCCCGGGACTCCCTCGTTGTTCCGAGTGGCACTAGCGGCGGCGTTAGTCACGGAGGATATTATGTATCTCTCGGTCGGGACTCGCGCGATTACAGACTCGTCTGACTGTGGTGCTTAAGTTTGTTTCACTATCTTAAAAGCCCTGATGTACGTTGTTTACGGGTAGGCAGGTCGTCGACAGGTAGGCCTGGTATAAATTTTGAATATGTGCATTCTATTTATATAAATTTAAAACAGCAAACAAAAGCGAAACTGCTAGTGGTGAGAGACAGTTTCGTTATTTGTTTATTATTTTTCGGTTATTGGATATTTGGAGGCTGATTAGCCTCCGAAATTTTATATAACTAATAACCGAAAAATAATAAACAAATAACGAAACTGTTTGAAACAGAGTTTGAAGACTGCAAGGAGAGCGACCATGGACGTCTAACAGCGCAGTTTCACAAAGGTTGGTGTATTTTTATTTGCATGGATTGAATTAATATATTCAACCATATACCAATAGAAAACCCAGGACTAGCCATCGAAGGGTAATTACGGCAACGTACGTATTAGGTCACGTTAGCGCAACGATTATCCCGAATAAATTAAATTCCGAATTGTTATTCAACCTTCACCAATTCACGAAAGCTTGATACAGTTTCATTATTTTGCCATCAAAGCGAGAAAGGTTTTATTTATCTGGGCGGACTTTAAGCTATTTATTTATAGTCGAATGAAAGTGAAGGATTTGATATGTAAAATATTCCTCGAGACATGTTTTTCATTAAGAATATTTAATGTGATGTGTACCAATATTGTATAAAAATTATGGCTTATTATTATTATTTTAAAAATATATATTTTTAATTAAATTAAATTAAAAAATTAAAAACAATAATAATTCAAAAATAATAATATAACAATAGTATAAATTTTAAAATAATGAAAAAATGCAATCTATCACATACTAATATACCCTTCTTTTACATATGCACGGAAGACATAGATTCTTATAAAAGCCTCGAAAAATAAACTGAATCTTTTTGAAAGTAATATTTACGAAAAGTAAGCGGGCCGGTTAGAGATGTATTAATTAGTCCTGAATGTAGTAATTAGTATCAGTGGCGCAATTCGTATCGATTCAGAGTCCAGCTATTTTCATATATAGTATCCTGATTTAGTAGGTGTAGTAAAATCACAGAGGGGAAGATGGATAAGACTAGAAGACTGACAAAAATACGAAACGTGCTGATTTATCGTATTC
The DNA here is from genome assembly GCA_031772225.1 of Eubasilissa splendida. Lineage (NCBI taxonomy): Eukaryota > Metazoa > Arthropoda > Insecta > Trichoptera > Phryganeidae > Eubasilissa > Eubasilissa splendida. The sequence continues at coordinate 12,174,157 of CM062855.1, read as the reverse complement.
GTCGAGATCTCCCAGATGAAGTGACAATATGAGGAGAGATCTGGAGGTGCTCCACGTTCTTGTCTCCGAATGGAGTGTGTTGGCCCAGGACAAACACCTGGCACCGAGTTGTACATCAGGCGAAGACTCAATGGGTTGTAAAGCCATGAAGTAGTAGTTCTTAAAAATATCTATTATTTTTCTTGTTTGATTTATACACTGATAAATCGCATAATCAGGTAATTCATTAAACCTTTCGAAAACAGAGCTAGTGAAATTATTAGTGCATTCACAATGCACTAATAATTCACTTTGGATTTGCTACATTTTTTTACTGTCTCTAGTTTTGTTTATATCTCATCTCTGTCGAATCTTACTCTTTTTTTTTTAAATTTATTTAACTAACACCACAATAACACGAAAAAAAACTAGCCACTTTAACACAGACGGTAGTCTAGCAAAGTAGTCCTACTGCATCTCTCACAGTAAACTAATAAGTTTATTGCATTATTGTATGTTCACTTCTGATGTAAAAAAAAATGTATGTCAATAAAGGTTTATCTTATCTTATTCATTAAAAAAAAACAATACTATTATTTTCTTGACAGTTTTATTAACCTAATGTACATAAATCATCGTCTGTTGCCGTCGCGGTTCATCAGTGTGTTGTGTGCGGCAAGTGGGCACATATGTTTTCAGGAAATGGAAATTGTGTCCGGGAAACAATGTATTAGAGGTGACACACTTCGTGGTCATAGATATTTTTATCTGTCGATATTATGAATCAACACGTCACTGACAGAACTTTCGTTAATGAACCACATATTCGATATTTTTCACGTGATTATTGTAGATTTTAAATAAATAATTTTGATATTCGCGATTAATAATATTAATCTTCTAAGGTCATTATAAACTTTTTATCTTCTATTTTATCTTTTATTTTTTAACAAATGGAATACTACATCAAATCAAGGTTCTGGTTCAGTAATTTTTCAGCGGTTTCAAATTAACAAGAAAAGTTTAATGTCAAGTCAAATTATTAATATTAAATGTTACAAACTTATGTAATGGCAGAACAACATATTCACAAATCAAATGTACAAAATGATGCTTGTTAGCAATTGACATTATTTGAGTTATTCGGCGTATTTTCAGTTTATATTTCACCTAGAGTTTTTAGTTAAATATTCATGTATTTGAATCTTGGTTATTAGTAATATGCACAAATACCGAATAGAAAGAATTAAACACCAAAAATACATTAAAATAATATTTTATTTTATAGCATTTAAAAAAATATATATTTGCTTACGGATTATTATTTATGTTAACAGTTTTACTTCTTAATATTTATTTGAAATTTCAGATTATAAAAGCCATTTGAAGCTAGAAATCGTTTTAAAATTCATTGAACAACCTCGCAGCTTTTGGCGGGAAACTCTTTGTTCTCCAGTCGACCTCCATTTCAATTTTATATATTTTTTCGTGAATAAAATTCTCCCCTTTTTTCCGGTCTACATTTTTTGATGAGCTGTAAATTAAATGTTGGCGGTTTTATGAAACAGCTTAAATTAATTGTTCTCACTTGAGCATACTAAAAATATCAAATTATTTTTTATTCGTTGTTGCTATAAATAAACCGATAAACTTTTATATTGTCATTTGACTAATTTTTTATAAGTTTATTTTATGCAATCTATAAAAAAATAGCAATATAGATTTTTTGAACCACAAATATTTAAGGCTGCATTTTTGTTATAAATATACCTATACATATGTATCTAAATACTATAAACCATATGTATGCACATATTTTTTACAAGGCATTTAGTTTTATAAATTATTTAGGATAAAATAATTTTTGTTGGCAATTAAAATACTGTTATTACGTTTTTCACCACTCGACAAAAATAAACATTCTTGACGATTGTGGCCGAATTTAATTCCGGAGTAGCCGGATGTGTCGAACATACAAAATGGCGCGCAATAAAAGCGCTCGCTAAACTAGAGCGTCCATTTCAGCGTGAAAATATTGAAAAGTCCATCGAACGCCCAGATCGCTTATGGACTAGCCCCGGGCGACCGCAGCGCGGCGCCATGTGCGGCAAATTAAATGGCCAGCTGGTTTCTTGCGTTTTCAAGAGAAATTGGCCTTTGATGGTAAAATAGCTGACTCGTATGTATTGAAGGGAAGACTGTTAAAATATGTTATATTATAAGGCAAAATCCTTGGAAAGCGAATGTCCGTGTAAATGTTTTCGCTTGATACGAGCTACATAGTATCCATTTGTATCTCCATTTCGAAATCATTATTATTATTATTAATACTATTGTAATATATATTTATAATTTTTTCACATTGCGTTCTTTAGAAATAATGTGAAATTCTTTATTTGTTTTTAGAAGAATTACGTTATTTTAAATGTATTAAATCAGTTTTGTGTATTTAGTATAATTTCTTAAAAATATAGAGATACGTACACGAAATGCATACTACAGTGGAACCTCTATATTCGTCATTAATCTGTTCCCGGAGGCTTAACGAATATAGAAACAATTTTTCCCATAAGAAATAACTGAAATTCAATGAATCTGTTTCCAACTCCTAAACATGGTACAAAAATGAAAAAAATGTTTAAACTTTAACTTTATTGTACTGAAGATATACATATTGGAAGAGGAGGAAGGTTAATGTTAAGAACAAGAGTTGATATCAATTAAAACAAAACAACCAATAGTAATTCTTTCCTTTTTATCGGTTTTTCTTCAGTACGCTTTATTGGAGCCATGGTTACGTTAGTTTTTGAAAATAATGACGAATACAATTACGCGAGAAATTAGCGCGAAATACATACACACAACAATACACGCAGACTAACTATAGCTACCTAATACGTTTAACTGATTGGCGTGCGATTGCAGCGCCAGTGCTGGCGGTGGGAGTGACGACGAATACGGAAAATACTAACGAATATGGGGGAAAAAATTGTTATCAAAATGTGACGATTATCGAATCTTAGGAATATGGGGATTAACGAATATAGAGGTTCCACTATATTTTCAAAGTTAAGTGTCAGGCTGCGCTATCAATATGTGACTAACTTGCTGGTATCCTGGGATGATGCTGGAACCGTGGAAATACTTGATCTCTAGGTGAGCGTGTTTACAGCCCGATCAACAAACGCGTAAAATCCTATCCCATTTTTTTAGTATTCTATTATTATTATTTAAAGTTATTTGCCATACAATGAAAGATCGCATGAATCTTGTAATTTAGTTCTTACGAACATATCAATGAATACCCGGCATTATTAATCAATTGAAATTAAATGAGTGTTTTATTTGTGCATATGTCCCAACATTGATTATAACCACTTTCTGGCTAATAAACGTCGATGTATATCCATAAAAATTTTATCCGCCACTCAACGCGTTTTAAATTTTAAAAACTTTACTTAATATGCAAACCGCTTTCGGGATTGCTTCTTTATGTTATGGTCGTATAACACCTTCATAAAAAATATCTTTATCCATTTTAAGCTCAATAAAACCCACGAAGCCGCCCGGAGGATGGCCGGCAGCGGTCGCGGCGGGCCAGGAGGCTCTCGCGGAAACCGCCCTGCGTTTATTCACCAACGTCCGTGCCGAGGAATGGACCGTCTGCGCCTTCACCTACGTGCCTTATTTGAAGCGACCGCTCGCAGCATCTGGATCGGGCATCGGTCCAGTGTAGCGTTAATTGCTTTAATAATTAGTTATAGTTTGCTCCTAGCTTGTTTAAGCCAAGAGTAAAACAATACCGCAACTTGGTTACCTCAGTTTGGTGTTTGGCACGGCCATTATTACCTTTCTTTATAGCCTTCGTTGGTAAACGCCGTATAGTTGCCTTTTAGCTTGTAATTGAATCATTTTTGGAGTACAGTGGTTCAACGGTATGCGAGTTACTTGTTTTTTAAAGAGCTCGAATAAGTTTTTAATTATGGGGTTATTCGACGAATGATTTTAATACACGATAGTATTATTCAATTACACAAAAATGCGCCGTTTATAAAAATAATCTTAATTCATTATTTTATTATGCCGCAATACTAATGATCGGGCGATTGTTGACCTCATTAGCAACTACTTATTATAAATTGAATAAAAATTCACTCATATTTTTATTTATTAACCACTTATTGAATTAAAATACAGTCGATTCCGCTTAATTGGACCACCGGTTTATCGGGACAGTCGGTTTTTTGAGCCAAATCCCAAGGAACAGAAACCTAATAAAGGTAATAATAATTATTTACTAACACTAATTTACTTCGGTTATATGTGACACCATTCCGTTTGATTGGGACAGTGAATTAAAAATTTAAATAAATATATTAATAAATGCCCTACGTCCGCACTGAACATCTGCGCTGTTTTTGTACAATTGCAATTCTACAAAAACACAAGACAGGCTACAATTGATAAATTCCTGCTGAAATATATTTTTTATTGTTATAAATGTATTATGTACATTATTTTCATGACTTATTTTTTTAAAGATACTGTTATTAAAATTGTTTGTTAATTTTTAAAAAAATATTATTGATTATATTATTTTTTCATATTTATATGTATATACCTAATAATTATATATTATTTTTCTGTAATTCAACATTTTTTTCTATAATTTAATGAAGTTCAAAAATATGTACATATTATTTTTTTAATTTTACCTTAAACTTCGCTTATTAGAGCCAGCCGCTTATTTGGGTCAAAATGTTTGAGCCCAATGTGTTCCGATTAAGCGGAATCGACTGAACATCTACCGGTTTCGAAAAATATCGTTTTCTTCTTCAGGATGTCATTAACTAATTCAAAACATGTGTTATTGTTTCTTTAACAAAATCTATTTAAAAAAAAAAAATATTTATAAACCGTAGATATAGGCATCGGAATAGGTTAGTATTTTATATGTATATCTTTATAATTAATACATTTAAGTAGTATTTAAAACATCACAGACCTATATTCTGAATAATTACAACTTATGTTTAAATAACTTTTATGTTAATTTAATTCATTGAGAAATGTATAGTTATAAAAGTAATAGTGAATAAGTATTGATTAGTGTTTATGGAGGAAGGTATTTAATTTAATCGTAAATTTTTAATAAAATGCATAAATGTGAAAGACGAATTAATTAATCTATTTTGAAGTGGTCAAACAAATATAAATTACAGCGGTAAAAGATTTTAGTATGATATCAATGTGATTGAATTTGAATTAGAGTATTGTACTGATGATGAGGGCGATGTCGGTATTTATTACACAAAGTTGTCCAATAAATGTGATAGAATTTCAAATAAGAATAATAGTCATGTTTATTAATATTTTGACACTTGTCATTGTTATTTTTATTCAATACAGTCTGACATTTTATCATGGAGCGTTTCACACTGGAACAACAAAAACTAAGACGATCGATATTGAATCAACGATTCAATCATTTCCAGAAATAGACCTGTCAATTGGCCGCCTAGATCATGTGATATCTCCGTTAGAATATTTTCTGTGGGGATATGTAAAGTCACTTGTTTATGCTGATAGACAAACAAAAATTGAACATTTATAAAACAGCATAACTCGTGTTATTGGTGAAATAGCACCAGATTTATGTGAAAATTGGATCCAAAGAATGTATTGTATGTCCGTCTCGATACAGAATTTCTCTAGTGAGACGGGCACAGTCCAAATAAAATAAAAAATAAAATAATAGTATCATACGTAGTCGTGGTGCATATTTAATGAAATTATATTCCATTGTCAATGACATCGAATGATCTTTCAAATTAATAAATAAAAATGTTTTTATTAATTTAATTATATTTTCAGTTCTATTACGCTTGCTGGATAACCCTATAGAAATACAAACGTTTTTATTGTGATGTTTTATCATGACAATATATAACACGCATTCATTAATAATTACAAAATACATTTGTCAATTCAACCTTATTAAATATTGCAGACTAAAGGTGGTGCACGAATTTGCGTGTTAATTCATCAAAAAAGAGAATACATATATTATTTTTAACTGCGAGGAATTGTAAAACGATATGGTTTATTAATATTTTAAATTATGTTTATATTTATGTCTTATTCCTTCACTGACAAAATTACAACGATTGTTTGATAAATATGAGAGAAGCAAGTAAGAACAAGAGACATACAAATTTAGAAATTAAGATGGCGAGTAATTACATTAAAAGTACTTATTTAAAGTTTGTGTTGTATAAGAAAATAAACAAAACGGTTACGTCCTCATCATTGAACTTGTATTAACTTTCAATTAAAACTTATTTTCATCCGATGTCTTGTTAAGCTGTTACGTATTCATCCGTGACACGCGCCGCCGCTGCTGCAAATGTATATTCTGTTATCTCGGTGTGCGCGAAACCGCGGGCAAAGTTTCACTAACCCTTACTTTTCGTCGCTGCAGATACTTCTTTCTGTACATTTAAGGTGACTTTTCCATTCCAGATAAGCAGACTTTATTGCTGTTTGAAGTTGCCATTCTAACTTTGGTTTGGTTGCAATTTGTTTCTGAGAACACTGAACGTGGAGAGTGCATTTACTTCTCGGAGTTGTTAAGTTAACGAGGCTGAATTTCTCCACTGAACTAAACTGAGCAATTTAATTTTTGTACGCGGCTTTCGCTTTATTTTCTTTTCAGTGATTTATTGAAATAATAGATATGGTCGATTAAAGGTTATAAAAAAATGATGCTGTAAATCGCGTTTCTGCTTTAGTGGAAACAAAAATAACATAATATGGACCAGCGAATTTTGGAAATAGCAAAGCAATATCAAAGCAGGTTAAATGCTAACGTGATCACGTATAAATGTACTACGAGAAGATGTTGCATGAAAAAAGAAATGCACAAGAGATCGAGGTTAATTTGTCGAGGTCACTTAAAACCTGGCACGATAGTGTATTTAGAGATGCACATGCAAAATATGTGGTGCTCTATACTCAACGGGGGCACTGTATACAGTAATTACTTTGATTGTATTTACTCTGACAAAAAGTAGTATGAATTCGTACTATATACTACAAAGACTATATAACATTTGTATTACAAATTCTATACAAAACTTTTAATGTATTTAATAACTTTTATCGTTAAAAGAACCATAGTTAAAAATAATTCCCAATATTGTGGTGAAAAGTATTGATGTATGCAATGTGTGCCTTTCGATTACACTATATAACAAAAGTTTAAAGTTTTTTTATCAACATTTACCAGCGTGTTATTTTTATACTGTACTTCTTTATATAATTGAAGTTGTTTTAAAATTTGTTTGATTTATTCTGCCTTTCGTCTCAACTAAGCATTTTCATTTAGTCAATGAATCACTTTCCACTTCCCTCTACTCACATCTCCTCGAATAGTTTTAATATTTAATGAAATATGCGCACACGGGCGGTCGGGGAAGCTTTATTGTTAAGCCCTCTCGGATTAGTTTGGGCCGTTATAGAAGGGCCGGGGATTGTTTGTAAAGTTTAATGAACGTAACACGCATGGAAATTTATTCAGTTATAGTTTAGACGTCTTTCTGTACCCTACTCCTCAAATATGTACTTTCCTTAACTAACACTTATTTAATACATTTTGTATTAACTGCAGTTTCCTGACGTGAGTGTAGTCCGCAATAATTTGTTGGATTCGTACTTTTATTTTTTTAATACTATTAATAAAACAATAACATTCTTACAGACAAATATTAAAAAATAACAATGCTAAAATCGTGTATGTATATCTAGACGTTACTCTGCAGGATTTCAAAATATATACTCATTTTATGTCATTTTCCCTATTAAAAAACGCATTAAATATAATAATACCTTTGCAATCATTCGGGACCATTAATTACATAACACTAAATAGAACGTATGTATACTTTTAAATATAATAGATTTTTTAAAAATAGATTCTGTCAAAGAAACAATATATGTTTTAGTTAGTTATGACATCCTGAAGAAGAAAATGGTATTTTTCGAAACCGGTAGATGTATTTAAACTCATTTTAGTGGTTAATAAAACAAAGATAAAAAATAAAAATATAGAACGTATGTAGATTAACAGAAATATCTTAAATTTTATAATATTTAAATTATTACGACTAGTGCCTTATTTTATTTATAAATGTGAAAATAATGCGATACGTGTTCTTATTAGAAATCAGAAAAATATGAAATTTTAACGACAATCTGAGTTTTCATACATATATTTATTTAGTTTAGGATTTATCAGTCATACAATTCTACCAAAAATATATGTTTACTTACTCCACTTAAACGTTCAAGAGTCTGCACATTTTTTTAGGTTAATGTTGAAAGGGTATATAGGTATATATATAAAATTAAAATATAGCAATTATAAATATAATGGCGATGATTGCTCATATTCTCCATATTACAATAATTTCATTTAATGTTTTATGAAAATTACCTTTATTCTAAAAAATCGGTATTCCCCAGAACGCCTCCACAATCGTTGTGAACAGTTTATTCATGTTTGTTTTATTATGCTCCCATGTTGTATCATAAATATGCCTATAAATTATTTAAAATTATTATTCGATCTCCAGTATGTTTAGATCATTATTTGTCTATCACTATATTTTACACTTCTTCGCCACGCCTTTAATAATTATTATTTATTATATATATACCTAATATTAAATACCATTGGTTTAGAGCATTTTATATTAAAATCGCACGTAAGAAAAATTGTAGATATGTTCTGCATTCGGTATTAGGACAACTTAACCTTTTCCGGAATCTTTTATATTTTTCTTCGTTTATTTATTCATATTTCAAATTAGATACATACATCTTGCACAAAAAACTTTTTTTATGTGAAGTGTGATTTTACCGGTACATACTTGGGAATATCGTTTTTGTGTATTGCCAATTCTAGATACTTAGCTGAGAATTCGTTGTTAATTAATTCGTATTCCTATATTGATAATCCGCTTTAGGAGTAATTTTGGACAAATATGATTATACCGAAAGGTTAAAGGCAATTTGATTTTAATATCTTAGGTAGGTAACTACTCTTTCAGGTATTTAAACAATTCGCCACTTTGCCATTAATACATACTTTAGTAGGAGGTATAGTTTTTATTTAATGATGAATGGAATGCGACTTAATTGTCTGAATATATGTACTATTTTTGAAAATTGGCGCAAATGAATCGTTTAATAATATCCATTCCGGCTTTGGCTGCAATCAGGTGTGTGTTTTACTTTAGTCCTAATTTTTTTTAATAGACCTCCATTTTGATACGAGATGGCGGTTCAACTTAGACGAGATATTTACGAGTTAATTTTTTTATTGAAATCTGATAAAACTACTTGCGAGAGTTAGGATACTACTATCGTGTTTACAAAATATGTTATGTATGGACAAACTTTTTAACGGAGGGTAGTTTTGGGATTTCCTGGTCGTGATCGACCAAAGTTTATTGAAATTTTCCAGAAGTTGCGTCATGAGACCCTCGATGTTATTATTATGAAATTTGTAGATTGCTCTTCAATGGGAAGACATAGTAATGTTAGCTTCCTGCCCTAACTACGTACCCACTTAAGATATGTTCGTTAATTTAAATATTGGTTTATCGAATATCGGTGCTAATATTCCTCTAACTAAGTACCACCATCCTTGATCCGTTTCCCGAAGTCAATTAGCCGTCGCAGCTCCTCTCCAATCAGCCCTCATCCCTGCCCCACCCGACCGGGCCATCATATCGGGAGCACATCGTGGGTAATTATGGCAGTCCCACCCCGCCGCCCCGCCGCCAGTGTCGAGCCCGTGCCGTCAAACCTACATTTATTACCACCGGGCCACACTTTACAAAACGCTGATTGTTCGCGTGGTTCGACCTCGAAAGGTTAACTCCCCTGTCGTAGCTTCAGAACCTAGCAACAGAACTCGCGTATCACCTTCCACTACATACTCGTATGTCATTTTCCCTACTTTCTCAATACATTTTTAATGTCTGATTCAGATCTAAAGCTTTCGTGTTAACATTTAGTTTAGGAGCATATCACTGGCATATTAGAGTGGAACTGAGTATAGCTCATAGGCAAATAGTACTATCTTTTCTTTACTGACAATATTCGCATGAATTTATATATATGGTATTAATAAACTTAAACACTGATAATATAAATCTATCTAGGACCGATTTGACTTTTTTTCTTCTTTATTTTCACATATTTTATCGATAAACACTAGAAATACCTATAAATATCTCCATATTTAATTTAAATAAATAACGTTAATACGTTTCACATATCGCATACCCAGTTCTAAACTAAGACAACTCAAAAATGCATTTTTCAGTAGACAAAAAAATAAAAACATTTTTCTCCATATTTTGTTCCTAAAATTATGAAACCAAATAACATTTTAGGTCATAAATGTATCCTAAAATGACACTATTCAAGAACTGGGGCTAAGGCATATATGACAGAGTATCCGAATACAATAATAACTAAAAATTCTTGGTTTTTTGAGTTGTCGTTTTTCGAGTTTCGATCTAGGTGTGCAGTATGTATTAAGTTTTAGAAATCTTCTTTAATTAAATGATATCTTAACAACACGATTAAGAACTGGCTACTTTGACAGACAAAAGTCTAGCAAAGTAACCAAGACAAGACTATCTATGAGAGGTGGATGGGATACCTACAGTATCCCACTTAATAGATTTGTAAACATAATAGCAATCAATGTGTAATAAGTACTATATTATTTATTGTATGTTCACCATTGATGTAAAAAAATGTATGTCAATAAAGCTTCAATAATAATCTCAATCATCTGTCAATTTATTGTTGGATGAAGACCTCCATGATTCCGCCACCCTCTTCTGTCATCCGCCATGTCACATCCACTGTTCCAATAATTTTGTCTATAAGTTTTTTCTTATTCCGTAGATATCGGATAATTGTGGACAAGAAATCTGAACTATTTGCGTTTTATGCTTTTTATTAGTGATAATGACACCCTGTCTTGTACATTTGGCCATGTATTTTTTTGTCTTTTTTAGTGAATCTCAACATATTTCTATCCATACTGTGCTGTGTCGTTTATTGTCTGTCGCATTACCTACCATATGTAAGGATTGGTAAAATGTAGCGATGGTAAACCGTTATGTGACTGATAATGATTGGCAACCGAGATTTAACGATGATTGTACCTAAGATTTAACTGTTAAAGGTTTACTTTATAGTGTGCCAGTCATTGCTCGAAGAATTACGAATGAACCGCTACCAATTATCGTTACAATTGGACACAACCATCACTAGCAAAATACACTGGTTAATCTCTCGTCTCTTAATGCATACTGGTGACTTTAAAATACCATATTCAGTCTTCTACACGCTTTCCGGTTTTGTTTATTCTCCTTTTTATTTTCTCCTTTGGTCCACAGAATTATAAGGAATTAAAAGAGACGTTTCTCCTGTCAAACCTTTATTTCTTCTATAATAATTAATAATATATATACATAGGGCGACAGATGTCGCCTTTTATCATAAAATACATACTTGGGGCGACACTCGTTAGATGTCGCCCAAACAGACAGAAACCAGCTCTGTGAACGTTAAATAAATAAATTTACTTTCTTACCTTATTAAACTTCAGCGGAAGCGGAAAATGAACCATTTTTATCTTATTTTTTTCTCTAAAACATGTTTACATAAAAAATTTCGAAATAATATTGAATAATTCGAAGTATCCTCAATCCGAGCTCTTACGTCAAAAGTGAATTTATTTTCCCCTCGTCACTTGACTACAGAGATAAGTATTTTTTTTACTATCTTTCTTAAAATGTTTGAGTTACTTCCAGTTCTTCGATTATAATTATATTATCAATATAATAAAAAATGAATACATTTTTTTTTTTTTTGATTTAGCCTAGTATGTATATACAACCGTATAGAAAAAAATATTAAGAATAAAACTAATAATACTGTTACTACGACTTCAATAAAACTGTTTAATTTATTGTAAAACGTGGGGGTTGTGCAACGTCATGATTACGTATTAGTGTATTGAAGATATTACCATGGAAGCCATTTTTTTTTCTTCTGGTGATAAATGTAATTTTACAATTAAGAAACACTTTTTGGTTTACCGCCTCCTCTTGATGTTTATAATTCATAACCGAACGTTCCGGGTGTCACTTGCATTCAATCGGGGTAAATCAAGAACCTAAAATGCAGTATTTTTAGTTTAATAATGACATTTAAACACGGGAGGAATGAAGCCATTAGCTACGCACATTTTTTTATTTAAAGAATTAAATTTTTCTTCTGTTTACTGATTAACAACAATATTGTTAAACAAACTTCTTTAATTAATTGACAAAATCATTAATAACATCATCTACAGTGTTTAATTACAATTATTTTAGTTTAATTATTTAAGAATATCTCAAATTGTCGTGTGCAATGTACTACACTATAAAAATATTACGGCAGTCAGATTGATAGACAATGCATGCAATGTTTCTGGCTGAATTGTGGACACTGAATGTGACGAAACGTATTTTACCTCAACAACTAAAACAGCAGATGACGCTAAAGAAATTCTTTTACGAATAAATATTGATTATATTTTAAATATAAATCAAGCAAGAATTTTTGGATGCATTAAATAGGTTAATAAGGTTACTTTGATAAATAACTATTTTAATAATTTGTGTATTCTTTACTGAATAATGTTTTATATACACGCTCATCCTTAAACTATACAAATACTCATCCCTCACATTACTCTTCGGGTCTGTAACCCTTCTGAAAGGTGCAATTCAATATTTGGGACCCGCCGCACACCAGTAGTTTCTGAGTAGGGACCATCCGGTCTCGTACATCAGTACCGCAAGCGCAAGCACCGAGGTATTAATTATTGCCGGCATATTACGCCCTTGATTTCATTTATTGGGATAGAATAATCGCAAAATCGTTTTACTTTTATTGATTTATATTATTACTTAAATATCGATTTATATATAATAATTGGTTACATTACACTCCATCAATGGTCAAACCAGTAATTATTTTTATCTTGCTGATATATTTTTTTTTTATTGAATTCCTACGTATTTATTTTATGGATTTTACGTTACGTTTGTGTAACCCACAGTTTTGAAAAAAAATCTTTAATTCTGCTACCCTAAACGGGTATACAAGTATTTACTGCAACGTGATAACATTTGATTAATTTAGACATAATTTTAAATTGATTGTAGAATAACTTAAACAAAATATAGAAAATACGTGTTGTTTAAATTCTATATAGTTTTTAAAATGGTTGTATATGGTTTGTATATATAATTATAATAAAATTAAAATAACACCTAAATCAGCCCTATACTTTGCTAGATCGACGTATTATACCCACAATATTTTTATTAATATTTTTTCAATTAGTTACAAAGTTAAACAAATACTTAGCCAATGTATCTTGCTTTACAATTTTAGAATATAAATTAATAAAATTGTCTGTAGAAAAGCACTATAATATGTTGAATTACTTTGATTTTCATCTCCTCTAATAAATTTGATAAAGAAATTCAACATCGTTTTTACCTTAAGTTTATCATAGACTGTCACTTCGGTGAAAGCTTTCAGATTGAGTTACGGACACATGGGCAGAGGGGTGAGACGTGAAGGGCACGGAGATGACTTGTTCACGCTTTTCGGAACGGAAGATCGTCTAATTTTGCCACCGCAAACGGAACAAAGTGACTGGGATAAAACGGATGTTCTAACCTCTGGAACAACGCTGTCATTCCTCCTATAATATTATTTATCTCGTCTCTTAAAGTACATAGATCTGAATAAAGAAATCAACTAAAATTTTAGTTGATTTTTCATTTTCAAATTAATTTTATTTATTTATTTTTCTTGGTTGATTTTTCTTTCCGCTACCACATCTAAGGGTCATTCCTGCACCAGCATCCCTAAATCTATTATTTTTAGTCCCTCAGAATTAAATTTGATCTAGTAAAAATTTATTGTTTGTAAACACCATAAATTAAAGGAATCATAAAATTTCTCTTGAAAATGTTAGGCAAAACGTTAAAAAAATAAAGCGTTTTTTGTCCTTCATTTGACCGAGTTAGGTATATTGTTCAAAAGTTTTGAATTTTACGGCTTAAATATTGTTTAACTAACTTCTTGCTTCCGGGGTTAAGCGTGGTATACCATACGAAACTTTTCCCATATTTAATTTTTTTAGCCAAAATAATGTTCCACTTCTAGAAAATAATGGGATTCTTTTGAGGATAACGGTAGTATTACGTGTACTGAAATTTATAAAATCTTAACTCTGCAAATACCAAAATTGATTTTAACCACAAAGTTGAGTTTGATAATCTTAAAAATACGTAATATTATATCACATCCATTGTTGTAAAGGTTTGTAATGGCCTGTTAATGTTATCGTAGATCGCAGTCTACAATAATACAAAGTAAATAAAACTTAGCGCCCAATTAACAAGGCAGTTGAGTTAGTAAGCCACTTTATTTACAGTCATTGCTCACAACCCGTCCCCAGTCACTGTTGAGTGCATCTGCCACGCTCGCGGTTGCGTTCCGTTTGGTATTCCCACATCAGCGTCAGAGTCGTCGACTTGGCGAAAATAATTTGCCCGCCTCCAGTTTTGAATCAGACGAAACGACATCGGCGAGATGAGCGTCTACATTTTGTGTAGACTCGCTGCAGCCCTGCAGAACGGTCGGGGCTGAGATACGAATCTGGTTGTGCTCTCAAATTGGTTCGAGATGTTTTCTGTTTATTTGACGTGACTGCTTCTTCGTATAAATACATATACAAAAATAAATCAAATATATATATTTAATTCGTACAAGTAATATTTTTTTATGTATCACGTAATAACTATCAAGCAGTATGTTATTGCCTATTAACTTATCTGGCAAATTTACAAATGATCGGTAAATTCGTAATATTATTTTCTGACCCTATGTAGGTATTTTATTTTGTTTGTTTTAATATATTGATTCACTAGGCACACATTTCCATTTAAATGCCAGTTAACCAACTTTACGCCCCTACCAATTACTCTGACCTTGGAATGATTTATTTGATATTGATATGCTTCCCTTCAGTAAGTATTTGATTCGGTAGAATAAGTAGTGGGCGTCAGCATGAAATGTTATATTGCTCTTAACATCGCATATTGATTCATATGTTCGATTAAAGATTTTAAAATTTTGTCACACCTGGGATTATCTATCAGTCATTTGTATACCAAACAAATAAATAATGGTTTTAATTTTTTTATCATCTTTTCACAAATTGTGAGTATATTAGATTATTATGTGTTCGGTTTATTTTCATTTCAAAAACCCCCTCCAAGCCAACGATGTTTGCGTGCGCATAGTGTATGGGGTAGTCACTCGTGCTGAGTTCATTAATCAATTAATGATAGAATATGTCTAATATTGTTTCTAATTTAGCTGTATTTAAGATCTAAGAAATATGTAACAGTTGTTTCCTCTATACGATTTTTATTTTTTTTAAATGTACTTGTAATGAAAAGTAAATTATTTTTATGTTAGTTTCGTGTAAGATATTATCATCTTATGGGAGATTTAAGGAAATACACTTTTCAGACTGCATTGGCGTAAATATATTATTTCTTACCCACAAATATATTATTACCTACAAATATATTATTTCTTCGTATTTAGACCATTCTTGTTCTTATTATGTTTATGCACCGGGATTTGAACCAGTGACTCTTCTTATCAAATCCCGCTGGCAGCTAAAAATTTTTTTCGATAAATTGATTTTGCCTGTATATATATATATATCTTTCTAATCGATCCATTTAATTTGTATCAAAATATCACAGAACTATGTTCTGATAAAACAACTTCACAATAATAATGTGTGCTTTTTAAAATTATTATGATAATTCGTTTGTCATAAAAATAAGCTTAATTTAATATTCGGATAATTCTATTCGCCAGCTCGTCCATTATGATGTCATAAATCGTCTTCTCCCCCGATGGTCGGGTGAGTAATTTATTCTGATGCACCATTGGTTCGTTGCTTGGAGACGCCCCCCGGGAGAGAAGAGATTGACACTGAGCGCTCTCGCTTTACGGCTCGGGTCGTGATTTACACCTTGTTTATTGCTTGTTGCCAACACATGTATTGAGGCTCGAGTCGTGGCACGGGGGCAGTGCTCTTACGTTAGCCACTACTGGTTGGTAGCAGTAACGTTGAGTGTAACATTTAATTGTTTTAATTTAATTCTAACTATTTTTAATGCCGGAAATTATTCCATTGAGAGGGATATGACCACCGAATAAACACAAGCATTACGAAAAATGTTTATCCACAATAATTGTTACTTACTTACCATCACGCCGTTTCCCCGAGGGGTAGGCAGAGGGGATAGAGCGCCACACTCTTCTGTCCTGACACAATACTCGCCTCATCTACATTCATACATCTTCTCATACAAGCTCGCCGATTATTGAGGCATCTAACAAAACCATCCTCCGTTTGGTTTATCTGGTCGTGCCAAGTCTTCTGCGGACGTCCTCTATTTCTGGTGCCATCAACACTTGCGTCATATATCTTCTTACCATTTTCTCATCATTCATCACTTCCATATGACCAAACCACCTAAGTGATCCTTTCTTTATCTTACTCACTATACTAACATCAGCTTTACATTCTTCCTTATTTCTTCATTCTTTCTTCTGTCATAAATAGATTTGCCACATATACGCTTAAATGATTTCATTTCCACTGCATTCAGTCTACTTAATTGTTAATTATTATAAACCTACTTATTGGAGTACAAGCATCTAAAAAATTCCATTGCACACCCGGATACGCACAGATTCGCTTCCAGCCTTTCACATATCAAAAATAATTTACTTCTTTAAATTAAACACAAAAAATATATAGCTGGTAATGTTAACTAGATAATAAAATATTCAATACTAAATATATTATGTTATTTTTAATTTTTCAGGTGGGAAAATTCGAAATACAGTAAAAAGTTCTGATATTATACACCATTCTCACCAGTTATATTATTGTTTATTTAAATATCTACAGATGTTTTCGAATGTTTTAAAAAATAATTATATCAGGTGTGATATTTATTTTCCTCTTAAAATCACACAGCTTAAAAATTTACATTTATTTCTCTCATTATCTTGAGAAAACTTTTTATTTTCATTTACTCATTTTATTTTGGAGATTTATTTCTAACCCAGAAAAAGAATCACTACGAAAACGCATTTTTATCTATTTGAACCATTGCACTACGGCGTTAACAAGTCATGTTTCATGAACCGTTTTCCGCGCACAATAAATTGAATAAAAACCCACATTTCCTTTGCCATTAACACCACTCGGTTTCATTTGAATCATAAGGGATTATTACAAAGGATAATAGATTGGGATTAGTTACTATCTTGACGTGATGTATTCTGAATAATACCATAAAGGAGCTTCCCTCGAGGCAATTGATATTAAATTATCTCGCCCCTATTGCCTCGGGGCTGTGATCCCAAGTTCTGACTATTAGTTTGCATTATTTGATAATGTTATATTGCTCTACTAGAATGATCTGCTTGCTGTATTACCATTTACAAGTTATTTAGATAATTGTGTGATTCTTTTTACATTATTTTAGTATTTCTATTATAGGGCATTTTCATGTTCATCGACAAATACTATCAAGTTATTACATTATTATGTATTGCTTGATCGTCTTAGATATTTAAATAAGATATCTAATAGATTATCAGGTTAACGGCTGTTCAGTGGATTAATATGACACTGTCTATATTAACTGGGCTAATACGACGCAGTTGACGTTTCAAATCCCATTGTAGGGTGCCTCATCAAGTCTATTGTTTAGTAAAATTTCGACTAAGATATATACGTTGGAGAACCAGTAGACAGATAAATATTTGGCATTTTAACTTAGTGAATTCAAACTTCAATACTAAGGCTCTCATATTAATTTTAATTACTGAGCAAATTAAACAAAACCGGAAGATTAAAGATCTTAAATTGGCCTCTTAAAATACTGGCAACTCTCCGCGTAAAAATATTTTTTCCGGTAATCAAATCTTTTATTTAACAAATAATTTTATGCATTATAATTAAGTTTGACGGGATTGAAGTTGTAACAATTTAAATGTGTTAAATACCTTATTGTGAAAACAATAATTCGAAGTTCTCCTTTATTCTAAAAATTTTTCCCGATATATTAGTTTTAACAACTTAAATATAAATAAGATAGTATAAAATATTTTGACTTTCTCAAATTATAATACTTTAAATGCTTTAAATAAGTGTTGAAAATCTTAACTAACATTTTTTGGCAAAATTTAGCACAAATATATACATTTTTTGTTTTTCTTGAGCATTAACTATGTAATAATTTCTAGACATTTTGTTTTGAAGAGTTTATTTAATGTACATTTGTTACTTATTTTATACCAAATAAGTAGCAAATGTAGGTACAGTAAATAAACAAACTAAATAATTTTTATTAAAATTCTAAATTCTTCAAATTTAAAAAAATTACGTAGTTTTTTTTTTAAGATTATCATATAGTTAATGATTTCATTAAAGATTAGTGTATCCGTCAAGTGTTTATTTCATAAAAAAAAATTAAAATAATAATAATAGTTACAATTTACAAAATCCCTTTACAACAAGAACTATTTTTAAAACAATAACAACTATAACTGTTGGAGACAGTTTTAAATGTTAGATAATAGTTATCTAATTACAATACAAGACAAAAACAATAGTTAAAAATAAATCATTCAGTCTTACATGAATTTTCAAAGGGATAATAATTGTATTATTAAATACGTAATTTAGAATTAGCACACACATTATCGTGCATTATTATTTCTTGTTTGATTGCGGTATCGTTTTGCCAGACTCAATGAACCGGGCCCGGGGCGCTATATCATTTTGTGTTTGCGATACCACCACACCCCGCGCTGCTCGTTCCACCCGACCGGGAGGGGTGACTACCCCTCACACATTTGCCTATTCTCTGTTTGTTATGATAATTTAATGGTTTTAATCCCACGGGCCATCCTTCGTCCCTTCAGCCCTTTTCGCAAACTCGGGCCGACTAAGGTCGGAACGGTGCCGAAGTGTTTACGTCCCCGTAATCGGCACAAAATAACCGGGGCGAAATTGTTTCATCCTTTTTATCGCGTGGTATGTTTATCTTGATTTGTGTGAATCGTCCTTTGAAATTGACCCCTTTGGTTTGGCTTTGTGCCGTGTCCCTTTGCCTACGGACGGGTGATTATTTTCATCGCGGTAGGACGTACCTACGCAAAGGCCTAGGGCGCGGTTAGTTACTCATTCCTTTGAAAGTGTGTCACGAGCTTGCCGGGGTGGCTTTCTGGTCACTGGACCACCGTACATAATATTGTAACGGGCCCGCGTCAACTGTCGACAACGAGATTTCATTTGACTACTTCTGAAAAATGACATATTGTAAATATTAAAAATACATGTCTACGCTTTCTGTTCCCCGGTAGGCCGGTAGACTGGTACTGATACTACCTTTATAATATGATTGTTAACTTGCCTACTTTCATTATTTATATATATATATATATATCATTATAGTTTTGGCTGAAAACGAAAAGGTTTATAAATGTTATTGATTCTCAAATAAAGTAAATAATAATAATATTATTATTTTAGTCAAAACTTTCCAATAGTTCTTGATTCTTACGAATTGTATAGACCACCCAAATCCAGTCGCCAAGGTTATATCAGAACGAGCAGTGTTCTTACCTTAATTGCTATATATTATAAAAATTTAAAATAGTTGAAATGAATCTAATTAATAATAAGTTTGGTTCGTGCCTTAACCAATGTAATACACATTCGGAAAACAAAGAATATGAATCGTCTAAGAATTTATTTATAGTGTTATCACTGTCATGTCATATTCATCAATTAAATTGTAGGTAGATGGATATTGTATTTATTTTTCATTGTTAATATTACACATTCGCCTTATATATTATATTACTTTTTCCAGGATTTGAATGAAACGCTGTCTAGATCTATTATTATTGCCATTAGCAATACGGAGGAGAAAAATACATTTAAAAAAAAATTCAACTTTATTACATATATATTAATTATAATTTAATTTTTTGCCAAACATTCCCTTTTACATAGTTAAACAACATTTTTTATAAATAAAATATAACAAAGGGAAAAAAATTGATAAGATGTTAATGAACTAAAAGTATGCATTATCCTACATCAAATTGATATGTTATAGTAAAGTTAACAGAAATTAGATGAATTACTTAAAAAGATATAAAGAAAAAATCAATCTTATATATACAATTTTTATAGGGTGTAACGGGCCTAGTCGACGGTGGATGGATACCTGAATATAATATAACAAGGAAACAACATATTAGAATAGAATATGTTATTTTACATTGATTTTGTTTATTATTGTTGGCACATTACATTATTAATTGAATGATTATGAATGCCGGTGTGAAGGAAACATAAGAAAGACAATGTGTACCTGTTTGATAATAATTTACACCTGTATACACGTCCGTAAAAACATTAATCTGTGAAAGGTTTGAGATATGTATAATATATTGAAATACACAGAAAGTTCTCGTGATTAAGCAGAATAAGACAAACTTTCATGTAATTAAGAAGTTCTTGTTGAGTAATCTTCGATGTCTAGTTAAAGGTTAATTACTTAAGACTAGGCAATTTAAGTTTGAATTGATGAGAAATTTGCCTTCGAGATGTGAGAGGATTACCATGAAGCTTCGTCATCGATTGAGTAATACGTACAAAGTTGCTTCATTTCAATATTCATACCATATCCCATATAACAGAATATAAAACTTCATAACTCAAATTTGGCAGATAGCTCCTACTTATACCCCTGTTTTTGCTGCGTTAAGAACTAAATTACCCTGACATTCTTTTAAATGATTCTCTGTTTTAGATCATCAGTTGCATATTTGAACAATTTTATTAAAAATAACTACGTATCTAAAGAAACTAGAAAAAGTCGCAATGACAAATATCGCCTTCGCCTCGGTAAAATCGGACTATGCTGTTTTTCTTTGATTTTCGTCGTTCATATTACTCTTAGTCAACTAGACCCTTTCCAAACTTTCAAATCCCAGGCGCAGAGGGGTGCGCAGGGAGAACCACCTCCAAAGTCTCCAAACAATATCCAATCCTGGTAAGCCGCAGCTAAGCTTATCATCATAAGGGATGCCGCCATATCTCACTTGATCTCTTTCATCTCCCGGTGGCGGGCCATTCCGGGCCGATCCGCCTATTTATATCCGGTCTACTGTTTTCCGCTGGGAATCCTCTACCCAGTCCACGTGCGGTCATGAGTTATTTCGCGTGTACCAAATTACTGCGAAATTTTTGCAATACGTTTTTCACATTTATATTTTGTTTATAATTAATAAATATTGAATGAAACTAACTGCCATGTGGTCTCACCGCGCATACAAAATTTAATTCAAAAGCTTTTTTTTTTTTTTTACAAAACCATTTATTTTACCTGAAACTTTTTTATATATTCAAACGCAGTATGTGTGTGTTTGCGAATATGGGAAAAAATCTAATTATGTATATAATAGACGAATACTATTTAAGACTATTTCAAAATAATATTTAAAACTAAACTACCCAAATTGATTATTTTTGCTGTCGTATTTAAAAAAAATGTTAACATGATAACATATCACAGCAATGTGAGATCTTCAAACCAATCTACAGTGCTTGTGTTATAAAAATATAACAACTTGGATAATCACTTGAGATTCAAACGCCGGATGTTGGTCATCAAAGGTATCCAACCAAAACGGTTGTCTCGTTCGGAATTTGGATGCTATGTATTTCCGGAGAGAAGTAAAAAACACTCGGATTTCATTAAATTATTTATTTTGATTTGTTTTTTGTTTGACTTTCATACAGGCTACTTCAATTTTTATGCCATTCAGACGTTGAAAAGATTCCTTACGGAATTGTAGACGGAAGAAACATACGTCTGGAACGTTATTTCATAATATAACCGTAAAACATGAGACGATGACGTGGAGGCGAGAGGAAAGTTATTTTTGATATTTAATGCTAACACATTGTAGGTACATATTTATTTTAATAATAAATAATTCATTCACTTTGGTTTATTTATTATATTCACCAACAGGTATCGAAAAATACATTTTTCTACATCAATGTGATTATCATACATTATACATATACATTTTCCGACGAGTTACAAAATGTTATAGCACTATTCAAGCACTTTTTTTTCTCAAATCTTAGGATACGTAGTAGGTGCTTGGTTTTGGCAACACCCGATATTCCCCTTGTTGCAGACGACAGAGTGCATCTGAAGCCTTTTGCGGTTAGATCCGATGCATTTCAGGACAACATTTTAAATGAATTTATGGACAGTATCTCTTAGCGGTATCAGAAAATTATTGATATTTATGTTATTAAAGGAAATCTTGAACAGCTTCATTCTCATTTTATTAGTAGATTATACTTACATACTTGAGTGATATTTTAGCGGACTCAGTTATATGACGATAACTCAGGTCAGTTGCATAGTTCGGAAGAAAGTGCAGTCTACGGGCAATATAAAGGCTCCGGGTTCAATTCCTGGTTCTAGACCGTTATGTTTTCTAAAACAAAGTTTTTAAATGCTATTTACTTTGATTTGACTATTAAAAAATGTATATTATGTGTATGTGTAAATAATATAAATAGAACACTGTGCAGTTATTCTGTGAAGTTGAATAAGTCGCAAAGTAAGCTTTGAATTACTATCACTTAATTTATTTCCACTATATTCAAGAAGTTGATTTATGAATACGACGGAAATTGATTTATAGAATATTTATTTTTGAGTCATATTATACAAATTTAACTTCAATTTTCAAATATGTATATATATATTATTTTTGATGTTAATTAAATTAGTTCTCTCAGCCGTGGACATTTGTATACGTGCAAAAAAACTGAAACGTAAAGTTGGAAACGTAACCAGGCGTAAAGTTGGAAACGTGTAACCATACAATGTTAAATCCTTAAACATTTAGAGAGAAAATATATTTATTATAATCGAATAAAATAATAAAGTCAAAGAAGAGACATTCAAAATAATTAAACTTTTTAATATTGTGAATACATTATTCTATCCACGAAAATGAAGTCTTTTTTTATTAATTTATTAAGAAATATTAAATCGCTCTGGTATAATGTTATTAAACGTATCATATGTTATACATTATACCATAGGTGTTTGAAGTTGCTATAAAATTTAACTATTATTTCTGCCGATAATCTAGTTCTTCTGTGTCAGTATGATTACGTGGGATAAAATATTATTACTTGATAAATTAATTAAATTAAGAAAACTGCATAGACAGCATTGATAAAAAAATATTTCTACCATATTATTCAATTCAAATTTACTGAAGTAAGTATAGTTTAAAAAATAAGATATAGTAAATATATACATTAAGTACATTGACATAAACTTCACTATTTTTGTTATTCTTATTTTATTGGAAATGACCGATAATAAGTGATAGATAGTTAACAAAAAAATAAAGTAGAAAAATTATTGTATAAAACATGAACGTTGTTCAGATATATGTAGTTCTTGTTGATAGATACAGGAATTTTATATTGCAGCATAATTTATATTCTAAAAATCAGCACAGCTATCAATTTTTAACATAAAATATACATTGCACACTTTCGAACACTTCAGGCTGGGTTTGTTAAGGACTATTCTTAGGCTTGCACCTATTTATCTGCAGTGGCCATATTGAATACAATTTAAACACACCCATTGCTTAAGCCTTCGGGTGCTTTCAAGTTTACATTGCTTCAGTCTTTAGTTATCTGTGTACGTACTAGGGATTCTGAAGTCTCGGGGTTTTTTAATACCTGGGACTCTCGAGACTTTGAATATTTTTCGTTTAAATCATGTTAAAAATTTATTTATGGAAAAACTATTATTATATACAATGTATATTTTTTATATTATACACAATTAGTTATACACAATAATAGATTTTTTTTGTTAAATTTTAAATGTATATAAAGGTAATATATGTGTTAAAAATATTATAAGGTATTGTGCGTGTGTGTGTGCTTCAAAAAACAATGAGTTAATTTACTAAAACAAATTTAATTAAAAATATTTTTTTTTACATATATATTTTTTGTGGCGATCCATAGTAATATAGGGGTCTAAGCAATACTAATTGGTATGTGTTCTGATGGGGTTCTAAACATATACCCATTAGTATTGCTTAGACCCCTTTATTACTATGGATGGCGCGCAACATTTATTAGTAATAAAAATATATAATACGACAAATAAACACAATCACAAAAAATATATATATAAGTAAATATTTTATTTTTGAACAAAATAAGCTTTTAGAAATACCAATGAATTTAAAGCTGAATCAGATAACCTATTTCTAATTTTTGTGATAAATAATGCCGCTGTTGAAAAACTCACTCGTTTTCTGTTGATGTTGGTTTTATCGTCAGCAATGATATATACAAAAAATTTAATTTTTGCGTCCGTTCTCCAGTTGATTGGAAAATCTTAAACTCATTTAGTTTAAATATAAAGTGTAAAATGTATTAGTACCTTTTAAATCAAAAAGTCTCGAGTCCCGCTACTTTTAACAACAAATTCCCCGGTCTCGAGACAGAAAAGCCAGGAATTCCTGGGAAAAAGTCCCGGGATGTCTCGACGTACGTACGAA
This sequence comes from Eubasilissa splendida, assembly GCA_031772225.1. Classification (NCBI taxonomy): domain Eukaryota; kingdom Metazoa; phylum Arthropoda; class Insecta; order Trichoptera; family Phryganeidae; genus Eubasilissa; species Eubasilissa splendida. Next base: position 12,149,275 of record CM062855.1, on the reverse strand, counting down.
TCTCTAGTACGTACACTATTACCTCTGCAGTATTCATGTTCTGAGGAACAGAATATCCAATGACATCTGATCTCGGTATGATAGTCTAATAAATCTAAAAATTCGTTACGCCTCTAGCTTTTTGGTATTTCAAATAATTCAGTCGCTTGCTTGTTTCAGCATTTTTTCTTAATTCGTATTATAAATTTCTCTACCATATATAATAATTTAAGCGACACATTCCTTAAACTTATGAACCGTAATAATTTGCGTACATTTTACTAACATGAAATATTGGATTGCTTAACTCCAATTGTACTAATTTAGTTCACCTTACTTATCTTAACCTTTACCATACCATGATATAAAATACCCGAATGCAGCTATGCTGTCAACTCGTGTTACCGTAAATAACAGTTGAAAAAAATATTTTTATTAGCTTAAATGGCTTTAATGGCAAGAATTTACTCTAAATATTGAGCATTCAATTTTGAAAAAATGATTAATAACATAATTTAGAGCATTCATTATGTCCTATACAATGTGTCCTTATCTTCTTATCTCTCTTCATTTAATTAGTGAGAAAGAGACAATTATATTTGTATGTTTTTTTGTTCTTTTTACTGTGAAAATAATGTGTGATCTCTGTCTTTCATTTCACAAATGGTATTTTTACCAACGTATTAATTTTACAACGGATTGAATGAAAAAAATTATTGCTTTTGTATGATTCTCTTTTCATAATTGGTTTTTCACTAGTTATTCCAAAGCGCTAATATTTTTTTTAGATTATCCAAAATATGAATTTTGTGTTGCATGTATTTACCGAAATATTCCAGGTTTAATTATGATGGTAGACCTGTGTCTGCTTTGGGAAGGGTTAACTAAATATTATTTTAAGTATTTCTTAACACAAGAATATGTATGCGCGAGTGTGTATGAGCACAAACGTGTGTTTGCAAAGGGTGCCGGACAACCGGAACAATATTCCGAAAAAATAACATTTAATATATATTCTGTAAATAGGTAAAGTCATTAAGATTAAGGTACTGTAGAGAGGTTAACAATGGTTATCTATTCGTAGTTACTGATCTATTTGAATTATAAATTAGTCTAATTGTCTTATGAAATTTATTAACGTGATGTGTGAACGAATTCAGTGTCTTTTTTCATTGCGTTTGTGTGTGCTGCACCGAGATTGACATGATTGTTATAACCCAATTTCTAGATATCCTCCAACGCATACGAGATGAAAGAAAACGGGTAATAGTTTTTCGCCTTTTGAAAATTGAATACTGAATTTTATTAATTTTGTCAATTACAAGAGCATGTTTACATTAATTAATTATTCAATAATATTTGTATATAATCAACTATATTTGTTTTATATCCTAACACTGTTGTAATATTCCTGCTAAGTGTATTAACCACAGAATATTCAAAACAATTTTTAGATTTATATATAATTGATAATTCATAACTCATCAAGAGTACTCAAAATTCAATTTTAATTTTATTAATTGTTTATATACATTTTATGGTTTTAATAAGCGAAGAGATTATGCACATTTTCGTCAAAATATGCCAACATATAATATATTACATTTATTTTTTCTGGAGTTAACTGTCAGAATGTTGGTCGTTCAAAACCTGGCTTGTCTGGAAATTAGTATGATGTCAGGAAGTTGGCTGTCGGAATCATGACTCCGACTCACGACCGAAATCGGAATAATGACTCAAATCCCTAGCAAGGATTGAAGAGTATTAAACATAATTTATTAGGACCCCAAATTGCTCAAATATCATATTTTGTGACCGAAACAGTGAAAACATTGGTTGAACACAATTTGTCGAAATAAATTTGTTGTTATACTTGGCGAAGAGATGAACATAGAGAGGATTTAACTAAATAAAAAGAAACCAGTCGGCATAAAACTTTAATGGTTAACTATAAATATACTTGTAGGTTAATATTTACAAAGTTAGTTGTTTATTTATAACCGTACAAGAACATATATATAAAGTGACATTACGTGTTAGGCGTCTATATTCAATCTTTAACGTAGTAAAATTAAATTAATTTAATTATCATGGAATTTATAAGGAAATAAAATGTAAGGATATGGATTTCCTTAATGTAAAATTTATTTATCGCACAATTGCACCTTTTTTTTTTGTCATATTTTGAATGGCTGATTGGAAGAAGGTATGTCAAATACAAAATCGTTGTGAAGTTGGAAAATCAATTCACAATGCACATCAGAAATACGTTCCGCAGAGTCTCGGCCCCCTCAAGCTCCACCAGTAATAGGCGGCCGCTCGCTGAATCCTGATGAGACGCCGCCCCTGATGTTACCGGCTTTACGGTTCATACATACAAATGTCCCCGCCCGCGCTAGGCGCTCGTTTAGCCTTTATCGGGGACCTTGTAAAGTTTTTGGGCTTTATTGGGCTCCCGCCCTAATATTTCGGCAGTCGTTGCGAACCGCTCGGCGGCTATCACGGTTTAATTTAGCGCTCATTCGCAGAAAATTAATGCTCCACGTTCATTACGCCGCGCGCCGCCGCCGTCATACCGGACAGATTTAACGACATTGTAAGATGTAAATAGTGGGTGAGGTAGTCCGTACGGGGGGGCTTCTAGCTACAATTCCGAGCGTAAAACCGCCGTATATGGATTTATGATTACGTGAGTTATCTTATCGTAGAAATGGTTTTTGATATAATTTAATGTTGCCTAAATGTTCTGGCGTTTTTTATTTATACTCATTTTGGCTTCTATTGTTTCATATTTTGTGGTAGTTGTATCGACCTTTTAAGAAAAATGAAAAATATGAGCAGAATTGTCTTGAAAGACTAAAAAAATACAGGTTTTGTGTATATGTATACAATTGCATAAATACATTTTTTCTGGAATTCGGACAATAACCTGAATAACATCTGTTTTTTCGCCAACAGCCTTATGTTCTTCATCAATATTCTACCAAGCCCACCACTCAAATTATGTATTTGTATGTTTCCATCAATTCCTGAATGCGACCTCGGTAGCTGAATTTCGTGTATTAACAAATTTAAAACTAAATTATTCATAATTTCAAAGACACTAAATCACAGCCATATTCTTTTAGATATAGCGCGAACATTTTGTCCCTTCACCGTCAATTTAGTTTATTCTCCAAAGCCTCTACTCTTCCATTTCAACCCCCCCTCCCCCACCCATCACCCCCATATCTGATTCTGAAAGCAAAACAATGATGATTGATCGTAACGGAATTTCCTCCCTCTTTCTGTATTCCTCGTTCGGAGTAAACTTTACCGTTTCCGTGTTAGAGGGTGGTGGAGGTATGTACCGCATTTTCACAAACTAATCCATTTTTGTAATATAGACTATATGAAGACAAAATGAAATCGTTGGTTACATAAAATAACCTCATATTCATTTTGAGTGCAATTACTTTTCACGCACTGTAATTTTCATCACGACATTTTTTCCGCATCTCATCTCTTGCACGCTGTCCGATTGTTGTACTACACTACACTAGTAGGGATCTTTCAATGCTTGCTTTGCTCGATCGAGGCAGGTGTTTCACGTCCTATTGTCCGGTCATTTGTTCCTGTTGCTTTGAACATTCGTATCATAAATTTTCTTCACTCGATACATATCATCATTCTTATACCACATGAAAATTGTACTACATACTAATTAAACGTATTAATTATAAAGATATCGAAAAAAATGATTTTTTTATGTATATCTTTATAATTAATACATTTAATTAGTATTTAAAACATCACAGACCTACGTTTTGAATAATTACAACTTCACAATAAGAATGTGTTCTCCTTAATAAAATTGTACTGTTTTAATTTTACGTGTTTTTTTGTCAGAAGTGTAACATATATCTGTATGAAAACCGTATTATGCAATAGCGAGTACTTGTTTCATTGTGGCTATATAATGCTTGATTAAACGGACAGCTTTTTGAGACGCCAGCGGGGCTAAAAAACATGTTTTTTAAGTAAGTTTAAGATAAGTTAAATGTTTTTTCTTTTGTATATTTAATAACAGTACGTAAATATATATCCGCGATATAGTATTACGGCTGGCAAATATATTTAGCATCTGTTATCCTTTCATTTCATATATGTCTCATGGTCATATCGCGTCGCCCTCTATTGTCAGTTTCTTATCTATGATAGAACTGTCAAATTATGACAATATGAATGTCGTATTTTTTAAGAATGTTTTCAAGTGGATACACATATTTCAAAGTTAATACGTAAAAACGCCATTTGTACAATTCCAGGAACAACATTACAGAATGCTATATAATATCGGTTATCGCCGATTGCTTCTCTGTCAGTGCCAAAAACAGAAAGCAATCGGCGATAGCTGATGAAATCTTGACCGCGCAGCGGTCACCAATGGCCGCGCAGCGGCCAATAGCCGCCCGCAAGGCTTAGCAGCAAGCACTCGACGAAAGCCCATGAGACCTTGACCACGGCCACGTAGCGCCCATTGCTTACCTGCTAGTACTTAACGATTGACACAATGAAGATGAAAAAATTGAACTAATATTTCCAAATATTTTTAGAGCAAGAAATTTATGTTAAGTAACGAATGATTTCACGCTACTACATTGACAGATGATAAGATCTGTATTAAATCCAAAAGAAACGTAACATAAAATTGTCTGATAATAACTAAGTTTATATTTTTATTATAATATATATAAACATATAAAAATAAATACATTTTTCTAGTTCTACGCAGTATTACATTTTCATAGCGTCTTGAATCTGTGTGGTACCAAAAAGTTTTCCGATTTATTTTTAAATGAAAATGGAGTTCCAAACAATAAATCGCTTCAAATTATGATTATAGTTAAGTAGAATCGAAAACAAAATATATACTCTAAAATAACGGAAACAAACATAAATAATACAGTAGGATTAGATTATAGTAGTTGTGTTGAGAAAGTATTTCAATTAAGATGTAGATCTTCTGTTGATAATAAAATATCTAAACAGTTATTTTACCCCATAGCTCTTTTCGAAGTATTTAATTACTAGACGTATTGATGATGATTTTTTTAATATATATATATATTTTTTTTTAAATTAGTGTTATTTATTATATATAGAAAGGTTAAAATAGCCTCGTAAATCGCAAATGCCACCGTTAGTTGCTTTTACGAAACTGGAAACGATGCTGTCTGTTAGTTGTAATTCCATCTACAATTTTGTACCCCTGTAGGGATTAATCTGACTGATACGATTGTGTTATATCCCCACTTTTTGCAAACTTTTTGTGCAAACAGAGCGCTCGAACAACTAACAGACAAGTGTTATTAAATTATCCAAAGTTTTGCAGCAGCCAGCTCGCGTGACCTGACCAGTGTGTTCTACTTTCCCGACATGAGTTAAACGTGCATTTGGACGTTCAACGTAAAACACGAAATACATTTTTTTACTTTAATTTTGCTGCAAAACTTAGTATTGCCGATGATACGTTATTTTTTATCTCGGATCCCAATTTTTTTTTAATGTGTACATAATACCCATGTTGCACGATTTGCACTTGAGTATATTCAAATGATATGTTTGTAAATGGCTCTTTCAAATAATGGAATGATTAAATGTATTAATAATAAAAAGATAACATATTGGTTCGAAAATTTGTCGCTAAAAATATTGTCGCTGTAGCATAGTTGGATAATGCACCTTCCCCGGTTAAGAAAGAGATCCAGGTTCGAATCCCGGTGGCGCAGCAACAATATTTTTCAATAAAATTGATTTTATATGTATATCTTTCTAATTAATATATTTAAAATATCACAGACCTATGTTCTGAATAATTACAACTTCACAGTAAGAATGTGTTCTCCTAATATATAAATACAGTTTAAATAGTAAACAGTTTAAAGCTGAAATTTTTTAAAAAAATATGCGGATCTTATTTTTAGCTTCGCGAATGCTCCTGCTTGTCATTCAAGCGAAATCATCCAACAGATGTTCTTCGATGAATTTGACCGCTTTGACTGTCACATTTGTATAGGCAGACAATGATAGTAATTATTAGTGTGTGATAGTAAGTATTTATGAATGCCGACCGTTGACTCGAATGAACTGCCTCTCCTCTCGCCGTGATCTGCGATGATCTCTCGTCTCCCGAGTAAATACCGCGACACTCTCCATTAGCGATATCGTGACGTTCGTCTGTTGAAATATTTGTTCCTTCGGCAAAACCGGTTATCGGCCTGCAGTATCGCCACCGCCGTAGAGAGAAACTGCGCGCGGATATGGCGGACAAACATGCGCGGAATTTATCGATACAACCTCCACGTCGTTTATACACCACCAGCTTTTGTCTGATTGGATAAGTGTTTCATGATTTACGACTTTTTATGTTCGTTACATGATTCATTGATTGGCTGATTGATATATTCTTAACTACCACTGTAATCGTTACATTTATTGATTTCTTTATTAGCGTTATGTCGTGTCGCGTTCCGTAACAAATATAATGCTATGTATTTCTCCCTACCGTATATCTTTTATTTATAAAGACTTATTTGATTATTATTTTTTTGATTTTAAGTGGTACTCTTTTTATAAATAAATAATAATGGATAATTTGTATAGCGCCATTTTCGTAAAAACTTTCACCTCAAGGACGCTTTACACATAAACTGTTTATAGTTCTACAATTATCTTTGTTTCTTTTATAATAAAAATCGTTATTTTCACTTATGGAAATGATTTTTTGAAAAGGTGCATTTTTAGCCTAAGAGTTTGACGTCTACCATTCAAATTGTCAATCAATTTTTCTGTATTATTATGGTTCATCTGTTCAGTCGCCTCGATCTTCTATCATCAGATGTTTTATTTTATTTGATAAACAAACGATATCACTTAAAATTACCTAACATCCACTTACAGGTATATTTTCACAACAATTCGCATTGTGATCTGGGTAAAAACAAAAAACAACTTTAAAAAAATATATAGTACAAAATATTTTTTCATTTCGGTCCAATTAAAAAAATATGTATCAGTTCGGTTCCGGTTTTCATTCCGGAAAAATAACGTTTTTTTCGGTTTTCAATTCAGCTCCGGTTCAAAACGCTGCACAATAGTAACTCAAATTATAATTTTTTTTTTCATCATGTATAGTTACGGTAAAGCATAATATAGTAAAAAATAAATTAAGCATCATGTGCAGTAGTTTGATTACTGAAATATAATGGTAGCGTTTTTAAAAGACGTTCTTGTCTGTCTAGTGATCGAGTGATCAGGGGTTCGAGCCTCATTCCAGGCTACCACCAAGTTAGTCCTATTTTTATAGCACAAGCGATTAGGTTAGTTTGAAAATAGGAATATTGATGTGACACGTGCGTGTATCTCTATTAAAAAATAAATTTGTTATATCTAGTCGGTGAGAAAATGCCAATAATTTGTAACACCGTGTAATATTTTAGGAGAATCTCACAATTATGAATTATCTATTTTATAAAGGCAAAATTAGTCACTAAATTTCTCCGGACCTCAAAAGTGTAAAATTAAATATGTGTCAACCGATCTTCGTAATTCTTCGCAGTACTATTGAAACCGTATCTAAAACATAATCTGATGACTTTTTTCTAAACAACCTCAACAGTTTTCACATGTATTTGGTAATGACGATTACATTTGGAGGTTGCATTATTTATTATTTAATCTTATCTTCGTAATATTTTATTACATACTCATAACTGGAATTTAATGTTTAATTAATTCAACACAACAATAATTCGTAAATTATGGTAAATTCCGCTAAGCAAGCATACAGAGACTGAAACTAAATTGCATAATTTGTTGTAAAAAAGTACTACGCAATATTAATGTAACATAATATAAACCATACTACTGCAGTTTTGGTCACAAGTGGGAGACGGTAAATCTATTAAAAACAATCTTGTTTACAATATAAAGAATATCATATAAAAATTACTGAGATTATGTAGACTAGTGTTTGTGATAAATACTGTGTTAGCACAAAGTTCCTGTTAAATTATTAGAGGGAAATAAGGATTAATTCACTATGCGCAAAGCAGGTTAAAAAATTTATGTTAATCTTTTTCTCGTTATAATATTATATTATTTGCTATAAGGAGATTAAATGTAATTTTGTTGATAAAAGTATAACATTTGCTTTTTGGTTAGGAAGTCGCAGAAGAAGAAATAATCACTTGTTATTATTATGTAAACACATTTCACGTCGTGTCGACTTGTTAAAGCGTGTTATTTTCACGGAGCTTCCCTCGCCCGGTAAAGTGACTCGCGGGAGTCGAGTTTCGGTCTCGGCCTGTCAGCGGCCCATTTGTATCCGAAATGTCATATCTGACTTCACATTTTTCAAATTGTTCTTGTCACGACGCTCCGGGAAACCTTGTGACATTAAATTCTGAAAATGCTATTCATTTTGTCGTCTCCTCTTTCGCCGCTTAACATCTGTAACTTATTCATTTACTGATAATGAAATGTGTTATCGGATTAATCTATGTAGTTTCGTTGTAAAATACACATACTCGATAATTATGTTGTGATTTTTATTAATCCGCTTTATTTGTAAAAGTATTTATTCTCATATTAATTTCGTTAAGTTAAACCACTATTATATTACAATTGTTTTTATTGATACGTGGATATTATTTATTACTCTGCATTTTATTATTCATTTTATTCAATTAAAAATTAATATAATAATAAAATTATAAAAAATATATTGCTATAAAATCGTTGATTTCCGAAAGTTTCGAGTTATCCACATATTATATAGTCTTAAATTTTACATCGACGTATAGGCAAAATTAATTTAAAATACGTGTAATGTGATAAACAATTTATTTATTGGAAATACCACAGGTATAAGTACATATAAGGGCATTGGACACGAAATCATTTACATTATGCATCTAAGAATATTGTTAATTAGGTTTTTAAATATTCATAATGAAATAGAAAATATATAAATTTCGGTAAACAAATCATTGTAAGCTCATACATACGCCTAAAATATTAAAGCGTAGGTCGTAAATGTGACACTGCGATTGCATATATTGATAGAACGTCGATTGAGATATCATTTACATGTCGTGTGTGTATTTATTTACTTCTCGTGTGTATATCACATCACATCACATCTGAGCCACGGTTCGTTGAGCGCTACAGGCGTCCCCGTTAGCCCGATCCGGTGACATTCGAGTCTGCGGGAAACCTGCTAAAACCGCATAATCTTGTACAACCCGCCATTCGTCCCGCAATACAGCGAATGCTTCCTTTTACCTAACCGCCCAGTCTTCACCGAGGCGAGTGTCTCTGTTCGTTCCACTCCGACTTATAATTTTCTCCTTCGCGACCGCCGCGCGCCTCCGCAGTAATGGAGAAGCTTCGGAAGCGCAACACTTAAATCCAATTGATTCCTTCGCTCCTTATAACGCATTATTGATAAGATAACGAAGGCCACTTATTTTATTGCCGTTCAGCCTGTTGTTCGCTTCGACTTTTTATTTTTTTGTGTATTAGATATTTTTTTATCGCTCTGCATTATAATTTGATTTGAGCTTATCGCTTTTACGGTAATACAATATTCACGTTTATGCTGGTAATAAAGGAGTTGGTATTCAATACTGAAGCTATGTTTTATGTTTTTCATACACATTTTCCCGGTTTATTTCGTAAATTGTTTGTTCATTATAATATATTACCAATATTTAAAATGGCAATTTTCTCTTGTAAATATAATCGCGGTTTTTTTTTTGTAAATACGTTAGAATTATACCCGATTGCTAGATGAAAAAGATTCAGGTAAAAGACGAATTGTCATTGTATATATATTTTTAATAAGAATATTAAGAACATGCACAAGACATAAGATCTAGCACGTTCTAATAAATCAAAAAACCCTGTTAGAAGAAACAGTCTTTGCATGAAAATATCGGATATATGACATAAAATTACTATACCGAACAGAGAAATGTGATACTCCATTTTTCTGCCTACCCCTACGGCGTGCTGAAAAGTTTAATTAAAATATTTGAGTGGCCTACAAATCTTAAACCATTGAAACCGGCGAAGTCTGTAAAAAAGAATTCGAACTAAATAATACATTTTATTGACTGTCTAGATATATAGATATACAGAATCGTGCTGCATTTTATATTGGTAGAACGGGTATACATTTTAATATAAGAGTAAAGGAACATTTGAGATGTTTGAACAATGGTCATGGTTTTAATAAATAATCAATTTTGCATGTAAACGGTGTTGGTCAGAAATTAAATAATTTGGAATCGTTAGAGATAAATAATGCATGTAAAACTAATCAAAATATTATAAACAACCAACCAATTTAACTACGAATCCCATTCTAAAACTTTTTACTAAAAATTATTCTAGTAAATTTGTATTGAGTAACAATTTAAGTTAGGTACTAAATTATTTTTTTTACTACTTTTAAAATTAGCAATATTAACTTTGTGGTTAAAATTCATATTTTTATTTATTATCTTTGTTTTATTATGACATCCTGAAAAAGAAAATGGTATTTTTCGAAACCGGTAGATGAAATTTATTTTTATTTAATTGTTGTTTTTTAAAAATAGATGTTTTTAGTTAGTATTGACATCCTGAAGAAGAAAATGGTATTTTTTGAAACCGCTAGATATATTTAAACTCAATAAGTGGTTAATAAAACAAAGTTAACAAATACAAATAATACATAATAAGTATCTAGAAAATTCTATTAACATATCTCATTTGGATACCTGCTATTAATTTATTTTGTAACGGCATTGATATAATATTAACAAGGTCCACGCTCAGCGATCATGAATACCCCACCCCTTATTCACGAAATTGCTGGGTTAACATACCAATTATGGGTTCTGGGTTCCTGAGTTCAATCACTCGCCCTACTACTTACACAAAATTGTTTGTTCAAGAAATCAAGCAATAAATTTGATTTTTAGACGTAGAATACTGACGATTAAAATTCATAATTAATCTATCTAGTACAACAGTACAAATTGGGAAAGATATCGAAAGAATGGTGCCCTAAATGCATTTTTTTTAAAATACATATGCGTACACGGAATACGTCTCACATCAATATTCTTACTATTTTCAAACTAAGCTAAACGCTTATGCTATGAAAATAGATCTAACTTGATGGCTTCCTGGAACGGGGCTAGAACCCCCGAACCACTAGACCACTAGGCGAGTATCGTAACCACTACCTAGATCACAAGCATGTCAGTTATCGCTAACACGAATTTTTGATCCGAAACAAGCACGATTAAGTTTTGGTTATATATTAATCTATGGAAATAAAAAACCTGGAATTCGCATAAGAACAGAGTGTAGACTAAAAGTGGTGAAAATGCGGTTGCTCGAGAGTAGTGAATCTATATCTAGAATAGATTTTCCATCAATACGCTTGAATTGATATAGAGAATAATCAACAAATTAGGTGCAAATGCTGATGACATGGTCGACATAATTGAAATAGAGTCTTTAAGCAGGTTTAAGCACATGGAACGTGTGAGTGGGAAGAGTATGTTTTATAATATATATTTGGTGAGTTTTTCAACGTAAGTTTTAATAATCGAGGAGCCTGCATAATATATAAATGGAATAAGCCAAGAGTGGTATGTCTGGACCGGCGTTTTATTCGCTCTGTTTATTCCTTTTATAGAAATCATCAAGATTTATAAATAAAAATATTAAGCCTTATTTGAATATGTCTGTTTATGTAAATGCCTTCGATAGCTGGTTCCCAGGTTTCCGATTAACAATAAAGCACACATATGATATATGAAATGCACTAACCTTTTATTTTTGCTGTTATTCTGGTTCGATGTAGTTGTTCTTTTAGCTGGGTTGTCTTTTTTAGATTTCGACCGACCAAAGGGCGCACAGGTGGTTTATTTGGACCGCTGGACTGGTCGAAGCACGGGATGTTGAATAATGCCTGTCGGTTACCGTCTCTTAGCTTTCCGAAAAATAAGCGGCAATACTCAGACACATGTACATTATTATAAACCAAGTAACCCAGTGGTGCCAATCGAAGTAACAAGCCGCGTAAACATTGTCCAAGAACACATAATAATAATAAACTGGTGAAAATAAAAAAATATGTCAAATTGAAAAATATTGATTTTTCAGGCGTATTCAAGTATAAAGTGTTTTAGTATAAGTCTTTTTTAAATAAAGAATATTGCTTTCAATAATTTGTTTAAATAATTAGTTTCTCATTGTGACATATATGCTGTTTCAGGGTAATGATTTATCAAATTTAGTCCATAAATGGCGATAGTGTAGTGGTACTCGAAGTGTTTCCACATATTAATATATATACAACTTTAAAAAAGTTTATATATAGGGAGATTGATTAATGGGTGAGAATGGTGAAAGTTATATTTATATAAAGTGTTCACTCAAACCAGCCGAGAACAGGTCGTAAGCCCTGTAATTACCCATACTTCCATATATTTCCATTAAATATAATAAAAAATAGCTTCGTCTCTATGAGATATCTATTGCTTGTTTAATAACAGTACTTTTGTATGTGAAATTCCAGTAATTGTGTGTTCTTGGACATATTCTAATATTGCTAAAATAACAATAATTGCGATAAGAATTAAGAGATAATTTTATGTCACAGAAATTCTAGTTAAGTTCAGATTATTTATAGTATATTTATAATAAAAAATAGCTTCGTCTCTATGAGATATCTATTATTTGTTTAAAAATATTAAGGTTTACCCGGTAAACATCTTAAATTGAGAGTGGACCTACAACCTCGTCCGGAAAGTTCGGGCAGAATAGCCTGAAAACCCTCCGCGGATGATTCTGAAGAAGAGCCGTGAGAACATTTTGAACAATGTATTGGTTTTCTGATTGAAATATTGACAAATATTATACGTCCAATACGTTCATACCTTGGCTAGTCGATGGTTCATAAGTCCAAGTTGCTTTAAAAGTCATTATTGAAATATTGACAAAGATTATACATCCAACACGTTCATACCTTGGCTAGTCGATGGTTCATAAGTCCAAGTCGCTTTAAAAGTCACGATTGAAATATTGACAAAGATTATACATCCAACACGTTCATACCTTGGCTAGTCGATGGTTCATAAGTCCAAGTCGCTTTAAAAGTCATGATTGAAATATTGACAAAGATTATACATCCAACACGTTCATACCTTGGCTAGTCGATGGTTCATAAATCCAAGTCGCTTTAAAAGTCATGATTGAAATATTGACAAAGATTATACATCCAACACGTTTATACCTCGGCTTGTCGATAGTTCATAAGTCCATGTCGCTTTAAAAGTCATGATCGAAATTTGACAAAATAACTTACAAAGTAAGTAACAATAATCTTAAATTATTTCAAAAAAAATTAACTACCTATTAATTTTAAATAACAAACGAATGAATAACGAATAGTAAACGATATTCATACATTACAATATACATCGCGGCACACCCAGTATCGATAGGCAATCGGTTAGAACCAATAAATACGCAACGCAATCTTTCAATGTTCATTCAACTCTCTAGGATGATTTGTTTGTACTTTCATCCTTTTACATTGCCGACTTTGCTATTTTACTTTGCAAATAAATATTTGGCGGGTGATAATAATTTGAGCATTTTAAGAAAACATGACAATTATTTTAATATTAGCAATTTAAAAAAAAATAATTTTAAATGTTATCCAAAACTTTAGTTGTATTTCGACCACTAAATAAATATAGCCATAAATGGTAAGAGCAACCCCTTGTACTGATTTGCTCGCGGTTCAAACCATAATTTTGTTTATGCCCCGTTTCCGCTGCTCCCTCGTCGTGTAATTTAATGCCCTGTCAACTCTGGTAATTGTCGATAATTATCGTGTGGCCCCACCACCATTAAAATAATCAATTATCCACAAAACTCGGTTTCACCTCGTAATATTTTAAATATTTGTATTTTAGTGAAAATAAAAGGATTTTAAAAATAAATTGTAGTTTTAGAGGTTTTATGAGGACTGGTTTTTATTTATACCGATAAATTTATCAGTGTTTAGAACTATTGTTTTATTTGTTATTTACATTTATTATCACAAGTATTGTACACAATAAGGTTTTCTTAAATCAACACCACGAATAACATATTTTTAAAATATACGCTCAATGTATAAAATATAATATCGATCATTACGAAGAATATCGTACAATTTGATTTTTATTTTACATATTTTTTTAATACAGAGAAATGTAGAAAATATTGTTTATGCGTGTGCCAAATATTGTTACATTCATTTATTGGTTATAATTTTATACATAATAATAATAATAATAATAATAATAATAATAATAATATTGGTTAGTTTGTATAGCGCCATTTTCGTAAAAACTTTCACCTAAAGAGCACATACACAATAATTCAGAATTGGGTAACTCAAACGTTTGAAATGTTCCCTCTTGGTTTTACGCCATATTTAATATTATTCAGATTATGATAGTACCTAGAACCTAGCCACTTCACTTCACTTCACTTGATGTGAATAACGTGCCATTAGTGAATTGGTAATATCGGACAGGCTGCATTTTTTCGCATTTTCTAACGATAGTCGTTTCTACTTTTTCAGACATGTAATTTATTAATTCTAACATTTCTATAAACGTTCATTGGAATTTATCACCACTTGTAAGTACATTTATACAATAATAATTTAGCAATGGTCAAAATGATTTTTGGTAGTATGATATTTATTGTAGAAGAACCTTATATATTAGTTTTCTTTTTTGGATGATTATTTTGTGAATTATTTTTTTTAATTTGTAAAATATTTTCCAAAAAAAAAATCTCTACTATAAGATTGGTAAGGTGCAGCGTTCCAACTTATTTGCTTCTTTACGTATTGTTTAAGTTAATCCTCGCTTAATGTGCTACACTTGGTTTAATGTCGTAAGTTTCTGGAAGGCATACGTAATTCGGAAGTTTAATACAAATGAATTATTCCGTAACTTTCTAGGGGTTTATGTGGTTTACATCTTACCTCTGCGTTATTGTTAGAAAGTACACGTAAAAAGCTAATTATTGTGTTTTTGTCTGCTTTCTATAGTATTTTTTTTATTTTACGAAGGATTATGATATTTATAAAAATAATTTTATTCTATTCTACTCTAATATTACAACACACCAGAATTGAACCTAATGTGTTTATTAGTTATATATTATGTTAGAAGTAAATGAATCTTTTTCGTTGTTTCTTGTTTGCGGGAAATCTTCTACCCTTTTTATTTTATATTAATTTGATTTTTTATGTAATTATCTATAAATTACCTATACAGACACGTTAAAGAATTCCTTAAAAAATCTTAACTAACATAGAGTCATATCTTATATCATAATTTTGCGTATTTATTTATATGTGTAACAGTTTATTATTTTTTACTTTTGTATTTTTATTATTAGTTATATTTTTTAATGTTGGATCATGCATCCCGATGATGGAATAAACTAATTTTTTTTTTTTTTGTATTTTTTTTTTTTGCTAATTACAAATAAATTATTTTTAAAAACATGCGAAATCTGTCGTATGAATAATAATGTTCTCCCACAGACCACCAAATATAAACATGAACTAACCCAAATTTCTTGTCCTAGTATTTTTATTTTGGTGTCACCCACGTGATAACTTTGGTACCACTTACGCAATCAAATAGCTCCTCGACTTTTTTAAAAAATATGACTCGATTGGAACGAAAATTTAAACGCTCGCAGTGTAATATGCATTAACGTAAAAATACTTCTTGTTTACACAAAGGTTTAATTTTCGAAGAGTAAATACTTTTATTGTTGCATAAATGTGTCATAAACTATCGGATTTATGTTTCCACCAAGAATGTGTGTAGAATGCCCTTTCCTGTATGTACACTTTATTTTATGTCTATTCATTTGCTAGTATTTACTTTACATTAATTGAATGTTTTTTCTTTTCAGAACGCAATAAAATGCGCTACCGGCCGCCCCGCGCTGGGCGCCAAGCGGCTGCCGGCGCTGGCAGCCTTGGCTCCCCTGGCTCCCGGGGACAAGGAGGCTCCGGCGCCTCCGTCGGGCCCTGCGCCCAAGGGCCATGTCATACATAACACCCCCGCGCACGTGAGTACTCTCGATTTGGATCTTTATTAGGCTTCGAATGTCGATTCTCCATTTTTTTATGCAGCGTTTTATAGTTTTCATCTTAGTTGTATGTGATGCTCCGTCCTACGAGTATATGAAGTCATCTCGAACGCCCACACATAGAGAATGATGCGATTTATTTTATTCCGCTTTTACATTTTAAAAGACGGTGAATTTATAAGAATGTGAGGTGCGGAGATTTTAAAACGAATTGAAATGATACCCTTTCACCGTGTTCAAATAAATTTTCCGTTAAGTTGAACGAGACCGCTATTGCCGGCAGCTTGTGATGCAGGGGAAAATTGCGCGATTCCGCAGCGTTATAGTCCCACTTTGCGCTCTGATATTGGGTGCACTTTGGCACGGAGTCAACCGGGCCGCGAGGCCGCTACGTGCCAGCATCCCTTTTTCGCCACGCCGCCGACGGAGGTTAAAGGACCGTCTCCAGCATTAGGGGAAAAAGTCGTCGATGCAGACTTGTCAGTCCAGTTATGTTGAATTAGAATTATTGAATGACCAAAAAAAAACACATTGTCCCATGTCTGCCTTTTTAAAATTAAACAAATACATGTTGGATGCAACAGACGACATAAATTTTTCGCATTGCATAATCAATATCGCCTCGTGAAAATGTCAGTCCAATAAAAAAAATGTAGATACATTTGTTTTAACATTTAAGCTAAAACTATTATGTATATATTTGTATTGAACCATTTAAACATTTTTTAAATTTGTTAATTGTTTAAAAATCCGTCCACACAGTGGCTGCTTTAAAAATATTTATTTTAAGTTTTTTAATGTATATGTTACAGTGAATGTGTATTACCAGTGAAGTTATATTTTCACTGGCGTTTTAGTAAAAACCATATCAGAATACGTTTTCGCCAGAAGATATATATTTCTTCTAGCAAATATATAATTTAACTGATATGTGCCAGTGAAATTGTATGCGGCTCTAAATTGTCAATTTGGCAGTTGCGAAACGTCCATTTAACATTTTTTGTTTTCGCTTAAAGTACATGTTTATTTCGATAAAAATACGAAAAAAGTATTCAATCAGAGTTAATTTGTCGTATAGTTTAAAAAATAGTGCTTATTTACGATAAAAAAAATATTTTTTTTCGAACCAATACAATACATGGACAATACAATTTTACCGATATGCTTTGAAATGAAAGTTCTAAAACTAATACTAATATGACATAAACAATAACATTATAATGATAACATAACTCATTTTTACTAGATCGCTTGTTTGTGAAAAAAATAAACAGTTTAATAATATTAAGCAGTGTAATTGTATAAAAAATGTTTGATATATCGACCCCTCCCTACGTAAAGTATCGTAAG
The DNA here is from genome assembly GCA_031772225.1 of Eubasilissa splendida. NCBI lineage: Eukaryota > Metazoa > Arthropoda > Insecta > Trichoptera > Phryganeidae > Eubasilissa > Eubasilissa splendida. Next base: position 12,131,725 of record CM062855.1, on the reverse strand, counting down.
TAAAAAATGACATTTTTATTCATTCTAGTATTTGATAATTATTTACGTGGTACATTTAAAAAATATATATATATATTGTATTCTATAATGTAGGTACTAATAAACATAATATTTAAAAAATCACAGCCATTTATAAATGTATCAAATACGTGCCAAATACTTCAATGATTAAAAATATCAATTTTACTTACGATACTTTACGTAGGTGGGGTCGATATGTTAACTGGCTGAGTTAGTGAAATTATATTAATACTAGTGAAGATATAATTTCACAGGTAATACACATTCACTGTAACATATATATTTTTTGCGTGTGTTCTCTAAATAAAACTAATTTTAATATGATACCGTAATAAATTCTCACTCGTAGTAAAGTTATAAGGGAATAAATTAATTTGATGTATAATTTTTTATTTACTCGATTATTTTATCACATACTTAAAGACGATGCGCATCAAAGGTTACCAAGTAAAAAAACATTTCTACCTTTTTGTTATTCAGTTTCAATGCAATTAAGGATAATTGGCCATTAAATAAAATAATATTCCAGCAGGTGATACTTCGGATTATAAGAAACTCATTTTCATAATAAAATTTTATAGTTCCATATTTTAACTAGCTGACTTCATCGAAGGTAATTTATGTATAACGTGCTATTGATCATGTTCATTCTATATTTATTATGAATATTATTTATAATATTGTGTGCCTCCTTATGAATTATTCTAAGAAAAGAGTTGATAATATTTTTACGAGGTATATTTTCAATCAAATCATCTGTTTTATATTGGAATGAGAAGCTGTTGTAACATATTTGTTTATGAGATAAATAACTTGTATTCTTCTCAATGACCTACAACAACAACAACAACAACAACAACAAAGACAGCACAATATTTGTATATTTAAAAGAAATCCGGAGAAATTGAATAGATAGATATTTTGTCTATTAAACTGAGGTTCTAAACCTCGATTTTCGACAACATATATGCGGATTGATAGGGGAAAGGGTTAGAGAATTAAATGGATTAGTGGATGAACGGCAGGCACGTCGGCAGTTTATGCATTCAAATATACCGTGGAAAATTAGAATTTTCGGGTAGAAAATATAAAAATAAAACATGCATTGTTTGTAATTATTTTAGCATTTTCAGATATACTATATTGTAATATTAAATAAATATTTATTTTTGATTTATTTCTCAGAAATTCTAGTTACTATTAGCTTATCTGAATGTATGCACTGATCAGCTTTGAAGGTAATGTTGTAATGAAAGTGAAGAGGATGAAAGAGGTGATTTTTGAACAGGCGAGTGAATGAAAATACGGAGATGGATGAGTGATAAGCGAGAAATAATTGTTTTTCCGTGCATCACTGCTCAAATTTGTAAATCCCTTTATTTTTTTAAAAATAATGGTTACCATGACAACGTACGACATCCATGTTTTTAATTTTGTGTAGTTGACCCACGTGCTCGTAGGTAACGGAACAACGTATTATTTAGGTGGCCGCTAGTGGAATTCCAATCTCCGAAATTAAATTGTACGAGTTTGTGGTGGGAAGATATTCAGTTTGAGTATATTATTTTAACCTAACTACTCAATCGTTGGTGAATTTATCAATTGCACAATCGCGCCGTATGCTTTATACTTTATAGTATATGAAAGCATATGTATCGAACTTACCAAGATAATATTCGCGCATAAATTTAAATATGTTGTATGTAGGTATTCTTTATTTATTGAATTATTTTAACAGTATTAATATTCTTAATACAAATAACATAATATATAGCATATGAAACTAATTATAAAAATCCACAGATATGTTTAGGCAAAGTAGTAATGAAGTATTTATTATACATATTATAAGGTAATATACCAGTTTACAATGTAAGGTAATATAATAGTAAAAGAAGATTAAAACTGGAGGGAGGAAGGGTGGTTAAAACTATTGTTATGGTAAAGGGAGAGCAAGATGTGTTTGTAGGTAGAATGATTGGTTAAAATTGACAATGTAGTAGTTCATAAAAATAACTATTTTAGGGTAGTAATGTTTATGTTGAAAAAGTCAATTACTGTTAACTTCTCATTATGGTATTTGCATGAATGGCGAATGAATGAATTTTGTGTGTGAGATGTTGTACTTCTAGGAATGTTGAAGAGTACGGACTGCCGGGTCGACCCAGATGATATAAATTAAATTAATAAATGATACGATGCGATGCATTCGAACTTAATTTATGTTCCATTGAATTTCAATTTCAGGCAAATAAATTAATTGTTTATTGCAGCGTTTCCCAACCTTTTTTGGCTCGCGTACCACTTGGTAGTACATCACGCTTAATTGTACCACTTCGTAAAAATGATTGTATTTCGAGAAATTTGTTATTTGCATTATAAATTTTATAGGGTGACTATATTTCCCAGAACTCAATTTATTTAAGTTTATAAAAAAATACCAAAGGCTTTATTTTTTCTGGTAAAAATGAGACATTTGAACTTTACATATCACAATGTTTTTTTTAAAATAAAATGTGCCGAAGCTCATTTCTTGTCGAAATTCAAAACCAGGACATTTAAAGAAGTATTTTTTTGAACTAATTTTTATTAAAAAAAAAATACATAGAATTAAATTAAATTATTTGTATAAAACAAAATGAAATGCGCCGCAGACAATTTTTTTCCAAAAATTACCGATATTAATAGAAAATATATGTATATAAAATTAATTAAACACGATAAATGTAAGAATTCTTCTGATGATTTTCGATCATCGACTGTACATATTAACAACTGTACTGTATATTATTAATTAAAATTAAAAATTATAGGAAAAATACAATAGTTTAAATGATATTTTTATGACTGATTTTTTTTTTACTTTTTATGTCCGCCATTGCTGATTATTTTTCGCGTACCACCAACTATCCACTCGCGTACCACCGATGGTACGCGTACCACAGGTTGGGAACCGCTGGTTTATTGGAACGAATATTCAGCTAAAACAAGCACGTTTAATAGAGCGCGCTATCAATTTGTAATATTTAATCCATTCTAATTGAGAACGAACTGAACAATGAAATTATTTTCCCTTCGCTGCAGTTACCAGGAAAATGTGCATTTCCGATTGTTCCGACCGTAATTCGATTACTCGGTCGGAAGTCATAGTTTAGAGTAACATCGCGAGCAATCAGTCCGATCAGCCCGATCCCCGCCGAGAGATATTCTCGGCCAAGAACACCGCACACCGCAGTGAGGTCTTCCCCCGGTGCGCACTGCACGCTCCTTGCTCCTCTGGCCCGCTTCCAGCACATTCTTCTCTACCAATCTACAAATCATTATTTTCCGTTTTAAATCATACGGATGATGAGGCTTTTCCTATCTAACTGCTGTAACATTCAATTATTCTAAATTAATTGAGAGATTATCGTGTCGAGTGAATCTTGGCGATGATAAATTTATGTCTTCATCAAAAAAGTTCGCTACAAAGCTTTACCGATTATCTGTTTTACAAAAGTATCTTCGCCGTTTTTTGATGTAGGAATTATTTGAAAATTCTTTTCTGAATTAATTCGACTGATATTATTTCTTTTTTTTTGTCAATTTTACACATTGATAACAGCACACTAATTTGTATAGTTATTATAAGTTCTTAAATGTTATTAGCTATTGTATTTATAATTAATTTATAAGTCATTTCAATTATTAAGTTCTAATATATTTACATGCGTAAGTTGGAAGCTTTTGGCATACAAGTATCTGCCTTGTCAGACACCAATTTTGTCATATTTATATTGAAATAAATATGATGGGGGCATGCAGTTAAAACAATTTTAGATCCAAATCCCACAGGATTTCAGACAAAAATTCCATAAGTAACTATATTAGAACTATTTTAATCCAATTAATTCCACACTGACCTTACTAGACATACCTAATTATAAACCAGGGATTTATAATATGTACTAGAATTTGGTCCAATTGTTGCTGGTTAGAGCGACGTCTACTCATGGACAGAGAGATTACAAGACAACGTGCAAAATACTTGTAGGTAATACATGTTTGGAACATGTTATGTAAGTTTAGGCCTAGTCAATTGGTATTATCTATTATAAAAGATTTTCTTATGTGGTCCACAAGACTTAACTGGACTAGTTTGTAATTAAATGTAATTTAAAAAGGATATATTAAGAAGTTCTTTTAAAATATATATGTAGTTAATCTCTGTTCTTAGGCTTCATTTTTATGTAATAATATTTTATACATACTTATCAATCTGATAAAACGTACTTATTGTTCAATTCTTTACAGACGACAGCTAATTACAATTATTATTATCTTAAGTATTATATTGTATGTACCCTACAATATACAACTAGAAACTTGTAGTCTTTGTTCGCTCTAAACATATAAACGATTTGTATTTAGTACTCCCAAATTTCACAAATGTTATCATCAAACTTTTCTTATTTCGAGTCATCTGTGCGAAATGCCATCATTTCCCGCTCGCTCCAGACATCCTTATCTCGTCTTCCAAATTTTAATTAAATTGTTCAATAGCAATTAACTTCCCGAGATACGGCCCTAGCGAGAAGGGCCGGAGAAAAAGTTTGGCCGTGATCCTCGGGCCGGCCCTGGCGAGAATGTAAAGTAATGAACTGGAAGTTTCATCAGCCAGCCGATGTTAATTGACACCCGCTCAGTTGACACCTCGGATTAGAATCAATTTTATCGGCTGAAAGACTAAATTGAACAATTTGCCGAAGAGCTAAATGGAAAATGTAGTATTAGGCGTTATTAATGTTTTGACAATATTTATTTATAACTGGGAAGCTTTAAGAAGAGGTTCAAGTCATCGGTTCCGTATGAATATTATGTTAATTATTATTCATTGTTTGCTACAATTAAAGCTACCATATTTATCCCCGTTTATTAAAAGATTTGTATACATTACATATCGTGTATAGGTGAATCGTTCTCTAGTACATTTTTGTGTAAAAACGCACGCACGTACCTCGCTGGCCTTTAACCTTGCTCTTACTCAATTTTCTTCTTGTTCTTAAAGAAAAATAATGAAGCGTATATTTATTTCTTAATAAATTCCAAATTCTGTGATCTCGACTCGTCTCGGTGAAATAACTCATTTGCTGCATATTGATCCATTGAGTTGCTAGCGGACGTCCTCTTCCTCTCGTTACTGTCGAGATGTACAGTGGAACATCTGGTTACGAACTTAATTTGTTATGTAAGACTGTTTGCAGCCCGAGTTGTTCATAAGCCGAAACAATTATTGCCATAAGAATCAATGTAAAATGAATGTTCCAGACCGCCCGAAAATGATCCTCTATTATTTACTCCATGCTTAAAATCCTATACAAAACAATGAAAATTCATAGTCTTGACTGAAAGGGAATTGAAAATAACAAAACAAAAACAATAAAAGACGCATTCGAGTTGCAGTAAGTTGGGATAAATAAAACGCACTCGAACAGCAATCCGACTGCCTGTTCGCAAACCGGGCCATTTTTTGGCGGTTTTATTTACACTTTGGTTAATATATTTGTATTTACATAATACCCGTTATCAGATAATCTAATCCTTATATAAAATATTTATTGAATGCTATTAATGAGTACATAAATCGTATCATTTGCATTGTCTGGCAACAGTACTTGTACTTCAACAGTACTACAAAATGAACAATGAACATATTCCTACCTCACTTATTTGTATACAGATCTAAGTGAACGTGGTTAACGTCTTTTTAATATTGTAAGATTTACGACTGCACTACATCCTAAAATTCATTTTGCAGTGAAACAAAATGTACAGTAATTACATGCGTATGCTTCGTTTTTTAGTGGCAAGGGTTGATTTACCGATTCGGGAATTCTTTTTTACGTTTACATACCGATACATCACGCTGGCGTGATCTTCCTTCATCACTCGCACTGTTGAAAAAGTATGCCAATTCATTTTAGCACTTGTCTATCTCTAATCTGATAAGACGTATTACGCGCATAGAGTGTTCAGCATGTTGTGTTGGCTAAAAAATTTTAATAAATAATGTCGCCGTCGGCTCTATAAATTATTCATCATGTCTCCCAATACACGTATTGTGTCCTCCCTCACATCTGAGAAAAGCTCTTCTGGATAATATTTTGCCTACGGAAAATTGTTCAGTATTTCCGTGATGAAATTTTGTCGCCGTGAACCTTTTATATTTAGTTAATATTGCGTCGAGGGTACAACAAGTGTGACAGTTTATTCTCTAGACGAGGGTCCATTTCTTGTGATAATTCAATATTCCGTGTAAGTGGCTGCCATATGATGTAGGAAATCTCGGTTTTGTGTCTTTTTAATATCGCCGCCGTTCGATTTTATTTTCAAGCATGCTTTTTTCTCATTCGACTAAATAATTATAATTGCCATTGAATTAATTATTTTAACAAATATTTTTCACATACTTTAACGCGCTTCAATTGCACCACTATTGATGGCTGAACATGTATACACATATCATATGTAAAAATGTGTTATATTTTTAAATAGTTACAAAACATTTTACATTTTATTGTTTATGAGTTCTACCAGGTAATGAACAAAGATATTGTGCACAAAAAAATTGAATACAAAAATGGCTAAAATAAGTAATAGAATTGGTAAATAAATTCAATCACAGTTTTTGATACGTTGATAAATTGGTATAAAGAAGTCAGGAAATAGACCGGATTCGTTGGCCACATGTGAGACTTTGTCATTATTTATTCGCCCATTCCATCTGTGATATCGATAGTACTGTGATATTTAAGACATTTCAATTGCACGACATAATCCTATAATATTCCAGAATCTTCCTGGTAAGTACGACATAACATAGTGTGGCATTATTAAGTAAATCATCGCACTTACTTATGGTATTCACTTCAGAGAATATAAATAGTTTTTTTTAATTTGATTTTTTCAATTGTTATGGTTTCAAGTAATTACGATTTACATTCGATCATTCAAAACAATTTTACGTGTGTTTGTTAAGTCTCATTGATATTTATCGAAGCATTTAAGAGAATTTCTCCATTTCGTATATTTCAAAATATTTAATCTGTTGTCAGCACCACAATATGTCAACGTCGCCCGTTTATCGATTTCATAAATTCGCCGCTCTACATACGTTAAACCTGCCTTCTCTCGTTATCAGCCAGCTCTCCCGCCATTCGCGGGCGGGACTAGTCCCTATTTCCTGCCGTAATAAAGCTGACATTGCCGTGACACTGAACAACCTCGCGTGTCGCTACATTTACCCTTTGTTTGTCGGATTAAACTCGGGTATTTTACAGTTGAAGTTACATTATACTAAGTTACGAGCTTAGAACTGCGTACTTCTCCAAGTATTTGCGAATAAACCATATTTAAACTTATCCAAATTATTATTTCAATTAGCGCGTTTTTTGATAATAATATGTATGTATGTATGTCTTTCTATTTTAAATACGTTGTTATATATAAGGCAGTGCTCAGAACAGTAAAACTCTATTTATTATTATTATTATTATTATTATATGATCATGTTTGACGTTTTATATAATCTTTTAATTAAAGGTAGGTCTTGTGATCTAGACGTCCTACATATGATTTTTCTTGAAAACCTAATGCATCCGGCTTGGGTACATATTGTGATTTGATATTTAGTATGTTTAAAAAGGTTCCTATAAATTCTCATAGCTGTAGGAAGTGAGACGTGAATATTTAAAAAAAATATATATATTAGTTATTTTTAAAATGTTTAGACATCAATTTTTACAAATATTTTTTTTATTAAGATTAGTTTCTATATTTCTACAGTATTTTTCTATGAGAAATACTTTTTCCTTTTCATATCTTAATACTTAAATCACATAATTCTTAAATGCTCACATTTTAAGACATTTTTTCTTTTTGATATGAATTGTTCAATTCCAATTTTAATTTTATGAATAAAAGCATTTATTATATATTACGATGTTCAAACTAAACTTTCAAATAAAATTACGATGTGACCCTGTCACCCTCTTTGTGCTGTGTAATGACACCAGAGGAATCCCTTTCCTGGCAAAGGGCGAGGGTTGTTTCAACGTCCATACTTTATCCTTCAAATGGGGTGTGAATTGCTGAACGTAATGCTGCTCGAAGGCTTTGATTTCCAGAATATATTGAAATTTCCTCTCGTTGACTGACTTGCTTTATCGTACAATAAAGACATTTTTATATTCAAACAAATCGGTCCTTATTACATGTTTTTCTTATCAGTTCGTTTCAAATGTGTTTATTTGTCGGTTTTGTGCTAGATTTCAATAATCGATTCCCATTCTGCGCAGAATTTTCAGAGTTAGTATGTTTTATTTGCCGAGATTACGGAACCCATCGCAGGGTCTATCATCAGGGCTTTGATGGACATTGTTATGGGTTTCAAAATGTAAGATAACAGTATACAAATAGATAAGTTTACATTTCAACAGATTTCTACGAGTAACAGGAATTCGGTTTATATTAAACCTAAGTCTCGAGATGATTGGCGAAACCAAAGACAAACCTATAAATTCAGGGTTCCGAAACTGATTGGCAATAAACGATAAAATTCAAATAATTACTAATAAAATTATTATATATTATGAAATGCATTTAACTACAGAAATTAATGAAAAATTAAACGCTTTAAGTTTTATTTATTTAATCTTTACAGTATAACGATATATTTAAAAAGAATGAGAGAATTAGTAGGTACCTCTTTAAACAACGTTTATGAACATAAAAAAGAATAAGAGAAGTAGAATGGTATCTTTTGTAACAGAATTTATGAAAAATATCCTAACATAATTATGGTGGGTTGAAATCCCACCCACTGAAAATGCCACCTCCCGCGGGGTACCCCTGGTTTACCTTTCGCTCTGCTTAGCTAACGGAAAAGTTTTCCTCCGATTGAAACGATTACTCTCGGGACGTGCAGCACCCTTCGTGTCCCCGCGCCGAAGCAGTGTAGAAAAACAACCGGTGCATATAACGTGGGATCTGGGATGAATGGAAAGCAAGGCAATTAATGTATAAACTTTCATTTGAATAACTTACCTAGTATCTAATCCGCTGTTTTTATTATTAATATTACCTGCCCATTAAAAATACAAAGGCCATCATTTAAACGGTCAACATAATATTATATTAAGGTTTTAGTCAGCTCTAAACTGTTTTCTTTTCTCTCTCTTTTTTTTTCGTAGAAAGCAATCATTTTGTGGTTTGACATATTATATTATATTAAATTAAATAATAATATTTGTATGAAACCACGAAATTTATTATACATCAACCGGTTTCACGTATCTCAAGCTTCATCAGGACGAATTTAAAACTGATCATAAATACAAAATGAGTGCACTTATATATACATTAGGAGGGAGATTGAATATAAAATTACATGTGAAAGAGAGACAGAATACATATATAGTTAAATAGAACATCAAGGAAGACAGAATATAAAATTATATGCGAAAGAGAGAGACAGAATATATATACAGATAAACGGAACATTAAGGGATGGGAAAATACAGTGTTGATTGATAATAAATTGATTTTGTAGGAAACATACCTAATACGGGGCTAATGGATAAATTAATTTTGTTATTAAGAATTGGCGTACCACTATTTATTGCCTTTTTTATTTCAAGGGCTTTTAAATTGTCCAACCGGAGGCTAAACTGTATCTCTCTTTCGCGTATAATTTTATATTCCGTCTCCCTTGATGTTCTATTTACCTATATATGTATTCTGTCTCTCTTTCATATGTAATTTTATATTCTATCTCCCTCTTTATCTATATATAAGTGCACTCTTTTTGTATTTATGATCAGTTTTAAATACGCCCCGATGAAGCTTGAGATAAGCGAAACCGGTTGACGTATAATAAATTTCGTGGTTTCATACAAAGTTATTATTATTTTATTTAATCTAAAATGTTTTATAAATTATTGTCAATTGAGCCGCCTCTTGTGGTCAGAAACAAGATTGACCAGCAAATAATGTCATATTAGGCAGCTCTAAATTTATTCCTATGGCTAATTAAATGCATTTGCACCAATATAAATAATAAAGAGACAAATCGTAAGTCAGATTTGATATAATTTTGGCAAGCTGCAAATTTTATTCTATTCTGCTAAACCTAACCTAACCTTTTTGCTGCTGATCAATTTTCTAATCCTGCTGACAAAGTAATGACTTTGTTTCATGGCTATTTATTTTGAAGACGCATAAATATTAAGCGGACTAAAGATGCGTTTACTTGCTGATAAAATTTAGTTTGCTTACCACGTATTGAGCCTGATATTGGTTCGCTGCCGACAAAAACATTGTATGATGTCCAAATGATTTAATAACTGTTTTTTCTTGCTCACCCAATATTTAAATAGCGAATCATTTAATTACTTTTCAAATACATATAACACATAAATTATTTTTCAATAATCAATTTTTTTGTTGTCTAAAAATGGTATTGGTTTTCGTTTTTTCATTTTGTATTCCAGAGAACCGCGATGTGAAATATTTATTCCTTCGAAATATAGGTTTTATTTTTCTTTATAAATATTCAGTGAAATACTGGATCACAAATCACTCTTGAAGGGTGGATTGCCTGTTTAAAAGAAGAAGAAGAAGAAATACTGGATCAAAGTTATTTGATTCATTTCCAATTTTTTTTGTATATAGTGTTCCGCATAGGAGACATAAGATATGAATCCTAAATCAGAAAGTTGTCACTCACAAATTCATTATAATTATTGTTGAATTATTTTGTTATTAATTTTTCTTTTCATTATATCTTGATGTTGGTCATGTCATGACAAAGTAGAATGCGGAAGCAACTCTTTCCTTATTTGACACATTCCATTTCTGCATTATATTAGAAATTTGAAAACATTAATTACTGATTAATAAACATAACAAAATTGTATTATGAAATTTAGGTCGCTCACACACGATGATAGTAAATCAATGATTATCACCAGGCTTGCTCTAATTAATCTGCCGCCCTCGTGTATATTTAGATTTTAAATTGCTTACTTAAAATTTTCGAGTATCCACTAATTCGTCTTTTTTTTTAAAGTATTCTTATTACACTGTTTAAGAATGTATTATATCTTACGTTTAATTTATTTTTAATCTTTTTTAAAAAAATTTACTTTTGGATAATTTAAAAAAAAACCTTTAAAATTGCCTTCGTTGGCGTAGCAATGAAATTTAATATATTTATTGAAAGATGACTACACATAAATTTCACAATGTAAGTACATATATATTTTAAAAATTGTTATCCATTATCTGATCCGATTTTAGTGTCTCACCTTAATATAAACATTTTGGATGTATCGTTTTATTTTATTATACAACTAAAATTACATCACTGGATTTCTTTGGAAGAAATAATATTTTGATTTGCACCGTCAGTAATCCATTTATGATCCTTGCCCTGACCCTGCTCAAAGACATAACCTGCACGCATTTCAATTTTGTCAAGATTATTTCTTCTATCTCTGAATATTTGTTTTTATTTTCATACACGGAAATCTGTAACTATAATTTTCGCTCAACGGTATTCCTGATATCCGAAGAAATAAATATAGACAACACCCCCTTTATTTTTCTTCTGCAAACTTCCATTGAGCCATCCACGGAATAATATATTGCTTTCCAAGTGATATGTGTCTAGTCTGAAAGAACACCCGTTTGGCTTGAAACTTGGGAGAAATAGCTTTCGACGCTTCGAAATATACTGCCGAGCTTTTGGACATTCATCCGAGGGCGAGATTCGACTTTTCGCCGCCAGAGTGGTTCAGCGGCGCCGCTAAGGAATGTTTCCGGACTGAGCGCGATTTTATTCGGCTGCCAAACGCCAGTCCGGTTGGTCGTGTGCGTGTGCTGTTTGCTCCAGCATTATTTATCTTTTCGAAACTGCGGAAGATTTAAATGAACATGTACATGTGCGTTGTACATTTTAAATTATTTATTATATTGTGATCGGTTATAAATAATATCTCTTCGACAATCTATTAGATGTGTTATTTTGCGATAAAATTGTATAGATTTTTTGGTATCTGTTTTAATATATTCTGAAGTTGGTTAATTGAGTTTATTTTGGTTATATTCGTGGTACGGATCTTTTCAAAATATCTGCCAAGCGAATTAACTATGCGTGTCAATCAGTGTCTATGTGACTAGAACTGAAAGTTTAATATAAAAATAAAATATTTCAAGACTTTTCCTTATTGCTTTACCCTTTACTTTGGCCTTCTTCAAAAGTTTGTCGGCCTTTTCTGAGAAGGGTAGTATTAACCTCTGTGCTACGCCAGACATCCCATCGCTTCTATTGTAGTTCTTTTTGTTGTTGGAATTCCCTCGAGAACTCAACTGTAAAAACAAACAAACAAGAGTCAATGACAAATTATCTATAAATATTCACAGAATATTAATGCTATTTGTGTCGTTTTTCTGGAAGAATGTATTTTTAATAAAATTACAGTTTTTATAGTTTTTTGTAGCACATTAGATTGATCAATTTCCTTGTGACTGTTTTATCGCATTTTACATAGCAGATTAAAGTTAGTTATAAATGAACACATCACATTATCGCAAACATGTTCAATATCACACCACGATTTATAGCAAGAGCGAACGATCTTTCAAAAATTGCTTACCTTCTTTCGTACATTCTTAGATCGCGTGATAACGGCAGTAAACAAGCCCCAATTTCCGACTTCTACGAAGAAAACAATAAGTCAGGGTTACCACCACCATTTAGTATTATGGATACCTATAAACGAATTGCCATGTTAAACTAGGGTAAATTTTAAAAGGTTACCAGGACACAATGTAAGTTGTTAACGTGATTTTTTTTTTTTAGTTTAGAATTGAATGATTTTTTAAAGATTTATTACTAATTACTTTCACTTACGTATAAACAATAATTAAGACTTTCGTGTTTTTAAGATAGTGTGGTTTATCTAAATTTTGACTTTGAAGAATTCCTCTTCAAACTTTAGCTTTACACTCTCCATTTGAAGCTTCCACGTGAGAACTACGTCAGTTTCGTACTCGACAAGAACATTAACTTTCTGCAGGTGATCAAAAAGATTTATTTTTAATACCGTGTTGCGTGTCTTGCATCTGTTTATTTGAAATAATATAAGAAAGCACTCGTCAATTAAACTATAATATTGATAATGTAAAAATGTTCCCGAAAACGTTATATATCATTTAACTCAATGAAAAGTATAGTGAAATAAAACATAGTTTTGACTCAATTTACAAAATATGCATAGATGTTGCTTCGTCATTCTCGTTGTGGCAATCAAAGTGATATCATAAGGGTTTGAAAAACTTTGCCGCCCATTGAAAGATCGGCCATTATAAATTATCAATTTATATATATGTACGTTTAAAGCCCCCTTGAGGTGAAAGTTTTTACGAAAATGGCGCTATACAAATTATCCATTATTATTATTATGTTAAAAGGGTAGAGAGAAAAGTACACAGTCTTGTAGAACTTCTTGATACCACTTTAAAGGGTTGCGATCTGTCGTCATTGACATTTACGGATGAGGTTTTTCCCGTATTTTTTAATAATTATACATCTAGATATTTTGAATCAATGAGAAATATAAACTTTTCTTTTTCAATTTATTTCTTATATCAAAATGTATAGTCATATTTCACTTCAAAACAGGATGCTGTGTGTTATATAACAGTTTAATCTTCCCTTCATAAATAAACGGTATCCTTCACTCAGATGTATCACAACGGTGTATTTTATGATACCCCTAACAGGCATGAATAACAATAGAAAGTACATTACCCCTTAAAATCCCTCAGTGAATCCTATAAATTTAGGAAAGGCCTAAATTAATTACATAACCTTATCCTAGCTACCAAGGAATAACGGATGGGCAAAACTTATTAGAAAATACATCACGTGCCTGTATATTTGTATAAAATTCTTTCATCGAATAATTACATTTCTGCGATGTAATATTATTAGTAACTTCTTTATTATGCTGGTCTATGATTATTATTCACAATATTTGTATTTTTTTAAACCCTAGTTTACGAAGTTTTTTATATATTATTTTTGTAAATATTTTAATTAAATGAAACAATGTTTTAGTTTTAAACCACTTTATTATATTTACTAAAGTCAACCAGTTTCAGTTGGACGCAACCTTATTCAAGACAATATAGTATATAGACTAACCTAAGTACATATATTTAAATATGAGGTATATAAGAGAGAGCGACAGTATATCAGAGTGGGACAGACTATCAGGTAGGGAGTAGGGATTACATGGGAACAACTTTAATATCGAACTATTGGATAGATTCATATGATTATTTAGTATCTGGCTATTATTGAGTGATTTATTTATTTAACAATTTAGAAGCATTAGAAATTGACACAACGTGTTGGCTTTCTTTCAAAAAATTTATTTTAGCTTAGGTATAGTTTTATTTAAGTTTATGTATTAATATGTTCAAAAATTATATTTTACCAAGAACGTGTAGGACTCGGTACGTAAAAAAATGCATTTGTAAACTTGAGAAATGACATCCTTTCAGTAATTGAAATTTCCAGCGTCGACAGACATTGCTTCACCTCTATCACCACTCTTATCTATCTGTCAGTATGAATGACTACAGCATATTAGCTTGGCGTACAAGATAATATTTTGTTATATTTTATCATAGTCTTTATAAAAACATGTGTGCTTTAGTGCTAGACTGGCAAATCTCTTTTCTGGATTACGTTCATCCGTTACATTACTGATGTAGTACCCTTTTTTTATATTGAATAAAACTTTTTTATAATTTTTTTCTTTGAGTTTGACTTCTCACTCGCATTATAATGGCCGTATCCACGCAATGAAACGATAAGATAAATCTCAGATATTTATTTGAGTTAAATCTCGGTACCATGTACACGTGTCGAAATTTTGATCTGAAGATAAACTCATAGATTAGCTTGAAATTGATACAATAACACAAAAACCCAAACCTGTCGTGTACACGGGTACGATTTGACAGCGAGACCTAGAAATGTCACCTAGAATCATATAAACCTACAAACATTTATTCCGTTTTAACTGCTACTGAAGAGATTTAAATTCACCCAATTGACGAACGGAACATCAATGGCCAGTGGACTGGATATTTGGCCGATGGATATTTGATGTACAACAAAGTGAATGAACAAACGTGAAATGGCGAATCCCTGAGACTTGTGTGTACAAGGTTGATTACAAAAGCTGAGAGTTGTCTATAAAGAATTTCACGTGAGCATAATTCGAAAATTTCATAAAAATCTCATCTGTGGACATGGGCTATTGTCTAATAAACGTATAATATAACATTCGTATATTAGCTAAAAAAAAAACTATTTATTATAAATTAACTATTAATAATTCAACAGTTATCACTTTTAACTGTTCACCACATGCTTAATACTAATTTAACACGTTTACATACAGTTGTCCAGTCCAGCCCACCACACTACAGTACACTGTTAACAATAGATATAAATTATACGTTGACTCCACATGGCGTAATACGTGTTGCGGTAAAAGTATACAGAGTATAAATCAATATGTAAAATGAAGAAGTTCATGCAAGCTTATCGTTTATTATGTCCACAATTAAAACATATTACAAGCACGATTACAGGCAATTGAAACATTCACACACGGTGTATGGGATAATCAGCAGCATGGCGAATGATGAAGCTATGATTCTCTTAAAATTGTAATATAACGCACAAGTCTTTTACTTGATCAAGGTAATTTGGTTTTACGTTATGAGTCGCTGTAAGATAATCGTTATGGTGAAAGTTGCTATCTAATCTAATCTAAACATTTTATAAGTATTTATTGTTCTAATAATACTTACATTGAGATTATAGAATGGAGCGCTAGTATTATATCATTTATGTTGGTAATATTTGATATTTTACACCTGGTGGGAATTTAATATAATTCAGTATTTGATTCAAAGTTCTCGGGATTTTGTTCGCGTCTGGTTTATATGATAAAATTTTTGTAAAAACCCTCTGCTGTTGTTCTCGCATAATGTGCCCACCTGATTGATGAACCATGTATCATACTGACGACTGGTTTTTATATTATTTGTTTTTTCGCGAAACAGGGGAGAAAATCCGCGGATCGTGTTATGCACATTGGTTCCGTGAGGAATAATTTTTTTTAAATGTTACTAATTTATGTTAGCATACTTTTCGAAGATTGCAAACTTTTTATCTTTCGACAAAACCCCCGTCCAGTATTAGTAAATTTGTATTAAATAACTACCTCACAAAACTACAGTCGTGACTAAAATAAAACTTAGTTGTGTATACTACAAAGTTTAGTTTATTTAGAACATCAAGTATAGAACATGTTGCTCCATATCAATTAATGATAATATTTTTGTAATCTGTTTTGATTGCTTTATGACACTTATATAAATTATGTTATTGTTGTTTTCGATCGGAGATTGAAGGAAATATTAAAAAGTCCCATTAAAATATTTTGTTAATGAAAGCCCTTTTACCCCGGTGAATGCTAAAATAATAACAGCTGGTATGTTTTAATCATTAAGCTGTCGGGCCACTGCGGCTGTGAAAACCGGACGGTATTATTCAGAACTCTCGGATAAAATATGTATAATTCCGTTTAGTTATTCATGGCGTGTCGCCGGTTTACGAGCCATTTATGAACGTATCATAGTTATTATGAAACTCGATTTGGCTTTGTTGAATACACGCCGACACAAAGACTGGCGGTATTATTGATTCGCTGAACAATGAGTTTCACGTTACCACTATTAATTGATTGTATGAGCCCGGGGCTGTGTGTTGATAAATAAATTTCAGTTCGGCCGAATATTTTACCCAAATTATTTGTAAGTCTCTATACATTAAGTCAACTTAATTAACATGTTCTTTCCAATACTAAATAATCTGTTTAATGGAGTGTGTTACACGAATGAGACTTTCGGGTAAGGACAGTACGAATGTTTGTCAAATCGAGACAAATCTTTGAGACGAGAAATTAACTTGTCATTCGTGTACATTGCGTGCCACTGTGAAGTCGAGGTCACTTGAATAATTACGGTTTTTCTCAAATCCCACTACCGTTTATGGTGTTTTACAATTATGTTTAGATCGCTATTATATCACTTTGAACATTTGGTAACAGTATTGGAAGCAATGGTAGTAATGGTATTGACGCATGACGGTTTGTTTCTCAATATTCAAATTGAATCTTTACATGGCCGTAAATGATAACATTTACATTATTATCAAAATCAAGATATCTTATTGCACGTGTGAAATTAAAACACTTGTTTTTTTATTCTACTCGTTTAATTTATTTGATGAGACGCGTTTCGCCTTGCAAGAGCATTATTAATATAACAATTTTAACTCAACAATTTGTATTTATAACTATAATTGGGGACAGCTATACAATTTATTTACAATGAAACGATTATTTACGATGGAAAGGGACAATGTTATTGGAATTCTGAAGATTTCCATAAATTTTGAATGCTTCTAATTGTTCTAAGTAATCAGTCAATTTTTTATTGTTTTATTTTCATATATATGATTATGGAGTTCTACAAACTTACCTCGGATATACATCTTATTGCATTATAATTTAAATGACAGTGTGTATTGTGGTCTTCTGACATATTCTTTTAATCGCCGTAACATGCGGGCCCAGTGGTAACATATTTGCGAACTGATCTAAACGTCGCTGTTTCAAATCCTGGGTGTTGCAAAATAAAAATATTTCATGAAAAATTCATTTGTATCCGGCCTGGCTGTGTTAACTGCCTCTGTCGAGTGATAAAAAGGCCCATGATCACTCGGCTAAAAAAGTGCGTTCTTTGAACAATAAATAGTAAATGTAAATTATCATACAATTAGAATTACACTCCCCTCGAACATTTCAAACATCTCAAATGCTCCCTTACTCTTATATTAAAATTTCTACCCGTTTTACCAATGTAAAATGCAGCACAATCCTTGCAACTAAGTTTATAGACACCAGAATTGTTAAATTTATCATCTTTGTCTTTAGAATTTATGAGTAAATTTCCTATACTATTATTTGTATAAAATGCCGGTCTAATGTTTCGTGGTAGGTGTTTAGATATTTGATTCGAAAAGTTATTTATGTATAAAATCCTACGCCAATAATCATTATTATCATTATGTTTTATCTGTGATTTATATAAGAATTGGTTATTATATTCTTTTAATTTATTTTTTAAAATAGTGTCTATCAAACCTGTTTTATACCCGTTATTAACTGCTATTTTTTTAATTGTATTCAATTCAATATTGAAATTGGATGTTGACATAGGAATATTGACTAAACGATGTATCATGGAGTGGAACCCTGAATGTTTGTGTGATAATGGATGATTAGATTCATTGTGTATGATAGTCATTTTATAAATAACTACGCGTGCTCTGTCCTATATACGTTGACATGAATAACTAATTATACGTCTTAATTTCCACCATCCATTTTTAATGTAGTGCCGTATGATGTCACACTAACGCTCGTGTCGACCTTTCTGAAAAGTATATAATCTGCCGCAAGCCAGCGCACGTCACGGAATATCTGAGAATGCGACTGATCATTCAGTCAGGCTTTACAACATATCGTTCCATTTTGAAACTATCCGTGGGCTAATTAATAGATTAAACGTATTTATAATTTAAAACATTTTAATATAGGATATGTTTTTTCAGCGCGTACCCCAGTTAAATTAATCACACGTTAAACCATCAGAAACCGTTAGAAATTTTCGTGTCATTTTATGGACCCACTCTTTACCGGTACCGGGATCGATACCAGTCACGTTTTTGAAATGAAGACGCCGAGTATCATTCGCCGGCAGTGCAGCGGTTAGTTACACCCGCTCGTCACGCGTGAGACCCGGGTTCGGTTTTCTGCCGGGGAGATTTTTATTTTATTTATTTAACTGAATTTTTGTATATTTTTATGTTCCAGAAAACAAATTCTTTACAGGGGTGGTATGGTACATGTGTCTGAGACATGTGACACGGTTTTTTTAAAAATAATCTTAGCGTTCTTTCTCTCTCGAATTAAATCAACTGTACACTATTAAGGAGAACACATTGTGATATTTTGATACAAAATTATTATTCTGTGTTGTATATTTTATTTATTTTTAAAACTACTGTTGACTTTAATACAAATATAATGTATGAGTTAATATATATACATACACATATACACACACATTCAACAACATAATAACAACAATAGTGTATAGGGTGTAACAATAAGGTGGCGTGGCTATCGACATTTATATAAAACAAGATCAAAATCTATAATAATACAATGTGAAATAATATGTATTTATTGAAATGTTAGGAAATTGATCTGATTAGAACTCGGGTATAAGAAAGATTATTATAGATTATTTTGAAGACGTTTTAGCCATTTTAGAAGTCTTTTTTGTACGCATTTATATTTGCTGTTAATTTAATGGATATAAATAGATGCGGTTCGAGTCCGGGTGGCAACAAAAATATATTTCTTATTGATACATTTAATTTGTATCTACTGTAAACTTATTGTCGTACTAATTTTTTTCTATTAAACCATTTACACACTATCAGTGGACTATCCTTAAGCATTACGGAATGTGGATACATTTTCACTTAATCCAGTGTGTCTAACGCTGAACTTTTAACCACCGGTGAAACTTCCTTACTCCAATCCACATTTAATACACTTGTTTCGAGCTCGCCTTTTTTGCTCTCTCATTCCGCACAGACGCGCGGGGGGAAAGTTGAACCCGCAAAGCTGCGCCACTGAGGGGGTCGGGTGGTGAATTTCTGAGAGCGAGTTAATATCGACATTTTAACCGCCCACCCCGATGTTACGCCAATGCCGCAAGTGTCACGAGCTTGCGCCAAATCTCCATTGTTATGATTTGAAGTGCACTTTTTTATTCTTAAGTATGATATCATATAAAATATTTAAACATCTGGCTAAGGATTGTATGTACGTCGACTTTTGTACCGAACTTCTCCGAATACATTTTTGCTCACGGACCTTGTTCTTTGTAACGTTTTCCAAAGCGTCATGAATTATATTATACTATCTGAAGTACCCAGCGTTGCCCGGGCTTTACGCAGAGTGAAGAAGCTTTATTTAGAGGGATGGGGGTAGTTTTTTCGAAATATCAGGTAGACATTAATTTTCCTCTTATTTGAAACGTCAAGTGTGCAAAATTTTATCAAGAAGTACCAAAATTCTATTTTAAGGAAGTGGGAAAGGGGATGGGGTCGGTTTTTCGAAATCTCACGTAGAAAGTGATCTTCCTCTTATTTATATTAAGTTTAGGACTTATAATTATTCTTATGATAAGGACACTACGCAAGACATACTCACCAAGTCCCTACTTCCCTTTCATTCCCTTACCTCTCACCTCTCTCCCGTTTCCGGCTCCCCTCCCTTTCGTCTCCCTATTGCCTCCCACTCCCCTACCGCTCCTTTTCCGCTACCCTCATGCACCCTCCCACTACCTTCCCTCTCGCCTCCCTATTGTCTCCCTTTCGCCTTCTACTCCCTTCCCGCTCCTTTCCCGTCCCTTTCCCCCTTCTCGCTCCCCTCTATTTCACCTCACTCTCGCCTCCCGCTCCCCTTCTGCTCCTCTCCCGCTCCCCTCCCGTTCTCTTTTCGATCCCCTCCCGCTCACCTCCCACACTCTTCTTCACCCTATCTGCTCCTCTCCCACTCTCCTCCCTCCTACTCTCCTCCCACTCCCCCCGCTCTCCTCCCATTCCCCTCGCTAACCCTATCCGATCCCCTTCCAATCCGCTCCCGTTCCCCTCACTTCCCTTCCCCTGCTCCTATTCGTTGTTCAACAGGAACGCCATTCAAAATTATTTTGTCCAATTGAACTCTAGAACCCTGAGGAAAATATAGAAATCTAACCCTCCGCCTTTTAGCGATATAAACTGAGATAAATACACTGCGCCTGATTTTAGCGTATTCGAAAATTTTATTTCATATTTTTTTCATTTATATTTCAAACTATCTGAAGTACCCGGCGTAGTCCGAACTTTACACCGAGTGAAGAGGCTTCATTTAGTGGGATGGGTGTAGTTTTTTTTCGAAATCAAATGTAGACAGTAGTTTTCCTCTTATTTTGTAAGATAGCAATGGCTCTGGAGGCTCATTAAGAGGCGGCAGCTTCACTTCTCCATTGTAGCATCACTTTCCCGCTGGTTTGCATTTATGTTTCTTTGCATGGCAATGTTTACATATACAACATCCATCCGTCCCCCCTAATTTAAATGCCCTTGCTCTGCTCTCATACGCTCCTGCTGTTGGCGAAGCTCTCTCTCCTCCGAAGTTTTTCTTGCTCTAGATGTAGAAGCTCTCATACGCTCCTGCTGTAGACGAAGTTCTCTTTCCTCCGAAGTTTCCCTTGCCCTAGACGTAATAATAATAATAATAATTATTATTATTATGGATAATTAGTATAGCGCCATTTTCATAAAAACTTTCACCTCAAGGGCGCTTTACACATAAACTGTTTATAGTGCTACAATTATCTTTGTTTTTTAAAATTTAAGCTCTTATACGCTCCTGCTGTAGACGAAACTCCCGTTCAGTAATTTCCGACGTCCGAATTGCTTTTTGTTTTTTATCTGCAGGGTTTTTCTGACCAATACTCGAACTCGTGGAACATTGTCAGTAATATTCTCTTATTTTAAATGTCAAGTGTACAAAATTTCATAAAAAAGTACCAAAAATTCTGCTTTAAGGAGTGGAAATGGGGATGGAAGTGGTTTTTCTAAATCTAATGTAGACAGTGGCCCTTCTCTTGTTTTGAAGGTCAAGTGTACAAAGTTTCATCAAGCTCGGAATAAAACTGTAGATTTGTATAAAAAACAAACAACAAACCAATCAACCAACAAACCAACAGACACTCTTCTTTATATATATAGACATTATTCACTCAAAAAATATGTAATACATTATTTTTATCGCGTTTGAAGGTACGTTTTTAATTTTGTGTTTTTATTTTTTTCATTAAAGGTTATTTGATTTATTTTTAAGAGCTATTGCGAATTTTTTTTTCGTTTTATTCTTAAATCATTTTGTTTTTTAAAAGAAAATAAAATTTATTTTAATATACTTACCTACTTATAGTTACTGCTGAGAGGATGGAACGTTACACTAATTCACTTTCTTATATATTTTCTCACATGTTCGTTGATTATTGAAACTTTTTAAAGTACTCCCTCTAGTACCCGATTGTGCCTCAACCATAATCGCATCGTTCGCACTTTTCGCATGTCCAAACTTAATTCTAGCAACTGTGGTAAAAACAGTTCTGTGATTAATTGACGTGAATGACTTAAATATTCTTATACTTGCACTGCTTCCCTCAAAAAAGGTTGAAATGCGTAAGTTTACCGTACACTCCGTACCCAAACGATACTTGCCATCACTTTCCTTTTACTCTTCATTTCACTGTGCCTTTCGCAGATTAGAAAACCACAATAATTTTTTGATTCTTTATCAAATAATTTCTTTATTTTTTCATTATTAATTAAATAATATTAGTTTATACTATTTGCTTTTAGATTTAATAATTTAACGAACATTAATAATCTTATATTATCGAATTTTATATATTTTTTTATGCCATATATAAATAATATATTGTAAATTCGTAACATAGAATATACTTAAAATACTAGTTCGATGGCATTAAATTTCACGATTTGTTTATTATTTATTTATTAAATTCATGTTACTTACTAAATATAACTCATCGAATGAATGATTGCTGACGAACTAGGCGAATGCCTGCATTCCAATATCTTCCATATTGTACATAAATTGATAAATAAGTATTGACTGAAACTTTGGAATGCCCAGAGGCTAATGCAATATTTGACTGATGCATTATTGCCTATCGCATTAATATTAAATAAAAATAAAAAAATACATTAAATTAATCAACCAGAAAGATAAATAGATTTTTTCTATATATCTTAGTATCAGTCGATTAATTTAATTAGTATTAAAAATAGCATAGAACTATGTTCTGCAACTTATGCAACTTCACAACAAAAATGTGTTCTCCTTTATGGCTATTATACTAAATCTTTATTTTTAGTCGTTTTTCTGAATAATATCGGAATGCTGAAACTATTGTAAGGTAACTTAAAAGTTCTCTATCTGCGCCAATTATGAATATAAGCTACACATTGATAATTTAGTAATGAGAATATATGTTTTGAGCAAACGCCAGTTGTGTCAAGTGGTTCGCGATTAGTTGAATAGTATTACATTGCCGCGCAGCATCCCATAAACACGAGTAACCGTGTTCCATAAATCATGTTAATAATGTTTTACGCCGAAATGAACATTCTTGATACCCCGCCAAGTGCTCGAGGCATGTTGCACGCGAGAAACCCGCTGTGCCAAACGTCACTATTATTTCAAATGCCAGTTTATAAATTCTTATATCTTAACGGCTTTCTTATACGAACCTTTCAATGTATGTTCTCCGCGAATCGGATATAGCCCGTGATTCAACGTACCGTAAACATTGACTCGGCATGTTAACCATCGTCAGGTAAACATATCTGTAACATATTTATGCAATTCTTCAATTCGTATTTCACGTAAATTTCTGCTGTTTTATTATTTTTTCTGTACGATTAATCGGTATCGGAAAGCTCCGCGGTTTCTTGAAAGGATCCCAATTTAATTTCGTTAATACAATTAACCTTTTTACGTCTTTAGTAATAAAAAATGTCTGCACGACAATATATTATATAATACAATGGCTGGTAAATAAACAGCCCATGCACAACTTGTAGTTTCATGAATACATTTTCCGCCCAAACCACAACATTTTCACTCCGTTTACTATATTTTTCGCATGGTTATATTTATTGTAAGCATTTTTACTGCAATCTTTATGGAGAAACACTGCTTAGCATTTATTTTAAAGTCTCTATTGTACCTATATACCATCTCTATTCTAGACTTGATTTAAAATGCGAATATTTACTACGTAACTTAACTAAAATTTGATTTTAGATATCTTAGATCTTTTACCATTTATTCAGTCGTTAACTTTAATAAGAATATACTAGTCTTTTAATATTGTATTGTTTCGTGGAGTAAACGACCATGCACAACAACAGATGCACATTAATTAAAATTAATTGATTGAATCTATTATAGAATTCCTCGATTTAACGCTATTTTGAAAACATACACATAATAATTTTGGCACGAATACCCGGTGATTTCAAAATTTGCACCATTAATTAGAAGCCAATTGATTGAATCAACATTCGCGTATTTCAATTAATAACAGCTTAACGCGATCGTTACGTTAATTAAATTAGAATAGCTTAGTAATTATTCAGATTAAGCGTGTCTAATTTGCACAAATCATATTTACGATGCCATTACAGGTTGTATTATTCAATAGCTACTCAAATTATTCGCCGCGACTCACCTTATTAATGATATCATTAGGGCACACTTTATCGAAAGACCCGTCTCGCGAGTGCACTTCATCTAGTATTATGCTTGCATTCGTGCAATTACATACAGCCGGCATATTGAACGTTTATACTCAGCCTTTGTTTCCCCGCCATTCCGAGGTTTAAACATATTTTGAAATGTGTGAAAATATATTTAACGAGCCTTTTTATTAATTTTCAGATCAGCGAGATGAATATTTTAACTCATCAGTGTCGGATTACCCAAAGGGCTGATACAACCCGCCTGTCCGAAAGCGAAAATGTTCAGCTTTATTTATTTTTAAATAAATAAATCACACTCCGTATTCAACGAATTAAATTGTTAAATATCTCTTATGGGAAGATGCTCATATGGAAGTAGCGCCGGTTCAGACGCACATAATGCTTTTAATATAATACATTGTTTCATGCTTATTAGGTAGATAGATTAGAGTTTTTACATCCACATGACTCTGAATGATTATAACATGCATTGTACAGCTATAAAAAAAAAAGTTTGTTTCATATATTTTACACAGATTTTAAAATGCATTGCCCAACTAGGCAAGTCTGTTTTAGGGCAAATTGGTAAACAAATAACATTTCACAAAACCAAATAACTCAATGCAAAACACAATCAAATAGAATAAGTAACATACAAGGCAAGTAAACGTGAAAATATAAAATAAAAGAAAAAAATAACGTTATGTAATGCAATATGTAAAAGAATGTAAGCAAATATAAGGTAATGGAAAATATGGAAGATCAGAACACACAAAATGCAGTTATTTATATATTTATATTTATATTTAGTTTAGATTTTTTTTTTAAATTTTATCTAAATTCTTGGTAACATAATATTTCTCTGACATATTGTAAAGCTCATTAAACCCGTAATTATTGCTGTTTGTTGTTGTTATTTTGACAACATGTTTTTTAAAGTAAAATGATTGTAAAAATCGATGTGGAGAAATTGCGCTCAGTTTTGAATACGTGCAACTCAATGGCCATCCAGATGGTAGCCTGAATCAATATTTTTAATATTTTCGGTTTGACATTTTAGATTAAATAAAACACAATAACTTTGTATAAAACCACGAATTTTATTACGCGCCAACCGGTTTCGTTTAGCTCAAGCTTCGTCAGGGCGTATTTAAAACAGTTTTAAATTAAACTAAAATTCGTGGTTTTATACAAAGTGATTGTATTTTATTTAATCCAATATTTTTAATTTCTTGCTATTTATTATTTTAAGGTCTTTTATAAGCCTTCCTCGAGGCTCTTAATATAATTTTCTAACTTGACTTAAGATGTAAAACAAAACAAAATACTGAAGCTGATATTAAGAATGTCGGAAGACAAAATAGCCCGTAACCGGGTATGTGTTTCGTTTTTTTTACCAAATTCAATAATTTAAATAATAAATAAGAGCAAACGTCCTAGAATCTGATTAATATATCACCATTCATACATATGTCGTTTATTTTTGGACCATGTCGAATGTTAATATGCGATATAGGCAGTGAGAACTGGATAACTGTACTTTTGAAAGACTTATTTGATTTTTTTTTAATTTTAAAGGAAGTTTATATCAAGTGCCTAAAGGATGACGCAATTTGTACACGCCCTTGTGTAGGGATACTTAGACGGATTAGCTTATACGCCTTTAGCACTTTTTAACATTGCATTAAAAAAAGGTTTAATCTTCGTGTAAATCGGGCGTTAGATGCTTAAAATGATTAATAGCTAATCCGTACAATTAAATTAATACTTTGGTCCGAATGTTTTTCAGCTGCTGGATGAGTCATGCACTCGATAAATGATTTTATTATTACTTGTTTGATTAGTATGTTTATTGTAATTGACGAGTCACTATACAGGGCCTCGTAACAAACAACACGCGGGCGGGTTACATGAATAATGTTATCATACTCCCATCATTACTAGTTATTTATTAACTTCTTGCGGTGAATATTCAAAATTCTAATATTTGCTTGACTTTGTGTAGTTTCGCATATTTGTTCCTAACTTATTATCAAATCGTTGCAGAGCTGTAGTTCAGCGATTAATGAAGTAGTACCTTGCGCAATAATAAAAGAGTATGGTTTAAAAAAATTCAAATGTTTATTTAGAACAAGATAAAGTAATTCGAATATAAATTATGTAGATACAAAATATTTTTATATTAATAATATCAGATGTTTATTGCATATTAAGGTTTATTCGCACGAATTTCGATTTCTTCAATTGATTGAGATGTATTTTTATGCTACTATTAAATCCTTTATTTCGAACAGTACACATCTAAGTGAATATAATGTTAGAAAAAGTATGGCGAATCCAATATCAATATTATCCCGTGCTAAATGGTTTGACGGGACTCAATGAACATTGAATACGCTACCTTCGCCCTCTTTTCATTGTTAAGATTTCATTTGAAACGATTGCTATTGTGAATATTTTATGAAGCTTTTGATTTTCCCCATAAAAAGTTAATTCAATCGTAGTTCAACATTTTTTTTTATATATAAAGGTAATGTATTTATATTATTGATATCACATGGTTTAATGTTATACACAATGTTAAATTGATTTCAATCTAACCTGGTAATATCTTCAATATGTATAATATAGATATAGAACTGGCGTCTCTTCTATGTTTGTTTTCGCGTTTTTTGTAGATGATTTCCTTGGGAAAACTTAGGCTGAAGTTTCAACACGGTAACACGTGCCATAGTAAAAACATAACTTTTTCGCAGGAGATATAAATCTCACAGTCGAGTTAGTTTTAGTTCGAAGTCAGTCCATTACTAACCAATTCTGTACCTTCCTTCATATGTTAGTTGCGAGTGACTTCACCGCCATCTATAAGTTGATTTATTAAAGTTCATAATTATTTTCTCTTAACTGCACTGACACTGGCGTCATCTGTGGGTTGATTCATTAAAGGCGTTATTATTTTCTCAACCTTTTTTATTTTAATCTCTGTGATGTTCGAAGGCTATCGCTATGAATTGGTGTCGAGTCCCGTGGAGTATTTTTTCTGCTTGCGCTGGGTGAACCGTGTGTTACCGGTTAAACATCTGAAGTTTTCGACGGAGAATCGGGTATCGGTGTAGTTGGTGGTTTCGTATGGAGGACAATTGGTATGGTCAATACATTTTTCGGAGTCACGAGTTTTCTTTTTTCGAAAATCAGTTTCCAGACCATGGGGATTCGTCGAGAATCATCTCAAGTATTGAGACTGTATGGCCGTTTCTATATACACTTGAACTCGGTTACAACGAGTACAAAGGGACCAGCTAAATTTGCTCATTATAACCGTTACTATATACTCGTTATTACAATAAAACTAAAAGCAAGTCAAATACATATAAAAAATCTATAATTGTATGAACAAAAACATTTTGAAGTAAATTACTACATTCAATCACATTATTTCTTAACAAAATTCAGAATACTGCTCTATTTTAAAGTTTAAAACTTACTTCTACTTAATACGCACACAAAATATACACCCATTATTTTTTTCTAAGAATTCACAAACCTGAAAGGAATCGTAAACAATAAGGAACCTCGACGGCAGACGCTGCTTTCGATTTTATGACTTCTCATAAATTTTTAGACCGTGTATTTTGTTCACTTGTTAATAATAATTTTGTACATTATATCAGTGAAGCGAGCTCACTATAACAGTGAAGAGTTGTATGAAAACAGGCCTGAATCAAAATAATAAGTATTCCCTCATTATTACCGTAATCGCACTATAACCGTGCTCGATATAACCGAGTTCGACTGTATATATATATTTATTTAAAAAAAAAAAGAGCTAAATAAATAGACAATTATCATTGTAAGAGTATCAGATACGGACGATCCGGTGTAGAATGGATAAGATAGAAATAGCTATACAAACATTGGATTATTTTCTATTTAAGAACTTTGATTACGTCCATCTCTGGAAAGTTTCTAAGTCATAATAGAATTGTCGTTAGTGCGGTAGTTGCGTCGTCTGGCAAGTCGCTCTCCGGAGTAGGAGCCGGAGGAGGAGGACGGCTCGGGTCTGCGGCGTGAATCACCGCGCGGCATCTCGTCCCCGCCCCATTCAATTATTCGGTTCGCCGCCGAATAAAATATATTAACTCGGCGGCTTCCCCGGTAAACTTTTTGACGTTGTTTAATGTTTCTGTCATCGCTAATTGTGGCAATCTGCCGAGAGTGGCGCTGGCGTCCATTACGACTGTAAATAATCCAACCGGATGAAAGCCACCTCCACCCCCTCACTCCGCCTGGCGCCCGATGATTCAATTTGCGGGGTGCAACGCTGGGGTACGTGTACCCCATTGGTAGTCAAATGTTAACCCTCGTCACTTTCTGTATTGTTTCATTTCGTAAACCTACATTTTTAAATTTATTATTCAACACAGGATTTCTTTTTGATGTTCAAATACGCTTTTGTCAACTAATAGATTATTTTTATCCCTCAGCATACCGTGATAGAAAATACCTGTACGCAATCATAATGTCAATATGTATTACCGTGAGGAATGTCTAATCATTAAGCATTTTAAATGAAGAAAAAAGTTTTTATTAATATTAATGGATAGTTATGTACTTTTACTATAAATATTGAGTGAAATAATTGATAAATATGATAATATAACGATGCATTCATCATACGCAACCTAACGACGCAGGCGTTAGCTCCAGCGGCAAGTAGAGATCTGTACCGAGCCGTAGCCTGCATTACTGCATGGCTAAGGAATGATTAATTAAGGGATTATTATTCTAGTGCTTCTAAAACTTTACCTACACACAGCTAGTGTGTTGCCAAGATTAAAAGTTCCAACATATATATTTGAACTCATAAGAATGAAGTAAAATGGGAAGTGAAATGATTAGGGTTTGAAAGATCTGATAGATCTGTATGACATGAGCGCGGAAACGGTGCATGATATCGATTGCACGTGCAAATTCTAAAACCGAAATGTGGATGTTTTTAAAACTAACACTAACACTTCATCAAAAAATGTACTCAAATGTATAAATGTGTGCATTTATACAAAAGTATTATTTTATTGTTTGGTCACATAGTGCCTATGTATAATTATTTTAAATTATGTATTATCATATAGTTTGTTGTCCAACTACATACACAACACCTCGGATATCAAGTCTGTTTGAAATTTGACTCGTTATGGGTAATGTTATGGATTACCTATCCCCGTGAGCCTGTGGCGACTGTCCAGCATCCTGTGCCGGCTCGCACCGGTTGTTCATTATTGATGCCGCTTGCGGTTCGGTAATGTCCAACCCACCCTATCTGTTGGGAGTGTGGACAAATAAACACTTTATTATTTATTAATACTATATAGCCGGCAATTATTTACGATAGTATAAGTTTGTTTTATTCAATTCATCTTGTAGAATATGTATTTTATTTTTATAGTAATAATCTTAAAACTTTGCTTGATTTTAGTTTTTGATAAGTGGGCTTCTTGTATCTATCTGTATATAAGAATCATATCTGAATATTTTGGCGATACAGCTTTAGTATTCTTTTGGAACTCGTTTTCAATTAGAATTAAATTAAACAAATTGTTGTTCATTTTTCAAAGGCACTACATCCCAGGGTGGGATTTGGCCTCCTCCACGAGTGTTTTCTCTGGTCATACTTGTCCATTTCCCAGACCCTCCCATTCTGCTCCAGTCCTCTTTCACACAGTCGGCCCACCTTTTCCTTGGCCCGCATCTAGGTCGCTTCCACTGGGGTATCCACTTAGTCATAATCTTTGGTGTTCTATTACCTGGCATTCTTTAGACTTGTATAGCCCATCACAGTCTTACTTACTTACTTTTCATCACGCCGTTTCTCCGCGGGGGTAGGCAGAGAGGATAGAGCGCCACACTCTTCTGCCCTGACGCAATTCCCGCCTCATCCACATTCATAGAAGCTCGCTGATTGTTGAGGATTCTAACAGAACCATCCTCCATTATCTGGTCGTGCCAAGTCTTCCGCTGACGTCCTCTATTTCTGGTGCCATCAACACTTGCGTCATATATCTTTCTTATCATTCTCTCCTCATTCATCCGTTCCATATGACCAAACTACCTAAGTGATTCTTTCTTAATCTTACTCACTATACTAACATTAGCTTTACATTCTTTCCTTATTTCTTCATTCTTTACTCTGTCATAAATAGATTTGCCACATATACGCCTAAGTGATCTCATTCCACTGTATTCAATCTCAGCCTTTCCGTTTCTATCAAACATACTTCCCAAATACAGTCTAAGTGTGGACATATTTGTTTTTTAAATATTATTCGCAATAATAGTTTTAACAGATGGTTTATTCGGTATAAAGGTATAGCAAAACGGTAACCGCTGGCTGGATCGAATATTCGATACGTTCGAGCGTGATTTCATCTCTGTTATCGAACACATCACTTATGGGTAACCTTAGGATATAGTATATTGGTAATATAATAATCATAGTCAAGATACTCGTTAGATAAGTCGTTTATCAGTTAACTGATATGTCCATTTTTATTTTTTCTTACTGCTTTGCTAAGTCCGATGATGTAAAATGTAATTGCTTTAGCGTATATTTCCAGCGTAGAACCAATCACGAGTGGAGCAATTGTTCGGCGAATTCACCGCTATGTTGGGGTGTCTCCCCCATACTTTCCGAGCAATTACTGACCAGACCTTCCTCAATTTGTTTCCCCTCGCGTGATCTCATTTGGGACCCTCCGCCCTATTCCGCGAAATACGACACCGAGATCTACAGATGTAACTTTGCTGATCCTGATAATAAGATAGTAAGGCGCGAGTTACCATATGTTTTCAGTTGTTTTATAAATATTTTTATATGTACGCATTTTCTGAAGGAGAGAAGGGAACTCGTGTGCAATAACTTTAGAAGGATATAGAAAACTTTAGAACTGTTAATTTATTTTGATCATTATGTATGTATCTGTTAGGAATGTATTTTTCCATAGATATCCTTTCTGTTGTTATACCGCTAAAGTTTTAATAGCGGATGCATTACAGGATGAAAATACCGCGTTGTAAAATATCTCATACTCATTATTAACAAGCCGTTTTTTAGTCTATGATGGATTAATTTAATTGGACTCAGTTATTGAAAAGAATGATCGATAATGTATACTTGGTGTAGAAGGTAGTTAAAGATATCGTCGTTTTTCGGTAAATCTGACACAAAAAAAAAATTGTTTCTTATTTCAAAAATTTTTTTCGTTTTTGGGTTGATGCAAAATATGATATTTTGTTTTCCTATCCAGCTATTAATTATTAAAATGTTTAATTACAAAGTTATTAAACAAATAATAGATATCTCATATAGACGAAGCTATTTTTTATTAATGAAAATAATGGAATGGGTAATTACAGGGTTTACGACCTGTCTTCGGTTGGCTTAAGTGATCACTTTACACAGTGTAATGTTCACCATTCCACTAAATCAACCTTAAATATATATAAATATGTTAATATGTGGAAACACATCGATTACCACTACACTATTGATATTCATTTCCTGAAACAGCATATATGTCACAATGAGAATCTAATTATTTTTAAAAATTATTGAAATCAATATTCTTTATCTGTAAAAGTGTTTTTAACACATTATATACTAGAATACGCTTGAAAAATCAATATATTTCTATTTTTATGTATATTTTTTCTTAATTTGACCAGTAATATTATACAATATTATGCAAAGTTATTTCTTTAAAAAATATCTTTATCAATTAAATAAATCTCTTAGTGAATATAAACCTATTATTAATAAGTTAAGTTATACCGCATAACTTCTATTTTGGCATACTTACGTGTCGTGGTGTCTGGCCGAGACAAAACATGGATTACCTCCCGCGTAGCCTGCAGCGTATATGCATGAATATGTTTCCGCCGGGATTATCTTTGTGGGTTTTTTTCTGTGTGCATCCCAGTCATAACATTTTCTCTCCATTTTCCGACTGCTTTTTCATTACGGCCCCGCTCTGGCCGAGAGTGTGATTGATGTTTTCCCCAGCAGCCGGGTGTAGCGGGCCTTTATTCGACTTGCCGTGTGGGGTGAGTTGGCGTATCAAACTGATTTTGTTGATATAAATAAGAATCACCTCTCGCCATCCGTCTGCCTCAACTATCTATGAACATTGTCGAGTTGCAAACTGCGGATTCATCATTGTTGAATGTGACAAATTATTCTGTGTTCGTTCTCGCATCGTTGGCAGTAAACAAACGTAAATGAAGAGTTTCCTTTCTTCGTGTGATGGAACTGAATGTTGGCCGGGTGCCAGGTCTTCCCGAGCTCTTCAGCCTTAGGGTTGCTTTGTGTTAATGTTTTCACATTGATTTATGAGACGTTTGTGGTTTCAGGTTAATTATCGCAGCGATACATCGCGCAATTATTATATTATACCCTGTCATAAAATCACGAGTCAAACTTGTCATCATAAATGTTTCTACGCTAGACTTCTCGTCAAATAATATTATCCGTACCTAAACATCGTATCGGAACTATTATTGTAGTGGGGGCAAACAACCCTCATCGAGCAAACATTTGTACTGCATGGAGCTACTTTACAATAAGGAGCTGAGTAGTTAATAGTGCCGCAAGTTCTGTTGGGTAGCTGATACGCAAAATATTCTCGTAAGGGTTGTAAAACTAGTAAGTTTAATTTATTTTACAAAACTAAATAAGTTTTCGCTACGAATATCTCAAATATTTTTTTAAATATTCACTCAATTTGAAAAGCTTTAAAGTGTTTCAACATTTACCGATATTACCGTTAGCTCATAGGTTCCTTTAACCGAACTGACAATAACAATAAGGAAATCTCTCCACTCCTCTATGCTCTTAGCTGTGCTTCGCCAATCACCAACCCCGAGAACATCCAGGTTCCTCTGGATTCCATCCAACTGACGGAGTCGCGCTCTTCCAATGCTCTTCCCTGGTTTATGAAATGTCAGGTGAGGACTCTTCCATCCGAGCCAGATGGCCAACCATTGATGTCGCAAGATCTTGATAAATTTAACGACGTCAGGCTCATTACAGAACTCATAAACAACGTCAAATATTAATATCGCAAATGGGACGAAAGATCCTTTTCAGAATTTTGCCCCAAAACATCATAGAGACGTCTTTCACACTCTACTGAGTGATAAGATGTTTACATTATTAATTTATGTCAAAAACAGACAGTACTATCATACGCGCAGTGGGATATTTCATACAACCAATACGCCTCATTTAATATTATGTATGAAAAAATATTTTTTATAACCTTGCGGTACGATATTACTAATCAGTATTATAAATTCACTTATATATTAAATAATATTCATACAATTATAAA
Source organism: Eubasilissa splendida (assembly GCA_031772225.1). Lineage (NCBI taxonomy): Eukaryota > Metazoa > Arthropoda > Insecta > Trichoptera > Phryganeidae > Eubasilissa > Eubasilissa splendida. The sequence continues at coordinate 12,097,723 of CM062855.1, read as the reverse complement.
AATGTGCGAACTAATTAATATTTTTTAAATTGGCAAAATTAACTTTGTGGTTAAAATTCATTTATTTTATTTAAATATTATTTTAATATGTATATAAAATAGAATGCAAAAATTAGGAGAAAATAAACCCAGATCTCTTAATAAATCATCACGCGAAAGTGTTTTAAAAGATAAAGACGGACTTGTCAGTAAAGGGCAGTTTTCTGTCCCACCCTATCTTACAACTCGGCTTTAGTTTTCAGTATTCTCAGATTTCTTGAACAAGAGATTAAGATGAAGACAAATGAACTAAAACCGCCAACAGATTGTTCGTCCCCAACCGTGGGGACCCTCAATCAGAAAAGGGTCTCACAGTTGAAAGACCTTTGGTCTTCTCTATTGACCTGTCCATTTTTGTTGTTTTTCTGCTATTTTGTTCGTAAGTAATTTATATGACGGAATAATAGGTTCGAATCCCGGTAGCGCAACAACACTATTTTTCAATAAAATTGATTTTATATCTATATCTTTCTAATTAATATTTTAATAGAGCTTCATTTTGAAATTATTCTACTATTTATTTAGTGCATACAAAAATATATTTATATGTGGTCTAATATAAACAAGATCCTTTAACAATGTTCTGTTTTACTACATTTTATTTTGCACATATTTGCTTAATGCTTAATTTTGAATCTAAATAGTTTCTCCTCCTTTCTTATATATTCTGGCATTTCATTAAAGATGTTCATCGCACTGTACATCATCGATTTCTGAGATTTAGCCTTCTTCCTGAATGGCAGTCTATCTTGTTTATCTTGTACTCTTGTATGATGTTCGTGCTCATGTTGATTTTCATCCATTTTTCTTATAAATTCTGCCGATATTTTCTTAGTGAGGATTTTAAAAATAAATTCCGTAACATTGAAATATATTTTCTGCTTAAAAGTCATCATATTCAGATCTTTCAGCATTGCACTGATCCGAGTATATCTATTCTCAAAGCTTTATTTTGCAGCACTGATAATTGTTGCATTTCTTCTTCATTAGTCGAAAATAAAATGCTGCTACAGTAATTAATGTGAGGAATAATAACAGTACCTACAATAAAAACTAAAACTGCCTTAAATAATTTTTGGTTATGATAATATAATTTTGGTTATGTTTTTTAAATATTGTTTTTGCGTTACCGGGATGCGAACCTGGATCTCTATTTCCAATCCGAGGAATAAACAATATTTTTCAACAAAATTGATTTTATATGTATCTATTTATAATTAATACATTAAATTAGTATTTAATATTTGTCTATATCTGCGCGGAAATAATTTATCATTATTTTTTAATGTGTTCTAGGTTGAGTGAGAAAACCATGCATATTATACCGATAAAATAGCATTTTTGTGTTATATAATAAAAATTACATTCGTCTATCAACGATTACACCTATTGTGTCTCTACCATAGATAAGAGATGGTTAATATATACTTTTATTTATTATCTTTGTTTTATTAACCACTTAATTGAGTTTAAATACATCTATCATGTTATGACATCCTGAAGAAGAAAATTGTATTTTTCGAAACCGGTAGATGTATTTAAACTCAATTAAGTGATTGATAAAACAAAGATAATAAATAAAAATATGAATTTTAACTACAAAGTTAATATTGCTAATTTTAAAAGGTTAATATATATTTTTTATTTGTTTTTTACAACTTTTTCTTCAGTGCTACTATGGATGTGTTACAATGGTGGAATAATTTTAATTACATCGAGATTTTATTAACGTGTGGTGTGTTTTGAGGAAAGTTCTAATAAAAATTAAAAAAATTTTTTTTTAGTTTCCAGTAAATTTAAAAGAAAGAAACGTTACTTTGGTGTATTTGCGTACTGTAATGTAAATGTCTAATAAATGTTATTAAATTTATAAAATGAAATCATTAAGTTACAGTTACGCTATAGTTGGTAGGCCTGCGGGCGGTTATTGTGACCGCTACACGCGCTACACGGCCAGTGGTTGGATTGTTTTTCTGCTAGTACTCAATTTAATACAGACAAATATTTGATGTTGTACTACCCCATCGAGAGTTACATACAATTAGTTAGCTACAATTCCCTATTATTTACCTTTTGCCAACGTTGGTTAATATTTCCTTTCTGCTAACTACAGTTAATAAATCCCAATAGTTCTCGAACGTCATCATCGGTGACTTTTCCTGATACCTTTTCCGATCTCAAAATACTTTCTTCTACTAAATGAGGCATTTACACCGCCGTTAGAAGCGTTTCTGCATTATTTATTATCTAGGTATTAATATAAATTTGTGTAGTTTATTAAAACATCCCTAAAATATTATATCCCTTGATATAAAATGAAGTGTACACACAATATTGGTTATTAGGTTATTACTAGAACTGCTAATAAATAAAACATTAATATTAAAAAATATCTAAGAGGTTAAATGTTTGATTATATTTAGAGGTTTTTAAGCTAAATTAAGAGCCTGATGTCAATATAATAAATAACTTTAATAATTTCGTTTTTTTACATAAGGTATTTTTATTAAATAATTCAGATTTTTTTAAATGCAACATTTATAACATCTTTAGTGCTGTAAACATTAGTAATTTCCGCAACTTTTTAATATTGTAGATATCATATTATTTTTACATCGCGACCATTTAATCCATTTTCAATCCAGAAAACTCCCCAGCCCCAGGAGTGGTGTATGGAGATTTTGTTATAACAAATACTCAAAATCATGCACGGTTTTAATAAAACTAAATAAAAGTGATTTAAAAGTATTCAAAATCAACGCAGTTATTTACAGTTATATTTGCACGATATTATTAAATTTTTTGATAGTTTTAAACTTAATTTTTACGGCCACGGTTAGAGATGAGGTGAGATATGTTGCTCCATTACTTTTTTGAGAACAATGCCCATAAAATATATTTCCTCGCTCATTTTACTATAATGAGTATTTATTGTTATATAGGTACTCGGTACAAGTAGATACATAACACTGAATACACATTGTAATATTGTATCAATTGTAAATTTTGAAAGTGAAACGATTTCTTAAAAACGTGTCTAAACATAACGGAGAGTAACATTGACATGTTTTTATTTATGTATACGGATATAACAAAATTTGTCTACATAATAATCTTACCAAATTTTTCTGAAAAATTAACCTGATAAATATCTCGGCAAAGTTTGTTACCCAGCCTGGTCCGCCATCTTGTTTAAAAATGGCGGCTGCAAAAAAATTCGTCACTCCGTTAATGTTGAACCAAGAGTAAAAAAGTGAACACTTTCACACATGAACGAAATCTACCTGATTCCTGCGATCAGTGTCAGAAGTTTATAATTAACACAATAATACCTTTTTATTTTCAAAATTTGTTTTTTATGAAAGATATGTTTTATTTCATTATAAGAACGTAGTTAAAATGTTATTCTTACTCGTACGTTATAATGGTACGACGATATCATTTTTGCAACAGGTGGGCTATCTTAGTAAAAACAATGTTTCAAATGGAGAATAAGTTTGGGAAACACTGCATTAAAACAATTATTTATTTATTTTATTTCTGAAATTTTCTACTTTGCAATTTCGGAAACTCCCCAGGGTTTAAACCAGATGATTCCCTTTATCACGTTTCCATATATTGCGTTGAGGAATGGTTATATAAATTAAATTATATTAGGACTGTGCCGAGACGTGTTTCATTCCCACTAGTCATTCGTTCTGAGGTACATTTTTAAACATCCACAAGAATGTATGTAACACGACACGATAGTATGTTGGATAGTTGTTCAACTATCATATCAACTATTTAGTTTCATCTTTAGACAATTTAGTTTTGTTTCCAAATATCTTCATACGATATATGGAGTGTTAATATTTTATTTTAAATATGGCTGTACCCCGCTATATTTACCGTTAAAACTGTAAAATGAAAAATCTATGCATAATAAAAGGGAGGTTTATAGTAAAAACTAACGAATTGATAAATTTTGAAGACGTGTAAAAACAAAATAGATGAATCAATTAGAAAGATATACAGAAAAAATTTCATGTCTACCACCGGGATTCGAACCCGTTACTTTTTCTTGCCGTGGAACTGCGTTACCGATTTCGCCATTCCGAGAAATTTGAGACGTATTCTATATATCGACTTCTCCTACGTAAAGTATGTATTTGATACTTATTTACGAGGCAGATTTTTTTAAAAATATATTGTATTCTGTGATGTAGGTACTAATAAATATAATATTTTTTAAATTACAGCTATTTAAAAATGTATCAAATACGTGCAAAATACCACAATGATTATAAATAACATTTTTTACTAACGATACTTTACGTAGGAGGGTTCGATACATTTATAGTTTTTTTAAATAAATATTAACTTTATATTATTAAATGAATCTCAAAAATCCTTGAGTGACTTCACAATAAAATGTGTTTTCATTAAAAACACAATAGTATATATGTTTTCATACATTTAATTATTTTGGCCTGTTCTTTTAGTTTATGTTAGTCGCAGACTTTAACGAGCGTGTACGAAAAGATATATGATAGTGAATTAGAGAAGAATTTTGTAGGGACAGTAATGTGTGGTTCTAATCTCTGTGGCTCGCCGTAGAAAAGGATGATTATAAGTTAATAAGCGGCATTAGTTATTAATTAGTCGTGTCGTACTCGTTTTATTACTCCCAAAGTTCGAAACCCACGATTTGTCAGTCTTATTGATATTCAGTTTGACGGACTGTTACGTATTTTGCAGAGTTACGCATTACGATGAGATTGTTTTGAAAATGAGAACATCTTCAAATAATCGCGTTCTTTCAATTGATACTTGATCAATTTATCGGCCATATATATCTAGAATCAGATTGGCCGACATCACTCCTATCGCGATGTTTCCCGTCGGCGGGCAAAAGACTCTTCCGTTTCCGCTTCCCCCTGACTTCCGAGGCGTGTATTGTTATCTCCCGCACTGTACACAATCGATTCCGGTCCTACGGCCGCGATCACGAATCCCCGCCGGCGTCTGCCCGCTGCTTTAATTATCTTAATGCACGCGAAACAGTACCTACTATTCGCACATTATTAGCTTAGCACATACGTTAGATTTTTTATTATAATAGTTGATTTTTTGACACATTTTATGTCCTATAATAATGATTTGTTCTGCTTTATTCTTCAATCTAACCTTAACAAATTACATGAATGGTGTACACACAACAAACTTTTTTTAAATGTTGATAAATGCCAATCTATAATGTTTTGCAGAATCAAAAAAGCCATTGTTTTTCATTACAGCGCTTCTCTTAAAAAAGTATCTTAAATTAAAGATCTTGGCATATTATTTGATGAAAAATTGTCATTCGTTCCACACATTAATGCAATTACGAATAAAGCTATGAAATGTTTTGGTTTGGTATTAAGAACGGTGAAAGATATCAATTCTCTTATATCGCTTAAAGTTTTATACACAGCTGTGGTTCGTAGTCATTTAGAATTCTACTCAACTATTTGGTCTCCATTCTATAAAATGCATGAATTAAATTTAGAAAGGGTTCAACATAAATTTTTAAGATTTATTAACTTCAAACTGCGTATACCCGCTGAACAATTGAATTATGATTTTCTAATGAGCACTCTTCATTTAACTAACTTGTCGTGTAGAAGAACCTTAGGTGATTTATTATTTTTATTTAAAATAGTAAATAATGACATGCTGGACGTCCTTAATTTAACTAAACTGAATATATACTACGTCTCTGCGCAAAGTACCAGATCATCGGCACTGTTCCATGTAAATGCATCATATACAAATTTTTATAGGAATGCACCCACACAAAGATTTCACAGACTTGGGAACGATTTTGGTCTTGTAGATATATTCCGATATTCAATGTTTAAATATAAGAGTGATATTTTTGATACTGTTCTGAGTCTAAGATACAATTGATTTTGATATTCAGCCATTCTGTGTTAAACGAATTTTTTTTCTGTCTTGAACCATATTTTTTTTAGCGATATATATGTAGGTATATTCTATTAATTTCTTTTAATATGTATATTCCATACTACTTGTGTAACTGCTCATGTTTTTTTTTATACCTAATCAGTTTTGTAAAAGCCCATAAGGGCGTAAATTAATAAATAAATTAAATAAATATTAAAAATACTTTTTATCGAAATATCACCCATTCAAACATTTTTAACAAATTGTTGTGTACTGTATTTGTTTCATGAAATGATAAATCTTTTATTTATATGTAATTTCATTTTTTGTCTCCTTAATTATATTCCACGTCGTTTATTTTCCTTAGCCATATTATTTTTAAAGTAATATCGTGTCGGAGCAGTCATTGAAAACAATCAAAGCTGTATCACGAGGCTCACCGTTCCCTACTGTGAGATAATCTCAAATAACGTGATCCAGCCAGGCAAAATTGTTTTATTTTGTGTTCATTTTTATTAATATCTACTAGTCTCTGTCCCCATTTTCATAGGGAATGTGTTTCGTAAATCGCTCGGCTTAAAGTAACAAAACAGTTATAGCAATATCATAACTTATAAAATATAGTGCATAGGTATATGCATAAATTATCGTTAATAATTAAAAATATACAGATAGTTATATATTATTAACTATATGTAGTTAATAATAATCGTTTATATATAAATAAATAATCGTTCCTGGCCCAGGATGTGTAATAAGAATAATAATTTGAAATACATGCAATCATATTCCCAGTAACGTTTGAAGAACATGGTGTAGAAAAGGACTGACTTTATTATTATTTAATTTGTTATTGCTTTTGCATTCGCGCGGAAAGGATAAATAGAATTGGAAAGATATGCACGTATGTACAGAAAAAATGAAATAAATATACAAAATTTAGTTTAGAGATCTAAAGTTGGGGCGAGAACGATCAACAATTGCTCTCTCACCTGTTTAATAGTGTCCACCTTGTATCCTACACCGTAGATGTCATGTCCGACAAGCTTCAATCAGGTGTCAAGTACGGGGACGGGGTTGGCCACTCTCTACGCTGCACGCTTCTGATACCTCTCTCTGCATTGTTGCTCGAGTGGGCAGTGGGCTATGTATTGAAAACGCTATTTACGTAGTGGCCCTGAGTTTGCATTTGCGACGACAGGTTTGTCGCCGTGAATGAAGTGCTCATTACCCAGGAGATGTACTATTCAATTTATAATTAATAATTAAGTCGTTAAGGTTAGAAATTGATTCATTAGGTAGGGGGTAAAGATATCTTCGTTTTCTGCATTAGATTACATTTTGTAAACGCCTATTTCTTAAAACACTCACCAGTCACCACCTTTAAAATAATTGTAATAGTGATATTCCAAGTTGTGATGATTAAACCGGTATGTGACTGATTTTGTCCGTTTGTATTGATGGTTGGTAACTGATTATTCATAACTCTTCGAGCAATGAAAACACACTAGAAAGTAAATCTTAGTTACCACTCATCGTTAAATCTCAGTTACGAATCATTATCACATCTCAGTTACCAATCATCGTCACAGTCACATAATGGTTTACCATTATTTATTCCAAGGCTGTACAAAATTGGAACCGTATCATCTGTAAATATGTTGCTGTATAAGAAAATAGGAATAAACATAGTAAAGCCATCAAACATAATTTGTTCTTTTATTATTACTATTTATTTTTGATATCAAACAATTAGTATATTGCTGGTGCGATACCTACGATACTGCTAGTCAGTGATATTTAATCCCTGTTTTTCGTTATTATTTGTTGTTTTCTGTAAGCCATTATTACGTCTGTAGTTCTTCCTTTAAAGCATAGTTATTGAAGACACCCGGATACCCACGTGAGCCTCTCCCTTATACACTAACTTAAGATAATTAAACCGTTTTTAATTATGGTAAATAATACATCGCCGATTTAATTATATAATCCAAAACATGTTAACCAGTTTGTCGAAATGTAATTCGCGTACCCGGTTTCATTCCCCAAATGAAGCTGGCTATTGCTGGATCTCAGCGATTCCATATTCATTACTTCATTTGTATACGCTTGACGGCTCCCATGTGTATTGCGCGCGCGAGTCTATCTGCTAATGATCTTCAAATGGATAAAATATTCAGCGAGCAATCTCAACCAGACTTCTCTCCCGCGCCTTTTTCTTTTTTGCTGTTCTCCCCTAAAGTCCTCCGTCGGAAAGATCAAACCGTTTAATAAGCCGGAGATGTTTATAAGTTAAATTTACATTATTTTAAGCAATGTTTAAAATATTTCAAAAAATATCACTGACCGTTAAAGTCAGCGACTTGAGCGACTCGCCCCTTCTCGGCTTTTGGTCCACGAGTATGAATGTTTTAACGCTACTCTCTAATTTACGTAAATATTCCGAATAGAGCCCACATTGCCTCGGGTTCAATTTACGGAGAGGTATGATACGATCTTTGTTCGTTCAAGTTCGTTTGTTACTTTATTCTCGTTGAAACTATTGGATTCGATATATTATTATATTTTGGTATATTTAAGAATTTGAAATAACGTTTCTCGATTAAAGATGCTGAATATTTTTATTTTAACTTAAGAAACGACACAAATTAAAAATTTATCCATATTTTTAATGAAATCGTATCTTTATTGTAAAGTTGCAATTTTTTATTTTTAATATTTGCATATTGATCTTCTTGGTAATTTTTTTTATATAGTTTATTTAACTTTGTTTATATTAACCATAATAATTGAATTAAACAAATAACGCTTGATAACGTGTACAATGCAGAATTAATGGACACGATTTAAAAAAAAAAAATTGTAATATACTACTAGTCAATTTTTATATAGCTCACCACTAAACATTAGACCGGCATTTTATACAAATAAAATACCTATAGGAAAATTACTCATAAATTCCAAAGACAAAGATGATAATTTTAATAATTCCGATGTTTATAAACTTAACTGAAAGAATTGTACTGCTTTCTATATTGGTAAAACAGGTCTAAATTTTAACATAAGAGTCAAAGAGCATTTAAGATGTTTAAACAGTAATTGGTTCTTCAGAATTTTCCAATAATGTATTAGAAAATGATCATACTTTTGATAAAAATTTAGGATCGTCTGTTTTACATATAAATAATATTGGTCTTAAATTGAATAATTTAGAATCATTAGAAATAAATAAAGCATAATTTTAAATCATCAAATCATTTTCCACATATTTTATCATCGTAGCAATTTAAGTTAAGTACTAGATTTATTTTTAAAATAATTATTATTTTCATTTAAAAAAATAAAAATAAATATATTTTTAAATATTTGAATAACGTGACATATATGTTTTTGGTTAGTTAATTTGACATCCTGAAGAAAAAAATAATATACCCGATTTAATAAAACCGTTTAGTATTTTATTTTGTTAATATCAAATTAGGATGAATTACTTAGAAAGACACACAAAAAAAATATCTCTCGAAAAAATATATTTATCACAGGGACTAACACCGGTTTTTCCAAAACTGACCCAAGGCCACAAGAAAATATTGTACAGGTATTGTGTATCATATTAATAATTAAGGAATACTCTCCATTCAAATTTTTGTTCATTTCCAGAGTAATTTTAATATCTTTTTGCTAAATGTACCCTACCTACATATTTTTTGGGAAGAATGGTTATTAGTTTAGTCTTTGTTTTAGTTTTAATAAGACGCTGAAATACTCAAGTAGCCCTGCCCTATTCCGGGTTTTATTAATGTGAGCAGTCCGAGGACGTTATCTACCGTTGTGTTATGTAAACGTTTAGAGTGCTGTCATTGATAATTTATGTATTTTCACTAAATTTAACATGTAATGTAAAAACTTTATTAACATGTAAATTAAATATACGTCGATAGGTATATGAAAAATATCATTGGAACCTGTGGGTGATGATTGTAACAAAGCCGAAACAGTCATCATGTATAATTTTGTGAAGATTTGTCGTATATGTAGCTAGTGGTTTGTGTTCTAATATTTGTATCCATGGTACGCAGGCTCATCGTAGTTTGAGAACCTAACATGTTTACTGAAATTCATGAAACAATTTTGTATGTTCGGTTTTTATTGTAGTTTAGTGAGCATTCTTGACTAACCATTATTGAAAACAATTTGTTTTAACGAATAAATGCTGAAAATATTGCAATTAGTGCGATAGGTTTTCGGAAAACGATAGCAGCAGTACATTGTTGAAACACGCCTAACGATAAATATATTTTCAATTAGTGGAGTTTTAACAAAGTTCAAATAAAATTATTTCATGATTAAAAACTCATTACCGCAACATTACTGCTGATAATGCAATATCAGAATTAAATTAGTATTATCGGTTTTTAAAACAGTGATTTCATTAAATTCTTCATGAATGCTTTTTTCGTAATTATGTAATATTATTTTTAGTTACCATAGTAAACTAGCGTATTTCAACGGAGTTACTGTGTAGAAGGGACATTGCGACTCCTTTAATACATGTTCTGAGGAATCCTACTGTTTTTACGGCGTTTGGTGCTTACATATAATAATTATAATTCAAATATAATACTTACTGGGTGGATTTTACTAATGGAACTTTTTTTTATAAGTTTTTAACATTAATAATTATTTAGGATATATGACATACCTAAAAAGTTATCGCTTAAAGTCAAAATGATATGAATTAATTCAGAAAATAACTAAATGTAGGTTTTTATAAAATGATTTAAGTTTTTTTTTTAAAATAATTAAGAAAAAACTTTGTGAAAACACACCCTTCTGAAAATATTGTCACGACGCTCGACGGGAGATATTATGTCGCATCAATAATTGCTTTGCGGATTGACGTCGACCGCTCGAGAATTAGCAATTGTATTTGGCTTACCATTAGTCTTGCGTCGGATCGTATAATGCCAATAGCTGAATAGGGAGCGGCCCTTTCTACCCGAGCGCCCTAATCTCATTAACGATCCGGATTGTCGGACTAATCTCGTCTCGAGCGCTAACTGTAAATCACAAAACCAGTCCTTTGGGCCCACGCATACCGTTTTGGCAGAATCTGGAGTCGAAAGGGGCATAACGTTTGTTGCGAAACATCTGAGCAACGTTTGAAATGAAACCTTTTAACCCCTCACCCCTCTCCTCTCGCGTATGCGGGAAATTGAAGTATAGCTTCAAAGTGAGGTTTGGATTTTAATGAAGTCTTTCCTTGTCCGCCGACAGCTGGCTGATACAATTATATTGTACATTAAATTGTCCAAAGTGGTTTGGATACTTGACTTCAATGTTACTCCACTTTGTAATCTTGTCCTCGGTGTTAACTCTCTCTGACATTTCTATTTAATTGTCTTTTATGATAAGATTACTCGCATTTCTTATCATACTTGTAAACTTTTAATCTTTAATAATGTCAGCGACATTTGACTTATGCACCACCGACTTTACTGGGAGAAGCGTGCGATGGATAATACCTATGGATAATAATCCAATAAAAATATAGAATATATTGCTATATTCTAAAGTTCAAAATGGAGTCATTTTGCTTTTATTTTATTTTAGATCTTATGTTTTACTAGCGGTCTGTGCCCGACGTTGCTCGGAACTCGGGAAGATGGTTAGGTTGTCGGGGAGAAGGGGGTGCCTTTAGTTTGCGTTGTCCCTAACGGAGTAACAGTGCATTCAAAATTTAGTACCTCATTTCCTCAAGGTCCTAGAGTGCAATTGAGCGATATAATACATTTTGCCGATAGTCATTCATATGATTATTCGAATGATGTCATCTTTCAAATGGTATGTTACGTGGGTAATTTTGTGTTTAATTTCCACGCGGATAAACTAGTTTTTTATTATTAAAGATCATTTGTATTTGGGGTTGCATATAATGTTTATAAGAGTTTTGTTATAGACTATATTTTTATTATGGAAATAAAATATTTTATATATTTTTATAGAGTAAACGCTTCAGGAATAGAAATTGTTTAAAAAATAATGTAAATTATAATATAGTATAACATATTGTTTTACGTTAAAATAAACGGAAAACTAAAAAACTTTTTTGTGCAACGCATCTGCAATATTATCCTTCGTGAAGGTTGTTTCAAAATTTCACCGAAAGAAGTCAGATATAAGCGTCTTAATAACTCATAAAGGTCTGCGCAGAACCTGAACGCGGGAATCCTGAGCAAATAATTTAATTGTTCTATCCTTTGTGATTCGCTTATTGATGCGTAGCAGTGATCAAAACTTTTATATATAATCATGCAGGCATTATGATTCTTTCTGCCTATCATGATTTTTAATGATTCATATTAATGTGTTTATGGATGCATTCGATTTAGTGGGTTTTTTTAAACTTTTATTATTCAGATAACTTCCATTATAAAGATAAAACATCTAAAATATATAGATTTGATATTTTTTTTGTTTACGTATTTATGATTAAAAATTCCATTAATATAAAATAGACTGATTACGTGTGATTTACAGGGCCACGATATGATTCCCTTGACATATTCAGTTTCAGTGGAGAATACAATCACTACAACTAAATATTTTTATTAAATAACTGACACGGCGTTTGTTGTATAGTTAAAGTTTCGGATTTTGCGGCAGCTCGGAATGAGCCGGATTAGAGCTATCAGTGTCAATTTAGTTGGCCAAATAATTCGGCTGTGACCGCCACCGGGCGGGGTCTGGCGATAGTCGGCCCCAGGAACCTTGTTTGCGGTCGTAATTTCATTTTCTTTGAATCAAACAATTATCGGCTCCGGGCGGTTTCGCTTTGCCGGCGCTGGCGTAAGGTTAAATCGGATTTATAGACTTTAATCCGCTTCGAACTTGGACAGTAACCTCACCCAGTTATTTAATAAAATTGGCGGAAGGATATTTTATTTAAATGTTGTGGTAATTGTGTATTATTTTGAAGTCATTTATTTCAGTTAAACGAAAAATATAACCTGTGAATGACGAAAACAGTTCATTTGCGCAGATTTTTCTTCTCCAATTTTTCAAGTCAATTTTAATGTCAAGAAGTGAATATTGATAATGCTGATGTTTCTTTAACTCGTCCACAAAAATTAAGGCATTTACAATTTTTATTTTAAAATTTTTATTATTTATTACTTACTATATAATTAATTATTATCTTGAAAATATCGAAAGCTTCCACAATAACTCATAAATCTCGAGGGTAACATGAGGTCCCATAACACCTTGCGCATTTCAATATTTGATCCGTAGTACCAATACCTGTACACATAGACATCGGACCACTTCCTTTATCCGCTTCCTTAGATACCCGTTTAGAATATCGCCACATCGTGAGCGAGATGTACCCTGCAGCCGGTAGTGATTACTCGGCCCATTTGCCCATGGTGACGGCGACGGCGACGGCAGCGTCGCGGCGCCGCCTCGGATTAATTTCATTAGGCAGCGCTATTAGCGACTTCCGCAAGCCGTCTTTCCAGGCACGGAGGTTACATGCCGATGATTGTCATTTGAACGAATATCTTGTCTTCAACAGTCTGGTATCATCTTAATTTTGTACTCGTATAGCACAATATTTTCTGTATTTTATCTGCGTCTGCAATTATTATTAAATAAATTGTCGGTAGTACGTTTTCTATTTTTGGAACAGATTTTGCTCATCGGATTATTCGTGTTATTCAACGAGGAATATTCACACTAATACAGAATGCTCATTTTATAGTATTCACAAGAACTAAATCATTTTAAAATGTTATATGTGTATTTATACATAGGTAGCTATTTTAATGTACGTGGGCACACAATATTTGTTGTTATCGTTCGGATTTTACTATTAAATTTCACGAATGACCTTGTCTTCTTTAGTTCAGACTTCAATCTATTATATGTTTAGAAGACATAATATATTATTTGTATTTTTATTTGTTATCTTTGAATTTTAACCACAAAGTTAATATTGCTAATTTTAAAAGTAATATTATTTGTGGTTTATACATCTTTACATATTTATAAATGATAGGATAATAAATGTACGTATCATATTATTATTATATAAGTAAAACTTTTATTTTACTTATATTGCTTTATTTTATATTTATTTTTCTTTTTATCTATCTTGGACAAAATTATAAAAGTTATCTTTATTCAGAAATATTTTTATTCCATATATTATATATTCCATACCTTAACGTCCGTATTCTTACACTCTAATGTGTAAATATGGAATGCAAAATAAAATCTTCCATAAATAAATATTTAGACATTTTCATTAAATGTAGTAAAGAATCAAGTTTCAGAGTGTTAGCTTTATTACAATAGCTAAATCGACAAATACTTATAACAATGAATTAATTTGTACCAAGTTTTAGTTTCTTTGTCTTAGCGTTATCCATCTTGAATGCTATATTTTTATAAAACGACTGATTCCGTAATATTGTAACGTTTACGGGTGTAATTTGATAGTAACAGTTTTTGAATAAACCACAGGTTGGCCATTACTCAAAAGTGAACGTTTTTCCTCTACAGCGGTTATTCACAGTCGCTTCCAGCGCGGAGTATTTTATATCCCTTTTTTTACTATATTACTTTCTCCCCTGTTTAACCGCATTTCCCCCTCCCCGACTGCCCCGCTTTACCCGGTCTGCTTCTTCCCACAAAGAAAGTCACGGTCGCGTGATAATTCATTGCTTTCTTGGGTCGTTCTCTTTCCTTAAGTGTATTTTCTTCTCTCAATTCTTCTGCCAAAGTGCTCGGCGGAAACACATTGTGCCCCGTCGTTCGTGTAGTTTTTTCCCATTTTCGAATTGAAATTGACTGGATCCCTTCTGAACGGGTTGGCCTCGGGAACATTATCCGGGGTAATGGAGGCAGTAATATTGTTGTTAGAGCTTATTGGAATGTAGGCGGATTTTGATACAGTTTTTTTATGTTATTTTAGGGTTATGTTTCATGCGTAAGCTTATTTTTATGTTTTGTGGTAAGTTTTTATACTTCCTTCAAAGTGTTTTATTTTCATATTGAATTACTATCAACTTTTCATTTTATTTTCCTCATGATTCTCAATGATACATGTATATTTTATTACCCATTTCGGAGCTAGACTTGTGGGTTGAAAATGAAATACATGTTAAGATATTTTCTAATTTCAGGATCATGTATTGACAAATGTAGAAAGATTGGCTGTTCTTTAATATTACTATGTACATCATACTTTAATATTATTATCACTTCGACCAGGCATTATAATAACGAATACCATTATTATACTATTACATATTGATATTGAACAGTTTCATGCTTAAAGTGATCTCGTGATGAAATTTCCAGAAAATTTAAATGCACTTTCTTTGATCATGACCGGGAGACTTCCAAACCACACTTCATTAACAAGTTATTATCTGTATATGTCTGGTGCTATAGTAAAGGTCTATCCAAATTTAAGTACTTCGCATTAGTAGCATATTATAACATTAGATTTTTTTTAAAAACACTGCTTTTGTCATGCATAAAATCAACTTTATCGTCGCTAATTTCATTAGCCAGCCCGATCTGCCATTCTATTTTCTAATGGTGACTTCAAAATCTTTAAAAATTTGTAACTCCATTAATATTGAGTAGAGATAAAAATTAAAAATAATTTTACCCTTAAACGAAGCCTACGTAACTCTTGTCTTATAGATTTTTGTTATATTTTGTAATTTTAATCAAGCCTGAGCGTACATTGTATTTTATAATGAAATGTTTTCGACATTGTGTGTTGCAGGGCGTGACGTTGACGCACGACGCGGGAACGTCCGACGACAGCGGACGCGCATCCGAAAGACTGACGGGAAGTTCGGTAGCTCCCAGAGATCCTGACAGCTCCAGGGATCGACTCAGCGACGTAAGTGCATTCTCTGGCGGTCCTTTTTGTGACGTCCTCAAATCTTTGTTTAACACTTAATTAGTCGAGACCTTTATTTTCAAAATTCTCCGAATTACTGACTTCTAATAAAATATTTTATATATAATAATATCACGAATACAAGTGTTCAGAATTATTTACATTAAACATACATTACTTTAGAGAAATTAAATTATTTAGCGCTGTTTATCTGGAAGATTAAATAAAACCTATTCAATATTGGCTTTTAGTATTGAAACTAATACTTGTGTTATTTTGTGATTAATACAATGTGTACTATTACAAACTAATTAATAAAACCTGATATTTTGGAAAGCAGTATCTGAGCCAACTCCGGTACGGTCAAGTAGGATTAAGTACAAATGTAACTCACTGTTTTATTCACTTTATGATATCGGTTTTAAAAGAAATTAAAACTACATTAATCATTTAATGTATGTCTTACTAGCAAACCAATGGTTTAATTAATATTTATAATCATATCTGCATTAAAGCGGCCGTAGTAGTGTGTCGTGGATTTTAATCCTATCTCTGATGTTGGCGTCTTGGCGCTTGGTCTGGACGTATATTTTATTAATTGATAACATTAAAAAGGTGCTGAATTTTCCTGAAATGCTTTATCTAGGCTTTGCGGGATTTATTATTTTGCAAGTAAAACTAATAAAGTAGCAAAAGTATTAGAAGCACAGGTACCCTCAAAAGCTCTTATTTATGTAGATCACTTTTTACGTTTCCTTATTCTTTTGCAAAAAGGCTATAGTTCCGGCAATAAAAATCGACAGGAAGGAGCTAAGATTACTATTACTTTGCTATCTTTACAAATATATGCCTACGCATACAATGCACAGACCCAAATGCAAATTTAATGTCATGATGTAGAAATAGCTTATCGGAAGAGGGTACGCAATAGTAATATTTTTATTTGTTAACTTTGTTTTATTAACCACTTATTGAGTTTAAATACATCTACCGGCTTCGAAAAATACCATTTACTTCTTCAGAATCCTGCTCCTTTTATTAACTACTCAATAAGTAGTTAATAAAACAAAGATAACAAATAAAAATAATGATTTTTAACCACAAAGTTAATTTTGCTAATTTCAAAAGTAGTAATATTTTCTATATTACTAACATTAATAAAAATCCATTTTATTTCTGATGTTACGATTTAATTATTACATGGTTCCGTGATAATTAAAGCACATTTTTGATAAATGTCTTAGAAAGATACACAGAAAACTCTATAGAAAAAATAAAGCCATAGTCGGGACTCGGTTAATGCTCTCTACCGGCAATAGAAGATTCCGGGTTCGAGTCCCGGAGATTGCTATATTTTTTCAGATGTACTCGTATACATTTTTTTCTGCGTATCTTTCTGTGATTTATCTAAAATTTCTTATTAAAAAAATATTCAAGGTCTCGTAAAGTTGTTTATTTGTCACTCAATAATCAAATCCTTTCATCTTTCAAAACATGAAAAATTAACAATAGTTAAGTGATTATTCTTATCAGTTTATCATTTTTTATATGTGCTTTAAATGTATTATCCTAAATGTGGCATGTTATTTAGTACGAGACTGAGATCTCGCAAATTTAGATTTTTTATTATTTACTTTTCGTCTTTTAAATTAATATTGAAATAATGGCAATTTTACGGGGCCAGAAGACGACGAACAATGAATTGAATACATGAAATCATAAATGAGATGAACAAGGATTCACAATTTAAATGCCAACAATATAATTAAGTGCTAGCGCGCGCACTGGCAAAAACATAGTTGAATGATTAAAATATTGCTGCACTAAAAAGTTCTGGTGTTTTGAGTTAGCTCGCACTAGCAACCAAATAATTGCTTGCAATTGTATTACTACCAACCGATAACTTTTCATAATTACTAAAGTGGATTTTACAGAAATCACTAGCGTTTAAACTTTGATTTTGAGGAAGAGAAACATATAAAACAATTTCAAGCGCATCCACTTTTCAGACGAATATAGCATTTGTCCACAATTCTACGGATATATATTGTTTGATATTTTATGTGCATATAGAGATACATTTTTAAGTTATTCAATTTGTTCTTACTTAGTGGACCGCGAATATTGTTTGAGAATACTCGTATTTAAATATTTTTTCATTTTTTATTTGTACCAAACTGGCCTCTTTCTTGTTTTATATATATAAATTTATCGATATTAATACGCAATTTTTAGTGGCTCAGACACGTTTTAAAGTTGTCAGATTAAAGTGACTAGGGCTTGGAGTTTGGTCTACACAGGACTAAATAATCACCAATGTGTGCCGATAGTTTCAAGTCTGATTGTGCTATTGGGCCAGACACAGTTTTAAAAACATTTTCACTAACATGTTAACTTCAAAATAGAATAAATCGTTTAACTAATGTTACCGTTGTCTGCGCTTTCATTTAGTATTGGACTTTTTGCATTATATAGAGGTAGCTAGTGTTTTCTCGTGTATTAATATGAAAACCTGTGTAAATATAATATAAAGTACAATAAAATAAAAAATTAACAATCGGTGATATTGCGCTCAGGCTGGTACTTAATTTTAGCAAATTTATTAACAAGTATACTTTATTTATTTTTGATATTAGATCAAGCGCATCATCACTGTCGTACAATAGTACAACATACTTACCACATTATTAATTAAAATTATATATTAAATACTGATCAGAATAAAAAACTAACTCTACATGCACACGAAGTATAATGCATTCTAGTACTGACCGCCATGCGGTGACTGCTCGGCGCAGAATCGTCGTCATCCGTAGAGCTTCTCGATCACCGCACCCGCAGTGATATGTTCAGTTTTTTTTTCAATTATTCAATTCAATCCGGGCGATACGACCCGGGTCTACAGTCCATCTTTATTCCCACGTGTTACTTGGGATGTTTTCAGTTAAGCCGTTGTCCGAACATCGGCGCTCTTTTGGCGCGCAATCAACGGCGCTGTGAAAGTTCATTAGTCATTTTATTTGTTTTTATTTCCCCGTTCCCGTTTTATGTTTTCTTTTTATGTTTGGGCGAAATTGGTTTTTATTGTCGTGTTTAACTGTTACCTATATGTGTTTTGTTTTCTGTTTTTATGTCCGCAGGCGAGTAGCCGCTGTAGCTCCGGTAAAGGCTATATCGTAAGTATCATTTTCATTCACATTATGTTTTATTTATTTTTCTGTCCCTTTCTCTGGGTTATTTTACTAGCGTACAATGCGAAGCTTTTTCATGATCGTGAGAATGTATCCGGAGGATAAAAAACGTTTCGCATATTACTATCATCTGATTCTAATCAGTTTATATTAATTTATTTGATTTAATTGTGATTATATCTTTTGAATGGATTTAATCTTTTTGTTTTATTAGTACCTACAGTGATAGGCGTGTTAGTTTTTCAATAATCGGTCGTGGCTATCATTCAAACATTTTTTATTTATTTTTAAATATTTATTTAGATTGTATCACTATCTCTGATGATACTTGATTGCGACCGTTCAAATTAGCAGAATATTTTAGAGGTCCTAGATGAAAAGTTTTGCATTGTACCCGCGTAATACGTACCCGCACCATATTATTGCATGCCAAAGTATTATATCATTTCACATCATCACTCACATTATTTTTTGCATTTTTAAAATTCTGTGTAGTGATGTATCTGCAAAATTAACATTTCGGTAAGTAAGACTTGATCCAGAAGTAGGGTATATACGTACATGTATTGTTATTCTTTTGCAAAGTTAGTTTTATTATTATTTTGTTTATAAATATGTCTAAATATAATAATACCCTACGAGTATAAGTGTGTTTATCCAGTCAGTAGAAGTCGGACTGGTGGTATTTTGTTTTTTATAAACATATTACGATTTTTCCAGAAAAGCACTTATATTAATACATTTTTTATTTTCTTGCAGTGTGATAGTGAAGATGACGACGATAAGGTAAGAACCCTTTTTTGTACATTCGTTTTAAGTCGTTTCCAGGTATGTTATTCGTCTCTTTTTATCCGGATTCTAATATCTCCATTCTCCGGGGCATCCGTCGTTTTATCGACACCCCTGGAAGAATGTCCGGCACCGGGTGACCGTCGCGTCGCCCCGAATCGGATGTCCGCTATCTGCCTAAACTGCTAAATTATGTCGTGTCCTTACTTTCCAACCTTTTCGATGCGGCCGGTCGTATTTCACAGTCGACACTGGCCGTGTGATTGCTTATTTATGTCGACGGTCTGAGCGCCCGTCGTTGGGCTCCCCTGTTGGCCCATTTGAATTCGCGCGTCGGTCGAGGCTCCTGCGTTATGGACGCAGCTTTACCGACTTCATTTTTATTGTCGTTTTTATGGACATCAATTTTCATTTAATATTATCTCCATTATTTTATAATAGTATTTATTCGGTAGTAGTCGAATTGAACTTCCATATTGTCGAGTTGAATACGCTTATAATAATTACACATTTAATTAATTCCATATATAATACTTGTAGAATAGAATTATTTGAAAATTGTGATCGTATATCAAAACACAAAAAAAAGATAATAAAACGGTAGCGAAAACTCAAATGATACCACGTAAAAAATCCTTGTAAAAGAAAGCGAATGTAGAAATTGAGATTTATCGTACAATTAAAACTTGCTTCCAAAGCGAAAATTTACTTCGCACCTCATTAAAAGAACCTCTCTCTCGCACCCCGGTTGCCCCGCGCGCCTCGTCCCGCTCGCTTCTCCTTCATACATAATTAGGCGGACCCCGACACACCTCCCACCCATCTTTTTTCTAAATGAACGTTCTCAAATTACCATTAGCGCGGGCCAAAAGTTTTTATAAAAGAATTATTACATCTTTTTGTTGGTGTTATTTTCTCTTCACTCGGTAATTTAATTTCAAATAATCTCCGCGGGTCCGCCTCCGCTCTCTCCCCGGCTCCTCTTCTTCCTCTGTCCCTGTTCCGCCCGTTTTGTCTCGTTTCCTCTCCCACTTGCCCGCAGCTCTTTGTAAAAGTTTTTATACTCTTTTAATGATACACCGAAACCTCGCCATTTGTAACCGCGCTGAAGATTTCCTTTGCTCGGTCATATTTAATTATATTGCTCTCGACGTTATGCTATGTTTTTGTTCAATTATGTCATCTCTTTTTACCGTTTAAATATACTCGGACACCGTTTTATTTGTTTCGTTCATTACAAACTCTCGTCTTAAATACACACCGCTTATACACGCAAAGTGAAACATTCTATTTATTATTTCTAAACTCTTCCGTTCATTTTATAAGGGGTGTATAAAATTATTAATTATTTCTTGTACAACATGGGGGACAACGGTATATTATATATATTATATGATATGAGAAATACCTCGATTGATGCTATATGCTTTGAGTTCACGGATAATGTGCGACGATACTCTCTCTTATTTTTCTTCAATATAAATTAAGATACAGATTCACATACCCTCCGAGTATTGTAAAAATTAGACATTTATAATGTACCTATACGGTATAACATAAAAAATCAAATTTTCCATCACAATATTAATTGAATAAATACATTCGTTTCGCCTGTTATTTTATATTTGATGTGAAATATTATGTTATCTGTTTAAACCCTCGGAACAGATTCTTCGTGGGAGTTGCTTTTATACTTGTGCACCCTTTCTAAATTTTTCCATTAAGGATATTTCATTTTTTCCGTAATCATTTTATTAACTATTCTGTAGGTAATGCAAAATATACTGGAATAGTTATTTTCACTTTAAAATATTCAGACTCAGTTGAAATTTTATCGAGAAAGTAACAAAATTAATCAAAGCCTAGTAAAACTTTTACCTCCGGTTTGTGAGTTTTCTTACGCTTTCCATTTAAGTTATTCCTCTCCTCGCGAAGTGTTTTTTCGCTGCTGTTTTGCGATTAACTCCAGTTCCTGGGTGATAAACGTTGACGGAACGCAATTTCGTTTTCCGTGAAAATTCAACTAAAGTGACGGTGATGTATTAATTTTATTTCCGTGCTTTTTTTGCTACATTTTTTATTCCACGCCTAAATGTAAGCTATTATTTAAGCATTCTTGGAAATTATTTTTCCTTTAGCGAATATTTCGCTCATTTTCTCCAATTGCATTAAGGTTCGAGATACAGAAATAAAGCCAGAACATAGATGTCTTGCACGTTGTCTTGTAAAAATCCGTAAAAGACGTAATATTTGGTGACTTACATTAAAAATAATTATTTATTTATTTAATTTTAATTTAGTTAGTAAGAAAATCTCCGTGTAACCCAGACGTCCTTTGTCGACATATTGCAGATGGTATCCTCGCTATACTAGATGATACATGTTGTAGTAGGATCTGTAACATCAATCTGAATAACAACGATACTCCAGAAATACAGGACACCTTGGAACATTATGAACGACCGGACACCTTTCACCACTCATTATTATTATTATTTTTTACTATAATGTATGATTTAGGGAGGGTGATATCAAACTTCTGGATCCAAATAAATCTACTGGACCTGATAATGTGCCCACAATTTTTCTCATCGAGTGTATCTCAGTATTGTCAAGCCCCTTGAAAAACTTTTAACCTCTCACTGAAAACTGGAACTTTTCTTGATCGATGAAAACACAGTTTTTTTTATCCCCTAAAAAGGTGATATATCTAATGTCTCCAACTATAGGCCAATTTGTTTACAATTAGCCATACCAAAAGTATTTGATTCAATGTTACTAACTAAACTTGAAAATAAAGAAGGTTATTTCACCGGCTCAGCTTGGATTATATTAATATTAATAATAGTCTTCAGACTGATACTGTGTACATGGATTTTAGCAAAGCATTCGACAAGGTTTCTCGTATTATATATACTCATCCATAAATTAAAAACCTTGGGGTTTCACTGGGAATATTTAAAAATGGTTTGATTGGTACCTATCGTCCAGGATTCTATGTGTAAAATTTTTTGGTTATATATCGCTTCTAGTGGTGTTCCTCAGGTCTCACACTTAGGACCAGTTTTATTTTAATTATTTATTAACGATATTGTTGTTACATTTGATAAAGTCGACATACTGTTGTTTGCTGACGACCTTAAGATATCCAGAACAATTGAGTCGATAAATGACTCTTTTTCTTCAATCTAACCTTAACAAATTACATGAATGGTTTACACAAACTTTTTAAATATATTTATAAATGTCAAATTATAATGTTTTGCAGAATTAAACACAAACCATTGTTTTTCATTTCAGCATAAAAAAGTATCTCAAATTAAAGATCTTGGCATATTATTTGTGAAAACCTGTCATTTGTTCCACACATTAATGAAATTACGACTAAAGCTATAAAATATATTAGTTTTGTATTAAGAACGGTGAAAGATGTCAATTCTCTTAAATCGCTTAAAGTTTTATATACGGCTGTGGTTCGTAGCAATTTATAATTCAACTCAACTATTTGGTCTCCATTCTATAAAGGATATAAATTTAAATTAGGAAGGGTTCAACATACATTTTTAAGATTTATTAACTTCAAACTGTGTATACCCGTAAAACAAATGTATTATGATTTTCTAATGAGCACTCTTAATCTAACTAACTTGTCGTGTAGAAGAACCTTAGGTGATTTATTATTTTTTATTTAAAATAGTAAATGGCATGCTGGACGCCTTAATTTAACTGAACTGATTGTATACCACTTTCCCGCGTGGAGTACCAGGTCGTCGGCGCTGTTCCATGTAAACGCATCATATACCAATTTTTTGGTGTGGAAGATATATTCCGATGTTCATTGTTTAAATATAAGAGAGATGTTTTTGATGCTGGTCTGAGTCAAAGATGTAATTGATTTTGGTACTCAGCCATTCTGTGTTAAACCTAAATATTTAATTTTTCTGTGTTAAACCTAATTTTTATTGTTGATTTTTATTATTTCTATATATATTCCATGCTACTTGTATATATATTCCATGATACTTGTGTAGCTGTATATTTTTTTAATATAATTAAATAAAAATAATAATTTATAAAATTATGCTGATCGTCAGTTTTGTCCACGACTCCCAGTCCAGTCTTCATTACCTTTTGACTCCCGACAACCTAATGCTTAGTCGAGCCTCAACAATTTCTTTACACTAATAGTTTTCTCGTGTGTGCTCTTCAATTTCTGTCTTTCTCCACGTCGTGTATATTTTATATTTCAATTCATTTTGATAAATGGTAAATAAACAGTAAGTTTATTTTTTTAACAGTCAACTGAGCAGACCAAAACCTACTATCTTCGCCCCAGGGACTCAACACGAGAAAGTTCCACCAACAGTTCATTTGATTTGGAATTAGTTTGGCATCTTGTCACAGAGAGATGTGCGGCAGTTCGAATGAATTCATTTACATAAACCCTTCGAGGGTTCTTTAAGTTTCAACGTTTAGTACTGCGATTACATGACCCAATGCCCATCCGCTGGATAACGAGGCTGAGAAATCACCTCCACTGAATAGTTTAGATTTTTTATATCAATATAAATCCCAATAGATTTTTACGAATCTAGTCTTAACGGTATCTGATGGCTTTGACACAGTGTAAACTCAATCTGAAAGCAATTTGATAATCTTGAAATATTATGTCACCGACTAGGAAAGGATCGCTCAGTGCCGTGGAGAAAATTGTTTTACGTATTTATTATCTCCAAAGTAATTAAAAATGTCGTTCTTCCATTTTATTAAAGCCAGTAGAGAAAAGTTGGTTCTTGACTTCTCGCATCCTGTTAATGCGAACATCCCAGTTGTTAATTGAATTTTTGGTTAAATTGGCAGCCTTCTTACTAAGTTAAATGTTCCCGAATAAATGATAAAGCACGTATGCAACTAGCAACAATGTCCTAATATAATGATGTAAGGTGTTATAAAGTTGTTTCGTTAGTTACGCTGTGTTAATGGACGTTGATCATGAAATATACAAACATTTATTTTATTTTAATTTTAAATATATATATAAGTTGTGTTAAAGTATATCAAAAATTTTTTTAAATGAAATTGAAAAATCTCTGGTGTCTGCTAGCGATTATTTCTCAAAGTAGGTATTCGCAATAAAAAGGTGATGGCTTTCAAATAAATGAAACGTAAGATGTACCAATATGAAATAACTGCAACATATAAGTTCGAAAATTTGTCGACTATGTACGAGGCTGACGTAGTGTAATTGGATATCGCACTTCCCTGGATAGGAAGAGATCCTGGTTCAAATCCCGGTGGCAGCTAAAATTTTTTTTCGATAAATTAAGTATATCTGTATGTATATATTTCTAATTGATGCTTTTAATTTGTATTAAAATATGTAAACGTATAGTTGTATTATTTTTTGCCCAAACATAAATTAAAATTAATTTTAATATGTAATAGAAGATTAAAGCATTTTTCATAAAGCAAATATTAAAAAAAATTATCATCTTTTTTAATGAAATTGCACTGGAAGGCTTTTAATAATAATGCATAATTTGTGTATCGCCATTTTCGTAAAATCTTTCACCTCAAGGGCGCTTTTGTTGATAAGACATACAAAATATAATTATTCCTTGTCGTACGAGTCTACGCGTAGTTTATTTAGTATATTTATTTTTTTATGCCTTGTATTTTTCAAGGGTAGTTTCAAAGCATTAAAACATTTTTTGCGTCTATAATCTTTAATATGAAAATTTTAAAATAATTTTGTGGATACGTGCCAATACAATTTGTATTGTGTGTTCAGGAATGAAACTTTGGTCTCGCGTCTTTGAGATTTGGGGGTATTAGGCATTCATCAGTTAGTTATTATTGTATGTATACAGGTTACAATATACAACAAATGATAGCTCGCTCCCACTCAACTATGCCCACAGTTATGCCTTGCGGAAAACTATCACTTCTCTGCGAACTTCGGATATATAGTCTGAGTGAAGAATCTAACAGTAGATCCTGAAACAAATTAAAAATATTATTCATAAATAATATTAGTGCATATAAACGCAATGATCAAAGACCGTAGTGATACAAAACTTATTTTTTATTCAAATCGTTATTTAGACAGGCGATTTTCTTTATTCACCTTTAATTTAGTTGTAATTCCCCTTTCCTCGAGTCTAGTGTAATGTGTGAGCCTGTACTCTAAAGAATAAAAAGAAATGTTGAAATTGATTGATTTATTATTCAAAGAAATGCGTAAATTTGGAAGCGTTAAGATCTATTAAGTGTGTATTATTATCATCCGGATTAAACTGGCGAGATCACAACACAACATCCATCAAGCCGTTAATTGAATGAGTGCTCGCAGCTCCCGCTCGCGGGGCCAGGGGTGGTCGGTTTCCTTACCTTCCAGCGAAATCTCTCTGACTCACAAAGGTACACGCCGAGTCGCCCCCATCCACCTTCCTTACTCTCTTGATATTTCATTCCGCGCTCGTTTTGTTCGCCGTTCTCTTTCGCCTAGCCATCCTTACTTTGCAAAACTTAATTGCTCCCGCGAGAGATCAAAGTTATATTGTTTCACGAGAGGAAAGAGATGAAAGAAAAGTCTCACCGTTCCCCGTGTTTCTCCTGTTAACGTTCGCCCGTTCCGTCCGTCGAATCCACTGGCTTCTACGATAAATACTCCCTCTACGGATAACCCGTTTCTATCTGTTCTTTATTTTCTTTTATTGGCGATTACTAATTCATGACCGTAGGATTTCCTTTCCCGGCATGCCGTAAACAATTTATACATTATTTAGTAGATAAGCTTCCTCTCTGATGGCGGGCCTTAAAGTAATACCCGGGTTTAGTCGTTCCTATATTATATTACGTTCGCGTATAACGTGCCAGTTATTTCGGTAATTTGATTATACTAGGCACGCACGATCTTATTTCTTTTTCAGCAGCTTAAACAAGACCACGACCGTAATCCTACAATAATACCTTTTATTAGATAGTTCTTATGTATCAATATCTACTGCTTGAACGTTATAATGTGTTGAACTTTTAAGGTTATCCTAAATTTTATTTATTATTTATTATTAGTTTTACTAAATGTGTAATTTGATATATTTTACGCTTCATCCACTGTCTTTATATATTTCTCAGAGGAAAAAATCCGAAACATCTCTTTCCGTGGGAATTCAAACACTTAACTTTGAAAGCTTTTCCCGCCGAGTTTGTCAGCAAATAAAACCATTCGAAACCATAATACAAAAGCTCTCCCTGATTCGTTTTAAGTCGATATCACTTTTATCGCCTCCTCGGATCGAATCGCCCGATATACTTCCGAGGGTGGCGTTCCTTTATCTTTTCGTCACATTAAGCGTGACTCGCTTTACGTATTCGCGAGGTGACACTAGACCAAAATCAGCGGTAGCCATTTAAATTCAGACTACCCGAAAACATCGGTTCTCCATTTAGGTTTATGCCCCGACCCGAATCGTAATGTCGCCTTCATGCGGCGCGGATCCGTGGCTTCTCCTCTGATTCCTATTACGTGGCTTATCTCGACCGCGATTTCCATCTTGCCGTATTTTAAAGTGGCTGCGGCACAAGGATTGAATAAATTGCGATAACATTTTGGCGGGACGTTGACTTCTTATCCCGCTCACCTCTTTTGTTATCAACATCGGTTTGTCGTATCCTGCAGACGAGATAATATCTTGAATCATTTTAATTATATACCCGCATCGCATCTTTACTAATTTAGTACACATTGACCATCTTCCAAATGGGATGGCTTATCTGCTCTTTATACAGTTTTCCCGTAAGTGAACGAAACTGCTTTGTCTTTGTCGTTCGCTCGTTTAATGCGAGATCAATAAATGCGAATAGCGATTGTTCCAAAGGGTGCCCCTCTTCGATGGCCCTTTCGGCTGGCCTACGGGGCGGCGATAAAGTCGATTCGTGGCATCTCTTCGGATAGTAACAAACTCGCGCTTATTAGCCGTGAAAGGGCGTCATTTCTCATTTTACGACCGCACCCGCTGAAATGCGACATTTTTTTAGACACAAAAGTATTCACTCGAAGTCATTTCCGTGGATAAGTTTTCTCGACGATTCTTTTTCTGGAGCTTTTATAGACCGGTAACGTTTTCTCTCTGTTTTATGCGATGAATTTTATAAGGCGCCGCGCGGGGGGCGGGAGGCAGTCGGCGGTCGGTTCCCACTCGTCACCGAAGTACTCTTCTGACGTGCCGAGCGACGTTTGGTGTATTATCGCGGTGTAAAATTTCTCTTTGCGAAATGTCGTGAAACAGATTACGCACGCGGAGCGCCGGGAGTGGAGTTATTGTAGTGTCATAACATTTACGGTATGGTTCAATTTGCTTTTAACGCTGAAGACGTCTCCGAAATGCGTCTCGGCTCTAGAAATAAAACGTTTAACAAGAAAGCTCACTTTTAAGAAACATATTAAAATATTTGGGGATGTTTCATTCAGCGTTCACCTACAAAAAATTTAATCATACTTGAGTAGTTTTTCTACGTGACTAAAATATACAACGCGATGTAAATTGGAATTATGGTCGAAATATCTTTTAAAATATTAGCATAGCTTAACTTCTGGCATAGATCTTATCTATTATGTTATTGAGTTTACTTTTATTATTATTAATGGTATCATATTTTAATGTTGTATAAAAGCATAACTTTTGTCACTGATGACATTCTTACTATTTATTACATACGTAAGTCACACATCTAGTTGGACATTATTCAAATTTCAATGTTTTCTTCCTATAAGACCTGAACCAATTAAAATTTTGTTAATAATAAAAACGTTTTTGCAAATTTGCATTAATATATTATTTCGTACCCATATCATTTTGCTTGCTATTAGAGGATTAATCTGTTTTAGCTTTGTAAGAATATTTCTTCTACTTGTTTCCTTTATGTGTCCCGAGTTCCACATTTATCACTAAAAATAAACAGAATTGCTTCCGCCGTAGTTGTGCACCACCTTTTCCTTCTCCGCTGTCCCCTCACCCTCACCCTCCACCGCAACTTGCGACAATACCCGAATCATACAGTTCGAGCCGACAGCCAACTTGTTCTCGAAGTAAAACGGTCTATTTTTCATCGGTGAAACAGAAGTTCAATTTGTCGAATGCTTGTTGCTTTCCAGGCAATGTCCCGTGTATCCGGCTTCACAGGGGAGGGAGGTATATGGAGTTGTTATCTTTGCTTCAGCAATCCCAACCGTATCACTGGCTGATTCCACTTCACGGTTTCCTTTTGCACTCGTCTGAAACCTTAACATCCCCTGTTATTCTCTCAGAAAGCTTCTGTCCCCAAACTGCAAGCACACGCGCCGGTGTTTCGGCTTATAAGCTAGTTGCTTAAGCACATATTTTTATTGCTGTGGTAGAATTTGATTTTTTTTTTGTACTTTAATTATACTTAAAAAATGTATTGAAACTTATTATTATTTTTTTACATTTATATTGAAGCTTAAAAACAAACAAGATTTTTTTTGGTGTCTGTTGTAGGACAGCGGTATTACGCCTAATCTGGTATTACATACAAATAAAAATAAAATATTTCCATAATTCTATAATGAAGCATGAAATATTTTTAAGAACACATTTACTAGGAAAACACTCCCCACCTCTATATGAAACTTGGTGTGTTGGTGATGGACCCGACCCCGACATGTTTTTGTAAAACTGTTAGGCAGAACGCGCGTTGATCCCCCCGTCAAGCGATCCATTGCGACTAAATTTCCAAGGACCAAACTCTCGCCCGCTGTCGTCCGCGTGCCTCTCTTTCGCTATTTCGCGCGGTTCCCGCGCATATAAGATTTGCCATGCAGTTTTCCAAAAAATAAAATAAAAGTTATGGTCCACCTATATATATTCAAAATTAAATGTATTCTTGTGTAGTCATTTCTCTACAATCCTGCCATAGGTAAAAAGGCATATCAATTAGCAGGGGGCTAATAGCAATATTTTTATTAAATTCTTGTAAGATAAATATTATGATGATTAATTTGGTATCAAATAGATTTTTCTTTGAGTGGTATATTTTCCCCTCTCTTCACTCACCATTAGTTTTATTTGTCGATCCCCTCTCCATGGATATTAAAACGGTGAGCTTTCTAGTATTTACACTTTTTCATTGCCGCCAGAGTTTATGGAAGGGAAATTTATGAGACAATACTGCACTTTCGTGTTTGATAGTTTCGCGTGACGAAAACATTTTGTAGTCGTATGGTTTTAGTACTTTTTATGTCTAATTAAATATCTACATTTTATTTTTTCAGCAAACGTCGATTATATTATCTATTTAATATTGCGTATTATTTATTCATACACTATTATTATATCATATTATATATTATTGCATTCTTAACGCCAGCCTCTTTGCCTTTACCGAGGCATACATTTAACATTTTTTGTTTAACTTCACGTCTAGTGCGTGTCTAATTATCCAATTTTAGTGATTATGTTGGTAATCATTATTTTATTTGCACCAACCCAAAATAGTCGTACTTTGGATTTGCCGAATCATTGCCTTAAATTCTTCATCCAAGAAGTCCTTTGTCTTCCGGGCCTCTTCTGCTAATAATTTTGCTTTGAATTATGAGTTGTAGGATTTCATTTTCTTTCGCATCCGAATTATCAGATTGTCGTTAGTGACATGTAGAATCTAGCATTTTTTAATGAAAAGTTTACAATTGTATTTATTTAACAATTTTATGAAATCAATCAAAAAGATAATATAAAAAATGCAAACAAAAGGTAACAGTAGAAATATATTGTTAGTTTGAAGAATAGAAAGTGGGAAATAAAATATAATATACATGTAAATATAAATGTAAGAGAAATCAATTAATTTAATTACAATAGTACGAAGTTAACCAATTATTGTAATGCTTAATCTGTGCTCTATAAAACATTACTAGAGACCGTTTTAAAATAATACAGTTTATTTTTTATTCTTAATTTCGAGTATTGTTATGATAATTCATCTCATGAATCGTAAATGCATACCGAAATTTAAGGCATTTATATTTTTTGTATATATTAACAATTTTTAATTCACCATTATTTTTAATTCTATTAATATGGAAGCTGTCAAGTCACGCTTTAAAAGTTATTTTGATGTCTCATACGTAAATAATTTGATCTCACTTCGGCCTTTTCCGCTTGTTGTGTAATTAAAGCATCAACACCATTTACACAGAGTAATGAGAGCCCCGGCACGTCACGGGTGCCACGTAATTACCTGTAACGTGATTTATTTACCCACTCTTCGCCTCGTGGCAGCATTCAGCGCGCGCCGTAGCCTGGAAGCTCTCGCGTCCACTCGACACGCGCGTCGACCGAGCGCCCCGGCCGCCACGGCTCTCTTGGTCCGCCGCCCTCGCCGCCCTCGCCGCCTTGCCGCCCTTGCCGCGCCGGCACGCGCTTGTAACCGCCCATTTTCACAGCTTTTTCCTCGCGTGTGTCCCGGCTTTTTATCCCTTTTAAGTGTGCGGTTTGTTTCGTTTGACAAAATACTGACGTTCTTTCTCGGCATAAATTGTAATGCTGAATTTTCTGCCGGTAGATTTTTTATTTACCTGTGATACGGTTTTGCCAACCACCGCGACGGTAGTTCCAAGTTGCAAATTGCAAGTACAAAATTAAAACTGATGTAATATCGCACGCCTCATTGAAAAGTGTAGATAGTAAACTTGATACACGGAATCGACACGTATTAGTGCATAGAAATCGCTAATGCTACCATTTACTGCGGGAATGATGAACAAGCGGTCCCGTCGAAAAGAGAAGCTGCTCGCGAAGAAATGTGATCTAACTTTAGTAGGTACTTAAAAACTTTGAAAGATCCTTTAAAGATAAACGAAACGATGTATCATAGATGACATAAATAATATAAAAATACAATACAAACCAAAAAATATTTTTAAACATACGAAAATCATTATTTTTTATTTGCCGAGTTATGTAGTACATCTTCTGTATTACGAAGTACGTGTGAAGTACTCGGGAATATGAATATGTTCCGGATTTGTAAAACACAATTTTGGCGCGTCTTGCGAATTGGCCGCGAGCCGTGTTATTGACACCTTTCCACGTTCAAATTCACACCCACAACCTTTCTTTTATGCTCGTCTTCAGTGTGAATAGTGACCTTGACGTCAGCAGACGTCAACTAGATCGATATTCTTTCGATCTCGACATCGCGATAGCATTCGCGGTATGGACGTTCAGCTTCAGTGCACCAGCACTGTATATGTGATTTGTGTGCACAATGATATTTTTTGTTTTGTGTGCCGCGGGTGAAGTTATGATATCGCCGTCTTCAATCGGAAGCGTAGATCTGCCTATCCGCGTGCCGTTTGTGTGATCTCGGCGGCGACTGCAGGGGTGTCAGAGGCGTCATATACAAGATAAGGCGAGCAGTCCTTCCAATCCCGGTTTCCCGAGAATCACCGGTCCTTCGACTGGAATCCCTACCCATCATCGACTCATATCCAGGTTCCCTTATTTCCTTCCTTTACCCCCCCTTGCGGCGATTCCGATTTACGACCGGAATCATCGTAATCCAATACGCAAAACGCGCGACCCACGAGATCGCGCAATTCGTTCGTTAGATCCTATCGGCGCAGAATTTACGTCTTCTTTTCAAAATGTGTTAATATTATTTTATATGAACAAGAAAGATATAGTAAAAATTGGACAATTTTAGCATACCCACTATGTTCCGGTATCTTCTGATGCCCCAACTGTTAGTTCACACCATTGTGCCTTGAGTATGGAGTGCGCCGCACCATTTCACCGCCGCTCGCCGCGCTCTTCCGGAATTCCCAATTCCGCCACCAGACATCATGAGGAGGGGAGCATAGTTCGAGACGAACACTACTGTAAATTTAAAAAAATATAAAGTGAATATATTTATGCAGTCGTAAAAATGTGATTTGAGTATTGCATGCATTACGAAACTAACTTGGACACCAGTAATTGCGTCAACTTTACCTATTTATTTTAAATTCCCACTTTTACACCACTCAATTGATTGATGAAAGATTACAGTTTTTTTTTTTAAATAACGTTTTTGAAATGTTATAAAATGATGCCTATTTGTTAAAATGAGAAATTAGATTTATAATAAATTATATATGCGCTATTGAGGCGAAATCTTTTTTTAGATTTTCTAAATTAAAATATTAATAAATTCAGTTCGTTCAGAGCGTTCCGGACAGATCTGGGTGAGAGATCAGATATTAATGATTGACACGTCTCTAAAATATTCTATATATCTAGCCAGTGAATGTGAATATATTCGGTCTCAATCGGTAAAAACTAATATGTTAAGAGTACATATACGTACTAGAAATACCGTCCACAATGCTGGTAAATGAATACATTTACATGCCTTAATTTTTTTTTAATCAATTAGAATACTAAATATAATTTTTACCGCATATTTTCGCGTGATAGAATTGACATCAGATACATATTGTTATATGTTTGTTTTATGTTACTCTGTGACACAGACTTAAATTAATATGTAGGAAATTACATATCTAGAATTTTAACGTTAACACGTTTGGAATTAAAGACTGCGAAAGAAAGTCCTCTAAATTGTAAAAATATTTTCTTAAATTAATTGTGTAACCTTCCTAAACGCGGTGACTCTCCCCCGCCCGCGTCGCACCGTGTGCATAATCTCATCCCCTTCCGTATGCAGTGTGGGATTCGGGGAGATTCGGCTGAAATCCAATTTTCTGTGGGGCTAACACCGGCGGGCGGCGGGTGATTGAATTGTAGTCGCACGGGGTAACTCGATTCACAGCCCGACGATGTCGATTTCAGTCCCGGCAATGGAGGTTGTACACCGCGCTATCTTTTTACAAATTTTGTGTATTTTTTAGTCCTTTATATATGTTTAATTTAAGATTTCCACGAGCACTAGTCTATGGAACCGGCGTCTCTTCTGGGTTAGATCGCGTTTTTTGTAGATGGTTTCAAGGCCTACATTTCGGTAAAATACAATCAGAAAAAGTATTTTACTGGATTCGACACCAATTCATACCGATAGCCTTTGAAGATCACAGAGATTAAAAGAGAAAAGGTTGAGAAAATAATAACGCTCTTAATAAATCAATTCATATATTGATTGCTTCAGTGTCAGCGCGGTTAAAGGGAAAATTTTTATCTCCTATGAAAAAGTACGGTTGTACTGTAATTTTTTGAGGTAGCGCCTATCGTGCCGTAACGTCGACCTAGAAACCATCTACAAAAAACACTATCTAACCTAGAAGAGACGCCTGTTCCATATATGTAGAAAAAAATCTAATGCTTGCGTACATCAAAAGAATATTAAATTATCAAATTATATTTAAATCTCCATTTTCGGAACGTTATGAATTTCGCAATGCAGCCGTATCTGCTTGTGAATGTTAACTGACGCACGGAATAGCCATCATGCTATGAATAAATAATGTTCATCACCGTGAAAGCTAATTATTTCATTTCCGCATTCAGACCTAATTCTCCGTCACGAAGGTAATCCAAGTGAATATCCCGCCCGTAACCAGTACATACTCGTAGTCTGCTGCTACTGACTGGTGTGTTTTGATTTCCATCGCATCGCCTGGTCCCAACATCGATGACAGGTGGTCCGGTCCGGTGGTCCATAACATTTGTGATTCCTCAATTTAACAGTTTTATGTTAATGTTTTTTTTGTCAACAACAATGTATTTTTTAATAGAGAATGATTTATTTAATTGAATTTATAATTGATCTAAAATAATTATACGTTTTTTTCTTTTCGAACATGCTTATCGATATTTTGCGTCTTGATTATTGTCACAAATAAGTGTTTTAGGATAATATTATACCACTTTAGGTTTAGGTATAATAAGTAGGTATCGAATGAATATCCAAATAAATGTTCAGTGACGTTTGTTTGTTTTCTCACTTTTAGAATATGATCTAACTCCACAGAATCTAATTATTCAATATAAAAGTGAATGTAATATCCTTTAAATTACCATAAAATCATCAAGATTATAAAAGTTATTTTAAGCTTTTATTGTAACAGCCAAAATGATCTTGTTCGATCTGGCATGTTCCAGCATTTGATAAAGGTATTATCATCCCGGTTAAGCAATGGAGTGCACCCGGGGAGATTATTTTATCTTGGCCTAGGTGAGAATGCGCCACGCGCTGGTTCGCGTATCATACTTCATTTCTGTAATGTAATATAAACCTTATCAGATGTTTCAACCCTATCAATCTAAGCCTAGTTGTATTACACCTCACGCGTGTCTATACTGTATTATATATCAATAAATAATTCAACATCTTACAAGTGTTTCCTTGCATTGAGAAGAAGAAGAAATCATCTTGCCAATCGCCTCCTGACTAACTAACTTACCATCACGCCGCTTCCCCGCGCCACACTCTTCTGTCCTGACACACAGTTCTCGCCTCATCCACATTCATACATCTTCTCATACAAGTTCGACGATTATTGAGGCTTCTATCACGACCATCCTCCAGTATCAGGTTTACCTGGTCGTGTCAAGTATTTTGCGGACGTCCTCTATTTCTGGTGCCATCAACACTTGCGTCATATATCTTTCTTACTATTCTCTCAATTCATCTGTTCCATATGATCAAACCACCTAAGTGATCCTTTCTTAATCTTACTCACTATACTAACATCAGCTTTACATTCTTTCCTTATTTCTTCATTCTTCACTCTGTCATGAATAGCCTCCTACTGTCTACCAAACAATTTGTTCCACTCTTGGGTGTAACAGATCGATGAAAATATAAAAATATGAACACAATAAGTTTTTTTAATAAATTAGATACTAAGTATGACGTGAAGAAAAATGAACGTGGGAGTGAACGAAATAATATTACGGATTAATCAAAGTATTTTAAACATTTCAAATTTTCTCGCACCTCATGATTGTAGTTTAATCGTTAAATCGTCTAGATTCAGGAAATACTTTTCTTTTTTTCAAAAATTCTTGTCAATAATTTATTCCACACTGCTTGAATATATGCATCGAAAGTTTGCCAAAGTTTTAGTAATGCCGCCACCCTTGTTGTTGTCCATATATTATGCTCATCCGTGATTGCCAATTCGACCCAGCCTCGATTAGTACGGTCCGTGTTAAATTATTGACACGATATTGCGGCCGCGCCGGGGGCGGAAGCCGCTTGATGTAATGAATCGGATATTGGCAGACAAACCGAAAAGTTGGATAATAGAATTGCGGTTTGATCGGCGTTAAACAACCCCTTTTGTTTTACACAAACGGCATTGCGATTAAATATACTCGCCCCGTGCGGTTTTCATGTTCATTACGCCGAATATAAGCTTTTTGTGCTCAGGTTTTTTTTTTACGATGTTTTTGTTCTGTTTTCCGATTTTTTTTTGATTAAATTTAATTATCAAAAATACATTTACGCTATCAACTATCTTACATTTACGTCTAGAAATAAGATTTCTGAAATATTTATTTGTAGTAAAAAATATATTTTTTTTTAATAGGATCATCTCCGGACTATCACTAGAAATATAAATGTTTGAACATCGCGTATTCAAGATTTATATTATTTATTTATCTAAAAATCTTACCACAAAAATAATGCTCGTAGGTTTATAAATAAAAATATTATACTTCAAAAGAAAAATGGTGAGCCAGATTTTGGGTTCCTACCTCAATCACACATCTTAAATAAAAATTGTACCCCGGATGATATGGACCCCTCACAACCGGACAAATCTCACACTTCTAATAAAAAATGTTACATCCGTGATCAAATAAAGTAAATGTTGTACTACTTACAAAAAATTTACGAAAATCTCAATTTATTATTTGCTTTATTGCTGTCGTCAGACATCTGTGTAATCGGAATACACCGGAAAATGTGACATTAACTTATCCCTAATACACTTTCGATATAAATGCTGAAAGAATTCCAGACGTTCAATGGGCCTGTTGACCCTTATCTAAGTACGATTTGAATCTAAAATATTACCTTTTTACTTTGAAACTAATGTTCTTATCGTAATCGTGTTATATTTTTTGTTTCACCACTCAAATACGAAGTTTAATTAAAGCATATTATGGTGGGTTTCCTAATTTTTGCGTCATGTCTTATGAAGTCTTGTTATAGTTTATTTTGTATGACGTATAGGTTGCGATCAAAAAATTATTGTAATATAAATTATTTAACTTTGTCTTTAACCACATAATTAATTATTTATTGTTTATTCTTACTATCAAAGAAAACTATTATTGATTACAAAAACTGTAGATGTCTGTAATGTTGATTCTTCTTTATCTTTTAAATAGGCAATCCACCCTTCGATAGTGATTTGTGCCATTAATCAAGTTAAAACTTTAATTTATAGAAAAAAGTACAATATTATATTACAAGTCAATTGTCGTTCAAAAAATTTGCTATTATATAGATTAAATGTGGCGAGTAAAGGGTAAGAAGATGACACTAGTTAACCGGGAGTTGAAAATTACCATTGACGAGATTACTGTAAAAAAAAACTATGATCCTCAATGGACATAATGTTGATTCTTTTGATAAAAAAGTATTTTTTCTTGTTTTAACATATATAATGTTTTTTTCTTCAGTTAAATATATCTGCAATAGATTTTTACTCTCACTTTTACTTTGTGTTTTATTTTCACCTATATTTTTTAATCATCATCATGCATTTAACGCGTAACGCATGTAATGCGGTTTTTCTTATGTTTTATTTATGTTATTTTTAAAGATTTACAACTAATTTAAATATTTTAAAAGTATAAATAAATACGTTATAAAAGTGGTATGCCGGTATGTGGTGTTTCCAGAGTATATTTATTTTCCCTTCTTTCAAGCGTTCTACCTTTTTATCGTCCTTGCGGTTGCGGACAAAAGGTAGAGTACTTAAGGTTTTATCTATTGCTATTTGAAGTGGGGCCGAGTCCTCGGCTTTTAGTGGAGAGGCCGTTTTTCTACAATGTGACCTTCCATTCATTTCTGTCCAATACACAGGAAATTGATTTCACACCCATTTTCCGGCACGAGAACATATTTACTGGATTGTCAATTTACGTATGTCACATCAACTGAATAAATATTAATACATACAGTGATTTAAATTTCGCATGTTTATTTATGTGACATTAAAACGATAAGCAGCCAAATCAAGGTCACATTGATACTCTTCCTCAACATCGGTTTTATTGCCAGTCAAATGGGACATTAATAACGTCATCTCGGATTAGTGATTCTGCCTTATTTCAGTTATTTCAACACCTTGCACCCACAATCGACACAAACATTATGGAATGTCTATTACTAAATCACTTTACAACTAACCACTATTATTATTGATGTTTGCTCCCTGCGGCTAATAGAGATATTTTCTGTCTGCTGACAATTAACAAACGATCAAATTAAACTTTTTTCCAGAGAGTATCTTTCGTCGAATCCAAATTACAAAATGTCTTAATTGAATTTTAGAGATACATATTATATTATTCCTGTATCTTTCCTGGTTTAATTTCTTTAACTTTTCACAATAATGCAACCGTGCAACCCTGCTGGCGGCGTAGCATCATTTTTAACGAAATTCAACCTGAAGTATTCGGCCAAGGCATAGGGGACATTTATTCCTTTATCCCGTTGACCCTTGCCCGCCTCTTGGGCTTTTGGAACCCTTCAACTATTTTATTCACGACGCATCTTCTCGTTCTCTCAAACCATTTCAGTTTGTTTTGTCCATAAAGAATTGAACAGATGTCACCAATTTATCGGTACATAAATTATTGAAAGATATCCTTTATCGATAAATATGGTCTAAGAGTACGTCTGATGAAAATCTACAATTCTACAACTATCGACTACTTATGTAGCAGAAAACAAAACGTGATAAATGTGTTATTTAATAAATGTATTTTTTATTGAGAAAAGTAATCATTGCTCGTACACATCTTTATTTTCTACATAAACATTAGTCATTGAAAAATATACAAATTGTTTTTTTTTTAATCTTGCTAATGTTAATATAATGCTTATGCGTAATTCGGGTTCATGTGTGATTTTTCACATTAAGCGTATTTTATAAAACATTAACTAATTTTATTTTTTTCTTATTGTAAGGCTGTTTCAGTTTTAAATAATTTATAATGAACATCACTTGACTGAAACAATTTCGATTCTTCGAAATGGAATATAAAATGGTACAAATTACATAATAACTAAATCCGGCTGGGGTGAAGCGACGAGCGACCGCCGTCTGTCAGGGCGAACACTCGAGCCGAACATGTGTCAGCAGCTTTGGGATTTTTCCGAACGCCAGCGTGTTACGGGGATTATGCTCTTAGTCTTCCTAATGCCGGCTAAGCGCTCTACACTTTTATTACTGCCCCGGTTCTCCTTTCATCTACGTTTATGTTCAACCTCTAAAAATCCCGTACGAGTGTTTACGTACATATTTTAGCAACCTTGTTTTCAAAGCGGAATCTCTAAAATTATTTAACGTTTAACATCAAAATATATTTAAAATATTCATTTATCTGTCATTATTGCCGGTCTGGTTTGCTTAATTTGGGTTAGTGAATTTCGTTTACTTACCTAATTATTTTTTTAAATTTGGTTTTATACCTTGTTATTTATCTGCTTATTATAGAAACTGCACGTATCCAATGGTCGAAGATTATATGGTTTTTGGGAATATACAGATTTTTTACATGGTTTCCACATATTATCGTCGTCCATTTTTCAAAGAAGCGTATCTCGATTTTATTGATTTTACAGATGACGCTTTTCAGTGTGGATGAATCGGCGTTTATTAGCAAAATAACTTTCTTTTGAGTCTTGCATCAATATAAACATTTTTTTACATAATTAATACAATAAGTATTAAATATTACATATTATTTATATGCAAAGCCTGTACTTCCTACCTCGCTATGTACGTGTATTTACAAATTGTGTGAAATATTTCACTGTTGATAAATAATAATCTTATCGATTTCTACGGATATTTTTTAATTTAAAGACAGTGTGAGGTGTATTTATTCCATAAATATGACTTATTACTGTCATTTGTAAGAATGACACATCGAAATAAGATTGGTTACGTTGAAATGTTTTTATGTAATATTATAATACTTCATTGTAATAAAATTCAGATATGCCTATTTGAATGGATGATGGGCATGTGTTTGGGCAATGTATCCCCAGTCGCAACTCAATTTTAACAAAAAACGAGATACGCCTTTTTGAATGATGGACGACGAAAATATGTGATTTCTTAAATAAGATAATCATATATATTATAGTTAATTATTCAGTGTACAATGGTCCATATAATCAGTCTGCCAGACAGTCAGCCTTTGGTCATGGAAGCTGTTGGAAAAGCGTGTCGCGGTTAGGTGCGGATTTCGTAAATATCTAATTGTGTACGTGTTTGGGTTATTTAGTGTTTTTTAATAATAAATTGTTTTCATCACTGAAAAATAGGTTTCACGAGAAAACTGGCTGTGGCCGCAAATGTCCAGGTTTGAATCCCGGTAGCAACTAAAATATTTGTTGATAAAAAAAAAAATTCTGTATATCTTTCTAGTTGATTCATGTAATTTGTATAAATGAATTGTTCAACAAGTCTTGTTGATAAAGTTTATTTCTCTCTGATTTTAAAATTGATACATTTTCTTTTCCGTCTTACTTGCTGTCAAGTGTTTAACCCGGCGCTCGCTTTGCTCCGCCTTGCGAGCCTCCCCCGCCGCTAGCCTTTTAATCTGCCTGTTTTAATTACTGGGAACTCAACCTGCTCGCTGTCAATTACTCGTCCTCTCGGGTGTTCCCGTTACTTTGCCTTTATTTTGCATATCTCGTTAATGCCTCGTCTATCGCGCGGCCTTAAGGACTTCACCCTTCGATTCAAAGTCAAGGAAGAAGTCCACAAATATATTATTTATGTTTGGAAAATAATTTTACAAATTATTCATTGTTCATTTTTTACAAAATAATCATATCTAATATGTTCACCCACGTACATAGATACAATAAATACAAGAAAAAAAAATTAAACAACATACATATAATTGATGTTTTATACTTTTTTAAATGCTTTAATATCGTTCCAAAATCTAAAGCAGAAAATATTTTTATAAAGTTGTATGTATATATTTATTCTAAAGAATTTATTGTTGAACAATTATTAAAAGCAGGGTTTTCCTTCCCTTTGTCTAGGGAAGAACGGTGATGGAAGAAAAAATATACGTCTTATTGCCCTTTTTCCAAGAATATTGAAAGCCCTCTCAGGCGAACGTTTTCTTCGGTTTTTTCCACCGTTTTTATATTTCCACCGCGATTATTCTTTTATTCGCCGTTTCTTCGGTCGGGAGTTTTCTCTTGTTAATTAAAACCCGCTATCAGATTTTTTGCGAAAACTTAT
Organism: Eubasilissa splendida; assembly: GCA_031772225.1. Classification (NCBI taxonomy): domain Eukaryota; kingdom Metazoa; phylum Arthropoda; class Insecta; order Trichoptera; family Phryganeidae; genus Eubasilissa; species Eubasilissa splendida. The sequence continues at coordinate 12,056,382 of CM062855.1, read as the reverse complement.
GGAATAAAAGTGGTATTTTTGTTAGCAATAAACGACGGCTTCGGTATGTAAATATTATCTTGGATAACTTTTATAATTTTGTGCCTTGTTTTAATTTTATAATCGTCTCTCTGTCCCACTGCGCTCCCCCGCTTTGTTTGCGCGTTTTCTCATCTTTCATTTCTTCTCCGTCCATGTACATATTTTCACTCGTTTGTTGTTCAGTTTCCACTGAACGAAAGGATTGTTTTAATTAACTTTGTCTTAAACTAATAACTCCGCACTACAGCCGTCATCTACTTCAGATTTTAAAATACACTTTTTATTATTTGCGTGTCCGCGTTCAACAGGTAGTTTTATTTAAATTGACTTTGGTAAATTCTTTTGTGGAAAAGATACGTGTAAAATTTTACTCTTCCTTTTTTTTTGGTTAAATCGTCTCGCGGCGAAAGCGAGCGGACGGTGTCTGTCACGCGCGACCTTTTTTTCTGACGGCGAATCCGTTCGCGGACAATGTACTCTCTGCATGTCAGTGAATAATGTCCACCTGGTGATTTTATTACACCTTACCTGATTTACGATCCCCTACCTCGGTGTCGGGCCACGTGACCCGCCAGCTCTGTGACGTCACGAGCCCTTTTGCCGCATCCGTGAGCTCGACGTAGTTTTCTTCTCGCATTGTTTCCCACGTAAGCATCTTTTTTCTCTCGGATGAAACCCTATTTCCCGTAATCTCTCGCCACGAGCCTGTTTGTGTTTGTTTTGTCGAGGGCGTGTCATGTTTTCAGTTGTGAAGAAGGAAACGCGCGCGTCTACTGCGAACTGTGCGTGCCTTCCGTTCAATTTCGTTTTTTGAGGCAAACTTCGAAAATTTATATTTATTTATAGCTGATAAAAATAAACATTTAATTTGCCATGATTATGAAAATTATTATGATTGTTAACTGACATTAATATATACTCAATATGTAACATTCTAAATTCATTTGAACACGAAAAAAAAATAATTATAATTTACGTTAAATTTCATCGTGTAGTTATTATTTTTATACGGAATAAACCCGTAATTGAAGAACTTGTCGTAGTTCTAAACTTTATATATTTATAACTATATTTTTTCCTTCACAAGATAACTATTATTTTTTTATACATCATAATTATATACAGTAAGAAATACATTTTTTACTATGCATAAATATTGTAATTTTTACAAATTAATAAATTAAACTATATTTTATATTTTCATTACATTGCTTTATGACAATTTTTAATAAATATTACGTATGTAAGTGCTATCATGAGTTTATAATTTTTCGCTTTGCTCATATAAATCTTTCATTTAATACTGGTTCTACCTCTTTACAGAACATACCATTTAACGCCATATTACAAAATTAAAGTTGGTTATTTAAATCTTCCTCAATGACACGGCAACGTGCATTCCGTTCAGTTAAACCGGCGGACAAAACAATACAAAGTTATTACATATTACGAAAATTAAACTTTAATGAAATTATAGGCAAACGCTTCGAAATTAGCTGAGCGTTTTATTGTTTTTTTATGTAATTATTTTTGAAATATGGATTAAATTTACCAGCGATATCTAAATGTCGCCAAATTTTGCACAGATCGTTATTGAATGTTGTTGATGTTTCCCTCCGAACCTGACCATCTGTCACCCTCCCAGCGGCCTACTGTTTGAGAATTTTCATCACCGTGTAATCTAGTTTTGATTGCGAGCATTAACTCCTTACTCTATAATACCATATCTGAGAACCCGTGTAGCTACTTTGTAGCAACCGGGATTTTAGTAATGAAGCACCTCACCGAAGGTTCCTTTATAATAAACAGTGTTTATGTTTATAGCATACAGCCGGCCTAAATCCCTTGCCACTCTCGGTGTTTCTTTGCCAACGTAATACGACAGTTAAATCTTATTTTCTCCGGTAGATATTTTCTTAATTAAATGAAAAAAACGTTTAAATGATTCGCCTCTTTTAAATAACCTTGTTTTTGTTCGTTAATCGTTTTATTATTCGATCCGCATATTCTTTTTTCTTTTTTGATAATGACAAAATACGTTTTTTTACTGTAATTTAAATTTTTAATATTTATGGAATGTATTTGAATTGCAAAGTATAACGATTATTTTTCTCTTACATAAATATTCCCTAGAAACCAGGATTGTGTAATTTATTGCATAATAAAATATATTTTCTCTTAACTCTTCATTTTTATTATTTTAATACATTATATTATAATTATTACAAATATGTAACTTAACATACATTAAAAATGTATTAATGAGATAGTGTAAACACACACTGACATGAGAGGAAACTATGTAGCTAACGGGTTAACATTAACGTGGCTAACATGATTGAACTGTTATAAATAATTATGTCGCAGCTTTGATTGATTATACTTATATGTGATAACAAAATCAAAGCCGTCATTGGAGATTACAAGTGAAGTGTCATTTTAATTTGACTGAAGCGAGAGAGAGAGAGAAGAGAGCGTTTTATCGCTCAGTCTGGGGACGGAGACTTCAGCCGCTTGCAGCCTCACAGCTGTCTGAACACCAAGTAAAATATGTCTCGGCTCATTAATAATCCCATGAATACAGAAAACTTCACCGTGTCTCTGTCGCACCCGCGATCTCCTCATAACGCCCTCTCGGCAGTCGCGATGTTTGGCGCTCCCCCTTTGGTCCATTAAAATAATATGTTTACGTTATCTTTTCACTTTGAATTTCTTCACGAAAGCCTTTCATAAATCAATTTCACTAAGGCGGAAAATTTATGCCCCGATTTATGTTTATGGCGGAAAGTTAACGGTTGTTGTTTCGTGTTTATTACGTAATACAAAATTGAGGTTTTAGTCGGCTCTTAAGGAATTTGCATTAACGAGACGAGAATGTGAGCTTTTGATAGAAAATATTCTGTCGCTGCTATACTTATTCTCCTCCAATGTCAGATGTGATTGATTGGCTGTTTGGCAGTTCATGTCGTCGTTCAAGTGAGCTTTATTTATCACGTAAAATTGTATGAAATATTAGTCGTAAATAACTCGTATTTTTTTAATCACACCTATCACAAATATGTAATGATTTTTATTATATTTGTATTTGTAAATGTACAATGATATTTATAATAGTCCTAGGAGTTGGAAAAGAAGTTCAAGTTCAAATATATATGTGTATCAAAAATCGACGTATAAATAAATAATTGAGTTCATTAGATTTTTATTTTGTTAGAAAAACTAAGAACATGTTTTTGTCAAATAAATAATTAAGGTATAAAGTTGACATAAATGTATGTAAATATGAAGTACATTGCTTATAAATAATGGAATAACTGATCTATAAATTTTAAAGTGAAATATATAGTTTCGAAAATTTGTCGTTAACTTGCTATTTTGACATGGTGTAATGGCCAGCGCACTTCCCCGGATAGGAAGGGCTCCTAGTTCGAATCCCGGTGGCAACAAAATATTTTTTCAATAAATTAATTTTATCTGTATATCTTTCTAATTAATACAATTAATTTGTATTAAAAATTATTAATTAATTACAAATTACAAAAAATCTGATATTGTTAATGTCGTGGATTTCTTGGGATAAAAATATCCATCAATAGGTTTAATTAAGAATCCCTCGTTTCCAGAGCAGCCGTGTCCCCGTGTCCCCGTGTCCCGGGAGCTCATCCCGGAGCTACATAATCCGAGCTGCAGCGCCACTCCATTATGAATAGTCGAAAAGCTACACAGGACGGCGGAACTTTACTTTAAATTATGCAAATCCCGTCTCGCGCTCCCCGCTGGTGAGGGTGGCGCCGTTAACGTTTTATTGGAAACTGATCGTAACGGGACGAGGAAATTATTGGGGTAATCTGAAAAATTCGGTCGCGCTGTGGTCCGGAGGAGCGCAACTTCGGTGGTGTGAAATAGTTGTTCCGCACTATGAAGTATCGTAAAATTCCATCGAAGCTACATAATAAAATAATTCTCAACCGATTGTGAGAGGATTTCGTTGAAACGCGATACGTTTCCGTATGATTAATATTTAGGTGTTATTTATTTTAGTGTGTGTACAATATTATACTATTTTATTCACAATAGTGAGGCGTATTCCAATGTATTCAGGACTGCATTGGAGAACTCCTCACTTATTAGAAACCCTCAGTACTATCATTTATTCACAGACAAATAATTATTAAAGCGACTTGTTGGCAAGTGTAACAATAATTCTAAATTTAAATATGTAAACTGAACCAATCTACTGTGTCGCGTCAATATGTTAAATAAATAAATAATGTTTATATAAGATTTTCTATACCTTTCAGTTACCTACGCTGAATATTTTTACAGTAAAGTAATTTTAATAAAAAATTCAAAATTTATCATTACAACTTTACCTGAAGAGGTAGGTAGAGTGCGTACACTAACTAATTCAAGAACCATGAGTGTAAATTGAAAAGTTTTTTTTAATATAGAAATCTCTTGTGTCATGTTTGTCTTTGTTAAGTTTGAAGAAGAATCACGTAAACTTCTTTATAGCTGTAGTGAAACATAAAGAAACGTCACTGTTCTTCTTCTATTCTAAAAAACTCAGACTTCATAACCTTCGTAACACGCGTTGTTCCGTTATTAAATTTTGTCATTTTAAGTTTGTGTAATTCTGTAACTTATTATTTTTAAATGCAAGCTATAAATTTTCGGGACTAATTTTATGCATAAGCATAACAACACATGACAACACACGAAGGACAAATATTTATTTCGAAAATGATCAGAGCTGCAACTCGGACTTGAATCCATGAGCTTTCTATTGCCGGTAGAATGGTCTCTGTATCGTTTTTCATCAGCCGATCGTTTTTCCGGCAATAGAAAGAAAGGTCCCGGGTTCATATCCCGGTAATAATTTTTTTTTAGAAAGAAAGGTCAGTTCTCAACATATAATTTAAAATGTAAAGATTAGTCATGTTTAAAATCACATTTAAATGAATACATGAACAATAAATGTGTAAATAATTCATAACAAAATATATGGTAATAATATTATGAGATATTTCGTATTTTTCATTAAATTATTTACATTATTATAAATTTCACGTATTTACGACTTCGTATTAATTTGAACACTTGTGCAATTCAGTGATCGCCGATACACGCGCAGTCAGGAGAGTCAGCCAGCCAGGGAAAGCGCCAGATTCAACTGAGATATGATGCAGTTGGATCCTTTTGATAAACAGATTAGTTAAGCCTACATGTGGCTTGAATGCAGCATGCAGCCCTTTGTGAGGAACAGCGAGTCGCTAGGCGCGCATTATTGCATTAGCGACGCTGCTTCCGTCGAACAGAACGGACCGAGTCGCGGCAGAGTAAAAGTTCTACTCTGATGTGTACTTTATCCGTGTTCAATTTTCACCAATGTAGATTTAGTACAACTTTTACTAGATACATTCAATCATTTCATAAATTAAATTAAACAAATACACGTCAAAAACACTCGCAAAGTTGGATGTCGCAAGGATAAAACGGTTAAGGAATATAATGTGAAGTAACGGTAATGAATAATAATGTAACAAACAAGGTATTTCATATTTTAATACTTTTATCCAGAATCGCTCGTACTATGTTAGATAATAAGTAACAGGAAATAAATATTTTTTAATATAATGAATTGAAATGCTCGGAATTTGAATCGTGGATGCAGAAAACATCTAATGGTTAAGTTTCAATAACACCAAACATACTCCGAGAATCCGAAAAAAAATTATAAAATATGTATTAGGTTACAGAAAGGTTAGGTTAGTGTTGAAAACATTAGGTAGTATCGATATATTCTATGAGATAACCAACACAAAGCGAAGGTTCATAATAATCGTTGCAGAGCATCAGGGCTCTAATTAATCAAGTCTGTGGATAAACTACTCGTCACCATTTAAGCCTCAGTAACCATAGGCAGATTGTGACCGCGGACATATCCGCCCCCTGCCCCTACCTTACGCCGTTCCGTATTTATTCCACGACCATACTCTATTGTGTGCGAGTACGGTTTTGAATATGACACGCTTCGTGAATTATTTATACGGCCGGAACGATGAAGACGTGTTTCGTTTTCTCCGGTCATCTTTGTCCCGTCGGCAGCGCGCGGTGAGAATGAATCATGCCATCGATTAAATCGGAAACGTTTTTCTTTTGAGCATAGGATTTACTCGATAACATAATATTAACCGCGGTCTTTATTTGTCGTACCTGATACCTGTCATAATGATTTTAAGTGAATTTGAATTTACTGACATTATTCATCTCTCTCGTGTAAGGGCGCAATCGATAACCCTGGGTAACAAAATGTCTCACCTCGGACGATGAATTTTTCTTCACTTATTTATCTGTTATTAAACATTACGTGTCAACATCATAAATGTTGTATAAGGCTCGTAAATAACGATAAGAATATACTGCCAAAAATAATCGGAATTGGAAAGTTGTCGATGGAATATAGAATATGGTTGAAGACAAATATGGAATACGTGGAAATATTTATTTATTTATTTGAAACTATATAATAGATGTGTATAATGTGTTTGGACTGTGCCTGTCTCACTAGAAAATTCTGTGTTGAGACGGGCATTGTTTACAAGTAATTGTGCAATAAATTAGTTTATAAGTATCAGACCGAAATTAACTTATATATGAAAGTGGATTTTCAGTATATTATTTTAGGAAATTTGTGACAACAATTATTATAGGTTTGATCAATTTATATTTGTGTGAATTTTAACCACAAAGTTAATATTGCTAATTTTAAAAGTTAATCAATTTATTTGGGTGAATGCACCAATAGCTCTACCCATATTACGAACAAGTTTTTATTTTCAGTTTCATGTTACCAGGACAATTCAATAGAGTTAAATCTTTCAGCATCCTATTAAATAGTTTAGGTCCAAAATATTTGTAGTTTCTTTGGCCATATGTTGTATGTGTTCTTGGGGCTTGTAGGTTATGTTTATTTGTTCGTGTGGTAATTATATTTTGGGTTGCTTTAAAATGTGTCTGTTTGTCTTTATATATGTAATTAAGAGTAGCATTAGCATATATTTATTTATCTTAAATCAAAGACATCAGATTTATTTAAAAAATCATCAGTGCTCGTAGTGATTGGGGTTTTGAGGATAACTTTTAAAATAGTTTTTTGAGCTGCTATTATTGGATTAATTACAAACATAGTCGCTCCTCCCCAAGCAATTATACCATGTTCTATGACTGATTGATAGATTGCGTAATATGTCATTTTTTAGAAATTTTGTGTTAAGGAAATTTCTAATATTTCTAAAATAGCATATGATTTTTAAATTTTTTATTTGTAATGAGTTGTGTATGATGACTCCATTTGATATAAGCATAAATTATAATTTGATTTGGTTAGTACGTTCTATATAGAACGATATTATATACTTGCATTGACATGTATTGTCGTATGAGTTAGAACAATTGTGAATTTTTAATTTGTAAACATATGAGGGTTGCCCATTTTCTTTTATCCTTGAAGTTAGATATTTAGTTTTAGTGTTAAAGTGTTCAGGTCGAGTCATTTTTTAACAATACTTATACCTATCTCGGTTTTTTTAAATACTGTTAACCATGTATCAGCTCGGCATTGAAGAACAGTGTCATCGGCAAAACATATAACGCTTCCGTTAATGAAGATATTGCATAGGTCATTAATTAATATATATTAGGAACAGTATTGGACCTAGTATGCTACCCTGTGGTACCCCGAAGTTGGTGAGAAGAGGATTGCTTCCGATATATTTAATACGAACTCTTTGATTCCTGTATTATGTATTTATTTGCCTTACCGCAATCTAAATTCTTGTCTGTGGTGTTACAGAGTTTATTATTTTTAATTAGTAGAATTTAAAAGTAATCCTTTGCATTTATTATTTCTAATTAACAAGCAATAAGTTTAATGAGAAATATTCTATTGTATTTATTATCTCAAAATAACTAGCCGTAAGTTTTCAGATTTTGAAGGCAGCTAAAAATATTTGGCGTGTAATTTTCTGAATAAAGATATCACAAAAAAGACAGAAAATCTCGGAAAATTCTCCGCTAAACAAACAAATTGTAAATTTTTAATACTTACAAAATGTCTAGGTTTTATTTTAACTTAGGGAGCCATATTATAAAATAAATAATATTGAAATATCTACAAATATTGCTATAAATACTCGCCTACCTAAGTTAGTAGTTAAAATGTGTAATTTCTACAGATACGAAATTCCAACGCGACCTTTCGTTTTTATGTACTTCAATATTTTTTGCGAGCATCAATTACCAATATACCAAATAGGTATAATGTAATGGATTGTTTTAACGTGAAAAATTCCTCGTAAAATCTTCCGTTTATTTTGCCACCTCGAAGACCGAAGTTTTCTCCGTTTGAAATATTACAGGGGGGTGGTTAAAGGAAGGGATGAATGTCTGGCGCTCGGCTCCCCCTGCTACTGGAAGTTATAAGTGTATTTTGAATTAGTTCGCAATAAGATTCCGGGAAGTTTTCCGATTGAATTATGATTCGATTTAGCAGACTATAATGAGTCGTGTTTTCATTAAAATTATACGGTTTAACCGAATATTTTCACAGACAAGTATAACTCGAATATATATTAAGAAATTAATATTTTTTCTCGGTCGTTCTTATAGAATATATATATTTGAACATATAGGGGAAGGCATTACGCGGTCTATTTAAAATGATCCATCTTTTTATAAAATGTGTAAATATGTGGACGAAGTTAGGGTATAAAATAATAGTGTGAGGGTGGCATATCAGATTATTTTCTATATTCCTTAAAATAATGCGGCGTGGAAGGAAGGAAGTTTAATACGGCAATTTATTTTTAAATAAACCGTCATTTTAATGCGTGTACGCGTGTGATTCTTTTTAAAGTGTGCTTTGATATTAAGAAATACTATGACCATGAGGACGATGTATGGAATGATAAATGAATGGAAGAAAATGACAAGTAAAACGCTCTGCGATTTGCCTGACTTGCACCCTGGCAGGCGCAACGCCAGTTGGAAGTTGTAGATAGGTACGCGGAGGGGAATTGTAAGAGAGTTGCTATGGTAACAGGTTCCTCCTATCCTGTATAAAATTGTACTTCACTATCGCTAGCTTTTTAGTCGAAGCTTCGTAATAAAATATTATTGATTATATTCCTTCAAATATATATAAAATTATAGTGAAGGCGAGAATGTAAAATATACAACTCCACACAACGCTCTCTCGTCGTGTAATTATAAAGTTAACTAATGTAAAACTTAATCTATTTTAAAATGTTGTATACCATTGCACAATTCAAGTGTACATTTTTAAGGAGTGTTTTCCGTACAAAATTCTTCCAAGCTGCGCTATAAAAAACACATTATCCACCCTCTTTGCAGGCGCTTTCTCGTGTCATTTTCATCTCGTATATCGTAATGGCTCTTCTCCATGTTTCCACACCGAGAAGTAAGCTGCCTTGTAATGTAGCTTTATCGTTATCCGACGGTTTTAGATCCTTTCGCCGGCCGTGAAATAATAATTGACAGTTGCACTCGTCTAGATTATTCTCTCTCATTTATCTATTTACATACAATTTTACGAGTTATTACTTACTTACTTACTTACTATCACGCCGTTTCTCCGCGGGAGTAGGCAGAGAGGATAGAGCGCCACACTCTTCTGCCCTGACATACAGTTCTCGCCTCATCCACATTCATACATACAAGCTACAAGCTCAACGATTATTGAGGCCATCCTCCAGTATCTGATTTACCTGGTCGTGCCAAGTCTTCCGCGAACGTCCTCTACTTCTGCTGCCATCAACACTTGCGTCACATATCTTTCTTACCATTCTCTCCTCATTCATCCGTTCCATATGACCAAACCACCTAAGTGATCAGCTTTACATTCTTTCCTTATTTCTTCATTATTTACTATTTCATAAATGGATCTGCCACATATATCTCATTTCCACTGCATTCAGTTTACTTTCGTTCATCTTCTGCCAGCTTCAGACCTCACTTCTATACATCAGTGCCGGTACCAGGACTCCATTGTAAACCGCTTGTCTTGCCTCAGTTGATAAGTTCTCATTAGCTATAATTCTATTCAAAGCGCCGTTCTATTTATTCCCTACAGTCACCTTCCTTTCGATATCTTTCTCTGTCTTTCCGTTTCTATCGAACATACTTCCCAAATACACAAACTCATCTTACGGGTTATAATTCATCCGAAATGTCTGGAACCACTTTTTGCTTATCTTATTTCATTATTTATTAAATATACCTATACTTGTGGAACTCTTTGCCCTTCGTCATAAGGAACAGTGGATCGGGGACTTTATTTAAGAAGAAACTAAAAACCCACCTTTTCAAAAAGTCATTTCAATAAGTGAAAATAACAATTTTTAATTCTAAAAAGCAAACATAATCGTTGAACTATAAACAGTTGATGTGTAAAGCGCCCTTGAGGTAAAAGTTTTTACGAAAATGGCGCTATACAAATTATTCATTATTATTATTGTATAAGATCTCAACATAGACACTATGTGTTCTCGGTATTATTTTATGGAATGGGAGCGTAGACACTTACCGAAGAAATGATAAGGCGACTTGAAGCATTTGCGACGTGGATCTACAGAAAATGCTCAAAATAAGCTAGATGGATAGCATTACGAGTGATATGGTTCGGATGAATAAAGAAAAAGAAGTATTTCAAAACAATAAAAATCCGAAAACTTTTATATCTCGGACATGTGATGAGATACCCAAAGAAGTCTCAGGTTATAATGCAGGGAAAGATTTCTGGAAGTCGGGGACCAAGAAGAAGGAGAACATCATGGGTGAAGAACCTAATGTAATGATTTGGCCAGTGCGCAGTAAACAAAGTGATTATAGCCTACGTCCGTTGAACGGATAAGGCACGAGAAGAAGGCTACAAATCTTATTAGATGGAGGTGTGCGGTCAAAAGACAAGGTTAGCTCAATTTTTTTCCGGCGGAAATTAGACACCCTCAGCCTTTTGAAAAATTGATACATGAAATCGACCTCCCTATACGAAAAATATAAATACACACAAAAGATTGCATTTCTCCCTTTCAAAAATGTTTTCCCCGAAAGTGGTTAATCGCTGTTGGACTTATGATCAAATTTAAGCCAACAGTCAATCTATCATTGTAAGTATATACATTAATATCTATAACAGTACTGTGCCTACTTGAGATTTTTCTGTAAACGTATGCATACACATGTTAAAAATTGTATTGTTCCGTGAATATTCATTTAATAGCTGGTCACCATAACACCACACAAAACAGCACGGATTTTGACGAGTTGTAATTGTTGGAGCGGTTTACCTTTATTGGAATTGAATGAATAAATTCTTTTCGCCTATTTTGAACTGACTTCAAGTCCACTAAGTTTTACAACCCTCATAAGCCGCAGTCTTTTGTGTTCATTCGTAGTACCTATGTTTATTAGCCATTTAAACTGCAGTGAAGGGTTGGCAGTTGGCACGTTTATTACAGAGGACAGAATTTGTAAATATTTGACCTAATAAGCTATAATGTTTTCTGTTAAATTTATAAATACATATAAAGTTAAATTCTTCTCGCGATTCAACACTTTGTACCGCAATGGGCATTCTGCATTTGTTTATAATCTTGAGAATATGAAAATAAATTATCGGCGGTAGACATGTTCGACAGTAGTAACCTCAAGCTCATTATAGACGATGCCACAGTCAACGAAAAACTATTAAGCATTTTTACGACTCATTGTTCAGAATCGTTTATTGTTCGCCCTTGCAGTTTTTCGGTCAACCGACGGCTGCCGCAAACCTGTTAATGGCGTCTGACTTGCATTTTTCCGATATTGCTAAAACAATAAAATTACTGAAAAAATAAATCTATAAGGTATGTATGCTTATTGCTTCGTTCGTTTGAATTGCTCTTTTTAATTTTTATAATATTTTAAAGAATGCACTGATTACATATTATTTAACGAGCAAAGCCTAACGGCAGACACGACAGCCTCTAAAACCTTCATTAAACAAATATCAGATATCTCATAGAGACAAAGTTTTTTTTAATATTTAATGGGAAATATATAGAAGTATGGTAATATATGGTAAAAATCCAGTAATTGTGTGTTTTTGGACATATTCAAATATTGCTTCTCTAAAACCTTGAGTTAAAAATTAATTTTAAAACGTGGTATCATATATTTTTGCGCACCCGGCTCATGAAAATTCTCGCAATAAAATAAAACTCAAATATCTAGGTGCTGTGTGACCGCTATGAATTGTTCGAATCGCTAAGGACAGCTTGCAAATCCGTTCCGTCTTTAAACTTAAGAAAACGACAATATTTAATTTCATCCCAAACTGTAGGATCATCGTCATGATGGCAGAAATATGTATCTTTCACAGAAGTGTTTAAAGTTTTTGTCATCTTTTTCATTGGACATTATTTGAATTTGACTGTTTATTTCAGTTTCTTCATTAATTTAACGATTTTCCTTCGCAAATCCTAGAAGGCACCATAATTTATCGTGCGATAAATTTCGATCAAAATTCAATCCAATTCCTTACATTAAAAAAATGTTTTGCATATAGGAGGATTTAAAATAATATATAGTTGCAAGTTACAGGAAGTACCTCTTCGGAGTATCGGTTACTAAAATTTTCACGAATAACCTTTACTCTCCGAAGATTAAATTGATAATATCCATCTGTCCTCTTATCCCAATTCCGGAACACAAAAGGCTTCGAGTGGCTTTTACAAGTCGCCCACTTGGAGATCAAGTGGCCACTAGTCCTGACTTCCCCTCGCTCCATCCCCTCCCCATTCGATAGATTCCTGTCCGAGGACAAGTCGAGTGGACGGCCCACAAATCCGACATCTTGTCGGGTTCACACCCTTTTCCGAACGTGGTCATTTAACTTTTACGGGGCAGTCTTTATTAGAATCGGGCGCGAACGGTCAAGACCTTCATGTTCCAATGAAACGCTTTAAGTTCTAGGTATATCAAACACTGGAGTTCTATTGTAATAAATATATTTCTTTGTAGCTGTATTATTTATTATGCATTGGAAAACTATAAAATGTATCACGGTTATAATTTTTGTCAACGTTATATTATATTTATATTAATATATAATATTCGCAAGCAAACTGCGTTTACGAATTATTAGATTATTATTATTTTTCATCCGTTCAATTAGGCGGCTTGCGAAACGTTGTAAAAAGTCTTAACTTAATTATTATTCTATAATGGTTCAATATGCAAATATATATATAATAATAAGCATCCATGTAATGACAAGTCTAATTAAAATTAAACAATATTTAACTAAACTTAATTTTTGTCTAGTGATTCAATCCCATTCTTTCTAATGTCTCGACTCGGCGTCGTCGGCAGCAATCTCACGCCGGTTCAACTTTTCCATTGTGTAATCTCCCCCTTTTCCTTTTTTTCTCACCGCCCTAGGTCCAGAATATTTCCCGATGTGCCGAGCACAAGTTTGGCGAGCCCTCTCCCCTCCCTGTACTCCCTCAGTCCCCTCAGCCCCCTCAACCCGCACCCTGAGAGCGATAAAATTGGATTTAGCCGGCCCCACTTTCGCATTACTTACTCTCCTTCAACTTTGATTACCATACGAAAGGGGAGGACTCGCGAGGTTGGCCTCCGTTTCTTTATTCTTTCATTTTGCTTTATAATTCTCGGCCCTTTTTCTTTGATGACTTTTGACCGCGCTTTTCAATTATCGTCCGAGATGGATCGCCTTTGTAGCTAACATGATGGAGCTATTTGCTTTACTGAATGCGATACAACAATATTTTCGGCCAAACAATCTACAATATTGTAGTGGTTTGCACGTGTTGTTGATCCTCGGTTCCTTGCTTCGCAATTTCTTGGCACGGCGCATGGCGTCACAACAACGCCATCACGCGCGACGCGTGACGCGTGAAGTGTGTAAATGTCAGGCTTCTGCCGACTAATAATACGTTTCTTTTGTTACCGTAACATTCCGACAAATAGCTGGCCCGATTGGCCCGCCACTCCGAAGCGCGCGTGCCTCCGTCTCTACCGGCCGTAAATCTTCCGTATGAAAATTGGCAAGAGCCTCGGGATCTCCCTCGCCGTGTTTCTTCTTCCTCGCTCTTGTTTGGTTATAAAGATGTCTGTTATTTTATTACGGGAATACAATTTCTTTTTCTTATTATTTAAGACGGCCTTTTTACGGAGTCGATTATTTTTCATAATCGTGTAGCGCATAAAAATATTCTTTCATTTACAAAATGCGAATGATATTTATTACGTGCATATTTCACTTGCGATACTTATTTTTATATTCGTATATTTCTTCCCGCTGAAATAACATTTTTGCTTAAGTCATTGCAGATAATGATTTTTTTATATTTCTTTTTTTTGTAAAGTCAAACAGTAATACAAATATATATAAAGAGAAAAGTGATAATGGTATTTATTTTTTAGATAACTTCTTAAAAGGATTATGTTTAATAGATTTCGTTACTAAGGCTTTTACAAAAAAAAATTTTTTTTTATAAGCCGTTTCGAGTAACATCCACCATATTTATTCTTCATAAAAATTCAAAACATGAAACGAATTTCTGAAAAAAATAGAACGTGATTTAACATTTTAGAGATATAATTATTTTAAAAGCTATTGAATAATAAATAAAAATATAGACATTTAAAAAATGATATCGTAATTTACAGATTTTGTACAAAACTGGAGAATTAAATTTCTTATTCATTTTTGCGTTATACCAAATATGCGACACGATGAATAATAAAAGTATGTAGATATTCAATTATAGAAAATCCTTTCAATATTTTATATTTCTTTCCCAGTCGTTTTCAAGTGCTTACTTACCTTTGTCATTTGTGTCAGAGGCATTCCGCTTTTGACATTACCAACAATATTCTCGAGCGCTCCCCACGAGCAATGCCCTAGGCGCGACTTCCGACTTCAGAGCATTTCCGCTAGTTTTCCGCCGACGGCGATATCTCAACTACAGACTGGGGACCGCTGCTCCACGCTGGAGCAAACTTTCAGACGATAGCCGTATGTCTATAATGTTCCTTACCTACATATGTATTTTCTCAAATGCCATCGTTTGTTTGAGAAGTGCTCGGTTCTCTCCATACAAGAGTTATTTTTTCAATATATTTATTGAATTTTGACTGATAATACTATTTTGATGACTGGGATAAATAAATTTATTATCTGTATTATCTGTATCTGCAAACATGTAACAGATTGGATTTATTTTCACGACAACCTGTATATCGAATTCACTGGTTTGAAATTTGTTATTGAACTATTTATTATCTATACTCAGTACGTAAATACCTTATAATTTGAAAAAAATAAGCAGCTACGATACTTTTAAGTTGCAATTTTAGTTTTAACTATGGCGTGTCATTTTTAATATTCAGTACAAACCGTAATGCATCAAGTAGCGCACAAGATTTTTTTATATTTTAACTTTTAACAGGTTGTACTTTAATTGAAACATAAATTTTTTTAAAAATGTTTTCTCTATTCTTTTTAGAATGGTGCATTCTACAATTTTGTATGGGCGAGTCAGAATTCAGAGTGTATACCCACGAGCTATCGTCGAATCTGTTGCAGAACATTCAAAACATTGTGCGCAGGCACTGTTATGCCAATAGATATTAAACACTAACTACAGACCTTAATAACGATAATGCGTACGAAGAAATGAATAATTAAACGGTTACGGTTATCAAATAACAGTTACGTTGTTTTCCATCTCTCTCCAATACATAGCCCTTTTGTTACGCATCGCAACTTATCCGTAAGCCTAACACGAATCATATGAAACAGGTCTCAAGCGGCCTACCCTGGCCGTGTTTATTCTGTAGCTAAACGTCCTTTGTCTACAAGTAACACCATCAGATATATCGTACATTTCGCCCCGGGCTGCGGGCCCGACGTGAATTATTAAGTTTCCTTTTATTTTGCAAATTTATTGCGTGTTGAACAAGCCATAAATCTTCAAGTTTTTGGCTTTAGAAGTACCCAACTTGTATATACACGCCTCTCTGCGCAGCGCTGTCGAGATGGTATTCGTTCCATGTGAAATATTTTACAAAATACCGCATTCTTAATGTCTCGTAAGAAATCGCTAGTTCGCCCCAACTTTCAATGATGTCGTTACTCAAGCGTATGTTTAGAATATTACTTTTATATGAACAGAATTTCATGTGTATTTATTGCTCGCGAGTTTACACACAATTTATTTTTCACTTGGCTGTATAGTAATGGTTACTCAGTTGATTTCTAAAATAAGCGGATTAACTTTTTTTTGCCCTATAAATATTTAGATTTTATTAACTAAATATCATTACAATAATTAACAACCCGTTCAGTAACAATTTTATATGTTCTCCTCTTTCTTTGTTAACCTTTACCATACCATGATATAAAATATCCGAACGCAGCCATGCTGTCAACTCGTGTTACGTAAATAACAGTTTGAAAAAATGTTTTTATTAGCTTAAATGCCTTTAATGGCACAAATTTACTCTAAATATTGAGCATTCAATTTTGAAAAAATGATTAATAACATTATTTAGAGCATTTATTAATTTCTATATAATGTGTCCTTCCTTCTTATCTCTTTTCGTTTAATTAGTGAGAAAGAGACAATTATATTTGTATGTTTGTTGTTCTTTTCACTGTGAAAATAGTATGTGATCTCTATCTTTCATATCACAAATGGTATTTTTTACCAAGGTATTAATTTTACAACGGGTTCAATGGAAAAAATAATTGTTTTTGTACGATTCCCTTTTCATAATTGGTTTTTCACTAGATATTCCAAAGTGCTAATATTTTCTTTAGGCTTGTCTAAAATATGAATTTTATGTTGCATGTATTTAATGAAATATTACAGGTTTAATTATGATGGTAGACTTGTGTTACTGCATGGTTTGGGAAGGGTTAACCTTTCAAAAGTGCCCATCAGATCATAGGTTCAGATATTTAATACTTTCCGATAGAATCAAATTATGCCCTTAGTCGAGTGGTTAGAAATTGTACTCTCCTTCAATGAAATGAATTATTATAGAAATCGCTTCTTCAAGAACTGATTGTCTCTCCTTTCTTCGAGTGATTTACGCGAGGGCTTTGACAATAAATAAAGTGTGACAAAAATGCGTACTCAACCGAGAACAATTCGTCCCTCTTTGTATGATATTCACATGGTCGTATAACCCGTAAATTGTCAGACTGTTTCCTTCGTTTGGCATTCAATTTTTCGCGCGGGGTCCCCCAGGTGTCCCGGCCGGAGGTGCCTCCCGTGATGATGTTATTCCGCCTGTTTCCTCGCTTCCCTCCGCCTCTGTTATTCCTCGCTCGCCCTTCGTCTCCGGCGCCTACTTCCCGACCGTAAATTCCCGTACAAAGCGTCGCTTTGGCCTATCTGTTTCTCCAACATTTTTTCCCTTCGTTTACCTTGTTTTATTCTCCTCCATCGAGGAATTCTAACGTTATTTATTCATGATTTTTCCTCGCTTATGAAATCGTAGGCGTTTGAAATTTTTCGCGTTCGGATTGCTCGGTGTGTTTATGCCGGTGGAAATTTTCAATCTCGCTGAATATTTAGCGGTGTAGATATACCATTGTTTATTCCCTGTTGAAAAACCTATTTTAACGTCTTAGCTCTTTGTTTGTGTGTTTAGGTGTAGATAATACAATAAGTAAATAACTTTATATATATTTTTTATTTATTTATTTATTTTAGCGAAAATACAATGGCAAAATAAATTCAATTTTTAAATATATGGTTACATACATACATGGTTTATCTTTCGCTTACCTCTCCAAAAAAGAGACCAGCTCTTGTGCTTGGAGAGGGAGTTACACTACAATAATTTTATATAATACCTTACATATTCTATTCATTGTCCATTTGTGTGCTTCTGAAGTATTCTGTAATATTGTTTATTGTCCAATTATGTGTTTTTGAAGTGATCATTTAGTTTCTTTTTAAACTCTTTTATATCCTTTATTTCTTTAATTTGTGTAGGGAGGCTATTGAATTTTTTTTTCAATAGCCTCCCTATATATTTCAATATATCTTGCTATATGAATACGATAGAGTGAAGAATGATCAAATTTGGAGCGAATATATTTCTTCTTTAATATTAGCAAAATTACTTGGTGGCCTCAAGCTTGTATTTTTAATTTCAGTATACATTTTTTCCTAAAAAAGATACCATGGGTATCGGAACATGTTGAATAATAGTGGTTTAAACAAATTATTTTTTCTAATTATTTATGAATGTATTTCTGTTTGTGTCGATCACTGACACTGAGGTGGTTCTGGTATGCGGAACGTACGAGCGAGGAATATATATGAAGCGAGTGTTCAACATAACATTTGTTTATTTTAATTTATTTATATATTTTCATCATTATTTTGTTACTTGAATGTATTATGTTTATGGCGAATCGGGTCTTGCATAAACAACCCACCCGATCACGCTGTAATAAAACATTATTATTATAATAGGAACAAAGGAAGTCTGCGAAAGACCTGGTCATGACCATATGAATTAGACATCGGAGGTCGACTCTATTAGAAGCTTTAAAACTCTACGAGTTTGCATGAAAAGTTGTATAAAAGTGGACGAGGAAAATTATATAGGGCTAGAGGGATGTACCACATCATGATCTTTTTATCTCAACTAATTTGCTTCCAAATTGTATAATTTATTTTATTCAATTGAATTTCAGGCCTTTTCGGTGACGTGATTTTTTTTACCACTCGGACAGCGAGTGTTTTCCTACCGTATTTATGATTTATCCGCACGTGTGACCCGATACACTTACATCATAACGCTCGCCTGTTTTTGTTTCCCTAACGACGCGTCTGATTTACACCGATGTTGATATATCGAATTACCAAATGAACAGCGTTCGGCCGTTTATGCAAATGTTTGCAAAGCCTCGCTCGACAGGCGAACAGATATTACTCGTAGCGAGGCGAGCCGGCTCTGCCACATTTAGACTCGTCTTTCACCTCATTTTCATTCAATTTATTTCCTTATATTTTTGAGCTCTCGTTTTTTATAACCTTGTTACTCTTAAACCTCAATAAACGCATAGCTTTCTAACGCATGAGTTTATATTCGTTTGCGTCTGGCGGTGTTTCTTCGTTCCGCTTACGGCCAGTTAACTAACAACCTAGGTCCTAGGTAAAACGTACACGGATACAAATATTGTTAATTTAATTGACCAGATCGATTAAAAAAAATGGAATTGTGGGGGCATATTCTTCTCTATATATATGAAAATTAGTGGATGCTATGTGGCCGCGGTTTACTCAAGTTGTCAAAAATGACAAAAAAAAGAGTATCAGTTAATTTACAATGGCGTACACTTTGTAATATATTAAAAAAATATTTTTAGAGTGCTTGTACAGTAAACGAAACTGATCTCGCGTCTCGGTACTTGCGTACAATAGACAACGAATGATGGCTCACTCCGCGCTTAACTCTGCGCTGTTCTTTACGTGAGTTTTGAGCAAACGTTTCATCTTTCGTCTCACCTATTTATACAATTAGCATACTAACACATTGGATTTGATGCTCGTAACGAATTCTTTAAAAATTCATCCGGTATATACGCCAACTAAGCGAGAAAATAGCTGGGTGTTACCCTGACGTCCGCCTCGAGTTTCGCTCCAGCTCTCCTTCCTCGGGCACGTGATGCGTGTAACAACAGTAGATATGTTAATTAAATTAGTGGGCGTCATAAATGTTAATGAGGCGAGGCCCTAAACGCTTCTGTTTTACATAACATGTTTATTGAGCACGTTATGCACGGCCATGGTGTTATGTGAGTCTTGATGATCATCAGTATAACCATGGCTATCTAATGCTTTACACGTTTCACTGTTGCACTCCGCACGCATTCATCACAAGGCGGGCGCGCGATATGCGCTTACCTCATTACCGGTGTGCCAGTGCCAGTGCTAGTGCCAGTGGGTACATGCTTGAATGCATTAGTGTAGCATAACTAGTGAGTTAGGTGGATCGTATGAAATTAAACCATTATTATTCTATACCTTTGCTTCAGGTCGTAAATCATCCATCACAAATAGTCTGGCCGCTCGATGTTCGACAACCTTTTATTCTTTGTATTCAATATATAATTTTAAATTAATAAAATATTTTAATTAATCGAAATAGTCGCATAACTACGATTTTTTTTAAATGTTTATATCTCTGACAAGGTCGAGATTAGGTACACGCTGTTTGAACATTTTCGACTCATATTTTTAATATGTTAATCCCTAAAATATAGCGCACTGTGTGTGTTACACCCAGTACCGATAACTAGCTTTTTAACTGTCAGATATAGGCCTATATTCAACACTGGCCGCTGATCGGCAGAAGAAGAAGATTAGAAAGTGAAGGGGTAATTTATAATGAATTTTAAATGCAATAACGAAACTTTTGTAACTCAAAATCAAGGTTAACGCTGCACCCCAGTCTTAGAACGCGTAAAAAGCTACAATTCGAGCTTCCACTTTAATGTCAAAACATGTTACCATTTGTTAGTTTATTACTATTAAAGCGTCTTAGCATAGTAAAATCCAGCATATTTGTACACTTCTGAAATAAAATTAATAATCCTGTGGTATAGTTTATGTACTTAATATAATTGATTCAATGGACAAATTTAAGATTAAAGATAATTGTTAACCTCAGTATAATTGACTACCTTTAACTACCTCGATAACAAATGCAGCTTCCATCTTCACTTCAGTTGCGTGGCGTAGTGCATTTCGGTGAGAACAAAGCCTCCCCGCCCACCGCCCACCGCCCACCGCCGCCCGGTAATCACATTATCCCTGCACCCGCCTGTCGGCCTCGTGAACCCTACAGTTCGAGACCGACCCTGTCGGATGTCCGGGCTGGGCAATTCGCTACTTTGTTCATCGGCCATGTCAGCCGATGGGGATAACGAGAATAATATGAACATCGGCTATTTGAACAGGGTCCGTAGTCTCTCACTCGACAGTCGTCATTTCCCCCGGAAGGTTACCTCTCCCGTCTTCGCTTGAAACTCTTGCCTCGTCGATATGCACACATCTTTACATGTATGCTGATGGATTTTTATGGCTTCTCATACATTTTTCAATATCTGGCCATTATCCGCTCATGCCGATGCTTTCTCAGACGTCCTCCACTCCTGATATCATCTACATCAGTGATGACGTAGATGATACCACGCCACGTCATTTGGGGCGACAGGCCAACGTTCACTAATATTAGTTATTTATTGTACGTGCCTCGCGTTCATCTTCCTCGAATACGCACCCCAAGTTTTTTTAATGCATTTTCAAACAATGGTGTACAAACAAACGGCACGTATTTATGGCACTACAATATTGCACAATTAGAACACCTGCGCAAGTAGATCTACTCATTTGTTTCTTTATTTCGGTAGTATTACCATATTATATTATATTACAAGGCTCTATTTTTATAATTCTATCATTAACAACACTATAAAAATGTTTTTATTACGGTTAAACCTAACATACCTTACGGTAAAAGTATTTATTTTTTATAATTCTTTTTTTGTTATATTTATTAATAAATATTTATTTCATTACAGTGTTATATGGAAACTAAATACAAAAAAGTAGTGTTGTTCGAGCAATACATGATTTGAATAATTGTAAATTGAACGAACTTGTCGAGTGTCGTTCATAGTCACTGACGATCAAACGTAATTGTAGGTTAAATCATAAATTCTTTCTCGCCTTATTTATTCTTCAAATCTACGTAACAGCGCACATGACAACTTGGCCTGTGAAAGTGTAGGCGTGCAACCTTCATTATCACGCATGCTATAAACACTTCGCGTCGCTTTAGTCAAATCGGTTTATTCCTGTTAAATCGTTTTTCCTCACTGTATATGGTATATCACGAAAAATAACATTTAGGTTTGAGTCGTTTTTCTTTGTGATATTCCTAATTATAGTTGTTTACCATAATCAATTTTTTTAAAATCATAATAAAAATCAATAATGCAATAAAAAGTAAGAAAATGTTTTATAAAAATTCACTTTAATTATGCAAATATCTGTGAATTATTTGTGTATTTAATATAAAATATATGGAAGTATTTACACAACTAAAAATTGTATTGAAACACGCACATATTAGTTCAGTCAGTTTAGGTTGATGCATAATTATCCGCCATTTTAAAAAATATATATTGTGACACAAATTACATTGTATTATTATATTGTAAAATTCGGACTCGGTCACCCTTGTCTGAGAGCTTGTGCGAGACCCATCCGTTCAATTTTCACACCTTGCCGAGTTTTCTGAGATGACGAATAATCGTGGACTGGTCGATGTTGGAAGTCCTCAGCCAGTGTCCTAGTGGTGTAACTTTCGTTCTCTTTCACAGCCGCCAGAAGGTCCTAGTCATCAAAATTCAAAGATCGACCGGCTTTGAAGCGAACAAACCATTCTCGGCATGCCCTTTCGCTAATCGTTCCTTCGCCGAAAATCGTGAAATGTCACAACAGCTTTCCACCCTTTCTCGAAGCGTATTTTAATTTCCTAACAAAGATTTATAGATATTATAATAATAATAAACATTAAAGAATTATATTATGACATCATTTAAACGATCAACTTCGCTATAAAAACGGTGGATAATTATGCGTCGACATAATAGAAAGATTTGGCATAATTAATTTTATGGTCACGGGAAATACTATTTTTGTGTTTTCAATAAATCATTAAATTGTTCGTGGACTCTTCAAATTAGCATCAAGTAGACGTGAGTTAGATAATAGACGCCAACAGCCTCCATCTACTCTGTTTTCAAAGCCATTAGTTGCAGTTAGCTCCTCTGACCGGCTACCACCACTCCGGGCGACATCACCGGCGTTGATCCAATTATAGCAAGGATTATTTGCGAATTAGCGTGGCCCTACATCGTTGTCCGCTGTTGTCGCTTGTTGTGTGTTCAGTGTTAGTCTGGTTACTGGCGTTTCTCTGCCCCGGTAGCGGCTGATCGGAGCGTATTCTACGGCCACTCTGCCATGTAATGTTCCATTGCCTGATCTGTTGTTCAATCGAAACATTAATAATATAACCACGTCGACCGATTTCTGTACCATTGTATCTTTGTACGAAAGGACGTACACTAAATAATAATAATAATATTATCTCTAACGCAGGTTTTCGTGCATTATGTAATAACAACTCTTAATAATATATAATGTTTTAATTCACACCCATACTCTCCTTACTATCTGATATTAAAATATGTATTATTAAATTAACCTAAGTTTTCTTTGTAGTATAGATTGAATATATTAAAACATAATTTCTACTTTTGAATTAACCTATGCCTTTCTTCGGATTTTCGTGTATAATGAATTATTCCAAAAATTTTGTTGGGTAGAAACAAATGAGAATATATTTGAGATTAAATAAAACGGATTGATTTATCCTGGTGTTACTTACCGTGTCAAGGTTTTTGGGATCCATTGCAAAAAATAAAGTTTATAAATGGTTAATGCAGCGATATTTCAACGCAGTTCCTCGGCAAGGAAATGTTCTGGGTTCCTAATCCGGGTGGTAACCAAATATTTTTTTCTGCATGTCTTTCTAATTTATTCATCTACTTTGTTTTAAATAAGAAAATCATGTACCACACGCCCTTTATGTACACCCAGCGCAACAAAAATAGTCGCACCTATTGAGAATATAATTTCGGCAGTTTTGTTCACTTTATCAGCTGTCTTTTGCTAACCATTATATTTTATGTAAATTTTATAGCATAATAACAGCATCAAGGATTTAATTATTGAAGACTGCATTTATTAGGAAGAACTTCCATAAATATCTCTTCCAACTAAATCAGTCATGATTTCTGTCATTTCTATATTCATATGTTATTTAATTTTGACACAAATATTTTTAATTATATTAAATTAGAAGGATTTTATTATTTTAAACATCAAATCAATATTTAGTTTGACACTCTTTGGAACGGATTACATTTATAAACATTGTGTACGTATTCCACTGTAATTTCTTCATACCACACACTTTCTATAATGTTTTATAATTCTTTTATAGTTTTGGGCGATTTTTGCACATATTTTTACTCAATATGGACCACAGATTTTCAACAATATTTAAATCGTGACTGTTTTCTGGCCATGCAAGTGATTTCAATCCCAACGATTCTTTGAGCTGTGAAATAATAAAAAGGAATATAGTGTTGGGAATATTCACCAAGCAAAAAAAACATATAAATTTATACATGATAATACATGAAAATAAACTTACAGAGCGGGCACGAATCAAGGTCATCAATTTTTTGAGTCAAGTTCTCAGTTGTTGGCAAAATACCTTCAAAACAACACAAGCAGTGAGTGATGAGTATGCAAAGTGAAATGTTCATAAAATAAGTATATATAAGGCCGTGTCGGCAGTATGTTAGTAGTTATTTACATAATATCTGGATGATTCTGTCCAAGTTATATTAAAAAATACAAGCATTATCATCGAGCGTGAATAAATCAAATACGCAATATGTTATTTGCAAAATAAGTAAACTAAACTATTTTGAAACGGTATTGCAATTACCATTAAAGGATGAAAGGGCTAATATCGCAGAAATAAATATTCATAATAACAAAATCATTTTCTGAAGAAATTTATATTCCCTTTGAAAGATAAAATACTTAGGTATTACAAAAATAACAGTAGGTAATATAAAAATCGATGTCAAAAATATAAGAAATTTATAGGGGTACGCTGGTAACTAAATGATTTATTTGATCTAATAATCTTACTTCGCCAATTTTATTTATCAAAATCGCAAATCAACACAGTCTAACATATAATTCAATAAATAGAATTTAGAGGTCTGATCGCTAGACTACGAATTATAACGACCTGAAAAGTTGAAAGCCTTATTGCTTGAAAATGCTATATAAAAACCCCAAATGTAAACAACCTGTCAAGATTCCAATGAAAAATGTACCGACGTAGCGAGTCAAAACGGACCAAACACGCTACCGTCGGCAGTGTTGGCACAGAGCGATTATAAATAAGGCTCGTGCTTGGCGGCGTAATGCCTTTTGATTTAAATTAAATGCCTGGGGTAAAAAGTCTTACAAATAAAGAATAATAAAAGGTAATAAAATAAAAATTGATGTCATCTAGATAAATTCATAAATGTCTTTTGAATGAAATAGTACTCGAGTATACAAATTCTGAATAAGCGCTGAGCTGAAGATTATGAAAGAGAAATATTAACCTTAGTTTGATTTTTAAATTAAACTATTTTCGCGAAAATTTTCATCGAATCTACAAATCCAAATTGGGAAATACCATGGTTAGAAAAATGTTGCTAAACCTTGCGAACTTTTGCAGTAAGCAACAAGAAGCCATAAATATGATAACAATAATTTCACGTATCAAATGAAGTGCCGCCGAAACTCTCGCGTAGCGTCCTAATGAAACCGAGACACGCGAACCCCGCGCGGAAGGAAGCGGATGATTTATTTTGGGAACGTGGTAAGTAGTCAACAAATTGGACAAATTAATGTAATTTGCGGTAAACCATTGCGATGCAGGGTGAATGGGCATGCGGATACAACCTCGATGCGGATACAACCTGTCAAACGTGAATAATTAAGATGTCAAAATAATTCATCACAAATATTGTCATATTGTCAAGCGAAATACCAATTACCTTGGACCGTTACATAAAAAGCGCATAACTACGAGGATAAAAGATTATAAATGTCAGTCAGCAGTGATATTTCTTAACAGCGGTTGATGTGGAGGGTTCGTTTAGGAAGAGATGCTCAGGGTGGCACACAATCTTGATTATGGTGTTTATTTAGTCCGGAGGGTTGGATATAAAGGGTCAAAATAAATATTAGTTCAATTAACTTGGTCTAAGCTAACTAAAATTAATAACTTGCTGAGTATAATAAAATCACTCAACAAAATAGTACGTACTTAATGTATCTACTTTTTAAACATGCAGTGGCACTGTCTCGGCAGTATGATTCATAATTGATTCTTATTCAAATACTAGCATTACTATCCCTCTTCACCCGTGATTTGAATTCTTGTACATATTCATTTCCCATTCACTTATATTTAGAAGAAAAAAAATGCTTCTAAGAAAGAAAAAAGCCGAAACAAATCAAGTCATCACAAATTATTTATTCAGTGTGAATACTTCAACACTTGGCGGTACACAACATTTTTGGTACTGATGATAAAATCGTTATTTAAACCGTTGTTTTAACCGTTATTGTTATTGTGATCGATTGTAACTATGATCGATAATTGATTAACGTAATTCTTCAAGTAATGACTGGTACACTAAAAAGTAAATCTCCAACAGTTAAATCTTAGTTACCAATCATCATTAAATCTCAGTTACCAATCATTGACACAGTCGCGTAACGGTTTATCATTACTAATTTTTGGTTTCGGCTTCGGCATCAGCGACAATGATCTTCATTGGCTCTGTCAACTCCGGTAGCTCTGCTAACGAAACTATTATTATTATACGTATTTCAATTAATGAGAAGGTTGATAGAAAATAAGATGCAATAAAAGAAATCATTCCACCGGTTCAATCACCTGCACTTATTTCGATAGTTTAATATTCGAAGTAAATAAAATGCACACGTGCTACTAGCTTGTGAGAAGAAACACTGAAACGAATGCATGTTCTATTTGCTAGCACAACGGGTTGATCCATATTATGGATAAAGTTGTGAGTTGCCACCATCCTGGATAAGGTGAAGGTGCAAAGGAGCTTAATTTCCTTCAGATATCAATCGAGTATTATCTATCAATCGGTGATACAGATAATATAAAGTATTGTTTGTTGAGATGCGGTGGTACCCACACCCAGCGCAACAAAAATAGCCGCACCCCTAATTACACTTGTTAGGTACCTGAAAAACCCTACATTTCTTCACTGTAGTGCCCGTTTTTGCAGAGTGTGGTCAATGATTGTGGATCGTGCTAATGCATCACCACAAACTTCCCAAATAGCAGGATGTGAGGTAGTTCAAGAGGCAATTTATTTGGGCGCGCTGATCACAAACATTGATGACGGTGGGCAGAAAATTCGATGACGCTCACGACTAACTAAAGTTACTATGAACCAACTATAGAGAAATGATAAAATGAGAAGCGACTGACATGATGTTGGTTTACACTCTTCATGTATATAGCGGACACTTGGACAGACTGGCTGTCAAATGTACTACTGAAGAAGGATGTTACGTATCCCGACAACATGACTCACCTGCAACAAATACAACCATAGCAGGCCCGCCCCTATCGACGGCAGTGAACAAAAGAACCAGTTTCAAAGTTATTACACTTAACGCAACTTTAGGCCGAAAACCTGGAAGAGTACCGCAACAGAGATTTAGATGCGTTGCATCTGACTGGATTCAGCTGTGATGGCGACCCGGTGGAAGTCTTACAAGCCGTCTCATCTGATTGAGTCCATTATATATCAATAATAACATGAAGGGAGAAAGAAGAAGTATCATTTTAATCAATTATATATTAGTGAAATGCCTTTTTTATATAGAATAGACTTGGGCTGCCGATGAGGCTCACGACGCGACGAAACAAAAAAATAGTTGAGAAATGCCGAGAATTTGGATTCCCGATCAAATTGCCAGTAGCCGCCCTGCGTCCGCCCGAGATCTCGATTAGCTGACCCTACTCAGGACTCTTGTTTGTTTTCTCCGAGTTATGTTGGGGCCCTTTCCACGCTCTGACGTAAACTCCTACGTGTTGTTTTAGTATTATGATTGTGAGCTTTCGAAGATGCCGTACGAGCAAAATCGTCATATGTACAAGTATACTAATTTATATTTATTTGCGATGCGTTCTTTGTTCACATCATCTAAATGCGATAAGTATATCTTATATTAATAGCTGTATCAGAATGGTGAAAAAATAAAATAGATACTTTTTTACAGCTCAAAATGGAAATTTTGTTACATTTAATTAATTTGTTTACACTTCAAAAAGTCCCACCTCACACACAATATCATGTAAACCTACTTACAAACCCAATCCTCCAACTCCACTCTACAGCCTCTACTCAATTGACAAGTAATTTACCTTCATATTGTATTATGACACTTATTAACCAGATTATCATGTGGTGCTTGTTTACAGGTAGATGACACCGCAAACATACTTTTTGTGAACTCGCTTTTTATACCTACATACATATGTATACAACAATATTTATGTAAAATATAAACAAATCTATTTACCAAAGTGTTTATGTATACATATTTCTTTAAATTAATTGTAATCGATGACTGGTACTGTATTCAGTTCGTACGTATTATCTATCACCATATCACGTTTCATTTCTCTTTTATTGTTTCTTTTCTATCACCCGTACGGATTTTATTAAATAAATCTCTTTTCATTTATTTATTTTGTTCATTGCCTAGTTATTTTGTTTAATGGGCATTAGATTACAAATAAGGTTAAGACAATCAGATAAAAATAAACTTGCCTTTTCGACACTTTGGATCTTATCTGATGAGCACGACTTTGTTTTGACCACCCTTTTGTGTAGGTCGCTATGGATTAACATGTACCTACAAACACAAAAAATGCGTGACATTTTATATGTGGTGCGCCCTATTCATAATTAATTGGTATCTTAATTTATGTATAAAAATATTTTAAAAATTATTGAAAGGATAACAAATAAAAAATATCATTATGGGTGGTTCATTAACAAAAATTTTAGGCTGTGACGTATGTAAGACAAATATATTGATTGTGTGTACTGAGTAGTATATATAGTACGCGGCGAACTAATAATTCGTCTCGTTTATAATTAACAATTAATAGGGAAGAATTTCACAATCCATGTACCGATCTTTAACATCTCTTTAGGTGCGTAACATCGTCCCTTCCTCCAGGTTTTATTTTTAAGGTGGCCATCTTTAATTACCTGCATCCTACCTATCTACCTACCATGTCGTCTTAGCGCGCCGACATATTGACTCGAACTCAAATTCTCTCCGGCGACTGGCGACAATGACTATCAAGTCACATAGAATGTTATTGGTGAACAAGTACGAAGCGGTGCAGGACAGGTGAAGATTGAAGCGCTATGGTGAAACTTTAGGCGCTCGACTCCTAGAATAAATGACGATGAAGAATTCCACAATATCATGTACATAAACAGATATGCAAATTAAAAATTATTTGTGCTTTTGTTGTGTTACGCCTAAACGCTGTTGCGGTGCCAACTGCCAACCTGTGTTCACAAACGTCGACTACTACTAACACATAAGTCTCAGACATCGGATCATATTTCAGAAAGATTCGTACATCCACATATTTTTCCTTCCATAAAAGATAAATCTTTAATACAGGATTCGATTTCAATTCGATTCAATCTCGTGAACACTTTACTGATGAAATTATTCAATCTCCTCCGACGTTTTTCATCGGCCGTGACAAATATCGAGCTTTTATTTACATCTCAATGCCCCCGAAGTATGCGGTAGACAACCCGGGCGACGCGTGCTCCCACGTGTCCCCGCAGGGGTCGGGGTGCCGAGTGCTGAGCACCTCGTCGCTACATTGATTCCTGCTTCCCCCGCCGAGAAAGGATTCTCCGACATAAGCCTCCTTTTGACTGGGGCGTGTACGGCCCGGCGTCGGTCCTCGCCGTTCACCTGATTGACAGGTTATGATGGAAGATGTGTGCGGACGCGATCACTTTCAGTGCCCCGTGTAAATATTTCATAAAGGTATCGATAAAAATAGCTAAATCATCTTACTACAATAAATGTCATCGCCGTACTATTTTGGTTGGTTATTTATTTTAACTATTCCTCTCCATGCGTTGTCTCCATCGCTTTCGTAAAAGTAAAATTTTAATTACTTTGCATTTTATTTTTATGTTTTTAGTTATTTCATATGCTTGTATATAATAGTCTAAATGAGCTATTATCTATGACTATAATAGTGTTGACAATTATTAAAGGGTGTCCAGCGGAAAATTTTCAAGTTTAATAATAAATAATAATAAAAAAACTGCAATGTTTATTTATAAAAGACTAAAAGTCTAAATGCCGTCCATTTCTCTCAAAACACTCTTGCAATCGGACTCTTAAATTTACGAACACGCGAGAGCAAAGCGTTGGTATCCCCACAAAAAAAGTCGCACGGTCTAAGTTCTGGTGACCGAAGTGCCCAGGGTATGTCTCCGTACTTCCTAAATAATTTATTAGGAAAAATTCCCCTCAGCTTCTCCATTGAAACTCTAGCTGTGTGTGGAGTTGGCCCCGTCTTGCTGAAATTGTGTTCAGTTGTTGAACCCTGGAAACAGCTGCAGTTGCGGTACATAAACTCGTCGATCATTTGGAAATACACGTCAGCAGTAACTGTCTCGCATTGATTAAAAAAATAAGGGCCAGTTATCTCTCGGGCAGAAATTGCACACCACACTATCGTTTTTGGACAATTCAAACGATTTGATGGCATTCCCTTGGGATGTCGTGGCACCAGTATCTCATGTTCTGCTTATTAACATAGCAATCGATATGAAAATGTGCTTCATCAGTAAACAATATGTTTCCAAGCGTTCGTGCTGTTCCATAAGATTTGCAGTTTGTATGGGTGAAACTGTAGTTTCTTTTTCAAAATAACGTGCACTGTTGATTTTTTTATTCCAATACAGACTGTAATTTTCCTTATCGATTTACGCGGATTGCGCATAATTTCACGTCGAACTTGAACCACATGTTCTGGTTTGACGTTGATGGTCTTGGAGGAATTAAGTTAACCATTGTCCCTTCTTGTCTGAACTTTGAACCCAACACCGGATAAGTTGCGTGCTCGGCCCATCACTTACTCGTCGAATATTAAAGTGAGTACAAAAAGTGCGACACACACGAACCAATAAATCACCGCACTTTAAATATTGCTCAACCGCGAACGTGCGGTGCGCTCTCAACCAGTGACTCATTGCGACTGGCAAATCCGCAAATCACGCGCATCGAACAATACCCCTCCCACTTACCTCACCCCGATGGTTTACGATTAATTGCAATTTTATCTTGAAATTTTTCCGTTAGACACCTTTATATTACTTTCAAATAATTAATTATTAGGTTCATTAAGCCGATGCGGAAATTGGAACATTGATGTATTTTTAACATTTATAATATAAAATACATAATTATTTTTATACTTTTCGTATTTTTTGCGTATAGTTCTTCAATTACTAAAATTCATAATTATCTAAGTGCAATTGATGTATTTCGGCTCTCGAAAATGACCTCTCTAGAAGTTGAGGTATTAAGAGAGTGCAGTCGATCGGAGTTTCATATTATTTAATAATGGCATTAATATCGTTGGTAATTTTGGGTTTGGTGTTATGTTTAAATAGTATGATTTATTTTTATACAAATAAGAAAACAATTGCTTATTATTGGCATGCGTACAAAGAAGTAAATAAAATAAACATACACCCCTTTTTTATAATAGGGGATCGATATTCAATTTATTTATCAATTTGCATTAACGGCATTTACCAAATTGATTAGATAGTGAAAAACGGTGACGGGCTTTTAAGTATGATATAATATTTTTTTTAGTAGGTAATTCCTCTGCACTTATTATCATGTAAGATTCCCATTACCAGCAGTTATTATGTAAGTCCATCGCTGTGTCGGCTTTGAGTTGTAACGTATGGCTTAACTTCGCCCACAGGATAATCCTCCTGACAGATGATTGGTCCCATAATCTCTATCGCACATCGTGCTGGCCTGTTCTTACACGACAAGTTGTTAACTCCGTCTTAGTTTATATTTCCACTCTACTAACTGATTGTATTTGCCTGATATGAGTATAAAAAAAACTATTGTAATAACCATCTATTGGATTTATCGTCGTAGAACTATGTATATCCTGTACATATTTGGAACGTATGTAAAATATTAAAATCGATAATAGATGTGACAGAAAGTCGTCTTGCATTTATCACCACATTTATAAATCTTTGTTTTGTTACAGGTAAGTGTTACAACTTCCGTAACCTGCATTCTGTCAGCGGTTGAAAATGTCACCCTCCAATCCGTAAGTATACAAACATATTGACATTAAATTCTTTATTATGTCATTTCAATTTAATGATTGCACTATCTTACCAGTAAAAACCGAACGATTTATCTCATTCAAAACTCAACAAATAAAAGATACCATCGTGTTCTCTTTGAATCGGAAGAGCTGACAACGATCCGCCGCCACATCCGATTGGCACACTTGTAAATAATGCGGTGGGCCGTTTGACAGCTGTCAGTCGGGCCACGTGCCAGGGGCTCGGCACCGTCACGCTACTGCCATCTCGCTGCGGCGCCGCGAACTACCAGACTGTTTGTTTTCCCCTCGCCCCCTCATCACTGTGTTCTCCGCGGCTGCGACGCAACAACAGTCCGATTACCAGGCAAAGCAAAACTGCACACTTAGAGAAAGGAATTTATAATATTCCGCTTAACAAATTGCATCGTTGATTCGACCTTATAAGTAAGTGCCTTGTTGCTAGACCCTCCTTTACGCGATACACGGATTATCGTGTTCGGCTTTTCGCTCGGCTTTTAGGATGTACCCGACGTAAGTTCTTTTGAAGAGGTCTTAGAATGCTATCCCTTGTACAAAATTACGATAGAGCTTTTAGATTTGATACGTAAAACATTTTTAAATATCAATATTCTGAACCGAAATATTCTTTTGTAAATGCGGTACATTTTTGTTTTTATCTATCTTTTAAGTGTTTAATCTATTATAAATTATTATCCTTTTTTTTAATATTTGAAAATTGTACTTTGTGATCTATGTTTACTTTTTATAGAATATTTAACTTTGTTTATAATGACCACTTGAGTAATTTGAACTACCAACCGGTCGTCAGATTATATCTGACATCTTGAAGAAGGAAATGATGTTTTCAGAAACCGGTTGATGTTTTAAATTACTCATTAAGTGGTTATTATAAAGAAAGTTTAATAATCTATAAAAATATTATTCTATTGTTTGTTTTTATCAATTATTTACCGTAAACACGGTGGCACAGCCATTTATTTCGGAATAAAAGTAAGCGAGTTTTTATGATAACGAAACCTATTTGAATGATTTCTGGTTTATGATAACTTTTCAACTGTATACCAAGAGGAGACACATTACATATTAAATAAATCCCTTCCTTCGGTAATTAGTTTCTAAGAAGCTCAGTGAACTGTGAGCAACATTGTCTCAACAATCGTACCCCATTCAAAGTTTTTGAATTTCCCCATCTCGAGAATGTTGTGGGGAGGAGAGAGAGAAGGGAAAGCAGAGGTTGTCGGATTATTAACTAAATAAAGGCAATCATCTCGTAAAGGATCCTCTCCACGGCACATCTCCGCAACCCACAGCCTCCGCTCGCCATTATTATATCGTATCGCCGCGCGGATCTTACTCGCAGGTAAATACCGTAATGCGGCCTCACATTCCGTCCCAATTGTTACACCCCCTCACCCTCAGTCATCCGTGGGGATAATGGATCCGTAATCGTTAAACGGCTGTTAGGGTTTGATGTTGCTAATAAATTTAGTTTAGAGTTTATTGATGCCCGATTCACTGACTGAATTGTCAATTTGCTCGATAGTACTCTAATAACGGTTAGAGGTTTGAACCACTTATTTTGTTTCTAACCCATGATCAGTTTTCGCAAAGTCAATTTCATATTTATAAATTCTTTCTTAAAAAATAACCCGTTTATAAATATTATTAAAATTTTAGCAATAACTTAATCAAGGTTAATACTATCGATATTGTGTATAGTACTTAAAATTATACCCATTTGATAATTTATTAAAATAATTACACGATCGCGATTAGTTAATTCCAAAACGCAGTCGTTGTCATGGGATGCGCTAAATTTCTATACAACACGGTAGCGTTTAATACAAAATTCGATTGTGTGTAGTAAGATACCAGATACCTTCAGCAAAATATATCGGTTATTGCTGAAAATATGTGGGACGTGGCCGATGAAAGAATAATCAGATATATAAGGCGATTATAAATACCTGGCATGAACAAATATTGCAAATTTAAATTAACCCAGGAGAAGTGGCATCCCCACGACCTACACCGTTAGCGGCACGTACAGTTTTTCTCATGTTTCTTTAATTGGACATCATTTTGTTACAATTGCTTTTTGTACAATTATTTTTTATATGTGTGATAAGTGAAACACTCTTTCGTCACAAATCTTAACATTTATTACCAAACTTGAAAGAAAATTATACAAAAATGAAATTTAATAAAAGGAAGAAATATATATTTTTTTAAAAACATTTTTTTTTTATAAAAAAAATAATAAGTAATGCAAATTACAAAAAAATAATATTTTTCTATTCGTTGAATTCTTCAAGAGTGACTTTCGAAACATGTCGAGCACAAATACTTGACATGTTCGATGCAGTGGTTTTTTACACAAATTACACCCTTTTTTGGTATATCTGATTTTTTTCGCGGGAAGAACAAACATTCCATGAAGATTGTGTTGATTATCTAGGAACCGACTGATGCCAACAATTTTCTCCATTCCATTTGATCATTCCATAAATTAGGAATGATCATTCACCTATGGATGTGTGGTTTTATCAACTGCATACCCAGCTCCTTTAAAAAAATCGACGCGGTTAACTATTTCCAGTATTGCTTGCGAATATTATATGTCCATTAACATCAGAAATGTTCAAAAGGGAATAGAATACGGCAAGAGGTCATCTGTTACTCTTCCTGTTAGTTAAATATGAACCTTTCATCTCATCAGCTTCATCGACGACCCCGTTGCTCAAATTATAGAATGTCATCATTTCTGGTTAGTCTTTTCCTTTAAATGCTCACTCGGTCCGTCACTGTTGGAATCGATCGAGCTAATAACATCTTATTCTTCTTCCAGCCATGAAGCGATAGTGCTGACTGCATCCTCTAAATTTGTTAGGTTTACCGTTCGTCCCGATGTCGATGGCTGTATATCCTTAAATCAGAAAATCTTCATATAACGTATCGGGAAAAAAAAAAATTAAATTAAAAATACTATCTCTAAAAATACTGCATATAAAAATTGATAATTTTTGCGATAAATCAAAACTTATAAAAATATTTTTTTTTAATTCTTCGTTAGTGACTCAATGAGGGAATCCTTCACGGCAGCAAGGCGAATGCAGATAACTCTCCGTAGCACGGTCACTTGGGTACTAAACGTATAGTTTCTAGTCGCATTAACATCTCAGTGAAGTGGTCAGAAGGTACTGTGTGAGGGGGGGGAGGAAAAAACAACATTATCACGAG
Source organism: Eubasilissa splendida (assembly GCA_031772225.1). NCBI lineage: Eukaryota > Metazoa > Arthropoda > Insecta > Trichoptera > Phryganeidae > Eubasilissa > Eubasilissa splendida. The sequence goes on along the minus strand of CM062855.1, from coordinate 12,020,862 downwards.
TGAGGGGAACCCTCATTACGACACTGTTTCCGGGTTAAGAATGAAATTAGGGCCAAAAGTTGCTTCTAAGTTTGGATCACGATGTGCGCATAAAAAATATTTTGTGTGATTTTAACGATCAATGCTATTATATGAAAAACGTTATCATACCAGTAGGTGCAAGGCTACTGGTAGAGCCTGGGTTGACCACATTCCTAATGAGAATGTATTAAGATGCATAAATAAGTCAAGATAACTAATAACAACAATCAAGGAAAGCTGCATACTTCGGGCGTATTCTCCGCAATGAAAAATATAATATTCTACTGCTATGTAGGGGAAGATAGAAGGCAACAGAGTCGTGGGTAGAAAGAGATTATCTTGGCTGTGGAACCTCAGAAAGTGGTTCAATATCCAAAATGCTGGTGATAAATCAACATTCCGCAACATGGTTGCCAACCTTCGATAGAAGGCGGCGGCACATGAAAAAGTCTTTTTAAAAGTAATGTGCGCGTTATGATGCCAAATTGTGTGCGCGTGCATACTTTAGAGGGAACATTGGTCAGAAGATGAATGAGTATGGTAAAACGAACGAAAGTGTAATAGATATATGTACCGTTTATCTTGCCTACCTTTCATCAAATAAAAGGTGACTTAATAAAATCTTTTTTTTTTGTCTGCGGTTACCGGAGCTCCCTTTGAGCGCTCATCCAGGACGCCAAGTGTTCGCTCCCTAGATAGTATAGTCACTGTCTGTTGTGTGTGTTTCACCTTGCACTTGCAGTCGACGACAGACGATCCACTATTTACATTCCATCCCGCATATCTACCAGGTAATGAGAACGTTAATATGCTTCATCTCTGAACTTTCGCAAACTTGATGGATGTGTTTGCTTTAACCTGTAGAAGTCCTCGGGCGGAGAACAATGTAATACATCTCGGGAGTTGGGCCGTCCCCCGCTAGCCGGTTTGATACGAATGCAATCTACGGGAGATTAAAATACTTTCTTCAGTTTGGCGTTTTAGACTTCTTTATTTTTATATTCATTTTCTTACCTTTCAGTGAATTCATACTTTAGTCGGTGCATAGTAGTACGTTGGCATATTGGTCACCAGGTAAAAACTTTATACAATATAATATGATAATATAATTCTTTAAGCTCTAAACCAATGATAAATTTAGTATTTCAAATAGCGAAGATTAGTTCAGTATTGTCATAATTTTTTTTATCATATTCGCGATAAATTTATAATAACTAACAATTGTAAAAATTCGTGAGTTTTTCATTAAAAAGTTAAAAGATTAATACTCGAGGGAATAAATACTTCAAAATATGAGAGGATTTTGAATTCGCGATTTTCATTATCCAATTAAATGAACATTGAATCAAATCAAATAATAGTATATTTCGTTCTGTATCAATATAATCCCCCGCGTTATTCGATTTCTTTCTCATACAAACATTCACGTTAAATATTTTTCGTTAAAGTTTTCGTCGGATGGCCCACCCCCGCCCGGCGGGGCCGAGGGAGACGGTGGATCGATTTTTAGTAAAATAAATGGAGTAGCGTTTTCAGAGTTACCGACATCACTGGAACTGTTTGGAGTACCTTGGAAATCATTTTTCCGCTTGACCCAACCCGTAGCGGCATCTGTAACGAAATTTTGTTTTAAAATATTATCCGGTCTGGATTTATAAAATGAACGAATGTGTTTTTATTTACCTCTGTTTATATTGTTATCAGGAGGCTGCTGATTATGTTTTGATGGATATTGTATATTTTTATTACAACAATAACGTGAAATAACTAGAAGTATATATATATATATATAGGGTATCCTGCGGAAAATTTTCATGTTAAATTAAATTCATGTCAATATTAAATTTTAAAAAAACTACAGTGTTATTCTCATATTTTATTTATACAAAATGGAGTTTAATGATGCTAATTTTACGTTTTATAAACAATATTATCTAAATGCCGTCCATTTCTCTCAAAACACTCTTGCAATCGAACTCTTAAATTTACGAACACGCGAGGGCAAAGCATTGGTTCAATGGCAGCATCTTCACGGCGGATATTTTCTTGTAGGGCCTGAATTGTTCGAGGATTGTTACTGAAAACTCTCAACTTGAGGTATCCCCACAAAAAAAGTCACACTGTTTAAGTTCTGGCGACCGTGGCCCATGGCATGTCTCCATACTTGCTGATTAATTTATTGGGAAAAATTCCACTCAGCTTCTCCATTGAAACTCTATCTGTGTGTAGAGTAGCCCCGTCTTGCTGAAATTGTGTTCTGTTGTTGAACAGCTGCAGTTGCGGTAACAAAAACTCGTCGATCATTCGGCAATACACGTCAGCAGTGACTGTCTCTCTCTGGTATTATCCCTCTGGCAGAAATGGCACACCACACTGTCGTTTTTGATGGCGTTCCCTTGGGTTGTCGGGGCACCAGTATCTCATGTTCTGTGTATTAACATAGTCATCGATATGAAAATGTGCTTCGTCAGTAAACAATGTGTTTCCAAGCGTTCGTGCTGTTCCATAACGGCTGCAATCTTCCTTATCGATTTACGCGGATTGCGCATAATTTCACGTCGAACTTAAGCCACATGTTCTAGCGTCGCTGCTGACGTTGATGATCCCGGAGGAGTTTGGATTCTTGTCTGAACTTTTGAATCCAACGCCAGATAAGTTACTTGCTCGGCCCATCACTTACTCGTCAAATATTAAAGTGAGTACCAAAAGCGCGACACACATGAACCAATGAATCACCGCACATTAAATATTGCTCAACCGCGAACGCGCGGTGCGCTCCCGACCAATGACTCATTGCGACTGGTAAATCATCAAATCACGCGCGTCGAACAATACCCCTTCCACTTACCTCACTCTAATGGTTTACGAGTAATTACAATTTAATTTTGAAATTTTTCCGCTGGACACCATATGTATATATATATATGTATATGTATTTATGTATAAGGCTTTGCCTCAAAACTTAACTTTGGGAGATTTATATCTCCCACGAACAAGTACTGTTGTACCGTTAAAAGCCTTGACATTGGCCGGAGCATTGGCATAGGTTTCCTTAACGAAATCTTTACAAAAACGATCTAACTTATAAGAGAAGAAAAAAGTATCTATCGTAGAAGAGACACCAGTTTTATACACTAGTGATCGGGATAATGTTAAATTGCACATATACGAGTATACATATGTTACGACTTATTGTATATTTGTAATTTTGTAAGCAATAATTTAATACATTTTAATCATAAGTGTCTATAATCTCGATACAAACATCAACATAAATTATTAATGGGTATTTTTATAGCTGTTACGAACATTTGTTCTTTATTCGCAATAAAATTTTCCTATGCCGGAATTCGTATTTTGCTCCACGTTGTGTCGTACCGCTTCCGTCCATTATTCTCCATTTCCTATCGGGCACTGATTTCGCGAACCACCGCACCCCCATCCCCATACTGAGTGCTTTTCATTTCCCCCAGTACATCGGTTTTACCTGATGTCTGCCGGGGGAACGTGCAAACTGCACTTTTATTGAATCAGCACAGCACACTGTGGACCGAGTTGTCTTGACTATTTTTCCTGTTATTGAAGTTAAAGAAACATTTCTCCGACTGAGATTACGTGTTTTTTTTTGGATCCGTAAGAGGTTTAGTTTCCTTTGAGATGAGTTCGATGTTTTGGTGAAATTCGCTGACGAATTTTGCTTAGTAGTTTTAACTTTTTTTTTTAAAGTTTTTTGTACAATGTGTCATGTATCGAGAACATTATTTTAATTTATATAAAATAGAATATATTAATATTGGAATGTATAATATTATGTGAATATCAGAAATATTCTGCTGTTGTACTTCTTATAAAATATATTCAAAATCATCCCATTTGAATTCAAATTAATCTCCATTGAGTCTGCTTCAATTTTTTTTAATGTATATTAATTTTTAATATTAGTGAAATCCTTAACGTATAGTATTATTGTACATTTATCGAAAATTTATCAACCTACGAATCAGTTGGGTACGTGGATGGCAAACATTTCACTTAGGAAATGTTATCACAGACTACCGTCAACCAAACCCTTTAATCAATGCCTAATGATAAACCGTAGGTAGGCCCTTCTAATATCCTATTACAGGTACATCATGACCCGTGTCACCGCATCAAAGGACACGCTGATTTGACCTAAGGGCTCAACTCCACCCGGGATCCGTCAAATTATCCGTTGACAATACACAATGAATTTATTAACTTTTGTATTGAACGGTGATTAGTCTATTCAGTATAACAAGTTGGATTTATTTTATAAAAAACTTGAGAATCATCATTATTCATTTGCATCATGTATTTAAAGAACAGTGGAATTTATTCACTTGTACCTGTCGTCATCCTTGCCGCTTTGAAATGTGTTTTTATATTTGATGGCATAGAATATAATTAATTCAAGATAATTTTATCCTAATAATGGTACTTAGATACTTTTCTGCTCTGGGGGAGGAATGGACATTCTGAAACGGGTTGATGTTAAATAATACAACCCAGGTGGTTATGTACAGAGTTATTTAATATTTATTATGATAGTCATTTTTGATTCCATTTTTTCAATTTATTAATTTTATGTACCTACCAATCATTAAAAAAATTACCATTGATCGCTCGATATATCAATTCGTGTTTTTCCAGCGTTGTGTGCACGTTTATTTTATCATTATTAATTAATTTAGTCAAATAAATTACTAATTTCAACAATAATTTATTGTTGAGGATTTGTTCTCGTAACGTATAAATTGATTATTGATTAATTTCATCGTCAGTTTTAATACCATATTACACTCGTAATCATCGTTATCAACTTCATGTGTGACTGAAAGAACAGAATATGCAACAGATGTTGTTTTGTATCATTTTATTTCATCTTAATGAGTTTCAATGTTAATTTTCATTATCTTTTTCAAGCTATCACCAACGCTTATTGAGTGTATTAGTGACGCTGTAACAACAGTTCAGTAGTTATCAATATCGCAGATTTTCCGACGCTCGCAAACGGCACGCCAGCGTGGTTCACACGATAGGGCAAGGTAAGCTGATACGCTGGTACGGTAAAATTAATTAAACAAAATGTTGCCTTTATGTTATTTTGACGAATTTTTGTATTTTTAATTTGCTTTATTTTAATTATTTTTTTATTGAGATATTATTAATATTTTTATACAAAACACTTTTTCAAGTTTGTTATGTACAAGGTTGTGCAGCTCACACATTTTGCTTAGCACGTTTACCTATTTCGACGCTATCAGCTTCTACCTGTCATCTGCCTTCGACGGGAGCAATGAGCGCCGGGGCTCCGTTCAATCATCGCTCGTCCCTGGGGTGGTTGCCCCACCAATCCCCGCTGCTGCGATGGGGAATCGACAGCGTTTATTCTCTAATCTGCATATATACGACAAATTAACTTGACAGCTTTATCGAAGGCTTAACCTTTTAATGAATATTGAAAATTTAATATAATTAAGATGCGTATTTGAAGATTGAACCCTACTGACTCTAATGGAGTTTCTTATAGGCCATATTAAATTTAAAAAGGTTATACATACTGTAAACTTACGTACGTTACATACAGTTTACGTAACCTCCAATGAAACAATAAAATTCGTGTTTCGTAATTCATCGACTGCAATTTTATAATTCCTTCCGAATAAATTTAGGTTATTAAGATGTGTTTATGCTATGCTTCTTTGTGTGAAATTATACACATTTTGAACAGCTGTAAACCACAAATTTCCACGCATACTATTATTGCTTTCGAATATGAAGTATGAAGTCGACGATGTCCGTGGAAAACTTGGCATGACCAGGTAAACCAGATACTGAAGGGATGGTTCTGTTAGAAGCCTCAATAATCGGCAAGCTTGTACGAGAAGATGTATGAATGTGGAGATGAGGCGAGAATTGTGTATCAGGACAGAAGAGTGTGGCGCTCTATCCTCTCTGCCTACCCCCGCGGGAAACGGCTTGACGGTAAGGAAGTAAGTCAGAATAGTATGATAATAAAATCCTATAATCTTAGTATACGATTGATGTTAAGGGAAATTTGATAAAGTTATTTCATGGCTGTTTTCATAAAAGTTTTTAATTAATTCGCAACTAATATTTACTTTGTAATTATTTGGTTAGGTTAGGTTTTTTTCTATTTTGCCCTTGTCTTATTCCTAGAAAATTTTAATTTAGCTTTGTTTTTCCGGTAATTTCTCGTCGATATGTTATCGCAAATCATTGAATGTAAAGTTTCGCTTGAATATATCTACTGCTCTTGTGAGAAGCCCTCAATTATCCTGTTCGCCGCGCTATCTCACTTCTGCTTCAATCAGATCCCCCTCACTGTCTCTTGAGGCTAATTCACCGCTCACTCCAAATCCTGATCATTGATGGCTGATTGCTGCCCGGCTATATTGAATGGTTTATTATCACCTACATTAAGCGAAGGTATGCATATTCGATACGTTGTATTTATAGGGTAAATTTTTCCTTAAGTTTCTTATGTTATTTTCTCAACTAATTATATTATTCCATTTCTATTTTATATTAACTGTATTGGGTTGTTTATATATTAAAATTCTTAAAAAAGAAAATTAATTCATGTTTGGTTAATTACGTTGCTTAAATCCAAATCTTAAAGAGAAAAATATTTATCGATCTATTAATTAAATGAGATTAGATTATTTATAAAATAAGTCATGTTTATCATTAATAAAGTCTCAATATATGCGAACAATAAAGGTTTCGGGACGCTAGACGGATAGCATGCCTTGACGTCGGGTGTAGTGTTTTTCACTTCACAGACTTCATTACGTGATGTACGTAAAAACAAGGTTTTCTTTGGAATAATTTACACACTTGGAAGATGTACACGAGACGGTATTTCTCGCAGCCGAATCTGTCACGGTGGAGAGTGCCGAATGCCGAATGCCGAGTGACCCGTGACCCGTGACCCGTGACCGCCCCGGCGATGGATCTGGCCGGCAGAACAAACATCTGCGGCAATCACCGCTGTGGAAACAATTTCGGATGTATTTGTTTGCTTTCCGGAGTCCGTACAACGTAACAAGTTTTCCTGAGAGAGAAACACCGGATCTTTCTTGTATTTCTACTTTTATGATCCCCTCGCGCGCCGGCGTCCCCCTCCGTGCCTCGGAAGAGTATTGTTTTTCCCCTTGACCGGATTTTATTCGATTTCCCGTCTCCCTATAAAGCGATATAAAACGAAAAGGTTTCCGTCATATTCCCGTCCTGCCCACTTTTTATGGACACATTGTTGACTGCCGTTAGTGTTTTACGGCCTTTTTTGTTTGCTCCGCTAAATATTTTAGTCCCGCTTTATGTTCTCGAGAGGACACGCTCGGAAACCTGAATAAAAAGACCACTCGGCAATATGCCATTCTGCAAAACATGTAAATAAGATAATCCTTATGCCGAAATTTGGGAAAATCGCGGAAATTGTTCAGGGGAATGTTGTCTTCTATGTAATGAATAATTTATATTCTCGGCGAATATTGCATTCAGAAATTTTCTTCGAAATATTTACATTTCAGATTTGTCTCATTTTTTGTGTTTATATCGTAAATAGATTAAGTATAGTTTATTTATTTTATATTATTTTGTTTGGTATTATGGTTTGTAAAATTTCAACAACATGGTTTGTCGATAGGAACCTTCGTATATTCTGCCTACAAAACCGAATCCGAGTTGCACTGCCTTCCCTGTCGGAGCGGTCCCCCGTCACTCCTCATTACCGAGTCACCCAGAACCCCGGCTTCAGGCGTGACGAGTGGAAAGTGACAAATCACTCAGCCGCCCCTCGCATACTTATCCTTTGACTACGAAATGGCTTTTTTCATCATTACTTTTGCGCTCATCAGTATTCAGATCTGCGGCCGAGCCATATCCAGCTTTTACGGCTAGAGAAGGATATAAATTTATTTCTCTTTTGGCTTTCATATTTGCTGAGCGACATTGGTATTCTGCGCACTCACCTGGGGCTTTGTGATTCAGATTGTGCGGCCGCGTTATTAGCTCCCGATAAATCACACCCGGCCCCGCGTACCTAGGATATGCTGTTTTCCTCAACATTTCATAAACGATATTCTATATCGGGTAATTCATGAACATTAAGTATCATTTGTGCCACTTTTATATTATCTTTTATTCGTGTATATGCAATGTTTTCTTTCAGTTATTCACATGACTTTGTATTATTATATTAATGCGATTAATCATTTACTAGTCACATTGATTACTATCTCTCGATGTTCATTTATTTTCAGTTCTTCTTCATTTTTTATATCAAATGTATTTTTCCTTTAAAATGTGTATATTGTCATTCTGATTATTACGTTTCGATAATTTAATGTTAAATATGAATTAAATATATTAATTATAAAGATATACATATAAAATCAATTTTATCGAAAAATATTGTCGTTGCGCTAGGATAATTTAATGTTTTATTTGGAAGCTGCTGGAATCAGGAAACCAAAAACATATAAATGTGGAACACTATATTATATTAGAGACGATTACTTACTTTAATATTATACATAAATCACATAAATTAGAAGAGTTTATATACCTGACACGATTATACTTTTCAGGAGAGATAAACAACAAGCTGTTGAAAGGTTTAACGTTCCAGCAGGCAAATATTTGTGCTGCGGTAGCAACATCACAGGTACACAAAAGAGCTTTAATATTATAATACGGGCAAGGTACAATCCGTAAATGTGTACATTACATTACATTACCGAGGAATAATAATATAAAACCATATCACTGATTAAAAATGTTACTCTCGTTTATAATTCGGCACTTAACATTTATTATCATATTGGCATTATAGAAAATAATATAACTGTCAGGTTGTAACGTGAAATGTTATTGATATCATTGTTTATTAAAGCGTTAACGTCATTCTAATTTCCCCGTCTTCAGTTCATTCTTAAAATTAAATTTATATCGCGGGCGTGATTTCTCGCTAGTTTTTAATCAACTTGACATTAGTAAAACCATAATATATGGTAACGTTTCACTGCTGAGGAGACGTGACGCGCGTTTTAATGCCGGAAAATTTATACGAAGCATTCCAATTTATTATGCCCGTTTCAGATAAACCCTTCGACGCCGCTCGCTCCGATGGAATAACAATTATTGTAGCCATCTATTGTCGTGTAAGCAAAGAAATATCTACTATCCAATGACATTCCATTTTTTCGTTGGATTGAGCAACGCAATTAAATCCTCTTTCAGCCGCTGTGAATTATCTTATTTTGTTTTATGAAACATCCAAATTGTTTGCATTTTCACGCTTGTCACGGACAGCGGACGGTCATACCAGTGATAATTCATTCCAACCGTGCAGAATTGTCAGGAATACCGTGAATTGTATATTTTAACTCATTGGCAATTAACTTTTTTAAGTCGTTCTGGAAATTAATGAGTCCTTATTTTTAAAGTGTTGTCTACATAATATAAACAACTCATGTTTTGCGGAATATCTCCGCTTTATACTTAATTATTTTTTAGAAAAATGGGGTTACCAAACAATAAAATCTATTCGATAAGAAGGGAGTGTTTAATTACAAATATTTTCGGCGAATAGTTATTGTAAAAAATTTTTAGTTCTTACCGGGATTCGAACCCGGACCTATACGGGGAATGTGTTAACCAATTCCGCTATATCGACCAATTACATTTAAAACAAATTTATGAACTATCTATCTATATATCTATCATTCTATTTTTAAAAGCAATCAACTTCATATTAATTTTGTTGGTTAACGAATTTCCCAAATAGGAAAAGGTCTAGGTTCAAATCCCGGTAGCAACTATAATAATTTTTCTGTATGTTTTTCTAGTTAATTAATTTAATTTGTATTAAAAATACCATAGAACTACGTTTTGAAATTGCAACTTCACAACAAAATGTGTTCTTCTTAAAAATAATTGTCTTTTATTATATTGCAGTACAGATTTCTTCCAATAAACGTTAACGCATCCTACGATAGACATGTTTTCCTTTAGTGTTTTTTTTAAATTTCAATAGGTACATCGCTATTTCAATAAAAATGTATGTAGCTTTTATTTAAATAATATCACACATTACTAGTCGTCTGTACGCTTGCTTTTCTCAATAAATGGTGTCATAGTGTTCTATCGAATTTTAATACGTGTCTCGCATATTTTACATTTATTTTTATACTTTTGAAGAAATCTGTTTGAAGATTGTATAAAATTTATTTTACGACTTGACAAAAAATCACCACATTTGATTACACATCAGTATTCCGGAGAGCGAGGATCTTGAGTCTGTTTTGCTTCCGGTAATCAATACGAATGACCACTACGTGTCCCGATTATCCCGCGAGGCCGCCTCGGGGCGCCCCGCAGTGGGGCGGAATAATTTGAATATCGATACTTGTAGTTGTGGAAAACAAAACGTTAGCACGTTCTTCGGCGAACATCGGGATAGACATATCGCGGCTCGACTCTATCCAGGGAGCTTATACGGCAGTATTTATGGTTTCGTAAAGCCTATAATCTTGAATGAGTAATTTATTTATATATGTTTCATTATGATTTTGGCAATTATTCTAACTTTATATGTGTATGTATACTAAATGAGCTATCTGAGAGGTTTTTTTCTCGATGGTGGCGGCACTTTACCAAGAATCCCCATCATTCATTGCTTAGTATATTTTATTTGTCGAGAACTGAAATAGATGGTAATAATTATCTATTGTGTCTATCTGTCTTTAATGGAATTCTCGCGACAAATATTTCTTCGAGACAAGTCATGTTTTATTAAAGCATTTTGATGAACTGTACATAGTACATATTGTCACCCCTTATTGTCACCCATCTTAAGGGCAGAGTCATGATCTGTACATATCGTGTAGATGTACAAAACAACGCCCGTCTCAACACAGAATTTCTCTAGTGAGACGAGCACAGTCCAAATATATTTTTACATTATTATATTATATAGTTACCAATAAGTAAAATAAAAAATAAGTCTTTTTTTAAATGTAAGCTTAATTTTTTACTATTTAAATAATTACTAAATTGTCCCTTTATATTGCTCACGTAACCGTTGTACTATAAAAAAAAGACGAAAAAGAAGAAACAAACGCCAAAGTCGATATAAAGCCAACGTTCGGCGAATAAACCGAGTTGAACCGTAAATATATGTTATTAGTAAATTCTCCAAAATATTTTCTTAAAATTATTAACAATTGACATTAACTCTTTTGCCGTGGAACATCAGTATGGAAGTATACATTAGTACCTACATATGTGAAGCTTCTACATGCCGATGCCGATGTTTACACAATATATTATATAATATTTATAGTGTATTGTTGATAATTATTTATGATAAAATTTATTATTTATGTTTTCAACCGTTCTAATCGTAGAAACGTCCTTATAAATTATATAGATATTATCGCGCTGACATATGATGATAAATCGTTTTTAATTCATAAACAATCTCCGGGTCTCCATCTCGGCGGTGCGGGGTCCGGGGAGTGTCCGTGTCCGTGTCCGTGCCGTCCGCGGGGGCCGTCCCTCACGCCCACGGTCTACACTGATCTCGGCCGGATTACGGCTAAATGCCGCGCTTACACTGCACTTCTGTTCGCTCGGATGCTTCGTTCTTGTTACTCTTGTTTTTTTTTCATTTCAACTTTTGTTTGTTGTATTGGCGCGATCTTTGCACAGTTTATGGTTTATTATTCAGTCATGATTGGTAAATTGATTTTTCAATTCATATTGGACAATAACATCCCAACTGATTGGTGAATGAAATTTATTTTATTTGTCTTTATCACTTTTTTCTCCATCACTCGTAGCGACGATGAGAGAACGAAGTCGTTCGTAACTTCGTAACCCTCAAGTAATCGGACGCTGTGTGCATTAGAAATCTATTTTTATATTTCAAAGTTTAGAAATAAACCTAATAAGAAAAAATAATAACTTGGAGGCCTCTAATGGGATTCGAACCTTTGTTGTGTCCTGACCTCTGTATATTCTAAACTTAATATGAATATTACCTGCTCATAAGATAGTTTAATTACGTTTTTTCTATTAAATTATATATATTTTTTTTAATATTTCAGTATTACGGTTCAAATTTAAATTATTATCTGCAATACATTTTGCTTTTGAGTTGCAGTTAAGGAAAGATCAGAGTATAGAAAATTTAAGTTGTTAAATTGAGTGTTTTTATCCCATTTTTGTACGATATGAATTTGTGCATAAAAATATGGTAGTATTACGCAACATGTACGTCCGTGTGAATATGTGACTATTGGAAATCTGATGAAATTTTATCTCGCCACTTGGCTTGGCTGGCTTATGTTGTAGGTGCATATCCTCGCCTGGTCCCTTAACCCTCTGCGGCCCCCGTCCCCTACCGATTGCACAGTATCGCTCCATTAGTGTTAATGCCGCCATGTCAGGAATTACAATGTTACCGGCTGAACGCTCTTTTGGTCACTATTATTCCGGATGCGCGAGTGTCTCCTTAAACGATCATATGGCAATGTTTCAAACTAGTTTTTGTAAACTTCCCCTGATCGCATTATTCTTCGATAAAATGTTGGGAATGAAGTGGACCCAAGATAAAAAGTACGTAATGATCCAACGTATCTGAAATTAATATTACATTATTATTGTGTTTACTATGTTACCAATAAAATATATGATATCATCAATATTGTTGTTGGTGTTGTTACCTGTTGCATATGTTTTTTACAAAAAAAAATTACACCACAGAAGTAAAATGTAGAAAATTAAAAAATCTAATAATATTAATAACATAAAAAATTAGGATGGTTGGTAAAGTTCTTTAAAACTACTACGGTAGCCTTTTATGTGATTTAATATGAGGGTTAAATGTTCAAATAAGAGGCCGTAAGCTCGATGTCTAAATTTGACATTTTCCAATACGCGTACCACTTGACTATAGCGTCCCGTCACGCTTCGATCTTCCGTTTGTCCTCACGTAGATATTGCTCATTGCCAGTGCTGAATTTCTCGCCAGGCACTAAGGCCACCAAATAAGTTAAAATGGGGGTTCGTTAATCACATGTTTAAAGTCATTACAAGGTATTCAAAATATACAAATACACTTTAGTGATTAATAATCTGGTATTAAACCAGATTATTTTAATTATAAAGACGCCTTACTCAAATTTTTTAAACTTTTTGACAATTTTGTGTTTTCAATAAATTATTTAAATTGTAAAATTCAATCGATTTGAACAATCAATATTGATGATGCACTGAAGGCACAACACATTTTCCGAAGACTAATCAAGCTGTATGAAGTCATGCGGAAGTCAGTAGTTGTCGTCGACCTGTGACAAAGCTCAGGTCTTCGCGGTCCACTACCCGAATACGTGTATTGGCGCAGTAGGTACGGTGTCATTATTACAACTAGCAAACAACATAATCAAACAATCTAACTTATTTAACCAAATAAACATCACATTGGTAACGAACCTTGAACTGTAGTGTTCGGTGGAATAACTATATTGGTATCATCTATTTCGATCAAATAAAATTTATATATTTAAAATATATTAATAAATAATTTTAGCAATATTTGACACACAATTACTTACACCTACAAAGGCACTGTTATTAAACAAATAATAGATAACTCATAGAGACGAAGCCATTTTTTATTATATTTAATGGAAATATATGGAAGTATGAGTAATTACATTAAGATAATAAAAAATAGCTTCGTCTCTATGAGATATCTATTATTTGTTTAAATAATTTTACATTATGTTATCTTTTATAAGGAAATGATTTTTTTGGGGCAATTAAGCTTCTTAATTTATTACAAATACGTTACTGCTCATTGCACCCTTGTATATAAAGCCAAGTCCAATCCAAATAGCCAATTGAAATTCTCTCACGAAGCAAATCGGATCGTTTTTCTATCATAGTTTATATTCTGTAAGGCTCCACCTTTTTGGTCCCGATTTTGTGGTAAATCGAAGCGCTTGGCGCCAGCTGTAGAATATAAGAAGAAACCTTTTGAATCCGGCGTAAGCTGTGTATTTAGACCCAAAGATGAGTTCGGTGTGCTTTACAATGTACTGGTGTAGTTTCAAAAGGGTGGGTGTTGGGGTTGAGCAACAAAGAAATGTTAACGTGGTAAACGAATAGTGCAATGCATAGCATTACGACACGTAGTCACATTTTTTCTTTAATAAAATTTTAGCACATTCACATGTTTTTATACACACATAAAATGTGTGGTGAAGTTCCTATGTTCTCCATTGCGAATCTTTCTTAAAGAGTCTGATTAAACTACTCCCTCACGTGAAGGTTACATAAAACTAGTTTACCCGTAATAGGAATTAATGTATTTAAAATATACATCCTCTTTCCACTCCCCTTAAAATTATGTTTATTTACATTACATACATACACACATAAAACATTACATAAATATATTAATCAGATAACATTTCTGAATGATGATTGCATTGTCCCACTAGGCAAGCTTGTTTTGGGGCAAGTTGGCATTTTTTTATTAAATTATAAAAAACAATATAATCAACGTACGTGTCGGATAAATATCAATTATTGATTTTGTTGCCTTTTTAAATGAGTTAAAATTACTATGAATTGAAATCCATTTTATCGATGACGAACCTGATAATTCGCTTCTCTCTACAAAGTGTCTTCGTCGACCGTACTCGCGCAGAATCTGAAGCATGCTTGCGTGGAAGTATTTTCGAGGACGGACCACGAAATCAGTGGTTCGTCGGTCGTGGGCAAACTTCCCCAGATAGGCACGTCCCCTACTTGAATATTATTTTTCCACAAACGACAGCAGATGGAAAACCTGTACATGAATCATGCTGTTTTTTTGTTGTTGTTGTAGAAATGCGTGAGGGAATTACAAATATTTGCTTACTTATATTATTACTAAGTTTACTACTCTGATTCGCCCGTGATTTGGATTCTTGTATATATTTATTTTATTTCACTGAAAGACGTTGAAAAAAATGATGCAAGAAAGAAAAAGCCAAATCAAACGTAGTCATCATAAATCATTTATTAAAGTCGAGTTTTAATAGTCCGAAATTCCAACTTAATCACAATACAATACAGTAATAATTCACTTTAGATTTGCAACACATTCACTACATTTTGTTATTGTCTCTATTTTTTTATATCTCTGACGTCTTTTTTAAAAATTAAATAACACCACAACAGCACGAAATAAACTGGCTACTTTAAAACAGACGGCAGTCTAGCAAAGTGGCCAGGACAATGCTGTTTATATCAGAGGTAGATATCTACTGCATCCCACGCAATAAACTACGAGTAATATACTTAATAACAATATAATTGTAATAAGTTTTTCATGTTATATTATAATATTTTATATTCACATCTGTTACAGCAAAAATATGTCAATAAAGTCTAATAAATAAAATAGAATTAGCTCAAATAAATTTTCTCCTTTAAAATCCTACGGAAATTGTTAATTTATTTTGTCTCTTAGTAGATTTAAACATTATTTTTTCGTATTGAAATATATTGAACAATCAATATGGCGTCTTGTTTTTAATTTTTGACACTTAAATTGATATTTCATAAAACCCATCATTGTAATTAACGTTGCAAGCTGAAAATAGTTGCGTTGACCTAGAATTGCAGACAGAATAAGGTGCGCAAATTTCATGACGCCGGAGCTCACCGTTCTGAAATACGGACTTTCTGTTTTATTGTTAAAATTTCTTGCCTGATTATTATTGTGTGAGTCTATTTTCTTTTATTTATTTCATTGTACTTGAGCAGTAGACAATAATTTTATATTTAAATTATATTATTATGGATACGGTCTTCAAAAGAAGTAAAATATTGTGAATTTCTGAAGGGAATGTCAAAGCTATTAATAATTGAAATAAAATAAATATTATTAAATATTATATATTGCACATTGAGAACACGAATGAGGCTTGCGTCGCACTGCGCACAGTGTACAGGGCAGACTGCGTGGTGTAATTTTATTAGTCTTAAATTCAACGAATTGATTTTATCAGTTCATGAACGGAATTTACGGAATCTCAACAACAATATTATTTGATAAAATTAATTTTATATGTATATCTTTCTAATTAATTTTACATTTACAATTCTACATTTAATTAGTATTTTGAATAAATTAAAACTGTCAAAATAAAAATATCCGTATTCCACTCCTCGATAAGATACGTTGCGCCAATTGAACGGTCCATTTTGCACGTATCAAATTGTATCTCTCCCCAGTCGAGAGTCCCGCGCGGGATGGCTTCACATTTTTCTTTTCCTCCTTTCGATGGCGTGTTTTTTCAAATGCAAATTTTTCCTTCTTTTTTTTTTATTAGCGTCTAGGGAAGTCTTACCTATATTACGGCAAAAGAAAAACATTTTTTATTATATCGCTCTTATTGGTTTACATGTATATTTTATATCGCCTTTATTTATTTTATCCATCCCTGCTGACTTTCTTAAGAATACAATTTGAAACTAAGAAAACTCTGTTTGTACTTTCAAAGCAAGTGTTCGCTGGGAGTATTACGAATAAGTAGAAATACATTTTCATATCGTAGTCAATATTATTTTATTTAATATATTTGATTTATATTAAGGCCAACAAAAAATACAATTTATTATTTTTCGTCGTTGGATCTAAGAAGCTGTTGTAAGTTTATGCTTTATCTTAACAAGACATTTAGGACGCACTGTATTACATTATGTTAAAAAATTATATTACATTTTTTTTAAATTAATGATTTTATTTACTTTTTGTTAATAACTTATTTCGAAATGGCTTGTATTAGTCTTATAATTTATCTAGTGAATTGCCATTTGTTTGGACTGTTTATACAGTTTCCTTAAAATTTAGTTTATACAAACTCTCAGTTTGATTAAGATTTGTTTAGATTCGCAGGAAACTATTTAGCATATAAATTATAGAATGTTACCCCTAGATAATGTGTTAAACAAAGAAAAATATTATTAATTTTGTTAAAAATATACACCCAATAATCACCCTAGCAAAATAGGCATGGTGTAGTATAAATCGCATTTGTATTATAGATATAATATTATTTTAATAAACTATTCATCGTGAGTATACAAATGGTTGAATATATAGTAAAATTATTAATTTATATTTCATAATTATCTGTGGTCAAAGTTCATAATTAAAACACTCGAGTCAAAACAAATCAAACCACATTTATTTATTAACACACCACGGTACCTTATATGGTGTCCTCTGCATCCACCACTTGTTAAAAACACACCAAATTACAATCTACCAATGATTCATTAAAATGAATAAGATTTTGTATCAGGCAAACGACTTTCAAGAAACGAGTTCGAATTTAAAAGAAAGTGGTTCCGTATCAGAAAATATGAAAAGTTCACATAAGAAAAAATATTGGTAGGTATCGTCATTTCTTGAAATTTAAGTAAGGACAAAATATTGAAACTAAATACGATTTGCATATGAAATTCACATGTGGAAAAAATATTGATAACTTAAATATATTTATTAGCTGACGATATTGAAAAATATCGTATGCGACTACCTTAATTTGGTTTTTTATTATTTTAAAGTTATTTTAGTATTATAATTAGTAAAATAAACTACATCCAAAAACTGTTCCTAGTATATAACTGAGTATGAAACAGTATTATAAACTGTTACAACTATCGTGGTAGTAATATAGATGATAATGTAATATTTTTATATATGCCAATTAATGTAATAAAATAATTCTTTTTGAGTTAAAATGGCCATTTTATAACATATTATGAATAAAGACCTAAACAAAATCAGAAAAATTGTTTAATCAGAAAGCAGACATACGCATTTTTAAAATACTCTAATTAATTAGTAATTAAGTTTTGATGTGAACATATTATAGCATTACAGTTATTCCATGCAGCTAAAGTTTTCGTTTCGTTACATTTCTCAAATGTTTGAAAAATGCACAAGGTTGTTTTCAATTACCAATTGTATTTTTGATTAACCTTTGGGCCGTTGCGAGGGCGCAGTCGGACCAACGGAAAGGTGAATCTATACATTGATTCCATAATTCGGGTCTCACTGCATGTGTAGGTGTAGATTGTAGATGATCATCTCGCACTGCGGACAAGGCAACAGAGATGCACCAGGCACACGGCGCACAGGCGACCCGCGACCCGCGACTCATAGTGAACGCCCGTCACGCGCTTCCTTAACCGAAATCTGCTAACATCAATATTGATGGGACGCGCAACTGTTTTCGATCAACTTTATCGTTTTTATTTAGTGTGCTCTCTCATTCGATTGTCCAAATGTTGTCTCCCTGTCGCAATTTGGTCTCTTCCTTTTTTTCTTTTGTTCGATTCATATATCGAGAACAGATACCGCTCGCATCACGAGCGGGTCCGCCAACAAGGACTCGAATGCTGTATAAAGCGCAATTTCTTTTAATTTAAGTGATTTTCGTTTCGGATCAAAAAAGAGCACTGACAATATATTTCCGTAAATATATTATGTGCTTTTTGTATGAGTTGCGTAAAAATGAACGTTGCCGACCAGTGGTAGGTAGATACATACGTACGTAGAGTTCAGTAAGTGGGGAGTAAATCGCCCTTTCCGCATCTCTGCATCGTCTTATACGAGCAATGACATTTTCTTCTGTTGCCTCAACATTGCATCAAGGCAGCCATCATGCATGCAATGTAAAAAAAAAGACCGCTATTAAGCCCATCAGATAATTTAATTTAATAACAGTTATCTTTTTATAGTAAGCTTGTTGGTCTAGTGGTTAAGACGCCGGCCTAGTGATCTAGTGGTCGGGGGTTCGCGCCTCGTTCCAGGCGACAAGCAAGTTAGTCCTATTTTCATAGTACAAGCGTTTAGCTTAATTTTAAAATAGTAAGAATATGGATGTGACATGTAGGTATTCCGTGTACGCATCACTATTTTTTTTTTATATAAATATTTTTAAAGTAAAAATAATACTTTGAAAATATACAAACTCAAATAAATAGTCTTTAACATGTAACAGTTTTTTTTTATTCATTCATCTTCACAAGCAGCAACACCGCCGACAGGTCCTGAACCAGTATCCCTGGGTGCAAACGACAACCTTAAAGGTACTGACGACACTAAATCGCGTCGTAGCCGCCCCGGGAGCCAGTCATAATCATTGACCTTTCCCTCGGCCGTCGTCCCGAACACACCTCCAATGAACGCTTCTCGTCACACTTTATTTTCACCTTAACTTTTGTTCAGTGCATCTATCTTCAATTAATAACGCCCGTCAACTGTAAGTTACTTATTATTTGTTCTATCTGCTCTAGCCACATCTACAAACACACACTATCTTCCTCGTCTGAACATAGTGGTGAGCTGATGTGAGATAACATCTACACATCGATCCTTAGATATTATTTTGGTTTCAAACTCGAAATGTGTTTTTCTCTATGAAAGATGAACGAATCCCCGACCGCGGCAAATACCTTCGATTTTAGGGGCGCGCCTTGAATAACACCGCGTACGGTGAGAGCTTTGCAATGTCCCCCCTGTAATCATTTACAAGGCCCTCGCGTACTCATCGTTTTTCAGTGCACCGAAAAGAGCGCAGTGTGTGTCATGGATTGGTTCGTGACTTGATTTTAATTAATTCCAAAAACTGCCATTTTTTCCGCGATCCGCACGTTTTCGGATTTAGTGAGCGCTGGGAAAAAGTGGTATTTATTTATTCAATCGCATATTACATTGATTACAATATCAATATAAAATACCTGCATAATTCCTCTTCTCGGGCCTTATCAACGAACGTTGGCTATCATCGCTTTGTTTACTGCGGCTCGCAAAAGATCTACAGTAGACTTGCCAAACATATAAATAAATTATAAATTATAAATTCTTATTAAATTTGTCGATTTGAAAGATATGCAGATAAAATCAATTTATCAATATATTTTTTTGCCAACCGAATTTAAACCAGGAACTTTTTCTATTCGGGGAAATGCGCTGACCATTACACCATGTCAACAAAGTAAGTTACCGACAATTTTTCGAACCTATATGCTGCACTTTCAAATTGATACATCTGTTATTTCATTTTTAAAAACAATCAACTCATTATAAACAATATTATACTTATACAAATCAAACGAACATTCAAACATACATTTCTATTCATAATTCATAGTGTAAGAGATGTTCATTATCTCCTTGACTAAACCGAAGTCTGTGCTGAAGGAAACAGGTTCATCCGTTATATCTAACTATACAAAAAATATTAAACAATTTTTCTCAATCTAAACCAGACAAATTTAGTAATTGAGCTATCAAGGTTAAACAATAATAATATTATATAATACCCATTTATATATAGGTACGTATTAAATAATTACTTTAAATACGTAGAATAATCTCAAAGAACTTTGGCAGGGCCAGCCCATAAAAGTCTCGGGTGTCACTATTTTGGGCTATTGAAAGATCTCGTAAAGCTCCGAGCTGGTGCGAACACGCCATCGCTTATTGACCATAACTAACTAAATTTAATTCGTGACTATTTGCAAAAAGGATTTGATCATTTATAATATTTCAAATTTATCGTACTATAAACCCCTAGTATTTGTATATAAAATTTCTAAACCCTTGTTAATGTTAAAAGAATGGGTTGTTTCCAAAATATGATTTGCAAATCCTGAATAGTTGTTGTTATTTACAATCTCAAGTGCTCCTTAATTTTAATATCAACATTTCTGCAAGTTTTGCCTATATAAACTACTTAAGTAATAGTGGTTATAACAAAGTGTTTTTTCTTATTATTTATCTAATTTATTCTACCATACATGATTAACGACGCATTCTAACATTGTATTTTATAAACTCCTGAATTTGTGTAGATTATACAAGACATTCTTTTTCTAAAAAGATCGCCCCGTTCGCGATAACATTACCAAATGAAACACGTGTTCTCCCCGCCGCCCGGACGGCCCCGGCGTCGTATGACCGTGCCCGTGCGGAGTACCGAGCGAGGCGCCGTTTTGCGATACTTTATTCTGTGCAACGCTGCGAAATCGGATTTTCTCCGCAAGTGGATGCTGGAATATAATATATATTTAGTGGTGGTTATTCTTCCCAAAGTGCGATTCCCGCCTTCTAGAAAACGTCGTTTGTTCAGCGGTAACTTTATTTGGATTGTTATTGTGCTCGGTCGATTTTTGCGGTGCGGGCAACATTTTTGCCATCGTAAATGCTTTCTCTATTTTCTTTAAGCGATGGTGTACACGTTGTTCATCTTTTGCGGACTTTCTTTGCGTTATAAATTGACCCCAACACGCTTATCTTCTACGTTGTAAAGTTACTGGCGTATAATTATGTTCGTAGGTAATTACAATTCGTAATATACTTCTCCGAATTTTATGAGGTTAAGAATTTTTGTGTGGATATTTTAGTCGTATGGTCCCCATCTCTTCGGTCGGTATTTTGATCAATACACATGCTACGCAATAGTTCAGACGTAACTAAATAGAACGGAATAATATATGGAGTTTCTAAATTCTCTCATATAACTTACCTCTTGCACGAGCTACATTGGCTCCGGTTCTCCGAAAGAGTTGAATTTAAATTGTGCTGGTTGATGTACAAGGCGACACTTAACACTGTGCCTCTGTATCTTCAAGAGCTTTGCATTCCAGACAATTTAAATAGTAGACGTCAGCCTCTACTTCAGCCGCAGGAGGGCTTGTATAACATACCCGCAGTTGCCAGAAGTCTAGATAATGTAGGACTATAAACAGTTTATGTGTAAAGCGCCCTTGAGGTGAAATTTTTTACGAAAATGACGCTATACAAATAATCCAATATTATTATTATTTATTTATATCTTTTCACCGTGTTCTTAACTCTCGAGTGTGCACTTTCCATGAGAAAAGATTGCATTGTTTAATTGAATGCCTGTTAAAATTTATTTTTAATATGATCGTCGGTACCACCCCCCTGGCTTGGGTAAGGGTAAGGGTAAGGGGCTCCGTACACAGCCCACCGTTACGTGTTACGTCCGGGTAACGGCCACTTTTCATGTGACAAACATTATGTCCGGCTGATGGGCAGCGGCCCGTGCCGTAAAGTCAGATCCACTCATCATAAAAGACTACTCTTATGTTATGGCCATTATGGAGCGAAGGAAGTATGTAAATCAGCACATTGTAGCGTGGCGTTTGTTGGGTCAAATGCTTCCAAAAGATGTACTATATATATAACCATTTTCGCAAAGTGGCTGGATGTTAGATGCCGGACATTCAGTCGCCAATTATTTTGGGTCAGCAGTACTTCATTTGTTAATATCAGTATTTGATGTTTCAAATATTTAGCTAAATGTTCACCTGAAATGTTTGCAGCTTCAGTTGAGTGTTTAGAAAAAATGGTTTGTTCTCAAAATACTCATTAATCAATGTGAGAAATTTGTATTTAAAAATATGCTCACGGCGAATTTTATATCAATGTAATCAAAACCTCTTGCAGTAGGTACTTTTTTACTTTTCAAACAGTTCAATGTATTTTTATTGGAATCTGTGATTTTTTAATGAAATATTCCGTGTAAAGTGGACGCAAATAGAGTTTCACGGTAGAGTGGAAATAAACAGATGCCGCGTTCCGCTAAACCGCCGCCGCATTAGGGGCTATTGAGCAATCCGCCTCGGTATAACGAGATAAAGCTCCGAGTTTATTTTCTTTGTCCGCCCACATTTCCTCGTGAATAAAGGCCCTCCGCTCATTACGCCGGGATGAACATACACTTTTATTAAATTATAGCTCATCTTCCCTTTTTATCCATTACGCCTCTCGGCCGCGTGCAGCGCACTTTTTCTTGTTATTTTTGTTATATTGTGTGTAGTACGAAATGGTCGACATAACGACGTAATCGGGAGCCGTTTTGGGCTGTTACCGCTGCCCTGAGTTGATTTCCAGAACGGAATGTCAACTGACATGTCCTGTTATTGGTGCTTTGTAGCTTCAAGGGTTGTAGTTAATCTCTTCAGTTTCGTATGTACTATTGTTCCGCTTGTAGGCGATGATTCTGAGTACGGTGTTTCGTTTATTTTAGGGATTCTGTATTCTTGATTTTTTTCAGTTCCCGGGATTCGAGTTTCGAGTCTAAGTCCCGGGTTGTCTCGACACCGAATCCCTAGTTTATTTATATCTAAATAAGGTTATTTGTGAAGCACGAAGATAGGTAGATTTTAAAAACATATAATTTTTTTTATATATAATCAAAGGTGATTTTTTTCAAATCACAAATCTTTCTTGGTGGTATGACGTGACGTTTGCAGCCCGCATTTAAGATTAATCTTTAGTTATTATATTATAATATATAAATTTACAAGTAATTATTGGATACTGTCGGAACATAGTCATCTCTCAAGTTCGTCAGTAATCACTCAATATATTAAAATATGTATATAAGGATTAAATAAATGAAAATAAATATCTACATCAACAAAATATTTAGATTTAAAAAGAAAACCTTTTTACATTGCATTATTTTGGTGGACTTCGTTTTTTATATGTTGACTGCTCGCTTTACCTCTAGTATGACGTCTTCGTAATCCCTGGCATCGCCGCCGAAATCACACAATGGTTGCACGCGGATGATCGATCTCCGCTCCCGATTGAAGACGGCGATGTCAATGTTCCATCCACGGCACACACAAACAATAACACTGTGCTCACAAATCACACAAAAACAGTGCTGATGCACTGGAGGTAACTGGTCCATAACGCGAATGATATCGCGTTATCGACATCAAACAAAACAAATATGAATCAAGTTGATGTCTGGTGGCGTCAAGGTCACAATTCACACTAAAGACGAACAGTAGGATGGGTAAAGGGGTAGGAATTTTAATGCGGATATTGATAATAAAATTCGTCACGACCGATATTCACGCGTGTTAAAAGTATGTTTCACGAATACGCAATACACATGTAATAAAAAACTACTTTTTTTTTTGAATAAATAGTATTTTATGGAAAAGAGATATATGATTAATTGTAACTAAAAGTATGACAACATTGAAACAATACTTACTTCCTGCCAGCAAAATTAATCGTTTTTCTTAAATTGTAAAAATTCATTTGTTAGTACTTTGTTTGATTGTTTACTGTACATATTTTTTTGAAGCCGGCATTATTTTCTCAGATAAGCCCCTCACGTGCGAAATAATTGGCGCGTCTGCTCTGATGTGCAAATGATTGATAAATTTTATGAACCCCGTACGTTTAATAGGTTTGCACAACATTTTGCTTAACTTGTATTTTATCCATTAAAGGAGGCGCCACTTCTCTCGTCCACTAAATATATGACTAAAGTAGTACAAAGGATTTTGCGTGGAATAATTTAACCAAATAACTTAAACTTTTGAAATATCAGCTCATAATCTTCAGAATTTAAACATGAATTAGTTATTACACTCTCGGTTATCCGAAACACTAAAGATCTTAAATAATTATTAACATAAATTTTTGGAAGGTATGCTAAAGTGACAAAACTGGTTAAGAAATCACATAATATCTTAATTTATACCTAGTATTTCGCCGGGGCGCATAATTAGATATTCATTTGCATGCAAATGAGTACTGTACGAGGTTTCAGCTCACATCCCCTGGGATTCCCCCGAGTCACATTAAGTTGCATTAAATCTCGTTAAGTTTAAACTCGGTACACTCTGACTTGGGTGGCACTACCGCAGATCTAGATTCCAATGTTAAGTACCATGCTATTTACATAATTCCACCGACCATCAATCGTACATTTTCTCTCCTACCTTTTCTGCATTTATACATATCCACGTTACCGTCATTCAAAATTAGATTTTGTTATATAGTTTTTGTAAGACCACACTTCTTTATCGACAATCGTCTTATGTAAAGCCGTTGTATTTTATAAAATACAAAAACTTTATACTAAATTACCCTGTTTATTAGATTTTTGCAAGCTCGGTGCAATCATGGTGTATGTTTATGAACGCGTCACGAGTACGCTCCTCCCGACGGAGCGCTGACGTGGGTATTGAAACAGGAGAGATAGTTCCTTGTTAGAGGAGTTGGCTGGTAGTCGGGCCTCAGCACTCGTGTAATAATTGCACATGGATGTGAAATATCTTACTTGTACTGATTGTATCTTTAATGCTCAATAAATACTGTTGAGCACGTGTGACAATTGTTATATGTATTATATTTTAATGTTCTCGCTTTTTTAACTGGGATACTATCTAAATTTGTTTTGTTTATTCACTTACGAGGTTTGTCTGTTTTTTGTCTACTTAGAATATCGGAAGAAAAGTTTCACGATTCTTTTCAAATATTATATATAATTTATATAAATCATAAGTAATGTGCTTGAATGCAATATCCCCAAATTAATAATAATGATATTATAATGTATCGTCCTGAACGTCACAATGTATGCATTTTCAAATGGATATCAGAGAGAGCAGTTGCTTCTACCTAATTATATACGGAACCAGAAATAATAATGAAGTTCAGATACTTGTAAGTCTGTTATTATTTTTAATGGGACGGCGCTCATGCATTATGGATATCCAGCCTGTTCTTGTTAGAAGCGCCCCTGTTTCTATTGTTGGAAGAGTGCTATTATTATGGTTAATATATTTTCTTATTACACACTGATAAAATTATTAAGATTATTTGTGCTAATATTTTTCACCGTTATAATATATTATAGTCTAAATATGAATTAAGTGTATTAATTAGAAATATATATATATATAAAATCAATTTTATCGAAAAATATTATTGTTGCGCCACCGGGATTCGAACCTGGATCACTTTCTAAACCGGGGAAGGTGCATTATCCGACTATGCTACAGCAACAACATTTTTAATGACAAATTTTCGAACTATGTTGCCCTTTCAAATTGATACATCTGTCGTTCCATTATTTGAATGCTATCTTCTTTATATATACGAATTTTTTCGATAAATTGACTTTATTATTATACATTTAATTTGTATTAAAAATATCACTGACCCATGTTCTGAAAAATTGCAACTTCACAATAAGAATGTGTTCTCCTTAAAAATATTTTATTTTCATTTTCTTGACAAAGTTATCACTTCTCTATTGGGGATCTTTAAAGTACAATTTTGCAGCGTTAAAATAAAACTTTTTCTCCGTGCTGTAATAATGACTATATCTCCAACTGACTAATAACATCTGTTATAACATGATTTTATTGTCTAAAGATGCTACTCTTTTATTTTCTATTCGGTTTCGTTCTAGAGAGAGAACAGTAAATAGCACTTAAATATTTTTTTAATGGTGGTGGATCGATGCAGTTGAAGATAAGAGTGAACCCTGGGATCTTAACACGGGCACTAACCTGTGAGTGGCACGTGACGATGGTGACCCAACAAATTGATGGAACTGAATTAGGATATTATTAAACACCCACTGTATTCTCCTGTCCTTATACCTTCCAACTATAATCTATTCAGGTAGATAATAGATGCGAATCAATATGGATTTATTTCTAAACGATCTAAAACTTCCAATGTTTTATCCTTTGTAGACTTTCTGCAAGATCACATGGACAAACGAACTCAGGTCGATGCCGTTTACACGGACTACAGTAAAGCCTTCGATAAAGTTATGCATTATAAACTCCTTGACAAACTTCTCCTTATTGGTATTCACGGAGACTTATTTAGATGGTTTTCCTTCTACATATCCAATAGGAGTCAAGCAGTAGTAG
Organism: Eubasilissa splendida; assembly: GCA_031772225.1. Classification (NCBI taxonomy): domain Eukaryota; kingdom Metazoa; phylum Arthropoda; class Insecta; order Trichoptera; family Phryganeidae; genus Eubasilissa; species Eubasilissa splendida. The sequence continues at coordinate 11,993,991 of CM062855.1, read as the reverse complement.
TTAGCGGCTATAAATCCGACTGGATATGCGTCACTTCTAGGACCACTCCTCTTTAACATCTATATCAACGACATCTCTAAGTGTTTCGTATATACTCACACTCTTTTATTCGCGGACGATATGAAAATTTTTACTCCAATTCATAATATCGACGATTGCCATAAACTTCAAAGCGATTTAAACCGCCTCGGTGTATATTGCAATCTACATAACCTACAAATCAACATCAGCAAGTGCTGCATGATACAGTTTACCAGGAACAAGAGTCCGTTTAACTTCCCTTACGCTCTTAAAAACCAACTCTTAACCAAGAAATCTGAAACTAAAGATCTTGATATTATATTGGATTCTAAATTACTCTTCGACTTACAGATTAACCATATTACATCCAAAGGAACCAAAATGTTAGGTTTTATCCATCGGGTATGTAAACATTTCAATAACATAAACACCATGAAAACACTACTTATCATATGTCCGAAGTATTATCGAATATGCCTCCCAAGTCTGGAATCCAAGATATACCACATACATCAATAGAATCGAAAAAATACAGAACAGCTTCCTTAAATATCTTAACTTTCATTGTTATCGAACCCTAACTAGTACTGCTAAGTCATCTATCTTTTTCAAAGTTCCATCACTACAAACTCGAAGAGACATGACCGATGTTATTTTTCTACACAAAATAGCCAACTCTAAAGTAGACTGTCCAGATTTACTCAGACGCATATCCATTCGAGTGCCAACCAGATCAACTAGAACTAATCTCATATTTAATCTTCCACATTGCAACACCAATGCCAAACAAAACTCATTTTTCTACCGAACACCTCTTTATTTCAATTCACACCTAAACGAACTAGACATTTTCAATACTACAGTTACCTCAATCAAATCTAAATTCAATATATAAACTTTAAAGGTCTTCATTTATCTTTTTATTTTTATCACTCAGATTTTACTCCCTATCCCATTTTCCTTTTTCTTTCCCTTTGAATATTTCTTTTCTTTCTTTTTTATAACTTTTTTCTCTATGTTAAAATTTTTAATCTTAACCTTTTTTACTCACATTTTTTGCTTAGTCCCTCTTAAAATTCAAATTGTACTCACTGTTTAAAGTATTTTATATCTCCAGAGAAAACATGTAATTGGTTTAATTATTATTTAGCTATCACTGTGATTTCCGTATTTATTAATTAACTGTATGTTTTCCGAATAAATAAAAAAATCTTAAAAAAACGCTTAATTACTTAATTAATCATCAATTGATTCTGAATGCTGCCTATCCCCATAGCGCCGAATACGAGAACAGCAATAAAAATCACTGCCCTGAGTCAGTCATTAATATCTATTGTATTATTCGCGGAGACAAAATTGAACCAACCGATGTACATCATAGATCTTCACCGTTCCTCTCGCACGTCATGGGCACCATATATTGTTTATTTTAATTACTTTCTGGCAAAGTCTAATCGCGGCCCTATCAGGTATATTTTCAATTTCGATTGCTAAATTATTGAATTATTTCGTACCACTTACTCTACAGTTTGACGCACAATTCGAATGCTGTACAGAGGGTTTAAGTCGACATCTGGATATGGTATGGAGACTGCGAAAACAGTAGCGAAGTTTGGCGCTGTTCCCAACCGCCATCATCGGTGACTTTATGTGTACGCTTTTTTTTTTATTGTAAATGTCGAAAACTGAAAATAATGTAACATTTATTGTACAGTTTGCTCGGAGCGTGACTTTATTTAGTAAAATGTTTTTACCAGTTTGTACCATTTACCAACTGTTCGCCTCGTTTGAAAACCTGTAGTTAGTGCCCTTTAATTTCTTCCTCGATTGTAGTATTTACACGCCATCACAGTTATTACCCAAATTAGTGGCAGCCTCTATTTATCGGTATGGAAATACATCGCCACGATTGTTAACTCCAATATGCCCGGGGACTGTGTTATTATTGCGAGCCTGGGGAAATTGCTTGATGCAGGTGTTTTTACCTTTGCTAACGGTCATGTGTGGAGTTCAAATCTTTTTTTTTATGTTGTCATAAGCGTGACTTTGACATAATAAAAATATCAATGAATTCTGAATGAATTATTTATATTTCTTTATTTCAAATACACACGTGTCTTATGGAAATGAACAAATTGTATGAAATTGAACACTGGTTCCACAAATAATGTATTATTGCGCTTTAATACTAAAGTTGTAACCTTCCGTATCGAATGAATTTTGTTATTAGAGGAAAGTGTATACCCGTACATTTTCCGTTGCGGTCTGTTAATATTTTGATATGTGTATTTGTATATTTGTGTTCTATCGGGCATGAAAATTTTGCAAAGATTTTTGACGACATGAACCATTGTTTGATTAATATAATATATTAGGTACATGTATCCTTACAAGTTTATCAATTCGTTAATATTTATTTATTGTGTTTCTTAATTTGATCCAAAATTATTTTGCCTCGAAGCCTTAAACCAAAAATTGTGTAATGTACTGGTTTATGGAAGTGAAGCCTGGAACTGAACTTGTAGTCGAATTGAGATCACTCAGGCGAAAGTATGACAAATCCATTTATGATAGATGAAAGTATGAACAAGTTATAAAAAAATGTAAGGCGGATCTTAGGATAGTGAATAGAATTAAAAAAAGATCGCTTAGGTGGTTTAGTCATGTTGAATAAATAAATGAGGAGAGAATGGTAAGAAAGATATATGACGCGAGTATTTGATGGCGCCAGAAATAGACTTGGCACCACAAGGTAAACCAAGATACTGATACTTCGTACAGGTAGACGGAAGACGGTGCTGTTAAAAGGTTCGACAATCGACGAGTTTGTATGACAAGATGAATGTGGATAAGCCGATAGTTGTGTATGTGGAGCTCCATCCTATTTGCTTACCCCCGCAGAGAACCGACGGTCAACCAGAAACAATTAGTTGGAAATGTAAATTTTTATATTTCTTTGTTATCGGTAAATTAAATTAACAAGAACTACAGTCTAGTGAGTAGAATGCACGATGTATGCAAGGAAAGCGACCTTATTATGAATGTCAATAAGTCGAAAGTGATGGTATTCGAGGAGGAAACCAAGACACCGCGCTGAATACTTGGAGGTAATGAATGTTTGGAACAAGTAGATGAGTTTGTGTATTTGGGAAGTATGTTTGATAGAAACGGAAAGACTTGAGAGTGATATTTAAAGGAGGGGGTGACAGCAGGGAATAAAGTGAACGGCGCTTTGAATGGAATTATATCTAACGGGAACTAGTCAACCGAGGCAAGACTAGCGGTACACAATGGAGTCCTGGTACCAACACTGATGTATCGAAGTGAGGCTTGCAGCTGGCAGAAGAGGAACGAAAGTAGACTGAATGCAGTGGAAATGAGATCACTTAGGCGTATATGTGGCAAATCTATTTATGACCGAGTTAAGAATGTAAAGCTGATGTTAGTATAATGAGTAAGATTCACTTAGGTGGTATGGTCATATGGAACGGATGAATGAGGAGAGAATGGTTAAAAAGATATATGACGCAAATGTTGATGACACCAGAAATAGAGGACGTCCGCGGAAGACTTGGCACGATCAGGTAAACCAGATACTGGAGGATGGTTATGTTAGAAGTCTCAAAAATCGGCGAGCTTGTATGAGAAGATGTATGTCAGGACAGAAGAGTGTGGCGCTCTATCCTCTCTGCCTAAACCCGCGGGGAAACGGCGTGATGGTAAGTTAGTTAATTAACGATCAAGATAAAATCAAAATTCAAAACCTGCCCATTTAATTACTTGTTTTTTTGTTAATAATTTTATTCATGAGCCATTTTTAGCTCCCACGTTGACGTCATATTTCCCCACCCCACAATAGATGTCCCGGAATGTATCGCCGTGGCTCACACGGCAGAGAGCACGCCGTCGGTATAAATTTTCATATTTTACGAAATGTACGGAGCAGCAGTGAATGGAAAATGTTTTATTCCGACCGTTTATACTCACGATACGATAACAATGTTTCTATTCAAAGTCAGATTTATCCCGACATATTATTATTATTATTATTCAAGGGTCTGCGCATTCGTGAGACAAGTGGACGGGGTTCACGTCTGCGTCTGCCTCGGAACGGAACCAGGACTGGCGGCGAATCGCCCGCCAATTTTCCAATGAATTTTTACTCTTTAGTTGGCACTCCTTGAAATTTATTCATCAATAAACATCTAAGATAGGCCGCAGGATGATTTTGTTAATTACGAGAAAAATATTTAAAAAAAAAACTAGTTCCTTAAAATGTGCTTTTTAATTGCTACTTCGATGGCCATCTGTGGTATCGGAATCTAACGGACCAACTGAAGTTTTATTTGATTCAATAAGTGAAGTATGGAAAATAGCTTTGTTTTTTAATCTAAAAAATAATGTAAGCAATATTATACTTTCATTGACATTGTTGCCTCGAAATATGTCTTTACTTGTCTTTGGATCCATAGTTGGTGTTTAATATTTTACCAAAAATAAATATTTCAGCTACGACAGCGTTTATAAATACTATGTAAATCGATTCGGTTTCTGTAGGCGCTCATCTAGTGGTAGGATAGATGTATATTTCTCAGCTCTGCTAAGGTTGATATGCCTCAGGCTCAGATTAGTAGGGTGAGGCCCGGGGTTAAAATTATTTTTTTATATCAATATAAAAGTTAATTCTTTACACATAAATCCGTAGGTTGCAAACTTATTTTTAATTACATCTTCAATAATGATTCATGATAAGGTGTGTACAGTGCATTAATAGATACGGCTACTGTCTTTGATGTAATGACTTTTTTTATCTGGAATGTCCCGGCATCTATAAGTTAGTACGTCGAATATTGAACCCAATCAGCTACCCATTCATGTATTTGCTTTTTGATTTAATCTTGAAAGTGCTTAAAGGGTTACACCACCCTGGGAGTCTGAAATTTAGGCAGTAGGTTATTTACTATAAATAAAAATTATTGAAAAAAAAAAAAAAAATGGCCGTGTCATGTCCATTGCTATCGAGCTCCTCCACCAATGCGTGCGTAACTGGCGTACAACTTTCCCTAATGCACGTTTGTCGGAAACAGAAAATAAGGTCATTTAAGATTCAGAAACGAAATATCTAAAATGTTAGCATATCCAATTTGGAAAAAACTGTTTTTTGTAAGATTTGAAAGAAAAAATCTAGTTATCGATAGTTATTAGCAAATGGTTTATCGGATTAAAAAATCCGTATGCTACATTGTAGATAATCTAAAGTTTCTGTAAAAAATTTCAAGTCAATCGGAATTAAATTGTCGCTGCAAAGTCTCAGGCCAGTCCGACAACATGGTTTCGAGAAAAACGCAATAGAATAAAAAACGTGATTTATTGACGCGCGGCCGAACACCTGCCGCGCCGTCATTGATCCTTCATATCTCCGTCAATTTTTGAAATTTTTTCTTTACATTGAAGTAAAAACATTGAACTTACGAAAAACGCGATAGTAAACAAACGCGTGGTGTAACCCCTCAAGTTCCTTTTTTTTCTTCTTACATATATTTAATAAATTTCGTCAATGTCGAATTAGTCAACTTTTATTTCATTTATATCTCAACGACGCGAACGTCATATTTTCTGGTTTTAGATTAGCGTTACTATTACGTAATAAAATATCAATCTCGTGCCGGGCCTGGCGGCCGGGTTGCGTCCCATTTACATTTTTATACGTTTCTGCTTTACGTTGGCATCTTTTGTTTTTTTTTTTACGGGGGATAATAAATGTGTAAGCTCTGTTACTCGAAATGTTTATTTTAATCGGGTCGGTTTTTCTTATATTGTATGCGAAGTTGGCATGAAAGCTTCGTTTATCATTCTCCTTTTCTTTGACGTCGGTATTTAAGTAATCGTATTAGCATAAATATTTTTGTTTCGCATATTTTATTGTCGTTCTTTTGTATTTTCGTTATTTGATCAAACTTTCTTACAAGCTTTCTACATTGTTTTATTTTGATAATCTAATACGAGTTTATAAACATTCTTTTAAAATTAATGTTTTGGAACAAGAATTTTATATTTATTAGTAATTTTATGATATAAAAATAATCTTTGTTGTATTTGAATAATTATACGGACGCAACTTCGTCAACATCAGCAAGACAATAAAATACCTTTCTTTATTGGGTCTTACTTAATTAAATTACTATCCGAAAAATGTATTACGAGGATAAAACACACTTATTTTCACACCCAACCTGAACGGGCGTTCCGATCTGTTTTTAAAATTATTATCTCCAACCGATATTATTGTAAGTGAGGCATTCGTTTTATTATTACATTGTTTTGGTACCACGGTACTTTATTTACATTATATTTTTGAATGATAACTGTGTTTTTTTTCCAGTTGAGCCCATGTCGCTTTTATTACGAAAGTATTACGAACTCAGGAGTAGGACTTATTTTCAATTAGTAAATCACAAATCGTTTTGTCACAACTCTTTATAATGATAATTTGTATTTTTGTTGTTATTGGTACAATGTTTAAATAATAATTATTGAATGCCGTCCCATTTCGTGTATTGATTCGTGGCTAAAAAATGAATGAAGTAATTATAATTGTAAAATGCTTAAAAGGCATAAACATGCTTTATGTATTTCCATGACTCAGTTTGCTCCGACAACTTTGTACCTCGCGTGTTGATCGTGCAATTTAGCTTGCCTGGATTCTGTTTATAAAATCTAACGGTATTTTTAATGTTTTATATTCTTACGAAACGCCTAGTGGATTTACTAGTCATTTGTTTTTTGCACCACTGTTAATTAATATTTATCGCGTTCGCCCACTTCCCGTTCTTAATTTTTATTGCATGAACAGCGTGTTTTAACAGCTGTATTTTGTTGTATCAATTTATATCTCGTGTCTAACATCATGGATTGCAGGCATCTCAGGTAACAACAAAGTATACACTGCCTACGTCGTTTTATTATATTAATAATATAAACTTAGAATTTCTAAAATTTAGTCTTATGAGAGTTGTTAAACGAGAAATTGTTGCGACTAACTCAAGTGACTGTCGTCGGTTTATATTTCTTCTTTATCTATGCTTTTCAACCCATTTATATGAATTTATAGAACACTCGAATATTCTTTATTTTGCTATCAGTCAGTCGTTAATCGACCTGAATAATATTTTTATTTAATATCCTATTTCTTTTGAACGCTTAATTGCGTCGATCATACGTATATGTATATGTCGAAATAAACAACGACTCAATCGTGGCGCAAAGTTTCCGTATGGCGCGACGGCGTACGAACAACGTAGTATTGTTAAAATCATATAGTCTCTAGGAATACGTACCTGGTTTTCGAATTATTTGTTATAATTAATTAATTATTACAAAAGTCAATTATAATTTATTACGACATTGGCAATCAATTAGCCCCGGGGCACCATTCCGAACTTCAGATACTTGAATATTGATATGAAGTATTGCAATATACAATTCCATTCTATAAAATGTAACAATGACGCATATGTGTCACAACAGTACCGTATTTTATAATTAAATTCATTTTGGTGAAAGTGAATAATATATTGTTATGATTTAATTGAATTATTTATACATTGTCGTGTAAAATATAAAACTAATTACAAAAATTCCTAAAAATACTCCAACACAGACAGTATTAAAGTAATGTCATAGTTTCTACTACAAAGTAAGATAAAATAATAAATGCACGAATACTCCTATTATATATACATATATATATGTGTAATAGTAGTCATTGAAATCCTAAGTAGGTATATGTAAAAATGTGAAGGAAGAATAGGGCTAAGGATTGGATTGGGTGGAGAGAAGGATAGAATAATAAGCATGATAATTGTTAATACTCGAATGTTATGGATGGTGTGAGATTTGTGTTAATCAATTCCTAGTTGCATTCATATTTTTCTTTTTAGTCCTTTTCTATTACTAAGATATTCTTTAAGTTTTTCATGTTACCTTACGATATTAGGTATACAATAGTTTTTAATGGACATTTATAAAGTGTAAAAAAAAAAAATTCGACGAATTGGTTCGTTTAGATTTGAATGGATTTCTTGGTGTACTTGGAGTACTACACTATTTTCCAAAGATACCATACGTATAGGCCGTTTATTTTTTAGCCCACCGTACCACAAAATTCTGGAATCAACGTTTAATTATATTTTAATTCAGTAGTCTCCCTGCAAATGTGTGTGTACTGTGTAAAATTAAAAACACTTATGCTAAAAAACTGTGTTTTTTTAACAGAACACACAAGTCTTGTGAGGGGCTGGCGAATGGAACAAAATTGATCTTAATGTGAGAGTTCAAAAATGTTTTAAAGCTATAATAACTTAATAACTTACAAATAATCACTCAGCACTCATATCGAGATGTTGTGAATAACGTTTTTAATCCTTTATTTGTTCTGTAAATATTTTACAAATCATGCCTTTCTCGGAGGCAAATTGTGTACTTTATGTATTGAACCCACACGGCCTGTTACAGATCGCAGGCCCTATTCGGTAATTTGCAATCCGGTTTTGGAAAATGTTTAATTTAACAAGGTATATATATTTTCCAGATCACGTCATCGACCATTTCATTCGTTTTATGGATTTACGATCAATCGGATCCGTTAATAATGAAGTGAAGTGTTTTTTATTATGTTCATTAATATTGTTTTTAATGTATGTGTCAAATTAAATTAATCAACTAGAAAGATATACAGAAAATATCTATTTATCTAAATATTTAATTGCTTCCGGGATTGCTTTTTAAAAATGGTATAATAAATGTATCAATTGTAAAAAAGTTATAGATATAAATTCTAAATTTGTCGTAATCGTAATCAACACGTTTCCTCGCATAGGATGAGATCATGGTAGAGACTATATATTTTTTCGATAAATAGATTTTTTCTGTATATCTTTCTAGTTGATTAATTTAATTTGTATTTTATTTACAATTAAAAAATTTAATTTCACCATTCAATCATTGAGTTTTTATGTTTATAACCTATATGCATTGCTTTTGTTGTTTTTTGCAGGTAAGTTCATTTACCCACTACTCGTCTCGTGAAGCCTTCCTTAATAAAGAGCCGAGTCTTCATCAATCTGTAAGTTTTTATTATACTTACATTCAAAATTTCACGGATAACATAACGTAATGTTATATTCTAAAGCAATTTTGTGAAGATAATAGACTTTAGAGGTTTTATATTTTATCGTATTTTATTAAAAATGTGACGTCTATTTCTGATATTTTCGGAGCTCACACATCAAATTTTGATAAAAATAATTAAATATTGAAACTAGCACAACCTAATTTTAAATAAAAACATATATGCATAAATATTGTATACGACATTTAATGATAAAACAATTTATTTTGCATTAATATCTTTCTAGTTTATGAGAAAACCGTACCGCTAGTATTATTGGCTGAATCTTCATTATTTTGTTTTCTTCCCTGTTGTCTACGTCTGAATGTGTACCGTTAGTATTATTTACTGAAGGGATCTTCATTTTTTTCTTCTTTTATCTACATTTAAAAATGATGCATTAGTATTATTTCTTAAAGAGAAATAAGAAATATTATTTGAAAGGTTAACAGTTTTCATATATTGTGTTACTTTGTTCGTGTGATATAATTCAACCTCAATGATTTTTATTGATTTATATAAAAGGGAATGTATATATGTTGAAATATTTGTAGAAGCTAATGAATATTTTAGGTTGACAGTAACTTACTAACTTACCATCATACAATTTCTCCGTAAGGGTTGATAGAGATGATAGAACGCCACACTATGTTCTTTATACTACTTTAGCTCCGTTCACTTTCATACATCTTCTCATATACGATTTTCGATTGTTGAAGCTTCTAACATCACCGTCCTCCAACATCTGGTTTACCTGATCGAGTCAAGTTTTTGCGGACGTCCTCTATTCCTGTTGCCTTCAACACTAGCTTCACCCTTCAAACACTACACCGTAGCAGGCGAAGAGACCTAGTATCTAAGACGGCATGGAAAATAATAGTTTACGTATTATTATCTGAATTAATTTATCATTATTGTTATGAATGTTTTTATTAACTTGATTAATCCAGCCTTCAAATAGTAAATAAGTTTGCAAGGAAAGATTGATGTAGGTAGATAAACCAATTAACACATTTTCCTTTAACTTTCTATATATATTTTGTTTAAGGAAATTAATAATACTTATAAATTATTTATTATTCATTTTAATTATTATTTCAATTTACTTGGCAATCCGCTTATAAAAATATGATACGCTTGACGGTGATATAAATGGGGTAAAATGACATATTATTAACTTGTGTACTGCATAGATTATAATTATTATTTAAAATGTTAAATGAAATAAATATTGTTTTATCTTAAAGAAAAATTGAACGTACGTACGTTTACGGCTGTTTTTATTTCTTCTCTCGACCTGACTTCCCAGATATGTGTGCGCGTTGAACAAGATATGAAGAGAAAAGAAGCATAGTTCTGGACGTCTGCAATCGCCGTGCGATGATGAGTTATTCGTATTAATTCCAGTAGTTGATTAATTCCCGTTTTAATAGTCGCCCCGGCTCCGGTCCCCTACAGGTGTTCAGCCCGCCCGGCCGCCGCTGGAGTTTTACGACCATAAACGGCAATGTCGCCGGCTGAAATATGGTTTTAATGCCGTCGTTGGACCATAATACGTTCGCGTCGGTATTGGCCATTTTTACAACCGCAACAGCTTTTATCGAAGTTTTAATGGCGCGTACGCCGTATCAAACGTGATACACACACACCTGCGATGAAATAAATTATCACACCATATTCTTATTGTTTTCCAGTCCTTTTCTTGTTTATCGATTTATTTTATTACCGTTACACTATTATAATATTAGATATTAAATGTTTCGGATTTTTTTAAGAAAAATTGTAATACACACGTAGTTTACTTACAAATAGTTCTTAAATAAAAAAGTTCTATTAATATTTAATATTTCTAAAAGAAAACATGAAAAATAAAGTATTTTTTACCCGTACTAAATTATTATTATTAACTAATTACTAAGGTATTAAAGTATATTTAATATAAATGAAACAGTTGTATCATAATTCAGTTACCACCGGAGTCATAAATAATTAAGAATTTTAATATAAATTAAATACATCGATTAGAAAGATATACTCGTACATACAGATAAAATCAATTAGAAAATTTGTCGTCAATTTACTAGGCTGACATGGTATAATTGGTCAGCGCGCTTCCCCGGATAGGAAGAGTTCCTGGTCCAAATCTCGGTGGCAGCTAAAATATTTTTTCGATAAATTGATTTTATCTGTATCTATGAATATCTTTCAAATTGATGCATTTAATTTGTATTAAAATATCACAGAATTATGTTCTGAAAAAACTACAACTTCACAATAATAATGTGTTCTCTTAAAAATTAAGAATTTGTTTAAATGTTTGTTTTAGAAATATTGTTAAATTATGAATTTATTTATTCTTTTGATTAATATTGTTAAATTGGGAAGCAAATAAAATCTTTTCATAATTCCTTATACTTACGTACTCCATCATTTATATTATATAATTTTTCTGAGCAATGCCTTTTTTTAACTTCATGTAATAAATATACATAACGGAAATAAACAGCTCAATTTATAGAAGGTATGCAATGAGGTTATAAAAGAATATAGCCGAAGCATTACCATTATTGCTAACACTTGCTTTAACCATTTTATGCTAGACTTAAATTGGCACTAGAGCCTTGGCAGACTTACGGCAGTAATAAAGTGCCAAGTTTTAGTGCGACCTCGTTAATGCTGTTATTTTACATTAATCGCCTTTTATTACTTAACCGTCTGCGATAAACTGTTCCCGAACCCTCTCTGGACCCTGGACTATATATTCAGAACCCTTTCCAGTTATCACAATGAATGATTGGATTCGTTCTCATTTTGAACTTTTTCTACAATTCAGCCGATGTCGTCTATTTCCCTGCAAAATATAAATAATGTAAAAGGCAGTAACTTTTTATGTTTAGGTTCTTATGTCATTTTGTTTAATATTTTTGTGGTATCCGGGAATGTCGTAGTTTAAGTATTGTTTTGGTTTGTAAGTGTTGTAGAAGCGAGCAGCCAATGTCGAAAGATGTGTTCAGTGCAGTTCTAAAAGCGTGGAATTCTTTATCTTTATTTAATAAGAAACAACATCACATTAGAAATGTTCTTTAAAAAATTATTACAAATACATTTTCTTCACAGAATCATATTTATAAGTTCTTATGACAGTATTAAGTTTTAAACTAGTGTAGGACTAAATACTAAACGTGTAAAGCGCCCTTAGAAATTGTTTATCATTATCATTATAGTAGTAATTTCCATTGTTTTTTCTAATTATAACTTAGCTGATAAAATGCCACATACATATTTTCTAAAGACAGAATTTCTCAAACAATTTATTTAAATCCCTGCAATCTCAGTGGTGGTCCCAATCTCTGAGGAGGTGCCCTCGCCGCGGTCCGCGATGGAGGCGTTCCGCGCATTTCACGCGCGTCTCCCAGAGTTTTATTGAAAAACCCGCGTCGCGCCGCCATTGTAACGCGATCGGCGTGCGAGTTGCCAGTGGAATATATACTGTGTGTGGTCAATCGAGAGATGAAAGATCGATGCGTGTCTTAATATATTATCTCTGTACTATTATTATTGTTATTACGTAATTCAGATTTACGTTTATTTGTATTAACTGTTTTAACCTGTATCCACGCTACTACACCTTGACTAACCACAGTCGAGCTCGATTCCCGGTAAAAAAATTAAATTTCAATGTGCAAGCAACAACAAAATCGAATCGGCTATCATGATCTTTTTTCTAAATATCTAATAAACCTAAAAGTGCGGAGTGAGCATTATATTTCTATTTCTATTTGACCAATCATCAAACCGAGGGTGGAACATTCAAATTAAATAGGTTGTAAATTTTAATCACGGTACATATTGAATAGATTTCGTTGTCGAATTTCTTCCCCGTGTATTAAGACAAAATGGCGCTTTGTTTTTTCTCTTGCGCAGAAAATATCCAAAAACATGAATGTAGACGTAATTATAGAGATTTGCGTCTATTAGTCTAGACGCTATTCGAGGATATATTGAAACGTCAAATTAATTCACAGGATTTGTGAAGGATTCCCATGAATAATTCAGTTTACGCGTATCATCTAGCTTCTCCTAGCGTCATAAAATATAATAACAAGAATTCGGAGTAAGTCGAACGTAAAAATAAATTACAGTCGCTCGTAAAACGTTAACGGCTCGGGAAATATTAAACTTTGAAATTTTCTTACACAAATGTGCCACAATTATCTCGGCGCTCGCCAAGTTATACGGCTGTTTTATTAACGGCACTAACAATCTCGTAAAGTGTTAAATTATCAACTTCGATACTTCTTGGGTCATTGCTTTTTTGCGTTTCGGTTTATTTATGTTTTCGGAACAATTACTTTTGGATCGATTTTCGAAGTAAGCCTACTTTTATAATCGCTGTTTCCCTCTTCCCGTATCCCGATAGTAGCTGATGAATTGAATCTTTGTCAGTGACGTCCCCATTAAACTGGTGCAGAATAAAGTGTATGAATATACCCATTTTTATCAACAATTCAATTACAAATTCAAATTAATTAGATGATTCTATTAGATAAACGTATAAGAACAAAATTATGTCTATTGAAAAATATTTGTTTATGACCGGGATACGAACCCGGAAATTTTCCTTGCCGAGGAACTGTGTTCCAAATTTTCCTACGTTAATCATTTAAGATCCAGAAAAATTGGGAGACCATCATAGAACTATATTCTAAAATTGCAACTTCACCATTAAATGAGTTTTCATATTTTTTAAATATTTCATTCGCAATCAATATTAGCTTATTAAGGAGATTTTATTCCAAAACCATCACAGCTTTAAAGTAATATAAGTAATATATATAAGTGTGTATTGGTCAAGTGTCTCAAGAAACTTAAGCACAAAATCCATTAAGCATTCTCAGAGTTTTACTGTTAATAGGGGAATGTACGGAAGGCAGATAGCGCCAATAGAACTGCAAGAGGAAACGCTTTTTAATCATTTTATATTATCTTCATAATATGTATTAAAAAAAAATGGCGTGACCGTGGCACGAGATCGGTTAATTAAATCTTCTCTCCATAAAAAATACAATAGAAAACGCTTCATTTTTGTCAGTTTTCAATCCGCATATTTTGAGAAAATGTCGATCGTGCTGATTGAGTTTATTTAGTATTTATAAATAATTGTCGAATTAATTAGGACCCGGTAAACATATCTAGTTATAAGGGGTTCAATTAAAATTTATCATTATGATAAACTATAGCGGCTGGCCGCTGGTATTTAGATTTTATTAAACACCGAACCGAAATTCAAATACATCTTTCCGTTAGAGAAATGGTAAAATGTGTATGAACTACATAGGAAACAAACATGTGAGCCCTTAGTTAGCAAAGAACTGTATTGTATGTATTGTTTGCCGCCTCGCAAATGTGTGATTATTCCAGTAAACTCAATTATTTTTTTAGTGTTTTATATTGAAACGCTCCTGAACCAAGATTACAAGGGGCTAATGACGTGATAAATCGTGAGTCATTTTATCTATTCATTCTTCGTGAGCGAGTAGGTGAGTGAATGGGAGCAGACTCCCAAATAACCCGAAGCATCTTTTCCCGAGTCTCCCCCAACGCTAATGGAAAAGCCCAATCGAAAGTTAATGTCCTTAGGGAAATTCAACTTTGCCGATACTGTCAAAAGAATTTTTATTTACGTTTTTTCTTCTCCGCTTCTTTTTGTAAGCTGCCTTTTTTATCAATAAATTGAGAAAATTTTGTAATGTCCCCCGTCATTTGAAATATGTTTTCTCTGTCATCGATAAGTTCATGAAACGTGTTTGGATGATTGAGAGTTTTTGGTTTATTTTAATGATATGTATAATATATTACCATTGAATGATAAATTCGTGTTTTATTGGTGAACATATTTTTCCTTGATAATTATACAAAAGTAAATATTAATTAATTATTAAGAAACGATATGTTTTTAAGCAACTTCACCAAAAAAACAGAATTTATTATTTAATTGTAAAATTAGTACTGTTAAAATATTCCTGTTGCAAAAGTGGTTAACATCCTGACGTCATATAACAGGTTACGTTCAATGTTTAATACAAATACATTGCGTTTTATAAATTATGGTTCTGCTAGAAACAAATTATCGTCTAAATTAAATATGACACATAGAACACATCTGATGAGATACAATATCTATCATTATTTAATCAGCTTGGAGAGCATGTTACCGGCAATAGAAAGATCTCAGATTCAAAACGCAGTGACAGCTGTTTTTTTCGAAAGAATGATTTGTTCTTTGCATTTTTTCATTGTCTTGTTTGCCTTTGTATTGGTATTTTTATTATTTTAAGATTTATTTTTTCCTTACATTCTATGAAATATATTACAATTTAGTCTCTTTTTTAAACAATTAACAAAAGTTAATAATGAATATCATAGAAACAATAGCTACCTCAGTGATTATTTCTGTTGTTGGTTTTTAAAAGTTACGAAATTTAATAATATTTCGTTGTATGGTAAATTGTGCACAAATCGAATATGCCACTCGGTTGCAAAGCTAATTAATATCTTCCACTCTCCGTCACTCGGACCGAATAACCGAATAACCGAATCCCCGCAAAGTGCATCCGACTAATTAACGCCGCAATCACTTGCACGACGGGGTTGACCCGGCGCTGCTCCCCTACGTGATGTGAAATAATATTCCTCCCCTTGGTTTCTATTTTTATCCCGCCTTATTTTACCACTCGACGGCGAGGTTTAATGAACGGCCCTGCTTACTCGGAGCCTCGGCGGAGTATTTGCCGCCTTTTTAATTTCCCCCGGCGTTATTCGCTAATATGTTTTTGGTGTGTTTTAACAAAATCTATCCCTTACGAAATTCTGCATTAATCTTTCAAATTTACAAGCAATAAGCTGAGCTGATTATTTTATGTAAGAACAATACACCCTATTTTATTATGTAAATATACATTAAATATTTTTTTTGTATTTTTACCTTATTCATACAAATATTATCATCTTTTGTCCGTATATGTGACACATTTTGATCACAATATTGAAAATATTAATATTAGTCTTACAATATTGTAGAGTTTTATATAAAAAGTTGTTTGAATTAAATAATACGTTATTACTGTCTGCTGATCCCAGTTGAGTTTGTCCTAATAATGGGTAAATTTATTTAAATGTTATTTTATTTTTATTAATATTATTATTGTTAAATATTTATTTATCGAGAAAATATGTATCTCTCTAATAGATTAAATATTGTGTCAACCTCATTGCTGCCGAAAAAACCCATTGGTATTAATCATTTATTAAAAAAACTTTTTTAATATATTATAACAGCATAGGCTTTATAATATGATTATTTAAAGCTAACTGGTTTCAGATCGTGCAAAACGGCAGGCTGATGACAATTACAATTTCTAACCAAAATTTATTGTATTAAATATTTTTTTTTAATATTATTATCATACAGGTGTCACGTAGCTAGTTATCCAAACTTCAAAGGAATCTACTTCATTCAATTTTGAGTTGACAATGTTCTAACATTTTGAGAAAAAAATCTACATAATAAAAATTCTATGTGTGGATATTTTTTTATATTTCTAACTTATATAAATTTTTCAATACATTATACAATATTATATATCATCCCTTTTGACACTTGCATTAGAATTGTTAGGCATCGCTTATTACAGAACACCTGGAACGATTTCTAACATATATTTATTTACATCTTCAAGGCAACTGCCAAGGATTTTGTATACAATGTATTCGAACCGACCCCAAGGAGAAACACAATGAGATCTGTAGTGGCGGATACTGAAATTGAAATAATTTAAATGGTAGTCATTTAACAACCTAAGGAAGATTGCATAAACTCGTATGATTTGATTCATTTCATCCTGAACTTTGGACAACTAGCTACGGGATATCGGTAGGGGCATGCACTGCATACAAGCAAAAAGTCTGTGCATACGTAAAGATTCTGGGAAGTATAATAAATTAAACAATCCTTATCTTATGAAAAGAGCATATAAAATTCTAGCCGTTATTATCCGGATTAGATTTTTGTCTAGCCGTGGGTTATTATGAAAAATTGCGAATTATTTGTGTACTTGTGTACAACTTCATGTCCATTCTGGTAGGCAATTTGCCAGGACGTACGCGTCGGTACGCTTCTAACTTGTTTGTTCAATCCGTTTAAGAAATATACTGAATTAAATATTTTATTACTCAACCATGTCAGCATCTTTATATCCGCCAATTTTTTTTACATTTCTTAAACAATTTGTGCTTAATTCTGTTGACTTCGTAAAGGATTAATCATTACTCTAAACTGCATAAATATGTACACCTTCTACATATTTGTTTTGCTTGACAGACTTTGTCTTGTTTTCATAGTGTATTCCAACCATTCCAAGATTATTCCAAGTCATTCCATATTCCGTTATTTGCATAGATAAAATATTCGTCTATTTATTATCTGTCAAACGAGCGAGTTTGGTTTTTTAAGGATATTATTAAGTTCTAATATTACCAATATTAAATTAAATGTTTAAATAAAATTATTTCTGTTATGAGTTTCGACTATGGTAATTTGTAAAGCTAGTTATTTATATATGTTTTTTGAGCACTATTAATTAATCTTTTTAAATCCGTTGTCCGAAGTAGAAATCGTAGAAAATATTTTAAGTGAAATCTAAACAAAGCTGAGTACGGTACGGAGCAGCAATAAGGTCTTCTTTTAAATAATAAATTCACAATTATATTCTAAATTTAAACATTTTTTTGAAACTTAGTATATCTATAATACCTATTGTATACTTAGTTAGCATCGTCGGTAATAGCATAACCTAAGTTTGTGCCTATCACTGGATACCGGTATATATATAACATGTCATATACATATTCTTACTGGTCATAACTCATTTTAGGGTAGATTAGATCTTTAACATCTGATCATTTCAAAATTGCACGTAAGTATATTAGCACCCCAAAGTACAGTAGAGTCGAGTCATTTAAAGGTTCCCATGCAAATAAAATCATTGTAATCTGATCAAAGATCATTTGCTTGAATGATAGTTATTTATTTTATTTCGAAATACGAAAGACAAACTAATTTCTAGATGAAATCTTTTTTTTAATGAAATTAACACAGAGGATTAAATAGATTTATTATTATTATTACCTCTGGGGTGCTGATATATTAAAATTTATATATCTTACAGATATAAAATATTGTAAAATAGGGACACAATTTCTACATTTATTATTATTATTATCGTAAAAAATTCGAAGAATTCGTTCATTTAATCATTTAAAAAAAAATACTTTTTGATTTGTAATATCTACATTATCGGAATTTGTATTGCTCCCTGTTAAAGTAATTCTAATAAAGATAAATCGCACGTTTATAGCTTTCCTCTTTTCTCAGCAAACCTTGATAAATGTATTTCTATACCATTTTGTTCGAGCGGAATCGGTGTTTATAAAAAATCACACAATTTTCCCGTGTACAATATTGCCTTTGTTCCGCTCCAGGCACTTACTATTTAACTCGAAAATTTCATTCTCCCCGTTTTTCCCTCGCAGAGATGAATATTATCCTCATTTTTAGGTTACAGACTTATTATTTTCAATCCCTCGGATATGCTTTCGTTTTTTTTTTAGGTTTGGAACGTGCTGTGGAAATTATATTATGACAAATTTGATGTTATTGGTAGTAAAGTTAAATATTACTGCTTTGTAGAAAATATGTTTTTTTACACACTTCATTACAGATATAATAATTTCATTAAATAATTATTTTTTGTTGAATAATAATATTAATATCAGTTGAATGGTTTAACTATCGTCGAGTCCCGAATCCCGACATGCCCGGCTGTTTCTGATGTTCCGTATTTAAAATGTTAACTTTTTTGAGTTACTAATGTATTAATGATATTTTTTTAATTCATTTTACATCTGTATTCTAATAATATTTACAAATTTAGCTAAGCGTTTCTGCTTTGTAAAACATATATAATATCCTGTCGGTTTCTCGGACTGAGAATCGAACATCCCCTTCTTTGCCATTAGGCGGGCATTATAAGAATTGTCTAGGTACATGCATTGTTTTACGAAAAATATATCGTTATAATATATAGAAATAACAAAATACTTCTACCTGTAACTCCGGATCTGATGTAGGGGGGGAGGGGTGGGGGGGACTGTGTTTGGGGCTGTACTAAAATCATTGGATGCGTTCGTTTTATATTTGAATAAAATGACCTTCTCCTGCCGGCCCTGCCTCCCGCCCGCCGGTCTGCCGTGTCCGTTCTGTTGTGTAAATTCGTTTGCAAAGTGGCCGCGGGAGAGAGAGAGAGAGTTCTTTTTTATACAGTAGAACGTGGCACCGCAGTCTAGATGCAACGCTGCTCTGTAAATAAATGGCGCATTAAATTTTACATCCGATTTGGCCGCCGGCGTTGGCTGCATTTTTATTTCATATTCCTTTTCAACATAATATTATTGTACATTTTGTTTTGTAACACATTTTCTCATTATTTTGGTGATTTTTATTTATTAACTAGGTTGACCCGTAGACAAAATGTTTTAATAAATTTATTTGTTTTAGAGAATTTTTATAACATGCATCTGTAATATTAGATCTTACAAATTATTGTACAAGAGTGTAGATATTTAAATTGTTAAACTTATTAATGAACATTTAATTTAGACGTGTTTTCATTTCATTGTTCGATAACGGATCAAAATTATTGTTTAGTTAATCTAGTTGGTAAATCCTTTAGCGTTTAGTTTGATATTTATTTTACAATTTTTGAATAACAAATGCCAATATTCTTCTGAAATGACTCAGTGTTACATGTACATATATATATATTTAACAAACTGGTTCAATTATTTTTTATTTTGCTTTTGAATTATCTGTATCATTTAAAGCCTTGTAAACTTAACTAGATTTACCCTGTAGATTGGCCATTTTAATCCCACAAAGCGTGATGATACTCTCCCTAATCCCCGTAGTGTCCGCTAATTGTGCCGGTGTTGTGTGCCCGCTCGCCCCACCCTCCCCCGGGAATCCCACCAACCCCGAGAAGGAGCCCTCCCCGTTTCGTACTCTATTTGGATGTGCAATTAAGCGCTTTGCTTGTACAAACACATTCATGAAAAACGTACAGATCCCAAGTACCGATGAATTTACATAACCCAAACAAAAATATTATCATTATTCTGATTCCCTAAAACTATAAAAGGATTAAATTGAATAAATTGCTTAATCCTAAGAACATGACAAAAAATTATCACAATAATCATCTTATCCTACTGTTATTTAACAATTAAGGTGAACACATTTTTATTGTAAAGTTGTAATTATTAAGAACATAGGTCTGTGATATTTTAAATGATATACATATATTTTAATTAGAAAGATATACATATAAAATCATTTTATCGAAAAATATTGTTGTTGCTACCGGGATTCGAACCTGGATTGGATCCGGATTGGAAGAGATTATATTCTAAATTATGAACGCTTATTTAGTTTGTATTTTTATATCTCTTGTAGAAAGATAGTCTTCCGTGTATCTCCGATCTTACGGAACCCTAAATAAGCGATCACCTTATCTCATCATTTATATTTTACTAATTTCACATGGTTGATATAAATTATAATCCATCCGTGTACTTCCGGGTAAAAGATTATCATACCATTTAAGGTATATATGTATATATAATGTTAGGTACCTTGAATTTGTTATTTGATTTCATCTTCCACGTCGGTCCCTCGTGACAGGATCGCGATCTCCGTGAACTCTCGCCCTCTTAACTATGCTCCTCCACTTTTCTCGGCATCCTGCAGACCTTAGGACCAGAAAAGTGCCTGTTTTATTTTCCACTCAGTTGGTCCAATCTTCTTTTCTTCTTCCTCTTCGTCCTTCGGCATAACCCACCACAACAAGCTTCTCCAAGCTATTTTCCCTTCTCGCGATATGCCCAAATATTGAAGAATTCGTCTCAGGCTGCAGGTTGAGAATATGTCCTTGATGTTTAATTCCTGCAGAATGGAGACATTCGTGCGTCTTTATATTATAATGACATGGCGTCTTTATATTATAATGACATGGCGTCTTTATATTATAATGACATGGCGTCTTTATATTATAATGACATGGCGTCTTTATATGACAATGGACACCAATAACTCATAACTCATCACTCTTCGGTTTTCTTTTGTTATTAATTTTTAAAAATTGCGGGTTTTCATTAACTTTTCAATTATGATAAACTGTAAATCACGTAATCAAAGTATTATGAGGACATTTCCAATATAACGAGTTAAATTTCTGTCTTTTTACCACGTGACCAAAATGTGACTGAACTTATTATATAATCATTTTTAGACAATAAAGGCGTCACTCAATTGTCAGTGCGTTGTAAAGGGTCCAGTTCTATTATTATTATTTGATTTAATTCCCTGTTGCGGCGTAATGTGGTAAACGATTGTACTGTAATTTACCTTCTCTCCACTGTGAAGTTAAAACAAACCCAATTATAAATTTGCCGGAAGAGTCCTGTCGCACCGCGATAGTCTAACTTGTTTTGTATTCAAATATTTAATTTAATTTCACGCCTTGTTCACATTTCGTTATGGCACACGTTCTTTGTGTTATTACACTTACTTATTGTAATATGTAATATCTGTATTTTGATGCGTTATATACTTTGAGAATCTATGAATGTGGAATTATTTCCTGTGAACAATCTTTGAGTGATAGAAATTTAAAAAAATCAATTGCGCTAACTGTCTGAACATATAGAGTGTTCAGCGGAAAAAATTCAAGATTAAATTGTAATCAGGGTGAGGTAAGTGGGAGGGGTATTGTTCGATGCGCGTGATTTACAGATTCGCCAGTTGCAATGAGTCACTGATTGGGAGCGCTTTGCGCGTTCGCGGTTGAGCAATATTTAAAGTGCGGTGATTCATTGGTTCGTGGGCGTCGCGCTTTTTGTACTCATTTTAGTATTCGACGAGTTAGTGATGGGCCGAGCATGCAACTTATTTGATGTTGGGTTCAAAAGTTCACACAAGAAGGGGCAATGATTAACCAAACTCTGGGACCATCGACGTCAGCAGTGATGCCAGAACATGTGACTCAAATTCGACGTGAAATTATGCTCAATCCGCGTGAATCGATAAGAAAGAGTGTAGCCTGTACTGAAATAAAAAAATCAACAGTGCACGTTTTTTTGTAAAAGAAACTACTCTTTTACCCATACAAACTGCAAATCGTGCAGTTTCTCAACGAAAATGACTGTTCTTTACGTGAAATCTTAGCGAGAACGATGCTGGAACGTTTTGGAACAGCACGAACGCTTGGAAACATATTGTTTACTGACGAAGCACATTTTCATATCGATGGCTATGTTGATAAACAGAAAATGAGATACTGGTGCCCCGACAACATCAAAACGTTTGCATTGTCCAAAACCGACAGTATGGTGTGCAATTTCTGCCCGAGCAGTGACTGTCTCTCACTGATTAAAAAAATAATAAATAATCAGTGAGAGACAGTCACTGCTGACGTGTATTGCCGAATGATCGACGAATTTTTGGTACCGCAATTGCAGCTGTTCCCGGGTTCAACAACAGAACACAATTTCAGCAAGACGGGGCCACTCCACACACAGCTAGAGTTTCAATAGAGAAGCTGAGGGGAATTTTTCCCAATAAATTTATCAGCAAATACGGAGACATACCCTGGGCTCCTCGGTCATCGGACCTTACACCGTGCGATTTTTTTTTGCGGGGATACTTAAGTTGAGAGTGTACAGCAACAATCCTCGAACAATTCAGGCCCTACAAGAAAATATCCGCCGTGAAGTTGCTGCCATTGAATCAACACTTTGCTCTCGCGTGTTCGCAAATTTAAAACTCTAATTACAAGAGTGTCTTGAGAGAAATGGACGGAATTTAGATGATATTGTTTATAAAACGTAAAAATTCCATTTTGTATAAATAAAATATGAGACTAACATTGTAGTTTTTTTTATTATTTAATATTAAACTTGAAAATTTTCCGCAGGATACCCTATATATATATATATATATATATATATATATATATATATATATATATATATATGTTATTGTTGTAATAAAAATATACAATATCCATCAAAACATAATCAGCAGCCTCCTGATAACAATTGTAACATTGTAGTTTTTTTTATTATTTAATATTAAACTTGAAAATTTTCCGTTGGACATCCTTTACTTTTACAAAATATTGTCTCAAAACTCAACTTTATTTTTCTACTTTGGCCGTACACATACCGTGTCTGGAAATCGTTCATTTCCTACTTGTAGTAGTAATGGTTACTCGGATGATTTCTAAAATAAGCGGATTAAGTTTTTTATTCACTATAAATATTTACACTTTACACTTCTTTTTTTAAATATTGTCAAAAGAGTTTTAACAATGTAACTAACTAACTTACCATCACACCGCTTTCTCGCGGGGGTAGGCAGAGATGATAGAGCGCCACACTCTTCAGTCTTGGCACACAATTCTCGCCTCATCCACATTCATAAATCTTCTCATACATGCTCGTTCTATGGCATTTCTATAACCCGTGTGACCGAAATTTTAGTTTATTTAAAGTCTTTAAAAAACTTTACATTTACCGTGGCTCAAGAGCTTATTTGTTTCGACTCCAAATAATATTATTTGAAATGTATCTAAATTAAGTACCTTCGATTACATATCCGACGTATATAACCTAAATTAATCGAGAACCAGTAAACGAAGTGTTAGCAAACTATTATTTTCGTTCCATGATAATGTAACTCTGCGAACTAAATGACGGAGTTGATATTTCGCAATATCAATAGGGACCATTTGGCCAATATCGGATTTCACGCACGTCCCAAATACGCGGCGGAAATGCAAAATTTTCCCTCGCAAAAACATATTTTCATCGAATTTGAATATGAATCGGGATCCATTGCCCCAGCCAGTGCGGGCAGGGGTTTTATTATTCACAACTGTAATGTAAAAGTTTTAATAACTGTCTGTTTTTTGCCCCGGAACCCGCCTTCCCCCTCCCCCCACCCTCCACCCTACTCGCCGTGCCCTGGGGGAGATAGAAACCCTCTCTGATTTACATTCCGGTCAAATTGTCTCTTCAAGTTACCGTAGCAGTATTTCCATCCGCTTTTTGTCTGCTCCTTTATTTAATTGCAAACTTACGACTCCAATATTTTAAGCATAACTTTTTTGTAATTTGATAAATGTTAAGTAGATTTCCTTTTTGCTTTGTAATTGATTTACTGTTCAAATTGTTTTTCTTGCGAATTTGTACATTTTCCCGTTTCTCTGGCCTATTCTGATGTAGTGTGTTTTATATTATTGTATTTCACGATTTAACACAAATCTCTGAGATTAATACAGCCGTCGTCCTTGAATAATAGCATAAAGAAAAATGTAATCAAATAAATCTTTTACCAAAAGTTTTTACATTTATAATTATATATTTTTATAAAAACGATTGTTTAGTTTCAAAACCTGTCCTAATTTTACTAAAAATTTAGTTTTTATTATCTTATGCCCACTGTACTGAAAATCTCAATAACGTATTTTTAATTTTTTTAACCATAAATTGCCTATTTAAAAAGTCATAGTTTATTTCTGCTTGCAAGCATATTCTTGTACATGTTTTTTGCTCGATTTTTTCTGGCTTCAACGTTCATATACATATATATGTACCTACAATGTATTAAAAATAACAAAATAAAATAAATTGTATATCGATGTTTTCTTCACACGCCAGACATCTATTCTATGTCCGCGTAATATTACATAGTAATGCATACTTCCGTATTATAAATGCGTATTAATGCATTACTTTCGAATTTGGCGTAGGTTGACCAATCATACATTCTAAAATTCAAGCATAAAGCTATTATAAAATTACTACACTCTAACACCTAAAACACTGAATCTGTAAAGGAGTCTTGTGTGTTTATGGTGTTTTGAACCAATAACAAAACTTCGAAACTTGTAAAAATATTTTTCTACTCAACTTTAGTAAAGAAAAATAGATGTAAAAACTTTATTATTGGCTCGTATATATTTTTTTATCTTTTAATATAACCAATCCTACATTGGCTCCGTTTCCCTGAATGAGTTGAATTTAAATTGTGCCGGTTGATGTACAAGATGACATATAACATGGCGCCTCTGTATCTTCAAAAGCTTTGCATTCCAGATAATTTAAATAGTAGACGCAAGCCTCTACTTCAGCCGCAGGAGGGGTTGTAGAACAAACCAGCAGTTTAGTGATCGTGCATTTGCGGTGGCAGGCCCAAAAACAAGAAACTCTTCTTTCCGCCATAAGAAACGGTGCATCAGAGATTTTCTTTAAAAGGAGACTAAAAATGCACCTCTTCAAAAAATCATTTTCGTAAGTTCAAATAATATTTTTTCATTTTAAATACAAAGATAGTGTATAAACAGTTATGTGTAAAGCGCCCTTGAGGTGAAATTTTTCACAAAAATGGCGCTATTAAAATTATCTAATATTATTTAATACTCTGCCTGTCTCGACACAGATTTTTCTAATGGCACGGTTCAACCTCAATTGTATTAATGTCTCATACATATAAATAAACACAAAAAAATATATATCGCATGTGCAAATTGTTCAATCAGTTCCTTACCATAGGATCGATTTGATTTCTCGATATATTCAGTTTAAGAAGTCAGCGTCGTAAGAATTCTAATTTGAAAATAACTTGTTTCCTGCGCCTCGCTTACATCTATTTTGTCATTATGTACCTGTCGTGAGTTTCTTATTGCCCGTGGTCGTGAACACAGAGTGGAGACGTCTTGATGAATATAACCTATAAATACGGGGAAGTCAGGCAGTTAGTACGCCTGGATATAAATTATACAATTTGCTGCAAGTTGTGTTGTAGTCGAGAATTTAAGAACTTAAGCTACTTTCTTTAACACGTTTTGTTTTCCATAATTTATTTTTCAATATTTAACTCTGAAATACTTACGTACTTTTAAAAATAGCTTTAACCCTTTTAAATACCATGAGCGCGTTAACACGTCAAACTTTGTATGTCACACCAAGCTATAAGCGTGTTTATACGCGCTTTTGGACTACAGGGATTAAAGTCATATTTTTAAATCATTTTGCCCTCTGTGAACGACAGTTCACTGCTTTTGAAAGATAAGTCAAGACCCTTAAAGCCTCGTCTTACGACATGTGGTTTCCATTTCAAATAGAGTTGGCAGTTAAAAGGTTAATGGTCAATTTCAAAATTTCGAAACTGTTTTATTTTTTTGGAGATTTGTATTAATGTATTTGTATTTTTACCCATACTGATAGGAATTTTTTATTTAGATCAAAGAATTTGTGGGATAATAATTTATTTATTAAAAAATTTAGATCTTAATTTTAATACTTCTTAATAATTTCTCAACTACGATATTATTTTATGTACTATAAAATGGTTCCATTTACTTTGATGGTTGTCTCTGATGTATTTGAATGAATTCTCCTTATAAATGTCAGAGCTAGATTATATGCATATTATATTCTTGTCTTCAAATCAGCCGAGCATTTCGCTCTGCTCTCGCATGCTGAGAGTAACTGAGAACTGCCACCCAAGGAGAAATCATTGCACTGGGATCAGGGTGGTTCAATGGTAAAACGGTAATATTTTTCTGATTGGATTGACTCGACTGGCGGATTCGAATTGATTTAATACTTTTGATTGCATTGTTGCACTCGAATTATATTTGTGGCTCGGCATAATACCGCATTCATTTACGAAGTCGTATTGGTGATGAGTCGGTAAAAATACTATTGCGTTATTTTTTTTACACAACATTCTTTCCATCTTATTAGTCTGAAAATTTATTTAAAACTTTCTAGAATCTCGGATCAGACATTGTCTTAAGCAGCAATCTTATTTTCTCAGAATTTAACATTGAGTTTGCAACTGCACACATAATTATAGTTTCTGCATTCAAGTTTGTTTCCCATCTCCCTATTTTGTACTTCGCCCCTTTGCTTATTTATTAACATTTGATGTTATCTTGTATAGAGCATAAATGGAGTCTCGAAACTCGATTCAGTACAATATTGCAAATAAATCCATTTATTTTTCCTACTTCAAACATTTATTTATTTTTAAATCTTCAATTAATAGTAAAACGAGTAATTAAGAAACATCTTCTTTTTACTTGGTAATCCCAACACAATATATTTATTTATTCTCTTTTAATGTTTTTCTTTCTCACTGAAATACTCCCACGGGAGAGAATGCAGATTTCATTTGCTCTTTTTTCATATTTTCTCATTTTTAAGTCAATTCCGTGCTCAATTTTTACTTATATAAAAGATATTTTAAAATTCTCTCAATGTCCGTCCTTCGAAGTTCCGTTTGTGTGGGACTGCACAATCGATCCCAATAATTTCCCGCTCTAGTTTCCGTATCATTTCCTTCCATTTCCGACGGCTGCGGCTCGGGAGATGACTTGCGACCGGTTTTACTACAGAACCTCAATTTACTTTCATTTCTTTGATCAATAATTGTCAAGCTTAATATGAAATTGTTTTTATAACTCTTACCTCTTTTGTTAAAAATAAATATTTTAATTTAATTTTTATTACTATAGTTAATAAATATTATCATATTATATAATCCTTATTATATATTGCATCTTTTATCTATGACTTGCTGGACTGTATTGGACTCTGACTGTAGTATCATTGCGTGTTCATTGTCTTTATTACGAGTAAGAAAATCATACATTAGCGTATCGTACGAATTTTGACGACTGGCAACTATATTTATCATCTGTCATCTTCTTTTCTTATCTATGCTGGCATCTATCTTATCTTTGGTCAGTCGTAATATCAAAGAACGACGCAAGATGTAAAATGATTTTTCTTTTAAAAACTGCCGTAGATAATTGTAGGTTACGATAATATAATTTTTAGTTATATTTGCGACTTAATATTTGTCTAAATCTGCGTGGGAATAATTCATCATAACCAAAAAAATTAATGTGTTCTAGGTTAAGTGAAAAAACCATTCATCCGATTCCGTCTTTACTTAAATGCATATTATAATGATAAAATTACATTTTTGTATTTTGAGTATGTCTAAATGTTTGTACTGGGATTTATCCCCTGAGGGATTGTCATCAAGATATAGATGTCTCACAGAGACGAAGCTATTATTTTTACATGGGAAGTATGGATTACATGGGAACCTACTTCGTAGTTGGTAATAAATAATTGAAATGTTCCAACATGATAACATATATACAACTTCCAAAAATTTTATAGATGTGGTAGCATGGGTAAATAGGTGAACGTTACACTGTGTAAAGTGATCACTTAAGCCAGCCGATGACAGATTGTAAGCCCTGTGATCCCCAAGACTTCCATACTTCCCATATAAAAATTATAGCTTCGTCTCTATGAGACATCTTTATCTTGCATTTTTGTGTTTATTATCGTCTATCCGCAATTCTTACATCATCATCTAAATGTCATTTTTGTTCGTTTTGTCAGCAATCTATAATAGGAATAATTTTAATTACATCGAGATTTTATTTACCTGTGGTTTGTTTTGGGGAAAGCTCTATAAAAAAACCTCTTTCATTTAGTTGCCAGTAGATTTAAAAGAAATAAACGTTACTTCGGTGCATTTACATACTGTAATGTAAATGCATAATAAATGTTATTAAATATATAAAAAAGAAATCATTTAGGTAATTTTAACCTAGGGATACTTAAAACACGTTCGACGTACTTATATAAGACACGTGATCTCGCAACTATTGTGATTTATCTTACTGACAATGTACACGATGTACGTTGAAAAGCAATCGCGTATAACTGCTAAGCTTGCGGGCGGCTATTGTGGTAGTGCAGTGGTAGATGCTGCGCGATCAGGGTTTTCATAGAAACTATTTTTCAACGCAGAAAATATGATTTAGTAACATTGCAGTTTTTTACATATTAGCAATAAATACAAAGTACACTACTTGATGCATTTATATAATAAGAGATTCCCGCATTCAAATACATATTCTACTGAGACCCTGACCGCGAAGCGGCCATAATAGCCGCCCGCATGGCCTAGCTGCAACCAATCGGCAATAGCTAATTGCTTATCTGCTAGTTTTAATAATTATATCCTTTACATAGTTAAGATTAAATATCAAATCTACAAAAAAGAATAGGGCAATTTACTCTTGTTTATTTGTATATTATTATCTAATTTTATTCAACTTGAAATAAACTTTTTATAGAGCGAGAATGTGAAATGTTTGCTTGCTATTTTCTCCCATTCTTGAACTACCGAGTAGCAGAATAAACGAGCCGTGTAGGCCAATGGGACTTTTGAATTTAATTAATTGCATTATAGCCTCGAGTAAAATATGTAGTAGCTTATACACCTAACATAAACTCGGCATGGCATACATCAGTAGATTATTTTACAAATAAAGTGATGCAAGTATATATAGGCACATATATACACACATATGTATGGAATTTTATCTACTTTGCGTATGTATTTTTGGCCGTAACAATTGACAGATTTTAAATTTAAAAATCGAAACGTTGTTTGATAATATACTTCGGTTGACTAGATTCTGTTTCAGGTTCGGCCTGATAAAGGCCATTGTTTTTTTTCGCCTAAGCATATTTTTGTTCGCGTGCCTATTAAAAAGGTTAAATTCTGTCGTCAATAAAAATCGAGCCCTTCGCCTCTCCTGTCGTAAGCACACAAAGCCGATAAAAATCCACAATCGGCCATTTCCCCCCGCGGCCGTCGAATGCAAATGCAAACGGTTCTCGCTGAGAGGACTGAATTATACATTGGGCGGATTTTTCAGCCATTTTCCAATCACAGGAGCATACGGCCAATTCAACCCACTACGCCCGGAGGTTGAATACGTAATTTCATCTAAAGCATTCAGTATGCAAATACAATTGAGTTTCATCACAAGATAAATGGTACGATACCTGTATACGTTGCTTCTGATATCAAATTTTACCCACCGTTATTGCATTCTGGCCGGTTTTTTTCTCGATATTGCCTCATTCTGTTTTATTTTATTATTGCCGCGCGCGGTTTTCAAATAATTTATTTTGCTTTGATCGTGAAATTTATTTTCTAAGCTCTGCTCATATTATTACAACCGATCGTTTTACCTCCATCATTTTATTTTTCTATATCATTACGTGTGAGTATCTCAACAGTTTATTAATTTTAAATGCATGTTTATATGTTACTTATTGTACCGTAAATGTAGGCTTTAAATAACTTTAAAAACAATATATTCAGCAATGAGTATGGTAGCCACAGTATTTCAGTAAACTTACATACGCTACGATGACGTAACGATTAATATCTTGACGTATGAAATTTTCATTTTCAAAATAATATTTGCTAAATCAAGGTTAATTAAAATAATATCTTGAAAAAAATGCAAAAGATCTGCTGTATTTTAGAGAGAAATATTTGTAATTTGCAATTTTAATGCGAGAAACAATATGGCCCGAAAAATCACAATCTTACCGATAAAACACGAATTTATTATTTGAATAGAATAAATGATATTCGCTATTTTTATTTTATTTATAAAGTAAACAAATTAATTATTGTTAGGTGCATATTGAATATTTTCATAATTATTTTTAGATTTACTAGCGAATACGGCAGCAACGAATTACGGGGTTACGCGCCCTTGTCTGGGTCGATTTTTTAGGCATATTTTCAAAGTATTACACCTGAAGAATACCTTCACAAAATTTCAGAACGATCCGAGGATTTTCCACGAAGCTTACTACGTGTATACTCACGGTATAGTATACACGTAGAAGCTAGCGGCAACTGAACGCTCCCCCGCTGGCCCTTTTGTCTGCGTATTCGACTCATATTCAATATAATAACGTTAGGACACGGTTATACATTCGTATAAGCGGAAGGTCTCCTATATGGGCCTAGAATCGATGATTTCAAACTTAAATGCGTTTTTCTTTAAAATGCATTTTTCAAAAAAGGCCGATGCGGTATACACGATATCTCAAAAACTATTTTACCAATCGACTTCAAATTTTGAGAGCTTATTCTACCTGGAGGACTGCTGAATGATCGAAGGAATTTTTTTTTCGATGGAAACTTGCTATTTTATTAAGGAAAGTCGAGAATTTTGAAAGTAAAAAAAATGATTTTTCCCTAACTAAAAAATCCCTAATAAAAATCAAAATTTCGAAAAATCCTTCCATCATATAGATGTTAACATCTAATAGAATTATTACTTTTTGTATATGTCGAGTGAGGCATTTTCAAGTTATCGTGTTCACCGCAAATAAAAAAGTTTCCGTAGATTAGCTGTATCTCGCCCATTTTTAAATATATAATATATTTAAATAATTATTTATATATATATATATTTGAATAATTTATTACTGGTTTGTACTATAAAATCATGCTTTGTTTTGGATTAAAATATGTATTTAAGTTGTGAATCTTATTCTCAATTTTTGCTTATGATAAGTGCGTGTAACCGCCTTAAAGAGATCATTATTTCTATTATTTATAAAAACTGTCTGAACAACAACAAAAAAGTTATCTTCAGAATTTTAAAATAAAAGTACGCATCCGAATGTTTTCTCTTGGCAATTTGCATGTTGTTCACAAAGCATTAAAATGTTAGTCTATTACTTTATTTTTGGTATCGTTGAAGACAGAATCATCGGGATGTTTTACATAATAATCCGTCCGCGTCTCGTGATGTTGTTGCGAGTCATTACTACTCTTCTGCCGTGAAATGTATATTTGCACTCCGTTTAGGGCACCACCGGTAGTGACCACCGAGCGTATTCTGTAGCGAGAACTCGGTCACGACTCGGCTAACCGGCCGACCGTTTATCAAAGCGGTACGTGACTCGGGACGTGCGCTAACGAATAAGATACGGCTCTCGGTCGATTGTCCGAGTGGACAGACTTTACTCTGTTCTGAACTACATGTAATTAAATATTATTGCATCCACTGCCAGATTCAGTAAGTAATCTAAACTATCACTTCTCTCTGAAGAGGGTTTCGGGTCAAAATGCAATAATAAATAAGATCATTGCTTTGTATTTTTCTTATATAGACATCTTGTGTCGAATCGCATTCGAATTAAATTATTTACGCAATAGTCGCCAACTCTCAAAATATGTACGGTAACGAAAATAATTAAATAATTTGTATAAATTGATGCTGGATATAAAAACGTGCACGAGTCGTTAAAACTTTTAACCACAAATATTACAAGAAAATATATATAATATAGAAATAATAAAATAAATATATATAAATTCAAATTTTTAATAAATATTAACTTTTGGTTTTACAATTATGATTTTAGTTTTTAACATTAACAACAATTAATTTTTCTATCGTCAATACTGATTTTCGAAACTTGACATAAATAGAATATATCCCCCCTTCAGTTTTTTGGCACTCATTGCATCATTTTTTTAATCAAACATGAGTTATGTCAATTTATGGTCATCACCAGCTTACTACAAGTCGAATTTTTCTGGGAGAAGCCGGACCAAACTGGGCACATTTATTTGTTATTCTTCCACTAGCTGTTTTCTCCTTTTCAATTTTTCACGTACTTATTTATCTGCATTAAAAGTACATGTTCTAATGTTATTGAATATTTCTCAGACATTTTGTGAATGACGTCGCTATGGATCTACGATCAGATTCATACTGACCCGCTAGTCACGATCCACTCGCGGCGGGCGATAGCGAGGCTCGCCGTACAAATCCCACCCAAGGGTTAACTAAACGTTCGTCATTTCGTGCCCTGCTATGTATTCAGCAGTTATTTGTGCCGGAAACTGCAGTCCCGGCCACGGATAATTATTAAGGTCCCCATCTACCCATTCCTCAGCATCAAATTGCGATGCAAATGGTCGATAATAATATCACATCACATCGCATCGACGGTAAATTAACCCTTAATGATTGATTCCGGTGCAGTAAGGCTGAACCTCTCCAATTCGTTATCAAAACATCTTATTAAGAAAGTAGCTAATTTCATTATCAAATATATCCTTCATTAAAAGAGAATAATAACTTTTTACATGGACGTTTTTAATTTATATTACCTACGTACTTGAAAGCACTATCATTATTATATTTATTTTCAGAAAGTGATTAGCAGAATAGAATACAGTTAAGTGTCCAAATTCAGCAAAAACATGCTTTTAACCATAAATATTTATATTAAAATATTTCTACCCTGTCACTATCCAATCCATTATTTTCATCATGATATTCAATTTATACTCTCATATATTCGCCTTGATACAGAAATAACTGGTATGGTTATGGCCTATGAATACAGATGTCAAACACGAATTGTGATGCGCTTCCGTGGCATCACTACCTTCAATCCGGAATTATAAATGAAATCATTTACACATTCATTAGAAATTCTCAAACATATCTCGATGCCTTTCGCCATTGTCGGTTAGTGCGTTTTCTGCCTCATCTTCAAAGAAATGAGGCACAAGTTTCCGCATTTACACCACACCAAACCGTTGGTGGACTATTCTTGGATTTTCAATCCCCCAAAATAGCATATTTTGTTTATTAACAAAAAAAAAATAACGTTAGCACAATTGATCGTTGATTTTCTAGTTAAAATTCGATTATTTAAAAACGTTGCTCAGTCGTGAATTTCTCCATATTTAATTTCAAAGGATTATGCTTTAATAATCTGAAATAAAAAAATTAAATGAATTAAATAGATATATCAATTAGAAAAATATACATACAGATAAACTCAATTTATCTAAAAAAAAAATTTTGCTGCTACCGAGATTTGAACCAGATCTCTTCGATCGCACTTCCCCGGATAGGAAGATAATTATTTTTTTTCGATAAATTGAGTTTATCTGTATGTATATCTTTCTAATTGATTAATTTAATTTGTAATAAAATATCCCAGAACTATGTTCTGAAAAAATTACAACTTCACAAATAATAATGTGTTCTCTTTAAAATATAAAATTAATTAATTGTAGAAAGTTACTAGAATTTTAAATAGTTTTTTGGTTACCGTTTTTAGTCAATGGGTGAGCACGTGGAGCGCATGAGCGCGCGCACGAGCATCACACTCAAAAAATGATCCGCACGGTCAGGAATAAATAATACGTTCTCGTAAGGTTTTGTAAACGGTAATCCTCTTCCGCAACTCAACTTGCGAGGAGCCCAAAATGTGTGTTGCTGGTTTGTATTGTATTTCTAATATAAACTAAAATAATATTTAATATGTTTTTATAAAGAAAAACAAATGTAACGGATGAATAATATATCCAAATTAGAAATTTACGCTTCTTGCAGTTTTTATATAATTAGTAATTAATGATACAAAATTAGGTTTGCATATATCACATTATTTAAATGCCAATAATATAATGTGCCTATAATATGCTTAATGCATATGCAAATGCAAGTTATTATTAATATGATGCGCTTATTTCGTTTGTAATATCATCCGTATGAATGCTTGCTGCACATGCAATTATTGAATGTGCAATTATTGTAGTACGCTAATATTCAATTGTTTATTTAATATAAGAATGCACAAATATTTGTTTACTTTCTTTTGTTTCTTATTCACTCAGTGGATTCGAGTACTATTTCTAAATTCATTTATTTTATTAGGTTTATTTCTCCTTTAATGGGAGCTTATTGACTAGTAATCTTGTTAATCAATTTAGGACAATAAATTCCATTAACAAATAAATAAAAATTGTCTGAAATATATTCGTGTACTCTACCCAGTAAAGACTACCAGAAAGGAGGTCACGAAATTTTTTTATATATCTTGTGTATATATATATATATAATTTTACGGAGATTGCTAGGTGCCTTCTGTATAATAAATCCGATAAAGTAGTAAAATGCGATTTTTTTCAATATTTTTAATTTTATTTTATAAATTCGTATTTTCAGACCAATAGTGCTAGAGAGCTGGTTTGTTATATATCAATAATCGACATTGAATAGTGAATTTTATTTGAAAGATGATTACAATGACATTTGTGAATGATTCAAAGAATTATTCATTGGCTGGTGACTAGAGTGGATAGAAAAAAGGTGTATCCGACAATCCGTATTTTTTTTATGTTGCAAGAAAGATTTACATTATGTACTACGTTATTTGCTTTAACGTTTAAAATGGTAATATTATCTACTTTTTCTATTTGTCGGGTGTCTTTCCCATTGTTATTAAAACACAGTTTTATTCGAACCCGGTCGGAGAATGCAATAAGAAATGAAGTTATTCTGTCCGCTCTGTCCGTGGAATATTAAAACAATTGGAAACGAATAAATAGAACATTATTTGAATCGCGAATAATGATTGTGTTGTGTGAAGGAATCCGGGAGAGAACTCGGAACAACCGTCGGCCTCGAATGCAGTATGAGCGCGGGTTGTTAACATCGCGGCCGCGGTATTCCCACGTGCAATGAAAACGTTAAGAGGTAAATCGAGGCCGGCGTATGCCGGAGCAAAATATTCAATTCCCTCCTCACTTATTAAAATGGGTCGTATTCCTCCGCAGAGTTCGCGGGCAAAAACTCTGGCCGCGCGTTACTTCGCAGTCCGCAGGGCCGGCCGCAAATGCACTTTATAAAGCCGCCCGCACAAACGCGGCGCGCAGGGGCGGCGGTGGCGGCGGATGTCTCTCGCCCTGCGCACACGTCCATTAGTGTTATTTACCCAACTTACGTGATTATGATTCGCCTCTCTCCGGATTCCCTCCACGTACTGAACGGAGAATGTACCGGTTATTTTTTATTTGTATTATTCTGTTTGCAGCGGCGATGCCCGCAACATGACACTTATTAATTGTGCACTTTGCGGATCTGCTATCGGCGATAATCAGTTGCGGTGATTAAATTTAGTATGAAATGTTTTTTATTTTAATGAACCAACATTTTTATATCACTTAAATGTGGCTTGTAATTAAGGAGTCGCCCACGGTAATATTAATAAAAAATGCTATTTATTTTCCGTAGGTTTTTGTTAACAATAATTATAATGATTTTTCATAAGAATGATGATTTTGATGAATCTATTTGAATTTATACGAATTTTCTAATGTGTAAAGTTATATTTATTTTATTTTTTTAAATAGACATTTGTCAACATATCACGATTCTAGGTTTTTATCACATTTTTTTTCAAATTTATCTCTTCGTTTTTTAACTATTTTTAACAATGGAGTAAATCTTTTTTTTTTCAATAATACGGACCACATCCATGTTCCGTGTACCCCCTCCCCCCTCATACAAGTGGCATTACGTGAATAGCATTCATCCGTCGTTGCTCGCTTTTCAACTCCTTACTCACGCCCGATGAAGTCAAACAAAAAATAAATACGCCGGTCGACTGCCCTGTGCCCTGTTCCCGGCACCGCTCCGCCTCGGGCCAGCCGCGCCTGCGTTATGCTTTTAGTGCCAATGAAACCCGCGGTTGGCGTAATGGTCCATCGAGATTATTCCAAAATCATATGCGAGAATAAATTGCGCATTGTTTTCGAAACTTGGACGTGTATCGTGTATCGTGTATTCGTGCGGAGTTGTTTTTCATATTTTTACGGCGCGGTCGTTTTTATAACAACTCGACTTGTGTGTTTTGAGAATGTTCAAACGGTTTGCCTGTCGAATGTTGCCTTTCATTATATATTACCTGTAACATTTGTTAACCAATTCTCTCTTCTATATATTTAGCCCGTTCGCTATATATTCAATGTTACATTATAACATGTCCTTATAATTAGTGTTTTCAAATGTATCAAACATATTATTGTGTATACCAGAATTCCACGTCCTTGCAGAAACAAACAATGATTAATTTAATCATTTTCGGTGTTATTTATATGAAAATACTTACTATATGCCTTATCGTTTTTACATATTTTTCAATTTTTTTATGTTTTTATATTAAAAAGGTAATTAAAATTGAAAACCTTCAAACAAATGCTGAAATTTCTGATTGCCTTGAATTTTGTATATTTCCCCCAATTTACTTAGGTTTTCAGCTTAACTTTCTAAAAATAATTTTCAACTGTAAATTTATTAAATTGTTCGTTTTTAAAAATAGAACACGTGTACTCGTATATAGTCAAGAAATTATTTGTTTAATCAAAACCGTATAATTATTTACTTCATTAGGAATAACGCGATAAATCTACAAGCGTGTTTGCATAGTGTTTCCACTGCTGTGTAATTAGTATTTACCTACCTGTTTCTGAAGGTGGGTGGGTGCTATTCAAGGTTTTATAATTAATTAGTATTTTACTGTAATTACGCAGTTTTGACATTCCTTTCGATGGTGATTGTAATCATTAATTTATTTCTGTTTTGTTCCTCCTTTACATTTATACTAGCAGAAAACCAGCTATCGCCGATTTCTTTTGTTGGGCCTCGCTAGCTGCTACTGTGCGGCCATATGTTGGTCGCTGAGCGGTCACAACCTTTGTCTTTGGAATTTTTATAACATTATATTATCATACATCATAGTTGTATGATATAACAATGTTTTGTATTGCCTTATAGATAGCTATATAATATATGGGAATATAATAGTAATAAGCAAGTAAAAATAGTACTTTATAGTTGATTATTTCGAATTTGAATATATATGTATTGTGATATTTGATTAATAAAATTAATTTAATTTGTATTGGATTAAAATAATATCATTGATTGATTTGGTAGTCACTTCGTGGTGTAACATTTTAATTTAAAAAATTATAATTTTTATATTGACTTTGTACTAAACACACGATTTTTTAGTTAATATCACTACTAGTTTCGGTCAATCATTCCCATCTACAGGTGTAAATTGAACTTAATTAAATACAGTTGGAAGGGTGGAATTGGCTTGTGTAAAACTGTGTGTATAGTACAAAGTCAATATAAAAATGATATATTTTTGAAATTTGGATTAAAATAGTTTTAAAAAATAGGTAGTTATTTTATGAGGGCTCAACTTTAGAAGTGTAGTGATTGTTTTGTAAAATAATTGACTGACTGATGAGGACGATATCGTTTTTACAAATTGATGTATAGGAATATAGTATATGCGTATTTTGTACATACTATTAAATTAGTTGAACGCAAAACAATAAAATACGCCGATTTCAGCTTCTCTCAACCGGCGATGATGATGAAAATGTTCAATATCGGTACACTACGGCGACACGACACAATCGAGAAAGGCTTCCCGCCAGCAGAATACCCTGCTTTTATTCAGATACATAACAATCGACCCAATTCGGCCACCAACGAGATTTCCTAAATGTGACGATAGCGATTATTCAGATAAAATGTTTTAATGACTTCAACGAGTTGTTGAGGCGTTAGATGCTCTGTATTAAATCGTAATCAACTAATCTCTACGACTACCAAATACGAACTGACAAATATATGCCAAACAAAATCGGTCTAGAACATAATATTCACCCTGTATCATGTTGAAACTAAAAAACTGTGTAACCAACCAAACTAACTAACTAAACAACCACCACGTTTAAAAATCTTCTCCGCCAAGAACTAAATCACTATCACTGCTTATATTTCTAATCGAGCTTCGTTATATTAGAAACTGGTTAACTATTCCGCAATGCAACCAAAAATGTATAATGTTATCACATATCATTACAGTAGTCATTTAAAATATCTCGATTCCGGTCTGTATTGATATAGTTGATATTGTTGTAAATCGGGAATACGTTGATTCCTCCGGTTTACGCCTGCCGCCACCAGTGTCCCTGATAGAGCCGATGCCGATGTGTTTTATAGATAGCCTGTTTTGTGCCGCTGTGCGCCGTTCGCCCGGGGATAGAAAGAATTGATACATCGTATAAATCTGGCGCATAATAAATTGTATTCTCCATTACTTTGCGTTACAAAATGTCTCGACTCAATTATTTATGTATCGTAGTTTCACATATATTTATGTAAATGTTGAATGTTAACATTTATTCATTAACTCATAATATTACGCTGGATAATAACATTGTTTATTTACTTTTGGATATCATATCCATGAACAAAAACTTTTATATTTACAGAAGAGGGACGTACTAATTATTTTAGAATAATCTTTCTCTATTAATTTATTAATAAATAATAAACATTGCAAAACATTGTAAAAAACGATATTTGTAGTCAATTTTTATATTAAATCAATGTTTCCCTTTTGCTTGAGAATTTAAAATATTTTATTCGCTTCTCCTACCGCGGTACACGTGTAGTATTTTTTCAGTCTTCTCGCTCTCATGATTGTTTACTTACATGCGCGTTTGCCTGAATTTTTTAATTGTTTCAATTAATATCAAAAGAATGCATATAAGAATAATTTAGGTTCTCATAAATAGGTATGTGCATATTTAGGTTTATATCTGCATTTATTTTATTTATGTACATATTTTGAACTTACCTTAACTCTCTCAGTTGTCCTTCTCTCCGCATATTTATAAACACACTAACCCTTTCTATCTACGAACACATAATGTAAAGTGTCAGAGAAAGCTGTTTTTTGTAATTAAACATTATTGATAAATTATAACCTTCGAAATCATCGCGCCTTTTGTATAATTTTTTCGCTTATGGTGTAATAGAAATACCATTCCATTAGCAATCTTTAATTTTTAATGAGCTTAAATCAAGTTTCTTATAATCCACTTGAAAATTTTATTTTACGAGTAATATGATATAATCAAACGAGACGAAATGTCGAAGGAACTAACTAATTGAACGATAAATTAATAATAAATGTATCTTTTGAATAATGTTTTTATTTTTATTAACAGAATACATGTCTGTTCAAATTGTATATGGACAATTGTGTGAAAGAATTGGAATGTATGAATGTTGGAGCAGAAATGTGCGATTTGATTGTGTGCTGTTTATTGTACGCCGATGATGCAGTACTAATGGTGAATAATGAACAAGAACTACAGTCTAGTGAATAGAATGTACGATGTATGCAAGGAAAGCGACTGTTGACCCAAGTCAAATACCCACTCCTTATCCATTTTGTTATACAAACCAATAATCTATACCTGTCCCGCTCCTACATTCGCGCCGTGCGTAACGCTGGGACCGCGCAGAGGAAGTGCAGTGATCTCTCGATTCGGCACAATAAACGTGCTCGTCATCCGGAGGTGAAGACGATGCCCAACCCAGGACTTTAAAGCAAAGTAGGCCAGATCCATCTGCCCTTATGTTCGTTCAGACTTCCAATTCGGGTTGTGTCAACTGATTAATATTACTCTCGATACAGTTCACGGGATCTTATCCCACCAGCGACCTTATTATGAATATCAACAAGTCGAAAAGAAGGAGGAAAGCCAGATGAGTTTGTATATTTGGGAAGTATGTTTGATAGAAACGGAAAGATTGAGAATGGCAAGACTAGCATGTGGCTATATGGACTACGTAGCAAATTTATTTATGACAGAGTAAAGAATGAAGAAATAAGGAAATAATGTAAAGCTGATTTTAGTATAATGGGTAAGATTAAGAAAGGATCACTTGGGTGGTTTGGTTATATGGAACGGATTGAATGAGGATGGTAAGAAATATATATGACGCAAGTGTTAATGGCACCAGAAATAGAGGACGTCCGCGGAAGACTTGGCACGACTAGATAAACCAGATACTGGATGATGGTCCTGTTAGAAGCCTCAATAATCGGCGAACTTGTATGAGAAGATGTATGAATGTGGATGAGGCGAGAATTGTGTGTCAGGGCAGAAGAGTGTGGCGCTCTATCCTATCTGCCTACCTCCCGAGGAAACGGCGTGATGGTAAGTTGGTTAGTTACTCAGTGGTCTTCCAAATCAGTTTGAAAAATATATTATTTCCAAAAATATGTATATAATATCGGGTCAGCTATTTATTTATTCTAGTGCATACACAAGTATATTTATATATGCTCTAATATAAACAAGATCAAAATCGTTCCTTTTCTATATCTTATCTTTCAAATATTTGCTTAGTTTCATTTTGAATCTATGTAGTTTCTCCTCCTTTCTTATGTCTTCTGGCATTTCCTTAAAAATCTTCATCGCACTGTACATCATCGATTTCTGAGATTTAGCCTTCTTCCTGAATGGCAGTCTCAATCTATCGTTTCCTCTTGTATGATGTTCGTGCTCATGTTGATTTACATACATTTTTCTTATGAATTCTGCCGACATTTTCTTAGTGAAGATTTTATAAATAAATGCCATAGCATTTAAATATATTTTCTGCTTAACGGTTATCGTATTAAGATCTTTCAGCATTGCACTGATCCGAGTATATCTATTTTGTCTTGAGTATTAGTCTCAAAACTTTATTTTGCAGCACTGGCAATTGTTGCTTTTCTTCTTTATTAGCCATAAAACAAAATGCTGCCGCAGTAGTTGATGCAACGAACAATAACAGAGTTGTATACTATTTTACAAGATTTAGTACTAATGAATCTTCCGATTCTTCCCAGAAGTGAGATTTTTTTAGCATCTTTTTTAGTCACGTGTCTTGTATTTTGAGATAAATTCAATTTTAAATCTATTATGACTCCCGAATATTTTATTTCAGTCACTTTCTTCAGACTTTCACCATCTTATCAAATATCAGCTATCAAATGTAAAAAATAATAATTTGTACTTAATTTACGCAGACTATTT
Organism: Eubasilissa splendida; assembly: GCA_031772225.1. Lineage (NCBI taxonomy): Eukaryota > Metazoa > Arthropoda > Insecta > Trichoptera > Phryganeidae > Eubasilissa > Eubasilissa splendida. Next base: position 11,952,001 of record CM062855.1, on the reverse strand, counting down.
AATCTGGGTTCTTACGTTCACCGAGTGGCATTATCGGGCAGATAAGATGAAAAGGACTTGTTTAATTGGTGACAGATTTTTTTTACTTAATAGCCAAATAAATTCATTATTATCGTTGTGTTCTGTATGTATAACAAAGCAAGTATCAATTATTCAAAGCGGGAAGAATAATTTAACTTTTGTCCAAGTGAATATGCATAGCATCAAAAGTGAATCTGCTGAGTTTTCGCAGATAAGGATCCTTTCGTCGTCCTCGTGGTACTGCCGCAGCCATTTGGGGCGACTCCTCTCGGCGGCCATTTTATTACTTCTGCATTTGGCTTTGCCGAGAGAAAATGAATAATGTAGCGGACGACTTTGATCCGGTTGGGTTCCGCGGTCATCCGGACGTGCAGCCTGCGATCGGAGCCGGGGGAACGTTGTTTAATTAAATTGTATAAAGTTTTTAAAATATCTCATATCGAGTTTATATTTCATGATGGAATCTAGATATGCAGGTTATAAATATTTATTTGTATTATTTTATTTTTGTCATTTTTATTGCATATCTATTATTTCCCTACGCTTTTTTTTTCGATAGTGAGGAAAAGATCTATAGATGCATGCTAACCCTACAAATAATGTTTTTTCCTACATGTGTTTCCCTTGTTGGTTCTTATATACACAGAGTTCTTATATAACTACGTTCCATCCGTTATCCTCCTTCACAATGTTCCGAAATATTCTAACGCTATTATATAAATTTAAAAAAATATTTTCGTGCCTTATTAACATGGGGGAGTCTCCGATAAAACATACTTGTTATAATAGAGATGCGTTCACGGAATACACGTCCCATCAATATTCTTAATCGTATTTAAACATTTTACACAACATTTACAGCTAGACCTTATCACGTCACGTTGGTCTTTCGGTTTCCTTCGAATATATATCGTTCATATAAAAAGAATGCGAAAACAATATAAACTAATGATTCAACATTTTTGTATGACATATGATTTAAACATTGAATTCCCACACAAAGCTTGACTCCTAGAAATACATTGTGCGAGTTGTTTTCTCTTTTTACGGTATATAAATCTATGTATTTTGAATCCTAAATACAATTTGAATTAGTTTTAATAGCCTATTTAAATTTTTTTCATTTAAAATTAATAAAAATATTATTTAATTCCCGCCCTTTCCGTACGCTGAAATAACTGGAAGGAAACAGCTTCATGTATACCTCTAATAAGTGTTATTATATATTAATATATCAATTTACAGATTCGAATTTCGAACGATTGTTATCTTTACAAAAATGAAGCTTTATTTAGGTTCGTTTTACATAATGTATGTATGTTCCAGCCCTAACAATATGAATGGCCCCCATAAAGCATGATGTTAACCAGCCACCAGCCACCAGCCACCGGCCACCGGCCGAGCCCGCTGGCGAGTTTTCCTCTGCTCGCTCGAGTACTTAATAAAGCATTTTACTTTTATTGATGTGAAAAATACCGGCCGTCACGTATCACATTCCGGTCCGTTATAAATCAATTCGGTGGTGTTGGTTCTATTGGCCGATCGACTCTTACAAATTATCGTACAACTGCTTTGGAGCCCACCTGCCTCTCCTTCTCTGGCCACCAATCAATTATCTCATTTGTAATGGAACACTGCACTTGAAATAATCTACTGCCGCGAAAAGTTGCAATTGTATCTAATGACTTTGATCATAATTACTTTTTTTTAAAACCTAATAATAATTAATCATTCGAAAAAACTGAGCTGCATGAGGGTGATCGGGGGGGGGGGGACCTTTCTTCAATCGGTATACTATTCTTTGGCTCCGGTTGTTGTTGTTTTTTTCTTGACTGACTTTCATTACTTGCTCGAGTATATATTATATATTTGTACGCCACATCACGCGTCGTAATCGAGGACGATATCGAATACACGCGGAAAATTTTCTATACTATAATAATGGAATATAAAAAAAGAAGAGGACGTCCATGAGCCAGTTGCTGAAGTGGAGAAAAAGCTACCGAGAAAGATAGACCTGGCGTAGAATAAAAATTAGTAGACGTGAGAAGGGAATAAATGTTCCCGAGAAGAAGAAAATGTATTTAGGTACCATATTTGAAAATTAAACTTGTAGCGGAATATACGCCTTCGTGTTCAAGTGAGTTTCTCTTATCGGCTAACGGACTGGCGTCCCTACACCCGCCATCCTCGAGGTGCGGGAAGCGACTTCACCGCGCGCCACTTCCAACCGCCTGACTGTAGACTCGTACAAACCGGGACAAGTATGTACTGCAGTCACTCGGTACATCCTGCAAACGCATAATGTCATCCATGTTTTCATCGAAATGTGCACCCCGATGACTCGCCTCTTTCTACTAATGTAGTATATTTTACTTTCTATACACTCGTCTGACAGACTCGTGTTGTGTGCGCATGCGGCCCCTTACCGAGGGGTCCCCCGCGCCGCACTCCGCAGAACGAGTCGAACCGCCGCGGCGAGCGTACGTCCGCTTTGCGTCTCCGCGTACTCTCATTGTGTATTACATGTTTACATGAATAGCCAAATGCTAAAGGCTTCAGTCAGTCAGTATTTATTTTAAAACTGCTATTTAATTTTTTTTATTACCATTGTGCGTTGTTCGGTGCGGGCGAAAACCTCACGAGGAAGGATTCGCGTGCGGGTTTTACAAAAATCAATATCGCGCTTCTCTCGCGGCGTGCCGTGCCTATTACTGGTTTCTTTATTCTTCCCGCCGTGTAGGCCGCGACCTACCGGTTACCTAGACTTCCGCCGAGCCTCTGTGACGCTCGTCGCTCCCTGCTCGGATGCGACTGCTCGCTTGTGCTCGCCGATACACAGTTATTAATCTATTATAGTGTCGGTGTCTCAGGTCTTGTGTCATTTATTGCTTGTTGTCATCTCAGCGTGCTCGGTGTCGTGTGCATACCTACATAACCCGATGGATTTCACGGGAACCCTGTAGTGATACATCTTATTGGATACCCCTGCGCTTCCTTTGGGATTAATCAGTGTCATGTGAAAATTGTGTGCTTGTTCTGGAGCGGTTTTGTAAGTGATACAAACGTGGAAATGTAAATACTCCGAGCCCTCACCGACCGTTCCGAAATAAGTGCTGCGAAATAAGTGCTAATCAGTGCTAACTTCATTCGTTATCTGTGCTTTCATGTTGTGGTTATAAATAATATTCACACTTCAAATTGATGTTATTTTCCATCGACCGTTAAGCTGTCAAACCGCAAGGCTCGATTCATCTCCGCGGTCGTGCTATTTAAGTCGCGCGATCATATCTGAAACTTGCCGATCTTTTTTGTGTTCGGCTTTCGTTCGAATTCGGTGTGTCGCCGAACGATCTGCGACTTTAAGGTTTTTGTGACCAAAAATTGCTATCATAGTGAGGCTGAAAGAATCACCGAAGAACCATGTGGATGGCAGCGAAAAAAAAGAAAGCAAGAAGAAAAGCAGCAAGCAGAAAGATATAGCAGCTGCTGCCGCCGGAGAAAAGAGAATATCAGAGCTGAAAGAACCGCAACCTCACAAATCTAAGGATAAGCCAGATGAGGTAGAGTTCTTTCGACCTTTCTTACTCTTTATGTTTGGCTTTAAGTATCTATATCTTATATCTTTTAATATCTTTTAAATCTGACATTTAAACAAAGACTTTGAAATCTTCTCATATTTCAGTAATCAAACATATGACAACATGTTTTAGTTAATTCACGGATTTCATTTTGCAATGACGTAAGTGGGCAAGTATTTTTTTTAAAGATGCTGGCCTTCTTACTGCCGAAAGTATTGTTTGACGAAATTTTGATGAATTATTATTATTTAGTACAAAGTATTTTTTTATTTATAACATCTAAACTGAAAATATTAAAAAATCGTAAATGGTGTGAAATTTTAAAAATAAATAATATATTCTCTACATCTTTTGATTGGTGGTGTTGAATTATTATTTCTTAATTCTGTAATAAAGTTATACGTTTCACATATTCGTATCTTTTTAACCAATTCAACACCGACAATGCACAACGTGATGTCATGTATAAAATATGTTTTAATAGCCTTTAGTTTGTCGAGTGCGTTTTGTTTATAAAATGACAACAAACTATTAAGAGCGTGCCCGACCAACCGTCCGGCACGCGTGCCACGCTCGTGTCCGCCACGTGCGGGACGCACACGCGTCAGTCGCAAAGGCCGCACCACCCCATTAATCTGGTCCACATTGTCGTTTCATAACAATATCACGAATGCCACATGCAGGCTGCCTCCGCTACCAGATAATGGATTTTTAACAAAGTGGACTGCACGATCAAAATTATGACTTTGTATGGAAAATCTTTCATCGTTTACAAAATGTATGATTGATTTCATTTATATTATTTTGCATGTGCGATAGGTTTCTGATATCACGTAGTAAGATTTTTACAATATTTATATTGTTCGAGACGTTGAATTTTCCTCGTATAACACTTGCAAAAATAGGGATACGAAATTGGATTAAAAAACTTGTATTTATTTTTTTAATAAAACAATTTAATGTATCTATGAAGCTTTTGCTTAATTTATTAAATTGAAAGTTATTTTATTTTATCTGCAGCTTTTTTGTTATCCTTTAAAAGTTTTCAGTTACGGCTCACGGCTTTCCATTCCCGTGCGGCAAACAACAAGGTATTATTGCAGCCTTTCATTTTACTCTTCGTTTTAATTAACCAGTTTAAATCCGTCATCGGCTCTATCACCACACGTTATTGGAGTGCTGCATGCACCCTCCAAATTATAGGGTGATGCTGCACCCCATTGGTGCAAACGCCAGGAGCCATAAAATGTTCGATAGCGATGGCTGTTAGAACACATTTTACCTCTGAGATTTACCTTAGTAACATATAATTTAAGAAGTACGAGAGTTAATTGGTATTTTTTATATTGGATATAATATTGATAGGCACTTCTTTATAGTACTGTTGTATTTTTTAGTGTAAGATATATATTTTTTGCAAATATTTTGTGTCGTTTTAAAAATTACATAATCCTAATACGCCATTCTATTTCATAATAAGGGGAAATAAAAACCTGTTTGTGGCACTATTGTCAAGTACACCTAACTAATTTTATATGCCACTGAATTTATACCAATTGCTGTTTAAAGCCTCGGTGCGTTTGGGTCACACAATGCCCAGTTTGACACGGCATGTTTATAGAGAATAAATAGCACCACGATACACGAAAGGACAGCTTGGAGCTGAAATACAGTCGGCAGCTCGGGTGGGTGATCCGCGCGCGATTAGCTGTGAGGCCGATCAAAAGCCACTTCATGACCGGAGGGGTGATACGGGGCTCGGAGGAGCCCTCGCTCGAGGGTGTTGCAACCGGCACCCCATTTCTATATTCACACTATTTAACTTTTTAATTTGGAGATTCGTGTTATTCGCCGGATTACAATTCTTGAAATCTGCCATTCGAAAGTCGTATGTTTTGATTCTTGGAATGATTCAGTGGATGTAATTTTATTATATCCAAAGCATTAATGTTGTCACACTTTGATACTCATTAAGTTTTCGGACTTCTTTTGTAACGGTTTAGTGTCGAGCGCCTACCTACTGACCCCTAATAATTCTGGTTTCTCAATACTCTTTCATACTTTTGACGAGAAACAGTCAAACTTGTCGGTTAGCATACAGTTGTGCAGCTGCCGGGAACGTTTACGACCCGACGAGACGAGGAGACCATTCAGTGGGAGATATCAACGGCTCGCGTTAATGATTCCCTTTTGTCGCCAAAGGACAATTTATACGAATACACGAGCCATAATAAATATTTACGCGAACACAAATTGACTTTTATTTTCTCCGGTAGAATTATTTTTCACTCTGTCCGCAGTGATTTATCTTATTGAGCTTTATTGAATTTGTGTAAATGGGATGATGCCGGCCGCTTTCATACCCCGTAATCGGATTAATACTGACATTAATATACATTTAAGCCGGCCTCCGCTTGTGTATTCATTTAATTTCTGCTCTGACAGTTGTGTGACATGTCAAAGGTTTTTTATGAGTTTTTTACGAGCCCGTTTATCCACTATTATTTTTGTTTGCTTTCAATAAATAGAATGAGTTTTTATTACATCTGCATTATGGGGAGCAATTTTTAATAGGCATTTTTAGTACTTCGGTGGCAGTCACATGAGGTTCTGTGGGTATATAAACTATTATTATTTTCGTATCCTGCGTAATATTCAAATTTGTTAAATTTGAATAAACCTGGTGAAAAATAATATAATGGATTAAGAGTCTGTTTGCACCCCTTTCCCGGGCGTGGGGTTTAGACCTCCCGCCGCATTTGTCTAATGAATATTTTTCTTATTCATAGTCATCTAAATTTAAACACGACCGTGCGGTTACTTACAAGAGGGTCGTTGTTAACAGAAAGCCACCCCTCCACGTATCCACCCCTGCGTTCGTTCCACTGGAGATACAGCTTTTAATCACGTAGTTGATCATTTTCGCTCCCCTAAATATTTCGAAACACTTTTGATTATTACAAATCCCCCACCGTGCGTCCTGGGACTAACAAGCTCTAGGGTTTATAACTAGAGGGGACAGGCGTTTCTTCATATATAAAAAAAATAGTTTTCGTGTAGATGACACCTGGCGCGGTATCAATTAATCTGTAGCGCTCTTTTGTATTATAAATGGTCGGTAAAGGTCAGTAACATATTTCGTGGGTGACTTAAAATGTTGATTGTTTTAATTATGCTTTTCAATTTATGTTACATATTTAAATTAAATTATTTGTGTGATTATCTTTTGACTTCGCTACAAGTTATGTAAATTTTATTAAAGAAAATGTATTGTTTACTAAAAGCTTTCTGTGAAATATAATCATTGCACTACTATTACTTGTGTATTTTAAATACTCATATATTCACTTTGATATGATAGTTTGGAAGCATTTACTACTTAATTGTATTGTATTAACCGATCCGTGAGCGAGCCGCCCACGGAGTCGGGCGGGCAGCTCGGCTAATAGGCGGGAGTGTCTGTGATAATTATACCCTACCACCTCCGTACTTCGATACTTACAACCCTCCAGTGCATACAGTCTAGCTGCTCCCGCTGTCTCTCTCCCTCCTCTACACTCATTATCTCTGTTTTACCTCCTCTTCTAGTCGTTTTGCTAGACCTTGCACTCGTGTAAAGACAAATGGTAGCACTTTCTTGCGTTACCCGTTTATTTTATGAGCTTCCCGGTGCGAAGGATTAGGATTGAACGAGTTGTATTTTTTTTGCTTTATGTTTCATGATTACGTTCTGAAGCTCTAGTTTCCGTTTTGTTTAATTTTTAACAAACATTGCACATTCCGTTTATGGATGTGTAAATCAATCTTTAATTCAAAATACCAACCGTGGGATCTTTCTACCATATTCTACGAGATGTCGTGCAGAGTAAAGTTGTTTTTTTAGATAACGGCCTACAAATAGTTTGTATTCTGTTTAGTTGCATTATTATCTTTTTTTGTCGCACAAATTTATTTTTGAATAACTTTAATAATATATAAGACCGATGAGACGGCTCAGTCATCGTGCACCACCAATTCAGTTGAGCTGCCACCAGCCAAGGTAGCGGAGACTCGGAGCAGTTTTGTTACGCAAATAATTCCATTCATTTACCCATTTAGAACTAATTGATTTCCATATGATAAAGAAGGAACTTTTTGCGCCGGCCGCCCTGTCTCGCTCGGCTCTCGGCCAATATTATTATTCTCTATGATAAATTACTCCATTAGCTGTGGGATCAGACCGCGCCGCTCTATTATCACTTTACGGTTCGGCGAATACTCCATCTCGACGTTTTAACGTCATATTTCACATTTTTTACAGCTCCATATTTTTCATCATTATTCGCATTTTTTTTTTAGTTGAAATATTATTTGATATTAGTCAACAAACTAGATACTCGCGAAAAGTTTTTTGAGATAAGTGAACTGCGTAGCTTTATTATACAATGTGGCAATATAGAATATTGGATACATATACAAGTCGAGTAATCGTTAGTACATTCTCGAATATTCACAACATTATGATGGTGTACGGTGTACCCATACAAAATATTATATTTATTATTTCCCTTTCATGTGTGCATTTCTTTTTGACAACTTTTTCAATTAAAATCTGGCAGCGCTTGTACGTGATGATTTGCACGCCCACCCTTGAGCAACTGAGAAAGCAGCACCGGTCCGCGCCCCGCCGACGGCGCGGGCTGCCCCCGGTCCGCCGCCCGTCAGCGGGCGCACGACGTCTACCGATTGTTTCGCGTCAACTTATATCGTCCGCCATAAAAGGTCGTGAAGTTTTTTCATTTGTTTCTTCTCTTTTTCCTTATCATTTACGGAGCACTTTTTCCGTAATAGCATCGCGTGACTGAAAAGTTCTCCTTTTCTTTCGCCGCTTCGGCATTCGGCATTCGGCAGTAATGGCACACTCGCACGACATTTATGCCACTGGAGGAATCGTGTTTTGCTATCTCCATTTTTTCAACATATGGTCACGGCCAGAAGTTTTTTGAGCGAATAAGTACTCTCCGGTCGGTTTTCGTGTTAGTTTTTCTCGTCTTTTACCATTTTTCTGCTCCTCTTTTTCTCGCAAAACAAAAAAAATGTTTTAATTCTATGTTCTTACCGATTCTTATCTATTAATTTCTTACAATATTTAAAAGTAATATGCAGTACTGCAAAACAAAGCTTTAAGAATAATACTCGAATCAGTGCGATGCTGAAAGATCTTAATACGACGACCTTTAAGCGCAAAATATATTCTGAATGTTATGGTATTTATTTTTAAAATTCTCCCTAAAAAATATATCGGGAGAATTTATAAGAAGGCTGAATCTCAGAAATCGATGATGTTACAGTGCGGTGAAGATTTTCATTAAATCCCACATGATATAAGAAAGGAGGAGAAACTACATGAATTCAAAATAAAACTAAGCAAATATGTGCAAGATAAGTTATAGTAAAAAGGAATATTTTGATCTTGTTTATACTAGAGAATATACATATATACTTATGTATGCACTATATTAAGAATAAATAAATATTTAACAATTATTTTTAAAGTATTAACCCATAAATTGGTCAACAACGAAGTACTTTCTATCGGATTCTATTTGGGTCGAATTCACTTTGCACAATTTTGGCTAGCATTGAAAGGATTTGAAGCGAACAAATTGTATCGAAAAGCCACCCCGCCCGGTGACCGGTGACCGGGGAGAAAGAAACGTTTAGGCGTTTCTCTCGAATCGACTTAGTAAAAAAGCGAGTCGGCGTGGCGCGGTCGCTTTCCGACCGGCTGATGAATTATTGATGCCCCCAGCTTTATTTGTTAAACAATCGGAGCGCTGCTCTGTTACAATACCTCGCCATGTTTAGTTTCTCCCTCGAAGCTCGCGTGTCTCGCGGCTGTTTATTCACCAACATGCATGTTAGGAATTTAAATAATCTATATTTTAACGGATTATGGTTGGAAATACCGCCGCTGTTGTGTTATTGTATTGGGCGTTCATTTGTGTAATGATATGCAATCGATAAATAAACGGGGCAATTCAGTTACAGCTGTAATTTCACTCATATTTCATTTTACATTCGTCGTTCCAACGCCACGCCTACTAAACACGAGCTTTTCTTGAAACATTGATCAAGTAACTCTTTGTGCGTAAGTGTATTGTTATCGATTCTTGTAATTCAGTGTTTCTTTAAATTGTCGAATGCTTATTCAGTCAACGGGCGATTCGTTCTATGGTACATCCGTCATTGCATTCACCTGCATGTTTTCTCTACTTCTTCAATTTTCCCAAATTACATTATGTTTAAAACTGTGCCGAGTTAATCTTCTCAATTTGTTGACGATTCCGAGATTCTCGAGTAAACATATCGTGTATTTTTATTAAGTTAATAGTTAAATAGGTAATATAGTAAATATTATACTAAATATTAAACTCGGGTGCGGGGAGCCTCAGTGCGAGTTGCCTGTGGCGGGCGGGAATTAATGGGAACTAAAGAGAAATGTTTACAGTCTTGTGGGATCAAGCTACTGTGGGTTGGCCGCTAACTCCAGATAATTTCCAAGTTTGTATGTCTTTGCCGCAATTATAAGACCCGAAGCTTGACCGTCACGATTATTTAGCACCTTAACGATTATCAATTAGGTATATGATTCATCTTGTAATGTAAATATGACAATTCTTTACACTTATTACTTATATAATACACGAATGATTACATTTTAGAAGGCTTTTGTACAATTTATAAATCAAATATACCTAATGTATATGTTATCAGAATATTGTTCATAATGTTGCTCGTATAATATTCACAAGGCACCCCAAAAGTATTGTTTCGCTCTTGTATAAATAGCTGCGACATATTTCGTGACATTTTTTTAACCGATATTTTTGATTCATTTCGTAGATTTAATAAAAAAGTGTCAGAATAATTTAATTTTGTTGGTTTTGGCTATTAAAATTAATTTGAATTACAAATTAGGTCGTTACTATTGGATCTTGTAATTTTTACAGAATCAAATGCCAAAGTTGTAAATACGCAAGGAAATTGATGCCATTTATGAATAAAGTTATTAATCACTAATTTATACTGTTTTTTAATGCCATATAATTTTTTATAGATGAATGTGTTTGGCATTGAATTACAGGTTTTCTTTATGTATTTTTTTGTTTTTACAAAACAGACAAATGATCCCCATAAATCTCTCACTTTATCTTTATATTAATTTACATACTGTTATGGCAGACGCTTTAAATTGCGTGTGCGTTCTAGACAACTGAAATGCATTACGTACTTACAATCTACTTTTTTGGCAGCGATTGAATCAACCGGTTTCTTAAACACATTTTTTGTGCTTCAGACTTCGTCGGTATAATTATTCATCTTTTGTTTTCGGATAATCGCTTAAGTGCTTTTTGTAATATATACTTTTATAATAAACAGAAGAGTCTTGTGTAATTCACGGATCGTCCCTATTTGAGCCATTGACCCTTAGTCCGTGTGAATCAGAGGCTCCGGGGCAGAGATCCCCTCGCGGAGTCCCCCGGCGCGCTAAAGCTGCCGCCGTGAATCAGTCGTGAAGACACTTCAATCCGCGCGAGCACAATGAAGATTCAAAGGAATATTCGGCCATTCAATTTCGCCCTTTTCTCCGGTTTTCTCCCTTTTATGTTTAGCCACGCAGACGTCTGCTTCCCACTTCTTGTCTCCCGTTCGTGTGATCAGCTGGGGTGTTACTGCTTTTATTGGAAAGAGTAAAACGGTTGCTCAATCTCGCCTTACTGGTTTTATTTTAACCGTTTTATGCATATACTGGAAGCCTTTTTGTATTACCCGTGGTCGTTACTTCATAAGTTACAAATCGCTCTCCAAAGTTGCGCGTATTGGGCATTAAGTGCGACTTCATGGATCGTGATGTTAAATCCCTTTTCGTCTACTAACATAGAAAATAGATTTGACACACTTCTGTCTAGGCAAACCATTCTTGCCTCATTCACCTTCTCGTGCACGATCGTCGATTATTGAAGCTTTTAACAGGGTCGGCCTGCAATATCTGGATTCTAATAATTCTTAGAATCTATATTTCATCAGTTATTGATTGTTATTATTTATTTACTGCTCGGTGTGTAAGAACGGTTACAATCGTGATGTGTTGCTACCGTATTACATACATTATAAGATGTACACCCTTATTTTTCCAAGTCGGAAATAAAAAAGTGAATACAAACTTGATTATAAAAATGATAGCCATCATATTGCAATCACAATAAGTATACGTTTCAATGCAGAATCATAGTGAATTGTTTTTTAAATTGTATTTAAGCAATCATTTTATTAAAAAATGAGCGCGTTCGACCGTCACCGAGCAGCAACGGCAGCGGTGGCCGCAAGCTCGCTGGAAATGATGGGCTCCAAGAATCGTCAACAGCAAGTTCATTTTTGACAGCGATTGTTGACGCCATCGAGTGTAAGACGCACCATGAAAGCAAAGACACCAAAATAGGAAAAAAATTATCTTATAATCGATGTAATATAGTAATATGCATAGTTACATTTCGTCGCATTTTTCAGGTATTTACTTTGATTTAGTTATTATTTTATTAAAAAATATTTTCTTTAGCTCTGCTAAAATGATAAATATAATGTTGCGTGCTAAAAGGAATTAATCCGGGTTACGTCGTTTTTGACATGGTTTTTCTTAATTTACAACCTTTTCTTCGTTGTCGACTGTTTATACAATTATTTCCGTCAGTGGCCTGCAGATGACCTTAAATGCCCTTGTTTATTGAAACCCGTTAATTTTTTTTTACGTGGGTTTGCCCCCATTTTCTAATCTTGTGTCAAAAAAGTCGTTCAACGGTGAGTATTCTTTCATATTCTGAGTGGTTTAACAATGATAATATAGAAACATTTCATGGAAATTAAAAAGTAGCCAATTTTATCGATGAAAAATAAATATAGTTAAATGAAAAACATAAGAAGATGAGCATTTTAAATTGGTTTGGTGCCTTTATTAATAGATATTGTTATGATAAATCTGTATGTTCTGCCAATAAATAAATTAATAAAGAATAAATCTTTCATTCGAAAAGAGAGAGCTGCACCGGGACGGTGTTTTTTTTTCGAAAAAACGATTTGTTCTTTGCATATTTTAGTAACAAAAATGAAGAAATACACCAATAGAAAAAAGTGAAAAATATTTTCGTTTTCGAAGCTCGTAGAAATCTCACATTTTCGAACTTATTGCTTATTTGCCGTTGAATTTTTTTTTTTTGTAATGTTATATATTGTTCGTGGTTACTGGGCATATTGGCGTCCTATTCTCTCGTTCTCTGGTAGCCTTGCGACGCTAACTCCACGGAGTGTTCCTGAGCAGGGTAAAAGGGAGGCAATATTCCACTCGGAGGAGGGCCGCTTCATCTGGGTTCAATTCCCATATTGTGTCGAGTGGGTCCTCAGGGCCGACGTTCCTCCCCCACGTTGCAACATTAACCCTCATGTTGTTTATTACTTTTGTGGGTGCATGTGGAATGAGGGCGCACTCATAATCGTACGGGTTAAAATAATACGGTTTATATTATATTTATTTTATGATATTTTAATCACAAGGTCTTTGCCTGGATGGATTACCTAATAGAATATGTATCATTTTTCAGATATCAGATGGGACAGGAAATTATAATATATTTAATAATTTTACGGAAAAAAGTTTTCAGATTAAATTCGTAATCCACATCCAATGACTTGTGATATGGAATAATATTTATTCTTTGAATATTTATTTATTAAAGAAGTGATTTAATAAGTATGTATCGAAAATATAGGAACCTGGAATATAAAATAGTTGATCGAGGGTTGATCTCACACATTCATTATTAGTTATATATTTGTTTGCTTAGTTGCGGGATTGGGGAGAAGTACACGGGATTTATTTGGCGATATTACGTTGGGGTCGGTATTTTGAGGGTTTAATTTAACCCCAGGCATAAAGGCATAAATGATCAGTTACGGACACAATGGGCTCCGCGCCCCCCGCATCACCCCTCGGGACTGCGAACACGTTTCATGTTGATATTCGTATATTCATTTTGTGCTTCGTGTGAATTTTCATTCAAATTTTACCTTTATAATGGCAGCTCATAAATGAATTTAATTACGTTGGTTCCGAAAGCTGAAATTATGATGAAAATGTTTTCATTATTTTTTCCGTTAGAGTCGCCATTAGTAGTACCATATTTACCTATTTAAAAATCCCACAGATTTGTTATAATTAAAATAATATTTCTAATTGTGGAATATTGCTGCAGACGCTAAATGATAATGTTACGGCGCTAAATATTTATATAATATTTTAGCGCATACACATCTAAAACCTGGAGTTATTCTTCTTTTCTTATGTTTCCTTCTTCGATTTATAAGCATAATATATTTTTCATTGTTCTGGAAATTGTGCGTTTTTATTAAAGTATCTGAGAAATATATGATATTTAGTCTTCAAAAATATTATCCAAAAATAGGTTCGATTTCCCTTTCTTAGAAACTTTATACACGGAGAAATAGATTGTTAACATTGTTCTACAATATATTTTCTCTCGAGTGTGGATGTTTATCCCAATTTGCGAGTAGTTCTGTTAGGGCGGCTTAAACTATCGATAAGCATCCACCGGCAACAAAAAATCAACCCTACTGAAAACGTGCACAACCTGATTGAATTTTGCCCAATATTTTTTTCTCCGGCAATATTTATTACCGACCGCCTCGCATTCAACCTCACAACGGGCTTCCTTTCAATATTTTTTTGTTTACTATAATCTCCTTTTTTTCTGTCGTTACATTTTAATGAATGCCGTTTATTTTATTTCTTCTGCATTTTTTTATTCGCCAGGAGACCCTCGTCCTTTTGTATTCCCTGACTCAGTGCCGTCCTTTGTGTTCCCTTCGGAGCCTCGTTCCATTTGAGCCGAGCATTATGTTGTTTTATGCTTAAACAGATTTGAATAAGGCTCATGTCCCTGCCCAAAGGGAGAGCGGCTGTTACGAAGGAACACACTGTCGGTGTGTTTGCACAGCGCACTGAAGATGGCCGGGACCCACTCGCGCCTGAGGAGTGTAGGGCTTTTGACGGTTCCGCACCTCCCGTGTGCTCTCCCAGTCAATTCGCTGAACCGAGAACCGACTTGAAGTGTTTGTTTATTTTCTGTAGACACATTTCGGTGGGTAGCGTACACTACTATACTACCTAAGCTTTTTTCTATCTCAGTGTGAATAAGAATCTCCGGGCGGTGTTTTAATCTCTTTTTTTGTTCACTGAATGAGGTTCAGGTATATTATTATCTTTTTTGGGCATTCATTCTATAATAGAGCCTATCTAAATCATTTAACATGTAGCAAGAACCATTTTTTGTGTCTTTTTTGTATTGTGAAAACTATTTGTGCTGCTAATTGTAGTCTTGTTTGTTTTATTTCTATTTAAGTTGTTTCATTTTATTTGTTCTCGAGCCAACGTAATATACATGTTCATTATTTTCTTCAGCAGAATAATTATGTTTGGCACATTTAAATGTGTTTTGTAAAATATGTATTTATTTAAAATATTTTATTTGTGTTATGACACATTTTCTCTTTCTTTGTGGAAACACTAGTGATTATTGGCATTGATGTAAGTTGCCAAAACATTCTGAACATATTTATATTCCTCTTATAAAATAGTGTCCGTCATGTTTTTTTAAGCTTCGCTTTACCGACTAATTTTCTTGGCAACAAATAAATGTTCTCGATTGGTGAGATGTATTTTTTCCTTTTATTGTGTCTTCATTCCTGTGTAGTCTGCGGTGCGTGAATGCTATTTTAAGCAGCCACAGTTTGACGCCGACACGGCTGAAGAATGCTTTGAAGTCGACTATAATATTATGGTCTCCCATTTGCCTTGTCTAATTAAATTTAACACTCGCTGAGAACAAGTGTGAAATGTTTCCTTAATAGTTTTATTCAAAATATAACGGAAATATTTTTTGATCTCCAACATTATTTCTGATTCATTCATGTAAATGATGATCCACTACAATATGGTATGTAACAAATCTGCGCTTAAAAAATTGTTGTGTGTATCTATAATTAAACAGTCACTCCGATACCCTAATGAATTGGCAATTTCCACCTAAATAGTAACAGTTCATTTTGTGGGATGTGTGTAATTATTTTATTTTAGTTATCATTATTGATATTTAGTCACATAATTATCCGATACAATGGAATGTATTGTGGAGTTTTAAATAAATAATTGTAAGATGCCGATTTAATAATGTGTTTCACAAAATAAAAAGCCTAGGACTGAAGACTGACGAAGTGCGGTCCATCGCGGTCCATCGCGCCGCCAGAGAGAGCGGAGTTACTCAGCGGGCAAATGTTGGTGGAGTGCCAAAACCGAGCCTAACAAATTGGTGTTGTTTGATTGCCTCAGTCTTTACTTGCGTTACGACGGCATTTGCTGTTGAGAGATTTGTTTTTGTTACCCCATCTTATATTATAATGCCGTTAGAATGACACGTTGTAAATTCTTGGCACCCGCTGCCGCGTTCTGGTGTATTGCCATTTTTCAAATCCCCGCGTTTGCAATTTCTAGAATTAGTTTTCTAGTATCTATTTTTTCTAAGAATTTTTTAAATGAAACAAACAGTGACGCATATTCCGAGAATGTTTTGGCAGCGATATTGTTTCCGCCGAATCTTGCGAGCGATATATTAAAATATAATAATATATTAGGTACCTACTCTGATATTTTTAAAATTAAAATTTATTTAATCTGTAGAAAAACAGGCTTACACAATTCCTGAAAAGGTCGGAAAAATGCTACGCCTCATTGGGCTATGTAATTTTATGTTGATAAATATATTCAAACCTAAGTTTTATGTCAACATTTTTTTGGGTTGGGACTCGTCTTGCCCTGTTTATCCTGTTATTTTATCCCTCCACTCGCCCCATCTCCCCCTCCTCGGCCCGCAGCACCCCGCTTTTCACATCATCTCGGAGATCTCCCATTTTATTACCTACTTACCCTTTTTTGCTTCCCATTTGAGCACGAAAACAACCCCGTGTAGGGTTGCGTTACGCATAAAAGGTTTTTTCTGGGGAAACTAAAATTTAAAAAAAAAAAATCGCTTTGAAATGTTTTATCTGCTTCAGACAGTGATCTCATTATTCATATTCTTTCTCTCATCTTTGCTTTATTCTACATGTGTTCCATCATATCTACCGTGTCCCGAGTTTTATGTACGAGTGCGATGTTAGATTTTTGACGATTTCGACGCAAAAGGTTATTATCTAATTTCCAGGCCATTTTCACTGCGCACTCTGTGATTAAATCCGCAATGTTTTTATGCTGATGTTATTTTTATTATCCACATTATCATAATTAGTATATTCCACGTATGAATATAACATTTTATTGTATTCGAATCAATTGTTTTGTGACGCTGACGTCAAAAAATATTTTGCATCACATGATTAGATAACGCAATACATTATTTATGATGCATGTGCAATTCAATAAAATATTTATTAATTCATGGCCCATGATTATATTGAAAGTCACTCCATTTATTTAATTAAAGTATAGAATGAAAATAATGTGTTGTATGCATGTTGGGCCATGCAATTAATTGCCTTTTCTCACTGCATTTTTTCTCAACTGATCTAAAATACGACTAATAGATATTGAATAGCTTTTTAAGTACATGAGTAACAACTGCGTGGTTTGTGCGTATTGTGTGATTGTTATTTGAGAAATGAACGTTTAACGATGAAAGTTTAATTCTTTATTTTCCCGGCATGAGTGGAATGGAATGATGTGATATTTCAAAACAACTGATCATTGTACCCATTTATATGAAATGACGAACCTACATTATCCATAATAATATAATAAGTTTTATTTTTCTGTTGGTGTACCTAAAATAAATAATAAATAAATTAGATTCTGATGTAATAGTTAAAAGCCAGCTGTGGGAATTGTGAAAAATCGTACGTGCGCGTTCTCATTCCATAAAACAATAAATCCCTTTAGAATACTGTTTAACCGTAAATGACATGAACAGTGATTCCTGCATTTTATTTTTCTTGATTTGTTCTGTCCCTGATTACAAGCGTCGCGCCGCGGATCATCTGTCCGGAGAGTCGAGCCGGCGAGCTGCTCGCTAACCAAACGGGGCAATTATTGCTACCCGCTGGTCGTTAAACACCCGTTCCACTTTAATGCGTTCATGGGTCATTTGGGAACAACTCGTACGGTATATTCACCATTTCATATCAAACTCATGCATATCATACGTTTGACCACTCGAATATTTGTTTCTTTTCGTAATACCCCCTAGAATTATCACAAAAAACTCACCGTCGAATCATCCACACTTTATTTTATAGCAAACTGTTCTCAGCACGAACACGCTATTATGTTCTTTTTTTCATCTATGGCTCCCAAATGAATAATTCAAAAACATCTCCGTTTGTGAGTAAACATTTTCCAATAAAGCTAAAATTCTCTTATGCCAATATTTTGCTATTCGAGTACACTCCCCTTTCAGGGTTTCTCAATCCTCTTCAGTCGTATTTTGAAAAATACGTTGTTAGCAAAATAACCCCACGATTTATTTTGCCATAAATATAAGATTAATATCCCCTTTGTTACGCGAATCGTTCAACCGAATCCACCACCCGCTCCCGCATACCGTCTGTAACATCATTTAATAATATATCAGCCCACAATATTTTCTGCTTTCACGTAACATTGTTTTGTTGTAGTATAATACAATACACGACCGCCGCGCGCCGTATATTTTGCCCTATCCGAGCACGTTACACGCGTGCATGTGCATGTGTGAAGCGTTCAATTTAAATATTATTCTTTTTCCTTAAGATGATGCAAGAAATGTGAAAAATTCTTATAATATTACATTTTCGGTTTCTTTATAGAATATTAAAATCAAGAAGCCTCTAGAAATTGTTTACTTTTGAATACATGCGAATAATCATGGAACTTAATAATATTTTACGTACTTTTTTGTCGTCGGTTGAGCCAGCTTCGAATATAAATAATTAGGTAAGTACGTGTCCTGTCATGTTATGGTAGCCCTCGTTTGGACAGCTCTTAATATCTCAGTCGCAGCAGCTATCGGTAGCGTATTGCGAGTGCCATCGCGATAAATCATCGAGAAGATACAGTGGCGCGCGTGGTGCGCCGGCACGACACTGTCGGCGGTCGTGCACTCCGTACAATAAATACCGGCTCTCTAAACAAAGGTAACATTTTTTAAATCACTCGCCGGTTTTAAAAAACGTAGATTATTTTATGATAAAATCGAAATACGGTTCATCGTTCAATTACCTCATTACATGCTATTTAAAACATCATTTTGAGAAATCGTCGGTCTATGCTTGCGCAGGTTTCATTTCATTCGCTTCGGTGGTTTATTTAAAAAAATGAATTCTCCCAATTAGAAGCATGTACAATTCATCACGTACAAATTGCGCTAGTCTCATAAATATGTATATATATTATTAATGAAGAGCCTCTTTGTTCGCTCGGAATGTGGTAGGCTGGAATCGGCAATGACAGGCGTCCGCAGTTCGCTGCATATTTCTTTTTGCGCCACGACTGGCTCGGGACTGCCGGCCAGCCGCAATAAAGATTGCTGGCGAAGTTTACGGCGCGCATTGCGTGCTTGCTGATTCAATTAACCGGACTGGTCTTCTCTTCAGGGATGGCAATGTCTCTCGAAATCCACCATAGTCTCGACGAAAAAATACCTGTTTTAATGCTTATCTTTCATTTTATTCATTGTTATGTTATCTGATCCGCTGTGCCGATAAATACTCCAAGAGTAACTAAGAGTGTTTATTTACAGCCGAGTAGAGTACCCTCGGTGTTGAGAACCTCTTAGTATCATTCCATTCACTAATAATATTCATATACACTTCAATTCCTAACCATACATCTACTATGTATTCGACGAGTCGATGCTGTAAAACAAGGACTTCAGACATTATTATTTATTGTGTTTGATATATAAATAATAATGCGATCCGTTAAATATAATTACAGGTTTCCCCACCTGTTAGCTGTCTCCGGGTTCCCCAGTTTCCTCCCGTCTCCTTGCACTGACGTCAATCAAATCACATGGCCGTCTGATAGAATCATTTTTGTTCAGAATCGATATTATCGTCGATTAAATAATAATATAAGAGCGGCGGTCAGCGGCGCTGCCGTCAATTGCCGATCCGCTCAAGTCCATTACCATTCAGAAGTTTTTATTATTTTCTTAATAGGTTTTTCGATGTAAAATAAGTGTTAGCTCAATTATCATTGATTGCTATTTGTTTTTATGAATGTCTTCTCGAGATAGTTTTGATCAACTCTAAAATGTACTTACGTTTTTATGTTATTGCTAACAACACTCATTTAAAAAGCTTACTCTTATGTATTATTTTATTTTCAGCTATAATAATTACATTAATAATAAGATACCAAAGGTAACAACAATTTTAACTCGACTTTTGCATCCCGGGTTTCTGTATCTACATCTCGTGTGTTTTGCCAGACACAGGTCTATTTGGCTCCTGAATATCGCTCCTCCTCCTCCTCCTCTTGGCAACATTTCTCTTGTAAATGAAATACTTCTCTCTCGGAATGCGGCTCGTTATTAACCTTAACCCCCCGTACTTGATATAACAGACCACCAAATGATGGACTGCGATCCAGGAATCTTCACCACCTTGCATGTATTTTAAGGCATTGTTAATTATATATAAAAAGTGCCCAAGTGTAATTCTTACGCCGCTTGTTAGTGTATACTTTTTAGATAAAGATTTTGACTTGCAAATAAGACATTAATTATTTTACCACTTTAAAATTTAACCAAAGCACCCTTTCCCTTCGAATTATTAGGACTAACGTGGATCAGCAATTCAAAACAATTTATTTATTAAAGATGTACCGACAAACCAGATGAACGTCTTGAATATAGTATGTATTTGTTTTTTTATTTTGTAATATATATTTTTGACGCTCCAATTTGTCTCTACTTTAATTTTTTGCGACTGCGGCGGACATGCAATGCTCAGAAATGACTTCAACGAGTTGCAGTGGCTGAACGATAGAGAGATAGATATGTTATACGTACACGTACAGTTACAGCAGAAAATAACAGAAGTTAAGGCGAACTGTTGAGTAGAGCTGGGCGGTAAATAAACCGCCGGAACCCGTCCGGTGGCATCGAGTTATTTGAAAGTCGAGCACAGCAATTTCAGATGATTCACTTTATATTTATTTCCTTTAATATTAATGTCCGTCAGCTGATTCTCTATGTATTCTTTTTTAAAGGGTGATTGCGTTTAGAATTCTATCGTGCGTCCTGTTTTGTGGGATTTTTCCCTATCACGAAATGATAATTGAATAAGTTAGTATGTACTCATACTTTGTTTTGGAAAGTCACACCCTAGTACAATATTTTTTGCTTTTAATTTTTTTGTTTTATTAGTAATTTTTGACAAAAATTTCACAATAACTAGTACAATTTGTGAGAGTAAATTCTCATTTAATATTGCATTTATCAAGTTGTAAACGTTGCCATGTTGTGTTTCAGCTACATTAAATAATGTTCTCGGCGTAGGCGGAACGCTACACAAATACTTGGCGAACCTTTTATAATACATTAAAGCGAGAACGTGCACGCGAATGCCTCTTGGAATTTTCCTATATGAATTGAGCACTTGAGCCATCTCAGTGAAATGTTTGGTGACTTGATCACCTTCCAAGTGGATGCATCTGAGATGACAAACTTCGGCTAATGAGTCAATGCGTCCGCGTGCCGGTCACACTATTGTGTGAGCCCCTTTCTTGTTTTGTTTTATTACTTTTTTACGCTATTAACATCTTTTATTTTTACATTCAAAACTTACATTGATTAAATAATCTATTTTGTTGTTTATTTTTAAGAAATTTTCAATGCTCAGATTCATTACTAGGTATTGACAAGGTAAAAGTATTGTATATTTTGTGACCTCCGTATGCGATTTCTGTTTCTTTATCTCGGACAGAAATCTGCAGTGTCTTTACCTTGAGCTCTTTGTCCTGTTGAGCTGCATGCCTGTCAGATCTGTTTACAATCGCCGATGTGTTCGGGAGGTGATCCGCCGGCATCAATCGGTTCTGCGGTCCGTCGGAGACGATTCGCTTCATGAATTATTCAACCGAGTCGGTTTGTAGGTGGAGGTGGAGGTATTAGCATTCATGGCGCAGGCTGTTTTAGGGCGGCTAGGCATGTTGCTGACCATTATTTGTCCTTTCGTTTTTATTCGAGGTCCGAAGGTTTTGCTATCCACCGTTATCCCGAATAAAATAAATATCAATGTTTTAATATCCACGTGTACCGTGCCCAACTTTGTTTCTTTGCCCGCAATTTGTTGGCCTTTCTGTAACTCATTTCTATTTTAATTTCTTAAAATTTATTTTTATATTATTCGTTATTTGATTGAATTGAATCAGAACTATTGTACAACTACGTACACCATGTTACTAGTCAAATATTCTTCATGTTAGTTTAATAATAATACAATAAATTACATTTATAAATACATTCAACATACATAGCACGCGGATAACAATAGTTACTTTACTGAAGTTCAGAAGACTAAGATGGGCAGGCCACGTCTTGCCACGTCAACGGTATACTGTGAGAAAGGACGCAATGAGATTCCTATTTCCAGTCGGAACGAAGTATCCAGAACCGGGATGCATGGAGAGCAGTCGTAAAGTCGGCTCTGGATAGTAAGTAATGGGCCAAGGCAGTGAAAGAATGCGATATATAATGAAGTGACATTGCAAATATTGATTATTTTTATAATCTAATGCCGTGGCTGGCTTTCATGATAATCAAATACGATGTCGATAGCTTAAGTTGAAATAAAAAGAACAGTATCGCGTCGAGATATCAATAACACTAATAATCCAACGACCGTCCGGTTTAGAAATGCAAACACTCTGCAATTTATTTACAGAGAGCGTGCAGTCCTAGAACCTTCGCGATGGTCCCCGAGTGCCCGAGGACAACCGTTCGACCGTTCGTCAGTAAATTACCTTGTTTGTCCGTCAGCGCTCGCCCGCTCGATGTCTGGAGCCGTGAGCTGGCCGAGAGTGTGACCGGCATATCGATCATGGGACTTCACTTATCGCCGCCCGTGTCGGCATTCGCGTCCGCAACGAATCCTTAATGGATTCTCTGGAGTTCGATAAAACTGAACAGCGTGTGCGGATCGTCGCGTATGTGGTATCATGAAATAAATTACGATTTTCGAAAACGACACAACACGCTGACGTCACGTGTGCTGGGGAACTATCGTAGCTAATATTAGTTGAAAACGCGGATGTTAAAGTTGTACTGTTGCAGTGCTGATTGTCCCGCGAATTGTAGTGCGAATGGTGACGAGCAGCACAGAACGGTGCACCCGTTCTGGCAGAGTCGTCTCCTCGGGAGCGCGAAATGGATCGCCCCTCCGATGATCTGTCACGCCGAGTGCAGTACAATAATTAAGAGAGACCGATGTTTTTGTAGACGCGAAAGCATTCGCTGCCGAATTCAGCGAACGCTCCGGGGCACCCGCCCGCCCAGCGAGTGTGAACTACCTACATCCAATTTTTGGACTTGGAAATATAACTTGTTATTTTACATTCGAAAATCAAGTAGATATGTTATATAAAGTATTACAACTTTACAACGTACCACTTACTAGTGTTTAAAGCCCTTTCTAGGACGTTGTTTAAGGGTCACTTTTTCTATAGCAATTAATAACCGCAAACGCTTTTTAATAACCAAAACCGTGTTTCGATCTTTGCGTTTATTTCCATCTTTCTTGCGCGTGCCGATTTACCAATTTATGGGCATACTTTCACTACGTAGTCTGTTTAAAATGTCATTACTTTGTCGAGCTCGCCATTTTTGCTGTCTTTCTCTGTCGTAGCGTCCATTTTTCTAAACTGGATCGTCTTCCATATTAATGAGACACCACGAAACATTTTAATAATCAACGTCTTATGAACGAACGTCAAGAAAAATAGTAAATATAGTATTTTTTTTGTCTACCTACATAAAATATTGTTATTAATTTAAATAACCAGCAGCATTGCGATGTTCCAATTTTAAATTTTCTGACAATAGATTACATTATATTTTGAAACAAAAAAGTTTATTCAGAACAAAAAGGTCATATATCCGCAGTTCACAGAATTTCTAAATTTCCCTTTGTGACGAACAGAAAGACGTTAATATTTCTAAAATATAGTATTTGGTATGCGAGCCGGAATCTCTCACGCGCGACATTCCCTACCCAGACCAGACAGACAGTCACAGTCACAGTCGGCTGAATTGTTTATCTGGTCGGTCATGCGCCGCACCGTCTCGATTGTTGGCCGGCCTCTTTCGAAGGGAAAATCGCATTATGCCTCTATAAACGGAATATTGAATGTCCCATCAAAAACCCGACAACCATTTTCTCTGACCTTTCCTTGGCGCACTCGCGCTAGATTTACGACCCTAGGCAGGTGGTGTCCTTTTATTTTTATTATCTAATACGTTTTTAACGTTCGGTCCCAATGATCTGTTTATTAATTTGCGCATCTCCTTGTCCCGCAGCCAAATATAATACGTGGAACACTTGTCTACTGGAATAACCTGCACTTGCCCGTAATAATTATCACTTATCGACCGATGAATGATCAAACATTCAATTAGACGAACAAGATTTTCAATCACTTACTGTTCAAATCTTTTAATTATATTTACAAAAGAATATTATTTGTCATTGTCAAACTTTTCTCGAAAGTGCAGAATGTTATTTGAAGTCTTAACCGTACATTTTCCATCTGAGGATTGCATATAAGTTTGACAGATGCACTTTAAATTGCCCCCATTCATGTCTGGAAATCGCTGCAGCCAAATTTCAAATTGCTGATCAGGCGATATTGCCACTGCCTTTTGAATTGAAATGCAGTTCGAATTTATTTTGTTTTGTGAATTCAATTACATTATTTTTAAGGAGAACACATTATTATTGCGAAGTTGCAATTTTTCAGACCATAGTTCTATCAATTAGAAGGATACATATAAAATCAATTTACCAATTCTTTTTTTTTTAAAGTCTAGTATGAGGATGAAAGATGAGGAAATTGAATTAATGATTCAAAATTATTGTAAAAATCTTAGGATAGGACTTGTGGTTAAATTTTTATGGTTATTTATAATATTTTGGTTAATTTTACACGCTATATTTACACAGTATTTCTAATGATTCTAAATTATTAAATTTAAGACCAACATTGTTTATATAAATAACAGACAATTATTAAGTAAATTTCCACATCTTTCATCGTTACGATTTAAGTTAGGTACTAGATTTATTTTTTAAATTTATTATTTATTAAAATGAAATTAGAAACATTAGAACAATTTGACATATGGTTTAGTTAGTTTATTTGACATTCTGATAAAGGAAAACGTATTTTTCGAAACCGGTTGGCGTATTAAATTTAACTTATGAAAGTGGTTAAAAACAAATTTATAAATAATTTATAGTAAATATTTTAAATATGAAAATATGGTATTATTTGTCTAGTAATAATCTTTTATTAAAGAAGTAAAATGAGGTATGTTTTTGGTGGGGGTCGGGGGCTGTATATTTTAATCACATCTTCCTCAGTAGGTATCAAAGAGATTTATTCAAAGAGTTGAACTATCCCGTTGTTCTGAGACAAATTTTGAAGTCAGGTCTTATGGTATTGCGAGAAAGCCATTCGGTTGTTCGGCAATGATTGGCAGTTCTCGAAAATACCCGAACGTAAAGAGCGTTACTTACAATAACACCATAAGTCAATTTTCACAAAACAACTAATTACGTAAATTTATTTTATTTTCACACTAATTTTGTTTATTTATTAAGGTCGATATTTATATAGTGTTTTGTTTGTTTCAAAATGTTGCGTTGTCATTCTTTGAGATGTTTTTAATAATATTTAAATTAAACAGGATTAGATTTGCTGGGTAGTGAGTGGGTAGTTACAGTGTTTCTGTAAAACAAATACTATGTGATTCACGAAGAATTTTTCGAATTTCAAACGGGAAAAATAAAAGTACGCCCTTAAATTCACGCAATAATTTTTACTTTGACAGTGTACGTGCACACCAGAAATACGATTCTTGTACTGAAAAGTAGAGATTAGTAGTATTAGAGTATAAGATAATTACAATAAATTAATAAATGTGATTTTCCATTTCATTTTCTAGTTACCACTAAAAATTACCAATTTATTGTAATACTGCCTTTTGGCAGGTTTCATATTTGATAATTTTGTAAGATACCTTACTCGAATAGACAAATACCTATTAAGAGCACAGCTCTCAACAATTGCAGTTGGTGATTATCTAGAGGATGCGTTTCTTTACAATGAACGTTTAAACTGTCAAAGAAATTTACATTTAAAAATCTCTTTAACGATATTGATACTAAATTTATCAATATTATCATATTGTTGGGGGGGGGGGGGTATGTTTTGTAGTGTATCCCTGTAGTATAGATTTTAGCATCGATTCTGCTTGTGATCAGATATCAATAACATCTTGAGATGGATATAATAACCCTCTCCTATCTTTCTGTATGATAAGACTATGGTGAACTGATTTCTCGTTGGCAAAGAGACTGTCTATACAGGTACAGGACGTGCAATATAACTTCTTAGCCAATTGTCGCACAACGAATCCACCAATATAAGAAATTATTTGCTTCAAAATTTCCGTCAAATTTGTAACTAAGAATTCTGATAGATTTTCACTATCTGCCTCATTTGATTCATTTTCTAATAATTCCGGTCTATAATTTTCAAATGTACTATATTCATTTTTGTTTTTGCTGAAGAACAATTCAAAATCTGTATGTTTCTTATATCTCGTAATTCCTGATGCATTAATTTTTTTAATATATATTGTAGTAAACTGTCATGGCGTTTAATATTTCGTTTCGTATTTAATATTTTTCGATAATATTATAATTTTTTCACACATATATTCAATTCCATTTGTTGGACTAACTAATGAAGTTCAACATGAATAAAGTATATTAGTTATTTTTATCTAAATAATTGCTTTATTTTCATTATACCTAAACACGATGATGTATTCTATATTAATTTCTAGTAATTAATTCATTTCGAAACTGGGACTTAACGCGTTTCTGTGATAGGTGCCGATATTAATGTATGAGCAAAATTAAAAATTTAACAAATACTTATTACCGATGAAATCCAATAACACTTAATGTTTTTGATAGTTTATTTGAGTTTGATGAACACAGTTTGAATCACAAGTCACTATTTTTAATAATTAGACCACTTAAAATGCGCGCTTTGTTCTAATAATGATAGCCAAGCATCACCAGCGAAAGGCAGGAGATGACTAATTGACGTGTCCGTACGAATTTCGTGAAATCACCATTGAAGCTTCAAATCACCACATTTGTTTCGACTCTGTAATATAACCTCATTGGTAGGTATGTATAACAACTCTGGATATTTTAAAATATCGAGGCAATTTAATTTGTTTATAATTTTTGTTAAGCTTTTCGGTAGGGATAATAATGTGATGTCACTTTCACAAATTTGTGCTTTAGGTACTTTTTGATTTGACTTTTTCAATGATTTAGAAATTTAGCTGCCATAATTGCATGATTTCTTCATATTGGGAAATTGTTTTCCTCAGGAGGAAGATACACGTCGGTCGGCCGTTAGTCACCGGCCCCGGGCCGTCCGGGCAATCCGGGCAATCCGGGCCGCCCTCCCATAAATACCTCCGGATTACCAGTGTCGCCTTCCCGCCTCGCTCACTTATTCTCGGGCTACATAATGTATCCCGCTGCAGCTTCTAACAAATCACTGTATAAATATTAAACGACTCCACTCGTTCCCCGCGCGAGTGTTTTCCACGGTCCATTGCATTGTCGCAGACAGCCTAACTGGTGCTCTAGCTTGGATCTCGAGCGAGTGGCACTAAATCAAAACGCGTCGTCCACACGGGTACTTTAGAAAGTGATCACAATATATTTTAGTGGCTGGTGCCATATTATTTTAAACATGGGTAATATAATATACAGCATCTCTCGCGTTAATGGCTAAAGTTGGCGTTGTTTGTCATTCTTAATGACATTCGGTTCTTTGTTTTTGAATACTCGCAATTTTATTTGACATCACTGTGTAATATTACTCCGAGGAGAAGTGATTCGAATCGTCGAATCTCCCGATCGTAACGTGTTCGGGTTTGTTACCGTTGGGCATTTCTTGTCGCATATTTTCGGGCGAACAACTCAGCGGCTGCAGTCATTACTCATGACGCCGTCTCGGTCGATGTTCTCCGTCGGTTTGTGGTATTTTAAACACGTTTATTGGCCCCGTTTTACGCTGATTACCCGTTGTTAATCTTCTAAATTGACTTGTCTGTCGGCCGCGCCGCGATACTCGGTCGCTCAGCTTGCGATATTATTTTATCGCGGGCTCGGGGTAAATTGTTAGGTGTGACACCTTAATAATTGACTGCTCATAATTACCAATTAAAACACGCTACCGAGCTGTTGTTTCTCGCCGACGGCCTTTGGTCCTATTAAAGTGTCGTTAGTTAGATAATATCTCGGCGGAATGGCGGCTGTTCGCCTCGTCTCTTTCAACGAGAAAAAATGTGTTTGCGTGCAGGTAATCGGCCGATACACATCTCACGCTTGTCGGCCGAGTATAACGTTACAGGCAGCGGGGGCATAATCCTATTTGTTCTGCACCCCCTTCACCGCTCCAACCTTTCTTTCTCGTCTTTCTGGATATCCGATAGCCGGGTTCTCTGTCGTGTCTTTTTCTTCATTTGCTTTTGAAATGTTTCTTGATTTACCACCAAATCGATAAAATCATTTGGTGGATTCAAAATAAAAATGATGCTTTGCAAAATGTTCAGAATGCTAACTTCAAATTAATAAAAGTATCATTTTTTGTTTTGTTTAAAATATTTGGAGAATTAAATGAATGTAAAACACGACTGAGATTGTATTGTATTGTCGCAAGGAGATTTAATCCTCTCGATTTCCAAAGACTCGGTACCGTTGTTCCCGTTTCCGTCCCGAGGTATTGTGAAACTACATTGAGATACAGCCAATGTGTGAGCTACCGCTTGTTCGCATGCAGTGAAGCGAATAAATCACTTCAGACTCCGCCAAGAAATGTCTCTCATGCGAGGAGGGTATCAGCGATGTTTGAACCAATAAACGCTGTATGTGAAACGATGTTGTAAGTATACTACGAACTTACACTCGTTCGTAATTTAAGTTGATATTCATCTCTTGTTTGTTGTACTTACTTTCTTTGGAATGAAGAAATGTTGGATTGATTCATTTAGAAATTATTGATGTCTTCGCGAAAGATTTATATAATAAATAAGAGAACCAGAATAAATAATGTAACAAAATAAAAATCCGCGAGTTTGTGATATTTTCTATGAATGAAGCCACGCTGAAATAAGAGAGCATAGGGACTCCATTGATCTTGAGCCGTTTATTTTTGCAACTACAATGGAAAAGTATAATGCCTCAATAAATACGAGGGAGAAGAGCCACAAAAGGAAAATGGTTTCGTCGTTCGATCAGATGTGTCGCTTCGGGAGTGTAACTGAGATTTATGAGTGTTTGTTTTTTTATACATTCTCTTCGCAAGTCATTCAGATAGCTACAATTTTATCTGTTTAGTATTTTTTCCAAACATATATTTTTCTTTCTTAATTATACCGATGGTATTTACACTTTAAAACAACACTACAGGAAGTTAAATAATACATCATCTCATTTAGAGATTCTTCTGGTTTTAAGTACACATAGATAATCACATCACATCACATGATGGGAGATCTAAAGTTTGAGATAAATACAACTATATTCAAATAAATACACAAGTTATTATCTTTATATATTAAGCAAAAAATAAATATACCCACATGCTTTAATCTTCGTTCCACTATTAATACTATGAGATGAGAACTATCGATACACTTTTGAAATAGCTTCATTATTTTTGCAAATTGCATTTTTTTCATAAACAAATCGATACATTCTCATAAAGGTGTGAATCTTATTAAAACCTTGATCTACTACAGCCTGCTACGCTCAAGCACTCGTCCTACTGAGGATCTCTGTTCAAAATGTAATATTCATTTTATTTTCAGACATTCATCATTTCGTTTCTTATAATAAGACCGACCGCCCGTGATATTTGTCAGGCCAAATCGGGAGCAGTTCGCTCACTTATTATCGGGATGAAAAAAGTGGGAAATTCTTTCCGACGACGGAAGATCTCTTACCCCTCCCGCCATGTACATATTTCCAAAGAGCGAGATGTTGAAATCTTATTTCTCTCAAGATCTCCTCCGTTGAACGTTTGTCACTTTGATGGCAGTTTGTAATGCGCCCTCGCGACTGTTCAGTCATATCGGGTTTCTACACATCTTTTATTCTCTTTTGATCTCGATTTCTTTTATTTTCATATCCTCATTTGTTATTCAATTTTTCTATTTGTATTTGTTTTCGTTATTTTCTCTTTATTGACATTTTTTATATTATCCACTTCTGTTGATTTATAGTTCTCTTGTCAAAAGTATTTTATTTATTAGTTAGTTATATTTTATATTTACATTTTATTTTTTTATTCTCATTCTTTAAGAGAACAAAAAATACCACATAACGAATTTAGTAAAATATTTACCATACCTTGGCTTATATGGAACTAAAAATTACTGAATTCCGACATTTTCTTTTCATTTAGATTTATGTGTCCGATATTCACAATTTCTCAATATTACATTTTTTATTTAGAAAATTCGAAAAAACAATAGATGAATAGAGAACGCCTCGTACTCTTCTTTTTATCAAATGAATCTTACACATCGCAAGCACATGTCAAAAATACTATTTTATTAATTATTTTGATCTTCTTCCGGAGTGTCAAATGGACATTAATCCTCATTTGATTAATCGTCATTTACTTGTTGCACCTAGCTGGATTTGTTATTGTTATATTTTGCACATTGGTAAAATTTGTATGTTTAAAAATAAGTGCATTTTATCCGGAACATGTAGAAACAGCGTCAATCCGTTATGTACCGTAGCTTTGTGAAACATTTCACAATAATAGTGGTGTTAACATTTTTTTTCCACATTAGAATAAACGCATTAAAATTAAAGTCATTTAATTATTTTACTTGTTGAGAAGAAGATTTAAACGATAGTAAATATTGTCGAGTAGAATCTGAATCTGAATCGAGACCGCGATGAAATATCCCGCTTTATAATATTTGTTTCGACTGACTTGAATAGCTTGGTAAAAAGTAAAGTTTACTCCGACAATATGTGCCCGCTCACCGCTCCGGTGGCTGATTTATCATCACAAGAAAACATTGTCACTGTGAACTGGCGTCACATGCACCCCTTCCTGCAGCAGGGGACTATTCCTCTGAATATTTCATGATAATATTCTCCGGTTCCGTTTGGTGTCAGCGGTAGTACGCTTAACCGCCCCGAGGAAAGCGCGCTGTTTGCGATAAAGCTTTTATACGGCTCTTGCTACAAACTGTAATTCAGACAGCTCGATGCTATTTTGCCATTGATATTAATTATTTACAAGCGCATTATCACGTACGGTATCCTGGATATGGTTTTTATTGATTTCCTTATAGTAACTGCCCAGTTTTCCACAAAATATTTTATAAACAAATAAGTTTGTCTCACGGAATATTTAGCGCTTTGGATGTCAAATACTTGTAATAATATTTACAGACATCTCGACTCGTATAATGGCGGTACATGGAAACACGGATATATCGTGTGATGCGAGCCGCGCCGAGAAATAGCATCCGCGGGTAGGTTGGGGCGGGGAGATACGGCTGTGCAGATGTGGGCTGTTTTTATTATACCTCAAAGCTCTCACCCCCGCCCTGGCGGGGACGTGTGCCCCCATCTCGTAAAATGAAACGTTCCCTACAAAGAAAGAGACTACGTGAGTGGAACTACATGACGCTGCTACCCTCCGTGGATTTTTACGGGTGGATAAAGAAAATATGGCTCTCCCCTATGCGGGGGAGGTTTTATGAGATTGACGGGATATTACGGGAAAAGACGCGTGATTTTGAAGATGATTTGGTACGCCTCCATTCGGCGCGCAATAGATTCAGCTTTTTTAGAATTACGTATTATTATTATGTTTATAGCGTTTCTTATGTTCGATTCGTACGTTACATAATATTCCCGTTGGTTTAAGATTGTTTTATTTATTTACTAGCTTAGTAATAATTAGTTAATCATGCCATTTTAATTCATTTTACACAAAGGATCGCATTTTTTAAGACTCTTGAACCTCTTTAGTAATATTTTAAGGCGTAAAAACTTGATGGTTTACCACTTTGTTAATATTTAACTTTATAGTTACTAATTATTTTTCATTGTCCATATTTAATAGTGACAATAATGGCTCACTTGAATGTTATGTACCGATTATTGTACGCAAGACATTCGTCAAAACTAAACTCAGTTTACGTGCATAAACCTTATACAACAGCGTTAAAATGTAAATCGCCCAGTCAGTGTTCCCCTTTTGACTATTACACCGCAGCTTCTCGGTGACACGTCTTTAATTCCCTTTGTTATTTGTTAAATTAGCAATTCCATCTCCCCCCGTCGGTCACGCCCCACTCGGCAGCCATTAGTTGCCGGGGGGAGGGTTCTCATTTGGCTTAACGTCTTGAGCACCAACTTTGAATGGAGTTTTTTTTATTGCCAACGGTCTGCTGACACGGACAGAAGTAGATGAGCGAGTTTTTGTTCCCGAGAATCACCATCCGAATAGTCGCGTGCCTCGCTTCCCCTTTCCTCGCAGAATTCTTTATCATGAATGTCAATTGTTCATATATTTTTTTAATAAATTATAATTTGTTGTAAAACAATATACAATTGCTTGCATTCGAATGGTAGCGTAACCATGGTTAAAAAATATTACTATTATGGTTGACAAACCTACCTTTTTATATAATTATTAAACAAAGTCCATTCTTTTGAACTGGAAATACATTTACTGTAGTGAGCAATTTACATCAATTCAAGTGCGAGGGTGTCTCATTGAGATTGTCAAATGGAGACGAGCGGTAAATAGACAAACATTTCTGCGGTGTTGTCACGTCAGCTGTCAGCTCGTGGCGTGATTGGCGGATACACTGCCCCATCCCCTCGAGAGGGGGAAGATTATCAGAGGATTGCGAGGGATGCTGGAGTCGAGCTGGATTTATAAACGATTTACACTTGTTTGCCTTATTAATGGTTTCGTTGCGTTTTCTTTTGTTCTCTTTTAATTGTTCAACATTCTTACAATTTGATAATTATACATACATAGGTTTTTGTAAATTTATATAATTAAATTTTTTACTTTGTTATGAATTGCATTAAAGAATTTACCAATACTGTATTATTATGTCGGTAATCTTTTTTTAATATTCTGAACTAGGGATAGATATACACTTTTTGTCTCAAAAAAAATTATCTCCTGAGAAATAAATTACTTTGTAATTTTTAACTACAAGCGCTATATTTGTATAATTTCTTGACGTCACACTTTGTCATATTTTGATACCTGCCTTTTGTACCCCCAGATGTTTTCTCAGCGGTGACACTATATTACAGCCTTTGTGCTCCGTGACAATGCTTTCAAAAACTCCCTCCCGGTGAATTATCCTAGAGGTAGGTATAATGTCATTTTTTTCAATTTCATCTCATTCTAATTCCGTGAAGCAACTAGAAATTACACGATTGTATCTTCTTTTGGATTTCTGTATTCTGGCTTGTCTCGTTCATTGGACGTCGACTCCCATCTGTTTCTTCATGTTTTAGGGTGCCTTGCAAGAGGACATTACCAGCGGGTCTTCTTGAATCATCATTTTTTTTTCCTGTAAGCTTTCCAATAACGTGTCCGCTGTCTACCCCACTTCTTCCTGTCTTCTGTTTCGCACATTTTCCCGATGCAGTGTACGTTGAAAGTTTTCTCTATGATGGTTTTATTATAAGAATATAAAATGTATTCATATAGGTCAATTGTTATACACTCGTGTAGAGTAATTAGTTCGTATTAAATAGCACATATTATAATATGATCTCTTAATCTGTAATGATCGACCAGCTCGCAATCCATTCAATAATCAGCTTGTAATTAGCGTCGACCTCACTTGATGGAAATTAATCCACCGTCGAAATTACGTTATACATTTGATTTCGAGGATTGTCAATACATTCGAATCAAATATTTATAGACTATTATCCCGAACAGTGTCGGTTCATCGGTTCTCGCTGCCCGGGATTGTATACCCGGGATGTTCACACATGCATGAACCGCGGGAATTATCCCGGCTGTATCCATTAGACTGCACACAAACCGTAATGTTTGTCCATCAAATATTCTGTCACACACCATTGGCGAGTGTTTCCACATTGTTAGCAAACATTGCCATTCTGAAACACAAGTTGGGCAATTCATTTATAAATTTTCTCCCAATGTAAAAAATAATTGTTATTGTATACAATAACATAAAGTGGTTTTTTTGACACCATTGGAAAAATTATTAATATTCAATAATAATAATTTATTGAAAATATGAACCTTTTTTATTTTGATTAATTATTATTATTCAGTTAATTAATCAATTGTAACATTTACACATGTTTCAGTTATTATCAAGCATGGTGTGATGAGCTAATCCGTGATTGTGACTGTGATTCTGAGATTTGTATTCGATTGTAATGATAATTGGTAACTGATTATTTATAATTTGGCGATCAATCACCGGTACACTAGAAACTGAACTTCTAACAGTTAAATATCAGTTACCAATCAACGTTACAATCGAATAGCATTTACACAATCACAGTCGCAATCACGGTTTAGCTCATCACTAATTATAAATGTTTTACACATGCCGTCTTCTAGCCTACTAATATACTGTTGAAATATAAATGTAAATCATAAATTGTGTTGCGGCAGACGTCCGAAAAGTAAAATTATAAATTAACTGACATTAAGGCTTTTAAAAGAGATGTTTTAAATTGGTTGTTGAAATTAGGAAGAGCCGATACTGAGAGTAAACTTTTTTATATAATGAAATAATTCTTATTTCTGTGTATTATCTTGCATATTTCCCTTTACCATACATGTGCTTACAATACATATTGTATTGCACATTGATATATTTTTTTCTCTCTTTTATATATATATATATATATATGTAGTTTTTAAAATATTTTCACGATTACTTACCTTGGATTTTATTGTCTTTTACCTTAATGAGTTTTGGTTTTGTAAAATGTATCCGTGTTTACCAATTTGCCCTAAAACAGACTTGCCTAGTTGGGCAATGCATTTTAAAATGTGTGTAAAATATATGTAACAATCTTTTTTTTGCAGCTGTACAAATTTTATATATGTATGTCTAAATAAATAATAAAAATAAATAAAGTATAAATCAATCTCAAAAATTAAGTTATTAATTTTCACCCAATATTGTTAAAGAAAAACATAATATATGAAGTTACTTCATTATTTTAATTTTCACTAAACTAAACATTGTACTACATACACGTATGTGCCTATATATATGAATATACTCATTTTAATATCATATGTTATTTACTTGTAAAGAAATTTCTCTAGTAAAAATGCAGACTGCAATTTAATCTTCAAATGGGAAAACAGTTTGGTCTTGTTTTTTTCTTTATGACGCTAGGAAAATATTAGCTCTTATTTTCACAATTACGTAAAACTACTTACTATAAAACGATTAATATTATTCTATTCTACTGAACACAGGTCGTTAAAGGTCACACTCAAATCATCCTTTTTATATTTGGATCCAATGAATGTCATTACTGTATTGTATTGTGTTTAAGTACCCTGCCGGTCAGCTACTGTTGTCGTGTTATAAAATGTGCACACCCAATTTCACGCTCGGGTTTGTTTTTGCGGAGCTCACGGGGTAAATTGTTTCTTTGTCGCACTTATAATTTCACTTAGTATTTTTAATAGTTTCCTATGACAATAATATTTTTATTAAATTATTTTAACATCCAGTTGTTTCTTCAGTTTGCTTATTTTCGTTGTCCCTATTGAAAATTTTGTTTACTTATATTTTTTTAAATATTTATCAAATAATGTATCATTGATATAATGATGATTGTATGTAATTAATGTGTATATTACATTAATTCATTTTACTACTCACCACAAACAATGAAGTTTCAGTACTGTGTTCTCATCTCGTTATCAAGACAATTTTAAAATCTTTCAGTACATTACGTTATTTAATATTATATTGAGAATAGTATCAAAATTGATACCACTTACTATAGAAGAACCTTACAAAATGTGACTTATATTAATATAACTTTCAATACCCCTTAGTTTGAAATGATTACGATTATATTTAAAAATAACGGCAAGAAATGATTAGATTCTAACACGAATTTTCAAGTGAACCTGGAAATTTGGCTCATTATTTTCCTTTCTCGTTTAGAGATAATCGTTCGTTTTTCATAAATAAAGTTAACGGTTTTCTTTAATTTTGTGATTGTGTGAGACATTTTTTAATGCACTTTTAAAACCAACATCACTTTGCAACACGAGCAGATTATGCCATAAGATACTTTTTACCTTGTGACCATAACAATTTAGAAAAACGAGTTCACGGCATCATTACATATTCCGTCTGTATTTACTCGTACTTACCACAATTTAACAGCGGATGTATATTCTCCTATGGACATCATTTGTACGGGGGCCGGTTTAATGTCGAGCAGGTGATGCTTGTAACCGGTGTGCTCGGTGTGTAGCATCGGCTCGGGCTCCGGCACTCTGGCAAGTTGGCACAATCCGGAAAAAATGTGTGAAATCTCTCGATATGCGTGTTAATAAGTGAACACGCTCAACGACCGTGATCGTTTAGTACTCAATGTTACCCTCTCCGTTGAAATATATTTTATGAAGCGCTAAACTTTATTTATATGTAGCTAACGTATGTTGTGTTAACACATTCCTTCTGTTCAGTAATTGTGTATGATTTTTTTTTAAAGAGAACACATTTTTGTTGTGAAGTTGCATTTTCAGAACATAGTTCTGTAGTATTTTTTAATACAGATTAAATGAATTAATTAGAAAGATATATCTACAGAAAAGAATCTGTCATTGAAAAAATATTTTGTTGCTACCGGGATTCGAACCTGAACCTCTTCCCATCCGAAGAAGCGCGTTCATCGTTTCGTTATAGCAATCAAATACATTTTTGACAAATTTTGAACTTATATTCTATTATCTTTCTAATTGATACGTCTATTATTCCATTTTTAAAAGCAATCAACTTTATATTGCGGTGAATCTCAAATACCTTTGACTTCTATGACTTTTTAAACATGTGATAACATTGTTTAAAAACTTTCAGTTGGTGGTCAGTCAGTCAGCTACCGATACTTATACGTTACCGATTTTTAAAAGTTTGTGTGATTGTGAAGGTTGTCGCACACATTGCAGCCGATCTCCATACAAGAAGGAAAATAACCATGAATGAACACGTTGAATTACGAAAATACGTGGAACTATAATATTTTAAACTGTGAATATTGCCTCGCTACCACTATCTTTCGAGAGTACACATCTACTTTTGAAGAGGAGGTGTGTTTAAATATCCGTAAGGAAGGGTCCGGAATTTCCTCCGGAGTCCGGTGACAATCTGACCGGTCGATTGCCACTCGCTTCCGTTTCGGCGAGTGTGCGAGCCCCCATTTGAAAACGTGAATTTAAATAGTAGCGGAAGTTTTCTGTTTTGTTCGTTTCGCGTCGGTTCCGGACCGCAAGCGACGAGTCGTGTGCTCGGTAGATTCACCCTCAGTCGGTTTCCTTGTCGGTGCCCTCGAGAATCGAGTTTCAGCTATTAAAGCTCGAACGGTGAAACGAAATGTTTACGACGACTCTGTAGATCGCTATCTTATCAGCCGCGAAGCGCTTTTGAATCTGAAAGCTGTTTTTTCTGTTAAAAATTAAAATAAAATATTCCTAGCGCCGATTTTAAAAGGTTCCTCGGTTTAATCTGATTTTAACAGGTTATAAAAAAGGATTCGTGTTTTCAGTTAACGTCTCATTATTGAATTTTTTCGAGTAAAGCATGTAAATTCGGGTTGTATTTTTGGGTGAAGATAAAAGTGTTTGACTTTATTTAGTGGGTTCTTAATTTATGCGCTTGTATTTTGATATGGATCCTGTGTTATAATTAGCCCTCGCCATTGCCTTATTAATTGATGTTGTTTGTGTTGTCATGCGTGCTTAGTATGCTGCAGCCGCCGGACACGGGTGCCCATCGCGGGCAACTGAGTTATCTCTGCCTATATGCGACATCAAACACCTCACAATATCCGATATATAACAATTAACACGTCACTACGAAATTAAGTTTTAAAAATACATGTTGATCTAAAGTAATAATAAAAAAATAATCTTGACTTTCCACCAATATTGCGTTATTTGTATTTCTTATTTTATAATGTAAATAATGTGGAGAATAATAGTAAACTGTTGTT
Organism: Eubasilissa splendida; assembly: GCA_031772225.1. Taxonomy (NCBI): domain Eukaryota; kingdom Metazoa; phylum Arthropoda; class Insecta; order Trichoptera; family Phryganeidae; genus Eubasilissa; species Eubasilissa splendida. The sequence continues at coordinate 11,913,704 of CM062855.1, read as the reverse complement.
ATAATAATTTGTTTCCTACTTTAACAAGTCGTAAACATACACATACGCACTTCCTTCACTCAGCGGCCAAGTAATTTATTTAAGTCATTTTATGAGATGCATTAACCAGGATATTACCTATGTGATGTGCTTTATAGGATAAGTCGACCGCTAATATCTAATAGGCGACTATTCTGTCCCGCGCTACTCTAATATCATAAAAATGTATTATTACTCTGTCTTATACCCAATTTGCGCACGTATACGGGGGTTTATAAAATAGCCAGTAGAGCAAATATAATATGAATATTGGTACAATTTTAGCAGATTGTCGTACATGACACATCCCTATATATTATATATAATAGACAATTAAGTTCGTAGAAAAAAAAGTTAAAGGTCAATTAGAGCACATATCTACATACTTATTATATTAGTATACTTAGTAAAGTCAGTTACGAAGAGTTGTTAGTTTTTGTAATTATCTTGTTTTACTCGTAGGTTTTCTTTTTTACCCTACATCGCATAATAAAAGTCCTCGATGATTTTCTCCATCTGTTTGTGCGACCGATCCCTTATTTTGATCTTGTTTCAGGTATGTCCCGACAATATAAACTCGCCAAGAGCGACGCGCGGTGCGGCCGAGATCCGACCGGTAAGTGTTGTTGCCTATCAGCCATTTGTATCTCGCGCATCGAGCAGATTGTATCTTAAATGCACTTCCTCCCACATGTTCCCATTACCATTAAACAATTACGGTCGGCGTGTTTCCTTCCAGAGATTAGATTAAATCCGAGCCAACTCGTTCGGCGCACTGCTAATCGTAAAATGTACAGAATTCAATTATTGGCCTTTATAGTTATCCTAATTTAGTTTCACACCTGCGCGACGCGCGATACTCTCCGCTACAGTTTATTGCACCGAGCGATTACACTGATTGCGCGGAATGTGGACGATCAGGTTCCGTGTAAGAAATATTACCTACATATATTTAAACATATTTCAAATGGTCGTCTGCTGAAATAATAATCATAATAATTACCCTTCGTATACCTACGCGTAAACCGATAATATAATACCGACGTCCTAAGGCTGTCAGCCCCCAGATGTTTATTATTATCGTCTACATTCATAATTTGCGAATTATTGAATTAACATATTTTTTTGGAAATGTGGTCGTTCAAGGCTCATGGCGTGCAAAATCTATATACTCGTAGATACAATTGAATTAAGAAGTTTATAGCGGATGTAGGTTTGTATTGCATATTTAACTGCATCAATAAACACTAAGGCAAATACAAAAAAGGAAATACACTAGGCAAATGTTGATGATGTAGAGGGGGTTCGCGAAATATCTGGCATGATCAGATAAACCAGATATTGGAGAACGATCATGTTAAAACTTTTACCAACCGAAGAGCGTGCATGAGAAGATGTATGAAAGTCGACGAGGCGTCAGTTATATGACAAAACAGAAGAGTGGTGTTCTATCCTCTCCGTTTACCTTTGCGGTAAACAGCGTGGTAGTTACATTTTTTTGTATCACAAAATTGACTTGTTTCACATCTCTGTGTTTATCTTTAACATTTTTAACGAATTAGATAAAATAATCGCCTTATGTTTAATTCTAGTAACTTTCTATAGTGATTTTTATTTTACATATTTGAACCCCCCTGCAAAAACCTCTTGATTTAAAATGGGTAGGTACGTGTTTTAAAACAAACAATCGTTTGCATGAAAATGAGTTCCTACAAACTTTGTTGAATTTATCATAAATTAAGTACAAAATCCTAAATTTAGTACATTATCAAGGTTGTAACACTTTTTAATGATAAATTATCATTCCAGTTTTGTGTACATGATAATTTATCATGAAAACGGAAATATATAGGAAATGTGTTTCGAGATAATTTAGCAAGCGCGTTAACAATAAATATGGCCTTGTTGATCTCCAGGCTTTTTTTCACTCCTCTAGCCCATCTGAATATTAATATGTTGCAAAATTACCTCTCTGTATTTAAATCGTTTAATTTATTGATCATATCTTATTTCTGCACCTACATGTAATGCAATTTGAGATTATCGTCTGCTAGGCAGTGTGATGAATAAAGATATATCTCAGGTGGTGAACGGCTCCCGGCGCCCCGGGGCCGAGCGCGGGGTTAATTAATAACAGGCAAGCTGCAAGTTGCGCTCGAGTTGACGCGGTAATACTCCCGGCATCCGCTCCTAATTAACTCCGCTCCAGTCCCGAACCGTAATAACCCCGCCGTGCTCTTTGCAAAACAGTCCTTTACATGGGGCAAAAACTTGATAAAGCGCCCGCGAATCTTCTCTTAACTTACGACTACGTACTTCTGAACTATTAGAGCGCATTTTCAACCCAAAACGTTAATACACGAATTGCACATCTTAAAGAAGTAATGTTCAGATAAACTCCAAATAATGTTTTTCTCTGTATTTTGGAAATAAAAAAAAGGAAATTTTTAATTTTTTGTTACTCCTCGCTTTCGTTAGGTGACCGTCATCTATTTCACAATTTAATTGGTTTTCGGTTATACTACAGGCAGACGGAAAAGCGTACAAAAAACTTGCGGAAAACACGGAGAGCCTCGCGAGAGAAATTCACGAAACGAGCGAATATCGGCAAACCTCGCCAGGGTTTGTTTTTTGTTTGTTTGATATTCCTCATTTTCCCCCCGACTATATGGAACGGGGAGTGCTTTTCCTTCGCTAATATTTCGCGGGGACGTGACTGGAAAACTGCACCTGGCGGCTATTCCGAAACGCAGATTTAATACAGCTTTCGGCCGGTGGTGTTTTTATCGGGTGATACGTTCTGCATTCTGCATCCTGCATCCTGCATGTTTTCTCTTGTTTGTCATCACGTCGTACAATTTTTATTTCTAACATGAATTCTAATCTAAATTTTGCGTTTTGTCATTTTATTTCGTTCACGTGTTTGTCCGCATGTACATTTTCATTCGTCTTTTCTCATCTTATTATCAATATTGTATTGCTAAGATTGATTCTATTGAACTTGTTTTTTTTATCGTTTAATAGCTGGCATGTAAAACTTGAATATTTCCTGTAAGTAGTATTATTAGATGTACTGACGACTCTGACCAAGATACTCGTATTTGACCTACTTTAGACAGTTTCCTTGAAAGCTGCAGAATGCGGCTCGGGACATTTTTCATCGGTGGAAATGTTAATCCTCGTTTGCCGTATTTTGTAATGCAATGTGCAAAAAATATATGTTAAGCATTATATGTCGGAATATATTTTTTGTGACTTTGTTGATTCAATAACCATTTGTGACTGTTACTAGAGATCTTTGAACTTATACTTTGACTTTCAACGAACATGTATCATGTGTTATTTTGGCACCCATTAATGGTATGCAAATAAATTTTGGTTCGTTATACAATATGCCTAAGACGTTACATGTCCTTCTTCGTTCATCTTCAAACTTATATGATACTTCTACCGAATCTTACTTGGTTTCCTGGCGATCGTTTGTCTATATTTTCTTCTCTCTTGCAGAGATATTTTTTTATTTAATTTTAGCGAAATACATTGCGAAAATACATTGGCAAAATAAATTCAATTTTAATATATGGTTACATACATCATATGGTTCCATACATACATGTTTTTTTTTTTTGTTTTTTTCGCTTACCTCTCCAAAAAAGAGACCAGCTCTTGTGCTTGGAGAGGGAGTTACACTACAACAATTTTAACATTACATGTTCTGTTCATTATATGAATTAAAAATAACATTATTAATTTTGATTGTGATCTTAAGCTTTAAAATGTTATATTAATCAATCGATAACATGATATTTTCAGTATTTCGGTTCAGTAACCAGAGTAAATCTAAAAAAATATTATACGTTACCATTATGTAAGTAGTCTTTCATAATTGTTTATTTTTATTATATAAAAACGTATTGTTACACGTTGAAAAAAGCGGTTGAATAAATTTGCCATCTTAAATAAATATTTACTTTTTTATTTAGGAGAACACATTCTTATTGTGAAATTGTAATTATTCAGAACATAGGTCTGTGATATTTTAAATATGAATTAAATATATTAATTAGAAAGATATACATATAAAATCAATTTAATCGAAAAATATTATTGTTGCGCCACCGGGATTCGAACCTGGATCTCTTTCCTAACCGGGGAAGGTGCTTTATCGGTGGCGCAACAATAATATTTTTCGATTAAATTGATTTTATATGTATATCTTTCTAATTAATATATTTAATTCATAGCCACTCGGTAGTCCCCGTTTCTCGAACCCCCGATCGCTCGATCACTAGGTAAATATCTTACCTAGACCTAGACTAGAATAAAAATGCACATTTTTGCATGAATGTTGACATCTCGTGTTATACTAGTGTTTTATTATTTCTCACTTCTGTTTAATATTCTCGTCTCGTCGCCTAATCTGCATGAGCTCCGAATCGCTAATCCAACTATATAAATGTCAACAAATCGGCACGCCAACTTCCCACGCTTGAAAAATGTCGGAGCCAGTCGGTGGATCAAAATTCTCTTTCAATGAAAACAAATCGATTTGTAAAAGGATGCATCTATTTATCATAACATTTCACCTTTGAACGTGTAATTTTAATAAATATTTATGTTTCGTTAAAGATCTGGTGATGTGTAAATATTTAAACTTCTGTCGATATTTCAAACGAATACAGACGGTATTTTCAGCGCATCAACACCAAAAGGCAGATTATTTCTTATTCACATTTTATCACGGTGAATCGCTGCTTGGCGCTCTAACTTTTCGCTAATGTTTATTCTTTTTCCTCAACGTATTTACCTATACACATACTTATTATTTTAGGTATAAGTAACATCAATCAAAATAAGTAATAAAACAATTTTAAGGAATCGTTGTTAACCTACTTTAAAAAGATGCGACGTACATAAATGTTACAGGTTTAAAAGTATTTTAGTGTAAAGAACAATAGTATGATCGTTTATAATCTACACATTACTTTCTTTAGACATTGGCTCGGAATTGTACCTCACCTCCCCGTCGTGCACGCCTCCACCTCGGTCCTACAATAAAGGGCGAACATGTGTAATTTGCGCCAACATTTCTCCTCGAGCTGCTCTCGGTGTATGGTAAAGCAACAACTGTGTTTTTATAACTTACGACTCGAGTTTCCTGGAGAAATGGTAATTTGTTCCGGAAAACCTACAAATGATGTACACACAGTTGATGGAAAGCGAATTCTTCATCCACTCGTCTCTTTTGTCTAACTTAATATAACACGGCCTACGAGACTTTCCTCAATGTCTAGTAAAATAATATTTAAATAATAGAATGATAAGATTTAAACTTATTTATTATGTACATACACTAAAGTCAGCTAATTTTAGTTGGACCCAACCTTCTTCAGGACAATATAGTATAGATATTTAAATAGAAGGTTAAGAGGACAGAGCAACAACATATCAGAGTGGGATAAGAGTATCAGGTAGGGGGTGGGAGAGAAGGATAGGGAACAACTTTAAAATCCGACTATTTGATAAATTTATTTGGTTATTTAGTATCTGGCTATTATTATTGATTGATTTATTAATATCTAATGCTTCTAAATTGTTAAGGCGTAAACCTATTCCATTTTTATCCAACACTCGTTTGTACCTCTGTATTCTTATTAAAAGTATAGTTAGAATTGATTAAATGTTCGGCAAATTCTAAAAAAACCTGTACTTGTTAAGCATCAATTCTATTTAAATAGCTGTACTTAAGTTAGTCTATACTATATTGTCCTGAAGATGGTTGGGTCCACCTGAAACCAGTTGACTTTAGTTTAGTGTATGTACATTATAAAGTGGTTGAAAGCTAAACATTATATTATTTCATTATAATGTCAAGCCACGACGTGTTTACTTTTGAAAATAATATATATATATATATTTTATTTTTTTTCTCGGTATTCAAAAATATTATTTATTTTACCTACAACTCGTCATAAATTCTCTGTATTATAATAATCTAATATTAATTGGGTCTTTTTAGTAATATAATATGGCCTTTATAAATGGCTAGTAAAATAATATTTGTCTCTGTATTAAAAAAATAACTTTATAAATAAATAATCGTCATAACCTCTATATCTTCGATATTAATTATATCTTTTTAGTTTGACAGTTATTTATTTTGGAGCGCTTATGTCATTCATAAAGTTCTACTCATTTTCATCATAAAGATTATAATGTTTTATAGTTTGGTCGCCCGCTTGATAAATGCTGAGACTTTATAAATGGATTTTTTTTCTCAGGCTCCCGTTAATTTAGTCCGCTGACAGAAAAACCGACCGGACAAGCGGTCGCCGCACCGCCTCCGGCCCTATAAATATCCCACAAATAAGCCTACAGAGTTACAGAGTTTGTTTGTTTTTGCCGAGATGGCTAACGCGTAATCCTTGATATGTCGAGAGTCGCGCTGCCGACACGAGCGCTAACCTCTCTAACCGGGAACGGGTAGTCGGCAGTCAGTAGTCGGTAGCGGGTAGGTTGACATAGTAATGCCCGCCGATAAATTAGCCGTCGTCTTGTTGGGATTCTCGGAGATTCTCCGCTCTTCTTTATTTGCTCACTTTATCTTTTGTGTTGGACACTTTACTGCTTTTGCGTACACATGTTCTTTTGAACTACGGTTTGTTATTTTTATTTTATCCGGCATTTCTTCACATATTTTATATTATTATTATAATTAGTATAATTTATTTATATGAAAAGTATTACATTTATGAAATAAAAAACAAAACATAATACTTCAATACATTTGCGGTTCTTTATATTTTTGCGCATTTTATTGGAGAAATAAAATTCTTTGCTTGTCAGGTAATCATTTGAAAGCACCCCTAGAATTAAAAACTTTACTTTTATGATCACTACCGACCTCCAGAGTTTACCCAGTGCAGCAGCCGTAAGCGATATAAGTAGGACTGTTTGAAATTTACACTGTTAATATACACATCATTTAAAAGACGAATAAATGTTTGAAATAAACAACATTTATTTTTATTTCTGACGACGCCCTATAATGTGAGTCACTTTGAAAAAAGGAATTTGCGTATTATTTATTTATGGTTCGATCATAATCGCCTAATCGTGTTTAGTACAACATTATGCCTACGTTGTCAGCGTGACAAATGCCAAGTGCAGCCTCATCAAGTTAGTGCCGCGTTGCATCTCCCTCTCCCGTCGTCGCGCTGCGAGGGTCGCCGTCGCCGTCGCCGTGTGGGATTTCTGTAGCCGGTGTAGTTATTTTAATGACGTTTTTTGCTTTGTTTTTATCTCCCCGTTGTCTCATTCCACGCTGCCTCACCGGTCAAAACATAAATATTTCATCTGGCAGGAGTGCTTCTTCCCGCACGGCTTCTCGCGTGCGCGGGTGCATTTACTAAACGACATGTTAATAAAAACAGTTATTCTGTAAAATATTTGTGCATGTGCAACATTTCATGTTTGTTACCTTTTTGTATGGTCAGTTTATAACATAATATGCAGCGTAGCCTTAACAACATGCGGAAAAAATCGCGTCTATTTTATAGTGTAAGTCAGATTAAGAGATTACATTAGTCATTCTTTTTGGAATAGTAGTTATTAATTTGGTAAAAAGTATAGGCCAAAGAAAGTCACGGCTAGGATTATTGTTAGTGGTACAAAAATATACAAAATTATATAGGATACATAATACGATTACTATGCTACTGCTTGCTACAATATTAGTGTATTTGTGTATTTAAGAAGAATGTTTTGAATGTACGAACACACATTTTTAAATATATTTTTTTAATGTGTTTTTTGTACTTCGACATAAAGACATACAATTATTTATCAAGCTAGTATTAATTGCTATGACTTAAACAACGACCGGTTTTAAAATATATCCATAGTGTATTTTTAAAACTGTTATATATTTTTCGGCACTATATTTAGTTGTTTACTGTTCGGTCAGTCACGCAATGCGTAACCCTTTTCTCTATCCGATGGGCTAATTTTAACGCACTCATCATTGATGACTCAATTCGAACTTATCGACGGTGTTTTACGCTTTTTTTACGAGTCTCAATAAAATGAACAACGCGAACTCGCGTCGTTTTATAAACTGGCGATTATTCCGCCGTCGGTGGACCGTCGCCGGCCATTTTATTTCAATCCTGTGCACAGTTCGGCGGGCCGTCGCCCAAATCCCTACTTCCCGGTACGCGCGTTAAATTCCTCAATATAAATTTTACGATCGTAACTTCTCGCATTAAGCGTATTGTCGTAAAATATTCCCGGCACTTGTCGGCGATGGTTGCCGCGGCGGCGCATGGATTGCGGGGCGGCGGGGGCGGCGGGGACGGCGGGGGACGCTAGAGTTCGCCGGGGAGCCTTTACGACCGCGAAATAATAAAAGTCGGCCGTAATGATTGCTGTCTTCTCGGTCCGGCATAGCGCCCCGAATAGTGAGTGACAAAGACGAATTATTTTACAGCAACTCTTCGGGGTTCGGTTTTCCAGATCGATTCGTGCAGTTTCTCAAAAAAAATGACAACGCAAACAAGTTTCTTGGATTTAATAAAATTATTTTCTAATATCTAATTTAAACTACATATATGAAATGTGTAACAACAGAATTCCGGTTTGCCGATGCCACTCAACTAGCCCTGGTGCAAGCAACACAGTACGTTGATGTTTTAAATATTTATGGCAAGTTATTTATTTTAATAAAGCTGATTGATTGGCTTTCGCCCATTGCTTAAATTACTTTTCATTTAGAAAGAACAATTGTATTAGTGTATGTAACAGCCCGTTTCGAAAACATGTAATACTTTTTTTTTAATATTAAATAAATACAGGTACACATACAGAGCTAAAATTTTCATGTACACCGGTTTTTTTTACGATATATCTTTTTTTTATGTTGTCTGTCGCTGTGTATATGTGATAGAAATAGGGTTTAGTATAATTATGTACAGAGAAAAAATGGTTTGTTGGAACATAGTATGGCTTTTATTGTGTAAGTTATATACTTAAAACAATGGAAAAACCAACAAATGCATTCGACTAAGATTGGTAGTATTATAAAAAGACAACTCTAATATATTTAAAAAATTAACATATATAAACTTTCCTAATACGAGTACATAAAATTCGAACATTCCGTACATATTTTTTGTGGATATCGTGTTTTTAACTAATTTCAAATGACAACCCCACCCCGCCCACAGATCAATTAAAACGCAGAGCGACATCAATACACTGTTTCAATGTGCATATTACGTATAGTATTACTCACACTAATACAATTGTTCTTTCTAAATGAAAAGTAGTATAGGCCGCTAAGCGACAAGCATCACCACCGGTTTTCGTAAAACCTTCATTGTTCAAAATATATAATATATAAATAAAAAATGGAAGTGGTATACCGCAGTACAACTTAATAAATACCCAAACAGATACACATATTACATAATTAAATACATAACGTACCGACCGTTCAGGCAATGACGCGACACACGCGCTTCCATAGGCGACGAGCACTGCTGAGAGTGCCGAGCGAGCCGACAGTGTACACCATTGGTACTGCTGCCGTTTATTTAGGATTCATGCATTTAATTCGGTTTAACTCAGGTAATTAATTTTATAACTTAATATAACTTTTGTTATTGATAAAAAAAGTTTATCAATTGTATAGAGCACTTTAATGACGGAATATGAAATTTCTGAAATACGATTAAAAAAATTACCCCATCAAATCGGTTATAAATGCTCACCACATGTGTGAATCACAAGAAGGTAAACAGATAATATACAGTAAACGTGTATCTGTCTACCTACCGTATCAATGTAATAATTCATAAAATACTTAATTCATGTTATAAAAAAATTGTAAAAATGTCAAATAAATAAAAAGAACCTATGTGAAAAAGTAACCCTGTTTGAGCGTGCCGATCCAAGTGGAGCAGGGAGCAAGTGCCTATTCAATTATCCTCCGGACCACAGGTGGTGAGAGCTTTCCTTTAAGCCGGGCATCACGATTGCACTGCAGTGGTGCGACAGACGGGAAGCGGTTAGGCTATATGTGTCGTGTGTCGTCATTTGAATACTGCGTTTGATCATTATATGGTACAAATAAAGTTTATATCAGAAAGTTGTAAAAATACGTTGGTTGATCAATTACTCATTATTCTTTACGTAAATTCTCGCGGAAAAACTGTGCCAATTCAGCATGCACAATCACATCGGAAAATACGAAAAAATGTTGTCAAAGTCATGCTGTTTATTTTTGTGGATCATGAACAGAAATAAAAATTTTCTGAGATTTCCTCTTGGCTCTCAATCTCCGTGAAGGCAATCATATTTTACGACCAGCTTGGAGCGCTCGGTTTTAAAGCAATACTTTTCGTTCAGCAAAGGTGATGGCGTATAATATTATGATGAATAATAAATTCATCGACTTATTTACAACTCTATACGTTTTCTTACCTCCCGCGGAGTTCCACGTGGTGAGCTTTGTGGATATCCATTAAACATAAAATGATTTGTTATAGTATTGAATGTTCGCGTATTTATTTGTGAAAATAACGTGTTCGACGCACTCGCGCCGGACATCCTTTACTTTCATCGGGGAAGCCTGGCTGGCGCTGATTTACCTCCGATCCTGGGTTATCGCCACTCCGTGACAGCGAATGGGGCAATAATTTATGTCCTCGTAAAGTCACCACATTGTCGGATGCAGACGGATGGACGGGCAATTTCACCTCCCGTAATACGAACATTGTATCGTTGGTCGTTGTTTGCAGCTTATTGTGAACGAACGCATTTGCGGCATTATGACTGCGCCGCATGCCACATTCGCTACATTGTAAGCAGGCGTGTCGATCTCGAGTGCATCTGATTTGCTCGGATTGCGTTCGTTCAATAGCGGCGATTTGTCGAGGGCTGTGAACCGACATTGATCAGTTTCCCATGTAGTTTCACGATCTTCACTCACTTCTCTGTTGACTGTACGGTACGCCTTGCGCAGCCGCTGCGATAAATTACTTTTTGACTTTCATCTCCGTTGAACTAAGCGCGTTCACATTCGACGAATTCTTGGCAAGTTACTCTTCAAAGGAAACGATTAAACTGTTACCTACCACCTACCGCTTTGAAAGCGAATTCTCAAATTAGTATTTTTGAATGCCGATTAAATCCATAGCGGCGACGGTGCCAACATTTCAGACACCGTTGGACACCTTCGAATGTGACTAACTGAAATTCCATTTGCAGCTAAAAGACAAAAAGCTCATCTATCATTTCTGATGGCAAATAAAATAGACATTGAATTACTATAGCTATATATATCACTCGCTGGACCTAGTGAACATGTCAAACACATTATAATTAGCTAAATTACCCCGTTAATTCGAAATGTGCGACACAGGCTGAAATTATTGTCCAGACATTAATATATTAGATGACTCCCTTCTGCATTTATGTGTTACGATACAGCTTTTTATTTTTTTATTAAGTTGTTAGTTCGATTGCGCAATATGTGTATAATGGTAATATGTTTATTGTATGGACACGAGTGTTTTATAACCACAATATTATTAACTAGAAAATCGTATCGTTGGCACCGCGCATGGTTCTCATTGCGCAAATGCCATTGGAAATAAATTACCATTAGATTGTTTGTGATTGATTGTTCCTAACGGGTGTCAATTTAAATTGGAACACTTTTTGCGAGTGGTTTCGTTATCGACTGCCGACAAATGATTGAATGTTGATTAACGCCTTGTCGGCCGACAATCAATTTGGAATTGGCCTTTCAGTCTTGGGAAATGTTGCGATTTATGCGCGGACCTGCTTTTGCCGTTCATTTTAAATGCTTGTCATGTTCCTCCACATAATATGCTGAGCGTTTTTTCTGACTATATTGTGTTCAATAAATTTAGCCAATTGTTTAATGCCTCATTATGTTGATGTTAATTAGATAATTGTTCCGGAGTTTTTTTATGTTCTTAAAAAAATGGTGTCGATTATTTTTATGCAATATTAAAGAGTTCCCTGTTAAAAATAACGGCGATCAATAGTATTTTACTTGTAACAGGAGATTTATTTTATAAACACGCCTCCAAGTCCCCAAACTACCGTTTTGAACCACTCCTGACGTCACTGCCCTCTAAAAATGTAAAATTAAAATCTTGTAAATTGTACTACCTTCGTTGTATTATTTTAATTTAATATTTATTGCATATTTTAGTAGTTCTAAATTTATGCATGTTGTGTGCCAACGCCTTTTAATATTTGCATTATTTTTTTTTTTATAAAATATTTTTTTAGTTCCATAGTTATTGTCTAACTCGTTATATTAAGCAGTAAATAATTTTTTAAATAATCCTTACTACGATTTTAGTTTTTATCGTCAAATACTTTGGTCAGCAAAAGGGTTATCAATTATTTATTCTCTTTGCCATTACGTCTCAATAAATGATACATAAAAATCTACTCAGATAAGTTTTATTTATTGAAGGTAAAATATAGGTGTTTATGTTGCGACAGGTACAAATAGTAACAGTATTCGAATAGACCCAATATTGACGCAAGTAATATCGTGCAGGAGTTTTATTTACGATCGAGAGTTAATTATTATTATTACGTATTTGAATGCGATATGAATGAACTATTAAAAAGCGGTTTTGAAAATCGGCGGAAGTGTATACATTTACTGTAGTGCCATGATCATAATCGGATTTTAGATTTGATATTTGTGGACCAATGGTTACTGCCGGTTTTTGTTTGTCGGTGTTGCACATCCTGGTCATGGAAGCCACAGCAAAGCATTGCTTGCATATCGGAAAACTCAAGTTTTCAGCTATTAATGTACTGCCAGTGAACGTACACGTAACACGTACAACTAGAAGAAAAAGCTGCGCTTAAAATTTCAGTTTCATCCAATCATTGCTAAATCCGCAGTCAGTTATCCGTCGCAATTGCGATCTCCGTGATGACACAAATGATTCAGCAGGCAGTGAGCAGTGAGCAGTGAGTGAATCATTAAGCAGAGTGTCACGACCCGACCGCGGCAAAGTGGCTCCGGCACGGTCCGAGCGAGCCGCAGGGGAAGAATAATTAGTCGGGCGGTAATCGCTTTGCCCCCTGACCCTCGTGCCTCGGGCCCCGGGGTGGCCGCTCAGTTCTGGTGCCTCCACCTACCCTAATACAACTACAGCACACGGCGTAGATTCACCATTGCAAATACTCCTTATCGTAAAATGAACGGACATTTTTGCTGTCATTTTTATTAAATTATTTTTTCATTTATGATTTTTAAATGTTAATATTTTATTTATAATGTGAAATATTTATTTAGTACTTATATCATTAAGAACTATTTTTAACTAAACTTTACCTACAATATTTTATTAAAAGTAAATTATATCCTTGTCCGTTAAACTAGGCTGTAAATAAAGTTAACAAAAAGAAAAAAAGGGAATAAAGTAAAGAAAATAAATATTTTTTACCTACCTACTTTGAATATTATATATCGAATTTTGGGAAACACTGCTGCATATTAGTTATTGTTATAAAATGTACAGCTATATATACTTACTATGTTCAAATCCGTTCCCGCGCCTCCGCTTCACTTTGTTTTCTATGGACAGTTTTGAATTTGTAACATAAATTGTAAATTAAAATAACTAACCACAAGTATATCAATTAATGCATACATACTGTAAGGCTCTTGTCTGTGAAAATGATTATTTTAGACGACATGCACATTTAAAGCTGTTTGGAAAGATAGATACGTTTCACACGTTTTAATTTGAAATATGGATTTGGAATCGCCGCCTAAAATATCTTGTTTGATCATTATTTGAAACTTAAAAAATAATCCGTATTCGATATTCTGTTTTCCGGCCTCACTCTTCGACGAAATACTAAAAGTTTAGTGGTTTGGCTAGATTAACAGCACGTTGCACAATTGTTATTTCGACATGAATAATTCAGCAGCGTCAGCGTGAATTTATAATGCTAGCGCGCCGTGTAACCGATCTCTGCGATCATATCTTCAATCCCACAAATCATTATGCATGTGTGTCAATATCTATTTACTAGCCAGAAGGCGTTCGTACTTTCACAGATTGGAATCGTCCGTGTTGACAAGCTGTTTATAAAACATAATCGCCGTCTGCCTCAGCAGGTGAAAAAGATTTGTTGCTTACACATTTATACTAATATAATCGACAATTTATCAAAATATTAAATAAATAAATCTTTTGACATCAAACACAAATATTTTTTTTGTGCTTAATCATTTGTGCAAATGCGCCATGTTACATCTGTGATAATAGTTTTTTTAAATTTTTTTATCTATTTTCCATTCTGCGGGTCCGGTCTCAACTGGTTCCTTTTACGTTCGACACCGTCGGTTCTGGGAACTAGTTGGTATTCCACAGAGTCCTGGGCGGCAATTCGGACCTCGGCCTCGGATCGCGGGCTGTTTGCTAATTAGCCGCCCATCCATTGTGTTGGTTCCATCACCCGCCCCGCAGCTGCCCCTCTCGCCCGCCACTTGTCTGGTCCGCCCGCGGATTCCGAGTACGGAGCGACGCCTCTCGTGTCCCGAGTACCGATTCATGGATTGTTCACCCGTTTTCGTTTGCTGTCTTTATCCAATTCCCTTGAAATAATACATCGCACGCCGAGTGTCAGAATGACATAAGTCATAAGTCGAAATAACACTATATTGAGTTACGAACCGCAAAAGTTTTATTTTGAGAAAGCCATGTTTTTGGTCCAAAAGGAGGAAAAGTTTTTTGTTTTGATACTTGATTGTCTGTTTGGAGAATTAAATGTTTTTTAAATAATGCTTTTTTTGCAATGATTCCTTTTAAATTTAAAATAATAATAATTCGTTGTATGATACAATTTCGATCAAGAAATATATTATGCTATGAGATTTTATGTCTATTATTTATATAATATTAGTTACCACAGATATGCAAGATGTATGGCAATAACATTCATATCTTAGTACATGCGGTGTCATTTTTACATATAAATCACTCTTTAGTCTTATTCAGCTTATAATAATTTAATTTAAAATCTTGATAATGTCATATTAAGTCTTAAATAACACGATAAACATCGCAGTAAAAAAATGTTAAATAGCTTCCCTCGACAACACCACTGCGCCGAACCTGCGCCGTAAGGTTTCATTATTTCATGTTTAATTCATTAAGCGTTCTCCGTAGCTCTCGTGCACTCTGGCTGCGTGCTAACTAATTTCAATTTGTTCAATCCTACAGAACATACCTGCCTTTTCGATAATCATCTCCTTGTCTTCTGAATCATGTGTTTGTGTAGTATAATTATTTTCTAGGTATAATAGAATAATTAAATTAGCTTTCCTTGTAAAGATAACTGAAAAAAATCTAATAAATTATTCTTAATTAACTATCATTTTACCCTGCCTAAGGAAGGAAGAAAGGAAGAAGAATTTTATCTATCACCACCAGAATTTTTAAAAACAAAAAAGCATAAAGACAGGTGTGACAGAAAAATGTTACGTGTGTATACATATATCGCGAAATATCTCTTTTACAGCGTCAAATGACAGACATTTCTGGGCTTTTATTATATGAATGCTTGTACCTATTCGCCATTTATTTCAAAGTCAATCAATCTTCTGAAAGAATAATTCGATGTAATATTAATGGCAATATTTCCCCGCAGCAATTCATTCAGTGTATAATTTGGATCTTGATAAGGATTCCATAAAATGCCGACTACCATCCCGATTTAAAAGCACATAAATTACAATGGACGGAATATTTAATATTCATGACGGACCGTCCGTTTTTCCTTTCTCCATTCCATCCCGCCCAGCTGACAATAAATTCTCAATATCTCTTCTGAATATCTCTTAATAAATTACAAATTTAATTTAATACGTCTTATTCGTTCTCTTAAAGTATAACTACATGGCATTTATTAGTAAATTGAATTAATTAATTGCCTACTGGCGCGGTAATACGCTTTCACAAATACCGTACACATTCTCAACACTAGATGATACGTACGTTTTATCTGCGCGAATGTTCTATCTAATAAATAAATATAGTGTTTTCCTTCCGTGCATTTCATACCGGAATTCGTAATCACTTCGGAGAAAGTTTTCTGTTTATCCCGTTTGGCGGAGTTGTCCCATAAATAATATCCCTCGGAGAGAGGGGCCCGGGTGCCCGGGTCGCCCGAACTCCCCGCTCATTGATATTCAACGAATATGATAATGACTACAAGATAAAACGTCCCGGAGATTTATTTGAAATTCTCAGCGTCTATGTCTCACGCTCGCATTTTTTCTACGCTCCATTATGCCGACAGGGAGGAAAGATACTATCTCTTTTAAATAATATTTTCGTAATACGAACGGCCATTTCATTTTTTTTCCATTGCCTGCGAAACGTTAGCTGCTGCTAGATGTGTATCTGGCTAGATGAATGCGCATAATTTACATTATTACTTTGTTGACTATTTCGAATTAATCTGACGCGATGGATTTATGAGTTATGGTTAATTCTCATAAAGTTATTTGTAACTCTATTTTGTTTTCCGTCTCGCTTTTAATTTACTGCAAAATTATTCATTCGTTTTTTGTTTTTTTTTTTTTTTGCATACATTACAATTAGGTCCGTAGTTAGATATTATATAGAATAGATTAGCTTGTGCCGTGTAGGTACACGTTAGTCATAAAAAATATGTTATATTATAATAGATTTATTTACACTACTGGAAAAATTTATTGCATCACCCACAAATTTTATTATTGTTCAGAGATTTATCATCGCTTTATAATTGTCAAATTGCTTCATATTGAAAATTATTTTTACCCATATGAGAAACTATATAGTTTTACTATAAATAACAAGTATAATGTTTCACAAATTATATTATAAAAATGTATTAAATTATCAGTTTACTTAAAACAAAGTACTGAATTATTTTTATCAATAATTATTATCTTATTAAGGAGAACACATTCTTATTGTTATGTTGTAATTATTCAGAACATAGGTGTGCGATAGTTTAAATACTAATTAATACATTTAATTATTATCTTATTTATTTTATCGCATATTTTTGCACACTAAGCCATTTGTAAACTTGACTACACTTGATCTAAACATTCTGGTGGAAAATTTTCACCTTTGCGTCGTCGAACAAATATTTTTCCATGTTTGAGAATTTTGAATTTGACTGGTCTAAAATTACTTTGAATTTGAATGTTTGAATTTTGTCTGGTAGTATTAACGGAACTATTGAATGATTAGTTTTCAACAAGTTTCATTTTTCATATATTTTTTCTAACAGGAATTTTCTCGGTATTTGAGTGGCCATTTCCGCTTTAATAAGACGATTTGGCTGGACAACCGTAGGCACTACTCTCGTTTTAGTTTAGCTAAAGTCATTACATTATTTAAAATAAATAAGTTTTATTTCTTGACTCCTCGCTGTGGTGTGGTATTGTGGTAGACTTCCTCGTATGTTACAATTTCTTAAGTGGAAAGGCTTTCTTAATCCAATGCGCTACTAACATATTTTTTACAAAGCGATAATAATTGTTCAATATTCTATTATTTATTGTTTACTCAAATGCAATTTTTGTAAGAATTATGCTTCACGGCGGCGTTACATTACCCACCAGTGAACACTGATTCCCCTTACAAATCAGTGTTCATATTTAAAAATAATTAATACTTATCGAGCATCATAACTTTTAGAATAGAATAGAAAATGTTAATAATATGCCAAGACTGCTTGTTGGTTCTGTTGTTAACACACTCGCCTAGTGGTCGGAGGTTTGAGCCTCATTACAGGTGACCAGCAAGTTAGTCCAATTTTCATACAAGCTTAGTTTAACTTAGTTTGAAAATATTACGAATATTGATGTGACACGTGTTCCGTGTACGCGTCTCTATTTTTTTTAGGTAGTTTTAATTTTAGTAATGTATGTTGTTTTCCAATGGTACCTACCCACGGTTATTTAAAATTATATTTATACATTTGCATAAAATAAATAGTATGTGTGTGTAAATGATTTAGAATTTTTTTCTCAGCAACATAAAATAAGAAAATGAAAAAATTCAGAAAGAAAAATTAAAATCAATTTAATTTTGTTGTATGAATAAAAAGTTCTGCAATTTCATGATTGTGTGGGAAAATTAGGATAGTGACTTTCCCGGCGGTTGGAAAAAATATTTAGTAAGTTTACTTACTACGTTTTGCTTGACAACTTTTATGAGAAATTCGCATTTATGTACTTACTGCTTTGCAATTATGAAAAGAATAATTAAATCTTTCCACCTTATTTTTTTGTTGTCTGTAAAACGCATGTTAAAAATTATGTTTAAATGTTGATAACTCCCCCATTTATAGAATGTAGCATGTATATAATTAGTCGTTTGATTTTGAACAACAAAAAACTGTTTAACAACCGAAACTGAATGGTTGAAATATCTGACGGATTTATTAATACATCGCGATCTCGTTTCATTTTTAATTAACATTTAACGTTGTTATTGGCAAAAAATAACATAATTTGACTCGTTACAAACCAGTTTGTCAGTTCGCTGTTATCTGTCGATCTGTAGCGAGGCTGCGTGCATTTTATCGATACCAGAAAAAAACATAGGTAGTAAATTAATAACCGGTGCGCGGTATTGAATAAATGTGAATGTTTTTTAATGATTTCCCAATAATAATTCAGGTTGCTTCGCATACGGCTGGTGTGTGTGTAATTTATCGATCGGAGCGCGTGACGTAAGGGTATCTGGTAATTTGGACGCTTTGTTGACGACTAATTTATTTTACTGAATCAAATATTTATTAGATTAAACCTACTGCTGAATACCCGTTTTTTTTTACTATTTTAATTTTACAATTTAACATTTTACTTACTATAGTTAAATTACAGTAAAAATATTTAAATTAATTGTTGATTTCATTAATTTTTACAATATCATTGATAAATATAATTTCAATAACTACACTAAAATAAAATATATATTATCAATGTTTTCAGATTGTAGGCGTTCGTAATCTTCTGTTTAGAATCATCAGTGACATCAGCCCTAATGGCCCGTGTTCACGAATGAGATTTCTCTTGGTGATTCAACTCGATAGTAGCGTAAAGAGTGGTACATATTTTAGCGTGAAGCGATATATGAATTATCATCGCATGTGTTTCGCTTGCGGATTATAATAACGCATCCAGAACGTACGTACGTTTACTGGCTCTCAGAGATCAAAGTTTCGTTGAGAGATAATCGTGGACAAGGACCTATGGTGAACCCTGCAAAGGGATCCGAAACGTCGGCTAGATAGGTCGAATACACACGGCAGAAAAGCCCAGAAAACTATATACAGAAGATTTCATATTATCTTGTTTTAATCTTATTTCCGAATGTCTTTACAGAGGGCTCATTATCGTTGTTTGATATGTAAATTAATCAGTTATATCCAATGTAACTAATTTCATAATCCTGCTTTCATTACTTGAGTAGGTATGGGCAAATATATCTAAAAGCTAACATGCTGGTTATGAACTCATTGATTAATATAAATGTACCTATTAAAATGTCCGGAACGCCCGTGGTCTACATAAGATAGGAATAAAAAGTTTCGGTGCCGATTAATTCATGTCAACCCGTCGATAAAACCCAAACTTGTTTTATATTGTTATTTATTTGTATCTACGGTGACATTTATATTTATAGCGCACTCAAATTATGTATATTACTTAAATTCATTATTAACATTTGTTTAAAGTTTAAAATTTTCGTGATGTTTTGTAATATTAGAGTTTTATTACTTATTGATAGTAGTCATAGTATGTTACGTAAATTAAGAATCTTGTCCAGAATCTATAATATATAGATTTATTTTACTATTTTTGTTTTAAATTATTCTGAAAACCGATCGAATTATCGGTAATATTTATGGAGTAATATGTGAATACTGGTAGGGAAAGCAAATCGGCTGTCACCAATTGCTTGCTGCTAGTGCATACTGTGTTGCCCTCCCTGGAATTGTACAAACGGTGTTCTTACGTATCAACTTTGAAATGTATATTTCCACTTAAAGACATTCTTGAAAAAACTGAGATCATGTTTACATAACTCCATATTGAACAAACGTAAACATTAATCTGCCATCTCGTGTCGCATTTGCAGTGCGACCATAGATAAGAAAAGAAAGACGCGAGATGACAGATGCTGAATATAGTTGCCAATATAAAAGAGGAAATGTGCAATTTTTTGTTACTGGTAAATGACATTTACATGTACCAATCCAGACGAAATATGGAGAAGCGCAATAATGTTATGGATGTTAGGATGTTATAATGTCGTGAGAAGAAAATCAACGTATACATGGAAAAACAAAGTTCCTTAAATTATTGTAATAGTGGTCAGTTATTAACACTGTTACACACAGTACCTATTAGATAGATTCCTACTTAATTCAATTTATTATTCCTGAACTTTAAAATCCTAAGTGAATCCCAAAACTCGATGTTTACTGTCGTCAGAAACGTTATCGTTTTAAATAAAACCTTCCTTTAATGTCATAAAAGATGAAGTGATAAAAAAACATTTGGCTCGGTATCTGAAACACTGCTTCCCAACTCAATTAGCATCCGCTCCTACCACCTACCACGTTACGGGCTGAAATTTTAGCTTTTTATTATTAAGTTTTAACGATTCCGTAATTCGAAAGTTTAATGCCGACACGGGAACTCGGGGGAGGGGTAGGAACAACCCCCTCTTCCCGTTCCAGAATTCTTATTTTCCGCTTTTCACTCACAGCACCCCCGCCCCCGCCCCCGCTGCCCGCCGCGCCGCCCGCCCAGCCCTATAATGTAATACCGCCCGTTTTATTCCACCCTCCCCTCACTTTCAATTTTACGCCTTGAAGAAAAACTCTCTAAATTAATCGTATTTTATTTAGACTTTCCTCCCCCGGCGCTCTTGATGGAGTAGCGATTTTTTCCGATTAATTACACGAAGGAAAAATTTTATTATGAAAAACTTTTAAATCTTTTAATTAATTTTTCAGTCTTTTATTTTTCCCAAATAATTTTCGGCTTCATTAACGGGTAACAATATTTTAGATAAATTATACAGTTCTTACGCGCAGAGTTCTATATGTTTCTGGCATTGTGTTTCCTCCCCAGCCTTCATTACCAGTTTTAATTACGTTATAAGTTGCTCTGGTTAATCATAAATAAAGTGCTATTAACAGTTTATAAGCGAAATTTATTAACTCGAACCCGCCATAAACCAGCTACGTATAGCCGAGTGCTCTCCTGACAGGCGGTTGTAAACTCGCATCATTCCTCAATCCGGTCTGACGAATAAAAGCCGCTTAACTTTTTGAATAATTGCGCCGAAATGTTTTTAATAACGGCCGTAAAAAAATAATGTATACTTTTTTATTTTCATTCCCTCGCCCCCTCTGTGTACGTGCGGCCGTGCGGCCCTGCCAAATATTCTCGACTCCGTCTGAAAATTCTCTCGCGAGTTCTTAATAAAATATTCCTCTCCCGTAAATGTATATTATGTACTCTGAATTAAATTACACCAGAGTGGAGCCGGAGGATGTCTCCACTGACACGACTAATATAAATGCCAAAGAAATGGTAATTAATTGAAAAGACGAGACTGAGCACCCTCGAGGGGGGATTTCGCTGTCGATTTCTCGTTTCGTTATATTTCATTTTTCGACTTGAAACATGCTTTTGAGTAATTGGAATGTTATTTGCTTTTTAAATTATTATTTTTAGTTCTCAGAATTCAGATTTTTTTTTGTTTATTGATATCGCTAAGATTGATTTTATTATATTTTATTAATATAAATATGTTTCTGAAACTAGGTGGGGGTATTTAAAAATGTGCTATATAACTATTAATATTAGACTAATCAGTTTTACTTACAAATCAAAACATAATTGGCCAGGACCATCACTTGCAATGTAAAGCAAATGTGACTGTGTAGTACACGTTATTATAAATAGTACCTTCAGAACTTTGAATCACCCCTCTTCAGTAGAGGATGGTGTGCGGTGCGCGAGAAATTCTCCTGGTTTTTATAATAATTTCATTCTTAGATAATATGCGTATTTTTACCTAAAAATAATGCTTATTTATTTGTTTTCCGCACATTTTCCGTCTAAGCCGATATTGTAGAAACTGTTTTATTACTTGTATAAAGAAGTTTTCTTAGCTGGGTCACTGCCTCCCCCTCGAGTAGTTTAATATTGAATATAAACTTTGGTGTCTTTTTTGCTGGATAAACAGAAGAAAGTTTTGACTTTGCGCGGGCAACCGAACGACAAAAAGTATAAATTTACGTTGATTTGCAAATCTAGCCTGCGAATGGAGTTTTGGGAATAAGCTGGGGTTGGCAAAAGAAAATACGACTTTTTATCTCGAGTATTTTCTTTTCGCTTATAAATGTTTCAGACTACTTTTTGTATTAAATGTCTGCTCATGAAAAACCGTTTTCTCCCATCTGAGTTGGCACAAAATTTATTCCCACCGCCTCCGAAAATATGATGACAATCGGACTACTCGCTTTCTGTTCCTTCCGATCCTTCCGATCCTTCCGAGTCGTTCGCAGTTCGGAACACAGAGAAGCGCTCTCATATTTAGACGGCAGAATAAATATGCGTATTGAATTCTAATATTTATTCTAACGACTTGGTGTTGTTTAAAAAAATCATTATTTCCCGATTAATATTGGAACTCACTGTTATATTTAAGAAAACTAAATACAAATGGCCCATACCTCGTATAAAAATGTTTATGTCCTCTCAACAGTTTATTAATCCACATTTTATCTCTGGTCTATAATGCCTAACATATCTCTGAATTTATGTGTGCACGTCCATTTGAGGTACTCCCTACCGCCCGCCCGCGTATAGTTTATTAGATCGTATAATATTTATTCCGGTCGAGGATTGCGTTCAGTGTTCGCACACGAGCCGCCCATTAAGCGTTTTTATCCCCGATAATATTATTATTGTCTGTGTGACATGTTGCCGCCAACTCTTCGTCCTTTATTGCAACTTCTCGCTCGCCCATAAATTTCGGTGCTGAACACGTGACGTCTACCGAATCCCGGCGTTTTCCATTCCATTCCATTCCCGGATACATCGTCGGTCGCGTCATATTCCTATTTTCCTCCCCCGACTTGTGTCGAGTCCCGAGCTCAGTCGAGGGTTGTCGAGTTGATCCTGGTGATCAAATTTTTCCCTTTTATTATTTCCACTTATGTACTTATTTACTACTTCTATGTATATATATTATTTATTTATTGTTCTTGAATATTAAGTCATTATTATTTAATAATGTGTCACGAATAATAATTTTAATTACATTACGGTAGTCTTGACGACAATTTTTATTAACGACATTATTTTCAAGTTGTTGCATATTTAATAATAGTGAAAGAATAGAAATTAAATTAAACTAGAAAGATATACATAACAAATCTATATCGAAGAAATATTTAGTTGCCACCGGGATTCGAACTTGAACCTCTTCCAATCTGGGGAAGCACGTTCTCTACTTTCGCTATAGCAATCGAATTAATTTTCGACACATTTTGAACTTTTATTATGTAATATTTCCAATTGATACATCTACTATTACAATTTTAAAAGCAATCAACTTTATATTACGGTGAATTTAAATACCTTCGAGTAAAATTCGATTGGAGACGCCAGAATTAAATTAATTAATTCATTCATTTTATTAAATTAGTAAATTAGCATAGTTATGAAAGGGATCATAAATTGGTTAATGTTCCTTTCAATATCTTTCTCAACCTAAACGTCCCCATAAAATATGCTTCCCACATATATATGTGCTCATTCATTTGTTCTTAATGATCATTATATTTATCATTTATATTACATTTACTAACACTTTCGTTTCCCTCAATACCATTACTACAGATTTGCAAATATTCGTGATAAGTTTCCATTTCATGCATACGTATATCGTACATTCTAGTAAGAGTGAGGAGAAGATCGTAAAAATATATACGATGCGAATGTTGAAGCATAAAAGTTATGAAGGTGAATAGAGAATGTCTGAGAAAACTAATAAATGGAGTAATCAGGTAAACCAGAAGAGATAATCCCGTTCCGCCTTGACAACGAAGAGCGTGCACGGATATATTATTAAGGAGGCGAGAGTTTTTTCTTTTATATTTACATATGAGGATAAATGCAAAGGATGTACAATAACGTAACAAATTGTAAGTGTTATTGGTACATAATATATATTAGAATTTATTTATCAGTACATACGAGGACGTAGTGGTAAATATAATAGATCATTTGATAGATATATAATATTTAAACCAGATGATATATATTATACATCTGTTTTAGCAAATTACATGAGCCAGAAGTGTCAGTCGTTTGTTTCTATCCTGAAGCAATAGTAAATAAATCATTTTATCTTGTATCTGTAGGTTTTTGTCACGTTTTATGTTTTATTTGTATTTCTTCTACATTCATAATTTATTTTGTGTCTCTCTGATTCGTTTATCCCTGCTCCGGAATGTGAGTCCCGCAGCACCGGTGTTTTCTCATCGGGGAGTTCCCCTCCCGCCTGTACGGTAAGTCGATACCCGCCTGAAGTAGCCTGGAGAGATTTCCTCTCCCATCTTCCAGCATCCTCTCGGAGCGGCGCCGCCCCCGGGCCGCTTTGATCGCCTCCCATCTTATCTCGGGAGCTTTGCGCAGCTTCCAACCCGGATTTTGAAGTTGCAGTCGATTTTCCACGCTGTCGTCGAATCAATTACATACTCGGCAACAAGAGTTCTCAACGCGTGCTACCGCAATATGTATACCCCCGTTTTGATTTGAAGCGTACCTACATAACATATTTGTAGAAGGTCTTGTTCGTGGAAAAAGATTACAACCGACTTGTTTATTTCTTTCTTTATTACTTTTTTTGGCCACCGTGTAAATCTAGTGATAATTTAATATAAAATGTATATAATATTACATTACTCAAGCAAAAGCTACGGGTAGCTTTAAAATGGTATTTTGAGAAGAGATTAAATGATAAATAGAAAAGCTTTAATACATTTCTCCAACATGCTTTCTTGCCTTGTTTGTTATAGACGCTCGAGGAATATATAAGGGACTTTTTGCCGGGAAGTTTTCATCTCCGTAAAGTAAATAAGGCAGGTTTAAGACAATATGAATATTCTGTAAGGAAGTTTCCTCTCCGCCCTGTCCCCCACCGGCGCGCCGCCTCCCCCCGAGGAATATAATAGACATTTCCTTCTGAGCTTACTTTCCTTACGGGATTTTTCCCCTCATTTTCTATTTGCGCCCTCGAGTTTTTCTTTTTAAAACTTTTCCGTTTCAAATTATACAGCTCTTTGTTCCTTTTTTATGTGTGTTATTTTCTTGAATTTATTATGAGCGCGGTTCGCTTCATATTCATTATTAATTTGTTCGTTTAACAGTCTCAGTAGTTGCTCGGCTTTATATATTTTTTTACGTCGTTTCATTTTCTCGGTAATCACCGCTCTTCTGCGAGAACTTCATTTCGTGTAGTGCTGCTGTTTTCTGAGTTATTTGATTTTTAGGGCATACTTACTAACTTACCGTCACACCGTTTAGTTATGAGCAGAGAGGATAGAGTGCCACACGCCTCATCCACATTCATACAGTTTAATGTTATTTTCCAAGTTTACCAGAATTACACACGAACCGCGAACAATTTACAATATTGTCAATCTTCAAATATTTCAGCATCGTATTCGACAATAAAATAACTGCCTATGTTTTTGGTTGAAAAAAAATCATTTCAAGCTCATATAAAAGGTTCTCATTTCAATATCGCAATCGCTGTTTCTTCCTTCCATCCGGTATATCTCTACCTAGTTGAGCATATTTGCGAAGCGTTCCCCTTTGTTATTATACGAAAGCGATTTTTCTCCCAACGGCCGAGTCGTTGACTTGTGTGAAAGTAAAAATGGAGGGGCAAATAATAAATGTAAAAACTGTCCGCTATCTGCCTGAGAAGGGCCTGCGCCCCCGGCCTGTTTGCCTGCGCCCCCGCGGTTTCCGGGGGGCCGAATGTGGGGGGAAAGTTTCCAGCGTCGGCCTCCGTTGCAAATGCAATTTCCCGGTGGATCTATCGGCCCAGCAGTACAAACGTACTTTAAGTCGATTCTTTTTCGTTATGACGACGGCCTTTGATACATACTCACCCGCGTGCGCTTTGTGCGTGAGGCGAACCACCGGGTCGATAGCATGTGCTCGAAACATTCCGCTTTAATCACATGTTCTATCTGTTTATGAATTGAACTAAAAAACTATTGTGACGCTTGACAGTGGTGGGTTTTTTTTTTATCTCTCGCATTTATTCTGAAATTATCAGAAAGCGGGTCTGTTTTTCCCGATTGTTGTTTCGTTTAACGAATAACATTTAACAATGCACTGCAATGTAATAATGTATGATCATTTTATGAAATTCACAATACATTGTTTCTGTGAACTGCACTTTCAGAGTTGATTGAGGATTCACACCGGCTTATCATAAAATAATTATGATCATATTTTGTCTACCTTAATACATACTTGTAGAGCATCTGTAAGTTTTTTTTAACTCTAACAAGTTATTGGTTGAGTTTAATATGAGTCTACCAATAACCGCGATGTGTGCGAACATCGCGGCTCAAATCAAAATATTTAAGTCACTACGGAAAGTTTTAATAAGTATCGTGATTTCTGGTGACTACAAACATCTTGCAAAAAAATGTCATTTCAATTTGATTGAAAATATGGGCGATATTGCTTCTATAGATTTAATTTTATACAGATAGATATAGTTTTGAAATGAATGCGTGTTTTCGTATTAACTTCAAATGAGACAGTATTTGTAGCTGACAAGGTTCTGAGCATTGTGTTAATTTTTTATCTGGTTTTATTCATAGAGCTGTGATAATGCCTGCGGTTTTTAGTTAATATATACAACAGATAACATTTTAATTTCCACTTTTGTTTCGTGACACGAAGCTGTACTCGCTGCTAATATACCGCTACCGCCGCGAATATTTTTACCGCGAAAAATAGGACGTCATTAAGCGAGGAAAGAGTTGGCAGTATGACTAAAGATGTGATAATGGTAATTAGGATGGTTAACTTTTAAAGGGTGGTCGGTAATAACGCTCGCCAGCGGGCCGAACTTTAACTACCGCGCTTATCTGCCCCCATTACTGGAGTAATTTAATTAAACTGTAACTTTTAATGCACTCCCCGTCAAGATTTACCTCCGTTCCGTGCCGACTCCATATCACCCGCCAGCCCGCCAGTATCGCAGATTGCAAATCAGGGATACTCATTCGCGTACAATTATTTTATCGAATCCTTTCATTTGTTTTTAGAGACTGTGAAACCTCAAGCACCAAATACAACTGACGATAACACAAGTAAATTTAACAACAATAATGACAACTAAGTAATCCATAATAATATTAAAATAAATTTTAAAAAAACTAAAATACTTTTATACCTACATATATTCTATATTACAACGGTTTTATAACTTTTTACTTTTTCGTACATTTTTTTTATTGTCAATTAAGGTTTTTTTCAATCATTTAATATTATTGTCAATTTAAGTTTAATTTTATATATATATAAATATGAATTAAATATTTTGATTAGAAAGATATACATATAAAATCAATTTTATCTAAAAATATTGTTGTTGCGCCAACGGGATTTGAACCTGGATCTCTTTCCAAACCGCGGAAGGAGCATTATTCAACTATGCTACAGTGACGATATTTTTAGCGACAAATTTTCGAACCTATATGTTATCTTTTTGATATTAATACATTTAATCGTTCCATTATTTGAAAGAGCCATCTACCTTATTTTTACGGAATCTCAAATACCTTTGAGTAATCTGATAGCAGACGCCAGAATTATCAATTCATTTTTATTCAATTTTGGACACATTGATACAACGTTATAATTATAATATTAATATTTAATAATTATTAATAATTATAATATTATTATAAGAATGTGTTCTCCTAATTCTCCAATTGTTGACATTATCTTTTTTCATTACAAAATAATTCATAAATAATTTAAGATTTAATTTTAACGACCAATAATTTTCTTTAACTTAACCTTGTTAGTATTGATGAAGCACTTTTTTTTATTTCTTTTTATCCATAATCATCACTTGAAAACTATAATTATATTTATTAAATATGCCAGTGTAATCATTACTTAATATACGATACACTAAAATATTGCTAGAAAAATATGTAACAGTAATAGTAATACGTAATATTATACATAGTGGTATTAAAATAATATTGTGTACTTATGAAACTAAATAAATTAAATTAAATTAATCAGTGTGTGTAAACCTCAACTTTCTACTTCAACTGTAGAAGCAGTTTATTTAGATAATTGCTTTACAGATTCTGTTACCACTTTAATTATTATAGATTGTCGTCAGTTTTCATGACATACCTAATTGTTTAATTAACATATACATTTACGTTTAATTAATGAGCAACTTGCATTTGATCGCGTCAGAATCTCCTTGTCTCAAATTGTAAGTCTTATAATGATGGACGGATACAGATATTAGGGGATAGGGTTTTGTTCTTATATAATTCTGTCCAACTTCACAATGTCTCCGTAGTAGAATTTAATTACCGTACTGCCAGCAAAAGAATGCCAGGCCTAACCGACATTAGAAGAAATGATGGATGACAAATATATTATAATAATGATTTATTAAAATGAATTCCGCTATGAATTAACAGTATCAAAATTAGAAATAATATTATAATAGAATTTAACCGTCATTACCCCCGATAGGTCGGTCATACGTCGTGCATTATAAGTGCCGAGGTTGCGAATGTAAGACCGCACGAGAAACTATGCGGATCCTTAAATATATATTAGTTTATCTCATACGTAAATGTTATTTCCTATTCAAAAATATATATGTAAATACGTTGCGTACTTGTATAGTTTGATGCTACTTTACTTTCATAAAACTGTTGAATGAGTTTAGTGTATTTATTTATTTACTTCCTACCTGACTTGGTTTATCACCACTTTCATGTTTATTAACCTCTTCACTTTTACAGTTTTTATTGTTAATATGGTTTTAAAAAAATAGTTATAACTGTTCCTATTTTTAATGATTTTTTTTACAAATATATTAATAGAACTCCATGTTTAATATTGTCAGACTAAAATATTTCATTATTTATCGACATTAAACTGTCTTTTAAATCGGCTTAAAATAATTCAAAGATCTATTCCCCGCACTCCCTGGTTCTCCAAAAGGAAAGTCTCCAAAAGAACAATATCAAATATCTCTAGAATGGGAATTGGGCATTGCCAGGTAGCCTTACATTTATTCAGATTGAACTTAATAGATTCCCCAATGTGTGATTGTGGTGCCGAGGAGGAAACCCTTGACCATATCTTTTTTGCCTGTCCATTGCGTTTTTTTTACAGTAATCTCGTCAATGGTAATTTTCAACTCCCGGTTAACTTGTGTCATCTTCTTTCCCTTAACTCGCCACATTTAATCTATATAATAACAAATTTTTTGAACGACAATGGTATTGACTTGTAATATAATATTTCCTATTCTCATAATATTATTATACTTTTTTCTATAAAATAAAGTTTTAACTTGATTAATGGCACAAATCACTCACGAAGGGTGGATTGCCTATTTAAAAGAAGAAGAAGAAGAAACTGTATTTTAGCTCGGTGGACACAGCACATGGTAAAACTTGAAGAATCTTACGTGCGAGAGTTAAAAGTTGCCGTCATGTTGGCGGTTTGTTACCACCCATGGCGGGGCGGCGTGTTCCATAAAGCTAAACTCCCGGCAGATATGCGGCGGGCATCATCCCCGTGTAGACGGTACACGGTACACGGTACACGGTACACGGTACACGGCCAACATTACCCCCTTAGCCGACACTTGAAGTTTTTCAATTTCACTCGCGGCAGCACCACGTATTATTCACCAGCCGGCTCTTTTCGGACCGCTCGACTCGCACTGAACGACTGAGACTGCACATTTTGCGGGAGCGGAAAGTACGTCTCATGCATAAGTACACGCGGTTACGACTGTATTTTGTGAATCGATTACTTCTTTATATTTTAATGTCGAATTCTAGACCCGTGGATAGTTTTAAATTTTCGCATAATTGAATAATGCTTGTGTCAAACCTTGCTGCATTATTAGTATGGAGTTAAAAGGTTAATTATATGGATTGACGAGGAATACGAGTGAGGTTAATAAACTGAAGTGGATTACACCGAGTCAATTGTATTATTTTTTTTAAAGTGATGTGTATGTACATATCTTTTCTTTTTATTGTATTATTTTACAAATCAGGTTAAGAGCTTATTCTTTCAGTTTTATTATTAAAATGTCATTTTAAGTAGATGTAAAAAAAGATTATGTTAATTGGCCAGTTTTTGTGTGATTAAGAAGTAATAAATTCCTAGATTGGTAATTGATTATCACTTACATAAATTTATTGTATTTTAAAAATAATATAATGAATATGGCAGTAAAATTGTTTCTGGGATCGCATGATTGTTTGTTGTTGTCAATCAACCCACCGTCACCCGCCGTCCGGAATAGATGAGATACCTGTCATGTTCCTCGTGATGCTGGACAATATTTGGTGTCGAAGGGTCTCTTTCTACATTACAAATAGCCAAATTTACTCAATTTTAATAAGATTCCACACCCGCCTTTGATTGAACCCCTGGACAGCAAGCAACAGTGTGGCCACCCTGTAGTGCAAGTGAAAATGAATCAATGAATTTCCATTTGGGATGTTTGATTATTGTTCGTACGTTACTCGACCGCCATTAATATTATTTAGTGCTCACGTAAAAAGTTAGCCCACAGCAGCCGCTTCCGTCGCGTGACCGGCCCCTCATTTGCATATTCGTAAAGCTTTCAAAATATCAAATATGTACATTTCTCGGGTTCGCTACTCGACAAGTGTGCGATGAATTCTGGATGATATTATTAGCAATACCTACCTGCGTGGTTAAGTTTACCTCGATTTTCAATCTCGATATTTTGGATCGAATTTGTAATTTCCTCGAATATGGTTGCGGAATTTTTATCATTTACTGTTGCCACTCATCATTTGTAAAATTAGTACGATGTATGTGAAGCATGGTGAATATTTGTTTACAAATATTTATATTATTTCAATGGGTCGGTACACACGTATCGTGTTTTTATTTCAAATTGTATTATAATTACAAATAGACATTTTTTTGCTTTTTTTTACTATGTAGCTAATTAGTTTTCTCGTTATGTTAAAATTTGTGACTGTTTAAAAATAAATAATGATTCACGAAATAATATTATTTCGCTTCATAGGAAAATTCGGCCTTTGTATAATAATTTGATGCTGAACTCTTCCGCTGTAAATCTTTGCATTAAATCATATCCTTTTATTTTCTCAGAATATATACTAAATTATTTATGTTGTGATTTTTTCTATTAAACTATCATGAATTAAGCAATGTTTAAAAAAAATTGAATGCCTTTTTAAATTTCAATTAAGGAAGAGTTTGGGAGACTCATTTTTATTTTATTAATTTATATTTATCACTACAGTTGCATTACACATGATCATATCATTTGTCTCGGAAAATCGCCAAGTTAATCCATTTTTATATCACAGGCGTGCAGTATTATGCGATACGATGCACAGTTTTCAACAGCAAAATTAAACACCAATTATCATTTTACGAGATTCCTACTTTTGTGTAAATGCACTTTATCTTTGTTGTATCGTTATGTTAAAAAAAATATATACGGACTATTATCATTTATTCATTCTGTCTGCTGTTATTTATTTTACCATTTGTTTTAATTTCGCTATTTTAAATCATAAATTATTAATCAATACTATACAAAGTATTTTACGATCACTTTGTATAATGTAGGCGCCCCGTGATTTGAGCAATACCGATTAAAACGGCTCGTAAATAATAAATAGCAAACACGAAAATCAGAGCAAAACCTTCTATGCACCTTAGTCCGCATTCACGACACGGGCAGAATTCCCGTCGCGGTTTCGATACATTTTTATCGGTCGTTAAACGAATATCGTGCCATTTTTATAACGGCATAACGACATTTTCGTTATACATTGTCATTTAACAGCAGCGCCATTAAAATGAAACTGCACTCTCAATGTGATAATTTTAACTCGGAAACTGTGCCACGTTTAAAAATCATTTTCGTGTTAGCGCGAATTAACAGCAGCGTTCTCTGATTTATTTAATCGATGTCCGGAGGAAAAGTTCAAACCTCACCGCTTCAATTGAGAAAATGTTTATTCAAACGTCATTAAAGGGAATCCGGAGTAAATATTTATTTCTTTTCAATTAAGATCTACCAAGTAATGAGAAATGTTTGCCTGTGTACACATTTTTCTTGTACAACAGAACAACGACTCATTACTGCAAAGAACTTTGTTTATTTTATCATCAAACTCGTCTTTGCTCGCCCATGTTTATTTAATTTATAATGTTCGAACATAATTTTGTTATGCTTTCGTGTATTTTTTTAATTTGATTCCAACTTTTCAACAAGCGAAGTATCTGTGTTGTGAGTTGTGACGTGCTTTAGAATGCCGTGCGTATTGAGACATTTTAATTAGGTGCTTTTTACTTTGTTGACCAAATAGTGTGACAATTATTAACGAGCTATCTCATGCGCTTCTGACCAGCGGCTGATGGCGACCGGCCGTCCCCTCCGTTACTAATAATTAAACCTGTCACGCACACGTCACGCGGTGCAGTAAAAAATATATTCACCGTTTTATTATTTATTTATGGGGCATCCGAGTTCCTTACGCCTCGGGATTTCGTTATGAAAATTAATTATGCATACACCTTTCCCCGCTGAGATAATTTGTTAAATTTTAATTAAGATTTTACGTCGTAAACTAGAATTATGAACACATCGCACGTTAATTGTCCTGGAATTGCTTTTTGATTTAGTTGGAGTGTATTTTCAGTGGTTTCACTTTGACAAATATATTTTATTTACAGTATACACTTTTATATGGTGACGAAAACGTCATCGTTTTAATTACACATTGCTGTTTATCCCAATGGTGGTATCGCATATTATTTATAATTTTAATATTGTATGCTTTAATTTGTAATATTTGTAAGTTTTTTTATTTTGTATATTGATAGTTGTGTGTTTAAAAACGTTGATGATTTCTGTAAATGTAACCATCTAATTGAAACATTAGATATAAACCTACTTTATTAATATTAGGTATTTATTTTATACATTATATTATACTAATTAATTTAAAATAATTAAGGATATTAATTTATACTGTGATTTAAACTTTATATTTGAAAGTTTTCTAAAAAGTAAATGACTCTTTTCTCCTATTCTAGTTTCTCCTATGATATGTGTTGCGTCACTCTCACTCTTAGCTTATTTTACGACTATTCCCGCTTCCGAGACGATGGCGATGCCGGCGATGGGTCCGCTCGCGATCAAATGGTGTGCAGTGTGCACAGCACATGTGGCGAGATGATCGCTTGCAAAATACGCTAGTGATACAAATTATCGTATTCGAGTTGCGCGATGTTGTTTGATTGTCGGACGGCGTGGATGCTGGCTACTGGGTAATTGGCGTTATTTATGAAGTCTGGCGCGGCATAGCGGATATCGCGGGACGCAATGTGCCGATTAAGTCGTGCGATTCACGAATACCCCGTAAAAGATAGCACGTTCGTTGTCACATTTTTAATACGTCCAAAAGTAGGGCACATCAAATATTCGTTTTTATTCATAAATGTAGAATATTTTTGTTTACTTATATTGTGCTCTATTCGAGATACTGAATGCTATATCAACAATAACCTAGATAACGGCGGATGTTTTGGCAGTAAAAATGATTCCTTTTTTTTTGGAATCTACCTTCTGTCGTACATATTGTTAAATGTTTTTTTATATTTTAGTGTATTTGAATACTCACGAACAACGCGATAACAGAGGGCTTATTTTTTAAAATATTGAATACATCCAGGAAAATTCATAAATTTTTACGAATTTGAAGAATCTGAATGCGAATAAATTTACCACCTTAGTTGTCAGATGTAGAAAGCTTTTTCGTTCCAGTTTTTCCACTTTTCTATACAAAAGATTGTGTAATTTTTGTGGAGCAGGGTAGGAAAAAGCGAGGGGAAGGAGCACATAAAGTATTGAATTATTTTGATTTATAATACTTTATCACGAGAATTCAAAAATATTATATTTCGTTGTCTAGTCGATAGCCGACAGTCCTACAGCTAAAAAGAAAATCTAAAACTCGTGTTTGAATTCTCGCGGTAGTCATAATATGTCGTATGTGAATACTTCTTAATCCATTTTTTTTTTCACTAGTCAAAGTTACACTACTTTATCTGTAAAGAATAATACGAGGGCCTATTTTTGAAGTAAAAAGTTTTGCAAAGTTTGCGTGTACGCATTAGCAACGCAAGTAGGTGCTTTGTACTGGAGCGTTGGCAGGAACTCGTCATGACTCACCTGCAACTCTACCCATCAGTTCTGAGCTTTGCAGCGTAATTTGTTAGACGTCATTTCCCCATGAAATGTTATTAATCCCGCCATTGCGAGGTGCGATGGATATTCGTTTTTTAACTTGAATACACGGCAGAAGAGCTCCAAAAATATGGGTGGGAGCTATTGGACCATCCTCCGTACAGCCTGGACATGGCGCTAACGAATTTGCATCTTTTCTCGAAATTAAAATAATTTTTGGACGAACTATCTGCAACTGGTACAAGAAACAAGCGTAGACTTCTTTAACGAGGGGATCGTGAAGCTCGTCTCCCGGTCTCAAAAATGCTTGGACGTCGTCAACGGGGACATTTTTTCATTGCAATTAGATATTTTTTGGGTTACAATAAATTGTTACGAGTTTATGAGTTAATTAATTATATTTATTAAAAATGTTGTTAATTTGTTCACAGGGTTCCGATGGCGGTGGCTCTGTCGTGTTCAGCTCCGGCGAGTTCGGGGCGCGGGGCGCGGGGCCGGGCGGAGCGCCCCCGGCGGGCGGTGCGCCCCCGGCGGGCGGCGGCCCCGTGGGCGGCGGCGCCAGCCCCGCGCCCGCGCCGCTGCCGCAGCCCGCGCCCTCGCCCGCGCCCGCCGCCCTGCCGCCCCCGCCCTACACCACCTCCGGCATGCAGGTAACTTCTACTCTACCGACATATATACCTTTGTCACCAGACCCTGCACTCGTTCAATAACATGCATCGTATAATCTCTCTCGAAGCGCCGTGTGAAATTTTTATCATATATTTTACAACCGGTCATTCAACAGCGCGTTATCGTTAACTATAAATATAAACCGCTGATTAAATCATTTTGTCCGGCGTCTTGACAAATTTTATCCCAACGAGTATCTACGTGATTGCTTGCTTACCTATGGTAAATGCGAACAGCATATTTATCTGAATCAATTGAGAAAACATTTCCATTTAATAAATGCGTCCCTCACGCATTTAATATATGTATAAATGCTTTGACGAGTACATGTATATTACAATACATTAACGAATACATGAACATACTTGAATGATTTTTTAATATGACATTTATTGCTAGCTTTCACATTGATTGGGAAATTTGTTATTTAAATAAAAAAAATAGTACTATTATGACATCAAATCATAAATTGTAAAACGTAATTGGAATGCGAACTTGGAGTGTAAACAAATGCAAATTGGTTCTCTATATAAGATTTAAAAAGGTATTAGAAATGTGGGACAAGATCAAGAATGTTATTGGAATTATAGGACGAATATTACACGGCAAGATTAAGAATGTAGGAAGAAAGGTCAGCCTCCTTGTCCCATCCAACAGGCAGTCGGATGCTAATTACTTTGTTAAGTCTCTTACATAAAAAATATATTAATTTAATATGTGAATAGATTTAATCCGTGTTCAGTGTTCCCTGTCCCAGGTGGTAGATATGTGATTAATGATTAAATTAAGAATTCATCGCATATAATATAAAGTAATGAACGTATTGCGCCAAATTATAATAAATCATGTTGGAAACGCCTTCTGTCCGCACGATCGACGATTGCCGTTTTGTGTGCAATTGACATGATCATTATTGTTTTACGGGGTTTGCACATTTGTTTTATATCGTATATGGGTGGGTGCTTTGATAGCTGAACTTTTACAATGGAGGACTTGTGTGTTTCATTTAACAAACATGTACAAATTGATGTTTTTATAATTGCCTCTCAAAGCATGCCATTTTAGTCAGACATATAGTACAAACTTAAAATACGTTCAAAAATTTTATATATAAAATAAATCAATTTATTTTGTTACACCCTTAATATTAATTAAAACGTATTATCAAATTGTATCCTTTTAGTACGTACCTGTACACCTATTTAACATATTTAGTAACTGCAGTAGGTAGATACTCGATTAATATACTTTAAATACCTAACTTAAATCCGTGAATTAAGCAATCTCTAAAATGTACCTGTATTAATAAATTAAAAATAATTCATCTGTTATTTTTAAATTTGAGGACAGTCATTTGCATAATTTTAGAAAAAATATATATACGAAATACAGTCAAACTCAGTTATAACGAGTACGAAGGAACCAGCTAAATTTGCCGTCACTCGTTATTACAAAAAATATTTAATATCCAATCAAATTAAAAGCAAGTCAAATACATACGAAAAATCAAAAATCTATAATTGTATGAACAAAAATATTTAAAAATAAATTACTACATTTAATCACATTATTATACTGCTCATAATACTGCTCTGTTTTAAAGTTTAAAACTTATTACGCACACAAAATAAACACCCATTGAATTCACAAACCTGAAAGCAATCGTAAACAATAAGGAATCTTGTCGGCAGACGCTGCTTTCTATTTTATGATCTAATGAATTAGGATTTTTAGACCGTGTAGTGTATTTTGTTCACTTGTAAACAATATTTTTGTACGTTATATGAATGAAGCGAGCTCACTATAACAGTGAAGAAGTGTATGAAAAGAGGCCTGAATCAAAATAATAAGTATTTCCCCATTATAACCGCGATCTTACTATAACCGTGCTCGATATAACCGAGTTTGACTGTATATACATTTTGTAGTTTTGGTATGCACTTATGATTTATTTAAATGAAAAGAAAACATCGGATTTTAGGTGATTAAGATATGTAAGAAAAAAATGCATCGTAAAAGGCTGGAAAATATATTTATTGTTTATATATAATCTTGTGAAAACTCGTACATAATATTTTGTTTTTTATGTTAATGTTTAATCGTTGTCTAAAATATTGTAGAATGCAAATAACACGTGGGCAACTTGAAAGTCCTCAAACTGCGGTCGTTCAAGTAGCCAGCAGGTCGGCTCCTCCATCCGTCGGCTGTCATGACTGCCAAGGCTGCCAAACGTGGTTAATTTACTTTATTTCCTCTCTCGGTCAGATGTTTATTCTTCCGTGTCAATATGTTGTTCCTTCAACTCCTTTTGTTCCGTGCCTGTTGCGTTCAGATGGAGGCGATAGGGGCTAATTGCCCCCGGCTGGGAAAACACGGCTTTACCCTTGCCCGGAGGAGTTATTTACGGGCGTGTAATTTAGGTGTTACATATTATATAGCACCTACATACAGTAGTTAGTTAGCTACCACGTTGCTTACACGCCTCTCACTTGTTTCATTTCAATGCTACAACATTTTAACGCTTCTTACAAACGCATTAAACTAATAAGAAAATCATTTCTTCTCGTCATTAAATCGTCATCAATTAAAGCAGGAATGCGTAACCAAAAATAAAGAATATCATTTCGTACGTTGTGTGTATTTACAAGATTATTCATAATTAATAGAGTATAATTGAATAAATAACATGTGCTTGTGACATGGCGGCCATTTTATTTTTTGCATTAAGGTAGACATAGTAATATTATTGTAATTATTTGCAACCAGTGTGAATCCAGAGATAGTATTTTCGAACACTGAAAATAATAATATGGAGGTGAAAGTGTAATTGATACAAACATTTGATGACAATTGAATACAGTGAGCAATACGCCAATAGTGCTTTTCATTATGTTATTCAATGGTCGACATATTTGAAATTAAATAAATCTATTCTTATTTTTTTATTTTATTAAATAGCAAATTCAATGCTATTTCGAACGAAGCTTTTCGTGAATTTATAAAATATATTATTTTAAAAATAGAAAAACATGCGTTTCCTTAGTTTCGTAATTTATTCAGAACGTTTATCAGATTTGTAATTGAACATTTATTACCTCATTAAATGTTATTAACTTTATTGATAAACGTATCGATGAGCGCGGCGGAATATTATGTCGCCATGTTATAGGTTAAATACTTATCACTATTTGAAAGGAATGGAATAAATAATTTTCGAAAAATGTACGACTAAAAGGAATGTTGTACATTTGTATGTACATATGTTTGATATTTATTATGATCATAACAAGTTTTTCTACACACAGCTTACGAAATTATGATATACATTTTTTCTTCTTTAGAAAATGATAAATCATTATGTAAACACAGATTTCTCATTCACCTATTACATTAATCAAGCTGTCATGTCGGCGTAATTCCCCGTTAGTTTGAATGCTAGAAGGTTTCATGCGATTATTTTAATTTTTATTCTACGTCGACTATTTGAATTATCTGGCATTAATAATATTATCTTCCACAGTCGTGCGGGATTATGTATTCGTTTTAAAATCAATTATTTGCAATTATAATCATTACGAGTTTATTATGTTTGATGTTAATCTGGTCAATATTACGTTACATTATTACATTGCAACGTTCCGCAACACTAGTCGTGTCATTATTAATACATGTTTAAGAGGTCTGAAATGTTTTATGACAATTTGTTCGTATTGTATTGGTTCCTTTAATAATTATGTACAGTACCTAATTATATTACAGCAAATTGTAATACAGGAAACCCTCGCTTAACGCGAATTCGATTTGCGCGAAAGTCAATTAGCGCGTTCAAGAAAAATGATACTATTTACCCCTTTAACTGAATCCTGAATATGAATACTAAGCGTGTATATGAAAAAGACGAAGACGAAGTGTGAACACGAAAGTGAAGAGATTGTGAAGGAGGTAATCGTAAAATAACTCGATCGAGCACTCGATCACACCGAGCGCGCAAAGGAAATTTTATTTGGAAGGACTATGGAAAGAAGCGCCGAAATTTGGACAAGAAGCAATCTCCAGTTTTATGAAGCAATCCAGAAAATGGCATGATGAATTGAAGAAATGAAGCTCTATTAATAAAACACAATTTTGTTGTGAATTTTCAGAACACAGTTCCCGGTAGCAACCAAATATTTTTTTGATAAATTTATTTTTTCTGTATATCTTTCTAATTGATTTTTTTATTTGTTTCAAGTGAAGCTCTGTTCGAACGTCATTGCTCCAATATTTTGCAAAATCATTTTCATTTAAATGTGTATTCAGTCGAAAATTAATTAACTCATAAAAAATAACTGACTTGAGATATTTAGAGACATATTATTGTATCACTTAGAATTTTTTTATAAATGATTTAACAAAGAGAAAAAACGTTTGTTGATTAACGTTATTGAGTTTTAAAGGTTTATGTTCTGACTTCAACGTTAAAGTCGTATTTTAGAAAATACATCGACATAAATATATATAATAAACAAATTTAATATCGTTCATCTCGATACGAATACGTCTACAATACAGACAAATTAAATCAAGATAAAATAATATACAATAATACAAAATGAAGATGAATTTATAATTTAATATCTAGAATACAAAAAAATCCAC
This sequence comes from Eubasilissa splendida, assembly GCA_031772225.1. Classification (NCBI taxonomy): domain Eukaryota; kingdom Metazoa; phylum Arthropoda; class Insecta; order Trichoptera; family Phryganeidae; genus Eubasilissa; species Eubasilissa splendida. The sequence continues at coordinate 11,873,694 of CM062855.1, read as the reverse complement.
GTTTTTGAACGAAATAAGCACTACGAATGTGTACTATAAAGTGCTAAATACGAACTTAATTTTTAAGAACAAATATCAATTGCCTATGAGAATCGTATCGATAAAAATTGATCATCTCCCGTGAGTGTAATCGTTTATAATGGATACGAGCTATTAATCACCGCTGGCCCCACACAGCCCAGTCTGGTGACTGCTACTTGAATTGTTATGCAAATGTGAAAGCGCGACTATTTATTAGTGCGGGTTAATAAAAGCTGCATTGACTGGGATATTACTGAATGTCCGACCGCGACAGCAATTTATTAAATTATAATGGCAATGTACCTACAATGTGTGTTTGCGACATTGCGGCCAGTACGTTCATTGATGTGGTTGTGGATTTATCATAACATTTGCGAACAATCATTTTATTTTAGATGTGTCAAACTTGGGGACATTCTCTGAACCAGATAAAACTGCTGTAATGTGCAAGCGTGTACCGCAGAGAAGACTTGTTGGAACACTATTTTATATCAGAATTGTAATTTATCTGAGGCATTTCGAGAGTGATGGTTGAAGTTACTTATTTGTTGGTTCAATCTTCTCTATTGAATGACTCGGCGGCGATAGTATATCGACCTTTCTCGACCCACATTCGCACGCCGTGGACATGCAACCTAAGTCTAAATATCTTTTTTATATGTCAACAATTTAAAAACCCAACAGCTTAGCTTTAATTGATAACATTTTAGTGTATTTCTGCAATACTTATTTAGTTGTTTTTTTTTTTACCCAAGAGTTGAATGTAACTTAACATATTATAATTTTATTATCAATACATCAAAATAATCTTTACATAGTGAGAGTAAGTAAATGCTGATTTATTTAATACCTTTTTAATAATGATATGTTTGTTTATATTACAAATGTTTCATGAGTCGTCTTATTACAAATTTAAATTGTTTTTTAAAGTATTTTTACATATAAAAAAACATAACAAAATAAAATTTACGTCAGTAATTTATTACTGTTCAAAACAGAATCATAAATATCAGGTATGTTAATAAACTTAGTAATATAATTATTATTCACAAAAAAAGTTGCCTAACGATTTAATCGTCAATCTTGATTATAAATGTATTCAAAATCGCTGCAGTAATTCTTTGCATTTGAATACCGATCGTGTAACATAAAATCACTTTTCCATAAACGACTGTTGACATTGTCTATTCCCCTTTTCAGTGAATTATACAACACGTAAAGTATAATATTCTCGACTATTGGTTTTGCTCTCGGCGCGCACGCCCGCACACGGCACCACCACACCGGTGTATATAGCACGGACATAAGTCGAGATAATTACGTTTTAAATTAATGGTAAATATTTGTATGAAAGTGCCAATGGAATTTTTGTCATTAATAATGGATAGGACACATTCTTTGACTATTAGAAAGGTAATTGGGGGAAGAACACCAGAGAGGAAGGCCTAGACATAAATATATCCACCGAGTAAGACCAAGGTACTGACAGAATGATGGGGAGGGGGCGGAGTTGCTCCCAGAGTTGGAGAATGTAATATTGTTTAACAAATTAATAATACCAGAATTCAAATTTTTTTTTATTTCCCCCCTCTTTCTGGCAGTACCTAACTTGTATGTATATCACCAAAGCTTTGTTTCGTATATTTGTGTGTATTCAGTTTAATAGTTCGCCTGTCGACGAGAGTTAGTGTTACTCTCGAAACTTGAGTAGTGTTAATAAACTCAGGTAGAGTTATAATTTCGTTTTATTCACAGCCATCCATTTTGATGACAAAATTTTTATATTTGCCATCAATTATTTGAAACTTTATCGGACGACTCAAATGATTCTTAATTACTAATACGACAGTTAGTAATATCCTAAAAACACCTAAACGCCACAAAGTGAAATTATTTCGATGTTGTGAAATAATTATTTTATTGGCTATATGTTTCAAACAACTTTAATTATTTTGGTCTTTCGTAACATCACAATCCAAAATAGGGTTGAAAAAATCCAAAAATTGTTTAGTTTAGTTTTTAAATTCAACTTGTGAAGTGTTCCGCATCCTCTCACAGAACACGTGATATTATCATGTCAAATGGTACTTATATATTAATATAAATTCCCTAGAGATAGGGAAACACATGTAATATTTTTTTAATATTTTGTTTTTACAATGTAACAAGGAAATCGGAAATATTGTTTTATAAAGTTATTAAAACTTTTTAGCAAACCGATATGATGGTAAAACGACAATTTAATTACCAATTATTATTTTTTGTACATTTTATTTATCGGTAACTAAACGGGTGATGAAAATCACAGTTAATTAAGACCGAATATTCCAATATTCGCGCAGGTACTAAATTGTTTGATTTCCCACCTACGCGGCTAAACACGCAACACATTAATTAAATGTTATCAGAACTCGTCTTTTTGCGCTGCCCGTAGTAATGAATATTTATTAACGCTGCAACATTCTAAATTAGCCGAAGCATTAACCTGCATTTACTAGAGTAATTAGCGAGCTAACGCAAGGTGGCGGAACAAGTTTTATTCACTTTGAGATTATGGCAATATCTCCATATTTTTTTGCAAAGTACATTTTTCAATTTTAACTTTGCTAAGACTCTTACGGCGCGCGCACTCGTTAGTCAAGAATTGGAGCAGCAATTATACATACACATTATAACGACTAGCGTCTATTATTTTTTCTTTTGTCATAAAATAATATATATATACGATTAAAATATCATTGCAATTTCAAAATAGATGTCATTTTTTTTTTACATTGCGTACTCATTTCGTTACCCATCGTCGGTTGACAACATTTTCACGCCCACCTATAATGCTCTTAAGAGCATTATGATTTAGTGTGAAGTGACGTAAAAGAAATGTGATCAAATAACGTTGTAGAAGAAACAATTAAATTTAGTGGTAAGAACTCTTAGCTTGTTATAGTCCACTGACTCATTTTATAAATAATGCTTAATGGGTCTGCTTAAATGAATCCATTGTACTTACATAAATAGTCTGAGGCTCGTACTTGGTACGAATAAATTAAACAGTTTATTCTGTAGGAATGTACGGCGTGCTCTGAGTACACAATGTCAAACATGAATACATCGGTAAAGAATGCACATTATGAACGAGTTAGTATAATTATCATATTAATGCAAATGTTAGATATCTCAAGCATTACTAGGTATATGTTTATTTATTTTTTAACATATAACATCATTACGTTTATAACCCTAATTTGCATAACGTGTAAGTGCCCGAGCAATATAATGTCGCGGTTGGCTGGCTATGACCTATTACTGCCTGCATTTTGTACGGCATTAATTATCTTTTTATGGGCATTTAATTCGGAATATTTTATTACCTCACTAAACCCGCCGTTTTATATATTACCGATTTTTTTATAGCCCTATTTATTGATTTAAATTTTATTAATATTTCGTGGAGAGAGAAAGATATATTTGAATATAAATCGCTCGTCACATTTTACTGAAACATCCATTTTTCATCAACGTTTTATTGGCTATCACATTTAAATGTCAATCGTGTATATTTTTAAATTATTTTACATTTTCAATAAAGTACGCCCATTTATTACTTTCATCATTTTTACATCGCGAATGCATTAGTACTTATCTGACTGAACTGAACTTGTTTTAAATATATTTTTGTTTGTAGGGTACAGATAGGTACGATATTTTAATCTTTATGCAATGTAGTAAATCTGGCATAAATTAATATCAATGGTTTGATTTGGATTTAATTTTTGTTTGGTAGATATCTATTAGTTTTAAAATAAAAATAAATCCTTATTTCTAGTGTTTGTGGAAGTTGTGATGTTTCGCCTGTACTATTTTTATAAAGTTTTATTTTAAAACAATAAAATTGTTTATTTTTTTTATCTATCTATGAGGGTTAATGACGACCTGTTGATAATCATTCGTTAGATGAATAATAAAAATAAGAATAAAATAAAATATGTATAAAAACTTTTACAAGAGCGGTACTGTTTGAACTAAAAAAACATTATATAGGTAATATAAATATATGAATTTAAAAAAAGTAATCTCATAAAAGTACAAGTACCTGCAGAATAGTGAAAGTAATTCATTTTTTTTAAAATTATTTATTTTATTATATGACATAATTTTAATCGATAGTAAATTATAATTATTCACGTATTGTAATTGTTCGCCTTACCTTAAAAACATAATCCATAATTATAATTTGAGCTCAATACATTACAATAAGAATACATTAATTAAAATGGAAAAAAATATCGTAAAAGGGAACACGTTCACCCACAAAAAAATATTTCACGTCCGCCGAATACGATATTTTTTGCCTTTCCCAAAATTCAGCGATAGGCATTAGGATAAAGTGCACACGCGTTTTAAAAAGGTTGTGGTGGCGATATTGCAAATACTAAAATTGCCACAAGCGTACAGCCATTTTATACGGATTTCAATCAAAAAAGTAATTTACACAGAGTAGTTGGTATCTGCGTTTTGGTATCGAATTGAATTATTATCGAACACATGGAAAGTAAGTACCCACACTGGTTGAATAGCAGCTCAGTTGATTCGTTTAAAAAATAATGCAATATCAGCGGCGGTTTAGATTATAGTCAAAATGTAACGATTGATATAATTCGTACTTAAATGTATTTAAATATACAGTAAGTCATCTACTTACGATCATTCAACTTGTTCTTCAGCCTTCAGCTTTCAAAGGTGTTCAATTATTTAAATAAGTGCAAAATTTAAAATTGTACCAACATTTCAGGCTTTCAATGTTTAATATAGGCGTGTGCAGTCTTCTTTAACAAGTGTGCGTGCTCTTCAGTGTAGCTACATTTTATTTAATTACTACGCGATTCATTTTAACCCTAGCATTGCACGATGTCTCTATTTTGGGCGCAAGAACAGCGATCAGTGGTGATCAGTAAATGCTGGATTCCCTGGCTAATGTTGCACGACTTGCGAGCAAATTCAACTTGCGAACGATCTCTCGGAACGGAATTCGTTCGTATGTCGTTTTAATTTTAATGAGTTTATGTATTTGGGAAGTGTGTTTGACAGAAACGGAAAGACTGAGAAAGACATCGAAAGGAGGGCGACTGCGGTGAATAAAGTGACCGTCACTTTGAATGGTATTATAGCTAATGGGAACTTGTCAACCGAGGCAAGACTAGCGGTTCACAATGGAGTCCTGGTGCCAACACGGATGTATGGAAGTGAGGCCTGGAGTTGGCAAAAAAGGAACGAAAGTAGAATGAATTCAGTGGAATTGAGATCACTTAGGCGTATATGTGCGTATGTGTGTATATGTGACGTATTTATGACAGAGTAAAGAATGAAGAAATAAGGAAAGATTGTAAAGTTGATCTTAGATAGTGAGCGAGATTAAGAAAGGATTACTTAGGTAGGTGGTTTGGTCATATAGAACGGATGAATGAGGACAGAATGGTACGAAAGATATATAACGCAAGTGTTGATGGCACCAGAAGTAGAGGACGTCCGCGGAAGACTTGGCACGACCAGGTAAACCAGATACTGGAGGATGGTCTCGTTAGAAGCCTGGAAGGATGGAGTTTGTATGAGAAGATGTATGGATGTGGATGAGGCGAGAATTGTGTGTCAGGACAGAAAAGTGTAGCGCTCTATCCTCTCTGCCTACCCCCTTGGAGATACGGCGTGATGGTAAGTAAATAATTTAATTTTTCCTCGCAGCCCGTGTATAGTCAGTGGCCACTGAACGCCTGCCCACTGCCCACTGCCGGCTGTCATGCCCGCGCCCGACCGTAGTGCGTTCACTAAAATTGAAAGAAGGAAACATGTATTATATTTTAATGTCCGTCAAAATAACATTGCTAATGTAATGACTTTTAAAAATACGTCTCTCGCGGGCCTGATTTATCGCGAGCCTCGGCTCTCGGCTCTCGGCTCTCGGCTCTGGGGTATTTACTAATGTATTAAATTTATCACGAGCAATAAATTTGAGAAGAGTGGAGCGAATTTTACGGGCGCTCGTTCGTGAGATGTTAACATTTTTTCCTCGTTAGCTTTTCATGTCGGTGAGCTATGAATGATAAGTGGCCGTCGCCAGCGGACCTTTCCATTGTTCGTACTGTTTGTCACGTTGTACAGTCGTGTGCCAACCGCCCGGCTCCGATACAGCGGCACATCATATTATGATAGCTCTAAGTAAAGCTCACTAAATGACCGTCGACTGACATGGAGCCATTATACTTAATCTATTTAATGTCTACCAACTTTATTTGTCATATTTATATATTTTTAAATTAGGACACACAAATTGTTCGAAGGGCTTTACATTTTACTATAGTAAAAAATTTGCGAAAACGGGTTGGTCGATCGTTGGTAAAAAATATTTACTCATATTCAATTGCGTAAATTGTTAGAAATAGCGGACTCTCCACAGCTGTTTCAATACATTGTAACATTAATACTTAGAAAGTTGCGGTATTCGACAACGAATCATTCAATATCCAGCTATTTTAGTAACGAGAGTTCGTCCGTTGATGATCTCGCTTTTTAATTTATATTAGCGCATAGACCAAAGATTTTTCGCCATGGAGATGACAGTTTTCGAATGCAGGGGTAAATAAAGTCATAGATAAAGCATAAAATAGTATGTATTTCCAATGGTTGCTCTCCGGGGCTGTAAACTCAGTGTACATTGAGACTTGCGATTATATTGATCAATTTAATATTTATTACTTATATTGATCATTCAAATAATAGTTGATATATATATATATCAATTATTGTGAAAATGTGCTAAGAATGAGAAGAAACATCGGTCATACGGAACGATAGCACAAAGACGCTTAATACACATCCAACTCGGCCAGCAGTCCACTCTCCCCGAGGCTCCTCACCTCGCCCCGCCTCATCCATGCTCCGACCGGAACGGAGCATGGATGGGGCGTGGCGAGGCGAGGCGAAGCGAGATGGCACGAGAATAGGCGATGCAAGCCGAGAGCTCCAGTACATTCTCGTGCTTGACTCTTTTTGCTGTCTCGGCAAAAGTGGACTGCTGGCATAACTACATTGACGATCGGTATCCGGCACCCCGCGCCTCGCGCACTACGCATTCCGCACCTCACCACACGTACTCGTACAAGTCACGTCAGGTTCTTCGAGAAAACATTTTTTATTGTCGTGTATGGTAAATACTTATATATTGTAATTATTTTATCCTATACATAAATATATTAAGAAGGAATACCTAAAATGTGAACTCTGTATTTAGTATATTTACGGAGATATTCACATAATTAGAGGCAATGTCAACTCAGTTTACATTACCGGAGAGGAAAGGTTAAAATAAATCAATTTTGGTATAATTTTCAAGTATTTGGTGATTATTAGGACGCACTATTAGGCGGGGTTAACTTTGGCAGTAATAAATTCAACTTATCAAACAACCGGCTCTTAGTAACATTCTATTTAATTTACTTACGCCGAACCAATGTTTTTGTCGATTTCTTATTATACTTTTTTTAAATCGTCTAAAAGCGATATATTCTGATGATAATATATAAAATACATTTTGCGTATTTGCGCGCGCTTTGTATTATCCACCTCATTAATCTTTCTCATCTCGCAACATCCCGAAATTATATCAAGTAGATATTTTATTATATTGGTACAAATAAATATCATACACTTTAAAAAGTTAGAACTGGTTTTTCTATGCCGTCATGTATTCAATATTTACATATTAATCCGTCTATAAAATGCTGGATTGTTAGCTATACACAAAGTTGAGCGCTTAATTCATTTAATAAGATAATAATATTTAATTTGCCGCCAATGATTTATGAATGTCATAATAGTGTCAGCTTCTTGTAATTATCTAATGGTATGGTAAATAGTGCCTACGTAAATTCCCTCATACACATTCTGAAACCGTGAGACCATTTTGTTGGCAAATGTATTACGGCCAGTTGACAAGGTGATGTTTGGTTTTAATTAATAAATTGCACGCTTATCCAGCTAGGTTTCATTGCGACAGGGAAAACTTTAATTACGAAACGGAAAATATTATTTGTAGGATCTTGCGTAATTATTTAATTTTATTTTTATGTTAAGATTTTTTTCAATGGATTCTCTGTTTTTATTCTCTAATTCATTATTATCTAGCTACATCAGGATGTATGTAGGTAAATAAAAATATCAGAATGTGGTGTTGAATAGTGAAGGTTTTATAGTTTTGACATTCCGCTGTCCATTGATGTGTCGGGGCGGTATTGTCGTAATTAATTGCGATGTTTTTTAGAAGTTGATATTAAATGTATTTAAACTCTGAAACCGTGCATGACACGTGTTAATTGTCTAGTTTAAGTAATAATTATATAATACAAAGTAGATATATGTCGAGTTATTCATATAAATTATTTATAATAATCTTTTGGTAAAAATGTTCTTTATTGTTATTAAAACAATTTTTTTTTTGAATATTTGAACTACTTTAGCTTCCTGCCCCATTTTGCCTGTTATCAGTAATCAAAATATTATTTACATTTTATGCTAAGCTTAGTTATATAATAATAATATTGAATAAATATTCACGTAATGATTAGGGCGGTTATAACAAAACATAGATTTCTGTTCGCGAGTTGGAAAATAACCAAAAATTATTAATGTTTTTCAAAATTTACATTTTACAAGCCAATGAGAATACATAGGTATGTATATTATCGCATATTTTTGTATATCTCAGTTTTTTCGAATCTTATTTGAATATTTACTTTATTTAAAAAAACAAATGTACATATATCCATCTTAAGTAGGTACCTAAAGAATGTTGGATAGGAAAAATATTTTATTTCCGTAAAAAAATATTTCAATAAAAGTTTTTTTAATTTGATCTTTCGAAATTCTTAAATGTTTTCGATACCCTTCAATATTTTCTAATTTCATTTAACCTTTTGACTTAAAATTAAACTTTCAACCATAAAATTTAATTTGTTGCCTTCTCTAAAACAATATTTTTAAGTTAAAAAACCACTCAACGCCAATCTTGATTGATTACAAATATCTATTCAATTTTCAATTTCAATAAAAATGGGAACATTGCTTTTCAATTTCTACGTTTAATAATATTCATCAACATGTGGGGGAACCAGGGTTTGTGCATCCCAGCTAGATAAAATTTAAAAAAAATAGAATGTCCGAGAGCATATTACTTTTTCATGTGATGTCAAATAATACAATATTTTTTTTGCTAGATGATTATAAAATTATTTTATTCAATATGATAGGATAAACGATAAATATGTTTACTATATGACTTGGTACGAAAATTTCACACAAAATAAATTATATTATTAGGACAGAAGAGTAACATTATTTTATATTCTATACTTTTGTGTGTTTTAGAGCCAAAACTCATAAAGTGGAAAATTTTGTTTGTTGTTAACTAGTTTAATTATTCTTAATATAATGCGAATACATAAGTATATTTATATGTGCTCTAATATAAATACGATTAAAATGTTCCTTTTTACTACAACTTATTTTGCACATATTTGCTTAGTTTCATTTTGAATCTATGTAGTTTCTCCTTTCTTATGTCTTCTGGCATTTCATTAAAAATCTTCATCGCATTGTACATCATCGATTTCTGATATTTAGCCTTCTTCCTGAATTGCAGTCTCAGTCTATCTTTTCCTCTTTGTGCTCATGTTGATTTGCATCAATTTTTCTTATAAATTCTGTCTTCCTTTTCTGCCTAAAGGTCATCATATTCAGATCTTTCATCATTGTACTGATCCGAGTATATATCTATTTTTTCTGAATATTATTCTCAAAGCTTTATTTTGCAGTAATTGTTGCATTTCTTCTTCATTAATCAAAAATAAAATGCCGCAGTAGTTGTTCTGAGGAATAATAACAGAGTTGTATACTATTTTTTAAGACTCAGTACTAATGAATCTTCTTATCCTTCCCAGAAGTGAGATTTTTTTAGCAATCTTTTTAGTCATGTATCTCGTATTTTGCGAAAAGTTTAATTTTGAATCTATTATGACTCCCAAATATTTTATTTGTCACTTCTTTCAGACTTTCACCATTTATGATAATTGGTGGTGTGATTGGTATTCTTTTATTTCCAATGTTCATGAATTAAGTTTTGTTTATATGTATTTAGTTTATTTATTTTTCTTCAGCCATATTGTTTGTCATAGTTTAATTAATTCAGTATAGTTGCATAATTGTCTTCCGCGATGTATATGAGTGTGTTGCACACAGGATTCCACCTCACGACTGGCTCAGAAAGCAGCTTCTTGTGAGGAGTCGCTAAACTCGAGAAGGCCCACTTGGAAACGATATTTTAAATTCTACTGGACAAATTCCCCGATCATATGGGTTTTACAATTCAGCGGCCCTGAAAAGGGCCTTTTCATACTCAGTCCAGTGGCACCAAGCGGGCCGATGGGCGCTGAGCGCCAGTGGCGGGCTCCGTAAGGAGCCAGCTACCACGTACCAACCCGCGGTGGCGAAGCTATTTTGTATGGGGTGACCGTCCACCAAATGTAACTGTTTTGTGTATTAAGATTTCGGACGGTCGCCCACATTTATCACTATTTTATTGTGGATATCGCGAGCTGGTTTTGGTAATTAATGTTTAATGCTCGCGATATCCACACTTGTATTGTCTTTGTATGGGGTGATCACTCACTGAAAATAATTGTGTAAATTATGGGCGATCACCTCCCACCCCCTGTTTATTCCATGTTTCATACTTATTGTTTGATTAAATAAATGCCTTGATTGTGAATTTGTGGATATCGCGAGCTAGATCTTATTTGTATTTGTTTATTATCACGATATTCCACAACTATTTTATATTTATTAATTTTGTGTCTGGAGCACGACTTTGGCACGGTATTAAGACCATTCATTGTCGGGCTCCGGAAATTATGGTTCGACGGATCGCCGCATGGCAGCGGTCGCGTCGCAAACGGTCAAGTGGTGGGGGTTGTGAGCCTCCCCTACCACTGCTGGCCATGTAACGGTTTTGAAATATGTAATAAATAGAGGGGGTACAGCAGTCGAGGATGAGTTCTCGTCTGCGGCCTACTAGAGTAACCTCTCTCTGTGTCTTACTTCTCTCCTGCACACATCACCTCCTGCACGCCTCGCTTCTATACGAAATATAGCAAAGCGGAGTATTACCGCCGGCGATTTTGGAACACTCGGACTAACCGCGTACTTTTCAGTGCGTTCGGCGACATCTGTCTGTTCCCTAGCTATAGCGTTACTGGATGACCATTTGTGTTATCGTTGGAGCGTACTTGTGCCTAACGGTACTTGTGCGTAACATGAGTGCATCGTCTGCAAATAATCTTTTGCATTTTGTATGTCACATTTTGATGTTGTTTATATAGGTAATGAAATGGATAGGTCCAATAACTGATCCTTGTGATACTCCTAATGAAATAAGGAGAAGGTCAGATATTAAGTCACCTACTTTAGTGGTTGAGTATATATTACTTAGGTATTCCTTAAACCATTTCAAAGGTGTACCTCTTATTCACAGTTTCCAAAGTTTTTTTTATTATTGTTTGTAGTATTGGTTTCAAAAGCTCTTTAAAAATCCAGAAAACTGCAATGATATATTTACCCTTTTCAGAATCAGTCTTTCAAATCTTCCAGGATAAGATTGAGATTTCTAGAATCACATTGTTCTTCACATAGTATTTTCCATTTTTCTAAAAAGGCTATAAGTTGTTCTTTTATGATATATTCAAGAATTTTTTCATAATTACGTAATGTATTCACTGACCTTAATTCTTCACATTGATTAGTACTTTTAAATATGAATTAAATATATTAATTATAAAGATACACATATAAAATCAATTTTATCGAAAAATATTGTTGTTGCGCTACCGGGATACCGGAAAAAAAAAAAAAAAAATTAGTACTTTTAATTTTTGGTATTAGAATTACCCCGCATATTTTCCATGATTGAAGAAACTCTCGTAAAGTGATTGATTCATTAATTATGTTTAGGTATTCTCCAATGACCGGTAAAAATGATTTGATTTACTTTATTGTAATTCCATCGGGACTTTGTTTTCATTTCATTTTGTTTAGTATTACTTTTAATTCATTTTGTGTAACTTGTTTGAATAATAGTTAATTGTGTATCTTTTCTATATTTTCATCAGTGTTCAAATTTACAGTTGGAATACTTTCATTAATTTGTTCCACGCTTCTTATAAAATATATATTAAATTGATGGGCAATATTAGCCATATCTATTCTAGGAGGAAACTGTATATCTCCATGACTAATTCTGCTTGTATCGTTATGACGTTGCCTTATGATTGATGATGTAACTGATATTTTTAAACTAGTTCATTGAATTTTTATTGGTGCCACTAGGATAACGGTCATTTACTTGGATCAGAATATTACTATTTTAATGTTTTAACCTGAAATCAAGGAGATTACAACAGTAAAATCTTGGGATTTTTTTGAGTTATTGTGGCAAAAATTTCTTTGGCCGACCTCCGAGTGCAAGATATCTAATAACTCCTCGCATAAGATTCCTGAAAAATTTGAAAATTTGTTTTAAGACGCTTCAGGTGACTTTCTTCAACCATTCTACCCGTATGTTAATATTTTATTATCTTGAAAAATAGTTATGCAGCAATTGTTATTTTGTTGCAGGTTTCCAACGGTCCTGTGACAACGCACATCACTCCACTCTCCAACCACGTGCCTCTTAACCATCTGCCTCAGCCTCGGCCGGCTTCCGCCAAAACTCAGAACACTCCCCCTGTCACTAAATTACCATCGCTTCAGACTAGTAAACCAATAAGTAGTAATAATAATGTTAATAATAGTAATAATGGGAGTGCCACAGACACGGGGCCTCCCACGCTGGGTGGGTACCATCCCCCTGGCTATCCCCCACACCACCTTATGCCCCCTGTGCCGCCCTCGCACGACTACCGCCATCCCAACCACATGGCGCACCACAAGGGACCTGCGCCTTCTTCCGCAGCCCCACACATGGTTGCCCATCATCCGCACCACCCAACCCATCCGCAGAGCTTATCTAACCACACCCCGCACCCGCCATCGAACATCCAGAATCACAGTCCGCACCCACACCCGCATAGTGCGCAGAACCATAACTCTCATCCTTCCAATATGCAAAACCACAATCCTCATCCGCAGAATTTCCAAAACCACCCGTCTCATCCTTCCGGTCTTCCGTCGCACGGCCAGCATCCCTTGAATCCTCAGAATCACAATCAGCATCCCTCGGCTATGCAAAATCATGGGCAGCATGTGTCTCTGCCCAACCATGGGCAGCATCCCTCTGCTCACAGTCAGCACCCACCTGGCCTGCCTAACCATGTGCCGCATCCAGGGGTACCCAGTCACAACCAGCAGTCCAACCATGGCCAGTATCCGGTTTCCGGTCATGGGCCACATCCGCCCATGTCAAATCATGCTGCGGCGCAGGCGCAGGGGCTGGCACCGCCCGCAGCTGCACTGCCGGTGGGCTCGGCTGCAGGGCAGGGTGCTGGGGCCGGGGCTGAAGGGCGCGCAGGAAGCCCCGCGGTAGGCACAGCACCGGGTCACGCTCCTCATGGACCTGCGCCTCCGGCGGCTTATCCCCCGGGCTACCCGCCGCTGTATGCTCCCTATGCTCCCGCCATGCACCACTCACCTTATGTGCCGGCCGCAGCCTCACCCAGCGCAGCTTCACCGAGGAACACGGACACGACGGTGAGTTGTCTAATTATAAGAAATCAACAATTTATTTTTCTTAACGTTTAATCCCTTGCAATTCATAATTTTTGATAATTAACAAAATATTTACTGCATATTAAAGGTTTTTGAAAAAAATAACGTATTTTGATATTTTTTCCCTTATTTTATTGAACAGCTTTGCGATCTATTATCCAACTTACACATCATATAATAATTGTTACTACTATCTAACTCATATTTATCAATATGTGTTTTTTAATTTTTTGTATAATTTATGTATCGTAGTATGCTAAAAACATAAGTTCCTAGGCAATTTTTATGGCTGTACCATTTTATAGTAGTCCTAGCTATACTTGCGCTACAGCGCACCCTTTTTTTTCTTTTAATCAGTAGCAGTATGGAATAATGTCTGAAATTTATGAAACTTTGGAATATTTATCCCGTTCTAACTGGGCTGCCAAAAATGCAATAGTGAACTTTTATTTCTATAAAATCATCCTACTCCGTGGTTTGGTTCCTTGAATTTTGGCTAAGGTTCTTTGTTATTTGCTTATGTTGCTCAATTCCACCGTATCTAAGAAAATTAATTGTAGACTGAATCCATAAATTATCTTTATTATGATGTCATCATCTCTCCACTTATACATCATAAAAGTGGCTAACTCTATATTTAACTTTTAACTTAACTTAGCTGTTGAATGAAATCAATTTTTAGTCAGGCTCGACATAAGACTAAAAAGAATTGACAAAAGAAAAACAAAATTTACCATTATGGTTGATTATGATAAAGTACAGTAGAATACTGATAATCCGAGGTAATGTGGAGTGAGCCTACCTCGGATATTACATATTTTTGACTGTGTTTAAAAATATATTTATTTGAAATAGTACGCCAATTACTTATAATATATAGGTATACTAAGAAAAGAAAACAATAAATTTTATTTCTTATAAGATAATATTGTATTTGTCTTATTTGTTTAAAAAATCTTAAAAATATTTTTTTGTTTCATAGTTACTCGTCTCCCTGTGGCGATATTCGGCAGATAAAAAAATACATTCCGTTTGAATAACACAAACTTGAATGAGGTTCTACTGATTTTTTTTTTGTTTCTTAAAGGTTATATGATTATTTTCAGCAGAGGTCCAGCTTATCGTCACCCTTAGTGGCACCAAAGACTGTTAGAGCGCAGACCCCCAGCGGAGCGCCCCCTCCACTCCCTGCTGCGCACTCCCCTCGGGGGCATAGCCCCAACAGGGAAAGAGAGAGTTATGGGTAATATATTTGAAATGATTTTATTTATTTAATTTCAAAATAATTTTTTTGAGATCGTTCTCTCCTGTCCTAAAAATATAAATAATGTTTTTAGACATGTGATTTGGATTAGACAAAGAAATCAGTTTAGTTGTGAAGACTACTTCGTAGGTAGTATTTTAAGACTTGGGTTTTGACCAGTAGTGGTTTTGCAATCTAATGATTGTCTGTTTTGTTTCATCCGCAGAAGTAATGTGAGCAGTATGTCCAGAGCGAGTGTGACAACTCCAGTTTCGGCGTCCGGCCCGTCTCCAGCCCTCCCACCTACATTAGCACCATTAGCCCCTTCTTCCATGGCACCCAGTTTAGCCCCCAGCCTGGGTCCTTCCTTAGCTCCTAGTTTAGCACCCAGTTTACCCCCGAGCTTAGGGCCAAGTTTAGCCCCGAGCTTGGGACCTGGCTTAGGTCCCGGTTTGGCACCGAGCTCTGTTCCCGGTTTAGCGCCAAGTTTGACAGCCAGCTTAGCTCCGAGTGCTACCCCTCCCATTGCCCCTGTGTCTTCCTCAGGCCCGAAACCTCACCCGCACCAGTGGGGACTTAGGTAATACATTCTTTATTGTTTCACTGCATTTACAATTAGCTTGAGCTCAATACATAATATTAATAATAATTCATATTGCAATTAAAAAATTACTGACACAATTATATTGTGAAGTTTCAATTTCAGAACATAGTTCTGTAATATTTTTAAACAAATTAAATTAATCAATTAAAAGATATATGGAAAAATTTATCTATAAGTTCCAAATTTGTCAGAAACTCAATGGTTGACATGACGAAATATTCTGATAGGGTTATAGTGGGCCTCAGAGGTTTTTGGGATTTATTGCAATAGGAAGTTGATTGCTTTTAAAAATAGAATAATAGATTTATAAAAACTACAGAATATAATTAATTCATAATATATATACAGGTAAACGTCGTTTTACACCGGGGTTCCGTTTCGAGAGACACCGGTGTAAAATAAATCGGTGTAAAATGAACACAAATATAATGGACGATATAAGGTTAGGTTCCGTGTCAAAATTCTAAGAACAATCTAACATGTTTATTTAATATATATTCAAAATAAATTATAAATGTATTTAATAAATACAGTTTAAATTCGTTTACAAAATAAATGATAATCTCTTGATATAAATAATGAATTTTTTTAAATAAATACTAACTCACCAGTTCGTCGGTACTAAATTAAATTCTCACACTTTTTTGAAAAAAGCATCCAATTTCGTTTGCTTTGATTGTTGCTTCCTTTGTTGCAGAATCATAGCATAAGGTCGAACGACAGCTGTGACGCTTTTTTTAACATTTGCGCTTCGATTGAAATCCCCATCTATCTCACAGAGCTCATCTGTTAAGCTTTCTATAGAAGAAAGGATACGAGTTAGATCGGCCGTTTTTAGGGTTTTCCCATCATTTTCTTTCTCAGCCTCCTCTTCTTCTTCGGGATTTTATGATTGGGGTCGATCTAATACCTCCATCAACTCTTCTAATTCTTGATTTGAGAGTGGTTGGTCATGCACGTCTAACAGTTCGGTCACATCTTCGGTTGTTACGTCTAACTTGGAAACAATTTCACACACACAATAGGCTGCTCGCATACACGGTAATAGAATAAAACAACGTGTAAAAGTGTGTCTGTTATTAGAATCGTGGCGCCTACTGTTGTCTGGTATCGGCCGAACCGGGGAATCCCATGCCGGCACCTACCGGTGTAATTGTGAATCGGCGTAAATCGAACCGGCGCAAAACGACGTTTACCTGTATTCCAAAATGGTAACTCAAAATTCCGGATTCGTATCCTAGTGACAACCAAATATTTTTTCGATAAGTAAATTTTTTCTGTAATCTTTCTAATTGAATAGTTTGTTTTTTTTTTAATATTATATTATTTGTATTTATTTGTCATAAAAATGATTATTAAATACAACAATAAGTGTTTTGTAATGGATAATTTTAATTTTTTATCTGTACATTTTTCAGTTCTCCGAGTGTTGTGATCCCCCCACAGTCGGCCCCCGTGGTGGTGAACTCCAGAGCCCCCTTTGCTCCCCCGACAGCAGCGCCCCCTCTCTTTGCAGCCCCATTGCCGCCATCCGCAGCTCCCCAGCCCCCGACCAATCCAAACCCCTTCTCTGCCGAATCATTATTCCAATCTAGTGAGTATTGATAATAAATATATTTTACTATGTAATCTTTTAGCATTCCTATAATGTATATATGTCACGGAGTGAATTTCCTTTTTGCTTATTACACCATAAAGCTTTGGGCTAATATTATATTGAAACCACTATGCTCTGTGCACCTTTCTATTATTGGCTTAAAATACTTATAAATTTAATTATTAGACTATTTTAAAGCAGGCGATTGCCTGGTACAGCGGTCATATCTTTTAATGTTATAATAAAATATCTTTATCTTAACCATTATAATAATTGAACATTATCATATTAGCTTTGAACTTTTATGTATATATGGGTGTTATTTAAATGCTAGTTTAAGAATTATCAATTGTACAATAGAATAGTTTTTTTTGTACTTTTTGAAACGTGTCTTTGGCATTTTTTGTCATTTTATATTTGCATTTTAGATCATTTAATATTTATTATTATTATTTCTTAATTCTACCAATATAATGATTTAATCACATCAAATATCATTAGATAAATAAAAGAGTACTCGTAGTTAATACTAATTTATTTTCTATTAATTCTAGGTCCATCTGCTGACCTGCTCCGCCGCGAGCTGGACAATCGGTTTCTGGCCTCCTCAGGTGCTGCAGCTGGAACGGGTGCTCCCGGTCCGCCGCCCCCTGCTGGCTTCGCTCTCCGCACAGAGATGCACCATCACCAGCATCAGCATACTCATGTACATCAGCACCAGCTGCCACCGCCTCCTGCACCACCTCCACATCCACCGCCTCATCCTCACCATCAGCAGATGTTTGCGCCGCCACCACCGCCGCTGGTTTGTGTCGGATATGTTTGTATCAATAGTATATTTTGCAGGCTCTTCATGAAGGAACTGACTTACATTAAAAAAAAAATATTTTATTAAATCTAAGATTCTATTGAAATTAATGATAATTTGAGAAAAAATTCATTATTCTGTGAAATTAGATTTTTGTCACATGGAAGATAGTGTTTATACCTTAATTTTATTTGAAAGCACTAACAATGCATGTTGACAAACATTTTATATTCAAGTTTTAAGTTGCACAATTTTCATAAATTAAAGTAACACTTGTTCTATTGTTTTGTGTTTTAAAATATATTATTGCCTCCAAGATATACGACTTAAACAAAATTTGACCATGAAAAAACATCTTATTTCAATTTGTTGTCTCAACAATTTGTAACCAATTACAATTGTAACATGTCGGTTAATTATTTATGTAGGATAAAAAATATTTATCAGTCCTTTCATGTTAAACCTGCACACATCGCTGTCGAAATTGCTAAATATCTCTTCAAAAGAAGACCATTATCACATTAATTTTTTTCAATTTCTTCAATACAAAAAGTGCAACAAAGCTGTATATTTTCAAAGCGGTTTCGATGGTGATTTTATTATAATATTGTACATTTTCATATATTTAAATCGTTTATCAGTTTATCGGAAATTCCTTACTAGATTGAGAAAATCTAAAACTATTACATCTTTAAATAAGTATCTCTCTCAATAAATCTTATCTTACAAGATAAAACTGGAAAATGCTTTTATTATGTAATGTAATTTTGTCAAGTTTGTTTTTTATTTGGGAATAATAATTATTTTCTTATCACTTTTTGGTTTTTCAAATGCTTTGAGTAAAAGTATTTAACTTTGTACAATGGGCTCTGAATTGCATAATTAATTATTTGTGTTAGTTGTAAACAAATTATGTCAGTAGAATATTTCGAAGAATTCTGTATTTCTGCATCGTGTAAATTGGTTAAGAATTCTATTAAGATTAGTTGTTTTAGTTATGAATGAAAAGAAAATCAAAATCAAACATGAGAAATAGTAAAAAACAATATTAAGCTAGCAAACTACACTGCTGTATGTTATTTAGTGACCAATAATAACAAATCTTAATTGAAATGTAACAGAAAATATTTTCAATACAAAATGATCCATTATGCTATTTTGTTGCTTATTAAAAAAAAATACTTTAAATTTTTTGATTCCAGTCTCTTGATTAATGTTTTTTTATTTTTTGTTATTACTGTCATATTTTACATACGTATCTTTTATTTAATTTTCCTGTTGAGTTATCATAATGATTTTCCCATTTGTTCAGGACTCTCCCATTTTTCATCCTCAGTTCAAAGACATCACGAAGATGGACTCATTGTATAGGCAGGGGCTGGGTCTGGGTTATCCTGGATACAGCCCCGGCTTGCTTCATCCGGGTCTGGGAGGCCCCACGCCGTTTGTGCCACCTAATGCACTCCCAACATTCACACCAAAGGTCGGCTAATTCATGCTTTTTACAAAAGTTATTCAACATTTTATTGAAATTATTAAACATTAGAGTTACACACATTTATATGATATATAATATTTCTTGCTGAGTGAATACTGTTTGTTTCTACTCCGGAGGAATTAAATGTATTTTTTTAATAAATTTTGGGATTTAATTATAATTTTGAGAGGCACATTATAAGCAGACAAATTAGGCTCAATTATAATCAAGTGGATAACAAAAATATAATGACACATCCACTGGTTGCTGTGCACAATTCAACATTTCATTTCCACGTAGTTTGAAAAGAATTATAAATATTATTTTAGATTTTTTAGTTTAATACTAATCCTGTACATTGGATAAAACCACATTAATTAAAAGAATCATTGTACAAGTATCCAAAACAAAATTGTCGAAGTATATGTATAATATAATAACATTAGAAAGTGAGGTTTTTTTTGCTCATTATTATGAGACAGAATATTTAAAAATATATTACTTAATTTTAATTGCGTATACTTTTGATCAGAGGATTGTATTATTTTTATGGCAAAATTCTAAATATTAATTATGGTTAAATTCTAATTATCAATATTTTTTAGTACATTTGAATTAAGATTTTTTTAATGTAATTTCAAAATTAAGTCATGCATTTAAAGCAAACCATGTAAGTGAATTATTTTCAATATCCACGAGAATAATTTTTTTATCTATTCTCACGCACGTCTCAATTTGTTTTTATAATAAATGCTCATCCTTGTATGTGGAATATTTGGTAATAATTTCTTTAACTTTTTGAAATGAAACTTGCCATAGATTTAGATTAATTTCTTCAAATGATTTACGACATATGTATAAAATTATTTTTAAATACTGGCGCTTCATTCAATCCTTGTATTTTTTTCATAATATCCGTTCATTGAAACAAAATGAATGTGTATTTTAGATACCTTATATGTTGCTTTTAACCTTTTTCATTGCTTTTAATTGCTTCAGAAATGTTAATTGCAATTCATTAATGCTATTTATCATTATTGTTTATTTCAACATCTACTAATGTATTCTATTGTTGCGTGAATGACAACATGAAATCACAATAATATTTATAACCTCCATTGGATAATTTTGTTTGCAAAGTGCTTGGTTCTACATTGCATCAATCTTATTTATTAGCCTAACTGTATTGCTCATAATATATTTATTTTATTTACCTGCCTTATTTTTTGTTTCTCTTGTTTTTTTTTAACCCGTGGGTATTGTGGTTCTTCACAGCAGGCGATGCTGCCACCAGAACAAACTAACAAGATCCCAAGGCCCACACAAGTGGTAGGTCCCAATGGTCAACAAATGATCAAGTTTTAGTTTCACAAAATGAAAAGACAGCTTTGTAATACTGAATAGAGCGCTCGCTAGCTACCCTAAACTTTGCAGATGAAAATCTATTTTGCACATTTTGTAAAGCAAACTTCTTTTTTGTCACATGTGCTAAAAATAGTGTTCAATGTTGGCTCGCTAATTTCGTATTTGCACAGCTGTCTAAAGGTTTACCTCTTCACCTCATACTGTTCTTTTTCTTTACTTCACTTATTATTTACATTATCATAACACTAGGTGCTTAAATAAATTAACCTTTAATAGCTTTGAATATTTGCCTGCTTGATGGTATATTGAAGTTTAACGGGCTGTTAGTATTACGCATACTTCTATTGTATTCTTAATACTATAAAGTATCTTTTTACGCTCATTAATGTATTAAAATATTTTTATTAATTTCACTTTAAATGTTATTTGGAGGTTCTTCACAAAAATAGAAAACATTATTTTGTCGTTTGGTCTTGTATTCAAATATTGCACAATGAAATCAAAATGTACTGTAATTATTTTATTAAAAATTTTAAATGAACGTGAAAATAATAATTTTTAGAAGACGGGCAAGTGGAATGCGATGCACGTTCGCATAGCTTGGGAGATCTACAACCACCAGCAGAAATCTGGCGGGGAGGGGGGCAAGGGAGTAGGGCCCCCAAAGGAGGGGCTTCTGAGGCCGCCCTCACATGTATTCGCCCCCCCTCCTCCACCACTGGCCCCGCCGCATCCCCAGCATCCCTCGCACCCCTCACACCCCGCGCACGCCTTCCCTAGGACGCCGTACGATACGTTGGCGCCGCCTTCACCGTACCTCAACGCTCCACACCTTGGTAAGATCTTAAATAATAAGTCTTATTACTTAATATGCTCAATCTTGTGGTAAAAATGGAAAAAATGTGTCATACCTATGTTTTAATACGGAATATTCGTAGTGAGTAATGATAATTAATAATATGTATTTGTATTAAAATAATGCGCACATATTTAGGATGAGTATTATTAGCAAAAGAGCATATTTTAATAATTAGAAAAAAATCAGACCTATCGTTTTTATCGATATATATATATGGATTATTTTCTCTATTTCTTGAAAGCCTGTTGAGAATAAAGCAAGTTCTTCATCAGTAAACATTAGTGACGAGCTTTAGCTTTAGCGTTATCGTGTCTGTGATTGTGAAATTTGTGTTTGATTGTAACGATGATAAGTAACTGATTATTCGTAATTTGGCGAGCAATCACTGATATACCGGAAACTAAACCTCTAACAGTTGAATATCAGTTACCAATCATCGATATAAAAGAAATACTAAACGCATAATCACAGTCACAATAACGTTTAGTCCATCACTAATAAATATGCATCAAAAAACTTACCTACGCAGCTCATTTTTGTTTACGCAAAATTACTTGAAAACCACTTTTAAAACTTTATTTACTATTTAAAGTTGCAAGACAAAAGTATTATCTGCATAACTTATTATTTGTGAGTACTTCTGGCTCTCTAATTTAAATAAATATTCACTTTAGACAAACAAAAGATAAAGTTAACATAAAGAATCAACATCATTTCTTTCCATATCTCAAGGAAGAAAGCGAAAGCCCTGCTGCAGGCAGCTGTCTGAAGGAATGCTCACTTGTTTATGTGTGTAGAGTCGTATTGCAATTCTTGTGTGATAAACCATTGTGTCAGTATTATTTTTCCTGTGATTCAACTATTCAATTGTCGCATGAAGTACACTGTTCAACATGTTTAACACGCATGTTTAAAAATGATTTTTTTTCACATTTTGTTGACAAAAAATATTACATTGCATTAGTTTTTATCAAATTATGACACTATATTAGCACACTTTTCAAAATAAAGTATTTTATTAATGTACAATAATATGAACTGAAAAGATTTTTATTTTATTTTGTGATCGGTTTTTTCTCTAATTTCTGTGATCGTTATAATCATGTTACTGTACATACTTAAAAATAAAAAAATACTTTTTAATTAAATTGATCTTTTTTAACTTCTTTAGGCTCTACTTTCAATGATAATTAAAATTTTAGCATTTTTAGATTTGACTTTTTTTTAAACTATTACTTAGATAAGACATTTACACCCATTTAAAACTAATAAACTGAATACTATTTGCTATAATTAAGACAATACAAGCATTATAAGAAAGACCATAACCGTGACCATTAAATGCATTTTCCACGTGCCACAACATTATCTTAATATGGAAAATTTTTGCATAAATGAAATATATTTTCTTATAATTTTGAAGCCAAGATAACGGAGACAAATCTACATTGAACCAAATTAGCAAAATGTTTAAAATTAATAGAGTTATAAACCATTCAATTTGCAGGACATATTACCAGTTTTTATTTACTCACATGCTTTAAGGCTTCAGCTACTATTTAAAACAAGTTTTATATCAAAAACACAATAATCAGTTTTCAAATAATATATTTTCAGTCTTACAAAAGACGATAATTTTAATTGTCTATCGAACTTCAATACGCTGGTCTATCCAGCCATGACGGAGGATGAATCCGCACTGTCATTATTTTCGTAATAAAAAGTCGAAAATATATGTTTTCACAAATATTTTATCTGCAATATGAATTAGTATTGAACTTATTCACAACATTAATAGCAAATTTCATAAATTAGATGTTTTTTTTTTTTACTGATTTTAAGAGAAAACAAAGTTTTCTTGAAGAAAGTAAACATTTTATGTCCGTTATTTTTATTGTAAGTAGCAATTGAATATTTCATTTACATATGGCACTGTTATCTTTTAAACACTAGCTGTCTGTTTCACAAATAGTATGTAATTATGAAACAAACATATCACCAAGACGGCAACATAGCGTTTTAAATCGATAATATTAAACAAAATAATAAATTGAAGCTGTCATAAAAATTTTAAATTTAGAACATTGATTCAACCAGAAGATATAATTTTCTCTGCGGAATTTTTCAGGTATGTCACCATTCGCACGATACGGCAGTGCGTACCCCAGCGGGCCTTCGCCTTATGGGTTGTCTCCGTTTCCCCCCCAGCGAGACCTTGGGCTCGGTGGACCGATGCCATCGGTTCATGATCCCTGGAGAAGGTACGTATTGCCAATGTTAGTTGCCTTGTCAATATTACCTGACACATTTAGTATATAAATATAGATATACAGGTACACTCCAATTCATATCTCATAAACCTTACTTTTAAAACAAAATCAAATGTAATAAAATAATTATTAGACTCCATTTATAAAAGCAAATTTTCACAACTTTTATTGGGGTCTACCTTTATAATTTTTTTAATAATTCAAAAAGAATAACTGCATTAACTTTGGAAGTTATTAATTTATAATATGGTCTCTTAAATTTCTCATAAAAAATATTATACATATTTAAAGTAAGTATGAATGTTTGGAACAAGTAGATGAGTTTGTGAAGTATGTTTGATAGAAACGGAAAGGCTGAGAATGATATCGAAAGGAGGGTGACTGCAGGGAATAAAGTGAACGGCCTTTGAATGGAATTATATCTAACGGGAATTTGGTACCGACACTAATGTATGTACGGAGATGGCAGAAGAGGAATGAAAGTAGACTGAATGCAGTGGAAATGAGATCATTTAGGTGTATATGTGGCAAATCTATTTATGACAGAATAAAGAATGTAAAGCTGATGTTAGTATATTGAGTGAGATTAAGAAAGGATAACTTAGGTGGTTTGGTCATATGGAATGGATGTATGAGGAGAGAATGGTAAGAAAGATATATGACGCAAGTGTTGGTGGTATCAGAAATAGAGGACGTCCGCGGAAGACTTGGCACGAACAAATAAATCAGATAGTGGAGGAGGGTTCTGTTAAAAGCCTCAACAATCAGCGAGCTTGTATGAGAAGATGTATGAATGTGGATGAGGCAAGAATTGTGTGTCAGGACAGAGGAGTGTGGCGCTCTATCCTCTCTGCCTACCCCCGCGGAGAAACGGCGTGATTGTAAGTTAGTTACTTAAAGTAAGTAATTTGTACCATACAGAAATAATTCAGTTTACATGATAGCTACGCTGCACAAGAATCATTAACTGAAATATGAAAACAGGAAAATGTTGTGTTTGATTCAATTCATGCCTAAGTGTCACTACTTTATTTAATGACCAAAATAGCAAATCATGTCAATTTAATTTAATTTAAAGGATACTTTCAATACTAATTCACATTTTTACAAAATGTGGGTTTTTATTATTTATTTATATGGGAAGTTATACACTGGTTTAGATATTTTGAAACAATAAAATTGTTTATCTAAGTAGATACTATCTTTATACTAACATAAAACTAATAAACTAAACATTATTTGTAATAATTAAGTCAATATAGGCATTCATTGAAAAACTTTGATTTAAAAAAATTTAATAATTCTTTTTCAAAATGCGAAATCGTAATCAAATTTCATGAGTTCAAAGCCAAGAATACAGATATAGATTTGCTAATGAAATTTATAAAATGAATTGTGTTTGTGTCATTATTTTATTTTATTAATGGTTTTAAAATGTCTTGTATTCATATAAAGAGGTGATTATAATTAATTTTTTGTATTTACAAGGTTTAGGACTTTTTGTAAAAAATTGCTTGATAAAAAAGTGGAATACCATGTTTTCGCTTGATAACGGTTGCGGCCTTAGATATAAATTGCATTATGTGAATCTCAAAATTTTCCAATTAGGTGAAATGTTAATGTGTTGGTCTATAATGAAAGGAATTCATAATTGTTTCAAAATATTTTCAATTAACCTGTTAGCTGCCCAGAAAAATCATATGTGAAACATAATACCATATTGGCGCCAAAATTCTTAAAATTCAATATTCACAAGCTAGCTTTTTCGAATTTTATTTTTACGAAAAAACCATGAAAACATTGATATAACTAAAAAAAAAAATATCTGGGCACTATTTCACCATAAGCGTCCATCGACCGCGATTTCGTACGGTTTTGAGATGAAAAAATAAAAGTTGATAGTGTCGTCAGGCCGTGACACTTAAAACTTTATTATTTATTTTATATTTGTTTTTTGGAAGGACGACATCAGATTTTATTAATATTATTGTGTTTTAATGTGATGCTTAAAACAAAAATATATGAACAGTTCACAACTACATTACATATTGCAATTATATAGCACTAACAACACTCATAAAATGATGCCGTTGGCTGCGGCAATGCCCAATGCTGCCTAACGGCACACTCACTGTATTTATAGTGAAACGCTTGTATATTAATTTCAATTAATAACTAAAAATAATATCTTATTCACTTGAATTACTTGACAACAAAACAAAAAAAAGCGCAAACGTACGTCAAAATCTATCTGACAATTTACTCAAATTGGAATGTTCCAGATACTTTCCAACTTATTGCGTCCTTCTTATCATCGTACTCTGCTGTAGTAACGAGCATATCAAGAATGTCTAAAAAGTCAGCAATCTCCACTAATGAAATAAGTCACCCTCCGACATTTTGTAAAGTAAAAATATAGTTTTTGAAAATTTGATAACTGTAAAAATATCAGCACTTTGATGTCGACATGTGTGTTAAATCTTCAATTTTAATCTGGCAACGCAAAAGTAAGCGCCAACTGTCAATTTTGTATGGAGGAAAAATGACGATTTTTACACTCGATTTCAGACATAATTCATCGTGTTCTTAAGTTGAAACAGATTTCTAATAATAATAATTTAGTTAAAGATCCGATCCGCGGCACCGGTGATATCATGCGTTATTTGATGGTCATTTGCTGTGAGAAATAGATGCCGCGGAATGTCACGTGGTTGTCTGCTGTATTCACGATAGCCAACTTAAATTCTGACAGTTCTCATTCCATCTCTTTCTCTGTCGGAAACTTGCGACGTGGGCGGCAGTTAACAAAGTTACTTTTTAGCATGAAATTGATAAACTGGGGTCATGAAATATTTATACAATTTCATATAAAGGGATTCAAATTTACCTCGTTCGACCATCAGCATTAAAAAATGATGGTTGTTGGATTATTCAAAAACTCTATATGATTATAAACTTGAGTTTTTTTAAGTATGTAGCTGGAAAAAGTTGCCTAATAGATGAATTTTCATCAGATTCAATACTTAAATAATGTTTTTTTTTCTCCAACAGCTTTCAACGATCAGTTGGGGCATTCCCCGGCCCTCCTGGACCCAGTCCCTGGACCCTGAAGCCTGATCCCGTGGCCCTAGAGCGGAGAGAACAGGAGGAGCGGGAACGAGAGAGGGAGAGAGAGCGTGAAAGAGAGCGGGAAAGGGAGAGAGAAATGCGCGAGAGAGAAAGACAGCGCAGGGAGAAGGAGGACCGGGAGAAGAGGGAGAGAGAAGAGAAAGCCCGTAAGCAACAGCAGCAACAGCAACAGCAGCTGGAGCAGGAGAGAAGAGACAAGGAGAGAAGAGAGATGGAACGCATGAGGCAGAGAGACCGATCGCCGCTCAGAAATGGTGTCCCAGAGCCGGGCAAGGAAGAACCTCGCAAGGACGAGTTGTACCGCCTGGCACCCATGCCTCGTTTGTTGCCCCCGCCCATGGGCTATCCACCCCCCTGGGACCCCTACCGACCCTACGACCCCCTCCTGCGTTTCAGTCCACTGGTGGAAGCAGCCTTCCGCGCCGAGGAGGAACGGGCCAAGATGCTGAGTGCCTACGCCGCCCAACTAAAGCCCCGGCCCGGGCCGCCCCCGTCTCACCTCATGCCCCACCCGCTACCGCCCAAGGAGGAGCCCCGATGATACCCGCC
This sequence comes from Eubasilissa splendida, assembly GCA_031772225.1. Taxonomy (NCBI): domain Eukaryota; kingdom Metazoa; phylum Arthropoda; class Insecta; order Trichoptera; family Phryganeidae; genus Eubasilissa; species Eubasilissa splendida. The sequence goes on along the minus strand of CM062855.1, from coordinate 11,845,969 downwards.
CTGCCAGCCCACTTCGCTAGTCCCGTGAGATAGAAACTTTGAATGCCATCTATTATTTGCTTTGACATTGTTTCCTCACATTTCTTTATGGTATTTTGTTAAAATGTGTCGTATTATTTAGCGAAATTTTTGTAAAGGGCGCGACTGACTGCGCCCCTGATAAGTCTGACTGTAAAAGCTTTCCTAAGATGTGTAAGTTACGATGGCTTTGTTGTGGCGTAAAGTACACAAACAGAAAATATTCCGATAGTTTTTGATAGATGATATTTTTTGGAATATACCAAAAGAAGAATTTATTTTCATTAAGAATCAGATCTCGATGTTCATATTGACAGAATTGGACGGTCGAGGTAAATTGTTGTTATATTTTTGCCATGATTTCAGCATCGATATTCGTTTACATGACAAAATCATTTAGTTCATCCTAGATTTAGTAGTGTTAGCCTCTCGTGAATATTATAAATAAGAAAACAATATCTAATATAAATATATAAATAAAATTTAGTTATATGAAATCTATTTATTCTCGTATAGTAAATGATATGGAGCATGATATGTGTATGATATTAGATATAATTGTTTATAGCGGTTGAACGTATCAGAAATAAGAGTGAATTATAATGTTGGACATAGTAACCATTTTGTAAATATTATTATCATTTTGAAAATTGTCAATAAGAAAACGAGATATTTTTAATTACAATAGGAAATTGAATGGTTAGGATTGAGCAAAATGAAATATCCGACAGTCAAAGTATTTAACCTATGTTATATTTATTTTCCAGTCTATTTTTACACTGACGGGAACAATAATTTACTCTCTCGGTATAGTAAGATTAATTCATTATGTATTATAAATTCAACCATCACAATGTAGTTCATTTGAATGAATTGGTACTTTATTGATTTTTACAACATTAATATCACAAGCGACATGGAGAACTGTGGACCCGCTCAATTTATTGTAATATATTGTGATTCAACTAAATTCAGTCTAATTCATAATGTATATTTATAAAACGCGATACTGTACATACTTGTGAAATAAAACAGAAATCAAATTTTAGTACTATTTGAATGCAGGCAAAATTATGTACTGCGGCTAAGATTGGAAAACATCTGCCTATGGATAACGTTGCTATACAAATTATATTTCAAGTTATTCATTTAATTCAGATTGTCAACTAGTTTTTATGTTTCTTGACAGTTAAATCTTTTTTATATTTATGCCATTTGTTTTTGTCACAAATTGTATGAATATAGCACAAATCATGGGGTTTATGGAATTAAAAAGTTAGAAGAAACTCGTGTCCGTAATGATAAAATTACACGTAGTGAAATCCTCAATTCTTTTTCCAAGGGACCAAGTGAAATCAATCCTCTTTAATGTTAATGTCCCATAGCAGAGGACACGCCGTATTCGTAAGTTTCTTGAAACCACATTATGGAAACTGAGGATTTCACCGCATGTTTCTCGCTACAATCATTAAATGTGTACTGAAACCATATGGCAACATTGAAATTGTGTTTGTTTCTGTAAATCATTTAATTAACAAAGGGAAATGGTTGATCTTCGACAACAGTGTTTGCATGAGCATTCAATTTTGCCAAGAAATTTTTTCACTAATAAAATCAATTTTACCAAACGCTCCACTGTTCACCCTTGGCTATTCTAACACGTATCATTTAATAGGAACAGTCAAAGGGTCAGTGTTGAGAATTTGTATTTTGGTGGAAATTTTGAATTTGAATAATACCATCACCAAACTGTAGGACTACAGTTGGAGATTTCTTCCAGAATTTTTCATTTTACATTACATTCATTTTAATATTCTTTTGCAAAATAGTATTACTCTCTCGTGCAAATACTCTTTTGTACATAATTTAATTAATTCTATGGGCAACTTCTGATACTCACTTTCAGTGCAATCTTATAATAATGCCGAATCTCAAACAATCAAATATTTCCAATATATATTATATATATTCTAAATCGATGGAAAGATAACATAAAATTATGTTTTCTTATCTTAATTAAATGTTACTTGAAAAAAGACAAATTAATTTTTCTATCTTTTGCACTGTTTAGACAAATAGGCAAAAATATCTGGGTCAATTGGTTTTACCAATTATACCAACAAAATAATTCAAAATTGAGAGAACCAAAATTCAATAAAAAATTATATTTGCAGTAAGGAATTCCACTGTATATATTTTTATTCATTAAAGTGATGCATAAATCACCTAACTGTACTAGAATTACTTATTTATCGGTGTTCAATGTTAAACGATTTCAACTCCACATTGAAGGTTATACTCATGGAACATATCTCCGGGTAATTTTTTAAAAATGTCTTATACATTAGCAAATGGTTCATTACTCATATCACCAAATAGAACAGTGCATTTTACACCGGATTTTTCAAATAATGACCTGTGCCTTTAATATACAAATTTATGAAATAAAATATATATATGTATTTATATATAAATCAATTGCACTTATAATACAAGTAACATTATATGGTGGTTTTCTTTACTGCAAAAAAATGTTTTTTCAAAATAAAATAAAATCTTTTGAAATTCGGCATTCACATAGAAACAATTTTGGAGTCAAAATGCAATGATTTTATTTCAAATTATTATAAAAAAATCCACTTTTGTATGAGAAAGTAGTGTACTTTGGTCCCAAAGTAAAAATCCAAATTACATGTAAGTTCGGGTCGGGTCACTCATGTTTGAATTGGCGAGATTTTCCAATAACTGTAAAAGTATGTGTGCACGGATAAGATTTGTCTTGAAACTAAAAATTCACGTGAAGGACAGCACTGTCATGTATTGTATTTTGTATGCAGAATGGCCACACAGCTAATGTATGTCGACCTTTATCGCCAAATTTCTGAAACGTGAGACCAAATTCTCATCTATATACATGTACTTTACTTTTCAAGTTGTTTGATTTTCTAAGGGTTGAGTACCAGGAGTTGTTTGTTGGAAATGTTCAATATTTCACTACAGGCCCAATAAAGGCACAGAGTATACAAAATATTATTATTTTATTTCTGCAATATTTTGTATGACTTTGTGAGTTCATTATGTTATGTTACATTATTAAAAAAGATGAGAATATTTTATATTTATTTAATGAAATGTGAATTATATAAAATAAAGATGTTTCATAGCCACATGTTTTTCACAATTTATAAGCTGTTGACATTTTGTATTTTATGTGTGTAGAATTTTGAATGTGAAATGGATCCAGCCCAACGCGCCGCAGAACACGCTGTTGTATTTGAGTCCGCTTGTAGGAAACTGCTTGTAATATAACTGTGTGAGCCCATAAAATGTCTTCACCTCATTTATATTCCAATTTGTATAAAAATAATCAGAAACGTAAAAATCTTAATGAATTGGGTGAAGAATGAATTGCAAATTAAAAAGCCAAACTCATTTTTGTAGATAATTTGATATAATTGTGTATTGTTATCTAAGAAATAAAAGTGATTTTTGTAGATAAATATGAAAATGTGGACTCTAAGGTTCTTTTTTTGTGAAAGAGCCATTTTTTCAGTGTTTGATCCTTTGAGAAAGGGTCTCAAAAAACTATAATTATGTACCTATATTGTTTCTATATAAAGTAGAAACGTTCAAATATACTCTATTTGTATTCATTCATTTCCTAGCTATTACCCTTTCCTTCTATGATGCGTTCCATCCTCAATTGTGCTCTACTTTTGAAACATCGTAAAGCATTGGCGGAGTCAATGTCTTTCAAAGGTGAAATCCATAACATAAAAGTCATTAATATGCCCGTGGTAACAAGCAGGTTTTATATTATTTTTTTTGATAAACATTTATATTCATAATTCAATCTGAGCTGCAACCTTTCAGTGGTAATATTTAAAATAAAAAACCTCAGTTTACAGGGATATCATTGTATGTAGTTCCGTTTAAAAAAAGAAAGAGTAGGAAAAAATCATAAATAGAAGATAACAGAACTAATTTAAATGTTCAAGCTTGTATTAGTACTAATTTGTATTTATAATATGGAGTTTTTTTTTCTACATGATCAAAATCAAAAATTCTTTTTTCAAGAATAAAATTTTAATGGAAATTACTATATTCAAATTTACAGTACCTACATTATAATGAAAAGATAATATCCATATTTAAAACAATGGGAGACATCACACGAAGATAATATGAAAGCAATACTGTTTCCACATGCAAGCATCTCAGCTATTATATAAGTAGACAACAATTTACATTAAATATTTATAATTATTCTAACTTTTACGCTATAGCTCCATCACTTACAATTTAATCAAACCAATTCACATTTTGAAGATTACTATGTAGTACCTAACAGGAAAGCAGGAAGGAACAGATTAGTTGAAAGAGACCCAGATTATGAAATTTTTCTTTGGTTTCTCAATTTTACTGATAGAAATATGTAGTGAGTTTTTATTTATTTTATGAAATATGAATGCTTGCTGGACATACTCTCTGCGCATGAATTAATTTTCAATCATAATATAAATTTTAAAGAAAAGTTTTGCTTGTACCATGAATGCTCAAGAAGTTTGATAACATTTTTATCAGGCTATTGTAGTGATTATTAATAATTAAAACAATAATGAACAAAACATTAAGAACCTGTGATGTAAAAATTATAATTCCTTTATTTAATTAATATTTAAGGATGAAAATATTATGTAACATGGATATTCTCACTGTTAGACAAATCACATGTTCTATGAAAATGAGACAAATTTTGATTTTTTCTAATGGGATTTTAACCTTATGGTTGAAAATAATGGGAATGATGTGATAAACTAGATGTTTCTAAATTAAAACATTTTTGTTTCAGTTGTAAGGTATTACATTTATCAGTTTTAACGAGTTTTTGATGAGAAACATCCTAGAACGCTCCAGGTATAGTGGTAAATCACCAAAAATCGACAAGTGAAACAACATTTTATTATGAAATCACACTATACAATACAAAGCTACCAAAATGTGCGTTTATTGCTCGCACCTATCGCATGTTCGTCTCACAGAATGACTACGAGTGTAATAGCCAATGTTTCATCGCCAATAACTTAGCTGTTTATGGTCCGATTTGCATAAAATAAACTGCATTCAACTCATCTAACTAAACTTTATGAGATTATCAGATACAAAAAAAACATTATAATATGAAAAATAATTCTAAAATTAATAAAAAAAGGTTCAGAAATAAAACTATTTAAGACTTGTTTTAAAATTTACAATGAAAGTAAAAGATTATGTGAATGTATGCCCACAATTCAAATTTATAAAGCCGTTGTGTGTATGACACTAAAAAGACAAAGAAATTTTATAAGTTATCTTTTATCGTTATTTTTTATAAGTTTTATAGTTAAGTTAAATAATCATTCATCATGAGCGAGCAACTAAATAAGAATTTGATTTCCTCACTGCATTATGATTTCAATGATAAGGAAAAAGACATCCCTTAATAAGACTGAAGCTGTAGGTATGTAGGAGCACTTGTTAAACATAGAAGATCGAGGATTATTAGAAAATTACTAAAATATTTAAAATGTAATTACCAATGAGGTAGTACAAGAGTTGAAACAAATGTGGTGATTCGAAGCTTCAGCGGTAATTTCACAAAATTATTAGAACAAAGTGCACTTTTTAAGTGGTCTAATTATTCAAAATGGTGACTTGTGCTGCCAAATTGTGTTCATTAAACTCCAATACAAAAGCATTAAGTGATATTGAATTTCACCAGTAAGAAGTATTTTTTTAAGTTTTAATTTTTCCCATATATATCGGCACCTATCACAGAAATGCGTTAAGTCCAAATTTTGAAATGAATTGATAGATGAGAGATTAATATAAAGTACATCATCGTGTTTAGGTATAATGAAAATAAATTATTTGGATAAAAAGAAATAATATACTTGAACTTTATTCATGTTGAACTTCATTAGTTAGTCCAACAAATGGAATTGAATATATGTGAAAAAAATTCTAATATTTTCGAAAAATATTGCTATTCGTATAAATTATGAGCTAACTAAAACATTTTTTTTAAAATTAGTATATTTAGTAAAAATTATTTTGTTCTCTAGCTTTCCAAAGGATCCAAAGAAAATAGCGCTATGGGAAGCTGTAATCAATAGGCCTGATTGGAAAGCCACTATACATAGTCGCATTTGTTCAAAACATTTCAAAGAACAACTCTTCTATATATCGTCAGATGGAGCAAAAAAACTTTGCGAAAATGCTGTCCCAACTGAATTTTTACCTTTGGTAAGAAGTGAATTGAAAAATAAAGTAAAGAATTAGTATTTTCATTTTGTGCTAATAATTTATTGTTAATTAATTTATTTAAATAGATTAGAAAAAACTCTTTAACTGTGGTGGGGCTTAACAATAACGTGGCTTGGCTCTACAAACCAAAGGTCCACAGTTCCCTATAATACTGGTTAACTAATGAGATTTTATTAAATTTGAAAAAAGGAAAATGTTAAATGATGCTAAAAACTACACCACAGGGATACGCTACAAAATACCTTCCCAAACAACATAATAATATTGATAATTTAGTATCAAAAACGTTAAAGAGATTTTTAAATGTAAATTTCTTTGACAGTGTAAAGAAATGCATCCTCTAGATTATCACCAACTGCAATTGTTGAGAGCTGTGCTGGATAGGTATTTGTCTATTTGAGTAAGGTATCTTACAAAACTATCAAATATGAAACCTACCAAAAGGTAGTATTACAATAAAGTGGTAACTAGTAAACGAAATGGAAAATCACATTTATTGTAATTATTTTATACTCTAAATACTACTTATCTCTACTTTTCAATACAAGAATCGTACTTTTGGGTGTGCACGTACACTGTTAATGTAAAAATTATTATGTGAATTAGTTATTTTGGCGAAAATCATTTAAGGGTGTACATTTATTTTTCCAGTTTGAAATTTGAGAAATTCTACATGAATTACAAAGTATTTGTTTTACAGAAACATTAGCCGTACTTTTGTTCCCGTCACTACCCACTACCTAACAAATCTGATCATGTTTAATTTAGTAACGAATCCCTACAAACATAGTCGTATTCATTAAACTCGTAAATTCAATAAATAAAAATATATGTGTTTTAACATTACATTATCTTTGATGATTTTAAAATTATTAAAAACATCTCAAAGATTGACAACGCAACACTTTGAAACAAACAAAACACAATATAAATATCAACCTTAATAAATAAACAAAATTAGTGTGAAAATAAAATAAATTTACGTAATTAGTTGTTTTGCAAAAATTTACTTATGGCATTATTGTAAGTAACGCCCTTTACATTTGGGTATATTCGAGAACTGCTGATCATTGCCGAACAACCCAAATGACCTTCTCACATACTACAAGACCTGGCTTCAAAATTTTTCTCAGTACAACAGGATAGTTCATCTCTCTGGATATAATTCTCTTTGGCAATTACAGAGTGTAATGTAAAGTGTGTAAATCATTCTGAAATGTGTAATTTTTATTTAATTTAAACAAGTTGATTGCCAAGTAACATTTACTACAAAATATGGTTCTTTCTGTGGTGAGGGAACTCGTGATGCGACAGGTGAAGAAGAAAACTCGGAATCTGGTGTTGACTCAGATTGGTCACAGTAACAGCAGATACCAGAGAATTGTATTAGAAGTAGTAAGGATGACTCTGAAGAATCTTGATGGTGTGGAGGCTCTGCACAATCAGATCCGACGCTCTTTTAAATATACAATTATAAGACTTCCAGACTCTGTGGAGTGGGAATGAGAGTCTCACCCACTTGTGTTAGATGCACGCGCCGGTATTGCTTGTAGCGCCGCGGGGTTTATGGCGGCAGGGCCGAGCATGACAGCGGGCATATTGTACTAGTTAGGTGGCCCGTTACAGCATTGTATAATAAAGTCTTGTCGAACCTGATGATCGTGTTATTTTGTGAAGATAAGCACCCCAAAATAACATATTTAACAAATTCTTTTTAAGGTTTCTATATTTAACTTTATTGAGATGCGTACACAGAATACATGTCATATCAATATTCTTACTATTTTCAAACTAAGGTAAACGCTTGTACTACTTGTACTATGAAAATAGGACTAACTTGCTGGTCTCCTGGAACGAGGCGTGAAGGCGCCTTAACCACTACACCAACATACTTTTATGACTCTCTAATATATCTTTACATTTTGCTTAAACTTAATCATAACCATAAAGTGAAGGTATTATTTTACAGTTGTGACCTGATTTTACCAGACAGGCTGAAATTACTGATAGTAAAGATATATTTTTATATCAGCCATATTTTTTCCAAAGAGAGTAGGGTTATCTATTGATTTTGACTAGTTGTTTTTATATTTTTTATTATAATTATTTTCTATTCGTTTTGTGAGTGAAAATCTTACTATGTATACAAAATTTGTTTAATAATGTGTAAGATTAAGCGTTCTTATTGGTTGGTCTCTTAATTGTCTAGTGTTGACTATGGTACGGTACTTGAACGTAACATTGATGCTACTGGGGTTGAGGGGGTATTTCTTCAGTGAGGTGCATAATCTTGTACATAGTTATTTTATTAAGTATATAAATTTAAAATGAATGTCTGCAAATATTAAATTTTTAAATCTGATTAAAGATTGTGCACATCATTCTTTGCACTTATGTACGGTCGGGTGTGTTCATTAAACGATTTTGGCCTGAACAAAATTTATTACATAACTCGGACAAAATACAACAATTCATATCAATATCACCTTAAAGTAGTAGAAAAAAAGAGTTTATCACAAGCGTCTTACCATTTGTCGAACAACCGCAATAACCAATTTAGAATACTGTTTGGTATTCACAAAATTGATTAATTAAAATTATTGCCTAAATTATTAATAAACTTGACAAAACACAAAACAAAACTCTTGTTATATATATATATATATGTACATAGTAAAATTCTACGGTAAATTACCCATTGACATTTTAAAAATAGAAAAAATCATGTTGTACCACAAAGTAACTGCCATAACAATTAATGATAAAAAAATATCATTTTGATTCGGTTGATTGTTTTCAGTTTTTCCATCCAATGCTGTCATTTTTGAAACAGTTCTCTCTAAATAATATACATATATCTTGAAAGAAGGAAAATAATTGTGAATATAAACATTCTTGTTTGACTGTCAACATCAAGAGGGTATCCAACTTACAAACTGATCCTAGCCAGTGCTAAACCAACCAGATATGTATAATAAATTTTAATTATATGCATCATGTTTATATGATAAATGTTTAAAAATATATGATAATAAAGATAACAACTTGATATAAAACCCGACCCTTAGAGATTTTTGTATGCAAGATGTCAAGCGTGTTTCTGATTTTATTAATGGGATCTTTTTTATTAACATTTACACTCAACAGTATTTTGAAATTACAAGAGAAAATCATTTAGGGACCGATTGTAATTACATATTGCGGATTGCATCAATAGTTAGTTCTTTTATGAATGAAGCTGATCAATACAGCTTTAATTTTAATACATAATAAAATTTGATAATTTACATTCCTACATTTTGTAAAAATTTCACTTCATGAACTATGTATCGTACTGGCAGATTCTTAAATTTACAGGTTTTTTAGCTGAGTAACATGTAGTAATGAATAACTTTCTCATTTAATACTTGGATTAAACCTTTATATTGTAGGCATCTGTCAAACGAGAGTTGTATAAAATTGAAAAGACGTTAACTATTTCAAGTGTTTCTGAGTGTTACGATGATTCTCCCGTACTGTTTTTATGGGAGTGTCGCTAACAATATTACTTATTCTTTAACTGAAAATCTATGTATTTTTTATCAAAGTATAGAATAAAGCGTAAGAAAACAGGTTTATCAATTTTTATTATATCAGGATTTACATCACTCTTGATTTTTTAATCATCTACGCACGCCTCATCTGTTTAACTATTGTTTCATTCAGCTATTCTCTCTGAGTTATCTATGTAAACTTTTTCTTATTTTACCTAAATATTTAAAATTTGTTTGGCATTTTGTCTTTTGGATAATCACTATACATACATGTAGTTGGATAGATATTTTGAGCGTAACTCTCACAAAAATAAACTCTCATGAACACTTTCAGTTATCAAAAATATTATAATGAATTTGTATCAGAATTTAAACAAGAATAATTTGAGTTTGCTATTGAAAGATGATTTGATTCACGTTAAAACTCTTATTATGTTGCATCCCTCCCAAATTGGATAAAAAGAGGGGGAAAAGTACCTACACACACTGAAGATGCGACCAAAAAGGAGATGCTATCTCACATGTATATTCTGGATAAGGGAAGGCACTACATAATATCGCTTTAACAATATTTTATTTTATAGATATGAATTCCTCAGAAATGCATTACATATAATGTAGCATATTCTGATTTCTGTAAAAAAATATGTGTATGACATGTGTAGAATATAGTGAAAAATATATTTAGAACATGTTATATATTTTGACTTTTCAAGACTTAAAATAGAGGGATGTCAAAATGAAAACTAGTAAGAACTGACCATTATCTAGTTTAATTTAAGTTTAACAAAAATGAAATCTTCTAGGATATCTCAACTACAATTACTTTACTAGGACTTATTTACACTAATTATATATTGTTTTGTGTTAGTCATCATAAGCGGAAGGTAATAAAATACCAAAATTGAATAATTTATGATTTAATTAAAGACTTCTACAAATAAAACAAAATTTACTTTCTGTACCAAATTTGTACAGTCTTCATTCGTTTAATTTTCTTTTGAAGTTGCAAAACTCCATACAACAAGGCTTCAGCACTCGGAGGGCAACCTGGTACGTAGATATCCACTGGGACAATGCGATCACATCCCCTAAATAATAAACAAAGAGATTGCAGTAAAAATTTACAAAACTTTCATTATGATATCTAAACATTTATAGATACATAGTTAACAATAATTTCAGGCAACATTCTCAAGGTGCATGTGCACTGATGAAATTTTGAAGTAAGGCTCAGCACGCATTATGCAGTCTATTCTGAGTACAAAGTAAAATAGAGTGCTTTATGCGAGTTTCGAAAGCAAAGATTCATTCGCATACGTGCACCTTGTAAATAATTGTGGATCATCAAATTTTGTTCACTTCTTAAATTATCTTGCTAATCTTTTAAATTTCAAAATAATATTGTAAAGACATATCTGTGATATTCCATAATGATTACACTAGCTTTTTTAAAAGATCACTGCACATTTAAGGGTGTACTTTCATTTTTCCAGTTTGAAATTTGAGAAATTCTACACGAATTACATATTCTTTTCAAGATGAACATAGTTAAACTTAAAGATAAATATAGTTAAATTTCAAGATAAATATAGTTAAACTTATAAATATTAAAGGGCGTTATTTGTTATGTAAATACTGCTAGAGAGGTAAGTTATGATAGAAAGAGATGACAATAAAAGTTGATTTTCTCGCATTTGAGACAAGTGTCAAAAATAACCTGCACAGTAAAATTCCATTTATTCGAAATTCACCATAAGTCGAAGTTTTGAAGCAGAATGTGGTCTCTCTGGAAAGTTTTCATACTAAATTATACTTATAAAACGAATATCATTACTCAAAGCTATTTTTAGAGCCTATCAGATGAATTTGTCGATCTATTTTTCACCTGCCAATCTTCTATTCTGTATTATTACCATAATTATTTTTGTTTACATAGCGTTTGAGTTCCTCAGATTTTTCCGTGTTTTATAAATGATTTAATTTGTATTTATTTTAATAGTAATTTTTTTCTATTAAGTTTAGTGTCAAGGCATTTCTCAGATTTTCTTGTATCTTCTTAATTATTTTATTACCATTGTTTTATATGTAAAGACAATTATTTATATTTCTCTAATATTCACGTGTTAGACATTTTGATATTCACGAATGCGTGGTTTGCATTCCTCAAACTTTTCCGTATTTCATTAAATTTTAATTAAAACATTTTTATGATTTTGACTGATAATTTTATATTCTCAAAAATGACATCAATGCGAAACTCGTATTAGATGCCAATAGTTGCTAAAAAATCAAATGAATACAAGAGATTGACAAAAACTGTTATCCAAAACAAAATTAATAGAAGAATACGCGATCCCATTAATGACATTGTCGACAATATTAAACATGATGACAGATAAAACTTTAAAATTGAAAACAGAGAAATGTCACGGAGGGAAATGGAGTAGATAAGGAAGCGGAGAGTGAAAAAGAAAAAGAAGTCACGGTGAGTGCGAAATGTCACCGCGACCACCACAAAAAAAAGTTTTAAAAGCACTGGAGACATTTGTTGCTAACTTCAATACAGAAATGATACAATAGAGAAATGACGGTGTTGATAATTTTGACAATTGTCTTTATTAAAAATGGCGCGAAAAGATAGTCCATTACAATCGGAATTTTAAAAATAAATAATGTGATTTGTTTACGTTGTATTTTGACAACTTGTTTGTTATTTTAAATGTGTGGATAATAGGTATATATAATTACGTTGAGTTATAATGAAAAAAAATTGTATGTAAAAAAAGAACAAATTTTTTAAATTTTTATTTTTATCATCGTAAGTCGTTATTTGAAGTTTTTTCATGATTTTCGGTCCCCTCACTTCAAATAAACAGGATTTTACTGTGTCTAGAGTATCTTTTCCACTATTTTTCATATTAATATTATGGAATGAAATAAAATGTGTGTTGTCAATTGAATTAATCCATCAAAAATATATATATATGAAGTACCTAGTTGATATACATATATGAAAATATTATGAAATCAGTCAAAATATCTATATATTGACACTTGAACAATGTTCTGTTCTACATTCAAAATTATCATGTAAGATGTTTAATATTATCAATTTAAAACACCATTGCCGTTTTGTAAGCTGTTTTTTCATAATTACGTAGTATTTTGCTAGGTTTATTTTTTCATAATTACATAGTATTTTGCTAGGTTTAAAAGGTTGCGTTTTTGCTTTTGCAATTTACGGTGTTACATATATGTATATAAAATATTCAATTGTGACTTGCATTCATAATTAAAATTTTCACATTTTTTACGAAAATGTGGGTTTTTATTATTCATTTATATTTGAAGTTATACAGTAGATTTGACTATTTTTTTAATTATTACATAGATAGGACCTTTAAACTCATTTAAAACTAATAAACTTAATGTTATATGCAATAAATAAGACGATACAAGCATTATAAGAAAGACCACGACCATTAGATGCATTTTCCACATGGTATAAAATTATCTTAATTTTGGTAAATTATTGCATAAACGAAATTTATTTTCTCATAATCTTGAAGCCAAGATTACAGAGACAAATCTCAATTCAGATAAATTAACGAAATGTTAAAAATTAATAGTGTTATAAACCATTCAATTTGCAGGACATATTATTAATATTCAACGTTTTTAAAATACATACTTTGTTTTAGTGAAAGCATACGTTTTTAAATAATATGTATATTCTGTTTATTCACATGCTTTGAGGCTTCAGCTACTATTAAAACTATGTTTTATATCAAAAACACAATAATTAGTTATAAAAGACGATAATTTTAATTGTCCATTGAACTTCAAAACGCAGGTCTATCTGGCCATGATGGACATTGAATCCGCGCCGTCATTATTTTTGTTATAAAATGCCGAAAATATATGTTTTCACGCGTATTTTATCCACAATATGAATTAATATTGAACTTATTCACAACATCAGTAGAAAATTTCATAAATTAGATGTATTTTTACTGATTTTAAGGGAAAACAAAATTTTCTTGAACAAAGTAAACATTTTATGTGTCACAATTAAATATTTTGTACATACATACTAGCATTTTAAACACAAGCTATCTGTTTCATAAATAATATGTAATTATGAAACAGACATATCACCTAAACGCCAATGTGGCGTTTTAAATAGATAATATTAAACAAAGTAAATTGAAGCGGTCATAGTAATTTTAAATTTAGAAAATTGATTTTAGTGACCATCTAAATATACGTAGGTACTTTGTCTGATTTCAAAACATATTTATATATATGAATTAGGTACTCCATAAATTATATAATTTTCAATGGATTAATTCAAATGACAACACACATTTTTATTTCAATATGAAAACTCACTCCAGATACAAATTATTTTTGACACTTGTATCGAATGCGAGAAAATCAACAATTTTATTGTCATCTCTTTCTATTCAAATCTTCCTCTCTCGCATGATTTACGTAACAAATAACATCATTAATTATTTCTCTGATACTTATACAAATTTAACTATTAACCTCATCTTGAAAACATATCTAATTTGTGTAAACTGGAAAAATGAAAGCTCACCTTAAAAGTACTTCCTTACATTCTTGATATAAATTTTTAATAAAGTATTACTTTTAATGAAAACATATTTTTGTTGTGAAGTTGCAATTTCAGAATATAGTTTTGTGGTATTTTTAATACAAATTAAATTAATCAATTAGAAAGATATTAAGATATACAGAAAAAATCTATCGAAAAAATAATTTTTAATTTGTTGAAAATGTAATCGATTGACATAGAAAAATTATAATACATTGCCTTGGATAGGAAATGTTCCAGGTTCATATCCCAGTAGCAAATTATTTTTTCGATATGTAGATTTTTTCTGTATATCTTTCTAATTGATTAATTTAATTTGTAATATAAAGTATTATTACTATAAATCAGACAGGAAAGAAATGTATTATGACTGAATTTAAAGAAACAATCACTTATTTTAAAATCAAATGTAGGCAAATACATTTGCCTCAAATTAAATAAAAATTTTAATGAACAACACTAATTACTACTGAAGTACGTAGATAAAATAAATGTAAAATTGTTACCCTGATTTTGCCAAGATGAAAGCTAAATTAATCTTACCCTAATATTTAATATTTCAGATCTAGGTTGCACATTTTATCCGATATCCAAAATATAACAAAATTTCTTTCAAAAGTGAATAAATAATAATGGTGAAAAATCTAGTGATTCAATTACAAGCTTTTGATAACACTCTAATGTCAAGGTCATTCAAAATTCAATTATGTAGTAAATATATAGTTATATTTTAAAATATATATATTCCCACAGAGAACATTAATCTATAATAATATGCAACGTATTTGTTCTATCTGTATAAAATGTTTTGTTTAGACTATATTTCTATGACCTGTCTGAAAAAATTTTACTGCAAAGGATTTGATGTAAGAGACTGATAGGAACAAAAAATAATACATACCTGACTACCGAATATGAATAGTGATAATATCCTCCTCCATTAGCACAACTTCCCATGGAAATGACCCACCGAGGATCCGGCATCTGATCGTAAACTTTCCTCAAAGCCGGGGCCATTTTATTAGTTAGAGTTCCTGCCACGATCATCACATCAGATTGGCGAGGGGATGCTCGGAACACAACCCCATACCTTGAAGGAAACAAGAGATTGACTGGTGAATATATAATCAGCAGAACATAAAAATCTACATATACAGTAAAACCGCGATATAACGAAATCCAAGGGACCAAAAAATAAAAATTCGTTATAATTCCCACATATAACGAAATAAAAAAAAAAAAAAAAAAAAAAAAAAAAAAAAAAATATCCTACTACATATATGTTACGCGCCGTCGCAAAAAAATGTTGCGCGGCTTCAAAAAAGATCGCAAATTCTGCAAACAAAGGAGGAGGAAGGCCATAGGGAACTGAATACATACATATTTTTAGTTGTTTGGTTAAATATTTTAATTGTGTTTAAATGTAGAGCCGCTTCAAACATAGTTTTGGGCATGAAACATAAAAAATAATTAAAAAATAAAAATTTTACAGTTGAATCGTGGCATTTTTATAAAATGAGTCGTATATAAATTACGAAGGTACTTACCGGTAACGGCTGCAACCACTTCAAAATATAATCGATAAAATTGTTCACTTAAAAATGATCTTTAACATTGTTCACTTAAAATAATCGTTTATTTTCCCTTGTTTAGTTTTAACATTTCTTTCACTGTCTCGTATAATTATTTTAGCCAATGCATCGCAGTGGGAAAATGCATCCACCGGTAATTCTGGTCTTCCCGATACGTATCGTTGGAGAACATCTAAGGCATGAAAAACTTCGGAAGTTGACGGTAACGAAGCAAATGAGATTTCATTGCTTTCCTCATTCAATGTGTCATTTTTGTCCTCATCACTCGTCTCAGATACCGTAATGCGAGGCGCGGGAACATACAAAGCAGACGTTATCACTTCATGGTCGTAAGAAATAAAATCATCGTAACTTGTAGATCTCAACAAAATTCTTTCACCCGTTGTTAAACTCGCTTGAGGGGCGTCAATTTCATCTACGGGCAGCGAAGAAAACCCACACTTTTTAAAACAATTCGCGATTGTTGTAGATGTTACCGATTGCCATGCTATACTCATAGCTCGACATGCATCCAATACCGTCCATTTTCTTAAGTTTTCTACAGAACAGCCATTGTTTACCTGTATAATACAGGAATGCAATAAACTTTTTCTGTAATGGCTTTTGAAGTTCTGTATTATTCCCTGATCTAGCGGTTGGAGAGCACTCGTAGTATTAGGAGGTAGGAACAGAAATTCTATATTTGGCGCAACAATTTCCGGTGCGTAATGTGCTGAACAATTATCCAAAATCATCAATATTTTACGATCTTGTGCTGCCATTTTTCTCTGCATCGTAATAGCAAAGCTCTTAAATATTTCCCGCGTCATCCACGCTTTTTTATTATGGCAATAAGTAACAGCGGGAAAACTGCTAAAAGTAAGGCCTCTAAAGCATCGTGGTTTTTTATATTTTCCGATGACTGTGATCTTTACTTTATCGGATCCGTCCATATTTGTACATAACGCGGCCGTCAGGCGTTCCTTACTACGTTTTCCTCCATGACATCTCTCTCCTTTAAGAGCTAGTGTCCGATCTGGCATCATGTTATAAAACACACCAGTTTCATCTATGTTATAAACATTTTTTGCGTCGTATTTCTCCCAAATATGCCGATTGTTTGTTATCCAGCTCGAAACTTCTTCTTCATCAACTTTTTGGGAATCGCCACAAACCGCGAGGCAAACAATGTTGTGTCGCTTTTTAAAGCGATCTAACCACCCATTAGATGCCTTAAAATCAATTCCCATCTGATGAGCCAACGACTTTGCTTTCTCAATAAGCATTAAACCAGAAGTAGATATATTCGCTGATCGGATTTGGGAGAAATACTCGAACAGTTTTTCTTCCAATTCTTCATATTTGGCAGGCCGTACACGCTGTTGGGAACCGCTCGCCTTACATCTATCAAACGCATCTTCAATCTTCTTCCGATTTTTTAAAATTGTGGAGAGAAACGAAACCGGAATACCATATTTTACGGCTATCTTGCCTTTACTGTCCACTTTGTTGTCGATGTCTTTCAATATCATTATTTTTTGTGCCATGGTTAAAGTTTTGCGGGAATTATCACGTACTGAAGCCATTTTAAGGTTTCACAAAATATTATGAAATGTACTTTAAATAATAAATTACACTACACTAGTATGCATAGCAGTAAACACACGAAAACAATAGTTAATAGAAACACAAAAAATAGTCCATAAAGTATTTTAAAGAATTATTTGTATTATTGACGAGTTCACACGAAAACAATTGTCAAACGAAAATGAATTTATGTAAATATTCAGTTCGGTCATGCAATAATCGCGTTAAAAACGGAACAAACTTAACTCTACAGACCTTACACTGAGACTGATATTCCCAATAAGTACATACTGCAACATTCTGCGTATTCCTGTTAATTTTTGTATTTTCCAGCTGTCTGGGTCTGGGATTGCAATACATATTAGAGGCGTATGCGTACGTAAAACATGTCCAAGTGAACGCCGCAAGAATTATGTCAAATGGTTTTATGGGACTATGAACCTACTATGAACCCAAGAAAAAGTTTGAATTGCCAAAATTTGACGCCAAAAAGGCCATATATATATATATAAAAGAATGTATGTGTGTTCTCTACACGATCCTATATCCTTTGACTGATCTAAATCAAATTTTGCATAGTTACTCCTTAGTACCCCACGTAAAACATCTGCACTCAAGTGAAGGATCTTGGTATCATCTTAGATTCTAAATTAATTTTAATCCCGCATATAGAGTCGGCAATTGCTAAGGCCTATAGATTCCTTGGATTCATTGCTAGAATGTCTAACCCATTCCAATTACCTTTTATTCTTATCATTTTATATTTATCATTTGTGCAACAGTCACATTCCCGCTTAGACATTAAATCTCATTCAGAAAGCAAGTGTTTTCATAAAATCCCCCCCTTTTAAATAGAAGAAACATACAAGATTTATGCTACCTCTACAAAAAATATAAATAACTTAGTTGACTTGCTCTATTTATTAGAACAAATAACTTTAAACTGTCCTACACACCCAACACGTTCAAATAATCTATTTTACCCAAATTTTGGCAGAACAAATTACTTAAAAATTTGTTTCATGACCGGCTATATGTCAAATGTAATATCATAAATTCTTCAAATAACTTAGAACATTTTCAATGATAAATTGCTTCCCTTTAAAATTAAACTACGCCAACTTTTTAATAAGTATTAACATAAATTGTATAATATACATGCGTGTATGTATGCGTATGTGTATATATGAGTATAGGAATATGTATAAGTATATACTTTTAAGGGCCAGTTGTGTGATCAATAATATAGTAACTTTTTACTGTAGTTGCTTTTAATTAACGCCCGTAGTAAAAATCCTTTGCAGGTTGTTGATGCATCAATTTTATTACTGTCAAAGCATGGATGGAGATATCTATAGGCATGACAGATAATCATGAAATATGCTTTATCCTATGCCCTTTATCTATGGATTTTTTCACCAAGGCATTCGAAATCTGATACTTTGATGGTGAAATTTTTTCATATTATGTATTAAACAACGAGATCATCATCGGAGAAACTCTCATCACTAAAATAGCGGGATATTGAATTATTAATTGTCGTATACTGCAACTTTCAAAGTATCAATGTGTCAGATGATTTTTGAAACAGATGTGAAAAGTCCACCATATTTAACTATCGATTCTCGTTTTTACTATCAGATGTCACAGAGTAAAATGAGTTTACTACAGGTGTACTTTCGAGAAGTATATATTTTTTACTAACGATCAAACCTGTTTTTGCAAAAAAAATTATGATAGTAAAAAGTTACTACTGAGCACACAACCAGCCCTTAATGTAACAAGCAAATTATATATTTTTATTACATCCCTTTTCCATTTTCTTCCCATCCTCTCCTCTTTAAACAGTGTAAAAACACTTCAGTTAATATATATGTATGTATTTTGTATATTTGTATATTTTCACTTTATCCATCTAAGAGGAAACTTTACTGGTATTATTTTTATATTATGTATTATGTCACGAGTAATTAAATATTTGTACTGTTTGTTTCTCACAAATAAATAAAATCAGATATCTGGAGTAAGCTGAAAATATTAAACTATAAAAAGCTTTACTGTTTTAGAATTAGACAGTTGGCCTGAATACTAGACACTGTTGATAATATTATTGAATATATTTGAAATATATTAAATGTTCTGCTAACGAGGCAGAAAACAGTTCAGGAAAAGAAAATAAATGTAAACCTGTCCATATCGTATCTGGGAGCAGCGATATGCATCATCTCCACAGCACAGCACGCCAAACCGAAAGTCATGGGCCAAAGGGAACCCTTTCGTCCCCAATTTAGTAGATCATCCAATCTGGCCACGGCATATTCACCCATATTGCTGGTTTTTTGAAATGGAGAATATTTACGAGTTTCATTTGGATCAGGCACTGGCATATGAGTATTGCGTTTTTGGATTGATAATGTGCCAAAAATACCCTTCAGACTTCCGGCGGTAGCCATCTCGACTCCATTGCCCAAGGCAACTGCAGCAGTGCGCAGCATCTTTGAAAAAAAATGCAGCGTAATTATAGCGATATTAAGACTAAATATAATCAAATTCCCTGCACCACATCACTAAACTAATTTATAAGTACTTAATGTCAAAAGAAAAAGTCGATACGCATTAAACTTAGGGGTTATACCAATGCTAGATTAAATTTTTAGAAAAGGCAGAAATCGTAAGAATAAAATTAAACACTCACCGTGGATGTGTGCCTTTTATTAAATATATAAAGAAAACAAACAACCCGCACAATATTTATGTAATCGGCGAAGAGCGGAGTACCATGGAAATTGCCTGTCAAACTCAATTTTTTGCAACTTCTGTCACATCTATATTGCTATGGTTTTGGTTATGGTTGCGTTAATATTTTCCTCAAAATTCAAGATTCCTGAAAATTCTATAATCTACTGGATAAACTCAATTTGGTAGTTCGTTATGTGTTAATTATTTTGATATGTATACGGAAATCTGAGAAAGACACTTTACCTGTTTTCGAGTAAAAAATCATTGTACCACAAGTGTCACATTTGGAATCATATTGAAATGACCAGTAACTACAGGTCACAGACATGATCAAATACGGGTGGCTGAAAACTTATTTGTCTAGGTTTGAATGAATTATTTATTGGACATGTCTGCTATTGAAGTGGATTGAGCAAAATTTTAATTGCATTTTTATATGAAATTCGTTATTGATATTGATGTACACAAGTGCAGTTTAGTGTAGTTGTCATACGAGAGAGGTAGTCTCTGGCTTATGTTGCCTCACTGACATGCAATCAAACCTACGGGTGGTGATGGTCACTGAGGAAGGACAGGTTAACTGATAGAAACACAAAAAATATCTATTTATGTATTATATACTACATATGTCATGGGCGGGTGTATATTTTTATGCTACTCCTAATTTAATTTCTACCTTAATACCCAATAATAATAAACATCATATGTGTTTTATATTAATACATGAATTGGAATGGTAAAAAATTCTGATAAAAAAACCCAGTATTAGGGAGTTAAATGGAGTACCCCTGGAAGTTAAATGCTTCTAATTAATTAGGCGTGACACTTTCTGTACAGTGCCACCTTATTCTAGCATAATTCTTGTAAGGTAACTAAAATAAATTACGACTACACTTAAAATATTATTTTTATTATTACAAAGTCATTTATCTCAGTCCGGAGGATTGAACGCGTTGTTTTGCTTCGAGAAGTAATGCCCGGGCAGTCTATGTTTGTATCTGAAAGACATAAGACTGATATGGTGCTCATAAGAGCCGAGATTTCGGATGAGAGAATTAATCTTGCACCCATTGGTATAAAATGGATTTGTTGTGAGTGGATAGTGAGCCTGCCTTGTTGAATAGGGGGCGAAGCGCGCTAATTGCTTGGTTTGATTTCAGGCGCGTGTTCGTCATATGACGTGTCCAATTCAAGCGCCGGTCGAATTTCAGACCGAGATATTTCACCTTACTCCGTCACTCCACCTCGCTTTCATTGACTAAAATATTGAGTCTCGGCATCGCCTTCGCGATCTTGTGAGTGAATAGGATTGTCTCAGTTTTGTCTTCGTTCAATTTCAGCTTCCACTGGCGTAGTATGGCACCATTAGGGTTAACGCCCTCTGGAGCTACCTGGAGGCCAAATACGGATATCTAGATGTTGCAAAGAATGCAGTGTCATCTGCGAAGACGGCATGCGAGCAGTTTTGTAATGTAGGAGTATCAAAAATGAAAATGTTAAACAAATGGGGACCGAACAAACTGCCTTGAGGGACACCCATAGGTATGTCTCCGTCGGATGAAAATTCTTCTTTTACCGAGACTGTAAAGGTCCTACCTGTCAGATATGAATTTATGATCTCGATCAGGTACCGAAGTACTCCGATCGAGATCAGTTTGAACAGCAAGCCGTCTATCCGAACAGTGTCGAAAGCCTTCACGAGGTCCAAGAGCGCCATTTCTGTGCTCTTATTCCAGTTGAAGCCCATCGACACCTGCTCGATCACCCGCACCATCTCTTATCAGACCAGCTGTTGAGTCATACCGTGCCCAGATCTAAATCCGAAGTGGTCGCCGGGGATAGTGCTCTTGCACAATGTGATCGCCATCAAACGGGTGAGAATATTTTTTTATAGAATTTTACTGAGTCGTGAGGAGGCTGATCGGTTGGTAGTTGAGAGGGCAAGAGCGATCCTTTTTTGCTTTCGCAAAGGGGAGGACATTGGCCTTTTTCCACTATTTGGGGAAGTATCCCAGAAGCAATAATGCGTTGAAATTGTTTGTCAATGCACTATGGCCCATTGGCCATTATTACGGTGAGAGGTCACGCCAAATTTTGAACACCGCCTCCTTATAATTAATTATGATTAAACTTATCTCGACGGATTTACACTTATTGTTATTTTATTTAAATTGTTTATCAAAATCTTATATTTAGTCACATTCATGCCATATAGTTATAGGGGATTTATGCGGGTTTATCATTTATTACTTAACTTTACATACATAGTCATCTCATTACATTAATTATTTAATTGACACATGAATACAATAAATTGCAATAAAATTAGCACACTTGAATTTTTTTACATACTTAAGTTTATTAGATTATTTTATTTACAGCTAAGTAAAACATACATAATCTAAAACATCTCTGCTATGACGATAACCTGCCCATTCATTACTATATATTATTAATGCTTGATCCGTATCGTGATTCTTAGTATTTTTGTATATTTTGTTTATTTGTAATTACGAGGCGCCGACTGACTGGTACCTATATTTGTGTATTGTTTTTAGCCTGGAGCTGGCAGATTGGAACGAATGCGAACTGAATGCGGTAGAAATGGGATTGCTTAGGCCTGTTTGTGGCGAATCTCTTTATGATTGAGTAAAAATGAAGAATATGAGTGAATACGTTTTCAAAAGGTTCGCTTTGGTGGTTTGGTCGTATGGAATGAATGAATGAGGAGAGAAGACGCAAGATGTATAAATGTGGATGAGGCGAAAATTGTGTACCTGGACTGACAAGTGTGACGCTTTATCCTCTCTGCCTACTCTCGCGGAGAAACTTTGCTAGTCTAACAAGGTGATTCTCGGAACGGAATTTTTTTATTTTTACTTTCATGCGTACGTGTTTAACAAAACGGACGATCCTTTGTTTCGTATTCCGACTATATATATTCAATTATGTGTGGGGATATTACAAATCTAATAGTTATTTCCAGATGTTTAAATTGATTAAACCTTTCTGAAAAACCTGTCTTTATTTCTTCTAAACACAATAAATACTGTTTAATTGCTTTATCATTGGTTTCTAAATTAACTGAAGTTTCAAAATTCTTTTTTTAACATGGAAAATATTTCATTTTTTTGGATTTTATATCATTAATGAATATATCGATTTTTATCATAAACGATTTTATATTTTCATACATTGGTAATGCAATTTTACCACGTCCTTGAAGTTTCTTATTTAGTTCATTAAAATGTTGTGTAAGATCATACAAGAACATTAAGTTATTTAACCATTCCTCATTTGCCAATTCTAGATATATTTTTTCTTTTTTATGTAAAAAGATTTTTATTTCATCGAGAAAATTAACAAAGCGATTTAAAACTTGTCCATAACTAAGCAATCGAACGTTATTGTACATTAGAAGTCCTGAATATTGAAAATCCACCTCTTATAATAATTTTGAAAATTCTCGCTTATTTAAAGCTTGTGCAGATATATAATTTACAACACTTGTTACAATTGATATCACATTATTAAATGATTTTAACCTCTTTTTTGCACATAGTACTTTCTGGTGGATGATGCAATGAAATTCAATTAAAGGATGTTCAATTTTTGGCTTCAGTAGGTTTATAAATCCTATGTTTTTTCTAACCACGCTTGGGGCACCATCGGTCGTTACAGAAATAATCTACTTTAAATCAATCTTCATTTCATTCATGTTTAACGTAAACTCCTTCATAATTTCAGCACCGGTAGTTTTTCCTGGCAAATTCACCAATTTGATCAATTCCTTCTTTATAATATTTCCAGATTTAAATCTAATAATAACTGCAAGATGTGCTTGACCTGTTATATCTGTACTCTCGTCCAAAGAAATCGAATACATTTCGGCGCTGCTTAAATCACAAATTAATTGAGTCGAAGTATCTTCATCCAAAGCTAATATACGATCTTTAACTGTGTTTCGACTGGCTTGTAATTCTTTTATTCTTTTAATAATGCGATTTTTTTCCTCAAAATCAGCAAATAAAGATTCGCTACATTCCAATAATGCTGTTTTAAAAAACTCTCCTTCAGAAAGATTTTTTCCATGTCGTGCAATATAATGCGACAGTTGAAAGCTAGCACATGTGATGTTGTTTTTAGGCACCAAAAAAGATTTAAAAGCACTTGATTTATATTGCTTTAATTGTTGTGAAAAATATTCTTTCTTCTCTGCTTCTTTCAATGAAATTAGATTTGTATGCATCGTTTCAAAATGTCGCTTTACGTTGTAACTACGAACAGTAATACTTTCTTTGCATATGAGACAGATGCTTTTATTGTCTGTTTCAATAACTCCATACTTGAAAAGCCATTCTTTATCGTATAATCTTGCTTTCTTAGCTGTTGACATGGTGATTTTAAGGGTTAATGTATTTATAATTACTATCTATTTATATAGAAAATAATTTAACTGTTTGAATTTATTCACTTGCTCTTTTGATATGACAATCCAATAAACAATTTGTTTCGGCCGACGACGGGGAGACGCTCGAGACTGGAGAAGACGTTCGCGAACTCTAGTGCAGCCGCGGTAGCCCGCTGTTTGGCCATAAAAAGATTTGTAATGTAGGAATGGGAAAAAATATCGATAATTATCTTCGATATTTTTTATATCGATATATCAAAATATCGATATTTTTTTCGAGTATTTTTTATTAAATGAAGGCTTTTTACAATCATATCTAAAAATTCAAGCGGGTTCGATAATTTCACACGCGGGTCACTGCGTGACCGTGGGGTACTCGTTCGCCATCGCTGACATAGACCATATGACATAGACCATGGGCCGTGTTCATAGATAAGATCTATGGATAAGATGTTTCGTTCGTTCATTTAGATAATAGAGCATGATTCTTATCTTTTATCTATGCAATATACTCTGTTATCCGTGGTTCTGTCCTTCGCCAGTTTTTTGCGGTTCCCGATTCCTTGTTTCGTTTGGCGGCGTCCGTCTTAATTGTTAAAACGTTACGATAGTATTAGGAAATTGGCTTTATCCAGCAAAAGTTTGAATATGTAAGATTTTAAAACTTTCTAAGTCAGTGTTTTATTTTTATATTTGGTAATATTTTGCTCAGATTATGCAAATCTTTAACAAACTAGAATATTGGTATTTTCATGATATTTTTCTTAAAAAGTGTGTAATTCACCTTTCAGGGCTCGGAATCGTTCACCTTCAGCGGGATCAGACAAAGAAAAGAAGAAGCTAAAGGAGAAAGATAAGAAAAAGAAAAATGAGTCAGGTTCCAGTAGCAGTGACAGCAGTGGGAGGTAATAATGGCGTTATTTTAAATGTATGTATGTAATAAAGTAGAGGATCGTCAACAAACACCGATTTTTGTTCCACTTCGGCAACTAGAGAATTGCAATTTGACATTTATTTTTCGATGAGGTTTATAGTAATATTGATTTAATTAATTTCATGAGAATATCGAATTGGACAAGTCTGCTTCAAAATACAAGCTGATGTTTCTTTTGACAGGTAAAGCATGTTTTGTGTAATTCTGATGACGTTGATCAACATTTCATGAATCGACAAGAGATTAGAACCTGCATATCATACAAAACCATTCATATACAGTAGACTCTCGATTATCCGGGATGTTTCGAATTTCGAAACTCATTGAATTTTTTTTAAATAATGTTCCACGTCCTCGAGGGCTAAACAGGTGTTTAGAGTCGAGCACATTAGCTGTCATCGTGTCTGAAAATATTTATTGTTTTTATGTAACTTAGTTTGTTTTAAAGCTTTATTAGGGTTGGTTGAGTCCAGTTGTGTATTAAGTCACTTGCTTACAATAGAGTGTCGGTAAATTACAAAAGTGGCATTGCGTTTTCTCCATATTCTTTCAGGGGTGTCACAGTTTTTTTTTATTGTAAAAAGGTGTTTTATTTTTAATAATGGATAAACGCAAACGAGTTTGCTTGCGAGTGCGCCAATATTTATCATCTTTAGGTTTGCCACAGAAAGCTGTTCTATTATTGGACTTCCGAGTCATCCAAACGCGGAAGTTTTAAGATCAGACGATGGAAATATTTTCATGAAATATTTATCGCCAAATGTGACAGTTTTAATTCAACCGATAGATCAAGGTGTCAACCAGCAACTAAAGGCGATCTATCGCAGAAACTTGCTACTTAAGTTAGCAACAGAAAATGAAACTGACTTATTAACATTTTGGAAAAAACTGACAGTTTTGGATGCAATTTATGAAATCTCAGTGGTGTGGAAGTCTATAAGAAGCGTTACTCTTAAAAAGTCTTGGCAAAAAATTTTGCTGGGAAATTATAATGAATTTTCAGATTTAAGAAAATCACGAAGAAGTGTTAAAAAATTTGCAACAAATTTATGGGCTATAATATCGCTACAGATGACAATGAGGCTGGTCATGAAGTATTAAATGATGAAGACATTTTACAACACCCGATGAATGATACTGTGCATCCTGATAATGATGAAGAGGAAAACGAGTTGATTGCATCAGAAAAAATCAATCATGGTGTCGGTTTAAATCACACAGAATCTGAGGGTGACAGCACACTGGCAGAAAAAATGATGTTGAGAAATATTCCAAGTAAAATTTGTCAAAAAACAGTAAAGTGCAAAAACAATCGTCTATACTTTCTTATTTCTCTAAATGATTCCATATCTTATTTACTCATCTTATTTTTAAAATTATTATTATTATGTTAAATTTTGTGGCCGACATGGACTTGAATTTAATTGAACTTATGGCGATGAATAGACTTTTAATTTTAAAATAATTGTGTAAAATAATGTATATAATGGAAGTTATTATTAGTTTATTATTTATTAGTTAAGCGCCTTTTTTTGGTAAGTACATACACATATACATCAATAGATGTGCGATGTGTGTGATTTTTGTATATTGTAGAACATTTTTTATGTTTTCGGATTAACCGAGAATTCAATTATCCAGGATTTTTTTTACCATCCATCCCGGATAATCGAGAGTCTACTATATAAATGTGTAATATGGTTCCAATGAAACTTGCACGAAGGACACAAATGGTTATTATGATTTACAATCGGAATTCTTAGACGTACAACAAAATTTGTTAGAATTTTGTTTTGCGATGCAAATTAATCAGTTTGGGGATATTAATTAGAGATTTGATGGTTGGTAACGTCTTTCATGACTACAATACTGTATGTGTTCTTATTAAAAATGATGGAAGTATTAGCATCACAGCAAGCCTTAGTAACTATTTAGTAAAGTTAAAATTAACATGTTTATATTATTTCTGTATTGAGAAATAGTTTTAAAATTAAATTAGACGAAAAAAAGAGGAATTATTTTAATGTAAAGATGATGAATATTTCACTAATTAGGATATTTTCAAACAGGATAATTATGTTGAGGAGTAATTTTACTCTAGAATTCCATGTCATACTAACTGAACAAAATGCATTATTTTTTCATAATTAATGGAGTCTAATAACAATTATTTTACTTGAAAATTTATATATGTCTAATTTTAACCACATCTCTTCGCTAAACTGAAATAATAATAAATTCAAATTTTCTATACATTAAAGTTTCGCCCAATTGTCTAATGATCGCAAAATTAAAAAATATGTCGCATCTGTTGGATGTATATGTCATTAGATATTGTATAAATTCACGCTCCCTGCTGTGTGAACATTTGAGAAGTAGCTCTATTTGTAGATGTTCAATAGGCTAGTTCAAAGGAGGCACAGACGTCGAATAGGATCTTAATGCGAGGTATGTCGGTGGGTTAACAAATTACTGCCATTTGGTCCCATTGGAATAACTATTTATCATATATACATAAGCATATGCTATAATATATCATAATGCTACATTTAAAATTAATTTTCATTCATTCATTCATTATATATTATATATTTAAAGTAGGTATACCGTAGTTCAGTGCTTCTCAAACTGGAACCTGCAACCCTCTAGAGAGCTGTGAAGCTTGAGCCAGAGGTCAGCAAAATGTATTTTTAGTTTCAAACTCTTTTCTATTAAACCCATCCTTCACTTTATGGAAAACATATATTCTGCAGTCTTGAGTAAAATGTTGTCTGTAAATTGAAATTTCACATATGGAATCCTATAAATATATTTTACTTATTATAAATATAAAAATCATAAGTATAAATTCAGTGCTTTCCAGGTTGAAAAAGAATTGATTCAAAATATTTTATTTCAAAAATTTCTTCTAACTATATTTTATTTTAACAAAAAAGAAAAAAACAGAATCTTACATTCCATTAAGTGTATCAGAAGTGTTTTTAGTTTTTTGTTTGTCTGTTTAGCTACTGAACAATTGATGTTTTCTTTGATACTAAGTAACGCAATTGGTGTGAACCAAATGTGGAAGAGTCGGCAATCACTCCGCTTGGCATGTGTCATTTTAAAAATAGCTACCTGGATTTTTTTGGTTAATGGTCTATCTGTTAATATTTAAAGTGTTAATTAAAAAAAAATTTAACAGTGAATTTCCATATAGAATGTGTCCATAAGTGAGGGATGAGTATTGCATCACTCAAATTAAATAAGCTTATAATGAAAAGTGTCAGGTTTATGACTTGTAATTGTTTTAATGACGAGCGCAAAGGTGACTTGATTGTAAATGAATTTCCTGCAGTGGACATAAATTTATTTTGTTTTATGTAATAATACATAATTTATAAACAATTAAACATTTCAACTCTAATAAGAGTGTTTAGATTAAAATGTTGGAGAAGCACTGTCATAGCCAATATGCTAATCATGTTTAGAGATAGTTATATTTAGTTCCCTCATGATAAAAGTGTTATTTCAGTTCATCCGACAGCAGTTCATCTCGTTCTTCATCCCGCTCTAGCTCCAGTAGTTCGGGAGGATCCTCATCCCGTTCTTCCTCCTCTTCTTCGAGTTCCTCTTCCAGTAGCAGTGGTGGTGACAGACAAAGGCCCAAGCGCAAGTTAGTATATGCAATTATTGTAGCTGTAATATTTAATATTGTATTTCGTAATCAAAACCTCCAAAAGATTATTCTGTCAAAAACAGTTTTATTTTTTATATATACATCAATGATAACTTTTAAAAGTGAAGGTAAACCGTACGTTGAGTTACTGATATACCTTTACTTATGGTAAAGTTTTTAAAACACATTGAAGACTGAATATAAATATCTCAAAGACTAAAGTGATTATGAACTGCTTTGTTGTCTTGATAGTAATTTATTTTAATGGAACCCAGCTTGAATACGCTGATAATTAAGACAGCAAATTTCCACAGCAAAAGGCATATCTGAAGAAATTGTTTGCAGAACGAAGCTGGGCCAGAGTGCATTTGGATGTATGAATACGATTTTCAAAAGCGATTTTTCACTTGTGTTTAAAATGAAAAGCTTTCAATCAATGCTCATATATGGTTGAAACATGGACTCCAATGAAAGAGAGGTCTGTAAACTCGAGCTAAGGAAACATGGCATAGAAAAATGTATGTCGGATATCACACAAAGAGACGAGAGTAGTTGATATGATTAAATGTGCCAAGAAAATGGCCACATCACTCGGAAGATGGACAAAATAAAAGAATACACATACATACAATCAGTGGTACCTGAGGGGTATCAAGAGGCCTTAAAACCTGCTGGACTGACAAAATCATCAAACATTGTGGAAATATGTCACAGCGAATAATAGACAGAAAAGTGGGAGACACTTATAGAGGCCTTCATCCAGTGGTGGATGAAAAATGGCTGATAATAATGAGTAATGATAAAAATATACTGATTTATAGTCTGGTCCAGTCCAGTGGTTGTTAAACTCATTAGTTAAAAGAGCCAAATAACAGCAGTACATTGATTCAAATTTCTTTTGAGAGCCAAATTTTGTTTTTAGAAGTCTGTTAAAACTAGGAATACTGAATAAACTTATATATCATACTTTATAATAATAATAATATTGGATAATTTGTATAGCGCCATTTTCGTAAAAACTTTCACCTCAAAGTAATAATAATAATCTTATTTATATTATTGATAAAAATGACATTTTTATTATTAAAATTAAAATATAAAAGTTTGGATGAGTCGGGTTTGTATGTTGTTTTTAATTTCAGGCACGATTCCAGGTTCTCATTAATAAGATGATTTCTCAATTTACTTTTGATAAGGTTCATGCTTGAAAAAGATTATTTGCATGAATATGTAGAGCCGAATAGTGAAAAAACAGTAAATGCTAGTTTTTTTAACTGATCATATTTTTTTATTTTTTTTTATTTTTTATTAATTATTAATATTAAAAATATAATACAATTTCAATAATCAGTGGATATATATATATATATTTTAACATTTGTTTCTTCTCTATGAGAGTAAGAATGAATCAGGGATACTATTCCAGGTGTTAAAAATCATGTCTTCATTCTCCAGATCTTTTAAAGCAGACCACTTGTGTTGTGAACTAAGATCATATTTGTTTTTCTCAAATTTTTCCATATCAGCATTAAGGCATTCAAATTTGGAGCTCCATAATTCTTTGTTTTTTAAATGTAGCAATTGCATTTCAAAAGTGCCAATGTTGTCAATGCCAAAGGGAGAAAAATATATTTCTGCTACAGTAGCATTGAGAGGGTTTTTAACAAAGGCTAACAAATTGCTTTGTTATTTCTGAAACCTCTGTAGAAAAGCTTCCCACATGTTTAAAGTTATTTTGAAATAGCAAAAGTCAATTACTGAATTACTTGCT
Organism: Eubasilissa splendida; assembly: GCA_031772225.1. Lineage (NCBI taxonomy): Eukaryota > Metazoa > Arthropoda > Insecta > Trichoptera > Phryganeidae > Eubasilissa > Eubasilissa splendida. The sequence continues at coordinate 11,814,817 of CM062855.1, read as the reverse complement.
TGGCTATGTTTCAGCAGGCTTGGAAAATTAATCAAAGTTTTTCTTTCAAAATTTTGAGCAAAAAGGAATATTTTTTTTCGAATGGATTTTACTGTAACACACTGACTGAAAATTGTATTAAAATACTATAAAATTAAAATAAAATAAAAAGTATTTTAATACGTCATCCGTCGAAGAGCCGCACCCAAGTAGCCAAAAAAAGAGCCGCACATGGTCTAGTCAAAATTATACATTTATTCAAAATGGCAACAAATTTTTAGACTTATGCTCGAGTTTACGCCATAGCTATAGCCAACTCTTTATACATTATTCACTAACATGGCTTCATATATATTTCCCCTTTAATCTATACTTTTCATATAATAGAGGTACCAAAAAGAATATAGTTTTTTTCGTTTACCATTTTCAATGGTTAGTTACACTTTGACTGCTGCCCTTACACGGCGTGTTTTGTGTCATTCTGGTAACTATACATACCAAAAGTGAATTGTAATTTATAAAACTGAAATTTAACAACTCTATTTACAATAGACCAATTTGTACCAAATGAAGAATTTATTCAAAATTTGATATTATATCATTTCTTGAAGAAAGAGACAGCAACAAGTGCCACTAAAAATATTTGTGATGTACTGTAGTACTATTTCTTGTCTCCAGTTATTAGATGTAAACATTCGCGCTCAAACCATTATACTTCATTAAAACACAAATTTGAATGGGGTCACTTTGTACCCTGCTCCGACCCTCGATCCTATTTTCGATCTTCCGGTATCCGAAAGTTAAAATGCCACAGATTTATGTTCTGAAAAACTGCAACTTAATAATATTGCATTCTCTAATTAATTAACTTATGTTTAAATAACAAATTACCATAGCCGAATCTAATATAACAGAAAGAAATATATTTCAATATTATTGCTAATAATCGACCCAAAAAATGCTACTTGACAATTATCATACGAACTATGACATGACGTTGAAAAAAACCCATATAGTTTGTAGAATGAGTAAAAGGTGCTATTTCACAGTTTTCAGTAGAGATAATTCCTTTTGAAAAATAGAATTTAGTAAAAATAAAAACTACAGATAATTGGCAAATGTAAAAATGCTCCCAACATTACACAGCTTCAGTAGAGAAATATTTATTTTATTTAGTTCATTATTATTATGATGTGGATTGAACAAACAAAAACAAGCAAAATTATACATGAGTTTTATAGTGTCTTTTCATAAGATTGTTTAATTTATATTTATTTCCTAGAATCTTTAATAATGTACAGTTTTTTTGTTTGTATGCAGTGAACACTCCTGTATTACACACACACACACACACACACATATATATACACACACACACATATATACACACACACACATATATACACACACACACATATATATATATATTTTTGTTTTATTGAAAAATGTCTTTGCATAGGAACATTAGGACTGTAGTCTTTGTATTTCTGATAGTTTTGAATTAATAACATTTTGTAAACCATTTTTATCTAATTTGCATATCACTATAAAATTTTCCATTTCTTAAACATTTGTGCATGCAGCACATATTCGGTGATTAAATAAAATCTCAAAATGATTATTAGTTTTATTCACATTCTTATACAAATTAAAGATATAAAGTTTTTTTTATTAATGATTGCTACAAGTGTCACTTGTTATATTCTAAGACTTTTTGCTGATCACTGGCCGTGATGGGTATGGTTTTACAATTATTTCTACAAAAATATTATACATTCTTACATCATGGTTTTCTCTAAATTCTCTGAAATTAAATATGTATATTGATGTATCTAGGGCTGTAGAGAACAAGAGTCCAGTGAGAGAACGCAAGGATGGAGAGAGGACATCCGATAAGAAGAAACCTCCACCATCGACTTCCAATGATAAGAGCAAAGTCAAAGGGCATTCCAGGTTAATTGAACAACACAAGATATTACTTCCTAGCCAGTCATTTGAGATTTTTAAAGTTAATCAAAATATTGTTTGTTATTTACTGTGCACTAAATTTTGAACACCAATTAGCTAATGGTATAATAAGCAGCATTTAAATTTGGTGATTTTTAGTAGTTTTTTAAATTTGATTTTTTTGTAAATTACCTTTTCAGTTTTTAGATTTCTAATATTTTTATTATAGGTCTCCATCTCCTCGACCTCGGCCCAAGAAACGTGAACGCTCGCCACCTCCGCGCCCCACACGCATCCACATTGGTCGATTGACTCGTAACATGTGTAAGGAGCATATCATGGAGATATTTTCCACCTATGGAGTGGTAAAAGCTGTAGAGATGCCCACAGACAAACTCCACCCTCAGCATGGAAAAGGGTTTGCCTATGTTGAGTTCACTAGTCCCGATGAGGCGGAGAACGCAATGAAACATATGGATGGAGGTAATTTTTGCTGTTTGCTTTAATCAGTGTAAAATTATCATAAAATTATAATTTATTTTTAAGTGGAACCATGATTTTGCACCTGTCTAGGCATTACTGAGCTAAACTGACGTAGAATACGGAAAAGGGTAGTGAATCCAATCCCAAATCAAAATTGCAATACAGTAGAACCTCCATTACGTTCATATGTAATTATATACCTACAAAAAAATATTTTAGAAATTCAGTTATAGATTTTTGTTTAAAACTAGTTGTCCTTTTCGAAACTACAAAATCACGTATACTTTTGAGACACATAAGTTGTCTCGAGTTAAATTCTTTCTGTCTCTCAAACCACGCCATAGCAACATTTAAGAACTGAAATGCTTCAGAATGTGTAGGACCAATGTCTCCCCCCTCAGCAATTTCCTCCTTGTCTTGTTCTTCTGAGGGTAAGACAGAAACTGCTTCAATTATTTCCTCATCATTCAAAATTTGGAATCCAGGATCATTGGCATCGCAATTTAACCACATTTTAAAATCTTTTTCATCACATCCACTGCATATTAAAATTTGTTTTACCGCTTCTGTGATGTCTCCCGCAACTCTTACATTTGATAAACCAACAGTCGGTTCCATTATACTGTTACTGGAACTCATTAACGATCTTTTCAAAATTTTACACATCTACAGAATTCCAAGTCTTTGCTGCCATGTAGCAACAGTCCTTTAACCTGCTAGCTGCCCAGCATATTGGCGCCAAAATTCTTAAAATTCAAAATTTACAGGCTAACTTTTTCAAATTTTATTTTTACGAAAAAACCATGAAAACGTTGGTATAACTAAAAAAAATAAAAATACGTGGGTACTATTTCACCATAAGCGTCCATCGACCGCGATTTCGTAAGGTTTTGAGATGAAAAAAAGGAGAAAATAAAAGTTGATAGTGTTGTCAGGCCATAACACTTAGAACATTATTATTTGTTTTTTGGAAGGACGACATCAGATTTTATTAATATTACTGTGTTTTATGTGATGCTTGAAATAAAAAAATATTAGCACTTCACATCACAACTACGTACATATTACATATAGCACTAACATGCAAAAAAAGATGCCACCGGCCGCGGTAATGGCCAATGCTGCCTAACGGCGCACTCACTGTATTTATAGTAAAACGTTCATATATTCATTTTAATTAATAACTAAAAAATAATATCTCATTCACTTGAATTACTTTGCAACAAAAACGAGAAATATCGCGAACGTACGTCATAGCCGATAATTTACTCAAATTGGAACGTTCCAGATATTTTCCAACTTATTGCGTCCTCAACATCGGACTCTGCGGTAGTAACGAGCATATTGGGAATGTCTAAAAAGTCTGCAGTCGCTACTAACGAAATAAGTCACCTTCCGCCATTATGTAATGTAAAAATAAAATAAAAAAATTTGATAATTGTAAAAATATCGGGACTTTGACGTCAACATGAGAGTATGTGTGTTAAATCTTCAAATTGAATTAAATTGCGATCTGGCAACTCAAAAATAACCGCCAACTGTCAATTTTGTATGGAGGAAAAATGACGATTTTTACACTCGATTTCAGATGTATTTCATTGTGTTCTTGAGTTGAACAGATTTCTATGGGGCGCTGTACGATATCTACATTACATTACACTCTGATCCATCGATTGTATTATGTGAACTTAACGCTGATAGCGCTACGTGTTAAGTAACAACATTGTACAGGTTATTTGATATATTTTTTATACAATCCGGATAATTGAGGTTCGGATAATGGATGTTCTATTGTACCAGGAATTTGGTATTCGATTTTGATGATCCCAGAATTAGAAAATGTTAATTTGCCCATTAATGTTGCGTTTATAAAAAGGGCCAGAAAGAATGAATACAGTAGAACCTCGTTAATTCGAAGTTCAAGCGATCAAGCAACACAAATTGTATATGTACTACTCGTATTGCCAGACCTCGCTTGTTTATCAAGTTTAAAATTATTAATTTTTCTTGCAAAACACCACAATCCAAGGTTTTTTTTTTTACTGTATTTGTTTTCACCCATAAAATTTCACCATTAAGTGTAACATATTATTTTCACATTACAGGGCAGATAGACGGACAGGAAATCACTGCTGCTCCTGTGCTGATCCCGTCACGTCCCCGCCGACCCTCACCCCGCCCTTTGCTCCGACCACCCATGCGCAGGCGCTCTCCACCCAGGTAATCATTTTACTTCCCATCATCATAATTATGGGCAATATTCATGTGTTCATGATGGTTTTACAATATTTTTTAACTAGCGCTTCCTATGATTATTATATTTGCATTTAAAAAAAAAATTGTTATATAATATGTTGGTGTGATAATATATGTTTATACACACAAATAATGTATGCAATAGCAACAGATAAGTGTGATCACGTCATCGTGAAACATATCACGTCAATATTCTTTCTATTTTCAAACTATGCTATGTGCTTGTGCTGTAAAACTAGGACAAATTTGATGGCCTCCCAGGATGAGGTTTGAATCCCAGACCACTTGATCACTAGGCGAATGTCTTATCAACACACATCAATTTTAATTGTACAACATTTACATGATTGAGACACAATGGCTCCAGGTTTTCAATATTTTTATGAATACAATTTAGAGAAAATAAAGGAATGAGAAGTCAAAAATAAATGGCCGTATTTAGGTGTGTTAGTTCAATTAATTAAATAATGTGGATCTACTTTACTGCTCACGCACTATTTCACTACCAATTAGAACAGTGAAAACTTAAATTATAATATAATTTATTTCTAGATACGGCAGGGAGCGCCGTCGTAGCCCATTGGGGCCACCCCGTCGCCGCCCGTCTCCGCGACGCCCACGCGGAGGTCGGAGCCGTTCCCCGATGCGCCCTGTCCGTCCTGTACCACCTCCCTCTTCCCGAACTCACAGGAGAACACGCTCCTCATCCTCTTCATCCAGGTAGTTATGACCCCATAACTCCCATTCTCCACTCGTTCCATTTTACGACATATGAAGTACCAAGGTTTGATATTCATTTGTCTTGCTATATTTTGTAGTATATATACAATATTGGTTATTTAATGATTGTTGAAGTAAGTCCGTGAATTGTTTTCAACGTCATTTCATCAATTTTCACAGCCAAACGGTTTATACAAGATGGGTAAAAAAAAATAACACAGAAAAAATTTTGCTCATAAATAGTAGTTAAAGTAAAAATTATTCGGACCAGCAAATTTTTGTAAATTGTAACTACTAATACTAGACTAACCAAAGTGTTTTTAAATATCATGGCATTTTTGGTTATCAATAATTTGTGTATTCTGTGAACATTAACAGGATAAAAAAAAAATTATCATGTTATGTGAACATAACAGGATATGAAATGTTTCATCATGCTGTGTGAACATTAATAAGATATTACATTTTTTATCTCGCTATGTGAACATCAACAGGATATTAAATGTTTCAAAATCATATTACAAATTTCAAGTACACATACAAACATCCAGATGTGAAATCGGTAAGTATAAATTTATTTCAGCAACTTGGGACCACATTTATTATTTTTCAGCTTTCTTTGCATGTTGACATAATATATTCTCAATATAGATTTAAAATGATTTTTTGGGTAAATTTACAGTTTCGTTTTTGATTTAACAATAAATACATTTATCATTTCTGTGTATTTTGCAGAGGACAACAATTTTGTACTGTGTTGTGTTTGTAATAAAGGAAAGATCAAAATCTGACATTTTTCATTTCTTTTCCCTAGACCCCAATCAATGAAATCCTCACCTCCACTGATTATCGGCATCAAATAAGTGGTCCCAATACCTGATTGAAGTTGTATGTAATCAATTTTCATATAAGATCTTGCTTGTTTACTTCTATCTTTTTGAATAAACTCAAATATGTAATAAAATGTTTTTCTGTTTTGCTTGAAAATGTTTTTTGACAATCTCAATCTATAAGTAAGGAAAACTTGTTTTCATGTTTACTTTAGAGGTGAGTTGTTTGTGAACAAATGGATCAGTTATACTTAGGTTTACCATAATTATGAAGCTCTAAACTGGGACAATTATCATTTTGCATTTGGTTCTTGCAGCACCAAATTTTGGTTCAAAGAATTTTGAGATCAATTTGGATGTATAGTCAGAAGTTTATGATATTTAAGAGGGTAATAAAATTGTAAGTTATTTGACAAATAAACTATTAACGTCAATATTTTATTGCATGCTTGATACAGTGATATTTTATTATGTATTTAAAAACTCAACTAAAATTATTTATCACAGTAGTGTAGTCTCAAGTTAGATTCAAGTAAAATACCTGCACGCTATAACAATCCCGACTGACTGATTTCTTCTTATCAAGGAATTGGTCTAAAATTAAAGCAATCTCCTTGAGGTGGTAATATTCCTTAAAACTTATAACATTACTTAAATGACTGGTTTTTCAGAAGTATGCAAATTTATTAATACAATTTTGCATTACATATTTATTTATTATTTCTTTGACAACATAGGATTACAAATTACAAATGGACATTAATTTACAAATAACATCAAAAGTAAGTCCAATTACAAGTTGTCTCTTGGAACAAGTTGTATGTTTAAATCAAGTACAGTGGACCCTCAATATTTGTCCTGTATTTTTGTTTCACATTCGTGCCACATGAGTCTCACCAAAGTGCGCACATCAACTATTGTTTACTACTTTATTTATTTTTAATATTTACGAGTTTTTGCAGCTCTTTTTTAAAGAAATAGAGACAATGGTGTTCTGGAACCAGAGTTTATGTTTGTTTTTTGTATTTAATTTTTTTTATTGGTGTCAACTGCTGAAATTAAGGAATGGTTGTCTACTTGGGCCAAAATGCAGAATTTTGTCGGGAAATAGTACCCAAACATTGCTGTAATTAATCAGCGTATCAATTCATTTAATAACAATGTGTTTGGATGGACTCCTTCTGAAAATTTAAAAAAACAGAACACTACATTGGATAATATAAGTTCATTAAAAAAATGAGTGCTGGTGAATCGTCTGGAAATGCTGATGAACCATCGGGACATCAATCACCAGAATTGACATTACTTGATGTCATAATGTAAGGTGACTCCCCTTCCAAGCGATAGCCTAACCTGTATAAAATAAGAACTTTTAACAATCATTGTTTTTTTTTTTCATCCAAAAGGTAAATTTCTGGTTAAAATTTTATTTACATATTACGTACAATATATTTATGGCATCACAATGAGTAAATCTCTGTAATAACAATAAAGCATTAATAAGTAGTGGTTAATACGTAATTAAAATGTTAAGGAGAACACATTCTTATGTGTTCTCAGGCGTTATAACACAATTGGTAGTGTACTTCCCCGGATTGGAAATAGAGATCCAGGTTCGAATCCCGGTAGCGCAAAAACAATATTTTTCAACAAAATTGATTTTATATGTATATATTTATAATTAATACATTAAATTAGTATTTAATTAAAATGTATTTGTGATGATTTACAAGTATAGATAGGCTAAATTCAGGACTGGGAACTGATTAAACCATTTTTAGCTAATTCCTATGGGAAAAGTTCATTTGGAATTCTAAACTACAAAAACGTTATTTGTGCATTTTTGCTTGCCTATCTACCAAGAATGTTCATTTGGAGATTGTAACGGATCTGTTTGTTGTAGCTTTGGCGCGGTTTGTCTCACGAAGGGACCTTCCGTCTCTAGTGAGATCCGATTGCGGACGTAGGCACGGACAAATACTTCAAGGCGCGTTTTTTAAGTCTTCGGGGAGATTTATCTCTTCCATAATTACGAAGGTCGACCACACGCGTTACGCAATAGATTATGTTCGGGCGACAGACATAATAGCCGAGAATTAATGGCAAAACAATACATCCTCGCCGGCCGATACATTGTACAAAAAAAGGCCATTAGGTTCGGCCCTATTGTCGCCCCTAGGATAATTAACTCCTGGGGAATGAAGTAGCTTTTGTTGAACTCAGATCGGAGTCCATATGCGATGGCGACTATCGCGTCTTTTCGCTGTAGGGGTAAGCAGAGAGGATAGAGTGACTACTCACAAGTTGATCTACTCGGATTTACATCTTCCACCTTCATGCGTCTTATGTGGTGCGTAAATCGGACCATGCCATCAGCAAATGTTCGTCCCATACGGCAAAACAATCCGAACGAGTCTGGTCAATCGTCGAATTTAGATCTAATTAAAGTGTGCCGATGTAGCGGCACTTCCGCGATAATCTATTCTCTACTAATCAACTTGAATAATGAGAATAAAGATGGGCAAGGAGATTTCGATATAAATAAATAATAATGTAATAAATTATAACTGGCCAGGTAGGAAAAATATGTAATAGGTTTAAGTGTGTGTAATATAAGGCTGAATAAAGAAAAGACCAGATCCCATATATACCTAATGTAGCAAAAAGAAAAATCAACATACTGTGTAAAATTTCTAGAGATAAATTTAGTCATAATTTGATATGAGAATAATGAATAGCGGTAATGAGGTCACTGGGCTAAAAGTTAATTAACAAGACAATGTTTGTAAGTGTTTACACCTACGGGTGAGATGAACTCGAAGATTAAGTGACTTTGTGTGATTTAGCGGACACAAATAAATTGCGCAATTAAATGTAATTAATTATGGAGAAAGTGGGTGGAACCGAAAATTAGACCTACAAGCAAAGATGTAATGCTGTTGTCAACGGATGGACCAATGAGGCATCACCAATTCTGTGAGGATGGAGAAGTACGCCCTCGCCACGGTTACTTTAAAAGGGCCAGAACGCCATTTTGAAAGTTAGTTGAAAACGAGGTCCGGAAGAGGGATTTGAAAACACGCGGTGGGAACGGAAGTTGGGAGTGAGAGTTCATCCACAGTTGAAAATGAGGTCTGGAAGGGTTAGTTGAAACCGAGGTATGAAAGCGTCAGTTGGAAACAGCAATTGAACATAAGATTCAGAGCGTCAGTTGCCGCCCGCGCCGGGGGCTAACGCTGGCACGAGACCAGGTCTCCGGAAGAACATCGCGAGATAATCTGAGGTAGAATAAGTTAGTTATAAGTATTTCCACCTGCCCATTGAGTATAAACTGATTAATATATGTCTAATTTGTGTATCTTCTGTGTGTTAATATTCACCTGTATTCTTCCTATAACCATGGTACTAATGAAGGCGTGATATCTGACAGATGGGTCGCGAAGCGAATATTCCATTAGTGCAGGGTATCGTTCTGATGAGCGATCAGGGTATGATACATGTTCGATTAATCGAATTATAACTCCTAAAGAACCCTGACTTAAATCACATGGCACCCACCCAATACCGTGGCATACTTATATCATTGTCATCGAAGGAGAAGCATCCTCCATTATTTGCAACAAATAGATGCAATTCAGACTAGATCACGCAAACAAATATACATTGTTGTTATTAACTTCGCTTAATGCGTCATGTATTAAATCTGTTGATGTGACCGAAACTGGCGGCAGTCAGAAGAAGCAATGTCTAGTGAACATGAAAGACACATCACAATTAGTTATTTCCGCATGTGACCGGGCATTGTCATGGTATAATACGACACCTTGTCTGACTTAATTTGAGTTTCAGTTGTTTAAGGACGTTCCCAAAAAAATCACTTTTCTTACAGTCCTTTTGAAACTTTGAATACACATACTTATGAGTGTCAGAAATTTTTTTCAATAGTCCTTGCGGTAGTAAATTTGTAAATATTAACTATTAAAATTTGCACATTTAACATACGAACCCAACCCCGATCGATGTTGTAGCGCATGTTTAATCAAATAGCAATAGTAATTTTCTTTGAAAATTTAACAAATATCTTTCTGTAAAAATAACTAAAACAAGCGATATTCGTTTTGTTATAAAAATGTTAAAAGTGAGCTACTTTTGATAGTTTTGACGTTTCCTATTATAACTTGAATAGTGAGAGATGGCGACTTGGCAACGTTGCACTGCGCGGGAAATTTGAAATACCATAAAGACGCAGCAGTTTTTAATAAATGTGAGTAGCTCACAGATATATATTAACTGTAGTTTATTGTGAATGAAAAATCAATTTTTATAATTAAATATTTATTACTATTCAATATTAATAAGCATCATGTTAACATAATAAATAATTATTGATTCTAAAATATAATCTGTGATAGAATTTTATTTTTAACATCAAACACATAAAATCCTAGCATTATATTTTTTTTTTTAGACATTAGTACTTTCTTATTCCTTTTTTTTTTGGTTTTAAACTTTTTACTTTGGCGAATTTGGATTTTTTAATAAGTCTAAGACTTTCGTTATAATATATTTATTTTTAGTTATCCGCACTTTTTTATCATCTAATTTTTCGGTAAACAATTGCATAATAGCATTTTCACCGCCTTTGTAGATTTTTTTTAAATGATCACATGAAATGTCATTTAAAGCTAGTTTTTAACACATATTGAAATTTTTCTTTAATTCTGCCAACATACTGGCTAAGGCTTTAGCTATTTTAACACCAGTCTTTTTTTAAACCAATCCACCATTTTTTAAACGCGAACTCATTATTAATAAACTATTTGCAATCACCAATACAAAAGTAACCTCCTAAAATTTTTCAAAACATTGAGACTACACTAACAGCAAACGTCTCCAGCATAAGAATATTCAGAGTAAGAATACCATATTGCCGGATCGGAGAAACGACGCAATGAAAATATTTTTGGACTTCTGCGCATGTGAGCGGAAGCGAAAAAGTACACTGTGCCTCAACTATTTTTTATTTTATTCATAGTAGTTTACATACGGGGGAATCTTCTTGAAGGTTGAGTACGATTGCTCTTTGGGAACGTCCTTAAGTGAAATTACCTGTCATGAACATTCCATCTGTTCACAATTCAAAATGAATCACTTATCGAATATCCCACCTAAGCACCGGCGGCATAACTATGCCAATGCGGTGCACTAGGGGTCTACATTAGACAGGGGTCTAAAAAGTATGTGTCTTGAAAACTTTTCTACATGGACCAATAATTTTTAGAAAATTTAGAAATAAAATTCTTATCAGATTATAATAACACATGAAAACATTGTCAGTGTATACAGTATTACCCTACTATGGGTTAGGAACGAAACCATTGCCAAAAGCGAAAATGTGCATATAAAAGTAAAATTATCTGAATAATCAATAAATAATAGGTTGTCGTTTTTACAGGGGGCCCATATTATATGTAGGGGTTTTTTTTTTTCATTTTGCATTAGAGTCCAATTTTTATAGTTATGCCTAAGCACAATAACACTTTTTCTGGTAAAATGCACTCTTCAGCCTTAGTACGGCTTTTCTAGACAATCTTTACCCACTTTCAACCACCCATTATAATGTGATCTGAGTAATTATGATTAAATTTTGGTAATTTTATAAAAAAAAAATTAATACACTTTGGTGACCCTACACGCACTCGTAGACATGGCTGTGTAAGGGCTCACCTATCAACCATTAGGGCCCGAATCATAGCGACCAATAAGCAAAGGTGAATAAACAATCAGAACCAGAGACGGATACTGCTCAAGCAATGAACATCACTTCTCCACAAGACGTCCTATCACCATCGGCATTTAAATTGTATTAATTCATCACCTCAATAAACGAAACCTTGTAGGTGCTCTTTCATTTATATACCCTGCTCTAGTTATAACAGGTACCCTACACTGTGACATACAACCAATATGTGTGAGACAAGAATAAGTTAGGAGCTTCTGTTTCACAGCATCTTAACCTTCTGACACAATCTCGAGTTAATCATAATTTGAATAACTCCAACACTCACACCTTAACTCCTTACAACACTATGAAACCGTTACAAAACATTTGCAATAAATATTTATGTCCCCCTTAATATTAATGAAAAATGGCACAGAACATTGTATTGCATATAAACCTTTCAGATAAAATAACTAAAAACTTACCAGATTTCATTAGACCTGTGTTTTATACTAGTACATATTAATCTAGTTAAATAAAGTTTTAATAAACTAAAGACAAAGATATATTTGTATACTATATACTCAATTGTAGACTGTTCTGTATTTTACATTGATGTAGCGGCCCATAGTTTCAATATTATAATAAAATGACATGTCTAAGCACTAGTAACGAGTTTGTACAAATTAATAATGACGTAAATAAAATCACCAGTACTGTATAATTTCATGTTCAATGGTCATTAATATTTTTATACATAACTTATACTGTGAAAATGAATAAAACACCTGTAATGTATAAATTATAATTTTAACACTAAAACCAAACATGGCCACTTCCGAACTAACAGTGCGGCGCGTTGTTTTGAAGGATGGAGGAACGAAGACGCAAGTTGAGTTTAAATGTAAGTTAAGTGTGATTCTTATGCCTAAACGAATCCAAAGGCAGGAACTGTAATTATGTAAGTCAGTAGTCGAGAATTGTACTATGTTTACCAACACTGTAATTTAATATTTTTTGTGTAAAGATTGCACCTGGATATATAAAAAGTACTTTTCATACTAATTAAAATAAATTACATACTATTGTTTTTTAATACATTTTAATGCATATGCTTTCTCACAATATGTACAAAATATTGTGAGAAAGAAAAATATAATAACAAACATATTTTATTTTTTGTTAATTGTATTTTATTCACAGATTGAGTATTCTTCGATCAGACTATTGTCTTCATTAATAGAACCAGTATAAATAATTTCACAAAATCCTTTAAAATCTGTAGCTAATACCTTTCCACAAATGAGCTGATTCCTTTCCAACAATGGTATCTCCTGAAGTGTACTAAAAATTATAAAAATAAAAATTGTTATCTATACAATGGAATATGTAAAAAATAGTTTTCTCTAATAATACTAGGAAAATCACAAACAAATGTACCTAAAGCTTGGATGTCACACGTGAACCCAATTTTATCAAAAAACAGTACATACTTCTTTTGGGAAAAATAAGCTCTTATCTGCATACATCATGACTCAATCACAAGATAAACTGTGATTTGTGTAATTGATGTTTGATTATAATGATCACTAGTAAAAGTGATTAAATCACAGTTAGTAATCATCATTACAATCAAACAGCAATCACACAGTAACAATCGTATTTCATCACTAGTTATATACATATATGTATAATGGAAAAATGTCAAGATTAAGGAAATTCTCAACAAAGAGGGTTTAAAAAAATTTGCAAGTAAATATGTTGCCATCCGGAACTAGCATAATTGATCGTGGGTTCATTTTGCAAGGTACATTTGAAGAAAATGGAAGATGCATTGAAATTTTGTGTGATGTGTTGGCTTCCTCAGTCCCCTGATTTGAACCCAATAGAACTTCTGTGAGATAAATTGGACAGAAGAATTCAGTTCCGTCCGAAAGACAGTCCTGTCCCGCATCAAAAACCATCTATGAAATTTATTACAAGAAGAATGGAGAACAGAAACATTAGATAGAATGCCAAATGATAAGTCAAAAATATAGTCTTACACATAATATTCTACGGCTGGTATTGGGGCTTCCTTCTCAAAAATAATTAATATTTTCGCATTTTTTACAAAAATGTGGATTTTTATTATTCATTTATATCAGAAGTTATACACTAGATATGACTTTTTTTAAACTATTACTTAGATAGGACCTTTACACTAATGTAAAATTAATAAACTGAATGTTATTTGCCATAATTAAGAAAATATAAACATTATAAAAAAGACTGCAACCATTAAATTTATTTTCCACGTGGCACAAAAATTCTTGGATATATGAAATATATCTTGTTATAATCTTGAAGCCAACAAATCTGAGTTGAGAAATAAAAAATGAATAGAATAGAAAAACAATTCAATTTGCAGGACATATTATCAATTTACGACATTTTGAAAACACGAATAATGAAAATTGTATTGAAAAAGATTTTGCAAATTAATTACTTACAGAAAATATTCCAATTATGCCATGAGCAAGTATAATCGCCAGTCCACTGAATTTGTGCAGCCAGTGATCAAATGACTCATGTTTGTTAAAATTGCTATTGATATTTTATTGTTCACATATGTACACCTAATATTATTTTATGCACTTCTGTAATAGTATTATGTACTGTATAAAAATAATCTATGTATTGTCTTGTTTAGTCTCTACATTTGACTTTGCTCCCATTAGTGGCAGGCTTTAAGGAGATGCAGTTCCAGATAGGCTCAATTATATGCGATGGTCTAATATGTAATTGTCTAAAGTTATATGTAGGTGTTTTAAAGTCTGAATTATTTTTGTTATTTGAGATATCTAATAATACTTTAATTATCTTTTTTCATTATTTTGAAATGATAAATTTTTCACACACAAATGACTTATTTACTTAAACCTTGAAGTAGGATAAATAATTATTAATTTGCGTTATTTTCAAGGAGCTAAAACATTTTTTGTATTGTAATACGTATAGGTTTTACATTATAATATTTACTTAAGAACTGGAATGTATAATAAGCCTAAAATGATAAACGTAAACTCTGTAAAAATGTGAAAATATAAGTCAAGTTTCACTGTACATACATATTTATGAAAACATTAGTTCAATGTGTTCTTTAATAAATGCTCACATTATTGGAACCAATTGTCAATAAAAGAGGGTAAAATAATATAAATTGATGAAAATAATACTAACGGATATGTAATTTTCCCTTTCTTAGGTCCTTTGATAGGGTGCCAGGATGATACCGGGGCTTTGTTAGCGATCATTAATCCGGTAACGGCAACAGTCAGTCCATAGATTTTTCCATATTTCTCCTATGAAACACATTTTTTGTATGAATTTATTTTTGCAATAATTAAATATATTATGAGATCTGTAACATTGTGACATTATTGAAATTAAGAGTTTTGTTTTCGAAATAATTACAATATTGATATGACACAAAATCATGCTAAGAACACGGAATATGATCCATTTTGTTGTTGCATAGAAATAAGTATTATACAAATAAATGTATTGATTGCAATACATTGTCTGAAATGAAATCATTCACAAAAAAATTGGAATACTATTATTTTTAAATGAAGGTCAGGCTGATTATGTGTAAGGTGAGTCGGGGTAAGTGCATCTATCTGCACCTGATTGACAGCTCCCGATTATTTTCTGTGGGGGTGAAAGAAAAGGTCTACGCCAATAAGCCAACAATAATTCCGATGCTACAGGACAATATTCAAAATGAAATTACTGAAATGACACGCAAAGTGTGCGAGAATGTTATGAAAAATATGGTTAAAAGAGCACACATTTGTGCCGCTGCCAGAGGTGACCACTTGGCTGATATCATATTCTATACATAATTATAATAAGCCAAACAATTGATAAATAAAAACCAAATTAAAAAGTTGTATTTTATTTCCTAGTTATTTAAAAACAACATCGGCCTGGAACATAATATTCACCCTGTAAATCAGACAGGAAAGCAACATATAAATTATTCAGAGTACCAGGCCAACCAATGAATCACACCCAAAATTTAATGGTACTTTTATCATTTTATTATTTCATCAAAGAAGCAATATTAAAAAATCTTACCCTCCACTCATTCATGAAGCAGTCTGCATCACTCAGGGCATCGGCAGCTCTCTCTACGTAGTGAATATCGGAGAAATGTGGCAAATAGTTCTCGTAAATGTAACCCACAAAGGAGACTGGCTGCATTTGGAAACAGTCCACAATACTTTCTGGGGTGTGTGTAAATGTCTGATTATCTTTGGCTGTTAATTTCTCCGTCACTGTCAATGTTATAAAATTACACATACATAAATACTTCATTTATAGAGGTACGCCGGATGAGTAATGTGATATAAATGATTTTTATACATGTGCTTACATTTTGGATTCAATACTCGACCGACGCCGTGCATTATAGTAACTGTATCATCTTTGCCTATCGAGGTTAACTTGGATTGCTTTTTGTCTTTACCTCTTTTATCCTTTTTACCTTTTATTTCTTTCACTATTTTATTTTGTAATTTTGTTGTTACATTACCTAAAAATATTTGAACATTTTACATCCAGATATTTATTGAAATCAATGATAATATGTTTTCTCATACGAAGATATTACAGTAAAACTTCATTAATTCGTGTACCCATATTTTGTATTTTCATGTAATTCGCACTTTTTTCAGAAATTTTAGCCCCGAAAATAACAATTCATACTAATTTCTACCGATAATTCGTAAAACCTTATTTTTCGTAGTTTGTATGCATTTTTTATACCCAAGTAAATAATTTGTTCATGTAATACGCATATTCTGTGTTTTTAAATCAAAACTCGTGTGACTACACATTCATCATCCCTTCGTAAACATCTGTAGCTAGCTTAGAGCTCGCAACTCGCAAGACCGCGGCCGAACTGAGTGACACCATATTTATGTATACCAAATTCTGTAGTGCGTTTTATAAGATTCGTTATTTCGACAATAATTGTCGGCGCGTTGCGAATTATATATTTTATATCCAGTTTTTGGTTTATGAAATGTTGCGATTTGTTTAATGTAATAAAGAAACTGAAACGTTTATATTTAAATACACAACCTATTTTATAATATTTTTTTTCGTTTTCTAAAATGGCACTAACATCTCGTAATTTGTGTAAATCCTTGACCATTTGAAAATATGGAACTTATTTTAAAAACTGACAAAAATTTATGTCAAAGATAATATCAGTGGGAAAATTTCAATCCTGAATACCTCTCTATGTTCAAACTTGAAAAATAATAAGCTTCAACAAAGTATGAAGATTTAAAAGTTTTTCAATATTTTTCACGGTCTTTTTAATATTCCAATTTCTTGCTCAATTTTGATGAAAAAGGAGAGTTCGACCGCTAATCAAACTAAAATGTCCGTAATTTTGTTGCATCAAGCACTGATGAAACGTTTGAAGAAGTCTGTTTTTAATATTGGATTCACCACGTCGCCACACACCTTCATTATTAAGGAGAAGTTAATTATATAAACATTTCGACAGATAAAAAGCTGAAATAACAGACAGTCGCCATGTTTTTCAGTATGAAAATCACGATGTTGACAGTGGCAGTGCGTGCAAAAATGCGGAAGCGTAAACCGACGACACGTTTTTAAATATTTCCTTCTGTTGCCTTCAAAAAAATTGTTCTCATTATTCGTAATTCGGATTTTTTTTCAAATTTCGGTCCCATCAGTTACGAATTAACGAAGTTTTACTGTATTTGTAAATATACTGAAATACAAGTATTACTAAAGCAATTAACCTTTAAGGGAAGCAAAATGCAAATTGTTAATAGCAGATCTAACATCACCCATGGATGAATTAATGATGCTGTCGATACATTCTTGATCGGGTATTTTAAGAGAACTGTCTGTTATTTGTAACAAGCCAGTGATTCTTTTCAAGGCCTGTCTCATTCCTGTTGCGGCAATAGGATTGAAACTAAAAATATAAAATGCAGATTATAAATATTTATTTTAATTTATGTGTGTATAATGATAGTAACTCAAGTACCTAAAAAACAATCCTGAAAAATGATTAACAAAAATCCATAACTCTGCTCCAGAAAAAATACTAATGAAACATCAAGTGCTCTTTGATTGAAACAATAAGTCACCTGATATGATCAATTCCAAACTTTTCTTGAATATTAGCAGGAAATAAATTCCACAACATATTGAGTCCTCCATCTCGTGTATCAGTGCATATAAACACCAGTGGAGATTTTCCTCTCTCTTTGTATATTCTAAAAAAAAATAAGAATTTACTATAAATAAAATAAGAATTAACTAAATGTTTATTTTGTACACATCTTGGAAAAGTACTCACTGTAAAATGTTAAAGAACTCTGAGGGATCCCTGAGGAAAGAATTAGGAAAATCTTCAACTAAAACTATTCTCTGGGAATTTGGATTGCTTAATAAAGAAGGGAATGACGATGACTTCAATAGGAATTCTGTGAATTTATCAGACTGCTTTTCTTGAAAAGTGTAACTGTTTGAACCTGAAAGACGTAATGAAAAATAGTTATTAGGTAATTTGCAGACGTAGGTGCTAGTTTTCGGATCATGGTGTCATTCTACATTATCACATATCGATGAGGGTATTAAATGTTTTTTTTTTAAGTTTGGTTTTGGTAATAAAATTAACAAAGTGGTTTTTAAACTTACTTCAAATGAAATAATTGGCACTACATGAGAATAAAGTAAAACATTATTTTATACTCACCGAATTCTCTTATGTATTCTATATCTAATGGTGTGACCCACTCAGAAATATTGATCCCCAATTGTCGGGCTAATAATTCAACAGTTGCAGTTTTGCCACATCCTGAAGGTCCGGTTAATAACAGCATACAACCGAAACAGACTGAACTTTTTAAAGCTTTCGTAATCCAATCTAATACCTCTTGAACTTTTTTATTATGAACAGCCAGTTCAGAGACCTCTTTAAGTTTAAATTTGTCTAGAAAGTTCTCAAGTTGAAGCTGGTTTGCATCGTTCACTTCTTTATTAGGTGTAGGCTAATAAAATATTACTTATTGGATTAATCAATGAATGAAAGATAGTGTAGAAATTAAACGCGCAGTGTTAAAACTCTTTCCGCCATAAAAAATATATAAATATCTATTGCAAAATCAAATATTAATTTTGGTGTAATATTTTTGTAGTCAAGCATGATAAAATTATGATCGATATGGAAAATATTAAAAAGAGTTGTAAAATAATATAATCAATTAACATAAGGTGTGAGTTTGCATTATAATCCCCTGAAGAATCAAAATCAAATTCAAGTCGTTTTGTGGGGTCAATTTTAGCTTAATAATCAAGTGATATAAATATATTTCTAACAGATTGTGCTTTCTGAATTACAAATTAGACCTACAAGAGTGGATTTTTTGGAGTTTTTAATAATGAAAAGAGTGTGTTCGAGTAGGGATGAAGTTTAGCACTGCAAAAACTGAGATAATGGTGGTAGGAAAACACTAAGAATAATAAAGGGGTGCTAGAAGGGGGAGACCCAGTCTTTCCCGGAACTGTTGTAAAAGTTTCAACTTCTTTTATCGGTACCACACACAGTGCTACAGAAATGTGAAATTTACAATTAATAAACACAAAGAAAAAAAAAACAAAAGCTAATGTTAGAGATTGCAAAATGAACAGAGATTTTAATTTAAGCCTTCCTGCCTCCTTTTAAAAGCTATATTTATTTATTTTTTAAGATACAGGTATATAACAACATTACAAACAGATAATCAAGTGTTATGTACGGAAGGAAAGAAACCAGTGGGTACAAAACAGCCATTAAAGGGCTAACTATCAAGTACACTCTTCCATGAAGGGACTTGGACAAAACACAATGATGTATGAGTCATGCCATACACGGTACAGGCCAACGGAGTTACGCACAATTTGTTTGTTTAACACTAAGAATAGTGCACAATCAGAATTCAAGGGTCACAGCTAAAGCAAGATGACAATTCAAGTACCTCGGAGTAGAATTCTCTAGTGACAGGAGACAGAAAGGTGAAATAGGCAGGAGGTTGTACGTTCCCTTTATAGTGCGGAGACAAAGAAAACCAAATTAAGTGTCAAGACCAAACTGACTATAAATACAGTAAGCTGTGTACAGGCCCTCTTTAATATGTGGTCATCAAATTTGGATCCTTATGGAGGAATTAAGATCAAGAATCCAGGCTGCCAAAATTAGTTATCTTAGGGGAGTATAATTATTGGATTAAAGTTAGAAGTACCGAGATAACTGAGCCCCTCTGCGTGGATCCCCTACTTCTACATATAAAAAAATCTCAATTAAGGTGGCTTGGATACGTCTTATGAATGCGAGAGAAACAACTACCAAAACTGTAAGATAATATCTTGATAGGTCAACAAGTACGAAGCGACACAAGACAGAGAAAGATGGAGCACCTTGTCGAGACTTTGGGCCCCCGACCCTTTTAGGATAAGGGAACAAAAATGATAATGATGAAGTGGTAGTCGCATGTCAGCTGACCGTAAAAATCTGGTGTAGCTAAATAGAATCAATAATGTTAAAGCAGGTCAGAGGCATCGAAAATCGCCAAGTATGTGAAAGATGTAAGACACGATAACGTGGCGCTTTTCTCTGCCCATCGGATGTGATATCAAATATATGTATATAAGTAATTACGGTCGATCTTTTGATTGGACTAAGTGTTTCTGTCGTATTAGTACAATCATCAATTCGAGGCTTTTTTGTTCCTCTATCATTGCCAAAGTCAAAAGCTGGCTTAAACCATCGCTGCTCCTGAAATTGGAAAATATTATAAGTCTTTAAAGTTGGAGAATTTAATTTCATCCCGCCGCAACGACTGTAGTCCTTAAACTTGCCTTCTTCAATTTTTGTTTAGTTTCCATCTTAAACAAATTTAGAATTCTAATGAAATATTCTAAAATGTTAGTAAAAATATTATCATCTCGGGGATGATGAAACTTCATAAATCATAATCGCCTTTTCAAACTTCAAAACATGTTTACGTTCATATGTTCATAGATAAGAGATATACTCATACGTTCATAAATGATAACCATAGAAAAATGACAACAGATGTGCCATTAGGTTTTTTTTACACTTCTAGTTACCACCATAGATAAATTAATACAAATTTCCGTGCGTAGGTACCATCGCACATACTTATCTATGGTACACACCAATAAGTATTTGTCCCCGGTTTTCGGACTCTCGTTTCAGAAGAAAAGAGATCTCGAGCATTTGTCGTATGAGGATTGGTCACACGTGCACCCCTGTATTCTTAAAGAAAATTAGAATAAATGACTCGCCTTTTTGCGAATGCGAACTTGAGAAAAGCGATGTTGACCACACATTCTTTGCTTGCCCCCTTCTAAATGCGGAACCAATTTATTCTAATTTTATTAAACTAGATATTCCTCTCCCCATTAACATTTCTTCTCTCCTCTCAATAACCTTTCCTCAGATTTATAGATGTTTGGGTTCGTTTATTAAACCTAATAATATTAAAATTTAAGGCTAGCCGTTCACAAAACCTAATTAACCAATATTCACTGTTACCAATTAAAGTAATGTGTACTCAAATTTTCTTTATTTTTTTTTTTTTGTTTCTCTTTTCTCTCTCCCCAATTAGTCTTTACGTCTACACTCTTTGTTTTGGAATATTGTATTTAGCGATAATTAATTTATTAACTGGTAATGGTGAAAAGCTAAAAAGTAAAAATAAGAATGTGGTGGTCGTTGCATAATTAATATAACGGGTGGCGATGGTCACTGAGGAGATAAATTAATTAACGCAACTACATATATATTTGGGGGTTAGGACGGTGGTTAAATGAAATACATGTGATTGGCGCGTGTGTTGAGGTTTATTGTGACAAATGATAAACAATGAAGACAGATAGAAATGAATACAGTGAATGAAGATGTAGGAAATTATGAAATGAAATGAATTGGTAGTCTTGCTCGGCAAAGGCGAGCCGGCAAGACCGCCATTGTGAAACGCTGAAACTGGAGAGACTGTCTGGCGGTGAATTGAGCCAAACTTGTGGCAGCAGCCGGCAGCGCTGTCGCTAGCGTCGATGCCGACTGAGATGGCGGTAGATTTGAATTATGATCGCTACATATATATCTACATAATAACAAATTTATTTACACAATCTAACATGGTTAAAATAAGGATGTTCTTGTGACTATATACTTAATCTTATCTACGACGCGGACGCACTGATTTGTTTATTTATGGTTCTAATATTGTTCATTTACTGTCATTATCGTGTCCATTTTCATATACGTAGCTATAAGTAACCCATAAACAAGAGATATATGTAATCCCGTGCCGCCAGCTGCGGGTTGGAGCCCACCCTTAGTCCAGATCACGGGCGCAGGTTTTGCAGCTTCGATCATGCCATGCGCTTTTGTCACGTGGTTTCCACGGCCGTGTCCGATCATCTCGCGTTGGTTGGACTCCGATCATCTAGATGTGCGGCAAGGAATATCTGTCGGTTGCCTAGTGTCTGAGGCGAGGTCTTCGGATGCCCTCTAGGAGGCACTTCGCAGCTTTATGTCGGGGCTTAATATGATGGTCCGTATCTCTAGGGAGCAATGGCGGCTGGTCAGGAGTTATCCGGAGACCAGCTGCCGATCGGGAACAGATGCTTGGGTCGGGAGCGCAGAACAACCCGTCGAGGAAAAGAAGCAAGGGAGCTTCCTGGGCCTGCGCGCCGGCTTATATCAGTTAACTCGCAGAGGAGGGAGAAAACTACACTTCGCTCTACCCTGCGGGGGGTTAGTTAGCGTTTCCCGGTGCGCGGCCGTATTTGACACGTTATACTTTTATTTTTAAATTTCCCGCCAAACGCAATAATGAACGTCACAAGTGAGCGGGGCTTTTTTTTTTAAAAAAGGTACCGAAACTCAAACCATGAAAGCGCCAATTTTGAATCCATCCATATTTTATCTGGTTCATAAAATCATATTTCATCATTTGTGCGAAATATATAAATATGGATTGTAATTATGTACGAGCGAACATTGTTTCATCTAATTGCTTTTTAAAGATTAAAAATACTGTAAAAAAGGTGCCAGAATGCCGTTCCACCGAGTTACATGACAAAAAAGTACTGCATGTGAGACACAGCCATACCAATTTTTTTTGTAACGCTCTTTGTTGAGAGTTCTCTCAATCTTATTCATTATTCTCAATACGTGATTCACAAAAATAACTCAAATTTATAATAGAATCCCCACCATGTTTTAGTCACTAGAAATTGATCAGACATCAGAATTTTAAATTTTTGACTCATTTGTCCAAAAATTTTACTCCACTCAACTGTCCAACTTTTATATTTCTGTGTGCATTTTAGCCTCGTCTACTTATTCAAAATCTCGTCAAAGAACACTTTTTGAAAATTATCAATGTCGTAAATTCCTTACCCTTCGTATACCTATTTTTTTATGATCTAAGCCCAAATTTTTTGATGCAACATAAAGATGTAATTCCTGCAAGTATGATGAATTAGGGAGACTATCATTTATTTTAAAAAATGCATTAGTCTGACTTAAAATAAATCAGGGAATTGTAAAATGGGTTTGACCTCTGGTTGGACAATTTAGAAGCCCTTGAAATAAAATAGGCAATAATGCCAATTCTTAATAATCAAATTAATTTATCCATTAGCCCCATATTAGGTATGTTTCCTTTAAAATCAATTTAATATCCATCAACACTGTATTTTCCCCTCCCTTAATGTTCCATCTATCTGTATATGTATTCTGTCTTTCTTGATGTTCTATTTAACTATATACATATTATATATGTATTCTGTCTCTCTCTTTCACATGTAATTTTATATTCTATCTCCCTCTTTATGTATATATAAGTGCACTCTTCTTGAATTTATGATTAGTTTTAAATACATGACATATAATAAATTTTATGGTTTCATACAAAGTGATTGTTATTTTATTTAATATAATAAATTATATATTATTAGGTCCCGATAACTTATCTATGGTGCCTTATTTCAGTCTGCACTTAAATAAATGTACATTGCAATTACTTATGATAATTTATTTACTTTCAAAGTCATCAAATGGCTCAGGTCCACAATGTTCTGCATCAAGTATAATCATTTGAGCTGAGATTTTGAGTGATTGGGTTATCTTGGAATGGAAGGGTGCAAGATTTGTGGAAGTTTACTGATAATTTTGTCTCCTCACACCTCGCTCTGTCACTCAGTTTCACATTTATCAACAACGATTTTGACTCTACGGCACCGTCCTCCTCTGTGTGTGAATAGAATAGTTTGTTTTGCGCTCATTTAGTTTACAAACCGCAAAGTCCTATCTGTCAGGTATGATTTAATAATTTCAATCAGGTATCCAGGAACTCAGTTTGAATAGTAGCCTGGCTGTCCATATGTTGTCGAACGTCTTCACATCAAGTATCATAGACATGCTCCAGTTGACACCTGCACCAAACAAATACAAACAATATACAGGGCCAAGTCAAGTAATGAAAGAGAAAACTCGTCAAATAATTGCCCATATAGTAGAGTAAAGGAAATGCATGAAGTTACTGTATGTTTATGAATCGCCATCTAGCGATGCATGTGACAGGCACATAATGCAGACACGATGGTGTAGCTTGCATCATGGAGGAGACTTCACTTACCCTCATCTCACCTCACGAAGACTGGACATGTTTGAAGACCAGCATTCGGGAACTGCACTTCGTGGTCATTCTCCATAATACTTAACTATAATGATGTATTTTGTTTAATACTTGAAATTTAACATACTTAAAATCGGAATAAATGGAGTGTACATAAATGATCATCTTCTGTAAGTATTTAAACCTTTGTTTCGTTTCATTTGGCCTCTTTACAGGTATTGGGTAATTGCCCATGGTTGTGGAAGAGGTTGATGCGAAAGCACTCGGCAACAAACGTGTGATAACAATAAAAAAACATTGGATTTTTTATAGATATTTTAATTATCAGTATTACTTGTTAATATTTTGTACAGGTTATACAGTTTTTAATACTACAATATTATATACAATTGTTATTAATAAACATAACTGGAATACACATCAAACAAATATAATATGCATGTATAAATATACAAACTTCAACAATTGAATGCCATCAATGCACAACAAATAAAGGTAAGGAAATAGGCACTGATTTCTTAAAAATTTACTACAATATAATGTATACGAATACGACTGTAACATTTAACTTTTATATTTGCTGCTAGACAGTATTTAAACACTTGATTACTGTAGAATTTAAATGATATTTAACAGATTTAATTTAAACAGAACTGTAATCCTTTAACTAATTAACTAACTCTGTTAATACACACATAGTTTATTATTGATACAATTATAGAGCACAAATAATAATATAACCAAGAGAGCATTACAATACAGAACAGCAAAAAGAAAATCATATAATACAAGGTCCAAGGCTACAAATATAAATACTGAATCTCCCTGTCTTTGATCTCATTGCATCAGTAACAGGCCCCGATGATGAGATCTGAAACACCAACCAGAGATAGACACAGCGGAAAATTTAGAAAGTTATGAATGATCGAGAAAATTTATTATAGATATTATATGACAAATTCAGATTTCATTAGTCTTTTTTAATAATTGTTGTGTATATAGTCCACAATGAATTTGAATTTTGACAGATCACAAATATCAAACACAAATGGGTATACACAGTGTTTATGTTTTTAGCCATCAATATATATAATAAACATAAATCCAATTAACATACTTAAATCTCTTTAATATTTGTAATATTCTGTTACATTCCATTTTAAAAGGTAAATCAACCTTTCTCAGATGGAGTAAGAAAATGATGAGCAAAAGTATTTCCAGTTAGTATGTTTCAGGAAAACTAAAGGGTTAACTAATTTATAACTTATATGACTTTGACTTTAGATTAGAAAAAATATTAAAACAACGTATGGACACTTTGATTTATCTATTTTTTTTTTACAATAGTAAATATCCCATCTCCTTTGGCTAAAAAATAAAGAATCATCTTATAAAAATACTGAATAAATATTACCACTTCTGTAATACTTGTGCACAATTTGTTTATGGTCAAAACAAGTAATGGTATTTCCTCATCTTAAAATGCGTAAAACTTAAATCTGGTATAAACCAAATGTATACATATTTTGAGAAATAACAATTTGCACTCTACAGATAATCTGAAAAGTGAAATCTACAACTAAATACCTCCTACTGAATTAGTCTATTTAATAGGCATTCAAACTAATATTAAGTATTAAAAGTGATGTTTAAATTAAGACTTATATCCAGACGAGTTCAGTGACTAGTTACATTATTTTTGATTACAATATGTATGTCTAAATAATCTATGTTTACCTGAATCATTTCAATGAATTTCTATCAAATTTTATGGTTTTATATATCAAGAAAAATACCCAATTCAGGTGGGTGTAAAGTATCGCTTTGTTTTATAAATGTTTACAATGGATACTGCTCAAGTTAAAGTAGAAGATTATTCAAAATATTACAATTTTTTCAAATAATTTATATGCTATCCTAATGACTTCTAACACAGAACATTATTGTGCCATATGATTAACGTGAATAAAGTACACATTATTATACATATTTAAAAAAAAATATATATCAACTATATTGTTTAAATTTATTAATGTTACAAATAATTAATTTATAATTATGTATGTTTGTTATAAATTATAAGAAGTTATAAGGTAAAGAAAAAAATACTTATTAATAACTGTCATATTTGGTGATATTATAAAATACCCAACTTGAAATAGAAGAAACTATAGATCTTTGTGTTGAAAATCCACACGCATCACTGATATAATACTGGCTATCATAAATAGTTTATTTACTATGTTTATTCATGGGGAGGCTTCCTTATTGTTAAAGCTAAGTGAATACTGATCCAATGAATTATTCAGATATTTAATATTAAAAAGTCTAGGTTACACAACAACAAAGACAAGTTTGTGACATTTAAAATTGAATATTGTGAAAGATATGTAAATTATTTGAAAGATATGAGATTGTTTTCAATTTGGCTTCTGATGATTACTTCTCTTTTACAAATGTTTTAGAGGCATTTTGGTAGTTTTAAAATGAATGTTAGATTGAAAGAGGTTAAAAAAAACCCACAAATATATTCAAGATTTGAGTTCAGATTACTAAAAATTTCAACAGTATCAAATATTATTGGCAAATGATGAGAAATATTTTTATTTACTTACAAACATTAACTAATATATAACATCAGTAGTCACAAACTAACAAACATTTTATTTTGGGAAAATCCACTATGTTTAATATAATAGAATTTAAAGTACTGAAAATAAAATAATAGAAATCATCAGATAAATCATATTGCATATGATTTATTTAGGTGGATGCGCAACACGATTTAAGACTTTTACCTTAGGCTATAACGTAATATGCTTCCAAAAAATGTTACCCACTTATCAGAATGAATTGATGATATAAAAGCTATAAATAAATGTTTTCAAACAAAAAATATGTGGTCTTCTGTTTGGAGTTTTTTTAGGTTATTATGCTGCCTTATTTATTGATATTTTGTAAACTATAATAGGGTTTATTATGATAGTTAAAGCAACACCTGAAAATCAACAAACAAGGCCAGATACATGCAACACAACTCTGAAAATTTTGTACAAAATTTGAATAATATACCTGAGAACACATTTGATCAGGATTAAAATCAAATTTATAGACATGAATCTTCAGATTTTTTTAAGAAATTATTATTCAACCAAAATTATAGTAATACCTTAAAAATATGTACAATGATTTTAAAATGAATTTTCTGGATATGTACTACAATTCCATAAATGATATCAAAGTGAATGGTGTTAACAAGTGATAAAAATACATTTTTCATACAATTATTTCATTAAATTATAACACAACAATAAAATAGTTATGAATGTGATTAATATTTGTAATAATGTTTGTTATACATTCACAGTTTAAACATATTAAGTAGAGTATGTACCGTGAAAATGTATTATTTATTACCTATGCATACAATTACACACTATCAAATGAGGAGTATACAATCAAAAATTAAAAATTCAGTTCTTTTTTTTTAACAATTAATAGATTGTGGAGAATTCAAATAAAGACATTTCTCCAAATAAAATAAATATGGAAAAACTACACAAATCGACACTGAACTAGGAATATACTTAAGTTCTTCTTATAACTAACAATGATATACAGTAAAACTTTGTTAATTCGAAAATTTTCAAACATTTCAAGACCCAAATTGTCAGTTTCATACTTAATCAATCCCTTTAATAGGAAAACCCCAGTAACTCGTAATTTTCAGATCCTAGCATCCTGACCCGTATAAAGCGTTCTTTATGTATTTTGCGATACCTGCCAACACAAGGCGCATCCGAGCCTACTTTGTGCGGAACTTCCTTAATGTATATATTATATCACGATCCCTGTGATAAAATTGGGGAATTCTGAGTACACTTTCTTCAGTTTCTGCTTTGATTTGCACGGATAGCTTGCGCCATAGAATAGTTTATTTGATGAGGTGGTAAAATTTGTAATTAACTATAGTAAAATGTGTAATTTGTAAAGTCTCAAAAAATGAGACAATAAATAATTTTTTGAAGCCGAAACATGTCTGACAATTAAAAATGTTTAAATTGTTCTTAATTTAATGTTATAGTTATTGTGTATTTTATTTCATGATTTTTTAATTTCCTGAGAACATTTTAAGGTAGGACCTTTACTTATTATGAGAAATAGATCTAATATTCAGACTAATTAGTTTCAGTAGTTCATATAATAAATTACATCAGGATTTTGCATTATGTAGTATAATAAATATATTGCGTTTATGAGATGATTTTGCGAAATATGCTTTTCACGAAATTAGCAGTTTTTTTTATAACTTTAGTGATTTTTTACACAATCACATCGCAAAATTCGGAATTATTTTTTGGCTCTCAAATTTCTTACTAACGGGGTTCCACGTAATTTAAATTCAATTTTTTTGGTCCCTTGAACTTCAAACTAACAAGGTTTTACTATATATAAAAATGTAGCGATTAAAAATGTGTATTTTTAATTAATAAAATGAATTTGGATTATTCTAAGCACACATTTCAATTCTCATCCTACTAACGGTACAGTGCATGTTAAGATCTCCATACCATGGTTATGTTAGAAGTAGTCTCTATTAAATCAAATAAATTCTCGTGTTCAGTCATTGTGAATTATTTAGATCTTTATTTGCATCATGCAAGTTTATCGTTAAAGTTCTTGGATGCTAACGTAAAAAACAAATACCTAGTAAAAATCATACATGTATCGCAAATCCCACTCCAATCGTATTAACATTATAAGATGAATTTTCCAAGATATTAAATTTTACTGTGGATTTCACTTGTGGGTTTTCACAGCTGTATTATAGAATTTTTTGTTATTTTGCTGCAGGTCGGATTTTACTAGTGGCTATGGAAACACTAAGACAAAAACCAATCCGCAGCAAAGTAACTCAGATTTTATTATAACATCTGGTTTCTGACCTTTTTAACATTTCAATGCGCCCACAACTTCAACACCTTTTACAAGGAAAACAAAATAATAATATTGTAGAAGAAGCGAGTATGAATCAAACATTCACAGGTTTTTAGATATCACAAAGCTTTCACAATTTGTTACAATTTTTAAACATAGTTTAAATAGACAAATATATGGGATGAACATTAGTTATTATATTTCAAAAGGTTTTTTGGATTATATACTCCTCAAATAAAGCAAAAACATACATATTAATACAATATTGAAAGATAATACAAAAGGACTTTGAAAATAAGTTCTTCTCAAAACTGATATGAAATATGAACATTTATTTAGATTATTTAGTGAGTTAATACACACAATATTTCATAAGTCGATTCACAACCTTACCGGAATACAGAAGCATAGAAAATATACAAGAATTCTCTTCTTATTAAAGGAGGAAAAAGAACTACTATATCTTCAAGTGTTACACCATGGCTATTAAAAAGATGAGAATTTTTAATTTTAGATCGCTACCACATTTTACTTTATTTTTTAGATTTGGATGTTAAGATTAACCATTAGAAATTAAATGATTTGCAAACAAATGATTTTGTAATACAATCATTTATTTTAACAGAAGACCAAAACAACTTGAATTCGGTTGAACTGGCTTTGGAATACTTGAAGTAATTACTACCTCACGCTTCATCATCAGACTTTTTCAACAGTCTCATGGTGTTAACATTGACATTTGTGATGGTTTCAAATTTCACTCTCATGGCGGCAACATGCCCTGGGGGCGGTATTTCCTCAGGATTCGGGAGGTGACCATCGCCAATCAGGAACAAACCTGAATCATCGATGTTAAGGCTCGAACTGCACAAACTGTATTGAAGAAGGTCCGTGTGATTGGTAGAAGAATCATCTTCTATTACTGCTGGTGATGACGAATAAGCAATAGAAAATTCCACATTGATTAAATCTTCCCCTGTAACTTCTGGTGTTGTTAGCGAGTCAGGAGTATGAGGATAAATCAAACTGTCGATAGAATCAGAAATATTTAACGGCAGCCCCGCTGTCACACTTCCATCAACAGATGCAAGTTGCAAATTATTTCCTAAAATAGTATCCTCAGTAATACTAGATTGATCCCCAATTTTTTGTCGTGTATCACATTTGTTAGTTTCCCGGCTTTTAGTTTTAGGTTGCTCGGTGATTCTATCTTCGATGTTGTCACTTTGCTCCGGAAAACTAAAGTTTGATGAATCATCATCGTTATTTACGCTACTACTTGACATTGTGTCGCAAAGTCTGTTAATGGCTTCGATGACATCTCTAAAGCCATCATCCCCTTCGAAACACCAAGACGTTAAAGCTTCTTGATTTTCAGTCTCTTTCACAATAATTTCCACATCACCAGAGGAAGAAGTATCGACAGCTGGATAGTTTACTTCAACATCTGTAGCAACACTATGGCTGCTATTACTTAATGACTCATTGGGAGATAAAATATTTATATCACTTCCTAAAAGTTGTAAGGCAGTGGCCGACGATAAAATTTCAGAAAGTAAATCACTCTGAAATACATTAAGAGCAATTTCTTCAGAATCGTTTACATCTGGTTTGTCTTCATTGAGACTACTAGATACATTATTTATAATTTCTTTACTTTCAGGTAATTTTTTGAAAGGCTTGATAGAGGAAAAAGTTTGACATGGAATGAGAGCAACAATTGATGAACTTTCACACAATAGCTTTCGAGGATCCAGGAGAACCCGGCAAGTAGTATTCTGTAGAACAGGCGCACTGATCCAAGGCAGGGAACGAGCTCCTTCCTGGGCTGGTCTCTCAGCCTCCAGGATGTCAGAGTCGAATGTGTCTGAGCGAGACATGAGGTCTTCCCTAGTGGAAGCATTGGTCGAGGCAATAGATTGCTCGACCGACAGTTGGTGTTAGCAAGTCGAAGAGTTGTTCGACCAAAGCTTTGAGCTCAGTTGGATATGAGTTGTCGGCGGCAAAGGCGCTTGCTGCTTGTTTACTAGAAATAAAATATATTGTAATTAATATCTTAACATTCGTTTAAAGCGACCCATTTTGAAATATAAAAAATTTGATAATGAGACTTTATAATTACCATTTGCAGCAGCTGCGGCATTTACACTGCTGTACGTCTTTTCTATCCTGAGAAAAGCGTCAGGAAATGGAAATTGTGCTTGTGAATGAAATTTGTCAGCAAAACGGCTATCCAATTCTGACGGTCGCATTGAGGATCCACGTACGGGGGGCTGAGGAGGACCATAAGCCTGTAAAGGCTGCCAATAGCGAGCATTTTCATTAGGAAATAAATCTTGAATTCAATTTCAAACCACAAATTGTCTTTTTTTTTTTTAAGATCACGCTATTGGTTAAATAAAAATATAACTAGATACAGATAAAAAAATCTCTACTCAACTGAAATTTGTTTTGAACAATAATGATTAATTTATAGAGAGTAATGTAGGGTAAAAGGTGACAATTAATTAACAAATATGTATTGTATACTTTAAATTCTAAATATGAGGCAGATGGTATTAACTATGTTATGCTAAAAAATAAAGTAATAAAATTGTATAATTATTAATAATAATAAAAATAATTGAAAACAAACATTGTTACAATATTTGAAATGGAAACCTACAACCAGGAAAAAGAACCCCAAACTATGTGCAATGTTTTAATCTATTATTGTAATTTACATTAGATCTCACGTATTGTGGTGTTGTAGCTGATGGTGGGGCCGGGTGGCGGTGTGGCGGAGGCGGGGGAGGAGGCAGGTGTGCTGGCCTGGCCGGCGGAGGCGGTGGGCAGTGTGTGGGTGGACGCAGAGGCGCCCTTACTGATGAACGAGGTCCTGAAAAATTAACATACAAAATGAACTTTTAATGCCCAAATAATTCAATTTAAAAAAATATATTTCCAAAATGCTCACTATAGGAAATATAGTAAAAAAAATTGTACATTTGAAATTAAAGATAAATTTTCTATGGTTAAAAAAATCCGGTAAAAAGCGAATAAGAAGCTGACCTATTTAACAGCTTGAGTTATCTAGAGGAATATGTTTGGACTTCCTCGAATTCAGGTTGGTTATTGTTTTATAAAGTATATGAGGATCCCTACTCTCACAACAAATCATCAAATTATCCGTATGACCGCAGGAACAAGCTGATTTTTCAGTTAAATATAATGACTAAAGATAATGTTTGAATGCAATAAATATTAAGTAAATTCCTTTTTTCTTAAATTGATGAAATAGTGAAACAATGATGAACAGTGAAAAAAATAACCAAAACACTGAAATGAAAATAGGATTAAAATATTGGTTCACCATAAATCTATACATTATATATTTATATCACTAAAGAAAATAAATGTTTATGAAAAAAGAAGGCTTCCAGGAAGAACATAATTCATTTATTAAATTTAGGGATATCATTTTTTTTTAAATATGTTATCAAGCACAATTGTCTTGTTTCATACCCAATGGAGGCTGGGGTGCAAAATTCTTTCCAAGCACAGTTTGCACCTTCCTGTCGATGGAATCTTGTGATTGATGGAAAGCACTCGGTCTGAGAGTGTTGAAGCCATTATTGGCTGCAGCCACAACATTGGGAGGGCAAGGGGGCGTCACAGGGGGTGATCTAGAATATAAATAACAAAATATAAAAACAATAGTTTGATTCAATTCATGCAATCACTGCCAGGAACACATTTAATTCCCCGAGTGTAAGAATTTAATAGGATTTGTTATCTAATCCAAGAGCCGGTTGTTTGATCAGTGGTAAATTTTTACTATAGTAAATAAATTTACTTAAAAAAAATGCGAAAACAGATTGACACAGCTGTCACATTAATACTTTGAAAGTTGTAGTATACAACACTGACTCATTCAATATCCCGCTATTTTAGTGATGAGAGTTTGTTTGATGATGATCTGGCTATCGAATTTATTAGCACACAGACTGAAATATTTTTCACCTAGGCATTCGTAATCTGTCACTTTGGTGGTGAAATTTTTGTGCTAATGTAAACATTAATATATTTAACGATGAGATCATCATCTGACGAACTCTTTATCACTAAAATAGTGGGATATTGAATGATTAATTATCGTATACTGAAACTTTCAAAGTATCAATGTGTCAGATGACTTTTGCCGAAAAGTCCGCCATATTTAATTATCGATTTTCGTTTTTACTATCGGATATCGGAGAGTAAAATGAGTTTACTGATGACGGATCCTCTACTCGTCTCCACATCCCAAACCACCGTCCCAGTGTGGACTATTATTGTATAATGCAGCGTTAGCGTCCAGCTTAGTCTATATGATGTCATTTATTGCATTTCTATTTTAATATAATATGTTTTTCTCTTCTTATTTTGATAAAAGAATTCCTATATTTTGATATAACACAAACATTTAAGAACTGAGATAATAGGGTGGTGTTCAGAGCTACAGCCGTGGTATATTTTATGTAAGTATGTGTTCTGTCATATGTCAATTGCAAACCTAACCTCTAAATGTCATATACGGAGAGTTAACCTCAAATTTGAGTAGAAAGGAGGTTTTTTCGACATGATGTTACCTTTCGTTAATCAGGATGATATTTCAAATTTAAATTAAATTATTTTGTTCATCACTATGACCCGCCTCACTTTGTAATTCTGAATAATGTTGGTAAAAGTTAAAAAAACGTTAATAATTTAATGCCTTTGTTCGTCAAACTTTTCAGAATGAAGATTTTTCTAGATGATGCATCTCACTGTCAATTTGAATGTTGTGTACACGGGTTTGAGTGTTATCTTGTCCTACCAACCGCGAGCAGTGATCTGAGAATTTTAACATTCCATGGAATGAAACACAGGCCGTTATTAACTGGAATGACGAGATCATAAAATTGAATGAATATCAAAAGACAGCAAGATTTTATTATTTTCAATAAACATAATTGTTATATATGTGGTTTTTAACTAGGTCCATAATCATTATTTTCTCAGATAAAATAAAACTGGTGAATTGCTATTATATTAAAAATAAGTGGCAAAAATACAAGAATTATTATGACAGATAATGCCAATTGAATATCTAAATACATAAAGATTAATATTTTTATCATACAATTAGCCAACATATTATTGCATTAAATGAATTTTAGTTGAATGTCAACCACATGTCTTCATTCATGAACACTTTTTTCAAAACAAATAATGTGCCACTAACAATGATAACTAAAGTGCCGATAAAGCAAACTGATAAAAACAATGAATCATGATATAAACCACAAAGTCTATTGAAATACATTATATGTAAACACAGTAAAATAATCTGCATTCGCTTAAATATATCACATACAAACAGGTTTAGTCCTTTAGTATTACTCTCGACTACTGTTAAAAGAAAACTAAGTATTTATTGTTGAGCTCTCTGGGCAACTTTGTTAACTGAGTGACAGGTAATCTGGCCAGAGTAAAATTAAGTACAGTCAATTCCGCTTAATTGGGTCTTAAAACGCTTAAATCTCAAGAAACGGAAACCAAACCAAGAAACTAACAGTAATTTATATCACATTGAAGTTATCTTTAATATTTACCATCACGTCGATGTGGTAGCGTGCTGATAGCCTAACAACTTCCCTACCATACCGTACAGTATTCAGTTACCGCAGTTAAGATGATGATGAAGATCCTCCTGTGTCTGTAACTAACCAAGAGGCAAAAAAAAAGACAGAGTACATTTGATGCACCTACTTATTATTGCATTTATTTATTTCTTCTTATTTTGTTTATATTATTTTCTTATAATTTATATTTTTGTTCAAGAATTTATTAATACATGATGTATATTTAAAGAAAAATTGAATTGTTTAATTTTATGGTTTTGGGGCAGCCAAACTTGGGCCAAATGTCTTGGTCCTGGATGTGTCCTAATTAAGCGGAATCGTCTGTATGTAATATTAAAAATTTAAGTATAATTGTAAAGAGCCTAAGTGGGAAATTGCCATAATATTGTTCTGTAAAAAATACTGTGAAAAAAAAAAGATTAGCCCACAATGATCACTATAAAAATAAAAAGGTATACTATTTCACAAGTAGTCTGCATATTGATATGTATATAGATAGATATCACAGACATGCTTGTTTAATAAACCAGGACCAATAATATTAAACTATGAAATACTAACCTTGGTACTCTCATGCTCTGAGCTCTCGAGGCCGGCTTTCCATTCATAACCAATTTCTTCATTGGCGGTGATGGTTTTCCATTATTGGATTGTCCATTGGGTGACACCGCAATTCCTGGAGGCTTGGGAGCCACATTCGGTTTGCCATGATTAACAACCTTACTCGGCAGGGCGATGTTCTCATTCAGGTCAGATGATGAGCTGTGTAATACCAAAGGGCTCGGCAATGAATTTAACTGATTGCTCAATGAAGTCATGCTTCCACCGAGACTAATTTGTTGATTGGCTCCAGAGTTCCATAACGAGCCACCTGTCCCATGCAATGCACTCTTGTTCCGTTGCAAGGTCCCAATGGTAGGACTTGGGGGGTTTGCACTAAGAGAGAGCTGCTGTTCAGAATTTGATAAATTTTGTGATTCAGATGAACTCTGTAACAATGATAAAAAATATATATTAACAACACATATAATTCATTTTGGATAAAAAAAAAGAGAAACTTTTTTTTAAAATAAATTAAAAGTTTAATAGAGAAGAATGTAAATCATATTTTGATTTAAAAAAATCACATTTTGGTGTTTTCAAAAATAACTTCCCATTTGAGGTACAAGATTCGCAATAATAAACATTTACTTCAACTTTTCAATTAGAACAACTATAGTCTTTATGTTTTTAGATGACTGACAATAATATGTAGCTTTCCATAATATCATTCTTAAAATTCACAACCAGTTCCAAAACAACTGTTGACAGAAATTGATGTATTTGGGAAAAATAAATGCTTGATTTAATTATTTTCGTTGGAGTAGTCCTTATAGAGAACATAAGACCTAAACAAATTAATTGACTCCAGCATTTATGGTGGTGGTGATAAATTTGATCCAACCGGTTAATTTTTTTTTATTGGTTATGGAAAGAGCTTGTCAAACAATCTCAAAATTCAATGCAATAAATAGTATATTAACGGTGTAATATTGGGAATATAAAAAATTAATAATGTTAAATTATTGAATATTCTCTTATCTATATTATTTTTCAAATTATGGAATGTTTGCATTCCATTCATTGTTTATTCTTAATTCTTTAAATTGGTGGGATATTTGCAGTCCATTTGTTGTTCATTGGCCTTTCACTCATAATTTATATTCTTCAAATAGACGAGATATGTTTACATTCAATTACTAATATGAAATTATGAAAAGACTGACACAATTTTGAAAAAAAATAAAATGCAGGATTTTCAAATCCTAACAAAGTGACTTGTGATTATTTGTTACATTTGCTGTATTGTACCCCTAAACAACAATATTGTAAGTACGCATATTATAAAGTTTTTATGAGGTAACATTTATTTATTATTCATTAACAGACATGAATCATTAACTGACCTTGTGTTTATTACTATTAAGTAATCATTGTCAAGCCACATTATATAATATTATAATATAAAAGTAGAAGTATTGTTCCGCACAGCATCGCGGACCACGGACGCGGTAGAAAGTGGCCGAGAAATGTATGGATAAAAAAGGCCATTTTTTCCGCGTCACAAAAACATTCCGCCCGGCATTCCGCACCACTGGATTTTCCCCGCCACTGTGTCAACAGACCGCCGAGTGGAGGGGGTAGCGGGCCGCTGCGAGACTCCGCCCCCGCCGGCGCGCAGACTATGCCGCATTTAGTTTTACGAATAACTAGTTGTAGAAAATTATATGTTATAAAGATGTTAGGTTAATAAATAGAGAATGGAAGGGGCGATCGCCCGGCGATAATATTATGCACCTCAAAAATCATTCAGGTATTGAAAACGAGTTTTCCAAGTTTGAGGTGCGATAATTAATTCCCCGGGCCATCGCCCCGGATAAGACTTATCAGGCATCGCGAGGAGCAATAAAGACTATAAGAAAAAATACTCGCGGTGCCTGAGAAAGTAAAAATGTAAAGAGGAGAGAAGGAATGCCGGAGAAATCCAGAATCTGCCGTCCTCTCCTTCACGGCGAGAAAAATGAACAAAGTTTCGAGATCTCGCCGCCAGGGGGTGGCTGCGCTGGACCGCAGCGGGGCGGCAGGGGGACGG
Organism: Eubasilissa splendida; assembly: GCA_031772225.1. NCBI lineage: Eukaryota > Metazoa > Arthropoda > Insecta > Trichoptera > Phryganeidae > Eubasilissa > Eubasilissa splendida. The sequence continues at coordinate 11,776,919 of CM062855.1, read as the reverse complement.
ATCCGGCATTCTGATTGGAGGAGATCTCCTGGAGCCCGTGGCGCTCGTAGGATTACAATATGTTAAATAAATAATGGTCCAGTGGCTGCAAAGAGCACTCTCGTCTCATTCGTCTCTCGCACCACTGGACTAGAACAAAGCAAATTACGACTTTTCATTTCTCTCATCATTGGACCTCTGCTATCATCACTACCACCGAATCTTCTGGCTTCCTGACTTTGCAACGACTTTGGATCACGGACCTGGAAATTCACACGACTTGGCTGCTACACTGGACGAGATTTTTGGACCCCCCTGGACCGCTGCACCACGCTGCAGATAATCTTCATCCGAGCTACCAGAGCGAACCGGCGAACCACCCCTACATTTACAGTTCTTGTTTCCTGTACGGAACAAGTGGTCCTTCGACACCGGATTGCTGCTTCGCTCTGCAACTAGCAGAAACACATCATCATGTCTCGATCTGGATTACGATCGGGACACGCTGAAGAGCAGGAGAAAATGATGGAATCCGAGGAGCAGAGACACGAGCCATCGGACTCAGACGCACCCCAGTCTGAGGATGACCGAGGCTCGCAACGAGAGTCATCTACGACCGTGACCGAGGACACCATCCGCCAGCTGAGGGCGGAACTCCGTCGGAGTGAGCGACAGCATCGTCGCCTGATCAAGGAGCTGCAGCGTGACCACGGCGAGGCGCTACTCCGAGCACAGGCAGTCACGGTCGGCGCCGAGAATCTCGGCAGAGTGGCGGCCGGAGCCGCCACACAGCAGCCCGATTCGGCGGCCCTGAGAGGGGCAATTCAGCATACCGATTCGGCGGCCCTGAGAGGGGCAATTCAGCATACCGATTCGGCGGCCCTGAGAGGGGCAATTCAGCATCCCGATTCGGCGGCCCTGAGAGGGGCAATTCAGCATCACGATTCAGCGGCCCTGAGAAGGGCCGCTACACTGGACGCATGGCCGCGGGAATCCGCACGGGCCGAGCCGAGCCGAGAGGAGCTCGAGCGGCGGCCAGAGACGGTAGCGCTCACCGGGCACTCGACAGCGACCGATGGGGCTCTGCCCGACATCACCCGCTTCTCATCATGGAGCCGGTTGGTGCGCACCACGGCGTGGGTCCGAAGATTCGTGGCGAGTTTGCGCGAAGTGAAATACAACAGTAAACTTTGTATTTCTGAAACACATTCTCCGCTGTATCAGTTTGGTTAAGAAGGGTTATCCCGAGCAACAAAGTATTTCTTGTTTTGCGCAATCCAGGAAATTTGAAATTCACTTATCTGATTGAAAAGGTTATCATATATATTAATCCTTCAGAAAATTCCATCATCTCTCGACAGTTCAAACAGAATATTCAATGTGGTAAACAGTAACATAGATAAAAAGGCAATAATTCCCATAAACTGATAGCATATCTGGTGCAAAGGTGAGAGACAAGTTATTAAAACATATGTTTAGATAAAAAAAACTTATTTTAACTAATTAAAAAATATCTAATAATCAAAAAGGTGCAAGAAAATTTATTTTTCCTAAACTTAAAATAAATAAAAAATTAATACAGCAATTGTTTCCAAGAAAAATATAGTTGGACACAGTAAAAAATATTTTAATTCTTTAAAATTTGAAATATGTAGTAAAGTACATTATTAATAACAATATATTATATGGTTTCATTTAACTGGGTCAATGCCCAAGGATGTAAAACATTTTTTTTTTTTTTCAGGTTTAGAATTTTCTGGACTATTCTGTGTGTATATCCGACTTCTCTGGCCGACATTTCAGATACGCATGGCAGAATACTCCAGAAAACAGATGTAAAACTACATCTTATAAAAATTATGTTCTCTGAGCTTGCCAAGTAGTAAATCTACGACCGCAGTCAGAACACAGCATCATCCATCCCTAGTCATTGTGGTCCAGTGTGTAGAGCACTTGCCAACCTCTTGCAGGCTTGTATGGAGATTATCAGACCACTTGCATTTCCTCATCGGTCTTGAATCCATTGGCTTATTTATTTATTCTTAACATAGTGCATACATAAGTACAGTAAAATTCCCTTAATTTGTAACCCTATTTGCACTTTATCAAAAAAAATTTCCCCGAAAATAACATTTCATATTAATTTCTACCGATAATTCGTAAAATCAGATTATTCGCAGTTCGTATGTATTTTTGACACTCAAATAATGTTTTTAAATCCCTAAACTCACACGAAGGCATTTGACCTTCATCCCTTCGTGTGTCTACATCTACAACTAGCCCCGCTTACCGGCCAATCACGAAGCCGCGCGCTGGCATGACAGGTGCCGAACTGAGACATATGGCAAAATTCATGTACGTATGTAATACGATATGTATATCGAATTCCATAGTACATTTTATTTGTTGTTAAAATAATGTTTATGAAATACTTTTTAAACAATATTTCACGTCACCCTCCAGTCTTGTAATTCTATGTGTAAAATAATATCTTATTATATAATAATTTATTATTAACAATGACAGGAGTACTCAAACACCCTGCTTTATTCATGTACGGCCAGGGTTGGTCAAGTTATTATAAGGTGTTTGATTAATTAATTTGTTTTTGTACAACAAAACATGTCCCACTGAGATCGAGACATTTATTAATTATTACTTTAATTAAGAGTGAGTGCACACCGAGGCATAGTTCGCCACCAAATGTTCTATCATTTGAAAATTTTGTCGCCATGTATTCTCATAGGCCTCACCATCACGAGAAAACTGTCGTACGACAGAAAATCGTCGGTGTGCGCTCGTACTTGCATTGTATCCCTGAGCAGATAGTAATATTTCCAAAAGATAAATAGCCCAGCACATGAATACAAAATGATGTATCTGATGATCTTTAACGTGCTACATTTCACATCTGGTATATTCGTCAAACTATATTGGTGTACATTTATTCCTACTCAAACGACATAGACAAATACTCAGTGGCCAATGGACCACGAGGCGAAAGGATAACAGTAAAAGTTATTTTTTTTAAATTGTTCACATCATTACAACTCCTGTAAGAGGAAATTAATTAAATTTAGTAGCCGAATTTGTGAAGGTTGAATATACATAAGAAAATCTTCAAAACATGTATGCATAAGTATTATTGTGATAGTACCATTATGGCTAGCGATAAGTTTTTACCGCAAGATAATTTTTTTTTTGTTTTTTCTCCAATATACGTATCATTATTTTCATGCCCTTATACTAGGAGGGTCAGGGGTCCAACGTTTTGACAAGGCATTTCCATCTTCTCCTGTCTTGCGCCGTTTGTAGTACTTGATGACTAATCAAGACCCAATCTGTTTTCTTACAGACTTTGATGCTGTTTAATCTGGACAGATTTACCATCACCAGACGCTTGGAGTTGCTAAGAATATACATCCTGGTAGTCATACCTTTGGCATTTGCAAAACGTATCCAAGCTATCTAAATTGAGATTTTTGTAAAATCTCAATTTAGATAGAATGCTGAAGGTCTCTCTTACTTTGCAGGTACTTTTCACTCGGTCCAAAAATGATACTCAGGCTACTCCGCTAAAATAACTAAATTGTATCTGGATTCTTCATCTTACTCTCTCTGTAAGGATCCATATCTGTTGACTGTATATTAAAGTAGGCCTATACACAGTTTTAAAAATAGTCAATTTGGTTTGGAGACTCGGAATTCTTTATCACCGCACTATAAAGGGAATGTAAAACCAACCCCAATTATTCTGTATATTTCACCTTCCTGTCTCTCGTCGCTAGAGAATTTTACTCCTAGGTACTTGAATTTAACTGTACCTCTTGGATTCTGATTGTGCACTGCTCCTGGTGGCTTCCTACCACCATTACCACCATTTTTGCAGCTTATCTTCGTCTTCACTCGATTACGCTCTTCATTAAAAGAACTTTAACACTTTTGTAGGTCTTTTTGTGTTGGCACCAGTCTTGCCATGTCGTCAGCGAAGAGCAAATAACTATTTCTCTCACGGCCCTCCTTGTCATATGCCTACTCTGTTATAGAACACATCTAAAATTGTGCCGTTAATTTGCACACAAATTTTGCAGCCCTCATAGAGGGATTGGATTGACCTGATAAGGCCATCCCCGTATGAATAACTTAACAGTATGTAATTAATTTAACTAGGAATGACACAAATGCTTGTATTTTATCATTGCAAAATAATATAACCATTGGTTGTAATTGTTAAATAACATTCCTGAGATTATTATGATTCATTTATCTAATTATTAAATATAAATACAAGCGATTACCAATGATTGTGCTAATGAACAGGTGATTTAAGAAAACAGTAGTAAAATAATAATTATTGATGCATTCCTGACAGAACATAGAAGGAAAAATAAAATATATTAATTTATTATTGAAACTGAATACATATAACAAATCTGAAACCATGTTTACTAGTGAATTAATATTACTGACTGCATTCTCAATACTAAGTATTATCTGTTCCTAACTATATTATTTCCCTTATTTAATTGATTTGGCAATTAAATTTAGTTCTCATAAAAATCATTTAACTTGAATTTTAAAAAATATTCATCTCACAATGTCAAATCAGTTTTTGGTGAATTATATATATTTCTAGAATTTGATAAATAATATGAGAACATCAATTTTCAAATCAATTATTATTTTAAAATATATTAATTTTCCATTATCATTTTTCTTTTTGAAATGTCTGAATAAAGAATCCATGTAAAATTGTGAACCAAATGTTTATTTAAAAAAATATATATCTCCGACAACTCGGGATCATCAATTAACGATTATGAAATTAGAAAATATCCCTAACAGAAGAAGATTTGTCACAATTAATAAATCTAGAAGAATAAAATAGAAAATTACACCACGTTATGTCAAAAAGATCAAAATTCATTATATCAAATAAGTTGAGTAAATTGGAATATAAACTGAATGTATGCGATGTTACTAGACCGCATTACATTATACCGTCAGAATTAAATTGGCACAAATGCGACTTCCTTTCAATAATTAATATGATGTTCAAAGGCAACAATAAATAGGTTCATGATGAACACACTATATTTGAAATATCAGTTTAAATATTACACACAATACTTTTCTACCTAGTATATCAATTTTGCAAGTCATCTGAAATTAGATTTTTTTTAAAAAGCAATTGTTAACTAACCGGGTAAATGATATTAAATATCTACTTCCACAGACCAAGATAATACAAAAAAAAAAATTTGTTGTCAAAACCAGTTATGTGTTTCAAAAAGTGAAATTTATTAATGTATAAAATTAAACATGTTTTTACTGTGTGAATTAATTATCAGTTGGTTAAGCAGGCACCTGCATATCTACAGATGAGCAAAGATGCAGTACTGATGTATTTTAAAACATTATATTTGCAAATATATACATATTTTAAAATTATACTAATAATTTTATTGTAATAAATTAATGAAATATTTTATGAATAATGTATTAACTTTATGAGCAAAGAGGCTATAATTATAAACACCGGAAAAATTACTTGAATTCTTCTGTGAAATTGCATCCTCTTATTGCAGTGGCGTCTATTTCATACATGCTTTCGTGAAATGAACCACCAATAAATACATACTAATTATTTAGTTTCTGATAGAGAAATCCACAAATAAATCACAAGAAACCATTCAAATGTTTCTATAAAATTATCAAAAATGAGAAATAACTTCCCCTTATGGGTTAAACCAAATGTGGACAATACAAAAATTAAAGGATGGTAGTTAAATGTGTTGGAAGACAATATTGGGAAACTAATAAATAACTTAGTATAAATAATTAATGACATATATGTTATTAAAGAGAACACATTCTTATTGTGAAGTTGTAATTATTCAAAACATAGGTCTGTGATGTTTTTAACACAAATTAAATGTATTAATTACAAAGGTATACATATAAAATTAATTGAAAAATATTGTTGTTGCTACCGGGATTCGAACCGGGATCTCTTCCAATCCGGGGAACGTGCATTAACTGATATATTAGCTATAGCATAATCGGTTACAGGTTCGAATTCCGGCAGCAACAACAATATTTTTTGATAAAATTGATTTTATATGTAAATCTTTCTAATTAATACATTTAATTTGTACATCTATGTTGTTTCAGGGAAATTAATATCAAATTTTCAGACCATAGATGGCAATAGTGAAGTTGTAGTTAATACATGAAGTGTTTCTACATAGTAACATATATACAACTTCCAAAAATTTGATTTATATATAGAGGTTGATTGGGTGGAATGGTGAACGTTACATTGTATAAAGTGATCACTTAAGTCAGCCGAAGACAGGTCATAAGCTCTGTAATACCCATACTTCCCTTATAATATAATATAAATAGCTTCGTCTCTATGAGATATCTATAATATGTTTAATAAATAAATAGTACCTTGGAAGGAGAAAATTGCATAAGTGAAAAAAGTTAAATTCAAGATGGTGATCTAATAATAAGCCAAACATCCCAGATAACGGGTAAATCTCATTTACTATTTAGGAAATCTAAATAATGCATTACTATTTAAAGGGCTGGGAAATTAGACAACAATTTTATAAAATATGTATTTTTATATAGCCCTTAGTAGATAAGACTATTCCAATAGTCCGCCAGTCTCTATATTATGGTTTAGATTATTTTAAACCGATGTTTGAATACAAAAATTAAATAACTGAATAAATCATATCATTAATTGAAAAATGATACAATATATTCAATTAAAAATTAAGTACAACTGGTTCTGCTTATTATTAATTGTTTAGGCATTATATATGTCTTGATTGTCAGTCCCGATTTTCAAAAATACATGAGTATGTGCATTTCTTTATGTGGGTATGCCATAAATTTGCAGCATGTCAGAACCTATTAGGACACCTCAATTACACACCTTCACGGCGGTGAGCGCGAAATACGGATCGCATATAGTTATCGGATCGGATCAAGTGTCGCAAGCTCAAGCGGAGTTTGAAACTACCGATTCTCAGAAATAGATATTGGTGTGTTCAGATGTAAAGATAATAAAATGGTCCACTTATCATCTAATTATCATGGTAATGAGACAAGTTTTGTTAAGAGAACAGATAAAAATGATTCCAAAACCAACTTTCTTTGCCCAACTATTTAAAAACACTGGAATACACTGGCCGATGTTTGTTAAAAATAGAAAAATGTGAAGTTTGCAGTAAAAGAAAACATTCAGTCAAAACATAGTTCTGCCACTGCATTTCATGTTGCATGTTCAGTGAAAAAAAAAAGTTTATTTCAAGAAATTTAATAATTTAATAAAAATATTATGTACTAAGTGTTTTAATTTTTTTTGCTCGTAGTCCCTGATTGTACAAATTTGTACCGGAGAAATTACTTGTATAGGGAGTATTCTGAAAATTCTAAAATAATATTATTTTTTTTCAAGTCATAAATTCATAAATAAAAAAGAAAAGTGACTATATCTATGTTCAGGGATCAAAGACTCATAATTTGGAAAAATATACTCTGTAAACATATCCAAGTGATTTACGGATATAATAATAAAATAATATTTGAAAAATCACTGACTAGCGTGAGAACAGGTTTGCTGAGTGCAGGAGGCTGCGGCGGAGGTGCCCGGCTGCTCGCCCCCTGCTGCCTTTGTCCTTCATTTCTTGGCTGTCCCAAGCTCTGCCCTAGCACCTTGCTCAGCTGGCTGACTGACAGCTGGCCCGCCTCCCGCACTACGCCGGAGTCCACTTGGGATACACCTTGGGAGGGGAACACCTTAGCCTTCTCCGGAGATCTCCTGGGGAGGGTGTGGGATGAGAGGGGAGCCTTGGTAACCGATGCCTGAGGTGGAGCACTGCTTTGATTGCCACCTATGAAAAATGGGTTATTTATTGATTAAAATATAATCATATTTTTATTGTGAAGTTGCAATTTTAGAAAACAGTTCTTTGATACTTTAAATTGGATTAGTCACTCAGCACATAGAAAGAATTATCTATTGAAAAAATATATAGTTACTAGCATATACGTCACACTAAAATAGAAGGAAGAAATATAAAAGTCGAAAATTTTACTTGAAATTACATAGATAACAAAATGTAATTGGTAACTCATTCTCTCGGCAAGATAAAGTTTTGGGTTTGAATCCCGGTAGAAACTATATATTTTTTTTGTATATTATCTTCCTTAGTGATTTATTTGAACCAATAAAAACAGTAAGGAAATATATTTTTATTTTATATATACATATTATGGTTGCATCATTTACAGCAGTTATCAAGTACACTAAATGTTTTCTCAACCTCAGTTTGCAGTAATTTTTTTGTATACTAAATTTGATTGTAATTTTGGCGATTTGGACAAAATTAAGATGAAAATTGTATCTGAAATTATCCAGAACACTCGGGAGTGTCTGGAATGTTTTGGTCTAATACATCCATAGAAGGTGTCATTCGTGTTTGATGATCGATTCATATTTGGTAATGATTATTTACTTGCTAAAGTTTTCAGTTTTTATGTTTTTTATAAGTGTGTGGTGAATTTCTTCGGTGTTTAAAAAAAAAATTCCATTGTCATTTTGTATTGTATAATACTCTATTCATTATTGTATAATACTTTATTTTAGAAATGTATTAATCAAGAAATGACAGCGTTAAAACCTGATGTATACAATTCAAAGCACATGGCCAATTAAAATCATTCACTAATTTAATGTGAAACTGACAAAAAGCAATATAAATCAACATCAGATGATGAGGTTTAAGTTATATATTATAAATATAATTTTTTCTTTAAAAAATAATTAATTAAATGATATTAAACACAATAATTATTATAATGTGTTATATTTATTTATAAGCTTACTTTGTAAATTTTAAATTAATTTGCCAGAAAAGTGAGAGATTTTTTCATATATAAGGGAATAGTAGTAATTTAGGATAGTGATGAGCTGAATGTTATTGTGACTGATTGTACGTTTGGTATTTCTTTTATATCAATGATTGGTGACTGATATTTAACTGTTAGACGTTTAGTTTCCAGTATATCAGTGATTGCTCGCCGAATTACGAATAATCAGTTACTAATCATCGTTACAATCGAACACAAATTTCACAATAACGGTTAAAATAACAGTTTAACTCATCACTAATTTAGGGTGTTAGATGAATTGAGTCTACAAATGCTCACTAATGAGAACTTAGAAGGGTGGATAGACATTTAAAAATAATTATCGATTTACAATCCTCACAAGATGCATAGCGTGAAATGTCACAAAGTATAAACTATATAATCTTATCATGCACATTATAGCATCAGTGATATCAGCCCGACGATGGACCCTGCAACGGAATTGAAACGTCGGCCAGAGGGGTCGGAGATACATGGCAGCATAGTCCAGAAAACTCTATATAGAAGATTCTAACAGCTTTGAAAACATGAGAAGATTTTTGAGAGCCTGTAAGTACATTAAAACTAAGTAAAAATCAGATATTTAGTTTAATTCTACCCTGGCAAAAGATTGACAGCTGTCTCAAGACGGTTGGCATCAAAAGATAAGATTTTCAGTTTCATATTCTAAAATTATTTGGAATGAAGTGCACTATATTATTTTGCAAACCATCAAGGGAAAGAAAGACAAAATACTTTAATAGAATACTGCTGTAAAATAACAAGTTAGTTCCAGGAATATAACTTTTTTCTAAATTAAATTAATTTGTAAATTAACAAATAACACCAGTACACTTTCCAATAATTATCATATTGCATTATTAATTGCGCACATTTTTGGAAGGTCTTAACACTAAGCTATCTCACGCATAATAAAGCTAATTTTATACGTTTTTTCGTAAATATATTATATAAAAGGATATTCAATTGAAAATGTAAGTACTTTTTAAGAAGGAGTAAGATCCATCCAACATAATTACAAACTTATTTTTCCTTGAGAAATAAAATAAATAAATTTTTGGAACAAAGTTGGGAAATTCGGAGCACAATTTTGTAGTAGCACTTTTAAATAGCTATGGTAAAAAATATTGATCCTATTTTCATTCTAATAATTAGTTTATCATTCTGACTACCGAAGCATTTCGAAGCCAGTAACTTGTCTTTCTCAATTAAATGGAAAAAAAGGTATAAAATTATATTCAAAACATGAAACAAAGTTGTGTGTACTCTTCGTCCAGTGATGCTAATATTTTACAACCCGGGATAAAAGTAAATGTACCAATTAGGTTAATGTTTTTGATAGGTTTATTCCTACGAGCGCGCTTAACTAATATTATGAATCACATTTATATTCAATTTCGTACCTCGCTTGATGAGTGTTTGACACTGCTATTTAAGGGTGTACTTTCATTTTTTCAGTTTGAAATTCTATGTGAATTACATACTATTTCAAGAAGGTTTCAATAGTTTTCGTGTTCTTGTTCAAGTGTCACCTAAATACTAAAGGACATTATTTGTTACATAAATCTTGCTAGAGAGGAAAGTTATAATAAATTGTTGATTTTCTCGTAACTAATAATAACTAGTATAGAAAGATATAATAAATTGTTGATTTTCTCGTAACCGTAAAATAACTCGTAACTAGAGTCTTTTACATGTTTTTTCATATTAATATTACAGAATGAAATTAAATTTACTGAAGTACCTAGTTCATAAATATGAAAATATTTTATAATCAGTCAAAGTACCTACATATATTTAGATGGTTGCTTGAATCAATGTTCTAAATTTAAAATTATTATGTCAGATGCATTTTGTGGTTTTGTTTAAATTTGTCAATTTAAAACACCACATTGCCGTTTTACGAGCTGATTGTTTCATAATTATGTTGTATTTTGCTACATATATACGGATTATTCAATTGCGACTAGCATACAAAATAATGTACATAAAATGCTTACTTTGTTCAAGAAAACGTTGTTTTCCCTTAAAATCAGTAAAAAAAACGGTGCATCCAAATTATGAAATTTGCAACTAATGTTGTGCATAAGTTTAATATTAGTTCATATTGTGGCTAAAATATGCGTAAAAAATATATATTTTCGGCATTTTTAACGAAAATTACGAGAGCGCTAATTTGACATCTATCATGCTATGCAGGACCAGCAGAATGAAGTGAAAAAAACTAATAAAATACACATTAACAGCATTGATATAAATATTATTTACTAAGAAATTATTGTTTTTTTTTATATAAAACTTGATTTTAAACAGTAGCTGAAGCCTCAAAGCACGTGAATAAATATAATATATTATTTTAAATCATTATCTATCACTAAAACAAAGTATTTTAAAAACGTAGAAAATGGATGTTCTACAAATTTAATGGTTTATATAACTATTAATTTTTAACATTTTGTTAATTTGTCTCAGTTCAGATTTGTCACCATAATCTTGGCTTCAAGATTATAAGAAAATATATTTTGTGGCACACGGAAAATGAATTTAATGGTCGCGGTCTTTCTTATAATGTTTGTATTGTCTTAATTATGATAAATAATATTCACTTTATTAGTTTTAAATTAGTCTAATTATATCTAAGTAATAGTTTTAAAAAAGTTAAATCTAGTGTATATATTTTCGTAAAAAAAAAGGGTGAAAATATAAATTATTATTGAAAGGGAAGTCTTATATAATTCATTGGTATAATAAAGGTGTTTAGTTTTGGTATCGAGTACACTTTTGGTGCACTTTAATATCGGTCATGAAGAATGTTATTTTCACATGTCTGCGACCATATTCCCACTTCTCTCGATCCCTTCCTAGTGCTCGACTCCTCAGTATGAATTTGACTCTTGACCCTATTGTGCGGACACTAGGTCAAAAGTGTGAGTTTGGCTTCAGACTCTATCATGAGGCCATATTGTAATTTGTAAGGATGTTTATTACGTCTATTTATTGGCCTTATCAAAGACTAATTTCATCATAGTCAGAACATTCATCTCTGGTGCTAAGGTGTATTTTATCGAGTGTTATTTTCGAATCAGATATTATTTTGTGGATTTGTACGCCTTGGGTAACGTCACCGGCTTCATCGAGAGCTAAGACAATTGAACATCTTCGCACATTGCAGCGTGTGGGTTTGGCTGCAAATACAGGAGTTAGGTGATGTCGTGCTTGAGGTAAGGCGACCGATCCTTCTAAATTCCGGTTACCCAAGACTGCTGGTCCTTTGATAGAATTCTCCCAATAACCTTCCCCACACAGCGGTAATTCGGACTTATAACCGGAATTATCATTCTCTCCACGAGACGTACAACCCGGAGACTATAAAAGGTATATAGGAAACAAATATAAAAGTGAATACAGCAATTTCATAAAAATAATGCTTAATTCTGTTAAATGCGAGTAAAAAAAATTCAAGTAAAAAATATTTAATTTCCAATATCTTACTAGTTTTGTCATTTATTTGACCTAAATCATTTAGTTCTCTTAACACGGTTGGAATGTCCAAGAAAAAGGGATGTTCTGCGCTAAGTCGTGTTGAACAGGAAGAAGATGTACAATTAGAGGCACCATCATTTTCCTCAAAATCTTCAGCACAAGATGTGCTGCTATTATAACGGCACGCACTAGCATAAAAATGAGTATTCCTCGCATTATTATAGCTGTTTGTAGAAATGTTTTTGTTGACTCTTTTTTTATATACAAACAGATTTTTTAAACATTGGAATTTATTTCTTATTTTGGAGAAATAACTCGTCCAAAAATGATCCTCGGTGCTCCTCTTCGCCAGGATTTTGAATCTGGTCACTTTGCTAAAACTCCTTGTACTCGTGCCATCATCGTAAGATACTGGAAAGGCGAGTGACTCCATCGTGTGGTTGCTGGCAAATCTCAAAGAATATTTTTTATCAGTCTCCTTACACATTTGAATTATACTTTGAAGATATTTTCTTTTCTTGCTATACTTCTTTGATTTTTTGCAATTTTCAGCACATTCACATAACAAGAAGTAGGCCGATTCTATGACTCTGTCACTAAACAACACATTGCAAGTTTCACATATATCGTTATCACTTAGGATATTACTGTTATTTTGAACAAACGTTAATAATTCTTCAATTTTAATTTGTTGCATATGCCTGTCGTATTGCAAATTATTCATTTTAACAGTGAAATATTATGAAAACACAAAGAAAATATAAATATAATTTGCATTTGCGACTCGCACAAGTGATCACAATAAAGTGTATTTCCAAACTGTCCATTAAAATGTAAAAATGTTTATTGAAACTGGTAAATTAAAACAATATGTATCGGTGCTGAAAGTATTGGTTATGATGAATTTAAAACAAACCACAACACAAAGTTCTTCAATTTGTATCACAAGATTTTTTTTTGATAACATGAGAAAAGAATAAAAAAAGATTATTTTCAGAATACTTCATCATAGGAAGATATCAAAAGAATGTATACTCACAGGTTTTATAAAAAAATGCATTTTTGCCAAACACAGTATATTCTCGGATAGCACGACGACATAAGAAATGAGTGCGCTAATTTTAAAATAGAAAAAATTATCTTGGGTGGCAAATACTTTTCTTTTAACTTGCACACAAAAAGTTTTTGCACTTTAAAGTTTTGTGAAAATCCATTCACACTTCAAAGAATATTTTAAAGCACTGTATTTTAACAGGTGAGCTGTTGTATTCTGCTATAATAGATATCAACAAATTTACATCCATTACCTGGTGCATCAAAGACTGCCACGGCACAATTAAGTGATTTAGAGGACGCAGCAGAAGTATGGAACAATACTGTGAAAATGTTGGGTGATCAAATGATCGTAATTGGGAAGAGGAACCTAATAGTAGGGATACATAAAACTCAACTTACTATTCATGCATTTCATGATGACTATAGCTGTCTTTTCACCACAAAGCTATACTTAACTATAATCAATTTTTGAAGGGCATTTTTCAAATGTGAGAATAAACATTGACAGTTTTAGCCATCCTGTTCACAAATGTATAAATAAATGATGGTTAAATCCATCATATATTATACTGTCAACGTGTCGGTGTACATTGCCAGTGAGAAAAAACACCCAAGTAGTGAGATCACATGTCTTATATAAGTATGTCAAACATATTTTTAATATCTCTAGGTAAAGATTACTTTAATGTATTATCTTTTATATATTCAATAAGATTTACATACCAGTATGCAAATATATATTCTAAACACTAATTAAATATATTAATTAGAAAGATATACATATAAAATCAATTTTATTGAAAAATATTGTTGTTACTACCGGGATTCGAACCCAGATCTGTTTCCAATCCAGGTAAGGTGCATTAACCAACTATGCTACAGCACACAGCTTTACTTTTTATGACAAATTTTCAAACCTATATGTTACACTTTACGAATTAATACATCTATTGTTCCATTATATGAAAGTCATCTACTTTATTTTTACGGAATCTCAAATACCTTTGAGTAGTTTTATAGGAGACGCCAAAATTAACAATTCATTGTTGACAAATTTTGTATAAGCTGTCCAATTAGCCATGTGTCTGTCATTTTACGAGTTTTAATAACACTTTCACTGGTAGACGTCGTTATATGGCACGATCATAAATTTAGTCTAAGAACAAAAAATACATTATTACTCAAAAACTCTAGTTGTGTCTAGTAACACGTTTAAACACGCTTCCTATTGTTTACAATACTGCGGAAGTCGGGAAAGGGGTGTGTTCAACCTATCCGCGGCTAATTTGTGCTGCATGCAGTGGCATGTTTGGTCTGAAGCGTTGCAATCAATGTCTTAAATGGCGCGTATTTTCGAAACTTTGATCAATGGTAGCGACCAGTAAAAGTTATTAAAATAAAAAAATAAATGTATATTTTTTTGGCTATTGAAAGCATATAAAAGTGTGCCTCGATAAAAAAAAAAACTTATTTTTTGAAGCACCCTAATATTATACATATGTATATACTATCATTTTACTAATATTTAATTTCCCTTAGATATTAAGGGCCGATTGTTTGATCAATAGTAAAATTTCACCATAGTAAATATTTACCATCGCCCCTTGGTAAAAAACGTTTGCACATTGTTGAATGACTTTAATTACTATTATCTAAGTTAATCCCGCTTAATAGTGTTGCAAGATGAATAATCATCAAATATCTGAGAATTTGATTTATTTTAAATATTCACCATTGGCAATCAATACAAACAATTTTATGGTTTATCTATGGCTTTATTCACCCCTACGTTCGAAATCTGTCACTTTGATGGCGAAAAATCTTCAATCTATGTGCTAATATAAATTCAGCAGCGAGATCAACATTGGATGAAACACTAAAATAACGGAATATTGAATAATTTATTATCGTATATTACAATATTTAAAGTATCATTGTGATAGATGATTTTTGAAACAACTGTGAAGAGTCTGCCATTTTTAACTAACAATTTACGGCTTTACCATCCGATATTGGAGGGTAAAATTAATTTACTGTCGGTTGTACTTTCGACAAGTAAATTGTATGAGACAAGTTTTATATCAATTCATCTTGGCATTCTTTTCTTGATTCTTGTATTTGCATTCTATTAGACTACAAACAAATCTACATTAACTTCTAATTTATTCATTCTTCACTTAACTGTATACATATTTACCACATACGCGCCTGACCAATTAATACACTTTTGAAAATCTTGGACACTGCAAAACTGATTAAAACCATTTGAAAAATTCTTACCATATTTGTAAAATAATGGCACTTTCTTAAAGTAAACTATACTTCTTGTTTCAGGAAAAACCTGCAGAGATATGCATGCCGAGTCATTCAACATTTCTTATACAGATGTGCTACAACAAATAACAATAAAATAGAATGCCACAACGAACTACATGAGAAAATAAAACTGGCCAACATAGGTCAGGGACCCATTTTTATTATCGTTCGTAGAGTTCAATATTCAGTAGCATGCACTTATGAATGACATGTCGGGGATTTCCTGATTGACTCTGTGATTTTTTATTAGAGAAGGTTTGTTTGTATTTTTACTAAGGAAGTATTGTTTAGGTTTTTTTTTTGTAATATATTTTTTCTGTTAAAATGGTTGTTTTACTCTAGACTGTGTGTCTGAAATGAATCATCCCTAAAATCATATACATATTACAATGTGTATTAGAACAGACTCTAACATATGAGGATCTGGAATCAATTGTTTGTTCTAGAATCCCTCCTGTACGAGCCTGATTCCCCACATGTGTCATGCGATATCGGCAAGGCAGTTCGTAGTGGAAACTTGTGGATATGAAAATTTATCCAACTTCATTTTTAGGGCCGTTTGTTTTGTATTGTGGATGAAGATATTGTCTCCCTCATTGTATGTTATATGTGATGGAGGTGAGGACCACTACTTTAGTTTTATTTTCTTAAACGCACAATCTTTTCTTTTTTGTATTTAATCTCCCAACCATTTAATTTTTCTGTTATATAATACTATTATTCTATATTATTTTACTAACCATTAATTAATCATTGAAAATATTATACATAAAAATATTATTTTGTTTTCAATTGTAAAAAAGGTAGCACTATGACTATTACGTCTTTTTAAATATGAGAATATTTTTTTCTAATAAAATATATCCCTTGTGAACAAATTTTTAATTATATTAATATAATATATATTTTTTTAATAATTGTACAAAGAAAATAAAAATAATTAAATATATAAGGTGAAGGCCCCAATAACTGGTAGGGCATCTATAAAAACCGTCAAATAAGCCTCAATAATATAATTTATTCCATAACACTGTCTTAATTTGTGCAATGAACCCAGTGGCACCATATATTAAAAAAAAAAATTATTTGACATATTTACAATTTTTTTATATGAATTAAGTATTTTATATTATTAAAATTACATGTTTTTTATTCGCTTACTTCTCCAAAAAAGAGACTAGCTCTTGTGCTTGGAGAGTGAGTTACACTGTAATCATTTTATATAGAGAGTTATACAATTGTAGTCCATTATATAATATACATTATATCCACAAGTTAATATAGTCTTACTTACTTACCATCACGCCGTTTTCTGCGGGGGTATGCAGAGAGGATAGAGCTCCACTCTTCTGTCTTGATACACAATTCTCGCCTCATCCACATTCATACATCTTCTCATACAAGTTCAACGATTATTGAGGCTTCCAACAGGACCATCCTCCAGTATCTGGTTTATCTGGTCATGCTAAGTCTTTCGCGGACGTCCTCTACTTCTGGTGCCATCAACACTAGTGTCATATATCTTTCTTACCACTCTCTTCTCATTCATCCGTTCCATATGACCAAACCACCCAAGTGAACCTTTATTAATATTACTCACTATACTAAGATCAGCTTTACATTCTTTCTTTATTTCTTCATTCTTTACTCTGTTATAAATGGATCTGCCACATATACGCCTAGGTGATCTCATTTCCACTGCATTCAGTATAACATAGTCCAAGTAGTAAAGTCAATATGGCAGTAGTTTTGTAAAACAGTGATGGCGTTTTAGTCAAATCTTAACAAATAGTGTAAGGATATCATGTTTTTATAATTTTTTTAACTGTGTTTTATGAAGTAATACATATTTATTGAATTATTTGCTTCTTAAATGAAGCTTTATCAGTAACAAAATGGAAAAATACATGTGTTAATTTGGAAGTTATGGAGATGCCAGTTATTGGTTCCTATGAATGGTTATTATGAAATTACAATACCTGGCACCCCTACGGGGTATTGGTGTTTTACTTTTCTACTAAGTTATTCACAGATAATTTGTTCTTGTGATTTACTCTTGCTTCCTTTTATGTTTCACTTCAATTAACACCTGTATCATATTTACCAGTAACTGGCATAGGGTAACTCATTTGCCAGGTATTGGGTATCACAATGTTACTTACTGGGTATTGCATTATTACAAATATATTTTATTTTTATTTGTGGCATGGCTCTCCAGGTGGAAAAAACTATGAATTATGATTCAGAAGACATGAGTAAGTCATTAGAAGCTGTGAAAAGAGTGATGTCCTAATCAAAAAATAGCAAAATATCAAATGTTCCACGTTCTATTATTCAATGAAAAATTTTAGGTAAATACCCCGAAGTATGTAGGAAAGGACCAATTACTTACTAGGAATCTTACTACTGAAGAAATAAAGATGCTAGTATGGTGGCATTTTCATTTATGGAATTTTGGGTTTCCTGTCAACAAAATTAACTGAAAGGACCTAACAATTAAAAAAATAATCAACCCAAAATAAGAAATTATTTGAATGGTTCATACAGACACCTTGTCACAAAACTTAACAAGGTCATGGAGAAAATTTTATTCTGGTTTATTGAAGTAAAACAACATTTGAGGAAAAATAATTGATATGATGTTTTGATCATCTTCAATGCTGACTATACCAGCGAGCATAGCTAATTCCATTCCGGATGATTAGGGAATTGGTCATATTGAAAATAGTTGGATGGCAGAAAGTTTAAATGAATTTATTACTAATAGTTTAACAATTGCCCGTATTACTCTTCATTAGTATTCCATTCCATAAAAAATGAGTGGAGAAATGATATCCATCAGTAGAAATTTGAAAATGTCAGTTCTTAAAAAGCAAAAATTGCAAAAAAGCAGAAATGCTAAACTATAGTAAATGATTTCAAAGCTTGTGGGATGTTTCCATTTTTTTCATGACGAGTCCAAGATCAGAATCAGTTTCCTAATCACTTGCATGGATAATGTCACTTCAATAACGTGTCAGCAAATTGGTGACATTGTTTTCTTCAAACATAAAAACCAAAAATTTGTGAAATTTTCTGGCAAAATTTTGAGAGTAAATTCTAATTGCAGCACATATCTCCTCTATGTCTATGCTTGATATTGGCATGCAGACTTGGCCCAGGATCCCTGATGTATCTTGGTATAATTATTATAAATCAGTACACCTTTTTTTTTTTTTTAAACAATGAATATTTTGTGACTGCCAGGTATCAGAGAGAAGTGAATTTGGATATGCCAGCTATTGGTGTGACAAACATTTTTTATTTAATAAAAATAAAATGTTAAATTTATTATTTGCTTTATTTTGTTATTTCACCAGCCTTCAGAAATGTATTGTTTGTTCATTGGACAAAATTAATATTCATTTTAGTCACCTTGTAAGGTTTAACACCAATTAAGTTTTTTTTCTCTCCTTAAAGTGCCAGATATTAGGTTTTTCACCTTACATGACATTAACATATCGTCGTTCAGCATGCAACACCGCATATGCGACAGTTTTTTCAAAAGTGATTTTTTAATGCCATTCGATTCGTTAACTTTTTCTCCACGTATGGTTGTACATAAAATGTCGAATATTTGTATGAATCGTCATTTTAAGGGCAAAATGTAACACCGTATATGTTGTCTGTAATGCAAAACTGCGAATGTGTCATAGCAGCCATTGTGTATTTCTGACAACACACCGGACAGACGCGTCGCTGCTTAAGGTGAGCATTTTTTATATTTATATTGGGTTGTGATTATTGACGAATAAGGCCTTGTGGCGGGTTCCACAATTCAAGAGATGATTGATATCATCATATGTGTTGATACACAGCATACTGAGGAAATATTATACATAGATGAAGATGATAGACGCTCACCACTAATCATAACAGAGATATCTCACCAACTTCAAAAAACCCCAATTAATATTATCCATGGAGAATGTTCATCCGAGATACAGACACATAATTCAATAAACAATAACAAAACCGAAAACAAATACAGAGAAAAAATACGAATGTTAGGAAATTCGTGTGTTGGATTTAGGAGAATTGATAAAAAAATATTGTGCAAGATTCACCTAAAGAAGAGAGAAAAATGGGTCCTACTTGCAATCTCTCCATATGCAAAAAAGTAAATGTAAAAAGGAAAATATATGTGAAGTTGATGGTTGATTGCAAACAACCTAAAAGACAAAGGAAGGGAAATGAGGAGGTTTAAAGGAAGCGAGAAACAAAAGATTTTCCATTTAAAATTCGGTAATCAGAGAATTCCAATGTGCATGAAAATGTTTTTGAATACACTAGGTATTAAAGAATGGATGGTCCAATATTGGACAACTAATAGTAGTAATATTGAAGAAGATTGCCAAAATGTGGATCCAGCAATGACCGTTGAAGAATTATCAGAAGATACACAAAAGGCAGTTAAGACCACCAAAATAGTTGCAAAAGTAAATGACTTTTTAAATCGGTTGCCAAAACTACCATCTCATTACTGTAGAAAGTCGATCAATAAATTATATTTTGAACCGATTGTGTGAAACCATCATCACGTCTTTGAGTTATACGTTCAACAAACGAAACTTCTAAATCTGACGGAAAAGCCAGCAAGTGAGAGAACTTTTAATATATGTTACTCTAAAACCAACATAAAGATATTTAAACCGAAAAAAGATTTGTGTGACACGTGCAGTCAATTCAATTTTGAAAATTTGTTGGAATCTGTATATCAACATTACATTATTGAAAAAGAAAGAGCAAAGCTGCAGGCGTACATCACGTTTTTACTGTGGACTTGCATGCTGTGAAAGTGGCACCATATTTAACAGCGAGTGCCATGTACTATAAAACTAAACTCACTGTTCATAATTACAGTGTACAATCTCACAAACCATGCAGTAAGGTGCTACTGGTTTAAAATTAATCAAAACTGATTTTAAAAAACATATTATGTGTAAAGCGCCCTTGAGGTGAAAGTTTTTACGAAAATGGCGCTATACAAATTATCCATTATTATTATTATTATTAACGAGACAGACGCCGATATGACTTCTTCGACTGGATAAGAACCCACTGCCGATCATCATTTATTCTGATGATTGTACATACCAGAATAGAAACTGTGGTAAGTAATGCCCTTTTGCATCTCGCAATTAAATATAACAACTCGATTACCCAGAAATTCTTGGCTAAGGTCACACCCACATGGAGTGTGATTCTGTTCAGTGTTATAGAATGCAGATTAAAATGTAGAGAAATTTACTTCCCCAGCCAGTACAGCACTATAACTCAACAAGCACGAAAAAAACCTTTCCCATACAAATCAAAAATGGTAAAATATGAATTATTTGTAGATTTTTCAAACAAAAACGATATGATTTATCAGTCCATAAAGCCAAGTTGCGGTGTTGGCCTTAATGTAACAAACATTAGAGTTTTATTGTACCAGCCTTATGGAATCATTAAATTCAAAACAAGTTTCAATGATAACTTTGCAAATTTGCCTCATCGTTCAAAAAAACTCATTCAACCTACATTTTTCCCTCTTATGTCCGAGGGGCTGTTGAAAATTATAGAAACGATTTTTGCCTGCTGATTGTCAACCATTCTATGATCAGATATTACACTAAATTATAATTACACCTACTTAAATAATGTGCCCAACTGTGTAATTCTGTTACATTACTGAATAAAAATACATTTCAATACTTATTGTTATTATTATAATTCATTCCTTATTTTTATATTCTTTCAAGTTGACAGAAAATAAAATGACAGATTTGGTAACAGATTTGATCATCCGTAGTAAGTTAATAATTTTATATTATAATAATATTAACATACTAAAAACGGAGTAAATCCGCAAATGTGTAAATATTTGCCCTAAAAAAATTGACATTGAACGTAACAATTACTATACTCAAATAAAAATGCTATTTAATTTAAAACCGAATTAATAAACATTTAAGTAATAATTTTTTTCGCTCTCCTGAACATTTTGTTTCATGCCGCTTACGCAGTGTTGCATGCCGAACGACAATATAAAAAAACACATGTTTTTTGTATAAGTTCAAAAATTGTATAGGCAAAACGTCTAATATAACATATTAGGGGGACCGAAAAGCAATCAAAATTTCTCAAAGTTTGTGTCGCGACATGGTCCAGTAAATACGTAAGTTTTGTTATTATGTTAAAGCTACGGTTGTAAATTGATTGTTTCTGTGATAAATTTTTTTTTCTACCAAGTGAAGGATGTCGAGACCAACAATAGAAGCGCACTTGCGTCATTGTATGTTGTTTATGTTCAATTAAGAAATGAAGGCAAACGAAGCAGTGAAAAGAGTCACCGATACTTACGGAGATATTTTAAAACTAAACAAGTGTCATTGGTGGTTTAAACAGTTTATAAATGGAAATAGGGACCTCAAGGACATCACACGAAAAGGACTACCCCAAAATTTAGACAATGATATCCTAAAGTTGATGGTGGAATCAGATCATTGTCAAACAATCGAGGAATTATCGTTGAAGATTGGTTGTCCATGGTCTACAGTTAAGGATCATCTTCGCCGCATAGGAAAATTGCAGACAAGGAATTTGGGTTCCTCATGAATTAATGCAGACGGCACTCGATCAACGGCGTACCATCTGTGCATCTTTTCTGTCTCGGTATGAAGTTGATCCTTTTTTGCGGCGAATTGTAACTGGAGACGAAAAGTGGGTGCTATACAATAATTCTGTACGAAAAAAACAATGGCTTTCTTCCGGGCAAGTACCTTTTCCGACCCCTCGACCATCACTAACAATAAAGAAGGTCCTTCTTTGTGTGTGGTGGGATATTTCTGGAATTATTTATTATGAATTGCTTGAACCCGGTCAAACCATTACAGCGATAGTGTATTGTGAGCAACTCGAGCGAATGAAATAAGAGCTTGTAAAAAAACGATCTGTTTTGGTAAATAACCATAAAATGATTCTGCAACACAATAACGCGAGGCCTCATGCTGCAAAAACATGGGAAAAAATAAGGGAGCTTGGATTAGAACTTTTAACTCATCCACCCTATTCACCGGATCTCGCGCTATCAGATTACCACCTTTTAGATCGTTAGAGCATACTGTGAGACGTAAAAAAATTTATAATGTTGCTGAAAAATCAAGAACTTTTTCAAAAAGGGCATTGAACAATTGCCTTTACGTTGGCAAAAAGTGATATAAATTATTTTGTTGATTAGTATTTAAGATTTTTTTGATAAATATATATTTTTCACCAGCAAATTTTTTTTTGATTACTTTTCGGTCCCCCTAATACATGTTTACCGATTGACTGCACGAGGAGATATGTCCAAAATAATCACGTTCGGGGAACTTAATTTTGGGCTAAATTAAAAAAATACAAAATTTGTCGCCAACATTTCAAAAATATTTCGAGATACAAAAAAATTAACAAAATATTTAATATTCTATATTTGAATCAATAGCCAAAATAAACCAAAAGCAGAAAACGATTGGTTTGATCAGCATAACACTAAGTAAATATTGACTTCTCAAATCATATTCATAGATGAGGAAAAAAGCAATTTATATGGACAAACTGATATGGTTTAAAAAATATAATTAAAATAACAACACAAGATTGAATTTATGAGGATCTGATTGATGAAATTGCATAAATATTTTTTATAAACAGTTTTCTTTTCGGAATGCGTCTTTTCTTAACCAGATTAAAAAATCCATCCACTATAATTAAAACGCCATACACTTGCTGTACATAACTATAATAAATCATTTGGTGTTTGTTTGATTAATTCAAATGACAATACACATGTAAACTTTTCTCTCTAGCAACATTTGTATCAAAAAATTAAGCATTTTAATGTTTAATTGATATTGTTAACTGTTAGTTGTTTGAAAAAATATGAATACTGAAAGTAAAGCAATGGCCGTAAGTCCTGGGAAGACACTCAATTAAAAGGCAATTGATATATACTTATTGTTTCATAATTGGGTACCACATATCTAGTTAGGTGAAACTGGCAAACTATTCTTAAAAAAGTTAATAAAACTTTTATTTATTTTACAGCTCTTATTCTTTTAGTGTCGTGTCCGTGTTTAGGCGTTGGTAAGATCACAAACAGTATGCAATATTTGTCTAAGATGATGTCTATCCTTGGCAAATTAGAATAGCTCCTGGACTTCGAGACTGGTCCACTTCTATTTTTCCTTGAATAATTATTTTAGAAGGTGATATTTTAGTCCATTAATTATGTACCCAAAATTTGTTCAAACAGGAATAAAAAAAATCAATGAAATCTACACTTAAAATTTAATCTATCAAGATGGAGCTGTGTAGGAATAGAGGGAAGGGAAATATATTAGAAAGGAGAGAATCTAACCATGTAGACACTCATGATCTTTAAAAAAATAATTTTAAATAATTCCACACCATACTAAATTATGATACTTACACCAGGGTGATACATATTTGGATACTTTTCACTCTAGAAACAGGTTGGCGCTATATTGCCAAACTTTAATATCATTAGGTGCTTATGCAATGACAAAACCAATTTTGTTATCCAATAATGAGTAGATGGGAGTTATGAGTCCCAAGTAGTATGCAAGGTTAATGATATTATTAAGTATCTATCATAGGTCATTATCAGAATACAAGATAACAAATTTATTAATAGCAAAATCTTACCAAATCCTTTCCCAGTAGCTCTGAGTTTAGGCATTCCTCCGGCAAAAAGTCCTCCGAGAGAAGGCGGACCACCATTTAAGGTCGGAACGGGCCCTCGGACGCCCACACCATTTCCCTGACTAACCGGGGCAACAACACTCACTTTCCCGGGTATTAAGGGAGCACTTTTATCTATTGTTACCGCCTTCTTCAGCTTAGCACCCTGGCGGATAGAGCTGAGCAATTCATTCCTGCCCTCCCCAGAATCCTTTTTACTGGGGCGAAACAGTTGTGCGGAAGGCGGTGGCGGCCCCGGAGGCGGTGGTGGCCCCGGGGGCGGAGGCGGCGGGGGCGCGGGCATTGTCACTAATGTTACTCACTTTTATTTTTTTAATAAA
This sequence comes from Eubasilissa splendida, assembly GCA_031772225.1. NCBI lineage: Eukaryota > Metazoa > Arthropoda > Insecta > Trichoptera > Phryganeidae > Eubasilissa > Eubasilissa splendida. The sequence continues at coordinate 11,752,029 of CM062855.1, read as the reverse complement.
CCAGTTTATACCTCATATTTTTTTTAGTATTCTTCACTCTGTGTCATTTTACGATTTAAAACACATTTTAAACTACGGGTAGAACATTAAAAACATTATTTACGAGCAGGTAGAGATATAACTCGTGCAGTGGATATAAAGGAGTGTGTAGCTTATCTGTGACACATTGTGTCAAAGATAATATTAACAAAAACTTATCCAGTTGCGTACAAAAAGTGTGAGCCTCTTATACAATGGAATATGAATGCGGCAGAGTGTTGTATTCACTGAATAGTAATTAGATATGAGATTGACCAACCCGAGTGAATCAGAGATTAATCATTCCAGAACGAGAATATGTTAATGTCATCCAGCGATTGTGAGTCATTTCTATCATCATTTTTTAAAGGTCACAATGCGGATAACACATTAAAATAGGCGCACCATTTGTTTTCTTCATGATTTACGATCGGTTTGTTGCCAAACATGGCAAGTCGAACAGTGCACTTGTCATGTCATCTTTGATCCTGCATTTGGCAGGTGTCAAGGAAAGCAGAGACGGCACTAGAACTAATCAATGATTCTATATTTTTATTTAATCGGGAGGGGATAATATGATAAATATTTACTTAATATTCAAGAACGTTATCCCATTTGTAAGTATGTGTAGGCTCAAAAGTATGTGTAGGTTTTTACCAATTACGCGTGAACATTACAAGGTGAAATATAAGAACATATACGTACCGGAAAACATACGTGTAATTACATAATTAAGGAAACATAACACAAACGAGAGTAACACGTCAAAAAAGATACGAACGAGTTTTCACAACTTTCTACAACTCCACCTCGCTCTAAACATGGCCGAATTTGAAGAGTGATGACATTGCGCAGACGACCAACGCGCAGCGCCAGTAGGAGGCGCATGTCTCCCGCGCGCTGCACTATTTTTGAAATTTAAAATTAGACAACCTACGCGACGTATTATAATAATAAACACTTTTGTGAAGAAAAATTATTTATGTCGTTAAATGTATTTTATTGGTTTCTCCGAATCGACGATGTAGAACAAATATGTCGTGTCAAAGCTGCGGAAGCGCTAAAAACGATTTACAAAATTCGGTTATAAATCATAAATATGAAATAACATGTATCTACATTATACATTTATTTTAGTTACTAAATGGTTAGAAGCGATAACTTTAGTACAAGGCGGCTTCTAGTATAAAGTGTCCATGCTACAAATAGAAAAGTAGAAAAAAGGAAAATAAAATATTTTTTTGTTAGAATTTTTTTTATATTAGTGAGATCTTATTGTATTTAATAAAGTTATTTTCCTATTGTCTTCATATCCTTTATAGAAATAAAGAAATACACCCAGAGAAGATGACACTGACACACTGTTTACGCGCCTTGTTACTTCGATTGGCACCACTGGGTTTCCTGGTTTATAATAATGTACATGTGTGTGTGTGAGTATTGCCACCCTTTTTTCGGAGAGCCAAGAAGATGGTAACAGACAGGCGTTATTCAATCACTTGCCGTGCTTCGACCAGTCCAGCGGTCCAAATAAACCTCCAGTACGCGCTTCGGTCAATCGAAATCTAAAGAAGACAACCCAGCTAAAAGAACAACAACATTGGACCAGAAAGACAGCAAAAATAAAAGGTTAGTGCAGTTCATATATCATGTGTGCTTATTGTTAATCGGAAACCTGGGAACCAGCTATCGAAGGCATTTACATAAACACACACATTTCAATATATTTATTTAGAAGAAAAAAAACTGTTTTAGAAGAGATATTACCTTGTACAAGTTTCAATAGGTAGAACACTCATTTTTCTTCTTTTAAACAGGCAATCCACCCTTCAAGAGTGACTTGTGAATACAATGTCAATAAAATTGATTGAGGTTTTCTTTATATGTATATTAATTTCTTTATTTCATTTATAAATAACTTAAAATAGAACACAAGAAAAAAAACAGCATAGAAAAGAAAAATGAATTATTCGTGGTTTGAGATTTGTTGAGAAAATTGATTCCTATAGTAATTCAATACTGTCATCCCGAAAATAATATGTACATGAAATTTAATCTTTACATATAATAATTTTTGTACTTGTATAGTAGGTATGTAATAATAAATAAAAATTTGAAACCTGTTTATTGTGGAATTAAATTAATAATGTAGAATATCTAAAAAAATAACTTTAAATTTTTTCATTTGCCTGTCTTCTCACTAAACTTACTCTAACATTTTTAGCAGTTTTATGCAGTGCAGAGTACGGTGCGGTGATAACAGACCGTACACTCTGGGGTGCCATGCAGCCACTCGTAGAAACCAATTTCTCTCAAGTGGAAGTTATAAGATGCTTCTGTATCACCTGATACCACTATTCTATTAATGGGACTGATATCTTTAATAACTACATGTGTATAACCTGATTGGAAAATAAGTTCCTTTTCTATATACTTCGTTCTTGTTTTCCCATCATTTTGAAATAAATCATCAGAATCAGTGCCGGTGTAAAGATATAGTAACTGAACATAGTGGTACCAAATAATAATGTATTGATTTAAATAATAAGAATGCACATTATATAAAGTATTTTGACAGATATGTAGATACTTTACCTTTTATAATTTTAATTATAAATATATTTAATTGTAATATTGTCAGAAATAACTTTGGACACATTCAATCCAGTCGGTTTTTACTGCCCATGTTGAATAAATTATTTTATAAGATGATATTGCACCATGGACAAATCACTTTCCTTTTATTGATCCACTTACCTTTTTGCATAAATTAATGTGTCTAGTTTTTTCAACTGCAGACTACCATTTTTATTGGAAAAAAAAAAATGAAATTTCAAGATTTATTAAAGAAAGCAAATATAAAATATTTAGTACAATGAGCAAAACAAATTGAATTAAATTGTCAACTTCTTCAAGTCAACTGATTACAAAGAGTTCTTTGAAGTTCTGGGAATTTTTTGGCAAGACATCACATACAATATTTAAATAATACTATAAAAATAATACGAGCCACTTAGCAGGTATGTATATAATTTTCAATTGTATGTGTAAGCATGTTATAAAATCAATTTTACAAATACTTCATTTGAAAATATTAGTTTTAGTTAGAGTTCAATTAGGGGTCTCATGATGCAACTTCTCGAAAATCTCAATGTACTTTCTTCGATCATGACCAGAAGACATCAAAACCACCCTTTGCTTAATATAAAAAATATATATATACATATATGTATATATGGAACTGAATGTGTTTTGTGAACACAACACCTGTAGTTTTTATCTAATTTCAATCAAATTTTTCTGAAAAATTGATCTGGTAGATAATAAATAAAACTGCCTACTTTAACACAGATGGCAGTTTAGCAAAGTAGCCAGGACAATGCTTTATATATCAGAGGTGGATACTTACTGCATCCCATACAGTCAACTAATAAGTGTGTCAAATTATTGTATGTTTACTTCTGATGTACAAAAAAATTGTGACAAGTGCAACAAGTGACAATTGACTGAATGATGTATAATTCATGAATGAAATATAATGAGTGAGGCTTCATTAAATGATGCATTATCTCACGTATGCTATCGGCGCCAGTGCTGCCCTGGGGTGAGACCCTACTGTACTGTAATCTGTACAAAGCCCTGTGCTTAGACGGAAAAGGCTACAAGATAAGTTTTTTTTCTGTTAAAACAAACCAAAAAAGGTGTGAGGTATGTATTTAAAAGTAGATTAAATTTTAAATACTTATATTAAATAAGAAATGGCATTTGGCATTAAAAGTGAAAAATTAAAAAAATATATTTATATATGTATGTACATATCAATATTGGAAAGTTCAATTACTCGAGGAGACAAAAATCTTTTTTTTGAAGGAATAAAACTAATAAAAAAATCTTAACTAGTCTAAATTTTACCATTTTTGGATTATTAACTTTATATTTTATGTACTTTAATGTAGTACATGTATTGAATACATAAATAATAAAGAATACAAGAATGGAAATGGGCTTTTTGGATGCAATAAAATGAGAGTATGTCTGTAAGCATAAACATAAAATGCCAGCATTTTGCAAATTTTAAATATATTTCAAATATTGATTATTTAATAAAGATTCCACCAAGTTAATCTAACATAAAATATATTTTTCACAAAATAACAAATTTCATTAAATAAGAGAAAAAACTGAATTCAAATAGTCCATATTCGTCCAAATAATATGTACAGTTCTTCGACAGCAATAAGAGTTTCTAGCGTGTTAATGAATTATAACGTATTTAAATAATCTTTCCATTCATTTCTATTGGGTTATATCATGTTATTATTAGGAGGGCCATTGTATATAAAGGCATGACCTATTTAATCTGTTAATATGATGCTGTGTGGGAGTATAATAAATGGAAAGATGTGGGAGTGTAAGAAGGGGGCATTAATTGTCTAATCAATCTAACAACCATATATAATATTATAATAAACGTTTTGGTCATTTAAATATTTAAAACGAAAACAGAAGTTATATTTATTGAACTTTTATCAATCAACACATTCACTGCAAACAAATATGTGTTCGTTTATTGTATGCAAATATTTCATTAATTTATGAATTTTACAAATTTATTGAAATAGCTTATAACATGGTTTCATTTGACGTTAAATATACTATAACATCCATACACTCAGGATCCTCAAAGTGTATAAAAACATATCAAAGGTTTCTAATTTAAGTTACGCTATTTATATACATATTTACAAATTTAAAGCATTTTATCAAAAACAAAAATAGTGAACACTTTTCAACTCTCTTTACGGTAAACGAAACGTTATATTATATAACGTACTCCGAAATTAGGAATCGGGTTACTTTATTACTCTAAATTATATAACATTTTTGTAAAATTTTTACCTCATCAATGAATCTTAATAAATCAAACTCGTGTCGAACTAAACCAAAGAAAAATTAATATTCAAAATTTTGCAGTTTAATATGTATCTCAGTTTGACGGATAGCTTATTTTTCCAAGGGCACTAAACGTACCTGGTTATTATAAGGCAAGACTAGCGGTTCACAATGGAGTCCTGGTACCGACACTGAAATATGAAAGTGAGGCCTGGAGCTGACAGAAGAAGAATAAAAGTAGACTGAATGCAGTGGAAATGAAATCACTTAGGCGTATATGTGGCAAATCCATTTATGACAGAGTAAAGAATGAAGAAATAAGGAAAGAATGTTATGTTGATCTTAGTATAGTGAGTAAAATTAAGAAAGGATCACTTAGGTAGTTTGGTCATATGGAACAGATGAATGAGGATAGAATTGTAAGAAAGATATATGACGCAAGTGTTGATGGCACTAGAAATAGATGATGTCTGCAAAAGACTTGGCATAACCAGGTAAACCAGATACTGGAAGATGGAAGATAATCGGTGAGCTTGTATGAGAAGATGTATGAATGCGGATGAGGCGAGAATTGTTGTCAGAACAGAAGTGTGTGGCGCTCTATCCTCTCTGCCTACTCCTGCGGAGAAACGATGTGATGGTAAGTAAGCACTAAACATAGCTGTTTATTATATGGATAAAGCAATATTTAAAAATATTATAATATTGTCTGTTAGAAAAAATAAATCATATCCAGCAAATAAGAATGGATTATTCTGGGTTAAAAGCTAATAGTTCTTAAAGCTATTCTTTCAAAAATAATTTATATTTCCACTTTCTTTACGAAAATTAATTTATATCAGAAGTTATACAATAGATTTGACTTTTTAAAACTATTACTTAGATAGGACCTTTACACTAATGTAAAACTAATAAACTGGAAGTTATTTGCTATAATTAAGAAAATACAAGCATTATAAGAAAGACCGTGACCATTCAATTTATTTTCAGCTTGCCACAAAATTGCCTTAATATAGAAAGTTCTTGCATATACAAAATATATTTTCTTATAATCTTAAAGCCAAGATTACGAAGACAAATCTGCATTGAACCAAATTGGCAAAATGTTAAAAATTAATAGTTATAAACCATTCAATTTGCAGTACATATGATCAATTTTCGACGTTTTTAAAACACTTTGTGTTAGTGAATACAAATTATTTTAAATTATATTTAATTACATGCTTTGAGGCTTTAGGTACTATTTAAAATCAAGTTTTATATCAAAAGCACAATAATTTCTTACTAAATAATATTTATGTCGATTCCATTAATGTGTGTTTTTATTGGGTTTTTTGGGGTGAAGTTGACAGTAATACTTAAAATATTTCTACATGATAACATATATAAAATTTGATAAATGTGGTGGTTGATTGTGGGTAGAATTGGTGAATGTTACTTTGCGTTACGTTACTCATTTAATATAATATAAATAGCTTCGTCTCTATGAGATATTTATAATTTGTCTTAATAACAATGCCTTTGGAGGTAAAAATCCAGTAATCGTATGTTCTTGGACATACTCAAATATTGTCATTATTAAATTATTTACTAACGGAATCAAAATATTTTGTTGTAATTATTAAATATAAAGAACTACGAGGGTTGCCCAGATAATAAAGTTACAAGGCCACTGCGAGCTGTAGGGATTTTTTCGAGGTTGCTGTACATGGGGGGTGGGTGGTGATTATAACGGTTTGAATGAGAGTTTGCGTAAGTCAGTCCGGTGCTCGCAGCCATTGCAGTACCATTTCGCAATGAGTGGTTCTGTGTTGCACTAAGTCTAAGGACTTTTTAGCTGGAAAACATTTTTCTGACAATGAAGAGGTAAAAGAGATGGTTGAAAAGAGGCTAAAGGAGGTGGAGCTCGAGTTCTTCAACACTTGTATACAAAAGCTGGTGCCACATCTAATAAAGTGCATTGAACTGAACAATGATTATGTAGAAAAATAACTATATACATGTGTTACAATCTCTGTAAATATAAGCACTTTTCATTTTAAAAAATAAAAATGTAATCTTATTTTCTAGACGACCCTCATATTATTAGGGAATGTAATTTATTCCAAATCGATTTATTTTTAAAAGTATAAAACCTCAATGGTTATAAATAAAGTTGTATTAGTTTAATCACTTACATAATATAATGTTTAACTGTAAGGGATTGCTTCAAATATTTTTTAAAGAACTGTTTACATTTCAAATTAAAAATAGTATATGATTTTTTGCAAATTTAGTAATTTTATTAATTTAATTTTACATGAAAAGGTTAAAACATTAACACTGTATTCTTCAGTCACTGGTTAAACTATGTGTGAATAAAGGAAAAAGGGTACACAAAATAAAGAATTTTTATAGGTTGCATTGAAATGAAGCACATAATTGTGTACTTTTTATTCCAGTTTATCAACATTCAAATTATTATTCTAACTTATATCATACAAAAATACAAGCTATCTATCAATATGAAGTAAATTAGTTATTTGACTACAATTTTTATTTAAATTGTTGAAATTACTAAACGATTCTTAATGAGCGAATATGATTTTGTTATGTCACAAACTGTACTTTGTTTGAACAGTACTCTCAACCATTTGAGAATGAAGGGAGTGGATTAACTAGATATCATTTCCATTGTTTGCGATTTAACTGTGAATTTGTGTTCAACAACTGTAATAAAAATTATGTGTATTCAAATTATTCACATGTTTTTGTTGGATTTTTACAGATTAAGTTTTTTCCGATCCATCATGTATAATCGAGAGTGTAATGTAAATCTTATTTCTAAAAAAATACATGACTGTAACGCTTACCCATTACCCTTACTCCACAACAATAAGAGAATTTTTGATAAACATAAACAAATATAAAAAATGAAATTTTTAATTGGTGAAAAAAAACAGATATATTATTTTAAGTTAAATATGATCATAAAGTTATTCTTTATCTCTAACATTAAGGGCTATAAATACAATTATATGGATACGCCAAGTATATATTAAAGAAATGTAAGCACTATTACGTATTCAATTTGTAAATATATTGCAATTTCTTAATTTTTTTTATTATTGATTAAATAAGTGAATGTGTAAGCTATGCGAATTGAAATATATAAATATTTTCAAGAATACCTTTGTACTGGAAACAGACAGAAAATTAGAGAGTCTGGTAATACATTTTTCACAGCAAGAACGCCTGTGATTTTGTTTAAGCAGTGCAAATTTATTTAAAATGCAGATTATATAAAATATTAATTGCTGTGTTTTACTCAACAACCTTGGATTATTGATGTGTAGCCACTATACTCTGGAATTTTATAACATAACATATTAGAAAATTTTTATACAAAAACATACATTATAAAAATCCATTAAGTGAAATTTATTTTGACATAATTTCCTTTTTTCAAGAGAGAAAATTGCTTCTTGAACGGTCTGGAGAAAGGATTTCACCAAAAGAAAATGAAACCAAAAATAACTCATTCATGCATACAATTTTACAACACAAGCTATGCAGATTGTCAATATTTGATATAAAATTAAAATGATCAAGCCACAACTAAATGTGAGATCTGTGTCGGAAGAGTTTCAGTCTCTTAAATTAGAAACAGTACATTGCGATGAAACGGAACAAGGCTTAAGGATCACATTGTAGTTGATATATAGATTCCTGTCAGTTTTGTACACGGTGTCAGAACTTTCAGGTTTATTTTGATACTCACATCTCCTTCTTGTGCGTTCTTATCTGCTGTGCATACATGGCAGCAGGTTATGAATTAAGTTAAATAACATAAAAATAAGATTTTTTCCTGAATTTCTCATAAATAATCTACCAAAAATATATTAAAAGAATATAATGACAAGGGTAAATTGATTTAGGGGTCCATATTTCAAATATCTTAGGTGCTAGACCGTATTAAACAGGAAAAATATGTCATTGTGATCTTCTTAGGCAGGAAAACATTTAAAATGGAAACATTTGAAGCGAGGTTCTCTGTAACATGATGTAATTAATACGGTGATAATAACTCACAGTTAGTTACTACACAAACAAGTAGCTGTTTATCAAAAAATGTAAGAATTTTGTATTATTTCCCTTAAGATCCATACAAAATATGACATCTATATTTATTTAGTCATTAATTTGATATTAATACTTGGCAAGCTCAAGATTGGCATTTGATTGCTTTGACTTAGTTTGAAAATACATAGTAAAAATACTTATATAACATGTCTTCATGATCCTAGTTTTTATTTATTTAGTTTGTCACATGGTTAGTTTTTCATGATCATAAAAAATTTAAATATGAAATTCGATGTAAGATTACGAAATATATATTTTTAAATAGGTATGTATACACAAAATTAAGCTGAGGTGGTATCACTAGAATTCGCAAAATATATAAAAATGAATCGATTATGATAATCATTCTTATAATTATACTCACAAATCACAACCTGCCTTTCAAGAAGCTCACTTGTAAACACCCATAATAGATATTATTATGAATATGTACTACAATAATTATGGTGAAATATACAAAGATGTGCAATTTATTAAAATATTTTTATAGAACTTAATTTATATTATAAAGAGAAGCTTTCTGGATATTATTCTAATAACTATTGCTTCAAAATATATTTCCATAATACATATGTAATTAGTAGTTGTAATGATTATCCTGTGATAGTTAATATACGAATGAATACTTGGTAAGTTCCTCACTAGTTTCAGGCTACTTTTTTCAAACCAAATCAGTACAACAGATATATCTTATTGGAATCAATTGCAATGAAGGAGGATCATAAAAATGTTATTCAGATTTTAATCATAGAAGATACATAATAACTATTATTTTATTTTTACAAATATAATGTAACATGAAACTATTTAAAAGTTTATACAAAAGAATCATAATTACACTTTATACAAACTTTTAATAAAAGCATTACTTTGTCATGTTAAAAAATGAGGCTCTACCGGGTAGACATTTTCTGCCAGGTACCGATTTCTGGTTTTTGGGATTGATATTTGTCAAATTTGAGTACATTTTTACTGGGTATTCACCATCCTGTAGAATCTTTAATTTGTGGTTTTGTAGACCAAAAAACCGAAATTGATGAATGACATTTGTAATGGAAAAGATAAAAAATAATTGTTACCGTAATAAAAATTAAATCATAATGTTAAATGTGAACAAAAAATAAATTGATCGAGCAGAAACTCAGTCTTGCTACATCTGGCATCTGTTAAGCCTAAGTTGTTAACAAATTTAAGTCAAGCTAAATAGTTGCCACTTTGCAAGCTCTTTAGCAAACTAAAATTTAGCTAAAATAAGTTGTTTGAAAAATTACGTTAAATAATGTATTTTTGGACTAAAAATTACTAAATCTTATTTGGAACTATTTGTTGAGGCAAATACTTTCCGAATACAGAATATTCGGCCTGAGCAAATAGCTGAGGTGATTACAGGTAGAGCCTTATTAAATAGTATGTAGTCAAAATGAAGTTCAAGGAACCAATATTTTTGTATTTAAGTTATTAATTTTTTTGTACAGGTATGTACTGTTTTAAACTACATATTTCATAACTTAACATCAAAATAATATGTTAGCTTTCTCGTAGATGACAAATTTTAATGAAGATCTTTGTCCATCAAATCAAAAATATACAGTGCCATATCTGTGTTAAAATGTAAAAATATTTCATGAAAAGTACATAGAATTTCAAAAAATATTGAATCAATCATGTATGGTTGATGTTTTAAAATTCAATGGATCTGAGCTGAATACTTTATGAAATATAAATATGTATATATACCGCATTCTTCTAATGAGCAGGCATGTCTAAAAAATGAAATAAGCTGTGCAGTTGTCTAAATTGTATAATAAAATTGGATGATATATATCGCCATTTTTGTAATAATTTCTTAGAAATAGAATGTAGGTACAAAAAAATTACCTCAAATACATAATAACATGATTTTATGCAGTTTTTATCCTAAATTATTCAATAACTATGTTTTCATTTTTTTTTGAGGCGTATTTTGGGGGGTTTTAGAAAATGGATTTTGGCATAAACTCTACAATAAATAGCTCTGGTACTTTGTTTAATGAGCTAAGTGTCTTAAAGTTTGTTTGTGAAGACTTCGGCCATATAATGACCAAACAACAAACACTAAAGATGCGAAAATGTATTCAAATATGTACATATCTATATTAGAGATCCAAAACTGGAGAAATGAGAAATAAAGTAAAATAGAGAAAAACTGTTGAGGAAGCCAAGACCCACAAGGAGTTGTAGAGGTAGTGAGTGATGAAGTTTAATTTTAAGGACCTCATTCCCAATTTTGCAGTATCCAAAGTGATAGCTAGCACGCACTTACAAAGCGTGCTGACCAGAAAGTAGATGGTGTGTAATTCTGAGCTATTAATAATAATAATCATTAATTTTATTCCAGATGACGCAGGAGTGTGTAATGAAATACAGTAAAACCTCATTATTGCGAAATCCAAGGGACCAAAATATAAAATTTCGTAGTAACGAATTCCTACATATAGCAAAAAATTTTTTTTTCCTATATGAATATTCCGTGCGCGCCGTAGAAATAAATGTGCGTGGCTTTAAAAAATTTGTAAGTTCCGCAAAACAAGATGTTAGTTTAATATGGAATATAACATAATAAAGCAATAATCTATTTAGTATTGTTTGAACAGATAAGCAAATTGATAATAATTAACAAATTAAATGAAAACATTTTACGAAACAATATAAGATAACCTAAAATTTGGCAATATTTTTGAAAATTCCAAAATGTCATGCAAAATAAAAGAACATTAAATTTTAACTGTGTTTAATTGTAGAGCCGCTACAAGCATTGAGAGTTTCGCATCGGTCAATCGATCTTCATATTTCTTTAAATCGTAGAAGAGACGAATTCGGAATCATAGTTTTTTGTCGAAGGTTAAGATTTTGCGAGAATTACCACGACCTGAAGCCATTTTAGGGTTCCACAAAATATTAAAAAATGTACTTTAAAGAATAAATTACGGAATACTGGTACATATAAATGTCGGTAAAAAAACAAACAAAAACAATTGTCAAATAAACAAATTAACGAAAATGTTGTACGCAATATTACTGTTCATTAGAATCGATGTAAATGTTCAGTTATAATGTAAAAAGTGACATAAGTTGACGATGATAATAAAGATTAAAGATAATAATGAGTGGAATTATATGCATCTCGAGCATTGTGGGCGATACTATACACAAAGCTGACGCGCGCGTGCCTTAAAGTGTGACTTTGGTTTCGATTTCGGGGGTATTTATTTTCTCCAGCTGGTCTAGATAAGACCCGTTTTTAGAGGTGTGAACTCGTGTACGCTTCAGAGCCTGGGAAGGGTGCCATTCTAACCTATTTTGACAATGACAAGTGGAGATTATGCTAAATGGGTTTATAAAGGCCTATTATGATCCCAAGAAGTTTTACAAGGGTGCAGGGGGCCAGGGTCGTGCCGACCGGCCCGCTGCGCCAAAGCAATAAAACAATTGACAAACATGATCGTAAACGGCTGAAAAATATTTTGAAATATTTTCGTTGTAAAATTTATTTTTTCGTTATATATTTACGTAAATGATCGGTATTTTTTCATACGGGACAAAAATAATTTCGTTATACATATTAATGAAATTTCGTTATATAAATTCATTTGTGTATGAAAAATTGATTGTGATTTTTTTTTCGATATACGTCATTTTTCAATATAACGGGATTTTACTGTATATGTATTCTATAAAAATTTCTAAAACAATCCAATCTGTGAAAATACATCATGGCATGGTATTGACTTTTGTGGTGACATTAGACACAAATTGAAATCACAAAATATACTCACAAAGTGCTACTTTCATAATTTAAGTAACTCAAGTTTAAACCGAGGCATTAATGCCTCAGTTTTTTAATTACCTTTCATCCTACCAGCAATTCAAGTACATTTGTATGTCTAAATGAGCAATTTCGAGCACCCTCAGTCAGATTGCAATGATATTTTTACAGAAAAATCTGTAATCTTCCGAAAACAAGCCCCCATTTTATTATTTTAATAAGAAATTTTTTTTTTTTTTTAGGAGAACACATTCTTATTGTGAAGTTGTAATTATTCAGAACATAGGTTCAACTTCACAATAAGAATGTGTTCTCCTAAAAAATAATAAAGTTGTATCAATGTGTCCAAAATTTAATAAAAATGAATTGATAATTCTGGCGTCTACTATCAGATTTACTTAAAGGTATTTTGAGATTCTGTAAAAATAAGGTAGATGGCTCTGTCAAATGATGGAACGATTAAATGTATTGATTTCAAAAAGGTAACATATAGGGTCGAAAAATTGTCGCTAAAAATAATGCCGCTGTAGCTTAGTTGGATAAAGCACCTCCCCCGGTTAGGGAAGAGATCCAGGTTCGAATCCCGGTAGCGCAACAACAATATTTTTCGATAAAATTGATTTTATATGTATATCTTTATAATTAATATATTTAATTCATATTTAAGAAATTTATGTTATAATAACTCTTAATCAAAGATTTTGAATTGAGGTATGCCATTTGCACACAAGCAGACGACTGTCATTATGAATTGCCAATAATGGTGGCTATTTCCTTTGTTACGGTAGCATAATACAATCTTATTAATTTTATGAACCAGTGTGAATCGAGAGCTATAATGTAAAATATATATAAGATTTAACTTTCGGACAGTGAAAATAATAATACGGAGGTAAAAGTGAGGTTAGTACAAACATACCAACAGATTAGTTTTTTTTTTTGTATTATTTGTTTGCTTTATTGCAAATCTTTACACAAAGGATCCAGCAGAGATTGCTCTTCACATAATTGCAAAAGCACTGGACATGGTTGAGTGGCTAAGACAGAACTTAACATCAGCAGTGAAAGTCTACTGGTTTTGTTAGGTTGTAGTGTTGTTTGTAGTCTGCAATGCTGATATCACTCATCCTCTAGTCGAATTGCAATGATATTTATACCAAAAAATCTGCAATTATCTGGAGGCGTACATGCATATTATTCTATTGATGGGAAATTCATCATGATGTGTTGATAAACACAGATTAAAAGTTTTGATAGTTTGAAATTTAAATTTGTATCACTTTAGATAGTGAGCTAACACAAGTTCCATTTAATTCCGTGGCAACAAGCAACATGTAAGTTAACAAACTGCAGTCAACTGCTAACCATCAAATATAACGTACGTTACTTTACATATATTATAAATAGAATAAAAAAATTTAAGAGTATGTTCGCGTTAATTGGTTAAGTTAGGTTGTATCCTGATGTACAACTTTTCTGTTTGATAATAAATATATTTTCTACATTGGAAAATTGTTTTTAACGGAAACACTGGTAGTGAACTATTGGCTGCTAAATGGCCACTATAGCTGCCCGCAGGACCTAGCAATAAGAAATTGGCATTAGCCAATTGCTTTGCTTGATTTATTTTTTCTATTTAAGTAGAAAAAGTAAAAGTATATCATTCAATGTTTGGACTCAATTCTGCTCTTAAATTAAGATTATAAACAGCTGGATACACAATACCTATTATTTAGGTAAACGCCTATAATTTTCTTTAATATTGAAATGTAGCGTAAAATATTAAATAGCGAATGAAGTGTTGCCTTAAAGAGTTTCGCAAACTTTTTAAAATTATACTACCTAATCAAATTTACAATGTGCCACCTATCAACAGCAACACCTCATCATAGTCAAAATCTAATTTAGTCATTGTGTAAAACTTATATTTAAATTAATGCCTGTTTTCACAAAAATAAACAATAAAAATAAAAAAATTAAATGGCAGACGTATTAGAGATATAACATTATTTGTACAATTCAAGGATAATTATACAACAAAAAGGTAGTATCGTAAATATTTTGTGTATTTATTGCTTACCATTACACATTTAAAAACTTAGAACACTAACCTCGTTTTGTAAGAGTGAAAAACAGATTGGTTTTTAATTTTTAAGGAGAACACATTATTTATCGTGAAGTTGCAGTTTTTTCAGAACATAGTTCTGTGGTATTTTAATACAAATTAAATGTATTAACTATGTAGAAAGATATACAGAATTTTTTTTTTTTGATAAATTTATTTTTTCTATATATCTTTCTAGTTAATTAAATTTGTATTAGATTAGTCTTTGCTACAAAGTATAAATTATTCCTATATGGAGTGGACATGTTAGGCAAGACATGTTCCTCACAAATTTGGAAAAATCAACTGTTTTTGTAGTATAAATATTTAAAATATATAAATATTAAAATATATATAAGTATATAAATATTTTAAATTTTCACAAAACTTCATAACGAGCTTGCCCACTCACGTCATTTGACTTTGTTTACCACTACAGTAAAACCGCGATATAACGAAACCCGATATAGCGAAAAATGACGAATATCGAAAAAAAAAATCGAAATTTAGTTCCTAAAACCAATTTTTCATACAAAAATGCATTTATATAACGAAATCCCGTTAATATTTATAACAAAATCATTTTTGTCTCGTACGAAAAAATGCCAATACATTTACGTAAATTTATAACGAAATAAAAAAATGTTAAAAGATGAAAATATTATTTCGCACTTACAAAGCCGCGCCGCTGCATCTGCCGTATGCGAACGGTTTAATGGCCTTTTTGGTGGTGCGCGGCGGTCTGCCAACAAGGTAGTAAAACAATTCATACTTCTTCTAGGGTTCATAGTATCATATTTTAAAGTGGTTGCCGCCGTTACCGGTAAGTACCTTCGTAATTTATATACGACTCATTTTATAAAAATGCCGCGATTCAACTGTCAAATTTTTATTTTTGAATTATTTTTTATGTTTCATGCCCAAAACTATGTTTGAAGCGGCTCTACATTTAAACACAATTAAAATATTGTTTTGTGTTTGCAATATTCTGGAATTCACAAAAATATCTTCCAATTGGTGTTGAATAAGTTCTGTTCTTAATTTAATTCCTTTGATTATCTATTTGCTTATCTGTTTTAATAACAAAACTATTAAAAATATGTAGGTATTCAGTTCCCTATGGCCTTCTTCCTCCTTTGTTTGCAGAATTTACGATCTTTTTTGAAGCCGCGCAACATTTTTTTACGACGGCGCGTAACATGTAGTAGGATTTTTTAAATTTATTTTGTTATATGTGGGAATTCGTTATTACGAATTTTTATTTTTTGGGCCCTTGGATTTCGTTATATCGCGGTTTTACTGTAGTGATATCCCTGTCATATTTTGCAAATTCCTCACACTAACATATCCTAAGCTGAATAACTTTGAAAGAGATCCATCTGATGTTTACTTTCACGGGACTTGGAGAGTAAAATAATGATTTATCTATGCTACAAATGATTTGAGTTGTTATCTGATGATTTGTAGGACAATAAACACATCCAATATCAAAATGATAGATTGCAATAGATCAAGGCAATATCGGCACAAATGCAATTGTCCCCACCATGCACAAAAATGCAAACAGCTCAAACTGCATACTGATAGTTGTTCAGTAGTCATTTTTAAATTCACAAAAACTAGTATTTCTCAAGTCATTGACTGTTTACTTTGAAAACATAAAACTTTATTAGAAATTCTCTGTTACATATTAATGTACTGTAATATTGGATTTTTGGCCTCCATTTAACCACAAGTCTGGTGATAAAATAAAACTTTTTTTTTTAAATCATCACAATGTGCGGAACGTAGGCAGGCATTTTCAAGTTATAAAGTTAAATATATGATTAGCTATCCACTAAGGATTTCATACAATTAAGTTAATACAGTAAAACCGCGATATAACGAAACCCGATATAGCGAAAAATGACGTATATCGAAAAAAAAATCGAAATTTAGTCCCTAAAACTAATTTTTCATACAAAAATGCATTTATATAACGAAATCCCGTTAATATTTATAACAAAATCATTTTTGTCCCGTACGAAAAAATGCCGATACATTTACGTAAATTTATAACGAAATAAAAAAATGTTAAAAGATGAAAATATTATTTCGCACTTACAAAGCCGCGCCGCTGCATCTGCCGTATGCGAACGGTTTAATGGCCTTTTCGGCGGTGCGCGGCGGTCTGCCGACATGGTAGTAAAACAAGTCAAACTTCTTCTTGGGTTCATAGTATCATATTTTGAAGTGGTTGTCGCCGTTACCGGTAAGTACCTTCGTAATTTATATACGACTCATTTTATAAAAATGCCGCGATTGAACTGAAATTTTTTTATTTTTGAATTATTTTTTATGTTTCATGCCCAAAACTATGTTTGAAGCGGCTCTACATTTAAACACAATTAAAATATTATTTTGTGTTTGCAATATTCTGGAATTTACAAAAATATCTTCCAATTGGTGTTGAATAGGTTCTGTTCTTAATTTAATTCCTTTGATTATCCATTTGCGTATCTGTTTTAATAACAAAACTACTAAAAATATGTAGGTATTCAGTTCCCTATGGCCTTCTTCCTCCTTTGTTTGCAGAATTTGCAATCTTTTTTGAAGTTGCGCAACATTTTTTTGCGACGGCGCGTAACATATAGTAGGATTTTTTTTATTTATTTCGTTATATGTGGGAATTCGTTATTACGAATTTTTATTTTTTGGGCCCTTGGATTTCGTTATATCGCGGTTTTACTGTATCAGAAATAGAAAAGCGAAAGAACTAAAATACAAAGATTTAAAAGTTTATCCATATTTTTTAATACAATAATAATAATACACATGCAATAATAAAAATTATTAATTTAAAATGAGTTATGTGTTTATTTGTTTATTGTACACAATAAAAAATTATACATGAAATAGGTCATATAGTAATAGAGTACTAGCTAATAAATATAATACAATGGTTTCTGAATAATAAAAATAGCATTTTCTTAAAATAATTGTTTGATTTTGCGAGCTCACTTATTAATAAAAAAAACACAACATATTTCACCTATACAAAAGAGTAAGTTCAGCAGTCATTATTCAGAAACCATCAAAAAATAACTTCTTGATTGCATACTGGATCACACTGATGAGCACAATCTAAATCCACTGCTGAGCTCAGCGCTCAGGTTACCATGTGTACAAAATTGATTTGAGGACTGACAATTTTGTGATAATATTTCAATGTGATACTAGCACTATACTAGCACTCAATGTGATACTAGCACTCAATGTGATACTAGAACTCAATATGATTCTTGACACGGATGGATACATTTAATTATAAATATTACTATACGCACAGAATGTTCCATAATTGTATAGCACACATTAGTTTTCATCGTACAGTGGAGTGGCGTCACCCAGAGACATAGATCGTGGTGAAGTGTTAGTATGTGGAGTACTGCGCGCCGAGCGTGGCGAGCGGCCGGCCATTGATCCCGACTGCCGGGAAGAACGACCGCTCGGGGACGGTTGAGGGTTCCTACTGTCTACGTACTGCGGTGTCTTTCTGCCAATGTTGACATCCTCGTAGCGTGGTGTCCTGTTCGAGCTGAAATTTTTTTTTAACAAAGTTGTTTCAATGTGTCGGAAAATTTTGATCGGACTGAACTCATCAAATAATTTCTCCAAAATGAAATATATTTTAGTAGCAATTGATGCATTGAACTTTTTATATCAGATTATTTCATAAATACAAAATGAAATATGATTTTAGTAAGAGGAAAAAGGACATAAATTATTTTAATTCGTTGTTTATAATCAAAGAGGCCGACAAACCCCGACTAGTTTGCAATCTAATCTCGCATTGTCACTTGTCATAGGTCTGCTTTACTTCGAACACATGAGTAATGTATCATACTAAGATCTTTTCAATAATACTCTCAATATTTATTAACCCACTGATTTTGTCACCATTTTGTGGCATTATAATATATAACTTTAAACTATGATAAGGCTCCAAATTTGCAAACCGTTCATAATAGCACAGGGTTGGTTATCAAGTAATCTCCACAGACAATAACAAACATTGAAATAATTACAAAATAAAATAAACAACATAACACTGAGCTGCACTAGCACCATCTGTTGTGATGTTTTTATATACCAGAGTAGGGACCTGCGCGCTGGTGGTCTATGATTAATGTACAGTACATATAAAAACTGTTTTTGTATTATTCTCACCACCACTATTATAACCACGAAATTAAAAATGACAATTTAATTGAAAAAAATTTCACCATACCCTAAACATAAGGTTTTAAAAAATTAAATAAAAACATAATTTTGAAAGGGTTAAACGTAAACTAAATGCAATGAAGTACGTTGATTCTGAATTTATTTTGAAATAATGTTGACAAAACTCGCTTCTAAATATTAGATTCAAGATAGATAAATGCAGAACTCTACAAGTTGCCTTTAGATGAAAATAAGAAGAAACTGAATGACTGGTAGATATTCTACTGCGTTTAATATTTGATACTGAACCATTAAAGAGGTACCAGGTGCTGCCCTGTATATGATAAGTGCCACGCTGTTGTACAATAAAATGTCAATCAGCACAATCAACATTTATATCGAAAATCATTTATAATCTGATTTAGGAATAAAAAATATCCAATTAATGTTTTCATGTGAATGGTAAATTGTATGTTTTATTGCATCAAAATTGTGAATTTTATGATCAGACAAATTTGCTGAGATTTACAGATACAGATATAAGTAAAATTATATTTAATGATCTATCAAATAATATTATGTGTAATACATAAATCATAACATTAAAAAATTGGTTTCGAGAAAACTGCTTACGAGGATTTTTACTTTGCTCAACCCAATTTACTTTTGATTTAATTAAATTTAGCACTAGTATTCACGTCATAGAGAAAACATTAATGTGCAGTTAGCATGCATGCCAGAATAAGACTTTATTTTTGGTTTTCTCAATATGTACTAATCTTGATTATAAAAATATACTATTGGAGGCCTACCTTCCCCGAGGTGTGTTTCTGCCATCACTTCTCGGTGTTCCGCTAGAGTCCTTGTTTTTAAGTTTCGCCCAAGCCTCTGCAGCTTTTTGCCAGTCCATAGGGTCATTATTAAATGATGCGGCTGGTCTACAATTGAAATTGATATCAAGATGAATGAAAAACTAAAATAAATATTGACAGATGTCTGATAAAATAAATGAAATTATCCAGATTAACATCTGGTCAATGAGTATTTTAAGCAGAACTCTGATCATGTTTAGGAAATTTACCAAAAAATTCTCAGAAAGTTGAATTTGCTAAGATTGGAACCCTGATTCTACACATTTCTGGGAATTAAATCAAAATGTTGTAAAATAGGAAAAAGTGTAAATTATGGGTAATCATATTTTGTGTATCAAATTCTAGGGAACCAAAAATTGAAAAATATACATAATTCAATAAAATCTTTAAATTAAGACCAACAAAAACATTTTCTACTTTTAATAAGTTTGCCACCGAATAGACTTATTTACGACCCAAGATTTCAAACACAAAGTTATACCAGAAAATACTAGCATAGTTTGGAAGATAAACAAAATATAAATCTAACCTCGAGGGTGTGTTGGAATGCGGTGGGTAGGGCTGCTGGTAGTGGTGATGCGGGCTGGGCGGAGGTGGCTGGTGTCTCCGTGGAGTAGCAGCTCCCGGATGGAGGAACACGTCCTGCTGACCCGATGTATACCGTGGCGTAGCAGAGGAATGGTGCGGTGTGCCATACGGGGTCATGTATGGTGTCTGGGCGGACGGCGTGTAAGGCTGGAAAGTTATTGTTTATTTATAATCAATTTATAATTTTATTTACAATGCTGGGAATTACAAAATTGATCACTGGACACCGATGGTGAGGTTTTCTGATGAGGTGGTAAGTGGTGCCAGCAGAACCGAGAGAAACAACATTTTTTCACCATTCCATATTACACACAACAATAAAAGAGAAGTGATTTAATTAAATTACAATATTTATCAAAGACTTACCGTATTGACATACATGTTTCCGGGAGTATGTGGATACGTGGTGGCCTGTGACAAAGAGTGCAGCATGTGAGAAGGAATTGTTTGTGCTACCCTCTGTATGGCTTCTGTTGACATACCTATGGATTTATTATTTATTAAAAAGATGACAACATTATAAATACATTATAAATAGAGTGTGATGCGATATGACCATGGACATAGACAAGACAGGAAGTCTCACAGACTTGGCTGTTTAAGCAAGTACAGTAGAACCTCGATTATCCGGACTAATTGGGGATGAAGGTAGTTCGGATAATCGAAAAAAATTATAATTGACAGGAAAAGAAAAGTATATTCAGTATGAATAATTTTTATTTATTTAGATTTAAGATTTGTAAATAGCTTTAATATTAAATTATTTTTTATTAAAAAAATCAATTATCGATTTCGGCTTAAAGCTAGCTTTTCTTTTTAAAGCTGCCAAATCGCGAATACTTTTAAGACATATAAGTTGTTCTGAATTACACTCTTCTTGACTCTCAAACCACTTCATGGCGACATCTAAATACTGAAAAGCTTCAGAATGTGTAGGACCAATATCTCCCTCCTCGCAAATCTCTCCTTCATCATCTTGATTATGTTCCTCTGAGGCAGATATTTCTTTAATTATTTCCTCATCATTCAAAATTTGGAATGCAGGATCGTTTGCATCGCAATTTAACCACTCAGTTACATCTTCTTCGTCGCCAGCAGCACATATTGAAATTTGAGCTATAGTTTCCGCAATGTCTCCTATATCACTTTCTACTGCATTACTGAAACTTACTGATGGTCTTTTCAAAATTTTGTTCCATGATTTTTTCAAAGTTAACACATTTAAAGAATTCCAACTATCTGCTGCCATATAGCAACAATCTTTTAAATTTATTTTCTTGTGGAATCTGTTAACTGATTCATCATCACTTTCGTCTGCAAGCAATAATTGTCGAAGCATCTGTTTTCTATATAAGCGTTTGAATTTTTCTATTACACCCTGATCCATCGGTTGTATTACCAATGTGACATTTGGTGGAAGAAATTTTACCGTAAACATTTCATCAATCTGGTTTAAACATTCAATAGATGGGTGGGATGGTGCATTGTCTAGTAATAATAATGTTTTCCCTCTTTTACCTACGGAGTTTTGATGTTTTTTCACTTCTGGAATGAACTGTTTTTCATACCATTGTTTAAAAATTTCACCATTCATCTAGGCTTTTTTCTGATGATCATATTCAACCGGAAGACTTTTGATATTTTTAAAGCATCTGGGGTTCTTGATTTCCCAATGACAAACAGTGGAAGTCTATGTCTGCCTGTTGCATTGGCACACTTTACTCATTTTGTACCCTGGTGCAGTATTTTCACGTCTTGATGCTAAAGATTTATTAGGTAGTTTCTTCCAATTCAAACCGGTCTCGTCAGCATTATAAATAAATTCTTCATCGAATCCTTCCTTCTCCACAAACAAGTTCAATGTGTCAATGAAAGTGTTTGCTGAAGGTATGTCGGCAGAAAGCTTTTCCACGTGAATTTCAAGTTCCCTGATACCATGTCGTCCTTTGAATTTTTCAAGCCAGCCCGAGCTTGCTTTGAATGTGGAATCTCCATTTAATCTTGTATTGAAAAATATTGCCTTTTCACACAATAATGGACCAGATATTGGCTCTCCAGATGATCGTCTTTGTATGAATCACATAAAAATACACTCTTCAACTTCTTCATTTCCTGATTTTTCCATAATTTTACGCTCTAAGCTTCCATCTTCCGACATTAAACAATTAGTAAACTTCAAGATTTTTTCACTTTGTTTTTTTATATCCGAGATCGTTGACATTCCAACACCATATTTATTAGACAAAAAACGTCCCAATTAACTGCATTTCAAAGCATTGATAATATCTAATTTGTCTTTTAATGAAAATATAATACGTTTTCTTTTCGATGACATGTCAGTAATATTAAAAATAAATACAATTTAAATTGTAATCAATTTTTCAAGAAACAAACATCCGATGCGTATTGAATTCGAACGACTACTGACCATTATTTTACTTGTTGGGACTTATTGTTGGAACAAATGCATAAAACGCATTCCAACACGTACTTAAACAGCGGACGTGAAAATCAGCACGTCCGCTGTTTTTTGTTTATTTTGACCAATCCGGATAATTGAGGTCCAGATAATCGAGGTTCTACTGTACTTTGAAACAAACAAAGTTGCCACTGATGCCATATCCAAAAAAAGACATAGATATGGGGAAGCATAATATTATTATGGATTTAATAAATAATAAAATTAGTACGATAATTTAAAAAAATATATATTTTGCTGTTGTGTTTTTGTTGATTTTTTAAATAAATTAAGTTATTATGCATATCAATTTCCTGTCATTATTGACAGATTATATCTATTTGCATTATAATGGGGGTAACCTGTACATTACTCTTTATTACAAAATGCCAAAATAATGATTTCAATTATTGCAAGGCTAATTACATACAAGAATAATATAAAGAACAGGAAAATGACTTAAAACCTGAGAACTAACTAACCTCCACTGGGAGTGTGTGTATTATACGGAGTTCTGACAGAATTGGAACTGCCACGTGGCGTGGAGGGTGTGGCCCCCGGAATCGGGTCCTTGAAATGTTCCTTGAACCAGCGCAGAAGAGCCCCAACAGACTCAAAGACCTGCTGACGGAAACGGTAGCCTTCGGGAGTGACAGTCACATACTCGTGCCTGCACCGCTGCACCGGAAGATATGACAGCAAGAATTTACCAGGATAGTTCTGAAAATTACATAAATTCTTATCCTTGAAAACATTAGGCAATTCAATAATTAATTTTTAATTAAATAAATACAGTAAAACCCCATTTATTCAAAATTCTCCGCAAATCGAAGTTTTAGAGTAGAAAGTTTTCGTACTAAATTGTACTTATAGATCGATTATCGTTATTCGAAGCTATTTTTGAACCCTATCAGATGAATTAGTCGATCTATTTTTCGCCTAATTTGATTTTTTTTGTCAGATGTCAGCAATCTGGAAAATACACATGCGCTACGCGATGTGTCTGTCCAAAGTCCAAGACCATCCAAATGGGTAGTTCCGCCCCTATACCGATTCACGACGCATAAAGTTAATTCTCATTGTTTGTTTTCTCACTCACTCTCAGTATACTAGAAAAAATGACAAATATATCTTGCGCATCCTCGATTTGAAATATTTATTTTTTACCGCGACGCTTTCACTTAATGTCGCATGTTTTTTTCTCTCGCTCGTTTTCTTTACATTAGGAAAAGATAGCAAATATTATCTTTGCGCCCTTATGGGTAACGCAGTTCTCTAGTTCTCCCAGCCGCTAGCTGCGAATGTCTCAACTTCGAATAAACGGGATTTTACTGTAATTAAAAATCCAATCTAAAAGATACTTGTATAATAATTTAGACTTATAATAAGAAAAACTGATGTGGAAGTTATGTTCATAAAATATTTAGGTCTGTGTCATATTCATAAAATAATTAATTTAACTCATCAATATCTTCTGAAAAAACCTCTGGCAGATTAAGCGGCCGTTATATATAAAAAAGCTCAGCACAATCGCAAATGTAAAAAGATAAAATTCAAAATATCTCACGTATGAAGGATAAAGTTAATTTTTTCACCTTGGCTGCAGATATGAAATAATGAATTTTGTTAGAATTCTTTTTCTTTTCTTCCTTCAATGCTTCTTCCATCTTATCCCTCATGCCACCGAGGTTTTTGTAATATTTAAATGAAATGATATCCCTCGCATGTGCAGCCATCGGTGTCACGTGACGGGCAATAATTTCATCTAAGTCTTCAAATTCCTCTCCGCCAATTAAGAGACTTCGACCTGGACACAATAAATTAAACTTAATTAAATGAATTTGGTAACTGACCTTTGCATAATTAAAAAATACAGATTTAATATGGTGAAAATGGAATGCCTTGGAGCATACATGGAGCACTACTTCAGATACATTTATAAACAAGTGCCTAGTAGGACAATAAGTAATAAATGATCAAATAAGAATGAAGTGATAAATAGATTAACTCTGCACAAACTTTTCTACCTAGCAACATTTAGTCAACATCAAAAATAATAATGAATTATTTATATGATACTAATGAATTCAGTTGAAATTAAGTGATAGTGTTGCCTAGAAAAATTACATGCATAGGCAATACCTACAATTTTAAACTGGAAAAATGAAGAAATTCCCTTAATTTCTTTCTTATAAATTACCTAATGAAAATGCATTTTCCTTTCCTTCCTCTCGAACATCTATATGTTGGTATATTCCATCAGTGACCTTCCAAGTCACAGTCAAATGGTCCGCACCCTAGAATAGGTAGATTTGTTTTTGAATGAAGTATAATTTAATGAATTAATTCATTAATATTGAAACACAAAAATATTGAAGAAAATGTGGATAATATTAAAAAATTACCTTACTACTGGGTCTAATAATAGCTTCCCCCTGGTCCATATTAGCTAGAATTTTCTCCGATTCCGAGAATGAAATGTTGTGGAAAGCCGGGTGAACAATGACCCTTTTTGTGTACTGTTGTCTCTGTTTGATCTGTTTAGCATCCGTCTCTTTTTTGTTTTCCTTTTCCTCGGCTTCTTGGTCGTAGAAAGGATCTTTATTAGGTCTGAAGAAGAAAGTTTAATTTCAAAATTGAATTAAAATAGGATGTCTACCTACCATTCGTACGCCACAGATCATAAACAGAGAACCAGCAAATAAGTTAAAAGAAGAAAAAAAAAACCATCTAGAGATCCATAATATTGGGAAAATGTTCCCGAAAACGTTATATTGTTTAACACAATAAAAAGTGTAGTGGAATAAAACAGTGTTTTGACTCAACTTACAAAAAATAATAATAATTTTACAAACCTCCAATCATGATTTTTATCAAGCAGATCAGAACTTTTTGACGAGCACTCCACAGAAAAACGCTCTACGTCTATTTTGATGACCCGACAGTGGATGGTTTGACCTTGCCTCACTCGTTCTGCAGGGTCATCAACGTGTTTATCAGATAAATTTTTCACATGGATATATCCAGAGAGACCGCTGTCCAGGCGAACTCTGACTCCAGTGGCTTGCCCGGGACATGAACCAGCATCAAAGTGATTCCATACCTAAAAATATAAATAAATACTAAGAGTGAAAATTGAAAAATTAAGAAAAAGTGAAAATATGCCCTGCCTTTCGTCACAACATTTACATATTTTTGCACAAATAATAGTGAATGACGAATGAATCATATGAGAAGTGTTGACATTTCAGATGATCTGAATTAAGAATATGGAAAGCTTTCACTATAATAAAAGTGTCCAGTGGAAATTTTTCGATTTTGAAATTGAAATACAAACAAATAAGTTTTATTATAATTATTTTTGTTTTAACAGATAATAGAGATCTGCAGATTTCACTTTTTAAAGATTATGTATTTAAAGAGATGTCCACTTCATGCAATGCACTCTTTTAACCGAACCCTTATGTTGGCAAATACGCGAGAAAAAAATGTTGGGTTTATGGCGGAGATTTCACTCCGGATGTTTTCTTGTAGGGCCTGTATTGTTCGAGGATTATTACTATACATTTTAGATTTCAGGTATCCCCGCAAAAATTACAAGGTGTGACAAAAATCTGGCGATCGATGTGGTCAGGGTATGTCTCTGTACTAGCTTATTAATTTTCTTGGGAAAATTGCCCTCAACTTCTCCATCGAGACCCTAGCAGTATGTGGAATTGCCCCGTCTTGTTGAAACTGCGTTTTGTTGTTGTATCTGGGAAAAATTGCAATTGCGGCACCAAAAACTCATTAAGAGGCAATTTTTATTTTTCCAGTTTGAATTTCGAGATATTTTTGCATTTTGCATACCCTTTCAAGATAAGACTAATAGTTAATTCTTTTACAATATCAAGTAAACATAAAAGTGCATCATTTTTTACGTAAATATTGCTAGAGTGAAAGGTATCAATAGAAAAGGACAAGTATACAATTGTTGGTTTTCTTTAATTCCTAGGTCAAAAAATAGCCATTTCTTCAACATTCATAATACATATGTGTTGCCATTTGAAATTATCAAGCGAAAATTAAATAATTTGTTAAAGTTCTCACCTAAGAATTATTGTGTTTATGATAAAAACCATTGTTTGTGTCGATAAACATATGATTATAAAATATTACAATTTTGCCCCGATTTATAAGAAAAAAATTGAAGTAAAACCATACTAATAAATAATATTGATAACTTTTGAAGCAGCTGTATTTGTGAAGGGAAAACTATTTATGCTAATATTATATAATAATCATACTCTGGTTGTAATAAAAAAAACTGTTTTTTTTTTAAATATTTATTTATTGTTTTAATAAATTACATATATATTTAATATTAAAATATAAATGTAAAAATTTGACAAAAGTATTATTATTCACTGTTAAATAATTAGTTGTTCATCGAGCATATTATCGTTCTTCAGAATTTCGTTGTTTTTTTCTATATACGTATTCAAAACAAAATTTGATCCACACATATTACAATTTAAAAATAAAATTTTATGTTCTTTCACATATTCAATATTCATTCATGTGCATCCAAACATCGATTTGTGGGAGTAAATTTGATTAATTTGAGAAAAGAATTGGTGTATATCGACCATTCTTTTGCCATCCAATTTAGGAAGTTCACACGAGTCCGTCCACACATTCAATGCTCAGTTCGGGAACATCCTAAAAATAATTTATAATATTATTATTATTGTTATCAGTTATCAGTATTTTTATATCTAAAATATTAAAATACGTGTTTATTCATTTATATGACTATAACAAATACATTTGTATCAATCAGACAGGTCTGTCATGTATAATTCTTTTGATAAAATTATTTATCTTTAAGGATATGTATTTCCAATAGAAAATAATTTATCCGCACTACATAATATATGTATATTGAACTATGTAATTTATATTGTTAAATCAAATAGATAATTATTATAGGAATGGTAAAAATTATCAACTTACGTTGCGATTTTTTTTCCAAGAAGATAACCATTTAAAATTTTGTTGGAACATTTCCTAGAGCGTGTCAATGGATACTTTTTGACCTTAGGCATCTTGAGTCACAGGAGACAGTAATTTCAGAACAATAATGTATATAATAATATATTATTGACTTTTAATGAAAACCAAATCCAACAAAAAAAAATCACAGGTTCGCAAATTTTACATTGAATCTTGTGAATGAATGGATTTTATGCGCTAGCCGCCATGCGTTAGCAGTGCATGCGCTGTCAGATTCTAAAATGAACCGATCGGTTGACGCATGTTTTATGTTGAAATATCAAAATTATAATCTGTTTTCGTATAAAAACAGCCCAAAACCATACAATTTACAAAAATAAGCAATTGGTATCAAGAATAAGTATAATATTCATTCATATTGTAGTCAAAATTTGTATTAAAATGTGTTTTATAGGCAAATCTATCGGAGCGTGGATATCACGACTGTTGCGGCCGAGTAGAACGGTATGATAATAGTGTGAGATATAATTAATAATATTGTATTTTATAAGACTAGAAATAAATTATTTAAAAAATGATTATTGTGTTTCTGATATTAAACTTAGTTTTAAATAGTATTATAGTTGAAGCCTCAAAGCATGTGAGTAAATATAGTATATTTTTACTAAAACAAAGTATTTTAAAAACGTCAAATGTACTGCAAATTGAATGATTTATAACTATTCATTTTTAAAATTTTGCTAATTTGGTTTCCTACAGATTTGTCTCCGTAATCTTGGCTTCAAGATTATAAGAAAATATATTTTGTTTATGCATTAATTTAGCGTATTGACTCAATTTCTTACCATACCTAAAATGCATCTAATGGTCGCAGTCTTTCTTATAATATTTGTATTGTCTTAATAATGGAAAATAACATTCAGTTTATTAGTTTTATATTAATGTAAAGGTCCAATATAAGTAATAGTTGAAAAACAGTCTAATCTATTGAATAACTTCTGATATAAATGAATAATAAAAACCCATATTTTCATAAAAAACGCGAAAATTTGAATTATTATTGCAAGTCGCGACTTAATCATATGGCAATAAACCTCAGAAGTGACAGTTTGTCTCTGGTTAAAAAAATAAGGTCTGATTAACCCTTGTGCAGTAATTGGGCACCAAACTGTTGTTTATGGACAATGTAAACGTTTTCGATAGCGTTCTCTAGAATTGTTGTGGCTCTAGTAAGGCATGTTTTGTTTATTTATGTAGCAATCAATATGGAAATAAGCTTCATCATTGAATAATGCTTCCAAGCGTTCTTTGGGTCCGGCAACGTTCCAACATTGTTCTTGCTTACATCTCTCATAACCTATTGACTCTTGGTATCATGTTTCTTTCAATGTTGGTAAATTATAACTTATCTATACCCATCTTCCTACTTACAATATTATTTAATTGATTATTTTATTTTCCCATAAGTAAAGGAGAGAAATTTTGTTATTTAAAGGTGAGTGAGTAATTCTGAAGTTGGGAACATGTTCTCTGATGAAGTTGTCGGTGAAGATCTGAGACCCCTGTTTCTTCTTTTACAATATTTTATTTTTATCAATAAAAATAAACAATATCTCCTACAAGTTCTCAATTTGTATCTTACCTCTGACAATTCTGGGAAATCATTCTTCCGACAAAACTGACATTGCCACATTCCTGTCTCATCATTTCTAACTGGATTGGCTTGATCCAGTTGTTCCCGAGGAGGTTTTCTGTGGGAAATTCCAGCGACTGTTGCGAGAACCATTTTACCTGAAGATCGAAAACAAAACATTCAATGTACAGTGCACCAACAAATCACATAAGACTAACAACTTGCGAAGAAAATGTATAAATTACAATGAACTGATTATAGACCTAGAAGAGGAAGCATGGAATACAGTAAATGACTACGAGGATGTAAACTCAGCTTTTAATAAATTTAACAATATCTTGCAACAAGACATTACAAAAAACCAGTATTACAAATCTCATTCTACTAGAAAAAACCTAAAACCATGGATCACTGAGGGACTAATTTCAAGTATAAGAAAGCGCGACAAACTACACAAAAAAGTCCAGCAGCATCCTCTTAACATAGACGTATGAATTGAATAAGGCAACAAAAACGGCGAAAATATTGAATAATAGAAATCTATTAGAACAAAACAAAACCAATACAAGAAAATGTTAGCAAATAATTAGAGAATTCACTAATTCTAATATCAATAAAAGTAATAAAGTATTTCAAATGGTTTATGATGAAAGTATTCCAAACACTGATGAAAATCAGACTGATATCTTAAACTTTATAAATAAATACTTCTCCTCAATAGGTCAAAAAATTTCAGATAAACACTTATTTAGAATGAACACAAGCGAATTACAGTTATGTAATAATGTCTGCTCAAATTCACAAACATCGAATTCAATATTTTTAAGTCCGACTACACCACATGAAATCAACACAGTTATACAAGAATTAAAAACTAACAGTGCTCCAGGTAAAGATGGTATTTCAACTAAGCTTGTAAAAGAGATTAAGAAATACGTAACCAAACCATTTGCATTTATAACTAACCTGAGTCTACAAACTGGAGTTTTTCCAACCGTGCTAAAAGATTTGGTGTTATGCCCAATTTATAAAAGCGGAAACCCTAGTGATATATCCAACTACAGATCGACCTCTCTTTTAAGTTTAAGTCTAAAATTTTTAGAAAAGATTGTTAAACGAAGGTTCTTAAATTCCTAGATGTAAATAACATTCTATCCAATCAACAATTTGGTTTCCGATCAAAACGCAATACAGATGATGCCCTCATCTCTCGTGAAATATATTGTCTGGAATCTGGACAAGGAAAATAAATTCGTGGAGATTTTTTTTGATCTTGCAAAAGCATTTGATACAGTACCGCATGCTAAAAAAATTTGGAAAAATAGGAGAAAGGGGCACAGCGTATAAGTGGTTTAAGGACTACTTAACAAATAGATGTCAAATTGTCCGAAACAATGAAAAATACAGCAATTCATCATTGATAACATACGATGTTCGACAGGGAAGCATTTTAGGTCCTATATTATTTCTGGTATATATTAACGACTTTTGTAATGCGACTTTAAATAATGGTAAAATAATCACTTTCGCCGATGATACAGTGCTTTGCTCTAAGGGTAAGTCCTGGGAAGAGGTCAATACTTGTGCACAGGATGGTTTGGACAAGGCGAAAAAATGGTTTCATACGAACCTCCTATCACTTAACACAAAAAAATCAAAATATGTATGTTTTTGTATTAATGAAAGAGCATCGTCACATCAAAGTCCTACACTCATCGTACATGACTGCAAAACAAACAAGAACACGGCTTCCTCATGCCAATGTGAAAAATTGACACGAGTTAAAATTATTCGACATCTGGGAGTACTGATCGATGATCATCTTAACCGGAAAGAACATATATCGAACCTAGCTAAACGCTTAAGAAAACTAATTTACTTTTTTAAAGGAATATGATGTATAATTAATTACGCTATTTTAGTTTGGGGATAAAGCAGCAAAAACAATATTAAAGTCGGCTAAAAGA
The DNA here is from genome assembly GCA_031772225.1 of Eubasilissa splendida. Taxonomy (NCBI): domain Eukaryota; kingdom Metazoa; phylum Arthropoda; class Insecta; order Trichoptera; family Phryganeidae; genus Eubasilissa; species Eubasilissa splendida. The sequence continues at coordinate 11,720,371 of CM062855.1, read as the reverse complement.
GCACAAAAGACAATTCTCAAGGTAATAAATGATCGTCCCTTTAGATATCCATCAGATCTTACATTTAAAGAGTACAATGCCCTAGATATTAGACAAATCTTTATGAATTGGTGATTATAGAATGACATATAGCAGCCCCATCCGTGTCTAGCGACGTATCACAGATGTGAAGATATACCCACTCATCTCTCTATGTATCGTGTATAAGCGCCGCTCCCTATCCTCTCCTTGCACCCATCTCGACGTATTCTGATACAACCTGCCTTTATGTTGACGAACTCGCTCCAATTCCTTTCCCATTTCAAATTACAAAATCAACAATTTGGGTCTGGAACTGTATGAATAATTTCGAAGAATTAAGGGGTTTTATGTACAGTAAAATCCCGTTTATTCGAAATTCGCCGCAAGTAGAAATTTTAGAGCAGTTTGTGATCCCTCTGGAAAGTTTTCATATTAAATTGTACTTATAAATCGAATATCGTTATTCGAAGCTATTTTTGGATCCTATCAGATGAATTTTGCCTAATTTGATTTTTTTTAGTCAGATGTCAGCAATCTGGAAAATACACATGCGCTACGCGATGTGCCTGTCCAAAGTCCAAGACCATCCAAATGGGTAGTTCTGCCCCTATACCGATTCAAGACGCATAAAGTTAATTTTCATTGTTTGTTTTCTCACTCACTCTCAGTATACTAGAAAATATGACAAATATATCTTGTGTGTCCTCAATTTGAAATACATATTTATTTTTTACCGCGATGCATTAATTAAGGTCACATGCTTTTTTCTCTCGCTCGTTTTCTTTACATTAGAAAAAGATAGCAAATATTATCTTTGCACCCTTATAGGTAACGCAGTTCTCTAGTTCTCCCAGCCGCTAGCTGCGAATGTCAGTGCTTGCCAATCTTCTGTTCCGTATTATTACCATAATTATTTTTGTTTACGTAGCGTTTGTATATTTTGTTGTACAATCGTTAGTACGCGGTTGAGTTCCTTAGACTTTTTCGTGTTTTATAAATGATTTAATTTGTATTACAGACATTTCTCTTTCTATTTAAGTTTAGTGTCAAGGCATTTTAAAGAATGTGTAGTTAGAGTTTCTCAGATTTTCTCATATCTTGTTAACTATTTTATTGCCATTGTTTTATATGTAAAGAACATTATTTGTTTTTCTCTAATATTTACGTGTTACATTTTGAAATTCGCGAATGCGTGGTTTGCGTTCCTTAGACTTTTCCGTATTTCATTAAATTTAAATTAAAACATTTTTATAATTTTGACTGATAATTTTATATTCTCAGTTTATTCGCATTAATGCAAAACTCGTACAAAACGCCAACAGTTGCTAAAAATCGAATTAATACAAGAGATTGACAAAAAATATTATCCAAAACAAAATTAACAGAAAAATACGCGGCAATATTAAACATGATGACAGAAAGAAAGGCGAGTGCCAAATGTCGCCGCGACCACCACAAAACAAATGTTTTAAAAGCGCTGAAAACTTTTGTCGCTAACTTAAGCGGAGAAATGGCGGGTTGACAAGTTCGACTATTATGTCGTTATTAAAAATGGTGCGAAAAGATAGTTCATTATAATAGTGTTTTTTTTAAAAATAATATTGTGATTTGTTTACACTGTATTTTGACAACTTGTTTGTTAATTTTAAATGTGTGGATATAGGTGCATATAATTACTTCGAGTTGCTATGAAAAAAGTTAGTATGTAAAAAAGAATCATATTTTTGAAATTTTTATATTCATTATCCTAAATCGTTATTCGAACTTTTTTCTTGATTTTCGGTCCCCTAAACTTCGAATAAACGAGATTTTACTGTATCAATTATGTAGGAATTTAACCACTGATTAAAATAGTAACATTATGGCATAAAACATTGGTTAAAATAACCCATCAGCAAGGCATGTTCAAACTATTTGTGAGAATAAATTCCTCCCAAATATAATAAAAAGTTAACTACATAGTTGGTTGTACAGTAAAATCCCATTTATTTGAAGTTGAGGGGACCGAAAATCAAGAATAAAGTTCGAATAACGATGATAATGAAGATAAAAATTTAAAAAACTCATTTTTTTACATACTAACTTTTTTCATTACAACTCGAACTAATTATATATACCTATATCCACACATTTAAAAATAACAAACAAGTTGTCACGTATTTGCAAACAAATCGCAACATTATTTTAAAAAAACACGATTATAATGAACTATCTTTTCACGCAATTTTGAATAACGACATAATCGTCGAACTTGTCAACAGCGCCAATTCTCCACTCACTCTGCTGTATTGAAGTTAGCAACAAACATTTCCAGCGCTTTTGCACTCGATTGTGATGTCTTGTTGTATATTTTCTCGTGACATTTCTCGCCTTTCAACGCTAAAGTTCTATCTGTCATCATGTTTTATATTGTCGACAACCTCATTAATGAAGTCGCGTATTCTGTTCATTTTGTTTTGGATAATATTTGCTGTCAATCTCTCATATTAACTTGATTTTTTAGCAACTAATGACGTTTTGTATGAGTTTTGCATTGGTGCTATTTTAGAGAACATAGAATTATATAGAATTTCGAGCTAAGTTAATGCATCGCAGTAAGGAAGATAAAGATTTAAAAATCAAGGACACGCAAGATATATGTTATCGTTTTTTAGTATACTAAAAATGAGTGAGAAAACAAACAATACGAATTAACTTTATGCGTCGTGAATCGGATACTACCCATTTGGATGGACTTTGACAGGCACATCGCGTAGCGTAGATAGCGCTGAAAAATAAATCGACAAATTCATTTGACAGGGTCCAAAAATAGCTTCGAATAACGATATTCGATTTATAAGTACAATTTCATATGAAAACTGCCCAGAAGGACCACATTCTCTTCCAAAGCTTCCGACTTGCAGGGAATTTCAAATAAACGGGATTTTACTGTGTATTCATGAAAGTGGTGTTAAAACAAAATAATAGTTTTTTATTTAAATTATAATTATGTCTAACCACAATATGTTTGCTTCATGTGAAAGTATAATAAAAAGCAACATAATGCTCACCTATGTAGAAAGTTTCAGGAGTTTCTTTGGTTAATGTATCAAAAAGTTCACCAGGGTTTGCAGATCTGAAAGCCACCCTCAAATCTTTGTACCGACAGTTCAATTCTGCTCGGATGTCGTAGAGTGTTATACTTTTGTTTCCAAAGCCCTAAAATTAACATTACAGCATAAAGCACACGTTAAATTCAAGTTGTAAATGGAAAAACGATTAGGAAAACAAAAGCCTACTTGTCTTTCTAATTCTTCAGCAAATGCATCTAAATCTAAGTCTTTCAATCTCTCCGGTGCATCCAAAATCTCTTCAAGGGCTCCGGCTGGATTAGCATCTTCATCTTCATACTCCAAAGCATCCACCGCCATTTTTCTGGCCCATTCATACGTTTCTGGGTGAACACGAGATCCATCCAAAACTTCTACATAGGCTTCGGTACTGAAAAATAACAAAAATGTTTTAGTCTCTTCAAACTTTGAACCAAAACCATTACATGCATGATTAAAGGCTAACAGGTTATATAGAATAACATGCATGATTAAATTAACAAATAATATATACCTGTCGCCCAAACTGTTAGTATCAATTTTTATGAAGCCGGAACAGTTAATAAAGACTTTGGGTCCCATATGACACGATGTCACCAACTGAGTCCGGTTTTCAAGCCTTTGGTTTGTTTGTTTGAGCATTTTAATCAGCGCTTGCCCCTTTCTTGGTCCCAAACCGCAAATGAACTGGACCAGATTGACCGTGAGTCCAGTTTGGACGGCAGTATTGATGTCTAATCCTACTTCATTTGTTCGATTGACAAATTCTAAATAAAGATTTTCAATTAATTCCTCCTTGGGTATTTGTTCCTGAAATAAAAATAAAAATTTAAGATATGTGGCTTTCAGCCAAACTTATGAAAAATTATTTTGGTGAGTCAATTGAGATACAAGGCATCTATTAAGCAGGGGCGTGCACTGCACACAAACAAAAAAAGCTGTGCGATATTAAAAATTACGGGAAATAAAAATAAATTAAATAATCTTTATATTGTGAAAAGACCATATAAAATTCTAGCCGTTATTACCCAAACTAGCATAACCTTGTCCAAGACGTAACCCATGTTTGTCTGGCTGTGTTATTTAGAAAAATTGAGTCAATATGTCATGTCAATCAGATGACTAATATTTTCATGCTATTTGACACAAAAATAACAAATAATTGTTTTAAATGTAGAAAAACACAAAGATAGGCATATAAAAATGAAAATCTTTAAAACGCTGAAACCGGCGCGCTTCGGCCGTTTGGGGTGTATTTACAGATGGTCGAACCCCGTAGGGATTAGGGGCCGGCTGTGGCAGAGTCGGCGCAGGTATAAAAATACTCATAAATGTTCAGATTTATAATGACTACATGTAAAAAATTTCAATGTCATAAAATTATGTCATGTTATGAATTATTGAGTTTTTCAAATTTTAGTATTTAGTAGAATTTTGTATGAAAATTCATTTGAAGGGGATAAAATATGATAATATTTTTGACTTATAATGAATTTTGAAATAAAGTTGTTTGTATTAACGAGCTTTTATTGTAATTGTAATTTTGTTGAAAAAGTTATTAAATTATTAAGTTTATGCGGTGAAAACATCAAAATAGCAGCACAATCTACTCCTGTCAATGCGCTTTAAGAATCCTTAGTTTTATTCAATCTCAGTTCAATCAATTATACATTTATGTCTGGCAATATTTACTTAGGACCGGTTGTATGATCAGTAGTAACTTTTTACTGTAAAAAAAAGTTACTAAAGTAAAAAGTTTTGCGAAGACGGGTTGTTTGATTGTTAGTAAAAAATTATTTACTTCTTGAAAGTACATCCCGTAGTAAACTCATTTTACTCTGCGATATCCGATAGTTAAATATGGCAGACTTTTCACAGCTGTTTCAAAAGTCATCTGACACATTGATACTTTGAAAGTTGCAGTATACGACAATTAATCATTTAATATCCTGCCATTTTAGTGATGAGAGTTTGTCCGATGATGATCTCGTTGTTTAATATACATTATTACACATAAGTTGAAAAATTTTCACCACCAAAGTGACAAGATATAGAGATGCATTATCCATAAATAATGCATAAAATAAAGCCTATTTTGTGATTATTTGTCACGTCTATAGATGTATCCATCTATGTTTTGACAGTAGTAAACTTGATATATCAACCCCGCAAAGGATTTTTACTACGGATATTAGTAAAAAGTTACTATTGATCACAAATGGCACTAAGGTGTTGAAAGGTGTTTTTATATGAAAATAGTAGGGTCTAATAAATTATGTTTAACCTGCAAGGGGTGGAAGCGAAGGCACAATATCTCCTCGTCGACCGTACACAACTGTGAATATTCAACTAGAGGATCTTGTAACACTCTTGCTAGTGAAACTGCTTGTCTAAGTACCTCTGGATATTCCCTGAAGTCACTCTGAAAAGGCAAGCAGAAAAATTGGAAAATAAAATAAAATTTTGCCAAAAAAAAATGCAAGGAAAGTGTTAGTAAGATTCACGACGCATAGAGTTAATTTCTCACTCATTTTCAGTATACTAAAATAAAAGACAAATATATCTTACATGTCCTTGATTTTTAAATCTTTATCTTCCTAACTGCGACATATTAACTTAGCTTGAAATTCTATATAATTCTATGTTCTCGAAAATAACACCAATGCAAAACTCGTGCAAAACGCTAACAAGAGATTGACAATAAATATTATCCAAAACAAAATGAACAGAATACATTACTTCATTAATGACGCTGTCAACAATATTAAACATGATAACATATAGAACTCTAGCGTTGAAAGCAAGAAATGTCATGGAGGGAAAAGGGGTAAGGAAGTGGCGAGTGAAGGAGATAAAAAACGACATGTCACAAACAAGTGCGAAATGCCGTCGAGACCACCACAAGATAAAGTTTTAAAAGCACTGGAATGGCGGTGTTGACAAATTCAACGATTATGTCGTTATTAAAAATGGCGCTAAAAGATAGTCCATTATAATCAGTTTTTTTTTAAAAATAAGTTATTTGTTTAAATTTGTGCTGTAATCATAATTATGTAGGGACTGTTAAACTTTTTTTTAATATGGACTAAGTGGAAACAATCCACGTGACCAAGTGAAAATAAGGTTAAATACTATTTATCGTAATTTTCTATTTTTATTGATTTGATTATGCTGTATTTTGACAACTTGTTTGTTATTTTTAAATGTGTGGATATAGGTATATACTTTATACTTTGAGTTGTAATAAAAAAAAAGGTAATATGTAAAAAAAAAATATATATATGTATATATTTTTATATACAGTGAAACCGTCTTAATACGTTTTCCAAGGGACCGCCAAATAAAATCTTCTTAAGCAGGAAAACTTATTAACAGTGATTTCAATATTTCCATGCTTTATTTGACCATAACATCCAATATTGTATTTTAACTAACATTATGATAATTAAAAAATGAAAATATTTTATTTATAAAAAAATTATTATTATATAAAAAAAATTACTATCTAAACCGCAAAAAAAACTACTAAAAAGTTAATATAAAAAATATATATATATAAAACGAAATTAAAATTAAACTCATAAAATATCTAAATACCTAAATAAAATAAATCGACGTAACAAAAGAGAATATAAAACGAAATTCAAATTAAACCCGTAAAGTATCAACCTAAATAAAATAAATCGACGTAGCAAAGAGTAAAAGTAGAACCACTGACAAGACCAAAACACGAAATGATTTCTAATTCAAATTATTCGGCGTTTTATAGTAAAATAAGGGTAGGTCAAAGTTATTAGGAGATAAAATATGACCTGTAAGTCCGACGAAAGTTCATACTTTTTACAAAATGTAAAAATGTTTGCACGACAAGACATTTGTATCTTTTCCTGGCCAACTTGACGAATGCACATTTAGAAAAAGTACTGTTTGTAAATGAAAACCTGTTGGGACTGCATATCTAAAATTTATCCCTTTTGATCAGTTTTACATAATTTCCCTGTACACTCGACATATTGCCTTGATCAGTGTAATTGAGACATGGAATACTCGCCCTTACTGAATCTCAGTTCAGGGAAATTATTGTCGGCATTGACATCGACGATGGCAGGTCCGAACTTACAAAAATACGTTAATAGTATTTTTGCCCTTAATTACGATTAAAATTTTTTAATCACAAATATGACATTATTTTGCTTTGTTTATTTATTTTGTGCTGACATAAAAAATCAAACAAACAAATAGATCAGCCGGTTATGTTAATTCAGTTGTCAGTGCCCTGAAGTTTGCTCTGTTTTGTTTATTTGTTAATAAATTTTCAAATACGTATCGATCGCGAAAATAATTTGGTTATTTTAGTTGTCAAGAAATATTAATCAAAGCTGAACCAGAAGTAATTAAAATGAAACAGCTCCCAATGAAACCAGTTCCCTGTGGTTTCTCCGAAAACGGATGTTATCAGATTTCGAACATAATAATAAAAAATAATATTTTTATGAGTTAAATTAATACATAAACCGGTTTCGAAAAATACCTTTTTTTTCATGCAAAAAGATTCTGATGAAGGAAAAGATATTTTCCGAAACCAGTTGGTGTATTAAATTTAACTCATAAAAGTGGTTTAAAACAAAGTTATAAATAATATATGTTTAAATAATTTCGTGAACTACAAGTGAGGGTACTAGTTGCAAAGTCAGCAAAATCCATTATTATTTGTTCTAACTTTTAATGCAGTTGTCTTTTTATACAATTTTTAAAAGTGTTCATTTATGAGCAGTCAAACTTTACTCATTTTTATATTAATTGGTCATTCAAAATTGATGTTAGTTGCAAAATCAGTCGCTTTTGCCGCTGCCTTTTATATTAGAATTCAATCAATAGCAGTCTTCGTTACTCAGAAATTTAAAAGGCCGCCAGTATGGAAACTAGATTATTTTTGGAAAAATATGTTGTATTTCAAACCAGATTATGGGGATTATTATTTATAATAAGAATTGCATTAATAAATGTATTGTTCTTTATGCTTATACAGATTTCACATTTTCTCCAAATAAAAAATATGGAAGTAGCCGAGATTGTGACTAAGTAACAATAATACAAAGAAATATAAGCAGTTTGCATTAAAATTGTTGGAGTCAGACATGTTCAAGGAGTGTGTACAAATTCTGTACCGTTATAGAAAACATTAGGAGATTTTTACAAAATCATGTTAAGCTTCAAATAAATTTACTTCAAAATAAAGTTTGAAAGTTTGTGCACTTTTAAAAATTGCTGTGCAAAGCGCACACATTACATTTCGCATGTACTTCTCAGAAATTCAAAATACGCAGTTAGATTTTTTTTGCAAATTTGAATAATTTACTTTGTGAATTCTTAGCATAACAAGAGCGAGAAATTAAACGTTAATAAATGCTCCTTTCAAGATCAGCTTTACATTCTTTCCTTATTTCTTCATTCTTTACTCTGTCATAAATGGATCTGCCGCATATACGCCTAAGTGATCTCGTTTTCACTGCATTCAGTCTACTTTCGTTCCTCTTCTACGACAAGTTCCCATTAGTTATTTTTTGTATTAAATATATAATTTCGAATCAATAAAATATTTCAATTAATCGCATAACTAAGATATCTAATGTTTGTTGTCTATACTTGTATATTTTATTTATGGTGTAGTCGGCTTCTGATTGGTCGATAACCAAATAGACATGAAAAAGGGTTGTGTATTCGCAAGCATCGACATCAGTACATGATTTTATTTATTCTGTTAGAAAAATAAACACGGATTATAATTTTTAAAATGTCTTATATACATATTCTTATAAATATACAAGAATTAATGATTTACTAAAATAAGTAAGCTGTCTCTCTGAAACGCATGATTAATAAGTATTTTCATTGACTTATACCATGTTTCAAACTTTTTGGTTTAGCAACTGATATAATTTGTTGATTCGCTAATTTTTTTTTACGAAGGGCACTTTACAAAAATAAAATAAAACGGTATTTAACGATCCAGCGTCTTTAGTTAATCAACATATTTTTTTAGATTCCGATCCGATGCGGGACAATGCGCGATTAAATAAAGGAACAGTTTTCACCTCTGTACTTTCTAATACGTATCGTTATTAAATAGTTCCCATTTATATTTATGCTTTCATTATAAATAATCATCGGTCAATCGTACGAACTTTATTTAAACATTGAATATGGTGAAAATTCTATGCACGCCCATTCAGAACACAATTTTTTTTCTAAAAATATATGAAAATTTTAATTTTACCGTAAAATAACCAATATTCCGCATATAGTAATTATAATTCCGCATATAGTACACAGAAAGAAAAACACATCGAAATTGCATTAGACAGATATAATCAATAAATCCTTTTTATGTGTTTAATATGTCTGCATACATTAATAAAACATTAGATCTATTAAAACAGTAACTATTCGATTAATAACATAAAATAAATATTAAAGTGGAAAGTAGTAAAATCTTTTTTACGTTATCTGTAGAAATAAAAAACAATCAGTCATTACTATAGGAATATAAAACTTATCAGTCAAGATGTGTACATAAAATAAATAAAAGCGTTAACTAAGTCAGGCGAACCAGGTTACTTTCGCCCACCTTGGCAATAATTAACCATTTCTTAATGTAGACTACACTTGATAAAAAGTTGACTATTATCCTACCAGGTACAAGGAGAAATCCACGCGTCCATTCCTGCAATGCTAGATATTTCTTTACTAAGTAACGCTCAGTCAGGAATCTCCCATTCCACCACTGTGGCATAATTTAGTGCAGCGGTATATATACAGAAGTCAGAACAGCAGGCGTTTCCTGTGAAACCATTATTTTTTCTATAACGAATTCGATGTTATCGAATAAATTACCCTAACAAGAGCAAAATGGTTATATTTGAAGTGTTAATCTACTTGTCATGGATCCTGCATGGAATTTGAAAACAATACTTCTCATAGAACAAGAAAGTCGGTATTTTTGCGAAATCGATTCTTTGTTGACATCCCTAATTCTAATATTTTCTATGGTTATTACTTCAAAACATAAACAGAGGAAAACATATATTTTGTTTTACGAAAATAAATATTTTGCATTAGAAAATAGATATGTCGGCACACCGCGGAATTAAAATGTCGTCGGCACGGAGAAGCCTGATGGTGGACTGGATTGAAATTCCAAAGAACAATGTGGTATTGAAAGGAAGTGAGTGATAAAATTATTATTTATTTTCAAAATTAATATTTATTTACTTTCATACCACTTCACTTTCATATGTTGCTTGAATTTTGTAGTGAAATATCCTCACCCAAGCTTTGAGCCACACTTAAGAGGAAGTGGGAAGAACTGGCCCAAATATTAAATAATTGTAATGATGGGTGCACTAAAACGCCAGATAAATGGAAGAAGGTTAGTTTCATTTTCTTAATTATTTTTTTTTAATGAAATTGATCTGTATGATTCTAAAACCAAGTCAAGATTTGTGTGTCTTGAAATTTTTACATAAAATTGATTATTTTTACTGAATTAGTGTATGTAATCACTTTTTATTTCACATTTATTTAATTTAGAATCAAATTTATCCCTCAGATCAAACAGTTAATGCTTTTATTCCCGGATTATGTGGTTTATCATTTAATTATTTTATCTCATATAGCACATTTTCAGTCTTTTATAGAATTACGCGCAAACGTTAAGAGCAAGAAATCACTTCCAGGAAGACGGTAGGGGGACCACCTACATTACGTCTCTCAGAAGAGGACGAGAGATTTCTAGCAGTCGAAAGGATGCTAGGAATCACTGGAAATCCAAAGCTAAAAGAGATTGGAATTTCTCCGGACATTAGCCTACCAGAGAATATACAAGGAGAAAGCAGGGCATCCATTTCACCATCGCCAGATATTTCTGCATCACCAGATATTTCTGCAACGTCATCGCCATATAGTTCTGCAACACCCAATATTCTGACAGGATCCTCACGTAGCTCAGTTCAATAACCGAGGCCATCTCTGCGCTCACGCCCACAACCACGGGCTTACACGACAAGAAGCTGCATGGCAGAAAGAGCTATGCAGATGCAAGCATCATATCATGCTGAGAAAATGGAAAGCCGCGCTGCACTTCTAAACGCAACAATAGTCAACTTTGTATCAAGTATAGTTTACATTAAGAAATGGTTAATTATTGCCAAGGTGGGCGAAGGTGACCTGGTTCGCCTGACTTAGTTAACGCTTTTATTTATTTTATGTACACATCTTGACTGATAAAGTTTTATATTCCTATAGTAATGACTGATTGTTTTTTATTTCTACAGATAACGTGAAAAAGATTTTACTACTTTCCACTTTAATATTTATTTTATGTTATTAATCAAATAGTTACTGTTTTGATAGATCTATAATGTTTTATTAATGTATGCAGACAAATTTGTTTATTATTACTACAGTTAAATGTGAAATAATATTTATAAGATTATATAAAAACATAACATTAAACCTGTGTTTTAATTGTGTATACGTATACAATATATATAAAACCTCTTTCCAAATAAAAAGTATGAGAAGGATATCTGTTATCCCTTTATTTACAATATTCTAAAAATAAGGGAAATTAAATAAAAATATGAGTTGCACATAATGAATTTAATAATATGTATAGGTAAGGAATATCCCCTGATTCTATTACATCTGTCAGAAAGAATCAGGAAAGAAAACTGACATGGTTATATATTCACAAATGGTTTGTTTACAAGATAAAAATGTAATAATACTTTAGAGGTTGGGTAAAGTTACTGAATGTATATAAGTCAAATTTATAAATGTAAGGAAAAAAAAAATTCAACTAAAATATTATTGTATGACTTCATTCCTGACTTGCCGCCGTCGAATTGGAATGCTTGTTGCATGATCATTAATTGGTCCAAGGACACATAATAGAGGTTCTGTTTTCGTATGATGAAGAGATTAAAACCGCGATATAACGAAATCCAAGGGACCAAAAAATAAAAATTCGTAATAACGAATTCCCACATATAACGAAATACATAAAAAAAATCCTACTATATGTTACGCGCCGTTGCAAAAAAATGTTGCGCGGCTTCAAAAAAGATCGCAAATTCTGCAAACAAAGGAGGAAGAAGGCCATAGGGAACTGAATACCTACATATTTTTAGTAGTTTTGTTATTAAAACAGATAAGCAAATGGATAATCGAAGGAATTAAATTAAGAACAGAACCTATTCAACACCAATTGGAAGATATTTTTGTAAATTCCAGAATATTGCAAACACAAAAAATAATTCAAAAATAAAAATTTGACAGTTGAATCGCGACATTTTTATAAAATGAGTCGTATATAAATTACGAAGGTACTTACCGGTAACGGCGGCAACCACTTCAAAATATGATACTATGAACCCAGGAAGAAGTTTGAATTGTTTTACTACCTTGTCGGCAGACCGCCGCGCACCGCCGAAAAGGCCATTAAACCGTTCGCATACGGCAGATGCAGCGGCGCGGCTTTGTAAGTGCGAAATAATATTTTCATCTTTTAACATTTTTTTATTTCGTTATAAATTTACGTAAATGTATTGGCATTTTTTCGTACGGGACAAAAATGATTTTGTTATAAATATTAACGGAATTTCGTTATATAAATGCATTTTTGTATGAAAAATTGGTTTTAGGGACTAAATTTCGATTTTTTTTTCGATATACGTCATTTTTCACTATATCGGGTTTCTACTCTCTCGACTCTGTGCTTCAGAATGCAACGAAATCTTGATTTTAAAAGTCCTATGCACCTTTCCACAGCATTTCTTGTTTTAATAGGGGCTTTATTGTATCTGGATTCTGGTGTATTAAGTCCTGAATTTTCGTAAGGTGTGAGAAGCCAGGATTCTGATGGATATCCAGAATCACCTGAAAATTCAGCAATACGTCATCGTTATGCCCAAATAATGTAATACGATTTGTATATTTTCACTATGAAATTATAAAAAAAAATTACCCAGTAACCAGCAACCTCTAGCATTTCGATTTTCCAAAAATCTTCTAATCTGTGATGTATGCCATATTGCTGCATCGTGAGTGCACCCGGGATACAATGCATTAACTGACAAAATCTTAACATCTGCTCCACATATCTGGAACAAAATAATTATTAAAAAGTAAATTTAATAACTTTGTGATATAATATAATTCCCCAATATTCCATATATATTTACAATTTGTGCGTTAATACTGTAATACCCTTTTCTATTAAAATAGGCTTGTCTATTATTTCTGTAGGAGGGTTTGATTATGAGTTCCATCAATACATCCAACTATACTGAGGAAGTTGAATTTTTCAAAAAATCTAAAAAAATTAGCTTTAACACATTTAAAAATACTAAATAATTAATCAAATAAGTTTATTAATCTTTTATATGACTTTTTGACAGCAACTTTACATGGGAAAAGATTCATGTCTTAAAGAGAATAAAGAAGGAATCATATCCGGCCATATGGAAATAGTGTGCTTACTGCAATTGCGCTGTGGAAATGTCCTCATCATTTGTTGGGAAAACAACCCATTCTGTTAGCAAGTGTTCACAAATTACCTCAGTCACTTCATTCAAGCACCTGCTAACAGAAGATTGTGACAAGCCAAGGCAATGGTTGCCTTGGGTTGATAAGACCCGTGCGAGTAAAAATTTAAAGCTGTTATCACCTAGAATTCAAATTATCAATTTACTTTCAGTATAAACATGGCAATTAAAAATCGATATTTAGTGTCATTCTTGTGCAATAATACACTTTAATTATCAAAATTTTGTAAAGTACAATAAAAAAAAATACGAAAAATAACCTAAAAAGTAGTGAGTATTACTTCAAAACATTTACCTTTTTTTGTGGTGTTATAGATCCTGAATACCTTGAAACTCTTAAAAAGGGAGTTAATACTTCAAATAAATATATAACGGTGTCGTTATCAAGGCGGTATAGTAAAAATTTCCCATTTGGAATTTCCATCGGCTTGCACAAATCACGCAAAAGACGTCTTTCCATTCTCGAGTTTCGACTAAAAATATAAGTTTTTAGTTAAAATAAGTACTAATACAGTATTCAAAGTTCACAGAAAAAGGTTTGTTCATAAATTACCTATTGATTTCCTCATCCGCAGCGTCGTAGAGAAGAATCACGGCCAATCTTGTTGTCATTTTTGTTTTGACAGATTATGGTACGTTTATCTCCCTCACTCTCTCTCCCTCTCTCTCATTCAAATATAACACGGACGTTAATTTACGTACTGTCTATTTTTGAGGGTAGGTGTAACAATCACCTTCATTTCAATATTGAAATTTTGAGAATAGTATTAGTGGAAATAAAACAAAATTACCAATACAGTTCTGGTATTGTACATGCTGAACGTATTGTTTATGACAGCTGAGGTTCTGTTTTGTTGATTTTTGGATTTATTTTGCATGGGCACTATGTTTTATTGGCCTATTCAAATATTACCGTTTTTGTAAATGTATAAACTTTTATGATACATGGAAAAACCCATTTAAAGAGAGTTCATTTTATTGCACCTGTTGAACGAATATCACTTTCATTTTTATAAATGACAAACAAAAAAAGTTCTGCGAAAAACGTATTACAAGGGACATTTTGTACGGATAAATTGAGTTCTTTCAGAAATATTTTAATTTATTGGGCGGGAAACTTATTATTTGGAAAACGTATTAAGCATAAAAAAAATACGTAATTTGTATGGGACTTTTTCGGGACCGAAAAATGTAATCCTATTAGGCGTGAAAACGTATTAAGAGGGTTTCACTGTATATGAATATATTTTTATATATATGTAAGTTGTTACTTGAACTTTTTTTATTGATTTTCGGTCTCCCCAACTTTGAAAAATAGGGATTTTACTGTATTCCAAAAAACAACAAAAAAGATTATATGTAATTGTAAACTACATATTTCCTTATACATACAAAAAGTATGCAATGAATAGAACATTTACAACATAATCATTGGTTTAAGATTGGAGATCTTGTAGAAAATAACTTTAAACAGCATAATAAAAATCACTTACAACTCCCTTGTTGGAATTAGCGTATATCTTTGGTAGATGGTTGTCCACTATCTCTACTGGTATTCTTGGAAATTGCTCATCTTCAACCAGTTCGGCTATAATGTCATTCAAGTCTTGTTTCAACATCAAAGCGTCGCGTGATTCTCCTCCTATCACAATAGCATGTGGCTTTTTTGCAGCAATGAAGTTACGCAAACATAATAGTTCTGTTTTCTACAAAGAAGACGATAAAACGTTAACACATTTCCGGATTACATATTGTTTTGTGAATATTGGAATATTTGGCATTGCATACATGGCAAATTTTTATACATAAGTGGCGAACTGTGCCTTTCAACTTAGGGCACACACAGTACTGATTTAATTACAATCTTAATACTAGGCGTCTCTAAAAATAAATATTTTTTCATACTTTGCAACAAAGAATATTAAAATATTTAACATAATAGACCGCTGTATACATTATCTCAGCAAATGGCATCTAAACTTGAAATCAACTAAAATTCAGCATGGCGAACTTGATTTATTTTCTTGGCTAAAAGTTAAGTTCCCATCGGCAAAAATCAAATTTAAAAAAAAAAAAAACAATACATTTGTTGAATTGGTTAAAAAATATTAACTAAATATTGCACACAACCAAAAGTAAACTTAACTTTGTGAATTTGTATTTAGGTTGATTTATTTTGTAATTATAAATGTGATAATCCCTAATATGTGGTTCATTTTGAGATAATTCACAATATATATAATGTATGCTCGATTTATCAAAATTTATGGGTCAAACATAGGTAAAATGTCACATTTAATAATAATTATTAGATGTACCTTGAGATCTTTTTCATTGTGATTATATGAATTTTTCCGCTTCAAGAGATGAGGCATCCTCAGGTGATCGACAACCTCACTATCAGGATCTATGACACAACAAAAAGCAGCCTGAGCAAAGTCGGGAACATAGGCCAAGCCCAAGATCTTTAATCCCTTACTTGTATCCCAATCATCATCATCCTCATCAGGGAAATCTACAGAATAAGGAGCCACCTAGAAGCATTTTAAAATATTTAATGAAGAAACTTAAATATACTTATACACACATTAAAAACACACTTTAATGCGATGTTAGTCTTTAAATTAACCAGTTCATTAATTTATATATTTTTTTAAATAAAAAAGAACAAAATTTCCAATCCGTACATCACATGTGAAAATTAATACCATGTTAATATAAAAATGCTTTTAATGGCGTGCTTTCATTTTTCCAGTTTGAAATTTGAGAAATTATACCCGAATTGCTTTCAAGATGATGCTAATAGTTAAACTCTTGTATCATAATTTCTTTTAAAATTTAAATTCGTAGGTACTTACATAAATTAATTTATTATGGTACATATTTCTAGTTTTAATAGTATTTAGGTTGTAAATAAAATATATTTTTAACAGTGGTGAAATTCTAATCCAATTGTTTTGATTGCTGTCTTATTTTCTCTAGGGTAAATTATTTGTGTATGCGTACTTAACAAACATTTTTAAAAGTACTTTTAAAGAATAAAACAATATTAAATGATCCTAATATGAATAATGAAATCCCTGCTTTCGTGCTTGATAAGTTTGTATTTACTGCTCCCTCGGAAAACTTATTAAAAGGGTTTCACTGTATGTAAATCTGAAATTAAATATTTCATACATACTTGATTTTAATTACACACACATTTTAATTACACAATTATCCATATATGTAAGTAAAAACAAGCAAACTAACTAATTTATAAAATTTTTTACATTGGATGGCTGGAAAGAAAGTGGACAGCACCTCATATATTATTCTATGTCTATTACTAATCAGGGTATTCAAGCTTCAATGAATAATCTACGCTTCTCACCCCTTTCTCTCAGCAGCCATAAACTGACATACAGATTTCTCAACATTACTTTGGAGAAAAAATTACCTTAATCCAATTATACAGTTTTCTGCAGCAAGCTTTAAGCACACATTCTCTGGATTCGGCCAAGAGCTGAGCGTGTAGTTCTTTCCTCAGATCCGGGATAACCATTCTATTGAGAGCAAGGGACACACATTCCGCCCTTATAGAATTCCAGTCTTGAACATTTTTGGCAAACTCATCCTGCAAAAGCAAAAGAGAAAAATTTAACAAGGATCACACACTTTTACAATAGTGTTTTAAAAAATTATTGAAAGTAGAAAAATATAGAAACCACAAGACATTACCTTTTGGAAGAGTTGTTTGACTTCTTCCAAATATGATGAAGATGTATTTCCTTCAATATTTTCGCTCAAGGTAATAGTCAATAATTTATCTTCCTCAGCGATCACCAGCTTGAGATACTGATCATTAGTTAAGTCACGTACTGGCTTATTTTTAATGAACTTCATTCTGTTGATAAATTAAACAAATATTTAAAGAAACTATAATACAATTCAGATAAATTAATCCCAATGTAGGAAACCGCAATAAGTTTTTTTAAAGAGATTTTTCAAATAAACAATACATATTGTGTAAAATATGCATGAACATATATTTAATAAGAATAGATACACTTATATGTATCCAATAAATGTGATAGAATTTCAAATAAAAATAGTAGGTGTGTTTAAGGTGATTGTCCACTAAAGCGGCGGGTGGATTTCAGAAGAATTTTACGTAATTTTTGGCAGGGTGAAGGGAACGCTTTACAGGGTGCGGGAATTTAGTTCCATTTCTATCCGTAGTGCTGTCGGTTGGCTGAGAGGCGTGGCAGAACAATTCTGTTTGACGGGCGGTGTGTGAAAATTTTAAAACTTTTATTACATTTTAACAAATTTAATTATATTTTTATTTTCCTGTTTTGCTAGATTAAACTTATGTAGAGTTGAAACAGACTAAGCTTTCTACAGGTTAACCAATTTTTATAAATCGGATTAAATTAAAATTGATTAAAAAAATTAAGACAAATTTATAAGAAAATGCATAAATATAGTTTCATGAATATTAAAAAAAACACATAGAAGATAGCAATAGATGGCTGAGAAATATTTGAAAACATGCAAGAAGCATTCCGTTTGTATTGTATGTTATTGTTTGGCGGGTGTATATTACATATGTGTATATATATATATATACAGTAAAACTCTGTTAATTCGTAACCCTATATTTTGTACTTTCAAGGAATTCGCACTTTTTATAATCTTATAATTTCTATCAATTTTCTATGTGTTTTTAACACCCAAAGTAAATAATTTGTTCATGTAATTTGCATATTTACAAATGTTTTTAAATCCCTAAACTCGCGCGACTATGCATTTGACCTACCAGCCAATCATGATGCCGTTCCTTATCGCAAAAACGGCACGCTGGCATGACAGTTTTACTGAAGTTACTACTGAACTAAACTGAGTTTTGCCATAATATGTATTTACATCAAATTCCATATTGCATTTTTTAAGATTTGTTAGCAAAATAATGTTTTCATTGAATCACTTGACCTAGTTTCTATGTTTATGAAATGTTGCGATTTACATATGTAGGTACTAAAGAAACTAAATCTTTTGTATTTAAATACGTTGACATATTTTATTAATATTTTTTTCACGTTTCGTCCTCTAAAATGGCACTAACACCTTGTAATTCGTATAAATCCTTGACCATTTGGAAAAATTGAGCTTATTTTGAAAACTGACAAAAAAGATTGATATCAAAGATAAAATTGGTGGAAAAAATGAAACCCTGAATACCTCTCTGGGTTCGAACCTGAAAAATTGCGCAAAAATAATAAGCTTCAAACATCAAGGCCAGCGAGACAATGATTTGAAAGTTTTAAATTATTTTTCATGCGCATTTAAAATATTTCAATTCTGATCGCCGATCAAATTATTGTGCGTGATTTTGTTGTGTCAAGTGATGAAACGGCATGTCACCACACACCTTTCTTATTCAGAAGAAATACGTTATTTGATAAACATTTCGACACATAAGAAGCTGAAATAATAGAGTCATCGTGTTTCAGTATGAAAATCGCAATGTTAACATATCGGTGACGCGTATAAAATCGCAGTTCTTTCTAATGCTGCCTTTAACCCTTTATAGGGTATAAGCCGAAAACGGTAGATGTATCGACCGTCTGCACCTAGGTCAATAATTCATATGCTGTGCATATTGTTGTCGTCTTTTTTAGCTCTATTCGTTTCTGAGAATATTCTTTGGCCTCTAAATAAACCACCAACCTGAAGTTGGCTCTCAATCGCACATAAAAAAATATTTATGTTACTAGTCGATACATGAGCCACTGAGCATTTATGATCACAACTCGTCGCGTCTGTGGGTGTCATCACATTTTTGAAGTTGAATTTTGAAAACGATTTAGACGCAAAGGTATGTAAAATAATTGTCCTAAATGGTCAGTGTTCGATAAATAAGCTACCTGAAAATCATGTTTTTTCAGATAACCGAGTAATATTTTATAATTATAATCATAAATTGTTCATTCAAATAATACACAAATGTAAGAAAACTTGTTAAATGTTTGAATTTATAAAAAAGGGATTTGCCCTATAACAGGTTAAAAAACGTTGTTCTCATTATTTGTAATTTTGATTATTTTGTTACAAATTAACGGAGTTTTACTGTATGTATGTATATATATATATGTTTGATTTAAGGTTTCACTAGCACTAGTGTATGGAACTGTGTTCTCTTCAACGTTGGATTGTGTTTTTTGTAGATGGTTTCCTTGGGGAAATCTAGGTTGACGTTTCAATGTGGTAACACGTGCTATTGTCAAGGCATTGTCTCAAAAAAATTATGGTATGATACTTGACTGTGAGAGATATATATATATAGTACGGTTATACTAATCCATTATTATCAAAATGTGAGTAAATATTATTCACTGCCTACTTTGGAAAATTTAAAGAATGAGTACACAAATATTTAAAACGTGTTCAAAAGACAACTTAAGTAATAATAATTTAATTCAATTTATTTATTATTTGTAATTACTTGAAATTAAAAATGTATAAGAGGGGTGCGAAGAGACAACCTCACTGCTCAGCTATTCGGAGCATTCTGACAGATATTTTTACTGTGTTGAGTTTAAATAACTGAAATCAAGGTATCGGAATAATTTTTAGATTTTTTTTGTGTTCATTTTTAAAGAATAGTGCCCATTCTTTTAATTTGTTGATGTTAAAAGTTGTTATCATCGTAAAAAGTAATGAAAATGACATGCCAGAAAGTATGTTTTAGGATATTAATTGTAAGAAAACCGCTTAACTGATTTAAATTATTTTTATATACATTAAAGACAATAGTTTACTTTATAGTATTAATGAAAATATAATCATCTCACATATTCATACAGATAAATAAAGCCTATGAAGTGGACAAATTTTCTTCAGCTCCAAAACAATGTTGGTTTGGTAATTTATTTATTAAATAAATAATTAACTTAGTGTAGTTTTAAAAATATATGGAACCTATTGATTAAATTATAATTTGATAATTTTCCATAGATAATATTGTATAATGTGATATAAATGCAGAAAATGAGAAGTTGCGAGAAAAAGTGATGTTGCTGCTGAATTTCGCTTACATTTTAGACCAATCAATCACCTTAAAATTTGGCAGCTGACATTGTTATTTTTATTCAGTATAGTCTGCCATTGGAACATTAAAACGATCGATTTATTGAAAACAACATTTAACGATTCAATATCACATGATCTAGAAATGGACCGCCTAGATCATGTGATATCTCTCAATTAGAATGTTTTTTGTGGGGACAGGTAAAGTCACATGTTTATGCTGATAAACCAACAACAACTGAACAATTAAAAAACAACTCGTGT
The DNA here is from genome assembly GCA_031772225.1 of Eubasilissa splendida. NCBI lineage: Eukaryota > Metazoa > Arthropoda > Insecta > Trichoptera > Phryganeidae > Eubasilissa > Eubasilissa splendida. The sequence continues at coordinate 11,699,319 of CM062855.1, read as the reverse complement.
ATTGGTGATATAGTACCAGATTTATATGACAGAGTGAGTGGCTGAAAATTGTATCCAAAGAATGCATTATATCAAACGTATGTGGTGCACATTCAAATGAAATTATATTTCATTGTTAATGGCATCGGATGATCTTTCAAATAAATAAGAAATCATTGATATCGTACTTGTTTTTTTAAATTTAATTCAATTTTAAAGTTCTATCATACTTGCTGGATAACCCTATATATATGTATATAAAATTTGAGAAAAAACTTGATTTGAGATAACATTGCAAGATTGATGAAGAAATTGTATAATTTGTTAATGAATAGTTTTAATAAATAAAAATTAGTACAAATGTTAACAAGACTAATCTGCAGTGAGACAAATTAACAAAATATTAAAAATTAATTTGAGTTATAAAATTTTATATATTTTTTTTGATTATTTGGCATATTGTATGTGTATAAATTTGCTTAATCACATGACCGCGTATGTTTTAGTAATACATATTTATTGGATTAAAGTAAGACTACTGAAATTCACATTAGAGAGGAATGTTGCTTTTTCACTCTGCAAATCTTTTTAATAGAATTCCCTATTTTCCTAAGAATTGAAACTACTGTGGTAAATATATTGTATAAGATGTGTACTGCAAATTTTTATTTTTCCATTTCGATCACATTTCAAAATTCTCATGATTTATTACAAGGTTTTTCATTGTTCTACAAAACTGACAATTCGGGCGGAAGATTATATGAATTATGCCAAATTTTGAATTAATGAGGTATTACTATTATTGCCTGCGTTTATTTTATTATGTGTACATTTTTTTAGTCCAATAATAAAACTGATTTTTACTAGATTATCCACTTACGTGTAACAAGGATGGTTTTCATCAATTTCCTTTAGACCTTTTTTCGTTGGAGTGACACAAATCTTGGACCTCTCATAGAAAACTTCTCGAATACTAGATCTAAGCAAAGGTTCCCTCGCTAACTGAATTGCAGCCATGAACTTTGCAGCATAGAGAACATCCCCCGCAGTTGGAAATTTCTCTGTCACATACTGTTCAGCCGTGACAATGGGTTCATTAGGATCCTGCTCGACTTCATGGCGTTGGTAATTATCACGCAAGTTTTCAGCAAACTGTTCCGGCGAAAGCCCAAACTTTTTAACAAATCCATCTGGAAAGAATTGATGAATTATTGGTATACCAGAAACACATTAATTACATTACAGAATTATAAAGAATCATTTATATTGTAATAACCACTTAATAAGTTTTAATGGTTTTTAATTTAATTTTAAACCATGAATGTATGTTAACAGTTGAGACATTTTCTTTCTGCTAATATATCGACCTCTCAGAATAACAAGGTTCCATCTGACACTGGCACAGTTTTGAGATAATAAGCTCAAAAGCCTTTATTGAATTTCAACATATATTCATGTATATTTTGATTTGAGTATGCAAATATCAATTTTAAGGTTTTAACTTATTTTCAGTATTATCAATGACTACTGTGAGATGAGGGAAATTAAAAATAAAATAAAAACTTTTTAAATTAAAAATAATGATCCATAAATTGACATAATTAACTGATGCAGTTGGAACTTTCAGCTCTTGCTATTTCCTTTAATATTCATTAAATAGAGTTGGTGTGTATGGAAGAAGTAAAGAATAATGCATTTGGAACCCTTTTCACTCAATAACTCAAATTAGCCCAAAATGTTAGTTGGAACAGTGTTATTCTAAAGGATCGATATGTAAAATGAATGGAGAAATTTATGGCGACAATATATTGAAGTTGTACTGCTTATTTGCTATTATTAATAGTGGAACATCCTTGGTGATTCTTACCCAATCCAGCTCTTCTACACATGGAATAAGGTCCTCCTCTTACAACCTGCTTCAGCCCTTCAGTATGTGATTCATCTGGTAGTTCCTCTTCCTCTTCTGGTTCTTCAATTATTTCCGTATCATCATCACCATCATCACCTTTCTGTTCCTGGGCCAGGCGACGAAGTGCCCTATATGTAGGATTAATGATGTCAATAGTAATAAAAAATAAGTATAATCCTATAAAACTATAGTTATAATTGATATTATTAATTATTAAGTTTGAACTACCAAGATTTCCATGGGTCCTAGCTTGATGCGTTCAATAAATTTTTCTTTTTCTTTTGAGAAATAAAAAACAAAATTAAATAACTTTGTGCAGAATTCAAATTTAATACATAACAGATAGTATAATATAAGGAAACAGATTTTAATTAGATAAACACAAAGTAGGCACAGCATAAGTGAATAAAGATAGCATTTTACATACCGTCGGTTTTCTTTTGCTTTCTCCTTTTCCTTAGCTTTCCAGGCTTCTTGCATTTTTGGAATATCGGGTGAATAATATAAAAGAAAATGAGCGTGAACATCTTTTAATTCTTCAGTTGTCTGCACTGCTTTAAGCCTGAAATTTTTTTGATTAACCAACTATGTAACAATAGTGAATATAGATAATTTTATTCTACTAAATCTATTGTGTATCTGCTTTGGGTACAGTATGCCGTCTTCCAGCTATATTTTATAAACTTATTTTTAAAAAAAAGTTAAATATTATATTTTACTTTGAATCTGCAGGTGACTGTCCCTTTAAAAGAATAAATTTAGTATAGAAAATAAAATTATACACTGAAAATAATTTGTAATTAATTTAAGGTAAGTTACCTCATAAAATGTTATGCTAGCAGTCCACTCTCGCCAAGGCTCCTCACCTCGTCTACGCTCCGACTAGAACGGAGCGTGGACGGTTGCAAAGCATGGCGAAGCGAGATGGCACGAGACGACCCGTGTCGACACGAGAATAGGCGATGCAAGCTGAGAGCTGCAGTACATTCTCGTTCACGGCTCTTCTCGCCATGCCTCGGCGAGAGTGGACTGCTGGCATTACATTTATAATAATAGTACATACCTCTTCCAGAACACCTCTCTTAAGAAATATATCCTTTACCAATAATATAATATGCAGTTTGTTTATATATCTGTATGAGTGATATCCTTTTCACCCTCAGTCAGATTGCAATGATAGTTTTTCAGAAAAATATTTAATATTCTGACGAGCCCACATATTATTATTGATTGAAAAATCATACGATAAATAAAAATAGAATATTTTGATTCTGATCAAAGATTTTAAAAAGAGTCATACCTTTTACACGTGCATGGACAATGGCAATCTCAGCCGTCATCATTACTCAGTCCACAACTAACAAGTTTAGAGATGAGACATGGTCGCTATTGTTAACGGTCAATGTACAATATATTGTTCTCTTTAAAGTTTTATAAATTCCAAAGACACAATATAACTGACTACCGGATCGAGCAACAGCAATTCTCTGCTAATAGGTAATAAAATAATCTAATTAGGATATCTATTTACCTATCAATATCATCATCTTTTATGAGTCGAACATTGTCAGGAATAGGTGCATCCGGATTCATCATAAGTAGATCAAGCTGGTAATTACGCATTTTATCCAAAAGTTTCAAAAGATTTTCTTTTCTAGATCGTAGTTGACACCACTGTAATAAAAGAATATTTATAATTGAATCAAATACAATTTAGTAATTCATAAAATAGTTATAGAGTGCATAAGAAAATAAATAGGATCACAACCTTTGCATCAAAACGATAAATCTTCCATAAATCATTGATATTCAATTCCGGTTGAACATATTCCTTGCGGTAGAAAGCTATAAAGGGTACTTCCAATGTTTGATTTCGCATGTAGTCTAGAGCTGTGCGGATCTTTCCAACTGTTTGAGGTCCCTTGCGTGTTCTGTCTCTAGATTCAGATGAATCCTAGAAACAGTAATAATTGCAACTGTTAAATAATATTTCTTTAAAGAGTCAAGACACATAATAACATTTACGTGACACAATATACCTGTTTTGAAACGGTGGGTTTGGTAAATGCTTGCCGATATATCCATTCTGCTTCTTCTTCCAATTCGTTAGAATTATCAGCAGTCGGTGTGACGGGTACCTCACGAATTTGCATTCTCTCCGGCACATCTGTGTTTCTTATCTGTGGAATAAAGGCAATGATACAATACCAAAAGATTAATAATTATCACTGTTCACAATAAAAATTATTCCAGCAGCGTTATATACCTCATTGTCCAAGTCTGTAAAATGACCTCTCTTGAGTTCACTTGGTTCATAAATTTCAAATATAGATTTTTTTGTGGGGCGTTTCGGCTTTGTTTTCTTTGCTTTACGAGCTTTAGCTTCACCTGAAAATTAATACATTATTAATATACTATTCATTCAGTATATTTAAAAAATGCTACATCAAGCTGTTTTATTTAGAAATTCAATCACATTTAAATGTGACAATATTTATAATAAAGTTTTTTTAACAAACCATCATCATCTTCATCCTCAATGTATTCGTCCTCCTCGTCCTCTTCTTCATATTCATCATCTTCATATTTTTCAAACTCATCATAGTCAAAGTCCACACCAAAAATATCTTGTCCTTCTTGAAGTGATCTATAAAAATGTCAATAATAAACATTCAGAGTCCAATTACAGATTACAATTGCAATTCAGACATAAATAATAATATAAATAAGATGAAGTCTTGTGTAAATTTAAAAATATATAGATAGTGTATATTTCATAAACTTACGCATCAGTAAATATGGGTTTCCTTTTCTTTTTTTTTTCAGCAATCGGTCTGCCATCATCATCAACAATGAAATCATCAGCATCAGAATACTCTCCATCTGATGCTTCTTCGTCAAAAGCCTCTGTTTCTTTTGGGTGAGATCTTTCCGAACGTCGTTCTTCTTCCTATGTTTGTTAAAAATTATAGAAATTCTTAAATTAACCTTACGGGGAATCTAAGAATGGCTGTTTGAAGATTGTGTGATGATTAACACTAACATGATAACAAAGTAATATTGCTACTATTATTATTTTTTTAATTTAAGATATTTGTGAAAACACATATTTTAATATTTTTACTATTAAACTTGTGTTATGAAAACATGGTTATATGGATGGCCAGAATTTACGTGAGCAATATTTGTTGACAATGGTGGGGGGTACTTACTGATTACACTACATATTATAAGTCAGTTAAAATGGACAAAATAAAAATAATTCTGAATCTATTATATATGTATTAAGACTTGGACCCAATATAGGGATCACAACCAATCCTTCATTCATTCTTCAATTCATTTATCAGTATGTGTGGTATTTTCTTAATAGATGCATATCTTTCTCTCTTTTGGTGAAGCAAGATTAATTATATTTATCTATTGAAGAATTTTACAGGTTCAACTTTTACATAAGCCAAAAATGAACTCACCACTTGTTCACGCTCCTGCAAGGGTTATATAAAATAACAAAAACACATTAAAATCTGATAGAGTAAGCACAATCTCAAATATTTTGCATTAAATATAAGATACAGATTGACCACCGGAAAAAACAAAACAAAAAATACATATTTTTTTAGCCTATAGCAAAGTTCAATCTAAAATTAATTAATTTTATTATAAGAAATAATTAATTTATTAATTTACATGAAGACATTAGAATACTCAAAAACAGCATATTTTGATAATTAAATAAAACATAAAAAAATAATAATTATCTTTTTTATCCAAAGGATTCAGAGGTTGGTGCAGTATTTAATTTACCATAAAATAGTTATTTTATCTTGATAACAAAAAATGTGATATGATAGAAAACAAAAATTAACCCTTACATCATCAGATCCCCCGACAAAAAGCTGATCAGCAATAACCTCTCGGTCAAGTCCGTCATCCTCCTGCTGTTCCCCGTCACTCTCATCATCCTGTATTCTTCTCAGTCTTCTAAATTTTTTCTGTTGTAAAATTTAAAAATTAAATTCTCTGTTATTGAATTCAAGAAGAAATATTTATAAATAAAAGTTCTCCCATCATTCTATTATTAAACAATTTAATTTCATGTAATATTGATGCAAAATTTAACCAGAAAATTTTCAGAAATCTTGGTGAAAACAAACACGTAGTTTGCAAAAATTGAATCATAAAACAGTAAAATATTAACTTATGGAAGAATCAATAATACAGTAAAATCTCGTTTATTTGAAATTCGCCGGAAGTCAAAGTTTTAGAGCAGAATGTGGTCCCTCTGGAAAGTTTTCATACTAAATTGTACTTATAAATCGAATATCGTTATTCGAAGCTATTTTTTAAACCTATCAGATGAATTTGTCAATCTATTTTTCGCCTAATTCAATTTTTTTTGTCAGATGTCAGCAATCTGGAAAATACACATGCGCTACGCGATGTGCCTGTCCAAAGTCCAAGACCATCAGAATGGGTAATTCCGCTCCTATACCGATTCACGACGCATAAAGTTAATTCTAATTTTTAGTTTTCTCACTCACTCTCAGTTTACTAAAAAAGATGACAAATATATCTTGTGCGTCCTCGTTTTGAAATATTTATTTTTACCACGACACATTAATTTAAGGTCACATGCTTTTTTCTCTTGCTCGTTTTCTTTACATTAGAAAAAGATAGCAAATATTATCTTTGCGCCCTTATAGTTCTCCCAGCTGCTAGCTGAGAATGTCATTGCTTGCCAATCTTCTATTTCGTATTATTACTATCATTATTTTTGTTCATGTAGCGTTTGTATATTTTGTTCTACAAACGTTAGTACGCGGTTGAGTTCCTCAGACTTTTTTGTGTTTTATAAATGATTTCATTTGTATTAATTTTAATACAGACATTTCTCTTTCTATTTAAGCTTAGTGTCGAGGCATTTTAAAGAATGTGTAGTAAGCGTTTCTCAGGTTTTCTCGTACCTTGTTAATTATTTTAATGCATTGTTTTATATGTAAAGAACATTATTTGTTTTTCTCTACAATTTAAGTGTTAGACTTTTCTGTATTTCATTAAATTTAAATTAATACATTTTTATAATTTTGATTGATAATTTTATATTCTCGATAATAGCATTAATGTAAAACTCGTACAAAATGCCGACAGTTGCTAAAAATCGAATTAATACAAAAAATATTATCCAAAACAAAATTAACAGAAAAATACGCGACCCCATTAATGAGGTTGTCGATAATATTAAACATGACAGAAAGAACTTTAACGTTGAAAGGCGAGTGCCAAATGTCGCCGCGACCACCACAAAACAAATGTTTTAAAAACGGTGGAAACTTTTGTCGCTAACTTCAGCGGAGAAATAGCGGGTTGACAAGTTCGACTATTATGTTGTTATTAAAAATGGCGCGAAAAGATAATCCATTATAATAGTTTTTTTTTAAAAATAATATTGTGATTTGTTTACACTGTATTTTGACAACTTGTTTGTTAATTTTAAATGTGTGGATATAGGTGTATATAATTACTTCGAGTTGCTATGAAAAAAGTTAGTATGGAAAAAAGAATTGAATTTTTGAAATTTTTATATTCATTATCCTAAATTGTTATTCAAACTTTTTTCTTGATTTTCGGTCCCCTCAACTAAATGGGATTTTACTGTATTTAAATACACACCCTTTCGACTTTCACACCAAGATTTTCTTCAATGAGATCGTAATCTTCATCTTCGAGTCGGTCATCCAATTCATCATCACTTTTTTTTCTCTTTTTAGCTTTCCCTCTTGATGTATCTGAATCTTCTCCCTCACTACCTGACTCCTCAATTGGAGCATCATCTATTAAGTCTTTCAATTCCTCTCGGATCCTCTCTTCATCATCTGGAAAGAATAATCATCAATAAATAATATATGCGTATACTATTTTCGAAAATATTTATTTAATTTTTCCACAAGAGTATACATAAATGCAATCATTCAAAGCAATGATAATCCTAACTCTTAATAATAATAATACTTTCAAAGCAACAAAATAAAAAAATAGAGATTATTTGAATAATAACAAGAATCACATAATTATTTGGCAGTTTATCAAAAGCTGGTAAAACAGCCTCTAAATATCCATGTTGGCATTCTGTTGGAATACATACATATACTGTGATGTTCATATCTAATATATAAAATTAATCGAAAATGTATATTTTTGAAAAATAAAGGAATGCCCTTAAAACATTTCTTATATTTTTACCATCAAATAATTTTGTGAATAATTTAATAAAATAAACATATATATATATATATAAACACTTGGTGCTTGTAAATATTTATTACCATCTTCATCTTCCTCGTCGTCACTCTGAACTGCTTTACGTTTAGGCTTCTTGCGTTCTGGTTGCTGTTCATCATCTGACTCTTGCTAAAAATAAAATACCCAAATGAATACGAGGTTGGGCAAGGAACTTTGTAAGAAAATATTATTAAAGTAAAATAATGCTTGAACTAGTATTCAGGGCGTAACCTAAAAATACGTGATAAACATAAAAGGTACACAAAATTATTTTTATTTAACAGAATCAAAGTATTATTTACATATAATATAAATACGAAATTAGACACATCACGTAATATTTTCTGATGTACTATTTTTCAATTCGATATTTCTGGCATCAAACTGGCGCACAGGACGCTGTGAACTAGTCTGTGAAGCACAATGACTACAGTCGTGACTCCTGACAGAGACGTGGGCAAGGTTGAAAAACACATTTAACTACTAATGTACATGCTAATGAAATATGTAAATTAATCGAATCGGTTTCCAATTCTAAATTACAGTAAAAATGAGCTAGAATCCGAGATATATCATACGAAGAATACGTGTTTAGCATGATGCGTACTAAATTTATTGGAGAATGTAACTCCACCATTGACGTAATGTAAATAAAATAAATATAGTACCTCACTCTCTTCAGCTTCTGAGTCAAGAAAGTCCGCCATCCTAGTGGATTTTTACGACTTTTTAAAAATACTATCGGAAAAATCACGCCGTTTTAAAGTTCCAAAACCTTACTTCAAAACGCAACCATAATGCAACAGCGGGTCACATCCATAGATGAATTTTGGAATCATCTGTGCTGATTGTAGCTAGCTTCGTGTAAATAGAATTACCAATATTAGAAACGACGCATAGATAAGAAACGACGTTATGATATAAAAATGGGATTGGTTGTATAAAGTCTTTCCATACACAGAGTAATAATTATAAAATTAATGTAACCAACCGCGATTGATGATACGATCGCGCCGAACTTAATAACGTCGAATTACAATAATGGTCGTGGATATGTGCAAAACACATGGTCCAAACGGGAATGAAACTATCAATTTTGACATACGATAGGCGCGCGAGACGGACATGGACGCTCCTAGACCCAGCGGTTGGATTTTTGTCCATTGAATGAACAAAATAGCGGAAGAGTAATTGTTTTTAAACAGAATGTTCTTAGAATACATGTACGAAGGCAATTATTTCCACGACATTACATCCGCGACGTTAATATATCACTCCAAGTGACAGGGACCAGGAACAAAACGGACCATTTACTTTTATCGTCAGAAGGTAAAAGCTTCCGGGAAAACTATTGAACTATTGTCTAAGGAAGGTCGATTTTACAAGAGCCACCTAATCTAAATCAATACATCACGCTGAAGTGACGTTAATTGCATCAGGGCTCATTAGTTTGCGGGTTGATTTGCAGTCAACAGGTAAGATAAAAGACCAAGTGCGTGGGTTGCAGATAATGGAATAGGAAAACAAAAGAACGTGGAACATGATCCGAGATATTACCCAAAGCAAGGAGTCAGCCTTTTGTTAAGTCAAACGAAATAAAACACATGCGATGACCACCACGAAGCGATAATTTACCATTGCGCCGGTTCCTCGTGAAAGTAAGTAGAAAAGATAGAGTGTAATCAGCCCAGGTACCCGAATTCACCTCTTCCATATTCATGCATCTTGTGCTACGCATAATTCCTACTGCTCTTTTCTCATGCATGCGTTATATATGACCAAAATAATCTAATCGAATCTTTGAAATACGGAATAGCCGAAATTCTTCAACCTTTACTCAATCATAATTAGTTCCGTCTCAAGTGTGCAATCTCATTTCCACAGTATTCAGTTCTTAATAGTTTCCCTTTTCTGCCAGCTCCAGGCAGAAAACAATACACAGATGTGGGTGCCAGCCAGTTGGTGCTCCGTAAATATAATAAAATTAGAATAGACAGTGAGAACCACTATAATTCAAGCATTAATAATAATGAACGGGCATGTTTAAAACTCAATTATTGTAATAGCAATAAGTATGTATAGAAATCTCAAGATGCGAATTTTATTGTGAATCAATTTATGTATCAAATGTAATAAATAAATGACCAAGCCATATAATTGATAAAAATGTATAGAGATAAGTTTATTTGTAATTTGATAAAATAAACTATATACAAATAGAAGTACTTATATAAAAGGTGATTATTTTATAAGAGAAATGGGACCGTGAACAAACAATGAAAGTGGGCGGAGTCCGAAAATTAGGCCTACAAGTGAAGGCGTAGCACCGCTGTTAATTATGGACCTATTGAACGGCACAAATCCTGGGAGAATACTCGGGGCGAGGATACTCCCTCGTCGTAAGCGTTTAAAAATAATAGAACACCATTGTTATCAACAATCACCAGGGGTTGACAATCAGTCTCGAAAGTCAGAAGACGAGTTGACAATCAGTTTCTAGTGGTGTAGACGGTTACAGTCTACGTAGTCAGCTACAGAATTGGAGAGAATGAGAGGATAGACGGCCACAGTCTACGCAGTCTGCTACAGGATTTGAGAGATTTGGAGGATAAACAGCCATAGAAGCTCAGAAGCAACCGCCCAGTCCGTTCCATGCATCCAGCCTAATCGCCAGACCCCGGGTTAACTCTGAAGCAGTCGCCTAGATGGATGCTGACGACGTCATTTCGCCAGTCAGAGACCAGGTGTTTGGAAAAAGGCCCTCAGAGGAATATCGCGAAATAATTTAAGGTAAAATATAATTAGTCTAAGTAAGCATTAAGAATGTTACCTGCCCATTTGTGTATAGTGGTAAATAGATTATTGTGTTTCATGTTTAAATATTTACCCTAGCGAAGAATTTACTAGAGGTGGTATCGTTCTAATTGAGCAATGAAGAGCTTATTATATTTACATTTTAAATAAACCAAGAACCTGCTTCATTAAAATCTACCCACTTTTCCATTTTTCTAGCCGTTACTGCCATACGGTCATCAACCTAAAAAGTGGTTCATTCAACAATATACTCTATGATTCAATATTCATTCTGATCCATAGATAAATCTGGTCTGATTCAATCTATCTGTCAAGTGAAAAAAAAGTGAGTCAAGCATAGAAAAGATATATATATTTATATTGGGTCAATTCAGGATTTTTGGGAAGCTGTCAAGTGCCCGTATTTTTTATTAAATTTTATAATAAGATATATTGTTCAATATCGTAGAATGGCTGACCCTAAATACGAAAACCTGCCTGGAATTGTAAGTGATTTTATCCAAAAGTATGTTACTTTTGTCGAAAATTGTTCAATAATGCCGATGGTTTGTAGTATTTTATCTCACTTATTCTCGCTTTTTACAACATAATTTTAAATTATTCTTTCAGGCTTACGATCAGCCAGATGTTTACGAATCGGGAGATCTGCCTGAAGCTGATCAGTCTGAAGAAAATTCTGATGAAGAGAATGAGTGCATTGAGAGAATGCATATATCAGTCAGTGATTCTTTTAAGAAATTTAAAGGGAAACAGCTGCAAGGCAGTGTCGACTTTTCTGATAGAATCAGTCGAAGAATAAGAACGGGATATAAGTAAGTTCACATCCGTTCAGAACGTTCTACGCAGAACATTCTGGGCTCTACTCTTGCAACTAATGGCGAAACACCATAAATAAAATGAATTGTCTTTTTTTATTTATCATTTATTTGCATGTGTCCAACTTTTCAAAGATATAATAAGATGTAATTATTAATATCATGTTTGGTGTCAAAAAATGTAAAAATTTTACTTTATTTAAAAAAAATACTTAACTTCTTCAGTACAGCACCCCAAATAGAAAAATTATTCATCATATATGTATCTAAATAACCTTTTTATATCCACTTACGTTATGTCCTAAAATACCAGGTAACATGCTTTTAGTCCAAAAAAATCGAAATCTTTTTTTGTACCAAGTTATTTCTCCATCTTTATATCTTGGCAATTGCCAGCATAATCAATAGGAAGTATTGTCATAAAATCATAAACAGTTCGGTGTCGATGCAGACCTATGCGTAATTTAAATAATTGTTTAAATTGTAAGGGTGGTGTGTGACAAGCGGTGTCCTTGTATCTATCGTTTATTATCAGATGTCGGCCCAGTTGATACAATGTTGATTTATAAATAGTACAGTTTAGTGACAGTGCAGCTGTCGGTATAATTTTTTATTCTTCTGAGATGATCTTTGTTTTTATTCCACATTAAAAATAAATATTTTTTATTGGAACCTGAATATTTTTACATGTTAAACATTTTCCATTGTTTATATAATATAAATAATATACAAAGGTGCGGGGAATGGGAACTGGCTGCAGAAGGAGAAAAGGAAACCCCCCAAGAGCGCTACCAGAGGCTGCGATGTGAAACCACCGAACTTCTGGAACAACTTGTTAGCATGCAGGAAAAGGGACCCGAAGATGATAAGGTTTCATTTTGATTTTCTAATATTATTTTATTAGAAAAGTTTTTTTTGCCCGGGTGTAGAGGTGTAGATAAACAAATTACTCCACCATTATCCAGAGTCAGAGTAATTGACAACTTAATTAATGAAAGACTTTTACAGGTACTTAATTGGAAGTCATTATGTAACAATGACATTGTTAATACAGTAAAACCGCGATATAACGAAACCTGAAATAGCGAAAAATGACGTATATCGAAAAAAAAATCGAAATTTAGTCCCTAAAACCAATTTTTGATACAAAAATGCATTTATATAACGAAATCCCGTTAATATTTATAACAAAATCATTTTTGTCCCGTACGAAAAAATGCCAATACATTTACGTAAATTTATAACGAAATAAAAAAATGTTAAAAGATGAAAATATTATTTCGCACTTACAAAGCCGCGCTGCTGCATCTGCCGTAAGCGAACGATTTATGGCCTTTTCGGCGGTGCGCGGTGGTCTGCCGACAAGGTAGTAAAACAATTCAAACTTCTTCTTGGGTTCATAGCATCATATTTTGAAGTGGTTGCCGCCGTTACCGGTAAGTACCTTCGTAATTTATATACGACTCATTTTATAAAAATGCCGCGATTCAACTGTTCAAAATTTTTATTTTTGAATTGTTTTTTATGTTTCATGCCCAAAACTATGTTTGAAGCGGCTCTACATTTAAACACAATTAAAATATTGTTTTGTGTTTGCAATATTCTGGAATTTACAAAAATATCTTCCAATTGGTGTTGAATAGGTTCTGTTCTTAATTTAATTCCTTTGATTATCCATTTGCTTATCTGTTTTAATAACAAAACTACTAAAAATATGTAGGTATTCAGTTCCCTATGGCCTTCTACCTCCTTTGTTTGCAGAATTTACGATCTTTTTTGATGCCGCGCAACATTTATTTCGTTATATGTGGGAATTCGTTATTTATTTTTTGGGCCCTTGGATTTCGTTATATCGCAGTTTTACTGTATTATGTATACTTTGAATGATTATTTTAAAGATATTTAACACAATTTTACTTTATTTCGCTGCTCAGCCTCGTGTTGTGGTACTGTGATGATGTATAGCTTAAAACTTCCCCAAAGAAATATCCAGTATGCTACATAATTGATTCAACTGTTTTTGTGTAACTTAAGATAACACACATTGCCGTAAACAGATGTAGAAATATTAATGTAATTTTTTACTTTTTAAATAATGAGAGCTTATTATTAAGCCGCTACTTTCAAAAATAATTCAAATTTTTGCGTTTTTTACGAAAATGTGGGTTTTTATTATCCATTTATATCAGAAGTTATACACCAGAGTTAACTTTTTTTAAAACTATTACTTAGATAGAACCTTTATACTCATTTAAAATTAATAAACTGAATGTTATTTGCCATAATTAAGACAATACAAGCATTATAAGAAAGACCGCGACCATTAGACGTATTTTCCGTGTCCTACAAAATTGTGTGAATGTGCTAAATTATTGCAGAAACAAAATATATTTTCTTATAATCTTGAAGCCAAGATTACGGAGACAAATCTGTTGGAAACCAAATTAGCAAAATGTTAAAAATTAATAGAGTTATAAACCATTCAATTTGCAGTATATATGATCAATTTTCGACGTTTTTAAAATACTTTGTTTTAGTGAAAACATATGTTTTAAAATAATATATTGTAACACAACATGTCACATGCTTTGAGGTTTCAGCTATTATTTAAAATCAAGTTTGATATCCAAAACACAATAATTTCTTACTTAATAATATTTATATCGATCCTAATAATGTATATTTTTTATATTAATTATATCAACTTCAGATCACCGATCGACAGCAGCCGTAGTGGCGTCTAGTCCACGCTCTCTTAAAAAATGACGAAAATATGAATTAATATTGAACTTATTCACAATATTAGTAGCAAATTTCATAAATTAGACGTCTTTTTACTGATTTTAAGGGAAAACAATGTTTTCTTGAACAAAGTAAACATTTTATATACGTTATTTTTTATATAAGTCGGAATTAAATATTTCATTTATATATAACACTGTTGCATTTTAAACAAAGCTGTGTGTTTCTTAAATCGTATATAATTATGAAACAGACATATCACCAAAACGGTAATGGGGCGTTTTAAATCGATAATATTTAACAAAATAATAAATTGAAGCCGTCATAATTTTTTTAAATTTAGAACATTGATTTAAGCGACCATCTAAATATTTGTGGGTACTTTGTCTGATTTCAAAACATATTCATACATATGAATTAGGTACCTAACACATGATTTAATTTTTGAATGATTAATTCAAACGACAACACACATTTTTATTTCATTCCATATGATTCCAATACATCAATATGAAAAAAGGTGAAAAATACTTCCGACACGAGTTATGTTTAAAACTTGTATCAAATGCGAGAAAATCAACAATTTTATTGTCGTCTCTTTCTATTATTCAAACCTTCCTCTCTCGCATGATGTACGTAACAATTACCATCATTAATTATTTATCTGATACATAAAATAATTTAACTATTAGCGTCATCTTGAAAGCATATCAAATTTGTGTAAAAATTCTCAAATTTCAAACTGGAAAAATGAAAGTATCCCCTTAAATCCACTTTTTAAATAATTTGAAAATGTGTTTTTTTTTTAAATATTCTATATTTTGTTCACATTGAGTAGGTACTTTATTTTAAAATGCGAATAAAGCAAATATTTCATCATGTCATGATAGGTTCATGATTAATGCTATTATTTAAATTTTATTTGTCAGAAAATTTATAAGATATTTGGTGGTTTGTATATTGTAAAATATCTCATTGTGTAATGTACAAGATATGCTTTACACGGCTTTGCAATCATTTTGAGTTACTGACTCAAATACATAATTACATTACAAGTACGTATATATGTATGTGTTGCGTACAATCATAGATGCTGGAAGAATCTCAGGACAGGAAGGAATAGGCACTCACTACAATCCGGATTCCGCTGACATCTCCAAAGATGTGGAGTGTATGGTTTTTCATTCACCATTACGTCAAGGTTCCAACACAAAGTATAGACGTAAAAGTCTCGAGATTGTATAACAGTATTAACTGTTCCGTACACGTTGTAATCGTACTGGTTCAAGATCACCAATCTGGTCGGCGGTGTGGCTGGGCGGGGAAGGGAAGGGGGGATGGCACATTGCAATATTTTCATTCAATAATTAATATATTTGTACAAAAATAAATATGTCCCAAAGAGTGTGTATAAGTTAAACTATGGTTTAAAAAATTCAATCATTTATATCCGATTTTTGAATAGGTGTACAAAAATAATGACTAAATTAGAATACAAGATGTATTGATAAAATAAAAAAATAATCAAAGAAGTATGGTGTATTGTGTAGTAACATTGATCAAAATAAAAGCAACATAAAATATCATGTTGTTAGATGATAATAGGATTTCTTCTGAGTTATTCTGCCATGAGTTTGTCGTCATAGCCAATGTTTAGGGCTACATATTAGGGACCAATATCAGGCATGAAGTTTTGAAATGTTTTAGTTGACTGCAATATTACATCTTTTGTTGTATTATCAACAGGAGAGTCTAAAACAGATGGCATCGCAAGTGGCATCGACCAAACAAATTCTCGATGAATTAAACTTTGATGAAGGTTCCAATGCTGATCCTCAAATAGACAATTTTAAGTATGTACATTACAAACCAATTAATTGATGAAACATAATCTATTACCATTAATTTAGTTAACTTCCCCTTTTGTTTACTACAATTTCTAGGATTTATTTATTTAATTAATTCATTATTATACATGCCCTATTCGGGCATTAACAAAATAAATAACAGAAAAATTCATCAGAAGTGCAATACACAAAGAAAAAGATTACTTAGTGTCAGCATGTTTTTTCATAATCAAAATTAAATATAAAATGTGAAGTAAAGCAATTTATCCGTCACCATTGAGTTGAGACACAAAATTGTAATAATTGACCTCCGCATATTCATTCCCCAAAGAATACATTCTGGGGACTGCGGAGTTAGCTAATGCATGAGTTCTGTCATTACCACTGTAATAGAACAATGAATTGTGTCTCGATGACCTCAGTGGTGCGTCAAGCAGCCCAACAATCTGGGGACAGTCTATCATACCATTGATGATCCTGTATATAAGGTCGGTCATTGTACGTCTCACTGATAATTTTAACAATTTCAGACAGCTAAGGAGATAATCATAATTGATATCCTCAGAGTGTATATTTAATTTAAAATGAATAAATCTTAGAAACTTTCTCTGGATTCTTTCAACCGGCGTTGAGTGTACAATGAAGTGTGGAGACTATATACCCGAATTATGTTCTATCTGAGGTCCGACTAGAGAAGTGTAGAGGACTATAAGTGTGCAAGTCTGAAAAGTTTTTTGTAGTCTGCAAAGCAAATCCCAATATTGGATGAATCATTGTCATTTAAAATTTACATTTTAATTATTTATAATAATTTATCTCAGAGGAAAGGTATTTTCTTAGATTGTTAACATATTCTGCTAGTGTTTCCTCATTTTTGTATTATTTGCAGGAAATTGCTGAATGTGATTAGTGAATCTAAGAATGCAAATGAAACCGAACATGCCACCACTATTATTAAGCTAAGGCCAGAATCTGTTAGCCTAGCTCAAACCACTCGTCTAGCGCAATTGGAACACAGGTTTGTTTTATTAATTTTAATTGATATTTGTTTTCTTGCAGTTAATAAGATAATTACTACGTATATGAAGACATGATACCATCAGATTAATGTTAATAAATAGTATAAGAAATTATAAATTTCAAGCTCAATCATTTCTACTCCCACTGTAGCAGATGAAATGACACTTTTTACAAATTACTTTTCACAAAATACATATTTTAAAAATTTAATTAATTTTTAGATTACACAAGTTGGAGTCGGCTGTGGGTTCTGTTCCTCCTACGCTGGACCGACTAAGCGGAACATTTGACTTGCAATATGGCCTGCTTCATTCTGTCTCGTGGCTGACATCTCGTCTGGGAGCCTTGCAACCTTCGCAGCTGGACAGTGCAGAGCAACGGTTGGCGAGGTTGCTACCTGCTATGGATGCCCTCAGAGCAGCTGCCCCGCCGTACGATCCACACAGAGATCAGAAGGTTAGGGCTGGATTTACGAAATCAGGCTTAAGACTTTCAACTGCAATTCTGAAATGCAAAATTATATGATACTATAAAAGAATAATTTTTTACTGGCCCGATGAAGGAACAGATTTTGTACCGAAACGTGTATATGTACAGCTATTTTATATTAATTATTAAAATGTCTATAGTTTTACTTCAAATACAAATATTATAAATATTGTAGCTAATTAATTAACTTATCATCGTTTCGCAGGGGTATGCAGAGAGTATAGAATGCCACACTCTTCTCTATGGGCATGCCACTCTTTCCTTCACTTTCATGCACCACCTTATATTGAATTTTTATATATTGCTTTCTTCTTTATTTCTTCTCAAATTAAAACTTTAACATCACCGCCTGAGAATCCATAAAATCCAAAAATTCCGAATTTCCCAGTTAAGATTTTCAAACTTTTACTTTATTATAATTATTAGACTTAGGTTTTGCTATCAATTTGTGAGATAGTTGAGTGCCGTATTTGAATTTTCATAATACATATATACATATATACACCTATAATAATTAAGGAGTTTTAATGTTTAGTCATTATAATTATTAAAAACAGTGATGAAAGTTGTGTATAGAGTTTTAAATATTTTCAACATTAAAATATATGGAAAACATTGTTGATTTGAACATGTGGATAATTCAAATTTTTAATTCATGACCAAAAATATTTTGTTCATAAAATTATGATCTCATGAGTCATGAGCCCAAGTAATTTATTTACATATTAGTAAGAAATAGACAGAAACACAATAATAGATTTCAATGAGTGAAATATTTCAAAACTCTTTATAATTAATAAAATAACTGGTATTTAAATATTTCTTAAAATATAAAATTTTTAGTTATGGTATAAAAAGCTTTTTCAACTTTTAGATAAATGAATTATATGACATGGTGAAGAAAACTGAAGGGATTTCACATACTCAACTCCTTGAGAGGATGCAGTCACTTGAAGGTTTACATAAACAAGGTAATGCAATATTTTATTTCATAATATCTCTGTACATTTTTAAGATTTTCATCA
Source organism: Eubasilissa splendida (assembly GCA_031772225.1). Classification (NCBI taxonomy): domain Eukaryota; kingdom Metazoa; phylum Arthropoda; class Insecta; order Trichoptera; family Phryganeidae; genus Eubasilissa; species Eubasilissa splendida. The sequence goes on along the minus strand of CM062855.1, from coordinate 11,680,397 downwards.
CCATGTGAATGCAATCATACCCAAAGGGTTCAGGCTTTCTATAATAAATGTTAATAAAATGTGACTAAGTACTTATTTACTGTGATTGAAAAGCGTCCAAATTAAAACTACTGCTAATCTTGCAAATAAAGATAGTTTGAACACTTTATCAATGACACTATAATGCCAGCAGTCCACTCTTGCCGAGGCTCCTCGGGCGAGGCGTTTGCCGAGGTGCTTAGACCCAAGTGGTACAAAGTACACTCTCGCCGTGGCTCCTCAGCTCGCCTCGTTTCGTCTACGTTCCGACTGGAATGGAGCGTGGACGAGGCGAGGCGAAGCGAGAGAAACCGAGTGCTGGCTGTACACTCGCGGTGAGGGCAGATGGCACGAGATGACCCGAGTCGACACGAGAATAGGTAATGCAAGCTGAGAGACGCAGTACAATTCTCGTGAATAAAATGTTTTGACTCCAATGAATTTCTTGCAAAAACAAAATAAAATTTTCTCCTTTTAGTCATTTAAAACTTTTGTCTCTACGGTGAGTGACATCATTTAACTGTTTAAATCAGGGTAAATATATTATTTCAAAAATTATACTTTGTATTTCTGGAATACTGTGTTACAATAATTATCAACACACAATTTTTGTTTATAGAAATCACAACACAAATATCTAATAAAAATGAATTCAAATGTTTATTTACAGTTTATCTTTTTATATTTTGATATACAATAATATAGTGGCTAGAGATTGTGAATTATTTTTTTAATCAAGAATTATAAATATTAAATCTCTTCTAGTGCTTGTTCGGATATTGAATATTCGTTATTTTTAATTGCAGCAGCTCAAAATAGTGACTTCCCGAACCATTTTTTAAAAATAAATACAGAAATTAAAAATAATCAATTTTTCTTTGCAATGTAATAACAATTATGTAAATTCTCCCCATGATTCTTCTCTCATCTATCTCAAAATCTTACATTTAAAGCATTTTTTATTAAGATTGTGTAAAGACATCATTTTGACAGTGCTTTTGACAGACCATATATAAATAGCGGCTCTCAAATCTATAACTGTTGTATGTTCTTTCTTACCTACTAAATTATGATTTTTATATTACCAAAATATCCCGGGACACCTAGAACATTCCGGAATATATAATCAACAAAGCTTGCAGTGGACTTCCAAACATTAATTTATTCTACTCAAGTATATTTACATAGTTAATCTATTTCTCCCTTGCAGCAAGTGACTTCAGCAAGTCCTTGAATGAACTGGAATTACTGCAAACCACCATCACTTCTGGCGTCCAGAACAATAAAGCCATGCTGAAAGGAGTTCAGGAAGTGTTTGCTAACAATCTCGAACATATTCAGAAGGAAATCAAAAAATTGGAAGATAGAATCTCTAATTTGGGAAAGAAATAGCATTCCAATGTATCTGAAATTGATTAATGGTTCTAATTTATGATTATTTAATAAAATTTGAATTTCAATATGCTTTATATTATAAGTTTTTTTATTTAAATATATTTAAGCATCCACAGGTGTTATGTTGTTCAACCAATTTGGAACCCTTATTTTATATTTCACATTATCATTTTCTGCTATTTAACCTTTTTGTCTATCTATAAACTTGAGAGAATTTATCATTTTTCAAATAGTGTTTATTTCTGAATGTAAAAATCACTTTGTTAAAAGACCTCTGTTTTAATTTTAAATGCAATGTAGTTTCAGAGCGACCTTATTAAAGCAGAATAAGTTAATAACCATAATAATAAAACCAAATACCAAATTCTTTGTGTTTTTCATTCAGGAATTTGCTTGCGCACTTAAGTTTCTAGTGCTTTAATATGATTTGTGCTTTTAAACATCAGGTGTCAAGAGATTGCAGAAGAAGAAGGGAAAGATAAAGTGATAGTAGAGTCCCATTAATCTGAACTGGCCATATATTAAAAAATGTCACAAGAAAATATTAATTTATTAAAATAAAGAACTTTTTCTTGAATGGTTCATACAGGAAGAATCTTCTGAGTGCACCACAAAACTAATTTTGTTGAATTATAACACTTTCAATGGCAATTACTGAGAGATTCATCATTAGCAGTGGCACAAAATTGTTCTGATCAATTTTATTTATATTCAAGTATACCATCAATTGGTATTTGATTAAGAAGGATATGTATTCATTTGATAATCAACCATTTTATGATGATGACAACCCATAACAATATAATTTTGAATAATTAAAATGTACAAATAATATATTCTATGTATATGTAATTTTTTTACACACAAATGAATTCCAACCTTTCACAGCCGCTGTGCTGTTTGACGGACAACTGAAGTTAAAATTCGGTCATCTTTTAATAGGCTCTAAAACCTGTAACTATAAGGTAGAATTTTTTAAATGTTTTTATTTTAACAACAGAAAAATTATCTTAGTACCCATATAAAATTTAAACAAAAAGTTCAATGTTTTAATGGTTTTTTGGATACTTCAACAAAGGAGACGGAATGTGAATTTTTATCCTTTTGAAAATGGTATATTTAATAACCAATGCAAAAATATTATTTTCTGAAAGGCAATAATTACCATTTATACCTTTTACAATCAATTTATGAACAGAATGTATGGTTTTTATATGGAAATATTTCGAAATTCGGTGTACCAAAGATTGCGAAAAAGATTAAATAGGGTTCCGGCATTATATTTTTTTGATGATAATTACAATATATTTTGACTTTCTTTTTTAAAGAAATGCTTTGAGATTGAATGAATCTTTCATAATAAAATTGATTGAAAGCACATATTGCTGTAGTTTATGCAAAAAGATTCAAAAACTTTACACTAAGTTGACTCTCCAGATAATAACCACGTGAATCTTGTACTGCAACCTCTTAATGATGATGGATTTATTTTTAATTGTGCCGGTACATTCGCTTAATACTTTTAATAGTTTGAAGATGTTAAAAGTGATTTTTTTTTAAATTAATGTAAAAAAAATATGTGCTTTATGTCCCCTTGTAAATTCACTATGTATACTGATTACTAAAACATTCAAGTAAATGCACTTGTTTCACATGGGTGTATTAAATATTCCATTTAGATTTTAAGTTTTGGTACTATCTCACCTACTACATTATACTAGTTTAGGTTGAGAACCCCCGCTTTATCTAGTTATGGTACGCTGAGTAATGTTTTGTAATTAAAAATTAATTTGTTACTAACAAACTTATTTTATTGCAATAAATAAAGTTTTATATTCAAAATTGTCTTTTTTATTGTGCACTCATACAATTCACTAATTTTTTTTAGTCATTTCCTACAAATTATGTAATTAACAAATAAAAATCCTCTTTTTAAGAAATATACATATATTGTTAGAAATATTTGTAATCATTAATTTAAACAAAAAACTTACTTTGTGCAAAGCATTTTGATATCACTGACTATCACATTACGTTAACTATTGACAATGTGGTTTAATTGCAAAGTTTAACTTTTATAATCGTCCAAAAGGATTACTAATTTTATAATGATTGACTGTATACAATGTTACATAACTCATAGTGCATGTGGAATTGAATGGATGATGATGGCAATGTTAATCAACTTTTTCCTTTGTGAGATATGCTTATATAATGTTGCATTATAAAATTGACACAGAGAAGGCAAACCAAATAAATAGCAGTTTAATATAAATTATTTAAAAATTTGTTTTTAAACACTTTACGAGTTGAATTTGATACACCAACCGGTTAGTTTATTTGACATCCTGATAAAGGAAATGGTATTTTCCGAAACTGTTTGGTGTATTAAATTCAACCCATAAAGTGGTTAAAACAATGTTTTAAATAATTTATATTGAAATGAATAAAAACCACAATGTAAAGTTTGCAACAAATATTAAAAATAAATAAAACAGTTCTTTTATTTTTTGAATACACACTCCATTGTTAATCAACAGTAAATCAAACACAATTTTTTTTAGTTCTACTTATATACATATAATATATATGTATATTTTTTAATTTTTCCAAATAATTGGACGACGACTAGTTAGATATTAATAGATAAAGCTGTATAATTTTTATGTTGTGAAGCTGTAAAATAAAGAGAGCATGAAAGGGGCGATCGCCCGGAAATAATATCACGCACCTTAACACTCATTTAAAGGAAGAAAAAGGATTTTCTTATTCCCAGCATGAAATGTATCAGGCATCGCGGAGTAGATTAAGATCTGTAAAATAAAATACTTGCGATGCCTGTAGGATAAAAACTAGAATTATTATAAAGAGAAAACACGGAGAAAAATCAGCCAAAGTTTTGGACTTGAATCGGGGTGGCGCAGGGTCTGTCTGCCCACTACGATTGACCCAACGCGAAACGGGGGGCCTCACACGCCTAGCCCAGATTCATCTGAAATAATTACGGGGCCAGTGGCTGCAAGAGCATTATCTTCTCGCTGCTGTGCTCTTCAAGTTGAAAATTGTGTTTCATTTATCTCCACCTCGTTTTGACCCTGCTATTCTACTGGACCTTCTGGAATTTCGACTTTGCTACGACTTTGGACCGAACCTGGAATCTTCTTGACTTTGGCTGCTATACTGGATGACAATTTTGCACCCCCCTGGACCACTGCAGATATCGCATCCGAGATACCAGAGTGAACTGGCGAATCACCCCTGCAATACAGTTCTTGTTTCCTGTACGGAACACCATCTTTCCAAAGCAGAAAGTAGATAGCTGATGTCTTCGGTGACTGCTTGTTCCATGTGATCTTCATTAACACTTTCAACATTAGTTTCAATATTGCTGTCGATTTCATTATCACTTGCGGTATCATATTCACTATTACTAGTTCTCACAGCTTCTACACTAGGTCACTTTGATGAGGATAGTTAATACATTTTTATGTACAATACATAATATCAAAAAATTGATAAAAATAACAATTAAAAAAAAAGAGACTTATGGAACGTTACTATACTCAGTTTCCATAGAAAACTGTCTCAATTCAAAAAAGTTTCAAAAGGTATGCAAAAAATTATCTTAGAAACAAATTATACCAAAAAGTCTTAAAAAAAAAAACAAACATTAAAAATTTGTATACTATGTAAAAATTGTCATTACATTAAAAAATGTCTTACCCACAAATTGAAAAAAATACACCAAAATATTCTTATACTAATGTACGTTTAGTGTACCCAGCGAAAGTTTGTAAGAACGCCTATAGCGTTTTCAGCACTGGACGTGTTAAGTGGCTGTAAATATCTTCATATCTACAGAACACCTCTTCATAACTGAAAATAGATAAAGCAAAGCATCATCAAAAGCAAAAACAAAGTACATATACATACTTATGTACAGGTGAGTCAGAAATTATCTGCAATGTATTTTTTACAATTTTGAAATATGGCGTCAGTACCTGGAATAAATCAGTTATTGTTGAGTATGGAAACATATAACATTGCCAGTTAAATAAAGTTCAAAACTCAATCAATAGCAAGGAAAAATGTAACTTCATAGTTTTTTAGTATTGGCAAGGGCCAATACTGCTCCATAATCATAAAAAGATGCACAATTTTGGACTATCTGTAGACAGCAAGGGATTGTATGGAAAAAAATTATCTTTGTATTATTTTATTTATGTATGCATACACCCCCTTTGTTCAGACTAGTGATGAGCTAAACTGTGATTGTGAGATTTGTATTTGATTATAACAATGATTGGTAACTGATTATTCGTAATTCAGCGAGCAATCGCTACTCTAAAAACTAAAACTTCAATTAAATCACGCCAATTATCACACAGTTACCAATCATTATTGAATATGTACCAATTACACAATAACGGTTTAGCTCATCACTAGTTCAGATAATAAATTTTTAATATGTAGTATTTATTGATTGGTCTCTTAGCAACAAATGTTTGATATTATTTTGACAGTCTCTGTTATTGATTCTTGTAGGTTTTACGCTTTTATTTAATTTATTGTACAATTTTACTAAAACTTAAACTTACTCGTCATTTTATATTCTAAAAATTGTGAGTATTTTTCAAATTGGCATTTTACTAGATATTATTAATAAATGGAAATAGTTTTTAGTATATGTATCCATTTTTCATGTTTCATGAACTTATACTGTAAAATATGTAAATGTCGAGAGTACATCATTAAATAATTATATTTAAAAAACAATGTTAATTAAAAATAAAAAAAATTGTTTGCAAGCTAGTGCTTGATTGAAGCACCTTCATTAAATGAAGGTGCTTCAATTACAAGTCAATTACAATTACAATTACAGTCACTTAAAGTGAATAAGTAAAATATTCAGAGTGGTAGAATATAAGAACAAAATTCAAAAGATGTGATTACATATTTGAGTAGAATAACATGAATTTATTTTGATAGGATGCAGTGAGTTGATATTATTTATTACATTGGGACTGTGAAGAAATTTGGTCATTTTAAATTACCTAGTTCAATATGAGTTATTTCGATTTATGTTGCATCAAAAACATTAGACTGAAAATCCAGTCTTCATGTGTGATTCAATATACGTCCTTACAGATTAAATAAATCGAGTGTTCCCTCACCTTACACGTGCAGTTGGAGATCCAGGGTTATGTTTTTGTTGATGGACAAAGCTATATAGATGTTTACTAACCATGATAATGATAAAAGTCGAAGTAGAAGTGTTGTGAACGCTGTCGCTAAGGTTGTGTGGTGAATGCTGTCGTTAAGGTTGTGTGGTGTTATAAAAATCTTTACATGATGCGTAAATTGAATGCAAGACAGCAAACTTAAGACAGTTTTTTTAAATGATACTGATAAATTTTTATTGTTAGAATTTATTGTTTGAGAGTTTATATATCTATAGAAGATGTATAATCTACTTAAAAGTTTATGCTTTCTAAATATGTACAATGTAAATTTTTTTAAATGTACATAATTTTATTTACGATTCGATGTGCATCACACTTTACTGAAATGTAACCCAACATATATCGAGAACCTAATGTACTTTAATATTATCAATGCTATAATTTATCATTCTTATCTAATAACGATGATTTTGCAGAGCAGATTTCGTTTTATTTTTCAAATATATAATAAAACAACAATAGTAAAATAAAATATAAAACATCAAATTTAATAATATTAATAAAATAATTAATAAATGTCATTAATATTAATGAATTTTATATAATTCCATAGACTGCCTTGTTAAGTAAGACTCTTGCAAGACCAGTGACTTATCCTATCAAATATATTTATTTAAAATATATGTGTTTCATATTAAAAACATATATAAAATTAATGCTTGCTTGAGTGCTTACAAGGATCATTTTTACATACTCTTGAAGGATTTATTTATTTAATTATTATACACGCCCTGTTCAGGCATTAACATAATTTGTAAAATAACAGATAATTATATCAGAAGTGTAATACACAAAAAAAAATTAATAGTGTCAGTATGTTTTTACATGATCAAAATTAAAAATAAATATAAAATGTGAAGTAGCAATTTATCCGTCACCATTGAGTTGAGACACAAAAAATTGTAATAATGTAGTTCTATAAAGAGTTAATTTATTTAATTATAGTACCTCTTTTACAAAATACACACATACCCAAAAATGTCTTGGAGCCTACCAAAGTTACCAGGATGCACATTCCCAGATCCCACCAGAACAAGGTTTAATGTTCCAAGGAAATTTGAAATGGTCAATGGCTTTCGAATGCCTGTAATTGATATGCGTGGAATTGGAGGAATTCCCATGGATGTTGAAGGGTCCAGATACTTAGATGTTACTGATACATGCAGGTATTGTTGTTAATTTATGTTTCCAAACAAAATTAGGTCTCCAATTAGAGTAAATTTTAATGCACGTCAATCCTTTTTAAAAAATGTTTTATTAACTTAAGTATGATAATATTTACAGTTACGATCCTTCACTAACCTATGGCCGTGTCAAACAATTAGAGTTTCCAATTACTTTACCAAATTGGGTTCATTACGACAAGAAAAAACTCAGCTTCCGCGGCTTTCTTAGACAGTCCATATCAGAAGCACCTCTTGAACATTTTAGAATACGACCTATCGTATTGATATATTATCTGGAAAATGACACCATTGCAGTTGCAGAACCCTCTATAGAGGTAACAGTGCATACTATTGTTTATATTAAGGTCTTCTGTTGACTGCCATGAGGCAGACCGGTACCAGAAATTTTTTGCATTTAAAATATTCATAAAATTTGGTAAGTAGCATTGAAAGTTGGATTTCTATTTTCATTAATAAGATTGTTAATGATTACCATCCAGACGAAACACTATGTATACATATGAAAACATGTAGATTTTAAAAAAAATCTGTCTTTTAATACAAAAGAGATAACTTTGGTAAAGTAAATAAACAATATTATACTTCCAGAACTCAGGTCTATGGCAAGGCAAGCTAGTGAAACGGGATAAACTTACAAAGAATGATGAAGGGGAATTTTGGCACTGGAGAGATCTTAATGTTGGCATAGATATACCAATATTCGGAAAAGTTTTTCATTTAGTTAATTGTGACGATTTTACAAAGGTTTGTAGGCTTACTGATGTATTTAAAAAATGAAATATGTACTTCTAAGAACAGTGAGCTGTGATTTAAACTTGCTTTTGATTGTCATGCTATTCATTCCAAAAACACAAGCATAATTTGTAGATATTTTTTGAGATTATAATTAAATATAAAGGAATAATTCTCTATTACTTATACATATAAAGCACAGTCTAAAAGCTAACATAAAAAGAAGACAAATTTTTATAAGGAATTTATTATTTCCGGATGATGCAGTCATTGGGGTGCACTCTGAACAAGTTGTTCAACATATTATTGATCTTACACTTGCTATTTCTTATCCACGAAGAACAGCTTTAAAAAACAGTTGTCTTGAAGTGTGTGAATACAGATTATTGTCTGTTGCTTGTATTATTTGTGACATATGACGATCAGACACAAGTAATAAGATAGAAATCTTCAGCTGCATCCAGCGTTAGCTCTATTAGGGTGCATGTACATAGATTAAACTTTGCTCTCATGATTCGGGGATTTAGTAATAAAGGTTGGTTGGTCATTTTGCCCAGCGTATAAAATACAATACCTAACAAATGACATTTCGCTCCACACTAGCTATGTTCTGTGCTTTACACGAGTTTTGAAACAAAGGGTGCAACTGTTAACGTGTACATTGTAAAGAAATGGCTCAAGTGTTTATCTGATGAGGTCTCCTGGCAGTTGGTGTATACACTTTAAGGATGTCTATAAAAGAGATATGAAGACATATTACATTATTTATTTTTTTAACTTTGTTTTATTAACCACTTATTGAGTAAAAATACATCTACCGGTTATGAAAAATATCATTTTCTTCTTCAGGATGTCAATAACTAATGAAAAACATATGTTATTGTTTCTTTAAGAGAATCTATTTTTAAAAAACAATAATTATTTAAAAAATAAATTTAGTACCTAACTCAAATTAATTTTTAGGAAAAAATGTTAGAATGGGACTTGTAGTTAAATTTAGTTGGTTGTTTATAATTGTTTGATTAATTTTACATACTTTATTTATCTCCAACGATTCCAAATTATTTAATTTATTACCAACACCGTTTACATGCAAAATTGACAATCCCAATTTTTTATCGAAACCATGACCATTTTCAATCAAATAATTAGAAAATTCTGAAAACTCACTATTGTATAAACATCTCAAATGCTCCTTTACTCTTATATTAAAATTTTGACCCGTTTTACCAATATAAAATGCAGCACAACCCTTGCAACTAAGTTTATAGACACCAGAATTGTTAAATTTATCATCTTTGTCTTTAGAATTTATGAGTACATTTCCTATATTATTATTTGTTTAAAATGCCGGTCTAATGTTTCGTGGTAGGTATTTAGATGTTTGATTCGAAAATTTATTTATGTATAAAATCCTACGCCAATAATCATTATCATTATGTTTTATCTGTGATTTATATAAAAATTGACTATTATATTATTTAAATTTATTTTTTAAAATAGTGTCTATTAAACCTGTATTATACCTGTTATTAACTGCTATTTTTTAAATTGTATTCAATTCAATATTGAAATTGGATGTTGATATAGGAATATTGACTAAACGATGTATCATGGAATGGAACCCTGAATGCTTGTGTGATAATAATTGATATTTTAACCACAAAGTTAATTTTGCCAATTAAAAAAAAAAAAATACATATTACATTGACTTTGACCAGCAAGAAGATTACATTAATAGATTATTCTGAAAGTGGGCAAAGTAACTCACGATAATGAATGGTTGCTCTGTGTGAAGTTGAAGCGACAGCGCTTAAAGTAACGGCTTGCAAAGAACTCCAGCCCTTCCTAATTGTTTGGAAAATAACAGTTGGCTGCGTGTATCTCGTATTGAACTTTACAGCCACCAAGAGAAGTGCTGCCTGCCGCAACTGTCTTCTTTAACCTGAGTGCTAAATCTCCATCTACCCACGCAGAAGGAAGGAGATCAACAAAAACATAAGGGACATAACGCTGTGCAATATAAGATGAAATTATGATTACAATATTGAACTGCAAAAACACATAATGAGCAGAATCAATCATCAAATTACCTACAAGATATTATTTATATACTTTTATAAACATATAATATCAAATTGTCAATCTTTTAGGAATTCCTGGAGTCCCAGGGAATAGAATTAGCTGATGATGAGGAAATGCCTCTTGATCCTTACACTACGTCTCAACAATTCCGCAAAGCTCATAACCCAAGAAAAGTTGTTAAAAAGAAAGACACACTTAAGAGATTTCTTCAATATGATGGAAAAGTTCTCAAGTATATTGGTGTTCTCATTATTTCACGAAATAAAAAATATTTTTATTCAGAATTTGTTTACGGGGATTGATTTCCTTTAATTTTTGTAGATTTGATTCTGTGTGGGATGATCGTGCCACCGAATATGGAGAATTGAGAGAATGTCAGGTTTTCTACTATCTTGTTGATGATATGATTTCGGTTAAGGTAATTCTGTTTATATTTTTACAATTATTAACATAGAATACTCTTTTGCTTTGTCCTTGGCTTATTCAGTTTATTTTAATTTTATTAATCTGCTCCAGTTTATTTTATTCTGGGCTGCATCCTTGGTCACGTTCAAATCTTAAGATCGCAACTGACTGAAGGTATTCATGTTGCTCCTTCTTCTGCTGGTCTATCCGATCTTCTCTTAACAGTATTGATCCTCATGTTTTTATAAATCATGGGATTTTCCTTTCTTCGCATCACATGTCCATTTTATCAGAGTCAGCCTTCTTTTATTTTTTCAAGAACAGGGGCCATCTTAAAAGAACCACATTTCAATTTTTGTTTGATCTTGTGACTCCACCAGCTACATGCATCTTGTCTATCTGTACCTTTATCCCATCCTATCACTGACTCATGGAGGGTAGTTGGCCTAATCGCTGTTTTATAAAATTTGCCCTTTGTTTTTGTAGAATCTTATTATATGTAGCGATCATAATTCGAATCCATTGCCATCTCAGTCGGCATCGACGCTAGCGACACCGTTGCCGGCTGCTGCTACAAGCCTGGCTTGAGAATTCACCACCAAGCAGTCTCTCCAGTTTCAGCGTTTCACAACGGCGGTCTTGCCGGCTCACGCTTGCTGAGCAAGACCGCCAATTCATTTTATTTCATGCACACACGCACCTTCTTCACTCATTCATTCACTGTATTTATTTCTATCTGTTTTCATTGTTTTTTATCATACAGACAATAAACCTCAACACACGCCAATTACATTTATTTCATTTAACCACCGTCCTAACCCCCAAATATATATTACACAAGACTCCGAACAAAGACCTCCACTTGAGCCATAGTGTGTGAATATTTTATCCTATCTATATCATTCTGATAGAATAGAATAGAAATCTTAAAAAACTATATAATTTTTATTTATTATAAAATATATTAGTATTATGTATAAAAATATGTAATCACAATCTGATTTTTTACAAAGTACTAATGATGCGCTCCATTGTACATGTCCATTTAGAAATATCTTAAATTAAATTGGTAAATTTTAGGAATGCCATAAAGAAAATGACGGCCGTGATCCTGTTCCTACACTGTTGAAAAAAACAAGGGTACCGAGAAACTGGAAAGACAGAACAGGTATTGTGTTTGATTAATTTTATTTTCACAAATACATTACATTAACACATTTTTATTTGTGAATCAGCTAAATAACCTTTTGTAAATTATCTGTTAGATCGATCCTGTGTTCTACACACATCTGAACTGAAATCTCAGACCTTTCTTTGATCGTTAAAATTTTTTGGTACCTACCATATATATATTGTATTCATTAAAAATCTACTAATCATGATTAACGCGTTGCTACCAAATTGCATGTAATTTAGTTGTGAATAATATTTGGTAGAATTCAAAATTATTTTTTGTACTCCTTTATGTAAGTAACTATCTATTTTTAAAATTTCATCCCCTTATACTAAGAGAATCGGGGGCCCAAAATCTCGACAAAGCACTTCCATCAGCTGTCTTCATTGCGCTGTTTCAGTATTTGAAGTCCAATCTGTCTTTGTTGTCTGTTGTTTTTTCTTTATTGCTGTTTATTCAAATAAATTCAAGGATGACATACGTCTAGGTAATCATTCCTTTGGCATTCGCACTCATCCCTCTGGAATTGCCAAGAAGATGTCTAGGTAATCATTCCTCTGGCATTCGCAAGCCACCTCAAATTAGATCTTTCTATATGTAACATAAACATATAACATTTTACATTAAATTCTACAGTGCAGTTAAACTAGCAACACATTACTCATGAAAATAATATGTTTTCAATATTTTTAAGACCGCATTACTCAAAAGGTTATTAATGAGTTAAATCTAATGTACATTATCTGTTATGCATGTTACTTCCTCTAATAATTTTTACAATAAGATTAAACATTTTTCTCTTCATATAAGGTATCTCACCTAGAAGAGGACCACATTGAAAAAAAATTGTGTTCAATGTACAGGGTGAATATTATGTTCCCGGCCAATGTTGTTTCATTCATCAAAATTTCAAGCATAGCTTGGGCTGTGTGTGAGGTGGCACCATCCTATTGAAACTACAAGTGTTGTAGGCTCAATCGACCCGATTCGGCCACCAAGAAGTTTTTACAACATTGACTCTTGCATCTTGAAAGAAATAGGGCTCAATGATTCCACTGGCCGACATGGCGCACCATACAGAAACTCTGTGTGGGTATAAAGGTGGACCAATTGAGGATTTTCAGTGCCCCAATAATGACTGTTTTGTTTATTAACAAAACCCGCCAAGTCGAAATGAGCTTCCTCGCTCATGATGATTTTTTTCTAAAAGTCGAGTGTGTTTTTATTTTAATGTTTTAATAATTTCAACACGTTGTAAAAGTGTTAGTTGCTTCATAATAAATTGTAATTAACTACTCTCTATGACTACTAAATTCTAACTGACAAATGTCTTCCAAACCAAAATGGTAGCTAACCAAAATCGGCCTGGAACATAATATTCACCCTGTATATGCTTTTGAACATTATTGGGTTAACATTTTTTTAATGTGTTGTACTTAGTGGATGCACCTTTCATCGTGCATGAACCGGTGGTGACTGACGCAAATGAACAAGAATTTTTCAGACCGGGAGATTTGGTTGTTGGTCAAACAGTTAACATACTTGGAAGACCATTTATACTGTATGACTGTGATGATTTTACAAGACATTACTACAGGTAATTTTCATAATTGTATCCTCTAAGCCACGTGTAATAAAATCATTGTAAGCAACAATTAAATTAAAGAATATTTGGGGGTTAGGATGGTGGTTAAATGAAAGAAATGAGATTTTGGCATGTTGAGGTGTTTATTGTGATGGATATAACAATGAAGATAGATATAATGAAAGGAATGAATGAAGATGTAGAAAGTGCGCGTGTATTATGAAATGAAATGAAGCGAGTTGGCGGTCTTGCTCGGCGCGCGTGTGCCAGCAAGACCGCCGTTGTGAAACGATGAAACTGGAGAGACTGGAGGCGGTGAATGATTGAACCAGACTTGTAGCAGCAGCCGGCAGTTCTGTCGCTAGCGTCGATGCCGACTGAGATGGCGGTGAATATAAATTCTGATTGCTACAAATACATATATTACTAGCAGTCCCATATCAGAATACATTTAGTTGTGCTTAGACTGTCATGGGAAAGAGTTCATCTTAATTAATTATTAATTACTCTTTACCCCAAAATTATAACTACTATCCATAATCTATATTCTTGACCAAAATTTGCACATTTTGGTTTAAAAAATATTGTGATACTAAAATGTTATAGTTACTCAGTAAATATATTCATGATCTTAATTTTTTATTTTTGTGTACGGACAGTTAACATTTAGAACTGACATTTCATAACAGATTTTCAGTGATCACACCATCATATCCGCTAACCATTATTAAATTAAATTTCAGGCAAATGCTTAACATAGAGCAACCAGAAAAAGTAAGCAAGCCGGCAGATCTACATTCATTTAAGGTAATATTATTTTAGCAGTAAATCAAAAGACATTCAGGTTGATTATAATTTATAAAATGGTAAAATAATAAAAAAAATATTTTTATTATTATTTGAAGCGATAACTTTGTGGTAAGACATTTTAATAAGTCATAAATACCTGAGTTTTATATGACATGTATTTATATTATATTTCATTTACATTTTCTACTCCCAGCTTCTGGAATAACTTTTTTAAATTGGCTTTTTTGAAACAAACGATAATTATTTTATATTTAGATTTAATTTTATATGTATATTACCCTGTTGAAGGAACAATTCGATGTGAAACCTTTTGGTTTTATATTATAAACTAGTTTGTTTATATAATAGAAAACTAAAGGATTATGTAAAACACAGTCAAATACTATATTATATGAATTATTATATTTTTTAGTCACAGTAACTTTTTTATTTAACAGCCGAAGAAGCCTTTACGAGATAGTTGTGAACTTGATGAGGCATCAGCTTTTGATGGATTTATGATAGAACCAACTCCAGTAGATGTTGTTCAGATGGCACTGAATGCAAATAAGGTAATAATCTTTCAAATGGCTTGATGGCAGAGAAATGGATCCATTCGGAATCCAGGAAATGTTGGATACACTAACAAAAAATCAATCCTATTTTCATTGAACACTGCACTTAGATCAGGTTTGAATATTATGAGAAAAATATTCCTTTCTTCGCACTAAGGTACCTTGGCAATTCTTAAGATACCACTATTATCCCTTCAATGTAAATATTATAATTTGTAATTTTTATTGTTCTAAATATTAATTTATATAATATTTTTGTTTTGTAATACTTTTTCGATTGTTTGTATTTCATTTTACAGAAGTTACGTTACTTATGTGAGATGGTTGCGGTGCACCCAGAAGACAAGGGGCGTAAGTTTACAGTTGCCTATCATCTGTCCAATGGAGCCATGAAAGTAGATGAATTACCTGAAAGAAACTCTGGACGTACTGCTAAATGCTTCAGTCGCCTAACGAGGGTGAAGATTCCCAACTCTAACAGATACTACACCCCTGACATGTTCTACATTGGTACATATTTATTATGTTTTATATGTAATGCATATTCCAATCATGTCAATTATATTTTTACAGAAAAATCTGTGATTGCTAACATTTTTTTTTAATGAGAGGTGAATTTACACATTATGTACCAACTTTAAAAGTTGGTTTCAAATGTGAGGATGAATTTCAACACTCTAACATATATTTGATATCATTTAAGAAAATGAAATATTTAGTAAGATTATTTTAATTTGTTTTGGACAAGGTAGGATTTTAATGTATATCTAAAAAATGGTATAACTTATGCAATTATGGCACCAGTAACAAAATCAGGGGTTTAATCTTGCTAGAAACCATCCATATTATATAATTATTTTTACAGTACAGGAACTTTGGATTAGTTTTTAAATTATCAAAATTTTATGTGACATTTTTCTTTAGAAAAAAATCTTTAAATCTATTCAGGTAGGTATATACATATACCACTACAATTATTTTTTAAATTCTAATCTTTTTTGTAGGTGCAATTATTATTATTAATCAGCATAAATTTCGCATTATTGGAGCAGATCTGTTTGTATACAGATATATGCAAGAACATTCTGAGAAATTCCCACAGCATGTTATGGACAGCATTAGAAATTACCATCTACTTCAAGGAAATCTTAAACACGACGTTGAAGTAAGTGGTTTAATTGTATTTCAATCAGTAATTTATACAATTATGTTAATAAACATAATTTTGCTGTACATAACTTCTGAACCATTGAATTTCGGATAACCTTATTAAACGTTCAATGGGTGATGTCTCCTAACTATAGGACTACTATATCTGGGATTAACAAAATTAACAAATGTAACATAATAATATAAAAAAACTAGCCATATACTTTAGAACAGTACACATATTTAGTAAAGTAATTACAAAAATAAAAGTAATTGTTATAATGTTTTTAGGATGCCACTGTTAATTTACTAAGCCGTAAGGAGATAAAGCCTGAACCAATAGTGAGCTCGGAACTGGATACCTGCCTTCAAAGTTTGAATGCTATTCCCAAACCTTCCCCCCCATATGAAGTGCCCACTGTGAATTACGAAGAATGCAGTGAATATGTACCAGGCCAATGGTAATGCTATAATCCACATATAGACCTAACACATTAGGTTAATATAGGGTGTCCAGCGGAAAAATTTCAAGATTAAATTGTAATTGCTCGTAAACCATCAGGGTGAGTTAAGTGGGAGGGGTATTGTTCGACGTGCGTGATTTGTTGATTTGCCAGTCGCAATGAGTCACTGATCAGGAGTGCACTATGTGTTCGCGGTTGAGCAATATTTAAAGTGCGGTGATTCATTGGTTCGTGCGCGTCGCGCTTTTTGTACTCACTTTAATATTCGACGAGTAAGTGATGGGCCAAGCACGCAACTTATCTGGTGTTGTGTTCAAAAGTTCAGACAATAAGGGACAATGGTTAATCAAACTCCTCCAGGACCATCAACGTCAGCAGCGACGCCAGAACATGTGCCTCAAGTTCAACGTGAAATTATGCACAATCCGTGTAAATCGATAAGGAAGATTGCAGCCTGTACTGGAATAAAAAAATAAACAATGCACGTTATTTTGAAAAAAAAACTACATTTTCACCCATACAAACTGCAAATCGTGCAGTTTCTCAACGAAAATGACTATTCTTTGCGTGAAACCTTAACAAGAACGATGCTGGAATGGATGTAGTTTTTTTTTTTAATTATTAAAATTGAAAATTTTCCACTTTTCCGTTGGAGAGCCTAAATAAATAAAATAAAATAAAGTACTTTTGAACTACAATAATTTAATAGTTTCATGATCACTAATGTTAAAATTTTGTATTTCACATCTCGATAGTTAGATTTTTTACCAAAAACGGTTTGATTATTCATCTTTATTGCCTCCTTCATCATCATATACACAGCATTCATATACAGGCAATTCTCGATTTATGAACGAAATCCATTCCTTAAGGTCATTCGTAATATGTGTTTGTTTGTTATGCGTCAAAATATCTAAATATGCATTTTTGCATATATGATGCAGCCGTGTAATTTAGCGGTCATTTTTACATATGGAAAAACATTGTATTAAACATCGAATTTGTATGTTTTATTGTAATAATATGCTACAAACGTAAAATAAGTTGAACAAATACTAAGGGAACACAAGATATGTATAATAATAGTAAATTTGAATTAAAAACACATATAATGATATATTTTGTATATATCAACTTTTATTTGTTCAAATTTTCATTAGTGTTTGTTATTTTCACATGCGTATCACTTTGCGCACTTGAGGTAAATGGTTGAACTTTCGATGAAAAGGCGGCTGCGGCTGGTTCGTCTACTCTTTTAAAATATGACTTGATGGAAGACTGCAGTTAGTTTCTTTTTTCATTAAAATCTCATTATAACGTGTCAGTGAATCATAAAAGCCTCTTATCACTTTCGCAATTCTTTCTATATTTGAGTCCTGTTCTTCAAACATTGCCAATCCCTGAGAAATTAACTTAAAAACTGCAGCCATATTCTGCATCGTAAATGTTCTGGAATGTGAAATTTCAAGTTTTTCTTGTACTTCTTCTGTGTTTAAATTTGTTTCTATTTTTATTAACTTATCAGTTGTCAATTCCTCAGAAAATGAGTCCAAGAACTCCTTTACATCAGCCGAGTTAAGTTCGAGTTCCATTTGATTACCCAGTTCAACTTCATGCGTTACATAAATATAAAAAATCTTAAAATTGTGATGTTCGTTATAACAGATGTTTGTAAATCGAGAACTGCCATTATATAGTATACAGTTTTTCATTGACTGACCTCAATATGCAAAAAAACATCACAAAATCATTAATTGAAGGGTTCTTCTGAATAACGGTCTGTTACATTTTTTGCGAAACCAGATTTTTGACTAAATAACGTTCTATGTAGCTTCCGTTACACATTCCTTAAGTAAGTTCCTACAGAAACCAACAGATGTCGCTCCTATGCCACTTTACATAGTTGGAATTGTGAGTTCTATAATTGGTACAATGGTCTATGTCGCAGTTGCATTCATTGTTACATTCGGACATCAGCTCTTTGTTTATTGCGTAATTCCTTTGTTTTTACCCTATTATTTGAATAATTATAATGGAAAGTAGTGTGAATGTTAAATTTTCGACCGGTGACATTGATCGCCTTAATAAATCAAAAACTGATCACAATGATGTAAGTAATGTCATTGCCATAAGAGTTTGACGGAATAACAGTCAATGTTACTTCCGGGCATAAAATGTATTTCCCTAATTTAGCAATGACTTTATCTTATAAAGTTAAAAAAAAAACAAAGAACGTTATTCATTCGAACCCTTCAATTCTATGTTAATGGTAGATAAGATTTTACTCTTCATTAGGATTGCACTTATGGTGTATCTTTGGAAATATTTAATTAAATGAAATTACTGGTAAGAAAAAATAACAGCAGATTATTTTCAGAATACACAATTTTGCTCAACTCAGGCTTCAAAGTGCCTTAAGAGTTGACATTTCTTGTACATATTAATCATTGAAAGTCATTAATTCAATTGAACAGCAGTGCTCAGATAAAGAACACTTTACCTGAGCAGCAGCATAACTGCCCTCAGTTTTATAGAACATATCTATCAGCACTGTTACACGCCGTAACACTTCACAAATTTTTCAAACACTTCCATACTCAAATTATTAATTTCATGGTTGATAAACCCCGTTATAAACACTCAAATAACACAAAAAAATTATAATCATTTTGTATTACAGGAATCCATGTCAACAATTACCAAGATCCCTTCAAGGCCTCACCTTGAATGCCAAAGAAAATGAAGAATTGGTTGCCGAGAAGCCAATTGTTTGCTTTACCGGACCAAAACTTCCCCTGCGTGAAAATGAAATAACTAGTCCGACAGACTCAGTAAGTAGCTATTGTAAATACCATGGATAATATTTAAATATCTAAAACATTTTAGTAAGGAAATTTACTAATTGGTTTGAAAATGTTTTAACATTTTAAAAACTAGTCAATTATTATGTAAATACTAATTAAATGTATATCTTTATAATTAATACATTTAATTAGTATTTAAAATATCACAGACCTATATTCTGAATAATTACAATTTCACAATATGAATGTGTTCTCCTTAATAATAATTATGTAATTGTATTTGTGCAAAGGTAATTTATCCAACATTCAAATTAGTTCCTGGAATGAGTTCATAGACTTTTCCAACATAAAACTTACAAATTTCATGCCTACCTAAATATCTCATCACTTTCAATTAACATGTCCAGTGGTGAGAACACACCTTGTGTATCCATATATACATACGCACATGCACATGACATGCCAGGTGTGTTCTGTGGATTATGTTTATAATGTCATGATATTATTGCAGCACCACTGTTTGTTAGTATGTATCACCTCAAGACATCACATCTTATCAGTTTTTATATTATATTCAATACATCTGTGTATATCGAAAACAAGCAAATATCAGTTAAAATATGAATTAAATGTATTAATTAGAAAGATATACATATAAAATCAATTTTATCGAAAAATATTGATGCACCACTGGGATCTCTTTCCTAACCGGGGAAGGTGCATTATCCAACTATGCTGCAGCAACAATTTTTCAAACCTATATGTTACCTTTTTGATATTAATACATTTAATCATTCCATTATTTGAAAGAGCCATCTGCCTTATTATTATTAGTTTTAGAGCTTAAGACTGATAAACATGTGTAAAAATAAGATATCAAAATAATAATCTATTCAAATCTATCAAAATAATAGTCCATTGTTTCATATTACATATCATTATCGCTCTCAATTGTATGTGTACAAAAATGCTTAGGGATGTGTAAAAAAAATATTTTTAGTATTTTTATGACAATATGGAAAGGTAAAAAAAATTGTTTTATATTTAAGTAATCGAAGAACTCCAGTTGAAATGTGATGTTTTATGGGTTCACTAGTAGGTATTTTAGACTATAACTATTGTCTTTCATGGTATATATATCTAGCAAATATGCCCAATAAAAGAAAATTTTATTGAAAAATATTCAGCGGTTTATTGATATTGCAAATTTGCAAAAATATATAATACAGAAAAATAATAATAAAAAAGATAACACTCACTAAAGTTTGATTTTTTTTAAATAAATTAGACAAACAAATCAGAATGCTCAAATATGACTCACACTTGCGAATATGGGGAGTTCAAGTTCAATCACAAATTATTCATCAAATAGGACAAAACTAATGTCGTTTTACCAAAAAAATTATTTAAATTACGACAGGATAACCCTGTGCTTATATTGACAATTATGCTTGAGTAGTTAGTGTATGGTAAATCGTTTTGTTTACTGTTATATTTATTAGGCCAAGGATCCTTGTAATTTGAACCACACCACACATAAGGCTGATATGCCGATGGGTTAATAATTTTTATGCATATGCCACACTGAAGCATAAGGTGAGAGTCGTTAGGTTTAATAGTCAAGAGACCACATCTCCATATTAATACTCTTTTACTGCACAGTATTAAAATAAGCTGGACAAAATTATTATGATCTTATTCATTTAATTCAATTTTAGCTAGGTACCTACTTAAAGAAACTTGGCCTGCTTTCATTGTCCATTAGAATAAAAAGCAGATATTTTTTCTTGTACCCGATTGACTGTAGTTCATTGCCCATTACTGTGCATAGCCCTGCATGTCATAGCATTTCCGTGACTATCCTCCATTCTTCTGCTGCATAAAGTGATAATCCTGTTGTATTTTTATTAATCCCCCTCTCAGGAGATTTAGTACATTAACAGTGCCTGCACAAGGTATCGTTCTACTATGCGTACATGCAGCAATTAAGAATACCTAACTTTGTGCTTAACTCTACATAGTCCTTTTGAGACAAACTTCATCCATGTACAAGCACCATAGGAGCTTCCTCACATTTTAAGACCATTAGAAAAGTAGTATGTGTGTACATAGTCGTGGTTGAATTTTGTAGAATAACTAATTCTAAAAATAAACAGTAGACGGGTTAAACTCGATCATCCTGTCAATAATGTGCGGTACTCACAACATTTTAATAATGTCAGTCATTGATTTTAAACCATATATAATATAATAATAGGAATGAATTTAGTAGTAATGCTTTGAAGGCACTGCAAAAAATGCTGTGCACAATACTTTGAAATTACTAGTAATGTCACACAAATCTGGATTTTTATTATCTTTTCAGTGCATAAAATACTTATTGTGATACCATATCTTTAAAAATGTATACTTTTAAAATTCACATTCCATTTGTCATAATTTCCGCTGTATTTTATTTTTAGAAAAAGGGTGACCAAAGAGAATCTTCAGCCATGAAGCAGGACTCCCAAAATGCACAATACAAGAAAACTGTTTCCTTCGCAGATTCACCTACAACAATGTGTTAAATTTCTTTAGTTTTGAAAATTTGTAACACTCAGCATTTCAATAAATAATTTAGTAATCATATACATATCTTAATAATTTATCAAATTATGCAAAATTAATTACTTTAATTTGTGCATTGAGTTGCAAGAGGAACAAACAAGCAAATGAAGAATTTCTGAAATCTAATTACATACAGTGATACCTCATAAAATCTGGTTTCAAAATTTTTATTAATTGAGCAAAATAAATACATATACTTTTATAATGCATCAGTTTTTTCCCTTTGCATAGCCAAGTTTTTTTGAGCGGTATATTTTTATGCAGTTTTAAAGCTATGCAATGCGATATATAGAATTAACAGCTGAACAATGAAAATTTTCGGAATGGTCGAAACCTTGTCAGTGCACATTATGGAAGTTGATTTTAATAATGAACGTTAATAATACAAATCTTCAGAACAGCACTATCATTTTAAATATTCATTTTCTGATGACAGCTATTACTTAAGGACCCCTTTTTAAAAATAATTTTTAGCCTTTATTAGTGTAATCTTTACGAGTAGCTTGTTGGTCTAGTGGTTAAGACGCTGGTCTAGTGATCTAGTGGTCGGAGGTTCGCACCTCGCTCCAGGAGACCAGCAAGTTAGTCCTGTTTTCATAGTACAAGCTGAATACTGTGTTTCCTCTAAAATATGACCTACCTCGAAAGTAAGACCTATCACGATTTTTCAGGATAGTTTTAATATAAGACCTACTTCGAAAATAAAACCTAATGAATAATTAAATTAAATCAAAAGTTGAAGTGTTTTTCACAAGTTTGACCCGCTGTGCTGCATGTGCCAATGAGCTATTTTTAGCTCCATTCGACATCCGTTTGTTTACATTTTTGCACTGATTCAGTTGAGATTGAGAAGCGAAGTAGTAGGAACGTATGCAATTGATGTTATTTTATGGCATTTCTACTGCTGTTTTGTAAGTGTTAAATAAAAGCACGTTTTATTTTAATTATAAATTTAAACCCAATATTTTTATGGCTTTCTGCAAGGAAAAGATGTTGGATCGGAGGTGCCTCGTCGATCCACGTTTCTTCAATAGGATAGAAAAGTGCAAGAGTTACCTTTGTTTTCGCAATTCGCCTTGATGGAACAAAAGTCCCACCACTTATAATTGCAAAAGGCAAGAGAGACAAAATACAAAAGGTTTCAGGAATTTATGTTCTTGAAACAGAAAAATCATGGTGCACTCAAGCCGTTATTAGATAATGGGTTTATTTAATTCTGCCATCTATTCTTTGAGGTCTTTCGGTGTGGGATTCGGGTCAGCACTCATCGTGCCAAAGACATGAAGCAATTTCTGGACAAAAGAAGAATTGATCAAATAATGATTCCCGCTGGAATGACTTCATACCTATAATCTTTAGATATTCAAGGATTATTTGCAGATTGAAGTTAATGATTACATCGAACATAAAATGAAGAGAAAGAAAATTATATCGCTAAACACAAGAGATTTGGTCCACGTATTCTTGAAGAGATCCATTTGCAAGAAATACAGTCTGGCGTTCGAGATTTGATGTGTTATGACGACGTCCCAGAAGATGATGAAATAATGGCGTTAGAATAAATGTTTCATGTTTCTATTTTTTAAATGTTTTGTTTTGTTAATGTATGTTGCTCTTGCTCAGCAAATAAACAATTTTGATTGCATAAATCTTGAGGCTTAATAAAGTAATGTGTTTTGTACTTTTGGTTTTCCTCACAAAAATAAAACCTACATTGAAAATAAGACCTAGTTCGTTTTTTGGCTATGAAATTAATATAAGACCGGGTCCTATATTTGAGGAAACACGGTACTATGAATCTGAATAAAAAAAAAATCAATCTGGGAACAATACCTCTCACTAAATTGAGTTGGCAATATACACACACAAAAAAATATATTAAGTGCAAAGGGTTCAACTCAGCAAAATACTATGTAATTATAAAACAAACATCACAATCTCTATAAACAAAATAATAATTTGAAGCTGTCACAATAATTTTGAATATGGAACATTGCTGCTGGTGTATGTAGGTACTTTGACTGATCTCAAAACATTTTTAAATATATGAACTAGGAACTTCAATAAATTATTTAGTTTTCGATTAATTCAAATGATAACACGCATATTAATTTATTCCACAATATTAATATGAAGAAAGGTGGATAAAACTCTAGATACAAGTTCTTTTTGACAGCTTGACCGAGTGCAAGAAAATAAACCATATTATTATCATCTCTTTCTATCAAAACCTTCATCTCTAGCAAGATTTTTTTATAAATAATTAAAACTATTAGCCTCATTTTGAAAGAGTATGTGATTCGCATAGAATTTCTCAAATTTCAAAACTGGAATAATTAACGTATGCCTTAAACAGGCTCCCGCTTTAAGTACACTGCTTCAAAAACTGCAAAACCTAATAACTGTGGTAATAAAGCAGTTTAAAACCAAACTAACCCTTGTCCGTTCATATGTTAAACATTATTATCGCATTTCAATATAATGATCAAATTATAATCAAATGAAAATTGATACTAAAAATGATTCTCTTATGATCAAATTTCAGTTAAGAGCTTTTACTGAACACCAGTGATATATATTCTAATTTTCATTAGCAAATTTAATGAAATAAAACAAATGAAATGGGTTAATAAATTTTATTAACGTTTTAATTTTAACTTAAAATGACAATGTTTAGAATCTGAGCTTCTGGAAGAACCACTTGTTCTTTCCGCTCTTGTACCTCTCCTCAAACTTGACACGAGTGGCAAAGCGCAGCTTCTTCTTCTTGATGGGGTCCTTCAGGTCCTTTGCTGTGATCTTCTGATCCACATGCTCCACTGTGTAACGTGTGGGCATCAAATGGTTGTAGTTGATTACCTGGAAGAATATGACATAAATAATGTGAGATAGGAATTGTCAGATGCAATTTTTAAAATTAGATTTATTGACTGTTACCAAAATAAGTAATTGGGACATTGAGGAGTGAAATATTAAAATGCATTTTATTTACTCAAATCTCAGCTAAGTCAGTAAGACATTGACTATTACTGAACTGCCAGAGTATTCCACCTGATCAGGTTTTTGACATATTTACGTGCACACACCTTTTGCAATACCAAACCCAAGATGTGTTCAAGCCATCTTTAAACCCTTAGTATGTTAAACTGGCCTCGTGATATATTTCTGAATTTTAAAGTGCAATGACAATGTTTCGACACAATGATTAATTTTTCAATGGAAAAACCAAGAAAAATTAAGCACATTATATAGTAATGTTAAATAATAAACCTAAAAGTTTAATGTGGATTTACCAATATGTTATTTAATTAATGAGAATTCCCATTACTTTAATTATACTCTTCAAGTATAAGTATAGATTTATACATCCTTACAATGAAACCTTAAATCAAGGCATTTCTGAAAGAATGAGACCTAAACGACATTCTTGGATAATAATTTAAGTAAATGGAGTACAATAAACTTTTTAAATCTTTAATGATTATATAGCTGGAAGGCACAAAAGTACTCGGTAGAATTTTAGGCTGTATTGACTAAATGTTAATTTTTATTTTATTGTTTTTCAGTTTAGTGAAATGAATATCTATAGAGAATAAGGTAATTAACTCAGCCTTGCCGAAGCGAGGGATCCTATACCCCCCAAATCAACATTTATCCTGATAACTCAGTAATTAATGGAGCAATTCACCTCGTACTAGATGTAATCTTAAATCGATGGATATAGAATATATATTTTTACAATTTTTCAGTGCAAAAATTACGACAATACAACAAAAATGTAAATATTACAATTAATTACAGTATCACAATATGAAGGGTGTATACGTATCGGGTTTTATGTTTTGTTTCACTTGGGCAAATACATTGAAAGCCCTCACATCAATACGTGTGAGCGAAAAAACGATACTCACCGTATTTCTGAGAATCGAACAATGAATTACGATCACACCACAGAGACGTATCAGTGGTTTCCAAACACCCGTTGCTAATAGTCTGTATTTGTTTTGTTGTTCTCTGTTCTATTTGGTTCGTGAAGTGTGTCAGTGTATTTGTGTAATGTCCGGTGTAATCGTAAGTAAGCAAGCTGTTTTATTCATTTTATAAATTTGTTTTAAAATTATCTCAAAAATACGAATAGGTATATCTCAAAAAATGAAATACAAAAGATGTAGAGAGGATGATAGAAGATGACTATAGTAATAATGATGACAATTTTGACAGCGATATAGACTTTGAAGAATTGTATTCTGATGCCTCTAATTTTGAAGATTCGGCTGACAAAGTAGATTTTACAGATGAGCAAGACTTGAAGATGATGAGGAATTTTTGTAAAAAAGCAATTTGTGTACTGCATAGAAATCAACGCAAAATAATATCTTGTCCAAGTTGTAAAGAAAATGCAGAATCTGAAGATTGAATGTGTACCATGCAGATTGTGCTAAACACAACTGTGCCAGGGCGGATACTAATATGCTGCACCGGGCGTATACGACTATCTGCGTTTACATTCCAACTATGTTCACATTTTAGTAACAATCACTTTTTTAGTTTATCAATTGTAATTGTGCTTATATGTATGTATGTATATTTTTTATTTAGTCGTAAAAATTATATAATATTCAGTCATCTAGTATACTATGTTGTGTTCCTGTCAGATTTATTTGTTTTTTGTATATACATAAAGTTACATATTTATGTAACTTTATATATGTATGTTGATTGTTACCAATAAAGAAAGCACATAAGGGCATCAAAAGGTGTAGTTTCTAAATGCACAGACTAACGTATCGTCTTTTTTTGTAAAATACATCTTGACAGATTGCATATAAATTCTCGGGAGTTACACTTTTCTTGCTTTTGTTGAGAGGCACCAGTACATTAAAACGGTTCCGGGAAAGGGTGGGTTCCTTTCGATAGTGATATTATATTTGTGTCAAATGTACATTGTGACCAAGAATTTTGCTCTAGTGTTCAACACTTGAAACCGTTATGCCGGCCAGAGTTCAGTGAAATATATTGTTGGTCAACAGTGATGGTAAGTACCTAAGACTAAATTCTTATGCCTTTTGGTTACTGATATTGCCCCTTGTTAATATTATTGTCTTGAATTAACCACAAATGATTTTGAATAAAGTACCAATTCAAACGAGACAACATGAAATATTCTTTGCGGGTACCCATGGAAATACCCATGCTGTAGACTCACTAATAACACGGATGCATCGGCTTGACAACAAGTTGAATTTCATTGCTGGAGCATACCTGAATTGAAGACATATTTGTACTTGGAATATACTTACTTTTAAAATTATGTACTGTTATATCTAAATAATATATAATATATTATTGTTTGTGTAAAAAGCTTACAAGGGCATTGATGGTAATAAATAAAGAATTTTCTAGTAATTTGTGTTCGATTAACTTTATGTTTCCATTACTTCCACACCTTGTTACTTGCTTGTAAAAATATTCAACAGAATTATCGAACTCCCATATTTTTAATAAAATACTTTAAAAAAATATTACATTTTGAGAAGCACCACTACATGCTGGCCACACAAGCGTGGGATTGGTCAGCGGTGCGCAGGCCATGCGGACAAGCCATAATACGTTTGACAGAGCCAGTGAGATGACAAAACTCGAGAGTAATTTTGTATTATATAAAAATTCCCAAAATCTAAAAATGATAGTGATTCTTGTATATATATATCAATATTTATGCATATAATTATTCCCACGCACTTATAAACACATTTTTGTTTAAAAAAACCTTTATAAAAGGAAATGTTCTAGGGGTCTTTTCGTACCCCTGTTCGGAGCGCTAATTATTTTGTTATTCTTCATACAGGGAATGTTAAAAATGTTTCTGCCTAAGATAAATGGTATTGGAGACTAATTGAAGATCCCAGATGGGCTTTGATTTGGTTAAAATGAAATTAGTAATGCCACCTATGCAAACTTCCTAGATTTCAAATTGGATACATAACTAAAAAAAAAAATAGAAATATGAATAGATGAATTTACAATGTTCCAACACTTTATAAACCCCATAAAAATAACTAAGGGTTATTCAAATTATAATATTTTACTTTGCTATGTATAACAGATGTCAAGATTTTTCTAATTAGAACATACATAATAGTTTTTCAGCAATAAGGATTCAAACATTCTCAGTGTAATAGTAATAAATATGGTCATACCTTAATAAAAGGCTTGATTTTAGATCTCTTCTCAATCTTTTTCTTGCCTAACCTTTTGTGGACTTTCAATGGATACCTGTCGATACCAGCGACGATGGCATGACCGTACTGCTTCTCTGAAGAACCATCATCACAGGTCTTCATGACGATGGCTTTACGTCCGGCATATCGTCCGCTCAGGACGAGCACCACTTTACCAACTTTCATAATCTTCCCCATTTTGATGCTAAAACAAACAAACAATTATTGAAGGACACAATTTAAGGAACACCAAAGGCTAACTAATCCTGTATCTTGAATCACTTAAGTATTTTCAATATAGGCATGTCAATATAACCCAATTTTGACACATTCAATGATGATAACATCAGAGTATAAAAGCAATATGAAGGTAAAAATAGAAACATGGGTATTTGACAATCGTAAAAAAACATTATTTACGGTCTTCGTGAAACTATTTATTGTAATATAAACTCAGATTAAAGCCGATTATTTACAAAAACTTGGAACGCGTACTCACGGATTTAGCGGCACACCGGAAAAGAACAGCCAGGGTTGCCCACTAAATTAAAATATAATAGTAAAATGTAATTTTCCCACCGGGGAATTAGATGAAAAGTACTCAAGATGGAAAGTATCCAAATTATAATGGTGATTTCATATATGTAGACTGATGTAGAGTGTTGAATTGAATTTTAATATAAGTTTTAAATAAAAAGGTATGTAAATTATTTTAGCGCACCTTATATACAAAATATCAAATTTTACCGAAATTGTGATTTTACAACCATTTTAATTCTGAAAGTATGGCACGTACCGTACCATATAATTTTCAGAAAAAATAAATTTAATAAAAACATCTGCTCTTTTAAAAAAATCTCATTATTACTTTGATGATAAAAAAACACACCAGGAAACCATTTGGTAGTAGGCCTAGCCTTTGAAAAGACACCCATCATTTAATATATTATGTAGTTAAAATGTTCTACTATCACATAATATTAAATTGTAGGAACATTTGCCTATAAAATAAAATCAGTACATATAAGATTGTTCTAATTATTCCAAAAATCGAATCAAATAAAGATAAAGAAAACTAGTAAATTTTTACCACGAATAAACTATACTTATATCGTATAATTTCACTTTTTTCTAAGCGCGTGTATAAAATATTAACGACTTATGGCAAGTTACGAGTACAAAATTGGAAATAAACCGGGTAGAAAAGTAATAATTAGATTTACGAGATATTTCTAAAACCAGTTCACACATATGTATCTAAATGCTGAAAATGTATTACTTGTTATCAAACATAAGATCCTAAAGAGGATTTTAAAGTCAAAAATAAAAAATGGGATGTGGTGTAAACGCTACAATAACAAAACAGACAGAATTTAGTATCCAATATTGTGCAAGTTATTAATATAGCACGACGTTTAACGCATGGATTTAGACCGACCATCAAAGAAAGCTCTTGAAGCAAAACTCATTAGCGGAGGAGTGTCGGAAGACCCAAAGCACGATGGGTTGACGTCTATACGCAGGATGCATATATAATTACATCGGAATCATGGACACGAGACCAGAGACCACAGCATTGATGTTGATGTTAAAATAATTATTTATTAGTAATACAAGATTACACTATAAATTTTACTGTTGTAAGTAAATAAATCCACCGATAACAGGTTAGTGGGATCTTAGAAAAATATTGTGGAAATAGACATTTCTCTGAGGAATTAAAATATTGAAATCATAAATTGTGAAGATTCAATTTCAGTTATCTGATGATTTCATTATTTTGAGTTATGAATTTGCAACTATGTTTTTTTTTTTAAATCCACGAAGATTCAATTATTATTATATGACTAAAACTATTCCAAAATTCATATTGTGTATTATAGGTTTTTTTCTTCGATTTACACATTAGGTTTTCTTAAAATTCATAGTTCCGCGAGATTTTATTTACGTATAGTGTGTTTTGAGGAAAGCTCTATAAAAAAAAAGTTTTTTTGTGTGTGCGTTGCAAGGTCAAAATATAATGTTATAATTACTTACAATTGTGAATTGATTTCAGTGTGTTGAGTTTACATATTTCATTTTAAATGCACCGATATATGTAGTTTTATTGCTGTGCAGTCGGGTCGCCTGGTCTATTGTTTATTTGTTTGCGCGGTCTCTATTGTTATCGCTGTACTGTTAAGACTACTGTGTCTCATATTCACTGGCTCACTTTGCTGGTATCTCACAATCTTAAATATTTTATTTATAAGAACCTGAGCTCAATTTCTAGGGCCTTAGCTATGTATGTTTACATTTTATCTTAAGTATTTCACTTTTGGATGTGGTTTGAAAGAAAGGAAATTATGGTGGATCCTGTAAAGAGGGTAAATGTAAATGATTTATATTATCCTGGAAGAAAAATGTATGGTTAGTGTCGGATACTGGCCCAGCTACTGATCTTCGATTTGGTTGACATCTTGTAATATGATGTGTTTAAGCATTATTTTGTTTTAATCTGAACGGCAATTTGTGCGTATTATTATAAAGACCTAGTCCGCGAATAAGTGTGTTTTGAAAAGTTCCGTAATCGATGAACAAATTGTTTTATACGTTCTATTTTATGTTAGCGGTGTAGATTTTTTAGGTTTGTGTAAAGTAGGGATTTGTAAATTATTTTTATGCATTTATATCTTATCTATGATTTATATTGAACGCGTTGTAGTTTTCGTATTCGTAGTGTGCATCATCTCTTATCTATGGTGTGCATATTTATTATATATGATAGTTTGTTGTTAATTTCTGTCTCTTGTCTATAGAATTTCTATTCGTTATTTCTTCTTCCCCATCCCTGAATTTTTGTATTTTATGGATACCTCATCAAATTCCGTAGCCTTTAACTATTATCAATATGATTCTATGGTGTGACTAACTTACTATCACGGGTAGCTAGAGGATAGAGCACCACACTCTTTCGTCTTGACACATAATTCTCGCATCATCCATATTCAAATATCTTACACGAGGTCGTTGATTATTGAGGCTTCTAATAGAACCATTTTCCAGTATCTGGTTTACCTGATCATGCCAAGTCTTCTGCGGACGTCCTCTATTTCTGGCGCCATCAACACTTGTATCACATATCTTTCTTACCATTCTCTCCTCATTCATCCCTTCCATATGACCAAACCATCTAAGTGATCCTTTTTTAATTTTACTCACTACGCTACAAGTAGAATTACATTCTCTTTTTATTTCTGCATTCTTCACTCTGTCATAAATAAATTTGCCATATAGATATCAGTGTCAGTACCCGGACTCTATTGTATACTGCTAGTCTTTCCTCGGTTGACAAGTTACCATTAGATATTATTCCATTCAAAGCACTATTCACTTTGTTCCCTTCAGTTACCCTACTTTCAATATTTTTCTCAGCCTTTCCATTTTTATCAAACGTACTTCCCAAATCCAAATACACAAACTCGTCAATTTGTTCCAAACATTCATTACCAGAAGTATTTTGCACATTGACTTGCTTTCCTTCTTCTCAAATACAATCACTTTCAATATTCATAATAAGGTTGCTTTTCTTGCATATATCGTACATTTTACTCACTAGACTCTGTAATTTTTGTTCATTACTCGCCATTAATACATATCAAATCGCCCATTTTTATACATTCCAGTTTTTTCACACAATTATCTATGTACAAGTTGAACAGTCATGTAGACATTACACAACCCTACTTGACACCCTTTGTAATGTCAAACCATGGTGTGAATGATTTGTATAGGGATGTGATTGCATGTGTAAGTTTACTACACTATTAATTAATCGTACAGATCTTTTGCTCTGGAGTATTCATCCACATTTACTGTCTAAAGACAAAGCCATGCATTCTTCTTTTCTTTCATGCCATCATCCCACCACGCATCGCCTTTCTAAAAAGAAGTTTTATAGTAAATTACTTTTTAATTGTTTTTCATTTTTTGATATATTTATCTTAATAATTATTTAAATTTGATTAACCGTGTTTTTCAATAATTCTTTAAAGAAAAAACACATAGTTGTATGTATATATTATATTAGCAGATATAATTTTAAAAAAGATAATAAAGCCTCAAAATAAATGAAAAGTTGGCACTTCTGCTTCCTTATTCCCTCCAACCAACTTCAATGTTTGGTGGTGATTTCATTAGGTGGTCATTTTCTCTTGTTAAATGTGACCGTACTTCAGTCGGTTTTCCCTTGCCCTTTCAGGGATAGGGATGAAGTTTCCTTGGATGCCTTGTCTTTGATAGTAACACCATCCCCCAAGTCCACCCCATGTTTTCTTTATTATGGTGATAATAATTTTGGAATAAAAGACAGAAAACAAACATCATCCTTTATTTTACATTGAATATGAATAATGAATGTAAATTATGTACATTTTAGGAGAAAGAACATCCTATTAAATTCACATAATGTCTTACAGGAAATACATGCTCATTTGCAAAGTAAATGAACATTTCCTACAATAATTTATCAGACATTTTGGCAGAAAAATATAATATGTTTGTAAATGATATGTTAAAGTACTATTTGCGATCAAGAAATTAATGAATGCAGGTAAAATGCTATTTACTTTGAATAGTTTAACTTTCAGAAAAAAACTTTTTGACATTATTTAATATTTGCTTGTGTTTTAAGTATCCAGGCTCACCAATTTTCAGGTCCTGATTCTCTACAACTTTATATCGACCTATATATTAACTGAGATTTTTTGAGTAATTTAGTTTTAAGTATCACTTCGCTCATCTCTACACAGCAAGTAGGTATAAATTAAATGAGCATCATTCATTTCGTGCAGATCAACCAAAGTAAATGTGCAGACTGCAAAAATGATCAAATGCATTAGTTCTGAAAGAAACGATTTTATATTGACTTATTTGTAAATAAGAAAAAACGCATAATAAAATATAAAACTACGTAGGGTGACCTCTATCTTACCTGCACTCTTGTATAAATTTGTCACATTTTATAATATTGTGATGAATAATATTTTAATTTAATGTCATCGTTATATCAATTATTTCACAGAATATATTAGTCTACTACACATTTCAATAAAAAAATACACATGTAAAGTCACAATTTTCAATTTATAAAATCTACCAGATCCTTCTATCATAAATATAGTTTTTTCTTTTCATCAATTACATGATACAATCGGATGACTTGGCACTGAATATGATGCATTGCTGCTGTTTAGTTAAGGGTTCATGCTTACTGGAAGAAAGAAAAATCAAGACCACCAAAAATCAAAACAGAAGAATGATTTTATACAATTATTATGACCATTTTTTTTTCTATATAAAGCTGCCTAGAACAATTCCTATGTTTTACATGATCTACAATCAAATGACTTGGCACTGAATTTGATGCATTGTTGTTATTCAGCAAAGGGTTCGTACTTACTGGGAGAAATAATAACAAGAAATATGCCAAAATAAAAAAAAGGTGTAGATAACCCAATCATTACAACAATAGCCGGATATTTTTTTTATAAAAGCTGCTGAAATGATTTTCATGTTGTTTTTAAAACATTAAAATAGAACATAAATACACATAAAATGCTAATCATACATAATGTCTGTCAACTGACAATGGGGTGTATCTCCATCTTTTACTTCATTAAGGAACTTAGATATTTCCTAATCAAACACATATATGTCTGTATTTTTTAACTTTCCTTAGATTTAAGTTGTTCACTTGTTCAATTAAGTGCTGGCTATACATTGTCACTTTGGATTTCTCTATACGAATTTAATAATTTAAAAATGACTGGCAACCGAGATAGGCAAAGCTCATCAGGCGATAAAGTAATCAGGTTGTTTTCATTGAGATACATTATCGTATCACTGACAAAAAGCTCTTTGCAATCCATAGTTTACATGTCTTTTTCAAATCTTATTTTAGAGATTTTGGACTAGCTACCTTGATTTTTTTTGTTTACTCACCATATCACTTTACACTTAGATAGTAAAATGTTTTAGTCTTTAGTGTTTGGATAAGATATTTTGACTTAAGTTTTATATGAAATATGACTGTATTCTTAGCTAAAACATAATCTCAATTGACATTTTTTGAGATGTTGTCTTACGAGAATGATTTGAGAAATGTTATAAAATTTTATATTTTTTCTAAATTATTTTCAATTCAAGTTTCTAATACAAGCGAGCGCATACCAAGGGATCTGGCTAATTTACCTCGAAAGAATGTGTATCTTCTGAAATGAACCAGTTTAAAATATTGACCATGAAATTCATTTCTAGAAGATGGAAAAATAATAAATCTCTCTCGCACATAATCATTGATTTTTATTATGGCAGAAGAGCAAACGTTATTCACATTATGCTAAAATAAAAAATGTGTATTGAATGATTAATACAAATAGGAAAAAAATTCTCATTGGCAAAATTGTACTGAATTCTTGCAACTTACGCTACGCTCTGATCATGACAATTTGACAAAGTATGAATGAATAATATTGTCAACTCAGCTACGTGTCTTCACTGTTTAGCTGGCCTTTATTTTGTTTATCATCATATTATGTCATTCTGTGTAACATTACACACATGTATAAACTAGCAAATTTTCTTCACTGTGTCAATATATGGATTGACTTTTCATTCACTCAAAAATTCAATAACTATAAATTTAATTAAACAAGGCCATTAATACATTTTTTAATAGACAATGATAACTATAATAATAATAATTCAAACGTTCAAACATTTATCAACAATAAATAAAATATCACAACTAATTATTATTTTATTGTGATACTTTGCTGATTATAGATTCACATATAATTAATATAATCAGAAGGGTTTTTGTCAACAAATGACTCGTTCAAATCTTGTGGTCTCAAAATGTATCATGTAAAACATATTTTGCCCAAATTTTTTACCTTATGATCGCTGATATAATTTACAGGAAAATCACATTTTTCAATAGAACTATGAAAACTAATGATTAATTACTGATGATTTCTGGTATTTTTAATATAATTAGATAGGCATTATGTTTAACATGTGTAAATAAAAACTTTTAAAACGCGTCAGTCACAAATCCCCAAGCCTCATTATACTTTTTGGATAAATAAAAAAAACATTCTTTTGATAGTCAGATCAACGCTAACACAAGGTTTGTGAAATCTAAATAAACATTATGCATACTTCTCAAACAGAGATTTTTAAATTATGGATGATGTCAAAATCACAGGTATGTATTTGATATCGCACACATTGAATGAAAAACTTTTATAAAAATCAACAAACTAGAAATTCAATTAGTGAAACTTTTAAAACTCTATCTATTGTAGTTACTATTTCAATTAATGTGGATTTTTGGTATTGACTTAACAATGTGCATAAAAACTCCTTAGTTTTACCCACTTAACCAGATTTTGAGGTTAGATACTGAAAAACAAATGTTGAATTATCTGTTTTTTAATTGTGATATTTAATTTTACCAGAGATTATACTAATTATCTCAATATTTGTACAGCCAAATTGATATCTATCAGTGAAGGCTGCTCATACTTAATTTATCTAAAATATTTCAAAAAAATTAATACATTCACATAACATGTTTTCATGTCACATTTTTAGTTTTTAAAAATAGTTTAACACTAATGCATGTTTCTTTTCCAAACACTCAAAATATTTGCTCCTCTAATAAGTACTAGGTAACAAATTCTTTGCCTTAACAGAAACTTTGTCTGGTGGGGAAGTGAAATATATTAGTGCATTAAAAGTAATAGAAAATACTAATTGACACATATATCAAAAGAATGTTAATAAAAAAAGGTGCCAAAAAAATGTTTGGATTGATTTAAAAAAAATTCGTGATTGAAGCGTCAGTTAAAAAATCTCCATCCTCTTAAGTAGTTCAATTTCCCAGGGGTTTCCCCGTAACTTTCACAATGGTAAATAAAATAAAACAAAGTGTTTTTGAAACAATTACATATAATTCAAATAAGTTAAACCGGCTTGCTACCACGTTTACTGATCCATCATATAATACCACTTTATATATAAAAAAAATGATAATTGTATGATACCAAACTGGATAATAATATTATAAGTCTGTATCGAGAGGTATTTAGGTGTTACAAATGTCAAAAATATCCACTCTAAAAGTTGCAACAAAAATAAAAGTTTAATATATGTATATGTAAAATAAAACGGAATAGTACAGTGCAGAGGTTTTACTACACATACACACATACAGACGGTATATCCTGATGTAATTTAATTTATCCCACGTCGATGGAAATAACTATTAAATCACATATGCACTTGAATTCACATTACCATTCTCTTCAAATACATTTAATATTGTTCAGTATTTCACTTGTTTAAAACTATATTTTAAACAAAAAATATGTCAAAAATCGGGATTTGCGTTGTTATATCAAAATGAAACTATCGAATAATTTACAATCGGTTTAGAATACAAATTAACAATATTCCAATATACAATACAATATGTACATAAACATTTTTAGGCATGATAAAAAATTCACCGTGTCACAAGGGAAGAAGCATTTAGAATATCATGAAGTCTTTCTTACAACAAAATATTTGCCTATGAATCCACACAAGGAAATTAATAATCTTACGTTAACTATAAATTAATCAAACTCACAGTTGTCTTTTCGGTTTCTCCGATTATCGTCAAAAGTTAGAGAAACAATCACACCGTTTGACCGATGTCGAACATACCCTCCAGCCCCCAATCGTCACCACTTTATACATGTCGTATAACACCATCTCACTCGAGCACTAACGTTAACTTTATAGCTATACATAAACATAAGGTCGATCGAGGGTCTATATTAATATACAAAATGTCGAGTTACAAAAATGGCACCTGTTAACATCAACAGTCGGGAGAACTATCTGGTGCACTATAGGGTGGGGTGCAGTCAAGGGCGGGCGAAATAAATACAGGGGGGGAGGGGGCGGCACGCTTAGTGCCGAGGCCAGCCCTATACGGATATCTCATAGTTCATGTCATACACCGAGGCTCTCTCTGCAGGTTGAGGAGGCGCTGGGGGGCCTGGCTCCAACGAGTCTGAGACCTCTAGTGCACGCACAAAGCTCATAGGCCGCGGGTGATGGTGCTGACGGCGCGGCGCATGTGGGCTGGGCTGCGGGGGAAGCACAGGTACGCCCCCGCGTAAGGCGGGATGGTAGGGGGGCGGAGGGGGAGGACGGGCACCCGGAGATGCGGGACTGCGGTAGAACTCTCTAGGAGGGGGTTGACCGGGGCTAGTGTCTTTCCACAGGTATACGCCTCGCTGCGGAGAACCCGCCAGCTCACGGATGTTATCGCTCGTGTGCCGCTGTGCCGCCGCACTGCCCGCCCGCGCTAGTTCACCCTCTGATAGAAAGCGGCGCTGAGGAGATGAATGTTGCGGAGGGGGACGCTCTGTACAATAGCCTCCCATTACTGTACCCTGCCCCACTCCCCCGCCACCAGAAGAGACACCGATGAAGTCTGGTCGACGAGGCTGTGTTGGAGTCCCAGGGTTGGATCTGTATCAATTATTATTTATATTATACATAATACATATAGGTATGGGAATTATAAACTCATATGAAGTTATACCAATGGTTTTGAACAGAACAAAATATAAGTAAATTAATAAGTAGAGTAGTACGTTTGTATAAGTTGAACATAAAATAAGGTCTTGTCACGACCACCAAACACCGCCATACAAAAAAGTTAAGAACATGAAAATTATGAAAGGTAAAGTGTTATTTTAAAAATTCACAGAATATAAACATTACATCATGTATTTTCTGTTGATTACTAAACAGGTTATTATTACGGCCAAATTCCACATTTCTACATAAAACTCTACCATACAAAATTCTGAACAAACAATGGATGAAATGCATATTTTTGTATTGAAATTCAAACCTACGTATGAATTTGCCAATGAATGTAATATATTTTTATGAGATGATGTGAAATTACTGTTACACTTACATGATTCAAACGATAGACTATTTAAAACCAAAGTACTTAATGATCAGTCGAACGAGATGTATCTTGAGCCTACATGTACGTACATAGTAAAATAATCCATAAAAATAGTTTTAAGATAAAACTGTACACCTGAACTCGGATGACTAGCATTAATGATGGAACAGTACTAAATTATCTGGCAGAAATTTTACACACAAATCAATTTTGACAAAATCAGTCGACCTGCCAGAAAATTTAAAATAATATTTATGCAATGAACAAATCTGAAAAGCGTAATATTAGTTGTGCACACAAAAAACATTCCGTCTATATATGTTTTTTACCATTATAAGATACTTGGACGAACCGTGTTAGGTCCATCTGTTGGAAGGCCAAGAGAAAGCAAACAGATAAATAAATTAA
Organism: Eubasilissa splendida; assembly: GCA_031772225.1. Classification (NCBI taxonomy): domain Eukaryota; kingdom Metazoa; phylum Arthropoda; class Insecta; order Trichoptera; family Phryganeidae; genus Eubasilissa; species Eubasilissa splendida. The sequence goes on along the minus strand of CM062855.1, from coordinate 11,641,535 downwards.
ACAAATGATATTAGTATTGATATAAAACAATTAACTTAAAAACAAATCAAAGTCATGTAATCAAAGAGAATTCATGCATAAACAAGAAATAGAAGATACAGTATAAATGTAAGCTATATTGTTTTGAGTATAACAGTCCCCTACCAGGTTGAGTTAGATGTAATTTCCTTCTTTTTCAGGGCAAACAGAAGTCAAATTCCAAACTGAAATTACTGAAAACATTACAGGAGAAATATCAACTTTTCATGAAACATTTATGTTTTGGATGGTAATAAAATAAATTGAAAAAAAAAACAAAACTTTCTTTTAATTTTTAACTCTGTACAAATTTTGTGGTAGGATTGAATTTAAAGAGAGATGTATGGATATTGTAACATTTCCATGTCACATTTATAAATTGTCATCAATGATCAAGAATTTCATTTCAGAATTTGACTTTACAAACCGTTAAGCAGACCACAGCAAACCATTATAAGATCAGCAAAATCAAATACAACTTATAATGTTGGACGAAATTTGTGTAATTGAGAGTTGATGCACCGTGGATGATAAATATTTAGGTAAAACACAAATCATTGAAAAAAAAGTATTTTTAATTTTTTTTTATAAAAATTTACACAATTTATAACATTTTTCAGGATTAGTCAGATGTAAACAAAAGTATTATAAATTCAGAAAATTCTAATCAAGTTAATTTGGATAAAAATCCTAGTACAAAATTGTCAATATTTTTGTATAGGTGGATTTGCACGTAGATTCATTATCAAGCCACTATTTTGAAACACGTGCCTATCTGATTGGGGCTGGTGTGAAGTTGATTGTTGGCATGCTGCAGTGTGCGAAAAATGTGCACATGTGGCTTATAGCGATGGCCGATATAGCAATGATTCAGATTTCAGTTTATCTTTTAGATCATTTTTCAAATAATGCAATGTAAAAATGCATCTAATTACGATATAAACAAAGTTATTTTAGTATGTAATTCATAATATTTTAATACAATGCAAGGAAAGATCCTTTATTAAAATATATAAAATAGATATATTTAAAAGGACACAATCACATTCTTATTGCTTATTCGGTACAGCCTTGGATATAATTGTATCTACTGCTTTTTATCACACAATCCGATCCATGTAAGTTGTTTGTCATGATCAAAGTTTGCAAATAAAATTTTGTGGTCTGCTTATAAAATAATAATAAAACAGTAAAGCTCTAAAAGCATTTTATGTACAAGAAAGTAATTAACTTTGTGTCATGTAATCATAGATGTATTTATAAATATTTTTATAAAAAAATATTTATGGGATAAGTGTAAATATGTACTGGATTTCTATCAAATTTTGCTGCACTTTTGTAATGATTAATAATTGTGACTAATGGTTTTTAATACGGTATATTTATATATGTACTAACTTCCAATTTAATCTCAAATCTTTTCTGATTATTAACATATTAAAATTCACTAATGAAATGTAAAAACTGTGAAGCACAACAAACTTTGATATAAATTAAGGCCTTAATTGACAAATATGCAGTGACTCCTTTGTTCAAAATGAAGTTATAAGGGCAATGAGTTATATGTATTATGATGAATGAAAATTTGTGAATTTGCCTGAACTATGAAATATCTGCAGATACCTTCAACATGTTGAAATTCAAGTGTTTTAATTATGTACGTGGTGGTATTAATAGCAAAAGAGGAATATCAGAATATTCTTACCCAAAGTAGCCCAGTCTTGAAAGATCCACATATTTTTGGCTCTAATTGATCTCTTTCATACAAAATTCATAACAATCTGTCATCGTTAATGTATATTTAGGCTAAACAATAATTATCCGATCACTCAGAAACATCTACCTGCAAAGGAAAGTGCAAGCATGGATTAGGAAAGCAAAGGAAATATGCGCAGGGTGGCTGAAGCGAAAAAATAAATTGGGAAAGAAGGTATAGTCCCCGTGCTCAATGAAATAATAAAGTAGAATGTCGCTAATATAAAATGTCACAGTTTTACTGTATTTAAAAAAGGGATATAAAAAATAATCAGGTTTTATCAGTTCTACTTTGCATTTACATTTTCTACTATGACATTTAAATTAAAAAGAAATCAAACAAACCTCTTAATCTCAATCCAGGCGGCATTCGTTCACAAAAATACCAAATACCATGCAATGTTCTCATAAATAATAAATATCCTTCTTTATTATCTCAAAAGCGCGACTTTGTAATTCATTCATTGTCTTTAAAGTCATTGAAAGCCAAATAAAAACATTACTTTACTACCTTCCATCCAAATATAGATGTGCTTGGAGATTCACAATCATTATGATTGTATCCCAAATTTAAAAAAATATAATTATTACCTTTTTAACGGTGCATCTCATGCCATGTAAGAGTGAATTTTTCTAGTCATATGAAGACGTGAGATGTTAATAAGACCAAACATTGGTATTATTGTCATTTACTGTGCATCCGAGTTGGACATTAAATGTGTCACGTGCTGTATACCTATATAATTCAGGCCTATTCTCAAAATTGCAATATTGAAATGAAGGTGATTGTTACACCAACCCTCAAAAATAGACAGATAGTTTTGACAGATTATGGTACGTTTATCTCCCTCACTCTCTCATTCAAATATAACACTATTTTTGAGGGTTGGTGTAACAATCACCTTCATTTCAATATTGCAATTTTGAGAATAGGCCTGATTATATGTGAAATGATTTTTAGGTGGGTGAATACCAAGAAACAAAACAGAACTGGATACAAATAACACAAAATGTAATTGAAATGCTTATATCCTCGAATCTATCTAAAACAAGACAAGTAGAGATAGGATGAGAGACAAGAAATGTGAAGTTTGAGAATATAGATATGCCTAATGTTTGTAATGGCTCTGGAGGTGTCCACCAGATATCTCCAATTCCAACAGAGGTCTCTATCTCTACAGACTTAATGTGGATACACGGCGCTGTCCGACAGGACAAAAACAGTAGTCATACGCAATTTCATCACCCGACTTACCAGCATCCTGCGTCGGTTCCGCGACATAATTTAAAATAAAACTTTATAAAATGTTACGAGTATGAACGTCATATTTAGCTATTTAGTGTAAGTAAAATCAACCAATTACCAAATATGAATTAATAATTGTTTTGATAATCTCATTTCTTTCATTAATTTTTAAAGCAATGTTTTATAAATAAAGTAAAGAAAATTCAGAATTTGATATGATATACACATCAAGCAAAAGTATGCACCCCTGGTTGAGATATTTCATGGTAAATACTAAAATATTTCACATTTTTTCTATTCTTTTAATAAAGTAACAATATACACTATGTCTATAAACAACATATATAGTTCACTTGTATGTATACCTAAAATTATTCTTATACATAATTATGTTCATAATACAGTGGATCCTCAATATTCATCATTAAATCTGTTCCCGAGGGAAGGATGAATATCAAACAATTTTTTTTCATAGGAATTAACTAAAAATGGTTTAATTCGTTCCCAGCCCCGAATTTTGCCTAAGTAACAAAAAGAATTTTCTAGACTCGAGAATCATTGCAAATACATTTTAATTACGTATTAACCACTACTCATTAATGGTTTAACGTTATGACAGAGATTTACTCGTCGTGATGCTGTAAATAAACTGGAGGCCTACATAAATAAAATTTGCCATTTCTCGATGAAATTCTGCATTTTGGCTCAAGTGGACAGCCATTCCTTAATTTCAGCAGTTGGAACCGAACCATCATTTTCCTTTTCCCCACCTGATGAAATTTCTCTTATTGCTTCAGCTTCCTGTTCTTTATGAAACTCGAGTAGCTCTTGTGTTGTGAGATCCATTCTATGATTCTCCACCAATTCTTCTACATCCTCACTATTAGAGATCCTCACACTCCGAGATTGACTGACTCACGTGGCAGGTGGGACGAATATCGACTTTTCGGGTGATTATCAAACAAAAACTTCAACATAAAAGAAAATTAATATTAACATGGACGTATATCGAGGGTTCACTGTATATTTAAATATTTTTTTTAATTAACAGTGATTTTAAGAAATGTATAAATATGGTAAATATTATTATAAATTTTGGGATGCACCCTTTTTCCTTAAGTTGGCAAGTGTATCTTTATCTTTTTTCTGCACTGTGCACATGTAACAATAACCAAATTTAATTAGTTAAATGTTATTGCTAACACATATTCTGTTCAATTCTCAAAGGGTTTAATAATTGTCTGTAAGACGTTGGTCCCAACTCACATGCTCAGTAAATGACACATCTGAATTGTTACAACAAAAACACAAGTGTTATAGACTCACCTCCTCACTGGACTGTTAATTGCCAGCGGCGTGGGCACACCGAGGGCCTTTATCCTCTGCTGCATGGTGGGCGAAGGCCTCTGTGGCTGCATAGTGTGACTGCCCGACATGGCCAGCTGCTGCTGTCTCATCTGCTGTTGAAGCTGTTGTTGTAGCTGTTGCTGCTGCAACTGTTGCTGTTGCATCTGTTGTTGCTGCAGCTGTTGCTGTTGGAGCTGTTGCTGCTGTTCTTCGACACCGTACCTGCCAGGAGGATCCATCGGCCTGCCAATTATATTGTCAAACAATTTAATCAGTATTGTTTGTATTGTTTAGATTGGAAAATTTGTAATAACAATTGAGATTATAGAATGAAGTAGTAATTTCTGAGTTAAATTATGTTTTTGATTTCTAATTTCCTGCTAATAATTTTTTTCTTTCATCTGTTTCATTGAGTAATAACATAATTCAATATTTTTGGTGAATTTTGATCCCCCATTGATAAACTTTTACATAACTTAAAACGTAAAATTCTGAATTGTGCTTCCATAAGATTATTGGGGACAACTCTTGGCTTTCGTAGTCCATCGTGTACACATCAAGTTTTGGAGATTTTCTGTTTCGCATTTGTCAAATATCGGTCCGTTGACCAGTGATGTTACGCTCATCACTTGGGTGAATTTGAATCTTCCTTGCAGCAGTTAAAGCAGAATAAATGTTTGTAATTTAATGCTTCTGTTGTCTAACTTTCAGAAAAAAAAGTTGTAGGTATCTGTGATTCTAGGTGACGTTTGTGCACCATGGCAAATTGAATGTTGTGTATACATGCGAGTTTTTGTCTCTTTCTACCAATTTCAATATATGTACATAATATACAGAGTAGATTTAGTTGTGATTTATATCAACTAAATCTCATTGTGTCTCATTTTGTTGACAAGGGCCTTTAAATTCCGAATTAGTGTATTCCAAATGTTAACATAGTACCTAATGATATTGTTTGTAAAATCAATTCAATCAAATCAAAACCCTGCTGGTCTTGATATACAAAAGTTGTATGATAAGTACTTGTGTTTAACAACTGATATAAAATCTGTATACCATTGTTTAATGTCATTTTTTGAACGACGCCAGTCAAAATTTCAGGCAGATTTATCAAGAAGTTTTGTTTTGATAGCTGTTGAAAGTGGGCAAGTTTGTGTTTGCAACCATGGAAAAAGAGCAATATTCCATTTTTAAAATTGGCAAAATTAACTTTGTGGTTAAAATTCATTATTTTTATTAGTTAATTTTGTTTTATTAACCATTTATTGAATTAAATACATCTACCGGTTTTCGAAAAATATAATTTTCTTCTTTGATTAGTTAATAAAACAAAGTTAACAAATAAAAAAAATATTCAATTTTTTGAATGGAAAGATGTGTGAGGAAATCAAAGTGAAGTTGCATGCAATAATAAAAATATACTATGGTAAAATTTTACTACTGATCAAACAACCGGCCCTAAGAAGTAAGGTAACATTATGACCTGCTCCTGGTGTGTGGACTGTGTCTCTGGTACGGTGGCTGATGATGATGTTGATGGCCCAGCTCCACCGCCCCTGGAGGCATGAAGAAGTTGTTTTTGGAGCCGCGACGCTGCAGCAGAGGAGGCGTAGGCTCACAGTCCGCACTTTGTGTGCCCTGGGGCTCCATGTCTGTATCGGAACCCTCGCGGCCAGGGGATAACTAGGAATTTAAAAAAGTAAGGTTAATGATAAAATGGTTAATCACATGCAAATAGTTACATTATTTGTAATACAAATTAAATTAATCAATTAGAAAACACAGAAAAAATATTTAGTTGCTACAAGGATTCGAGCATGGACCTCTTCCTATTCGGAAAAAGCGCATTACCATTTTGAATTTAACAATCGAATACATTTTCAACAAATTTTGAATTTATATTTTGCAATCTTTCCAATTGATACATCTATTATATTCATTTCTAAAAGCAATCAACTTTATATTGCAGTGAATCACAAATACATTTGAGTAAAACATGCTACGAGATGCCAGAATTAAGATAATTAATTTTATTAAATTTGGACAATCATTGATACAACTTACATATGAGTCGTTTACTTCCAAACCTCTATAATTGAAATTGAAAAAAATGTATATTTGAATGCAGTTTTACTAAGAAAAAATGATATTTGCGATTGGTTCAAAAACTTTACCACAAATAATAATATATATAAGTAATAGAAAAAATAAAAACAAGTTTAAGTTTTGTGTCAAATCTCTCTATATTTGAGTACTTAAACTTCTAAACGGTTCAATAATGAAATTGACTAAGTTTTTAATATTCATGTAGGTATGCCACTGGCTTGTACCAAAGATCAAATAATGTGAGTGACAAACACCTTTAAAATATGAGTATAAACACCTCTATAAATGGTATAGAGTGGCAAATCGTAATTTCTCAAAATCGACATGTTTGTGATTTTGTACATATTGATGCATACATCGTATCTTCAAAATATCTTTTGATTTAGATGAAAATTCATTATAGAGGGATTTGGAAATAAACGACTCATATTTATTGATTAATTTAATTTGCATTAAAAATCTAACTATGTTCTGAAAATGCAACTTCACAACAGAAATGCGTTTTCTTTAAAAACATTATTTGTTGTTGTTGAGTACTCAGTAAATCTTTATTATCACCTGTTAACAACATTGGGCTGTAATAATATTTGTATAATCTTCAGATCACAATACACTGAGGGAGGGTTTGGTTTGTGAATGTTTGCGATGGGACTGGGATTTTATGTTTTATCATTCGTCTATGAGTATTAAAGTAAAATTCTATCATATCAAACTCTAGAAATTCAAATACTGTTTGACATGTTGTCATGAACCTAAAATAGTATTTTAATATAAAATTACAGTGAAACTCAAACATACTTAATTCATCTTTTCGTTTTTTACAAAAATGTGGGTTTTTATTTTATTAGAATATTATATTATATATAATATATTGTATACCTACATTGTTTTAGTGAAAACAAACGATTTTAAATAATACATTTTCAGTCTTACTAAAGATAAGAGTTTAATATTCCTTTGAAATTCAATACGCTGCTCTAGCCGGCCAAAGCGGATCTGAAATCTGTTATTCCCTTATTATTAGGTTAAATATGCTGATAAGATATATTTTCACACATATTTTAGCCACAATATGAATTAATATTGACCTTATTGACAACATAAGTTGCATATATCATATATTGGATGTTTTTTTCACTGATTTTAAGGGCAAACAATGTTTTCTTGTACAAAGTAAAGATTTTATATATGTTATTTTGAATGTAAGTTGCAATTGTTGATTTCGCAAATATTTAACACTGTTGTCTTTTAAAGAAGGCAAAATACTACGAAATTATGAAACAAATAAATCACAAAACGGTAATCTCTATAAACAAAATAATGAATTGAAACTGTTACAATAATTTGAATATATATAACTTCGTGTTCAGTGTCGTGTAGGAATTTTGACTGATTTCAAAACATGTTCATATATGTTAACTAGGTACTTTAATAAATTATTTAATTTTAGATTGATTTATTCAAATGACAACACACATATTATTTCATTCCACAATATTAATATGAAAAAATGTGGATAAAACTCTAGATACAAGTTTTTTTTGACAGCTTATCTTGAGTCTCGAATGTGAGAAAATCAACCATTTTACCAATCTCTCTCGCAAAATGTACAAACTGTAACAAATAACATTCTTTAATATTTATAAGCCTCATTTGAAAGAGTGTATGTATGTATGTAATTTGCGTAGAATGGAACTGGAAAAATGAAAGTACACCCATAATATATTTTCTCTTCTAATAAGGCAATACTATTCAGTCCCGAAAAAATCCCATCTGAATTACTTATTTTTTCCTGAGTTCATTTCCCAAACATGTAATATATTAGAAACCTTACCAATACTCTTCCAGATTTAAATAGGTCCTATAATATTTGCCACCCTTTTAATATTTTGTAGCAAATCATATTCATAAAAAAATATATTCTGTATACAAAAGAATTTTCAATCACCCGGTAACGGCGGCAACCACTTCAAAATATAATCGTTAAAATTGTTCACTTAAAAATTATCGTTAACATTGTTCACTTAAAATCATCGTTAACATTATTTGTGCGATGGTTAAAGTTTTGCGGGAATTATCACGTACTGAAGCCATTTTAAGGTTTCACAAAATATTATGAAATGTACTTTAAATAATAAATTACGCTACACTAGTATGTATACGCAGATTTCAGTAAACACACGAAAACAATAGTTAATAGAAACACAAAATGCCGTGCAAAAATAGTCCATAAAATATTTTAACGAATTATTTATATTATTGACGAGTTCACACGAAAACAATTATCAAACGAAAATGAATTTATGTAAATATTTAGTTCGGTCATGCAATAATCGCGTTAAAAACGGAACAAACTTAACTCTACAGACGTTACACTGAGACTGACATTCCCAATAAGTACATACTGCAACTTTCGGGGGGTTCCTGTACTAGTGAGTTTTTTGGCACAATAAAAATTAATGCAATGGTTATGACTTTCAAATAATTCCTTATATTGTCTAAATTATTATACAAATAATGCAAAGTTTATTGGTTTTATAGCAGTACCCACATCACAAATAATATAACCTAGTGATATATATTCTGAAATAAATAAATAATAAAAACCCATTAAGATGAATTAGTACAGTAAATAGTCCTTTAATGGAGTTTTACAATACCTAATATGTAAAAGATTAGATAATGAAAATAATTCACAATTAAAAAAGTATAATTTCAGAATTGATACGCATAACGCTGCATCATGTGTTATGCCACAGATAAGATGTGTGAAAGCAAAATAAGGTGGTTCTGAATTATGCTGCATGCGTTGACAGGAGGTGCAACATCATCCTTGTGCAGCATGCGTATCAATGTTGGCTATATTCTGAGCATCACCAGCTGCTGGATTCTTGTAGAGTATATCAAAATTTTAGACAATTTTCTTATTAATGGTGTTGATCAAATATCCAGTCCTTTATAAAACATTAATGGCACAAGAGTGACGTCCACATATTCAGGAACAGACAACAGGATATGGACTGTGACAGTGTAATGCTCAGCGCAAAACAACTTAATCGTTGCATTCTTCTGTATTCTCATTACGGTGCAAATGATGCAGCATTGTGTGTATCAATTCCGAACCAAGACATAAGACTTGTGTGCAAACAGACATACTTTGAGCATTGTTAGTTGCCAAGTTGATAAAGGATTCCATGTTGGGTTGAGATTAGTGCACTCGTCAAATTTAGGAAATGAAGGAATGTGGAGTCAATAATAAGGAAGGATCTGGAAATAATAAAATAATTGACATATTGCAAATATTTCGTAGAGTGTTCATTTGACATTGTACATGACGCTAAACCTAAACAGACAAACGACAGATCAAAGATCCGTGACCATGGAAGAATGAAACGACTCATCAGAAATGCTATGCTGGGGTCATATTTGTAACTAGTTCAGGAATTCATCACAGTGATGGATTTTAGTGTAAATTAAATATTTATACTAAAATCTAAACTAAAATTTATTTGTAATAAAAACCTGAATAAATAATTAAAACGGTTCATTAAAGTAAGTATAAAAATGGACTGAGGACTTGAAAGAGATATGATATTGATAATTAGTAGTAATTTCTCACTTTTAGAGTTAATATTTTCAAATATATAAAAAAAAATTCATAGCAAAATATTACATATTTACCTTAATACATTTACATTAAACAAGCCACAATTAGTATTTAATATGATTAATGGTGATGCCCGTTTCTGAAAAAGTGGTTCTGATGCTTTAGTATGATTAATAATGGTCATGTCTATTGCTGAAAAGTTGGTTCTGATTCTCAAAGTGAAAAGCAGAAAAAGTAGTTTTATCATGAGCAGTCCACATGACTATCACAACCTTGCAATCAAATCAGAAATCTGAGATTACCTTATTGTACTGAGCGTGCTGTGCGCTAGATGTTGGACGGTGTGCACTTCCGTTATTATCGGCGGTGTAAACCTTCACCTGACTCCCGCTGTTGGGGCTAATGGTGCTGATGGCTGAAGGCGCCAATCCCACACCTCCGACTCTTTTCAGGGAGGCTCGGGATAACCTCTGCAAACTAGAAACATAATAAATAACAAGAAGCAGTTGTGTCATGAAGTTATTTCAGATGAAAGTGATGTAAAATGTTTTTAATTGATTCTAGATGGGATATTGCCAAGTTGTGACTTATATTATTTAATTTTTCATTTGTTATTGTTTGTGCCATGACGAAGTCATGAGCGGGCAACTGTTTTTTTAAGATGACTTATTTTTGTATTAAAAATGTATATTGAAATACAGTAAAACCCCGTTAAAACGAACCCCGTTATACCGAAAAATGACGTATATCGAATTTTTTTTTATAATTAATTCCCTACAATCAATTTTTCATACAAAAATGAATTTATATAACGAAATTTCGTTAATATGTATAACGAAATTATTTTTGTTCGGTATGAAACAATACCAATCATTTACGTAAATATATAACAAAAAAAAAATTTTTTACAAGGAAAATATTTCAAAATATATTTCGACCGTTTACGATCATGTTTGTTAATTGTTTTATTGCTTTGGCGGGCCGGTCCGTGCGAGCGGCCCGCTGCTCCCTTGTAAAACTTCTTCTTGGGATCATATTAGGCCCTTATAAAGCCATTTGGCATAATCTCCATTTGTCCAAGGTTAGATTTATTGCCCATTGTCAAAATAGGTTAGAATGGCACCCATCCTACGCTCTGAAGCACACACGTATTCACGCCTCTAAAAACGGGTCTTATTTAGAGCAGCTGGAGAAAATAAAAACCCCCGAAATCGAAACCGAAGTCACATTTTAGCTCAGCTTTGTGTATGGTATCGCCCGCAATGTTCGAGATGCCTAGCCTATAATTCTGCGCATTATTATCTTTGATCTTCGTTTTTTATCTTCATTATCATCGTCAACTTATGTCACTTTTTATATAATAACTGAACATCGATTCCAATGAACGGTAATATTTTCGTTAATGTGTTTATTTAACAATTGTTTTCGTGTGTTTGTTTACTGACATTTATATGTACTAGTATTCCGTAATTTTTTCATGACATTTTGGAATTTCCAAAAATATCGCCGAATTTTAGGTTATCTTATATTGTTTCGTGAAATATTTTTAATTTAATTTCTTAATTATTATCAATTTGCTTATCTAAATAGATTATTCAGAGTTTTCTTTAAACAGAAAATCCTCCTTTGTTTGCAGAATGCCTTGTTATATTATATCACATATTAAACTGACAATGAGTGTCTTGTTTGCGGAACTTACGAACATTTTTAAAGCCGCGCTACATTTATTTCTACGGCGCGCGCGGAATATTCATATATTAGGAAAAAAATTCGTTATTACGAATTTTTATTTTTTGGTCCCTTGGATTTCACAATAACGAGGTTTTACCGTAGTAATTTATATATATTGTCCAAAATAAATTGTTTTTTTTTTTTTTTTTACTTCGGTAAGGGTCTGATTTGTTAGAATAGAAGTAAATTCGAGACATTCGTCAATTTATTGCATTGTTTTATTACCTCTAATAGATATATGCCACATATAATCCAAACAATGATTGGAATAATACTATTTTACATTAATTTAAATAATATTAATTTTAGAAAAGTTTAAATATAAAAGTCATTTAAATTTTTTAATATAAATCACAGAAACGGAAAATGAAACAAAGATTTCTTGAAAAATCATCAACGCTTTTCACACATTAAAAAGGAAATTCAAATCCTAACTGAAAATCACTTTTCTCAATTTTTTTTTCCTTTATTGACTTGTGCACATTTAATATGTACTTATTTAAATGGAATAAAATAATTTAATATACAGAATTCATGCGGGTGTAATCACATTCTGGTGCCCATTTATTATTTTTAGAGTTCAAATATTATTTAGGTGATCAATTATGTAAATTATCACAAGTAATTTGATGACCAAAATATATTTTGATACCTATTTAAATGGTTGCCAATTTTCAAAATTTTTATATAAATTTTCACATTTAAAAAGCGAAAGTGTGTAGTTTATTTCTGAAATGTAACATTTTTACGTATTTGAATTACTTGTTACGCATTGTTACTTGTTCATTTAATGTATGCTTTACTGTAAATCACAAATATCCACAATTGACTGTTATATTATTAAAGAGTCATAAAATACCTGGGATATTGTGGCCCAAACTGTGTGTAACAACAGTTATTCCAACATCCTCTCGAAAAGGGGTTGTAGCCTCCTTTAAACTTCCCAGTGACCTGTTCGTTGGTGGTCCTACCCCGTGATACCAACACCATGTGGAACCCCGTCAGGCCAAAGATAGGTATTGCCAGTAGTGCTACAATACCCATTATCACCATCCTGAATTAATTTTTGTTAAGGTAACATTGTTAATACAATAATTATTAAAAAATATATAAATGTAATTTTACACAAGTGATAAATCTACCTAAAGTAACGTAAGTAAAAAATGTAATTTTTAATTATTCTAGTATTTTTCATGTATTTGATACATTTTTAAATGGCTGTAATTTTTTTGATATTATGTTTATTAGTACCTACATCATAGAATACAATATATTTAAAAAAATCTGTCATGTAAATAAGTATCGAATACATGTGAAATAGTAGAATGATTAAAAAAAATATTTTTTTACTTACAATACTTTACGTAGGAGGGGTTGAAATGTGCATAATTATTCATTTTGACATCTATAAATTTAAAAATTTACAACAATAAGAACAAATAAAGCAAAAATTTCTTGCAAAGGATACGCTACAATCGGCTCAACATGAGAGAGCCTATCTTTGCTGTTGAGGACATATATCAGACTTAGTGTGAATATGCTAAGCATATGTATAGACAGTGATATGAGGAAGAAGAAGAAAAAGCGATAGTTGCGTCTCCCGATGCAGTTGTTCACCCACGGGCAGTGGTGGTCGAATGTCTGAAACAAATGAAAATATATTATTAATAATAATTATTATAAAATTATAACAAAAATTAAAAACAAAAAATTATTTTCTTTATGAGGCTGTAAAGGTATATATTATAATAAGTAGAAGCTTTTGGAAGTGACGGTAATTTTTTTACAGAGCAGATTAGTTTCAGATTCCATACAAATGTCTATTACGAAGTCCATTATTGGATTGGGCTATACATATTTTTAATAGCAAATTATTAAAATATTATACTGTCTTTAAGTGGATCACATATCATCTAAGAGATGTTTGACATACTTTCTTTTAATTTTACGAGAAGTCAGAATTTAATTATAAACTGTTCTCTCATCACAAATGATTGATGATGAAGAGTTACCTCTATGCAGTGGTTGCAGACAGAACAGTGCGAGCACCTAGGAGGTCTGTAGAACTTACAGGTAGCACACCATTTCATGCGAACTGTAATGCCGTTGATCTCCACGTTCTTGTACAGCGGAGCCCTGAAGTCATCCTCGCGGTCCTCGTCTGGGGGAGCTAAGGAAAATAAAAAGAAAGACATTGGCCGGCAAGGTACTATAAAGAGCTCTCTGATAATGAATAATTTTCACATTTCTAATTTTTATTAAATAAATATTTGGGAATCAAATTAGACAACTTATACCAGTTCATATCAAACACAAAGCGTCTCACAAAAATATGGAATAATAGGGGAATATTCAAAGAGTTTATGAAGAATAAAGAAACTGAGAGAGACATTGTTCTATTTATTCTTTAATGGTGCAGAATCGTGGAAGATTAGAGCGAGAGAAAAAAGATAAATGGCTTCAAAACATATTGCTGGAGACATACAACATGAACCGCCAGAAGAATGAATGTCTCCATCCTCAATAATGTAGTTTTTGGACACATCTGTAGTTAGAAGAGTCCCAAAGGACGCTCTCAGATGTGCTGGATGGACCAAGTGAAGGAAAACATATCTTTATCTCTACATGCGGTCTCCAAACTTGCTGAAGACAGATTCTGATAGAGGTATATCATGAAAAGGATCTAAACAAGAGATGACGAGCCTCAGCAATGAGGAGAACAACGTAAATGGGAGGTAGAATTACAAGCATATTTCAAATTTCTTGATAATTGATGAAGTTAGTGTGTATGATTACATCATTAATATTTGATAGCTGTATTGTTTGAATTGTATTTATAAAAAAAATAGATTAGGGCAACGCACCTTTGGGGATAACTCCCGGGTCCATGAATGTTGCCAATGTGAAGTTGGCGAGTACAAAAAAGGTGATGACCCCCTGACACGCAGGTACCCATGGATGCCTGAATATATAGTATGGACATCTGTAAATCAAAAAAGATAATTTTCATTAAAGCAATACAATCGTTATCAAATACATAAATATATCTCAAGGCAAGTCCTCTACATATGAGCGAGTTCCATTCTGCGCACTCGTTTACTAGCAAGTCAAACAAAGTTCAGCATTTACCATAATAGTCACCACTGTTCTTGTACTTGACATACGACATTGTGCAGTTAAAATTAATCGCACAGTAATTGAACAAAATGTAGCCATACTGAAGAGAACTCACACTTGTTAAAAAAGACTATTGTAAACATTACTTTTTTCAATATTTTATTTCTATAAAATACTCTATTGTTCCTCTATTTTAAAAAAAGTTGTAAGATTATTTAGCTGTATTTTTACAATATATAATTTAGAATTGTAAACGATCTCCCTTTATAAGCATAACATTTATCTTCTATAGAGAGAGAGGTAGCACATTTTATAAAAAATATTGTTTAATGAATATACATATTTGTATAGAATTGTGTTAGCAAATGTTACTTTTCATTCTAGATATAAAAAAAATAATGAAAGCGTGGCTCCGAGCAGTAGAGACACAAATTAACCTTATGTACTAATGCCAAATTTTAAATTTTGGTACAATTTTGAATTTTGCACTTATTTTAATAATTGGATACGAACATTTGTATCTTGTAACATTAATGATGGTGCCATTAAAAAAACATCCTGATGCTGGAAATTTTCTCTAGCAGAGAGTAACGCTAAAGGATAGTATTGAATTGGTGTTGAGTCATTTGAGAGAGGGCAGAACTGAGGATTAACACGCTATATGCCCTTCATTACGTAAGACAGACATCCTAACCAACTAACCAAACCAAACTACGAAATTCAATAATACATAACAATCAATTTATTCGACAAGATATTGTGTGATATAATTGTAAATTACCTTAAACAATGTAACGTGATTATTTTTTGATAAATAAGATTGTTATTATTTACTTAAGACTGTTTTGATAAAAAAAACAATTACAATTATTTTATAAAAATTCAGATATTAATAAATCATTAAATACCGTGTACAAATATGGAAAATATTAACAATTTCCTTACAATGCACAAGGCGTACTCTCCAAAAATTGACCCAGGTGCTAATAACATGTCATGCTTCATGGCCCCTTTCATTACAAAAACTTGAGCACCGTGACAGTGAATCTTTTTAGGTTTCAGCGCAGAGATATCAGTCAATAAGAATTGGTATATCGATCATATTGTTTGTCGCGTGAAATTGTACTGATTTTAATCAGCGGTAATGTGTTAAGCATGCTTTAAAGAGTGTGATATTGAAAACTATGTGAAATTTAAATATTCACCAATGAAGAAATACAATTCTAAAGTTTGTAGACTTGGAATGCAGAATGGATGGAAAAAAAATATAGCACAATATATGAAAATATGTAAGAGTTTATGCCATTATTAGGAGTAATAATGTAATTGATCAATTGTGGGATTTGAACCCCCGACCTTTGTAGTCAAAGGCAAGCATTCTGTCACTCGACAAGCCAGATAAATTCTACCTAAATTTGTTTGAAGGTCAGCTGATAATTTTTTTAAAAACAATATTCCTTAGTTTTTAATCAAATTTGCAAACACACAAAAAGTATTGAGCAAGTGGTATGACGAGTGAAGCATAAATTAAAATAAATCATTCCAGTAACTGATGAATACATAATACAACATCAAAATTTTATATGATGTTAAATTGAGCTTTGCGTATACAGCCTAGATAGTACCAGAAAGTAGGTATGAGTATTCTGTAAAAAATTTAAAATAAGATTTTGTCCTGTCTTTAATGACAGGTTTTCATCTAGAAAGTTCACTTGACTAATGCCATGTAAAATTAGATGGATAATTTTTTGTAACATTTTAATATCAAATGGATTTATTTTTCAAGTAATAATTTCAATTAAATAAAGTGCTAAATGAATACAATTTTGAAATATTTTTTACTGCAAAACTTCATTTTATTCTCTATTAGGGGCTTCCAAATATTATCATTAGTATGATAAAAGATTTTATATGCACAAGCTATCAGCATATACACAACATAAAAGGATGTCATGTACAAATTAATGAGTTATTCTAAATGGTATGATGTTAATTAAGTTACGTGAAGGCATTTTCAAATCATTATGATTGAAAAACAATGCAATATTAAATGAGAAACAATTATAACTACACGATTCGATGAGTCAGTTAATAAAAAATAAATGTCAATTGCTGCATTAAAATAATTATCTAAAAAATTTCTACTCGCAAGATATTTTCTGTTTGCAAATGTTCATGAAATATTTTAAAAAAGCAATGAAATTTATGTATTTAGCTTTTATCTTTTGTTATAAAAATACTGCTTGGTTTAGACTAGAATTTAATTGTGTTGAAGCTAGGAAAATTAAACTGTATAAATGAGATCTAACAAACAGATATTTAAGAATATATGTAATTTTCTGGATCAAAGAAAGCTTACAAAATATACAAATATAATATATAATACATAGAAATGAGCAAGTCGATCATCAAATTAGGTTTTTAAAAAAAGTTGATGGTGACTGATCAAGGATGCTTACTCGATTTTCAACCAAGACTATTTGTGCATTAATACATTTATTTTGATGTGTGACAGAGGTGTTTGTTTGCAAAATGTGTATAAACGTGTAATAACTGAACTATAGATCATTTGAATAAGTCATTGACATCAGGTCTCTCTAAACACCAATAAACATAACACTGGCAACACATCACAATAAACTTAGAAGGTCAAAATTTAACTTGAATAAATGTAAACCAGGAAATGTATGGAAATTCTTAGATCAGTGGCATCTATTAGTGATGGAAAATGTATTTAGTAAGGTCAATAATGATTATGATGGTCACACCTGAAATAATCTTCATAAATTCTGGAACATGTCTTGCAAAATATATTGTTCTCACTAAAGAAAACAATATTCACAAGATATTTCCTTACAAAATTGTGCTCCAGAACATAATATTTATAAATGTAATACTATAATTCATATTCAACAAGTAGCTGTGACCAGATAATTGTCTAAAAAATAATAATATTAATAACACATTTAACTTTAAAAATATATACATTCTTATACAGTTCATTTTTTAGGTATTAAATCAACAATTGATTTTGGAGAGATTTACAATTTAAACTGGTTAAATTTATTGATATTATTGCTGATAATTTTCACTGTAGTTTCGAATTTTACAAGGTTATCTTACTGACATCAAGATATTAATATATAATAATAACAGTAATGTAGATTCAATACACTGTTGAACGACTTCACTAATCCACTGTATACCAAATGCACTACGAACTGTAAAACAATTTGGGTCATCACAACCAACGTATTGCGTCCAAATGGGTAAAGCAGATATTATATTAAATATTTACCACTGTATCTTTCGTGCATGTGATTTTAAAAGAATCCAATCAGATAAATCTTTGTGAAATATATTTTTTTGTAATCGTCTGGATTTTAACGGCCCCTGCCGGAAAAGATGAACGACTGTCAAATCCATTGAGTTTAGTCTTCGGATAAACGTAAAAAAGATTATTTCAGAAGCCGGATAGCACCGAAATAAATTAAACACGTTATTTATAGAAACGGGTGTCTAATTATTAGCATTTAGGGTTGTCAAAATGATGAAAAGAGGATGTTGAAAGAAAGCAAGTAAAAGGACTTACGGAAAATAGAAAAAAAGAGTGGTCGTGCCCAAAAGCAGCGTCCAGGCAAATGTTGCAGGAATATATCTTGTTTTGGCATCGCATTTGGGCATATTGGGAGCTGTTGTATCCCACAAAACAGATTTAATGAAATAGCTCTCTACTACAGATCAACATGGCCGCACCTACTACATTGACAGAACTGAAGCGAATGTGGCTGCATTCAGGCTGCAGTGTAACAACTTAAGCAAAAGTTCATCAATGAAAAACCTTTTTAACGAGTAGGTACTGTGAGTACATTTTTACAATCAATCAAGCAATCTAATTATTTTTGAAGAAAAAAAAAACAATGTAGTGCGGCAGAATCGATTAAGCCGTTATAATCATTAAGTTGTGAAAATAATGTCCTCAAGATGGCGACTGTTAGCTGCAACACACTGTTGGAAACGAGCTCTGAAGTTTTGTACAGCTTGCTAAAGCTCCCTAAAGAAAGAAATCACAAATGCTCAAATCTGGTGACCGCTCAGGCCACCCCACATCGCTTCTCAGAGAGACGGGAAACATTTCTCTCTAAATATTGAGTGAATTTCGAGCTGTGCGAACTGTAGTTCCATCATGTTGGAATCATAAGTCCCTCAATCCCTCTTCTTCAACAATCTCTTCCATTCTGGGCTGCATAAAATTTTGCAACATTGAAACATAACGTTCGGAATTCATAGTCACTGTCCTGGCGATCGCTCAATCGTTGCTCTTATCTTACTTACTTACATACTTAAAATCACGCTGTTTCTTTGCAGGGGTAGGCAGAGAGGATAGAGCGCTACACTCTTCTGTCCTGACACACAATTCTTACCTCATCCACATTCATACCTCTTCTTATACAAGCTGGACGATTATTGAGGCTTCTAACAGGACCATCCTCCAGTAGCGATGGTAAAATGGTTATTTAAACCATTATTGTGACTGTGATTGTATTAGATTGTAACGATGATTGATAATTGATTAACCTAATTCTTCAAGCAATGACTGGTACACTCAAAAGTAAACCTCTAATAATTAAATCTTAGTTACCAATCATCGTTAAACCTCGGTTACCAACTAGTGACACAATCACAGTCACGTAACGGTTTACCATCACTATTCTCCAGTATCTGGTTTACCTAGTCGTACCAAGTCTTCTGCGGACGTCCTCTACTTCTGGTGCCATCAACACTTGCGTTATATATCTTTCTTACCATTTTTTCCTCATTCATCCGTTGCATATGACCAAACCACCTAAGTGATCCTTCCTTAATCTTACTCACTATACTAAGATCAGCTTTACATTCTTTCCTTATTTCTTCATTCTTTACTCTGTCATAAATGGATCTGCCACATATACGCCTAAGTGATTTCATTTTCACTGCATTCAGTCTACTTTCGTTCCTTTTCTGCCAGTTCCAGGCCTCACTTCCATACATCAGTGTCGGTACCAGGACTTCATTGTGAACCGCTGGTCTTGGTCTTACCAGATAAACATTTTTTGGTGTTCTGATGAACCTGCATTGACCATGTGTACCTCTTCTTAGTGTGCTACTAGTTTCCTCCAACTGCCTAAACCAGGACCGAATTGTGTTCGCGTTAAGAACGGCATTGCTGCGCGGAATGTTGAACGGTCGCCAAAAAGCTCTTTGAGTCACGATCACAGATCGGTTGTTTTCAAAACACGCGCGCACAGCAAAGTCCCGACCATCTTAGCTACTGAAATGGAGTCACTGACGGAATAGAGGGAGACCACATGCACCGGCCTCTCCTCCCCCCACTGCCCGAGCATTGACCCCTCCTAATCGCTTAGTCGGTTCTACAACACCCTGTACAATATATACTTAGAGAAAAAAATGTCACGTTAGTTTTTTTTCACGTTTCGTTCAATTGCTTTCATTTCAAATTTATCGAAGCCATGCAGATATTTTCAATTTCATCACTAGTTTTGTATCGAACACGCATGCAGGCGACGTCTTAACACATCACAATCAATGCGGTGTTCAATTTTTCATTCACACGTTTCAATTATCTTTCCATTCCATCAAAAAACGGTCATGGAGTGATGGTTTCTCAATTTTGATTGATCTTAAGAAATTAATGAAATAGGATAAGGTATAATATAGGTAACTGTTTCACATTAATAACTTAATCAATTTAGAGATAGAATTCCTACTATACTGTGTATAGAGAAAAATTTTCTATTTTAAAATTTGAATTTGTTATGAACGAACGAACTTGTGTAAATATAAACCAATTAGTACCAACTTTTATGTTTGATTTGCGTGAACAGAGCTAGACTAAATAGGATAAAATGGTAATGAGAACTGGCCAATAAAATTATTATTTACAAAATTACACTTAAAAATTCTGAAAGGCTCTTTTGAGTAATATTATTAATATAAAAGGTTGAAAATATAATTCAATTTTAAAAACCCAACAAAAGGATAGGAACAAGATTAATATATATCTTAACACAAAAAGACATGACAATACTGGCAAACTAAACTTTGTGCACAACGACACGCCAGGCTGTTTTTTCGAGTTTTACAATTTAACAGTTTTATTGCATTGTTTAATATTTACATAAACAATCGCTTTGATAACAAATTAACTGAATTTGATTAACTTTCTTAGAGAATTCATCGGCACTGTGCGCAGTATTTATTTTGAAATACCGTATACCATAATACTTCCTACTAGAATTTTTTTTGATAAATATCAAAACTTTATTTTTAATTAGACGAATATATTTATCCTGGCCGAAGTTAATAGGTTTTTTAAAATTAATATTATTTTTAAACTATTGTGACATCTCTGGGATATTAGGTGAACATTAACGGTTACAAATATAAATAACTTTCGGTATTCAACGATAGATGTGTCTTGTGTCACATTAATTATCAAATTAAACTTCATTTTATATAAATATTCTTTTTACTGAACATTTTTACGCATTTTATACCAATTTTATCACTTACACTAATAAAAATAATAACACATTTAGATATCCTGGTAGTCAAAAAATGAATTAATATTATAAAACCTATTTGAAATAGAGAATTTACTCGGGGCTAACCAAAATTACTATATTTAAATCTAGCAATATATTTTGATAACGGTACTAAATGGCTATATTCTTTACGAATAGTTGAAAATGAACTTTGCGATGAAATAGTTGAAGAATAGTCTATTTTCCAAACAAAAAACATTCATTTTACGATTAAAATATTTACCCGAACACTCTTATGATTAAACAAAAATTAAATTAATTTAACTCCAATTTGTCATTTTTTCGAATTAATTCTGTTTGGCTGAAACTATTTCCCGAAAGTTACAACAGATATCGCTCATAATTTGTTTCCATTTCATGTTACGTAATAGTTATGTACAAAATACAAATACCCTGTAAACCAGAAATTACAGGTTGTAGGTGTACTTTGAAAAAATGAATACATAATTTGTTCGGTGACTTTATGGATTCATCTTTTGATGTCGTGGTACCTAAGTGGAGCGACGTGCCGAGGCTTGATCCATGTAACGTCGAATGTGACGAAGCTTTTATTAGATAATGAATTATTAAGTAGGCATGTTGCGCAATCAGCAGTGTGATTAATAAATATTATTTTTAAGAAGTCTTTTTCATATTAGACTTCTTCTTTCTGAACGATTTTTATGATTACATAAAAAATAAAGTAATCACAGGAATAGGTAAATAGAAGTGGTAATATTTAACATAAAAATACTTTGGTTCATATTTATGTGGCTCAGTATTCACAGTTTGGGTAACCAGTGGCGTAACTAAGCCAAAACAGTGCAATAAGGCATACGTTAGAAAGGGACCTAAAAAGTTCGCGCCATACAATTCATTAGAAATATATATTTTTGCGAATGTCAATACCTTTTCCAGTGTTAACAGTAATTCATAGCAAGAAATGGAATTATAAAATTTAAAAAAAAAATCGTTTCTCACGCGTATTGGGAAAACACGCGAAAACATAATCGATATCATATACAGTAGCAGCGCCCCACTGCCGGGTTGGGGACCAGAAGTGCATTTAAATGCTTTCCAAAGTGTAAATACTATATGAAAAGGGTCTAATTTTGTTTTTACTATTTCACGAATAAACCACGCAGTACTAATATTCATATATCTTATATACTATAATTATTTAGGTGACCCTTTTATCCGTTCTTCATTGGGACACAATTTTTATAGTTACGCCACTGGTAACATCACATCACAAATTTTGTTATTATAATTTTGTATGAAATGATTTCAATCAAAAAATTCCCACCATTAATCAGAGAATTAAAGTTATAGTTAAAGCTATATATTCATTATTGGCAATTCAGACCTCTGCACGATAGATATTTACGTCAAAATCTAGTTCGTCAAATAATTATGTATTATTTCCTGCGTGTATTTTTTTATAAGCTTCCGATGCTACAGTGGTCGGTAATCTTTTATAATAAATTTAGATTTAAATATTTAGATAGATCCATCAATCGGTACATAAAGTAATGCTTAAGCCTCATTAAAACTGACTTGGGTTCTTTCACCGACGGATTCAGGAATTTTTCTAGCGATAAATTATGTTTTTTCTCGACCCTTATTTTTAATGTGTTTTAAATGCAAATATATAGGTACAAAGTATTGCGTCACGAAAATAACGTATTTGAACTTATTTTAGTGAACTGGTCAATAATTGTATTGGGGGACAGCCGCGAAATTACTATTTTGCCGCCCGTAGGCTAAAGTTTATTGCCGCCCTTACATGTTTACACATCAAATTCAGTGAGTTTTAGTGCCCCGGGGATGATTTAAATTTGACTCTCGTACCTCGTTATGTTCTATTTATCGGTGCAGGTTTGGCTTTCAATCTCGTGTATTTATTTTTAAAACCATGTATAATTATTGCAACTTTGAACATATTTAGCCACAGGCTTAGCTCGTCACTGAATGCTTCGAGTTCTAGTATTAATAAACGTCAAACACTACCAGCAGTATTAGAATAATGAAATTATTATTATAGTAGTGATATAACGAGCCGATTTACTAGGGAGTAAGCAGCCCATTTATATACAGGCCGCCGGCCGGCTTCGGACTAATGAGGAGGCCCACTGCTAACCCAATACCGTTTTATAAGAAAAAGCTTATATATTGGTCCTACTCATTCACCGCCAGGATGGCATTTTTTTATGATAAACAGGCGACCGTGCAATGCAGCTCAGCGCATAAGCGTCAACGACGGCCGCCAACCAAAACATCCCTCATTACAATATGTGTAAAATATACAATGCACAAAATAATAATATAATATTAACAAAGATACAGTAATAACATACACAAGTCGGAGGACAGAGGGACAACTACTCCCTCACGGGAAGCAAGACAGGAACAAAAAAAAGATTTGAAAGTTGATTCTCTACCCGAGAACCACTGCCGGCAGATATTATTTAGGAAACATCATCCTGGGGGGTTCGACTGGCAGGGCAATTAAACCCCCGCCGCAGCAGGTCGACCCAGAATTTCCCACCTAGAGACTCACATTCTCACAAAGGTCCTGAACAGTTCCAGATTCCTTACAGGCCTGAGTAGATCGGAGTCGCTTATAGAACTACGATCTTATACCCTCAAGCATATCTTCTCTTGCATCAGTCAACATAATGCAGCGCTCGAGGATGTGCTCCGACGTCTGTCTCACACGGCTACAAGTACACCACGGGTCAGGGACAAGTCCCAAATCAAAGAGCTAGCGAGTCCATCTGCATCGCGAAATGATCCAACACCGTAGGAACCCTTGGCCTCTCACTCTCTAACGGCAACAAAGGGGAGGAAGGAATAAGTCCATCTCCCCAAATGTGCCTCATCCCATCTTTCTTGCCACTTTTAAACTCCGGCTCCGAACTGTCGACTGCTTATCTGCAGACTAGTTTACGACCTACACACACAATCCGATGATAGATTTGAACCTGCAGTCAATAATTTATAGCTGCCGAGAGCTTTGTGTGTATGGCGGGCGGACTGTAGATTTAATCTTGAGATGTTGTCAGTTTTGATCTTGTTGAGATGAAACATTTAAAACAGTTATGGGTGATAAAATAGTTACGGGTTTATAGAAATCGGCATCATGGAAAGCGAAGGGAGAAAGTTAATCGGGCATACGATTAAAAAAAATAGGGCGTTTATCAAGAAATAGGGGTGATTAATAGGAAATATTTAATACGGACAGGATTTAAGGGGAAAAGAGGTATGACGATGACATATATCCGTGAGATATCTGTATGTGAATGTTGAGCGGTCGGCCTGAAATCGATAACCCTTTCTTATGGCCCATGTACACGACGATTTCTCAATGAGACTTTGATATCTGAGAGTCGCTAAAGATATGTATGTGTTTACAAGATGCATCATTCTAATCCGTGCGCAAAACATATGGGGTGATTATTCACAAATCGCTTTACGCTGAACTGTTATGTGTCCACACGTCACCCCACCTAATTAGTCAAATATTCAAATATCCATATTGTGAAATCTATTATATTGTTAGGCTTCCCGGAGATGCGTCAAATAAGTCAAACTCGCTTCCTACCTACATCAAAACTATCTTTAAATAGATTCTTACAGGCGTCGGCCAAGTTATATTCGCGTGCTTGCAGCATCTCCGGAAAGAATATCGTAAATTCAAGCGTTTGTTTTCTTCTGGGCCGTAACATCTGTACTATATTTTATGTGCACTCGAGATAAATCTTTAGACATTTGTGAACATGGGCCATTAAGACGAGGACTGAACAACTCAGCCTGACTAGTGTCTAGCCTCGGTTAATCGAAGTCTGCAGACCAAGTCCGCAACCTTTCTATAAATTAATGTGCCGCTTTAGATATTCAATTCAATTCTCAAATATATTAGTTTCTTAGGTAGTTTACTAATTTCAGTATTTGGAAAAAAACATTATTTGTTCACGAGCATGACGGCGTTCAATAGAATGTGACAAAAACGTTTAGTCATTTTAATTTCATGATGAAATTTTAGGATTTTGTTGACCATTGTATCTCATTTGCCATTAATTCAAGTCTTCAAAAAAGATGTTTAATTTGCATGAGCATACTTGGAAAACATTTTGAATATAATTAACCAAAAAATGGTCGAAATCGTAAATGAATTCCAGTGCTATTAGATTTATTTCCATTATTTTCTTTCCTGAAAGATTCTAAGATTTTATCACGCCTTTCGAAACAGTTATAGCAGTAAGTTTTTTCTCGCGCTACCACTGGTTTGAGAATTTCTTTCCGGCAAGATATTTCCTGAAAAACATTTTCTTTCAATAGCAGAACTAACTTTATTTCGCGATTTGTCAATATTTTACACGCTTTCTACAGCTTTTATAAAATATTTTTAGAAAGGACAGATGATTTCTTGCATTTCCGGCCATCCGGTTCTTTCAGATTTTTCAATTGTCAACGTCAATACACATCAACATCTCATTGGTTAGCTATTGAACAGTCAAACTGTACCTTTCATATTATTCATTATAACTTGGCTACTAGATACAGATTGTATTGTAGTGAGCGCCTACTCATCGAAGCATTACATCGCTAGAGCTAAAACAAATAATTATATCAATTCACCGATCCAATGACTTCACAGACCTGGGAACGAATTTAATTCTACCGTTATTTTCTTAATTCCATTAATATACGTATGTATAATACATATATTATACTTACATATATTAATGTATAAATTATATTATAGTATACAGGCATATATCAATGTCCCTCAAGTGTCACGTAAAAGAAAATTTAAAAGGAAACTTATACAAAACTCTGAGGTGAAGTGTAAATTTCCTTTGAATTAGTATAGTATTTCTTCTCAATTAATTTTTCAAATAGAAAACAGACCCATTTCTATTGACAGAAAGTCAAAGTATCTAATTATCCCGGACTTTCAAGTAAATCAATTAAACATTTATTTCCGTTTTCAACCACATATTTCTATCGCAGGAATCTCATCATCTTAACTGAAAATAACATATATTGAATCTAGTTAAACGCATAAGAAAACTAATTTACTTTTTTAAAGAAATACGATGTAGGTATAATTTTTTTTTAAATATTTTTAAAATGAGCAAAATCAACTTTATGGTTAAAATCTATTATTTTAAATTGTTAACTTTGTTTTATTAACAACTTAATGAATTAAAAATACATCTACCGTTTTCGAAAAATATCATTTTCTTCTTCAGGATGTCATTAGTAAAAAAATTGAAAGCTCGCAGACATTTGAAGTAAGCTCAAATTGTTACACTCTTCCTTTAAGTTCTCCCTGTTCATGGGTAGTAAGTATCACATGTATCGTGCAATTTCGTGCGTCATAATTCCTAAAATCATCAACAAGTATGAATCTAGAATACTGTAATTCGTTGCCCTTGGAATTTGACACGTTGTATAACAAATTACCGATATCCTTGCGCGCTAGTGCGCTAACTCTATCCTTCGAGGCGGAAATAAACAATTGGCTTTTATTAAATGATACGGTTGATAATGTAAATATTGAATTAAGAGAAGTCAGTAAATTTTCGTTTCGTTCGTTTCAAATATGGTATCTTTATTAGTGATAATGTTTTAATTTAAATTAATTTAATATTTTTTAGGGGAACACATTCTTATTGTGAAGTTGTAATTATTCAGAACATAGGTGTGTGATATTTTAAATTGATTGATTTCAAAAAGGTAACATATAGGGTCGAAAAATTGTCGCTAAAAATAATGCCGCTGTAGCTTAGTTGGATAAAGCACCTCCCCCGGTTAGGGAAGAGATCCAGGTTCGAATCCCGGTAGCGCAACAACAATATTTTTCGATAAAATTGATTTTATATGTATATCTTTATAATTAATATATTTTATTTAATATTATTTATATAATAATATACCTGTACATTAGTGACAAAATGTAAAAGAAATGGTAATAATAAAATTTAAAAAATAGTGCGCAACTATTTCGATTACCATTTGAGAACGTTGACGTTTTTAATCTTATAATATAATTGGATACAGTTTGCGATTCAGGCCATCCTGTCGCATTTATTGAAAATAAATAAGAATACAAATTGTCCGTCCTTCTAAACTTGCCGTTTATAAAACCTGCAGCCTTATTCCGTTAACGTTGATCTAACCTGCTGCTGTGCTCACGGGAAATTCGCTACTGACGTTGAAAATCGGTAATTCGATCATCCCTGATTGGTGACAATATGCTAATTGGGATAATATTGTCTGCAGTATTGACCTACAAACTGAAATATAATATAACTAACGGCTTAACGTCACATTGCCATTTAAAAATGAAATAACTTTTTGTATTTTTCATCATCATCATCTCCGTCCCCTTATTCTAAGATGGTCAAAGACTCGTCAAGGCACTTTGTTTTGCGCCGCTTCGGTACTAATTGCCCAGTTTGCCTAAGGCCCAACCTGTCTTCATACAATATTTTTTGCTGTTTATCCCAGCAAAAAACACAACAGAACAAAAGCAAAAAAAATAACAGCGATTTGCTGTTTATTCCAGCAATATTTCGTTCCAGTAGCATTCGCAAGATATATCCAAGCCACCTTAGTTGCGATCTAATATATATAGAATTACGAGCTCCCCAAATGTGAGCTCAGATCAGGAATATAATTCTTTTCCCATATCTCAGCGAGATCAAGGAATAGAATAATTTATACAAATTCCGATTTTCATTGGCCAGTGCATTTTCCTAATCTCACGGCTCCAGATTTATTTTTGTGTGAATATTTAAAGTTTAAAGTGAATTAAGCAAGCCTTGATCTCTTCTCGTGCCGAAGAATAATATTCTTGGATATATCCGAGCTATAAATCATACATTTTGCATTTTTATGTAGAGCATCATTGAAAGAGCTTGCATTTGTGAAGAAGAAAATGGTGGCCATTTACAAGATATCAGTGTATAGGTAACAAATCTCCATGCTATATAGAAGATAAATAAAAAGAATAATGAAAATATATTAAATATTTAAATAGTAATATGACCTTAGGCCCGCCTTGTACATTGCCAATGCACATAAATACAACTCTATATATATATGTGTGTAACCGTATTATGAATCATTTCACACCCTTCACATCATATCAGTACAATCATATTTTTGTTTCATTAACCATTTCGAATCAAATAATAAAACCCGAGTGGTTGAATATGAAGACAAGAAAATATTACAAAAATAAATTTTAAACACTTACAGGTAAGTAGGTTTTGCTTCCGCTAGCGGATTATGAATTTGGGGGGCCCCAGACGCCGACATTTTCACCTACAGACGAAACATGCGCCTTCAAAATAAATCATTTTTATTTTTCTCTAGAATTTTCTATTATTTTTGTATTGGAAAACTGTAACATGCACATTTTATTTGTTTAAATGAGATTTTTCAAGCCTTCAAGATATGCCTGAAGAAATTAATTGATTCATTTTTTTAGTTCTGTTCCAATATCTTTTTTATTTTTTTTATACAAATACTTGAAAAGCCTTTCTTTTCTTTTTGATATCCTTTATTGTGTATTTGAAAAGAAAAGAATATACTTTTCACATTCAACCTTCCGCATTGTAACGCCAATGCCAAACAGAACTCATTTTTCTACCGAGCCTCCCTTTATTTCAATTCACACGTTACCTCGATTAAATCAAAATACAATATATAATGGATACATATTTTGTTTATACTTGAATATATATATATATATGTGTGTGAACTTTTTTTATTTTTTGCTTTTCTTTTTATAACATAAATATTATTTTGTAATTTACATGTATTATCTTTATAGTGAATCAGGTCTTCATAAAAAAACCCGATCACGCAAATAAACGCATAACATTATTATAATACAATAAATACATAATGGCCTTCATTTTATTTTTATTACACAGATTTTATTGCCTATCTCATTTTCCACCCCCTTCACCCTCCCGTTCCCCTTGGAAAATTTTAAACTTTTATCTCTCCTCTTTTAATATATATTTTTTTATTTTTTACTCTTTTTCTCTCCTTTTTACTGATTTTTTGTATTCCCGCAATAGAAGAGAAAGATCTCACTCTTTTTATGGTTTTCTATGCAGCGTAAAATTAATTTCTTATTACTAATGTATTAATATTTATTTATATTTACAAGTCTTATTGTATTAATTTATTAAGTCTTATTCAAATTATTGTCTTACACTGTATCTAGTATATTGTTAATTCAGTGAGAACATGTAGGTAATTGGTTTAATTTTTGTTACTCTTATGAATTTTTTTACATCGATTAACTGTTTGTATTCCAAATAAAATACTTCTTGTGTTGTATCTGTTTCATCTCAGCTATTAAACTGTCATATTATAACTGTTATTACCGTGAATCACTTTTGCGGACGCAGATACATACACTCGGCGAGGCTGAACTCGGGGGCCCCCGAGATGGCGGGGGCCCAAGGAACGTGCCCATCGTGCCTTTAGGCTAATCCGCTACTGCACTAGACAATCCGGATGTAATCCAGCCAATAACTCTAGCGAGGGTGCCTCCAATCATAAACCTAAAATAAATATTACAACCAACGGTCAGTTAGCGGTTGTTCATTACATGTAATAGTTTACAAGTAACTTCAGTGTACATACATAACCTCAACGCTAGTAGTACAGGGTGTCTAGTGGAAATTTGTATATTTTTTTAACCAGACAAACTGTCACTTCTGAGGTTTATTGCCGTATGATTGATGAGTGTGTAATGCCACAATTGCAAATGTTTACCGGATACAACAACAGAACGCAGTTTCAACAAGACGTATCAACTCCACACACAGCTAGGGTCTCGATGGAGGAGCTGAGGGTAATTTTTCCAAGAAAATTAATAAGCAAGTGTGGGGACATGCCCTGGCCACCTCGGTCGCCAGGTTTACGGCTTGTGATCTTTTCTTGTAGGGATACCTGAAGTCTAAAGTGTTCTGTAATAACCTTCGAACAGTACTGAATCTACAAAAAACATTCTGCCTTAAATCGCCGCCATCAACCCAGCATTTTTTTCTCGCGTATTTGCCAATATGAGGGTTCGGTTAAAAGAGTGCATTGCAAGAAGTGGACGTCACATAGACGACATAATCTTTAAAATGTGAAATCCGCAATCCTATTACATGTTAAAACTAAAATAAATATAATAAACTTATTTGTTTGTTTTTATTTTAATTGCAATATCGAAAAATTTCCCTACATGTAAAATTATTAATTATGATGTATGATGTAAACAATTAAGTGAAAAGTATTTCAGTAAGTTCAGTATTTTTTTAAATAAAGTTTCTGATGCACTATTCTTTATTACAAAGGGGAAAGATTTCTACGCCTTTGGGACGGCCACAGCAAATTCATATTCAACGAACATAATCTTTTGGCAATTGCTAATCAATTCTACAACTCTTCCTGGGGCTGAAATGGTTGACCTGAGAGTTTGCCGTTCATTGTATTGTCTCGGACGCAGAGCTCTTGAAGATACAGACAATATGTACTACGGTGAGAGAACGAGAAAATGTGTTGTGCCAAGAATTTTTAATAAAATCAGTAAAGAATTATTAAACATTATGGAAAATAAAGAGACATCAGTAAACACATTAAAATATAAAGTAAAACACATTCTTATCTCATTATTTGATTTCTCTACTGCATTGGTACATTTAAAAAAAATGTTTGTTGCTGATAAAATTTTAGTTTAGTTTAATTGACGGGCAATTGTTGTAGCAGTATGGGAAAAAAAATTGTTATGTAGTATGTATGAATAAAGTTGTAATAAAAAAATGTACATTAGTTAATAATTTTTTACTTTCTATAATTTAAATTTTACTCAGTCCATTAAGTTCAGATTGTAATATAAGAAGTCGACAGGCCAGCAAAAAAACTATTACATGTTACACCACAAATGCATTTATGAGTAGATTTTTGCAAATTCTCTTAATCTGTCTCTGTTGATAACTATAGTTTTGTTGATATGTGTATAAAAATGAAATTATGCGAATCAATGCGCACGCACAACAACTTGATTGCAGATTTGACATTCGCAGGCACAGCTTCTTTTATTTTCTAGGTGTCTTTGCTTATGATGACTGAATTGAGTATCCTCGCCCGGATGGAGTATTTTTGATTATATATTTTCAAGTAAAAGTTTAGGAGCGCCCTCCGGCCTGACTACACCATTGGTTGTAAACGGTTTAATTTATTTTTCTATTGTTGTGTTTTTACTCGGCGATATTTTTCTACGCCAATACCCGAGTTCTAAGTAACCATCTGTCTAGCGTATGACAGAGAATTATATCTATTTTCAAAATATAATCCTCTTATTTAGGTTGGGTAAAGAAATAAACTAAAAAGTAATGTAATTCCTTTGATACAGTATACAAATAAATTTTGTACCTATTAGGATTTTTATTCTGAGTATATTATTCGTTACTGGGGACCGACAACCGAGTCTATCAAAGGCTGTCTATATCCATCAAATGCATACGTACACAAACAACGCAGCTTTTCCGTAGTAGAGGACTATGGTGAAAAAGTACATTTCCGTTTGGTGTACGGTTTGCTTACTCTATGGTCAATGAAACTTATTAATTGCTATTAGCGTGGTCAATGATTTATGCTTCTATAGTCAATGCAATTTATCAATTGGAATTAGATGATAGCAATGATACTCATACGTAAGAATACAAATCAGATTAAATTTAGAGATATCGAATATTGAATTGGCGAAAATTTTTTAACATAAAAATCGGAATACATTTTGATACACCCACCATTGAATTGGCGGGAATTTTATTTTTCTATCAAAAATAAACAGTTTTTTTAGGATGCCACGAGCAGACGATTCCTTTATCAGTAAATAATTTATTCACAATTTTTTTATTTGGGTGTTAATATTCTTTTACGTGAAATCCCAACAAGGAGATTTTTATAACGCCATCATTAAATTAAAATTTGTTATTTAATTTTAATTAATTTAGATTTTCACGTTCGTGCAGAATTTTTTACGTTGAGGCCGGATATACACGGCAAAAGAGCCCAGAAAACAAAACATGGAAAAAAAATTATCATTTAATTATTTTGTACAAATATGCAAATGGTTTCTTATTTATATACATTTTTTTCCAGAGTTCCAGTGGGTTACCTAATTAATAAAAAAATCTATGAACAATCAATAAATATATTGTACTGCTGCCAAAGTTTCGAGAACATATGAAAGTAGGTAGTTGTGACCTTTTTTGTGTTGATAACTTTAAAAAAAAATGTTAAACTTGTCAATATTTAATAAAAATTAAATTTATCTATTAGAAAGATATACAAAAAAATCTATCTATCGAAAAAATAATTTGATTGCCATCGGGATAAGAACCCGCCACTTTCCGGGGAAAGGCGTCACCATTTCGCTATATCAACCGATTTGACAAATTTAGAGCTTATGTAATCTTTTTTTTAATAATTGATACATCCATTATGCCATTTATTTTTTCTATATATTTTTCTAATTGATTCATTTTATTGTATATATATATATAAAGTTTGTTTAATATATTAACGGATTAATTTAATTATAAACAGTAATACAATACTAATATAGTAATTATGATTAGTTTTCAGACTATAAAAACAAAATAAGCATTTTTAATATTTATGAATATGTAATACCTACTCTTAATATTAAATTAAATAAATAATAAATTCTGAAGGTCTAACAATTACGATTTAGATAAAAAAATAGATATCTCACTAAAAAGTATTAAATGATAACCTGTAGGTTACCAAGACGTTATTTGAAAGCAGTCTACCAGCATTATAAGTTCGAGTCCCGGCGGTAACTGTATTTTTCGACAGAATAATTTTTTTTTGTTAAAATATACGTAGTTTTTTTTTTTTTTAAATATTATGAAAATTATAAATGGGATGTGAACCTTAGATCTTTGATGGTGTCCATCCGTGGTCGGGATCCGTGGTATTCATTGTAATATTTGTATCTATCATATTCATATTATTTTTATGTTCCGTGAGTTATTTATCCTACCTCTATTTTTGCAGTAAAAGCATGATTGAATTTATCTGTCAGTGTTTCTATCGCATATCAAATTCGGTCGGCTTCATAATTCACAATTCATGTTTTCACATATTTTGTAAATCTACGTTGTTACAACTAACTCAACGCATTGCAGAAATTCCCCACGTTGATTCTGGTGTCACCAGGGTCTGGTGTCACCAGGGTCTCATGAAGATTAGATTACTGCTTATGACATTCAACATTTTGAATTATAAGTATTGTGGAACTAGACGAATATATAATAATTAATGGAAAAAAAAACGTATTTTCAAATTTACACGGAATATTTGGTAAGTTACTTAGATTTCATTTATTTAATAGGAAAACATACAGTTAATCAATAATGGTTAAGATAGTAACAAAAATAATAGTAAATTCAACCAATTACATGTTTTCTCTGAATTATTAAATACTCTTATACGATGCAGTGTGGGTTTGCTAACAAAGATTAATATTAAGCTGTGTAGAAGATAATGAAAAGAGTGACAGCTATCTCTTCTGTTGAAGGAGTAAACAAAAATAAAAAAAATAAGAAATTAAAAAGAAAAAACAATTTTTTTCCAGAAGGAATGGAAGGGAGAAGAGGAAGGAAAATGGAATGGGGATTGAATTATGTGTAATAATAATAAAATGTAAGGCCATTAAAATGTTTCTGATAATAAATTGGACTTAATATCTTCAATTTGAGAGCAAGACATATTTATACATAGGTAGATTGATTGGTTCAAATTGAAAATGTAGTCTATGAGAAAAAATCTTTTAGTATAGTAAGGCCAATGTTGAATAAGTCAATTTCTGCTTCTCATTATGATACTTGCACGAACGGTGAATGAATGAGTTTTGTGCATAATATGTTCTACTTCTAGAAATGTGAGAAAGTAGGTACGGACTGCCGGGTCGATCTGGATGGAATGTGGAAGGATATTAGTTCTAATTGGTTGCGACAGTCAATATGTCCTTGCGGTAGTTTAAAGAGAAGTATTTGATCAGCACGTGTTCTTCGATATTTCGAAGTTTGCTGCATCTAAATAGGAGTTAAATGATAGATTAGATCTAACATGTCATGGATGTCGAAGAAACCTATTTTGTATTCGTTCTAATCTCGCAATATATGTCATCTGCTGTGGGTTCCAGGTTAGGGTGACTGCGAACGAAAACAACTGTTTGCAGGTTCGATGTATGAATTCTAGCATTCTATAAGCCTTGGAGGTAATTTGGTCAATGTGATTCTTGAAAATAAGTTTTCTTTCGAGAATTATTCCTAGGTCTTTAACATCGCTTTTATTTTTTAGCTGGGTGCTGTCTATTGTGTAAGTAAACTTACTGTTGTTGAATATTCTCGCTTTACTGTAAGCTGTGTAAATTGCATCAGTTTGCGTCCGTTGATCCATTGCACGTAATGTGTACAAGTGGATACATTGGTAACGGTAGAACGGCCCGCGAAGAATCCATGTTGTTGCGGGTTTACATAGGGCTTAATGGCGCTGAAAATCTGGGTGTAAATAATTTTTCAAATAGTTTGCTAAGTATTGATAGTTTTGAGATAGATCTGTAATTAGTCGCATTATTCTTTTGACCATATTTAAAGATAGGAGTAATATGTGCATTTTTCTACTGATCCGGAAAAATACCTTCATCGAGATATTTAGTTAATAGTAAACGGAGCGGAATGACAATACTAGAGCAACAGGCTTGTACAAATAAGGGAGGGATTCCATCAGGCCCTGCGTTTATATTCAAGTCTATATTTTGCAGAAGGATCAGGTTGACCGTTTTGTGTTGAATGTCAGCCGGGCAAAAGTCGGCTTTACTATGTAGGTGCACCCCCAAACTACTTTCAATGAATACTGAGAAAATAAATTACAAGTACGTTAATCACTCTCAGAGGTTTGATCAAGACTTTATTTGGTATGGTTGGTGATTCTTACATTTAGCATAAGACCAGAAACGTTTACAATCAGATGTAATTGCATTATCTATTCTCTAAATATAAGTATTACAGTGCGAGTTTGACAAGATACTTCCTGGTATCGAATTAAATTAATATCGAACATATGGTGAGTAGGGTCTAGGTAGGAGTAGTATCTATGTTGGATACGCAAAGCTCAGTTGATTAATTTATTTTTAAAAAAAAATCGTCCAAAGTGCGATATTTTTTTATGCCGAGTCAAGTGACAAAATGCCAGATGATTGTGGAATTATTTTATTAAGAATTCAGCTATCAATATACATACACAATACGTAGGTAAGGGGTTCAACAAAGTGAGAAAATGTTTTGTTATTTGAGTATGGTGAGATGCACACAGTGTGACATCTGTCGGATCAACTCCTAACCGCCAGCATGAATCCGCCGCGCGCTGCTAGAGCCGCGCTACGCGAGAAGCGGCCGCGCGTGACGCCGAGTGCGCTGCTGCGAGAGTTACTTCTCTACCGAGCTCATATGAGACATCAGATATTTTCATATTTTGAATATTAAAACATTAACATTAATAATAAAATAAAAAATGTTAACAAAAATCCATTTTAAATATGAATTAAATATATTAATTAGAAAGATATACATATAAAATCAATTTAATCGAAAAATATTATTGTTGCGCCACCGGGATTCGAACCTGGATCTCTTTCCTAACCGGGGAAGGTGCTTTATCCAACTAAGCTACAGCGACAATATTTTTAGCGACAATTTTCGACCCTATATGTTACCTATTTGATATTAATACATTTAATCGTTCCATCATTTGACAGAGCCATCTACCTTATTTTTACAGAATCTCAAATAACTTTGAGTAAACTGATAGCAGACGCCAGAATTATCAATTCATTTTTATTAAATTTTTGACACATTGGATAAAGCACCTTCCCCGGTTAGGAAAGAGATCCAGGTTCGAATCCCGGTGGCGCAACGATAATATTTTTCGATTAAATTGATTTTATATGTATATCTTTCTAATTAATATATTTAATTCATATTTAAAATATCACAGACCGTCTGTTCTGAATAATTACAACTTCACAATAAAAATGTGTTCTCCTAAAAAATCCATTTCATTACAACACGTAATAACTTTAATAAAAGTATTATGGTGTACATACACAGATCAGATTTGTCTCAAAAGCGTATAAAGGTTTGAACGCGAGCAATGATCATCGCTGCATGCATTTTGTATGAAAACCTTAACTGACAAAACTCTCAGCGACCAGAGATCAAAATCTCATTCGTGAATACACGGATAATAGAAATGTATGATGGAAAACCATTATTTTTTCCGGTCATGCATTTCACTAATCGAGTATATCATTTCACTGTCACCTTCCACGTTAGATAGGATTATATCATCCGTTTCGGGGTCAAGCTCTAGCCGGTTAGATTATCTGATACATTATTTTTAGACGCTATTTTATATTTAGCGCCTCGACATGTCGGGCGTTGTATTTAAAGCTTTTGATTCCTGTCGTTTTCTGGAATTAGATTTTACCCTGACAAGCTATAAATGTTACAACTAGAGATCGTGGCGGTCTAATAAGGTGGTAAATATATATATATTACTGGGGGTAGATGGTTTAGTTATTGCGGTGGTTGTAGAAAGATGAAAGGCCGATAGAAATTTTTAATATTTCTCATCTTCGACGATATTCGTATACCTCGAGATGTAGACGGAATTTTTATAGGAATTCAGCCGCTTCTTATGTGGGATTATCGTAAATATATATATAGCTCCGGCTCGCTTTTAATTTCAATTTCAGCTCCTGTTCGTTATTTTAGACTCAATAAAAATTATTAAAAGGTTAAAAGTTTTATCAATAAATTTATGTTTTAATATTACAATTCTATTGAATTAAATATCATTTGAGTCATAGATCAACGCTCCTAGAATAGTAATAAGAGGTCAGTTGGCCGCCAATTTAGCGCGTGGACTATGAGGGTGGACCCACCGCTTACCCAGGACCGTTTATAAGTAAAAGCTCCTATATTGTCCTACTCATTCGCCGCCTGGTTGGCATTTTTTAAATGCTAATAAGCAGCTGTGTAACTTCGTCGTGCACATAGTGACAGGACGGAGCAGAATAGCTGCCATCTCAAAACCCTCACAGTCCCCGAACTCTTCTTTATACAAGTGTAAGAAAACCTTAAGCATGTAAATGTAAATAATAAGTTCAGTCAAACAAAATAAGGCAATAAAGAAATCCAAAAGTTCTGATATATATAGAACTGGTGTCTCTTCTAGGTTAGATTGCGTTTTTTGTACATGGTTTTCTTGAAAAAGTCCAGTTGTATCGTAATTTTTTGAAGCAACGCCTCGGCAATGGCACGTGTTATCGTGCCGAAACGTCGGTCTAGGTTTCTCCAGGGAATCCTACATATATATATTTATATTTGCACAGTGGTACGTGTAGTGTATACTTTTGATCAAAAATAAATGTAAAATTTCGGATATTATCTACCGATCCAATATCTAAACTTTTTATTTACTTTTTGAGAATGAGGAGTAACAAGATTATTTGTGATTTGGGAAGATTCAAATGAAACAAAATGAATTCATTTTCAACGTATAATCACACAAAAATGTGATGTAAAAAGTAATAATATAATATTCTAAAATAAAATATTACATTTTTGATAGATTCGGCCCTGCACTACTGTGAGGGTGTATTTTATTCCAATAATTTCGAATAACACGAACTCCGACAGCAGCATGTCCCTCAAAGGCTGATCAGTATATTTGCGTTGCAGAAAATCTAGATTTATTTCATATTTGCAAACCATTCGTGGGGGATATTATTCATTTCCAATATGATTATTGAAGGGTTCTATCATAGATAATAACATCGCTACATTGTACATCTTTCTCGTCTGTACGTGTAATAAATAGTGTTTATGATACGGCTACGCATATTATGGACAGCGAAACCCGCACATGTCTCCATTCTGCAGGAATTACACGTTAATGAGCGACTGACAACCAGGCGAATCCTTAAACTGCGAGAAGAGAAGATAGCTCGGAGAAGCTTGTAGTGGTGGGCCAGTCGAAGAGGAAGAGGAAGATAAAGATCACACACCGTTAAATACCATTAAAAGTGGAGGAATATTGTCAACAGAACGGGATCTTCACTCAAATAGGAAGCGATTAATTTAATCAACATTATTATAAATAAATTAGTACCCAAAAAAATAACAGCCGGATATCACCGATTAAAAATTATATCTAAATAGTATTTTTTAAATTAAAGGAAAGAGTTGTAAAAAACAAAATATTATAATTTTTCTGAAATAACGATATTTTTTTCTAAAGTAATATGTACCACAGATGAAATGGTGTAGTGGTTTCT
Organism: Eubasilissa splendida; assembly: GCA_031772225.1. NCBI lineage: Eukaryota > Metazoa > Arthropoda > Insecta > Trichoptera > Phryganeidae > Eubasilissa > Eubasilissa splendida. Next base: position 11,602,569 of record CM062855.1, on the reverse strand, counting down.
CACATTCATAACCTTTTCAAAGCAGACAAACGAGTAGAAAAGAAATACGACACGTTGGATCTTTATACTGTGTTACTTCGCTTTTTTAATGGGTTGTGTTCGTGGAATGAGACACGATGAGATATCTCAGATATTTAGTTGAGAAAGATCTCAGTCCTATATACATATGTGTTGGTATTTTGATCTGTCTATAAACTCAGATATCAGCTTGAAATAAGTAGAAAGAGACAAAAACGACGATCTGACATGTGCCCCCAAACGTCACCATAGATACCTACAATTATTTCAAATTCACCCGACTGACGAACGGAACATCGATTATTAATGAACTGACATTTTACGTTTGATCCACAACAAGCATTAAGTGAAAAGTGAAACGGCGAATCTCTGAGACATGGCGCCGAAAGTCGAGAGTAGTCTCCAAAGAATATCATTGGATAAATATCCGTATCTCAGAGAATGTTTCGTGTCGAAAATCTCTAAGAATCTCTTTTCATGGACACGGACCACGAGAAAATTTGACGTATGGCATATTTATTAGGTATATTGATATTTCTAAGAGATACATATTCTTGCGAATCTAATATCAATCGCGCTGATGTGTGGAAGTGTTGTTAAATTGAAGGTTATTACAAAATGAGACGCCTAAGAATGTATTATGTTTAATATAGGTAATAACAAATAATACAAATAATTTTTTTTTCAAAGAACTGCGTAACACAATAATATGTTTTCACGAAAGCTGCGTTATTTTAAGTTCGTATTTATTTTAAATAATACATTTCGAATGTAGAAATTATTTCTGACTAAACCAGATAAATATTCATCATTTATGCACTTCGATTTATGGAGGTAGACATGTGCATGAAATGTAAAACGCTTTGCGTGTGAAAACATGTTAAACCGGTGGTTCTCATATTATATTGCTGTAGAACCTCAACGATTTCCCAAAAAAATGAATAGACATGAAATAAAGTGTACGTTTTGAAGCGGGGTTTGGAACATTAGTTGCGGAGTGGGGGGCATATTCTACACAGATTCTTGGTGGAAATATAAATCCGATAGTTCATGACACATTTACGCAACAGTAAAAGTGTTTACTCTTCGAAGATTAAATTGATGTGTAAACAAGACGAATTTTTTTACATTAATGCATATTATATTTTCGTTCCAATCGAGTCACATTTGTTTTTTCATCTACGGCGTCTATTTGTTAAAATGCTTGAAAACTATCAACTATATGACGGCTGTGCGGCTCCGTCTTGTCACTATGTGCGAGAAGAAATCGCACAGCTGCCTATTCACCCACTCTCATTGGTTTATATATTGTTTAAAAAAAAAAACTATCACTACCACTCCCAAGTTAATCTTTGAGATTATCTTTAGATCAAAATCTCAACACAAGTACATGATTTTGAGATTTTTCTCATTCCGCAGACACGGGTCATTGAGGAAAGTAATATTGTTGGAGTGAAGAATGGATAACATCATTGTCGATAGCGATAGGGGTCAAGGGTTGCTGAGATGGTTTGGGTACGTGGAACGTGGAACGTGTGAAGAAGGAGAGGGTGGTAAAAAATATATGTGGCGAGTGTTGAAAGTACTTGGCCCGATCAGGCGACCAGATATTGCAGGACGGCCATGCTCGAAAAAAATGTATCAAAGTGAACGAGGCAAAAGTAGTAGAACAGAAGAGTGTGGCGTTCTATCCTCTCTGCCTACCCCTGCGTGGAAACGGCGTAATGGATGGCAAGTAAATGATGAAATTTTATATCGAATAATATAAAAGTTTGGAGCGCATGGAATGTATCCTCATGTTATGTACAATCCGTGTTTATTTAAAAACATATATAAATTTTAAGACTTTTGAAAATCATTATTAAATAGATTCACTATAGACAAACCACAAGGGATCTTTAGGTTAAAAATATTTTTAATATTTTATCTCAGAACCTCTTACGCAAAAACCTGCACATTTTTTATATGATTCAAATATGTCAAAAAAATATTGTTTAAACTAAATGATTTTTATTTATGAAATACGTCATACATATCTGTATATACCAAATATTAAATATCTAAATAAATATATTATTTCTAGATAAAATCACACCTTTATTTGAGGAAAAATTTTCACAATACAATAAACACGTAAACAATAGATGATCGGACAGAAGATCACGGATGAAAGATCAGACAGAAAACATCTGGAAATTTTCCAAGAAAGGTATACATACGGTAAAATGTGTTATCTTAAATACCTGTCATAATAAGGTATATACATAATATTATGTGTATATCGGTGGTTATATGAGGAAGGGATCTAACGAAAAAATCTATTGAACGTGTGTCACCGTGATATAACATTTTTTTAACAACATCTTTTTGACACGCATTAAGATCAGTTTTATTGTTACAACAACAGGATACTCTTTTTATTAGGAGAACACATTCTTATTGTGAAGCTGTAATTATTCAGAACAGACGGTCTGTGATATTTTAAATATATTAATTAGAAAGATGTACATATAAAATCAATCTTTTCGAAAAATATTGTTGTTGCGCCACCGGGATTCGAACCTGGATCTCTTTCCAAACCGGGAAAGGTGCATTATTATTACAATATTTTATGTCAATATCACAGACCTATGTTCTGAACTTACAATAACAACTTCACAATAAGAATGTGTTCTCCTAAATAATAAAGTTGTATCAATGTGTCCAAAATTAAATAAAAATGAATTGATAATTCTGGCGTCTGCTATCAGATTACTCAAAGGTATTTGAGATTACGTAAAAATAAGGTAGATGGCTCTTTCAAATAATGGAACGATTAAATGTATTAATATCAAAAAGGTAACATATAGGTTCGAAAATTTGTCGCTAAAAATATCGTCGCTGTAGCATGGTTGGATAATGCAACTTCCCCGGTCTGAAAAGAGATCCAGGTTCGAATCCCGGTGGCGCAACAACAATATTTTTCGATAAAATTGATCAACACAAATTGAGCACAACTGCGACATTTTTAATAATGCGAATTTTATGATTCATGGCCATAGAGGAAACTACCGCCGGTGTGGTGGCGATGGAGGGTGAAGAGGAAATGGCGGGAGGGAGGCTTCAGTATCTGGACATAGTGGGCAGCGCCGGATGTCCTGCTTCGGATATAAAATAAAACATGGAAAAATGAAAATATGATATTTAAAATCAAAGCGTGTAATTGTATAAATAAATAAGAATAAAGAAAACTATTTGGAAATTATGTATGGGTAAGAAGCTTAGTATGGCGATTTTTGAATATAACTATTACATTTTCAATATCAGAAAATAGTCACCTTTTAAATTTGTTTTCACAGTAGTTCCTTATTAGTTACCCACCACTTATACTTGTATAGTTTTGTTTTTTTCTATGCTTGCATTTTAAATTAAAATCATTAAAGTATACATTGTTTCCAGAAGAAGATTCCGTAGGTATCGAAACATATGATCTATGAATAAACGATGGTTTAAACAAAGTGTTTTGTCTTATTATTTATATAATTATCACACTCCATTATTGCACTCGAATACCGCGAGAATTGTCAATCTCAATAAATTGTGTACAGAATTTACTAAGCCGACATTTGTAGGATGAAAACATGTTAGAGGTGCCGCGGTATTGTCGTATGAAATGTACCAACTTACAAATGCTCGGCGTATAAAGTGCTGGGCGTATTAATTTCCTCTCATGTAAATGTTATGTCGTAAGTTTCCATCATACTAAATTTCTATCAAATAAACCATTATATTTGTAGTAAACTATTCAGTATTTTTTCTTTGGGTAAAAACAAAGATTTTCCAGGTTTAAATTTATCCAACACTGTCTGTTCATTCGTTCGCTATTCAGTATTTAAAACAATAGTTGTTTTCGCGTAAACTAAATGAAATGATTTTTCCCGATACAATATAACATCAACGAAAAAATGAAAATATTGTTAGCTGCATTTTGGATTGCATATTTTCAGTTATTTTTGCAATATGTACGCAGGAAGGCATCTTTCAATCAATTAGTAGCTGTCGGGAGCACTGGCATCAACGGTCGGCCGATGCAACCCTCTGCCCTGAGGGGGATCAAAGCTGTATTTGAAATATCAAATTGGAAACTCACCACATCCCGGATGATTATAATTAAATCGTCTAATAAAGTGCTGTATACATAAAAAGGTTTAATTTCAGCGTTTAATTATTATATTAGAACGCCGAAATACAATTAATGTTATAGATAGTAAAACTGCGATTCGATAAGGGTGTTCTATAATTTTTATCAAGCAGGTTTTGGTACATTTAAATTCACTTTAAGATTGTCTTGAAAACAGCATAGCAATAAATAACTAATATTCTTAACTATAATTAATAAGGCGTCACAATTAATCGTCCTAAAATGCAAAAGAGAAATAAAATCAAGCAATAATTATAATTTATCAGCTGATAAATTATAATTATTGCTTATATATTTTTATACAGTGTTTTTTTTTGTTATAGAACGCACCGTATCGGAATTCTGGTACCTTTTTTCGACGGATTTAGCAAGTTATAAAAATAACTATTGAAAATTTGATATTTGGTCCACGTAGACTTGAATACCCTTGTCGAATTGGACAAAACTTTGGAACTTACTGTGCACCTTAAATACAAAAAAAATAATTTATGTTAAGAAATGAATATACAATTTTTTAAATAAAAGATTAACTTCCGACTCCTTATTTCTTACAAAAAGCACTGTTTTATATATAATATTTACGATATACCTACTTATATATCATTGCTGACAACTTTGTAACCTTAAAGAAATGTTTTACTATACCTAAACCAGTTTCAGATTTAAGAATTTATCTTAATTATGTTCTGAATACATGTGTACATTGTAATAATATTATCAATAATAAATAGATTATGGTCGTTTATTAGAATTTGACACTTTATTTAATTCGTCATGAGATTGGGAACCGTTTTGCACGACGCGGACGCTCTAAACCACATCCAAATAAGGCAAATCTTTGTTTATCATCTATCACCTATTTTATATTGAATATTGGTTGAAATCACAAATGATTATGTTCCTAATAACACTCGATTCACAATTTAATCCTACATATTTATTCTAATAATTTAAAAAATGATTTTTGATTTAATCCTATTATTATACAATATAAATGTACTGGGCACAAATTGATATATCGCTTTTGGGCAGATATGAGTTATGAATGCATATTAGTTGTATATATTCTTGGGCATCTAATGGTATATTAAATAAATAAAAATACTCTTACACACAATTTGTAAGTGTTCTTACCTGCAACAACACTATATATCATCTAAACCGATATACAGCTTTGTTGCAGGGTACGTCTCAATTAGTAAATAATATTAAAATTATTTTTATATTCTAATAGACAATCCCAAAAAAATCTGAAAAAGAGATTTACTAAAACTTTGACGGTAATCCCTGGATATTAATATTTAAACTGCTTAAATTTTTGATTAGAATTTTTTATTATTAAAATCACAATGAATCTCTGCAACATTAATTTGGAGACAGGCTGATTTCGAATAAATATTGTTTAGAAATTTCACCAATTTATTTTAGTCTTATTTATATATTATTTATTTTATACATAATATTAATTCTCTACGGCAGTTGAGTCGGTCGGGCCTATTAACCAAAATTACAATTAATGAATTAAATTAGTAAATTTAAATTGACGACTAATTTGATAACTATTAACTATTAATCAAAACGGAAAAAGATTTTATATAGAACAATAAAAAAAAAACAATATTTACACATCCGTAAACGACTTCTTATATTGAAGCGATTTTATACTCATTAAATTTAAACATTTTAAAATTTCGGCGGAAGTCTCTCTTGTTCAAATTAAAAATATTTGTTAGAACCAGGATTATACAAAATAATGAAAAATAAAAAAGTTTTATTTACCAGGTCTTGCATTCTTGCATTCGTACCTTTGAAGTTTTAACTTTCTTTGATCAGGGCGGTATATTATGTGGTAGTCGGTAACACGGATTTATAAGTTCTGTTAGAGAAAAACAAAATAGTTCATCGTCGCCAAGGCAGAATACATTAGATTATTTCTAAAATATATACCGTATAGGTAGTAGGTATTTTGTATCGAGGTAACCCGAAACATGTTCCCGGGAATTCCATTGTTTCTTGCCGTCTCGAGACCCGAAATTAAAAAAAATTAACTTGAGACTTTTCTTGATATTAATAATTTTAAACAAGTTAAGTTAATCCCATCTGACTATTATCATATAGCAGTAGTGACCCAGCGACGAGCGGTGCGTGGTAAGTACATAAATAAAAAAATGAAAATTTTCCATAGTTTATACAGTCAGCCATAAAGACTTGCATTTAGGAGAAATTAGTTCAAAGATATTCACTACTAACAAAAAAATTTGTTCAAACGGAAAATTACGTTTCTTTGTAAAATGTGATCTTATCTTTATCTTTAAGATAAATTCGTGTCATCTTTTGAAACAAATTTTAGATGGGATGAGACTTTTTGAAAACATTTATTAGGAAACATCAGTTGATTTTGGCCAAATATATGCGTTATTGTTTTCCGACGTGTTTCTTTGTTTAAATTGTTTGTGTTATTAAAATTTTTATAGATATAATTGATTTGTATTCCATAAATTTTATTTAATTTTAAAAAACTACTATTACATAATGAATCAATAAATATTTCATCAAACAGTTTTTGTTTGTTTTAATTAATTAATATTAACGTATGTTTTTACACATGTAATATCCTTAATAGCTACTACTGTATGATTATGTTTTCAAATATATTTTCTTTTTAATTAAATAAAATTCATGGTCTTGATATTCGAGACTTGAAAATATTGACTCTCGAGTCCCAGAAATGGAAAAAAGGTGAGAACACAGAAACCCTAATAGGTGAGTACTGGAACGAATGTCTTTTTCAATCGATGACCTTTTTTTTCGCTAAACCATATTAAAACATGTCATAAATAATTATTTTCTAGGCAAGTTAAATAATGAGACGACAATTTAGATATAAATAAAGATACAAATTTTACGGGAAACATAGTTTAAAAAATACATGTTTTATATAAAGCTCTTGACAAATTATCACGGTTATTTTGATGATTTAATTTAATTTTTATTATTATCATTATTAATGACTCGGGTGAAAACACAGTAGTAGTTCCTTCTGTACGCTTCCACATGACGTGTAAGCAATAATGAATAGATGTTGGTACTTTATTGATTTACGGGTGCAAGGAGCGGTCAAGAAAACAAACAATGACATCCAATATATCAGGCGGACAAAAAATAGTCTAACGATAATTTGTAATTTTAATTTAAAATTTATATTTACGGGGAATATTTATAAATACAAGTATATTGCATTAAAAAATAATAAATATAAAAGTTTATAAAATAATTTTGGTTCTGCATTATATAATAATATCGTTAAATGTATCTGGCTTTTATACTATCAAACAATAAACAATTTACTTATTTAACTAGCTAATAATAAACAATTGTAAACTGCAACTGGGCTGATTTAAAAGTAAATAACACGAACCGTATTAAGATTGCAGCACATAGGTACTACCACTTTATAATGGTTTTAGGTATAGATTACATATTAAAAGTATGAGTCGAAAATGTTCAAGCCGCATGTGCGTGATCTCAACCGCGTCGGAGATATAAACATTTTAAAGATGTCATAGTTACGTGATTATTTAAATTAATTGAAATATTTTATTGATTCTAAATTTTTGTATATACAGAATACAAAAAAATAAAAGGTCACCGAACTTCGAACGGCCAAATATTATTTGTTAGATAATTTATGGTTTGAAATGTAGATATAGAACAACAGCGGATCAATTTCACAAATATAATATTTATTTCGAAGAACGCACGTTGATTTTGTAAAAATCTCGCACAATAAAATTTTCCGTAACTGTACAGAATTTGTACATATTTCTTAAAAGTTTTCGAATCGTAATTTAGTGAGGTATCCATCCATAAAATATTGTTTGCTATGTCTGTTACACCATATATATCTTCATTTAGTTATTCGTAAATTATGTGTGATCTATTTATACCAATATGTAGTGATGAGCTAAACCGTAATTGTGATTGTGTTCGTAATAATTCGTCGTAACTACTAGTACACTGGAAACTAAACCTTCAACAATTGATTCTAATTTATCAGTCGATGTTACAATTGAATACCAATTACACAATCACAGTCACAATAACGGTTTAGCTCATCACTACCAATATGTGCATAAATTTATTAAAATTCATACAATTCTTCAATTAGTAAAAAATTTATAAAGTAACGAAGTTTGTGATGGACAAGGGAAGGGATGCTAAATACAAAAAATACAATTTTTCTATAGTCAATTTTCACCAAATATTGGTTTTATATTTTATTTATATATGGCTCAGGGAAGCTAACAATTATAGTATGAATAATTAATTGAGCAATAATATGAAATTTGATAAAACTTGAATGAGAATATAAAAGATAATAAGTATTCAAATTTTTATTATTAGATATTAATTGAATTAAAAAATATATTTTGTATAATAAAAATGAAATATTATATTTTTAAGTTAATAAAATCGGCTAGCATCGGGCTTTGTTAGCAAGAGTCCATTACGCTAAAAATGAAAAATGTAATATTCCTTGATACCCTGCCTGAGTTGTTCTAGCTTTCGAATAGAGAGATAAAAAGTCACTCAGAGGGCTTAGCTGAACGCACCCCGAGGCCTTTACGATTGCCGGTCGGATTCTCTACCGATTACGCTGTTACCCAATGATGAAAATGTAAGATTTAAATTTTATTATTTACTAGTTTAAAAACTGTTCAAAGACGGGCGCGATATACGTACACGTACACAGAATACTTTTTGTGAAAAATAAATATTTTTGATATGAATTAAATATATTAATTATAAAGATATATATATAAAATCAATTTTATCGAAAAACATTGTTGTTGCGCCACCGGGATTCGAACCTGGATCTCTTTCCTAACCGGGGAAGGTGCTTTATCCAACTAAGCTACAGCGACAATATTTTTAGCGACAATTTTCGACCCTATATGTTACCTTTTTGATATTAATACATTTAATCGTTCCATCATTTGACAGAGCCATCTACCTTATAAAATTGATTTTATATGTATATCTTTATAATTAATATATTTAATTCATATTTAAAATATCACAGACCTATGTTCTGAATAATTACAACGTCACAATAAGAATGTGTTCTCCTAAATATTTTTGATAATTTATTTTCATATTTCTGATAGTAGAAATGATTTGTCATTTTTAAAATTATAGATGTCAACTTTATCTTCGCTAGTAAGAATATTTCCCTTTTCATTCTAGTTCCGGTTCATTTGTAACATTTGTAATGCTAGATTTCTATAAACTGGTTAAATAATTCGATCATATTATTATAAAATATAGACAAACAAGAGAATAAATCCATATTTAATTTAATTTTAAACATCATACACCGCCTCCGCGTCTGAGGACTTAGCCTTCGCAGTAGAGCCGACATCCCTACGCAGCTACGCGGGGAGTTGTCGAACCTAAGCACCTAAGTGCAATAAAGAACAGTCGGAAAAAACAAACAGTGAACTGGGATTTAGAAATAATATGGGGGGTTAATTCTAGGACGATTCCGGGATTGGCTGCCTGTGAAGAAGCTTGAGCATTGATCTTATTATTTGAGGGCGGTTGCCTAAGTTTCCCTAAAGGAGGATAAATTGAGTGTAAAATTCAATTTGTTCCTTATGCCTCAGACAGCAACTAGTTCGCGAGTTGCTGCATCACATTAGAGGGCGGATAAGCATACAGTCGTCGTTTGATAGTTTAAATCTCGTAGATCGTAAACGAGATGTGTAGGTTAGGAAAAAGAGATTTTATTCAAAGGTCTAGTGCAATTTTATAACTTCAGACGCTTTTTCTCACCAAATTTCTAGGAATTACCTCGCGAATAGTATGTGAATTACAGTAATAAGATATTCTATCGATCTCTCATTTGATTTGTTGATTCAATCTGGAAACTAATTAATCTTTTTTACCGATAGACTTGCACACTTCTTTCACGCGTTTGATACTGGGACGCAATTCTTACTATAACCTAATTACTGGCAATCATTTCACGAATCTGGCGTTGTTAGTTAGCTGAGAGGATGCGCCAGAAACGGATATATAAGGAAGAAATTAATTTTTTATGTTCAACTAATCCCCACCGACCTTTATGGCCCGCGTCCATGGTGATCTCTCAATGAGACTTTAATCTATGAGAGTTGCTAAACATATGCGTGCACTGGATGCGTCATTCTAATCCGCGCGCAAAATATATGGGCTGATGATTCATAAATCGCTTCACGCTGATCTTCCGTCTTCTTCTTGTCTCCGTCGAATCTCCGATCCGAGAAAAATCTCAGAGGTGTTACCACTACAGTTCGTTACCACCAAATTTCTGAGATGCCAGAACAAAATTTCATCTGTGTACACGCACTCTAAGGCGGGCCCACAGATTGGGATTAAACAGAAGCAGGCAAATAAAAAATATAATTCATCACAAATTCTAAACATTAAATAAAACCATTATGGCGAATGTACACGACTTTGATCTATTGGAGATTTGGTGGTATGTACTCTATGTAAAAATACAATGGACAACGATTGACAGTTCGCTCAACTCTGCTGTCCTTTTGAGATAAATCTCATCTCCGTACACGCGACATTTTACTGAAACTTTGCATAAGTAGGTAAATGGTTAAAAAAAAAAAATTCGTACTCGATTGTCTTCCTTCATACAAAATTATTAAACTTCGGGTACGCATTTCTAAGGTGCATGTAATGTAGGTATAAATAAAACCACGTACTAAGCATCTCTAAAAAATTTGTTTTACGAATTGTTTATTTTTTGTACACGTGTTACATCTGAACATTATGTTTTAAAGATTTGGAATTAATTTCCCTTATCCAAATGGTTGATTGTTATGAATACATTTTATGCATGAAGAGGTGCCTTAATTAATATATTCAAGTAAGTAACGCTTATAAGGGGTGTCTCTCGTTGAGACACCTGTTAATATCAAGTACGTAGATTTTTATGATTACCAGGGTTGTTTCATCCATCGAAGCGTAATTGATTAGATTATACTTAATTAGTGTCAAAATTTAATTGGCTTAACATGAATGTGTCACCCTGATGAGTCGACGAGAAATTATGCTCAAGGAATATATTTATTAACCAAATACTTAAATAGACATTTGAAAAAGATGTGTTACTACTGATGTGGTCAACATTAGATTAAAAATATATATTGCGATTGTGAGAATGAGCTTTTTTAATCACGTATGCATTTCTAATATACACGTAACGATAACTACGTAAGTACAATTTTCTAAAAAAAATTTTTTCACGAATTGTTTTTTTTATTGAATATATGATACTAAAGATTTGGATTTAACTTCGTTATTATTATAACGTTATTTTATGCGTGAAAAGGTGCATTAATTAATAATTCAAATAAGTAATAATAATAATAGTTTGTTTATTCCGGCGTGATCGGGTTGTAAGTACAAGACCCGAGTCGCCTTAAAAATAATATATTCTATACATTCAAATAACAAAAAAATAATATCTCACAGATGCAAATTTCATTCGCCATGAGTGCATGAGTGTAATGCTTAATGCTTATGAAGGGTGTCTCAAAAAGATGCGTCATTTTAATATTTCAATAAAATTAAATATTTATATTTAAAAACAAAGCACTGATAATAAACGTAGAGTATAATATCTGAAAAACATTGACCGCGACTCAATTTCAAAAATACAAAATTTTCACAACGTGTTCGTTTAATTTCGGTTCTATTACGTTAATAATATATCCAATCTCGTTCTAATCTATGAAGTTGTCTGTGGATATATAGGCTTTTCTCTTCACTAAGCCCTAGAAAAAAAAGTCTGACGGCGTGAAGTTTGTCGGTTGCACCGTCTTGTTAAAACTACAATTTTTTTTGATTGATGATATCCATTCGTTTCCATTAAAAGTCAGTAAATTGACAGCGTGGCATTCAAAGTGCGAAGATGTTTGAGCTGTCTGAAAACATAGACTGTGTTTTCAATACAGCGGTCACCGTTCCAAGACACACGGGTGTCTCAACATCCGAAACTGAACCGGTGCGCCAGACTTTTTAAATTAAATTCACAATTGCGATACGAGATGAATGATTATGTATACTAAAATATTCACGCAGTTTGCGAAGTTTTGCTGTGATATTTTACCCATTTTTGTAATGAGTTTTCACAATAACTATGCGATGTGCATTTGTGCAGTGTTCCATAGTTTAAATATTAATGTTTCATGATAAATAAGCATAAATTTTTAAGGTTTATTAACTTCAAACTATGTATACCCGTTGAACAATTGAATTATGATTTTCTAATGAGCACTATTAATTTTACTAAATTGTCATGTAGAAGAACTTTAAGTGATTTATTATTTTTATTTACTGGACTGGATGCCCCTAATTTGACTGAACTGATTGTTCACCACGTTCCTACACGGAGTACCTGGTCGTCGGCGCTGTTCCATGTAAATTCATCATGTACAAATTTTTATAGGAATGCACCAGCACAAAGACTTCACAGGCTTGGGAATGATTTTGGTCTTGTAGATATATTCCGATATTCAATGATGTTTTTGATGCTATTCTGAGTCAAAGATACAATTGATTTTGATACTCGGCCATTCTGCGTCAAACCTAAATTTTTATTGTTTGTTTTGCTTACTTTTCAATTATTTTTTTATTTTATTTTTTTATATATATTTTGTGTAGCTGCTCATGTTTTGTTTTTTTTTTATACCAAATCAACTTTGTAAAAGCCCATAAGGGTGTTAATAAATAAATAAAAATAAAATAATAGCTGTCAGAAATTTTCACAGAAAAAATGCAATTTATTTTAAAATGACACTTCTCATAGAGACACCCGTTAATCTAACACCTAGATCCTTACGCTTGCTAGGGTAGTTTCATACATCAATGCGGAATAGATCTGATTACAATTAATTAGTGAACGCGCCATCCTAACGAGCTAACGAATAATTATTCTCTAAGGAATATATATATATATACATAAATAGAATTCGAAAAAAGATTAATTGTGTTACTAAGGTGGTCAACATTAGATTAAAATAAATATTGCAATTCTAAGAATGCGCTTTGTATTTTATCTATTTATATTCTCAATAATTTTTATAAGGATAGATAATTAAATAAACGAAATAAGGTGAATTTTTCTATATAGCATGCGATTTCACACTTATACATATTTTTTTCTTGCTTTGGACACATCTTCTGAGTGCTGTATTCTTCTCTGTTGGTGGCCATTCTGCCAAACGTCTCCGGTTTTTTGACATCCAGAACAGCTTCTCCACACTTCCGATACCTGTCCATTTGCGAATATTTCTAAATACTAATTAAATGTATTAATTAAAAAGATATATATTAAGGAGAACACATTCTTATTGTGAAGTTTTAATTATTCAGAACATAGGTCTGTGTGATGTTTTAAATACTAATTTAATGTATTAATTAATCCCGGTAGCGCAGAAACAATATTTTTCGACAAAATTGATTTTATATGTATATATTATATTTATAATTAATACATTAAATTAGTATATATATATATAAAATCAATTTGATCGGATAATATTGTTGTTGCACTAACGGGATTTGAACCTGGATCTCTTTTCCAATCCGAGGAAGGTGCATTACCAACTATGCTACAGCGACAGTACTTTTGACGACAAATTTTCGAACCTGTATGTTACACTTTTTCAAATTAATTCATCTATCGTTCCATTATTTTAAAGCCATCTACATTGTTTTTACGGAATCTTAAATACTCTTGAGTAAGTCGAATTACAACTTCACAATAAGAATGTGTTCTCCTTAATAAGATGTGTCCAAAATTTAATAATAATGAATTGTTAATTCTGGCGTCTGCTATCAGTTTACTCAAAGGTATTTGAGATTCCGTAAAAACAATGTGGATGGCTTTCAAATAATAGAACGATAGATGTATTAATTTGAAAAAATGTAACATATAGGTTCGAAAATTTGTCGTCAAAAGTACTGTCGCTGTAGCATAGTTGGTAATGCACCTTTCCCTGATTGTAAAAGAGATCCAGATTCGAATCCCGGTAGCGCACAATAATATTTTTCGATAAATTGTTTCTTTCTAATTAATACATTTAAAATATCACAGACCTATGTTCTGAATAATTACAATTTCACAATAAGAATGTGTTCTCCTTAAGAATATTTCTAAGTCAAGAGATCAAGAAATCTCCTCGGCTTAATGTTGCAGCATCTACTACGAAACATGCGTCCAAGGTATGCAGTTTACCTCGGATGTATATGTTTCAATATTTTTAACAGATTGCAAATGTATGGTAACAGTGGTTTACCAATTTATCTTTAAATCATTTGTATGTCATCCGTAGACGAATTTGTTCGTATTTTATGTGAAATTAAAGCCACTTCATCTGAATGTAAAAACACCCAGTTCAACAAAACCATTGTCAAAAATATCTTTGAGAACTTTGCGTAATAAAATTTATTCGTCCATAGATACCGTGATAAACCATCACACGTAAAATTGTTATAAAAAAAGTTACGCACACAACACCAGCGTTGGAAACAACATCTTTCCACCCCTCTCATTTTCCTGGGAAAATCCAATGCGTGGGAAATTCCAAAAATCCCCGGGATCGTTGGGACTTATTCTACATATTTATAATAATATTTGGTATATTTTTCTAATACTCACGTTCAAATAAAACATTTTCGAATATGTCTAATGTGATCATCAAAATGTATATTTGTAAAACATAATAAATAAGTGCATCCAGCCTGTCTACGCCGTGATGGAATACGCCAGGCGGGCTGGTACCAAACTTCGGTTGTTAACACGTCGCGCCTCCTGATTGGTCGACTGGGAAAACGCCGGGGAAAACTCGTGGCCTTCCGACAAATTGCATCGGTCCTACCCTCGCATTTTCCCGCCGTCAGTGCGCCGCGAAACACTGCCGGCACCGTTCGCGCTCTCATTTGAAATTTTTAACTGTTTATATGTTTTAGACCTTTATCTGATATTTTACTTATTCATAGTGAGAAGTGATAAAACTATTATTCATTATTTTGCCTAATTTATTGTGAAAGTGCTTCTGAGGACAGGAGAAAAGTTTTAAAAGACTTTAAATATTTAGATTTATTTAAAAACGTATTCTTTATTTATTTCTTTAATTTTTTAACCCCTTCGAATAATTTTATGCATTATATAATCGAATCCGTATTCGAATATTGTGAAACGATGGCCAACATTTGGGTAAGTATTTGAAATTTATAACCGTTCAAAAGTATTTCAAAAAAATGTAAGCTTTTAAATTTTTTTCTGTATTTTTAATTGCAGTAATCAAACAGAAGATTTTTATAATGTAATCTTTTAATAAGATAATTTAAAATAATATAAATTGGTGTTCGAGTAAAACTTGAATTATTTATGAGAAGCTCAATTTAACAATGAATATCCTTGTATGTCCTTAAAAGTACTCGCCCTATTTTATTACCTGTATATGTGTAATTTGATGTCAGATGCGGACGTCAAAACTGCAAGGATATTGGAATATGCGTAAGTATGGGTACTGCATTATTATATATTCAAATTTTGATGCTCTCATTGCCAATTAGTTGGTTTTAAACAACATTTTATTAAGAGCCTATTATAATTATTAATATTTATGATATATTTACGAAAATGTGTGTTATTGTTATTTATTTTTATCAAAATATATATATGCACTTAAGTTTTTTTTAAACTATAAATATACGTAAAACCTTTGCAGTGCCATAATAATAATAAACTTTGCAAAATTTGTAATAATTAAGAGGGTATTTGGATTTTTGAAAACCGCAACCGTTAAATTCGTTTTCAGCGCGTATCAAAAAACTATTTTCAATGGACAATAGACCCAAATACAGAATATATTATTTTATAAGTAAATTTTTCTTTGCAACCATTTTAGGAATGCAAAGTAAGTAATTAAAAAAATATTTGAATCTAATTGAGTTATAAGCCGCTAAATTTCCACATTAATTTTTTTTTGCTTTGTATTGTTATTTACAGCCGATCTTAATTATGTAATAATTGTATATTATCATATGCACTTTACGACATCAACTACTATTTAAAAATAAGATTTTATAATTAAACCACAGTAATTCGTGACGAAATAACATATTTATTTAGCAATAGGAGTTTTATTACTTCGGTATTTTTGGGAGAAATATTCCCATTTTCACATACTGTGAATTAGTTTTATGTTCATTCTCAAAATAAAAAAATATACTAATAACAAATATAATTATACAGTTTCACACAGATTTAATGGAAAACAACGTTTTTCAAAATTTTCTCTTAAGACGACAAGCTGGTTAAGGGGGGTCGCTTCCGAGAACCATTAACGTTGAAAAGTAAAACTCATTTTCTTAACAACCGCTAATCTGATTTCAATTGAATTTTGCACACTTCTGATTTAGTATTAAATAAGTTAATGTAACTAAGTGTTTAAAAAAATTAATTAAAATAAAGGCTGTAGCAGCTTTCAAATTTTGATTTCTTTTTCTGTTTGAAAAAAGGTGGAAATTGAAAAGCTGATTCGTTAGACATTTCCTCAGTCAGGAATACAGTCAGAGATGCCACGGACATTTAAAAATAAATACCTCAATATCTTTTATGGTTTCCAAAATAATGGGACTAACGTAAAAAAAAGAAATCTTTTCAGGAGAGCCGAAAAACTAAAAAGTTTCACTATTTGGGGGATGGTGATTCCAAGGTGTTTTTGAAATTAATCAAGCAAAAATCTTATGGAGATGTACTTTTGGTTCAAAAGTTAGTGTGCATAGGACACATCCAGAAGAGGATGGGCTCTAGGTTGAGAAAATTGAAAACATCCTACACATCTCCAACAAGACGGAAAGCCAAGGTGACAAGGTGGTAAATGCCGCCTCATTGTGATGTGGCGATAAAAATTTCAAGCAATTTTACTTATCGTAGATATGTGCGGATTGAATTATCTTGTATAAAAAAAAGTCTAAAATAATATAATGAAAAATGATTTTTCTCGATAGTGATCCCTTAAGTAAATAATTTCGCATTGAAAGAAAATGCAGAAAACGAATTTGTTACAATAATTTTGAATGTGATATCGTTGAACAAAATGGCACTGAGTAAGTAGGTATTTGCATACTGTTTAAATGAAAAAACATAAAAAGGGGAAAACAGTAATTTATATAGACACACTGATATTATTAAATTAAATTAAAAATAATAACATAACATTGTTTTTATTATGATTCGGCTGAAGAAACGTCATCAATTTTTTTAAATTTTGTTTAATTTAATTTTTTTGATTTCTAAGAGTCAGTAAAGGTACCATACGTGATGGATAGATCGCTTCACGCAGAACTCTACCGCTTCTCAGAGTCATAAGATGAAAAAAAATATAAATCTTTAACGTTTTGTTGAAAAGTATGTGGTGATTTCTTTAATACATACAGCTTACTCTGCAAATTAAAATTCAAATTAATAGCAACTAAATCATTACCAGACAAAGATACCTACAGAGTTTATTTTATACTTATTGCGGTGAAAGGAATATTATGATATTATTATGTATAGATGTTTAGAATAACTACATTCTTATTTTATTTTATTTTAGATATTAAAAACATCTAAAAAAATATATTAATTTTATTCATTAATGTGTTGTTATTGAATTTTTTATAATCCTTCAAAAATTTACTTATCGTTTGTCATTTATACCTACTATGATTTTTACCCGCTTTCTACATGATCTCCGAGATAAATCTCATTTCATACGAAAAATACGTGTTTTTTGTCTACATATATACATCATAGTCAAAAACTGCATTCAAAATAATAGGCATTGTTGGTCCGTGTGATTGTTGAAGTTATGAAGTATCACAAATACCATGGTTTAATATTATTGATAAACATTTTAAAGGAACTTGTAAATTCTTGGTAGATTTTGTAAAAGGTAATAATTATGTTCGCATTATAAATAATTTATTTTCCATATGAATTAAATGTATTAATTAGAAAGATATACATATAAAATCAATTTTATCGAAAGATATTGTTGTTGCGCCACCGGGATTCGAACCTGGATCTCTTTCCAAACCGGAGAAGGTGCATTATCTAACTATGCTACAGCGAAAGAGATCCAGATTCGAATCCCGATGGCGCAACAACAATATTTTTCGATAAAATTGATTTTATATGTATATCTTTCTAATTAATACATTTAAAATATCACAGACCGTCGGTTCTGAATAATTACAACTTCACAATAAGAATGTGTTCTCCTAATAATTCATTTTCCATTGGTGGGGTCTATTTTAAGGTACGGCGTCAGATCATGCATTTTAAATATAAAGTAGATCCAAAACCTACAGACACCAAATGTAGAAAAAAATTGTAAACCCGCCGGTAAGAATTAAGCTATATCTAACATTATAATATTATATATATTATTCCATCAACGTTCTCCCTTTTCATGGGTTAATAATATTTATTGAGTTATAATTGAGCTAAGTTAACAGCGCATCGTGTATCGCGCGGAAGAAATACACGATGTACGGTTGGTTTAGGACACTCAACCACTACATCAACAGATACGGATTGAGGACATGAGAATTGATTGTTTCCACGTTGAACAATGAATAACCATTACTACATAAGCAACTCCAAATTTAGAAGAAAAAAAATGGCCTACAATTAAAAACATGTCATATTTGTATATTAGAATAATAGAAAATGGATTTGTGCATATAGATAAATATCATGTAAAAAAATTAATGATTAAAAAATCATCACCCTCATCGGTCTCGACACTCCACTTTTCTCGAAATCCTGCAGATTTTAGGGCTGTCACTTGGTCGGGCGAGGGATTTTTCTCTTTCTCTTCGTTTTTCGACGTGGCCCACCATGCCAAGCTTCTTTAAACTATCTTCTCTTCTCGCAAGATGCCCAAAAATTTAAGGATTCGTCTCAGGTAAATGGTTGAGCGTCTATACTTGATGTTCAGTTTCTGCAGATGTAGACATTCGCGCGTCGCGCCGTCCATGGTATACGTAACATGTATCTCCAGCACTACATCTTAAAGGCTATCTTCCCTCCTTTGCCTTCCATTGATATCCTTTGATTCCACACCATATAAAAATATAGAATGAACAAGAGACTTCGTTGTCCTGGATACACCGCGGTCTTTCTAATATTTATGTTGACAAGTCTGGACATAGAACCTCGCGGTTACCGTCGTCAGTAAATATACAGTCAGGATCCGAGATAATTGAAGTCAAGTCAAGTCCTTGACAATTTTAAGGTCTGAAAGGGCATCTGTTCGTGGAAGCTGGTTATGTAAATCGATGATAATTTGATTTATTTTTTCCTTATTTATCTCAAAGCCTAACTAGTAGCTATTTCTTCTTCTCATATAGCGATCAAAGTTGTATCGTCCGTATGTACCTGAGATTGGAAATCTTTCTACCTCCGATTTTTACTTCGCCATTCCAGTTTTCGTGTTCATTTCTCACGATGTACTTCTCACATATGTTAAAAAGGTATGGGGACAATATACATCCTTGTCGGACTCCTTTACGCACTTTATATTTTTTTAGAGGAGATGGAATTGAATTTAACTGTAGTGGTAATATCCAAGTATAGATTACGAATGAAATGCAAAAAGTGTTCTGGAACTTACATTGAAAAACAAAAAATGATTATTAACGACTAAAGAAAATCATATTATTACTCACCATAATTTCTATATTTGGTGGGCTATAAGTTTTTGCACTTTTGAAAATTATAAAACAAAAAACTACAAGTCGTATGATATAATGAATGTTACAGTTGGGAAAATCATGTCTTAAAAATAATGTTGTCTAAATATCCACCATCCCGCCGCTGGCATTCCTCGAATCTGGCAACCTAGGTTTTAAAACACTATACGACACAAAGCGCGT
The DNA here is from genome assembly GCA_031772225.1 of Eubasilissa splendida. Lineage (NCBI taxonomy): Eukaryota > Metazoa > Arthropoda > Insecta > Trichoptera > Phryganeidae > Eubasilissa > Eubasilissa splendida. The sequence goes on along the minus strand of CM062855.1, from coordinate 11,582,372 downwards.
GGGTGTTGGCTATCTCTTGTTACTATTATTGTGACTGGTTTATTATTTATTATTATTTAAGTTGATCTTGGTGTTGCCATAGCAGCAGAACGCTTGCGAGTCGACAAGCCTGAATCTTTTCGTACAGACTCGTTAATTTACGCGACATTCTCTTTGCTTCTCCTGCTCCGTGGCCGCCCGGTTTTATTCTTATTTTACGTTGAATCGGTCTCCTCAAACTTCCCGAGTCACGATTTAATTAAATTAATACTCGGATATTAACGCACACCAAGTAGTGATCGACATCAGTAACAATCACATAAAAATCATTGTTGTAAAACTGTTTTACGCAGAACGCGCGTTGTTCCCCCGTGAAGCGATCCATTGCGACTAAATTTCCAAGGATCAATCTCCCGCGCGCTGTCACACGCGTACCCCTCCTTTGAAGCGATTTAAAAAGTGCGAAAACTTATGGCTCACTCTGTATTATTTCCCATTACTGTTGAGATTTGGATTGCGGTCTTGCAGCACGGAGAAACAGAAATGTTTCACATAATAGGTTATATTTTTGGTATGGTTAGCTCTCCGGAGATTGGAGAGCGATTGAATAGTGGTAGATGCATCACGCTATCATTATTCAATAGCATTTCGATTTGTTGCACATGCGACTACAGTATCAAATAGTAAAGCAACCTCACTAAGGGTGCGTGCACACGGGTGAGACTCTTCTCTCGCGTCTCGAAGATATAGCGGATATCAGTTGGTCATCCTGCTCTCCGTACAAAATGCTAGCTTCCCGCTCTAAATGATAGCTCCCCGCTCAACTTTGTACTATCGATTTTGCGATATTTCTGCTGAAGAGATACATCGATCATGTATCCGTTCATCGAGCGTAGTCTCATTTTTAAAAAAAAAATATTTCTATAAATTATTCGAGTAAAAAGTAAAACTAAAAAATTTTTTTTTTTTTTTTAAAATAGGTTTTTTAAAAATAGATTCTGGTAAAGAAACAATAATATATGTTTTAGTAGTTATGACATCCTGAAGAAGAAAATGGTATTTTTCGAAACCGGTAGATGTATTTAATCTCAATGAAGTGGTTAATAAAACAAAGATAATAAATAAAAATACTATATATATATAGCGCCCCTGGTGCATCAGAATTTTTTCACGGCACCACAATTATTCCTTTGCAATTGTGCTTCAGTATGCGTGCGAACTTGTCAATATTATCTCCTTGGAGGTATTTTTCAAACCAGTTGATAAGGTGTGATGATCTTCAATCTTCAACAGACAAGATTTTAAGACACGAGAGAAATCAACTTCATTAAAGGTCACAAACTGCTGCAGCAAAATGCACGCCACAATTTTAATTCATTCCGTGGCAATTTTTTTTGGAAAAATAAAATCTTCTCGAGCGATTTCAAACGGTGTACGTCGCCCCTGTAAGGCGATTGTGGCGCCGCGACCCACACTTCGGGAACCTATATGAAATACATAGGCTGCACGATAAACCGATATCTTTAGACAAAATGAACCGTCTTTTATTCGAGCCAACATTTGTTCTTTTTAAATAACCAACATTAACATCAACGTGTATCTATAGTTACGCTGATCGCTGACTCACTGACTCCGTAACGCTGTAACATCGCACAAATTTTACATGCACACACACTTTCATAAAATATGTGTTGTGAAGTGTATTTGAATTTTTCACCAAAAGATGGCGCTAGAAGTTACAGAAAAGCTTACAATCATTAATTAACTTCGCAAAGTAAATATTAAATTTATCGCTGAAAATCAATTTTAAAAAAGAATTCATTAGCATCAAATAAAAGGGCGATTTTCATTGTTATAAAATTACGTAAGAAAAATTTGACAGGTTCTGTGTTCGAATGGTCTTTCCTTTTTGGTTGTTATGGCATTTATATGTAATTTGTTTTTTCTGAGATGTAATGAATGAGGACGAAGATCCTGCTTCTACTAGAAAGCGCCGCTAGGACAATGAAAGACAGAAGAGGCGGCGGGCAAATCAAAGTCGGGAATCGCGTGCGAAAATTCGTGCCTTAGATGATGATGATGCTGCCTCTCATCAAGAACGCATCAATCAAATGACATCCGAACAATTAGCCGCACATCGCGTTGCTCATAACGCTTCACGTTATGGGAGAATCACGTCACTGATTTTACACTTAATTACTTGCAAAATGATCCAGAAAATGTTGCGATCAACAAAGCTCTCCATGACATTAACTATATTCTTAAGGTGGAAATCTTGGCTTACCAGTCCCAATAAGAAATGCTCATTTCGACGATGATCAAGCTTTTGACATTTTGGAAGAGGAACGCGATGCTGATGAAAGAATGGCAAAACTCAATGAGAAACAATTTGACGCATTTAATCGAATCATCAGAGCAAATCATAATCCAAATTTAAGAATTCGATGATTTTATCTCGTCGGTGCAGGTGGCTCTGGAAAACTTTTCTCTACGAGACACTTTTAGCATTCATTCTAGGTCGAGGAGAAATAGCATTGGCATTTGACACAACTGGAATTGCATCAACATTACTCAAGGGCGGAAGGACAGTTCACAGCGGTTTCAAACTTCCAGTTCCATTGCTTGATACATCACTCTAATCTATGCGACTTAATTCACCTGAAGCTGATAATTTGGGAAACGCCTCTCTCATTTTAATTGATTGAATCACGATGATGCCGAAAAACGGATTACATTGCATCGACAAGCTTTTGAAAAAAATATATGAACAGCGACGCGAGCTTTGGAGGCAAAACAATAGTTGTCGGTGGAGATTTTCGACAAACGCTTCCAGTCGTTCCCGGAGGTACACGTACAGAGATCATTGAATGCTGCATTAAATCGACTCCACTATGGAATGATTCTAAACAGCTAACTCTTTCAACAAACTGAAAATGAGAACAATAATTGGCTTCTCAAATTAGGATCAGCAAAATTGCCTCGGGTAGCAGCAATGTATGAAGAAGACATTGTTGAAATTCCCACAGCAATGATGTCGACTGGAGACTTGATTGAGACAATTTTTGGCGATTTGCAGCAAATGTCAATGCAAAAACTTTCAAAACGAGTCATTTCGCGCCAACAAATACGCAAACATTAAAAATGAAGGAAGATAATCGATTTGATTGATGGTAAAAACAATTTTTTGGTCAAATATTTTTTATCATTTCGTATATATAAAATTAATTCCAGAATTATTTTACATTTGCGCAATATTAAAAGAAAAAATTAAATTTTTAATAATTATTTCGTGTTTATTACATTAAAGTGTTTGTTATATTCATCATTTTTCAACGGACGCCTTAGGCGCCTCACAACTAGCAACTAATTAGTATTAATAGAATGTTTAAAGTTTTAATTTTAACTAAAATAAATTTATCTTCCTATCACGCATAAAATGTTAATAGATATTTTGTAGCTTTAAGGATAACATCTTTGGGTTTGTTTAAAAGATATAAAAGCAAAAATTTTATCATATATTTTGTAATTAGATTAAACAAATTTATCACAATAAAAAAAGATGTTCGCCATAAACACTGCACATTCACACAACACCTGTTTTCGACACGGTATTGTAAACTAGTACCTAAAACGATACACCCTGCTTTCTACACGGTACTGCATGTCACAACATATCACATCATCCCTAATGATCCTGAAATGGTATCCGAAACGTCAGCCAGAAAAGACCGATATACACGGCAGATTAGCCCAGAAAACTGTACATAGAAGTTCGCTATAATTTGCTTTGAGTCAAAAATGTCAGACATGTTATCTACTACGGAGAGTCAATGCAAAAAAAAATTAACCCGAAAATTAATTATAATTTTTGTATAATTTAGGTACATATTGAAAAAAGAAGTATTATTGCGCGCAGTTGCAAATCTTTCAAAGAAATTGAAATTCGAATATTGAAACAACTGCCTACCTTATTCTGTTTTAAGACAGCATAAGGTAAAATCCAAAGACGTCCATACAGTATAGCACCGATAGTAGAAAAATCAAGCATGCAATTATATGAATTGACTAAACCATGTTTGACCAAGCATGACTCACTTTCGGACTCGCGGTAATCTCGGCGATCGGTGGCACGCATTAGCGTAAGATAATAAAGACATCGTTCACATTAGCACAATACGGGTTTAAATTTCATTATAACAAATTCCGAAATCGTATGTTTTCTCCCAAGTTAACAAAATATTTTTTACGGTCCCATGAATTTAGTTTTCACGGGATTTGACTCACATCATGTTTCTAGCGTTTAAAACCAATTCTGCGGCTGACACAAATGGCGTATATAGGACATCATTTAGACCTATCTACGTATATAGGACATAATTCAAATATAATAAGAACATATATCACAATTTTGATAATTACCTACCTACAGATCGCACGCTACAGGACGTTCGCTGAAGACTTGGCACGACCAGGTAAACAAAGTACTGGAAGATGGTCCCGTTAGAATCTTCAATAATCGATTAACTTATATGAGAAGATGTGTGGATGAGACGAAAATGTCTCAGGACAGAAGAGTGCGGTGCTCTATCCTCTCTGCTTACCCCCCCGGTGAAATGGCGTGACGGTAAGTTAGTTAGTACACTACAGTAGCACCACAATTTTAAAAATTGTGACAATATAGGTGTATGGATTTTTTTAAATTCTCAAGATGTTTATAATAATAATAATTATTATTATTTCAAAGAAAATTGAAATTTCACTTTAATATGATAACATCAATTGATTCGCTGAGTTTAAATACCCGCTACAGCCGACTCAATTTAATGACAGGCATTATTACTTTTTTAGAAAAATTATTAACTTCATTCGTCTAAAATTAAACTATTATACCGTTATTATTAATAATTCAGAATCTAATATATTATATAACTAAAATTTGTTAAAAAAGTGTTATGGCGGATTTTGAAATTCAGTGACACAATTCAAGTCAGCACACCGGGATATTAAATATATTTAAAAAATATATATTTATACATTCGACAATATAAAAACAACAGTAGAGTTGTGCACCCCCACATAATAAAGATTATAGGGGTGATAAATTATAGGGGTGGCTATCAACATGTATATAAAACAAGATCAAGATCTACTAGATGTTAGAATTTGTTTACAACTAATAAAAATATATATACATACATCTATACAATACTAATACAGTGTGAAAATGAACAAAATATAAAAAATGTTGGGAAATTGATCAGACTAGAACTAGGGAAAGATGTCAAATACAGCATTATTTAATAATTTTGAAGACCTTTAATCCATTTTAGAACTTCTTTTTGTACACATTTATATTTGCTGCTAATTTAATTCATTTTGGCAGCTAGTTATACCTACACATTATACTCATATGTAAGATACTAATGCATTATTTATTTTTTTAAATTTCTAATAATGCACGTCTCTGGAATTTACACTCAATTTATTATTCAATTTATTTTCGTAGTGCATAAATTGATTTATATGCGGGACGTCTGTTTTATGATGTACGTTTGATTTTTATTGGAACCTTACGTGTAATTTTAATAAAAGCCTTTAGTACTCTCGATAAGGGTATCAAATTTATTTATGTTCACAAAACCCCCTCTAATAACTCTATACTCCGGTTGCATCAAGTAAAGAGAGAAATATGTATGTTTAATATATAGTATATTTTTAGACCAAGACTCTGATTAACCATTCCCCCAAAACAGTCTCGTGTAGTGTGTGGTAGGGCCAGGGTGGGTACTTCTTTTAACATGCAACTTACTTTTCAAGTACATTTAAAATATTCTGCATAGAATTTTGTACATCAAATATGAGAATGTAAAATACATATTTTATATATGGGACCGAACAAAACGTGAAAGTCATATCGAGGAAATTTATAGGTATTGTGGTAAGAATTGGATCATGTATCCTATTATTGTATCCCATTCTTTCAACCATTGACCACACGCACTTAGAGACATATGAAATATGTGAACTCAACTTAAATAAATAGGCATACCTAAATTTTCATGGTTTTAGCGTTTACAAAAGCTAATTCATTGCTGGCTAAAATCATTTATCATCTTTTTAACCGTAAACATGTTCACAAGCATTTGATTTTTTAAATATTTTATGAACATTTTTTTAAACATTTTTGCTACCAATTTTTTTTTCTAATATAACGTAAAAGGGGAGGCTAAAATCAAATACCGCCCTGGTACTTTTTTATTTAGTACTATACCACTGGTCTCGTGTATATTATATTATTGTACTATTCTACTATTTATATGTGGAGAAATAATAATAAAAAAACGCATTCCACGTCTCAAACATAAATCGAATGTCCTATAGAAAACTAAAGTAAGGGCCGGTCAGTGGTAAATTTTTACCATATAGTAAATTTTTACTCTAGTAATTTTTTACCATCGCCCGTGGTAAAAAAAACGTTTACGGGATTGTTGGAACGTTAAGTTTACTACTGTCAAAGGTAATCTCGCCTAATAGTATGGCAAGGCGAATAATTAACAAATACCTAAGAATTTCGTCAAATTTAATTTATTTTGAATATTCAACATTGGCAATGCAAACAATTGTATCTTTTATCTATGGCTTTATTCACCCCTGCGTTCGAAATATGTGCTAACATAAATTCAACAGCGAGATAATCATCGAACGAACTCTCATCACTAAAATAACGAAATATTGATAGATACATTGTCGTATACCGCAACTTTCAAACTATCAATGTGACAGATGACTTTTGAAACAGCTGTGAAGAGTCCGCCATATTTAACTAACAGTTTTACGAATTTAACATCCAATATCGAAGGGTAAAATTAGTTTACTATTGCGTGTACTTTCTATGGGAAAATACTTTTCAATAACGATCGAACAATCCGTTTTCGAAAAACATTTACTTTAGTAACTTTTTTTACTATAGTAAAAATTTGCTACTGATCAAGAAATCGGCCCCTTTTATTTCAGAATACAGAACTAAACATAAGTCTTTTGAAAATCGTATTAAAGATTGTTGACCACATCTTTACGAACGCCCTCTATTGTCTCTTTTCAATAGGACCGCTTGTTCGTTATTCTTCGTACTAAACAGTAGGATTAAGGATTTGCGATTCCTAAGCGGTAACACATGTCGATTCCGTTCAAAAGTATATCAATTCGATATTTCTAAAAAAAATTCACGGTCTTGCGACAAACAAAAAACAGTTATTTATCTTTAAAAATGGCGCATTTTTGTTTTTGCTTAACTGTATTTTTTTTTTTACTTCTCGACGATTTTTCTACGGGTGTGTGATATATTGTGGGGTAGAAGACCTACGTCCCTCCCTTTCACCAGCTAGACAGTGTAGAGCATGAGTTCGGTGGGTTCTTTTACCTTGAGCACACATATCTACCTCATTTTAGTCACATTCTGCCTTCATCCTAAACTGGGGAAAATTTATAATAATACCTGGAGGTGATAAATAAAATATGTTAGTCTTTAGTAAAAGTAAGACATCTAATCAAGAAAAATATAAGATTACAAGAAATAAAACAAATTCAGACTACAAATTCTCATCTCGTCGGGTTAGGCGCGAGTTCGACGTCCTTCTTGTATGGGACACCATACGTCTTGGCATCACATCACGTTTTGGCCCGCAGTATCCAGGCCGACGCGATTAGATTCGTAGACGTAATTTGTTGTAGATTATCGTGATAGAATTTGTCGCCTTCAGTGAGGCGACTGACTCCAAGGTAAATCTATAGTTAAAATTGAAGTAAAAAAAACAGAGTTTTATGCACTAGTGGCATAAACCAGAGGCAAAAATCAGAGGTTAAATTCCAGAGACATAGCCCAGAGGTTAAGCCCAGAGGGAAACGTCTTGTTTCCTGTAAAGATCACTTTCCATGCGATTAGATTAACAAGTTAACATTAAATTATGCACTAGTGATTGAACAATAAAAAAATACTTACCCTCTAGGTAGAGTGAATCACACACGGCTACATTTTAGTCTGACAGGTCTGGCGACGGTTTGAAAACAAACCATAGATTTCAACCGTTTTTATAAGCTGAGACACCGAAAGTGATACCGACCTGAGGGTAACTATTTGTGAAATTTCAAGGTGCTTTACAAAAATAAGTGACGGGGTATTTGTGTACGCGACCCTCATTTATAACGTCACAATATGTATGATATTTTGATACTACCCTTGCACAGAATAAGTTTACAAAGATACTGGACACTCGTAACAATGTTCTTTTATATTACAGTCAACCCACAAACCTTCTATAAAAATTTCGTTCCGAAATTTTCTAACGCTTTTCAACGTTCTAACGGAGCCGCCGATAAATATATTTTTAATATGTTTAAAGTAATACATATTATTTTCAATTATACATTCTTCAACGTAAACAATTAAAAAATTTCATGATGAGTGACAGCATTTCACAAAATATGTGGGATATAAAGATGACTAGTATGTGCATTTTCAGGATCTCTATCTATTATTTGACAAAACAAGTCTATGTAAACAGTTACAATAGATTTTTAAAAAATAAAAAAGTATAATCTAAATAAAGATGCCTTAATACAAACGTATTTCTATATTTTATACCAAACTTAATATGAATGATTTAATTGAGCATACTTGCATCTATTAAGATTGGAATTATGTTATTGATGTTTGTAGCATGAACTTTGTGGTTGGACATAATTATTAATTTCTATAAACTAACAAACTTTGTATAAACCACATTGTACAATATGGCTTATACGAAGTTAGTTAGTTTATAAAAAAATATGAATTATGTTCAATCAAATTAAAATGCATAAAAATTGTCTTAAAAACGGACAAAATACAGTTGAGAGTGAATCTCTTAGATGAGAGATTATATTAATAATAATCTGGTCATTATATTCTGCGTACGAAATGTAATAGAACGAATGATAGCTCGCTCCGCACACAAATCTGTCCTGTACTCAATGCAAGATTCGAGGTAAGTCTCGAGTCAACTCTCATCCGTGTATACGTACCATAACGTAATTTTATTGTTAACCTTTATCATACCGTGATATAAAATAGCCGTAAGCAGCCATACTGTCAACTCGTGTTATCGTAAGAAAATAGAGTTTTTTATCACTCTAAACGAGAATAAATGCTTTTATTGACTTAAATGATTAAATTAAATGTGAAAAAAGGATTAAATATAATAATATATGTAATTTGAAGCATTCGTCAAGTTCTATACAACACGACCTTCATTCTTTTCTCTCTCCATTCAATTAGTGAGAAAGAGATTTAATTATATTCGTATGTTTGTTATACTGTCGTTATCACTGTCTATGATACCACAAGTAATAATTTTACCAACGTATTAATTATACAACGGATTAAATTTATTTATTTATTTTTGTAAGATTCTCTTTATAAAATTGGTTTTTCACTAGCCATTTCTAAGCGCAAATGATTTCCTTGGGATTAAATAAATTATGAATTTTATGTAGCGTGTAATTACCGAAATATTATAGGTTCAATTGGCATGGTAGACATGTGTTATTGCACAGTTTGGGAAGGGTTAACTGCGATAACGTATAAACAAAATAATCTCTAAAATAATTCATAAAATGTTCAGTTGAATAATGCTAATCGAATCGTACGTAGGCAGAAAACTAGGAATTTTTAGTTTTATTCAATCATTAACTTTGTATGATCGTTGAAAAGTACATTTTTTATTTTACTGTAGTAAAACTGTCCTGTTTTTTTAATATTCTATTAGCATTCTATAACAATATTATTATCTGGTGATGCTTTCCTGGATAAAATGATATTATTAACTAATATTTCCCCTGGCGGTGCACGTCATGCCGACATTTTTAATCGAATGAAATAGCGTAAAAGTTTTCTACCGCCTTGTTTTTTAGAAGCCTATTTTGATTTATCTCTTTGATGTGTTTTACTTCACTGGAAATGACCCCGGATTACCACGAACTACGCGACAAAACTTTCTCTACCGCCTTACTTTTAATGTTAATATTCCTTCCTACCAGTAATATAATAACTCTTCTGAGCGATACCGTCCTCATCTTGAGCTATTATTTATTTTAGCTATCTTGCAATTATATTTTTATAGAAAAATCTGATAAGCCCCCATTTTGATCGGAAATTTATGATTCGATTGTAAATACTATTTATTACTGTCGATACTGACTAAAGTTTTTAATTGAGGCGCGCCATTCACACGTGAATTTATGAAAATAGAACATTTTTGATCAAATTTAAGAACCGGTCTTAAATATCTCTATATCTGTATATTACAATTTAATTAAATAATTTCACTTAAATTTGAGACCATATTTCGTATTAGGTATATTATTATATGTATCTTATTTCATTTTTTCGATTTATTTTTAACTTAAGCATACTTTCTAGAAACTAAATGTTTTTTTGGCAGAAACATTTGTCAAAATTTTCACCGCATTTTTCTCTAAAATTACCACGAACTGTGATCGCAGAAAAGAAAATTCTCAAAACTTAATTCAAATACAATTTTGTAGAGAGATTTTTATAGCCATTGATAGTATTTGTTTTTAAATAGCGCCAATGTATACAAATAAGGTATTATATTTATATATATTAAAAACTTCAAAATCTTTAAGTCGACACTACTCGTAAAATAACAAACTCTCTTTTATTTTAATATTTGTGTCAAATATACTGCGTGCTTGTTCTGACGGATCGAACTCCAGGACGTAATTCCGCCGACTAGCTCAGTCTTGGTGCAGCACCGGATTTCTGTTGGATAGGATGGGACAGGCTTGTATAATTTGAAGTCGAGATCTTCAACACAAATTAACTAACTAACATACTCTTCTGTCCTGATACACCATTCTCGCCTAATCCACAAACTCGCTGATTATTGAGGTAGAAACTATCTTTTAACTTAATCTAGACAACAACATAAATTTCAGTCTCTTGTGAATTTATTTTTTGTGCACCATCACTAAAATTGCTTGTTAATGTTACCGAAAGGAGACCCGGCGTCACGGGCCCCCGTTTCCATCTCCAACAACACGGTGCCCCCAGTTGTGGCTTCAAAATTGCCGTGTCTCGGACACGGCGCCCCCGAAAGCCTCTCAAATGTCGGACCCAGGCGAAGTCCACGTGCGCCTGGTTCCTTTGGACGATTTTCCTCTGACTCCTGCCTGGTCCGTTGTTGTGGCCATCCTCCCAGATTCCCTCCACTCATTTTCTTCTTTTCAAGATCTCAATTTCATATCGGTCCTTCGAATTCACCGCCAGGTTTACATTTTTTAACGCTACTCGGTAACCATGCTATGCCGCATAGACTGCAATGCAACACGGCATGGCTGTCAACCAAATACCATTCACTGTCCGTACAGTGCAATAAAAAATATTTATTCGATAAAACATAAATAAGTCAAATGCATACAACAGTACTAGATAATCAGGCCTATTCTCAAAATTGCAATATTGAAATGAAGGTGATTGTTACACCAACCCTCAAAAATAGTGTTATATTTGAATGAGAGAGAGGGAGAGAGAGTGAGGGAGTGAGGGAGATAAACGTACCATAATCTGTCAAAACTATCTGTCTATTTTTGAGGGTTGGTGTAACAATCACCTTCATTTCAATATTGCAATTTTGAGAATAGGCCTGAATATATACACACAAGAATAGAGGCGGTCCACAGGGTGTGACCACAGGGGTGTCATGACGCAATACTTTACTTGTAAAGTAATGAGATTGAAGTATAGAAATCAGAAGAAACCTTTCAATTGGTATATAATATTAAAATGTTCATGTTTTTTATTGTAATTAAAAATGCAATCTGGCGAGCTCTTTTATCCAGAGGCTTGACAAATCTGTACACTTGGTGCATATTTCATGATTTTCATAATGCACCCATGCAAGTTTTTCTTATTTAAAAAAATATTTTAACTCCGCCATGGCCGGTCCCAAGCCCGGAAAAGGAGGAGGGTTGAGAGAATTCTTTAATAATTCCACCTCATAAAACTTTGATCGGGGCACTCCCTGAACAAATAAGAAAAACATGCGTGTCCTAGATAAGTACGAGGCGTCAGATAACATTGATCAGTACCGGTGTACTTGTAACGCTACCGATAGCTTTTGTATGACTCATTGCTGAACGATAATTATTTTAAAATTGTATTTTTGTTTAACTTTGATTAAACCACTGTGTTGTCAACCGGTTTCGATACTAACGTATCTTCGTCAGGATTGGCGCACAACTGAATTATTCCATAAAACATAAATGTCATTCATTACAAGGTGTAGTCAGTCTTGGTAAGAATGGGGAGGTGATTGATAGTGGGGCATTGAAATAGGAAATATATTAAATAAAGGGTTATTTCAATCACCTCCCCACTATTACCAAGACTCTGCCTACACCCCGTAATGGATGTCGTTTAAATTTTATGTAATAGTTCAGTGGAACGCCAGTCCTGACAATATGTTAGTATCGAAACTGGTTGACGTAAAAACAACACAGTGGTTTAAATAAAGTTAAATATAAATACAATTTAAAATTATGTCTTACCACAAAATTAATGCTACAAACATCACCCATAATTATTGTGTTAAAATGTTTTTATATATTTTATTTATTATACTACATGCACGAAGAAAATAAATTAAACTAGCATATTAGTTTTTTCACAACCAGTGGTGTGACTATGCCAATGCAGCCAATACAGTGCATTGGGGCCCACGTTAGAAAGGGGCCCAAAAATTTCGGGCCCTACAATCCACAACAAGAAATGGAAATATAAAATTTAAAAAATCGTTCCTCACGTGTATTGTGAAAACAATATCGGTGTACACATTTTCACTATATATCGAGTCAGTGACCAGACTATTACAAAGTGGAAATCGCCTCAAAGCAAGTATTTTAAAAATTACAAATGCCTTGCAAAGTATAGGACAAGAGATTATTGTTTAATGGATAAATCACGCAGCACATACTAATATTCGTATATCTTATATACAATACTTATTTAGGGGGGCCTTTTTTTCCATTCTTCCATTCCACGCCACTGTTCACAACAAATATCAATACAAAATTCCTACTCATTTCTGGCCCTTCCTCATGTCCAGTCGGTTCCCTCTTTTCTAAGGATCGTAATCTCCGGGTTGTGGTCTATTATATTAATGTCCTTGACTATTTATATCTTTTCACCACGACTTTCAACTTTTAACAATTCGTGACTGCCTAAACTCGGATGCTCACTTGCAACCATTCCGTGTGACGGTGCAGACACCGAAAATGTTTCCGACACCACTTCAAAGATCTGTTTCCGTTAAACTGTTTGATAAAACATATTTTAATGCAGCTGAATATTATCAATTTTCTCAAAAATGAACGAAAATTATTCCAAGTAATACAAAACGTTACCATTAGTACTAATTAGCGTAGAAAATGTTGTTGATAAAGGATAAAAAAAACTGCTTACAGCTGCTAGGGGAAGGTTTCCTTCGAGGTATATTGATAAGTCGATTGCAAGAAGTTTATTGGAGCGTTATAAAATTCTATTACACCAACCGGTGCGTCTTTTAATGTAGATATATCGGAAATCGGCAAAAAACAAAATTTTAATATTTTGCCTCTTACATGGTATTGCATTTTCACATATAATGATATACGACTGTATTTCGTGAAACTTAAGTTAATAATTCAAAAATGATCTTAAGATTTCACGGCCGTTCAGAATCGTCTGTTTACAGTTTTATGCAGTGTATATCTGGATATTTTTGACCGACGTTTCGTATCCCATTGCAGGTTCCATCCTCTGGGATGATGTGATCTATGAATGTTGGTGTTGCGATTAAGTAAAGTGTGGAAAACTGGCACACAGCAGATTAATAATTCAACTTTAGAAAAACACTATTGTTAAATAAAATTTCACAGTCGATAAAATGTAAACATACTCTCCTATTGAGAATCAAAGATTGATTTCTAGACAGGCACCGTAACCGCTATGCCACGACTGATGATATGAGGTGTGTGGATATTACCGTATTTATTATTTAACATACATACTTATACATACATTTTATAAAATATATTAATATCCCATTGTATCACGCGTAGGGAAACTGATATTTCATTGTCAGTTTCTTTTGAAATATACGAAGTAAATATTTGTTATGATTCAAATAGAAAACAAACAATTCTTATATATTGTAATAAATTTAATGATTGGAAAATTGTAATTCCACTATACTGCAGATAGGTAATTATTTCAATTGTGTCCCATGTACGTCTTTCGCTTCAATCCTAGAAGAGACTTTTAGACTCTAGTAAGTTAATAATAAGTTTGACTTCTCATCAAAATTTCTAAGAAGCCGTAATGAAAAAAAAATTACTCCTCCATTTTCGAGACGCGCCCTTTTCATCAGGATTTTTCGTCAATTTCCGCTATTACTGATCTCCATTACCGTCTGAGACTCCGTAAGGCTTCAGTCTGCCATTACGGTGCGGATATAAGTCTAGATTTTTCTGCACTTTTATTAAAATACACCGATATTTTACAAATATAGTAAGCGTGTGTAAGTAATATAGTAAGCGGGTTCTGTTTCAAAATGATACGATTGGAATAATGGCTAAAAAATGTATCGAGTCGATTTTATATAAGTAAATTATTGATTGGCACGTAATGCGTCCTCCATAAGCTGTCTCTTTCCTGCAAAAGCCTCTTCTGTTAATAGATTTTCCACTTGTTGAATGCGAGGGGATATATTGTAATATTATGCGGATGAGACTTACCTCGAGACTTGCCGTGAGCACGAAGCGAACAGTGCATACCTATTCATATGCATTTGAAAATGGTATTATCCGAAAGGTTAATCACAACAAAATAAAATAGGCACATAAACCAAACTCGATAATGACAGATGATTCTTTAAAGGATGGAAGCGATCTGTGCGAATGTTACAATATCATCCTGCAATTTTAAAAACTTTCAATTACATTTATTTTATTCAGGAATACGCATTTTTAATATACTAAAACTAAAGTAACGACCGGAAATCTGAACGATTAATAATTTTTTTTAAAATTTATTTATAAAATTAATTAAAATACTATAGTAACATAATTAACCCGATAATATATCCACTTGAGATCTTGGTGCTACGGGACTAGGGCGAATGTAAATAAGAAAATCGATCAATTAATAAAGAAATTTTAGTAATAAGTTGCCATCTTAATTAATCGATTCTAAATTGTAAAACATTTCACTCGTGTATTTGGGGTGTAATTGACAGCTAGTGCATATTTTATTTATTTTAGTCTACGGATTTATAAACTGTTAAAATATGCAATGAAAGAAGGCTATTTTAAAAAAAAATTGTCCTTTTAAAAAACAAATTACACGAGGTACGTGTAAGTATTAACGTATAAACATATAATATTTAGTAGGTTTTAGTACTAAATAAATAGATGTTACCTTACAAACGGAATATTTTTTTGTTTTGGAGATAATTAACGGATTTTCGGAATATCGTAGTCGAAAAAATGTATTACAAAAAGGAATTAAAATAGAAATGATCGAATTATAGTTAGCTAAATTATGTGCAATTTATATACGTATAATTGTATGTCAATTTCACAGTAAATTATATATTTTTCATCCATCTATGAATATGTTTTGAAACAATGTATGCATGTACTTGCACGAGGTCGCTCAACGATGTTCCACAGTCAAAATTATTGTGAAAGAATCTACTTCCCTTTTTGTTTAAAATGAACTGCGTTGCCGTTTACTATTATGTTTGTTTCATAACTACATAGATAGTATTTTGTTCTTTTTAAAAGACAACGATGACAACAAATGAACAGATGTTATTTATTTTATGCTTGCAATATGGTCGGTCGTATATATATATATACAATAAAAATAATAATAATAATACATTGTTTTTTTATTGTTGGAGTTTATTATATTAATAATTTTATTCCAGCATTAAACCGAATATGTGTGTAAGACCTGGCCCGTCCTATATACAAATTATAATGTAATAAAATATATAATGAATATATTACATATAAAACAGAAGACACAGAAGAAGAGAATGAAATTATAATTAAATACATACCTAATAATTCCACTTATAATTCAGATTAAGCTGTTATTATTGGGATAGTATATTATTCTTAATTAAGTAATGGTGATAAATTTTATTTAACTCAAATTAAATGTAACTGCGTCTTCACAATAATGATGTGTAACTCCTTAATAAATTTAATTAACTACAGATCGTACGAAGTAAATATTATACTTGAATGTAAACGCAATGCGTGTATTTACTGAAAACAGCTAGTGAAACAAGCCCTTTTTTATAATTTTAACATATTTATTTATTCGATACTTAATAGTATGATGGGAGTAAATTCATTTTTATTGTTCTATTACTTCTTCATTCCGTCATTTTTGTTGTCAATTTCTAAATGGAACATGGTAAGAAAAATACTTAACGAAAATATAGCGACAGTAAGATGAAATAAACATTAATGTGTTGTGAATAATTTTGAATTAAATAAATAATTATTAAAGACAGTGCATGACTTTCATGGACCTCGTGTATACATTATCTCTCTTAAGGAATATTTTTAAAAATGATGAATCACCATACGAAAAACAGCCTTTAGGGATGTAATACTGTATTGTCATCGTCGGCAAGGAAGAATATATAGTGACCCAGTTTGTAATCTACCGAAATATCACAAACTCAGTAAAAATAATATTAAATATGAATGATTTCCCACAATACTAATTTAATCTACATGAAATAATAATCGAAATAATAACAATAATAATAATTTATTCCGGTACGACAAGACAAAATACGCCAAAAAGAAAATAAAAAAGATTATATAGGGTGTCCAGCGGAAAAATTTCAAGATTAAATTGTAATTACTCGTAAACCATCAAGGCTCGACGCGCGTGATTTGCGGGATTGCAAGTCGCAATGAGTCACTGGTCGGGAGCGCACTGTGCATTCGTGATTGAGCAATATTTAAAGTGCGGTGATTCATTGGTTCGTGCGGATCGCGCTTTTTGTACTCACTTTAATATTCGACGAGTAAGTGATGGGCCGAGCACGCAACTTATCTGGTGTTGGATTCGAAAGTTCAGACAAGAAGAGACAATGGTTAACTAAACTCCTCCGGGACCATCGACGTCAGCAGCGACGCCAAAACATGTGGCTCAAGTTCGACGTGAAATTATACGCAATCCGCGTAAATCGATAAGGAAGATTGCAGCCTGTACTGGAATAAAAAAATCAACAGTGCACATTATTTTGAAAAAGAAACTACAGTTTCACCCATACGAACTGCAAATTATACAGTTTCTCAACAAAAATTACAATTCTTTACGTAAAACCTTACGGGAATGATGCTGGAACGTTTTGGAACAACACGAATGCTTGGAAACATATTGTTTACTGACGAAGCACATTTTCATATCGATATCCCGACAACTCAAGGGAACGCCATGAAAAACGTTTGCATTATCCAAAAACGACAGTATGGTGTGCAACTTCTGGCCGAGCGATAATTGGCCCTTATTTTTTTAACCAGCGATAGACAGTCACTGCTGACGTGTATTGCCGAATGGTCGACGAGTTTTTGGTATTGCAACTGTATGTGTTTCCTGGGTTCAATAACAGAACACAATTTCAGTAAGACGGGGCCACTCCACACACAGCTAGAGTTTCAATAGAGAAGCTGAGGGGAATTTTTCCCAATAAATTAATCAGCAAGTACGAAGACATACCCTGGGCACCTCGGTCACCGGACCTTACACCGTGCGACTTTTTTGTGGGGATACCTTAAGTCGAGAGTTTACAGCAACAATCCTCGAACAATTAAAGCCCTACAAGAAAATATCCGCCTTGAGGTTGCTGCCAATGAACCAACGCTTTGAGAAATGGACGCCATTTAAACGATATTGTTTGTAAAAAGTTAAATTAGCATCGTTAAACTCCATTTTGTATAAATAAAATATGTGAATAACATTGCAGATTTTTTATTTTGTTTAATATTAAACTTGAAAATTTTCCGCTGGACACCCTTTAGTTATATCAGAAAAAAATGTATGAATGAAAGATTTAACAATAAAAAATACGAATCTAATATTCATCGCTCACGCGTTCTATGATACGATCAGCTGAAATATACAAAATGTATCTTTGGT
This sequence comes from Eubasilissa splendida, assembly GCA_031772225.1. Classification (NCBI taxonomy): domain Eukaryota; kingdom Metazoa; phylum Arthropoda; class Insecta; order Trichoptera; family Phryganeidae; genus Eubasilissa; species Eubasilissa splendida. The sequence goes on along the minus strand of CM062855.1, from coordinate 11,564,128 downwards.
ATGCTGCTGAATGCTCATGAAAGCCTGGTAGTAATAGTAGTAATACAATAGCTATTTAGTTTTACCAATCAGAAATGAAAATATTTTTACAAAAATTTTTAATCGCTACATCTTTACGACAATTGTGTGTTAACGCCAATCCTTTGAACATTTTCATTAATTTGTCTGCTTTTCTAGAGTTGCTGCACTTGCCTATATATAATAAACTGAAATAAGAAATTTTCCCACAGACCATACAAAAATACTATCTACTAGTTGTTCCCGGCTTAGCGTACGACAAAATAATCGTATCTTAAAGGTTATTAAATATCAAAACATTTTATTAATTTATTCATAAATTTAATTAAAAATGCTTTTCAATTTATCATTCTACTCGGATAGAGCACTTGATTAATCAATTGAGAGACCAACACATAGAGTTGAATATTATGTTCCAGGCCGATGTTGTTTTTGAATAACTAAAAAATGAAACACAATTTTTTAATTTGATTTTATTTATAAATTATTTTGTTTATTACAATTATATATGGAATATGACATCGGCCAAGTGACCGCCTTTAGCAGCGGCACAAATGCTGCGTGCTCTTTAACCATATTTTTAATCTCTCTTCTCGCACACTTCGCGTGTTATTTTAGTAATTTCATTTCGAATATTGTCCTTTAGCTTCGGAATGGTTGTTGGCTTATTGGCGAAGACCTTTTCTTTAAAGTTCTCTTATAGAAAATAATAGATAAATAATTTGGATGCTATTTGTTTGAATTATATTTTAAAGGGATCTATTTGATCTATACAAGTTTTAAAGGAATCGTTCGTTTAAAGGAATTACTAGGATTCAATATAATGTCTCAATTTTTTAAAATAAAACTGAAAGGCTATTTATTATACATATTTACATCTTATGAGTTAAGTACACGATATTGAAAATATATGGTGGCTCATTTGTTTGTATCTTAAAAGATCGCCAGTTTTATATTCTTGTAAAAAGTGTTATTTTTTAAATATACTCAAACGCATCTGTGTTTCTATATCAAAGACTGTTGCATCCTCTACAATTTTCATATTCAATAATTAATTTAGACTATTATCTGCAGGCCATTTCCAATTACGCTGGATAGAATATTCGGCTGTCAGTACATATTGGCATATACACAAATTTGGTTATTTACTGGTTGGCGAGTTTATAATTCAATGAATTAAGGGCAGACAACCGCGCTAGCACGACAGGTATATCGATACTTTGATTTTGCGATGCAGACAAACCTTTCCGTCTACAGAATGCAATTAAAGTTTGCGTCGAAACTCTCGGCGTTCACTAATGTAACGAGGATTCGCAATTTTAACATGTAGAAATGCGACACCGAGTATATTTGAGCAAGAGATTTTGTTTGACTTTCCTTATTCAGGTGAAACGCTTCGAAGTTGCGAACATTATATTCATTATCCTCGAATCGATCATTTATTTGTAGTTGTATTTTACAAATAATGGATACATCTTACAGATTATGAATAGACATAGATTACGTAGGGCGGTATGATTAAAAAATAATTAAAAATTAAAATACCGGATAAACTCCGCCAAAATATTTAAGAACAAAAATACACAGATCTAGCACTCACAGCTATGTCCATACGAAATTATGAAATTGGGTATACAGTGAAACATCTATCGCTTATGAAGGGACCTATTGAAATAAACTATTAATGCGGGAATAAAGAAAAAAATTACATCTCTAAATATTTAATACATATTCTAAAAAGTATACACTCTGTCTCTGTCTGTCTCTCTCTCTCTCTCTCTCTCTCGCTCTCTCTCTCTCTCTCGAATGTTCCGCTCATAGTTTACGAGTGCCGTTAATCGAATCCAAGCATTTAGCTACGAAGTATGCTGCGTAATATAAACAATTAATGCGGAAAAATTATGCACGAGGAAAGATCATTTTTTGAGTGTTTTGCATGAAATTAATTCGGGACTGGAAGAAATAAACGATACATACGAGAAAACGACTATTCGAGGAACGATCGATCGAGATTTCACTATATATTATATTATTAAGGAAAATACATTCTTATTGTGTAGTTGTAATTATTCAGAACATAGTCAAAAATTCTGTCTGATGTAGCATAGTCGGTTAATGCACCTTCCCCGGATTGGACAGAGATTCAGGTTCGAATCCCGGTAGCAACAACAATATTTTTCGAATAAATTGATTTTATGTGTATTATATCTTTCTAATTAATACATTTAATTAGTATTTTGTATGTTATAAAATAAGAGTGTAAACATTTAAAAAAGCCAATACAATTTGACACGATGCGCTCGCCTACTTTGACAAAAGTAAATACCGAATCCATGCGGACCCAAATAATAATTAATGAAAAATAATTGCGAACGTGTTGTCGACCGGAATTTCCAGTTGATGCGTCTCTGTATTTTCTCCATTTTTATTTTCTGTTACATAATATCATTATCACTAGTTTAATTTTCTGGTGCATATCACATTCTAGTCTTCTGAAGAATACACCTCCCCCGGTCTCTGCACTGGGCAACACCTGATTTTGAGTCTACCTATTCATCGTCTTTTGTCAGGTCTATTTTTGACTTCGGAGTTGCCCATTATTCATATGCTCTATATGACCTAGCCATAGAAGTCTATCTGATTTGATCATCCCATATGCGTCCTGGCCTCAAGAAAACCTCATCCACCGGTGGAGAATGAAGAATAGAAATGTTAAAATTCGGAATACTTTTCTACCCACTTAATCGAGAGTGCAGTCTGATTGAAAATACCGCCCCTACCAGTATAGAAGCATTGTTTAATTGCTTTGTTATGATTAGTGACCTAGTCGCCAGGTTGTCTCCTGGACTCAATATGTTGACTTAAATTATTTCTTGTTATAGATAAGATAAGTAACTCCTATTTTCTAATAATTTACATTACAGAAAATGAATACTTATCTACTTGTCTCCATTCTCCCTAAAGTAACACTGACAAGCCCGCAATACAAATGTGAATTGTAAACCAGGAGTCATACATAAAAACCAGCCCGATCAATAGGTATTAAACAACTACGTACATATATGTATTAAATTTCTTTTGAACGTATTGTAATTAACCCATTACCGCACTGACAGTGATATATATATATATATATATATATCTTAGGGGGTAATTCGTGATATATACAGGGTCAGACCTAGTCCACAATACTTTATGAGTAGATACCCGACTAAATTACGAGTCGAAAATGTGCCTAATCTTAACCGTGTAAGAGATATAGGCATTTAAAAAAAAAACGTAATTATGCGACTATTTTGATTAATTTTAATATTTTATTGATTTCAAATTAAATATTGAATACAAAAAATTAAAGGTTTTCGAATTTCTAGCAGCTAGACTAGTTTTTGTTAGATAATTTAGAGTCTGAGGCAAATAATATAGATTAATAATTGAACAAATTCGCAAATATTTACTTCAAAGTACGCTGACTTCAAGCTTAACAATGATATTTTGATAACAATTCAAACAATGATATTTTCCGTAACAGTAAATAATTTGTACATATTCCTTGAGCATTTTCGACTAGTAATTTAGTCAGGTATCCACCCACAGAATATTGTGGACTAGGTCTGTTACACCCTGTATTTGACTTTTTTTATGGCTTAGTATTTTTATTATTCTTCTTATTATTGGCGCTACAGCCCAAAATCCTTGCTCTTTATTAGATATTGGTAGTACAATTATTTGTAGTAGGTACATGTTATATATTCATTCATATTCTTCTTCTGATTCATCTTTTTATTTCTTATTATTATTAATATTATTCTTCTTCTGCACATTCGGCTAAATCATGTCAATGCAAATAAATTCCACATTTTCATTAAATCATTATCATAAAATTCCTCACCAGGGTAGAGCATTTATTACACAGTTTTTAATAATTTTAATGATATCACATTCCATTACTCATATTACGATTATTCAGAACACGGCTCCTTCTCCTTCTCGGGAATCACAAAAATCTATTAATCGAGAAAAAGATTTTTCAAGGTGATTGAAGTGATTCATCTAATTTATTTGGTGGCCTATAAGTGTTTGTTCTTTTTAAATCGCATCTGTGCGGGAACCATGCGAAGGAAAGGGGCACGCGGGCGACAACGCACGGAAGTTTGATCCTCGGAAATTTAGTCGCAATTGATCGCTTCACGTGGTAACAACGCGCGTTCTGCGTAAAATAAAACAATTTTACAACAACAATGATGTGTTGTGCTTATTATATGATTGTGCACGAATAATAATTTCGAATTGTGTGATGAAAATTGCACCCCAAAACATTTCACAAGCTTTTATAAATGCAGATACAGTTCACATTGGAGAATCCTATTGTGTAAAATTAAGGGTGAGTAATCAGGGAAGTATTTGTGAACATTACATTCAATCATTTATGAACATTAATCCCGTGTATGTGTCATCAGAATTTCATTATTTTTTAACAAAGGAAGGATTTTCGGTGTAAAATGCGTCACGAAACTGTTAATAATAGCGCGTAAACAAATTTCGTTACGCTTTATAGAAGGACCATGGGTGGAATTGTAATATTATGCACAAGAACATTACTACGGATATTTCGTAGCTTTTAGATAACGAGGAAGAAATGAATGCAGGAAAAACATATCCTGTGCTACATGGTACGCGTGTCTGAGATATGCTGTTCCATTGTTTCATTATGCATCATTTTGAAGTTACAAAAGCTGCATTAAATCGGGAAGTTCGCGTAAGTTCAAAATGCTAATTGCTTTTATATTTATATAACACTCCCGCACCGCTGCGCGCTGTGGAAAACGACAAATCCCAGGCATTATATTTCTATTAATATCTCAATAAATATACATAATGTAACTCCAATAATTTGTGTGCAAGCACGTAAATAATTACATAATATTCAAGAATAAATACGACAGATTTAAAAAAAAATATCATTCTAAATTGAGGGTTTGGGAATAGGGGAGGTTAAAGAGCAACGATGTATGCAAAATTTAGACCAGGAAAGAGATGAGAGAAATGCCTGTGGGGGGGAGGGATAGGATTAAGTTAAAATATTTTTCTTACAATCCCTAAGTGTAACTGAGCTAAATTGAGAATGGTTTACATTCAATATAATAATTATTTACGTCGGCGGGAGGGAGTGGGGTGGCCAGGGGATAGGAGATAGGTCTACTAAAGAGTAATTATGCAAAATTTGATTGAGATCGGCCATAAGGATATAGGATGGATTATATAGAAAACAGACATGCAGCCAGACTTATATTAAATTTGATTTCATATATATATTTTTCGTATTTCTCTCATCATTTTAATTATTGACTGTATTGTATTTATAAATAGACTTCAAAAAAAATATACCGTCAAACATCATGTAGGCGTGTCTGTTTTTTCCCTCGATGCCTCAATTAAAAAACGTGCTTTACAATTGAATTCGTTGTTTGTAATGAGAAAAATACAACGTACCTTACTTACTGAATCCTCTGTACATTATATATATATATATATATACATTATATATATATATATATACATTATATATATATAGCCTTTGATGAACTTGATACTGAGCACGTGTTATTATTCCGCATATTTCACGTCGCTAACTAAAAATATAAATTATCGATAGCTGGTAGAACCATTTCAAATATTCAACTATTTAGCAATACAAGTACGTAATCGAAAATGATTTCTTACGTTAAAATGGTTTTACAATTTTTTTTTTTATATGCATCACTGGTTTTCCCTGTCCTGGGAGTTATACTTAAACCTATATATATATACGGTTAACCTTAGTCGCATGATACCGAATCGTTTCTCTAAGTTTCTTCCAGTGTGTGCAGCCTCTCGGATGCGAAACGGTGTCCACATTTTGATCTTTTCCTTTTGACTTTTTATGACCCGTTTTAGCATACTCTCCCGATTCTCCCCTCATCTCGCCCTAACCAGATGGATTGTAACTCCTCTTACCACCGATCCCTGCTCTTTGTCAGGTGTTTTACTTCTCGGTAACTTCCAGGCAATTGGCTCACGAATGTTTTCCTCGACCATCTTCTTCTTTTACTTCCTTCCATCTTTCCTTCAATTACTGTCAGTAGCGTAACTAAAAAAATTGGACATCGATAACATGAAAAAAACTGCAATTCTAGCCTACTAGAATTTAAATAGAAGAGCCGCCTCGAATCGTGTTGTATATAAGATATAAGAATATTAAGTACTTAATATTAAGATATCCATTAAATAATCATAACAAAATTGATTTCTCGTCTCCTATAATTTTAAGTATTTTTAGGCATTCTTTTGCCCTCGAAACGGAAAAAAATTAGCTTTGCGTCAAAGCTATGATCCTTAACCCAATATATTATCAGGGCACCACCGTATACATCGATAATGTTTTCATGTGTGTTTGTAATACACGAGAGAATTTAAAAACTATGTATATTTCTTGCAGTGGTGGATTTTAAAAATGATTACTCCGTATTAGCACTGGAAAATTAACAATACGTATCGAAAGTTTTACAAGGCGCGAAGTTTTTAGGCCCCCGTCAAAAGTAAACCCCAATGCACCGCATTGGCTGCATTAGCGTAGATACGCCACTGATCACTGTTTTTAGATTAGGAAATTATATAGGGCTGGTAGTTCAAAATGACCAATATTTTAATTTTATTGTTTTTGGTTTTTGCGTGGCAGCTATATTTGTTTTACGGGGCGTAGCATATTTTGCACTAAAATAGGCTTGCCTAGTTGGGCAATGCATTTTAAAATCTATGTAAAATACATGTAACAAACTGTCTTTTTTTAGCTGTGCAATACTTATAAATTATATGTGACTAAATAAAATTTAAAAAAGGGTTTACGGAAACTGCAATATCTCAACTCCTATTTGTCATATCAATATGGGGTTAAAACTAATTAGTTTAGAAAGAAACGAGCTGTTAGATTTATTTAACACTTTTTCACCTACATGCATTCCCACAGTGTGAATTTTCAGCCTTAATTCTTAGCTTTCGTTTTAAAAAAGTTCCATCTTCACGGGGGTTATATATAAAAAGTGTTTTTACAAAGGGGTAGGAACTAATTATGTTCACACACTAAATTTTGATATTGACTCGCACCCATTTTGTTCTGAAAATTCTCAAAGTTTGGAAATTTACCAAAACTGCACTTTTCAAGGCTAAATATCTCTGATGGGTGGCCAGATCAAAATCTGAAAACTGAGCTCAAAATATTACTATATGATGATATTATGCACCAAAATTTAGAGTTGTAGATTTGAATGCAAGCATAGATGTTGCTAACACAAAATGTAAATAAAAACTTCACACGTTAATGGGTGTATATATGTACGTACGTACATACATACGTATATACATACCATTGAATAATATTTATATTTATTAAAATAATACACTAATTAACAGGGACGTGCACTGCATACGATCAAAAAAGCTGTGCATTACTAAAAAATCTGGGAAATGAAAATAAATTAAATAATCTTTATATTATGAACAAACCCTATAAAATTCTACTCGTTATTACCCGGATTGGCGTAACCTTGTCTATGATGTAACCCTCGATTTTTGTCTAGCCATGGGGTATTTGCGAACCATTTGTAACAACTTCATATGCATTCTTGTCGGCAAATTGCTAGCACTTAGGTTTTGAATGAACCTAACTTGTTTTTTTAATTCTTATAATTGTACTGAACTATTTTTTTTCTGAATCTATATCGGCATCTTGAGGTCTGCGGATTTTCTGCATTTTTCAAACAAAGTCTGCTGTTTTCGAAAGGGACTAATCCTTACTAAAAACTCCGTAGAATAACATTTCTACATATTTGTTTTATGCTCTTAGTATATTTTAACGTATGATTCCATATTTCGGTGTTTGCGTAGATAAAATGTATAGGTTAAATTTATCAGCTGTCAAGCGAGCGAATTCGCATTTTTCAGGATATTATTAAGTTAGATTATTACCAATATTAAATTAAATGTCAAAATATAATAATTTCTGTTATGAGTTTCGGCTATGCTAATTTGTAAATCTAGTTATTTAAATAATTTTTTTAAACACTATTAATGAAACATTTTAAATCCGTTGTCCGAAGGAGAAATTGTAGAAAATATTTTAAGTGAAATCGAAATTAGAGTACGGTACCGAGCAATGAAAGAACTTGCCTGTTTAAAAGTAATAAATTTACAATTATATTCTAATTTGAAATTGATAGAATTGTTCTCAAAATTAAAAAAAAACTAATTTTTTTATAGCTATTGTATATGTAATTAGTTAGCATCATCGGTAACAGCATAACCTAAGTTTGTGCCTACTGCACGCCACTGCTAATTAATATATAATTAGATTACATGTTTTAAGGATATGAAGGGGGGTTGGCTAAGAATCAGCAAGGACCAGCCATGAATGTAAGTGAATAGTCTTTGCTAGCTTGAGGAGTTTAGATATTTCAGTTTCTGCAAACCTTTTTTTTTTTAAATTTATTTAGTCACATATAATATATAAGTATTGTACAGCTAAAAAAATACAGTTTGTTACATATATTTTACACAGATTTTAAACTATCACTGCAAATTATGCTACGCCCCGTAAAACAAATATAGCTGCCACGCAAAAACAAAAAACAATAAAATTAAAATATTGGTCATTTTGAACTACCAACAAGTTAGGGTGATTGCAAAAAAAATATAAGAATTTTTAAAAATGGTTAACCAACCGTGCTGGATCATTTCATATAAATAATGTACCGTGGTGGATGATATGAACTTAATATTTTCCGCGTCTGTTTGATAAATTTATTTTCCTCTGTTTCTTCGTGTTGTTGAAAAAATCTTGTGATTAATATTGTGTACTTGAATGGTGGTTATCTCGTGTATTAACTATTACTTTATAATTTATGAATTCTTAAAATAATTTCGGTTTTACGTGAGATCGTTAATTTATTAAGTACTTTAAAAAAAATACTTCTCTGTTCTCCTTATGTTATGTTACATGAGAACCAAGGACGAATTCTAGGGGGAGGAAGGGCGATAGGGGTGATCGCCTCCCCTAATTTCGGACGAATTTGTACTTATCGTTCGAAACCCGCAATGTGTTCTTTCACCGAGCGAAAATTATTATATTAATTCAAAATATTTATGTCATGGCAGCAAGCAATTATTTTTTAGTCACATGACTAAACAGCCAATGCGATTTACGCGATTTACTTTTACTTAATCATTATAATAAGAGGATGCTACTTTGACGTCTCCGAGATTTGTTAGTAAAAGATCAGTTGGCCATTCTACTCTACGTACAAGATACAGTAGACAACGAATGACACATCTCTCCGTGTTTGATAATTTATAATCCTTTATTTGTCGCGTGTATTTTATACGCAAATGTATTTTGATGCAAACGATCTTACATTATTACCAACAAGTCTTTGAGTCGAGAAATCAAGTTTCATCCACGCACTCGCAACACAATGGCTCGTGGCGACGGATTAGATTTCTCTCAGCGGTTCGACTCGAGTACGTCTTAAAAACAGTACCGATTCAAAGCGAAGCGATCAATCGTATTGAAACGTGTGTTTTGCTAGAACGATGAATCCATTTCAGACTCTTAAAGATCAAAGTCTCATCAAAAGATCATCGTGGACACGAGCCATAGAGTTGTTAAGGATGTAATAAATATTATATAAATATTAGTTTGTATTTTGTACATTTATGCAATATTTGTGATTAAATCTCGTAATAATCACCGATACATCTGTGATAAAAATTACAAAGCTTGATTTTACCATTTAATTTTTACAAATTTTCATTTCTAGTGAGCAACGTTCTTCAATTAAAACTCTGCGCGCCGTCACTGCGCGTGTGGGAGTGGGTATTCATACAAACGTGACAAAACGAACACGTGTACTTTAATTACGAGTAAAAATTGTTCGGACATTTTTTCATGCGCACTCTATGGCTTTATTAAAATAATTACATTTTATATCGACTTCGCAATTTCCGACCCTAACGTTTACACTTAACAGCACCGATTGTTAAATAATGATTAAATAATACAAGTGTACTTTAATTTCTTCGGGCAATTTCTGCGGTCTGTTCACCCCCGGGAGTGAATAAACAAAATGTATCGTTCGCTCACCTTGGCTGCTCTAAAATTTAGAGATTTCCGCTCAATTTTAGTACAGCCCAGGTGAGGTCCTGATATGAAGCGCATGGCCATTGAAAATTCGAGGATCGACGGGAAAGTCACAGATCTTGTAGAAATATTTTCAGAGTCGTGTGATGAATGAAGGCAGGGTATTGATTCATTATGTGCAAAATGTACATTTACAAAGAATGTGCTTCAGAAATGAGTATAGTTTATTATGCATTATCAGACGAATCCTAGATAATACAAATGTATATAATATTGAATATTATTAATAATTAAATGATCCATAAAACAATTACATTTGAGAAAATAAAATCGCCTTGTAAGGGCATTACAATATATACAATATACAAGTTGTTGAGTTAAATGGTTAGATTGACAGTGCCCTTACAAGGCGAAACGCGTCTCAAGTAAATTAAACGAGTAGAATGAAAAAAAAAAGTGTTATTTTCACATATGTAATTATTGAGTTCTACAAACATACCTCGGAAACAGTAAATATATAAAACAATGACTTATTTAAGTTTAAATTTAGTAATAAGCCGCAGAATTGAAAGTAAGAATATTTATTTATTTTACATTACAAGAGATTTTTGGTTGCTTATTTTTCCATTGTATTTTTAACCTAATATGAAGAATCAATTAAGCAGATGTCCTCTGCCTAGTTTCGCAGCTGATTTCGTGCTCAAAAATATTTAGAAATAAGTGTCCATTGGCGTTCAGTGAAATTTTTCACGAAATCTATAAATTAATTGGAATCAAAAATCTGCTAAGATTTGTCGGCTATCTTGAAAGGATGGTAATGTCCAATGTGATACGTTGCGTGTTTATCGCTAGGGGGCCGGTACTCGCTCCTAATTCGTTGGATATGTCATAACCAATTACTTATGTCTCTCTGGTTGATATGGCAGATTGCAGGGTGCCTACGGGGACATTTGTTTCGTGACAACTTAATCGTTGCTACGCTACAATACACGTCAAAATAAATTACAAAATAAACAAATATGGAACAAAATCTCGTCAAGGTGCATTTGAAAATTTGACCTTAACAAGATAGAAATAAAATTCGATTCTTAAATAATACTATCACACACGCAGTAATATTTCTAGAACTGTTTTTTGGACCACAATATGTTCATATATAATTGTAGATATCTCACATACTCGTATATAATATTAGTTTGTCTGCACTCACTTTGATTGACACTGTATGAGTATAGTACATTTGAATACTTTTTGTGCGTGATTGAAAAAGCATAAATATATTTTTATTAAGCCACAAATTGTTAATTAATCAAAAAATTTCTTAAAAAAGTTCGCTTTAACTTATTAGTAAATATAAAAATAAAATCAAATTATTCGTAATATTACTATCATTTATTAAGCAACAAGTTAATTAATCAACAGGACTGATCCAGTTAGAGGGCGGAAGAGGCATAGGTAGAAAGAGGTTATCTTGGCTGCGGAACCTCGAAAAGCAGCTCACTATCCAAAATGTCAGTAATACATCTAGCACATGATAAATCAGTATACTGCAACTTGGTCGCCAACCTTCGATAGTAGACATTATACATGTAGGTGCACATATCTACTACTACATCTATTACGTATTGTCTTAAGATCCGAATCTCAATTATCTTTTTTCTTTCTTTTAATCACAATTTTTCATAATATTTATAGTCTCCAGAAGACTATGGGTGTCCTGGATGCAGTTAATTTAACCTCTACAAATGCATCATCAGTGCTAGATATTTACTTTCTAGCTATGAATATTTGAAATACTTATTGGAAGAATAAAAATATATATCAAAAAATATAATGTATATGAGCACCCCAGTTAAGTCACGAAAACAAAATTTTACAGTAGAGCCATTTGAAGTTTCCCATGCAAATATAATCATTGGAACTTGACCGAGGATCATTTTACTTGAATGATAGTTATTTATTTTATTTCGTAATACGAAAGACAAAGTACCCCAACGAAAGACAAACTAATTTCTAGAATAAATAGGAGATAACATATATATTTTTAAATGAACTTAACACAGTTTACCTCTGGGGTGCTGATATATATATTTACCGCGAATAAGTAGGTAATTCAAATGGTGTGTATAGATTTAGTATGATATTGTACGAAGGTTTACACATGCGCATATTAACTCGTGAATTCTGTGATTGCTACAGGACTGTTCACACACTCCACTACTTTTGGGTTTATTAATATCTTCACTGTGAGATGTTCCGTACTTTGAGTGTTTCTAAACCCGTGTTAAGTTTTTGACAACATTAGATTTATTTTCTAAAAAATCAAATTTTTCGAATACCTTCGCGATCGCGATTTGTGATTTTAAGTTGATCGGTCGGATTGGTTAGAACCCGTTATACAGTTTATTCAGTTTTTACAATACATATTACAAATATTTTTTAGTTGTAAGAACACCATTTTTTTATACATCTATTCCATTTGGACCTTTTGCTATATTTTGTTGGTGATTTGTGATAAGTCTAAGCTCACAGGATATCGATATTAATGATTCAGAATTCAACAATTAGTTAATGACTTTATATGTTTAGTCAATTATTGGGCACGTTGATGTATCATATCATTTGAGTATGTATTATAACTCTGTTTACACCTTTATTTTGTTTTAAGAGTTGTTTATCATATTAGTCCAACATTATGATTATCATTATATCGTCTCGATATTTCTTTTAGTCGAATTTTCAAATTTGTTCGTAAAATGTTTGGAAAGTATTGATTTGTTTGAATAATATTTTTAAAGTGAAATTTAAATGAGTGACGAGCATTCGAAACGCGTCCACTTTTATGAAAAAGCTTTTAAAATTTTGCATTTAATTGCTTGCAAAAAGGGGATAAAATCCAATGTTTACTTTGAGTATTAATCCTTCGAACTGTTCCATCAGAACCTCCCTCCTACATTGATTGTTTTTTTAAAACATTTTTTTCAGTCTATAAAACTTGTGTAAATTACACCTATATTTTCTGCAACACGAACACGACTAGGTTCTTTATAAAGAGAATCGAAAAAATAAACATGTTTTAATAAATCTATAGTGCGTAAATCAATTCACTGATGGAAAAGTAAACAGCAAACAGAATTAATCAAAAAAAAATCTCGATGTAAAAATTGCTTGTTATTTAATACAATTTCACTGTTTTTTTTTTCAAAAACATAATTATTGTGGAATTGTATTAAATAATAAGAACTTTTTGCAAAATAACGCAAGAAAGATCACCGACGAACCCTCCAGCCATCATCATGGCCATGATATTTGCATTATAAATCGTTGATACGTTCCTTTTTACGGGATTCAAAGTTATATGAAGCAAATATCGTAGTCATCACACGCATCAAGGAAAAGGCGAAATCCTGAACCGAAACAGAATAGTTTTAAAAATTGTTATTTTTGATGTAATGTAATGTAATGTAATTTAATGTTCATATTAGTTCATACTTATGATGGTTGGTTAATACTATTCGGATGTAAAGGGTATCCAGCGGAAAATTTTCAAGTTTAATATTAAATAAAATAAAAAACAATATCGTCTAAATGCCGTCCATTTCTCTCAAGACACTTGCAATCGGACTCTTAAATTTGCGAACACGCGAGACCTAAGCGTTGGTTCAATGGCAGCAACTTCATGGAGGATATTTTCTTGTAGGGTCTGAATTGTTCGAGGATTGTTGCTGTAAACTCTCGACTTAAGGTATCTCCACAAAAAAAAAGTCGCACGGTGTAAGGTCCGGTAACCGAGGTGCCCAGGGTATGTCTCCGTACTTGCTGATTCATTTATTGGGAAAAATTTCCCTCAGCTTCTGCTATCTGTCTTGCTGAAATTATGTTATGTTGTTGAACCCGGGAAACAGCTGCAGTTGCGGTACCAAAAACTCGATCATTCGGCAATACACGTCAGCAGTGACTATCTCTCGCTGGTTAAAAAAAATAAGGGCCAATTATCCTTCGGGCAGAAATTGCACACCACACTGTCGTTTTTGGACAATGCAAACGTTTTTGATGGCGTTACCTTGGGTTGTCGGGGCACCAGAATATAATTTTCTGTTTATTAGCATAGCCATCGATATGAAAATGTTCTTCGTCAGTAAGCAATGTTTCCAAGCGTTCGTTCAAGCAACGATGCTGTAACGTTTTTGAACAGCAGTTCAAAAACTTTCCAGCATCGTTCTCGCTAAGGTTTCACGTAAAAAATAGTCATTTTCATTGAGAAACTGCACGATTTGCATTTTGTATGGGTGAAACTGTAGTTTCTTTTTCAAAATAACATGCTCTGTTGATTTTTTTATTCAAGTAAAGGCTTTCTTATCGATTTACGCGGATTGCCCAAAATTTCACTTCGAACTTGAGCCACATGTTCTGGCGTCGCTGCTGACGTTGATGGTCCCGGAGGAGTTTGCTTAACCGTTGTCCCTTCTTGTCTGAACTTTCGAACACAACACCAGATAAGTTGCGTGCTCGGCCCAATGAATTGAATGTTAAGGTGCAAAGTGCAGTCACGCGCTCCCGACCAGTGACTCATTGCGACTGGCAAATCGTCGAACAATACCCCTCCCACTTACCTCACCCTGATGGTTTACGAGCAAATACAATTTAATCTTGAAATTTTTTCGCTGGACATCCTATATAATGAAATATATAAAAAATATGTGTCAGATCACCATTCATAATATACAATATCACAATATTTAGTTCGCCACGATTGAAATGCCACTTTTGTTTTCCTCTTTTCATTCATAACACATTAGCAATTAAATTAAATCAACTAAACTAGCGCTGAACTAAATCGAAGCTGTGCTCTATTCTAGGGAAGCAAAGCGAGTTCATGGTTAGAGTCCTCGGGAGAACCTTCTAGCAACTCGACTGATGTATTGTCATTGTCAATGTTAGAATGAGTCAGAATACGGAGGGTTAGGGATAGACATGGAGGATAGCATAAATTCTTTTCATATTGGTTTCTTAGGAAACTTGTTCTCTTTTGTCGAATCGGATTGTATAGTATTTGTATTAATTTATTGAGTATTTCATTTAAATATTGACAACATAAAACTAACAATTATTATAATTACATATAACAATAATTCTACAGCCTTTATTTCGCTTATAAACGTCCGGCATATGAATCATAATTAAATATTCTGTCACAATGCAAATATAAGATATACTATACATTGGTTCTGACGTCGCGGTAAAATAAGCTTAAAAGTGTAAATCAATGTCTAAAATTGACGAGATAATTTAACTTAAAACTGTTGCAGAGTTAAAACAAACATAAATCAATTCAAATATTCTAGTATAGTATGTGGATAATCTGTAGAAATTAAGTGCGATTACCTATCAAAATTTTCACGATTTTCATGGAGAATTCATAATGTTGAACATAACAAGCGATATTATGTGTAAAGGTTTTATTGGAACAAAAATCAATTCGGTATCACGGGTAGGTAGCTGTAACCATGGAGAGCGCCGTGCTGCACCCCTGTACTGCCCTCACCCCTCTCACCTGGCAACCCCAACCCATCAGCTTCCGCGGTGCGAGGGGAGATGATAAACCCGAACCAGACGTTTCAAGCTGTCGTTCTGTCTGACCGGTGTATTCTGTACACTATGCCTGTATACACGCAAGTGGATTTTGTTCCGAATGATTATAATACTTTGATGTAGAGTATATTATACATACCTATTTAAACCGGTGAAGCGAATCAGAAGTTTGCGATATGTTTGGTTTTTTGCGAGCTATGACAGTATTATGATTTTATCATTTATCTCAAATCACCGGCGTCAAACTGGTAAGGCAGGAATTTGACAAATCACTTCATTCTTTGAAGAATAAATATTTCAAATTAAACCTAGAAGTTTTAGATAAAATGAAAATAATTATAAAAAAAATATAAATTTTTAAATGTAGCATGAATTTTATTAAATACAAAATATTAATTTTTAGGCTTAAAAAAATAAAAAATGCTTGATGCATATATCATACCACTTGTCTATCGTATATTCCTGCATCGACATGTTCTTTTGGTTCGGAGAAATATTTATAATTTCAGTATAATCCCTCCGTCATAGGCGAGGATACGTACAACTGTACTTCCGAGGAATATAAGCTGCGCGTGAAAATAGTAGTAAAAAATCTCTGACTTATCAGAAAGTAACTATTTATTTTAAATAAAATTATAAATTAGTATTAAATTTTGATGTAAAAATGCGTAATGCAGTATATAAAAAATATAAAACAATGCGTTAAATTATAACAAAAATATAAAAGAACAAATAAAAATGTACATCTCTCAGGATTCGATCGTGCGCCGCTACATAGGTATACAGAGGGTATCATTGTCTTCGTTACCAGCGGGTGACGTCTATTGTTGAATCACCAGTCTGGGTGACGGAAAATATCTTTTTGAAATAAAGGTGAAAAATAAAACGCAAACAAACAAGATAAAGGTGAAATCAAAAATGTTACTAAATTATTTCTATGTTTTAAATACTAATTTAATGTATTCATTATAAATATATACATATAAAATCAATTTTGTCGCACTACCGGGATTCGATATTTTTCAACAAAATTGACATATATTTATAATTAATACATTCAGTTAGTATTTAAAACATCACAGACCTGTGTTCTAAATAATTACAACTTCACAATAAGAATGTGTTCTCCTTAATATTTCTATGTTAATAAAAACATACATTATATTATTAAGATATCATATTTTGCGCGTAATGGAAAAATCAAACCTTTTAAACATAAAGCAGCTCAGTCAAGGGCTTGATGGCGACATCATACATTCCCTTTGCTTCCCCTTCTCAATAACTCATATTGTAGACAGTTCAGCCATAAGTGGATATGTACGCGCTCGCTCCAGAATCTCGGCTAATATGAAAAATATTAAAAACTTAAAGGTTAAGTTTACGTAGGGCCCGAGCAATAAATTTGCAATAACGCGTATAACTTTTAATATTTTATTTAACTAATTTTTCGAAAAGGTCCGCGTAGGTACGGGAAATATTATTTCGGTTTATTTAAAAAAATGTCGTGACAGAATCCGATTTTTATGACGATTGGTGTAAAACATTCCGCATATTATGTCATAATTACTCATCTTTTAGTTTCCATTTTCTATCCATTCAATCTATCCCAGATAGTCGAGTCTACCACACTTGTGACTAAAACTATACTCTGATAACGACAACATATTAAAATCACTGTTTTAAAGCAAGCATCATATGATTGGTGTCATGTGACAATATAGTCTACGAATCGAAAGATAGCATTGGACAGCCAGTGGGGATGACTCAGTTGATGTATAATAGTTTTAAATATGAATTAAATATATTAATTAGAAAGATATACATATAAAATCAATTTTATCGAAAAATATTGTTGTCGCGCCACCGGGATTCGAACCTGGATCTCTTTCCTAACCGGGGAAGGTGCATTATCCAACTATGCTACAGCGAAAATATTTTTAGCGACAATTTTCGAACCCATATGCTACCTTATTTTTACATAATCTCAAATACCTTTGAGTAAACTGATTGCAGACGCCAGAATTATCAATTCATTTTTATTAAATTTTGGACACATTGATACAACTTTATTATTAGGAGAACACATTCTTATTGTGAAGTTGTAATTATTCAGAACATAGGTCTGTGATATTTTAAATATGAATTAAATATATTAATTAGAAAGATATACATATAAAATCAATTTTATCGAAAAATATTGTTGTCGCGCCACCGGGATTCGAACCTGGATCTCTTTCCTAACCGGGGAAGGTGCATTATCCAACTATGCTACAGCGAAAATATTTTTAGCGACAATTTTCGAACCCATATGCTACCTTATTTTTACATAATCTCAAATACCTTTGAGTAAACTGATTGCAGACGCCAGAATTATCAATTCATTTTTATTAAATTTTGGACACATTGATACAACTTTATTATTAGGAGAACACATTCTTATTGTGAAGTTGTAATTATTCAGAACATAGGTCTGTGATATTTTAAATATGAATTAAATATATTAATTAGAAAGATATACATATAAAATCAATATGTATAACCCGGTGGCGCAACAACAATATTTTTCGATAGAATTGATTTTATATGTATATCTATCTAATTAATATATTGAATTAATATTTAAAATATCACAGAGCTACGTTCTGAATAATTACAACTTCACAATAAGAATGTGTTCTCCAAATAAAATAGTTTGATCTTTGATTCGTCAGCGACATTGAAAGGAGAACGTTTTAAGAAAATATTTTATTCTTGCATATTTATTTTTTATCTTGTAGAACTTGAATCAACTAGAACAGTGAAATTATTTGCATTATAACGTTTGGCTGTTACACTCTATTTGTCAATTTCGATGATTTACTTTGTCTGATGTGACCTAGGATATTTTACATCAAAAACGCTAGTCTCTCAATAAAAAGCCACCCGCAATGTGGTCAACCCTTTTAGAGAGAGCAGAAATATAATTTTGATAATGAACACTACTCCACCTGATGGAATTGGAATTCACTTCACGTTCATGTATATTTAGAGTTCATGTATGACAATTTAATTAGTTCAAAATTTAAAAGCATAAGCCGCAACTTTAATTCAGTCATTGAAAAAGTGTCGAGCGTGACAAAATTTATTTTTATTTACTAACAATAATAATGTTTTTTTTATGTAAAATGAGTGCTCAAAAATTATACATTAAAAGTCGTATATAAATAAAAGCCCTATTTTGTCCTAGTTACGAGAGCTTGAAAGTTGAAAAAAGTCTCGGGCGCCCTTCTTCGGTCGATAGCGATCAGCTGAAGGTATTAGAAGTAATCAGAACTACGCACAACTATTCGAAAGCTTGCACAATAGCTAGGCGTTTGTCATCCAATAGTGCTGAACTAAGTTTAAAGTGAAACAGCTAGGAAAATCAAATAAGCTTGACAAAAGTGTGCCGCACGAACTGAATGAAAATAAAAAATATACCGTTGAGATGTTTTTTTTACGCTGCAGATACCTATTGGGCTATGGAAACAGCTTAATCTTACCAACAGGTTATCACTCTTTAAGCATTTCAACATCTTCATGCAGGATAGTCTTCACAAATCAAACTGCTCAGGAATAAATAAAGAAAAATAAGTTTTTGTCAATTGTCAATTGTCTAATAAAGTTAATTATTTGCTAAGAAAATAGAAGGATCAACCTCTGGCGATTTGTCCTTTAATGCTGACCGATTTAATAATATGTGTTCTTTTGTCGGAGCGGTATCTGACATCTTGTAAAATATTACAAAGGAATTGCACCGGAATGCAACACCATTTTGTCCATTTTTCAATTTGAAAACTGTCAAAGAGAAAACGGGTGACGGAAAGTCATATGACACGACAAAAGCTTTTGCATTTAAGCCGGTAAGGCACGAACCTAACTATATGTTCGTAGATAAAATGGAAGCATTTAATGCTTTTTAGTTTCACCATCAATTATAAAAATATCTACAAGTATAGATATAGCTGTAAGAAATTTAGACTTATCTTTATGAATACACAAGATAACACTGTAAAACTGCATAAACCATATCTTTATGTAAGAGGGAAAGTTTTAAATAAATAATTCTAGATGACTAAAAACGTAGCTCAAACTCATTGAATCGGGTTACCTTATATATAAAGTATTAAATACTGGTGAACTACCCTAAGAAAACTTTTTAAGAAAACATTTTTTTAACTCAATTAATTTTATTTATTAATGAAACGAATTATAAATATAAGAATAATTCCCTTTTCAAACATATATTTTGTTACATTTTTGAAATCAGTTAAATTGTTCTATTTTGGAAATAATTTGATATTATAATAACAAGGCCTAAATCTATAAGCGTAAAATAAAACTTCCAAAAACAGTGGTGTGGTGGGGCCAGGGCACTTCTTTTGACACGGAACTTACTTTTCAAGCATATCAAAAAATATTTTGATATAAAATATTCCGCATAGAATTTTGTACATCAAATATCGTGCAGCGGGCGGATATTACGAGAATGCAGAAAAATATATAAAACCACAAAATGTAAAAGTCATTACAAAGAAATTTATAGGTTTTTTAAACAAAAATTGACCACATACACTTGAAGACAGATGAAATATGTGAACTCAACTTAGATAAATAGTCATCCCTAAATTTACATGCAGTAGCTCGATAGTTCTTTTGACATATGCATGGTTTTAGCGTTTACAAAATCTAACGCTCGCTAAAATCATTTCTAAATAACGAAAAAAAGGGGCGAGGGGTTGAAATCAAATACCGCCCTGGTGCTTTTATATTTAGCACAACACCACTGTCCATAAAATATATTTTCATCATCATCATTTTTTTCATCGGGTAGTGGGATAAGCGAAAAAATTCTAGTGGGCTAGACAAATTATATATTTATTTATGGATTTACTCACACTTCAAGGTGATTTCTCTTCAAGTGCGTTATACAAGCCATTTGATTATGTATCTACTAACGCGTTGTAATATAGACACAATTTTGGAGACCTGCCTAAAATTTCAAAATATATGTCGGAAATCACAAAAAAAAAAATATTTTAGAAGAACACATTATTGTGAAGTTGCAATTTTTTCTGAACATTGATCTGTGATATTTTAATACAAACTAAACGTATCAATAAGAATGATGTAGGTACAGATAAAATCAATTTATCGAAAAAATATCTCGGTGAGAAGGACACAGGTTCGAATCCCGATAACGACAAAAATATTTTTTCTGTATATTGATTTTATCTGTATATCTCTCTTATCCGATACATTATTATTATTAAATTAATTCTTTAACTATTCAGGAAAGGTTTTTTTAATTAACTTTTTCTACCGCCTGTTAAAGTAGGAGTAAATTAGATGATTTTTGGTTAGAATTATTTTAGACATCCAATGAGATATTTTCGGTATTAGACGTACCAGAAAATAATAAGAAATAATTTCATAGTAAAGTAGACATTAAAAACATGTGAACCATTTCAGGTATGGTATTGCCACAGAATATTGGCAAAAATATATTAATTTCCAAATTAACATTATTTTAAAACGCATACAAAACATTAAGCTTGAGAGGAAATATTTCGTTATAATATTTTATTGAAAATTTTGTAATTTTTGTTATTATAATATAAGTAGTTAGTTTTTTTAATTGATTTTGTATTGCAAAAAAGAGTGAAAAAAGATAAAATTTTATTAGTACAATATCTTATGAAATAAAAATGAATTGCTTTTAATTATTTGACTAAATTTTTAGAGCCGTCTTCGAGATAAAATTGAAAATATTAAATAATTCCTACCCCTAATCAGAAATGTAGATATATTAGTACTAAGTGTAGTTAATATATCTTATGCATGCATTATAAATACATCTAGATAGTACGAAAAAAAAAGCTTTTCTAACACAATTAAATGTCTAACAAAATAGTCAAGACGAGACTGAGTAACTATACCTTATCGATAGATTTTTATCTTTTCTATTATAAAAATATATATTTGGTGCAACATTTGTTTGTCACATTTTAAGCTGGTATAGCTATATAGTATAATGTAGCGGTGTAGAACAGAAATTATGTTGATGGAAGAACACCATACAAGTCTGCTAAACTCCGTACACATAATTAATTGCACATCACGGGTCGTGGGTGTGATGGTAATCAGACTGATGCTGTGATTATATTTATTTTAACCTTTGAGGCTTACGTGAATTGTTGCTGCATCAGAATGTCCATCCTATTATCCGTACACAATGTACTATTTGTCAACTGCAATATCTGCAGTACATTTGAAATGGCGGCAGACTAAATACAAACCTAATCATTCTAATGGGAACGAAATCAGGCGTACATATCTCAGTTAGTAGTTACACTAATGCGAGTATTTACACTAATTCTAGAAACTTCACATATTTTGTCAATTCAATTATTTCCACATACCTCAACTGTGTTAATACAGTAATGTTTTAATTCGTATTTATCAAGAATTTATGAATTTCTCATCAAATAAAAATATCCATGCACACCTTCGGATAATTACAATGTACAAATATATACCTATAAGATATTATTATTTATCTATTTATTAATATTATTATACACGCCCTATTCAAGCATTAACATAATTTGTAAAATAACATATCAGCATGTTTTTTCATAATCAAAATTAAAAATAAATATGAAATGTGAAGTAAAGCAATTTATCCGTCAATATTGAGTTGAGACGCAAAATATTGTAATAATGTATTCCTATAGAGAGTTAAATTTACATCAAAAATGTCGACTGTTCATTCATTCGAATGAATGCATTCTGGGGACGGTGGAGTTGGACATTACAGACATTCCAATTTTACGTTCTTGCTCACATACCTCTTTTCACTTATTTTATTTTATTTGTACATTGAATAGCGCACGTTAAAATGTTCTTTGACGGATACACTTTTGGAAATTTATTAGGAATTAATTAGCAATAAAAATTCTACTTTGGCTGAATGCATTTTGCCGGTTTTAAAAATAAAACAATATATCCGATGCCCGTCATTGACATAATGGCATGGGTACAAACTAAGCATCCATCATGGCAATAGCACTTTCTTTAAATATAAAGACCATAGATCATCTCAATCGATGTCAGTGGCGTGACTACGCCAATGCGGTGCATTGGGGCCCACATTAGACAAGGGCCTATAGTATAATACTATTGATAACGATATCCTAGCGCCAATATAGACGAATCATTCATAAATTCCACCTCATCAAAAAAATGAATTATAAAATTTAAAAATGTATTACGAAAACACGTGAAAATGTTATTGATCTATAGCAGTGATTCCCAAAGTGGTCTATATCGACCCCCAGGGGTCTATGATAACCTGCAAGGGGTCTACGTCAACGAAAAAAAAATTTGGGGGTCCATGAAATGAAAATGGGGGTCCACGATAGTGGATCTCAACATACACTGATAGTACCTATTTACTTACATTATAATCTTATAATATAAAGACATATACATTATTTATAAAAGTACCTATTAAGTAAAAAAAATATTATATATGTTTATAAAATTGTTATAAAGTTGTAGAATGTAGGCATTTGCTTTGTGGTTTAAGTTTTTAACACTAAACTTCACTACAATTAGAAATTTACAAAAAATCAATATCAGGTAAGTAGTGGGTCTACCAAAAACCGAAAAACATGGCAAGGGGTCTAAGACACAAAAAAGTTTGGGAACCTCTGATCTATAGCATAGATTCTATACAGTAGTTCTCCGTTAATGTCGGTTTAGGAACCAGACCATATTTGTAAAATAAACGATGGTTTTTTTTTCACTTGCAAGCGTACAAAAATACCTAAATAACACACTTTTGTGTTTTTCACGAAAGTATGAAAATTATAAGAGACAAATTTTATTCGTTCCTTCATGAAAAAATCTGCGTGCTATTTATCCTTACATCTTATATACATATACAGGGAGCCCCTTTTCTATTTTCTATCGAGGCACAATTTTTGTAGTTACGTCACTGGTCGAAATGCATGAATGGTCCTTCGATTTGCTTCTATTCTACTAATTGCCTCCACCCTTTTCGATTCTGGGCCATATTCAGTGCGACGCGTTGTTTCTCGAACTTAGTTTATCCGTGTTCTTGTGCGTTCCTAGCGTTTCTTCAGGTAACCTCCATTTATTCTAGTAATGCATATGTCCAAAATACGCAGGAATTATTTTCCTGCACGATGTGGAGAGCCTCTTTTAGTATGTTGTTCCTAGAGAATGAAGACAATGGTACGCGCAACATATAATGCCAACACCACGTATCGAAGATGTCGAACACGCTTCTATCTTTCCTTCCCAAGGTTCAGGAATCAATTCAATAAGACTATGAAGAATTCTAGGTTTTTAACTGCTATACTGCTTTAAGACTTTTGTCTCTTGAGCGGTCGGCTTCAACATAGCAGACTAATCTGGACTCTTTATCCTTCGTACCTTCCATCTCTTGAGATCAGATAACATCACTTACCTCTTTTTAGTCATCTATTATATAGAACATTAGGTCCTTGAATTTTGTTAAAGCTATATAATCAAGCTTGGACAATCCCTGGTGCATTCTATATTGTTATATGGTGTGGAATCGTGGACTGAAAGCAAGAGAGGCAAGATGTGGTTCTACACATACAATGAACGGGGAGACGCGCGAATGTCTCCATTCTGCAGGAATTAAACATCAATGACAGACTCTCAACCATTTGCCGAAGACGAATCCTTCAATTTTTTGGACATCTTGCGAGAAGGGCAGACAGCTTGGGGAATCTTGTCGCGGTGTGCCATGTCGAAGGACGAAGAGGAAGAGGAAGATCCCCCACACGTTGGACCGACCAAGTGGAAAAAGCAGCAGGCACTTATCTGGTGATAGCTCTAAGGTCTGCAGGATACCGAGAAAAGTGGAGGAGCATAGTTAAGAGAGCGAGAGTTCATGGAGATCGCAATCCTCAATCATGAGGGACCGATGTGGATGATTATGTTAATTTCAAAACCCAGTACTAGACTCCCTTAATCTTGCGTATAAGTTTTACCATCTTCTCTTTACTGGTGGTGATCAGTGTGGTATCAACTGCTAATCAAAAATTGAAGGAAAGAGTTATAAATATTATGCCACCATCCATTTCCTATTACGTATTGACTTCCCAAGTTAATTTCGTTTGCAGTCCCTTTGAAATTGCCAACCCCTCACAATGGTTAATAGAACGGTGACACCCTAGCCGAATACCTTTGACGGAGAAGCCATTCAGTAGTCCCCAACACAGCCCCAAGCAGAGATATGTCTCGCCCAACTTAGGATTACGGCGGTCTGCACGAAATCAATTACTTAGAAGCATCTATGTATTTACTCGCAACTCATTTGCAACACATTAAAAAAATATTGAAAATATAGATTAAAGGAAAATAATAACCGTGTTCAGAAAATTATATAAATTATAATAAAATAGTTTTGTTAGGTGTAGTTGAAAATTTGTTAACGTTAAATTCACATCGATAAAGATTTGTTAAAAATATATCTTTGCATCAATACTTCGGAATTCATTTAGATATCTATCGGATGTTATAAAAAATTCACAATTTTGATAACTATTGGAAACTAGAGCGGTTCCACCTCTGAACAATCTTGTTCATGGGGAGACTTTCATTTTTCCCGTTTGAAATTCGATAAATTCAACGCGAATTACATACGCTTTCAAGATGAGGCTAATAGTTAAATTCAATCAGAAATACTTAATGACATAATTTGTTACGTAAATAATGCGAAGGGTAGGTTTGAATAGAAAGATACGACAATAAAATTGTTTATTTTCTTGTATTCGAATATAAGTGTTAAAAATTACTCGTATCTAGAGCGTTTTTTCATATTAATATTTTGGAGTGAAATAAAATGTTTGTTGTCATTTGAATGAATCCATCGAAAATTAAATAATTTATTAAAGTACTTAATTCATTTACATAATATTAGACTGACGCATAAATCAATGTTCTAAATTTAAAATTATTACGTCAGATGCATTTTGTGATTTTGTTTATCTTATATATTTAAAACAGCACGTTGCCGCTCTGCGTGCCGTTTTTTTCATATTTAGTACGTAATTATGAAACAAACAGGTAGTGTTTAAAAGGCAACCGTGTTATATATAAACTAAATAAACAATTGTGATTTACATATAAAATAATTAACATAAAATGTTTATTTTATTCAAGGAAACGTTAAAATCAGCGTAAAACCGTCTAATTTACGTAATTTGCAACTTATTTTGTGAATAAATACAATATTACTTGATATTTTAGCTAAAATATGCGTGAAAATACATCTTATTGACGTAGTTAACCAAACATTAAGTAAGCGACAGGTACACGCTCATCACTCATTATCACCCGGTTACGGATCATTTAAATAATCATATTTTATATGAAAATATATTATTTAAAAACTAATTATTCAGTTTTTGATTTAAAACTTTTTAAATAGTAGCTGAAGCCTTAAAGTATATGAATAAATACAATATATTGTTTAAAATATTTTTTTTAACTAACATTAAGTGTTATAAAAACGTCGAAAATTGATCATATATCCTGCAAATTTAATAGTTTATAATTTTTATCATTTTGTTAATTTGTGTCAACTCAGATTTGTCTTCGTAATCTTGGCTTTAATATTATAAGAAAATATATTTCATTATTAAGGAGAGCACATTCTTTTTGTGAAGTTGTAGTTATTCAGAACATATGTCTGTGATATTTTAAATATTAATTAAATATATTAATTCGAAAGATATACATATAAAATCAATTTTATCGAAAAATATTGTTGTTGCTACCTGGATTTGAACATGGATCTCTTCCAATCCGAGGAACGTGCATTAACTGATTATGCTACAGCACACAGTACTTTAACGACAAATTTTCAAACCTATATGTTACACTTTTCAAATGAATACAACTATCATTTAATTATTAAAAGTTAGATAGATTAATTAATTTGGATTGGAAGAGAACCAGGTTCGAATCCCGGTAGCAACAATAATACTTTTCGATTGATTTCATATGTATATCTTTCTAATTAATACATTTAATTAGTATTTAAAATATATTTCGTATTTGCAATAATCTTTCATATTATGGCAATTTGAGGCACGCGAAAAATATATTTAATGGTCGCGGTCTTTCTTATAATGCTTGTATTATCTTAATTATGGCAAATAACATTCAATTTATTTATTTTAAGTGAGAAAAAAGGTTCTATCTAAGTAATAGTTTTCAAAAAACTCAAATTTTGTGTATAACTTCTAATATAAATGAACAATAAAAACCCACATTTACGTAAAAAACGGGAAAATTTTAATTATTATTGAAAGGGAAACCTTCTTCTTTAAAATAGGCAATCCACCCTTCAAGAGTGACTTATGCCATTAATCAAGTTAAAACTTTATTTCATAGAAAAAAGTACAATAATATTATAGAATAGGATATATTATATTACAAGTCAATACCATTGTCATTCAAAAAGTTTGCTATTATATAGATTAAATGTGGCGAGTTAAGGGAAAGAAAATGACACAAGTTAACCGGGAGTTGAAAATTACCATTGACGAGATTACTTGTAAAAAAACCTGTGATCCGCAATGGACAGGCAAAAAAGATATGGTCAAGCGTTTCCTTCTCGGCACCACACTCACACATTGGGGAATCTATGAAGTTCAATCTGAATAAATGTGAGACTACCTGGCAATGCCCAATTCTCATTCTAGAGATATTTTTTGGAGAACCAGAGGGTGCGGGAAATAGATCTTTGAATTATTTTAAGCCTTATCGGATTATTTGGATTCATCCATTGTGCAGTCCGTCTGTCATACATTGGGATATGGAATTTATGGGGTAAAACTCCGGAAAGAGTGGCCTCCTTGGCCAGTTTATCAGCACATTCATTTGCATGAATTCCCTTATGTATAGGAATCCAAACCAATGACATCTGTTTATTGTTGCTGTACAAATTAAATAGACATCTTCTGATGGAACAGATTATCTCATTGTCTAGCCAAACTTTCATATTAGCAGAAAGGGATTCAAGAGCTACTTGCGAGTCGGAGAATATAACAGCTTTATCGGCGTTCCGGAGTACGCAGATGTCCAAGGCCTCTTTAATTGCTCAACATTCTGCTGAGAAAACCAATGAATCCAAAAGAAGTCGTAGCTTCACATTTATTTTTAATTGAGGCATGGAGACTGCAGCACTGCAATAGCCCTCAGAGCAAAGTTTAGAACCGTCGGTATAGATGTGGAGATAATTAAAACATTTCGAATCAAGTATACTATTAAAAAACTTGTTTACATGATTTTCTTTTAGCTGGGTTGATTTGTCTAGTCCTGAGATTACATCAATGTTAGGAGAAAAAAATATAGCACGATAGGGGGTAGAATAGACTGGAAGAGTAGAATGGCAAGGTGAATCGGGATATTTTGTTTTTAAGTAAGAAAAGCTATTGCATAAATTTGGACGAGATTTATTTAATAAGTATCTCCGTGAGTCTATCAGAGAAGTTAGAGCGGAAATCTTTTGTGATAGTGGATGGAAATGAAATTGAACCTTTTAAGAATGAATTTATCTGATAAATATTGTCGCCTAATGAGGAGAGGCATCTCTACGCAATCTACTTGAAGAGAATTGATTGGAGATGAATTCATAACTCCCAAAATAAGTCTCAAACATTTGGACTGGATTCTGTCAAGCTTGGAAAGGGAAACCTTAACTATTCTATTTTATTCGGGATGTTTTGAAAGGATTTAAATATTTACGCCACCAATTGAAATTTACTAGAATAGTATTAAAGTACGAGAAACTAAATTAACAAGTATGTGTCATAGTGCAAATAAACTTTAATTCTATCAGTTAAAGTAATGCATTTTAAAAAAATATAGATTTGGAAAGGTTTATGGACCTATACAATTGTTTTAGAAATCTAAAAAGACTTTTCTATAAATTCATAGGCTGACTCATAAAACGAAGGACGAACTTTTCCATATTTCAAAGTCTAATTTGTTTTAATGTTGAAAAATGTATTTGAGACAACACCACTGGCTTGTATGGAATATTTTTTAAAGCTCGTAAAAAATACACACATAAATATAATCCACTTCACGTCAGAATCATGACATTCAGGATTTTCTACTGGATTCATTATACACGCTATACTGATGGGTCTTTGGGAAATACTAAATGCTATGTCTTCGCTTTACAACTTTTTGATTACATAGTGTAACATTTCTGAATTATATATTTAATAAAATGTTATGCGTGTCACAGATCGATTTTAGTTTTAGAAACTGGTGGCTAAAAGTGGAATTTTTTTTAACCATGGTCATTTGTTTCTTGATGTAAAAAAGTCGTCTAAGTCTAAATATTTTAAGATCCGAAATAAATGCATTGAAATTAAAATTTAAATGCCGTTAAATTCGAATGAAACGAATGGATGCGAGGGAAAATAAACAAAAAATCTAAATATTTTTATTTATTATCTTTGTTTTATTAACCACTAAAATGAGTTTAAATACATCTACCGGTTTCGAAAAATACCATTTTCTTCTTCAGGATTTCATAACTAACTAAAACATGTATTGTTTCTTTGACAGAATCTATTTTTAAAAAATCTATTTTTAAAAAAAAAAAAAATTTTTAGTACCTAACTCAAATCATTACTTAATACAAATTTACTCGAATAATTTTTAGGAAAAAATTTTAGAATGGGACTCGTAGTTAAATTTAGTTGGTTGTTTATAATTTTTTGATTAGTTTTACACGCTTTATTTATCTCCAACGATTCCAAATTATTTAATTTGTGACCAACACCGTTTATATGCAAAATTGACAATCCCAATTTTTTATCAAAATCATGACCATATTCTATCAAATGATTAGCAAATTCTGAAAACCCACTATTGTTCAAACATCTCAAATGCTCCCTTACTCTTATATTAAAATTTCTACCCGTTTTACCAATATAAAATGCAGCACAATCCTTGCAACTAAGTTTATAGACACCAGAATTGTTAAATTTATCATCTTTGTCTTTAGAATTTATGAGTAAATTTCCTATACTATTATTTGTATAAAATGCCGTAAAATATTAAAAGTATAAAAAAATCTAAAGATATATAAAGTTTCGTTCTACATTGTATAATTTATTATTAAGTTGTTATCTGCTTATTTATAAATATATTGTGATTTTTTTCTACAGTATCACATATATTTTTTTAATAATCGTGATATTTGTGTTTTAGTGTGGTTAGTAGCTAGTTGAAACTAAAAATTCTTGCCATCTCGTGGTTCAAACTTCATTTCAAACATATAAGCCACGCGTTCTATTCCAAAAATCATTAAAATGATTTTAAAAACGTAAAAAAGTGACAAAATTGAGATAAACGTTTACCTAGTAGACGAACTTATTCGTAGACAAGACATGTTAGTATATTTAAAAATTAAATTTTTCACATTTTTTTCACGAAAATTGAAATCTAAATAATAATATAAATTATATAACATAATAGATACCTATGTACATAGAATAAAAATGTTGAGATATGAATAAGTGTTATTTAAGTATCTACGTAATAAATTTGAATATACATAAATATATATTTATTTTTTTAATATCTAAAATCCCCATCAAGAAGTATTGCAATCCATAAAGCGATATTCCAATGCACGTCATAAGGAAATAAAAATTACGCAAAACGATCATATGAACGATACAAAACTCGGCAGAAATTCTATTTAACTATCTCAAATATTGAATTTAAATATGAAATTATTGACTGAATAAATTTCATTTGTAAAAATAATGTATTGGATGTTTTCAGTAGAACAAGACTACTTCAGTATATTATAATACCTAAATAATATTTTGTTTGGAGACGCAACTGTTGAAGCTATTGTCAATCCACTTCTGGATGAAGACGTCCTCATGAGTGCCACTCTCTTGAATCCTCCGCCAATCTTTGTCAGGCCACTCCCACTACTCCGATAATTTCATCCATCCATCGAGACATTGGGTCTCTCTCGCGGTCACGAAACTGCTCGCCTGCACGCGATCTTGGGCCTTGTTTGTGCGATGTGCATGTATCGGGTATGATCTGTCCATCTTATTGAAGATAGATGACATACAGACCGGTCTGTACCATACCGGTCTGGTATGTACCGTTCAAGAATATTATTTGCCCATCGATTATCTCAGCGACTTGACTGTGTCCCGCTCATTGCCATTTATACTTTTTAGCAATGACCTTGGTCCGCTCTCAAACCCACGAATTAATAATATAATAGTTCATAATATTATTAGTTTAAAGTCTAGGTTCGCACTATCATACACGGGGTGTGACCGACCTAGTCTACAATATTTTATGGGTGGATACCTGACTAAATTACGAGTCGAAAATGTTCAAGGAATATATGCGAAAATATTATTGTTTGAAATTTTTACAAAATTGTGTTAAGCTTGAAGTCTACATACTTCTAAATAAATACTTGCGAAATTGTTCCATTATTAATCTATATATTTGCTTCAGGCCCTAAATTATCTAGTAAAAAATAGTTAAACAGCTCGAAATTCAATGTCTTTTAATTTTTTGTATTAAATATATAATTTGGAATCAATAAAATATTTCAAGTAATTGAAATAATCACATAATTACGATTTTTTTAATTGTTTATATCTCTGTCATAGTTGAGATTAGGCACATATCCCTTATACATTTTCGACTCGTAATTTAGTCAGGTATCCTCCCATAAAGTATTGCGGACTAGGTCTATTACACCCTGTATAAGGTTCGAAAGAATGTGGTTAAAGACTCTTCTTATATACTGGTGTAATACACCTAATGCACAATATTTTAGAGGTATCTAAAAATTATTCGAAAATGTTCAAGCTATGTGTGCCTAATTTCAACCGCGTCAGAGATATAAACATTAAAAAAAGTCGTATTGATTCATAATTACATATTGAATACAAATAAAAGGTCATCAAATTTCGAGCGACCAGACTAGTTTTTGTTATGTAATTTAGAGCCTGAAGCAAAAATGTAGATATGTAAAATGTATAATAATGGGTCAATTACGAAATTATTTATTTCAATGAACGTAGATTTAAAACTTTACATGATTTTGTAAAAATCTCATACGATAAGATTTTCCGTAACGGTACAGAATTTGTACATACTCCTTGAATATTTTCGACTTGTAATTTACTCGGGTATCCACCTATAAAATATTGTGGACTAGATCTGTTACACCCTCTATTATATTATTAATGATAATTAATTAATTATATACCTAATATATACAGCTTTATTAATCTCTAACTAACTAACTTACCATCACGCCGTTTCCCCGCGGTTGTAGGGAGAGAGGATAGAACGCCACACTCGTCTGTCCTGACACACAATTCTCGCTTCATCCACATTCATACATCTTCTCATACAAGCTCGCCGATTGTTGAGGCTTCTGACAGGACCATCCTCCAGTATCTGGTTTACATGGTTGTTCCAGACAAGGAAACAAGACTATAAAACTTGTAGGGTGGTTCGCCGGTCCGCTCTGGTGTCTCGGATGTTGATCGTCTGCAGCGGGGTGCAGTGGTCCAGGGGGGTCCAAATCGTATCCAGTGTAGCAGCCAAGTCGTGATGATTTCCAGGTTCGGGTCCAAAGTTGTAGCAGAAGTCGGGAAGCCAGAAGATCCAGTAGTAACAGCAAGGGTCCAAAGATAGAGGCGAAATGAAAAGCAGGTTTTTTCTTCAAGTCCAGCGGTGCGAGAGCGTCCAAGAGAGAATACTTTTTGCAGCCGCTGGACCATTATTTATTTTACATACTAAAACATTGCGAGCGCAACATGCTCCGTGGAGATCGGATCCAATAGGATCGCTAGATCAGCCCCCCTGCCGCCCCGCTGTGGTCCAGCGCAGCCACCCCCTGGCGGCCAGATCCCGAAACTTGGTTCATTTTTCTCGCCGCCAGATGCGGGACGGCAGATCTCGGATTTCTCCGCTATTTTACATTTCCTTCCCAAAGTTCTGCTTTCTCAGGCACCGCGAGTATTTTATCTTATAGCCTTTATTCTTCCTCGCGATGCCTGATAAGCCTCACCCGGGGCGATGGCCCGGGGAATTAATTATCGCACTTTAAACTTAGAAAACCCATTTTTACTGTCTAAATGATTTTTAAGGTGCGTAATATTATCTCCGGGCGATCGCCCCTTCCATGCTCTTTTTATTTTGACACAAATTGCATATGACATAATTTTCTAAATCTAGATATTACAACATTAAAACAAATAGATTTTCTGCTCGCTGGCGGGGGCGGAGTCTCGCGGCGGCCCGCTTCCCTCTCCACTCGGCGGTCCGTTGGGCGCAGAGGCGTGGGGATTCCAGGGGCGTGGGGTGCCGGGCGGAATGTTCCCGTGATGCGGAAAAGTGGCCCTTTCTGCTCGCTCATTTTTCAGGGCCACTTTTTATCGCACCCGTAGCTCAAAAGCTGTGCGGAACAATGGTTGTGCCAAATATTCCGCGGACGTCCTCTATTTCTGGTACCATCAACACTTGCGGGATGTATTTGTCTTACCATTCTCTCCTCATTCATAATCTATAAAAAATTTAATGTGTGTATCATAAAATAATATGTGTGCACACTATAGTCTACCTGATACTGCTCGGATTATTGTTATTATTTTAATTGATAACGCGGTAATATAAATATTTGACTAACTTAACAATAATTATAAAAAATAATATTTAAAAGATCACATTTCACGCTTACTTCGCGATGCGTTGATGTAGGCAGAATACAAAACGATCGTTCGATGTATTTAGAAAATAAAATTAAACTAATTTGTCATCTGTGCTAACTTAACTACCTACACATTTTGTCTCCAACTATATAATAGACAAAAATCTTTTTTATAACTTTTGATTGTACCTTTAGTTTATACAAACTAATAAAAACTGTACAGGTAATTGATTTAAAAAATACCACGTCTAGTAAAATAATCTACCTTTATTTCAAATGTATTATTTTATGCTAAAAAAATAAAAATATATTGTTGTACAGCCGGAAAAATCATGCCGTCCAAATTTGCGTCCCTAATTTTTTGAATTTAGATCGCAATTTTGGACGTAGTGCTTGTTCCGAGCTAACCCCGCCGAGACATGATTTAATTTCCAAAGTTTCACCCATAAATAAGATAAATAATATAAAACAATATTTTTTAGGAGAACACATTCTTATTGTGAAGTTGTAATTATTCAGAACATAGGTCTGTGATATTTTAAATATGAATTAAATATATTAATTAGAAAGATATACATATAAAATCAATTTTATCGAAAAATATTGTTGTTGCGCCACCAGGATTCGAACCTGGATCTCTTTCCTAACCGGGGAAGGTGCTTTATCCAACTAAGCTACAGCGACATTATTTTTAGCGACAATTTTCGACCCTATATGTTACCTTTTTGATATTAATACATTTAATCGTTCCATCATTAGGAAAGAGATCCAGGTTTGAATCCCGGTGGCGCAACAACAATATTTTTCGATAAAATTGATTTAATATGTATATCTTTATAATTAATATATTTAATTCATATATAAAACAATATACCTATATAGAAATAGATGAGAAGTTTGAAACGTTTATCTACGTTTGAAAAACCAAAATCAGCGCAGTCGTGGTTTCTTTGAGAACTAAGTCAAGTGGCGTCAAGGCGGCATTTTCACATTTTTATTTTTATATTTTTGTATGCTATAAGCGAGCGAAAAAAGGAGGCGAGGTTATCAAAAATAGACTTTTCCATGTCATTCTATACAAGTCAGAAAAAAAAAACTGATAACATAATATTTATAAAACATCCGCACTAAAAATCGTCATCTTCACTGTTTACGTTCACGATTCATCTCTCAAAAAACAGTTATATTCTTAGGCACCATTTCTTATGTCATTCGAATTAATTTGTGTTTTTATTTGTTTATATGTCACTCTGACAAGTTTTCATGTGTGTGAAATTATTCACCTTAAATCGTATATTTTCACTTATGAATTGTAATTTTTTATCAATATACATCATTACCACATTCACTTCATCACCATAGAAACCAAAATATTACTTACTATGGAAACGGAGTCTTCTAAAAGCTTTCAAGCTGCCATCTTTCTTGTAATTTTTGCATAGAGCGCGCAGGCCATGATTTCGCCCGGAAAAATCAGAAATCTTGTCCATACGTGTAACCCATAGGAAGGTGCCATTTAGGTGAATAAAAAAATCTGTACAAGTTACGTATAAAGACCGGCGGAAAAAACATCAACGCAAGGGTATTACGCAAACCCTTTCAGACCGGATTAGCAGTAATACAATTATTGAATTAGCATTTTCCCCTATTTATTTTCACTAATAACCCATTCTTTATTCTGGTAGTTTTTGGAGGGAAATTTGAATTCAATAATGCCACAATACTCTTCACATCATTTTTCGATTTCGTATTTAATTATAAGCAGTGTTTAAAATATAAGTGAACGTGTATCCTTTTGAAGGTAGGTCGGTAAATGTAGTATTTCAGTATTTTTAGATAAATTTCGATATTTATTATTTTATTAATACTTAATTTATATTTCTTTTTACATAGTAATAAACTGAATTATGGTGACGATTTGTTTTATCGTGAGTCAGCTGTTGGTGTGGTAGTTAAGATGCTGGCCTAGCGATCTAATGGTCGGGGATTCGCGCCCCGTTCCAGGACACCAGAAAGTTAGTCTTATTTGTATAGTACAAGCGTTTAGCTCAGTTTGAAAATGGTAAGAATATTGATGTGACATGTGTTCCATGTACGCATCTATATATTTTTGTTAAATATCCTTTATAATTATTCGTATAATTGCAAAAGTCTGGTGTCATAAAAACAAATTAACTGATAAATTAATAATATATTTTTATTTATTCATTTTTAAACAAATAATAGATATTTCATAGAGACGAAGCTATATTTTATTTAATTTTTATGGAAGTATGGATAATTGCAGGGCTTACGACCTGTCTTCGGCTGGCTTAAGTGATCACTTTATATAAATATAACGTTCACCATTCTCACCCATTAATCAATCTCCATATCTATCATACCATACTTCCATAAAATATAATAAAAAATAGCTTTGTATCTATGAGATATTTATTATTTGTTTAATAACACCTCTGTAGGTGAAAATCCAGTAATTGTGTGTCCTTGGACATATTCAAATATTGATTTATTTTTGATTAATTGATTAAAAAAAAAACAAAAAAGTCAATTTGAAGCATGTAAAGATTGTGCTCATCTTCTGCATTTCTTGCATTACTTGCATTACAAACAGATACACCAACCTTCAATAATTAAATCTGTGTGCGCGTCCAGGTGGACTTCTTCAATCCACGTAAGGGCGCGGGAGAGTGGTGGGTTCTCGGTGTCCTTAACTTCATTTTTGTTTACTTCTTTGTGGGTATTCCTTCCATTCGTATTCACTTCATTTGTGTTACCTTCATTCTTTTTCACTTCTTTTCTGTAAAGCTTCACTGTATACACGTACTTATTATAATTATTGTTTGAATTCATGGTCATATTTAAAAATGCATGATTGAATATATTTTAATATTAATTGTATTAGTATTATATTTTAACATTACACCCATTCCGTCCTACCGTTTGACACGCACCCGTGCCATCTATTCAAAAGGACTTTACATAAGTAATAAACAAGGGTAGTACTATGTATCTGACAATAATTTAACATTTTTAAACCTAGATGAATGATGAAATGGACCAGACATATCCTGCATCACAGGTAATACAGAAGAGTTTGTATTATTATGAAACGGATCATCAAGTCGATTTCCATATATTTGATCATCATAACAATTTTAGACAGGTACTAGATTTGTTTTTTAATTAATTACAAAAAACAATTTGACAAATAATATTAGTTAATGTTATATCACTCTCATGAAGGAAAATGAAATAATTAACTCAGTGCTTAAAAACAAAGTTAATGAGCTATTTAATATTATTGTGCGCGAAGAGTCGCAAATATCAAAATTCATTTTGTTTAAGAGATTTTCCGACAAAATTTTATTTTAAAAATCATCTCTTGTCCTTTCATGGTCATGTCCCGTAATCCATAGGTTTTTCTACTTTTATTTACTAGCTAACCTCTATCCGGACAACTTTGGAAGGCTTTACATCGCAACGAATACTTATTTAACATCTTACTAGTTAGTTACCGTGTATTTTACGGAAATAAATTAAGGAGCAGAGTTCACTCACTCATTTTTATTTTTAAAAAATACTGTAGAGGACTCAAATCTAATCAGATGGGTGGATTGTTATTCTGCACGGAGGAGGCGATAAGCCGTGAATCGCCCCATGAGGGGAGTTGCAGTTAAGCAGCTTTATGCATTGTGCCCTCTCCTACAGCTTGCTACATACCCTACTTGATTGGAGTGTTTAGAAAGGCTATTAATTTAATCTGAACCCGAATTGAGTACGTGAAATATGCATTGCACGATTAAATTAACTTGAATTGCTCTAATAATCCCGCGTCTACCCCGGGGTAATAGAAAATAAAACACTTAAACTCTAGATAAATCTCGACTAAGAATAAAATAAAAGAATAGTGTATCTATGCAGATGAAGTATGTGATAATATCTGTGATTTGTGTTTAGAGAATTATTATTCTAAATACAAATTAAATGTATTAATCAGAAAGATATACATATAAAATCAATTCTATCGAAAAATTTTGTTGTTGCGATGCCGGGATTCGAATTATTTTGGATTTGATATAATCTGACTCAATGTATTCAAAATTTAATAAAAATTAATTGTTAATTCTGGCGTCTCCTATCGGATTACTCAAAGGTATTTGAGATTCCGTAAAAATAAAGTGGACGGTTTTCAAATAATGGAACGGTATATGTATCAATTTGAAAAATGAAACGTATAGGTTCGAAAATTTGTTGTCAATGCACTGTGTGCCGTAGCATAACCGGTTAATGCACTTTGGGAAGAGATCTACGTTCGAATCAACAATATTTTTCGATAAAATTGATTTTATATGTATATCTTTATAATGAATGCGCTTACTTAGTGTTTAAAATATCACCGACCTGTGTATATGTTCTGAATAATTACTACTTCACAATAAGAATGTGTACTCCATAATAAAAACATCTTATAATTGAACAAATAAATGGAGGGGATATTCAAGTTTCGCAGCGAACTGCAGTGATATCTGAAGGGACTTGATCTAGAATTAGCTCGATAACTTAAGTTAACGCCAAACATTATTAAAAACGCTTAGAATGAGTAAAAAAATTCAAAACTTCACTCGGAATGACTGGAATAGGTATTTCAAATAATATTTTAAATAGGATTAACTTGAAGTCTCAAGACAAGGTTCGAACCTCCAACCGCTGGGCAACTAGGCACGTATCTTGCCGTTAAAACGTATTTGAGTGCAAATGATTTTCTAAAAAATAAGTACATCAAAACTTTGAAGCCATAAATATGTAAATCTTTTACAGAACGGTCCATTTTTGCGTTAACACGTCAAAATTTAATTTAATCTACTGGCGAGAAAAAAACGAAAACAAAAGTTAAAAGCTTTCCCTTAAATACGGTAGAGTGATGCCAAATTATGCACACATCGTTCAAATATAGACGATCATACTGAGCAAATAAGCTCCCGCAAATCGCGATAAAATGCTCGTTGTTGGAACACTGTACATACGTGTCTAATACATATTTGGAAAGTATATAGTAAAGACTCAGATATGATAAACAAAACTTTTTTTTTAAATGTTAAAAAATAAAACATCTAAAACTTAATAAAAATATTAATTTTTATTTTTTGTTTTCATTTAAATTCTAATTCCATTTTTTTTTTATTTGAAACT
The DNA here is from genome assembly GCA_031772225.1 of Eubasilissa splendida. NCBI lineage: Eukaryota > Metazoa > Arthropoda > Insecta > Trichoptera > Phryganeidae > Eubasilissa > Eubasilissa splendida. The sequence continues at coordinate 11,525,345 of CM062855.1, read as the reverse complement.
ATATAATACAATGTAAAAATCTGTTTGGACTGTGCCCGTCTCACTAGAGAAATTCTGTGTCGAGACGGGCATAGTTTACAAGCAATTGTTCAATTAATTAGAATTACAAGTAGTAGATAGAATTACATTTATTACTATATAAAAGGTGTATATGAAGAACAATTTTCAAGTGGACTTAATTTTTGGATCACTTTGTAGCAATAATTAATATAGGTATGAGTCAATATGTTTGGGTGAGTGCACCAATACTGGCTCTACCCATATTACGAATCCAAGTTTTAATATATAGTTTCATGTTCTTGGGACAATTCAATTGATTTAAATCTTTTAGCATTCTATTAAATAGTTTAGGTCCAAAATATTTGTAGTTCCTTTGACCATATGTTGTATATGCTCTTGGGGTTTGTAGGTTATTTGTATTTGTCCGTGTGGAAATTATATTTTGAGTTGTTTTAAAATGTGTCTGTTTGTATTTATATATTTATTTAAGAGTAGTATTAGCGTATATTTGTCTTATATCAAAGACATTATTGAAGAATTAATATATGAGAATTTATTGAGTTTTATTTAAACATGTACTATGACGGCATATGCTTAAATGAAAAAATATATAATATGTTTTAGTAAAAAAAAATGTGTTATTTAGAATCATCTAAAACAAAACAAATCGAACAAGTGTGATTAGTAGTTTCACGTTTATGTCTGTTGAATTTAATTACATTTCTTTTTGACCTTTAAATTAAATTAAATATAACTTTAGAGTAAATCAAATTTATTAACCAAAGAAAGAGCCATTTGATTGCACGCACCCGAGGGCGCCGAGCACGCTGGGGCGCCGAGCACGCCGGGGCGCCGAGCACGCTGGGGCGCCGAGCACGCTGGGGCGCCGAGCACGCTGGGGCGCCGAGCACGCTGGGGCGCCGAACACGCTGGGGCGCCGAGCACGCCGGGGCGCCGAGCACGCTGGGGCGCCGAACAAGCCGAAATAAAAAACGAAAAAAGGAGAAACATCAATTCTCCAGTATCACAATAATTACAGCTTATGGGGTGCCGTTAAAAAGGGCTCACCCAAAAATTCACCCCAGCTGTAATCTGAGAAATAAGCTAAGAAATCAATGAAGATTCGGAAATTGTAATATTTTGCCCGTGTGAAGCGACACTCGAGAGATATTTGTGGCACGACACTCTCCGCATTATCATCAGCGCAAGATTGAACCACGAAAAAGAGATTCTGGTCGAAAGAGGACGCTGTAACAGATCCACCGTTTTTTTTTTTTTAAATAAGGGCTCAGAAAAATTTCGCCCGCGGGCGCCTCAGAGACTAGGGCCGGCACTGTGCGCTGTATGAAATGCATAATGCTCGTTTAAATTCTTGTAAAAAAAAATACACGTAATTCTTCTTTATTCATTCTGAAGAGTTAGACTTATATAAATAGTACAGATTCTTAAATGCTAAATGAAAACAGATAAAACAAATATTTTCTAACAAAGAACGTTAAAAATATATATATTAAAATCAACTATTATTATCATAAAATCCGTTTACCTCCCATATTCAAATATAATGAAAATTTCAAATTGCGATGTAAATATTGTTATGAGGGAAAATGCTGTATACGAAACGTATTTTCATTAGTCAGAATAGTTTGGAGAACAATAATGTTCCCTGCATTTTACCAATTCTGAAAAACATGAATTATGTAGTTTATTGAGGGATTCAAAAACGAAGCCGCCATTTTGTGATTGGTGAATTCGAGATTCAAGTTTTAGCGGAAATTTCAATTATAAAATTCATTTTGTCAGATAATCATTTTTAAACGCGTCACTTTCTATTTTCGTTGATTGCAAATTGGCAGTGAGCCTCTCAATAATTGTAATGACGTCTCTAAATATATTTGCAATTCTTGTAACAAATCTTAACAGCTGAATGACGGCAACGATCATTGAAATGAAAACTGAGAAGACTATTTAAAATATTCAAACAAAAGAAACCCAGCGAAATCTTTAAATTTATTTTATTTAATATTAATTAGAAGTTAATTATAAGCTAGGAGGTTAGGTGTGTGAAATTGTAGAAAATTTAAATGATTAATTTAAATGTAAATTAATGTACAAATTAATCTAAAAATACATTTTAAATCAGTAATAAATGCATTTCAGTATATTCCAAATAACATTTTTATTTTTGTTTGTTGATTAATTTAATTTGTATAAAAATATCACAAAACTATGTTCTGAAAATGCAACTTCACAACAAAAATGTGTTCTCCGGATATATAAAGTTGTATCAAAGTTTCCAAATTTAATAAAATGAATTCATTCGTTTAATTCTGGCGTCTCCTATCGGGTTTTACTCAACGGTATTTGAAATTCACCGTAATATAGAGTTGATTGCTTTTAAAATTGGAATAGTAGATGTATCAATTGGAAATATTACAGAATACAAGTTTAAAATTTGTCGAAAATGTATTCGATTGCTATAGCAAAAGTGGTGAATGCGCTTCCCCGGATAGGAAGAGGTCCAAGTTCGAATCCTGATAGCAACTAAATATTTTATCGATGGATTTTTTCTGTTTACCCTTCTAATTGATTAAATTAATTTGTAATCAAATTATACCTGTTCGACTAAGATATTGGGATATATTTTATATATATTATGTTGTTTCAAACGAAACGTGCATAATTTTAAATATAGATAAAACATTAAATTCTCAACAAAAATGTGGTCTAAAATGCTCCATTATTAAGATATATAAGAAAAAATATTTATCCCACAGACCACCAAATAATATATAGACATGAACTAACGCAAAATTTATTGTCCAAATATTTTCATTTACCACTTACGCAATCAAATAGATTCGTGACATTTTTTAAAAATATGATTCGATAACGAAAATTTAAACGCTGACAATATATCACGCATTCGTGTAAAAATACGTCTTGTTTACGCAAAGATTTAATTTAACTGTTGCATAAATGTGTCGCAAACTATCCTCTCTCCTATATGTATACTTTATTTCGTGTCTATTCATTTACCGGTCTGTGATTTGTACCTAAATCAAATGCTCCAAATGATATATAAATTTACCGTTACTTCATTTTTTCGGAGGGTTCAACTTTTTAATTAATTAATTAATGTATCATATTCGGAAATGTTGTCACTTGTAACACGTCGAACCCGTATGTTATGTCTAATAACATAAGTCTAAATAATCGCGTTACTTACTTTCGCACTATGACTTTGGTGAAATATTACCGATTGGCTCGAATATTTCCTTTTGAAAATGCTCCCCTCGTCTAGCCTAGCCATAGTATAATATAAGTCTATCGACGCGAAGTTGATTTGATTTGTCAACCCTGATGGTGGTAGCAAATAGAATATTTTGCATAGCACACTTTCGCAGACCCGTGCGATATAATCGAGTTATTGGTTATTGCATTATTAGTTACCTCGAGCGGTGGCCGGGTATTCCTGTCATGTTGATAATAATAATAATAATCTCGAATTTATAAAAATAGACAGATTTACACTTAAACTTTTTAATGGCAATTGAATTAAGTCGTTTTAAGGTGTAAGGTTCCAAACTCATTATATTATTTGAAGATAATAAATCTATACAGAAAAATAAAGGTTTTCGAATTTTGAGCGGCCACACTATTAGATGGTTCAAGACCTGAAACAAATGTATAGATTAATAATGGATAAGTTTCGCAAATATTTTTTTTCGAAGTATGTAGATATTAAAGCTTAACATGATTTTGTAAAGATTTTAAACAATAATATTTTTCGTAACAGCACAGAATTTACACATATTCCTTGAACATTTTTGACTTATGATTTAGTCAGGTATCCACCCATAAAATATCGTGAACTAGGTCTGTTACATCCTGTATACATTTTTAGGTAGGTATTTTGTTTTGACAGCGCAGATCTTTAGTCCCACTTCTCTATTGTGCGTTATGAGATTACCGCGCGCGTACTAATTTTATGTTTATAAAATTTTATAAACTTTTTTTATAAATTTACAAGTAGAAACAACTACATGTACATGATCTTTATTGTGCGCTGTAATTTTTCAAAATATCTACAAAAAATTATATAAATTTCATAATTATTTATGGACGTAATACTGAATTGGTAATACACCTACTGCCTGAAACGTTATAATTCCTCTTTAATTTAATACTTTCCGTATCATTTTTTATAAACCAAAAGTGACATTATCATAATAATATAATAACTACAGAACCTTTAAAAAGAAGAAGACATTTTTATTTTTTGTATTTTATTAATTATCTAAACCTCGTTCCCAACAACGCTTACTTTAATTTTCATTAATTAACTACACTTCTATCCCAACAAAACTAGAACTTTATAGTTATAGTATAAACATTTTATAGTAACTTTATAGTTATAGTATAAAATAATATATCAAAGGACGTACAAATTATACGACTTTATAGTCTAGCTTTCACAGGGGGTGAGTCGGTATTTAATATCGTGCCGTTCTTTGCACTACGACTTCCGATCATATCATATCAAACCATATCATATCAATAATTACTTTCATAATTCTATATTAGTTTCGGGAAACATTTTCTAGGAAGCGCGGGCTTTGCGATAGTGCGCTTGCGCACGCGGAGATCCCTTTGTCCCTCACGAAATTTAAACCGATCCCGGATGCATCGAGTAGCTACGAGCAGGCAATGTATGTTTGCGTTGCACCGATCTATCTGTCTCATTCGCGCCTCTCCTTGGCCCGGGCCGACCGCGATGGGGGAAAGGGATGGAGCCTGGTTCTTAAATTAGCATTGCCCAGGGCCCTTTGTGACGTATCAATGCAGCTCTCTCGGAGGGTAGGTCCGTAGGTCGACAATCGTCTCTGTGGGGCAGGTCGAGGTCTACGTTCAAGTAATTTTCTTTCAGATGCTTACCGCGAGAAATAGTTAATTTCGCATCAACTGCGGGGAGGGAACATGTTTTGTGTTGAATTAGTGTTAGCGATATAATTAATAGAAATTCGTCACTTTTACTTGAGGAGATGAAAACTATTTAATTATAGCCGTCGACAGTTTTTTTAATTAATACAAATATATTTATTTACTTACAAAGTGTGACAAAAGATACCTAGTATGTTTCTATAACAATATCATAAACTCTTGCACTGTGGTCCTTTGAAATAGTAGATTGTGTATTTCCGGTTTTATTGCAATACACAAAAGTATTTTTTAAATTTTACAAATTACACACTTAATCACTCTTGTAACGTACCCGGCGTAATGTCCAGTGGCGCAACTAGAAAATTTGGCCCCAATGCAAAATGCAAAATGCAAAATTATATATGGATATATAAGAATATTTTAAAAAATGAGTGTTTTTAAGTATTTATATGCACTTGCAACTAATTTTGTTCCCCCTGTATCCCTAGATCCGTCCATCGGTTAGGGACCAGAGTCTGGTATATTATTATATTAACAGGCTAATATTTTCACATTTATCGGTAAATGGTTTCTAATTTTTTTTTCCATTTCTTGCTTTCGTGATTTTAAAAAGATGTATGTCCACACTGTGCTGGGAAAAATAATGACACTCACAAAATTAATATAGGGCGCGGACCAATCGGTCCCCTATCTAATGGGGGCCCAAATGCACCTCATTGTCTGCATTGGCCTAATTACGCCACTGGTAAGGTCCTCGGAAAGATATTTGCTTCGAGACTGGGTGATTAGTTTTTTTTAAATACAAACTTAGCTTAAAAATGTATTACTAATATTGATGTACGTATTCTCATGTATATATGTAGGACTCAATCTTTCATTATACTACTTTATCGTTATGAAAATCTCTAGGAATAGAACCTACTAAAAAAATCTTTATCGTACTGGTTTGTGGATTGTTACAGAATACTTATCGTATAAACTACGGTATAATTCACAATCATTGATACTTTATACGCCAATCGGCGTATAAAGTATATAATATGCGTTTATTCCTATTTGCACAACGTGTGTGCTACAAGGAATAACGCTACAACAAGAAAATGTTCCAACAGTTGAAATCAATAAGACCGAATGCTACAACGAACCGCGTGGGAAAATACCTTTAGCCGATGCAGCTCGCTATTAGGAATGACGTGTCGAAGTGTCGGGGACTTTCCGCTTGACTCTACGTGATTTTTTATGATTTCTATTAGATAAGGTTTGTTTGAATTTTGACTTGGTAAATACGGTTCATGTATTTTGTATAAAAGTTAAATGAATACATTTTATATTATTTGTATTATATTTCTCCTGTTAAAATGATCGAGCTGAATGGTAATTTTTGTCTACTTAGAACGAATAGATGGTATAATTCTGAAATCAATTACGTTAGATCCAGAATACCACACTGAGAGTAAATCATATTGGAAATTATGATAGGTTTACTATTCTATATATTAATTTGATGAAAATGCTCACCGCTCGATCGACAACACATCAGCCGAGACCCGTCCCCGTCCACGTGACGCAACCGCTGCATTCCAGCCAACGGCCCACCGGAAATTCCTTTCAGTGCATCGATAATATTATGGCCAGTGCGCCCCTGGACACGACCTCAAACTAATATCCGATATTGATTATCAACTACTATTTACCATGTCAATATACAAGGATTCACTTTGATTCCCATCATGGTTTGTTCATTTTACGTACGAACATCAACAAAGTTCTGTATATATTTATGAACAACCACTACCATACACACTAGTTCCTGATCCGACAGAGCGGTTATGTCAAGGTGTGTGGGGTCAGTTTTTAACATAGGATACGATTTTTCGGGATAAAATTTTATAGGTTATGTTAAAGTTCGTAATGGGAGGGGGTTGTAATATATTAATATAGAAAGTTGTTAATATAGTGTTTAGTGGTTTCTGTAGCTACCGAGGAGGAAGAAATATTTCCACAAAACAAAATAATACCATCTGAATTTGAAATAAAATTCGGACGATGTTTGAAGAGACCGAAGCAAAATATAATCATCTGTATATGAGATAGGGCGGGGCGAATCGGAAAAACATATTCTATGTAGTAGGAGTGACCCGATATAATATCGCCCTTAGCCAAACGCCTCTATCATATTTCTACACAGCTATATAACTAAAGGTAGGATACGTGACTATTCGTTAATCGTTACGTAATCACGAAAATGAGACAAAAATATCTGAAAAGTTCACTGAAACATTGGTGAGATTGTTTAGATTAGTTATAAAAGCTGATTTACAAAAATCTCACCTTCAAACATTGATATTAAAAAGTATTTTATAATTCTCGTCTGCTGTGTTGAACGTTTGGGGGCTAGGACGGTGGTTAAATGAAATAAATGTGATTGGCGTGTGAGGTTTATTATGACAATGAAAACAGATAGAATTAAAGAATGAATGAAGATGTAGAAGGTGCACGTGTCTTACGAAATGAAATGAAGCGAGTTGGCGGTCGTGCTCGGAGAGCGCGAGCCGGCAAGACCGCCGTTGTGAAATAATGAAACTGGAGAGACTGCTTGGCGGTGAATCGAGCCCGACTTGTAGCAGCAGCCGGCAGCTGCCGACTGAGATGGCGGTGGACGTGAATTATGATCGCCACAAACGTTATTGTTTAACCCCAAGTTAATAATCGATGGTTATTTATTGTTTCTGCAAGTAATCATTTCTAATTCTAATTTGGTTTTTAAGTATATGGAAATGGACAAAAATATTTGATCTCTGGCATGACATTCTATTACAAGTTACTAGCAGAGATGCAATCGGCTGGTGCCGATCGCTTGTTACCAGGCCCTGCGGGCGACTATTGTAACAGCTACGTGGCCAGTGGTGGCCGCTGCGTGGCCAGGATTTCCTTACAATCTATATTTGAATACGAAAATCCCTCATTATATTGCTTTAACAATGCACCATGTAGTATTCTTTGTCTTTATTTCCAGTAAGAAAAAATATAATATTAGTAAATCTATACACGTGTACATATGTACATCTAGATCTATTTTAAGTTGATATGATTATCGTCAGAATGTTATTAAAAGCATAAACATGGCAAATGTAGCATGAAAAACTTTTTTATTGTATCGTATCATTGTACTTATATCAGATTAATAAATAAATAAATAATTAAATATTAAAATATATTATGAACTTGAAGAAATTAAATAATATGGACAGGTAAAAAATACGATATTTTATGTAAACCCGTTTTGAACTGCAATGCTAAAATGATCCTTTCCACCATATTGATCCGTCGTGACGTAATTTGTTTATCTGATTTGAACAGCGACACCCACTAGAGATCTTAATCAGCGACATCTATTGCACAGTGCGGAAAGATCGTAAATAAATATTCATTATTATTTTTTGCTAATCTGTACTGACATCTAGCGGATTTCTAAAGAAAGTGCATTACTGCATTACACTAGATTGATTTTACATCTTGCTGTGTCTTTACAATTTATTTCTTGAAAGGTTTTATGTAAAATGAATTTACGATATTGACTTCACAAGTAAATCAGTTTTTTAGTATTCCCTTATGTTTCGTTACAAGACTCTCGCGAAGGAAACTAAACTCGTGTGAAGGAAAAAATAGAAATATCGGAAAAAATTTCAAACGACACTTTTGTAATGTCTGACAACTACAATACAGAAAATTGTTATGGTGTACGAACTGTATTTAAATTTATTTAATTGTATACAGCTATTAATTTTTACAACACTCGTAATCAGTATACAACCCTAGCCAAATAAACGACAGCCGTTAATAAGTTAAACGATCAAACAAATCACCAATAATGCGCAAATATTATCAATTAATAGAATTCCTTCCCTAAACAAGAAAAAATTAAATATAAATATGAACAAATATCATACATACGTGTGAGATGGCATCATATACAAATCTAATTATATTTACACATGTATTAAAAGCTGTCGGAGGCGAAGGTATTTATTTGCTCAATCCGTCATCACCCAATGTACTCTAATGTATACATATTAGGAATTGAATTAAATAAATACAAATAAAAACAATTAATACAAATAGTTCAATCAAGTAACTTTTAATTACGGGCCTTTTGCAGACTGTCAATTGGGCATATTGGCCATATTTTTAAAATAATATTTAAGGAATTGTCGTTAAAAAAATATTGAGCTATTTCAAAAAACCAATCACTTACCTATCTATTGTTTGGCGATTTTAATTTCACATGATAAATTGTAAAAATATTGTATTATATTCTGTTTACAGGTGAACACTGCGCTGCGCATGAATTAATTAAGTAATATTTGCGAGCAGAGTTAAAAACCAAACAATGGACCCATTTGAAGGCAAGTCTAATAATCACGAGAAAGAAAAAAAAGAAGACATATCAGATAAAAATACAGACACTTCAAAAAATAATACAACGGAAAATTGTTGCGGAATATGTGCTGTATTTAATACAGTTATTCAATTATATACAGGTGTAAATTTTTGCAACACTCACAATCATCAAGAAATGCCGCACTCTGATCAAACAACATGCCAACCGGTGTTAACCCAAATGATCCAGCATATTACCAACAATACACCGCAGACAGATAAAGAACTTCCGAAGAAAAAAATTGATTCATTTTCAACATTGATATATCCTCAAAATATGATCAATCTATTTGGGAACAACTCGAAAAATATAAATTCTTCCTCAATTTTTCGACATCATTGTAAATTCCAACATAATTACGGAAACACAAAGGCAAAAACGGAAAAAGATGAAGGAAAATGACATACATTAAATATCGTCGATGACAGTTTAGAGGCGATTAATGTGTCATCCGACGATGATATTGAAGAAAATGATTTTCGCAAACATTCTGTAAAAAAAAATGTTCAAATATCGGAAACCATTGAAAAACAGTCAATGAAATTGGACGACGACACAACAATAATTGATGAAAACTCTAAAACAATAATATTTCAAGAAGCTTCCATAGCAACCGAGTCATTGAAGATAAATTCTAACGATGGGAATAAAACTAATATAGCAAAATCCCAATTCTCAAAAAATAAAAAGCGCAAAACAATGAAATTACAAACTCATCTTGAACTATTTGGCATAGATGAAGAATTTGAAGAAATGACCAAAAATATTGACAAGCAACGCATTTTGGAAAATAGAACACCTGTTTTTTCCCTCAATGATGACAATTTTCATACAGATAAATCCCAAACTATGAAAACCAAAATCGATACAGTAAAAGAACTTCATATTCCATGCAGAAACGAAACTGAGAACAAAGATAAACTATCACACGATGTTATAAATGTAGAAGACACCCCAAATAATTTTTCATCCAGTGGTCCAAAAAATTGTTTAAAACAAAAAAGCAGTTCAGGAACAAAAAAAAATTGCCTGCCTACTGTGAATCTCGAAAATGATTTAGAAATCGTAGAACAGTCAACAAATACTGTAAATGTACCAGCAAACGGTAAGAATATTATCCTTAAATGCAGTGTTGCTACCTGACCAATTTTCACCCGGACAGTCCAGTTTTCCAAGTGACCTACTGGTATGATTGCAAAATTGTCCGGTTCTTAAGTGTAAAGCATATTTGTGGGTTTATCCATAAAAAAAAACAATTTTTCAATTAGATTAACTCTGAAAATATATTAATGATTTGCAATAATTTAAAATTCCATTGAAATAATTTTGTAACTCCATAATATACAGTAAAAACATTCTAGATACTGCAAAAAATAATTTGAAATATACATTTATAAGATGATCACAGCAATAAACAGGATACACAAAATTATTACATGTTATTTTTGTAAGTAAATGTCCGGAGGATCATCTTTAGAAAGGTGGTAACACTTTAACAAGTCAGTGCAGTTTTGCAAAAAAGCTTCTTTAGATAGAATCTTCTCTGCTTCGATAACTAAATAACATATCATACATCACATTAACTATTATAGCTTATCTACATATTAGGATATCCATATGGTGAGATGACAGGTTCTCAATAGTTCTAGAAGTTAAAATTTTCTTCAAAAGTTCAGAGGGCTCCCTCTCAACCGAAGCCCAGAAACTGGACACAGAGTACTAAGCCCATTTCATCATATACTGGAAACCGTGAAAACCTACTATAAAATTTATATATATATATATAAAGTATCCTAGTTTGTTACTATCAGTAATTAGGGTGCACAATCTTTGTTCTTATCATTGAAAAAATACAGTTGATGCTACATTAGATAACACAGTGAAGGAAATCGTGCCAATTAAAGATTATTTCATTAGTCATTAACCATTCTTAACTATTATTAGCTATGTATTAATCTTGAGGGCCAACTGTAAAAATCTGTTATAACATGTTAGACTAACTCTGTTCATAGCTTAATATTTATTTTATTATCTGTGTGATGGTATAACTGAAAAATGTTTACCGCTCACGAGATCAAAATTAAAAGAACTATTTTAGTTAAAAATGTACCATATTCATATTTCAACAATGTTTTAATGGTACATGTGAAAATAAGATGATTAAAAAACGAAAAGCCCGTCATTTTGAATTATTTACTAATATTTGACCCATATTATTTCAGCTAAACGAGAAATTGAAGTACCCATGTCTAAAGCCATAAAACTTCTGGCAAGGGGAAATTTCTCTTCTTCTTTAGATGAACCAAGTATAGGATGTTCAGTGGATGAACTGCCAAAATTTATTGATGATAACAGGAGCCATTTACAACTACCATGCTCAAAAATGAGAGAGTTTGATGAGGAAGACTTAAGTATTATTTCTCTCGATTCTGTTGAAATACGGGAGGAAGAATCCAGTATTATATCTGTTGATTCTCACAAGTTAGATGATGAAATTATATCTATCACCCTCGATTCTAATGATGCGTTTGAAGAATCCATTGACACAAAAAATTCAACACGGGTGTCAACAGTATGTAAAGAAACCACTTTTACTTCAATAAGATTTATGAAAACGGAGGATATTCATGAAATATCTGATGATGATACAATATCAAAAAGTTCAGAACAAAAGTGCTCCGCTTCGCTGGACTTAGTTGCGATGAAGTCTGAGGAATCGAGTGTCAGGTCATTCAAATCTACATATTATACATATAAAAAATCTACCAAACGATCTGGAGAAAATGAAACTGCTAATGTTAAAGTTGAATCCCCACATCTGATAAAATTACCTTTTAAATCAGTAAAATCAGAAAATTTGAAAATTCCACAAGGGTTGGAAAAATCAGAAATAGTAAAAAAGACTCTGGTAAAAAATGAAACAAATGAGAAACCTCAAAAAGATAAGCCTTACAATTGTCCAATATTTTGTTTATCAGAATCTGGACAAGAAACAATACACAAAGAGGCTATTAATGAGAAGGTACAGACAAAAATAGACAATGCAGTCCCGAACCCAGATTCACATTCAACAATGGTAACAGAATTAGTAAATAGCGAAGTATTACAAACTGAAAAAGTTAAGGATTTAATGAATTTTGTGGCCTCGGAAATTAATAACGCGAGAATCGAAGAAGAGAAACAAAAAGAGGAAAATGAATTAAGGAAATCAATGGAAGTTACATTAATACCAGCGACACTCGCAAGTACAGCATCACTGCCGTGCGAAACAAATATTCCAAACAGTTGTGATGAAGTACAAATTGTTCATAATTATATATCTGCGGAAACTAATCAACATGAAAATGATCCATCTCTATATTTGCCAGATTTATTTTTAAAAGCAGCAATGAAAAAAGAAATTTTAGATAAAGACTGTTCAGTATATTTGCAGAAATGCGATGTAAAAACATTGTTACACATCAACAATGCTAATAATGCCATACTTTCATTACAAAAGTCTGTAGATGTTGAAAGTTGCGATCATAATAACACAGAAACAACTAAACATAACATAAATAAACTAGATAAAGTCACACAACAAACAAACGAAAAAAAAAAACCTAAAGAGAGAGATATTAAAAATAATTACAAATTACGAAATCGCACTTCCAAATGTACAACCCTTGGTACAACTCCGATAGCAATATCGGGGGTTGAGGATAGTCTAATTTGTTGCGATACAAAACAAAACGCTGCAACGCAAGAAATTATTCAAAGTATATCGGAATTTATAAACCCTACATCGATCTGTCAAGAAAACCTTGACAATCAATTGGAATTAGATATGAATTGTCTATCAACAAAACCGACCAATGAAAATATTAACGAAAAACTCAAAATCGAAATTCAAAAAATATTATGCAAATACTATTCTTTGCAAACTACTACTGAACCAAACAAAACTAATATTTTATCACAAGAAACCGAAATCAAAAGAATTGCTCCAATGGAAAAATCTTCTTTATTTGAATTTGGAGACAAGTCTGAAAAAAATATTGTCTACAAGAACAAAACTGAGAAATATTGTACTCAAGATGTAGCTGTGACTAGTATATCAAAACCAATAGATGAAAAAAAAAGTAAAAAACGTAAAATACCAGTTAATAAATCTTCAGTAGAAAAGGAAACAGAAATTAAGAAAATAAAGAAAGTTAATGCAAGGAAGTCAAAAACAATTGAAAAGCAAAAAGTTTTAAAGCGCACGCAAAGCGATAATCTTATCACAGGAGGTGTGAAGAAAACGTGTGAAATTATTAAAAAACTATCAACCGGGATAATTAAAAAATCAAAAAATATCAACAATTATGCAACTGTGGAAAAACTCAAACCTAAACTGAAATTAAAAAAACAAAATAATATAAAAGACATTCATAACATGGATATTGTTCCAACAGACAGTTTGGAAAAAAAAATTACAAAGAAAAAAAAAGTGGCACTATTCCACAATGAAAAAAAAAAAAAGGGCAAATCACAAACTGATAAGGCGCCAAATATGATGGACAACCTGGAAGAGGTTGCTTACAAAGAACCTAATCAACTCAAGCCCAATGTAAAAACAAATAAAAGAGTCAAAGACACGGTTATTGATCATAATGAACCAAAAATATCAAAATTCAATGAAAATACACATGATAAAAACAGCTTACTAAAATTATCAACTGTTTCAAACAATCAAGCTTTTCAAAACAAACAAAATTTTCATCCTCTAAGGCTGGAAAAAAATATCAGTAATTGTATCAATTGGGTCTATAAAAAACGTAAAAAAATAAATCATAATAAACAACATATGAACAACCAAAACCTTACTTTAGGAAAACCTCACACCATTACTCCATATTCAACTGAAGCAGAAAAAAATCTAAAAAATAGTAATGTAATATATAAACGTTTTCGAAACTGTCAATCGAGCACCATAACCAAAAGGTATGAGCAGTTCAGTGCGGACAATAAATGGAAGTTAACACACACAACAGTGTACGAACAATCAACATCTTCCTATAGTAAAAAGGTGCCAAAAAAAATAATATTAAAAAGAAACAAAATCGAAAAACGAAGAACAAAAGGAAAACAAATTAATGCAAGCGAAAACGACATTGACTTAAAAGAAAGTGATACTGAACCGAAACCAATATCTTTCAATCATTTTAAAGTCTTCCCCGATCAGATTGCCAACGTCAACAAATCAGATATAGACCAATCACACATTAACAATAAAACTAATATTCACGCTCCTCACATTCAAAGTATGGACAAGGTGGAAAGCGATGTAAATAAAGAGTAAGTTACAATCACATTATTTTAATATTATTCATTTCAGTTTACCTTTAATCAAATAATTCATTCATAATTTGTATTTGATGCCCAGTTTCACAACTCTCGCAACTAAATATTAAAAAATCCTACTTATTTAATTAAAGGTTAGAAGACATATGATACAATGCTTTCAATTAGTACATGATTTATTTTTATACTGTTTTAGTTCAATTATTTTATTGTATCTTAGAAAATCAACCATACCACATGGAGCCCGTATTTTATTCGCATTTTATGATTTTATACATTTCAGGCTGGCTGTGGTAAACCATCAAAAAGGTGATGAAAATTTCAATACTGAGCCAAATAATTTTTGCCAAACAGTAAGCAGTTGGGGCAACACTAGATACCTGCCGGTAATACCTGCTCCCAGAGTAGAAAGAGCGACTACGAGAATAGCTCAACCAGTATATAAGAAGAATGAAAAACCTGAACATGATGAAGAATGTCTGTTACCAACAATTTATAATGATGTTACAACAATAAACAATATCAATGCAGATAGTCAAAATGCCATAATGAATGTATCAACAATAAACAATATCAATGCAGATAGTCAAAATACCATAATAAATCCTGATTTGGATATTCTTGAAAAAGAAGAAAATGATGTCTACAATGAAGCCAATAACAAAATGGATGACATGGAAAAAAACAACAAATGTATTAAATCAAACAGAAAAATTTCTATTTCAAATATACAAATTATTAAAAGTGGTGAGCACCCTTCACTATACATGAAAATGACTGAAAAAATTAACAATTTAGAAACCACAAGTCTCAAAAATGCAGAACCTATATTAATGAATAATACTTTTGGACATAGTACAAATAATTTAACAATACAATCTCATAATTCTAATAAGGATCCTGGTGTTGAAAATTGGTTGGACAAATTTCAAATATTCAACACACACAAAGTAACCCAGATTGACCAACCTCAAACATCTAGTCCTGGTGCTAAAAATTGGTTGGCAGAATTTCAAAAATTCACCAGACAAAAAATGGACCAAAATGAAGATGAAGATTCAAACCTAACAATAAGTCATAGTCTTGATGAAAGTGAGATCAAATCGGAAGTAATTCCCAATGTAACAATAATCAAAAATAATGTAGAATCGGATAACATTGCAATAACAAAACAAACAGAAAACATGAATAGTTTCAGTCAAATTGATTGTGAAGATACTCCAGATACCTTTGATACTCCACATACTCCAGATACCATTGAAGCATTTAATGACAGGGATAATACTACAATGACAAATATACCTCCTGTTGATTCAAAAAGTGTATCCCCGTGCCCAGATGAATGCAAAATAAAGTTAAAGGAATACAATTTGAAGAAACATAAGCAAAAAAAAATAAAATCAAATCATATCCAAACTGACAAAAAGAATCTAAGAAATAAGGATAGTTACATATCCTTTCTAAAAGCCACAAGAACTACAAGGTCCATGAGCTCTCGATGTGGGGCGGAAAAAAATACAAAAGACGATATAAACGATGAAGTTTTAAAAATGTCAGATGCCAATAAAAAAGCTATTTTTGCCAGTATTACATCAGAAATCGGAAACATTTCCAAAAATAAATGTAATCCTTCACCATCCTCTTGTCAAATGATTAATGATTTGGAACTAATTGAGAAAAACTCATTTAATTGTACCATACCAGATATCACAGAACTTCAAAGTTCTTCCACGTCAAATATAGATCAAAATTGTGAACAAAAAAATGAAGAAGATAAAATGTATTTAAAAACAGTAGTTGATGACCTTGTTACTTCGTGGGAAAATCACAAAAAACAAGAAAAAAAAAGAAAGAAACTTCAGAAAATGGTGCAAAAGCCAATACCCAAATTACACAATTATAGAAATAGAAAAATCATAGAAATGCCGCAGATTTTTCACTCAATAGAGGAAAACACCAACAATGTAGACGGATACACCGATTCTCGGAAGTGTGATTTGGAAGCTGGTAATAAAGAATCCCAATGGAAAAATATTAGCCCATTATACAAAAATAAAACCGTGTCAACTCAGTGTGAATTGGAAGCGCATAAAGTTCTTCCCAGAGGATTAACAATCACACTTTGCCCACCAAGGATTGTTGAAAAAATTCATGAACATCAAATCACAAGTTTTCATCCAACACATGTTAACAAAAATACAAGAAATTCTATAATTAAAATGATAGAAAACAAGAATATCGAAGAAACATCTATTGCCCAACCTCTAACAGTACCAGAAAACGTTGCTTCTAAAGGTAGATTTGAGGAAATGTATTATGCAGAAAAACAACCATATTTTATGATTCAACAATTAGAAATCCAAAAGTTAAGAACTTTACAACAATCCATACCACATCAAAATACTCATGCACTTAGTAATCCCGGTGACAACACAATTCAAGAAACTCAACAATTACCTTTGACCAAACAATCCCAATTAATACCCATAAACCATCGACTTACCCAAAATAATAATTTGCAGCTGAATTATCAACAACAATCCCAAAATGTACAAGAACAACAATCATTATTTGTTTCAAATCATCAACATGTAACACATAATACAATGAATGTACCCACACAATTTTATAATCAAAATCTCTCAAATCCAACAATGCAATTATATCCATCCAGGACCCCAAACCATCATTCCATACATAATTATTATCCATCTCCCTTACAATCACAAAATTACCCACATCCGACACAAAACACTTACTTAAGACCGCCTAATAACAATTATAGACATCAGTATTACCAGTCAGCATATCCACATTCTTGCAATGGCATTCCTCAACACAGACCCAATTTCCCGACCAACCAGTTGACTCAACACCAAATCGGTTACCCTTCACATCAACAAAACCACCAACAATCACCATATAATCAACATTATTCTAACTACACAACACATCAATTACGTACTGTTACCTCACCGGAAGTAATGTCTCAAAATCAGATTCGCCCCAACATACAGGTATACTGTACTGAAAATGAACACAATTCCTTATCCAACCCAATAAAATATTGCAAAAATAAGGTAAGCAACAGAAACTACAATCACTGCTAAAGAAATTCATATTCATTTTTATAATACAGGCAGTTCTCGATTTATAAATATTCGCTATAACGAACACCACAATTTTGAGATTTTTTTTATTTACATAACGCACGAAGTGCAAATGTATAACAAACATAATTGTAAGATTGCTGATACTCTAAACTGATCAGAAAATTCTTAATATGTATGTAAATGAAATTCTATAGTTTGAAAATAAATGTTGCTTGGCTAATAAAACAAATCCAGCCATTAAAAAATACTACATACGTGCGTAAAATGGGGGAGTGACATTTGTTTTCAACAAATAAACAATGTATGACCGATCATATTTTGCGTCTGATACATGAACAATCATTTAATGAAGCAGAAGGGACATTCTGCATTTCTAAAATAAATTTAAACTGTCATACCATGTAAAAAGTAAAAAATACACTGTTTATAGATGGGGGAATAAAATCTGTTTTTAGCGCAATTTAGGAAACAATGCACGACCGATACATTATATGTCACAAACTAATTGAACAATTTTGGTCTATTGTAATTTTAAAAAACCTGGTAGTTCTACATTTGACAAAAATATATGATAAAAATATATATTATTCCAAAGCGACATAATAACGCTGATTGTGATACTGTCAATGGTAGTAAAAGACAAAAAATTAGTTTAAAAACAAAGCTAGTCATCATAAAGAGGGCAGAATGAGATGAGAAACAGATGTATATATCTCGTCATTATGGTGTGAACAGATTAAGTATCGGAACAATATTTAAAGGCAGAGATAAAATTGTGGAGACCGTTAACCTTTTAACTGCCAACTCTATTTGAAATGGAAGACACCGCATAGGGTGACTTTAATCCCTGCAAGTTTACAAGGTTCACAAGTTCGTGTTAACACGCTTATAGCTTGGCGTGATATACAAAGTTTGGCGTTTTAACGCACCCATGGCATTTAAAAGGTTATGGGAACAACACCTACTTTAATGAGTAGGATAGTGAAAAATATAAATTTTTTATTGCATGAGATGGAAAAACTGTATTCAACTTCTTTTACATTCGTAGTGTATCGTTATAATAAAATGTACAGGTTTGATGTTTAATACAATGTTTTTCATGCGTAAAAATGCCTGCTAACTTATATGATTGCATTGTACATGCAAAAAAATCATATTTAAGTGTTTTGACGCGTAATGGACAAAACATAACAAATGAGAAACGAAACTCGTTCGTAAATCGAGAACTACCTATATTACATAACATAACATAAACCACCAATACAAAATATTTTGTAAAAGGATATTTTTTTAATTTTAGGTTGTATCTATATTATTAATTTAATAAAATAGCTAACGATAACGACACTAGTGGTCATTGTGTAGTTTCTCAAAATTCCACTACTACAGTGAACTAGCACCAATAATACCGAATTATTTATGTTACTTTGTGCAAAGCAGAGAATTTGTGTACACGCTGCAGATGTTACTAATACTTATTATGTGTACATAACTTATTTCAACTTCATTTCAAAATAAATAAAAATTAAATATACTTGCAAATAAATTATATTATAGTACATATATGACGTAGGATATGTGTTTTATTTTCGTAAAATATAAAAACTGACAATTTCAAATATGTGAACAGTTTTACTGCAGAAATAACAAAATGACCTTAATGTGTAGTTATGATTGTACTTGTGTCTATATATCAGAATATTATGCTTGGTAATAAGCTTTAAATTTTTCAGTCAATATATGAATTATTACCAGACACAAGTTTGGTAATTTGAATTGTATTTTCTTAAAATATATGTGTTATGTCACCAAACAAATCATAATTTGTATAATCATGTCTTAATAAACAATATTTAAATATATGTTAATATTAAATATTTATGTAATTATAATTAAAGACCTGAGGAGTAGAAAAACCTCAAATTCTAACAAAACTGAGATACAACTATGTGTGTATCTAATTATTTATTTTATGCTTTAAAAAATATATTTTTTATTTTATGCTTTAAAAAGAGACCAGCTCACTTATTAATAAGTGTTAGATTATTATTACTCCTGGGCGATGAGATCTTAAATTATATAAGATATCATCTCAGTCAACCTCAAGACACCCATAAGAATATAAATAGATTACCGGCTTCATTAGAATTCTATTAAATAACAATAAAACACAATCATTTCAAGATTCAGTTTTACTTTAAGTCTCGACAAATGTCTCGTCTTTTGTTTCAGTACTTGATGACCAATCAATACCCAATCTGTCTTAATAAAGTATTTGATGATGTTTATTCCAACTTATTCTGGCGCAATCCATCGGCCGTCTTCCCTGTGGAGTTGCCAAGAAGATACATCTTGATAATAGTTCCTCTGGCATTCACAAAATTTGTTTAAGCCATCACAATTGAGATATTTCTATATACAGAATTCCATTCCTAGGGCCACCCTTATCGCAACACTTCTCACTCGGTCATATTGTCTCTATTAATATTATATAATAATGATTTAAACTTATTGTCTATTAATATATATTTTTTTATTTATTTAATTATAATACATATGTATGTGTAATTGTGTTTGGACTATGCCAGCCTCACTTTGAGTGACTATTTATTTCACTGGTGACTAAGATTATTTTGCTTATTTTGTTCTTCGGAAAGATATGTTGGATCTCTGCTAATTTTGAGGTCTTCAATTATAATTTAAATTTGCTTACCGCCGCCTTCGCAGATGTTCTGCCAGAATTTTAAATTTAAATAATGAGGGCTGGGATTTGTTTGATAAAATATTAATCGTGTTATATTATGTATTAACATATATATTTTTGTTTTTTTATAATATTCATGAATTGACCTACCTTACAGCCAAGTACATAGTACTGGGAAAAATTGTAACAAGTTAAATTACAAAAACTATTTTAATTATTTATCTATTTTACTACAAATATTTACGCAATTTCTAATAAAAAAAATTTAAGAAGTTCTATGTAATAAAAAATTTGCCTCAGTCCATAAGCCGAATAAATATTATATAGTATCTGTATCACTGAATATCCCTTATAAGGGTTAGCTTATTACCAAGGTGAGGCATTTGAAACATTTATGATAAGTCATTTTCAATGAAGATAAGAAACATTAAAAAAAACATAGGCAAAGAATACTAGTTTAACATATGGCTGGGAAAACAAAAGTTGCTTCATTTTAATGGGAAGATACCTGGGACCCATTAGTCAAACTCGTATGATCAAAATATATAATAAAAACAAGCATTTGACATTTATTCAATAAATGTTAAGAATACATTATATACGTAAGATATTGAGAGATGTTTAATAGATGTATGGTACCCTTGATCACATAAATAAATGTTCTTGAGTTAAAAATTTTCAATGACAGCTTACTAATCAAAAGACGAAAAAATATATTTGTGTATTATTCTAATAAAATAAAAAAAATTAAAAAATCAATGTAAGTCGGTGTATTGTTGTAATAAAACTATATTGGTGTTATTCTGAAAATATATAACAAAAAGTCAATTTAAATCGATGTTTCATTGTAATAAAATTATTTTTGTGTATATTCTAAAAAAACATAATAAAAAGTCATTTGCAATTGATGTTTCATTGTAATAAAAAAATATTTGTGTATTATTGTGTCATTTGAATGTTAGAAACAATAAGTAATGTATGTATGTATTTTGTGTCTACGTATATAATAAAATACCTGAATAAATATTACATTGAAATTTTTAATCCCTGTTTACATTTTAATTTTGAAGAAATTATAAAAGCATTTTAAAAATCAAAATAATTTTTGTAAGAGAAACAATTGTTGAAAAATAAGGTGTCTGTATAGGATATAACAGTTTTAATTTAAAAACTTGAACACATAATCAACATATTTTTTATAATAATTAGTAAAAGGAAAGGACTTCAATAATTTATTTAATGTGAAATGTTAACAATGTACTATTGTGAACAACAACTTACTTAAATGAGTCTTTCTACCTTGTCCTTGATTTGGAAAACTTATAAATTTTGAGAGTATGTAATTAAAGTTTTGTATTAAAATAAAATTGCAAAAATATTGAAATTTGCACAATAAATAAGCCATGGGCCAAATTTATACTTGAAGGGGCCCTGGATAATACATATTGGGGGACCCAATTTTTTTTTATTAAAATGTAATTTTTTAAATAATACTCTCCTACCTAAAATCTATTATTTTTAATATTTCACTGGCATTAGAGCAAATGAATTGATTTTGGCCCATGGATTTGCGTAAATAATTTTTAATGTATGACAACGAAATAGCTTTTGACATGACATTTGATTGCAGGCTGTTGCCCCCTTTGGCCCTGTAGTAAATCCAGTCCTGAATAAGCAAGATAACCTGGATACTCTAGAATAGTCATATGATACAGGCTTTTAATTTTTCTTGACTGTTTTATACCTTACGAATAAAGAATTTGACTAAATATATAAATCTATGTATTACCTAATATTTGACTTAATCCTTATTAATAAACATTATAATGGTATTGTGAATATGATCAGGGTTAGAGAACTGAAACAGAGGGAATCAAAAAATGTTGTGACGAGTTGTGAATACACCGTACCTAGTATTGTTATCAACAGTAGTGGCACGGATATAATTATTTTATTAATATTTACAGTAGAAGATATGTGAATACCAGATGAAAGAAAATATTTTTCAAAAATGTTAATTTTTCTTAAATGAACAGTAGAAGCAGCATAATTCAGCCCATCGAATAAACATTATTTTCAATTTAATAGAAATTGATTTTAATCCGCAAAAATTCCAAATCAAATCATTTATCATCCTACATAATCAATTCTGACATATTTTATATAATATTTTGAATGTATTAAATAACTTTCAGTGTTTACAAAATAAATATAAATGTTTGTTCATTTTTGGTGTATTAAAAAGTGTGATACTAAATATTATTCATGTTTTATTTGAATGCCCCTACCATACATAGTACTAAAATAAAAAATAAACATTTTTTAAATATTGAACTTAAAATAACATTATCATTTATATGTATACAACATAAAATACCGTTAACAAAAGAGTGAAGAAAAGCAGTAATAAACTTACTGCTTTTGTAATGCTCTACCTCCATGATGAGACAGCATGATGGTATGTTAGTTAATTATGTATATCCTCGTACTTAAAGACAAGTAAAACATTATTATACAAAATGGAATGGTAAAAATAACCTAATCTCTATAGTGGTAAACAAAATAAATTAACATAGTATATTAATAATCAGTAAACTTCATAAATATTATTGACAGATGACATACATGATTAGTATTTACCTACTTACACATTTCGTACATTGAAAACAAAAGAGACTCTAAATGAAAATTGTCATTTTTCTCAAAAAGCCCTCCTAAACACGGATTTTATATGTACATAATAATTTTTCACATACATGATTTTATAAGATTTAAAATTGTTATATTGAAAAACAGTCTTTGGATAGTGATATTTTGTTTTCAAGATGCAATTCTATTTTTTTTAATCTGAAGATTTTTATGATGTGAATAGAACACAGTAAAACCTCACTAATTTGGTTCTATATAAAAGCTGATGGTGCCAAATTATTAGAATCGCCAGATTACTGAAACGTATGGAAAACTGGAAAATAAGAAATGTAAGTATTTGTGCTTTTATTAAAAATAATATGTATTTTCTACATATAAATTATTTTAAAATATTTATTATGGCTAATAATAGCAAAACATGTTTTTCATTAAATTATTCATAAAAAATATTATTTTTGAATATATCTTTATACTTACTTGGTTCAAAATGTTATGCACTATTGTGGTTTTGAACAATTACTCTGCACCTCGTGCTAGACTGCGACAATATTATCTTATCCAAACAGTTCATCCAATAGATTCTCAGTATTATCGTTAATGTTTGTAGATTTTTCTTAAAAAATATGAATAAAGATTTATCGCTACATTTCGGTCCAACGCTTGTATCTCCATTAAATGCGAATTACTGATGTCATCAAATCAAAAAGAACAGCAAATTTTACAGGCCTCACGTACCTTAAACTTATTACATGTTCCTGAATCACTCTATGAATTCTTTATATTTTTTAATAGTAAAATGAAATTCATAATATTATTTCACAATTAGTTAAAAAAAAATTTTAATTCATGACAATTAAAAAAGATTAAAAAAGACATGCTTGGTTAGCTGGTGCTTGAGATACCTAGTAACTCAGTGGTCAGAGGATGACTATAAAATAAAATTTGTGAATTTATGTCAATTAGTTCCATTGCTTGTTTAAATTCATACTTGATTGGCTCTAGTGGTTAAGATACTCGCCTAGTGATCCAGTGATTGGGGGTTCAAGTTTCATTTCAGAAGACAAGCTTTTAGAGTATTGATGTGACACGTATTCCGTGTATTCGTCTCTATTTTTAAAAAAAAAGAAATAGAAAAATACTATGTGTTATTATCATAATATATATGATACTTTTTTCTGCTGTTGATATAGTAAAATTCCTAATGAACAATCAAAAGCAAATATAATATAATATATAATAATCGTGGAAAAATAAAACTATCAAATCAATAAAACAATTTTATTCACAAATTAATAAAAATAAACATTTAATAAAAAATGTACACCTATACCAATAGTAATAAAAAAAAATGTAAGGTTGTGCGCTGAGTAAGTATTAAATTAAAAATTAATAAATAATATTTATTTATAAGTAATCTCAACAAGTACAATGCACAAAACAGTGATATGTACCAACAGTTATGATACTAATACATACATATTATACATACAGTTATGATACTAATACATATTATAAAACAAAATGGACTCATTTTTGTGATTATATAATGTACAAAAAACAGTTCCAATAACGAGTCTATATTTGTAGCACTAATTTTATTGAAAACAATATGACAAAACTTAACAAAGCAAGTTAAAAAAGCATTATGAAATATAATATGGTTTTTTATAACCTGAAAACTACCATGGGTGAGTAATCTCAAAAAAGTTATGGAATAAGTGCATAAGTCACGGCACACCATGTGACGTACTTATTATATTAATGCAGCTTTATCATATACCCTGTAGGCTGCTACGTTGTGACCACTGTATGGTCAAATGGTTACGACCACATGACTAATGTCTTTGAAATTAATAAAAATTATATTACAATACATAATTGTATTCACATTGCCAGCCTCTCTGGGCTAAGCCCGTGCCGAAGCAAATTTTCTACACTAAAAAAAGGCCTCACATTCAGAATTATCTAATAAACAGTTTTACATTGTACAAATTCATATTTTTATTAAGTGTATGATTACACATCTAATAAAATAAATAAATTTGCACTATTTTTTCCCTCAAATTTCACGTTTCAAAACCCCTGCTTAATTACAAGTAGCAAATCTATGTTTCCAAATTCATGCTATTTCTTGGATATATGTAACTCCCATGAATAACAAGTAAATTACTAGAATATATTTTTAGCTTGTAATGCACCTATTTGAGAGTAATCTACAGATTTTTAAATGAATATTGTATAAAATTTTGATATTTGATAAAATAGAATTGATATTTAATAAAAAATGGCCTGCAGAGAAAAGATTATATGAAGTTAACAGTATGAAAACATATTGCATACAGTGGAACTCTGATTTGACACTTTCTGGGGATTGAACTAAGATATTGGGTAATTTAATGAAACTGAAAATTTGCATGTAAATTTTAACATAAATTGCTGAAAATGTAAAATCTGGGTTTCACCGCAATGACTATTTTAAAATAAATCCACATAATGGAATGTGACTTATAAATTTTTAGTCAAAATTTACAAAATAAAAACATTAAATTAAAATTTAATTGAAATTATGTTTTTATAGTTACACCAAAATTACATCTTGCATGATACTTTGCGAGAATTTCACAAAAAAATAAACAATTATTTTGGCACACAAATTAATTTGATGTCAATAAGCGGTAATCTGTTGCAGATTATAATTTTGATGTGAGGTTCCTATTACTGGAATCTTTTCGAGAAGCTATTTTATTAACCACATTATGGGCCTCATCATAATACGGATTCAGCTCAGTCCTCACACGTTCCATCCAAGCGGCTAGATTGGGGCGGCCTTGCTTGGGATCATAGCCTACCATTCCTACAAAAATTAAAAAATACATAAATATACATTTTTATACTTCTTAAAGGCATTTTTGCATCAAAATGAACATAAAGCAGAATCTTGATTATCTGAGGTAATATGCCCTGAAGCCTACCAAAGATAATTAAAAACTCGGGTAATAAGGGGGAGCTGCAGCTGTTACATACTGTTTATTTTTGATGCAATTAAAAATAACTTTATTTGAAATAATGTGCCAATTTACATATAAACACTAAGAGCAAAAAAAATCAATAAATCAAAGTTCTTCAATGTTCACTGCTTCAATTTTGTTTCACCGTTGTGTATACTCACTTATGGAAAATGACCTCTTCCAATATTCCTAGCTTTTGTTGACTGAGATTCAATCACACATAAATTTATTTTTCTTATTCTTTTCCTGTTTGGAACAACTAACATATTTGACAATCTCACTTTTGTTTCTTTACAAAATTGTCTACCCGCCTTGAAAGATCTTTCAACCACTAATTATTAAGGTACCTTCTTCTGGTTCACGTGAAACAGGTAACTTTTAAGATAAAAAAAACTATTTAAAATAAATAATTCCGTTTCAAAAAACAATTAAATAAACGACTCAAGTAAATAATTAAAATTGACAAGCTTGTTTGGTCAAACGGTAAGACACTTAGATTTGAATAAGGGTTTAACTAAGCGCTTGCGCTATGAAAAACAGAAATAAGTTGGTGGACTACGAGGACAAGAATTGAATTCATGACAACTTGGTAAGTGTCTTATCGCTAAACCAAACAAGCATTCAAGCAAGTCTCATTGAAAATATTTAAGAACACTTCCCCGAAGATTTCTTATAAGACCAAATACATAGTGGTAAGTATACATACTAGGTTGCTCTATTTCACAAACTCCAAAAATGTCTGCTACGGTGAGAACATCACCAGCCACGTACATATTTCCTTTACCGAGAATTTTCGACTCAAACAAATCTAAAGCATCGTCCATTTTTTTTTTCTGATTGTCAATCCTCTTTTCACTCGGTTGTTTGCCTGTCATCAAGGGTTCCACAAACTAAAAAAATATTTCTGTATTATGTAATGATTTCATACTGTACGTCATTTGGATCATTATAAAAATAAATAACTTAAAAGTAAGATTAAATATAATTTTAAAAAGTTTATGAATTAATATTCTATTGACTAGATCAGCACCTGTCAATAAACAATAAGATATAAATATCCAAAATAATACAGTGCAAAAGAGATTCAGACTTTTTCACAAAAATAAATTTTTATTCTAGTTAAATTTTCAACATATTGTAGCAAAATAAAAAAATTGTTTGTAACATTATATAGTAAAAAAAAAATCCAATTTGTTTTTGAGTTTTTATTATTACAACATCGAAAACATCAATGAGTTTTTTTTTAACATGAAAAGTCTTACCAGTAATAGAAAATATAAAGCGCAAGGTGCCCGCACACCAAATTGTTGCCATGCCAAAAATTCATCAACTCTAGCCTGGAGTTGACTGTCAGATGGATAATATTTCTCAGGGATTATATTTTCACGCTTTAGATATTGGGAAATCGCAACACTAAAAAAGAAAAACTTAATTAACAAAGGGTAAACACAACTAACCATGCGGGACAGAAAAAAATTGACTCTATTAAAGATTTCAGAAACAACTTTTTTTATATCAATTATCTGATGGCTACGACATGTATCTATTATAAAATTGTGCTAACATAATCATCCATTGTAATTATTGGATCCACTGGATCCATTCGGTAAGGTATCCTCTATTCAATGCAAAGATAAAATACAGGATATCGTGGGGTGAGTACTTAGTTGTTCTAACAGCACTTTTTCACCTAATCAAAATTTTGATAGATTATTTTTGTTGGATGATATTTTATTCTATCAAGAGCATAATTTTAAAAATATAATAATAAATAAACCCGTTATGAACAAAAATATTTTGCTCTATTAGTTCATTTATTCAAATAATTTGTGCTTACTTGTTCTATTAGAACTGTCCAACCCACAAGTCATAGACTCGCTGTTAGAACAATAAAGGATTGAAAAGTTGCAAGTTTTTACAAGTTCAATGCTCAGAGTACTCCTTGATGCAAACATGGTCGGTCGTGTTTAATTTATTTTTTTTACTTCATGTGAAATTGAAATAGTGTACTGTAAGTATTACAAACATTTTATAACTCAAAATATTTAATACATTTATGTAAATCACATAGATTACTCCATTATTACACTATTAGATCATTTTAATATTAATTTCATTGTTTCAGGCCTATAAACCTTAAAAGTGATATTATTATCGAAATTATCGATGTAACCACTGCAACCATAATTATTTCAAATGACAATTCTATTGTGTTTCTTACGTCCCAAGAATCTTCAGAAATGCAACCTCCAGTATATTTACAAAATGTAGGTGATTTACATAAGGATTTATAAACAATTATATAGTATGTTAATTACAGCGAAAGAAAAAAATAAAACAATAGAACCTAGTAAGTGGAAAAGATTACGTGAGAGGGGAAAATCGTAGAATGAAAGGTAAAAGTCGTTATACCAGATATGTGTAAACAATAAAAAATTACAAAAAAATATATATTTTAATTTATACTTAAAATGTGTACTGCTAGATAATTAAAGAAGAAAGGCAATAGGATACACTTTATTTGGTGTCAAGATTTGATGGTAAGAATACTGAAAGCCACGTATATAATTTATTTATATGCCACAATAAGATAAAAGCGTGTGAATTTTTTTTAAGTGCACTCAATATAAATAAATTAAGAATTGATTAAATTCAAAAAGATACATAGAATGGATAGTCACAAAGAAAAGTATTTTGTATTGCTTATAGAACAATTTTTGTATAGTAAAAAAAAATCATGATACATAATAAATAACAACCTTTGTTCTACCAGCAAATTTAGAAAGTGCATTTTTTTACTTTTTGTTCTAAGTTTTTTTGATAATAAAGAATTTTAGTCTGCTAAATGAATCTTTAATTTCATTGTTTATTTATTATATAAATTGCACTGTTGTTAATAAAGTATCAAAAGAAATAAAATTAGATAATTCTTGTTTATGCTCTGCTGTAAAATTTGAAAATATTCTGTTACAACAATTAAGTACTCACTCCGCGATATGTCAGATAAATAAATTAAGTTGTGATATATATTCAATGAATTTACATTACAGTATGAAAATATCTGTCCGCTCACTTGAGATTTTCGGAAAAGTTTTTTAACCTGTCTTATTTTATATCAGTCATGTTTATGCTTTTAATAATACTAACAGGAAAGCAATCGGCTATCGCCGACTGCTTGCTGCTACAGCCTGCAGGCGGCTATTGTGGCTACTTCGCGGCTGATAATGACCGCATAGAATCTATATTTCAATGCGGAAATCCCTTATTATATTGTTATTAACAATTGCTTTTCTACTAGTGCATTCTGTATCGCCCTCCTTAGAATTGTACCTACAACCAGTGTTCTTATGAACCAACATTTAAAATCTATTAAAGAAATTCTTGAAAAAACTGAGATTACGTTTCCATTAATGATGTTTGAACTAACTTAAACACAACAAACAAAAATAAACATTCATATGCCATTAGCGTTGACATGATTTGACAGTGCGACCATAGATAAAGATGCTTAATATACTTGCTCCTGCTCGCGCCTCACAGACCTGGCCATCTAACCAAGCACTTTACAGTCTCAATCACTATAGTGCAAATCCAATACATAGTCATAAATAAAAGATGAGGAAGCGCAATATAAATAATGATTCTTGCGATAGCCATATCAATTGAAGATAGCTCTAGGTATACATATATATGTACATATCATGGTATCATTTTACTAATATTTTGTTTTTCTTACTGGAAATAAAAACAATTGCATTGTAAAAGCAATATAATAAGGGATTTCCGCATTGAAATATAGATTTTAAGGAAACCCTGATTGCAAAGCGGCCACATTAGCTGCCCGCAGGGCCTATTAATAATAATAATTCATGAATAAAGAAATATGTATTGATTGTAAGAGCTTTGTGAGACATCTGAAGAGCTCGACACCACATAATATTTTAATCATAGAACATCAACCGTTAAATAAATGTCAGGTTTTGATCATGTTAAAATCTGTCCTACTTAAAGAAGACAATCATTGTCCCATTGTTGGGATAATGATTTGTCATTATGGATATAATATTTTTAGTCAAAACGTGGGTACATAAAAAAATATTCACCTTTCCGTCAATGCAAAATTGTTGTGTAGAATAGCAGGAACTTTGTTGAATGGATGAATTTTCGAATACTCGGGTGAAAAGTGCTCTCCTAAAAATAAAAATAATTTTAAACGTAAGACTCTTTGTAAAATTTATAATTTAATAAAATATAATAATGTGTGTGTGACTTAAAATGTTAACTTTGCCATGGCATATCAATAAATGCAAGAAACAGAAGGATACCAAAATTTACGAAAAAACATACATATATATATAATGATGTATTCACTTAACTAACTTACCATTACCCTGTTCCCCACAGGAAGGCAGAGAGGATAGAACCACACTCTTGTCTTGACCAACAATTCTTGCCACATCCACATTCATACATCTTCTCACGCAAGCTCGTCAATTGTTGAGGGTTCTAACAGGATCATCTTCCAGTATCTTGTTTACCTGGTCATGCCAAACCTTCCGCAGACATCCTCCATTTCCCATGCCATCAACACTCAGGTTATATATTTTTCTTACAATTTTCTCATTAATTTGTTCTACATGATCAATTAATGCTATTCACTATACTAAGATCAGCTTTACACTGTCTCCTAATTTGTTTATTCTTTACTTTATCATAAATAAATTTTGAACATATACTGTGATCTCATTTCCACTGCATTCAGTCTACTTTCGCCCCTCTTCTGCCAGCTCCAGGTTTCATTAGCATTGGTACCAGGACTCCATTGTGTACCGCTAGCCTTGCATCGGCCAACTAGCAATTTTAAATTACTATATTCAGAGCGCAGTTCACAATTATTTTCTCAGCTTTTCCATTTATTTTAAACATACTCTCCAAATATACAAACTCGTCTAATTATTCCAAATATTCATTTATTAACGAGTATTTTGCATTTTATTTTTTCTCGAATACCATCACTTTCGATTTGCTAACGTTCATCATAATGTCACTTTCCTTATATGTACATATACATTGTACATTCTACTTAACACTCACTCACTCATCTTGTTCACGATTCGCCATTAATACAACACCATCTGCATAAGATCAACATTTTCTCTCCTACATCATATATTACAGTTTTTAGACACAATTATCCATATACAAATTGAAGGGCCATTATTCAACCCTGTTTGACATCTTTGGTAAACAAACCATGGTGTAAAAGATCAGTGCTTTAAAGGTGGTCAAATATTATTTAAAATTAAAATAGGTATGGTTTAGTCCTGCCAAAGATAGCTTTAGTATAAATACATAATAATTTGCGTGATAAAATATTTTTTGGACATTGTAAATATGTACGAAAAAGTATAAGAAGAAACGTACTAGTACAGTGATGCATATAAATTTACTATTCACCCTGTAACCAGATAATACATTCTGTAACTTTTCTCTCATCACCATATCGCCTTTTGCAGATCTACAGAAGCACAATAAAGTTTTGATTTTTCGCCAAGAACTTTTCCGTTTTCATTCGCAGAGAAAAGTTTTAATACATGCATCCCCCTTCTCACCCACAAAAGTCCCAGGCACATCACACACATTTTATTTTGTCACCGTCCTTAACCTTTTTTATCAAAGTACAATAATACAATACAATCTATTTTTTCATGCTATACTTGAAAGCATATGCTTGTGTAGAGAGTGGACCGTATATTAAAAAAAAAAATTGTTTAAAAGAACTCGCATATAATAAAATAATAGCATTAGCGATATAAAAATATTATATGTTTAGGGCTACATGTTTCTTTTTAGTGTTTTTTAATAGCATTTATCTTCCTGACATTTTCGGATAAGCTGTTAAATTTTTTTTTTCCTAGGTGCATACATGATGTGTTGATTTTTGAGCATGAAAATACAAATTTAAACCTAGTACGATTTTCAGTAATAAAAGTAATAAAGTTGGTACTTGGAATTCTTCAAAAAGTAATTTTGTTTTTTAATATTATTTTCATAAGTTTTTGTACATTTTTTACTGAAATCAGGCTAGTATTATATGCTGATCTAATGATGGCATATTGTAATATGGATTGAATAAATGCATAGTATACTAAGTACAAATTTTCTATCGATAAAAATGTTCTGATTCTTAAAAACATGTATATTAATTATCTAATCTTTTTAACTTGACAAATTTGATTTTTCCATTTAAGATTTTTATCGATGATTACTCCAAGATATTTGATTTTATTTGTTATTTTAAAATTGAGCAGTTAGAGAGACATTAATTTTAATTGTGAGTTGTATTTTGTTGTTCATGTATTTTGATGTCAAATTTTTTCAGAAAATCATTTGATTTTATTGCCAACGGAATAACAAAGATTTTTTCACTATTTAATGATAGTAAATTAACATCGAAAAAGTTATTAATTATGTTTATATCTTCGGTGGTCTTTAATAATTTCCCTTTAACACTATCCCAATTAATTTCACTTATTATTAGGACCGTCTCATCAGCATATGAGGTAATTTGACAGTGTATTGATTAAAAAAAAATTGTTTACATATATAGTAAACAGCGCTGGTCCTAATACGGTCCCTTGGAGGATACTGAAATCTGGCATGTCTTGATCACTGTAGGTATTATTATTTTTTTACGAGTTAGGGGGGATTTTTTAGATAGTTTCTAATCCGCAATGTAAAATTATCTTTTAAACAAATATTGTTTAATTTTTTCAATAGTTTCTAATGTGAAATACTGTCAAACGCCTTCTTCCCGCACATTTTTTCCCTTGTCTAGTGTCTCGTACATGGTTGAAGTTACATTGGCTATTGCATCGTGTGCGCTATGTGATTTTCTGAAACTGAACTGATTATTATGTAATATTATATTATTTTCTAGAAATTCTACTATTTACTTTTTTACAATTTTCTCAAAAATTTTACCTATGTTAGAAATATTAAAATTTTTCCTTTCCTAGCAAGTAGTATCCTACCAAGCTCAGTAGACTAATAGCCCTATAGTTTCCTCATTCCATATACAACCCATTGTCTTTGTAGAGAGGTGTGATGACAGCCCTTCTCCAATCCAACGGGGTATGGTTGTTTTCCAAATATCGATTGAAGAGTGTATGAAATCATAAAATAACTAATGTACCAACAGCCTCAATATATTCAACATCCACATCATTATATCCCACAGCCTTCCCATTCTACATACGCTTCATTGGAAAATTATTTCATCCATACTTAATCCGCTCACATCGTTTTAGTTAATCATACTTATCTCGGTGGATTCCTCACTTACATTCTCTCACTAGTTTCCTAGAAATAATTCTAATTTCCTGGATATTTTGTCCTCATTCTTTAACATTTCCTGGTTTTAATTAGTATAAACCAGATTTGACTATTTTCTTACAAGCGTTGTACATATATCTCTATTCACAGCCAAAGTGTGATGTATTAAGCATAATACTATATGTATTTTTATTGAAACTTACCTTTGCGTAAAGCAATCGGGACAGCTTCAAATGGTATTTTGGCTGCTTTAAATAATATATACAACGCCCGTGAAGGTTGCGACATCAAATCATAATATAATTTTAAAACCATGATTAATATTTATATCAATTTTACTGCACGCTATGATAACAAATTATAAATATTTTTAAAAAACTTAACTAAAACAATTAGCAAGAAATAACTATGATACTATTACTTCTAAGGAACATTGATAAGAAAGTTAAACCTAATCAAATTCAGATGAAAAAGTATATGGAGAGTGCGGAGAGTAGAGTTAAAAAGACAAAACTTCAAAAGTTAAAAGTCAAAGTCTGATCCATAAAAAAATGGTCTGATCAAGATCTGTCTACGATTAAGGTAAAACCAAAGACTAGAATCTAGAGTCTAGATCAGCAGTTGCAAACATATGGTTCGCGTACTCCTGGGGGTATATAGTGGACCGGTTAGGTGTATACGAAAATAATATTGATAATGGCGAAAAACATCAGAAAAAGGAGTTTAAATAAAAATATAAAAATAGGTTATAGTTTTGATTTACATAAAATTTAAAATCAAAAATAATTGTCATTAGGTTTATTTTATTCGTTTGATTATTTAGCTAACCTGTGACGGCCACATCTCATGTGTAACGTTAACATATTACGTTTATTATTATTTCAGTGGGAAATTTGAAATATAAATTATAACTTGAATTTAACTATGCGCGGGCCGCGTTTTTTCGCATCGCCTTATACCTATTACATATTTTCCTTCCTGCCCAGTTATAATTACATATTATTCATAATTATTTGCATTGCAATTTCCTTGCCCGCCTTCATTCTTATTCGTTCTAATATAATATCAGATAGTAGATTAATTGATTACGGTGGAAGTACTACTACATCGGCATACTTTGATTAGATCTAATTCGCGATTGATTAAGAGACTCTCAAATCGTTCCGCCGTATAAAACGAACAATTGCTGACGGCATAGTCCGATTTACGTACTACATAAGGTGCATGAATGTGGAAGATGTAAATCCGAGTACATCGACTTATGAGCATGCGCACTATTCTTTCTGCTTACCCTTACAGAAATGACGCGATAGTCAGTTACCGCTCACGGTAGGCCATTGCGTGTGTTCTGGCTTGAGTTCAACAAAAGAGCTACTTTCTTACCCAGTTAATTACTTACGCTGGGGGTGACAATAGACCCGCACCCTAATGGCCTTTTTTATTTTTTGGTGCGGTCATTGTCTCAACTTGATTTACAGACCATCGAAGATATATTATTATGCCATTAGATCGCTCCCAAGTGAAAAAGTGAAAAAAGCGTATATTTCTCTTCCCGGCTACTATATGTCACTTTAAACATAATGCATCGAGTAATGCGTGTGGTCGTCGCATAGTAATTACTGAAGAGGTAAATCTCCCAGATGAATGGCCGAGATAAATCAATGGCTTTCTAATGATGGAAGAAAAGGTTTCAGTGAGACGCTTGTCCCTGCGAAATGCACTCCCAAGAACTTCCAGTATTTTCGGGTGTCAGGTCGGTCGGTGCGAATCAAAATAGGCTCGCGACATAAATTATCGCTGGAGTATATACTTATCTATGAGTATATATATCATGGGTATATTAATCGTATCGACTATCGATGCTTGCCAACATAGATTGCCCAGGCACTATTTCCTGTGGCGAAGTAACGCGCTCGATCCTCCGGACTGAGATGCACACAGAAGCGGACAGCGTCGAGAGAACTCTCCTAGAGAACTATGATCTGTAAAAACAATAAAACAATATATTTTTAAGTTTAGTAGTATTTATTTTAGTTTAAATATATAAGGATTATGCTAGAATAAGGTGGCACTGTACATAAAGTGTCGCGCCTAATTAATTTGAAATACTTAACTTCCAGTAAATTGTTTAGAGGGTTTATCAGTAATTTTTTACCCTTCCAATTCATGTATTAATATAAAACACATATGATGTTTATTATAATAAGGTAGTTAGAAAAAGTGTCAAAGTGATTAGCGCTGATGCACTTGTAGTAGTAGATTAGGCGGTCTAGTCGCATGTAGAGTACTCAGAGTATCGTAGACTCTAAGGAATTGGAAAAAAAAAAAAATTGATGCTTGCCAACTGTTGCCAACCTGCTTTCTTATCTATGCTTGTGCCCATAGATAAGCTTGTACCGCAGACAATATTAGACAGCATTGCCATTATTGCCAACGGATTTGTCTATGGAAAAACATTAATTGCAAACGCCAGAAATCTGTCATCTTTGCATAAATTTTTTGGATTATTTGAAGATTTGGACCTAATTTATATTAGTTATAAAGCTATGTCTGAAATCGACGCATTAATACCCCACCTTTCAAAAATTAAAATTCCAACGCAGCAGCAGAGAATTTACAAGGATGAATGCGTATTTTCTTTCGATGACCCGGTGAGTTGCACAAAAGATTAACCTGTCTTTTATGAACTCTTTTTGATAAAACGTTTTAATCTTATGATCATGTTTATATCTGTTTTTATAATATAATCACAGTAAACGTGTATTCATATTGCATTGGCCTTAATCGAAAACATTGTTTTATAAAAATATACAATGAGCGTAGGTGTGTACATACCTCCAGTGATACCTATTACATTTTCTAATTAATTAAGCTTTTATAATCCGTTTTTATGAGTAATTTTTTTTTTTTAGTATGTAGTCATGTACACCTCTAGTAAAAATGTTATTTATATCAATTAAAATTATTATCAGAGGGGGTTTCCCCCTGGGGATTTAAGTATCCAAAAAATAGTTTAATTTTTAAAATATCTAATACATATTATGTATAAAACTAAACATTTTAACCAAATTATAAAATGAGTTATTAGTTCATGTACATGATATTTTTTGTGAATATTTATTTATTTGTTATTCTTCTTTTATTTTGTTTCTCCATGTAAAATAAATATAAATAAATTTATTGTGATCCAAAAACTGCTTGCCATGAAGGTAGCCTAATTTTTTTTTCACATGTTGCGAAAAATTCCCAATGATAAACTCTGCTTACATTACATTCTGTGTTAGATGAAAATTAAAAACTTGCTAAGAATAGTAAAGCGCCAATTACCCGGGGTTCAATTATCCGTGAGTTGGATTAACTGTGGGTCCTCTGTAGTACTTTTTCTATTCCTGAAAAATATTTTTTTCCATATTTTTAATTAATATCCACATTTTGAAACTTACAAAGCAAGAACCTAAACTATTATAAAATCTATGGTTTACATTATAATTGACCATTAGTAACTTGACGGTGTTTTCCATTGTTTACATTGAATGTGAACACTTGGACATTAAAATATAAATGAACCCGGATATTGCAGAATTATAGACAATGAATTAATCCAAAGTGCTGGAAAGTACACATTTGCAAAGTAAGTTATAATGAAACCCTGAAATCTGCACAAACATTACTTGGATTCTGTGAAAGCCAAGATGATGTTGATTACCGTGAAGTGTTGCAATTCACGGGCATATAAGAAAAAAAATTATGCTATCAAAAAGCAAACAAAAATCATGGACTTTCTATTTAAGTAATTATAAATATATTTAGTTTAATAGTAAAATACTACCAGAATGTCATGTATTTATACATTTTTATTTGCTTAACTCGATAAAAACTTAATTTGGATTAATCATGTTTTTCTATTATCAGGGTTCCATTGTCCCCCAATTACTACTGATAATCAGCATCAGCATTCTGCTGTATTTGTATAAATTAATTTCTGAAATTTAGTGGCTTATTTTTAGATCTTAGTTAATTTTGCGAGAATTATGGTTTACAATATCCCTGCAATTATAGAGTTGAAAAATTTGTAGGTAAACTGTTCTGCAGTTTAGCAAATATTTAAAATTATAATATAATAATCGGCAAACTCGTATGTAAGATGTATGAATGTAGATGATGCGAAAATTGTGTGTCAGTACAGAAGAGTGTAAAATTATAATATAATAATATCTCTCTCTATCCTCTATAAGTTAGTTAATTAATAAAGTTGAAATAAAAAGTGGTAAATGTATATTACGGGCTGAAAAGAAGGGTTGTGTTGCATATTTATTAATTTTTCGGTACAGCTGGAAGGTATTTTACAATCACAACGCCCGGACTGGATACAATTGTCTTCAGAAAGAAAAACAAAATGTAGTCATTAGGAATCAAAACCGTCAATACCGACACTTTATTTTTAGACCACTGAGCCAATTTATTTGCCATTTTATTTTTACAGAACTTTAAAATACTTATTTCTCAATTGTTTAAATGTCCTTTATAAGTCACACAAGGTCTTGTGGTAATGTGAAGTGTGCTTTTCAATTGTTGTTTCTAATTTTCCTACACAAATGGAACTGCATTTATCATGAAACAATGACAATCAAACATCAAACTTGCCTTTTCCATCAAAATTGGGCAAGAAATTGTAATATTAAAAACTTCATGAAAAATAATTAAAAACTTTTAAATCTTCATACTTTGTTGAAGCTTATTATTTTTCCGCTATTTTTCAGGTTTGAACATAAAGTTATTCAAATTTGAAATTTTCCCGCTGATTGTATCTTTGACATCAATTTTTGCCAGTTTTTAAAATAAGTTCCATTCTTCAAATGGTCAAGGATTTACACAAATTACGAGATGTTCACCGATTGCTGAAAATGAGCTGATTACACCGAATCGTATGAAAATTGATTTCGGGCAAACTATATCTAAATGACAATGCACATTTCTTCCCTGTACATGTAATTTCAAATAATACTTGTA
Source organism: Eubasilissa splendida (assembly GCA_031772225.1). Classification (NCBI taxonomy): domain Eukaryota; kingdom Metazoa; phylum Arthropoda; class Insecta; order Trichoptera; family Phryganeidae; genus Eubasilissa; species Eubasilissa splendida. Next base: position 11,486,816 of record CM062855.1, on the reverse strand, counting down.
ATTTTCTAGTAAACTAAGTAAAGTGTTAACTTTATTTGTGTTTTTTTAACTAATGTAATTGTCAAACAGCACATATATGAATTAAATATATTAATTATAAAGATATACATATAAAATCAATTTCATCGAAAAATAAAAACATTGTTGTTGCGCTACCGGGATTCGATCTAATAGAAAATATATTTTTTAATTTATTAAGATTCTTTTATTTCAGGAATTTGAAACAGGCCTTTACATTTCCTTAACGAGTTTTCTTAGTTTCGGCCGTCAATATGTTGAACAATATTTCCAACATTCTGGTGATCCGGTGTACCTACATATCAAAAGAGATAAAAAAGCCGTGAGTAAAAATTACAATTCTACTTTCACTGTTCTAAGTTGCACTGAATAGCAAACCTTAATACGGCTTGTCATCTGTTACATGATCACTTACAATAATATATGTATTCATTGCATCTGTACTTGCGTTGTTATTCTCAGATTGCTCCTGAGCAGAAAGGCGATGGTCCAGAAAAGAAGATAACGCGGCTAGCCATTGGGGTTGAAGGAGGATTTGATCCAGAATCTTCCAAGACCAAGTACGAGATAACAGATCACCTCTCTGTGGTTGTGCTGCCGGAGTTCACCATCATACAATGGCCGGATGAGACTCTGCCTGAAGTTGTGAGCTTTCAATAATTAAAAAATATTTTCTTCAAGGTGGAGTGCAAGTAACAAAACGTGGAAGCAGGAAGTTCATGTACTGAAATACAACAGTCAAATGTACAAATGGAAATGTCAGTATGTTATTGGCAGATATAGTAGGAATTATAGGAATAAAAGATCGCTATCACTCACTAAAACTACAAGTCCTAATTATAGTGGGATTACCGCACATCCGGGATTTATAGTAATCCCAATTGCGAAAAAACATTCAATCCAAGTTTCACTGTAAATTATGTTTTATATATTATCTATTATAGTATTAATCACTAGCATCTGTGTATATTGCATTAACTGTTTAATTATATACAGTTAATGCAAATAATAATAATACCATTCTTATTATGTTATTTAATTTTATAAAACATAACAAATGTATTTATACATTTGTGCCATTATTATGAAAGTGGTCTAAGTCAAGAAATTGAAAAAAATGAGTTTATCAATTATTTTGCATCACATTGTTTTAAATTAATATAATATGATGCAAATTGTAACAATTGTCAAAAATTTGAAGCATTATATTCAGTGTATTGTTACGACATTCTACAGTATTCCGCTAGTGTTTATTTTGATAATAAAGTAAGTTATTTCAACCTTAAATTTTTTATTTCCTTAGAAGCTACATGCATTTATTTTTGCATACATTTATATGTCGAAATAAATTATAAATCCATTAGACTAAATAAATTGTGTTGTGTAATATAATAATATTTTTTAATCAATTCAAACGCAAACCTTTAACTATCTAGAAACGAAAGAAACATGACTTAAACCACTTTCATAATAATGGGCACATTGTAGATTTACAACAAATAAACAAATCAATGTACACACATTTTCTTTAATGATTTAATGATCCGACAGAAAGAAGGAAAATAGAAAAAGTGATATGATATATGATTTTTGCCACCACTGGTGTACATATCTTAATAGAAATGAAAGAAAATGTGAGTGGAATTAAATTAAATGAAAAAAACAGGATAAGGTTTGCAAATAATATAACAGTAGTGTCATAAATTAACTAAAGTATAGCCTATAAAGTATTTGTAGAGAAAAGTATGAAAATTCAATTGACTTCCTTTAGAGGGCAATTTTCAAAATAATATGTATAAATATGTACAATTATTCATTTCTCATAATTACTTTGTCTATTTAGGTACTCCGTTCGGTAAGAGGCATTTTAGAAGCCGAGTCTCCACTTAGAATGGCCGAACTGGAATCATTAGCTGGGACTTGGGACGGAGAAGAAAGAAAGATCTCCAAGTGAGTGTCTTGAGATCTGATCATAGTTCGCATTGATTTTTTTTTCCCTCTTGTTAGCTTAATAAACAATCTACAGTTGATTACGTATTTTAATATCCCATAAGAAATTATTAATTAAAGGCCGGTTGTGTGATCAGTAGTAACTTTTTACTATAGTAAAAAAAAAAGCAAAAGCAGGTTGTTAGTAAAAAAATATTTACTTCTCGAAAGTACATCCCGTGATAAATTCATTTTACTCTGCGATATCCGATAGTAAAGACGAGAATCGATAGTTAAATATAGCGGACTTTTCACAGTTGTTTCAAAAGTTATCTGACACATTGATACTTTGAAAATTGCAGTATACAACAATTAATCATTCAATATCCCGCTATTTTAGTGATGAGAGTTCTTTCAATGATGATCTCGTTGCTTAATACATAATACGAAAAAATTTCACCATCAAAGTGAGATTTTGAATGCCTGGGCGAAAAAATGCATTGAATAAAGCATATTTCATGATTATTTGTCACATCTATAGACATCTCCATCTATGCTTTACAGAAGTAAATTTGATGTATTGACAACCTGCAAGTACTGATTACACAACCAGCACTGAGATACTTTCTTTTTACTAAAGAATTAACACTACATAAATCAGTGATTCACAACCTTTTTGGTGTCACGGCGTATTATTCAATTATTAAAAATGACATACTCTTAAATTAATATATTTTGTGTATTTCATATATGCAATTCTTTGTAATAAAAGTTTTTCATAATAGCATAATATAATATTTTACAGAAAAAACATAGAAACGTAGGAAAATTACATATAGATAGACTTGTCCCACAACAATTAAGTGTTATGGTGATAATGCTCTTTGTCAGTTTATTTTAAAAGCACACAGAAACATAATTTAAATTGAGTAGAATAGCTTACTCGGTAGATGCTTGAATTTTATTGTACATGACAAATTTTGCGGCAACTTCCCAGTTGTTGGGAACCATTGACAGAAAGTTGTTAGACAATGCATAGTGACTGGCAGTGTTTCTGAAGAATATGTGAATGTCTCTTAATTAGGATTCAAACCTACAATCTAATTATCACAAAGTTATGCGCGCCAGTAAACAAATGCAACATTTAGTTTTAAGAATTCATCCCTAATAATTTTTCAAAACCATCCCATTAATTGGTTTATCAATTTAAAATTGTGTTAAAATATTTTTGTTCTTTAAAATAAAATATTTCTCTTTTTGTGTGTTCCCAGACACGCATTGAACTTAGTGCAGCTGGACAATGGTGTGAAGGTACCACCGACGGGATGGAAGTGTGCCAAATGTGACCTGACCCAAAATCTTTGGGTCAACCTGACTGACGGTTCCATCCTGTGCGGTAGGAAGGTCTTTGATGGGTCTGGCGGAAACGATCATGCTGTAAGTTTAAAATACTTGTATCTTTATCTTAATATGTACTATACTTTCGCTCGTTTTTATTATTATAAAAATTAAGAAAAATCAGAAAAAATATTCCTACAAACTAACATCTTATTTATAAAAAGTTTAAATTCAGTTCTAAATCTATGATACAATGAATTGTATATCCATAAATAGGGGTCAGTGGAGTAATTGCAGACAGTGGGTAATTATTGATACTTGATTCCTTAGCTCCTCTCCCCTTCTGTTACGTCGCATGCGCAAACTCGACCCAATCGTTGCCGAAAAATCGCACGCATATTCAAGATTAACACTAAATATCATTTTCTTCTAATATTTTTGCATTTTAGATATATCAATAATGATATCGAAATTTTTTTTTTTTTTACATAATCACTAGCCATTTAAAAATAATGTCTTATGTATAATTCTGATGTTTTTAAAATTATGTTCGCTTTATCCATCTTTTTCTGGCTTAGGTTATGTTGGGGTAATTCCAGACGCTTACATTGGGATATTAATGGATGTCTGGTTTTACCTCTCTTTCCAATAGGATTGAAGGTACATGATTTCTCTAAAATAAATTTAAAAAAAGAAAAGACTTATTAGAAAGAAAATGATGCGGAAAAAATTAATACTTTTGCTAATTTTGAAGTGAAAAGTGTATTTCTTCTACGGACTGAATATTGTGTATTATATGCCCAAAATGGGCACATGAGTACTGTACTGGTGGTGATTCCTCAAACGGATACATATGTGACAGTTGTAGCGATAATTAAGCCTGTTTTGTTATTATCCCAACACATGTCTGCAAATACCCCAAAGACTTTGGGTAAATATGGACGCAAAGATTAAATTTTTTTAATATAACTGTTTTTCTAAGATAATTTTTATATATATATTTGGTTCCTAAAGTCTAATAAGCAAACATTGATATTCAATAAATAATTACTGATTATCTCCTTTCATTTTTATTTTATTTTCATTTTAAGTGTCCGTAAATCCCCCACTCTCCCCCACCTCCAACTATTTATTCTCTAATATTAAACAAGCAGATGAATTAAATTACAAACATTTATCCCGTTTTAACTGCTACTGGGAAGATTCAAATTCGTTCACTTACACTTTTACACTTTTCTGTGGGATGTGCTACATGTTTTCAGATTCAATCGTTTATGCAACTATTGTGTTAATTTAATTCTCTAATTATTTGAAAATATTTCTAGGCATACATTGTTATGAAAATTATATTATGTAGTTTAAAACCCTCAAACTTTCGATATTTAATCAAGCTTAAATTATTTTTTGAATACAGTGAAACCCTCTTAATAAATTCCCCTTTAATATGCTTTCCGCATAATAGAAAAAGTCCCATACAAATCACACATTTTTTTATGCTTAATACGTTTTCCAAATAATAAGTTTCCCGTCTAAGAAATAAAAATATTTATGAAGGAACTTAATTTATCTGTACAAAAAAACCCATGGCATACGTTTTTCGCAGAAGTAATTTTGTTTGACATTTCTAAAAATTAATGTGGTATTCTTTCAATAGGTGCAATAAAATTAACTCCCTTTAAATGGGTTTTTCCATGTATCATAAAAGTTTATCTTTTTACAAAAACAGTAATATTTGAATAGGCCAATAAAACAGTGCCCAAGCAAAATAAATCCCAAAAATCAACAAAACAGAACCCTAACCATCATTAACAATATGTTCAGCATGTATAATACCAGAGCCGCATTGGTAATTTTGTTTTATTTCCACTAATATCTACCTTTAAATATTCTTAATTGCTTAGGAGGCAGAAAAACCCTTAAAATAAATTCTTAGGATACACTACAATTTACTTGACTCTTACGATGACCCGCATTGAATTAGGTCTCATTTTATGACATGCTTGTCTTTTCAGATACCATATAGATAAAATAAAATATATAGTGCATTGAAATTTTTATTTTCATCTCTTTGCTCGTGGACTGTATTGAGAGTAATTTTAATTAGTTGACACAACCCGAATTAGAAGTCTGAAGGAACATAAGGGCAGATGGATCTGGCCTACCTTGCTTTAAAGTCCTGGGTTGGGCGTCGACTTCACCTCCGGTTGACGAGCACGTTGATTGTGCCGAACCGAGAGATCTTGAATACACTTCCTCTGCGCGATCCCAGCGTTATGCATGGCACGGATGTCTGACGGCAGAAAAAGGGCACAAGAACATGATAGTTCGCTATCGGAGCGCAATCTGTGCCCCCGTTGGTGAAATGGTAAGTAATGAGTCTTCCAGAGCGGGACAGGTATAGATTATTGGATGGACGAAAGGGACAGGGAATAAGTATTCGACTAGCGTCAACAGCTCGTATTACCCTAACTATACTCCTCTGCCTAAACCTTCAATTTATTTCGGGAATTCCAAGTATCGAATTGCTTCATCAAATTTTGAATTTATAATTGTCTGAATAAATTGTGTGTAATCTTATTATGTATACTGAGTGTAACATCATATTTTAGGAGTAGATACATTATTAAAAATACGAGTTGAACTTTTTCAAACTTCATATGCCTAATTTCAATCATGTCAAGAGATATAAGTGTTAAAAAAAATTGTAGTTATGCGATTATTTTGATTAATTGAAATATTTTATTGAATCCAAATTATATATTGAATACAAAAAATAACCGAGGCAAGACTAGCGGCACACAATGAAGTTCTGGTACTGACATCGATGTACGGAAGTTAGGCCTGTAAGGCCTGGCAGAAGAGAAGCTAAAGTAGACTTAATGCATTAGAAATGAGATTACTTAGGCGTATATGTGGCAGATCCATTTATGACAGAGTAAAGAATGAAGAAAGAAGAAAGAAAATAATTGAAATCTGACCTTAATATAGTGAGTAAGATTAAGAAAGGATCACTTAGGTGGTTTAGACATATGGAACTGATGGATGAGGAGAGAATGGTTTGAAAGATATATGACGCAAGAATTGAAAGCACCAGAAAAGGAGGACGTCCGCGGAATACTTGGCATGACCAGGTAAATCACATACTGGAAGATAGTTGTGTTGGAAGCTTCAATAATCAACGAGTTTGTATAAGAAGATGTATGTATGTGAATGAGGCGAGAATTGTGTTTTAGGACAGAAGAATGAGATGTTCTATCCTCTCTGCCTACTTCCGCGGCGGAACGGCGTAATGGTATGTTAGTTACAAATAAATAAATGTCATTCAGCTTCGAGCACATAGACTATTTTTTATTAGACAATTTACGGCCTGAAGCAATGATAAAGAATAATAATAATGGATCAATTTCGCAAATATTTATTTCAAAGTAAATTTATTTGAAGAATATTTTGTAAAAGTCTCATAATAGTATTTTCTGTAACGGTACAGAATTTGTACATACTCCTTGAACATTTTCGACTCGTAATTTAATAGGTATCTTCTACCCATAAAATATTGTGAACCTGCATAGCAGTACTCTACCAACTTAACTTTTTTTTAACCACTTTTATGAGTTAAATTTAATACACCAACCGGTTTCGGAAAATATATTTTCCTTCATCAGAATGTCAAATAAACTAACTAAAAGCATGTTTTATTGCATAAAAGAAAATGAATTTTTCAAAACCGGTTGATGTATTAATTTAACTCATAAAAAATTATTATAATGTTTGAAATCTGAAAGCATCTGTTTTCGGAGAAACCACAGGGAACTGCTTTCATTTTAACTACTTCTGGTTCAGCTTTGATTAATATTTCTTGACAAATAAAATTACAAAATTATTTATTTTCGCGATCGATATGTATTTGAAAATTTATTATCAAATAAACAAAATAGAACAAACCACAGGGCACTGACAACTGAATTAACATAACCGGCTGATCTTTTGTTTGCTTGACTTTTGATACGTCTTGTCATGCAAAAAAATTTTACATTTTGTAAAAAGAACGAACTTTCGTCGGACTGATGCAACCGGCATTTACAGGTGATATCTTTTGTCATGAGTATTTTATCTCCTAATACCTTTGACCTACCCTTATTCTACTGCAAAAACGCCGAATAATTTGAATTTTGGTCTTGTCAGTGGCTCTACTTTTACTATTTACTACGTCGATTTATTCTATTTAGGTAGTTAGATATTTAATGTCAAGATTAATTTTAATTTTGTTTTATTTATTTTTTTCTACTTTTTTTTGCAGTTTAGGTATTTTACTTTTCAGGTACTTTTATTTTCCAAATGTACCAGAAAAAAATATTGATAATGGAAATAGACAATTTTACATTACAATTATATTTAAAAATAAATAAATTGCTATATTGTTATTTTTTTTAATTTATCTACCCGTGTAATTATGGATGGCGATGAAAATTTAAATTCAGTTGTCATGGTCTAATTTCTTGGGTGATTTTCAAATATATATTCATATAGGTAACTTTTTAATAAAAATATTTTTTTATGAATAAAATATTTTCATTTCTTAGTTATCATAATATAAGTGTAATATTAGTTAAAATACAATATTAGATGTTATGTTCAAATAAATCATAGCAAAATTGAAATCACTGTTAATACGTTTTCCTGCTTAAGAATATATTTTTTTATGGTCCCTTAGAAAACGTATTAAGATGGTTTCACTGTACATGAATCTCTACTAGGTCCAAAGTCATACCACACAGGTGAATAATGAAACAGAATTTAACTTACTGTAAAAACTCACTGCTGATATGGTCAGAATTAATGATTCAGAATTCTCACCACCATATTCTTATGATTATTTTTTTCCCTATTTTTCACAGCTGTCAATGATAATAGCATTCTTCCAGTTTATTTTGAAATATGGCAGACGGAATAATGCAAAAGAAATTCAAGTGTAAATAAGATTTTATCTAAACAAATGACATTTAGAATTCTGATGTAATAAAATTGAAAACATTTAAAAAAAAAATGAATTTTTTAATAAAAAAAATTACTGTGTACTTGTGTGTTTGCAATTGTCGTAGTTTATTATGAAAATATAAATTGAATATCTTTTAATTTTGTAAGCGATTTGATGATCTAAATTTTTTAACATTTTCTTAGGTCCAACACTGGACGAACACGTCGTATCCCCTTGCTGTGAAGCTGGGAACCATAACTCCCGATGGGAAGGCAGACGTGTTCTCTTATGCGGAAGATGATATGGTGGAAGATCCCTTACTCGCTACCCACCTCGCTCACTTCGGCATCAATGTGCAGAATATGCAAAAGGTACAAATTTGTTTGTCTTTGTAGGACATTAATAAATCCTCAGCTTGACAGTTGGCTGAAGAGTGAAAAGTGTTGAAAATCTACGTAAACTAATGTATGGATCATGTGACAAATGTGATCAGCGAGCAAGGAAGATGTACCTTTTAAATTTCACTGACATATTTCTTACAGACAGAGAAGTCCATGGTGGAACTGGAGTTGGAAGTGAACCAACGAGCTTGGGAATGGTGGGCCCTGCAAGAGTCCTCCAGCACTCTGCAGCCCACACACGGAGCCCGCCTCACTGGTCTGCTCAACCTGGGTAACTCTTGCTATCTCAACAGTGTCATGCAGGTACGTTTTTACGTCATTTTAGGGATTCTGATTGTATTCTACACATAATCGAGTTAGTATTTAATTATTATTGGGGAAATAATTTTCATTACGGGATTAAGTGTTCAAATGAAAACCATTGAAATAAGGTTTCTAATGTAGGATAAGTTTTAAACTGCTGCAAAAAGGGATAATTTGTTGACCATTATTATGTTAATTTAATTTTTTATATGAACAATTTAATTTAATTTCTTTTTTCCTTTTCCTAGTTTCCTTTTTATCATAATATATGTTTTTTTTTTAACACATTATTTTTAATTTAAGGTTATCTTCAGAATTCCCAACTTCATCAAACGTTTTGTAGATGACGCTGATCTGGAAATATTTAGCAAATTTCCTTCTGATCCTGTGAATGATTTTAACATTCAAACGTAAGTTTAACTTATTTATAATAAATAATATTTTCTAGTTTCACTCCTTGCATTCCACTTAGTAAATCATTATAGAGTTTTTATTTTTAAAAAAGTATAATTACAATGCACACTTTATTTTATTTTAACAGGGCTAAACTTGGAGTAGGACTCCTCTCAGGTCGATACTCCTTCCCTTCTGACGAGGGCTCCCAGAAGGGCATCTCCCCACAGATGTTCAAGAGCCTAATAGGAAAAGGACACCAAGAATTCAGCACCAAGAGACAGCAGGATGCCCAGGAATTTTACATGTATTTTCTGGAAATTCTTGAGGTACTAGAATATTTTTTTTAGTCTTGCTTCTTTCTTAAGGTTATTGCTTTTCCTTTTTTGCAGTTTAAGTAAAATTATTATAACATTCTAAAATATATATATTAAAAAAATCATTTTCTTATTCAAATGACATTTGTACGCATGTTACTGAATAATTGTGGACACATTTAATGTGTAATCTTTTCATTCGCTTTCACATGTGTACTATCAGCCAGGTGATACAATTACAACTATTTTAGTACTACCCATCTGTTGGGTGATAGGAAAAGTCATGACGCATTTTTTCTACATTTTTCGTTTCATAATTCCTCGTTCGTAGAAGGACCTTTCTTTATCGGCGGAAAACTGAACAAGATGCTGATTTACGGCCTCATCGGAATTGAACGCTATACCACGCAAGGAGTTTTGAAGAGCGCGAAACAAGTGGAAGTCTGACAGCACAAAGTCATGCGAGTATGGTGGGTATGGCAACACATTCCATCCAAGCTCCAACAATTTTTGACGGGTGATCAAACTTGTATGTGGTCTAATGTTGTTGTGATGAAAGAGCACTCCTTTACGATTACGAGCTCTGGACATTTCTGGATGTTGGATTCGTTCAAACTGTCCAGCTGCCGACAGTACATATTTGAATTGATTGATGGTTCCTTAATAGGAGCTTGAAAAACACGATACCTTTAAAATTCCACCACACTTAGTATAACCACAGAGTATAACCTTTCTCTGATGAATCTTTGAGGCGAACCATCACGTCGGGACCAAGACCGTTCGCGCACCACATTGTTGTAAACAATCCATTTCTCATCACCAGTTTGCTTCAAAAAAGCATTCTTCATTCCTCATTGCTTCAAAAAAGAATAATTTTCTTCACGTTTATTGAGCATATCGCAGATGTTTATACGCGCCGTCAAATAAACTTCTTTGAATTCATGAGGAATCCTAGCTTCTTCAAGTGGTCGTGAACGCTTGAATGATGGATGTTCAATGTTTCTGCAATCTCGTGTTGTGTAATGTGGGTTTGACTCGATTAATGCTTTGATTTTCTCATCATTAACCTCGGCGGGCCTCCCTGACCGAAGAGTGTCTTTGAGATCAAAATCACCAGCACGAAATTTTGTAAACCATCATTGGCACTGACGTTCTTGTAGAGCATTGTCATTGTAAATTTCACGCAATTTTGCACAAGCTGACACGTGTTCTTCCTTTACGGAAATAAAACAGCAAAATATAATGAAAATGCACAATTTGGTCTTACATCTTACCCTTGTAAAATCTCCAAAACTCAACCAAATTGCTGAATTGTTTTTAAAATGAAGCTAGAACTGTCAGCTGTAAAATTACATAGCATGTGATATACAGCATAGATGTGAATGACACTAGTACTTAAAAAATAAACTAGCGCCATCTGTTACCAAACTGCGTCATGACTTTTCCTACAACCCCCAATAGTAATGTAATTATGTGTAATTTTCAATAGGGGTGTGCATTTCACTTTGATTTGTTCCTCAGAAATTCTAGTTAGCACAGCTAATATATGAATTGCACGCTAGTTACAATGGTAAATAATATCAATAAGTTTTTCCTAACAGCAGTAATATATAATAATATGAACATCTTTTTTTTATAAAATTTTTTTTTTTTACCTGTACATATACTTACGTATGAAACATGCATCCCTCTGTGAAAAAGATTCAACTCAAAATTGCACCGCATTTCCTGAATATTATGATTGTCAATAAATCAAATTTCTACCGATTTTCAATCAATTGCTAGGTTTACTTATTATAGACAAATTATTATAAAGGTAAGCTTGATTGCTATGGTGCATATTAACAGATGACTTGTCTCGAGACTATACCTTTTAAAGCCATCATATCAACTTATGTAATAATTTTAAAAATCGCAGCGCAACAGCCGCAATGTGTACAACCCATCGTCCTGTCTAGCCATGAATGTGGAGGAGCGGATAGCATGCGGGGAGACGGGTCAAGTGCGCTACAGCAGCCGCACAGAGTACTCACTGGCTTTGCAGGTGCCGTTGGCTGCTGCTGACAACCGTGATAAGGTGGAAGCTTATGAGGCAGAGCGCAGGAGAGTTGAAGATATGGGGCAAAGGCTGTGAGTTATAACTATCTTACTAAATAAATAAAGGCAGTAGCTATCGTACTGTAAGTACCCAGGAACTTTGATTTTTTTGAGAAATTTTAACAGTTGTTTTAAAATATTGTGATAAGGAAATCAAAAAAAATTAAAATAAATTTACATAAATGTTAAAAGATCTTTTAATGTCTATATAAAAATCTGGATCTTTTTCTTTTTTGTTAAAATGTTGAATAGATATAAATCTTTAAAAATATAATTTGCAAATTTATGGAAATACATAGTGAAACAAATTCCTCAAATCACTTTCCCATGTAAGCAGTGTATGAGTAAATATGCCTAGTTTTATTTTTTAATAATATAGTATTTATAATTGTGAGGACCTCAGCGGGAATATTAATCAGTTTATTAATTTCAGTAACTGTGAAGGCGATAGTCAAAAAAATATTTATTATTGTTTTAGTGATCCGTCATTACTAGTCAGGCCTCATATTCCCTTCAAGGCGTGTATTGAAGCATTCGCACAAGAAGAAAAAATTGAGCAGTTCTTCAGCGCAGCTGTCAACAAAAAAGTTACTGGGATAAAGTAAGTAAATTTTTATTTTATTTTAAATATACAGTAAAATCCCATTTATTCGAAATTCATCACAAGTTGAAATTTTGAAGCAGAATATGGTCCCTCTGGAAAGTTTTCATACTAAATTGTACATACAAGTTGAATATCGTTATTCAAAGCTATTTTTGGACCCTATCAAATAAATTTGTCAATCTATTTTTTGCTTAATTTGTATTTTTTTTTTTTGTCATAATAAATGTTGTGTTCTAGAAAATACGCATTTATTACAAGTTAACAAGAAAACATTAGCAGCTGGCTGTTACACGTGCGCTATTGCATGCCCATTCAAAGTTCATCCAAATGGGTAGTACCTGCCAGAAAACTAAACAAAGATAACAAATATGCCTTGCGCGTCCTCGATTTTTATATTTTTCTCTTCCTTACCGCGACGCATGAACTTAGCTCGCATGTTTTTTTTCTCTTGTTCATTTTCTTTACATTGGAAAAAGATAACAAATATTATCATTGCATCCTTATAGGTAACGTAATTTTCCCGATTGCGTATCGGTGAATGTCAGTGCTTGCCAATCTTCCGTGACGTAACTACCATAATTATTTTTGTTTCCATTGTGACAACAATACATTATTTATTTATATTATTGGGCATTTTGTTACATTTTCATTATCGTAAGTCATTATTCAAACTTTTTCTTGATTTTCGGTCTCCTCAACTTCAAATTAACAGAATTTTACTGTAATATAACTCAGAAAAGATTGTAATAATTTTACAAATTGTCTTTATATGAGTTCATTAATTTACGTGTAATACTTAATATGTACATAAACAGATATGTATATCCTCCAAGCACAAGAGCTAGTCTCTTTTTTGGAGAGTTAAGTGAAAAAAAAACATGTAATTTTAATAATGTAAAATACTTAATTCATGTTATAAAAAAATTATAAAAATGTCAATTTTGAACATAAAATTAAGGCGCGACTTGCAATAATAATTCAAATTTTCGCGTTTTTTATGAAAATATGGGTTTTTATTATTCATTTATATCAGAAGTTATTCAATAGATTAGACTTTTTTTTCAACTATTACTTAGATGGAACCTTTACATTAATAGAAAACTAATAAACTGAATGTTATTTGCCATCATTAAGACGATACAAATATTATAAGAAAGACCGCGACCATTAGATGCATTTTAGGTATGGTAAGAAATTTAGTCAATACGCTAAATTAATGCATAAACGAAATATATTTTCTTATAATCTTGAAGCCAAGATTACGGAGACAAATCTGTAGGAAACCAAATTAGCAAAATGTTAAAAATGAATAGAGTTATAAATCATTCAATTTGCAGTACATTTGATGAATTTTTGACGTTTTTAAAATACTTTGTTTTAGTAAAAACATATGTTTTTAAATAATATACTATATTTACTCACATGCTTTAAGGCTTCTACTACTATTTAAAACTAAGTTTATTATCAGAAACACAATAATCATTTTTTAAATAATATATTTCCAGTCTTATGAAATACGATATTATTAATTATCTCTCAGTGTTATTATGCCGTTCTACTAGACTGTGGCGGTCGTGATATCCGCGCTCCGATAGATTTCAATCAAATTTGCCTATAAAATATTTTAATACAAATTTTGACTACAATATGAATGAATATTATACTTATTCTCAATACCAATTGCTTATTTTTGTAAATTGTATGGTTTTGGGCTGTTTTTATACGAAAACAGATTATAATTTTGACTTTTTAACATAAAACATGTGTCAAAACCCATGTTACGGATCGGAGCGTTAAGAATCTGACAGCGCATGAAATTCATTCATTCACAAGGTTCAACGTGAAATTTGTATACTGCCTCCTGTGACTACTGTGAAAGTATCCATTGACACTCTAGGAAATGTTCCAACAAAATTTTAAATGGTTATATGAAAAAAAATCGTGACGTAAGTTGATAATTTTTACCATTTCTATAACAATTATCTATTTGATTTAACAATATAAATTACATAGTTCAATATACATATATTATGTAGTGCAGATAAATTATTTTTATTGGAAATACATATCCTTAAAGATAAATTATTTTATCAAAAAAATTATACATGACAGACCTGTCTGATTGATACAAATGTATTTGTTATAGTCATATAAATGAATAAACACGTATATATATTTTAGACAAAAATACTGATAACTAAATAACAATAATAATATTATAAATTATTTTCAGGATGTTCCCGAACTGAGCATTGAATGTATGGACTCGTGTGAACTTCCTAAATTGGATGGCAAGAGTGGTCGACATACACCAATTCTTTTCTCAAATTAATCAAATTTACTCCCACAAATCGATATTTGGGTGCTCATGAACGAATATTGAATATGTGAAAGAACAAAGTTTTATTTCTAAATTCAGTTTAAAGTGTAATATGTGTGGATCAAATTTTATTTTGAATACTTGTAAAGAAAAAAACTCGAACAATGATAAAAATGAATCTAATTATTTAACAGTGAATAATAATACTTTTGTCATATTTTAATTTATATTTTAATATTAAATATATATGTAATTTATTAAAACAATAAATAAATATTTTTAAAAAAAAGTTTTTTTTATTACAACCGGAGTATGATTATTATATAATATTAGCTTAAATAGTTTTCTCTTCACAAATACAGCTGTTTCAAAAGTTATCATTGTTGTTTATCAGTATGAATTTATGGCATTTTTTTCCTTTTAAATCGGGGCAAAATTGTAATATTTTATAATCATATGTTTATCGACATAAACAATAGTTTTTATTATAAACATAATAATTCTTAGGTGAGAACTTTAACAAATTATTTAATTTTCGCTTGATAATTTCAAATGGCAACACATATGTATTATGAATGTTGAAAAAATGGCTATTTTCTGATAGCTCTATTACCTAGGAATTTAAGAAAACCAACAATTGTATACTTGTCCTTTTCTATTGATACCTTTCACTCTAGCAATATTTACGTAAAAAATAACACACTTTTATGTTTACTTGATATTGTAAAAGAATTAACTATTAGTCTCATCTTGAAAGGGTATGCAAAATGCAAAAATATCTCAAAATTCAAACTGGAAAAATGAAAGTTGCCTCTTTAAGTACTAAAATAATCTGCTTCTGATAAATCCATATTTTAGTTATAATTTTTCAGTTTTTCTGTTTGTTCGATTTTTTTTTCTATATTCACTTGCACAATATGATTCAAAGGTATTGTAGAAAAAAAATTAAAACTAATTTTGTATTAACTTTTTTTTCATAAAGAACAACAAGACTATCTTCATTCCCTGACTACTTGATGATACAACTGAAGAAGTTCACCCTCCGCTCTGACTGGGTTCCCATCAAACTGGACGTTGAAGTTGAAGTAAATTAAATAATACATTTTGTCATATTTCATTATTCAATTATCTAAACTAAAATAAGGATTTGATTTCTTGAAAAGTAAATTGAATGTGAAAGTAGTGTTTTTAGATGTAATTATAAAGAATTGCTAATTTTGAAGCCAACATTCTGCAGTTACGGTCAGTCAATTATTTATGAGATAAACTGTAATTGGTGTTTGATTCTAACGATGATTGATAACTGGAATTAATCATTATTTTGAGTGATAATCCCATACATTTTACAACATTATTTATTACTAAACTTTTATTCATATGATATTAGATGCCCTGGGAAATGGATCTTAGTGAACTGAGAGGCAAGGGTCTGAAGGAGGGTGAAATATTACTTCCAGAAGTTACTGTTGAAATTCCTGCTCCAAAATATGATGAAAATATTCTTTCTCAGCTGGTAAGTTAATTTTCATATTTTTTTTTATATACTGGAACCACCATTTTACACTTTTCTGAGAATTGAACTAAAAAGTTCTAAAATAAGCTAATATGTGAAATGCAATATCACAATATAATACAATTTTATGATTTAAATAAACGTAATGATAATATATTATAATCTAAATAAAAACACAATAATAGATTTGATTTGAAATCCCAGTACAATATTACAAAAATTTGTATTAAAAAATAATTCTGATTCCCTTCCGTCATAATTACATTTTTGCATCACATAATTTGAAAATTATAAAATTCAATGAAAACGCTAAATCAACAATAAATAAAAACAAAATTTACAATGTCCGAATATTTGATGCTACAACCCAAGTCGCCAATAGTTGAAAAACAAGAAATACCTTTTGTAAATTGACAACATACATAGCCTTAAATGACACACAATAACCTTGCATGAATCTAATCCATGTCAATCTATCCCTAGCCGCTTCCAGATTATACTATTATATCTATGGATTTTGAAAGCTTGACATTTCAAAGGCCAAAAATAAATGAATTATTACTATACTATTACTTCTACACCTGGTGAATTTTTAGTTGTGCTGTTTTTATATTTGTCAGTGCCATTTTGGTTTGCTTGTTTTTAAAACATTTTTCATTCATTTTTTATATGAATTCACAATTTTTTGTTATATTTAATTATTTAAATTTATTTGAATGAAAATTTAAAAATTTCCTTCATCAATGAAAGTATCACTTATTTATACAGTTAACAAAAATATGGTAGACTTTTGAAAAAATTTACGGTACCGTTTTAAATTTCAGTACTGCCAACAAAAAATTAAGAACACAACAGAATAATACAAAATTGTAGTTTTAATTCTGACATTTGAAAAAATGCATAATTGAGGCGAATTGAGTCATATATTGCGGGTAATTTTTTTTACCATACCATATGAAACTGAAACAGGACTAACAAATGTTGACAATTAATTCTCGGAAAGTGTAAAATCAAGGTTCCACTACATAAAAAATTTATAGTAATTCTTATATCTGATGATTTTGTAGAATTACACAATATTACAAAACACATAATTAAGTAAGGATAGTGAATTTGATTTTTTAAATGAAATATTATAAAGTAATTTATTATGCATTTGCATCAATCCAATATCAATATATATATTTTTAGATGGACATGGGATTCCCTGCAGAAGCATGTAAAAGAGCATTATTCTTCACCAAAAACAATGGCCTGGAGCCCGCTACTAATTGGATCATGGAACATATTGCTGATGCTGATTTTGCAGATCCTTTTGTACCACCGGGAACTAATAAGACACGTAAGTCATGTTTTGAAAGTACTTATATTATTATATGTAATACAGTTTTTAATAAGATTTGCTGAATCTGATTCAGTTTCATACAATTTGTACTAAAATTACCCATATTATATGATACGAAAGACAATATTTTCTCTATTTTACGCACTTTCTTTGAAAGACATGTCAGACTGTCTGAAGTAAAACTGCATTTTTATACTATTCACTTTCTATTAAATTCATAATTTTGTGTTGTCGATGCTTAAACCAAACAGGATACTGTGAAATAGCCATGTACAGAAATGTTTTAAATTCTACTGCAAAGCAATACCAGAAACTCAAAAATCAGCATTTAACTCTGTTCATGTTGACTTGGAGTGATATTTATTCTTGCAGAACTTTTGGGCTTTTTCAGGACCTTTGACACAATCCAAAATAGTGGCCCATATCATCATAATCAACCATTTTTTTGAAATAACACAGTTGTGTTTTAACATGCAGAATTTGTTTGTCAGTATTTTGATCTGAGACATTATTTGCAGAGAGCAATGCGCCCAAACCAAATGAATGCGATGTGGAGATGATAATGACAATGGGATTTACACGATCACAAGCAGAGCAGGCCCTAAAACAGACAGGGAACAATGTTGACAGGGCAGCAGACTGCCTTTTCAGTAATGCAGTAGTCTTTGAAGAAGAGAGCATGGAAGTGGCCGGAAACAGTTCAGATAACAAAGAACCAGCATTTACCGATGGAGATGCCAGTAAGTTTAAATTTCTTTAAATTTTCACATCTGTAAATCAGAAGTTCTCTAAATGGATATCCTGCGATGATGATGCTAATTTTATGAGTAGTTTTACAATTACAGAAACAATATGTAATATTTATGAAATTTTTTGGCTGGGAGAGGGGAACACTTTACGGAGCGCAAGAACACTATGTATTACCATTCTTTTCCATAGCACTGACAATCCGCTGCTGGATAATTCCATGATAATAATTCCGCACTGACAATTCAATGCTGGATAATGACAAATATATATATATATATGTTGTATGTATAATATGAAGAAAAAACTTTACACGTTTTGTGGACACTGCTGAATAATGTTTCTACATGCCTCAGTTACATATGTATACAGATTTAGTAACAGATCTCACTGGATTAATCAACCATTTTAACCAAAATTATTTTAGTATTTTTCATTGTCACAGCACATATAATCTACAATGCTCATATGGCATGTCATAAGGGGTACGAGTTAGGGCCGATTGTGTGATCAGTAGTAAATTTATACTATGCTAACTTTTTACTAACGCCCGTGGTTCAAATTGTATGCAAGTTGATTGAACGTCAAATTTACTATTATCAAAGCATAGACGAGATATTTATAGGCACGACAAATAATCATAAAATATGCTTTATCTATGAATTTTTTCACCTCTGCGTTTGAAATCTGTCACTTCGATGCTGATTTCTTTTTGGACTATGTGTTAATGTATATTAAACAATGAGATCATCATCGGACGAACTCTCATCACTAAAATAACAGGATATTGAATGATTAATTATTGTTTTATATTGCAACTTTCTAAGTATCAATGTGTCAGATGACTTTTGAAACATCTGTGAAGTCTGCCATATTTAACTATTGATTCTCATTTTTTACTATCAGATATCGGAGAGTAAAATGAGTTTACTACGGGATGTACTTTCGAGAAGTAAATATTTTTTTACCAACGATCAAACAAACCATTTTTGCAATTTTTTTTACTATAGTAAAAAGTTACTACTGATCACACAACCGGTCCTAAGTGAAAACATACATGTGTATGTATGTACTGCTTTCTAAAATAATCCCATAATCTAATAATGACTTATGGCCGGGTGCGGCTGATTTGAAGACAAAATTGGATTAAGTATTTATTATTAACTCTTCTCATCTGATATTGTTACAGAATACAAGCTTGTGGCATTCATCTCGCACATGGGAACTTCCACACTAGTAGGACATTATGTCTGCCATATGCTCCATGAAGGGCGATGGGTCATTTTCAACGATAATAAAGTGGCATTCTCAGAAAACCCACCCAAGGATCTGGGTTATCTTTACCTATACGAAAGACTGTGATGTGATAGTCAAAACGAAATAAATATTTAAATTTTTAATTACAATAAACCATTTTCAATTTCTCACAAAAATGTTATCATTTTTATTTTGTAAAGCTTTTTGTATGAAAATGAAAAATAAATATAATGTTTGTGATATATCCATTTCATTTTGATGTATTAAAGAGAACAGCAAATTATTTTTAACAAATCACACTTTATTTATCATATCTACATAAACCATGCCAAGGGCTTATAATAATATTAATAATAACTATTTTCCTTTATTATAACAAAAAATGAGCTTTTGAGTAGATCTCAAGTATTAAATGCAATCAAGCTTATTTAATCTTAATGCAATTAGTGAGTTTCTCATTTAAATGACTCAGTTACTTCCAAAAATTATTGCTAATATTGCACTGGCCACACCACCAAAGCTGGAAAAATTGAATGGAGCTGCAAATGATGAATATATACTCAAAACCATTCTAATTTTTATGGGATTCACTTCATCCTTGAAGATCTTGGTTGTTAATGTATGGCCTCTTTTCAACCTTGAGATGATTTAAACTAAAAGCCCATTTAAAGTTTAAACATAATTAAATTATCAACGCTTAAATCGGTCTTTCTGCTTGGGTGGTTTTTTTGCAAATATAGTTTTTTCATCAAAGTAGGTGTTGAATTTCTTGAAGCCATAACGTTTCTTAGGATCCTTTTTGCAATTATCCGGAGTGAGGTTTATCATTAGTCCTACAAATTAGTCAGAATCATTTTAGAAATACATATGCTGAAATTATTACCATATTTGATAATGCACTAATAATACGAAAATATGTACAAAATTATGAAAATTGAGTCCTTTGGAAATGGAATGCTGTTAATTCAAATTTGAGATTATGTTCAGAATATATTTTGTTATGTACCAACACACTTCTTTACTTGGCTTGGTGATTCCATCACATAATAATACTTTTATGTGAAAAATTAATTTTAGCATCCCAAAAACTGAAAATTTCTGTCAGTTAAAAGGACTGCTGTCTTTTTATTTTTGAACTAAGTGTGCTTTCATTTAAGATTTTCAAGTAGCAAAGATTATTTTGATAAAAACTCATTTTAAGTTGTAGGATAGATATACACTTCAAATATACTTTTGGGTGATGCCATCTGCAAATTTGTTCATAGTTAGCCATCAAATAACCTATGCAAAAGGGTAGGTATAAAATAAAGGGGCATTCATTTTAACAACTATTTGGTAGACACTTATAATGACTGGTGATGCATCCATTTGAATAATTTAGAAAGATATTTACAAATATTAATTTTTAATGAGAAAAAAATATAGTTGATGCTACCGGGATTAATTCTGGTGTCTCCTATCAGATCACTCAAAGGTGTTTGAAATTCCGTAAATATAAAGAAGACGGCTTTCAAATAACGCAATGACAGATGTATCAATTTGAAAGCGCAACACATAAGTTCGAAAATTTGTCATCAACTTGTGTTGGTGTAGCATAATTTGTTAATGCATTTTCCTGGATAGAAAGAGATCCGGGTTTGAATATTTTTTCAACAAATTGATTTTATATGTATATCTTTCTAATGAATACATTTAATTTGTATTACAAATATAAATCATTAACTGCAACTTTTTTTAAATTCACCTGCTTTCTGTGCCATTGTGACCATTGTCATCACTCTTTTCTGTTGCATTTTACAAAGTCCTGTTATTCTTCTCGGCAAGTGGCAACCGTCTGATCTTACAAACTGGCTAAGTATCAAGACATCAGTATGCTTCAAATCCAAATCTAAGGCACACATATAGCATGGTTCTCTTTTTCCTTCTACCTTCTCGATTGTTGGTTTCACTATCAGATCCTCATATGGAGATGGCACGTATGCTCCTTGGATGACAAGTTCTTTTCCATTCTTTGTTTCCTGAACTGTAATATTTCAATATAATTATTAAAAGTTTATTTTGTTAAATTATGTACACATCCTCAGCTACAGATATGAGAAAAATGCTTATGCGCTATGAACATGGAAACAATTATCAAATTAGAAATAACTGGGTTTTTCTGGTACGGCAAACATACGTACTTTCTTTCAGGCGATTAACTGATGAAATAGCAATACCGCGCTGCGGTATTATCGAAGAAATATTATTGGCAAAACACCGAAATCCTAACCTAAATAAACTAGCCATTTCTGATCTTTCCGTGCATAACCGCAGATAAGATATATAACACTGACCAAAGAGACTGACACATTAGAAAACCCATAAACAATAATTTGCGTAGAATTTAAAAAAAATCTTGTTTCTTTTCTTAGCTATGGGTCAAATCTTACATTAGTTATCTATGGTCATTCGTAAATTTTTTTAAAACCAATTTTGTTTTCGATATACATACTTAAGGAAAATACATTATTCTTGTGAAGTTAAATTTTACCCATATGCTTTGAGACCAACTACTATTTAAAATCAAGTTTTATATTTCAAAACACAATAATTTGTTTTTAAATAATATATTTTCAGTCTTATAAAGATGATCGTTTAAATTTTTATTCGCTGCTCGATCCGGCCAAGGTCAACTTGGAATCTATCGGTATCTTAATTTTTGATTAAATATTCCTATAAAGCATATTTTAATGCAAATTTTTACTTTAATATGAATTAATATGTAGCGATCGTAATTCGACCGCCATCTCAGTCGGCATCGACGCTAGCGACAGCGCTGCTGGCTGCTGCCACAAGTCTGGCTCAATTCACCGCCAGACAGTCTCTCCAGTTTCAGCGTTTCACAATGACGGTCTTGCCGGCTCGCGCTTGCCGAGCAAGACTGTCAATTCATTTCATTTCATAATTTCCTACATCTTCATTCACTGTATTCATTTCTATCTGTCTTTATTGTGTTAAGCATACCGACAATAAACACCTCAATCACATTTATTTCATTTAACCACCGTCCTAACCCCCAAAAATATCATATGTATTTACAAAATAAAGCGACCTTATAATGAATTTCCACAAGTCGAAAGTGACGATATTCAAGAAGGAAGAAAGCAAGACAACGTGCAAAGTACTCTTAGGTAATGAATGTATGGAGCAAGTAGATGAATTCGTGTATTTTGGATGTACGTTTGATAGAAACGGAAAGATTAAGAAAGAAGGGTGAGTGCAAGGAACAAATTTAGCTGTACACAATAAAGTTCTGGTACCGACAACTGATGTATAGAAGTGAGGCCTGGAGCTCGCAGAAGAGATACGAAAGTAGACTGAATACAATAGAAATTAAATCTCTTAGACGTACATGTACTAGTTCCATTTATGGCAGAATGCAGAAATAAGGAGAGAATGCAAAACTGATCTTAGCATAATGAGTAAGATTAAGAAAGGATCACTTAGGTGGATTGGTCATATGGAACGGATGAATAAGCAGAGAATTGTAAGAAAAATATATGACGTAAGTGTTGATGGCACCAGAAATATAGGACGTTTGCGGAAGACTTGATACGACCAGGTAAACCAGATACTGAAAGATGGTTCTATTAAAAACATCAATAATCGACGACACGACCGTGTATGAGAAGATGTATGGATTAGGCGAGAATTGTGTCAGGACAGAAATGTGGCGCTCTATTCTTTCTGGGTACCCTCGCGGCGAAACAGCGTGATGGTGAGTTAGTTAGATAAGAAGATAGACTTTCTCCACGAATTGCCGTTCTGATATAAACATAAAATGCCTAAACACATCCTATTACAAGATGTCGACCCAATTGAAGATCTGTAGGTAGATCAGAAAGGGTCAGCGTCCGACACTAACCACACATTTTTCTTTCAGGATAATATAAATCGTTTACCCTCTTTACAGGATCCACCATAATTACTCTCCTCCCAAACCACATCCAAAAGTGAAATAAATTTAATATTTAAGATAAAATACGGGCACTAGAAATTGAATTTAGGTAAGGCTCATAAGAACTATATCAGTCCATTTTTAAAATGAAATATTTAAGTGACACATAACTACAGTGGAAGTCGGTTATATCTTATCTATGGTTATAATGCAGGTTTGCGGGGACTGTATCGACTGGATCTGACCCTTGATATAAACGAATTGTTCAAAATTATGATTTTCTTTCGATGAAATACATCACATTATTAAATTTTCTTTATTATTTTTATAATATATAAATAAAAATTAATTCTGTTCACATAATTAAATTTAATGAACATTTGGGGGTTAGGACGGTGGTTAAATGAAATAAATGTGGTTGGCGTGTGTTGAGGTTTATTATGACAATGAAAACAGATAGAATGAATCCAGTGAATGAATGAAGATGTAGAAGGTGCGTGAAATGAAATGAATTGGCGGTCTTGCTCGGCAAACGCGAGCCGGCAAGACCGCCGTTGTGAAACACTGAAACTGGAGAGACTGCTTGGCGGTGAATTGAGCCAGACTTGTGGCAGCAGCCGGCAGCGCTGTCGCCAGCGTCGATGCCGACTGAGATGGCGGTAGACGGCGGTAGATTTGAATTATAGTCGCTACAAACATAACATATTAAACACTTAAATTAGAAATAATCTCTGTTATCATAGACTACATTTTACGAGCGACCGTCCATGATAATAAATTAATTTTGTTAAAAATACATTCTTTATTTCTTTTAATATCTATTTTAATTTATCTTGCCGTGGTTGTGTGCATTTTTTAAGCTAGGAGCCTTAAAACAAAAATGGCAAAAAAAAACCCGCGGTATATCCGAGTGCACGTTATAACTGGCATCCACTGTATATTTAAACTCAACACACTGAAATAAATTAATAATTTTAAGTAATTGTAAAATTGTATTTTAACCTTGCGACGAGTAATGTATGTAAAAATAAAAAGGAAAAAAAAAGTAAATGTATGTTAATGTGTTAATTAGATTTCAAAAACCAAATACTTGTACTAATATTAGTAATATTCCAATGGTTATGTTAATTGTTTATGTATTTAAAAAATTATATTATTACATTTGTATGTACTTGTAATGTTTAGTTACGCCTTTGGGGGGTTAGGACGGTGGTTAAATGAAAGAAATGTTATTTGAGTATTGAGGTGTTTATCGTGATGGATATTACAATGAAGACAGATAGAATGAAGATGTAGAAGGTGCGCGTGTATTATTAAATTAAATGAAGCGATTCGGCGGTCTTGCTCGGTGCGCGTGGGCCGGCAAGACCGCCGTTGTGAAACAATGAAACTGGAGAGACTGCTTGGCGGTGAATCATCGAGCCAGACTTATACATAGATAAGAGATATACTGACTTATAGCAGCAGCCTGTCACTAGCGTCAATGCCGGCTGAGATGGATATGAATTTGATCGCTACACGCCTAATTGGCGAAGGCCATAATAAAGAGAGAAAAAAAAACCCTGCGACGCACTCACAAAGAAAATGGGATATGGGAATTTTTATAGAGCTTGCCCGAAAGGTCACAGAACTATGAATTTTATGAGAATGATACACCTCGGCGCGAAATGACCCGAAGCTATCACATTAATTAGAGAATTTAAAAATACAATAATTATTACAACAAGACGTAATTTGTTTGGGGAAAAAACAATTAATCTAGGGCCGCTCACTAACTCTGACGATAAATCAAATAAGAAAAGACGAGATAACGAAATGCAATATTGGGCGACAGTTCTATTGTTTTTCAGCATAGTTTTCACGTACAATGACGACTGCATTGTTGGCGAATACATGTTCTGCATATGGAGAGAACAGTTCTGAGAAACCTCGCCTTCAGAGGTACATGCAATACGTGTGGAAATAAAACAATCAAAATTGATATAAAGTTAAGATTAAAATAGACTCGTGGTACCGCGAACTCGCGCGTACAAATACGAAATAGAAAAATCAGGATGCGATTTTATAGTAGACGGATTCACGTGTATCAATTATAATTGTATTTAAAATTGTAAGAAAGAATTGATGATATGCAAATAAGAATAAGAGATTTCGATGTAATTACTGTGTAAAATTACTATAGAGATAAGTTTAGTCATAATTTAGTGTATGAAGAATAAATAGCGGTAATGAGATCACTAGACTAGGAGTTTTAATTAATAAGGCAATGTTATACCTACAGATAAGATGAACTCGAAGTTTAAGTGATTTCGTGTGATTAGGTGGACACAAATGAATTGTGTGAATAATTATGACCTGACTAGAAGACGAAGGCGGGGTCTAAAGTTAGACCTAAAATAAAGGCGTAACGCCGCTATCAAGGATGGACCTATCGGATGGTGCCAGTCTTGTGAAGGTGGATCCAACTGACAGGCGGAAAGACACCCTTGTCGCAAACAATAAAAACGAAAGGAATGCCATTTTGAGGGCAGTTGTCAAAAGCAGTTTTCTTACGGTAGTTAATCTCAACAAGGAGTTCGGAGTTCACAAAGAGTGCGTCACAGAATTCAGGAGAGCCTCGGACACGAATTTGTGCAAGAGAATTCGCTGGAGACAGTCGCGACACATACAGTGACGAATGATCTTTAGCGGTTAACCTCGGACAGCAGTCTCCCACCGTACATAAAAAAACTGAAGACACGAAGGACCGAGGGAAGTCGAGTGCAGTCAAGCGCATCTGTAGTCGCAAGTCAAGTGCAATCAACCGCACCTGTAGTCGCCGAACAGGCAAAAAAGACGAAGAAAAAAAGTGTAGAAACGAGTGGAGTTGAATCGAATGGATCGACAAGCGTTGACCAACGGAGAAGCAGACGGTTGGCGAGCAGAGGCAGACAACATCACAACATGAGAGACAGGAAGTGGATCGTGACCTCGATAGCACCGCGAATGCCCAGCCAAACGAGTACCAGAGTGGCAGAGTGATGCGAGCATTTAGCCCAACAGACATCAAGACGAGAGGAAACGCGGACGACGACACCACTCTCCGTCCAGTTGAGAATCAAACGTGGTCATAATTAAATTAAGTTAATTATAAAATATTCTGCCTGTCCATTTGTGTATTATGTGTTGTGGAAAATAAACAATTAATCTGTGTGTTATGTCTTTTAAATATTCACCTGTCTCCTTCTATAACCATAGTACAATTGACGATGTGATACCTGGAAATAATCGCGGAGCGAAATATTACCAGTGTACGGGGTCGCTCTAATAAAATAATTAAGAGCATCTCATCGAAGGATTATCATAATTATCCAACCCCCTCTATCAAAAACCTAATATCCACTGTAAAACGAAAAAAATCGACAGACTCTCTATTATCTGCCATAGATAAGAGATATACTGAGCTATCTATGCTTTCTGCAATTGTCAGATTTGGATTTTATTTTGGTGCGTTCATGGCGGATTGTGGTTTTGTGGTGTATTCTCTCATTCTATCGGTCTTCATTATTGTTATTTTGTAGAAAATACAGTATAAGTATTTATTTTTTTTGTCAAAAAATGGGTGAAGATTCAGAAGTTAACGTTAAAAGGCGTAGAAAAATAACCAGTGTTTCTTCTGTACCAGCAGAAATAGCCAAGCCGGTTCATGTGGATGTTTACCAGGTATCTCCACAAACTTATCATTGTAGATATAGCCTAAATACAAATTAATGTTAATTAACTAATTGTTATTTATTTCGTAGCGAGTTGTAGATTTCGAGGAAGCTGAAGCCCGACAAAGATCTGCTGAGAAAGATGCATTATTATTCCATAAATTTTGCGAAGACATACGGCAACTTCTTACTGAAATTTCTGCACTTAAAATGCAAAACACACCAGAGGTACCTATTAATATAATAGAAACAAATAAAATTTAATATAATATGTAGGTGGAAATGGCTATAATAAAGCTATCAGAAAAATACTAAATTCAGTTGTGGTTATAGAAAAATCTCCCTATTTCAGAAATGTCTGTCTTGAATCAAGAAATCATCATAGCTTTGAATTTCATTAGCTGTTTTTATTTAAAATGATATTCGGTTATACTAGTAAATGGGGCTGCCTCCTCTCTACTTTTCGTCCAAAGAACCTGGATTTAGTTTTCTATCTCAAATATCCTTGAAGCAAATGTAATTTTGATTTGAATATAATTTTTACATAATATGGTATTGGCCCGAATATAATGTGACGTCTTTTAACATCAATAATTTAATAAAAATGACGTTCACGTTATATTCAAGAACTAACCTCTATATCAAAAACTTTGTTATCGCTTTACTCATACTTTTCTCGTAATATAGTATAAGTATTGTATATAATACATACATGTATGTTTAAATGTTATACATATTAAAATTTATATTTTGTTTCTTAAAATAATGGGTTAAAATTTCAACGATCGCATTATATTCGGGCCAATATGGTAATATCTGAAACACATAAGTCATATTATGTATAAACACTCAGATTACATATTTACCAATCATAAAAGAAATAAAGTCTGCAACAATAAAGTTAAAACACGTTTTTATCTTGTAGGCTCGAGAAGAAATATCTTCAAAACGTATTCAGGCGACACTAATGCTTGTTGCTTTGAAAAAATTGAACCGCTTGGAAAAAGTACGCACTAAAGCAGGC
Organism: Eubasilissa splendida; assembly: GCA_031772225.1. Lineage (NCBI taxonomy): Eukaryota > Metazoa > Arthropoda > Insecta > Trichoptera > Phryganeidae > Eubasilissa > Eubasilissa splendida. The sequence goes on along the minus strand of CM062855.1, from coordinate 11,458,606 downwards.
CGTGATGCCTTGCACAAGGAGAAACAGAGACTGGACTCCACACATCTGCTGCTGCAAAACCTGCTGTACGAAACTGAACATTTGGATAAGGAAGTGACCAAGTGCCTCCAATTCAAATCTAAAGATGAAGAAATTGACTTGGTACCTGTTGAAGAGTTTTATCGAGATGCTCCTGAGGAGGTATCAAGACCTGTGAGTTATTTTATTAATTTATGAATAAAATATATTCTATACCTTAATATATTTAAAACATTTTCAAAAATAAATAAATGTGAACATCGTGAAAAATAGAACCCTCTATTTTTGGTGCCATTACCACTCACATGTATCTTTCTTTCTGTTCCTTGTTCATTAGATCATAAATGGATTTGCCACATATATTCCCGAGTGAACTCATTTCCATTGCATTCATTATATTTTCCTTTCTCTTTCGCCACTCAAAAGAAAAACAATTTATTTAATACCAAACTAAAATAATAATATTTACTTCTAATAAGATATAAATAAATGCTTATCTGGCTGTGTTCTCAGGCTCTTGTGTGTTTTTATAGACCATGTTACAATAATACCAATATTGCCGTTGTTTTTCACTGCTGCAGTTGCTAATAATCCATTATATTCCTCAGGAAGTAACCAAGAAGGATGGGCACCAGCTCCGTCTAGCCCGGCTAGAATGGGAGTTATGCCAGCGCCGTAAGCTCTCCGAGGCCTGCAATCAACTCCGAGAAAGCGCTCAAGCAGTATCTTCCTCTTTGGCCGCCTCCCGGGCGCGTCTTGACAGTCTCGGTCCCCGTTTGAAGGATGCCCTTACTGCTGCAGACCCTTTAAAAGAAGCCCTGGGACTGACAGGAACAGGGCCCGCTGGTGGTGGGACACGAGGGCCTGCCAGTCTACTGCCCCCACCATTGTTTCTATTGCATGCGCGTGTACAAGCTTACACTGAAGCATTCGGACACCACCTCGTTCAAGTTGGTAGGTCATATTTTTTTTAACAAATAGAGATTTGTCCTTGGAATATAAGTCGCATCAATATTCTTACTATTTTCAAGTTAAACCAAGTGCTTGTGCTGTGAAAAATGGACTAACTTCTTTCCCGTCTACTGGGACGAGCCTCACTTTCCACTCTATCACTAGACAAGTGTCTTACTGCTAGACCAAACAGGCACCTAATTTTTTTTACTTTTGTACTATCAAGACAGTTTAACAGCAAATAATTTAAATATGAAATAAACAGATGGCCACCGATATTTTAAGATAAATAAAAATCACATGAAAAAAATTATATTCAAAGTTATTACAGGCAGTACAATAGGACTAACTTCATAGGGCTACAATTACAATTCTTGACCCATGCGTTTACAGACATATATACATACCTTAAAACTTGCTTTATTTCTTAAATCCTTGTGATTTGAAAAATCTTGAATGTTTGATAAATAAGTAAAGTTACAAATGTTAAATATTCTTCATTCTGTTTTTCAAAATTTCTAGTATTTTTTTTAAATGCGGTAATTTCTTATTTAGAATAGAATTTTCTGGCCTAATCTGCCACGATCGGGGCTGATGATGGACCCTGAAATGGGATCCGAAAGATCAGATATATACGGCAGATTAGCTCAGAAAACTGTGCACAGAAGGTTCTAAATGACATTATTCATCAACACTTTTCTACTAAGTGAAACAATATAGCTATAGTGAAAAAGTAGTACAATAAACTTACTTAAGTAAGTTGCGAGTTTATTGTTTAACATGTCAAAAATCATCAATGAAGGGCAGAAATAAATTTATCAAAAAATCTTCACATTTAAAGTATAGATATGCCAAATTTTTTTCCAGCTATATCTGGGGACGAAGATGAGGCTCGAAGGTTAGAACAAGAACGAGACTCACAAAACGTTTTCCAAGATTCAGATTCCGATCAAGATCCTAAGGAAGAAGAAGATAATCAAGAGAAGAAAAAACGCCACCACAGGAGTGGAACTAAAGTAACCAAACAAGAACGCGCAGAAGAAAAATTGAAACTTGTAATTAAATCACACCCTCTAGTTATTAAATTGACAATTAAGTTTAAAGAAGCCTCTTTGACATTAACATTTTCATATTTGATTAATCTAAAGATCATCACAATTCAAAGTTCAATTGAAATACCCAAACCTTCCGGCGTATCTTCTGCCGATGTTCTTAATAGTCAAAGTATCCTTAATGGACTCTATCCTGGAGACTTCGGTACAGATTCTCCGCACCCTGCAACTGGATATATTCTAAGATCAGCCGGAGTGGAAAAGAAATTCTCCGAGTTTATTCCACAATTAGGTTATCCATATATTTGGGCACAGCGGATGTGTGGACTAGATTTTTTGGCATCATCTTACATCGATGGAGACAAACCTGGCTCTCTCGCCAAAATTCAAAATGAACCATGTTCTAACTTGAGCAGTATCAGTGTGGAAAATGTTTTGATTGTTTTAAAAAAGCGATTGAAAGCAAGAATATCTTTGATGAAGGAGTTACAAGACTTGGAATCTGGCAACATCCCACCGTTTGAGGGAACAGGTTCCTCCCAGGTTCGTCTTTTAGGATCCCTAACCCAGTGGCAATCTATTACCTGGGCAGAATATAGCCAGGCAGTTTCTGTTGGAGAATTAATCAATCTCGGTCTTGTTGCGCAGCATGACATGTTTTATCGAGCAATTATTACCAGACAATCAGCTAAGTTAATAGCCCTTGTTTCTCTGAAGAGTGATTATCCGAAACGGGCACCAATTTTCTCACTAACTCTGCACTGGAACGGTACTCATCACGCTGGAACAGATGATGATATAAGAGACATTGAGAGATGTGTCAATACTGATTGGTGCACATCTGAAGGGACTAAACCTAAAATATCTCTAGCAGGTCAGCTAACACGACTGTTGTGCTGTCTAGACATCCTGTTGGAAGCGGTCGGTTCTTCAGAATTCCCACCTGACAAAGTAATGTTTCGACCTGTGAAAGGAAGGAATAGGATTAAACCTTACAAATATTTAAAACAAGGATCAGGGGTATTTACCCAGTTTTGATTATTTATTTAGTTGATATTAAATTGTGATTATCAATATGGTGTACATTATCTTATCAGTTCAATTAAATAAAAATCAAAGCTTTTAATTCATGTTTTATTTTGTAATATTAGGTCCATCAATAATGACAGGAAAAAAATCATTTTCAAATTTACATAGAATAATTGATAGATATAAATTAAATAATTATTGAACACATGGGAAGTAGGTACCTATTCAGGTTTGATACGCGAAACTCAGTTGATTCGTTCAAAAAATAAAGTGTCGAAGGACAACACTTTTTTCATATCTAATCAAATGACAGAGAGCCAGATTATAAAATTATTTTATTCAAGCTTATAAATTATGAATGTCATTAAAAGTTGACTATGGGAGGTGAAGAGCATTATCTTTAAATCATTATTTAAGAGCATGTACACTTGCAAGCTTTGGTCGAACTACAAACGGATAACATACAACTGTACGATTTCAATACAGAATACTGTTCGGGTTGGCGAAGGCTTGTGTACATTGAAAGCTTTACAGGCAGTTCTTGATTTATGAACGTTCGCTTTACAAACATTCGCTAAAACGAACATTACAATTTTAAGATATTTTTTATTTACGTAATGCAAAAAGTGCAAACATAATTGTAAGATTGCTGATACCCTAAACTTAATACAATACTAATCAGAAAATTCTTAATTTGTATGTAAATGAAATTCCATAGATCAAAAAAAACACATTTCTTGGCTAATAAAACAAATATAGTTATTAAAAAATACTACATACATATTTTACACAGTGTGTATAGTGGGGGAGTGACATAATTTTTCAAAAAACAAACAATGCATCAACCGATCTTTTGCGTCTGATACATGTGGTCCATGTCAAATAAAAAACACCGACAGTTTGCATTTTTAAAATAAATTTAAGCTGTTGTCACCATGCAAAAAGTAAAAAATACACTGTTTGACATGTTTATAGAATGGGGGGATAAAATCTGTTTTCTAGCGCAAGTCGGCAAATAATGAAAGACACTGTATGTGACAAGCTAATTGAACAATTTTGGCCTATGCCAAATAAAATAAAAACCCAGTCAGTCAATTTAAAGACACTGAAAGGGTAGTTCTACATTTGAAGACAAAAATATTTTTAAAAAAATATTATTTTTCATGCGAAGCGACGAAATGGCGCTTATTGTGATGGTGCTAGTAAAAGACAATAATTTTGTTAAGAAACAAAGGTAGACATCATAAAGAGGTGAGAAGCAGACAGATATTTCTCATTTTTGTGGTGTGAACAGATCGAGTATCAAAACAATAGTTAAAGGCAAAGATAGAATTGTGGAGGCCATTAAGGGAACACCTACTTTAATGAGTAGGATAGTGAAAAATATTTTTTTTATTACACGAGATAGAAAAACTGTTTCAACTTATTTTACATTTGTAGCATATTGTTATAATAAAATGTACACATTACTTACAATACTTTCCATATGTAAAAATGATCGCTAACTTATATAATCACAATGTATATGCAAAAAATACTTATTTAATGTTTTGACACATAACGAACGAAACTCATTTGTAAATGAGAATTGCTTGTATACTTATTAGCTTTTATTCAAAATGTATGGAACTTAATGTAAAAAAAGTTGATGACTTTCCATGTGGTAAAAAATGCATGAGAAAAAGTGCTTTTCATCATTATGTAGGAAAATCAACTGGCAGTTCTTAAGGACTGAATTTATTTACTTAAAGAATTTACAACTATGTGTTGAATTTTGAACTGCTGAACTAATTTGTCATATTGCTATGGAATGACTTACCACCATTGATTTTTCCTCATTTACTTCAAATCCCTTCTTCATGATACTTCTATGCAGCATCCAGTCTGGTAATGATAATTAAGCCTGATTAATCGGTAGGGATCGGACAACTTGTGGCGTTTTCAGGTGCAAACTTTATGCGAATACGTACATCATTACATTTTATTTGTCAATAATTCAAAAATTTGATTACATAACTCAAAATTTTTTTTTTACATTTTCAATCAATTCAGTCAATTATTGATTCTTCATTTATTATGTAACTGCCCAAAATTTTCATGATATTTTCTTAACAAAAGGATACATCGATCATCCTGGGTTATAATTTTTGAACCCGATTTTATTCCATAAGAAGTAATCCATGTCTATTTTTGAAATAACAATTTATATTCTAAAAGTAGCTAACAAATATTATTTATTTATTAGGGGAACACATTTTTTGTTGTAGTGAAGTTGTATTTTCAGAACATAGTTCTGTGGTATTTTAATACAAATTAAATTAATCAACTAGAAATATATATAGAAAAAATCTATTTATCAAAAAAATAATTTGTTGCTACTGGGATTCGAACCTGGACCATTTGCTATCCGGAGAAGCGCGTTCACCATTTCACTATAGCAATCAAATACATTAATCCATCAATCGAGGCATAAAAAGAAGCAAATGACAAGATTATGTTCCACTATTTGTACTACATAAGCAATATTGATACGTGTATTCTATAAGTATAAGTTATACAGCAAGTCGGATGATTTGCTGTAAATTCATGTGATCAGTGTTATAAAAGCTAAATAAACCACCCACTGAACAAAATAATTGAAAATAAATATATAATTTTATTTATCATTAACTTCAATTAAATGATCAATTTGGGACCTGAAATATTAATGAAAAATAAACAAAACACACTGGTAAGTATAAAAAATGCCACAAGTGTCCTCTGCCTGATAATCAGCATTGTACGCGAGATATTTTTTAATATATCACACCTGAATCTTTCTACGCATGGGTCTTGGTACATATAATGAATCCTTGCTAGTGTTTTTAAAATACATAAAAATAAAAGACGAAAATAAACGAAACATTAATTAAACTTTATTGATATAAAATGCTCTCCATTATATTACATTTTCTATAGACTCCATCTTAATAATGTCAGACAAGAGATATGCATGAAATGAAGCATTTGACCATCAAAATTTCAACACAGATCGAATATTTCACCCAAATCTCGATCTGAATGATTTTACATTTCGCTAATTCTATTCACGTGACAATACTATCCATTTTAATTTAGGCTATAACCAAATGGCAGTGTTTCCTTCGGGCGCAGGGTTAGCTCCATACACATGTTTAAATTGTTTACATTTATATGGTACGTCATAAAGTATTGCAGATGGATAGATTAATTAATTGTTAATACACTGTTTTCATGTATCGTTTTGGTTACAAATCTTAAGAGGTATGTACGGTTGTCATTTATTATATATTCTATAAGGTTTTAATTTTGGTAGTTTAGAATACATACATGTCTTAAGATTTGCATTAAACGCTCCTGCACATTTTACATGATTCTTTAGAGATTTAAAACCAGTAAGTAATACATCAATACAAGTAATTTAGTATATAAGTTTTATAGAACTTTATGTAAGGTCCTCGAAGTTGGTCCTTTTTTTAAATTTTATATCAAGACAATTTTAATTATGTATTTTATAATAAATTACTACATGTTGATGGTCATTATTGTTCTTTTTTTCTACTCAATCATTATAATGGTGTGAATACACGGATGAGACTCATTTCGAGACTATAGAGTTAAGCAATGAGCAAGCTGTCATTCGTAATGCATTATATTTTGCATGCAGAGCATAATGATACAATCGACATTTACTTTTGAATCTCCAAGACACAAGATCAAAGACTCAACTGTATAGAACCATAAAGGTGCAAAAATAAAACAAATGGATTAGGATGTGAAATCATAGAAGAAGAAATGTTAAAATTACAATTTATTATCCCTGCGCCATAACAATTTTTCTACTTATAAAGGATGAAATTTAATTATCCAAAAAGGTGTGGCGAGGATACCACCGCTGGAATTGATTCGTAATAGAATGAAGACGAGTGATGCAAGTGTGCGCAATGATGTTAAGGGATGTAAAGTAAATACTATACACTCGCTACAATCATTCACCATTTTCTTGCTGTTTCATTACAATAAAACGAAAGTGAACCATTTCATCGGTGGATCTTAAGCCCATGTTTTGCAAGTCTTACACGTTTTTAGCATGGTGTAAAAATTTATAAAATGCAATCATTTCCTTCAACTACATAAGGTGAGAATTACCATCTATGTCTATTACGATTCCTCCATAAAAAGATTAATCTCAATAAAAATTAACATTCACTTATTGTACTTTATTTTATTATTAAACATGAAAAGATGTTTGTGGAATATTTCACAGAGTTTTATGAAAAGTTTTAAAACAAATAATCAATTGAACAAATGTGAAAACTATTCAGTGTAAATGCAAAGATAGATCTTAAGAATGATAAGTTTTATTAAGGTAATTAAATGGTCAAATATCAAATTTACTTTCTGACTCGCTGAGGAGAAAACATCATTATGTTTGCCCTGCAACTGTTATATTAAATAAATACTTTATTTTATAGGATTGGTATATTACTACACTCTAATATCCAACGGTATTCTTTCATTTTTTTCCATTAACAATAAATTCTTTGCAAATTCATTACAGTTGAAATTAAAAATATTACATTTTGAAGACCCACCCTCTTATCCCATAACAATTTTAACATAGTTGAATTGTGAACTATTTATCCCAATCCAATGGGTGGTGGCAGTGATAATAATAATCACTTTTACTATTTTACTCCTATTGTACAATTATCTCAAATACAGTTATTGGTTTTATTAACTTGCAGGCATTGACAAATACTGTATTTTCCCAAAAATAAGCCCTAGCATGATTTTTAATAAATACGGAGTTTGAAGATTTATGGTGTTCCAGAAGATGACATGACTGTATTTGAATAAATGTAGATTGTTATATGTACTTGAATAAATAAGACATCCCTCAAATTAAGCCCTAATATGTATTTTAAACCAAAAATTAATAAAAGACCTGGTCTTATTTTCGGGAAAACACGGTAGCTCATTAAATTGAATAATTTTTTTTTTTGCTTATTGCATTCTGAAACATAAATCATTTCATGTTTCCATTTTTCACTCCGTAGCCAGTCTATAACATTATATATTAAGCAATTTGCTACCTGAAGAAAAATATTGCCATTTAATATACATTGAGATTCTATTTACACATTGAATTTGAACCCCCGGTGTTTGTATCTTCAGGATACTCGGACACTTGATAATATATTTAGTTATGTAATACATTATAAAATATACAAAATGATTGCATCTATTCATGGCATATTTAACTCATAAAAAAATTCTTTCTTCTGTCATTGTATTTAGGAGTATCGCATCGGGAGGTTTGTTTCTGCTTATTTAATCCATTTTGTACTACTCATTTCAACCTTAATTTATTTATAATATTGCTTTGTTATTTATGGGTAAAATATCTGATAAATATATATTGAAAAAGTTAAAAGTAAAATTGAATACTTTTGCAATATTAATTAATTATTCTAAAATCTAACAGAAATGTTTTGATATTCGACCATTATTTATATGACCTTGAGTTTTGGGAAACTGACAAAAAATTAAAACTCATTTATTGTCTCTGTAGAAATATAACAATGTGTGTATGTAGCTGTCATCTTCAATGCATGTATCTAATATTCTATGTATTCAAATATATATTAGTTTTATTATATTTTACTTTTGAATTAAATATGTATATCACATTAAATTAATGTAATAAAAATAATCTATTATGCAAAACAATGACCATTTAACATACTGTGCCAAATTTTATGATAAAAGTAATAAAATAGCCAACTGAAAAACACCCAAAATTTTATGGCACAAATGCGTGTGATTCGTTAGTCTTCATTTCTTTTTTTAAGATATACTTTAATGATCTAGGAGATAAATTAAAGTTAAAATACTTTAGATTCTTGATTTTTATTCTTTATTTACACCTTACGGAAAAATATATTACTCTTAAATATTTTGTAACCGCAAGTACTTTTTAGTCAATATTTACAATTTATTTATATGCAAAAGCTAACATCAAAAACATGAAATAAGTTACAATAAAAGTGATAATAAATAATATAAAAATTCTCATAACACAAGTCTACAACACAATTTAAAGAAAAGCACCGATTCACTATTTACGTTCCAATCTGACTTGTCTGATGCTTTCTTTCTTTTACACCAGAATCATCAGGTAATCATATAATGTACACCAATATCACAAATAAAAACCTTTTTGAATGTAACTAGCATATTCAAATTATTTTAGTACGTTTTGACAAATAATAAGTTAAATTTACAGTAGAATCTATAAAAAATAACACGGATAACACATATTAAACATTAAAATTAAATAATTTTACCATTCAAATAACTTTAACATAATCTTCCACTGGGATGTGCATAGGATCTCCGCAGCCACACATAAAACACAAATGATAATAATTTATATTTGTTGTCGCAGAGACGTCTGGAGAGGTGCTCATGGTAATATCTTATGAAAGAAATGTTAATTCAGCCAAACGGCAACCAATTATTTATAATATGTACAATATGGTGAACATAACTATAAGAAATTAGTTAATAGTATGTATACAATGTAACAAATTACAATTAATAAGAATTTACAATATATATATCCAACTAAACAATTGCATAACTGTATGCGACTAATCTCATTAATTATACAATAATTGTCATGCTGGCCACTCCGTGTACACTTTGAGGTATAATTCCATTTTAACCAAAAGGTTGAACAAAACATTAAGGTCACCATCACAGGGCTGTTCACATAATGTACCAACTCCCTTTTGAGGTCCACAAACAGACAGAACGAGCCTTGCACCGATATTATGGACGAAAGTTTGGGGGATCCCAAGTGGCCGTAAATCAGGAAATATACTGATACATTAATATGTAAATCAGCATCGCAGCTACAGGCAACACATACACTAACATATCCACTGCCGATCTCCTAACTGAGTGGTTGTTCTCTAGTGTTTGTAACCTCGCAGTCAACTGCACATTGTCTTCACTGACGAGATCATATTTCTCCTTAGTCACCACTAATTCTTCCTCCAACTCGGTCAATCTCTCGGTATCTACAGATATGTTTGAGATGGACGGATCTTCCATTGACAATAAACTGCTTTCATTATTGTACAGGTAATCGGCAGCAGCTAAACTAGAAGATATAACTATGGAACTCTTCCGTTTCTCTTTCTGAGTCTCTAATTTACACTCTGAGTCATCAAGATCGGTCATTATAATCTTATCGGCTACATCCCTTAGTTCCTTCTCACGCGCTACTACAGACAAATCTGACGTAATGACATTGACTTTTTCTTCGAGACGAACCTGAATATCAATAAGGAGGGTCACTTGTTTATTCAAATCTACCACTTCTTTTTCTTTCGCTTCGAGCTGTTTCTTCAGATTTTCCACTTGTTCAGTCAGATGTTCTACATTTGAACTGAGGGACCGTTCCTGCAGTTCTTTCTGCAAATCTGAAATTCTACAGTTCAGTCTTTCTATTTCCTCTGAACTATTAGCCTCTGATTTCAATAAATCTTCCAGTCTATTCTGCAACTGTGTAACTTCCTCTTTATACTTTGAAGTCTCATCTTCGTCAGTTTTTTCTCTTTCGTCAATTGGTGACTGAGATAGCATCATTTCCAGCTTACTGCATTCCTCAACTTTTTTAGAAAAATTTGATTTTACTTCGAGAACTTCCGAAGACAGCTGCCCTTTGATCTGATTGAGCTGGGCAACTTCACATGCAGATTGTTTCAACTTACTCGTGGTTGTTTCCAAGTCCTTGGTCAAACTAGCGATGTGTCCTTCAGCAAAGGATAGTTCCTTTTGCAGCAAAACCAGCTGAAACAATAATATATATTTTAGTAAAGTTCATCAGACCGTATTCCTTCTCAACGATCAAACTGTGATCATCGTTTCTTAATTAACTTTAGTATCTTGCAGCTTATTTTTCCAAAATATTTCCAAGGCCGCCCGCGTCGGAAACTTGTGGCAGAGAAAGAGACAAAGCAATAAATATCAGAATGTCACATTGGCTATCCTTATTTTATGGCCGACACGCATGTGACAGCGCGCGGCGTCAGTAAACGACGATTGATATCATGGGCGTTGCGTATCGGATTTTAAACCAAATTATTCTTTCTAGTAGTGATATCATACGGTGACCCATAGAAATATTATTCAACTCAAGAATACCACAAATTACATCTGAAATCGAGTGTAAAAATCATCATTTTTCCTCCATACAAAATTGACAATTGGCGCTCACTTTTACATTGCCAAATTTATATTATACCATAGATAAAAGTTATTTATACGTAAATGATCACAATTTCAATTAAATTTGAAAATTTAACACAACATGTCAACGTCAAAGTGCTGATATTTTTACAGATATCGAATTTTGGAAAACTTTTTTATTTTATTAATACTTTTACAGAATGGCGGAGGGTGACTTTTTCGTTAGTGTAGATATTGCCGACATTTTGGATATTACCGATATGCTCATTACTGCCGCAGAGTCGGATGATGAGAAGGACACAATAAGTTGGAAAGTATCTGGAATGTTCCAATATAAGTAAATTGTCAGTTAGATTTTGACGTACGTTCGCAATATTTCTCGTTTTTGTTGCCAAGTAATTCGAGTGAATAAGATATTATTTTTTAGTTATTAATTAAAATTAATGTACAAGCGTTTTACTATAAATACAGTGAGTGTGCCGTTAGGCAGCATTGGCCATTGCCGCAGCTATCATTTTATGCGTGTTGTTAGTGCTATATGTAATGTGTACGTATTTTTTCGTTTTAAGCATCACATTAAACACAATAATATTAATAAACTCTGATATCATCCTTCCAAAAAACAAATATAAAATAAATAATAATGTCCTAAATGTTATGGCCTGACAACACTATAAACTTTTATTTTTTTCTACTTTTTTTCATCTCAAAACTGTACAAAATCGCGGTTGATGGACGCTTATGATGAAATAATACCAAGGTTTTTTTTTTTTGGTTATACCAACGTTTTCATGATTTTTTCGTCAAAATAAAATTCAAAAAACTTATCCTGTGAATTTTGGCGCCAATATGGGTGGTATGATGCTGTTTCACCTAGGATTTTTTTGGGCAGCTAACAGGTTAACCACTAACATTTCTACTAGCACCACATAATTAATTTGACTTAAAAAAGAAATTCTAATTATCCGTGAAATTTCTTTTAATAAGCTAAAATACATTTAGAATTATGCACTGCATGAATAAGCGCCATAACATCAAAGCGGAACATAGCTTATTATTTGCATTCTCAATTAAATAATAACATTGCTTCACAAACTAATATTTATGAATAAATTCTTTGAAACTTATTTAACGAATTTATTGAAACATTCAGATATTTTTTGGAATAACTAAATAATATTCATAAAAAAATATGCAAGTTATCTATTTCCAATTGCACAACCTTGATCCGCAATAACCAAAAAATAGTCTGGACCTACTGTGCAATGTAAATGAATGTTTTAATAAAATTGCCTGTGGATGGATTCAAGCACTCGTTATCACTCATCACTAAATCAATATAATCATCATGTAATATTATGAAAAGGTTTTGGGACAAAGAAAAGCTAAAAATCCCGACAGACCGATATCCCGTCAACCGAAAATGTTATATGCATATATACATGCTAATTGATTTTGTGGTCACTACAGTGAAACCCTCTTAGTAAGTTCCACTTTAATATGTTTTTCCGCCTAATAGGATTACATTCTTCGGTCCCGTAAAAGTTCCATACAAATTACGTATTTTTTTATGCTTAATACGTTTTCCAAATAATAATTGTCTGAATAAATTGTGTGTAATCTTATTATGTACACTGACTATAATATCATATTTTAGGGGTAGATACATATCTATTAAAAATACGAGTTGAAAATTTTCAAACTTTGTGTGCCTAATTTCAATCATGTTAGAGATATGTGTTCAAAAAAATCGTAGTTATGTGATTATTTTGATTAATTGAAATATTTTATTGATTCCAAATTATATATTGAATGCAAAAAATAACCGAGGCAAGACTAGTGGCACACAATGAAGTTCTGGTACTGACATCGATGTACAGAAGTTAGGCCTGTAGGACCTGGCAGAAGAGAAACTAATGTAGACTTAATGCAGTAGAAATGAGATTACTTAGGCGTATATGTGGCAGATCCATTTATGACAGAGTAAAGAATGAAGAAAAAAGAAAGGAAAGAATTGAAATCTGACCTTAGTATAGTGAGTAAGATTAAGAAAGGATCACTTAGGTGGTTTAGACATATGGAACTGATGGATGAGGAGAGAATGGTTTGAAAGATATATGACGCAAGAATTGAAAGCACCAGAAAAGGAGGACGTCCGCGGAATACTTGGCATGATCAGGTAAATCACATACTGGAAGATAGTTATGTTGGAAGCTTCCAATAATCGACGAGCTAGTATAAGAAGATGTATGCATGTGGATGAGGCGAGAAATGTGTTTCAGGACAGAATAATATGACGTTCTATCCTTTCTGCCTACTCCCACGGAAAAACGGCATAATGGTATGTTAGTTACAAAAAAATAAAGGTCATTGGGCTTTGAGCACATAGACTATTTTATTAGACAATTTACGGCCTGAAACAATGATATAGAATAATAATAATGAATCAATTTCGCAAATATTTATTTCGAAGTAAATTTATTTGAAACTTAATATGATTTTGTAAAAATCTCATAATAGTATTTTCTGTAACAGTACAGAATTTGTGCATATTCCTTGAACATTTTCGACTCGTAATTTAGTAGGTAATATTGTGGACCTGTATAGCATAAATATAGCTCATAAATTAACACTTTTAAAAATTGTATGAAAAGACAACTGCATTAAAAGTTAGAACAAATAATAATGGAGGTTGTTGACTTTGCAACTAGTACCCTCACTTGTAGTTCACGAAATCATTTAAATATATATTATTTATAACTTTGTTTTTAACTACTTTTATGAGTTAAATTTAATACACCAACCGGTTTCAGAAAATATCTTTTCCTTCATCAGAATGTCAAATAAACTAACTAAAAGCATGTTTTTTTGCATAATAGAAAAGGTATTTTTCGAAATCGGTTGATGTATTAATTTAACTCTAACTTTAATTTAATTAGATTTATATTATTTAATTGCACAAAAAGATAATATAGTTGTCGTTATTAAGCTTGTGGTATTTTGATCTGTTTGTAAGACCATTTTTCTATTTGACCATATAAAAAAAAAACTGTAAATATAAAAGTGTTAGCTTACCTTCAGAGCTAGCCCATTTTCATAAGCGGTATCTAGTTGTTCAGTTATTTCGTTAATTTTATCCCTCAACAGTTTTGTCTTCATTTCTTTGGTTGATTCGGCCCCCAACTTATCGAAAATATTGCTATTTTCCAGTACCTAAAATATTTCAATAATGTATAGTCTAGCCTGTTCTGAAAACCAAACTCTCAAAAATAGACTAAGGATGTAGATCTTTATGTCCATGTAGTGGTTTAAATATTTCAAAACAATGCACAATCAAATGTTGATATTTTTGTTATTATATCGGCAAGATTGGTTCAACACTATTTAATTATTAATTTAATTAATTTGTGTATTAATTTAAGTACCATCACAACTAAGAAAACAATCATTATAAAACACGATTGTTAAGGTACTGTAGCGACCAAAATTCAAATCTACCGCCATCTCAGTCGGCATCGACGCTAGCGACAGCGCTGCCGGCTGCTGCCACAAATCTGGCTCAATTCACCGCCAGACAGTCTCTCCAGTTTCAGCGTTTCACAATGGTGGTCTTGCCGGCTCGCCTTTGCCGAGCAAGACTGCCAATTCATTTCATTTCATAATTTCCTACATCTTCATTCACTGTATTCATTTCTATCTGTCTTCATTGTTTTTATCATTTGTCACAATAAATCTCAACACGCGCCAATCACATGTATTTCATTTAACCACCGTCCTAATCCCCAAAGTACCATAAACGATAAGCACAAATATCCACGATAGATTAAAATGAAAAAAAATTCAACTCTTCTAAAAATTGATCAACAAGTCCTTACTTTTTGATTTAGCAGAGCTTTAAACTAATGTCATATGCAAGGGGGTTGAAATATTGCTGAAGTATTGCACTTTTTACTAACAGATAAAATACATGATTCAAAAGTGCAGTAAATAAGTGTACTAACGGTATCGTTCTGATTATCAACCTCCTTGTTTTCCTGAGGCGTCATATCTTGACGGTTTTGCTCTTCATCAACAATAATAGACAACTTTGAAGAGTCGGAATTCTCACTCGAGTTGTAATCGCTGTTGGTCTTATTCTCTTCCGTATCAGTGTCGATGACTGTATGGGGCTCACCGCGTGCAGGATTGTCATTGGCTTCATCATCTTTAAAATAAATAAAAACTATGAGCAAAATTACTAGAACTAATTTATGAATTACTTGAAAATTTTTGAATAAATTGATAATAATTTTGTAAAATAAAATAATTAAGCGCATTTACATACAAATCTGGCTATAATTAAAAAGCTTTTTTTAATTTACCTGATCGATTATTCTCCAGTTTCCACAGTTCATTCTTCAAACTATAGAGTTTTACTTCTAACTCCTTCACATGGTTTGGTATTTTAAATTTATATCCAGCCTACAAAAAATTTAGTTTTATGAAATATTAAAATATTTACATGTATATACTAGATAAAATCACCACAAAATTGACAGCAATGTTAGTTTCTATTATGTGAATTTTGAAATTAAAATTTTTAATTTTCTCAGTAAAAACTTAATATCTGCTGTAAGTGAACACAGAACACTGTTATGAATGCTCAATCACGTGTCGCATATTTCAATATTAATTATAATTAAAATATTATATGTTTTTCCTCCTTAATTGTTCATGTGCCATCTTCTATCAAAGATTGGTGACTAGTATGCTGATTTATCCTGGGTAATAACACGTACAATATTACCGGCATTTCAAACATTGAGTCACATTCTGAGACTATGCAGCCAAAACTATACATATACCTCTAGTGCCTTCTATCTTTCCCTGTATCACAGGTTGTAAGAGATCATATTTCTCATTACGGAAAGTGTGTTCAAAGTACACAGCTTTCCTTCGTTTGATAGTTTTCAGTTTTCTTGACACCTCTTCATTGTTGTAATATGGTCAACCCAGAAGATCTTTAAAATATATTAGTCAAATCTCAAATGCCTCCAGTCTATTAATTCTTCTTTTAACTTCCAGACTTTAACTCCATAGAGCAGCACGGGTATGATGTAGCATTTTATTGCCTTCCAATGGGTGCCCAGACTTTGTCTCAGTTGCAGAAGAGATTATTCATTCGCAAGGGTGACATCATAGCAACTCATTAAACTGCCCAAATAAAACTAAATCATTATATATACTTAACAATGGCAAAGAAATTTACAAAACAATGCCATTGAAGATTATAGCTAGAGTTGAAATTGTGGTGTATAGAATCAAAATCAGACATGTCCACTTTTTATGGTTTTTGAGTTAGGTATGTACAAATATAAAGCAAATTAATGTCTACATGACTAACCTATTGAAAATAGACAAATATCACTGAATTTCGTATAAAAATGCAATTTAAATTCGCTTGTTACTTCAATCACAGACATGTCCAACAAATAATGAATTCAAACCTAGACAAATATGTTCCAGCCAACGAGATGACAGTATTTGGTCATGTGACCTGTTGTTACCGGTCATTTTCAATACGAATCCAAACATAACAATTGTGTCGTGATCGCATTTAGTTTTTATTTTTGATTTTAAACAACTAATATGAGTAATATTATATTAAATTTGATTCCTAAAAATGCACTGAAGAGAATAAAGATACCAACAGAATGGGTGAGTTTTTAATCAACAATATTGTAACACTCATATTTTTACCATTGGCGTCTAAATATGGTACAGTAAAATCCTGTTTATTCGAAATTCGTCGCAAGTTGAAGTTTTGGAGCAGAATGTGATCCCTCTGGAAACTTTTCATACTAAATTGTACTTATAAATCTAATATCATTATTCAAAACTATTTTTGGAGCTTATCGGATGAATTTGTCAATCTATTTTTCACGTAATTCATTTTTTTTGTCAAATGTCCGTAATCTGGAAAATACACATGCATTACGCGATGTGCTTGTCAAATGTCAAAGTTCATCCAAATGAGTGATGTCCGCCCCTATACCGATTCACGGCGCATAAAGTTATTGCGCATTCTTTATTTTCTCATTAATTTTCAGTATACTAAAAAAAGATGACAAATATGTCTTGTGCGTCTTCGATTTTTAAATCTTTATCTTCCTTATCGCGACGCATTAACTTAGCTCGCATGCTTTTTTCTTTCGCTCATTTTCTTTAGATTAGAAAAAGATAACAAATATTATCTTTGCGCCCTTATAGGTAACGTGATTCTCCCAGTTGCTGGTCGGCGAATGTAAGTGCTTGCCAATGTTCTATTCCATATTATTATCATCATTATTTTTGTTTACGTAGCGTTTGTATATTTTGTTGTACAAACGCTAGTACGCGATAAACATAAAACAAAATTAACAGAAGAATATACAACCCCATTAATGATGTTGTCGACAATATTAAATATGATGACAGATAGAACTTTAACGTTGAAAGCCGAGAAATGTCACAAAGGGAAAAGAAGCGGAGAGTGAAAAGAACAAGACGTCACAGGCGAGGTGCGAAATGCCGCCATGACCACCACAAAAAAAAGGTTTAAAGCGCTGGAGACGTTTGTTGCTAACTTCAATACAGAAATGACAGTGTTGACAATTTCAATGATTATGTCATTTTAAAAATGGCGTGAAAAGATAACCCATTATAATCGGTTTTTTTTAAATAATATGATTTTTTACGATGTATTTTGACAACTTGTTTGTTATTTTAAAATGAGTGGATAATAGGTTATATATAATTATGTCGCGTTGTAATGAAAAAAGTTAATATGTAAAAAAGAAAATCTAATTTATTGAAATTTTTATTTTCATTATCGTAAGTCGTTACTCAAACTTTTTTCATGATTTTCAGTCCCCTCAACTTCGAATAACAGGATTTTACTGTATTATGCATACTTATACGAACTTGTGTTACAATGTATTGATTTCTAATAACAACATTTGTTATTATTTTGTTTGCACGAGCCCAGGTACGTTATTTAAATATTTTATAGGCTCATGCGAATAACATAGTAACAATTTACGAAACCAATTACAATTTTTTTTGGTTTCTTTATTAATGTATATAAAATATAACTTTAAATTAAAAATAATATTTAGATATCATAATAATTGTCTTTTAGTGGGTACATTTATTAAAATAGTACTAAATTGGTTTACATAAATGAGCAAAATATTCTATTTGTGTAAACATTCTGTCTAACATTTTTTAACTTTGAAGAATTAAAAAGTAATATCTAGTTTCAATGTGATGGTGCCTAATGATTTTTGACTCGTGAAAGACAAATGTAATCAAAGAAATCTCATTTTTTATATAGTCAATTCTGAGTAGCTAGAAATGTTTTTAAACCTAACAAAACAGTAAGTTTTATCAATCGTATTCTCACACCTAGCATTAAAGTTAATTTAGCCAAATTAAATGATGTAAGAAAACATTTGGGAAAACATTACGCATCCAATTGGTCAATGCTGGAGAAGCTCCAATACTTTTCTAATGTTATTGAAAGTCAAGCCAATATAAATATTGAGGTTGAAAATGAAGAAGAGGTGTGCGTCCAAGCTGAAGATAATATTGATTTGTTTATATAAAGTTGTTCTGAACCTATTATTATGTCCATCGCATATAATTAATTATTATTTTTGTATTTCACCTAATATAATTAAGTAAAATTTTGTTGTTTTTGTTTAAACTTATTTAAAAAGTGTGTATTATCTGTATGTAATGCCCTTTCTCATATATTTTTTTTCGTAAACAACTAATGTTTTTGTTATTTTATTTTATTTACTATTCTAAATTATAGAAATACCTAAATCTGATGAACCTACAAATTATTATACTCTTATTCAAATCAGATTTTCTCATCACTAGTCATGAAAAATGTTACTTTTGTTTTGAAATTCCCACGTTCTAGCATAAGAAAATATTACGTTAAGATGTTTTATTATTCAAGGTTTTTATGTGCCACCACTGGCTTTTATTTCCAATAGTTTATAATAAAGTTTTTGACAAAATAAGACAAGTCCAGTAATGTTAGTTTCATTATCAGACAAATCCACAGATTAACATTAAACAAAAACATGTCCAAAATTCAAATCTAAAAAAAATATGTTTTTCAGAACATAACATATATTTGGCATCAAATTTAGTATTTAATATTAATATCTTCTAGAAAATAATTATCCCATTGAATATTTTAAGAACATTAAAGTGCAGTGGTTTTTTGCATTTTACTTGAAAACATGTAAAGTGGACATGTCTGTTTTTGATTATGGACCTCATAATTATAGAATTTAGCTATGTGAATATGGATGTAATTCTTGCAATGCAAAACACTTTACATTTGAAAAAAAGAAATTGTTGTTTTAAATTCTTTCTAATTCTCACAATTACTTCAGCTTATTATGAAAACCTGAATGTTCATTGGATGAGTTAAGATCACTCACATGTTCAATCTATGAAAAGTACAAGGGTGAGTCAAAAATTATCTACATTTTCACCATAACACACCTTCAAGGCTGTCATTCTGCCTTCTGCGCATGCGTGCTTAGAATTGGTACGACTGCGGTCATGTGTGCAAAATTTGATCCCGATCGCGTCATTTACCTTCCGGCTATTACAGTGTAAACGTGTCCGCTCCACTGGCAGTTTGCACCAAGGAGGAACTACGAGCAGTGACCTGATTTCTCTGGTCAAAGGGTGTGAAATGGGCTGAAATTCATCAGACTTTTATAAAAATATGGGGACAGTGCTTAAGTGATCTTTTGTGGATCGAGAAGTTTAAAAGTGGCCAGACGAGTGTGACGCACGAAGAAGGAGCAGGACGTCAGTCAACCTCCACCACGGATGACAAGATTTAGCAAGCTCGAGAGATGGGTCTTGCAAATAGGCGAGTTACCATCAATGAAGTAGCGTCTTCTTTGAACATCACACATGGTTCTGCCCATTAAATCATCCACGACGAACTTGGCTTCCGCAAAGTTTGTGTAAATAAATTTTAGAATGAAAAATGTAGATAATTTTTGACTTTCCCTCGTAAGTGTGCAAATTACATTTTTCTCCATTTTCCTCATTTGATCCATTTACATTTTTTTGTCAGTCTCTTGAAAAACGCAATTCGAAGATTTTACTGCACATAAGTAGGTGGAAACAAATCTTGCACTAATGAATAATCACCATACGTTGGTAGAACTTTTGTTTTCATTAAAGAACCACCAAGCCAAATAGTAAACATTCTGCATATATTTATAATTTGATCACTCAATATTACTTTAATGTGTTCCGGTAACCCTTTGATGGCCTCTGATAATGAAGACTCCCTTTGATTAGCTTTGCCAAGCTTTTCCCAAATCAGTGCGATGTTGTCCGAGTTCTCGGGTCCTAGCTTCTTTTCAACAACATCCTCTCCATAACCATTTTCAGTACTGTGGTTCTGAAAGAAATCAAACAAAAAACATTCTATTAGAAATTGTACTGTTGGTAAACAATGCGTCATAATTTTAATTTAAAACTTTGCACTGGCAACTTATTTTTAATAATTACTATTTAAAAGACTAATTATGTATTAATGTAATGAAACATAATTTTCTAGTAGGAAATGACTGGCTGAAGCTAAAAGTAAAAAAAAAAATTGCGCTCTTACTTCTTCTTTATATTCGATTAGGTCTGATAACAGTATGACCTCATACTGGGTTATTTGCCGCTTGGCTTCTTGCAAGGCTTCCTTGGACTCCTGAAGCTCCTTTTCTACAGTGGACTTCTTTTCACCGAGATCCTAAAAATAAATAATACAATCAGCTAAGACATAAAAATATAATAATAATTAGTAACAATCAATAAATTTATGTAACAGGCAATGTTCTCTCTAAGTTAGGATAAAAAAAAATTGTGCACCAATGCTATTATTTGTGCGCTGGGGAGAAAATATTAAAAACATTACCTTACCAGTACAAGGCTATAATGAAGATGTATTAAGACACATGAATAAGTTAAGATAACAAATAACAACTATCAAAGAAAACTGAATATATTTTATGACTCATCATGAGAAGGGGAAGATAGAAGGCAGCAGTCGAGTAGGTAGAAAGAGATTATCTTGGCTGTGTAACCTAAGAAAGTGGTGCAATGTCCAAAATGCTGGTGATCTTGTACAGGATAAATCAACATATTGCAACAAAGCGGCACATGAAGAAGAAGTCTTGTTAAAAAATGTGTGTGCACTGTATTTTTTTATGTGCACTATGATGTCTAATTGAGTGCGCGCGCATCCGCACACCTTAGAGGGAACAGGTGACAAGTGTCAAAAATTCAGAAATTTCTCAACACAGTGTACATCGAACATACCACAAACCAAATAAAAATATTAATAGTTTGGAGTATAAATGTGTCAAATAGTGAACCTGTAAATCTTTATGCGCTCTGTCAACATGACCCCTAAGAACAGCGCACTCCTCCTCTGAAGAGCAGACAGACCACTGAATAGTCCCCAGCTGGTTTAGCAGCTTCAGCTTTTCCTCATGAGCTACACGCAGAGCTTCCATAGCGTTCACCTACAAATTAAAAACATCACACTTACAATTTACATTTACAATACATGTTCATCCCTCATACATAAAACAAAATTACAAACTTCCATTTTGTTATTGATTTAGAAAGATGTGCATCCAGAGATTTCCCAGCAACCCTAAATTCTAATTATGTAGGTAATTTAAGACCAGCCATGTGCATCTCAGGACAGAAACTTCCAAATTTTCATAAAAACATACACATAGAAGTACTTGTTTGATCTAGTTCAACTAGTAACCAAGAGGTTTCAGGTTTAATAAGGAGTTCGGGAGACCAGCAAGTTAATCCTATTTTTACAGCTTAATTTGAAAAACAGTAATAATATTGAAGGAATGTGTACTCCCGTCTCTATATTTTTTAAATCAACAGAAGCTGATCACAAGACAATGTTTTCCATTTCTCTAACCTACTTTACAGGAATGACTTGGCAGCTTTTGCATTTCTCCTATTTTAACCTAGGACTCTCCAAGATAATTTTTCTGTTCTTGATTTGGCTTTCATGTATTGTTATTTTTGTCACATTATGCACATTTAATTTAGTAAAATATCAGAGGCGGAGAGAAAGGATAAATTCTCAATCATCCGTAGACCTCACCGCCTAGTCTTCGAGACCCGGCTCACCTCATACTGGTGTTTATCATCAATCATCTGCTGTAGCTCTGTAGCCGGCTGCTGTTGCTGCGTGACTGCCAGCCGCCTCTCTAAGAAATGCACGCGGGCAATGAGTCGTTCCTCGGAGCACAATGCATGCCACGCCTGCCCCAGGGCCTCGGCGCAATTCTCCACCACCATATGGAGTGAGCGCAGTTTTGCTTCCAACAACTGCTCACGCTGAACAGCCTCCTAAAAATGAAAAATCAAATCTTAATAACAAAAAACGATTCCAAATGACAAGCTAAGTTAAAACAAATACTGTATAAGGTGAGGGTAAAATGTTGCTATATTTAACATAGAATGAACATTTATTCGTACCTCACGCTATATTAATATTAGTTTCATGTTAAAGCGAATAAAAATATTGAAATAAATATAAATTAGCAAAAAAATTGTCTGAAAACTAAAAACAAACCTGTATAATATTATTGAGGATACAAAGATCCTCGACGTGCGTTGGTGATTTGACAATCGTGCTCTGCGACGCTTTTGCTTCCTTGCCATCGGGTAAATAAAGCCGCAAAGTCGCGACAATGCAGCCATGAGTGACCTACATGAAAAATGAATATTTAGTACTCTATAACAACTTGCACCATATACATTCAATACGTAAAATGTGAGCCCCCAGCAGATAATCTTCCTCCACAATCCATTCACAACTGAGTATAATATATTTTTCATATCGAAGACACCATCCAACATGTTATGAATAAATAACATGTTACATTTTATAGATATCTCCGTGCATTGTTTGTACACAGTGTGTGGTTGTGAACATATTATGGTTAAAGGAAAGATAACTTGGCTCTAAAATACTATTACTGAATCAGTATGTCATGCGCACAAGTCACAAAGTGCAAAATCAGTTTTAAGATATGACAATTTGATAATGGAGATAATTTTATTTGATTAATTTTATTATCTTTCATAATTTAACTTTTTCAAAATATCAATAACACTCCACTCCTTGAAGAATAAATTAAGAATTTTGCATATTGATATTTTTATCAGAAAAACATAGTGACAAAAATATTACATAAATTTTTAATCACATGCTGACTATCGCGTGTATGCAGCTAGTACATTGAAATAAGCTGTATGTAACTACAGTAAAACTCCGTTAATTCGTGTACGAATTTCGAATTTTCACATAATTCACACTTTTTCAAAAATTTTAGCACTGAACATTTCATACTAATTTCTACCGATTATTCGTGAAACCTTATTATTCGTAGATCGTACGCATTTTTAATACCCAAAATAAATCATTTGTTCACGTAATTCGCATATTCACATGTTTTTAAATCCAAACTACGCATTCATTATCCCTTCGTACACATCTGTAGCTAGCTCCACCCCCTAGTCAATCACGGCGCTGTTCCTTATCGTAATAGATCATCACGCTTAGAGCTTGCAAAACCGTAGCCGAACTGAGTGATACCATATATATTCCAAATTCTGCCGTGCCTTTTATAAGATTTGTTGTTATTTTGACAATGATTATTGGCACAATGCAAATTATATATTTTTACTCACCCTTGTATGTAACTCATAATTAAAATAATTTGAACAATTTGTATTTCGTAATTTATATATTAAGGACGCGCTTTCAAAAATAATTCATATTTTTGTGTTTTTTTTACGAAAATGTGGGTTTTTATTATTTATTTATGTCGGAAGTAATACACTAGATTTGACTACTTTTAAAAGTATTATTATACTTAGATTGGACCTTTACACTAATATAAAACTAATAAACTGAATGCTATTTGCCATATTTAAGACAATACAAGCATTATAAGAAAGACCGCAAAAAATAAAAGCTCGTCCTTAATTGTGTGCAACAGCTCTATTGATTTTATATCCGGTTTTTTGTTTGAAATGTTGCAATTTGTTTAATGTAATAAAGAAACTGAAACCTTTGTATTTAAATACACAACCTATTTTATATATATATATATTTTTTTTTTTGTGTTTCCTATTCTATAATGGCGCGAACATCTTGTAATTCGTGTAAATCCTTGACCATTTTAAAATATGGAACTTAATTTCAAAACTAACAAAAATTGATGCCAAAGATAAAATTAGCAGGAAAATTTCAATCTCAAATATCTTTTTGAGTTCAAACTTGAAAAATCGCGGAAAACTAATAAACTTCAACAAAGTATGAAAATTCAAAAGTTTTTTAATATTCCAATTTCTTGCCCAATTTTGATGGAAAAGGCGAGTTTGACCGCTAAACAAATTAAAATGTCCATAATTTTGTTACGTCAAGCACTGGTGAATCGTTTGAAGATGCCTGTTTTTAATATATTTGATTAACATTTCAACACATAAAAAGCTGAAATAATAGACAGTCTCCATGTTGACAATGGTGGCGAGTGCAAAAATACGAGCGAGTAAACTGACAATGTGTTTTTTAAAATTTCTTTCTAATGTTGCCTTTAAACAAATTGTTCTCATTATTTTTTTTAATTTTGGTCCCGTGAGTTATGAATTAACAGAATTTTACTGTATATATTTTGAGAAATAATACAGTAAAACCGCGATATAACGAAATCCAAGGGCCCAAAAAATAAAAATTCGTAATAACGAATTCCCACATATAACGAAATAAATAAAAAAAATCCTACTATATATTACGCGCCGTCGCAAAAAAATGTTGCGCGGCTTCAAAAAAGATCGCAAATTCTGCAAACAAAGGAGGAAGAAGGCCATAGGGAACTGAATACCTACATATTTTTAGTAGTTTTGTTATTAAAACAGATAAGCAAATGGATAATCATAGGAATTAAATTAAGAACAGAACCTATTCAACACCAATTGGAAGATATTTTTGTAAATTCCAGAATACTGCAAACACAAAACAATATTTTAATTGTGTTTAAATATAGAGCCGCTTCAAACATAGTTTTGGGCATGAAACATAAAAAGTAATTCAAAAATAAAAATTTGACAGTTGAATTGCGGCATTTTTATAAAATGAGTCGTATATAAATTACGAAGGTACTTACCGGTAACGGCGGCAACCACTTCAAAATATGATACTATGAACCCAAGAAGAAGTTTGAATTGTTTTACTACCTTGTCGGCAGACCGCCGCGCACCG
Organism: Eubasilissa splendida; assembly: GCA_031772225.1. Taxonomy (NCBI): domain Eukaryota; kingdom Metazoa; phylum Arthropoda; class Insecta; order Trichoptera; family Phryganeidae; genus Eubasilissa; species Eubasilissa splendida. The sequence goes on along the minus strand of CM062855.1, from coordinate 11,432,914 downwards.
CCAAAAAGGCCATTAAACCGTTCGCATACGGCAGATGCAGGGGCGCAGCTTTGTAAGTGCGAAATAATATTTTCATCTTTTAACATTTTTTTATTTCGTTATAAATTTACGTAAATGTATTGGCATTTTTTCGTACGGGACAAAACTGATTTTGTTATAAATATTAACGGGATTTTGTTATATAAATGCATTTTTGTATGAAAAATTGGTTTTAGGGACTAAATTTTGATTTTTTTCTCGATATACGTCATTTTTCGCTATATCGGGTTTCGTTATATCGCGGTTTTACTGTATTTAACTGACATAATATTATGTTATATTAAATTCTCAATAACATGACAATAATTGTGATATGAATATTATGAGATGCACATTTATTTAGATTTATTTTGCAGAAATTCTAGTTAAGTACAGCATTACAAATTACAATAACTATTAGCTGAATAATTGACATTCAAGTGAAATTATGTAACACATGCAAATATGTAGTTTAATGCAACAACATTCTACATATATTATGTGTATATATACATATAAACCAAATTACATTTTGCACTAAAATAAGACTCGTGTATTATTTAAAATAAATATTAAACATTTACAGAATGTTTATAATGACCACAAAATATTTTTTACCATTATTTGACATCTTTTTAATCTTTGATTTCAATTACAGCTCGATTTGTTTTTTAAAATGAGTTCAATATCTCCCAAACTACACGGTTCTCTACAAGCTGGATCTGTAGGGACTACCTTCTGATAAGATCAAAATATCAATACAATGGGGATACTCACACTGCAAGAGTTTTCCAATACGTCAACACCAAACTGAACGATATCTCCAGAACATACTTCATATGGCGCAGACTCCTTACAGCCTTCAGATAAGCGGTGATTGTTCACAAATGTGCCATTACTGCTTTTTGTATCCTTAAAACACAAATTAATATTTTAATATACAGAGTATATAAAATTAAAATACTTAATTATAAATAAATTTTTGATCCTAGCATGAAGGACAAGAAATGTATAACTTTAATTTTCTATACATAGCACAGTTAGAATTATACATATATAGTGTTTGTAGACCATAAAGAATAGATACATAAATAATTTGGGCAATACTAATTAACTGACTGGTTGGCGCTAATCTGATATAGACCACAAAATAAATGTTCAAAAACCTTTTGCTTGTTTTAAAGATATTTATTAAACAGTTATTGGTAAAGCCACCTCACTTGGATGATCCTGTGTTTAGGTGGACTATTGTTTAAAAGTTTTTGGTGTGAAATTCAGTAGTGCAATGAATTTATTCATAAATTCAAACATTATGATAATACAAGATATTTACTTTAAATATGATACTTTCTTACAAAAGCATAAGATATTTCCATTACCAAGTGTCAAGAAATATTTTATCAGCTTAAGTCATATACAACACATATAAATAATATCTCCATTTCGGTAAACAGATACACCTAAAGTGCAGACAATTTTTTTTAAATAATCAGTCACGGTAGTCACAAATCATAAATGTCCTAAAAAGGGTAAATTAATTATTTATGATAATTAGATACATTAAAAAAAAAACTAGACATAAAATCCAAATATATTATACATCACCTACCACCTTTTTCCTATGTTCTTAAATATTTTTTGGTTATATGCGTGTGTGGGCAGAGTGGGGGGGGGAGTGAAGTGAAAATAATAAGAATTTAGTGTCGTTTTATTTAAGCACAACACCTTCGCTGTCTCTGCTTCTGGGGCAATATTATGACAACAGAGGTTAAAAACAATTATTTCTTTGCAACAGTATAACCAAAACATGTAAAATATTTAAAAACATCAAATTTAATTTAAAGACTTTATTATGTATGTAATATTGTAACATTCCAATAATTTCAAATAAGTTCTAAGCACCTGTGTTATAAAAGGATTATCTTTTAATTGCCGCATATGGGATTCGAACCCTCAAGCTTCGCATGTGACAATTATGCCATCAAGATAATTAATTTGAAACAATTTAATATACAAGTATTTGAATTAAATATAGGTAGTGCCATAAATATGAGCTGTTTTTACACCATTGTTTAAACATGCATTTAAACTTGGGGTATAAGTTTTGTCAATGTTTTTGCAATACATTTTGAAATATCCACTGCTCAGTTCATTCATGTTTTAATATCTGCAAATTTCGGAAAAAAATAGCCCTGATAATGGAAGTGAATCAAACTCATTCAACATATATTGTTTTTTTAAGGGGAATCCACTGCCAGTGGTACATAGAAACATTTATGAAGTGTGTGGAGATAACTGTGAAGTACCAAAGACTTGTAGAAAGTGGTTTGCGAGATTTCAATCTGGCAATTTTTCATTGGTGGGGATTGTAAATTGAGGTAAGCCCAAATCACTACATAATAATGCTAGATTATGATATTTGATAGAGATGAATCCAAGCCTCTTTATTCATGTGATAGCAGAGAAATTTGAATTAACAAATTCAACAGTTCAACATTTGTTGGTAATCGGGTAAGTTGTAGGCGACCTGCATGTGCCTTATAGTACCTGGCTGTCAATCCAGACATTTGACAGCCATATCAGTCCGCCTGGTACCCACAGAGATGCAGTTAACAATACATAGCGACAGACGAGTCCTAGAAGCTAGCAAAGGTCAGCCACTTCTCTGCAGCCTGTCCTTTCAGAAACACCTCGAGCGAGCAACTCCAGTTACGAACTTTATTTGTGCAGATTATCATTATACTCGTTGTACTTTCAATTGTGAATTGACCCGCAATAAAGGTCAAATTTTGTCCTGTTTTAATTAAATACCTTGCTCTAGTCACAGCATATATATACTCACTCGCATATTCCACATTCATTATTCATGGGCTATATATATACTTAATATTTTGGTGCGAAATGAAATATCAACACACACATTTCGACTCATATCACGAGATGTACTTCATCCCTACAAATTGTTTAAATTGGACTGATGGGCGCCGCACCAACTAATTCTAGTGAATCGAATGCAGCGTGTCAATGAGTGCATTTCTTTATCTGGTGTGACAAAAAACCAACCTTTTTAGAGCAGATTATTATGAAGGATGAGAAGTAAAAAATCTATGGCACCAATAATTACCAAAAGCAATGGGCAAAAGAAATCCACCAGAAAGGTAAACCTAAAGCAGATCGCATCCAAAAAAAAGTGATGTATGATTGCTAGAATTTTGAAGGGATTATCATAATATTTTTGGATTGCTACCAAATAACAAAACCATCACTTTGTATGTCTATTGACAATTGAAGAGATCATTATAATCCATAGCTGGTCAACAGATGCAGTGTGATCTTACAATAACTCTAAACTCCATGCTTCAAAAACCACCACTAGGTACTTCGGATGCGAATTATTGCTGTATCCACCCTATTCTAAAAATTAAAATTTCTATTAAAACAGCATGTATTTATGGCACTACAAATATGACATAGTTTATGTTTGAGTATTATAAACTTTACCTGAAGGTAGAAGTGTCCATTGTTATACCATAATGACGCATGGTGCCTCGACAGAACTTTGCAATCGAATATGGCATTATCGGGAGCAGCTTTAATTTTGGCAACTGCTCTACCAACCTGGGCAAAATAAATTCATACAATAAATTATCACCAATGGCAACAAATTTGCTAGAATTAACCTGTCATGAGTGAACCTAGATAAAATCTTGAAATATCTAAAAGAAAAAATATATAATTTAAGTATATGCCAAAGCATACAGAATAGAATACACATTTAAAAAGAAAATGGATTAAAGGTGTTAGAAAATTTCTACTGTGGAATTTTTCATTAAACCGATTATTAAAACCGAACGTTAAAACGACAGATTAATCCTTTGCCCTCGGAACAAACGTCTGTCATAAATCAAAACAAACAGAACAAAAGGTCTGTTGAAAACCAAAAACAAAAAAACCTCATACTGAAAAAAATCATGTAAATGTCAGAAATCAGTTTTTTTTGACACGCATTTATATCTTTGGGCAGTCAATCGGTTAAAAAAATATTAATTCATTATTTTATTTTTGCTGAATGAATGTGAGTACTGTAGAATTTTTTCACAAAGTTACATTACCACATTATCAAATTACGCAGATACAATATTTCCATTGAATACGTATTAAATTCAATTGAAGATGTGACACTCCATTCTGTCGTGGGCAAACTGTCCGAGTAGTTTGACATTAGTATTTTCAAGGATGCATAATCAACCTTGTCACAAACAAATCACAAACCAAAAATCTTTTTGGCTATTAATTACTATAATTTTTTTTTCTTGGGGTCATCATCCCAATACCTTCAATAAATTTTTATTTATTTAAAATAAAAAATTACCTATTTAAATTAAAACTATTATAGTAGATTCTCGATTTTCCAGGATGGTAATATGAAGGAAACCCCATCCCGGAATTGTTATGAGAGTTATGCACTCCCGCTTTGATTCCACTCAACAAAGCAACGCGTGCAATAATTAAAAAATCTTCAAAACTGTTTATAATATATAAAGTTAAGTTCGATTAATTATGTTCTAGCAGTTAGTTAACATTAATACCTTGTGGCGCCCCTTCACGCTTTATTTTTTTCTTCCCTTTAATATATCAACCCCTCCTACATAAAGTATTGTAAGTAAAAAATGACATTTTTAATCATTCTAGTATTTTACATGTATTTGATACATTTTTAAATATCTGTAATTTTTTATTATGTTTATTAGTACCTACATCATAGAACACAATATATATATTTTTTAAACTACCACTAAATAAGTATCAAATATATGTGAAATACTAGAATGATTATAAATGTCATTTTTTACTTACGATACTTTACGTAGGAGGAGTCGATATAGTACAATTACCTTTATTACATTTAGTCATTTACTGATATAGGATGGTAAGAGAAAATTGACCGGAATAAAAAAAAAACCCCAGTTAATCTCCAATAAAAAAAAACTTGAATACTAAACCTAAGCGCGCCCAAATAATTTCCCCAGTTTTATTTTCTGTTATGTATTATCTAGTCAAATGAAAATTCATTTTCATAATTTGAGTAATATTTCAAATGATACTAAAAATTTCATATGTTTACTGCCCCAATAATCCGACGTCAGATAATCGAGTCTACTGTATTTTGTTTCCGATCATTACCATTTTGATCATTGGTAACATTATTTAGTGCATATTTATTTCAAATTTAGAAAACATTCCTTATAACCACCCATTTACTGAATGAGTATATTTTTCCTCCTATAAGAAACATTACGCGCTTATAAACATTTTTTTATATGTACTTAATATCTTATTTTATTATAGCGGAGTGTGAGGAAAAACATGTCTAACAAAGATCTCAGCCCATAGTATTTAGTGTTAGCCCATTTACATTTAATTTTAAAATAGCATCAAATTTAAATGTATTTTCCTGATACATATATACTGATATAAAAATTGACACTTAGATTCTCAAAAGTTAGTAATTTTAAACTATACAATCGCTTTATGCTCAATTATCGCTCAACTTAATGGTGTGAACTTAAAAGAATGGTACTTTTCTTGATTAAAATATTAATAGTGAATAGCTAATGTCAAAAGCGTTAGAAATAAAAATAAAATTATTTTGGGTTACATCAATATAATCAGTGCTTTTTTAATGTTTTTCATTTAACGCGGTGGAATGGCATTCTGGCACCCTTTTTACGGTATTTTTAATGTTTCAAAAACAATTAGATGAATTCACATTTATATAATTCACACAAATGATAAAATATGATGTTTTTATGAACCAGATGAAAAATGAATGGATTCTAAATTGGCACTCTAATGGTTTGAGTTCCGGCACCTTTTTTTATTTTAATAAAGCCCTGAATATAATTAACCCAAAACATTATTATGAAATATCTTGTTACATGAAACAAAATTTTTTAAAGATCATTATAATAATATTTTATCATTACAATGTTTAGAATACCCAGTATTTATGATTGATTTAGAGAACTAAAAATCTAAAGGATAATTTTTCAATGTAGGTACTTCCAAAGATTGCCATAGTATATAACACACCTTAGATTTCTACTAATAATAACAGAGCAATTTGAAACCGTGTTTCTGATCAATTAAACAAATGCTATCAACAGTGTGTGGGTTGATAAAGCATCAATGTTATGTGTATTAACTGGATATTCAAAACAATAGTTGAAGTAACCAGCAACATATGCATATAATGGATTTGAAGAATGAGCACACCATATTTTTATCCTACTCAATGAACCAATTTGGTCGATTGCTCATGAAATTGCACAAAAATGTAAATACCTACCTACATTCCAAACCTTTCATAATTCATTGCAAAATTACAGAAATTAATGCAATTTTAATGAGATATTTTAGGAATATTATTAATCGCATTACAAATTATGAAATCAAATATCAAATACCAGATACTACTAATTTGTACATAAGATCTAGCATTACCTTGACAGGTTGGTGAAGTAGCAATGTCCTCTCAGGGAATGGGTGTGAGTCTGGCCTGCATGTAAGCACAGCTTTGGCCACACCAACCCTGTTAGAAGGAACCTCGGTTGGAAATAGATAGGCCATCGTGTTATTATTATCGTTATCAGGGGCAACATTCGCCCAATCCACATTAGCTACCATTTCTTTGATCTAAAACGACAAGAGCACAATTAACAGACTTGAACACGCACTGCAAAAAACACTGCGATTGTTGCTGACGACGGATAAACACTAATAAACGATAATGAAACATGATTCCCACGTCCTGAATATGGTCAATGTATATCTTCTAAAATAATTATTATCGCGAACATCGGATAAGTGAAAGACACCCAATATGTTCATATAAAAACATACCTCATTTTTTATTTTTTTTCGCATTCTTCGTTCGATTCAATCGACATCGGTTTGAACATTTATAAACATAAATGTCGCGATGTGGGTGTGAAATGAGCCAACAGATCTGGGAGTAGCAAAATGAGCGCACACAAATCGGACATTTGTTATGTTAGATTTTCATTTGTATTTGAGGGTGGTAATATAAAAAAAAATTACGAAAAGTACCTAAGTGTCAAATTTAATTGCGTTTCATTAAAATGTGCAATAATATTTGTTAAAATTTAAAAAAATATAACTTGCGTTAAAAAAAAAATGCCTGATATCGTAAGAAATGATAGATAACTATTTTTAAACAAAAATTAAAATATCAATTGATTTCACATTGCTCGTAAATTGAAGAAATTAATGATAATAATATTCGGTAGAGTGCCCTAAACATATTAAATTTCAACTAGAAAGATATACAGAAGAAATATCTATCGAAAAAATATTTAGCTGCTACCAAAATTCGAACCTGAATCTCTTCCTATCCTCCACATTCGCTATAGCACTCGATTTCATTTTCGTCAAATTTTTTCGATAGATAGTTTTTTTTATGTCTTTCTAGTTAATTACTTTAATTTGTATTAAATACCTCAGAACTATATTCTGATAATGCAACTTCATAACAAAAATGAGTTTTCCTTAATATTAAATTTCCCCTGATTTATTGCAACACATTTTCATATAATTCACCTCGGAATATTTTTTTTTTTTCGTAATTTACCAGTGAAAAAATATTTTTTCAGTAAACTTTCTAAAAAAGTAAGTTTAATTTAATTATTATATATAATTCTATACAGAAATACTGAAAATAAACTATTAATAAAACTGGTAAACTATTGGTAAAAATTGTTTTATTTTCGTTTTTTCTACATTTCGTAATGAATCAGTCTTAAATAATTCTCTACCCCTTCGTCATTTTATTATGAATTTTGAATACATCATACAAAATAAAAGATAGGAAACAATTAATTTTTGGGAAACTTCCACATGAATGAGAAAAAGTTTATTTTTATACTTTTTTTTCAAACGTTACTAAACACAGTACTTATAATAAAACATATAATTTAGACAATATTTTGTGTACATACCAATCAAAAAACGTTGATTACGTTACCTTCTAGATGTATTTTTATTAGATTCTACCTTTTCTAAAGCTTCTTCGTTTCAATAAAAAAATTTCAACGAATTTATACCATACCATTGTATGTGGTTAGAAACATCGGCTGGGATATAAACTAACCCACGGTAGAATAATACAGATGAAATTACTTATGTTCAAGGGTTGAATTCAAGATTCTCTTAAATTTTACTTAGAACCTCTGAATCGAAAGTCTCTGATATATTTAAACCAGTACTTACGTAGTCTCACAGTTTGTGAAACACTGTTATCAGAGAAAAACCTGTAGTACCGACACACCTCTTTTAGTTACGCTACGACTCGCGCAGTGGCGCTTATCGACGATACAAATATGAAACAGATTGCTTAGCATTTTCTCCCTCTCCCTCTTTCGTCAGTTTGAAAAAACGATCCAACGAAAGTGCTCGATTGTGCAAAGTGTCGGTTGTGTGTCGGTATTACGTTAGATTTTGGATATATCCTCCTTTTTTATATTTGTAAGTAAATGTTGCTTATAATTTGTGTTTTTTTTTGTCTAGTAGTAATGTATTACTGTGAAAGAATCATTAAAATATTTGAAATATAGCAAAACGACATCCGTCATTTTTCCAAAATGGCCGTTGTGACGAAATATTTTTGTGATGAAGTAATTTAATTTAGCAACATCTCTATTTAGTTTGACTAAATTTAAAGAATTTACTAAAGCCTGAAACTTCCCGGTGATGTGTAATAATTTGATTTATAATTTTCTTATTGACCATTGTAAATGTGCGCTGTTGTACATCTTCATCGATTAGATTTCTGACGTCTATTCAGCGGAATAATCTAGCAGCTGTACGCCAAGTCGGTTGTTTTCTTGTTATATCTAAGCACGTTTAATATCTATCGTCAATCTTCACCAAAGTATTTTTTTTTAATTCTCTGGCATGTATTATCCAAAGTCATTCCACCAAAACGTATGCAAGCTTTGCAGAATAAGTTTCTCCTATATGTGCTCCATACGCCTTAATTTCAATGTCATTATTAATCATATTTTTTTTCTAAAATATTTGTCATTGTAACTAGGTATTTTCAGATGTATTCAATTCATTTTCAAATTAAATTGTCAAAGGTCAGGAAGATCGGTAGAACCATTTCTTAGGTGTTCAGATTGCAATACTAGTATGTCTACGTCAATTCATCTAGTTGAATAATTATGACTCTTTATCTAGTATTATACAAAAAAATAGCAATCAAATTGACAAGTAAATGGTAAGTATATTACGGAATACATAATGTGACATCTTAATAATACATTGTTTTTTTAAGTATGAAATTTTTATATGAAAGTACTTTCCATCTTAAATATATGTATACATAAATAAAATGTATTTATTTTCAATATAAATACAACATCATCTGAACATTATAATGTGTTATCATTAACATTATCACATCTATTAAAATATACCCATGCAGTAGTTGGGTACTTCAAAATGATATCATACTATTAGTTGTTTTTAGTTAGAATGAAATAATACCATTAGTTCAACATACAAATTCCTCATTATTATAAATTATAATAATAATTGTTGGTTGTAATTTGTGTAATTGATGTGTTTTTCTGTCCATAAATTATGTTTTTAACCATAAACCATGTTTTTATTTACCTGGGATAAATTTTGTTCACCATTCTGTTTCCTTCCTCACTATTATTTTTCGAGACAATTTCTTGTTTTATATAAGTCCATGTTGGTTTTGTATATTACGAATGAATCAGATTAATGTCTGTTGATAATTTTAATGAAAACTGTTTTGAATTTATTTGATTTTGCTTAATCGTGTCTTTGTAAATGTACAATTTATTTACACATAATCAATTTAGCTTTGGTTATTGCTTGTATACCGTTCACACGGGACGTAGGGTAAACATCGACATTGATACCTATTTTATATTACATTTTTTAAACTGGTCAAAAGTATCCCATTACCATAAAACACATTGAAAATAAATTTAATAAAGTACATATATAGTAGAAGATCAGCAGTCGTATTTGGGGTATTACGTACGCGTCGTTTGGACTGCTCTCGTTGACGATACGCGTCGAGCACGAAACTCAGAAAAAGGCTGCAGGTGCAAACATTAAAATGCTGACATTTTTTATTATGTTTTTCGAAGGAAGCTGAAAGTCCCCTCCCCTTTTCAGAAGCAATGATTAAAAATATTTAAATTAAATTAAGTTATTAGTAATGTAACACATTTATTATTATTAATATATTTATTGCCTTTCGACCTACGATTATGATGATTCTTATTGATGTACTATCAATTCTTGTATTGTATGTAGTGATGGTAAAATCGTTATTTAAACCGTTATTTTGACTGTGATTGTGTTCGATTGTAACGATGATCGATAACTGATTAACATAATTCTTCGAGCAATGACTGGTATACTAAAAAGTAAACCTCCGACAGTTAAATCTCAGTTACCAATCATCGACACAATCACAGTCACGTAACGGTTTACCATCACTAATTGTATGTATCTTACTATGTTTTCATCAGTCATTCACGTTTTATGGTCAAAATATTTACAGTTTTGGATACATAATAAAGAAAGACACTTTGCAAGTTTATTTGCGAAATATAAATCAAACCTCACTACAAAATCAATATTTCTCCACTCTGAAGAATTCTGTAAACATTTTGACACACTTGAGGAAAAAAGGTTTGTCATCGCTGATCTAGACAAAACAAATTATTTGTTATCATATTATATAACGACAATTACTTGGATACCGTATTTAAAAACTATATATCATTTATAAAGCAATCGAGTTGTTGGAAAGGTTAATTTAATGAATAGTACATTATTTAATGGAAAATATTTAATTTTTAATTATAGGTTCCATAAGCTGTTTTTGTGAACTTGATTTTTTTACTACAAGCGTTTACCTTGGTTTAAAAAAAAAAAGAATAATAGATGTGAGTTGTATTCCGGGCAACGCATGTGTATTTTAAAAAAAAAAGTTAAGTTTATGAAAAAATAGTTTTTGCTCGTTTAGCACTCATTTAATGCTGTATGCCCAAAAAGATTTTACTAGAGGGGCATGCCAATTTTTTTTATAACGAGTTACAAAAAGCAGCGGTACACTCCATCCATTCAATTAAAATATTACGAAATTTTATTAACGGTGAACCATTACACACGAGTTATGAATTTTTAATTTATTTTAAATTTGTTTTGCTGCCTCTTGTAAAATAATATTTCGTCTTTCGCTGCGATCAAAATTTCCAGCGACACGGCGTGCTCGCAGTTTGCAAGAACCGTGACATCACCGACTGTCGAATTGATGAGCGCGTTTAGTTTTGGCGTGGAGTGCCCTATTTTTTATTCCCGTCTACAAGTTGGTGTACGTCGTGTGCCGACAGTCGACACCCCGTCCCGTTGTAAGAACTTTTCTCACGCTCGACCTTACACTCCTGTGCGCAGACAATAGAAGAGATGTGTGCATACAACCAAATCTGAGAATTTATTCTGAAAGTTCACCGTACTGACAAAATCAATGATTATTGTCGTGGTGTTTGGCCAAAAACTTTACATTTTTTATTAAATTCGTTATTTTATTTGCTTCAAAATTGTGATTTTTTATCATTATAAATATAATAAATTTAATCCAAGACTGCTCTTTTCCCCATACGTGAAATATGATTTTACTTTAAAAAAAATTTCAATGTGTTAATGTTGAATAAATTTTTTTATAGTTTTCAAAGTGGAACGTGTTTTAGGTAACTGATAAGAAGTGATTTAATTGTACACATTTTATTAATAAAAGGCTAAAAAGACACATTCTGGGAAATAAATGAAAAAATAACAATCCACCGTATGACATAATATTTTGATATGAACGATGATATTATCGTCTTACGGTAACGCTCCCATCCGTGCACCCCGAGCGCGAGTTGTGCTTCAATTGAATTTTTGCTTGCCTATTTGTAATTTTGTCTTAGTCTGTCCATATATTTTCTATTGTATTGAATACCTCACTTTTGGCGTTCTGACGTATTTATGCATTTTTTTTTTTTTAGTAATACAGTCGATTCCGCTTAATTGGGACACATTGGGCTCAAACATTTTGTCCCAAATAAGCGGCTGGCTCTAATAAGCGAAGTTTAAGGTAAAATTAAAAAATAATATGTACATATTTTTGAACTTTATTAAATTATTGAAAAAAATATTGAATTACAGAAAAATAAAATCAATAATGCCAAAAAAAAAATTTAGCAAACAATTATAATAACAGTAAACTTTATAAAAATAGTCATGAAAGTAATGTACAAAATATATTTATAACAATAAAATAAATATTTCTGCAAGAATTCATCAATTGTTGCCTGTCTTGTGTTTTTGTACAATTGCAATTGTACAAAATCAGCGCAGGCGTTCAATGCGGACGTTGGCCATTTATTAACATATGTATTTTAATTTTTAATTCACTGTCCCAATTAAACGGAATGGTGTCCCAGATAACCGAAGTAAATTACTATTAGTTACTTTATTTGGTTTCGATTCCTTGGGATTTGGCCCAAATAACCGGCTGTCCCGATAAACCGGTGGTCCAATTAAGCGGAATCTACTATATACTATAAATCGCTACTAGTTTACAAATTTGTTTTTTTTTTTATTGCGATGCTTTCTCTGACAGATTCTTGTATATACAATGTTTGTTGTTTATTATTTTTATAGCGCCATTTTCGTAAAAAAAAATTCACCTCAAGGTTGTTCACTTTATGCTGTTTTAACAGCTGATATGCAACCGTTTGGTGATTTATTGTATTTGAGAGTTTGGATCGCGTTTTGTATTTTGAATTTCGAATCATATTCTCAGTTGCTAGTATTTAATGATGTGGGGAATGATCTCTTCATTCTCAGTAGATAGTTTTGCAAAGTATTCTCCTTGTCTACCTTATCAGTATCTATAATGATATTTCCTCATAACATCCTCGATTACCCACGCTTTGGATCTAAATTCATGCATCGGAATTTTCACTTTTAATTCTATAAAAAACAAAAGTTCTTTAATTTTATCGAGTTTTGCAGCCACCTCCCATAGTAGTAGCCCACTCTCGAGCACTAAATTAACCAGTTTGATTAAGTTATTGATTGATGAAGCCTATAAATACTAGACGAACCTGTTTCAATAAGTCATTGGATCTGGTAAAGTCCATACGTACTTTTTAATTCCACTTGACTAAGGGCCGGTTGTGTGATTCTATGATAAAATTCCATTCTATGATAAAAAAAAGTTAGTAAAGTAAAAACGGGTCGTTTGATCGTTGTACTGGTTAACTAATTTTACTCTCGAAAATCGGATGGTAAAAACCAAAAATCGTTTCTGAAAACTTCTTCTTCAAAACGGTTTCATATAACATATACATTAGTACATAAACCGAAAAAATTTCGCCAGCAAAGTGACATAAAGCATATTTCATGATTATTTGTCCTTGCCACACTGTGAGGCGAAATTTCGTATCTATGCTTTGACAGTAGTAAATTTGATGTACCGACAACCCGCAAGCATTTTTTTTTTTACCACGGGCGATAGTTGAATTGAAGAATGCATTTCGTCTCGTTAATCATTCATATCGATATGAAGCGTTAAATTACACACATTTATTATGTTTTAACTGATTAAAAATCACTCAACTAACGAACGCCAATGAAGTTTGACGTATGTGACGAGCGTGAAGTAAGGTGCGAGACGGCAAATCTCAGCCATCTGCTAAAATAAATTCTTTTGAAAAACTCTGAAATTCTCAGTTTTCTGCATGTTGCACAAAGCTGAGAGTTGTCTCGAGTAGAAAATCTCTTTCGTGGACACGACCCATTATATGAGATCACTTAATAGAAGTCTAAGTATCTATTAAATGGAAAACCTTCAAGCATTCCATTCCTACACCATTCAATTTACTGCCACAAGTGCGGCGGTGCGTTTCCGGGCTTTACATTCCGATTTCTTTTCCATCAAATGGCCAACTTCTTCTGCGCGGTCTCTCTAAAACCTATCTCTGTTTATTCACAAATGATCCGGTAGAGGGCTCAAGGATGGCCAGTCCGTTTTAAAATGCAAATACATTGAGCGAATAGTTGGCCGCGTGGGATTTTTAATGGGCCGGTGGTCAGAAACACATCCGGAGCTGAACAGAACAAGTGCAGTGTGTGTGTGTGTTCATACGTAGATTTTTACACCCGTGTATATTGACGAAGTGACAATGCAAAGGGTATCCGAGTAGAAAAATACGTTTTTCTCTTGTTATATCTTCTTTTGACAAAGTTATTTATAGCTTTTATCTTGTTATGTCAATGATATAATTGTCGCGTGGGCGCGGTGTAGGATGCGGACCACCTGCGCTCCCACCGTGAGATTTAGCCTATTAAATCAAACAATTTGTTGGCGACGGGTGGTGCGTGCGTAGTTAAAAAGGTCGTGAAAATTAATATAGGTACTCGATGTTGATTCTACAATTAAAACAACATTGCCCGGTGTCCACGATGGTACCGTACTACTGGATGCGTTATTCTGAACCGGGACCAAGTCATCGATTCGTAGATCGCTCCACGCTTAACTCTTGTGTGGTTCTTTATAGCGCACTCGAGTTGAATCTCCCGAGAGGAGTCGCTTTCGTGGACACGTGCCATAATGTTACGTCATTTTGACAATACAAGCTAGGACGTGGGTATTGAGTATATGAAAGGTTCACCCATTAGACATATTAATGTATGTTAAGTTTTTTTCTTCTTCCTCAAATTTAACGGATACTAGTGTTAAAAAATGCTACTTTTGACTCACCGGTGTGATTGTGATTGGTATTCGATAATATCAGTGATTGAAAACTGTGATCACTATTTCATTACATATGTCCATGCCCTGATCGATATCACAATACATTAAATAAATAAATAAACAAAAAAAAGACCAAGCGTAATATTAAAACTTCAATTGCGCTAAAAACATATTCTAGCATAATTTATAAATAAAAATATAATTTAAATATCACAAAGAGAATGAAATCTTTTTGTAACATAAAAATGTATTTTTCGGATCAAATTCCCAGCAAACATGCATAATTTTTTTTTGTAGAATTTACTAGATGGCGCTTGTCATGATTATGACGCTATTCCTTCATACATTTTGAGTATCAATTTCATCAGTAATTTGAATAGTACTATCTGTCAGAAAGTTAAAAAAATAAATAATAGTGATAAAAACTCAATTCATGAATCACGATGTTTTCAAATACTCAATCACTGATAGTGAGTGTGACTCAAATATATCACTGATTGACTCAACAGTTCGTGACTGTGGTCATCACTAACAGATACATCGCTGATCATAATATCACCGTGATTGTTAGACTTTTCCATAAAAGGTACTGCGCTGCAACCTTCCTCTTTATCTTCTCCTTATCTATGTTTTTTGAACCCGCCAACCCTCTCGCTTTAAAATGTTGTATGCTACGTGAGATTCTCATATATTTAGATTTGAAAAATTGGATTTTTATCAGCAAATTGATAATAAATTTAATTTAAAAGTAGAAACACGACAAACCTAAAATACCTTGGACAGCAGTGCCTCAATTTTGGAACAACTAAAGATCCAATATAGATTGTTTACGATCTGCCTGAAATGCATCCGCCAATTTTTTCGGACACATCGCTCGCATTGATAATAATGACCTGGCTAAACTGGCGGTGATTGGAAAGGTGAAGGAAGGATCGATAGACCGATAAAATCAAAGATGGTACTGGTCTCTGAACTGCGGGCTACAGAGAAAGACAAATGACAATTCTGGATCACGATCCTTTGTGCTAAGGAATCCGACTGTAGAAGAAGACTGCGAGTTTTTTTTTTTTTTAATGTGTAAACTTTCATCTTTTTACGGCTTTACGTCTTTCTGATTTGATGTTCCGATATTGGGGGCGTAACCTTATTCCCATCCACTATACCGGTCGTTACTTAACATTTTGTGAGGAAATGACGGCGAACTGACCGCTTGCGAGGCGCGAGGAGGCGCACACAAAGCTTTCATTGCCATAATTGGTCATTAATCCGTGCACGTGGTGTCGTGTATAATAATAAAAGGCCAATCAAGTTTTAATCACTCAATAATCGTTGGCCAAGTCGCGATCTCATATTTTACTCCAAATGTGTATGTTCATTACAATTTGTAACGTTAGCTAGGGTTTTTTTCTTCTTTTTTTTTACACAACGTTCAAGTTGTGCGCATTAAAATAATCTCCGGGGTGTTTGTGCGTCGGTCACGAAATAATCCTATTGTATAAATTACAGTTTGTGTTTCGATTGGATATGAAAGAATGCTGGTCTCTGGACGTTTTTTTTTTTTTCAAATGAATCGTATCTATTCTAGGGTACCTACCAACTATTCCGAGTAAATTTAAAAAAAAATCCTGACATTGACATTGAGTTTCATCCAGTAGACTAATAAGCGCGCGCGCATCGAAGTCGCTTTGCTTATTGATTTCTTGAATCGTTTAGTATTACGCATTTCGCGTGCAAGCCTATTCATATAGTTAATCTTATTCTGGAGTGATGATGATACCTCTCGTTTTTTTCTTTATTCCCATCGCAATTCATAACTCTGCCAGTGTCGATAAAGGACGATACACAGTCATCCATTTAAACGTTTTACAAACAACAGGGTGATCGCGACTCATTTGCAATGGATCAAAATTATATAACGACTTACCACAACAGACGAGACAACCCAACATCGATAGATTTCAAAAAGAAGTGACAAACATACTGAGGCTTAACACAGACATAACTGTAATTTATTAAGTTTCTAAATGTTTTATGTAAATTAGTGATGAGCTAAACCGTTATTGTGACAGATTGTGTAATTGGTGTTCAATTGCAACGGCGACTGATGACTGAGATTTAATTGTTGGCGCTTTAGATTCCAGTGTGCCGGCGATTGCTTGACAAATTACGAATAATAAGTTACTAATCATCATTATAATCGAACACAAATCTCCCAATCACAGTCACAATCACGGTTAAAATTACGGTTTAGCTCATCACCAATGCAAATGTTATTGCATTGGCCGCCTCCCGGGTTTCTTATATAAATATTACATTTTAAATAGAAATACATAATAATACTAGCCGATTGCTTACTGGCCGCTTGTGTCTTTCAAGAATGTCTTTTAAGTGGAATAGTATACAAGTCGATAAGTAATTTTGTACGCAATAAATAAATATTTGTATGCGACAAAATTCTATTAGGACCGGCTCTGACTATAGTAATAGTGCTCTCTCTGGCTGCATGTATTCCATGCATTGGCAATTTAGAAAGTAAAAATATTATCGTTCATTCCTTTTTTGTTTTTTATCTCGCAGGTGATGGATCTCCGGCGGTCCAGCCCCATCTACTGAACGCGTGTGTGCCGCGTGTGCCGTGTAGTCAGTGTGTGAGTGCCATTAGTAGTAGTGTCGGTGCGGACAGGGTAGCGCCAGCGTCGGCAGCAGCGACCCCGCCCCCTCGCGCCCCCCGCCGGCCCCGCGACAGCAGGAGAGCAGCGGGGCCGCCCGCCAAGCGGTACAGAAATCAAGCCGGACTACGGCCACAATGAAAATGGTGCTATCGCAGCGACAACGGGAGGAGCTGTGAGTACATTTCTCACAATTTTGAAATAATTAATATAGCAGAGGTGTTTGCTGGTAAAATAACCTCATTAAAACATTACTCCTAAAAAAAGAAAACAATAAATTATATGAACCATTATTTATGGTTCATAATTGATTTCTGTAATCTTATGATCAATGGTCCTGACTAGTGTGATCAGTGGTAAAAAATTATTACTATAGTAAAAAAAATTGCGAAAACGGGTCGTTCGATCGTCGGTGTAAATTATTTACTCATCGAAAGTACATTTAATAGTAAATTAAATTTACCATCTATTATCGGATAGTAAAAACTGTAAATTGTTAAAAATAACCGACTCTTGGCAGTTGTTTCAAAAGTCATCTGTCACATTGATACTTCGCAAATAGCAGTATAAGACGATGGATCGTTCAATATCCCGCTATTTTAGTGATGAGAGTTCGTCCTATGGTGATCTCGCTGTAGAATTTTTAACACTTAGACCGAAGACTTTTCGCCAGCAAGAATAAAAATGTATATATTGCCGATGGTGAGTATTTAAAATAAATCAATTTTGGTAAAATTCGTAGGTATTTGATGATTATTCGCCTAGACTTATAAGCCAAATCCAGGTGACAGTTATTTTTAGATACTGAATCACTGTTAGTGATTGTGTTTTACAGATATCAGTGATGGACTCACGGTTCACTGATTTTGAGATCATCGCATGTCATATTTTTTTCTTTATTTTAATTATATATTCGTATACAAAATCTGTCTTGTGTCATATATTAGTAATTTTATCAGTCAGTTTTGTATAACCGGTTTAAAAACTAAAATATCTACAATTTTTATATTTTCAACATCCATTCGTGTTCTATCGTCGATCTATTAAAAAAAATAACAAGTTCACACCTTAAAACGAGATAAATTTTATGGATATTTTCACGCAATTAATGGAAGATAACATTTGTTAAATAGTTATATTATATTAGAGACAAATATGCATATCATATCGGCACAGATTCCGATTGTTGTCGATTGCGTAATTGATCGGCCCGATTATTATGATCGGTCTAAACAATAATTTTTTAAAATTATTTATGGGACTAAAATTGTATGCTTGGTTAAAATAATGCTTTCAATTAAAATGTTTGGCTGCAAGGCCGGACGAACCCATCACGAACCATTAAGAAAGACTCTTCGAAGATGCACCGTGACTCCCCTGGACTGTCTTAAATTAATGAGATTCACATTAATTTAAGACAGTCGTCTCACTCGTTTATTGTCTGTGGTGGCTCAGTTTGCAGCCTTTTGTCGGACACTTTCACGAACAATATATGCTTTTTATTGATCCGCCTGCGAATCGGGATTCGAGCTTACTAACAATAATTATAATATTTTATTTTTATGCGTACACCGGATCAAATTATTTTTTCCACAAAATTGTATCGATATTAGAAAAAGGTTTATGCATCTTAGACGTTCTTTGGATGCTATCGTGTCCTATAAGCAAACTTACTACAAGAGAAAAACTTGACATGCTGGCGTGGAACATTACTTATTCTTACAATAATTCCTGTGACGTTTGGTCTTCGAGTTTGACTTTCATAGGATGTCAAGTTATTTTGCGTTTTTTAAGTAAATACCGTTGCCGGATATTCCCGGTGTAGCGCTGGGGTTACGATGTTGCGCAATGGTTTCCTTGTTGACTCACCACATGCAACGTTAGAGACATTCGTATAGTGTGGCTATCTTGTAGTGAGTGGTTGAAATGTTAAAGACAATAGATCAACCCGACGAATGTTAGATACGGTCCGTGATTCGTTTCTTGAATGCACGAAACATGAAATGTCCTGTTTTGGCGCCAAGTGATTTCCATCTTTAAGTGCTTTCTTGGTGGCAAGCGTTTTGATGACGATGATGAACTCAAAAATGGAGTACAGACATGGTTTTCATCCCAGGCGGCGTCATTCTAGGACGAAGGTATACAAAAATGGGTGCCCCGTTATGACAAGTGCCTTAATAATGGTGGCGACTATGTTGAGAAGCAGTTTAAGGTGTGCAGCGTTCGAAGAACGTAAAGTCCGGTACTTATTTAAAAACGCTCCTCGTATATTGTATATTTTTTAATGTGATTTATTAATTAACTTCCTTAATATAAATGTCGTGTTGGCGGAATGATGGATGTATCTTATTTCTACCCACGTCAACTGAGGGTCTATTTCCGTCTTGATCGTGATCTCTAGTTTGGATCCGCAGAGGCAGCTCAAAACAATGTCTGTTAGGAGCGAGTTAAATGTTCTACGCAATCACTCGGGCAGCAGTGAATAGTATAGAAGATAAGTTGGAGAGAGAATAGTTGGTAACAATAATTATTTCTGATGATATCCTACATACTTCAGGTTGTTTCTAATGCAGGCATATTATGTAGATCGATTGGCAACCGGTTGTTAGAAAGGCACACATGCAACCGACCAGTGTACTTTACAGAAAAAATAGTATTAGTCCCTATACTATCACGGAATATGGCTACTTTTACAGATAGATCGTGGTGGAAAATCGTATAATACATAATTAAGTAAAAAGATTAAACACTTTGAAAAATTGACGTTTTTTCATGGTATAACCATAGGAATCCTTTGTGTCTAGCTATAACATTTTTTTTACGTTTGAATTTGTAATATTTACTGTGACGTATCTATGGTTGACGAATGCGTGTGCGTGCGTAAGGTCGGTACGATGAGTGTGCGAAAGAGATACGCCGCCGTCGGTGAGCCTCTTTGCTCCGAACCGCGATCCAGTAAACATCTTGTATTATATTGTATATACGTGTTTAGAATAAATACTTTTGTTACCACGATATCTGGTATCATTCCGACGACACCACCCAGCATTCGAGATCAACATCATCAGCATTGTAAAGGGATATTACGTCGCTGTTGCCATTTTAGAATTTTGTACGGGTATAAAACATTCCATCGGACTCGCGCTCCGTTCACTGACGCTGTTCTGCGGCGGGATCTCCTGCAATGTTGGTGGTGTTCTCGCGATACGGAAAATACTCAGCGATACGCCCACCGTGCGAAGTGAGTGCATCACCCAGCCAGCTGGCCGATTACTCAACGGAACCGAATCACGAAACCGCATTCGGAAGGAATCTCACCGACTGCTAATTTTATACCCGCAAGAAAAAGTAATCACCGCTTTTAGATTCATTTGCAAAATCGCAGGGCGGGTTTGAAGTTGGGTGTCATTCGTAAGCAAAACGCACAAAGTTGGAGAGGAATAACTATGTGAGGGGTTCAGAAACAAACCACCACTATCTAATAGGCGAAAATAGAAAGTGACGTGTTTGACGGAAATTACGCTTCCCCATCTATATCTATGACTTTCTGGATTTGGCTGCTTCGGTCTTGTCATTTGTGGCTGTAAAGTACTTGCTTAAACGGCCAGGTCTGTGAGCCTAGAGCAGGGCAAACACGAACGTGTTTTTAATATCTCTAGGTTAAGATTACTTAAATTAAATTAAATATGTATCCGCGAAATCGTATTACGGCTGTCAAATATATTGAGCATCTGTCATCCTGTCATAGATAAGAAAAGCATCCTGTCATCTCTGTCTTATGATCATATCGCGTTGCATTCTATGGTCACAGTTTTTTTCCTTATCTATGGTAGAACTGTCAGATATGACATGAATGTTTGGTTCGTATTGTTCAAGAATGTTTTTAAGTGGATATATTTTTTTTATCATAAAATATACAATTGAAATAAAGGTAATTACTTTAACTAGACGTGGTCTGTTCTAAAGCAATTACCTGTACAGTTTCTATGAGTTGTATATTGTTAAGGTACGTACAGTCAAAAGTTATAAAAAAGATTTTTTGACTATAATATAATTGTAGACAAAATGTGTAGGTAGTTAGGTTAGCATAAATGACAAAATTATTTTCATTTTGTATTCTACATACATCATATATACATAAATATACGCGGTGCACAAAATAAGAAAGATCGTTGACCAAATTTGGTATCCATTTTTAGCACTAAAAAGTATCCTAAGGTTTTGCTCCTAGTTTCCTTTGATTCGGATCATGGGTGTGAAGGTAAGTTTTTTTTTTTTTTAAATAATTTTTGGATTGATCTGGTAAACAGTTGTCTTATATCCAAAACTTGATATATATATATATATATAAAGTGATGACTTAAGCCAGCCGAAGACAGGTCGTAAGCCTTATAATTACCCCATACTTATATGTATTTTCCATTAAATATAATTAAATAAATAGTTTTGTCTTTATGAGATATCTGATATTTGTTTATATTTGCCTTTGTAGGTAAAAATCTAGTAATTGTGTGTTCTTAGACATATTCAAATATTGCTAATATATTTTTTTGTTGAATTTGAAAATATTACAACAATTGGACATATTTAACAACGTAGTTAGATTTTTGACACCCTGATAAAGGAAAATATATTTTCCGAAACCGGTTGGCGTATAATTAATTTATGAAAGGTGGTTTTAATTAAGAAAAAAATTATTATGGAAAAACACCGCCGTTGGAGCTTGAGAGAAAACTGCGTTGTGTGGTTCGATCACGATGAGTAATAAGATACGAAGATGAAAACACGTCACACCAATACATTGGTATTGGTGTGACGTGTCATGATGTTCGGAATTAAACCTTCAACTCCAAATCTAATAACGCGGTCACGTATTGGGAATTCAAATTCTTTGTTGAGTAATTACTTACCATCACGCCGCCTCTCCGCGGGAGTAGGCAGAGAGGATAGAGCGCCACATTCTTGTTCTGACACAATTCTCGCCTCATCCATATTCATACAAGTTCGCCGATTATTGAGGCTTCTAACGAGGAGAGGATGGTAAGAAAGATATACGACGCGAGTGTTGGTGTCACTGAAAATAGTTGACGTCCGCGAAAGATCTGGTATGATCAGGTAAAGCAGATATTGAAAAATGGTCCTGTTAGAGGCCTCAACAATCGACGAGCATCGAGCAGCTTAGGATGATACGAGAGTTGTGTGTATGGAGCACTATCCTCTCTGTTTACCCCCGCGAAAATTACGTTATGATAAGTCAGTCTGTTCACGTGTGTGAGCGATTCATCGGTTGATTTGGAAAATAATTAGTTGGCGGATAGCACTTGTCCGTTTGAACGTTCGAAGTTTTGATTTGCTTTACGTAAACAATTTATCCTTACTGTTCATACAATTCAAGCAAATGTGTTACGGATTACGATTACAGCTTGTTACAAATTAAAGGCAAAAGTGTGACGTGGCAAGTTGTATATATGCGTTATGCATTTCATTCAACTTAGTTGGCGCATCCAAGGTCATCATTGACCTGTGGTTGTAACGACTTTTTTCTAACATATCCATGGCTGATCAAGCATGACTGCTTTGTTGCGTGCTTTATATCATTATTGATTATTATTGTTATTAATGTAACAATTTTATTCCGCGTTACATAGTAGGCGTTTGTAGTGTGTAACAATTAATATTTTACTCTTATTAATCTTTTGTTTGCGAAACATTTCATTGTAGCTAGAAATTGCGCACAGCTGTGAGTTTTTTTTTTTGTAGAAATTATCTATTAATTAATTATTTCTTATTATACCTGTGCCCCGATTACTGGTCACAGGGCGGCGCGCGTTGTGTTGAGTATGAAAACACACGTTCAGTTAGATTTTTTTTTAATGCGGTGTGAAATTATATCGGATCAAATTTTCATAACCAATCGGTCATAATAAACCAATATCGGCAGAATTTAAAGAAAAATTGAGGCTAATCAGCGAGAGCGCGAGCATTATACGAGAGGAAGAGATGGAACGAAACTGTCATTCGGCAAGAATAAGAAAATCAATGATATACAATGCGAAGAACATATTAGAAAGTATTAGAAATTTTATAATCAAAATTAAACTAAGTAAATGTGCGCAAGATAAGTTATAGTATAAGGGAAATATTGTTATTATAGCATATATGTTAATACTTATGTATGCACTACATTAGGAAATAATATTTTTTTTATTAAAATAAATCTATGAGTAACGTACGTCGAATCTACGCGGGTACTCCGTACAATAATAATAGTATATATACAGTTAATTGGTTTTAATTTATAAGTTTTATATTACATCAGCTTCAATATATATATATAGAGAATGTTATAAACAAAACGTGCATAAATTTAAATGTAGGTATAATATAAACTTCGTATCAAAAAAATGTTAAGTACAATAAAATTTTATTCACATCTAATTGCTCCATTACCGTTATATAAGAAAACAATTTTTGTAACTAAATAAATAGTAGACATGATAAAATAATATTTCAAGGAGAAAAACTCTGGGATATGGAATTCAATTGTTGAACGCTGCAAAAATTCGATCAAGTTATGGGACATCATTCGAAACAATTTCAGTTAACAATATACGAAATGCAAGGTATAAATAGTTTCTCTTATATCTCACCAATGGGGTGGGGTATTTTAGATTAAAAAAAAAGTTCGTAACATTTTTGTTCAGAATTGTATGTTATACCTGTACATATTTATTGTTGTGTATGCTTCGTTTAGAACACCCTATACATAATGGGTTGTACTTTTCTTCGGTTGGCATAGAAGTTTACATTTATTGACTGATTTTACTTGTGATTTGGTCAGGAGGATGATAACGTGTCGATAAATAACAGTTATTAAATATGGACCTGATATTTAAAAAAATCACTGCAAATTTTCTGCCTGACTTGTGCAATCGAACGTTGGTAGAAATCCTGCGGTTTTTTTTAGACGCAAGTTAATTTTATATAATTTAGGAGGCTCGGGAGCGCTGCAGCGCCGTGCACAGCTCAATGATAAATACATACAGCACATTACCTACTTGTACCGGTAAATGTGTGGCATTTTATTTTGGAACAAGTTGGTCGGAAGCTTTGTATTATGCAGTATAATGATCCGGGCGAATATTTAGTGTGTTCAAACAATGAGTGCAGGTAGGTACCGACAATCCATTTGGGTACAGACTGATCTAAAAGTCACAAACTGTTGTTAATTACAAATTCACTCCTTCCCCATTTTAATGAAATAAGTTTTTTTAAATTAATTTTTTGACTATGCACAATATTTCCCATTAGAATGATGGTATAATATTTATTCTTATAATTGACAAATCACTACAATCTAAGGACTAATATTTTTTGTGAGACGGCTTTCGAAATTCACAAAACCGCAAATATAATAATATATATTTTACTATGTTATACATATATAAATCGATAGTTAATTTTTAGGTGGATTTCGATAGAAATACTACCCATTGCAAAAGATCTTATAACGCATTTTCCGGAAAAATTGACCAGGGCAATCCGAAACCGCCCTCAGTTAAAAAATCTAAATAGTTCTTATCAGATTTTGATCAAGCTTTTTTGAATAATTAACCCATGTAAATATATCGGCTAAGCTTGTTAGCCAGCCTGATCCGTAATCTCGTTTGAAAATGGCGGGCAGACGAAATATCTGATTATTGCGGCAAGTGCCGGAAGGGGTTTCTTTATTTAAGTTTTAAAAATAATCATGTTCTCGATTGCGGCTTTCTTATGTTCATCACTTTATTATTATTATTATATAGTTTTAAAATAATAAATCCGAAATTTGCAAAATTGAAGTCACACCGAAAATGAATCCGGTTTGAAACCTCACTCAAATGCAAGCTGGAATGGAATGCATCGAAAGGAAAATTTGTATTCACCCCTTGGTAATAATAATATGCACCATTCAGAAAATAGTCTATTCAGCCATTCAGTTCAGAATGCACTTGTGTATGCGATACATATTGTTCCGGCCATGTGGAGTGTGACAGAGCGATCATTTTACAATATTACCGGCGGGAGAGAGACAGGTATAATGTGCCCATACCTGTGTATTATTGTAAAATCACCGGTTCAGAATCAGTACTTATATCAGTACTGGGAATTCCTGAGCGCTTTCTGGGAAAGTTCAACGGTGAGATTCTTTATGATTTAATACATTTTGTGAAAGCTAATGATGAACCATCGATAGATGTCGCGTGTGAATGAATTATTTTATAGTTATTTAAGACCTAACAAACCGTACGTACAACCTTGGTATATTTCTCAAACCACCCCATAGAATGATCCCGCATGTTATGTTTAGTTTTCTGAGCTATTCCGCCATGGGTCTCCGAGAACATATTTTTTTGATTCTGTATGTCTACTGATTGTGCTGACTCTCCGACTTTGATTCTCCGTACAAAATAAGATGATTTTCGTTTTGTATATGTCAGTTATTTTCGTATATCACAGTTTTTCACCAACACACTGATATTCAGCAAAAACTTTGGTACCAACATCAAAAATAATTTCATTGAAAATTAAATATTTTTTTATACCCGTTTAAACATCGTCGATTTGTGATTGTTATCACTTTCGATCAAATAATAATGCTGTAGGTTTATCGTTTATATATTAATCGTCGATATCTGTACCCGGATAACTCTTGTACATAATAATTGAAGATTATTGCGGAGATTTCTAATCCATTCGAGACCATAACTATTTCACCGTTACTCCGCTGGTTCGCCGCGTAATAATCCCGAGGATCGACTTCTACCCTCCTTTGTTACAGTACGATGCCCCCAGCATTCCTCTCAGAATGTCGATAGGATCAACTGAATCTCATGCGATGACGGCCGAGATACGATTCCACAATTCATTTAACTCTGTTAGTGTCAAAATCTTTTAACCTCTTATTACTTATATTCAATGTATCCTATATTTACGGATGCAAAGGTAAGTCGGTGAATTTCGGTGCAGTCGGGTAATAGATAGGTAGAATATGTAGTTATATCGTAATATGCAAATTTGTAATAATACTGAAATGAAGCAAAAAAATAAGCAGTTGTTTTAATTTTTAAATACTTATGCCTATTAGGTGCTTGCATTATTAAAAAATTCATTTCTACCAAACAAATTCACTATAAAATTGAAAATATGTTTGTCATTCGCATTCAGAGTATATTTACGCACTGAAAATGAGTTAAACAAATAGTTAGCTATATTCTAGTACATATTTAGTAACTGTTTTGCACATGATGAGCTTCCCAGCTAGTTTATAATCATTTTATATTGACGCAACTTTTATAATCCGTGGAACTTAAAATAATGATTGTTTCGCAGTCAGGTAAAATTATTAGTAGTTTGTATAATTAAACTTTCATTATTTATATCTGTGTCACCGAGTAATGTAACCATGGTCAATGTATTGTATGTAGTATGCAAGCCTGAAGTTTGGCCGGATGATCAATAAGTTTAAAAATATGTATATTCCTCACTTTTCCGTTGGAAATCTCTCTTTGGAATTTGACGTTATTTTCACCTGTTTAGAACGAAGGGGTTATAAGTCTACCGACTGCGTGTACTGTACGTGTGTTATTACTTCCAGTCACTCAGTACCGGTGTGAGGTCATCCGCTGGATAGTTGAGGCGGGTTTATCATTCACGATTTTCGATTAAATATTGTGATTAATATCTATCGGGCCGATAGGGAATAGCCAATTTCAAGGGATACCGAGTGCAATCTTATTGTCGGTGCATTCTAGTAATTTTAATTGTAAGACTATCTTGAGTTTTTAATAAATGTACTTTATAATCATATCATATTATCTCTTATTGAACTCGTATAAGTTATCTTCAATTTCGCAGAAATTTTGTTCAGT
This sequence comes from Eubasilissa splendida, assembly GCA_031772225.1. NCBI lineage: Eukaryota > Metazoa > Arthropoda > Insecta > Trichoptera > Phryganeidae > Eubasilissa > Eubasilissa splendida. The sequence goes on along the minus strand of CM062855.1, from coordinate 11,405,444 downwards.
CATGCATATAAATGTTTTTGACGTATAAATAATTTTTAAAATTCATTTTTCTATTTTTTTTAAGTCGCTCAAAATATTTATTAGAAAATCATTTAATTCATAGAAGATCCGGCATATTTGTTACCACTAATATTGACTTATTCATTGGGCAATATGTATCTAAAAAAGCAATTGCTATTTTGAAATCATAATAAATAACCTTAATAATATTACTTTAATTATGAATAAACTTCGGGCTGTTTAAATTACAATTTCTGTTTCTTTTTTATATTGTGAATTTAGAACATATTCTAAAAATCCCACCACAATAAATTATTAATTGCAATTGTGTTTATTCAAGCTAACCCATAGGGTAAATACGCGACCAAAACATTGAATTGGGACCTTAGTTACAATGTATTAGATTGATCGGCGTGAGATATTTCGTCACGTTTTATACGTGGCCGAATGATTTTGATAAAAATTCTAGACGAGGGATTCGTGTCCAGAATTTACAACTATACAGTACCGTCATTGCATGCATCATTTCACACTGTTGAATCGGATAGTTTCGTGTATTCACGTTTAGAAAATAATTTCCTAGCTATTCTAAATAACGTTGTCATCAAATTATTTGTGTATCCATTTTGAAGTATTTGATGAAACCTTTTAGGTTAGTTAAAATGTTACCTTCCGTGGTTAGTTACGGATACACCGATGACCTCAAATGTTTCAATGCTTTATACCAGTTTTAATAACGCCATCGTAGACTTAAGTAACCATAATAAGGCACACTCTCGTCTTGTTGTGACACTGGCGCGCTCGTGCCTCAGTCAGCTGGGCGCTCGAGCACTCGAATAAGGTGAGGAGGTGGTGAGGAGGCGGCGAGGAGGCGGTGCGAACTGGGAACATTGAATGGTTTGTGCTGAGATTTACAATATTTACATTATTCAATTGCATTGTCTTGTGTGGTATCCAAAAATATGTGTTACCGGCCGTTCATTATAGATTAAATGCATAGACCAGTAAATGAATAGATATGAATTAAAGTGTACATGTAGGAGAGGGGTTCGGTACATTAGTTTGCGAGACGAGGGGCATTCTACACACATTCTTGGTGTAAACATAAATCCGATAGTTTATGACACATTTATGCAACAGTAAAAGTTAAATCTTAATAAATTAAATTTTTGTATAAACAAGACTATTTTTTACATTAATGCATATTATATTGTCAGCGTTTAAATTTTCGCTCCAATCGAGTCATATATTCTTAAAAAGTCGCGGGGCTACTTGATTGCGTTAATATATATTTTTGGTGGTCATTCTGACAGTTCGACGGGATGGTATAAATGGATAATATGAACGTTTTTCTTTAGACAATTTCTTTCCGGAATATTTTTGCTGTAAAAATAATAACTACTTCATCTCGATCGGTTGAGACAGACGAATCCTAATTTGAAATATAAGTACGCAATGTTCAGCTTCCATACAGATAAATACCAAATCACAATTAGCTCTTATTGACAAATTATTATTTAATTGATTTAACTGTTATTACAATTTTCTTAGTGTAGAATCAAGGAAAACTATTTATCAGCGAAGAGTCTCCGTATTATCCGAGCCGACTGTACATATTTTCCATATAACATAAATTACGGAATTTTGCTGTACAGGAGGAACAGTTATGAAACAAAAAATATTCAAATTATTATACATTTTTTTAAGAAATGTAAATTTAAAGAAATAAAATTATATGAAAAATAAAATTTGATTATTTTTCTTGGTGAATAAATGTAAATAGGCATACTATTTTTAATAAAATTATTTTTAATCGCATCAAAATAAACAAACTATCAAAAATAACTGCGGCAGTCGATATTATCATATTTTGATTATCCGAGGCAGGCTCGGTCCGCATTACCTCGGATAATCGGGGTTCTACTCTAACTATAATGATACAATATATTATTACATCACGTTTCTTTATCATATTTTCCTTCTTTCTCTATAAACAATCGTGATATTTTAGGTAAAAAAAAAATATTTTGTGTTTTTTTTTCTTCGCCAATGTTACTACTTTAATCGTTAGTTACTATTTACTATTATAAATAAATAAGAAAAAGTCAAGATGTATTTACTTTGTTTCCCAACATTTTCTGATACGTTATAGGGTCCGTCAACTGATGACAAACACTACGGTGCCGGATCTACAAATTGCGATGAAAAGTTTATAAAGCGTGATTGTTATATTAAAAATATATATCTACTGTTTAATTATCTAAAAAATATGATCATATTTTATTGATTCAATCTGAATAATTAATGTTCTCCGCGACACGAGTGAGTCACTCGAGGGGACCATACCTCGACTTTGGATCCTTACGCAACGTTTAAAAGCAGGTGAGGACGTCATTCATGTCTCCCGTTCTCCTCGTGTGTCAATATTGCCGGCGATCGGTTGAACATTGTTTGTTATTCAAATAATGCGTGCGACCGCTTTCGTATTGCGTATAACGGAAAGGTAGACGCACATGCCGTAAGCATGCTGGTGCACCTTCCTGTTTTACCAGGTGCCACGAATATTTATAATAATGTGTGGTTTCGAAACCAGAATTGTTTCTTGTATTTACAGCTCTGCAGCGACTAGTAAACACTGCTCTGGCTCAGTGTGTGTATTGCGTTAGACAATATTTGTGTGATGAATTTACCGCGTGTCTTCAGATGCTATGTTAATGCACTCCACAGATTGTCAGATGTATTGTTTGATCCATAACAATGTACATATTATTGCATCTTGTTTAAAATTATTCTGCATTGATAATTATTTAATATATTAACTTGTTAATCTAAAAGAGTCCTATATAAATCATTCATTGTTAAAGTCGTACAGATGTACGCGAGATAGATATAATTTAGTATGTGATGCGTTTACTTTTCAAGTAGTTCATCGATATGTCATGGATTCGTTCAATATTTTCTCATACCAAATTAAATGAATTTTAGAAAAGTAATGTGTTCTCGATGGACATCCAGGGGGAAAAGACTGAAGGGTTCTCTGGGAAGGCAGTGTGTTGTGTCATGAATAAAAAAAAAACATAAATAAAGACTTGTTAACATATTATCATGCAAAATAAAGAGATCTCATTGAAAGTAAATTGAAACAACACATTCTCACGTAATTATATATTTATATAATCTTAATTTCTATCATATTTTTATACATTACCTGTATTATTCTATTTTTGTTAAAATACTATCTGCCGGTCCTTGCAGTTTGGCAAACTCTAATTTGATTTATAAATAATAAAAATGCTAAGACCTGGTGTCGGTGATAGTTGGAAGCGAGTAGCAGAATATAGTGTTTGAATATTAAGCAGATCAAGGGTCTATTTGGGCTATTTAATGGGCACCATTGAAGAAAAAGAAGATGACTATGTATGCGATGAACAAATGTACTATTTAATACTTACATTTTTACGTTTTCAATTGCCGTTTATTCAGAATTAAGCACTTACATTATTGAGCGCTTGAAATAGTCCACGCGGTGGTTTGTGTTTTCGCGGGCTGCGACGCCCACGTGCACCGACTGCGCACACGTTGCTCCCCAAGAGTGGCGAACGTTCCGTTTCCGACAAAAACAATACCCGGCAACTTTCTTTTCTTCTTATCGACGCCGACTCGGGCTGTGCTCAGTGTGCAGGTACCCGGCAAGAGAGCGAGCCTTGCCATTGAAGTCGCAACGACGATTAATTCATTGGTAATTGGCCAGTTACCTGCCTGTAATTTATTGAGGAAACGTGAGTAGCCCAACATCTGTTTCGTGTCAATTAACATTGCTATACGGCCGCTAAAATGTAATTATTGGTGTATTTTTTTTTTTAAAACTTTCTTTCCTTTATTCTCATCGCGGCCAATGTTGTATTCCTATTTAGTTAATCAATAAAGAAAATCTTAATCGAATATAAGTGTCTATTTATTTTCTTCCAAATAAAATTTTTGATACCACGAACTTTTTTCCTAGTACATACCTTACATATTTTTATTCCCAAATATACAACATTTTAATAATAATGTTTGCGTTTGTCCTGTAGTTTTCACGAACGTAATATATGCCAGATAAGATGAAATTCATAATAGTTGTGAGGTACCTAATACTTGCATACTATTGATAGTAATCTCTCGGTTCTGAAGTAGAACAACCGCATTAGGATACAATATCATGTCATTCATTATTTTATGTTGGTTTTTTTAAAAGTAAACGTATTTTTATTATTGTAAAATTGCAAAAGCACTTACTCCACAAATCTAATGTTTGTTGCCATAAACCATGTGCATGTGTTAAAAGTAAAGTCCTTTAGAATATATAGTGTACTGAATATGTATAGTTGTATTGTGGAATTGATTTTATCACATTTTTCCGTTGTCTAAGTTCATTAATTTTTTGCTTTTAGACTCTTCGTTGACAGTACTATTGTATAATTTAATAATAGATTTAAAATCAGCGTACTCATTTCTTCCCAACTTTATTTGTACCCCTATAACGTGAGTCAAAGATAAGATTAAATCAAAACTTCATCTTGTACCGCAAAAAAGGGTGATTACTAATAGACAACCCGTTGTTGCTGCTACTGTGAACGATGTGATGAAGCCACTTGGCATCCCGGTTATATCCCGGCTATTGGAATTTCTTTTTCACAGTTTCTAATTCCATCTTCTAGTATCTCTGATGTTATTATTTCTGCTCGATAATGAAAAGAAGTAAGCAAAATTACGCATTAAGTTAAAATTATATATATTTTTTTTCTTCTGGAAAAACTGTACTACAAAACGGGATGGAAATATGGTTTTTATCGTACATACGAAAATCACGAATGATAATAATTCTTTCTTTTAACATTTTACTCGTGCTCGATTTATTTAATTCTTCAGCACACGTCATTGTCGGCAGCGTCGAGGCAGCGGCGGGGCAGCGGCTTGCAGAACGCAGATGGCGATCACGTAACGACGCGCCGCGGCTCGGGCCGACTCGAGTGCGATCAGCGAAAAGCGGGCCCCAAATTGTGCCGCAGGACCACTTTCGCCGAAAACGAAATCAGACAGCGAAACGTTCACAATACGTACGCATTGTATTACATTCGTGGGTATTGTATTTTACACGTGGGAGTTGAGTTGCATATTCTGCACATTGTGCTCGTGTCCCTCCCCCCCCCCCCTCCCCCACCCCACCCACAACGGCCTATCTTAAGAAAATATCACAATTTTCCTGTTGCATTTTCGTTACAAAATTTTTTCATATCTTGATTTAATTTTTCCATTTACTTACATTTCTTGTATTATATGTATATTTTATAAACAATGGAGTATTTTCCAGGTGTTGGAACCGCATTGTGTAATATTACGTTTCCAATTTTATCAGATTCCTGTTATTGTAATGAGCTGTCAAATAATTATTCAAAATTAAAAGCCTCCAGCTATGCGCACGCGCACATGCCGGTTGTTTTTTTCGAACCTAACGTGTGAAAAAAAAAAAAACACGGGCTCCCAACATTTGCAAGCAAATTAATATTTTAATATACTATGTATTAAAAATTACATCGTTCAGAATTTAATTATTTTAAAATTAAATTCAGTCTTACCTCGTATGATTTTATTATCATTTCAAAATATGCGTGGAGTTTTTCTCGCGTACTGTGTGAATCGTCAGTTCTTTTTGACATCAGAAGCCGTAAGTTATGACCGGTTTTATATTCACGGCGTCTTGTGGATGTGCTCAACAATAGGATTAGGTGCTACCTACTATTTACTTGAGCATTTTCTCGCGTCTGAAAATATTTATTGCAGAGTGAAAGTGCGCTAACGGACCTGCGAACCTTTTTGTAAAGAGAGCTTTTATAAGATGGTTTTACGTACATGTAGAAAATAGTATATTTTTTTCAGCACAAATATGCATATTCCGATCTTAGCTTTGTTAATTTATTGTTAAATAAAATAAAAATTGTGGATATTTGAAAACAGTTTCAGGGGATGGAGGATAAGTTTGATTATATTTCCGAGAGATTCTAGTTTTCATTCGTTCTAGAAGTATCTCTTATAATATACCAATATAATACATGTATCAGAGATGGGTGATTACATATATTGTTATGTCGACATTATTATGAGATGAACATAGATGATCAGCCGTGGCAATGAGATGAACAAACTAGTAAAAGAAAACAATAACTGGCGTGGATCTTATTTATTCTGTTCGTACCTTCATTTTCTCATCATCTTCCAACTTACTATTGATTAATTTCAGTATTTTGATAGCACCGATGCAGGCGTGTTGTTAATCCAGTATTTGTTATTTCGTATTAAATGAGAGCTTTTTGATTTTTTAACGGACTGTAGCAGAAACTCGTTTAATTAATTAATTTAAACTACGGATGTATTGTCACACGTTGTTATTGAGCTGACACTGTTCCTTCTGTTTAATAACCCTCGATCCGCGTTAATCTTTCGATTACAGACAACTGAGGTTTGAGGATTACTCCCCTAGGTATGTATACGGATGGGTATTTTTATACTTTCGGGTTCCACATTCCGCAAAGGTGACCGCCTCCACGCCATGTATATTTTAAGTGGTTTAAAACACAACTTTTAGGGCCTCCGAAACGAATAATAAATTCATTAATTTTACCTATCCTGAAATTCTAAAAACTGTATTGAATAATATTTAATTCCTTTCTTTTGACTACAGTGTCGTACTGATCAATTTAGTAACATTGTAGTTTCTGTTATATACATTTAAATTTAATTATTGTACTAATATATAGGTTGTATTTTGTATGCATTTCATACTTTACACGATCATATTAAAATTGTACATCGCATACCCTTTGAGTGAAAATTTTCACATATCTTCCTAGGAGGTTTCTATCTCAAAACCCCAGATTATGCAACAATAAACAAATATTATTGAATAATAATCTGATTCATTAATTTAACGCAATCGTGACTCGTGACGTCATTGATTACGATTGCCTAATTGGTAGAACACCCGACCGGAAATCGTGGTGGTCTGAATTGTGGTTGGATTCCCCCGTTGCGGCCATTTTTTTGTACGTTAATTCCACGCTTTGTATTTAATTGAATGGCATTCTTAATATCTCTTTGACATTTCACACCTGAGCATTTCGAACCTATTATAGGAATATGTTTCCCTTTCGCATTCAAATACTTTACTTGGTTTATAGATGAGCGTTTTTTTATTTTAATATCCGTAATATATAATAAAACAAATTTAAGATCTTATTAAAATTGTTGAGAAAAAGGAAGAAAAATTAATGGCATTTAAACTTTAGGAGGAAAGGTGTATGATAGAGTTATAAAAGAAAGGTTATGGCAGGTACTCTCTGATTACAGGATGAATAGCAAACTTATACACGCAATCGCATCCCTATATGAAGGAAGTTCTGCGGATGTAAGGATCGATGGATCATTCACACCATGCTTTGAAATTACAAAAGCAGGGTTGTGTAACGTCTCCATGGCTGTTTAATTTGTATACGAATAATTCTGTGAACGAACTAGAATATATGAACGTAGGAGCGAAAATGGGCGATTTGATTGTACGCTGATGATGCAATATTAATGGCGAATAATGAACAAGAATTACAAAGTCTAGAGAGTAGAATGTACGATGTATGCAAGGAAAACGACCTTATTATGAATATCAACAAGTCGAAAGTGATGGTATTCGAGAAGAAAAGCAAGTCAACGTACTATATACTTGTAGGTAATGAATATTTGGAACAAGTAGATGAGTTTGTGTATTTGGGAAGTATGTTTGATAGAAACAGAAAGATATCGAAAGGAGGGTGACTGCAGGCAACGGGGCATTGAATGGAATTATAGCTTATACGAACTTGTCAACTAAGGCAAGACTAGCGGTTTACAATGGAGTCCTGGTACCGTCATATGTTGTATGGAAGTGCGGCCTGGAGCTGGCAGAAGAGGAACGAAAGTAGACTGAATGCATTGGAAATGAGATGACTTAAGCGTATATGTGGCTGATCTATTTATAAAAGTAAATAATGAAGAAATATGGAAAGAATGTAAAGCTGATCTTAGTATAGTAAGTAATATTAAGAAAGGATCTCTTAGGTGATATGGATGAATGAGGAGAGAATGGTAAAAAATATATATGACGCAAGTGTTGATGGCACCGGAAGTAGAGGACGTCCGCAGAAGATTTGGCACAACCAGGTAAACCAGATATTAGAGGATGGTCCTGTTAGAAGCCTCAATAATCGGCGAGCTTGTATGAGAAGATGTACGAATGTGGATGAGGCGAGAATTGTGTGTTAGGGCAGAAGAGTGTGGCGCTCTATCCTCTCTGCCTACCCCCGCGGGGAAACTGCGTGATGGTAAGTAAGTAAGGAGGAAAGAATACTTTGAAGAATAGTATAATATTTGTATATATATATATATTTTTTTATTTTTTATTGGAGAACTTTCAGCTATTGTACTATGGAACTTTCAGCAATCTGGCTTACGATTATTGGAGAACTTAAGAACTCCTCTTTTTGTTTTTAATTTTAATCTTTTTGGAAGTTGATTATATTGTATATTTCAGGAGCAATGTAATGTAAAATGCATGTCGCTGTCCTACTTCTATTTTAGATCTTTTTGGAATTACAATGCAATTACACTTTTCTTATATATAGAGATGTTATATTCAGTACACAGAAATCAATTATTATTATTAATTGTTATTAATATTTCATCCCTGTGCTAGTGTTTTTTTTTGGTAACGCATCCAAATACGGTATCAGTCTCGAATGAAACGTTTATCATTAGTCACGTTCAGCGGAATCTTTTTGTTTCATTGACCCAGTAGTCGGTGCGCGATTATTCGACCTTGTAATCATGATAATTGCTTCGTGAAATGCAGTCGCGTGCTATCACAATTCCCGCGTGCGTCCTTCCGAATTCAATTTACTTTTTGAGGGTAAAGCTGTTTTTGAATTCAACAAACTTTTCAATAATTGAATCATCACTTAATTAAAATCTCTTATTTTCTTCATAATATTTTTTTCTCACCATTCCATTATTTTGACAATCGTAAATGCCGATGACGTTGAAACACGTATTGAACATGTAATATACATATTATTTATTGTGTTTTTTAATTTTTTTTTAATAAATATACATCGTTTATGCAAGCCTTATAATTAATTTGCCCGTTCGTGTTAAGACGTTGCGTCGAAGAGACACATTTTAAATGATGGGGAGAATGCAAAAGTTAGTATTTTCTTGACTTAGAAGCCAACCTAGTGAAAAAATACATTAAGAGAACACATTCTTATTGTGAAGTTGTAATTGTTCAGAACAGACGGTCTGTGATATTTTAAATATGAATTAAATATATTAATTAGAAAGATATACATATAAAATCTATCGACAAATCGATAAAATTGATTTTATATGTATATCTTTCTAATTAATATATTTAATTCATAATTAAAAAATACATTATGGCAGTAGTTCCCACAACTATTCGGTGCGCGTACACGGATGAGACTTGTCCCGTGTTTCAAAAGTCACCTAAAGGACAGTCCAGCGCCGAGTGAGTTGTTTATTATATTTTATACGCAGAGAACATACCGACTTTTACTACCAAATCTCCGAGGCGAGAGATCAGTCTCATGCGCACACCAAATTGGCCGACATTTAGAACCATTCATATTCTCGAAGAGTATTCTCGAAGAATAGTTCCTTTAAATTGATGAATTTCACTAGCTAGAATATATCGAATTATAATGTAACTGATGTGATTCTCAGCATTTTATCAAACCGTATTCAAATTCGAAATCAGTTCTTGACGACTAATTCGACGTTGCCGTCGCAAAGTCATACGCAACACCATTTTATTTTCTCTATGACGCTATCCGCAAAACCTCAACGTTTCATATTTTTGTATGCCGAAACGACTAACGCAAATGGGCGTTATGCCGCCTGTAAGAACTCTTTGATTTAATGGAGTAAAAAGTATCTAATGACGGTTCGCTCTTCATCGGATATGATGTGTCGGTAGAGATATTATAGTCGGGCTTTTAATATTCTACATTTAAATAATTTAGTAATTAAAATAGTTATTTTTTAATTGTATTTTCAACTTTCTATTCGTTGTATGATGATATAACATGTCTTTCTGTGTGGTTATTACAATCTTTATTAAAAACTTTTTTTTCTTCCATCCACCGAAAGTCATAATATATTCGGGCAGGTATTCCAATTAGATTTTTTGTTTAGCTGGCAAGGAATTTTCTAACTACAATATTTTATAATCCACGTCTTTATTATCAGCTGTCACGTGAGCGGAATTTTCAGCAAGTGTAGAGAAGCCGAGGTAGTGCCAATATTCACACCTCGTCTAATTTATATACCTATTGGGTATCGGAGTTGAGGTGATATTAGTTTTTTGGAAAAGTTCCACAAATTATATTATTTTCTTAATGTTATGTCACTTGTTACCAAAATAGTTCCCCCGTAATGCACCTTGCAATCAATGAAGGACATTCCGCGTTAATATTTATACACAGTGTCCAGAAACTGTACTGCACAATTGAGTGAATAGTTAGTTACGCTTTAGTAGTCAAAAATATGGATTTCATTATTTTAATTTTAACGCACTGTACGAAAATTCTCGTTTATTGTATATTTTTCATTTCAGGGTTTGTTTACTTACAAATACGTAGTCAGTTAAAACCACTTCATTCAAACGTTTTTCCAATAACCTTCTCATACATTAGATCCGTTCTTTTGCTAATGATATAGTTTATTGCATACAAAATATTTTAATCGTAACTTCTGCACTGAATTATTTAGAAGACTGCTTTTTTTTAGAGGAAAAATAACCCCTTTCCAAAACGACACGAGTTTCCAATATTGTTTACAAAGATGACCCAAAATGAACCGTTATTTATCGTATGTGACATTTGTCAAAGAAAATCTTTTTCTTATACACGATTGCAAAGCGATTTGAATTTGTGACAATTCCCTACAAAAATTGTGAAAATTTTGCGGAAACAGTTCAGTGCTTTTGGATTACAGCAGGATGGGGCTACGTGTCACACAAGTCGGAAAATAATCGAGTTATTACATCAGAAATTTTCTGGACGCGTACATTTCTCGTTTCAGAGACATCAATTGTCCATTCAGATCGTGTGATTTAACGTCTCTGGACTTTTTTGGGGTTATGTGAAAGATAAGGTGTATGAAAAACGATCCAAGCACGGTCAATATCCGAACTGGTATTGGTGAAGTGGGGCCTTAATTATTTATAAAAATAAAAATAACAATTAACGGTTGAGTTTGCATCAACATCAGGTTTAAACAATAGAAACTGAATCTTCCTATTCAGTGCTAGAATTCTACAGAACTTTATGCTGTGTGCTCATGAATTCTGGGATTAAAAAGGCCCGATATAGTCGTGTGCGCTGGCGGTTGAGTATAGAAAACAAGTGCCTGCAGAGAGTAATATATACTATTAGATTTTGTGCGGAAGGTGGAGGTAAAGTAAAACAAACTCTCATCACTCGACACAGATAAACTGGCGGCATGTTAGCGTGTAAGGCCAACCGCATTGTGGTAACTTAACGTTTTAAGATTGCGCTGGGCGTAAGATTTCACACATTATTTGATAAAATGCTTGTCGCGTTAAAAGTTTCATGACTCGTAATTCGTTTTAATGAATTTGATGTCTGTATACCACGATCTTTGGAATTATCTGTTGTGGTTACCGCGCACACGTGAAGGGTTAACACTAAAAATGTTATCCGACTATATTAAAAATGTTTTATGTTTCGATCTTCTATGACTATCAATGTATTATAAGTCGACTTCTTTTTATTTTACTTAGAAGTGGTCTGACATCATGGTCGTCGGTTATAAATTTAATTCACTTGTGTGTAGTAGACTAAATACATCCTCCATATTATAATATCAGGTTTTTAAATGTTCAGTCAGTTTTTTGCCATGGTCAACTTGTCCCACGTCGTATTTTTGTGTTCATTTAAAAATATCATCAATGCTCAATGCAGACATACAATGGTTTTTGAACGTATATGTGTATAATTTTTGGAGGCTCTTAAAAGCACACGTATATTTATTAAAACAGGTACCTAAACTAAGTATGTATTTGTTTGTTTAATATCTTAATATTTTGTGCTCGAGGACTTGAAATATTTATGTAGACATTCTTGTGGAATGTTTTATCGGAAAATATGGTCCTGTCATCTAACGAAAAATGATAATCTTATAACAAGGAGGTTTATTGTAAAGGCAAACATCATCAAGTCATTTTGTCTATATTTTTGTTGTATTATTAATATTACAAGAAATTTGAAAAACTTTTTATATATTACTTAAAAAAGATACTTTCTCTTCAGGTGGTATCGATAATGATAATGCGTATAGAATGATTGTGATTAGGTAGGTACCCAAGTAAATTAATTATACTGTTTTGTAAAAAAAAAATCTATTCAACTGCTTAAAATTCAATAATATATTATCTCACCATTCGTTACAAAGGACATTGAATTACACTGGGTTAAAATAAAAATAATACCTAGTAAGTTAATACTTTTTAACAAAAAATTCCAAAACAAATTAAATGCATCAATTAGAAAGATATACAAGAAAATTAAATTTATCGAAAAAATATTTTTGGTGCTACCGGTATTCGATCCTGGATCCTTTCCTATCCGGGAAAATGCGTTAACCGATTACACGACACCAACATAGTGAGTAGACGACAAATTTTCGAACTTTATTCGAAATTATGTTATAGTTCTCTCAAATTGATGCATCTATTATGCCAACTTTATTTAACCTTTTCATTGCGAAAATCTCAAATACCTTTGAGTAATATTCGCTAGGAGACGTCAGAAAAATAATCAATTTTTTTTTATTAAATTGTGTTTTCCTGTATATCTTTCTAATTGATACATTTTAATTGTATTAAAATACCACAGAACTATGTTTTGAAAAATTTGCAACTTCACAATAATAATGTTTTATCCTTAATATAAATTCTAGCTAGTTATCAAGAGGTCCCAATAAACAAAAATATATGTACCTATCTATTATACAGCAGACAGTGCATCGGTACCTCATGCTTGTCATTTATTAAAAAGAATGCTTCCAATATAAATGAATCTATCCACTTGGCGTCGAATTGGAAAACGGAGAAAAAAAGAAGTGAGAAATGAAACCACACATATATAGAGGTAATGTAGGTAGCACATGAAAGTGTTTTGTTATGCTCAGGGGTACTGTTCATGCAAAAAGTATTACAATAGCAGTAGGTGTACCCCTTCATTAAATTTTTAAGGAAAGTCGTTTTTCAAGTACGTTTTGGGTCTTGTCTTCGCAACGTTACACTATTTATTTTACCGGTTTACACCCGACATAGGTTTTATACAATAAATAAAACATATTTTATTCACTTACTATTTCCAACTACCCGCTTACATCGCCACAGTGCGAATAATCAGGCAGTCGTAATGTATGTGTGGCGTGTTGTGTGTCCTATATCCTATTATGGGATTACATTTTTCGTGCATAAGTCGCCCAAGAAGCGAGCTTTTGATAAGTATAATCGGCTTTCGGGAAATCTCAATACTGCATAAGTACATGAGATCAATGTCGGCTCTCACGTTATGTGCGTAAATGTGTTTACACACATACTACTAGGGAAGTACCTAATTCCAATTACCTGATTCGTTAATTTTAATACCGTATCATTTATTTCAATCGTACATGATTCAAGTTCAAGTTGAAATGATATATGACCGAATTATTGCACAAAAATTAATGTAGGTACTGATACAATACACACTATTTCGTGTCTTGTGTTAGTACCAATTTTAATAATCCGTTGTAATCCTGCTTCGTTTTCTCCAAGAAGCCCCCCCGAGAATATAACTTTATTATCTCTGCCTAGACTTTTATACAAGATTGACCTTAAATAAATTAAATAAGAATAATAAATATGTATTCGTGAATATCAAATTTGTTATAGTTTTTTAGGCCTTTGTAATTAATCAATTTAATATTCATCAGATTTCCCGTTCCCTATTGAGGGAAGCGTACAGCTTAACCTGCTTTTAGCACTACGTGCCTCATTCATTTTCATTGGTTCATTATCGTTCTCAAGGATGTATCAAGTCGAACCACTTGACTTGGACGTTGGCTGAGGAACTGCCAAATGGATGCAGATAAAACCAATCAAATATAAACAGGCTAACTAAGTAATGAAAACGTTTACAACCACTCGAGATATGGAAAGGGGCATCAGAAGTTTCGGGGCGGGTGGTAAAATAATATATATTTTTAGGTTATCTATATCTAATTAAGAATTCTACCCAATTATATTCTTTAAAATAATATCAAAAATTGCTGTCTTCACTTAAATCCGATTTAAATTTTGAAAATAAATAATTAATAGGTGCCAGGTCTGGGGTGTATTGTGGATGACTCAGTTCTTGGAAACCGCATTCAGTAATGGCGGTCTTTGCAATAGCCGTCGTGATCATGGGAGCGTTGTCAAAGTCATGTTAAAGTCAGACACATCGACTGAGCTTTCCCTGCCATTTTTTCTTTTGCAGCGTCTATTAATTGATGTATTAAGATGCTATAATGCTCTCTGGTTACTATTGCATTAATTTATTTTTGAAGGTCAAGAAGATTCCTTTACAGTCCCAGAAAATTTAATATTTAATTAAAAAAAATTGTCTTTCTGGGGGGTGCTTCACCAGGATGGCCCACTCCAGGTCTCTTATTGAAAGAGCATTATGATAGGCGACCATAGTTTCATCTCTCCTAATAATGGACTCGATAAAATATTTTTCCTTTCCGTCATACAGCTTCAATATTTATTTACAACACTCAACACGTTTTGCATTAACATTATCTATATAGAAGCCTAAGTATGCACTGTGGTTTTAGATACATTGCACTTTGTTACAATTTTCTTTTTCGTCTCCAGATGCCTGTCATCTAAAACTTCTTCCACAGTGGCAACTGTGATTCATCTTCGATTGATTTTCTTTCCATGAAAAACTGTTTTACCTATTCTTTCACTGTGGAAAATAACGAGCCGTTCACACCATCTAGACGCTATTTGATTTTTAGAAATAAATTTTACAACCTCGCGATATTAAATTTTACACGTGTTACGCTGGGCTGCCAGACAACAAAATTAATCGAGGTAAAAATGCAAATATTTTACCGGTATGTCACAAAGCAACAAGGTAAATTTGTATGACTAACATTCTTCCGGCCGGAAACTTTTGGCCATTACCTCGTATGATGCGATATAACTTTGTATCAGATAACGTCGATAATCAACGGATCACTAGATATTTTGATCACAGCATTTGTTCGTTGCTTGCCTAATGTTACGATAGCTTTTCCTGCATATAAAAATGTTAGCTATTTAAGTGTTCTTCATTGAATTTGAAATTATGACTAATCACTGTAGTGGTTTTATTTATACCTAGCAATTTTTTCAGTAGCGTTCTAACTACTTTGATTTTATCTTCATTTGTTTAGTCAAGTTTGGCAACTTTATTTGTACATATTTAAGTTCTTGACTTGTCTTGTTTCCAGTGTTACCTTTCTAATACTATTTAAATATTAATTATGTTTAAATGATAGTATGTCGGAAATTTTCTTTTAAATTATCGTATTGTTTGGTTGAGTTTGTACGACAACCGGAAAGGCGTGCCATGATGCGTCAACTATGGATCTTCGCCACGAGTTTAAGGTGCTGCACACGGCTTCGTCCCGCACATTAATCGCTTGCTTATCTTATACAATATTCCAAGTAAGTGACCAGATTGATTTTTCGTGATACTTATCTACTGCTATCACTGACACAATGAATAAGCAGAGGCTTAAATTAATAAATTTTATGGAGAATCTGAGGATCTTGAAACGGAGTAGTTAGATGTTTCGTATCCATTTTAAAATGGTTTGTGATAAGGCATTTTGGGTTTCATTCCTCGAACTAGGGATAAAAATGCATTAAAATATTAGGTCATCCCATAAATTTACTATATTATTATAATATACTTCTTTTATTTTTCAAAATTAAGTTAAATAAAGTTTTTTTTTAATCTATTTAATATACTCTCTTTCATTTTCTACAATGCTCTTCTATCTTTCTGGTAAACTAGCAAGGGCCCTCTTTCAAAGTTCACTTGTCCATGACGAAAAATACTCCACCAGTACTGTTCTGACCTCGTCTACCAAATTCATATTTTTTCCGTCCGAATGATTTTGAAGACTGTGGAATAGATAATAATCAGATAGGGCAACGGTGAGTGAGGCATCGTTTCTAAAAAAGGTTCAATTCTGAGACATGATAGCGAAGAAGAGCACACATTCATTATCTGCACGCGATTAGACTTTGAAAGTTTTGTGAGTGACACAATTTGCTGACTTTTCCGATGGCACGCAGCTATCGATGAATGGTTGAATGTTCCAAATCCAAGCTTGTCTGCTAGTTGCAATGGGATTTTCTTCCACCAAGGTTTGCAGGACATCCTCATCGAGCTTTACATATATTCCAGGACGAGGCTCCGTCTTCTAGGGTGTAGTTTTTGGTTCGGAATTTCTGGAACCACCGTTGACACACCGGCTCACGCTTATCGTCCGATCCCCATATACTGCATTAACATTCCTCGCACTTTCCGTCGCGTTCTTACCTTTATTGAGCTCATAAAGAAAAATATGCCGAATATGCTATTTTGTTACTTCCATTATAGCTTTGAAAAAATAACTGTTAAAATCGAACTACACTCTTCAAAATTTGTACTGAGAATAAGTTACTACACCTGCCTTTATAGTAGATAGTAATTTTACCTGATACAGGTAGTTTATCCCACCCCCCTCCGACATTTAGTTCATGTAATTGAAATAAACCGTATTATTTATGGGATGACCCAATAACTTCGTGCTCTCAATGTGACCAAAGTATGCAGCTTTACTTGATAGTTGTGATTAGTTCTCTTGACTTATTTTTGCATCCTAATTATTCTCCCGGGCAACTGGGCAATCAACGGTCGAAAATACTCATGTCGCAGAAGGATGTTATTATTTTCTTCTTCAGATTTCAGAGTGCTGTTTGAAAATACAGGCTTTTTATGTTGCGTTTGGCCATCTTAAACAACACAAAAGTGTTTTATCTGTCGGAATAAATTATTATTATCCCCCTGTCTGCATCTAGGAAGAGTATTGCTTAGAAACGAGGATAATTGAAGAAACAAGAATAGAACCGAATGTCTTTGAGATTGACGTATTACGTACCGGTGAAATGACATTTTGTCGGAATATTACGTTGCTACCTGCTATTTGCTACTTCTACTGTTAGTGATTATTACAAAAAAAATGTATGTTTAATGAATTTCGACGATGTATTTTATTTTGTTATATACTTCTTGTTTATAAATTACTTGTGTGATCGAGTGTTCAGGACACCTGCATATCAAAGGTCAAAGGTTGAATGAAAAAGGTCAGTTTAAAAGTATGTAGTAAGAATATTGATGTGACTTGTTTTCACAATCAAATCTATATTTTAAAAGATGAATATTCTTTCTTGTTGATGTTGTGGTTAAGACGCTGGCCTAGTGATCCTAGTGGTCGGGGGTTCACGTCTCTATCCAAGACACCAGCAATTTAGTCCTATTTTCATAGTACAATTGTTTAGCTTAGTTTGAAAATAGTAAGAATATTGATGTGACATGTATTCCGTGTATGCATCACTATTTTTTTTTAAAATAAATAAATAAAATTTCTTTCGTTGTACTTTTATTGTTTTTTTATTGCATTGTTATATACATTATTTTTCTTCTAACTAAAGTTATTTCTTCATATCTTACTACAACACAATGTAATATCCTCTTATGTGATATCCTCTTTACTTTAAATTTATGTACATGTCGTGGTAGATTTCTCCAACCGGATGGATGCTGTCAAGATTTGTACGCGATCAAAAAATAACGAATCTAACGTAAAATATATTTTTTATACCGTTTTGATGCGATTTCTCATGACAGTGGGCCCCGTACATATCGTTGATCTTATTATTATCACCACTTAATTACCTCTTTTCATTAGTATAAAATTAAAGAAGAAACGATTTTTTTAAATGCTTAATTTTATCTTGATGGATTTTAATGATTATTTAGCTATTTAAATGACGATATCGCCTTAGAAAAAAAAATGAAAGGATTGATTTAAACTCAATGTATGGTCATGTCTCCCTTCGCGGCTATAACCGCTTCCATCCTTTTTGGCATGCTTTGTATATTTTTTAACTCATTACGATGCCACACTGTAGAAATTTAAAAAAATTCCGCGATTCATATCTCAGACATTTTCGACGGGGTTATGGACCGGAGTGTTGCCAGACCATCCTGTATTTAGGTATGTTATCATCCTCTGCTTAGTGGCAAGTGGCAGAATCATTCATAAATATATTCTTAATTTTTTTTATTTATTATCTTTGTTTTATTAACCACTAAATTGAGTTTAAATACATCTACCGGTTTCGAAAAATACAATTTTTTTCTTCAGGATGTCATGACTAACTAAAACATATATTATTGTTTCTTTGTCTGAATCTATATTTAAAAAAAAAAATTTAGTACCTACTCAAATCATTACTTAATACAAATTTACTCGAATAATTTTTAGGAATATTTTTTTTGGTTAATAAAACAATATACTTTATATATTGAACCATTGGTCAATAATGGTCAATGGTTCAATATATAAAGCATCGTTTGTCGAATAATACACAGCCATTTTCGCAAAAACTTTCACCTCAAGGGCGCTTTACACATAAACTGTTTATTTTTACATTATCTTTGTTTTTAAAATTAAAAATTGTTATTTTAACTTATGGAAATGATTTTTTGAAAAGGTGCGTTCTTAGTTTCTTTTTAAATAAAGTCTCTGATGCCCTCTTATGTCGGAGGGTAGAGTTCCACGCTTTAGGGCTTGCCACCGCAAATGCCCGACATAAGTCCATCGTCAAAAAAGCATACTTGTAAAAAATGCGAGCTTGATTATTAAGGAAAACTATTTTTATTTAAAATTTTCGGTACACAATTCATGTCGTCATTTAAAACAATTATTCAATATACAAATCTTTAGTATCTAAAATATAATACATAAATAAATGAGTAATTACACCAAAAACCTACTTAATTGATTTTCATTCAATTGAATCAGTATTTTCATCCGTACATTTTAAAGGCAATTCTTCTACCAACACATCAAAAACATTAAACTATCCATATACATAATTGGTTTTGCTGTAACAGTATACCTCTTCTGATATATTATAGTAATAACGAGAACTTTGAAGTGATGGTAATAATATGATACCAACAGTAATTGTCTGGATTCTGGTTTCATCATTCGCAATGTCGTGCATTATTATATTAATACAGACGAAAAGTGGGTGAGTTATCTTTTAAATCCATAATATAACCCCTTTCCATACTTAATGACTCAATTTTAATTTTCTGATAACTTGAGTTTTTGAATCAGTATTGATTGATTGACATGTCTTTGATTACTAATTTTGAATCGGCTCTGGTATAAAAATGACTCTTATTATGCTATAAATACGTTCCGCATGTCCTGGGCATCCCATGCACATGACAGCCGTTACAAATCTGTGTCGTATCCTGAAGAATGATTCCAAAAAGCACTGGATTTGAAAAAGTCATAGAATATTTTGAAACAGAGTTTGTTAATTTGTTGTTGTCAGCTTTTCTAACCTTCAAACCGATCGGTAAAGCGAAATTAATTATTAATTTACTAGTTCTTTTTTACTAGCTTGTAAAATAATATAAGTTTGGTAGCTGCTGCAGCTGTCTGTGATTCAGTTAAATTGACGCCGACAAGTAACTGCACGCGCTCACGCTCGATTGACTGGCCGCCAAAACAAGTTGCGTTTCAAGAACATCCGTACATATGCATACGTGTTCCGATGCCGCCTCCGGTATTGACCATTATCCCATATCGAACGGTCTCTGCTCGCATCTGATCCGCGACATTTTCGCGCGATGCGGAGAGAAATGTGCCGTGTGGCGAATGCCGCTTTCCGCGATTAACTGTGTTATTTTCGCTCGTCATGTGGTGTAGCCCTAAACATTTATGGTTCACCGCGCTCGGTGGCCATTATATGGTTTTTTTTTGTACGCAAACATCTTCATGGTGAAGAAAAGAGATTGTCACTATGTCACATAACGGAGGGAAATCGTTCGCGTTACGAACACATTCTCGCGAATAAAACGAATTAATAAATGAATTGAAGAAGAACAAAAGGGCGCAAAAACTCGCGCAAATAATAGTTTCACATTTGTTATTTATTTTAATTCATAGAAAGTGGTGCTCGTTTCGAATTAGCCAGAGATGTGAAATTACGGCATGCGTACTCTTTTTGAATTATCATTTGGTTGTATTCCGTCTTATTATTTACATTTTTACAAATCTTTTTGCTTTAGGGTTGTAGTTGATGTATTATCGACGAATGCGTGTATCATAAATATAAATGTATGTGCGTTTTAAACTTTTTGATTATTCGACGGAGAAATTTGTTCAAAATATATCGTATGAATGTATATATAAGGTGTATCTAGTGGCGTGCAATAGGTACAGATTTAGGTTATGCTGTTACTAATGATATTATACAATCATACAACATATGTAATAAATGTTGTACATAGGATTATGAACTTTCGTTTAACCAACGTCTTTAGGCAAAATGAATCCGTCGTTTATAAAACCCTACCATTATTTATTTGTAATTTTTGAGTACTATTCATAGTGTTTTTAAAGTTTACGTTTTAACGTAAAATAATACCTTCTTACCCATATAAAAAATGTATGGACGTTTGTTAGAACATTTTTTGTGATTGAACATGATTATTTTACTGTTTGAAAGTCTTTCACGTAATAACTAAACTAAATAATTATTTTTATTAAAGGTTAACGTAGGAAATAGTTCCGCCGGTTTGCTTGTTGTTTTTCCTAAATCAAAAACAAATCCATCATGCACTTCGAATGCAAAGAACGACCATGAAAACAACACGTAAGACATATTACACGTATTCATGAATTAGTAAAAGAGGAAGTAGATACTTCAATTATTCGCGCGCAGCTGTAAAACAAGCTGAAAACCTTTCAAACGCTATTCTGTTAAAAAAAAAACACCATATGTAAGGACTCTGCACATAACTGATCAGCCGAAAATAATTTTCAATTCAGGTAGCCGTTTGTATGGCTCGAGTAGAATGATAGCTTAAAAACAGAAGTCGAAAATGGTTAAGGAATATGTGCAAATTCTGCACCGTTACGGAAAATATTGTAAGAAATTTTTACAAAATCACCTTAAGCCTACGTACTTCGAAATAAATATGATATAATATTTGAAAAATGTATCCATTATTAATCTATATCTTTGCTTCGGGCCCTAGATGAGTCACACAGCGACAGAGTGGTCCATCTGCAAAATGATCAAAAGGGGATTGAAAAGTAGACGAAATTTCATATTTTCATTTGTTAAAAAAAATGTATGTATTATTGTTACGTACTTGCGTTATAAGTACGTTTTAGTGTACACCTCGTAGAAGTTGAAGGTCCAAGAGAAAGTCTTTGTGACATTTATATATTTATTACAATATGGCACAATTTAGATACAAGGTATATCACTAGTAACAAGTCGAACGATAACGCAGAAGAGCACGCAGAAAAAGAGCGCGCGTCTGGCGCGCGTCGCCCTTTATAACCCAGCACACACGTCCATAGATACACATCCTGCCCCGGCGGTGCGGCGCTCTGACACACACACACACATATACAAATTCAAGGACATCACAATTATATTAACATCATTATAATTATATGATGTTTCTATATATACCTGCACATTAAATTAAACCAATAGAAACAATTAATTTTGAGCGTATTGGTGATTTAACTTAAAATAATTACGAAATTTTTCATTTGGGCCCGCTGTGCGACTCAAATCGTCTAATAAAAAATAGTCTGACCACTCGAAAATTCGAAGACCTTTATTTTTTGTATTCAATATATAATTTGGAATCAATAAAATATTTAAATTAATCAAAATAATCGCATAACTACGATTTTTTTGAAATGCTTATATCTGTCATGGTTGAGAGTAGGCTCATATTTTTAATATGAATCTACTACTAAAATATTGTGCACTGTAGGTGTGTTACACCAGTATTCTTTTTCTGCCACCGTTATTTCTGTTCACCCCCGAAGAATGCTGTCCGCCCTTTATTGTGCGCATGCGCAAGAGGGGACGTGTCTACTGTCATTTCCTCCCCTGGCTAGGCTCGGCGACTGTTGACATTAACCGTGTGCCGCGTTCACCCAAATGCTTTGGTATTGAGAATTGTATCTTTACGTATTTAGGATCACTTCTAGAACGTAAATCCTGACATTAGCTTGTTAATTCAGATAAATAGTTTGTTGTTAGATTCGTCTAGGATAATTTCCGACACGGAATCCGGCATTCGCTTCTTATTTCTCTTTCAAGCACGATTACCTCTCAACTGTGATATACGAGTATACGGTGTGCCTACCTGATACTCTAGAATATCAGATTATTTTTATGGGTCTCTCTGTTTCCCAGGCCCAGAAAGGCAGGATGGCATTTGAAAAGACGGTGATGAACGAACAATGGGATATCGCAATATAATAATACTCAGTAACTTGTTTATGCATTGCTCGATAGCTAATTTTGAAACTGATCGAAATTACATTAATAATTTATCATAAAATTTTAGTACTGACATAATAAAAATATAAACAATATTATTTTTATGCTATATACTCGTATATAAGCTGATTTCCAAGCGTTAGAGAATAGCGAGCATTGAACTCGTTCTTGAACTCTCTGCATTCCTTTCATGATGTATGGAAGAACTGTATTGTTATTTTGCTTACCGGATTTACGTCTCCACAGATAGAGCTGGAACTTTATACTATTTGTATTGGGCGTTAGAATTATAATGTGCATTTCTTTTTTGGAAATTCTCATCAACTTTCGCGTGCACTTCAATTTTTACATTATCGTTAAAATGTTTGTAAATGTAATAGTTAAATAAGATAAATCGTTGGGTACGGAGAATCAATCGGCGGGACTTAAACCTGCGCCCACAGCCCCACTCGGCCGCGGCCGGTTCTGAGAAACTGTCGATATTACCGTATATTATAGTACCGCCTACCGTGACTCAGCTAAAGTGTATACCATAACCTTCACTGCGTTTCTGGAAGAATACAGTATTCAATGTCTACTGTACTGTATCGCAATGTCTACCAGAAGTACAAATTTGGTGATTTTTATTCAACTGGTTTCATCGAATGATACGTTCACATGATCAGTAAACAGTAAGAAGTCATTGCCCTTGGACATCGTCCGAATTTTAAGAAGGTTTCAATTTAATATTTGAATCCAATGCTCACTATATATATATTGCTATGCACGGTCTTTTTACATCTATTTGCTCGATCATCGTCATCCTCATCCTGTAGTCTTCATTGTCAGTATGAAAAAACACCAAAGTAGCGATTTGTATCAAATCTAATGGTTTGTTTTATACGAGTATGTAGGTTATTTTACGAAATGTAGCAAAGTATTATTTATTATCTGTTTATTGACGTTCATCCAGTAGGCACAGTTTCATAAGTTCTTATAATAATCTTCTCTTACTAACAATTATTTGATTATTATTAACAATTATTATACCTGTCATCTGTCAGATAGTAATTAGGTTAAGACTGTTTTTCCATCTCTCAACAGTTCATTTTATAGACTGCTATTTGTTTTTTCTTTTTAACAGTTCGACAAAGTAAAATAGTTTATTTTCTTAAAAAAGCATTTTTAGCGGCCCTTTAAAATTCCAACGTGAAACAAAAAGTCCGCGCAATAATCTCGACCGTTATTACGGCAGACCGGGGTTATATGTGTAATTAGTTGATGGTCGATCATCTGTGTTTGCAATTTAAATATTTTATTTTCAATCTAAAATCTCACATGTTTGCTCTATTTTACTAAATATATATTGTATTTTTTTTTACTTGTATCCAAATGATGGTGTTCAAATTTTGCGAGTAGTGGCTAGGTTTTTTTTGGTTTAAAATTAAATTCGCTTCCTCACAATTCGTCTGAATGGTGAACCAGTTTCACCGAGTGAAAGTCCTAGTAGGTTCATTTAGTAATATTGCTTTTCTCATGTAGCGAAATTGTATTGTGACCACTTTCTTCTGATGAATGAAGATATTGAGAACTAAACTTGATTTTCTTATTGGACTAAATTATTTTATTATTTTTTTCTATGGGTCTTTTTTTTACTAACGCGTAAACATCGGAGTTCACATAAAACTGTGTTTCGATGTTTCTCCTTTGATAACATTAAAAATAAGCACACTTTTATTTATGTATTAGTGACCCATAATTCGAGAAATCGCTTAATTGACAAATTTCTATTCGGGAAATGTCGCGTAATAATAGAAGATTTATGTGATATGAGAATACAATTTGCTCTGATTAAAAACGGATTCAATAACCTTTTATTTTAATGATTGTATTCAATGTTACTATTTACTTTTATGGTGTGTACACAAATGAGACGTTTATTTCTCACCCCATTTATTCAAATGACTAAACCACCCATAGGATTAAGAAAAGGTTGCATATGTGGTTTAGTCAGGTGGTTCCTTAACAATACTTGTAATGAAATTATCTTTCCATTGAAAACCGTATTATAATCGTGTATAACCAACCGTATAATATATTAATATTGTTAAAACTCTACTAATTAAAATGTTTTATTTTTACATAATTATACTAAATATGCAATAATTATTTTATTTTTGTTGCTTCCGAATTATAGCGCTTCCTATTTGTAGCATTATATGTTATTATCAATGAAGCTTTTATGACCTTAGACTACAAATTCTTACCAAAAAAAAATACTCAACATTGTTAGTGGGTCAGCATTATCGCTAACGACTACAATGAAACAAAAAGTATATGTGTCTACCTGCGGTTAATTTCGTGACTCGTTTCGTCCGGTCTCTAGGAGTGAGGGTTTGACGTCACTGAAAAAAAATCAATGGTACATACTTTAAAATACATACAATACATGTTATATGGCAACCTTTAACGATCCTAATTTTTTCTAGCACCAAAGGTCAAACTGGCGGCAATAATTCGCGGATAATGTTTTTGGACAGATGTACTAAAACGTTTTTCGATACGGCGCGTCCTTGATTTTGCGATTGCGTTCAATACCAAAAGTGTCGGTCTACAGTTCCACTAATTCGATTAGCACAACTGTAAGAAATCATTTCGTGACGCGACGAATACGGAATAACATCAATGTTGACGGACGAATTAATTAATTAAACCTTTAAGAATGTACAAAATTAATCCGAATCAAATTATAATATTTATTTTATTATAAATGTATCCATGTACACCCATTATTGGGTTGATTGGAAAGTAATGGTAATTTATGATCTCCAAATCTAAATACATTTTCCTCAGTTAATAATTAACTTTACTAAGCACTGCTAGAATGGACACATTTTTGCCAATTAATCACAAGTTTATTTTTTTCGGTGATGTAATATTCCAGAGTTCTGGAGTTGATAAAATCTAGAAATGTACTTTCGACAGCAGCTCGGTTGTTGAAGACTGGACTCTGTAAGATCTTGTCGAAATGCTTAAAGAAATTATCTGTATGCGTGATGTCTGGTAGGTATGGTGAATGAGGCGCTCACAGTGTAGAACAAACTTTGTAACGGCAATTTTTTTTTATTTCTTTCAGTTCGTGCGGCACCCATTTGTCAAATTTTTTTGATGTTCCTAGATGTTTTAAGTGGTCCAGAATTATTGGACGACTAACGCCTAAGTTTTGTGCAAGGTCTCGAATTGTGCGTGGATCTGATTGAACTAAAGATTACAGTTCCTACTCTTCAAGCACAAGAGCTAGTCTCTTTTTTGGAGAGGTAAGCGATTATAAAATATGTAATTTAGTAATGCACAATACTAAATTAATTCATATTATAAAAATTGTAAAAAAACTTTAAATAATAAAAAAATAAATGTTAGTCGTTTCCCCAGTTATCGTTATAGACAGTATCCCCCACCAAAAGCGTGGTTTTGTTTACAAGCAGTTTCTGCTGCTTTACCACCCGCTTAGAACTCATAAATGAAATTGGTCTCGTTTATTTTTTTCTATCTTTAATCAATGGCCCAATTTGGATCAAAATTGATGTTTCTGAAAGACCGAATAGTTCACTTTATTAAAATGATATTAACTTTAACACAATGAAATGACACTTTCATTGAAAAAAATTGAGTCTAGAATTCAGAAAACAATAATTGCAATTATTTTTCTACCAACCTAATTACAGGTGAATATTATGTTCCAGACCGATGTTGTTTTTGAATAACTAGGAAATGGAACACAATTTTTTAATATTGTTTTTATTTATCTATTATTTGGTTTATTACAATTATATAAGGAATATGAATAATAAATATGGCCAAGTGACCGCCTCTGGCAGCTGCACAAATGCGTGCTCTTTTAACCATATTTTTCATAACATTCTCACGCACTTCGCGTGTTATTTCAGCAATTTCATTTCGAATATTGTCCTGTAGCAACGGAATTGTTGTTGGTTTATTTATTGGTGTAGACCTTTTTTTTTCAAGTACCCCCACAGAAAATAGTCTGGAGCCGTCAAATCAGGTGATCGATGAGGCCAGTCGATATCATCACCACTTTTTGACATTATGCAGCCGGGAAAAATTTCTCGCAAAATTTCAACCGTAGCTTGGGCTGTGTGTGAGGTGGCACTGTCATGTTGAAACCACTTCGACTCAATTCGGCCACCAATAAATTTTCCAACATGTGACGATAGCGATCACCATTAATGGTTACAGCATTGCCATTATTATTAAGAGGCAACTTTCATTTTTCCAGTTTAAATTTCGAGATATTTTTGCATACCCTTATCAAGATGAGACTAATAAGTTAATTCTTTTACAATATCAAGTAAACATAAAAGTGCGATATTTTTAACGTAAATACAATTATATAATTACATAATTATATAATTATATACAAGTATACAATTGTTGGTTTTCTTAAATTCCTAGGTAATAAAGCTATCAGAAAATAGCCATTTCTTCAACATTCATAATACATATGTGTCGCCATTTGAAATTATCAAGCGAAAATTAAATAATTTGTTAAAGTACTCACCTAAGAATTGTTATGTTTATAATAAAAACCATTGTTTGTGTCGATAAACATATGATTATAAAATATTACAATTTTGCCCCGATTTAAAAGGAAAAAATGACGTAAATTCATACTGATAAATAACATTGATAACTTTTGAAGCAGCTGTATTTGTGAAGAGAAAACTATTTATGCTAATATTATATAATAATCATACTCCAGTTGTAATAAAAAAATATTTTTTTTTTAAATATTTATTTATTGTTTTAATAAATATGATATATATTTAATATTAATATATAAATGAAAATATGACAAAAGTATTATTATTCACTGTTAAATAATTAGTTGTTCATCGAGCTTCATATTTATATATTATATATTCATATATCGTTCTTCAGAATTTTGTTGTTTTTTTCTTTACACGTATTCAAAACAAAATTTGATCCACACATATTACACTTTAAACTGAATTTAGAAATAAAACTTTATGTTCTTTCACATATTACATATACCCAAACATCGATTTGTGGGAGTAAATTTGATTAATTTGAGAAAATAATTGGTGTATGTCGACCACTCTTGCCATCCAATTTAGGAAGTTCACACGAGTCCATACATTCAATGCTCAGTTCGGGAACATCCTGAAAATAATTTATAATATTATTATTATTGTTATTTAGTTATCAGTATTTTTGTCTAAAATATATATACGTGTTTATTCATTTATATGACTATGACTATAACAAATACATTTGTATCAATCAGACAGGTCTGTCATGTATAATTCTTTTGATAAAATTATTAATCTTTAAGGATATGTATTTCCAATAAAAAATAATTTATCTGCACTACATAATATATGTATATTGAACTATGTAATTTATATTGTTAAATCAAATAGATAATTGTTATAGAAATGGTAAAAATTATCAACTTACGTCACGATTTTTTTTCATATAACCATTTAAAATTTTGTAGGAACATTTCCTAGAGCGTGTCAATGGATACTTTTTGACCTTAGGCGTCTTGAGTCACAGGAGTAATTTCAGAACAATAATGTGTATAATAAAATATATTAGACTTTAAATGAAAACCAAATCCAACAAAAAAAAAATCACGGGTTCGCAAATTTCACGTTGAATCTTGCGTATAAATGAATTTCATGCGCTGGCCGTGCATGCGCTGCTAGCCGTGCATGCGCTGTCAAATTCTTAACGCTCCGATCTGTAACATGGGTTTTGACACATGTTTTATGTTAAAAAGTCAAAATTATAATATTCATTCATATTGTAGTCAAAATTTTTATTAAAATGTGTTTTATAGGCTAATTTAATGAAAATCTAACGGAGCATAGATCCCATGACCGTCGTGGCCGGATATAACGGCGTATTGATAGGTGTCGATAGACAATTAAAATTATCGTATTTCATAAGACTGGAAATATATTATTTAAAAAATGATTATTGTGTTTCTGATATTAAACTTAATTTTAAATAGTAGTTGAAGCCTCAAAGCATGTGAGTAAATATAGTATATTATTTTAAAATACTAAATAAAATACCAAAACAAAGTATTTTAAAAACGTCAAAAATTCATCAAATGTACTGCAAATTGAATGATTTATAACTCTATTCATTTTTAACATTTTGCTAATTTGGTTTCCTACAGATTTGTCTCCGTAATCTTGGCTTCAAGATTATAAGAAAATATATTTCGTTTATGCATTAATTTAGCGTATTGACTCAATTTCGTACCATGCTTAAAATGCATCTAATGGTCGCGGTCTTTCTTATAATATTTGTATCGTCTTAATTATGGCAAATATCATTCAGTTTATTAATTTTATATGAATGTAAAGGTCCAATCTAAGTAATAGTTGAAAAAAAAAGTTAAATCTATTGAATAACTTCTGATATAAATGAATAATAAAAACCCACATTTTCGTAAAAAACGCGAAAATATGAATTATTATTGCAAGTCGCGCCTTAAGATAAAATGTTTAAATGACATCAACACGTTGTTGAGACGTTAGATACTCCATAATAAATTGTAATCAACTACTCTCTACAACTACCAAATGCGAATTGACAAATATCTGCCAAACCAAAATGGCGGACAAACAAAATCGGCCTGGAACATAATATTCACTCTGTATTTATTTTTACATTTATGAATTTCGGTCGCCAAACAGTTTTGCCACCATATATAAATAATGTCGCTAAGCACTACAAGGGAAATTAATTTGAAAAGCTAAAATCATAACTCACGGTTTGAGGTATTTAGAAATAATTGTATTATTTTACAAAGACAAAATTTTGTATGGTAGTTTTTCAGGATATAATAGAGCGCAACTATCGCTTCACTGACTATAAACGCTTTGATAATATCTTGGTTATTTCGTTATAAATTACGTAATTTCACCGCACATCACCAAGTAATGTGTTCCTTACTTCACAACCGTTATTTCCCGGTGCAAGATTGTTTTTTTTTTTTTTACATAATCCAACATTCTCTCGATGGCTCTTGACCGATTATGCACACTTAACGACACGGCCAATTATAACTCTTGTAACGGTCCGATGTATTCAGCTTATTGTCGCTATTATGTATTGTATCACGTGACGTATCACGTTGTTAATTAACTACTCGCATCGATCATCGCGACAGTTGGAGCTTTCTTCGTCTTATTGATCAAACAATATTAGAAATTGTCAAACTTGTGACCGGTAGAGGAAATTCCTTTCGTATTGAAATCCCTTATTTCTCTTTTCGTAATCACTGATTTTGGAAGGACATGATGTGTTTACAATGCGCTAATATAATAATTTTGTTGATTGCGTCACCCCTTTTTAATTTGACATTTAAAAAATAGCAATAAAATCTAGCATTGATTGCATAATATGAACATATATTATTTAAATGGATGGATATAAATAAAAACAATGTTATAACTCTACTTGAGTTTATTAGCACTACTCGAGTTTCGAGAGAAACTGTAACTCTCATCGACAGGTGAAGTATTAAACTGTATAACATTGTTTTTATTTGTATCCATCCATTGTGAATAAACTCTACAAAGTGAACGCCGATTCTATCAATAATATATTATGTATTTAAAATTTGTTTAAAAAGAAGAATAATCATATTTTGGAAAACCGGTTTCAATTTTGGAAAAAGTACCAGCTGTTTTATTTATTTTTAAAATGTAATTTTATCTGAGAATATCCTCATCATCACGTGACAACAATCCTTTGAGGATATTTGGATACGAGTTGAATATGATACTTGAATAGGAGTTTTCGCCATTGTCGATATTCACTGGCAGTCTTCCACTAGTGAACATTAATTTGTTTTCTTGCATTTCTCTACATTACGAATACATACGAAACGTTTTACAATTTCTAGACTTTCTTTTAACGGGTAATCAAAAAAATTGGAATTATTTATCGAACCTCTGACTCTAGTATGTTTATGAAAATTATTATATTCCAGATTCCAGAAGTTAACAAGAAATATAACTACGGTCAAAATACAGTTTTATATCAAAATATAATGATTGGGTTATTTTTAAATTTAAAGTGGTTAATGATGGATGGATAGTGATCATGTTGCAGAATATTGTATTTATTTATTTTATTATTTATATATACAGACAGTATTTACAATTAAAAGAGCACATGAAAATAAAATATAATTTGTAGGATAATAAAATTCGTATTATGGAAAATTAATCCATTTATAGTGTCTTTGATATTATTTCAATAATTAACCGTAAACAGTGAATTGTTTATTTAGAATGCAAGTTCATTCGGGAGTTTATTCAGAAGAACGGAATATAATCATAATTATTATTCAGCAAAAAATACATTAACAAGATTATATTCATTTTTATAAATGTTATGCAAATACATTTACTCAAATTTGTATACATATTTTTGTGGTTATTGGTGTATCAACCTTCAAATTAATTTAAACATTAATAAATTACAAACATGAATCGTGTCTGTCGTGTCCGAGTCTCTAGGAAAATCTTTGTTCAGACCTACAGTTTCTCGACCAGTCGTTTTCAATCGGTGTGTCGCAAAATATTGTAGCGTCTATTAAAGTAGACATTATTTTAGTCAATTTGAATTATGCTGTTTGCTTCTAATATACACTTATAATAAGCATCATCACCATAACCCTGTTAATTGTAATTTTCTTTAATATATTGTGACGAAAAACCTTTATTACAAAGAATTATTATTGTACATATATTATCTGGTTATTTTTTCAGATAAAATGCGAAAGATGTGTTAATTTAAGAGATTGAAAAAAGTTGTAAGGACGTTAAGGATTTTTCAGTGAGCCGGGAAAATTGTATAATTTGAATAGTGTGCTGTGACACCAAAAATGTTAGGAACAACCGTTACAGAACCTTTTCTGTGAATCTCGAGTTTATTTTAGTTTATAGTTTCAAACAAAATTATGGAACACATTAGACATGAGAAATACGCACAACAAAACAGTAAAAAAAAACAATTGTAATAAATCAAAAGAAGTACAAGTGAGAAATAAAAGTAAATAAAGTAAGGAGAAAGTTCTTTTAATAGAAACTTATTGGCATCAGAATTATCAAACGATGTGTGCAAACAGACATATTAATTTGTCACCATAATGTACAGCAGCCACGATACACGATATTTCATGGCTAGCGCACATTACGGTGGCAGATACCTTCTGTATTAGAAATCAGAAACACATTATAGACACACCAGGTGTTTAAAACACTTAAACTACCTACATGCTTCAATCAATGACACTACAAGATTTTTGTATTAAAGGTGGCTGCTGCAAACAAGGTTAACGATGTTGTACAACCCAGTTTGAGAACGCGGGGTTGTTTTTAGCTCTAATGGTGAAACACTTGTATTTTGATTGTACATCGTTTTACAGCATTTTGATTATACGTTCGATTTTCATCGAATCCAGCAATATGTATTATGTTTTAGATGTTAGAAGTTAAAGCTCGTCTAGAAAGCGCGTAATGACGATACGGAGTTGAACGCGAAGCGAGCTGTGTATCATTGCCGCATTTTGTACGCGGAGTAAAATGACGCAACCGTTATGACCTCTACTGACGAATCTTCGAGACGAAATATTAATTTTTATTTTACACGCACTTTTTTGTAGGCACAACGGAAATTATTAAATTAGATAATTTTGTATGTGTAGACTATATTGGCGTGAAACTATTTTCTTCCGTTTGTCTGTGAATAAATAATGAATCCATTTTACTTGAACACAAACGTTGCGCATTATAAACTAACTTAAAATAGAATATTTTTAATCAAAATATCAAATGAGACACATTTTAATACGCGATGTACACGTATTTTGAGTTTGATCTGGAGATCTTGAGATAAACTTGAAAGAGACAAAAACTAAAACCAGTGTAGTATGCGTCGTTCGACTTGACATCGAAATTCGTCATATGCACACAGACGTTACCTAAAATCACCGTTGATCCTTACAACAGTCTGAGGTGAAAATTTACACATAATTATTTTAATAATGACAAATTACAAACGTTTATTTCTATTCAACTGCTCCTGAAATTCAAATGATATTTGACGTGAGCGTGAAGTGAGACACGAGCCGGCGAATGTTTGGGATATAGAGTGCACACGGTGACTACGAAAGTCGAAAGTTGTCTCCAAAGAATCTGCGATTGTTTCGAGTCGAAAAAATCTTATTCGCGAACACGTGCCATAACAATGTCTTATTTCTCGCTCTCTCACCAACAATTGATTGAAAACGCGCTTCTTAAGCCGGCTATGCACGTAACCGTATACATGGCAGGTATACCTGTTCAGGTAAACATGACAAGTTAACCGAAACTCAACTTTGGCCATACGCGTAGCGGCCAACCTGTGACAATCTCTCAGCCAACCATGGCATACGACGATGCGGTAGCGCTAGTGAGTCTTCTCGTCATCATATGAAAGAAAGAAAACCGCGACAAAAGTGGAGTAAAGAATGGTTTTTAAAAAGAAACCAATACAGTCACGTCAATTTTTTAAATCTTAATTGCTAATAACTGTCTTGAATTTCTTCTCCTTTTTCGTTTTGTAATTGTTAAAATGTAATTGAATTAAAGTCGCGTATTTTTTATTAGCTTTGATGAGTGGGACCGACAAGGAAGCCCCAGCTTCTAAACCGGTCCCGGGAAATGGTGGGTCTCCTCCCCCCCTTCAGCTGTTTCTCTTTTTAGTCACGTCAATTTGATAAAGGAATTAAATGTAGAGCCTCAAAATTACTGTAATTATTTAAGAATGGATGGCGGCTCAGATTTATACAATTTAATAAAATCTTCAAGGCGACCTTTTCCTTCGCGGTGGATGGAACGATTGAGATCTGCGCCCAGGAGTAACACACGCTCAGATTTGCCTGAAGTTACTTAGCACTTGCCCATTTTCAATTGTTGTCAGGTCCCCTGTACAGATAGGGATACCTGCCAGTTTTGTCACATTCACGCCCCGGTTTGCTTGTGCAGGCGACCTGAACAGGTGTAAACGTTGCGTGTACGGCCGGCTTTATTGACTTCCGCCCGCCTGACGGCCTGGGCAGGCAGCCGCCCGCCAGAAATGTCACCCCATCCCCGTGAATTCGGTTGGCGTAGTCCGGTGACGCAGTCGCCCCCTGCAGCGGCGGCGGCTCTCATCTGCCAGGCTCCGCCCACCGCCTCTTCCCGGCTAAATCAATACCCGCCCCGCCCACCGCCGTCTGCGGCGTAGGTTCTGGGGGAGGAAGGGGAGACGGCGACGTGGAATTAATCCTCATTTGTGACGTATTATTTTTAATTCGTTTTGAATTGTTATCGGGCTGTCGTGGTGACCGCACAGGAGGTAGTGCTTTAGAAATCAAATACTTCACTAAAATAGTCCTATTTTTCTAGCATAAGTTTAGATTGAAAATATCTGTCAATTTAGGTGACACGACATGTATTCTATGTACGCATTACTTTTTATAAGAAAGAAACAAAATAAGTGGAATAATTTTTTTATAACATTATCTTCTATTAACCGTTGAAAAGGGCAGTTTAGGAGTAATAATTATTTAAAAAAATTATTATCTTCAAAATGATTCCTAAATTTCTCCACTTATTTGGCACGCAATATGTGCAAAAATTGTTTGTCACACGCCATGAATTATTTATTTCGATTAACAAAATATGAACATAGGAACAGAAAAAAATGACTAATCCAACATGATAACTATATAAACTAGTTTATGGAGTTGACGTTTCCATTCTTGGTGTTACTCAAACCTTGTTTATATGTGTTATTATTATGATATATACAAATTTTCTTAAGTTTCGGACGTGCGCGAATATCCTCGAGGACAATTTATTTGAATCTAAACAGAGTTGATACATTCCGCGCCACCGGACACGTATCGCCCCGTGTATTTGGAATATGCTAACTGCGCGCCTCGTCATATGGAGCGGTGTTGATTTTCCCGAAATAGACTTGTTCTCTGGTTTACTCTCGGAACCCGAATAAGGCAGAATCAGTTGAGTGTTATTGAAAAATCCCACAAGAAGTTTCAATAAGTTTATAAACGGGCACAGTAGCTTCATTACACATCCAGTGCCGATAGTCTAGTGTAGGCTGGTTAGGCAGTATTTATGGGAAAATTGTTGAAATGGCTGCACTGTATGCATAATAATAATAATTCAGTGTTGCCTTCGACGACCACAGTTTTCCTCGATATCCTTAACATATTACATTCATTTGCTGCCGTATAAAACGGGAGTACGCTTTGAGGGTATTGACTTAAATTTTTTTATGAAAAGCTGGAAGGTCCACATTAAGAATGATTTAAAATATACACGTCATTGAAGATTGTTTTTAATCGCGAGTCTGCAAGGTCGAAAAGCGCGTGTAAACTCGCTCGTGGCATAAAATGTTTTAATAACTATTGTGATCTGAGTGGGAGGTCTACACTCGGCGCCCATAAAACTTTTTGATTTCAAAAAGGTTTTGGAAGCGCCGTATCGATCCCGGTACCGGTAAAATTGAAAATAAAACACAAGGTAAAAATGAGAGTATATAAAAAATGCTACGAAACTTTATTACATCGTTTTCACGACAAATTTTACTGAGGTTATTTATTATATTTTTTTTTACCTATTCTGTATTCAGACAGTTTAAAAAATATATATTTTTCTAGTTCAACAGAAAAGAAAAATCATTTTCGGTAGCACTAAGGATACGTTTTTAATGTATCTATGACATTAATACTCCATACGTGATGTGTATCCAGTAGTCACATAATGAGATACACGATACGGCAGTTCATGAAAACGTACAAGAGCAAAATGCGTAAGGTTTCTGAGAACTAACCGGCTCGAAGATTAAGGTCAAGCGTAAAGTCAAATTTTATCAGAAAGCTGATTTTAAAAATACGCTGAATCCGTGACATATTCGTTAATCCAATGGTAAACATACCTTAATTGGATTGTCTTCTTCATATTTATATTATTATTATTTATTAGACACACGTTTATATAAATACGAATTATAGAATATTATCTTCGTCTAAAGGTGATACTACAATTAGATAATATGATATTCATATATGGTGGATGGTTATCTGACTAAATTACGAGTCGAAACTGTTCAAGGAGTATGTACAAATTCTCTACCGCTACGGAAAATATTGTATGAGATTTTTACAAAATCATGTTAAGCTTTGAGCCTATGTACTTCGAAATTGACCCATTATTATACTATATTTTTGCTTGAGGCCCTCAATCATCTAACAATAATAGTCTGGCCGCTTGAAGTTCGATGGCCTTTTATTTTTTGTATTCAACATATAACTTAGCCAATAAAATATTCAATTTAATCGAAATAATCGCATTACTACGACTTCTTTGAAATGCTTACATCTCTTACACGGTTGAGATATTAAGATGTTGAGGTGAGACAAATTCAATTGATCAATTAGAATGATAAGAAAAAAATCTATTTATCGAAAAAGTATTTGGTGGCTACTGGGATTCAAACCTGGAACTTTTCATATTTGGGGAAACGCGTTAACTATTTCCACCATGTCAACCGATTACGTTTTCCACAAATTTTGAATTTTAAACATTTTCGACTCATTTAAAAAAAAGTATATTACTACTAAAATATTGTGCACTAGGTGTGTTACGTTACCAAGTGTTTATTTTTATAATGTTTTGACTTATTTTGTGTTTATTCTGGCCATAGCTTGTTTTAGTTTATGCTATTCTCATAAATTAAATGTAATTCATTATTTTTTCATTATATGCAACATATACTGTTTATCTGATCTTTATTGCGTTTTTTTTATAAATAATTATTTACTTGACACCCACCTTAATATATTATTTGGCGAATATTATACTCTTTAATTGTTGTATTTATATTTAATTTGTATATTATGCAACAGATCTTCATCTCTAAACACGAGATTTTTCTCTTACCAGAGGGGTCACAAAAATCTGAAAATTATGTAAAGTTTAAAATTAAGTTCAACCAAGCAGTTGTGTTATTTGTTATTGCAAAATAATAATAATAAGAGAAGAAGAAATCACTTTGTTAGTTATTATTTTATTTTATGTATAATGTTTTTTAAGTGAAGGAAAATATATACTTTCTGATGGGATGTTGACACTTAACTAGACGAGTAGCGCAGCACGTTACCGAATGTTATCATTAAATTAACGTTTCATTCGTAGTTTGTTATTGGTAAGTACACTGATATGTAGAACTATTTAGTTATGATTCAATTTAACCCCTTTTAATTTAAACCTGTTTATAAATACAGTGGAACCTTTATATTCGTCATTAATCTGTTCCCGAGGACCTGACGAATATAGAAACATTTTTTTCCCATAACAAATAACTGAAATTCAATTAATTCGTTCCCCAGCCCTCAAAAATAGTACACAAATTAATAAATTTTATGTCAAAACTTTACCTTTATTGTACTGAGGAGACATGATGGTAGAAGCGGAGGAAAGTTGCATATTAATTTAGAAGGAGACAATTTAAACATTAGGTAACTCTAATTCTGGTGATGGTTTTCGTTTGCCGATGATTCAGTAGCACTCGATTTAACAAAGAACTGCCCAATGTCGCCTGTTTCTGCCTGTTTTTTAAAACTTTTATGAAGTAGTTTAGTTTGATCACATTACCATTGAATCCATTCATGTTTTGGTTGACTATGGTAACATTTGGGTGCCACTTTTCGACCATATTCTGTGGTTTGGCTCAGTTAGACAGCATTGCCGGGCGGTGGAAGTGACAAATATAGAAAATATTAACGAATATGGAAATATTTGTTTGTTATCAAAACGTGACGAATAACGAACCAGACCAGTGGCTGACGAATATAGAGATTCCACTGTATTTGACGCGCTGGCAGTCAGCGCCTGGCAGACTGGTTAGCTATGACGTGTCACTCCAGCCCCTTAGTAAATATGAGTCAGAGGTATCCCATACCATTCCATTTAACTGGTTGTTTTAAATAATTTACAAGTCTTATTATCTCAAAGAAGTGATTTTTTTTCCAATAGTATCAAGTCAGATACGTAATTTAAAAATAAAATACGATTATAACAATATTAAACGTTTTATTATTCCCGCTTCATTAAAAATGTAATCTCGCACGCCGTCGATTTTACCGTCTCTGCAGTGGAAACTTCTTGGAACCTTGGAGTTACATTTTTAATCATTCTAGTATTTCGCATATATTTGACACATATTTACGTGGCAGATTTAAAAAATATATATATATATTGTTTTCTATGGTGTAGGTACTAATAAGCATAATATTAATAAAATTACAGCCATTTAAAAATGTATGAAATACGTGCAAAATACTAGAATGATTAAAAGTGATATTTGTTACTTAAGATAATTTATGTAGGACGGGTCGATATTATAGCTGTGTAAAACTGTGAATTTGTTTTAAAATAAATTACGAAAATGAAAAATGATTTATTGACTTTAATTAAAAAATAAAATAAAACAGTCAGTATATAATAAAATATTAAATTAAATTTTATTTAAACAGTTAAATTTTCAATGTAAGAAAACTTTGCATTTCCAAGCGCATGTGAATAAAATAGTCCCAAATAACATTTTCAGTTATGTAGCTTAGAAAATGTATAATTCTGTCACAATGATGAGTGTGGCAGGAGTGACCTTCAGCTACCTTCAAAACTAATTAACATCCCTAATTTTGAAGTGTAGAATTGTTATAGAGCTTATAATTTTCGGTAGATAAATTTAATCGTCCATTTCCCACGGTTTTCTTAAACGAACTAATTTTCAGGTATGCAAGCACAACTTTGCTATGACTTGATTGCAGGCACAGATCTTTACTGCTTTAACTCCCCTGGTGGGGGAAATGAAATTTCCCCCATTTCCTAGCCAGTATCGATCCTGGTCTGGTGTTTCGGTGCTTCGGTGCGGTCGACAGCGCCTAGCATCGCGCGTCACCGCGCGCACGAAGTTCACTGCTATGATATTTTCCGTTTAACTGCAATGGATCACGACCATAGTGCAGAGGCCGGGAAGTCATGTGATAGATTACAAAAAAATAATTTCTCTATGTAATGGATGTGTATTTAGGTAATTTTTTATCAAATTGAATTATAATTTATTTAGTTTATTGGACAAGCGAACAATGTCTAAAAACATTTCACGGTCTTGTTTAATTCATCAACTCAAGATAATCGTTGAATATCCGATGAGTTATATCTACATATGAAAAAATAAAACGCTTGCTTTTTGATTCTGCTCGTTTAATTTACTTGAGATACGTTTCGCCTTGTAAGGCATAATCAATCTTAACAACTTGTATTTATCAACTGTCCTAAGTTTTTATTTAACTATTCTTTGTATCGTCCTTTCGAGACATTTACTAATTTGATCTTATTTGATGCAAGGTTAAATAAAATAGATCGTATACGAAATTTGTTAAAAACATATTTTAGAAAAAGGCTACATCGGTTTTTTTTTTTAAAAAACAAGTGATAAAGATAATAAATATGACAGATTGTTAAATTGGTGTCGTATATTTTTTAGAAGAAATTCCAGTGTACAGATAAGAAGAGAAAACATTCCGAATTTACCGGTACCAAAAGTATATTTTGTCCCTTATACCAATTGTAATATCCAGTGTCGAAATAAATCGTTACAATACTTGGAAAAAGTTCAATCTAACGAATTAATCTTAATTTAACACTCGCCAATTGAGATAAAAAGATAATTTTAATGCTAATATTATTGTAGATAAAGGGTGTCCAGCGGAAAAATTTCAAGTTAAATATTAAATAATAAAAAAACTACAATGTTATTATAAATATTAATTAAATATATTAATTAGAACGATATACATATAAAATCAATTTTATCGAAAAATATTGTTGTTGCGCCACCGGGATTCGAACCTGGATCTCTTTCCTAACCGGGGAAGGTACATTATCCAACAACAATATTTTTCGATAAAATTGATTTTATATGTATATTTTTCTAATTAATATATTTAATTCATATTTAAAATATCACAGACCGTCTGTTCTGAATAATTACAACTTCACAATAAAAATGTGTTCTCCTAATAATATTATTCTCATATTTTATTTATACAGAATGGAGTTTAACGATGCGGATTTTACGTTTTATAAACAATATCGTCTAAATGCCGTCCATTTCTCTCCAGATACTCTTGCAATCGGACTCTTATATTTGCGAACACGCGAGAGAAAAGCGTTGGTTCAATTGCAGCAACTTCATGGCGGATATTTTCTTGTAGGGCCTGAATTGTTCGAGGATTGTTGCTGTAAACTCTCGACTTAAGGTATCCCCATAAAAAAAAGTGGAGCGGTGTAAGGTCCGGTGACTGAGGTGCCCAGGGTATGTCTCCGTACTGACTGATTAATTTATTGGGAAAAATTCCCCTCAGCTTCTCCATTGAAACTCTATCTGTATGTGGAGTGGCCCTGTCTTGCTGAAATTGTGTTTTGTTGTTGAACCCGGGAAATAGTTGCAGTTGCGGTACCAAAAACTCGTTGATCATTCGGCAATACACGTCAGCAGTGATTGTCTCTCGCCGGTTAAAAAAATAGGGGCTAATTATCCCTCGGGCAAAAATTTCACACCGCACTGTCGTTTTTGGACAATGCAAACGTTTTTGATGGCATTCCCTTGGGTTGTCGGGGCACCAGTATCTCATGTTCTGTTTATTAACATAACCATCGATATGAAAATGTCCTTCGTCAGTAAACAATATGTTTCCAAGTGTTCGTGCTGTTCCAAAACGTTCCAGCATCGTTCTCGCTAAGGTTTCACGTAAAGAATACTAAAGAATCACGTAAAGAATGCAGTTTGTATGGATGAAACTGTAGTTTCTTTTTCAAAATAACGTGCACTGTTGATTTTTTTATTCCAGTACAGGGTGCAATCTTCCTTATCGATTTACGCGGATTCCGCATAATTTCACGTCGAACTTGAGCCACATATTCTGGCATCGTCGCTGACGTTGATGGTCCCGGAGGAGTTTGGTTAACCATTGTCTCTTCTTGTCTGAACTTTTGAACCCGACACCAGATAAGGTGCGTGCTCGGCCTATCACTTACTCGTTTAATATAAAAGTGAGTACAAAAAGCACAACGCGCACGAACCAATGAATCACCGCACTTTAAATATTGCTCAACCGCGAACGCGCGGTGCGCTCCCGACCAGTGACTCATTGCGACTAGCAATCCCGCAAATCACGCGCGTCGAACAATACCCCTCGCACTTACCTCACCCTGATGGTTTGCGAGAAATTACAATTTAATCTTGAAATTTTTCCGCTGAGCACCCTATACTATTGCAGTTTGTTGAATATTATTAAAATGGTAATTAAATTAATTTTATAGCTGTCTCTGGACTGATAAAAGTTCGCTGACTGGCGATAGTTGTAACGTTGACTCTAGAGTTATCAACTTCCTTTCTCGCTATTCATACGTCACTTTAGACCCAGCTCTCGGGTTTGAGTGAGGAAATGCGTTGTCTGAATCTCTTCTTATTCCTTCACGCTATGACTATCGCGTGTCGTTAACGTGAGTGGTCTAAAACTAAACGTAACACAGCAATGGATAGCGCGCTTGGGCAGCTCTCGCCAGTGATACGCGTCGCTACTGTGAAACCTGGAATAATACTGGTGGTGGAAGATAACGATAAGAACAATAGTCAAGTGGTATAGAGAATACTTCCACTACTGTAACATCCAGTTCAATTCATGGGATATTTCCGAGACTGCAAGTTCATGACGATATCATCGCGGTGGTGATTGGTTATGCACTAGTATCGCGGGATGCGATTTTTCTTATGTCCGCATTAAAAATTTTCCTTCATAAAAGAGTGTTAATTCTCGATTGTAGGTACTGAAAACACTTGTAAAGAATTTGAAAAGTTCACGAATTAAAACAGTTTTATCGGCACCGGTATAATACGAATAGGTATATACAGTGGGCTATAGTGAATGGGGTTGTGATTTTATCGGCTTATTTAATTACCGATAATTCGGTAAAGCCTTCAATCAATACTGCTTAACCGGCATTTTTATTTACATAAAGTTACAATTATTAAAAATATAAACGAGTAAATGTATCAAAAAAACATTTTATTTAAATCTAATCGATCATTGCTTAAAGTATATGAAAAATAAAATTATTATGAACACAGTATAATTAGCAAGCAATCGATTAACATTACTTTTATTTCAAAAACATAATTTAATATTTCTTAAACAACGTTATTAAATATAATTGATCCTTGTCGATTTGTCGTGACTCTCAGATTGTAAGCTTCTCGGTCGGGGGGTTGTTAGGAAATCTTATACCATTTATACGTGTTTTTCCCCTTTTTTCTTCTTCTTGAATTAGCGCTTCTATGATAAGCCGTGTCAATCTTTTTATAGTCATCCCTCAGTCGTGGAGTGTCGCTTAGGCACAAATTACATGCTATATATTATTATTATATTATCGGTAAAAAATTAAGGAAGATTTTTGCCATTTATCGGTAAATTGGTTGGTTTACTGGTATTATAATTCTTAGTAGTGATGTCTGTAGGCGGAAAGCATGTTGATCAACCTCTGAACAACCCCGAACGCGAGGATGTCTGTCCTCACCCCAGGACGCTGCTGCAATATGTATTCTGCGCAAATGTCTTGCGCACAGTAACTGTTTACGACCGCTTTCTAGACGACTGTGACCGGCACCTACCTTTTTGCCTCTTGCTCCATCTGATTTTGTTCAGTTTTGAGTTACAAGGCTCAATGTTGCAAATAGTCAAGGCGTTATTTATTGCACCTAAATGTTTTACAAAAACTACCGAATATTTCTTTTACATTTGAAAACAGCGAAATGTTTCACTACCTAAATATAAAATCAATTTTTTTTAGCACAAACAAATCCTCCCAAGTAAGCAAAAGTAAAGTTTTTCAAAATATATCACATATTTTGTTTTGTATTAGAAAAATAATATACCACAGTGCGTAAAAATATTACGCATTAATATGATATGTTTACCGTCGGCCACCTTACACCGATAATTTGATGATCTTTGATGTTTTCCCCATTATGCAATACATGAGATTAATTCATAATTATTCATATTATCAACCACGGCTAATCAGTTTCTTTTCCATATAGTAAGGTGTGTATTTTATTTCTTCACATTTTATATTATTATATAATAGTAAAGATATTAACAATTTTGAAAACACTTTTTTTGCCGATACGTCCAAAAGAAGAAACATCAGCAGAATGTTTTATTGAAAAAATACATTGGCGCTGATCATTTCGAATGTATTAATTTTTATTTTGAACCAATGGTATAAATAAACGATAATCCTTATTATAAAACATAAAAATAATCTTAAAATCATCATATTAGCTTGCAATTTTTTAAAAACATTTTTTATTAATCTATTTTTACATACAATTTAAAAGTAAGAAGAATGTACTTTTATTTATTTCACAAGCAATTCTTCTTTTATACGGAGAGAAACCGCAATTCACGTACGAATTGTAACGTTGCAATTCCCAGACTACCGCTTGCGATCGATTTTCTAATGTATGACCTCATCACTTCGTTTTTCGTAACATCAGAAGTGTGTTCATATTAACTATTCGCATTTTACTGTGAAAGAAGCAGCCCTATTTTGTGCGTAGAAATATACCTAACCCCCCCCCCCTCTCTGCCCGCCACGGTCTACGATTATAAATGTTGGAAAGTCTTGAACTTCACGGATTTACGAAAAGACGGTTAGTGAAAATAGTCGTATTGATCGGGCAAGAAGTACAGTCACGCTATTCTTAATGTAGTCAAATATGGCAATACTTTTGATAAGACAATTTATTGATAGAATATGAGCACGATTTTCGACACGTATTTCACAAAACTTTTATATATATATATATACAATCATTTCCGGTAAAAATAATTTTTAATAGTCAATAGGTAAAGTAAACCACAAAATTCACAATGGCTCGCTCCAGGAAACAACATAATACATTTACTTATTTGTGGGTAGATGAAATGCTTTTTTAATTAATTTTTTTTTTTGATCAAAATAACAATTTAAACCGTATTTTTAGAATTAATTAATACTTTTTTTGTCATACATTTTTTTGAAATATTCAAGTGTTGAAACAATTTTAAAGGCAAATATTTCTCAGGTGCCGGGACCGTTCTATTGGCGGTAGACTGCACTGAGTTTTCTTGCTAATCTCGTTAAATCTGTCGGTAGCCAATTGATCCTTCGCATTGTAAATAGTGGCCCGCCTGTAGAAAGAAGAGTGACAAAAATTCCAACGATGAGAGCTGAAATCGATTGTAAATTTTTTTTAAATGAACCGTTTCGCCCGGCGGGCTCGGCCGCTTATTTTTTCACAAGTAAGGTCCGTAAGAGAGGTCGTCGATCTGAACCGCCTTGCACTTTTACTTTTTTATATGCCAGCCTGTGAATTGATCCACTACATTTTCTCACTGATAAAAAACCAATGTAACTGAAAAATATGCGATGCACGAATTATTGATTTTTGTAACATCATCGTCGCGCTTTATTGTTGTGGATTTGGATTTTTACCGCAGCGAGCGGTTTTAAGATAATACAAGCGGCTTAATTCAAAATTACATTTTTATTTTGAAATTTACGAGTGGATAGCATAAATTTAAATGCTTCGTCTTTTTCTCCAATTCGGTTGACGTTCTGAACGATCTCGATTGCCGAGAAAAAATATGTGTACTGGCGATTTTTTTTATTTACTTCCGTTAAAGACTTAATACCTTATATATTATATTATAAGAGCAATAACACGGATTTCTATATATGTGATGAGAGATAAATGAAAAATAACGGAATTTCGCCATGTAGATGGTACGTACCTACTTAGTGCCCGAAAGGGCCCCAAAAATAAGGCGAAATGTTTTGTTTTGATATTAATAGAAAGCACATTGAAAATTCTACAAAATACTAATTGAGTGATCTTATTCATAGAACGTTTTCTTTTGATTTGAAGAATCTGAACTGAATTCAGAAACAATTTTTGGCCGGTGGTACGCACGCTTTTGTACACCGGTAAGTT
The DNA here is from genome assembly GCA_031772225.1 of Eubasilissa splendida. Classification (NCBI taxonomy): domain Eukaryota; kingdom Metazoa; phylum Arthropoda; class Insecta; order Trichoptera; family Phryganeidae; genus Eubasilissa; species Eubasilissa splendida. The sequence goes on along the minus strand of CM062855.1, from coordinate 11,360,446 downwards.
ATCTGTTTCGTACTACACATGTGTATTATGCGGTGGAACTAATTTTAGATTTGTAGCCAGAGGTATCGCATGGCGGCGACCTGTTGATACACACAATTTGACTAACGGAGTTTTTTATTTTACACATTAAAAGTCTCGTGGATGTGTTTGTTATTTGATTGACGCGTTCTCTTTGTGATGTCTACAGACCAGCTTCCTACATACGTTATGGTGTGTATTGCTGGGTGAATGAATTATAAGAACATTTTCTCATGGCCCTCGACATGTCAGCTGGCCATTTTTACTGTGTTTATCGAGTTCTTCACCCACTTTCAGACAATCCGGTTATTTTGGCGGCCTTAGTCGATATTGACCGACCTTGTGACGAATCCTTTTGGTCGTTAATTATTACCTTGTTTATTTTCGAGACAATATGCCCGCATCGTGCGGAAAACAGTTGCTCAATCGTCGCGGTGAATATTGTATTTCGCGGCTATTCATTTATCTACGCAGCATGCATAGGGGTTGATGTATTCGATTAAAATAAATAATAAATGTTTAAATAATCTCGTATGTCCGTGTATTATATTCATTTTTTTTTTAAATCGCACTCTTAAACCCAGGAACCAAACTGATTTGAAGTATTCGCGTATCAAGTTTTGTGTTGAGAATTCATTATTTTTATAAAATTTTAAAATATATGATTATAACTTTTGACATGGTGTAGTACCGAAATATAATCGATGATGGCGATCAAATTTTAAAAGCATTTATGCCGTCTCTAACTCTGAAACAAACCAAGTGGGTTTTTGTGTCCATATATTTTATTTGTACTGGTTTACACTTGAGACATTGTTAATATCGTCTTCAGGTGCACATTTGGTGTTTGAACAAGAATTGTTTTTATTTGTGCAAATGTCAGGAGTGTGTTGACGTTCCGCAAATTTTCACTCGCTAAGCCCGATGCTGCAAGACACTTTTTAAAAAAAGTACGCGTCTATTTTTGTACAACTCCTTTTACCGCCCACTACTTAACCCGTGTATTTATACGTCACGGTCCGCGCGAGTCCGTTTTGCGCTCTTGCACTTCCAAATTACACGCTCAATTAATTGGTGATACCCTTCTACTCCTCATTCAAATCAGATGATAATGTTCCTCACGCATCGTGCCGATGTTTCTACACGGATTACGCCTGAGCGGCAATTGTAAAAAAGACGAATTACATCACGATGTCTTCTCTTTAGCGCCGCGTCTTCATCGGTGCGAATTAAGACCTAAATTACGACACAATACAAAGAGTCAAGTTTTTTTTTTTTTTGCGGTCGTTCAAAAGGCATGTTGTGTAATGTGTCGTTTGTGGTTTCCGCGGAACTTTGGCGTAACAATAATGAGCGAATCATCGTGTTTAAAAAAAAAAAAATAGATTTTTGCATCACGTTTTGAGAATCCTTGTAATTACATAGCATTTAGATCGCAAAAACTTTTTTCCTTTTAAATTAATTTATTATGATGATATCAAGAGTAAAAGTTGTAGAATCACTGAAATTTGACTTCATTTAAAAGTTTAATAATATTTGGGTTCCACTTCTCAAACAAACATTCATGAAGATAAATCGATTTTTTATTTTCTATTTTTATTTCTATGAATTATTATTTATTGTTATATTATCTGTACTCAGCACAATGATTTGTTTGTATTAGAAATATAATATAACTTTATGCAAAGATAATAACTGTACAGAATGATGAAGGAAGTGCACATCATCGCTCTACTATTCGGTATGACTCTTGGCTGCCTTCAGTGATTCCTCCACTCTTCCCTGTTCTGCCAATTTATAGACACTAAGAGCTCTCAGGTCTTTCTCTAATTCATCCAGCCATCGAAGTCGTGGTCTTCTAACGATCTGTCTTCCCTCTGGTCTGAAAAAGGTCATGCGCGTATCTCAACACCCCATTGCTATTAATGCCATCATATTGCTACAAGTACATGTTACAAAGAATGTTACGTCTATGCCAGTAATGTGTCCAAACACGGCCGATCCATTGTTTTGAGTTTTGTGACGTTTTGAGTGTTTACTTTGGTGTAAATAAACATGTAACAATATGGATATTATAATATGCTAAAACTGCAGTCTTCATTACAACATCATCAACAGTAAATTTTGGTCATCTGCTGGATGAAGGCCTCCCCAACTGTTTCCCATTTTCTTTGCTCAATTACAAAACTGGTGGAATGTGATTTTCCAATTCATCTAATTGTTAGATGGGGAAAAAACTAATATGTTACTTACGTATACGTATATCAAAAATATATAAAAACCTTAACTTAATTATGATTAACAATCAAGTTTTTAAGAAACAAGTAAAACAATGAATTAAAGAATTAGCAACAAGATGATAAAAAAAAATGTAACATCATACACTATATAAAAAACAGTAAATAAAAGTCATAAAAAAATATTTTTAGTCAGTCTCTTACTTGTCTTGGATACTAATGGATGCTGCATTAATCCAATGAGCGTCCATCCTTCAAGTTGGGTGACATTTAAACATCTTGGTGTATTTTATTATGTCTATTCCCTATGTGTCTCTTTGTGAGATGCCAACAGACATGATTCCACACTCCTATATATCAATCAATCATACACGAGCACTGGGAGAATGTATTGGTTGAACTTGAATTGAGAATACACTTGAAATTAAAAAAGGAATCAACAAATGGCAATTCTGAAATATTTCCAACCCCTCTTAACAATCATGTTTTGATTGCTATTGTATAACATCAAACGTTTCATTAGTTGTGACACACTCAGATTCGACTACAATGATAACGATAAGAATGAAACCAATCTTGCCGCTGTAACAATAAAAATAATGACATTTGACAGATGATGGTTTGTTTTGAAATATTCAAATATAAACATTACATGGAACACGTAATGGTCTATTTTTAAGTGTATGACTAAAAAAAAATCACATCCATAAAAATATTATTTTTGGAATATGTTGATATGCGATTTTGTCATATTAATAATCTATTAACATTTTTGTTTCCAGTAACAAAGCCATCGCAGACTATCTGAGCAGCAATGGCTACACAGACGCTCTGGAGGCATTCAAGAAGGAGGCCGACATGGTCGGAGAGGTGGACCGCAAGTTTGGAGGGCTGCTGGAGAAAAAGTGGACCTCTGTCATAAGGTTACAGAAAAAGGTAAAGGTTTTTACTCCAGTACTTCACTTGACAGTTTGAAATTTGTTTATGTTTCTATCATGTATAAAACCCAAGCCTAGCGTAAAATAAAAGTTAGAAAAGATATAAATATTAATGATAATGTTTACGGAAATTAAAAATAATTAGTCAAATGTCATAAAAATTTCAACAACTTAAAAAATCTTTATAATTTCTCTTTGGAATTAGTTTTATCTCCTGAGTGGCATTAATATATTTATAAGAATGAAATATATACATGCATTTATTGTTACGTAGTTTCGCGATCAGTACTTCCCAAGTTGTATACCTCACCGAAGATTGTCGGTAGTCCAATGAGAAACTCTTTATGTGCCAATTATAATCTTTATTACAATAATAATACTGTTATGGTACAAAGTATACACCTATTCACGGATACAAACGGTAGAGAAAAGAGGCCATGCTCAGCACGCGTTATTCTTTCAAGCTCGCCACACACACACACACACACATCTAGAACCGGCGGTGCTGGCGCGCTTACACATCCACATTCACACAATCTCAATGACATCACATATATATATATGCAACTAGCGTCTCTTCTGGGTTAGGTCGATGTTTCGGCACGGTTACACGTGCCATTGTCAAGGCGTTGCCTAAATAAAATTACTGTTCAACGGGACTTTTTCGCTGGAGATATAAATCTCCCACAGTTGAGTTAATTTTAGTTTGATTAAAGAGCGCGATCTAACCCAGAAGAGATGCTGGTTGCATATACTATTGTTTGCAGATGTCAATACTAATATTCCGAATACTGACTTACCCTCATAACAAAGTGTAAAGTTAGTACCCAAATACTGATAAGAAATAGTTGTAAAATATGTATATATTTTCCATCTATATGTTTGAATGTGCTAGGAATACGGGCTTCCACAGTAGTGTACATTGTCTTTATTGCGAGTAAGAAAAAACACCAATGTAGCTTTTCTTTGTATTAAATCTAATGGAATAGTATGTCTTATATGTAGATTATTTTTCCTATTGGCAAGTACATTGACCATTTCTTCTCTATGATATTGACATAATTATATTAAGTGTGTTTTTATACATAACTCTCAAAAGTGACATAACTATGTTATTTTTTGATAATCATATGAGAAATTCTTTAAATGTAATGATTTAAAAAGAATTGCTGAAAGATAAATTTAATTTTATTATATAACAATGTAAAAATTATATTTTATCAGTATTATATGGATTTAGGTAATAATTGAATTAAATATATTAGTTCTGCAAGATCCAGAATTATTATACATATTTGTTTATTGATTTAGTTTATTGTACCATGTTAAACCACTTCCCCTTTTTGGTATAATAAATTATAATTACAACATTAAAAAAATTGACCGTGGTTGAACAGCAGTCAACATTGACTGCAAAGCGGCTACTTCACTATCTAGCAAAAGCAATTGGCATTGAAATATTGGCAAATGGAAGCGGCAACAAAAGCAATCGATGAAGCCGATTACTTTCTGGTAGTAAACAATTATTTCACAAATCAGATGTAAACATCACATCATTCACTATCTATTCTGTCATCTTTCATTTGAAATATTTGCATTCCATGAATTATTGTAATTATTACCGTTCAACTTAATTATATCATTATCATTGAATAGTTAATAATCATTACCCAACCTTTTTTCCAAGAATTATAATAATAAAAATCAAGTTATACTTAGAAAACTAATTAAGCTTTATTTTTCACATCGTTTACAAATTCCCACCACATCTATAAGCATTAATTCGCTTACTTACCGTAAAGAACCACATGTACAGAAATATGATGATTTGTGGCTGGTGAATGTTCTGAAATATTTATTTATCCATTAATGCTCTTGTCTTGTGATTTGTGTTGTTTAATTATTTTTAAGTTTAAAAATACATTGTAATAATTTAATAATAATCATTTTTATCTTTTGAAAATTATTGTAAAATTATTTAGGAATAGGGGTTGGTAAAATCAATTTTATCGAAATTATTTTAATATTAAATACCATTTTCATAAAAAAAAAAATTTATTCATTGTAGACAATCAAATTTTAACCGCTGTTGCGTAAAAGCATAGATGCCGGAAGAAACAGGATAATTGGAAGAAGGTTTGCACTCACCACAATCCAGTTCTTCTGGCACCTCCAAGGTGGACTGTAAATTTAGATTTATCACTATCTCCGTTCAGGGGTCCTAGTCCTAGATTGCGCTTTATAGACATGACATCTCAATTTTATGCTATACTCCGATTCATTAATTACTGTACCGGTTCAGGGTCGCCGTTCGACTGGCGGCGACGTGTGCCGGGTGAGGAGAGGAGGGAGAGGAAGGCACAGTACCTTCGTTCAAGAATAAATATATGTCCCAAACAACCGCTATTATTATTACATATGTGTAATATACATAATGTTAATGATAATGTTTTTGTATGCTTTTGTGAAAGTTTTACTATAAATAAGAAGTGTCTGACTGCCCTTATGAGTAATTTATTTGCTGATGGAATTCATCCAGTTTTAACTGTTTCTCCCGGCAGGCGGAATATTCTCCAGGATTTTGTACACAATCCTGGTTTTAATATACCCTTATTAAATTAGGAATATATATTCAGATTATTATTTTGCTTGTTGCTTATTTTCATTTTTATGATTTGTCAGTTAACGTTTTACCCACACTAGAAATCTGACTTGTCTTACTAGTTAGCCCATGTCATTGTGGGATAGAAGAATGCTCTAAGAAGGGAACTTGTAAACAAGACATTATACAATGTCCTAAGATTGAAGATATTTCAGCATATTGTTTCACAAATGAAAATAACTCTTATTAAAGCAGGGCTGTGGAGACGTTTAAAAATCTACTGACTCCGGCTCCAACTTCACCTTGCAGCCCGACTCGTGACTCCATTTAAAATACCACAAATCACCGACTAACTCCACAGCTCTGCATTGAAGAGAAAATAATCTCTTCATTGTCATTTATTATCATGCAACATGTAAATTCATTAATCTTGCCTATAAAACACTTAAAGATAACCTGCAGATAAAAGCAGCGCTTTGGATCAGTGTCCAGGTGTCCAGAGAAAGCAAATTTTCTGTCAGCAATATTGTTAACTAAACTCATTACTCTCCTTTGAGTTCTTAGGAATTCCAATTTGATAACTGAGTGAACTTGTAACTTGTATCTAGTGTTATAAGATTTTTCCATCCAACCATTCCATAAGGCGATCGCAGAATCTACTTGTCTTTAAAAAAATTATTAAGTTATGTTGAATGTTGCCATTAATTTCCTGGAAATTATTGTGTATAATTTACAAATGATTCAATATATATTAGCATTTTTTTAACTTCGTATACAAACAAACTTCTCTTAATGATTTTCAGGTAATGGAATTGGAATCAAAGCTTTCGGAGGCACAAAAGGAGTATATTGAAGGAGCGCCTACGCGAGCCAAGAGGACCCCGGCCGAGTGGATTCCTAGACCCCCGGAGAAGTTCTGCCTTATGGGGCATCGAGCACCTATTACCAAGGTACGTATCATAAGTCAGCAAACATAGTTTGTGTCTATTGTATTTCTAGAACAAAAGTAAACATTTCATCAGTCAGTTTTTTTGATTCTCTAGATTTGAACATGAATATAGGATTGGTCTACATGTCTTTTTAAAAGGAATCTATCACAAATGTCGTGTGTTCTTCAATTTATTGTGAATATTATTTTATGTATCATTGACGTAATTACAATACAAAATAGGTATTTTAATAAATCAGGTAATCAACAGGTTCATTGGTGACCCTTACAGAAAGTCATTGTACAATGTATAGATAGAAAAAAGAATAAACTAATATTAAGGTGAAAGCATACAACATACGAAAGCTAACCATGTTGAGGTATAACATTTAAAAAGCATACTATGTAAAACAGTAAATAAGAAGTGTTGAGTTGAGGAGAAAATACATCAAATATAAGCTATTTTGTTTATAGTAACATCCAAAAAATAATGTCATGTTAAAAATTAATTGATGTAGGTACATATATAAAACCATAGAATTAATTCAACAATTATCTTCAGATATTTTTGTTAATATCATATCTTCGTACATATATTATTTTGAAAGACTATATTTGTATATGTTCAACCTCCATCCAATAACGTATACACGCTGTCTATAGCATTTAATTTGCAATTGGTCACATGTATCCATTTCTATTCCATCAGTCAGCCCAGAGTCGATCAGCTGTCGGTGCAGTTTGCTTTACATACTTATTTTTTTATTGACATATTTGAAAAATATTAAGTTCTCATGTGTAAATAAATTGTGATCCGAACTGACCACACTATTCCAGGTGATCTTCCACCCGGTATTCAGCATGATGGTATCAGCGAGTGAAGACGCCACCATAAAGGTTTGGGACTTCGAAACTGGCGAGTATGAGAGAACGCTCAAAGGGCACACGGACCCCATACAGGATATAGCTTTCGACCAGCATGGCAAATTATTAGGTACAAAATCAATTGTGTTCATTCCACGAGCTGCAAAGCTTATGATTCAAAAATCTTTAAGCATAATGTATGCCTTATATAATATATAGAAGATCCTAACAATTAATTATAGCTATTAAACGATTTTTAAAAATAGTGTTAATTGAAACTGTTTTTATAAATAAAAAAATGGAAATAATTCATTCATTCCTTAAATTAAAATTTGTTTTTGAAATGAAAGATCTACAAATTTTAACAAGTTTGATTATTTTTTATTTTGATAGGTAATGGCATATTTCTTGAACAATAATAATATTCAGACCCTTCCTATGTTGTATATTAGAGATGTTGGGGTTGTACATAAATTGTGTGGTTATATTTTGGCTTTGTTTTTTTTTTGAAATGACAAAAAAAAATACAAATAGGACCAATATAAATAATATTTTATATAAAAAAAGTGTTTTTGTTACAAAACTTAACATTAAATAATAATTGAAGCCCCACAACATTAACTAAATACAATATATTTATTAAAATTGCTTTTTAAACAAATACAAAGTATTTTAGTATTTTAATAATCAAAAAATTAAATAATATCATGCAAATTTAACAGTTTGTGATATAACCTTTTTTACTTTTAACATTTTGTTAATTTCATAAATACTGATTTATCTTCGTAAGCTTTGGGCCCATGAGAAAACATATTGTGCATATGTACGAATTTTCCATAATTAAAAACATTTCAGGCACAGTGAATAAGCGTTTAATGGTCTCGCAGTCTTTAAATTAATGCCTATATTATCTCAATTATTCTAAAATTCAGTTTTATATTAGTACAAATGTTTTATCTTAAAGGTTTAAAAAAATCTAATTTAGTGTATAACTTCGGATAAAAAATGAATAATAAAAACCCACATTTTTGTAAACAACACGAAAATATGAATTAATATTGAAAGGCCCCCCTTAATATTTGAGGCTTTTAACAATAATTTTTCATTGAAATAAATTATATGCTATATTTATGTACCAAATTAATGATTTTCTTAATTATGACCGAATATCGAGGGAATTTTTTTGCTTACAAACAACTACGTATCTTCTAAATCAATTGAGGAATTTGCATGGCAATATTTGTAATCTAAATCCAAAAAAAAAATTCAATAACCGACGTTTAAGGTTAGAGAAATAAATGAGATATAAACATGATTTGCTTATGAAATTTGTATTTATTTTATGTATTGCAAGTCTTGTATAAATTATGCAACATGAGTTATGAGTACTTTAACATGAGTTATTTAATAAACTTATGATGACTGTTTTGCCCGTTTGGGTCAGTTCAGTGTGATTGTACATGTAACACAATGTGCAACTACAGGATAGATTATTATTTCAATGCAAGAAAATTTTATAACTAATTAAATTGTTAAGTTTTAAATATGAATTAAATATATTAATTAGAAAGATATACATATAAATTAATTTTTATCGAAAAATATTGTTGTTGCGCCACCGGGATTCGAACCTGGATCTCTTTCCAAACCGGGGATGGTGCATTATCCAACTATGCTACAGAGACTATATTTTTAGTGACAAATTTTCGAACCTATATGTTACCTTTTTGATATTAATACCTATGTTCTGAATAATTACAACCCATGTATTGATTTAGAATGGGGGTGTTTTTAAGAGTAAAAATACCCAATCCAGAATTTGGTACTACAATAAAAAAATGATTAGGTCATTTACAAGAGAATGTTTTTAATTAAATCCAGCAATATTATAAACCATGTCAGAAAGAAAACTGTCAAGAGAGTATTTATAAAGCATATACCTAAATTAAAATTATTAAAGGTTAAATTACATGCTTTTGGCTTCAGGTGTATGTTAATAAAATTATGTTTCTAGTCTCTTGTAGTGCAGACATGTCAATAAAGCTGTGGGACTTCCAGCAGACGTACGAATGCATCAAAACTATGCACGGCCACGATCACAATGTCTCATCTGTAGCTTTCGCTCCCAGCGGTGACCTTGTGTTTTCTGGCAGTCGAGACAAGACCATCAAGGCATGGGACGTCACCACGGGGTATGTCTTCTCATACCGATATGTTCGGTTCATGTTAAATAATTATTAAGGTTTTTTAAAATTTAGTAAAATATTTATTTCTAAATGTTGAATTTATAATGCCAAAAATACAGTGGAAATTATATAAATTGTCATCATTATTGAGCTATTTATTGTAAAACATGACCTTAATAATTCATAATTATTAATAATTATATTTATAACTTTGTTTTTAATCACTTTTATGAGTTCAGTTTAATTCACAAACCGGCTTCAGAAAATTAATTTTCCTTTATTTGACGTATAGTTTTAGTTAGTTTATTTGACGCCCTGATGATGGAAAAGGTATTTTCCGAAACCGGTTTGTGTATTAAATTTAACTCATAAAAGTGGTTAAAGACAAAGTTATAAATAATGTATATTAAAATGAATAACCATACTCTAATTATATTTATACCTAACTGACTATTTGATTGAAGAACACGTGTTGAATAAGAAAACCACTAAAGGCTGATACGCACTTCAGTTTTTGTTTGGATAAGTTTAAGCGACACTTACCGACATTTTAAAATGCCAAAGCAAGAGCGAGAGTTTAACACAATCTTACATTTTTGACGTGCAAACAATGTGGTAGTTTTAGTCCATTATAAACTAAAAAATGAACATCAAGTGATGACAAATAATCGGTAATAACACATTGCTGTCCAAAGATAAATTTTATTATCGTTATGTGAGTGAAAACTTATCTAACTTCTAAATAGCAGATGTAACGTGGTTGCACATAGCTCTCAAACAAGATGTTATTAGGAGTTATTGTTAACTTTTCCAATTTTTGAAAATTTAGTTTAATGATTTCTGCATTCATACCGACATAAACTTAGTTCAAGACCGTTTCAACTATGTTTAAAAGTTAAATATTTATTTTTATCTTTATAATGCTGGCTTTAAATTATGAAAAATTACTGGAGGGAGTTTTTTTGATAGATTTGGTAAAAACAAATTTAATAGCCAATCGAAAACTGAAAAAAAAAATTGAAATGTTCGATATATGTTTTCATTTTTAAAAAAATCAACTAATATACAATATATACACATATAAATGTATAATAAAAACCACAAATTTTCAGAGAAAATCAAGATGATTAAATTGTTAAAAACATTGGCCAGTAATTAATTTTATTTTTTTGAAAAAACGAAACTGATACCATATTGGTTTAAATAGATAAAAATGCAATACACATGTCTCTAAAATGTTAACAAAATAATTTTTGAGTTTGAGCTAAAACAGTTATGTGGATCACTTGTACGAAACAAAGTGTGTAGTGAAAACCATGCAAAGAAAGATGACAAAAAATGCTGGTTTTGCTCTATTAATACAACATGACATTGTGTAATTTACTTGTTTTTTTTTTTACAGAATGTTGACTAAAATATAAGCGCTGAAATAATATGCAGTTATTTTTAAATTTGATCTATATCATTTTATACAGTTTTAATGATGCAATGATAAAAGTATGCAATTCTGGCTTCATAAAATGTGTCTTCTTACCATACATATCTGACAAAATGCTTGGTGTTTCAGGTATTGTGTAAAGACATACAGCGGTCACAGGGAGTGGGTGCGGATGGTTCGCATCTCAACAGATGGTTCACTCCTCGCCTCATGCTCCAATGATCAGACAGTCAGGGTCTGGCAGACAGATTCCAAGGATTGCAAAGTGAGGATTATTAACATTATTAACTATATTACTACTATTATATTAATGATGGGATAACTGTGATTGTGCGAATGGTGTTGAATGATTGGTGTATGAGATTTAAAGGGTAGTGGTTTAGTTTCTAGAGTACCTCTGATTGCTTGCTGTATTACGAATAATCACAGTTACGAATAATCATTATAATCCAACTCCAATCACTATTATGTAGAGAAAAAGACTTAAATTGGATTTTTCAAAGGACTTGCCAAAAAATATTTAGTTGTTCAAAACACGTTCAAATTTTTAATTCATGCCTTATTTAAAGAAAATAAATCAATTAAAACAGTCTAGGTTAAATTATAATACAAAAGTTGCGTAAAGTTTGCAATTTGCTCATCAAGTTTCTGATTTGAGCGATACCTGTCGTGCCTCAATTCAATATATATATATATATATAGAATCAAATATTTTAATTCGTGTAGTAAAAATCTTGATAATTTGAACCCCGTTTATTTGATATTTGACATAAATGGAAATTTTTCTAAATTACAAGACCCAAAATACCAATTTTATATTGATTTACCTTGTTAATTTGTAGTTTGAGATAATTTTGAGACCCATGCGCTATAAATCAATACCTTTTTACGTCATATAATTTATTTATTTTGTACATGGCTTTTTGGCCATGTCTGCCTGTGTGGAGCCTCCTTTGTATGTTGTGGTACTTTCCGACACTCCGCACGTGTGAGTCTGCTCATGTGGGACCTTCTTTATGTCTTGATCGATATTAGCACTCATGCATTTGTGGTGTCATATGTGGATTATTGTAACAGCATCTATGCTGGCCTGCCAATGTTTCAGCTGAAGAGATTACAATCCATTCTAAATGCGGCTATAATATATGGAGTTTTCAAATTCTCTCATATAACATCCCTTTTACATGAGCTACATTGGCTCCGGTTCCATGTAGAGTTGAATTTAAATTGTGCTGGTTGTTGTACAAGATGACACATAACATGGCGCCTCTGTATCTTTAAGAACTTTGTATCCCAAACAATTTGAATGGTAGACGTCGAACTCTCAGGTCAGTCGCAGGAAGAGTTATAGAACCGACGAGACGTTGCCAGAAGTCTATGTTTAGTGAACGGGCATTTGTGGTAGCGAACCAAAAGTGTGGAACTCTTTGCCCTCCGTCATAAGAAATAGTGCATCAGAGACTTTATTTAAGAGACAAAAATGCACCTTTTTAAAAAATCATTTCCAGAAGTTAAAATAACAATTTTTAATTGTAAAAACAATGATAATGTATGAATATAAACAGTTTATGTGTAAAGTGTCCTTGAGGTGAAATATTTTTACATAAATGGCGCTATAAAATTTATCCAATATTATTACAGAAAAAAATTCTAAAATATTTTGGTTGTTACCAGGATCAATATTTTTTCATATATCTTTCTCATGATATACGAGGGGCAAGTAAAAAATAAGGTTCCTACATTTTTTTCAGGTATAAGGTATTTTTTATTGCAATAAATAAGTAAACCATCTGAAAGCTTGTACTTTATTCTATTTTTCTACATAGTCTCCTGATTTTTCTATGCATTTTTCCTGACGAGTTATCCACTTCTGAAAACCCGCTTCGAAGAATTCTGCCGCTAGGCCGCCGATGAACTTGGTGACCGCTTCTTTCACCTCTTCATCTGTATTGAAGCGTTGTCCACCCAAGTGTTGCTTCAATTTCGGAAACAAGTGGAAGTCGCTGGGCGCAAGATCAGGGCTGTAGGGGGCATGGTCAAGCAATTTCCAGCCGAATTTGTCCAGTAGGGCGGTGGTCTGTCGAGAGACATGCGGGCGAGCGTTGTCGTGGTGCAGCCTAACGCCCTTGGTCAGCCTTCCTCTCCGGCGATTTTGGATGGCTCTTTTGAGTTTTGTCAATGTCTCGCAGTACCTGTCCGAATTGATGGTGGTCCCTTTAGGCATAAACTCGGTCAGCAAGACGCCTTTTCGGTCCCAAAACACCGTAGCCATCACTTTCCCTGCGGAAAGCATCTGCTTAAACTTTTTCGGCCTAGGCGATTCAGGATGGCGCCATTGTTTGGACTGTTCTTTTGTTTCTGGAGTGACGTAGTGACACCACGTTTCATCTCCCGTAATAATGGAGTCCAAGAATTCTTCGGTATTCTCGGCGCATTCTCGAAGAAACCCCTCGGCACACTTGACACGATTGTCTTTGTGGGTTTCTGAAAGCATGTGTGGGACCCACCGCGCGCACACCTTGCGATAACCAAGTTTATCGGTCAAAATGTTGTCGATGGTTTTTTCACAAACCTCAGGAACCTGGACAGCAAGCTCCCGAAGCGTTACTCTCCGATCTTCGAGGAGAATGCGCTCAATATTCGCCACGACTTCGTCAGACACCGATGGCCTCCCACTCCTTTGCTCGTCGTGGACGTCTATGCGTCCTTCGGAGAACTCCCTGCAACATTTGCGGACGTGTTGGATGCTGATGCAAGCTGTGCCAGAAAAATCTTCCAACTGTCGATGAATTTCAACAGGTTTAAGCTTCTTCGCATTTAAAAATCGAATCACCGAACGGATTTCACACCTGGCGGTAACGGCGATGGCGGGTTCCATAGCGGATGGCTGTCAGGCCTTTACTGAGCGTCGCAGCGTTTGCTCCCGGTAGTGGGGATGTAGTTAAGGGACCAACAATCAAGGCGGTGTTGCCGGATTTCGCCTAGCATCTCGCGTGGCGAGTGTACAGCGTAAGGAACCTTATTTTTTACTTGGCCCTCGTACAATTGTATAATATCATTAGTTATAGCATAACCTAAATCTATACCTAATGTACGCCATTGGTTACACCCTATATATACATTCACACAATATATTTTTGAATGTAAACAAATTTCTCCATCGAACAATCAAAGGTTTAAAATGTAGTTATATAAAATATAGTATACATGCATTCGTCGATAATATTAGGTGTACACCCAAAAGTCATAAATTTTTTAAAAAGAGTAAACAGGTTTCAGTTTGACTCAAGTCTCTGATTTATGTGTTGTGTTGTTCACGTTCATATTCACGTGTTGTGTTGTTGCATATTGTAAAGCAGTTGTTGATTTATTGTTTTGCACAGAAAAAAAGTTATTTTATCCTAGAATAAAATGGCAGACTATCAACCTTCAAAAGAACACATTGTCATTGCATGTTGTTTCATTTTCATTCGGGATTTAATGCAACAACCATGATAAAAAAAAGTGATATCTACAGGCTTAAACATTAAACATTTTAAAGGTTAACAGGTGCCAACGTGTTGGTTCAGACAATTTTCCAGTGCTTATTTTGACTTATATAATAGTGTTTGAAGTGGGTGACCTGCTGAATTCGATAATGATGGCTTACGATCACTAGTTGATTCGCAACCGTGCAAGAAATAGCAACTACACTTGGGGCCACTTGGTTGACAGTGCAGAGACTTCTTTATGAAATTGGAAAAATATCTTGACATTTGGGTTCCACATCAATTGACGAATTCAAATAAAGATCAACAATGAATAATTTGCACATCTTTATTGACCAGGCAACAAAGTGATTCATATCTAAGCAGAATTGTCACTAGTGATGAAAATTGATTCTATACAGCAATTTGAAACGTTCCAAACAATGGCTTTCTCCAAAATAACCGGCTATAACCACCCCCAAACCAGGTCCGACATTGAAAATGGTATTATTGTGTGTTTGGTGGGACTGTACTGGCGTTATTCATTTTGAGTTGTTAAAAAAATGACCTGCTCTAGTCAGAAAACAGGTTATACTGTAACATGACAATGCCAGACCCAATGCAATGAAAACAACTCAAGAAAAAATAAAGAAGCTTGGTCGGGAAGTTTTACCGCACCCACCGTACTCACCTAATGTCGCGCCATCAGATAATAAACTGTTTAGATCTATGGAACATTTCCTCAAAAACAAAATTTTTCAAAATGTCAGCGATGTCAAAACTCACCTTCAGTCATATTTTTCATCACAACCAGAGCATTTTTATAAAAGTGGAATTAAAAATTTGCAGAAAATATGACTAAATGGTTGTAAATAATAAGGGCGATTATGTAATTGATTAGAATTTTATAATAATTTTTTTTTTAAATGTGTTTTCTTTTGATATAATTGATTTATGGGTACACCTAATATATACAATATATGTATTTTTTTAACGATATTTGGGCCTTTATGCGCTAATTTTGCGAATTCCGTATCCATTATTGTGACCCAATCAGTTCTGCGTAATTTAAATTTTTTTGGTCCCTTGAATTCCGAATTAACGAGGTTTTACTGTATTCATCATATGAATTTCTAATCAAAATTATAATTTGGGGCTTATCTTCAGGAGATTAATAAATTTTTTGAGAGCACTAATGCTCATACAGTCACACAAACAATTATATTACTGGTAGGATTTATTCAGATAGTTTTTTTAAAAATCATTTATATTAATTTTTATACATTAGAAGAATTATTGATTGTTTTATTTTGTCTGCTTTAATAAAGTAAAAAATATTGTAATAGGCTTACTTTACTGCCAAAACCCTCAGCAACAATGCTATTTAACTACATAAGTATATTAACATATAAACATATGTTATGTTATGTTATATGTTTATTATATAAAAAGATGATTGTATAAATAATAATATTTATTTATAACTGTGTCACCCTGACAAAGAGATGTGATGTTTTGTTGTTATTTAAACTTCAAAATAATTTTCCATTACAGGTGGAGCTGCGGGATCATGATCATGTGGTTGAGTGCGTGGCATGGGCCCCCGACAGTGCGGCCGGGCCAATCAATGAGGCGGCCGGCCATGACAACAGGAAGGGGGCACACTTGGGACCGTTCCTGGCCAGCGGGTCTCGTGACAAGACCATTAGGGTGAGTTTCAGTGTTAGAATCTATTGTATATTATAATCTTCACTTATTTTCATTTCCCAAAAGGTCATTCTATGCTGGTGTGGCTTTCCACATTTGTCCCCAGTTCATCTCTTCACTATTATAGAACCTGACATTTCGAAAATGACATTTAGGCAATTAAAGGTCTTGAAATTTTGATAAAAAGCCTTTTGTTAGCAACCAAACAAAAAGTGGTCACCTCAAATCGCTATCGCTAGGGTACGAGAGGATTCACTCGACCGAAGTCGAGCTCTTCACACTCGCTCCAAATCGCCGGTGGTCGCAGACCCGAAAGTCTCCACCGGGCCGAGAGAGCAGGCCTGAAGGCGACTGGACGGCGAGGCTCCGAAGGAAGAGGTGCGGGAATGAAAACACTTGCTAAATGTGTATTCGGCGTACTGCGTAATTTTTAACAACAGCAAAAACAAACAAAACAAAATAATAATCTCTGTGTGCATCACCTTAGATTATCAACATCAAACTGATTTTTTTTTAAATATATATTTTTTTGAATATTCAGATACAAATGAATTATTTTATAAAGAAGTTGTGATTTTTGAAATTCCTATTTTTCTATATAAATGTTTGTTAATAATTTGCACCACTTTCAATAATAATTCAACTTTTCACATTTTTTACAAAAATGTGGATTTTTATTATTCATTTCTATCAGAATTGCAATATACAAGAATTTTACAAATTAAGATAATGTTGTGACATGCGGAAAATGCATCTAATGGTCGCAGTCTTTCTTATAATGTTTGTATTGTCTTAATTATGGCAAATAACATTCAGTTTATTAGTTTTTAATGAGTGTAAAGGTCTTATCTATGTAATAGTTTAAAAAAAAATTAAAATCCAGTGTATAATTTCAGATATAAACGAATAATAAAAACCCACATTTTTGTAAAAAATGTGAAAATATGAATTATCATGGCGCCTTAACTTAGACAAATTAAAAAAATGTTAAAAATCAATAGTTATAAACCATTCAATTTGCAAGACATTTTATCAATTTTCGATGTTTCTAAAATACTTTGTTTTGGTGAAAACATGTTTTAAAATAATATGTATATTGATCTTATTGTTTTTTTTTTTTATTTTTTTATTTTTTTTTTCTTCATTCAGCCTGACCCTAGCGGTATGATGTCAAATTCACGCTCTATCAATTTTTGTTAAAAAATGCCGAAAAAATATTTTCATGCATATTTTAGCCACAATTTCATAAATTAAATGTTCTTTTACTGATTTAAAGGAAAAACAACATTTTCTAGAATAAAGTAAACATTTTATGTACGTCACAATTGAATATTTTGAATATATTTAACACTGTTGTCTTTTAAACAAGGCTACTACGTAACGACATTTAGGTGACAACTATTAGTCCCGGCTTGAAACATTATGTAATTTGCGTAGAATTTTTCTAATATCAAACTGGTAAAATGAAAGTACACCCATAACTCCTTGGCCACCCACGTCGCAAGTTTCCGACAGAGAAAAAGATAGAACGAGAACTATCAGAATTTAAGGTTGGCTATCGTGAGTACAGCGGGCGTGACATTCCGCGGCATTTGTTTCTCACGGAAAATGACCATCAAGTAACGCATGATATCACCGGATTGGATCTTTAACCAAATTATTATTTCCAGTAGTGATATCGTATGGCGCCCCATAGAAATCTGTTTCAACTCAAGAACACGTCTGAAATCGAGTGCAAAAATCGTCATTTTTCCTCCATACAAAATTGATAGTTTGCACTTACTTTTGCGTTGCCAGAATGCAATTTTATTAAATTTGGAAATTTAATGCATGTCGACGTCAAAGTGCTGATATTTTTAGTTATCGAATTTTTGATTTAATTTATACTTTACAAAATGACAGACGGTGACTTATTTCATTAGTGGAGACTGCCGACTTTTTAGACATTCCCGATATGCTCGTTACTACTGCAGAGTCCGATGATGAGAAGGACGCAATAAGTTGGGAAGTATCTGGAACGTTCCAATTTGAGTAAATTGTCAGCTAGATTTTGATGTACGTTCGCAATATTTTTCATTTTCGTTACCAAGTAATTCAAGTGAGTAAGATATCATTTTTTAGTTATTAATTAAAATTAATATACAAGCGTTTTACTATAAATACAGTGAGTGTGCCGTTGGGCATTGGATTGGCCATTGCCACGGCCGGCGGCATCATTTCATGCATGTTGTTAGTGCTATATAAGTGTGATATATAATGAGTATGTAGTTGTGAAGTGCTAATATATTTTTGTTTTGAGCGTCACATTAAACACAATATTAATAAAATCTGATGTCGTCCTTCCAAAAAACAAATATAAAATAAATAATAATGTTCTAAGTGTTATATAACACTATCAACTTTTATTTTTTCTTTTTTTCAACATTTCTCAAAACCGTACAAAATCGCGGTCGATGGACGCTTATGGTGAAATAGTACTCACATATATTATTTTTTTTTTAGTTATATCAACATTTTCATGGTTTTTTCATAAAAAAAAATTTGAAAAAGCTCTCCTGTGAATTTTGAATTTTGGCTCCATTATGGTGGTATGATGCTGTTTCACCTACGATTTTTCTGGGTAGCTAGCAGGTTGATGCAGATATTTATTTTATTTGTAACTATATAATACAATGTATAAATCTGTTTGGATTGTGCCCATCTCACTAGAGAATTTCTGTGTCTAGATTTCACTGCATATAGTTATTTACATTTTGTTAAATATAATATCAAATGTTTCTAACTTCCAGATATGGGATGTGGGGACTGGCCTGTGCCTGATGACATTGGCGGGCCACGACAACTGGGTGCGTGGGTTGAGCTTCCACCCGGGTGGCCGCTATTTGCTCAGCGCGTCTGATGACAAGACTATTCGCGTATGGGACATCAAGAACAAGCGTTGCCTCAAGACGCTGTACGCGCACCAGCATTTCATCACCAGTATTGGTAAATTACCAAAGTTTCAATCTATTCATACCCTTTGCGGTAAAAGTATGAAGACAACAGTATGTGGTTGATATTCATGGACTTTTCTATTGAATCAGCCAATAATATGTACATCCCGGAAAAATGATAGTCAATCTGAAAAAAATTTAGAACTACAAAATTTCCTATAATGTGTTCACACGATAAAAAAATGAATAAGCACATTGATTACATAAAATATCATTTGTAACTTGCAGACGTCTGCAATGTATTTTTAAGGTCTCCTCATAGGTCCCCAGGGCCACCTATTTAGGCGCATTGGTGTTTGGGCCCTGTGATTAAATTTAGAATATTTTTTCTGGATAGTTATCAGTTCTTATTACCGTATCTCTGTTTACGAACATCTAGTTTGTGAACTTTTACTGGTGAAATATTTAACTCATCAAATTTGATTTATGAATTTGATCCGTTTATTCCGTTATTTGTTTACATAGATAAAAGTATAGGTCTAGATATAAGTTATAATTTATTATCTGTCAAGCAAATGAATTTGCATTTTTTGGAATATTATTACATAAGTTAGATTATTAATTACTAGTTATTTAAATATATGTGTTTGAGCACTGTTAAATATTTTAAATCCGTTGTTTGAAGGAGAAATTGTAAGTAATATTCTAAGCGAAATCGAACGTACGGTACCGAGCCATAAGAGAACTTGCCTTTTTTAAAGTACATTCACAATTATATTTTAAATTTAAATTGATAGAATTTTTCTAACATTTTTTTGATACCTATTGTATATTTAGTAAACATCGTCAGTAACAGTATAACCTATGTTGGTGCCTACGCCTACTGCATCCCACTGGTATTTATGTATTGACCGTGATTGTTGCTTCTTTGTGTATATTTATAACTAGCTAAATTTGGATTTTTAAATTTGTATGAAAGAATTTGATATTTTAATTTTGTTTTTAATGAATTTTTTCTTTTCCATTTTATTTTTAAGTACAGTAAAACCTCGATAATTCGAACCCAGTTTATTTGAAATTCGATATAATTAAATTTTTTTCAAATTCGAACACACAATACCCAAAATGTTAGTTTGATAGTTGATTAGCTCCGTTATTTAGAAAACCTCGGTAATTCATAACGCAAGATAATTCTGAGACCCTTACACTATAAATCAACGTCTTTTTACGTCATATAATTTGAAATATTTTTTTAACTTATAAAATATTTACAATGCGCGCAGCTTTTTGCCCGTGTGGAGTCTCTTTTGTGTGCTGCAGTACTTGCTGACACACTGCGCTTCTGAGTCCGCTTGTGTTATGTCTTGATTCCCGCTGCCACTGCACGCGGCTTATTGTCAAATAGATTGTTATTCCTATTCATACAGCGGTTTCAAGATATTGCCTCGAAATATGCAAAGAAATTGGCACCATTGTTTACGATTTTTTTTACTAATTTCGCGAATTCCGAATCCATAATTATTTTTTTGGTCTCTTTAATTTCGAGTTAACGAGCTTTCTCGTAATTCAAATTTTTTTTTTTTGGTCCCTTGAATTTCATATTAATGAGGTTTTACTACAAGAAATCCATATCGAGATACAAATATTATATTTCCCTATCCCCTTAATTTCCAACATTTTAGTTTTACCCTCAGAAATTATGAAATAGAAATGAGAAATTATAATAAAAAGAATAACAATAACGTGAATAACAAACTTTAATGTGTCTGCTTCATCATTGGTTCTACAATAATTCTGTGGTTCTTTCTACAATGGTTCTATAATAAAAAGAATAACAATAACGTGAATAACAAACTTTAATGTATCTGCTTCATCATTGGTTCTACATTTAAGTTTTTTTTTTAAAAAACAATGTTTTATTGAAATACAATAATAACATGGCTGTGTAAGTTTAAATTTAGTGATTTTTATAGTAGATTTAATTTTTTTGATACAAATAATCGTGACTGCTTATTTACTAAAAGTATAAAAATATTTTAAATAGTTTGTAAACAGTTTTGTTGGCACAGTAAATTAAGAAGTGTAAATATAGTTGTTATTTTGGTAATTATAATATATATTGTATTTATAAAGGTTATTTCTGTTCCAGATTTCCACAAAGTGTTGCCGTACGTAATTTCTGGAAGCGTAGACCAGAATATAAAAGTGTGGGAGTGCCGCTAAATTAATTCCATTCATGTTATGAAGCCATCGGGAATCAATCTTAAAACACGTAATGTTGTATTGAAACAAATTTCATCAATTTAGCACATCCTCACCTCAATATTGTTTATAATGTGTTCTTAAATATTATTTTATCAATAATCATTATTTATGTCTCAGCTGTGAGGTACTGGTGTTAAATATGTTGATATTTTTTGTCAAAAATTGAGCATAAACATTTCATCGGCTTAATTTTAATGTATTCTTTATATGGGACGGTGCTCGCAATGCAGCATGTACAGTATCGAAAGGAACTTGGCAAAAATACAAATTACGAGGATTAAACAATAGCTTTAGGATCGTTCGGTATGCTGAGAACCTGGTACAATAAGCAGTGCCAACATAAACGTTCTATATTATATTCTCGAAACGTTCGCATGAAGCTTTCGATTGAAACAAGATTCTGTTCGAGGCTTGTAATCTTATGTTTATTACTAAGAAATTATTTTACGTTTCACATGCATCGGAAATATTTAAAACTTATTTTTAACAGAATTAATGTCCCATGTCCTAGCTGTGTTATAAGTTATAGGAAATTATAAATATATTATGTATGTTATCATTAGAATTAACTATTTTTGGTTGTTTTTTCTTTATACATCACATTTTTGGATGAAATTTCAATGTTTTTTCATTATGGTAGTTAGTTTCGATGCTAACTTCATTTTATGAATGTTTGAGTTTTCATCCAACATATATCCCGAGAAATGACTCAGTGAGAGAACACTGGCCCCCTTCAGCGCATTTCATCGCTTTAAATATTTTCTCCTGGCATTGCACATTGTTGTGTCTTACATATTGTCAACAGATTTTTCAAATGAGGCAATATGATTTAGAAGAAATAGAAGGACAACAAAAGAGTCTTCGCCTATGTAATATTGAAATGCTCATTTTGTAATACATTTTTACTTAAGTATTTTAAAGTAAAAAGGGTTATGTATTTATTGAATGTGATGAGTTGTTGGCTCAATGGGTAAATCACTAACTTGTAGCATTAACTAAAGTGCAGTGATATCTCTTTCATCTCTAATTTTTCATTTTATAATATGTAATAGGAAATATAAATAGAAATATTAGATTTCAACATACTCCTGTTGTAAACTCAGTAGTTTCAGTTGATTCAATATCTACCTGAATATTTTCCAAATACACATTATTCTCTGAAGACATGTAACGAGTAATTAAAATAATTTATCTTGTATAATAATACCTACTTTATACATTTTGATGAGATATTGGCTTTGATTTGTAGATATTAGGCAGGTTCCGTTTCTAATTAATAAATCGTTTTAGCCTTAAATTGAATAGAAATCTACCATATTAACTGTTTCAATGTGTTTTTTGCTTTACAATAATATTTCATATACAGTTTATTTCTCAGTATACTGATGTACTCTCGATTGTTTACACTTTTTACTCATGTAATCAGATGACGTAATTAATCATTTGCAGATTTATAATATTCATACCTTCATATAAATTCACTTACATAACCAGGTGAAGTATTTAATTTAAATGGCTTATCACGTACTCAATATTTCCAGATGGGGATTACATGTTAGGGTAGGTTTAGTCATATTGATAATACTTTAAGCTTAAAATATGTTTTCTCCGCACTTGCCCATATACATATGTATGTAATACTTTTTTACAAATTCATTCTCGTAGCCACTTTAACCAAACGCTTTTATTGTTCAAGAATTAAGTATCGGTAATAACTTATTTATGTAAACGATGTTCTCAAAGAGAAAGGTGTTTGGAGGATTGCAGCGGGAGCATTAGGAACATGATGGAGCGTGGCAATTTGTTGTATCTTTTAGAGCTTCTCACATATTCCTAGAATAGACAACATTGCAGCTGAATATATAGCGATTGGCTGAAATACAGTTGAAAAGCTAGTTATATTTAAAATTTGTATAATTAAAATTAGCAGCACTGTTTGCATTGCTAAATAGGGTTTGTATAATATGAAAATGAGAAGGAAAATTGCATCATGTAAAAGTATTACCGCCTCGTTACTCAGAGTACGGAGGCGCGCTTTTGCCAGCCTATCAAAATTATATATAAATGCTACTTATCGACAAGTCTATTATTACCTTCACTTTGTGACTATGGTATATTTTTTCTGTAAATAAACATGTCTGAAATAAATACAGTGCTGTTTTTTCTATTTCTTCCCTATTTTTTCTGTTCTGTGATTTCGATATCAGTATTACATTACATATACATATTACTAATAGTTAAGAATATCTTGAATAATACTACCAAGTAACCATTACAAGTTATTTACATTTTTACTAAGGAAATTTTCACTCCAAAATTCAATCATTAAACTCATACCAATGTGATTCATGTAATAATCCCAAACAATACATGCATTGCAATGGTTGAAAACAAACAAAGTTGAATATACTTTCTAATTTGACAATAGCTGCACAGACTTTGTTATCTAATAATTTCCTTCAGTTTTATCTGTGCCAGGTTGACTTTTAGAACACGAGATAAGTTAGTCTGGGTCAGTAGCTCCAGGCGAACTTTATTGTTATGTGGCACTCTCTAACAGAGCATGGACACAGATGAGACTCATCTCGAAAGCGTATAAAGGACAGTACAGAGCTGACAATTACGTAATTCACTGCTGCATGTATTTTGTATGCAGAATAAAATAATGAAACTGATGTATATTGATCTTTTTGAGATCAGTTTCATCTGCGTACACGCAAATTAGCAGACGATCGAAAACAATTTGGCACCATTATTTAAAAGGTCCTATTGATTCATTCCATTTGAAATCACCTTATTTAAAAATAAATGGTTGACCATTCAGATATTTTTTTACCATCAGTGTGTAGCTCAATTTTTATTTTATTTTTATCTGCCACCATCTTGAATCTAGGCTCAATTTTCTTCGCAGCGACAAGCAAAAATGGGGCTTTACAGAGGTTTTAAAAATAAATATTGTTTTCCTCCCATAAAAGATAACAGATTCTAGTTTTCACAAATATATAGAAGACACAATAGAGTTATAGAAAATTATATATAAACCGTGACTTAAATGAGCTTGAAATATGCCAAATTTGGAAGCATAATCGCCAGTTTTGATGACCTTTTAAGGTGACTGGGGGTTGGAACCACAATATGGAATTATTTTTGTTAAATTATGGCTAGTAGAGTTCCCAGCTATATATGAAGAATTAAATTTTGGGTTAGGAACCCTTCCTGCCTTTTTTTGGCATAAAATTTTCAATTTCTGCTGATAGTCAAATATCTCAAATGGGAGACCAGATAAAAATTTATGTTTTTGCCCAAGGATACTGGTACTTAACAAAATCTGTGAATTTCATTTTGTGGTTCAAACTGATTTAGAAGTTATAGTTTCCATTTAACTGTAACCTATAAATGTATGGAAATTGTAACTTCCAGATATCAAACTTTTTGAACTGTAATTTATATTTATTTGCGAAATTTTCATGTGCAATGGAATGATTTGCATTGCGCATGCAAATAAATAAAAAAATCCATCTGAATATTTATATCAGAGATGCAGTGTGTTCTGGAATTTGTCACATTTTATCTGTAAATCGAACAGGTTTGGATTTGGAAAGGAAAGATGTTGAATTTGGGCAAAAGAGTAAATTTATCTGAGTGCATAAGTTTTAGGAAGAATGATTTAGGATAGGCTAGACAACAGAGAAGATATGAAGAGAGCAGTTCTGGCCGTACATATTGCCTAGAAAACCTAAGTGAAAAGTTAAGTGGTTATGATTACTCATTTATTAATAAAGTCACTACTAGATAGTTTGTCCTTGTCAGCATAGTAATTACAAAATTTAAGGGACGTTCCCTTGTCGCTGAAGCTCTCTCGATCGGGTATTTTATTTATTGGTAACTTCTGTATCTTCTCCATTATTTTATGTTTTGCTAAAGATAATAATTATAGCAATTTAAAAAATACGATTTTTATACTAATATTCCAAGCCCCGATAAACTTGTTTTTTTTAAATATCTACTAAATGTGAATAGATAATGGTTAATGAAAAGCTATTTAAAATCCTTTTTAGCCTAATTTGCGAATATTCATATACATATAAAATATTTGCATTGTTCCACAGCAATATTCATATCTTTGGAATATTTGTAAAAATTCAATAATGTTTCATTCAGTTTCAATACTGTGACTAGGTATGATAATCTTATCCTTTACCTGCCCTGGCAATAGGATAAATAGTATATTTTTGCTTAAAATAGTTTTGTACGCAGAAAAAAACTATTTGTGAGTATGAAAGCAAGAATTAGTATTTTTTTCTATTGTGTAACATTTGTCATCCCTAATAAATGATTTAACTTAAATACTGAAGTAACAAAACCTGTTTGTTTTTTACCTAAAAGATAAATATAGTAAATATTTTTATTATTTTGTTTCCCAGGATACGATTATTATTTTACATTCAGGATATGATTATTAAATTATTTCGTATGACTTTTTCATACATGCCATCTTTAGTAACCTTTTTATATTACGACTCATAAATACAAAAGGTACCTACCGAAATAGAAGTAGTTTTTGGAATGCATAGATATTCGTTACATTTTGCGGTTGGTACATCTGTCGATGCGGTGACTTGTATAAATTTTGAAGCTCGCAGAGCTCATCTTGACGTGTTTGTGTCATTTTTAATTTAAAAAATCGTAGCGAAGATGAAAGACGCGAAGAAAGACGCAAAAAAACCCGAAGAAGTGAAGAAGGCTGAGCCTTCTCCCAGTGATGATTTAGTATGATTTTATAAAGATTATTTTGAATACTGTACGCCTGCTCTTTATTTGTGTTTAACCTAATCTTCATTATGTCTTTTGTTTTAGTCGGAGGAAGACAAAAAGCTTCAAGAAGAGCTTACTATGCTTGTTGACAAATTAACAGTAAGCACAATACATTTTTTTAAGATTTTGATCCATGAAATATATTTATATTTATGCAAACTCATTCATCTGTCATTCCCAGGGTGCAGATGAGTCTCTTTACACACCTTCTTTGCAAATGCTGAGCAGTTTGATACGGACGTCCACAACTTCCATGACCTCAGTACCTAAACCCTTGAAGTTTTTGAGAGAGCATTATCCCGCTATTAAGGAAGCTTATGAGAAAATTAATGATACAGATACTAAAAAGTTCTGCGCTGATGTGATCTCTGTGTTGGCAATGGGAGTTAGCGGGACCCCAGAGGCCGCTGCCAAAAGAGAATGTCTGAAATACTGTCTTGTGGGTAAGTTTATCAGATTTTTAAATTTATTTTAACTACATATACATGTTAGACAGGGTCACAAGGTACCAATAATGCTCCTCAAATTTTTGAGCTAACGTTTCTCACATCACTTTCAATTGAATTATAAGTGGACACCAGAAAAGATACAGAGTTGTCATCTGTCTCCTTCCCCAAGATTTCAAACAATTTATTAAATCCAACATGTTTTAAGGCATCAAAATAAATAGCTAATCATATCTGGTCATCTGGTAGAATGTTAAATATTTTTATTGAATATATTTTACAACATAGGTACGATGAATGACGTTGGAGACTGGGGTCACGAATATGTACGCCAGCTGGAGGGAGAGATCGCCGAGGAGTGGGCCGTGAATGGTGATACAGAGACCAAGGACAAGCTCATCCCACTTGTGGAGGATGTCATCAGGTTTGACATGCGCCATTCTGCAGAGATCCAGGCTTGTGACCTACTAATGGAGATAGACAGATTGGATCTACTGACACAGCACATGGAGCAGAGTAACTACCCCAGAGTCTGCTTATATCTTGTTGGGTGAGATATTATTTTTTGTTCACAATCAGTTGGAATTCATTTGTCAGGTTAGGTTATATACATATAATAAGTAATAACATATTCTGTATTAAAATGGATGTCTCATACATGTTCCACACTATTCCTGTGTAACACATTTTTTTCCTACATATTTCTTCCTCATTGGTGTTAACAAAGATATTAAATATCTGTAATTATATGTTACACCTCAACAGCAAACTTCCTATAAAATGTTATAAAATTTTCTAGTGCACTATTTCTAACATTCTATTTTCAACGCAGTTTCATGACACATTTTACATTGGGTGCCCCCCTATAAAACATATTCTATGTTATATTAAAAAATTAAGAGAAGAGTTTATTAATATATTAAAAGTAGTTGGATAGATATCAGCTGGATTATTTATGGTAATACTTGCAAACTTTTTTTTGTCATATTTATAAATGGTTTATTTATTGAAAGTATCTTAATAATGAATATAACATAATAATTAATTATTTGATAAAATTAAGACATCTAAATTATATAAACATGAAACTCATACCTAGCATATACATGTACAGTTGATTCAAAGATATATAATTTATTTCTTGATGTTGACTATGACTGCTCAGATGGAATAATTTTTAAATTTCTTTACTATACAATTTTTTTAATGATTAAGATTAATCATTTCCTCTCTAAAGTTCTCGTTCCATCTTTTCATACAACGTCTAGCTCTTGCCGAATTTTATCGTAATAAGATTGCCCTACACTTGTAGCTCAAGTGTCATGATACAAGTTGTGATGACCAAATTTAGAAACTGGCGCTTGTTTTAGGAAATTTTATTAACTGTTTAACAGTTATTTTGATTGAATATTATTTCAACACTTTTAATTGTTTGCAGTTGTGCCAGTTATGTCGAGGAGCCCGAGGCGACTTTCATCCTCCAGGGTGTCTTAAAACACTACCTGAGATTCAAGGAGTACGCTCGAGCTATGATCATAGCTCTGCAGTTGAACGATAGGGAAAAGTGTGAGGAAATATTTAAAGATTGTGAAGATCCGTAAGTGTTTCGTTTACTGACTAATGCCAATTATTTTGCTTGTCTTTGATAAAAAAATAAAATTCTATGTTAATGCAAATTATTACATCAAGTGTTGATAAGACACTAGAATGACATGTTCCTGTGGCAAACTTAAATTTGTTAGAAAGATCAAACGCTTAAAATAAATAAAATGTGGGTTTTATTATCACTAGACTAATCCGTAAGCAGCTGTGCTATATGCTAGGCAGGCAGCAAATAGCCCTGGACGTGGAAGATGAGGATCTGAGGGCGATAATGACCAATGCACATGTCAATGAACACTTCCTCAGTTTGGCCAGAGAGGTATTTTGATTATATGTTTTAATTTAAATGATAAGATTTCAATATTGTGCTTCGTTATACTGTTATATAATAAATGTGCAATGGTCATCATCCATAACTGATATTTTTAGTTGGATATTATGGAGCCAAAAACACCTGAAGAAGTTTACAAATCATGGCTGGAGAGCGCCGGCTCGGCCTTGAGACCTTCCTTGCTTTCTGATCATCCCGTGGACTCCGCCAGACAGAATCTTTCGGCTACATTCGTCAATGCCTTTGTCAATGCTGGATTCAGTAAAGATAAACTTGTCACTACCGAAGATGGAAATAAGTGGATGTACAAAAATAAGGATCATGGTGTGTGAAGATTTATTATTTCAAAGTAAAGCATGTTAAAAGATCTAAAAAACAGTTTTAATAATGATCAAAAAATAAAAATTATTGATAAAAAAAATATTGCTTCACCAATTATCATATTTAATCTACCAATATCAATTATATATTTGAACATTGACAAATTTATTTCCAGGCATGTTATCGGCGGCTGCTTCACTGGGCATGGTTCACCTATGGGACGTGGACGGGGGCCTGACTCCCATTGACAAATATCTTTATACTGCCGATGAGCACATCAAGTCGGGAGCTCTCCTGGCCCTCGGAATTGTCAACTGTGGAGTCAGGAATGAGTGTGATCCGGCCCTCGCGCTGCTTTCCGACTATGTGCTTCACTCGAGCCCCACGCTGAGAATCGGAAGCGTTTTGGGTACGTTATTAAATAAAAAAATTCTTTGACTTCAAAATATTTCAGGGATTCTTTACCAAATAAAATTTATTTTGCCTGTAAACATAAAAATAAGATGTCATATTTGTATAATTACACCGACAAATATATTTATTATGCCATTGGGAAATAATTTCTCAGATCACATGTCCCACTGGCTAAGTACAGTACAATTGATAAGAAGGCTGTTAGTGAAATCAAACAATTCTTACATTACACTTTTTTAAACGAGCCTGTTAACCATACATCAGTTTGGTTGACAGGCTCATTTTTCACGTCTTGATGACACTTCTTACTTTTTATCAACATGTAACAAGAACTCGAAGATTTCAGATTTTTAAAAGTGAAACCAAAGACAAAATTATATATTTTGATTTAGTTTTATGCTTATGTTCTGAAAATGGTTGGCAATAAACAATAAACTCAAACGGTTATATGCAAAGTTATTTTATAGTCCCCCAGTACAATATAGCTTAATAATTAAGTATTCAAAAGATTTGATACTAATTTTTTTTGTATAACTGGATGATTTTTAAGGTCTCGGCTTGGCTTATGCTGGAACCAAGAGGGATGATGTGATCGCCCTTTTGTTGCCAGTGCTCAGTGACCCCAAGAGTACGGCGGAGATAGTTGCTCTGGCGGCCATCTCTTGTGGACTTATCGCTGTTGGATCCTGTGACGCTGAGGTATCTATCAGTCTGTCTGCGGTGTAATATTATATCAACATAGTATACAGGGCGGTATTCCAAGGATGTACTAAATAAAATTTAAAGTGCTTGTTTAGTAAAAATAATATTCTTTTTACTATAAATAATTCATAATATTATTGAGTTTATAATTAAATACAAAAATGTAAAAACAAAATTATCTTCATGGTATTTGTATTTATTGATTTGAAAGATTCTTCAAATTTACTGCAAATGAAAATTTGATTAAAAATTATTAAGGCAGATGTTAGCAGATTTAAAGGGGCAAATTTGGGCAAATTTTTCAGGTTACATCAGCAATTCTTCAAAGACTGATTGATAATGGAGGAAAAGACTTGCAGTCATCAACTTATTCCAGATTTTTGCCCCTCGGCTTGGGTCTATGCTATCTAGGTTTGTTTCATTTTATTGTTCTGTATTGAAAAATATACAAAATAATTTTTAATGTCTAGAGATGCTTATTGCAATTTTGTCTTTGTAATTTAGGTCGTAAGGAAGCTATTGAAGCCACTAGTGCTGCGTTGGAAGTGTTGAGCGACCCTCTCAAGTCTCTTTCTTTGACTGTGTTGTCCATGTGTGCGTACGCCGGTACGGGAGATGTTCTCGTTATACAACAGATGCTGCACATCTGCTCCGAACATTACGACACCGATGTAAGATTTTGTTCTTGAGTTTCTAATTATTTTTTAAAATATTAATTTCAGTGATAGGGTTTTTATATGTCTGTGCACATTGGATTTGTAAATTGTAGAATTTTAATGAAAATTTATAACTGTAGAATGAGCAGTCATCAACAGAAGACACAGCCTTCAGTAAGAAGTCAGACAAAAAGGATAAAGATAAAGACAAGGAAGCCAGTGGAAGTGGTACAAGCAGTGGGAGCAGCGGAGAGGCTTCATCCTCGTCTTCTCCATCCAGTTCTAACTCAGAGAAACCATCCAAAAGTAATAATCTTATATCCAAAGTAAT
The DNA here is from genome assembly GCA_031772225.1 of Eubasilissa splendida. NCBI lineage: Eukaryota > Metazoa > Arthropoda > Insecta > Trichoptera > Phryganeidae > Eubasilissa > Eubasilissa splendida. Next base: position 11,329,245 of record CM062855.1, on the reverse strand, counting down.
ACATCCAATCATGGTTGATCATTTTTAATAATTATCCACTTATTAAATTGGTGTCTTTTAATGACATTTTCTTTTATTTTTGTTTGAATCAATTGTACTAGTAGTGAAGCTAATTTACAGTGTTCAGTGGCTGAGATGTCTGATGTGTGCATAGAGTGAATTTCTGATAAATATTAACAAATCAAATGTGATTGTGTTTGAGAGAGATGAATGTGTGAATTAATAATAAATAATGGATGCTTTGAACAAGTGAATGTGTTGTGTATTTGAGAAGTATGTTTTTTAGGTATGGCGAGGTTGCAAAAGATTTCAAAAGGAGGGTGTCTGGTGCTATGAATGCAGTTATCACCAATAAGAATTTGTTATCTGAAGCAAGATTAGCGGTGCATAGAAAAGTTCTGATACCAACACTAATGTGTGGAAGCGAAGCTACTGGAATTACCAAGAGAATAACAAAAGTAGACTAAATACGATGGAAGTACAGTGTCTCAGAAAATCTACATACGATTGAAGGGTGAAGAATAAACAGATTAGGAGTGAATGTAGATCTGTTTGCATGATAATTAATAAAATTAAGAAAAGATCGCTGAGATGGTTTGGGCGTGTGGGGAGGACAGTGAAGAAAATATTTGAGGCAAATATATAGTCGAAGGCGACCGAGGACGTCCGCGAAAGACTTGGCACAATCAGTTATTGGAGGACGACCCTGTTTTTACAGTTGACAAATATGCATAAGAAGATGTATAAAAATGAATGTGGCAAGAGTGGTAAGCATGATGATAAGTTGGTTCAATTGATATTTTATTTCTATTAATATTACAGGTAAGAGCAAAGACTCAAAGGGCAAGGAGTGGCGTGAGGGGAAGGATCCTAAGGATCTGAGTTCCATGCAGGCCGTGGCCGCTCTGGGGGTGGCTGTTATAGCCCTCGGCGAGGAGACCGGTGCTGAGATGTCCACAAGGATATTTGGACAACTAGTAATTTATTCTTCTGTTATAATGACATTGTGATAATTTTATTACAGTAAAACCGCGATATAACGAAACCCGATATAGCGAAAAATGACGTATATCGAAAAAAAATCGAAATTTAGTCCCTAAAAGCAATTTTTCATACAAAAATGCATTTATATAACGAAATCCCGTTAATATTTATAACAAAATCATTTTTGTCCCGTACGAAAAAATGCCAATACATTTACGTAAATTTATAACGAAATAAAAAAATGTTAAAAGATGAAAATATTATTTCGCACTTACAAAGCCGCGCCGCTGCATCTGCCGTATGCGAACGGTTTTATGGCCTTTTCGGCGATGCGCGGCGGTCTGCCGACAAGGTAGTAAAACAATTCAAACTTCTTCTTGGGTTTATAGTAGGCCCATAAAACCGATTATTGCATGACCGAACTGAATATTTACATAAATTCATTTTCGTTTGACAATTGTTTTCGTGTGAACTCGTCAATAATATAAATAATTTGTTAAAATATTTTATGGACTATTTTTGTACGGCATTTTGTGTTTCTATTAACTATTGTTTTCGTGTGTTTACTGAAATCTGCGTATACTTACTAGTGTAGCGTAATTTATTATTTAAAGTACATTTCCTAATATTTTGTGAAACCTTAAAATGGCTTCAGTACGTGATAATTCCTGCAAAACTTTAACCATCGCACAAATAATGTTAACGATGATTTTAAGTGAACAATGTTAACGATAATTTTTAAGTGAACAATTTTAATGATTATATTTTGAAGTGGTTGCCGCCGTTACCGGTAAGTACTTTCGTAATTTATATACGACTCATTTTATAAAAATGCCGCGATTCAACTGTAAAATTTTTATTTTTGAATTATTTTTTATGTTTCATGCCCAAAACTATGTTTGAAGCGGCTCTACATTTAAACACAATTAAAATATTGTTTTGTGTTTGCAATATTCTGGAATTTACAAAAATATCTTCCAATTGGTGTTGAATAAGTTCTGTTCTTAATTTAATTCCTTTGATTATCCATTTGCTTATCTGTTTTAATAACAAAACTACTAAAAATATGTAGGTATTCAGTTCCCTACGGCCTTCTTCCTCCTTTGTTTGCAGAATTTGCGATCTTTTTTGAAGCCGCGCAACATTTTTTTGCGACGGCGCGTAACATATAGTAGGATTTTTTAAAATTTATTTCGTTATATGTGGGAATTCGTTATTACGAATTTTTATTTTTTGGTCCCTTGGATTTCGTTATATCGCGGTTTTACTGTACTTGTTTTATTATCTTTAAACTAGAATCAATAATAATACATCCTTACTAATAATTTTTTTTATTCAGGGTCGCTATGGAGAACCCGCCATCAGAAGGGCTGTACCTCTCGCAATAGCACTTTGCTCCATATCAAATCCACAACTGCCTGTAATAGATGTTCTTAATAAATATTCACATGACGCTGACGTCGATGTAGCTTACAATGCCATCTTCGCCATGGGTTTGGTGGGAGCGGGCACAAATAATGCTAGGTTGGTTCATATAAATTTGTCATGGAATAATGAGAACTATGAAATATTTATTTTGTAGCAGAAGAATAATTGTGGTACTCTGCCAATGATCAATTATTTATATTAAATCTGATTATCGGAATTCTTTAATATTAGGATTTTGAAATTAAATATTTAATATATACAATTTTGACATTGATAAAAATATGAGAGTTGTAATAGGATTCTATTTATGAATTTATGTAAAAATATTGCTTTTACATATTATATATTTTTAGAAGAGTGTTTATGCTAAACAAACTGGATGTCTTCATACATACTCAGGCCTATTCTCAAAATTGCAATATTGAAATGAAGGTGATTGTTACACCAACCCTCAAAAATAGTGTTATATTTGAATGAGAGAGAGTGAGGGAGATAAACGTACCATAATCTGTCAAAACTATCTGTCTATTTTTGAGGGTTGGTGTAACAATCACCTTCATTTCAATATTGCAATTTTGAGAATAGGCCTGACTATCACATTATTCAATAGGCAATATTTTTTCATACATTCATTTCTCTTGACAATTTTCATATAATGGTGATGCAGATCAACCTTGACCCTTATTATTCATCTTATTCCAGACTTGCAACAATGCTCCGCTCTTTGGCCTTATTCCACGCCAAGTCTCCGGTCCATCTGTTTATGGTGCGCCTTGCCCAGGGTCTCTGTCATCTCGGTAAGGGGACCCTGTCCTTGTGTCCCCTGCATGGAGACAGACAAGTACTTAGCCCAACAGCATTGGCTGGCCTCCTCGTCACACTCACCGCATTCCTCGATTGCAAGAATAGTAAGTCTCTTACACTGAGTACTTACTACCAACTTCATTTTGTCATTTGAGTATAGCGGATCTTGGATCTTTGCAGTTTGCAGGAGTTACATTCTTGAAATACTCTACAATACTCCAATTAGGAAAATTTTAACCTTTTGAAAACATTATAATTGTGGGAATCAAACGATATGTAATATGTCATAATACAAAAATAAGCATCAAAAGAACTGAAAATCGAAAATTAAAAAATAGGCATAAATTGTGTAAAATTTCACAATACACAATATCAATTGGAAAGACCAAGGACTAGTAATTACCACATGCTGGTTCGTTTATGACCTTTGAGTGTTGAAAGACGTGAATAACATCTGATGCAATGTTGATAAATATTTACGTCAATCAAATATCAATGTAAAAAAAAAAAAACTTTTTACCCAAATTTATGTAATAGCAATTTTATTTTGATTAATTAAATGTAAACAGAATTATTGTCAATTATGAAAATTATCATAGTTCAAAATAAACTAAACTTATCAAAATAATAAATCACTATTGCAAAGCAATATTGAAAACAATTGAATACCTAAGTAGATACTAAAAATATCTAAAACTTTATGAATATGGTAATCATGATACTTTCTTGTAGATGTTGGGCCAAGTCTTTTTGAATGCACCATGATTTAAAACGAATCCTAAGTTTTTAATTAAAAAATAATATATTCTCACTTATAGTTTATTGTAGTGACTTATATGCATTGTCATCCATTTTCTACGTTTAATCCACCTAAGACATGAAAATATTAGGATAAAAGTAATTATAAATGATGTTATTGAGGTGTGTAAATTATCACACAAGCGTAGTGTTGAATTTAAAGGTTAGACTTTATTTAAACACTGCAAGAGAATCAATTTATTTATTTAAGAAATACTTCTTAAAACCGATATCCAAAATGTGTTCTGAATATCGGTTTTAATGGATCACTGTGTGATTATCTAAGGTTTTTATACCCTAAATCCTTTGTCTAGGTTTAATGTAAACACTCTTTGTTTTATGGGATGATTTTTTTAGGGCTAACCTAAACAATTTTTATGCATTCATTGACCTGGCTTATATAATACGTGTGCATTAAAATATTTTGTATTCTAAAGTACACATGTATGCATCTTAGTTTTAAAGGTAGCCAGAAATGTAGTATGTACAATGCTTCTATGTTGTGTTATGTTTATATAACATTATGTGTGTATTCCAGTTATCCTTGGCAAGTCTCACTATTTGCTGTATACTTTGGCTGCGGCCATGCACCCTCGTTGGCTCGTGACCCTGGATGAAAACTTGGAAGCACTTAACGTCACTGTGAGAGTCGGACAGGTTAGATATATTGTTTTTTTTTAACAGATTACATAATAGTATAAAAGTATTTAAATTATTAGGTTGTACCATATGAAATTGCCAAATTTGTAGGTGAAAATAAAAATGCGATATTTTCAATATTTAAAAATATATTTAATCAAAATAAGCTCCACCCGCTTGTATTGTCTTCTCCCAATGAGAAACTATGCCAAAAAGACTATTTATAAATAAACAAATCATATATTAGCATAATTACTTTGTGACCTCATTTTGTATAAAAAGTGTAAATAGCAAGCTAAATATTATAAATAACCAAATCCTCTTTGCAAATAGTTACCTTTTAAATTTGTTTTCATATTAGTTCTTACTTATTTACCACTTTATTATTAAGGAGAACGCATTCTTATTGTGAATTTGTAATTATTCAGAACATAGGTCTGTGATATTTTAAATTTTAATTAAATGTATTAATTAGAAGGTATATATATAAAATTAATTTTATCGAAAAATATTGTTGCGCTACTGAGATTCAAACCTGGATCTCTTTTCCAATCTGGGGGAGGTACTTTTTCAAACCCATATGTTACACTTTTTTTAATTAATACATCTATCGTACAGAATCTCAAATACCTTTGAACACCCTTAAAACACCACTATAGTTTTGATTTTATCCATCTTGTATTTTTAATTTCAGTCTAAATTATTTCCTGAAGAAGATAGTATAGGTATCATGTAGAATAATCAATAAATAGTGGTTTAAAAAATATATTTTGTTTAATTATTTAAATAAATCATTTTTGGACTTTATAAATTCTTCGAACCCCCTAATTATTTCTGCTTGGATTTGAAACGTTTTACTCCTTAAATATAATTCCAAGTGGCGGAATAGGTTGAAATCTGTCAGCGAGAGATTGGGTAAATACGGAGGATGCGACAAATTTACTAATGGTGATTTGTGATGTATGCAGTCGAGTGTTGAAATGCAGTACATCTGGTTCATATTTGTTAGCTAATATTTGTTTTTTTTTTTTCCAATTATTCGTTTGATATTAATTTCATGACAATTCACCGGATTTCAAAAAAGAAAATCTAACAGTTCCTGTAAGCAATTCCTCTGAACACACGTCTAAGTTTCTGACTTTCAGTTAATTTGTGTGGTACCCACTTGTCCAGCTTTTTCACTTTTTTTTTTATCACAACGAGGTTACTCTCAATTCTTTAGGGGACATCATTCTGTTTAAGGGGGTAAAAAAAATACACAATAACAAAAATAACTTCACATTCAAAGGCAATTGAAGGGCGCAGTACCCTTTTCAATTACAAATATCCGAATGGGTAAAATATTGCACAAAACCTTTCTCAATTGTGATTGATTTTAAACTGACTGAAAATCGTCAATTTCATGTAGTACAACTTAATAAATTATTTGATAATAGTCGTATTAACGCACAACCCATTTTTATAGAGAATTTAATGTTCATATTTATATTATTTTGTTAAAAGTTGAAAGAGCATCCAGAAATGATGATATAGTGAAAAGTTGTGTCCACAATTTAAATTCTACTAACATTGTGTTTATTTTACAGGCTGTGGATGTCATAGGAAAGGCAGGTACACCGAAAACTATCGCCGGCTCCCACACGCACTCCACTCCTGTCCTCCTTTCCGTTGGAGAGAGGGCAGAACTAGCCACCGACGAATATATCCCACTTTCTCCTGTAATGGAAGGATTTGTTATACTTAAGAAGAATGAGGAACACACTGTAGCTTCGACGACATAAAGTTAAATATGTTAAACTCATTTTATAATTTAATGTACTGTTAAGTTGTGCTAATGTGTAATTCGTAAATTTGAAACATCCTCATCTTAAAAATGAATACATAATTAACAAAGATGTTTTTATCAGTTCATTCATACGTGTCAGCGTCTCATATTAAAGATTTATACCACTTGTTCTGTTCTTCATTTATTAATTTATTCCTCAATTATCCATGTATGTGTGTACTTTGGAGATGTGAATGGAGCACATGATAGATGAAAAGGCCTTAATGCAAAACCACCATTCGCATCATAACAACTTTGACTGTATCTCAATAGCCAGGTTTTCTCCCCTGTATTGTTCATAGGGAAGGAGGAAAAAAAGAAGAAGTTGGATGGTGTCTTTCGTTTAGGAACAAAATTACAACTTTTCATGGATTTTATAAAAAAAAAATCAGTCTGACTAAATGCTTATTTTAATCTTTGTGCATGGATAACTGTTGTCAATTTAGTTCAATGTTAAAATTAATATCAGCAAGGAGCACTGATAGGAGAAGTCAGTGAATGAAGTACTGTCAGGATGTGAGTAACGGGATACCGGGTACGGCATTTATCTGTAGTTGCCTTTAATTCTGTAGACTACATATTTATTTCAATTTAATAAAGATTTATTGTGAGTAGCGATTTAACATGAAGTGTTTGTAATTTATATTGTTTAAAAGTTTTTTTAGAGGATGTAAGGAAAAATATTAGGTACATCAAAGGAAGTTTATGTGGTATGTAGCATTTTTTCAACATAAAAATATTTATAAATTAATGAATTATTTATATATTTTAAACATCGTTAAAATAATAAATGATTGCCTAAGGTGGTTGATACATATGATATTTTACATGCATCAAGAGAATTCAGAATTTGAATAACTTTTTCATGTCTTTCTATGTTCTATTTCTATTGTGACAAGAAAGCATTTCCGCCTCATTTTTTTTATACCATGATTCGAAAAAATTACATATTTTTTGTACTTGTATACAAATGGTGCAAGTGAATTATTTATGCATTCTCAATCTATTTTATGGTTCGTGATTCAAAAAAATTAGTCTAAAAGTAAGTTTTTGTATAAAAAAAGTTAAAGCCAACAAGAATTATTACAAACATAGAAAAAAGGCATTTAGCCTTTTTTGTAAGTATCTATAATAACAGTAACCACAAGCACAGTTACAGCACATATGAGCTTTACATAATATGAATTATTATTTTAAAATAAAAAATTGTGTGATGTGACTGATGGTACGTTCACACCAACTCAGAGCTTTATGAGATCTTCAAATAGTGACAGTTATAAGAACAAGGCGACTTAGATAGGCTGGTCATGGCGTGAGGACTCTAGGACTCCAAAACATATTCGAAGGAACTTCGACTGGAACTCGATCACCAGTCCAGAATGAGGCTGGTGGATACAGTGAAGAAAGGTGCAAATACATACATAGATTGCGGGACTGGAGAGATTTGGCTCGAGACGGGAATGTCTGTAGAACTTTTGTGTAGTTGGCCTTGGACCTGTAAGGCCCATAGTGCCAAATGATAATAATAAAGTGTAGTAAGAAAGAAATGAAATGAGGAACATATTGTTAAACATTTGAATTTGGATAATTAAGCTTATGAGATCCGAGATCCCAAACATATGTTATGTTTAGATATATGTATGTGCACACATGTATTTAAAAAAACAATGATCATTAAATATGGAAAATATTAGATTAAATTAATTAATTAAAAATTAAATTAGTTAAAATTTTGCATGATATGATTTCAGAATTTAAAAACATGCACAACAAATATGGAAAACTATTATCTGTTGAATGATAGTTTGAAGCTTCTCTGTAAAAAAAGTACATAATTTATTTTTTGTTATTTTTAAATTATGAAAATAGTGTCACAATCAATTAGGTCCCAAATTTCTTTCTGCATATTTTGTTTTAGTTTATACATAATATGAAAATTTATCATTGTTTGGTAATACAATAATAATTCAAGAAATTATCAATTATCTTGCAAGATAGTATGTACCACATGTCAATAGGTTAATTTTGTTTGAAACTAATTATTATAATAAATATCGCATTACATTTAAACACAGACTATATTATAATACTCACTCACATTTTCGAGGACATAACTGATTGGCCAGCCTTGCATAATGCAAATACCCATATCAACTATTTAAGATGTAACAATATTGTGACTTGCAACAATCTTTGAAAGTTGTTTTGTTCATTCCTAAAAATAGTATTTAAAACATTTCGGATGGACCCTGAGCCTATATTTATGTGGTTTGGATATATAGTTTTTGGAATAATTATGATGGTTTTTCTAGGGTGTAAATGGTAATTGTAAAATATTACAAAATTATATTACATTTAATTATTTACTTCTAAATGTATGCTAAATATTAAAGAAAGTTTGACACTAGAAATGTGGTAAAAGAAAGAAGGATCAACAGGTTTAGTTTTATTTCAATTTAGGTGGTGACATTAATTTATAATGGTTATTGCTCTTCAACATACTTTACAGCAGAATTTTTAATTAAAAAATCTCATCATATAATCATATTAACTATCTTATTCGTCAGATACAAATGTTAGTGTGTGAATGTTTGATTAGTAGAACCAATCCACTGATTGCACATTTTATATTTTTAAACATTTGACATTGAAAGATAATTCCAAATATGTTTTTTTTCAGTTGGAATTTCTGTCAAAAGAGTTTTGGGCACTGTGAATCTTTCCAGAATGCGGAAGTTGTACGTACATCAGGAGGAACCACACCAAGCAATAGCTTTTCCTATATTCCTTCAATAAAAGAAAACTACATTTCTTCCACTGGTGTCAACGATGGCTTGACCGAATTTAAGTATGATTATTTTTGTTTATGCAAAGTTGTGGCTGCTCATCGACTGATGAAGCGTCACTTATTCTATTTATTTTACTTTGTAAACAGTCTTAGGGATAGTAAGTACATGGTAAATTTTGATCATTACTTGTACTGCAGTGGACTTAATGGATATTGAAACTGTACAATACAATTATGTATATTTTTCAAATTTGTAATACATTACTTTAGACCGGTTGGTTTATATGTACATAATATAATATAAAACTCAGTGGTTATATGAATTATTAAAATTATTGTATTGAATTGGAAGATAAATTTTTAATGCATAAACTTATCGAGGAGAAAATTATTTCAAGATACTAATTTCTGATATATTTGCCTCCATCTGGGTTATGTATACAGGATGTAACGACTTTGTCCACAATATTTTATGGGTGGATACCTGACTAAATTATGAGTCGAAAATGTTCACTAGGGTTAATTTTCGAGTGACATAAATTGCTATTTATTTGATTAGCCAATGAGATATAAAAATATCTTATTATTTATGTATAATATACAATCTCAATGTGACGAAAGATCATAAACTTAACAATATTGTGTTATCCATAAACTTTGCTTTCTTGTTGATTAACTTAGTAATGATAAATGAAAATTTTGTATAACTGTTTAGTGACCACATCATATTTGATCAGCCAATGATTCTGACGAATCCGTATCGTTTACTAGAAAGTCAAAGAGCTGAGTCTGGTTATACTTCAGCTACGCAGAGGGATGAGTATCAGCCATCAACAGGAAGTTCTTCCAGGTGTAAAATCATTGACCATAACATTGAAGATGATCAGCATTCAATAAATTATCTTATGGACAGGTATGCATACAAATTATTAATTTTAATACATTTGTGGGTTTTCACGGCTGTTAGATTATAATGAAAGTTATTTTGGATTATTAAGTGGTGTTGATTTTAGAAGTACCCAATGCTTCAGAGCACATTTCCATGGCAGACATAGGGACTAATGTGATAAGAATAAAAATATGAAAATCCTGGCAGTGCTGTGCGAACAGCATTTATTCAGGCATAACCTGATAATCATTTTATTTTGATCAGGCATTTAAATAAAGCACTGGAGATTTATAAATACTCAGTTAGCTTCAACATAGTTTGGTTCAAACAATTTTATTGAATGTTTGGTACTTAAAGTTAACTTTTCTGTTCTTATAAACTTAATAAATTAAATGTGTATAGATTATTATTTTATAAGCATAAAATATAATAATAATGTAAAATACAAGTGTATATATTTATTTTTTAAAGCTTCAATAAATCAGTACTGAGTATAAACTCGAGTGATGAGTTTGATAAAGAATACTGTGAGGGACCAACACTGTTTTTAGACGAGCGTCAAATAATGGCCCAAGATTCTGAAAATGACAACAATCAAGTACCAATTTCTGAAAATTTGAAAAGAAATAATGCAGATATTGATGGAAATGCGCAGATCGACAGTCAAAATATTTACGAATCAAACAGATTCCTACAAGAAGAAAATGCAAGAGTATTTCAATCTCCATTTTTCTCTAATTATGTTTCAGATATTTTATAAATCCTATTTAGATAGAAATGAATTTATTATTTACAAATAGTATTTTGATATTAAAATATTATCACAATGGAAATTAAGAGGGAAAAAAATTGAACATTAAAAAAAAATTCAATATTTTTTGTAGCATTAACTACGAAATGTAAAATGTATTCAAATACCACTTGCTAGAATGTCAAGTGAAATATATTTATTCCAATCATTGTTATTAGAGTATACAAAAAGTATTGTATTAAAAATATGTATAAATACCATTAATAAATAATATTTTATTTTCATAAAGATGAGGTCTTCTATATTTAAAATAATTATGAAATATGATATGTAAATAATGCAGAAGCTTACTGCCAATTTAAGTTATGGCATTAGTGGTAGTGAAGTACCAGACACTTAATGAGTGTCTGAACATAATGTTACAAGTCTAGAAGTAATAAATGTTATAACCAGTGCTTTTTTTTTATAAGAAAAAAGGTACCGGAACTCATATCTTGTTAATTTTTTATTAAAAAAATTATATATTCAGTTCTTTTAATTTATTGTATTCAAGGTAAATGCTCAGAGACGTGCAGTGCATACAAGCAAAAAAGCTGTGCATTACTGAAAATTTTGGGAAAACAAACATAAACTAAATAATGCATATGCTATAAACGGATAATTTATTACAATTACACTAGTGCCATCTGTGTATCAGTAGAATCTTTAATAGGTTACTTCTAAAAGCTACCACGACTATTCCGCCGCTATATTATTAATAACAGCATAACCTAAATCTATAACTACTGCACGCCACGGCAAATGTTCATAGTAAATCCCAAAGTTTTGTCCAACTCGACAGGGCGATTCAAGTTCACATGGACTAAACATCAAATTTTCAAAAGCTACTTTTACAACTTTAAAAATCTGTCAAAAAACTGGTTACAACCTAATACTTCTGATAACTATAAATATTTATAAAACTGGTTTTATAATAAGTAAAGTGAGTTCATATCATTGTGCATGTCCCAGAAAAATATAATTTTACACAGTAAGTTACTTATTTACTTACCATCACGTCGTTTTTCCGCAGGGGTAGGCAGAGAGGATAGAGCGTCACACTCTGTCCTGACACACAATTCTCGCCTCCTCCACATTAATACATCTTCTCATACAAGCTCGCCGATTGTTGAGGCTTTTAACAGAACCATCCTCTGTTATCTGGTCGTGCCAAGTCTTCCGCGGACGTCCTCTATTTCTAGTGCCATCGACACTTGCGTCATATATCTTTCTTGCCATTCGCTCCTCATTCATCCGTTCCATATGACCAAACCACCTAAGTGATCCTTTCTTAATCTTACTCACTATACTAACATCAGCTTTACATTCTTTCCTTATTTCTTCATTCTTTACTCTGTCATAAATAGATTTACCACATATACGCCTAAGTGATCTTATTTCCACTGCGTTCAGTCTACTTTTGTTCCTCTTCTGCTAGCCCCAGGCCTCACTTCCATACATCAGTGTCGGTATCAGGACTCCATTGTGCACCACTAGTATTGCCTCGATTGACAAATTCCTGTTAGATATCTGAATAATATTTGATCATAACCTGCTTTTCAAAAGTACAGGACAGAAATTGTAGGTTATGGTAACAGTTACAATGATGATTGTTTTTGAGTTGGCATTTTATGATAAATGGCAAAATTATAAATAATCCAAATCATAAAGTAGGAAGTGGTAGGAAGGACAAAAATTTGGAGAATCAAACCCCGCGGCAATACCATAAATGTACATCATTGCAAAATAAATTACAACCAATAATTGTAATACCAAATTACGATTCTAAAAAAAAAATCAAATTGAGTTCTCATTTGAATCAAACTTAATCAAATACGTCATAAAAAATTGTAATGTAGATTGTAAATTTTTGTTTCCAATTTGCTTTTATTGAAAGTACGTAAACAATAAGTTTGGATGGGAAAATATCAACATATATTAGACAGTTTTGACAGAAATATATTAATATGTTTCGGCAATATCTAATTTTAAAAATATGGATGTTGTTTTATTTGACAGAAAGCTTTAGCGGCTAGGTAAACTACAGCCTTTATAAGGAAATGATTTGTTTATAAAGGCTGTAGTTTATTTTTGGAGATGTTTGCTAAATTTGAACAAGAAATTTATTACATTTTTATTTATTTGTGAGGGAGAGAGCCAAAATTTTGTCTTTGTTAATGAAGGAAGTTTTTAAAAGAGCAAGACTTTGTGAATTGACTGTGAATGGTCTGGTGGACATAACTGATTTTCAATTTTCTGGATTACATGAATTTAAAATTGCAAGCAGATGATATAATATAATCATCAACTAGAACATACTAATACTTAAAATTTTGGAAGCTCCTATCTCTCAAAAGTATTTTTTTAACAATATTCATACAATCTATATGTACATTTTATTGATTTCAATAAGGTCATTGTAGCAGTTTAAAAGATACACAGAGTTAAAATCCCTGGAAGCATTTCAGAAGCTACGGGAGGAAAAAAATACAGACGCATTATGGAAATTTTTGGAAAACCTAATAAATTTTGTATTTTTACTGTAATTTATGGTACATTTTGTCCTTCAGTTAGAGTTTAGGATCATTTTGCCATGGTTACAAAAGTTGATGAAAAGATAATATAAATCAAGCACATATTTAAAAAAACATATGTTTAATTATTTTAATAATTAATAATTATGTTTAGGTACTGTTTCATATTACATATCTCATTATATAATCAAAGTAATATTTCTTCAGTCTTCTTATTTTCTTCACTTAAATTTACATTAGTTTGGACAATATTTTCAATCACCTTTTCAATAGATTCTATTTCTTTATTAGGTTTATTAACAGCTTTCTCTGTGTCATCACTATTGTCATCATTACTGCACTCTTCCTCACTGCTTTTGTCCTCATCACTTTCACTTTGTGGTTTATTTGTCTTAGTCATTTTCGCTTTAACTTTGGCGTGTTGTTTTTTCTTTAATCTTTTTGCCCTTTTTTTAGCTGTTCGTTCATCAGCAGCTTTTTTATTAGATTCTAATTTGCTGCGATACTCGTCATCTAAAATATCCTAGAAACAAAGAAATGACCTCCATGAATTAATTACACTCCCTAGTAGATTTCCAATGATCCGAGGAGGCGGGGAAAAAAAAGTTGACCTGGATCAAATCATAACTACGTAAAATGAAAAAAAAATTTGAGGATGCAAGTGGAAATAATTTTAAAAAAACAATAATAAAATAATCCTATGCACGTGTAATTTAAATATACAATTCAACATGATGTATCTGCCCACTTGCAGCATAAGAAAACACTGAATCTGGGTGCAATCAAATAATGATTTGCAAACATGTCGCAATTTTGCCAGTTTAACTTGGTCGTATATACGATATCTACTCAAAGTAAAAATAAATTTTACATTTAAAATAATATTTAAAAAAAATTTACTGCTCCTGTTAATGCGACTCTGGATAATTGAGTCTGCTGTATTTTGAAGTCATCTCCAGCATGGCTACTACTCAACAGATCAAATAAACTCAAGTTGGTACAATTGCTCAAAATTTATTCTCACAGGTTTTTATTGGCTAAGTGCATTATTATATCGATCCCTCCTATGTCAAGTATCGTAAGTAAAAAATAAAATTTTAGTATTTCGCAAGCATTTGATACTTATTTTCATGGCAGATTTAAAAAATATATACATATATTGTATTCTATGATGTAGGTACTAATAAACATAATATTAAAAATGTCATTTTTTACTTATGATACTTTATGTAGGAGGGGTTGATATGTTTAATTTAAAAAAAAAAGAGTAATTTGATAGAGATTTTTTGGTTTACCTTGTGTTCTTCAAACCTTAATCTTATTGATATCATTGTAAATTATCACCTTCGACATAAAAATTTGAGTGAGTATAATACATATTTTGCTCAGAGGTTTGACGGACTTATCACTAATTCTATCCACTTTATCAGTTTAACTATACAAAGTACTAGTAGTGATTCAAGAAAGATTGTTACTGGCATCAGTGATTTGTGATTCAATAAAAATTAAAATATACAGGTCACAAACAAAGAACAGTAATAGTGTAATAAGAAAAAATATTTTTCAGAAGACAATATTACGAAGGAGAAAAAAGTGACGCACCATCTGACTCAGCTGGATGCAAACTTATTTTGATCCTTCATAAATCAATAAAACAAAACATAACATGTTATTTTAACAATAATATTATTATCTAACATGGTGATCATTTTCTAAAATCAGAAAATATTGGTTCAAAGTTGTTATACATAAAAACCAATTTTCGGTTCTTGGACACTACACTAGGTTTAAGATTTTTGATTACTCAAAATAAACGCGCACACATCTTTATTTTATCAATACAGTAGAATATCAGTAATCCAGCACTATCTACCACCTATAAAATTTGATATCTATAATTACCTTTTCACTTTTTTCCTGAATAAACTTTTGCCTGGAGTATTCTTTTCGCCTTAGGTGTCTGTAAACATGAAACTCTCCAGAGCCAGCTCCCGCACTCGAGCCCATCACATTGCGTACAAAGTCTGGGGCTGAGGGCATGTTTTTACCTTTAGGACGTTCAGGTATAATCACAGGTTTTTCCTAAAATTACAGAAATATTTAGTAAAAAACAGAGGCTACACTTCTTATTTTAAATCAATGCATAATACAAAGAAAAAATAAGCTTTACGGGATTTTTCATCAACTTTTCCAATCGCAATCTTTGTAGATCTGCGGGGCCTTTAACGACTCTTGGTTTCTCATCAGGATCTGGACGTGACTTGCCCTTTCCTTTTTTCTCATCCATATTTATAGGTTTGTATTTTTAATTCGAGGTTAGAAAAAATAGCCCACCAATAATCACACAATACTCATTATGAAAAATATAGAGATGCATAAATGATCGAATGGAAACAATTTATAAAAACTAATTAAGAATCTACTTATTTATGAAAACAAAAATAACTATAAAATTGACATAAATCAACATAAACACAATTCTCAAATTATCTTCGTATGATCCATAGATGAGAGATATACTGTATGATTCCAAACGTCAACAAGATAACCATAGAATACAGAGATACAATAACTATTTAGAAACGTAAATGAGAACCGCCACCATGAGTACCTACTGCATCGGAAATTCTTTTGCCATATGGTATCATTATCGTAGGTGTCACCTTGGGAAGGTCAAATTGCTCGTCCTCCGAACTTCACGTACTTCATTTTCAGAAGTGAGCCCGGCCGGTTATTTAACACGTAACTGTAAGTTTTCTCTATATTACCTTATTCTTTTATTATAATCATTATTGTTATCCTTAGCCTTAATATATTTCTTTAAAGAGTGCTGTATAATTTGACATCCGAAGAATGCGCCGGCTAGAATTGTATATTTCACCATATAGACCGATTTTGTTAGTTTAAATATTATAAAATCAATAAATAATTGTTTTCAGCACAATTGAAAAACGCCTGACGTGATAATAATTCATAAAAAGTACTTTATATTAATTTTCACCATGAAAATCAGGTAAAAATTACCCTGCCTTTTTTTGGTAGTTCTCTAATTTTCAGGGTTTGCCGGCTTTAATTACTTTGGTGTGTTTTGGATGAATGTTAAAAGTAAATAGGTTTAATTAAAAATCAGTTAATCGGAATATTAAATCGTTTTTGTCTATGATGTGATATCCTGGAAAACTAATGCGGCTTTGTAAAGTTGTACTTTTATAACATACGAGATGTTATCATGAGTAGGTGGAGTTCGTCAATTGGCAATCAACCTTATGAACACAATAGTTCAGTTTTTAAATAGATTTTTTATTTTAGGTGTAATTTCCATTATGTTGATTCTCATTTATTTTTTATACAATTTATACCTTCAAATCTATAAAATATTTATAAATTATATAAAATATCCTAAAATTTAGTTAAAAGTTTTGTTTTATAATAAATTCAATGTAAATTGACTGAAATTAATGTTTTCCTTCTATTTTATTTTTTTCAGATTTCTCAGTAATATATTCAAGATGCCGATCAAGAGTATTATTGCCCGTAATATCTACGACTCCCGTGGTAACCCCACCGTTGAAGTCGACCTTGTGAGTATAAATCCTAATGTCACCCAATGTCATCACACCCTAAATGATTTCAAAATGTATAAGTTGTATTGAATCACATTATCTCCTACATCTTATCATATATTTGTTTTATATAAATCAGTCTCAACAGCATCCATTTCATGTCAATATAATTTGTCTAAAACTCCCCAACACTATAATAAAATGTATTTTATATTTTCAAATTTACAAGTAAATTCATTACGAAATTTAGTCTGCATTATTTTGACATTGGCCAATTTTGGTGTGTGCAGATGTTTCGGGTAACAGCAGACATATCCGAGATGATTTGGTGAGAATGAAAGTGCAAAATGCTAAGTCACAATATCAATGCGATAATTAGCACCGTGTGGAACACTTATCCATAAAACTAAAACAGTTTAAGAGCCCAATCCCTTTACTGCAAAATGCACCCACTAATTCAGCTTTCACTTCCAGCTATAAAAAGTTAAGATACTATTATGACTAAAATGGCAGGATAACATAATTAAATGTGTAAATTGATACATTTGTCATTACAAAAATTTAATGAAATAAATTAGTGATGAAAAGCGAATTTTACGAACAGTATAGATTTTTCTTATTCTATTTATAACCAACTGATATACTTGACATAGCACAAGTAAAAAGTTTTAACTTCTAGAACCTTGGAAGTCTAAAAATTTCACAAAACTTTTAGAAACTCCTGGAACTACCTATTTTCAAAAACTCCTCTTCTGCTCTGCCCCTACATTACCTCTTTCGCTGTCAGATTCCATCCCCGTGGAACCATGCTGCAATATTTCTTAAAAGTGGGACCAGAATCTAGTTGTCATGTATCAACACTATTGGTCCAGAACCTGTATGTAACATCCTGTATTTCAATTCCGTATTTCTCAAACCCTAGCAAAGATTTATCTATTCTGATAGACCAATATTATCCGCTGTTTAAAAATACCAATTACGGTGACCTTTCATTTTTCCAGGCATCGCATAACTATATATATATATATATGTTGTACCACAAATATAACATCAATAAAAACTTATTATACAGCATGAAAAATAAAGAGACTCCAGTGGCCACCATTCACACATTCTCATCTAATTGTTTGTTTCCTTTATATTATATATGTTGTATTTTTTTAAATATTGTTGATTAAACACTGTTAATTACTATGTGAAGGGCAATCCTTACTGTAAAACTGTTCTGCAGTTTGGTAAATATTGAAAATTACAATATATATATATATACATATATGTAATTAAATTGCAGTAAAAAAATATATATGTATTCTGAAATACATATAAGAAGATGATAGATTATAAGCTATTAGGAAAGATCTCTTTGAACAAAACCTAAATTATTAGCTTATTTTTATTTTCTGCTACTCTCGGGTATTTTTAATCTACTGATTATATTCATAATGATAAGAATTATTGAATTACAAACCCCACCCTGATAGATTTTATCAATAATTGAGATTTTATTTATTATCATTTAAAATATTTTCTTGTAACTATTGGGTTTAAATTCTTCATCATTTCATTGTAAATTACATTTCAATTTTGGCTGAGTTCAAAATTCCTTATTAATGTCTATTTTCAGAATATTATTTGATGAATTGCTTAAAATGGAGAATTTCTTTTAGGACAGGTTTTGGAACAGAATGATTTTATATACAGACGGCTTATGAAAGGGAAAATGACAAATGTATTGAACTGTTTGATATATTTGTTAACAACTAATTTCATATGAATATTTGCCAAGCCCATATTATAAAATTGTTGTTTGTTTGTTACCAAAGTTTTACTTTCTGACCTTAGAGTGACCTTACACTTAAATTTTGAAAATAACTGATGAGCAAGATGATTTCTAGAAATTAAAAAATTAATATACGCTGAATGAATATTTGAGGCAATTTTTTTTTATGATTTTTATTACATTGTAATTTGGTTGGCACATTGACTTTGACCTTGCAGATAATACCAGGGTCTGTACATACATACTTAATTTATTTGTTATTTCTATTTTAATGTATCATTTTATTATGCAAACATCCCCTGTATCACGTAATTTGCTTAGTGTTAGTTAATTGATAGCAACTTTGTTGGATTAACATAACATAATATAAATTGATCGTAATAGTTATTATTGAAGTGCATTTAAATAGCTAAACGTTTCAGGTTTGTTTATTGATAGCAGTTTAAATAATTCTTTGAATTTCGTTTCTTCCACGTTGCTCCACCCCAGAGCAGGATTTGGGTCGTAACTCCTCCACAACTGTTATCCACTGACTCCTATCCTTATTATTAGTGTAGGTCCACAAATTTTTCTTTGTATTTTGTGTTCCAAAACTGTTAATTTTTTTTATTTTATTTTGGGTTAGACTACCTACCTCTGTTTGAACTCTATCCTTTGCCATTGTATTGGTGCCATATCCCAATTTCTTATTCATTACTTTGTAACGCCAGGTAACCGAATTGGGATTGTTCCGCGCTGCTGTGCCATCAGGCGCCTCTACCGGCGTGCATGAGGCCCTCGAGCTGCGAGACAATGACAAGGCCAACTATCATGGCAAGGGAGTGTTGAAGGCCATTGACAATGTCAACAGTATCATTGCCCCGGAACTGCTCAAGCAGTCCTTCGAGGTTACCCAACAGACTGAGGTGAGTGTACAGGTTTTATATTCTACATGGTGCATGTTGCACACAGAGACTATTGCCATAAAATAAAATGTTACGTATTTGTTATTTAGTTGTGAAATATTATTATTGACTTATAAATAATTATTATTTGCTTTACGCGGCGTGCCGCGGGATTGGGAATACAATAAACCTTTGCCCACCCGCCGGTACGCCGCCACTGTTGTTTAAATTTAGTGTATTTAGTGCCGTGGACAACAGTAGAAATAAACAAATGTCGTAGTCCACGGCACCCATACAAAATTATCCCGCCAGTTTTACATTTTTTATCAAAAGGCCCTCAGCAGAGCCCGCCACTGGCAAAAAACCCGCTTAACGAACATTCCGAGATAACGAAGTTACTAAACATGGAATAACTCAAAAGAAAACACTGGCCGGATAATTCTTGTTACGGGATATCACGGGTCGCGATATTTACTACAGAATTCCCTACTCGTGATATCCCCAATTGTTAATTTTAAGTAGATATTTAATTATTTGTCTCCGGAAAACGGGTTCTGCCGCCCGCCGGCCCGCGACCGAAAAATGGCGCAATGTTGCGCTATTCGGTCGGCAGGCGGCGCCGAACGCCGTATCGCTTGGGGCGCGGTTAGGCATGTAAACGCGCCCTGATTGGTGCGGTGGGTGGTTTTGGGGTGGCGCGCGCTAATAACGGCGCACGTCATCTTGAATAAATACAAACGCACCGCAGTATGGAGGTCACTTCTCGTCAAACGTCTCGTCTCTACACAACAAACTACATACTGCGGTGCACTGAATACACCTTTAGCAAGTGTTTCATTTTGCATCCCGCCTCATCCCTCGGAACCTCGCCGTCCAGCAGCCTTCTGCCCCGACCCCTCGGTCCGGTACCGGCTTTCGAATCCGTGTCCACCGACGGTTTGGAGCGAGTGTGAGGATCTCGACTTCGGTCGGGTAAATCCGCTCGTGCCCTAGCGAAGTGACTTGAGGCGACCACTTTTTGTTTGGTTGGCAACAGTGCACATTATAATTTTATGTATCCGAATATAATTTTACAGAAAATGGTCTGAATTTATTACGAGTTGTAATGAAAATTCAAACAATGTATCATTAGAATCAATCCAACAATATTATTTTTTTGACTTGTTAATTTTGTCATTCCATTATGAATTACAATGAAATTAATCATTGGAATTTTCGAGAAAATTTATACATTGCCTTTATTTGTGGGAGTAAGTACTACACTCTTCTGTCCTGACACACAACTCGTGACTCATTCACATTCATGTATGCTCGTCGATTGTTGAGAATTCTAACAGAACCAATCTCACATCAAGTTTTCTGCAGATGTCCTCTATTTCCGGTGCCATCAACACTTGCGTTATACATCTCGAACATTGCCAAATTATAAAAAATAAAAATTGGCACAAAACTACTCTCTAAACAATGACTATTGTGTATAGAGACAGGTACAGAGTTTTGAGAATAATGAGAGGGATTGTCAGCAATGTACAATGTATAGTTTGGAACACGGTGTGCGCATAAAAAATCTTTTATACAATTTTAAATACCTGTGCTATTATTTGTGCACTGGGAGAGAAAATAAGAAAAACATTACCTTGTCAGTGTAAGGCTACTGGGAGGGCCTGACTACTATATCACTAATGAAGATGTATTAACTATCAACAAGAGAAAAATAAGTATTTTACAGCTCATTATGCATGGGAAGATATAAGGTTTAGTCAGAGGCATAGGTAGAAAGAGATTATTTTGGCTGTATAACCTCAGAAAGTGGTTCAATGTCCAAAATGTTGGTGACTTACTAAAACATGGTCACCAACCTTCGATAGAAGAAGTCTTGTTAAAAATTGTGTGTGCTATGATGCCAAATCAGGTGCACACTCGCACACCTTAGAGGGAATATTGATTGTCAGGATATATTTTATACTGTATCATCTTTTGCTTTTCACAGATTGATCAGTTCATGCTTGACCTTGATGGAACTGAGAACAAGTCCAAGCTGGGAGCCAACGCTATCCTCGGAGTGTCCCTGGCAGTGTGCAAGGCTGGCGCCGCCAAGAAGGGAGTCCCTCTGTACAAGCATATTGCCGACCTCTCTGGCAACACCAACATCATCCTTCCGACTCCGGCCTTCAATGTCATCAACGGAGGCTCCCATGCTGGAAACAAGTTGGCCATGCAGGAGTTCATGATCTTTCCCACAGGTTTGTACAAACGTCAAATGATAACATGTATCTTTTTATTTGTATTATCAGCTGTCTTTACTCAGATTGATTGAGAAAATTAACACAATTTGTCAGAATAACTTTTGGTTATAATTTCTGATGAATGCAACAATAATTATCCGCTTTGGTCATTATTGAAGCTCATATCAAAATCTTAAATACACATGCTGATCTATGGTTTCGTATTATGCTTATAAGATTGCTAAGCGTATGTGGGGGGAGCTTTGACTTTTTTGAATTTTGTTAGACTGTATATTTTGTTCCAGGTGCCACATCATTCAAGGAAGCCATGAAGATGGGTTCTGAAGTATACCATCACCTGAAGAAAGTTATTAACCAGAAATTTGGTCTGGATGCCACCGCAGTCGGTGATGAAGGAGGTTTTGCTCCTAATATCCTCAATAACAAGGATGCCCTCTTCCTCATCACAGATGCTATTGCAAAGGCTGGATACACTGGCAAGGTACGTCATTTTTATGAGATTACATTTTTGAATTTCGATTTATTAGCAGTAATTATTGTTAAACTATTGACTTTTTATTGAAGAATAAGTATGTAATGTTCCTTATGGAAATCAATGCTAATTTTCCTTATGAAATATTCTTCTACTGCGAGGGGTACAATTTGACTTATCGATACCTTAATCTGCAAACTGGCTATCTCCACCCGTGGTTAAAAAACTGATTTTGATGCCATTTTTTTTTCCTATTCATTTTTCTATGGTACATAAAAAGCGCAAAATTCCCATCAATTTTAGTCGAAGACATATTTTATCAAAATAAGTATCAAAAAAACACTGTATGATTTATAAGTGTCTGAGTGGTGTTTATCAAATAATGTTATTGCACACTTATCCATCTTAAAATTCAATGGAGTCTGAAAATATTGCACTTTTTCACCCCAAAAAGAATTTATGCAAAAGATACTTGTCGCACAAGCTTGGATACATATCAGATCTGGAGGATAGCTTAAATATATCGCACAAAGAAAAATGAAACTCGTATCAAATAAGAGAAAGAGAATGAAGATTTTGTTTTTACAGTAAATGTTATATGTATGTATTAAAAAGAAAGCTATTCTTTCATAACTTTAGTTTATTTGATATCAAAACGAAGGCCGAATACTACTACTTATGAATTAATATCAATACATATTTATTTTATTATGTTTACATCATACAACCAATTGTCAATTATTTTTTAAAGAAAAGTAACCATTTCAAGAGAAAACAATTGATAGAATTTGAATATATTTTTCACTTTAGATTGAAATCGGTATGGACGTAGCCGCATCAGAGTTCTTCCGGGACGGCCTTTATGATCTGGACTTCAAGAACCCCAACTCCAACAAGGCTGACTGGCTGACTGGAGAAAAGTTGCAGGCACTGTACATGGAGTTCATCAAGGACTTCCCCATGGTCTCCATTGAGGATCCCTTCGACCAGGACCATTGGGAAGCGTGGACCGATATGACGTCCAAGACTGATATCCAGATTGTGGGCGATGACTTGACGGTTAGTCTTTATATCATTTAGTTATTTGTGTATTTATATGGGTTTGAAAAATTAGTTAATATATATAAGAGAAATTCTTTTTTTTTTTTAAATTTATTCCCTAGTTTTGAGAAAATCACATCGGAAGATTATTTAAAAAAAAATTGCTGAAATATAATATATTATAATGGCGGCCTATAATAATGTTTTTTTTTATTGATTTTAGGTGACCAACCCCAAGCGTATCCAGACAGGTATTGAGAAGAAGGCCTGCAACTGCCTACTCCTGAAGGTCAACCAGATTGGTACAGTTACCGAGTCCATCAAGGCTCACAATCTGGCCAAGAGCAATGGATGGGGAACAATGGTCTCCCACAGGTTAGAATATATTCTCCTAAAAACATTTGTTAACATCTAAATACTAGGTTTGATATCAGGATCGTGCAATATATAAATTAAAATCTTTTTATTGCTAGTATTCCAATCAATGTTTTATCATGTGTGATTTCTTCCAGGTCGGGTGAAACTGAAGACTCATTCATTGCTGACCTGGTGGTGGGATTGTCTACTGGTCAGATCAAGACTGGGGCCCCGTGCCGCTCGGAGCGCCTCGCTAAGTACAACCAGATTCTCCGCATTGAGGAGGAGTTGGGTGCTGGAGCTAAATACGCTGGAAAGAATTTCCGTCACCCCGTATAAATCACATTCTCATTGCGCTGTTGCATTTATTTAAGCATAAACTATTACAATTTCACGTTTATTACATTGTTTTTTTTTTGTCATTAAGATTAGTCAGCATTGCCCGTCGTTCAGTTTAGTTCTTACAGTCCCTGTAAAATATTAAGGTATTAAAAAAAGACATTTTAGACATGTGTGTTTAATAAATGCATGTGTAGGAATTATATTTATATTGTCCTATTGATCTGGTCATTTTGGATTTGTTTTTATATATTGAAATAGTTTTGTGATATAAGCATATATGGTTCTATTTTTGATCATTATTTTTATTTATAATGGTTATATGTACCCCTTCTGTATGCGTACTCGTTGAAAACACAGGATGAATATTGTTGAAATTTAAAATGTGCGCTCGTTTAACTGTCAAATTGTCAGGTATTTTAATTAAATCATGATTACAACATGTTTAAGGAAATTTGGATTTTATTCTTTCCCTTCCTTTTCCGATATTAAGGTCCTCATGAATGATGAGACCCGCATTAGCCAATGGTTCCCTCCTGAGGTTCTTCATTATGTTAATATTCTCCAGGTTAATAATTCAGAACTAATTTATCAGATAAGTAAATAGGATAGAACCATCCTGATAATTATCTGATTGTGATCTTCATTACTTGCCTCATATGATATATTTTCTTTACCATGCTCTCCTCATGCATACGTTCCAGGCACCCAAACTGTCTCAGTAGCCCTTTCTTAATTCTATCATATATGTAGATTTCCACACTTCAGAATACCAACTGAAATTCTAGAATTCATTTAATTCTGGGAATTCATTTAATTTTTGTTATACTGAGAATTTATGCATTTTTTAACAATCCTTTTCAGACAAGAGGCACAGAAATTAATAAGTTTATAACAGTAAAAATCTAGGCACTGAGAGTATTTATCTATTGTAAAACAAATAACAGCTAATTCGAGATTCAGGGGACCAAAATAAAATAAATTGAATTTTGTGAAACGTTATTTATAAATTCAAGAGACCAAATAAAATAATTGTGTGATATGTTTGGTTTACATGATCAACTGTCTGCTGAATGACGATTGAAACAACATTAATAAATGGGAATTCAATGAAATTGGTCAACTTTTTAGTTAAATCTAATGAAAATGACTGGCAGTCTACTTTAGTTATTCAAGATGACACTGGATTGACATTGTGAATGGCTTGCTTCAAATTGCACTCAAGTTTAGTTATAAATATAAAGTAATAGTGCTTTGTCGTTTTTGTTTGAAGTTTCCAGTAAAAAAATGTTTGAAGTGGTTGGACGACATTATGTTTAACATGATACCATAATAAGCCATTGCTGTTTTTGGGATCAAAAACTTGATCTGAATAAAAATAATGTGGCACTGCTATAAATAATATATTGGTATTGCAGAATTCATCATCCATCTTTCAAAGAGGCGTATCTCGAATTTGTTGATTTTTATTAACAAATTATGTGGAATTTTTCACCGTTGAAGAGTGATAGAAATAATCTTATCGATTTCTACAGATGTTTTTGATTTAAAAACAATGTGAGATGTATTTATTCCATAAATATTGCTCATTACTGTCATTTGTAAGAATAACACATCGAAATAGCGAGTGGTTACATAAAAGTGTAATATTACTTCATTGGAATAAAATTCAGATATTTCTGTTTGAATGGATTATGGGCATGTGTTTGGGCAACGTAACCCCAGCCGTAACTCAATTTTAACAAAAAACGAGATACTTTTTTTTGAAAGATGGACCACGTCCATGGTAGACTTGGCATGACCAGGTAAACCAGATACTGGAAATTAGTATTAGCAATGAAATAAAAAAAGAGCAGAATACTAGTTTTTGGCAATGCACATTTAAGTCAGATTTAAAAATGAATCTCCTGTTGAAAATATCTCAAAGTTATCTGTAATTTTAACTTTGCCAGGATTGTTGGTTCCATAAAGATGCAGTCACAACACATTTAAAAATGTTATCTTGTATATTAGAAAACACATTTACAAATTGTTTTTCCGATAATCGTACATGATTTCTATAACCTTTAGTATCTTCTAGTGATATATCTCAAAATAATATTTGATGCTCCTAAAATCCATTTTCTAACCCAAACACAATGCGTTTTATTCTTTTTCAACAACATATTCTTCAGTTTGTCCCTCAACAAATCTTAAATTATCGAGAAATATGCACTAACAACTTTTCTTAACACCATATTGATTAATAATATTGGCTCAATTTAAACTGAAATGTAGGATCATTCCTTTTCAATTTATTGTTAAATTTTTATTGTTCAATAAAAGTTGATTAACAAAAATCGAATCGTGTGAATTAGGCGTAGCAGATTGAGCCGATTGAGTGGATTCGAAATTCGCAAAATTCGTATAAAAATAATATTTTTAATAATACATCTCAAAAATGCATAATTATAAGATATTGTTATTTTATACAATATATCAGGTATACAAGTACAAGTAATTAGCACAAACTATCCACCCAGATTGAAGTGGTCAA
Organism: Eubasilissa splendida; assembly: GCA_031772225.1. NCBI lineage: Eukaryota > Metazoa > Arthropoda > Insecta > Trichoptera > Phryganeidae > Eubasilissa > Eubasilissa splendida. The sequence continues at coordinate 11,302,548 of CM062855.1, read as the reverse complement.
CTGAAAAAAGCCTATATTTACAAAATTCTCTAATTTCATCTATACATATATATAAAAATGAATGTTTGTTTGTTTGTTTGTCCTGTATGCGTTCCTATACCGTTCATCCAATTGGGATGAAACTTTGGTGAGTTGCTGTGCGCACGCCCGCGAAGGTTTCTGAATTAGTACAACCATTTTACAATGAGAAAGTTCGCCGAAGAAAGCGATCTGCGCGCCGCGGCTATCAGTTTCATGCATAGATAAGAGATATACGTTTCATGGCAAACCATATGTCATGGAATGTGAAATCCGGACACCATGATTGGCTATTTTTAGAATTCTTTGTGGTGAATTTTCCAAGAATTATCGCCTTTTCTGGTGACTTCTCTCAATTTAACAAATGTGTGTATTTCATATAGTTTAGCGACAGTTCGGTGTGAACTGCAGGCGCCTTAGATGCGCCATGTTTACTGAGATGTCAAAAATAACAATCCAAAATAAACAATTTGCATCCAGTCGCGGATTAGTTAAACAAGCTATTTGTGATCTGCGATTGGTTCATACCGAGATAGCTGGCTAATCACTGGGATGGCTTGGATGGAAGTATTGTTTTTGACTTCATAGTTACGTTTGATATGCGCCTTGTTTACGTCAAACAATCGCGGGATATTGTGAACAATTATCAAGTGAATTTGTATTAGTCGTCACAAAGCATTACTTTCGCTATCAAATTAATTATGCCACCCCGCAGTTTCCGGTGCGACTAACATTTGCAATGACTATCAACAAAGCACAGGGACAATCGCTACAAGTGTGTGGACTAAATTTGGAAAATCCATGCTTCTCACATGGACAGCTGTATGTGACCTGCTCATGCGTTGGAAAACCTTCTGATTTATTCGTATACGCACCAGACGGAAAAACAAAAAAATATTGTGTATCCAAAAGCACTTCCATAATCAGAATTAAAAATACAAACATTTTCTTATTTTAAATCGACCGGGACAAATGACTCTCGAACAGGGACACTGAAACACAGATCTCCCTGGGAAATGTTCCGGTGTACCGGAACGTATGGCAGCCTTAATCTCATAGGACGGACCCATAGATAAGACACAACGGATACGGGGCCATAGTTAAGCACACTGCCTACTTCTACTTCTTCTTCTACTACTACTTCTTCTTTTAAATAGGCAATCCACCCTTCAAGAGTGATTTGTGCCATTAATCAAGTTAAAACTATATTTTATAAAAAAAAGTACATTAATATTACAGAATAGGTAATATTCTATTACAAGTCAATACCACTGTCGTTCAAAAAGTTTGCTATTATATAGATTAAATGTGGCGAGTTAAGGAAAAGAAGATGACACAAGTTAACCGGGAGTTGAAGAATACCATTGACGAGATTACTGTAAAAAAAACCTGTGATCCGCAATGGACAGGCAAAAAAGATATGGTTAAGGGTTTCCTCCTCGGTACCACACTCATACATTGGGGAATCTATTAAGTTCAATCTGAATAAACGTGAGGCTACCTGACAATGCCCAATTCTCATTCCTGAGATATTTGATATTGTTCTTTCGAAGACTTTTCTTTTGGTGAACTAGGGGGTGCGGGAAATAGATCTATGAATTATTTTAAGCCGATTACCCTTATGATTATTTGAATCCATCCATTGTGCAGTCCAGATAGAAAACATATTTATAATTTTTTTTTCTCTCCGGTGAACATATCAAATGACATTATATTATAATTTGACAATATTTCAGGAAAATCAATATTCAAACAATTTATCTACAACTGTCATATCTATGAATTTAATTTCTTGCATACATATTATAGTAAAATTATTTGATGCAAATTACCAAAATTTTTTACTTCCGCCCTGTAGATGAAATAAGGCAAGTTTAACAACTTTGTCCAAGATCAAATTTATATCTTCAAACAAAAATTAAAACTTATTTTTATCTAACTGAAAATTAAAATACGTTCAAATTATTTAAATTTTTACACTTTATATTTGTATACGGTAATTTTTGTTAATTTGAGGCCTTATATTTTAATGCAAATCAAACAAAATATCAGTAGTATATTGAAATTATAGTATGTGATGAAAAATGTCACAAGAGACCGATGCCTAATTTCTGATCAGCTTTTATGGCAAATATATGACTCAACATTTATAACAAAAGTAATGAATATCTTGTTTTTACCATTTTATCCAAAATATATTTAGAATGCGACCTGAGTGACCTATTTCTAGCATTTTCCGAAGTCGATACATTATATTAAGCAATAACTTTTATGAAAATATTTTTTCTACACTGGCATACTTTTTCGTTATGCAAAACAACTGGAGCGATCTGTCAAATAAATCTACACTAGTAAAATAATTCTCGGTTATTTTCTAAATCCAACATGTTTTTACAGTCGGTGAGGCAGTTGTCCTCCAGGGTGCCATTGATCAAATTTCGTCAAGGTGGATTGCCATCTCACGGGTCTGAAAGCGCAAGTGCTGCTAAATCAGCAGCATCTGGAGCTCAGGTATTTAGGCCTCAGTCAATACTTTATTATATTTTTAACTCAGTTTATTTATTTCTAAAGTTCGAGTCTTTCTCTGCAATATAAGAAATATTGAGATCATAGACATCTAGTTTACTGTATAAAACTATCATTTAATTATAATGGTTCTGTGAGATCCTAACCTAAATTACGCAATTAAAATGACTTTTATTTTATCAATAATGTAGTGAATCTACACAAAACCGGTAATTGAATGTTTACAATAATTTCAGGGTAAAACTAGTAAAGTGAAGGCATCCGCAGTAATCGAAGATTGGCAACTTCCACCCCGATATAAGAGACATCCCATAAGCGATGAAGAATGTGAGGCAATCAACATGGGTGGGGCGCCCTAGAACACTTTTCAATATCACCTCTCTTGCAATAACAACATCATCATCATTTGGGCATCTGTACTGCCAATATTTATATTAGTTTTTTTATACTTTTTTCCAAATTATAAATTTTCAAAATCTAATGTAAATTTCTAAGTCAAGACACACTGACAGACAGCTTCCTTCAAATATGACTGATTTCAGTATTTTAATATATGAAAATTATTACACTCATAATGGACTCTTTTTTTTTTCCATATTAGAAATATTTTCATTTTTGTGTATGTTTACATCTATTTTAATATGATATTATAGAAATCCTTTGTTTTTAAAGTTTATGCATTTGATCATCTGTTGTATTAAGTATATCGAGAGTTTTTCAAAGAGTGGATTGTCGCAATAATTATTACTGCTGTAGTGCTTATGATGTTACATTATCTTGTTTGTCATTTGAGTTTAGTTAATAATTTATTGTAGTTAAGATTTGTAAATAAATTTATTGTTGAATATGTAATTTTTTTTAATGTATTACTTATATTTTAATCTCCCAGCTTCTCATATTTTTTTCTATTACAATTGTTGAGGCTTCTAACAGAACCATCCTCCATTATCTGGTTTACCTGAGCGTGCCAAGTCTTCCGCAGACGTCCTCTATTTCTGGTGCTACCAACACTTGCGTTATATATCTTTCTTACCTTTCTCTCCTCATTCATCCGTTCCATATGACCAAACCACCTATGTGATCCTTTCTTAATATTACTCACTATACTAACATTAGCTTTACATTCTTTCCTTATTTCTTCATTCTTTACTGTCATAAATAGATTTGCCACATATACGCCTAAGTGATATCATTTCCACTGCATTCAGTCTACTTTCGTTCCTATTCTGCCAGCCCCAGGCCTCATTTCCATACATCAGTGCCTGTTCCAGGACTCCATTGTACACCGCTAGTCTTGCCTCGGTTGACAAATTCCCGTTAGATATAATTCCATTCAAAGCGCCGTTTACTTTATTTCCTGCAGTCACCCTCTTTTCAATATCATTCTCAGCCTTTCCGTTTCTATCAAACATACTTCCCAAATACACAAACTCATCTACTTGTTCCAAACATTCATTACCTACAAGTATTTTGCACGGTGTCTTGCTTTCCTCCTTCTCGAATACCATCACTTTCGACTTGTACTTGTTTATGTACATATATATACAGTGGAGCACATAAAAAAATTATCTGGTCCCGACCAAATGCTATATAATTTACTGATTTTGGATCGTATGAATGCGTCACAACAAACTTCCCAAGTAGCGGTATGTGAGGTATTCCAAAAAACAATTTATTTGGGTGAGATCATCACAAACACTGGTGACAGTGGGCGGGAATTCGAAGATACATACAATTAGTTAAAATTGCTATGAATCAACATATGGAAAGATAATGATAAAGCAAGCAACTAAAATTATTAATACAATTAAATTAATCAATTAGAAAGATATACAGAAAAATATATTTATTGGTAAATAGATTTTTCTGTATATCTTAATTTGTATTAGAAATACTACAGAACTATGTTCTGAAATTGCAACTTCACGATAAAAATATGTTTTCATTAAAGAAACTAAAATTATATTGATTCACATTCTTATCTTTCCAATCTCTACATAATGCAGCAGAGATTTGGACACCGCAATACCGACAAGCATAAAATAGATGCTTAAAAATGTATCGCTGTAGAAGGATATTAAGCACCCCACGGACAGCATGACACTCGACTGCTTCAATTCTGCAACAAATCCAACCACAGCAATTTGTGTCTATAACAATGAACAAAAGATTCTTCCAATTCTTTGACCACATTATGCATCAAAGTGATAGCCTAGAAAAGGAGATTATCTTGGACACAACTTTGGGCTGAAGAAGACCTGGATGAGTGCCACAATGGTGGATGTATTTTGAATGCGGCATTTGATTTCAACAGAAGGATTCCATCTTTTAAATGTGAATTAAATATAATAATTAGAAAGATATACATATAAAATCAATTTTATTGAAAAATATTGTTGTTGCGCCACCGGGATTTGAATCTTTCCTAAGCGGGGAAGGTGCATTATCCATTAATATTATTAATAATATTGTATTAATATCAAAACGGTAACATATAGGTTCGAAAATTGTCGCTAAAAATATTGTCGCTGAAGCATAGTTGGATAATGCACCTTCCCCGGTTAGGAAAGAGATCCAGGTTCGAATCCCGGTGGCGCAACAACAATATTTTTCGATAAAATTGATTTTATATGTATATCTTTCTAATTAATATATTTAATTCATATTTAAAATATCACAGACCTATGTTCTGAATAATTACAACTTCACAATAAGAATGTGTTCTAATGATTTCATCTTTCATTTATATTGAAACCCAGGTATATAATACTTTGTATTTTCTCCAATTTCGTTCAAGCAATATAAAGACATTGGTCAGTTTTTTATTCATATTATTATTGTTTACTTTATTTAACGTAAAATAATATTTCTGTCTCCATGGTTTCACGTAAAATATGCTCCACTGTATGTCTTGTCTATTTAATCAGTATTCTTATTTCAATGAATTCTACATTTTATACTTTTAAAATTAGCAATATTAACTTTGTGGTTAAAATTCATATTTTTATTTATTATCTTTGTTTTATTAACCACTTAATTGAGTTTCAATACATCTACCATCCATTACATTAGTTATGACATTCTGAAGAAGAAAATGGTATTTTTCAAAACCGGTAGATGTAGTTCTACATTTTAGCATACATCATTGATGTGTTATTTCTAATTGTCTGTTACTCTCTTATATTGAATCATAGTTGTGTGTAAAATACTTTGTGATTAGCACTTCAGAGTGTTTTCTCAAGTTCTCAAAATGTAGAATGACATCGAAACATGATTGTTGAGATACTGTGAACAATGGACAGTGTGTATGTATTTGAGAATTGGCATGAGTATTCATTAATGAAAATTTTATTGCTAAATTAATTAAATGCTCCAACTAAACAAATGTTTTTTCACAAGACCTGTTATTGCACCAAGGTTTTGAACTATTATTTATCAAATAAAAATCCTTCTTTCGTATTGTTTTATTTATTGGACTAGAAAAGTGACATAAAGTGTAGTGATCGTTAATTGCGTTGGCTGTTTAATTTTGTACTAAAATATGTAATGCTTTTTAACTCCATTAATTAAAATAATATGGTGAATTGATGTAAAGTTATCAGTTATATTAATTTTTTTTTGCATTGTGGAAAGGTTGGTTGTGTTCAAATGAAAACCATTCTTATCCAAACTTGTTTATTCTATCATTATTATTATATCATTCAAGAAACAACACAGAATACGTAAAGACAATGGAAAAAAATGATGCACGGTTAGTGGAAGGTGAGAGTTGGGATGTGCATCTGCGGTCCGATCGGTTCGGGTACTGGGCGCAGCTTGTTTCACAGACCACCTCCTCTGCTGCATGTGTTGGTGCACATCTGTGGTGCATGTGTGTCATGCCCGCCAGGCGGCACAGTTTGGTTTTCCTCGAACTCTTCCTCTTTGTTCGCGTGGGATAGCGCAATACCGAGAAATGACAGAACGAGGAACGTCTGGACGATGCACGCGGGCCACCACAACATGTATTAAAATTACAAATAATTTATGTTCCTGCAGCATCATTCCAGGTTTCACTCTAGTGAGGCATATCGTAATATAACATTGGATAGCGTTCTCAGAGTGCTGTGCTATGCTTCGCCTACGCTAAACCCGGAACAAGGCTTGCTGGTATGCGCAAAATTGATTCTCTTTCATTTGGAGAGAATTAAATATGGTTTATGTGAACCGATTTTCAATGATAAGATTTTTAAGTGTTACATAACATATGATTTTCAATAATAAGATTTGTAAACGTTACATAAAATATGATTTTCAATAATAAGATTTGTAAACATTACATAAAATATTTATTGAATTCTGAAAATTATTACAAAAATATACAGATAAGAGTTTTTCTTCTAGGAATGTTAAATACATTGTGATTGATTACAGCTCATATACATACAGAATGTACATGTTATAAATGAGAAGTATAATTAACAAAATTCTAATAATAACATACATTAAACTTGGTCCTTTTTGTTCCATCTGCAATCTCTTCTTCGCGCTCATAAACACGTTCACTGTTCGAGGTGTACTTCACTACCCCGTACTTGACAAACTTCTTCTTCCATTCACCGTCATGAGGAAAGGTGAGGAATATTCTAGTTAACATTGTCTTTAATTCCGCTGAAATGGAAATAATTGTTAATGTTTGTGATAATTTTTTTTTTATACTTTTTAAAGTGAACATTTTCTGTAAAAGGCAGCGAGATTACAGTAGCTTAAAGCATTTGTATTTTTTAAAAATAAGTTGAATATCAAGGAGCACTTTATGAAAAATATACAAAGGTAATTAACATTTTTTTCTTTTATTTTTGTGTGATCAGTGAATCAGACTTACATAATAATATTGGATAATTTGTATAGCGCCATTTTCGTAAAAACTTTCACCTCAAGGGCGCATGTAATATAAAAGCAAAAACAGTAAAATCTCACTTTTTGAGAAAATTACAAAAAACCGAGCAAGGTAATTTCTCTGGAATCTATAGAACATACGTCAAATCGGAAATTAAATTTTTAAAACAATGGCAACCTCAATTTTCATTTTATATATGCCTATAAATATATAATTAATTTTTAAACATGGAGTTTGGTGTGTTTGTGTTACCAGGTGGTGGATATTGCTGGTTTTGTTATTTGCATAACTGGAGGTTGCTGTTTGGTATATTTTTGGGTTAAAAGTTAAGATTTAATTAGGATGATAATTAACCTCTCTATGGTCAGCGACTGATATATCAGATGCCATACATCTTTCTGATGTGAAAAGTTGTTTGGCGTCCAATATATCAATCGCTGGACGTACAGGGGATAATTAATAATTTTTTAAATTAATTTTTTATTTTATTGAAATAAGTATGTTCTAATAACATCAGATGAGAAAAAACTAAAAGTACAAAAAGTAAAAGCTCATTCTCAAACTAAAGATATATAAACATAAGGATATGTCATATAAACAAGCATACTGGATCATAACATATGTTTAAAAATAAACCTAAAGATTTGTTCTCAACTCACTTTCAATCAGAAATACTTCAGACAAAAATAGACAATAACTTATTTTAGTATGAAGCCATTTTGTCACATGGCACATTCTTGGAATTTGGTTTAAATTGAGATTTTTGTGTTTGCTTTTTGCCACATAATCTTGAATTCATTAGGTTCAAAATTAATAACCTTTGGTGATTACGTTCACAACTTTTTATTTAATTTTTTGGACAATTTAATGGATTAACAATATTTTCCCAATAATATACTGAAGTTATAGTTATTGACGACATACTTATTTTAATTTTATTTTAAGATTTCAGTTTTTAAGGGGGAGATTTTCATTTTTCAAATTAGAACTTCGAGGTACAGTAAAAGCTGGTATATACTGCGGGTCTTTCTTTTTGCCAATTTTGTTTTAAGGTGCCCAGCGTAAAAAATACATACAAGCGGCAAGGTAAATTAAAAAATCTTAAGAGAAAAGAAAAGATCTTAAAAGAAATAAAGAATGTAACTTTTACTACATAGACGATCCCTCGTAAAATGTAGTCTATGATAACAGAGATTATTCCTAATTTAAGTGTTTAATATGTTATATTCATTAAATTAAAATATTTATTTTGAAAGAATTGTTATAATATATCTATGCATTATGTGAACAGAATTCATTTTTATAATCATAATTTTGGACAATTTGTTTATACTGCGGGTTTGTCCCCCCCCCCTCTCTGACTTACACTATATTTCATATTCTTTTACATCGGGACCAATAGCTAATTTACTTCCAATATCTTTTAAATATGAAAGAACATTATTTTTTGTGTAAATCTTATTAGAATATTAAAAAATACCAGAATAAAATGGTAGATATTCTTACATTCAAGACAAGCTTGTCAAAACAAACTAATTTATAGAGCTTTATCCACGTTTTATCATATTAATGTTGTGGAAAGAAATAATATGTGTGTTGCCATTTGAATTAATCAATCAAAAATTAAATAATTTATTGAAGACAGGACTTTTAATCTGGTACAAGATAAGATTTTCCCAAGAGAAAACTATTTAAAAAAATTATTTATGCAGCTTCTTAATTCGTTATAAAAACCATTGTTGTATTGTTCTTTCAATTTTATTTAAATCATTTCAATTTCTCCGTAAAAATAAATACTTTTTCGATTTATAAATGTTTTGAGATTAGTTAAAGAACCTACATACTTAGGGGACACCATCAATGATGTTCGACATTCAAAATATTATGATTGCTTTGTTTTCTCGTTTTGTTTAAAATGATCAATTTAAATATGTGATATGGTTGTTTCATAATTACATAATATTTTGTTATGTTTAAAAGATAACGGTGTTAAATATAAACAGAATGTTAAACTGTGAATTTTCTTATAAGATTGGTGTACAACCGTCTAATTTATGAAATTTGCAACATATTTTGTGAATAAGTACAAGATTTTCCATATTAAGGCACTTTTCTGGCACACTGAAAACAAATTTAATGGTAACGGTTTCTCTAACAATGCTGTATTGTGTTAATTATGGTAAGTAATATTTTTTGGTTTATTAGTTCTACAATAGTTTAAAGGTCTTATCTAAGTTATGGTTTTAAAAAAAGTCTAATATAGCGTATAACTTCTGATACAAATTAATAATATTTATTTATTGTTTATGATCAAAGCCATAATAAAAATCCTACATTTTAAAAAGGAAACAAAGTTTATTGAAAATTACTACGCACTGTGTACTATTTAATATGAAAGATTCATTGTATAATTTTGATATCAACATTACAATATTCTTAGTGAATTATGTTCTTAGGTTGTCTGATGGAATAATGTTTAGCTCATGCATTATTCTGTTTGAATTTTGCTGATTTCTTGCTTCTTTATTCCTAGCCACTGGTCTGGCAAAATATGCCTTGAAATATTTAGTTTGTAAGACCATTCAGCGAGTCAGACATTTGTATGAATTTAAGAAATATATGAAATTCACCTTAGCTATTTAGTAACATATTACCTGGCAACCTGGAGTTGATGACAATAGGATATGGCGGCAGGGGTCCTATAGATTTGAGCACAACAATGTCCTTGCCGCCATCCTGCATGTATTTCTTGCTGTACAGAAGGGTTGTCGCATCCACAGAAGCCCACTCAGCCTGTTTGCTGAGAACCATCTGCGCTGAAGACATGTGGGATCCAGATCCTGCAAAATGTATGTATAACTCCAATGTGTGTATAATATTACATTATATGAATCTCAACAAATAAAGGGACAACATATTAGCTTAGTAACCGAATGCTTGCTAATTTTCCATTCACTCTGGTAGCCAGTTTTTAATTATATTTGCATAGCACATAATACTTAGCCCAAGCATTCAAATATTTATTATAAATTAAATTGCTAATAAGTATTAAAATGAAAATATTAAGAGTAAATAAAGATTTATATTATATTATTCGATTATGATTCTACTTGACAATAGATGTCATAAAAAAGTAATTCAAACTCAATAAAAATACATACATAAGTACATATAGTTAAAAATTAACACTTAGATTGAAATATCGATATATATCTATAAAAAGTGTACTCAACCCCATGAGAGTCAATATTTGACCTCTGGGGTATTAATACGTATTAAAAAAAAATTAATCAACGGGAATTGAAGCAACTACCTCAAGATCATAAAATAACAAAGTGGAATAGATGATAATTATCATTTTAGAAAAGCAGCATGCAGCGCCAGCGTTATGCACAGGCAGAACTGGCACCTGCCTGTGGCGGTCAAATCAAGGGGGCGGCCGAAAAATATAAAAACAAACCCCAAATTGCAAAACGTGTGTAATAAAAACAATCCAAGAAAACAAATCCAATAAATAACAATAGTTCCTAATAAATAAAGCATAAATTTGTAGTCAACACTAGTGTCCAGAACGTCTTTCGGTAAAAAGCCAATGCAAAAGCAAATGCCGGTCTAACAAAATACTGCAACTAATGTGTGCGATACGTAGGCGGCCGATTTAGGGGGTGGCCAACTTATGGGGATGGTTTTACAAAAATTGAAAACATTATTTTCACTTAAGTTACTCGGGCGGGAAAAAATTATGGCGCTGGCAGCATGGTTGCTGATAATATAATACATATGTATCAGATTATTTTTGTAAAATGTTTATTCAGTACCTTGGGTCAGTTGCAACCATGTATGCATATGTCAAGGTAGTCATTAAGTGATTCAATGAGAAGCGGTCACTACAACCTAGGCATTCAGGACATCCACAACTTTTACATTTTATTACAGTTGTATAATTTCAGAACAACACAATTATTTAACTGAATTTGAATACTAAATATCAATATTATATACAGCACAACTCATACATTATTTTAATTACGCTCCGAAAATATAAATAAAAATATTACTTAGGGTGTTTCCGAAGAATGTTGCATTCTCTCCAGCTTCATGCAAGGCTTTGAGAATCACAGAACTTCCACTTAAAGAGTCTTCATTGGAAAAAGCAAAACTACTTCCTCGGAGGTCCAGTATATCTGATACATTGTGTGCTCTGAAAAATATTATATTTTCAATATAGCTTACGAAATATCAAGACCGATTTAACCAACATATCATTCAAGATGTTATTAAATAAACTGATCAATAATGTGTCTCCATCTTTATTGAACGTGTTTCTATTTTGTGACATATGGTTTATATTTTTCCATCTTTTCACTAAGTTTTCCTGCATATTCATGTGTATTGCTGATAAAAATAACACAATATTGTTGTTGACTTTCTCTTGGGTCATCATTCTATCTCGAATAATAAATATAAGACAATTAATGTATGTTTGTCAATAATTTCAAGCACATAAAATATTTGTAAGTGTATCTATATTATGATAAAACAAGTAATATGCAAATTATTATAAATTATGTGGACCAGTGAGACATTATTGATATTTTTAAATTATGAACAACGACAAATCAGTTGACAGTCATTTAATATCTTTGAAACCTTTGCGATTGAGTTTAGAGAGAGATTTAAACATATTTTCTCAACAATTTTGTGAAAGTTTATTTCACATTAGCTGACTTAATATGTATGTTGGTATTCACACTGAGTGAACAATATGAGTATATAAATGAAATTGTTCCTATCTCACATATTGTACAAAAATAAATTCAATTCACCTAACATCATACCGAATAGAGTTTGACTGTTGAGAAGTTTAGCGACTTGTGTTTTATTTATTTATTTGATACTGATTGGTGCCAAGGTTTATCATTACACGCACGTATGGTGTGAAATGTTCTGTCAATAAAGTCAGAGTTCAGAAATAATATGGCAGTAAAGAAAGTTACATATATATTTTTTTATAGGTCTTACTTTTAATTGGAATTTTTTTTCATTTGTAGATATCTACAAGATTAGTTTATAAATAATGAAGTAAGGTGTTATAAAATATAAATAATATACTTACGTTTTATCCCTGTGAACAATAATATCTGCGTAGTAACCAGGTTCATTGTTTACATTCTTTGGGTGCGTGAAAACTGGAGTGACAGGCAACAGTTCGGCAAATGCATTGTTACTCTTCTTTAAATTCATATAGGACACTGCTGACATGAATGCTGAAATATAATCATTTAGATTCAGAAAAATTTCAAATTTTTTTAATAACATTTTGAAATACTATAAATAGGCAAAAACAATTTAAGTCTACAAAATATAAGTTTAAAATGTGTTGAAAACGTAATCGGTTGATAATGGTTAATGCGTTTCCAGGGTCCAGGTTCAAATCCTGGTAGCAACCAAATATTTTTTCAATAAATAGATTATTTTGTATTTCACTTAATTTGTATTAAAAATACCACAGAACTATATTCTGAAATTACAATTTCACAATAAAAATGTGTTATGTACTTATAATAATTAAAAAATAATTTTTCATTTGACTACATAACAAATATGCAACAGAAAATAAAACTGGCAAAATTATAATTTGGGTGCGCCCCTTAGATTCAACGATTACTTTTGATGCAAGCAGGTGGGCGGACGCATCTCAGCAGTTGATTTATTATTTTTTATTCACTTTTTTGATTTTCACAATTTAGATGTTTTTTCCAGTTGTATATTTTTTTGCTTTGTAAATTTATTTTTTAATTTTTTATAACCTATATCAGTTTGATCCGTCTCGAAAGGATCGTCCCTTCCATTGAGTGGCCCCGCTCCCCTGCTCTCGTACACCAGTGTGCAGTGGCAGTCGAGCGTCGTCTCCAGGAGTTCCATGATCAGCTCGTACAGCTGAATGGGATGGGTGGGGCACATGTAGGTCAACACCCTCAGTTTTGTCTTGCCAGCCGGAGATGACATTGCAGGATTTCTATAAGATTTAAATATTATGAATATCTAGAAAGTACCTATTTTATTACATTTTTTTTTAATAGGATTATCATTAGTTTTTTTTAAAAATAATTAATAAATCTTAGAAAAATAGGAATTATATATTATTATCATATGTGTACACAATGTTAAAAAAATGTAAAAAACAGGTCCTATGTTTTAGAGTTCTGAACTGATTCTAGGATAATGGATTCATTTTATAATGAGTGCAAATTATTTTTTTCTCTCTAAAAAAATCAACCTGGGATTATGATTTGTTATTACTATAATATCGCCTATTTTTTCAATTTCATACAATACGTAAATGTACCGTGACATATCGACCCGTTAGAATAACAAGGTTCCAACTAACATTTTGGGTTAATTTGAGTTATTGCGTGAAATGGGTTCCAGATGCATTATTCTTTATTTCTTCCATACACACTAACTGTATTTAACGGATAATAACAACTGCGTCAGTTATTTATTTCAATTTGTGGATCGTTATTGTTAATTTACGATTGTCACAGTGGTCATTGATAATACTGAAAATAAGTTTGGGGGTTAGGACGGTGGTTAAATGAAATAAATGTGATTGGCGTGTGGAGGGGTGTTTATTGTAGGTATGATAAAACAAGGAAGACAGAATGAATGAAGATGTAGAAGGTGCATGTGTCTTATGAAATGAAATGAATTGGCGGTCTTGCTCGGCGAGCGCGAGCCGGCAAGACCGCCGTTGTGAAACGATGAAACTCGGGAGACTGCCTGGCGGTGAATGCTTGAGTCCGACTTGTAGCAGCAGCCGGCAGCGCTGTCGCTAGCGTCGATGCCGACTGAGATGGCGGTAGATTTGAATTCCGATCGCTACATAAGTTAAGACCTTAAAACTGATCATATTTGTATACTCAAAACAAAATATACATGAATATATGTAAATCAACATTTTTGAGCTCATCATCTCAAAACAGTGTCAGTGTCAAATGGAACCTTGTTATTCTGAGGGGTCAATATATCACGGCGGTGTCACTAAATAAATCGGTTTGGTTTGTGTCTTAGCTAAAATAAATAAACTGGTTGGCTAGGGATTTGAAACCGCGTCAGATTTGATTATGATTTCGGAATACGGTGTCTTTGATCACATGATTGTGGCTGGTAATAATGGCCGAAATGCGTTGATTTTGTCGCATTTATAATAAATACAGACTGTACACCATCATACGCGATGCTGTGACGTTATTACTCGCACTTGTAACACATTATAATATAGATACTTTACATTTCATACGTCACTACTATCTAAACGCAGAAATAACTTAATCCACAAAAAACGTTCACATATCTGTTTTAATTTATAAAAAAGAAAAACTCCGTTTAAAGCAGTTACCGTATAGAATCCCATAAATTGCGATCCCAAAACAGTATATTGGTAAAAACTAATTAAAATACAAAAAAAATATTAAATACTAATTTAATGTATTAATTATAAATATATACATATAAAATCAATTTTGTCGAAAAATATTGTTTTTGCGCTACCGGGATACGAACCTGGATCTCTATTTCCAATCCGGGGAAGTACACTACCAATTGTGTCATAGCGCCAGTATTTTTCATGACAAATTTTCGAACCTATATGTTACACTTTTTCAAATTAATACATCTGTCGTTCCATTATTTTAATCCATACATTGTTTTTACGGAATCTCAAATACCTTTGAGTGAACCGACTGCAGACGCCAGAATTATCAATTCAATTTTGGACACATTGATACAACTTATATTATTAAGGGAACACATTCTTATTGTGAAGTTATAATTATTACAGACCGTCTGTTCTGAATAATTACAACTTCACAATAAGAATGTGTTTTCCTTAATAATAAAAAAATATTAATCGGTAATTGTTGTTAATAGTGTACATTAAATTAACAGAATATTTTTATGGTACCATTATTCAATAATTAAATTAATGCTTAGCTCCAAGTTGAAAAAATATTGTATTCTTAATTTTTAAAATATTATTATATATAGGTATATTGTTGAAGTGTTAAGTTAAAAATCTTTTTATCGAAAAATATAATATTGTAAATCTTTCTAGTTGTTTAATTTAATTTGTATTAAAATACAACAGAACTATCTTCTGAAAAATCGCGACTTCACAATAATATTTTTTGTTTTGTTTGATATTTTACAATTACATATTAAAGTAATGACTTAGCTTTTGTAAGTTGTGAACAAGAACGTTTAAAGACTGACCTGTGGGTCTTCACTAAAATAAAATAGCGCACAGAAAGTATGATAATTTACACTAACTGTTCAGTATTAACGAATCGGAAATAGATAATTTTTTAAGGTCGTCGTGTTGGCGTTCGTGCATCGTGGCGGTCAATGTTAACTAACACGTGATCAATTAATTTTGCACTAATTGCGCGAACTGTGTAAATAATAACTCATGCGCATGACGCACCGTCGCGCATTGTGTGTACACCTTTTTTAGGAATTATTAGAACCAGAGGCGCATTGCAAAAATTTGTGAGCCCGTGCAAAAATAATTTTTACCCGATGATGAGAAAAAACTATGCGTCTTCTATAATATATTTCATGTTGCGCTATTGCGCGAGTTTTGGCCGACATTGAGAAATTATTATTTTTATTTTCTCGTTTGAAATTTGTACTAAAACTGGCTAAATGTTTTGGATTGCACCCGAAACGCGTAGATCTAATCGAGATCTATTGTTTGAGACCAAAACCAGCATCTTAGCCGCTCAGAGCCTCGAGCTGTATTGATTGGAAATTTTTCCGGACGCCTAAATGGCTGTTGTGCGTCGAGCCCCAAACATTAAATCAAGATTTCTGAAGTGTTGTCCAGTACTGGAGTGAACTTCTAGACATATTTACGTCAAATAGATTAGTGTGGTTTAAATTCCACCTAAATAGATCAAGTCCCTTAATCAAATTGTTAGAATAAATGCGGTAAAGAGTTGTAACTTATGGCGCCTATTTGAACAAATAAATATCATACCTAGGTATATCCTGAATAATAATAAAATTGATCACAAATACCAAGTTACAATTACCTATAATTTAGATGAAATATTAAATTAAATATTTAAAGTTATCGAATAGGGATCATAATTTGTAAAGAGATATTTTTAAATAGACATGGAAATAAAACAAACTATATTTTTAATATTTTTTACTACAAAAGTACGATTAGCCCCCAGTTTACCAATTCAAATTCATCACCGCTAGAATGTAGACGTATTATATAGATTATTCAAAATTTAATATGTATATTCGTTTTAATTATGTTCATTTTCAAAGGCAATAAAATCATATAACCATCTATAATAACTAACGAACGCAATACCGTAATAACGGTGATAAGATTAGCCCTGAAGAATCGGTAACCCGTTTCTGCCAATAATTACCCCAAATTCGCACCAAAATGTTATTTGCGGTAAATTTTTAAAGAATAACGTCTTGCGCGAAACGTTATTCTACTACCCAACGGAGATTGGAGGAGATCAAAGAAATTGGAACTTATGACGTTTTGGTGTGTCCCAGATGTCTCGAAGAAGGTGAAATGTTGCAGTGGGCGGGACTTACAGCGAAATTAGATGAGCACAAAGTTCTCTTACACAAGTCAACCTGATTAAGACCAAGGAGAAGACAGATTTAGATGGGCGGATAATGTAAAGACGGACCTGCGAGAGGAAGGTTGGACCACAATGGCGAGGGATGAATGATGCAGCGGTCGTCTAAGTGGACATTATTTGCGTTTTTTAATCCACGGCAAATCAATCAAATAAGTGACTTGCGGATGATTAATGAACAAATGGTGAAATAGCAATTAACTGAAATAGATTTATTCCACAGAAATGCACTGAAATACAATAGTTTATCGAATTTTCTATTAGTTAAATAACGATAATTTTTAATTTTTCGATAATAATCAATTCTAATGAATTTAAATTTGATATATTGAAGTAAAAAGTACATATCACACTATGAAATTTAAGCAAACCGGGTAAATTTTAAGGTCCATCGATAGCAAATTCATCAATAAATGCCAGCAGATGCCGCTCGAGAATAAACGATAATTGAAATCCGTGGAACAATTGTAAATTTTAATAAACATTTGGATAATTAAGAACTTTTAAATTTTCTTCCAAATGAAATATTTTTAGATTCACTAAAAAAAAAGTTTTCCTGTAGTACCTTACTCTTAGATAACATCAATGACGTAACTACACCAATGCAGCCAATGCGGCCCCAGAAGTCCGTCCGCGCCCCAGTGTCGTGTCGTAGTGTCGGGTTAGGAACCAGACCATCGCTACAAAGCGAAAATCGCAAAGCGAAGCAAGGATTTTTTCAGTTGCGAATGTTATTTTTTCCATTAAAGTGTGAATATTATAAAAGGCAAGATTCCAATTTTATTCCACTATTGTTACCACGTAAATCATAATATATAATAAATATGCAGGGGCCCCTTATTCCATTTTGCACAGGGGCAGAGATTTGCAGTTACGCCACTGGCTAACATAAAAGATAAATGGACATAAGAGTTTTTCATACATTAATGCTTATTATAATTTTGAAACTATCATTCAAGTATAATCGAAGACATACATAAGGGTCCCCGACCTGAGATAAACACTTTATAATTAGTATTAATAAAACCATACAAGTACGCTGCGTTCTTGGTGCACGTATCTGACGTAATCTGCCCCACTTAAGTGAATTATTATTATTTTTATATGACCTATTTTTATTAAACCTCGCCAAGAGATTTACTTATATAAGAATTTTATACGTGAACACGTCTTTAACTAATGAATCGTGAAAAATATTAATGTTCTCAATCACATTCCTTTACGTAAAATAAAACTTTAAACGAATGCGATTTATAAAATAAAATAATTCACTTGTAGACTGTCTTAATTAAACGATTTGATAAAAATCTATCTATAAAACCTTGAGCAATCTTCTTCCAACGGATGAGCTATTTTAGAACATTTGATGTTTTTGTAATTATGTGTTATTCCCGATTTCAAAGCAGAATGTAGACTCGAAATCATTATTATATTTATCGATAGGTCCCGCCAGCCCGGTGATGTTCTGGCTCTACTCTGCTCGCTCGTTTCGCGGGCTCATTTACAGTAAAACAAAAAAAAAAAAGGTTTTTGTTTAAATCTCGATGCTATATTACTTAATCATAATAAAATTGTTGCACATTCTAATCCTTATTTGCCCTTGCATTATTATTTACGTTATTTTTTGTTTAAAGATTGCATCGGTTCTTTCTGGTCTTTTTTATACATGTAACATTAATGAGTAATGTAACATAGTAGTTTTCTAATCAAGGAACTGATCCCGAAATCAACCAAATCCAATATCGAAATCAATCAAATCCAATATCGAAATCACCCAAATCGAATACCGAAATCTCGTAATTGCAATTTCGGCACGGTATTGGATTCACTAGTCGAGAATAACACACGAAATTCCTATATAATAAGCAAAGAGAATAGACACGAAATTTCTTCAACTGTAGGACAAAAATATTTTCAGTTTGAAAAATAATACTATTGTTCTATTCGATCTTTGTTTCCCGCGTATGAAATTGTAACTCGCTCCCATTTCGCTGGTATTACGAGTTTGTTTACAAAGATTAAGCACGTGCAAAAATAAGACTGTCTTTATGGGAGTCCGCTAGCGATTTAAATACACACTAAAGTCTACAATTTTCGAAAGAATTTCAACTTTCGTGCAAGAAACAAACATTTATGATCATTGAATAGTATTTATGAATATGGACGAGTACACAAAAAACGTGACATAATTATTTATTTCTCGTTGGTGTCTATAAAGATACTAAAAACCCGTTACAACGTTCTTACATACCTCCTAAAAATGTTAATAAATTATCTAACGTCTATTTTTATCGCACGTATTTATTTTAACGCATGTTACACGGGAAGTCCGATAAAACATATAAATATTATAAAAAATAGAACACAGAAATTATAAAAGAAAAGTTACAGGAGATACAAGATAATAGCGTACACTTATAATTAAATAATTAATATAAAATAATTTCAGTCTGGTTCGGACCGATAAGGCCCACTTCCCACAACCCTCATGAAGCTCGACACTAATTTATATTTTTTACCATCGGGTTATTAGGTTATGATTACCTTGTGTAATGCAGATTTTTAAAATATAATCTCGACATGATCAATGAAAACAATGACAACATTATGTATATGTTTAGATTTGGTTTTATACTGCCTCGACGAAGAAAAGTGATGGGCAAGGAAACTTAAAGAAAGAAAAGGATTTAAATAATAAAACTAAAATTGTTAATGTACAAAGTTATTGTTTTAAATATTCAAAATCTAGTGAAACAAACAATCGCAGATCTGCGTCGGCGCGGTAGGCATCTACCCCTTGCGAAATATTGACGAAAACCTATTTTAACCAAAAAATATTTATTATTACTCTCATTTGTTGAGTTTGAAATAGTACTTTAATTCCAGAACCCGCAAGCCATATTTGGATATATATCAAGGTTTTTAATGTAATATAACAATGCCACGCTCGCAAGTTACAAATATCGATTTTGATAACATGTTTAAATTTGATCAAATCAGTTTTCAAAAACCATTTTAAATAATTTTTCTTCGACCTAATTGTTCGTATTGCCTCGGCATGAATTTCTGTTAGGTGGGTACTTTAAAACCTCACATCTTTTTATGCAGCTAAATTGTAGGTATTTACTAGGATACATAAAATATGATCCTTGTAATTGAATTATCTGTAACGTACTTTGAAGGCATCGCGAAAGATACAAAAGGTTTCTTGCGCGAACTCGGCAAGCTAATCAATAGTCATGACTGCACATTAACGCCTCCATCGATGCAAACCTGCACCAAGGCTCCGTGGAGGTGAATTGCGTTTATAATTAATCTTAAAGATGACACCTGAGCACATCTCATTTATAGAAATTTGCTACCGTAGTGTGTAGTGTGCGTGTGCATTCCCTTCTACTTTACATTGTTCAAAATAATTTATACTCATTTTGCTGGATATTTTGACGTGAAGCAGAATGTCACTGTATCCTAGGCAAAATACCAAAATAATTTGTATACTACTGCACAAGTACAGAAGTGCACGGGTTCCAAGGTCAACGATGTCGGAACACATGACGTTTGTATCTGCAGAAGATTTTCAAAAATTTGTATGTCTTTATTTTTGCCGTGCAGATATTTTTTTTATTGATAATTATTTATCTTTTATATTACGTGATACGAGTAAGTAATTTAACATTAAATGAATTATTTTTAAAATCTGCACCCACAGAAAATAGTTTAATGTCATATGCATTTAATTTACTAAAATTAAGTTAATTTGAACAGATTTTATTTGTCAAGATTTGATGGTAATCATATCTCCTCAGCCTGAATTCTCCAATATACTCTGTGCAACAAGAAAAATGTACTTGTATGCTTCATTTTCTGGATAATAACTATTTTTATTTGGACATTTGTTAGACACGAATATAATAGCGCGCAATTTGATATTCCCGTCAATTTTGTGTTCCGCGACAAAATCCTTATTTAAAAATTGATATCGGTTGTTTTTATGTTATGGGTAATAAGTCGGTAAGCCTAGATGTGTAAATGGAATGAACTATTCATGAATACTTTTTTATCGCATACTTATCTGTTTTTCTTGTTTCAAATACAATGTTAAAAATAAAAGCAAATTATTAATAGATATAAAATGAAATCAAGTATTAGATAACGATTGGATGTTATAAATGTATATTTGCGTGGCCTCCGTCGAAACTGCACGAGAATAAAAAGATTAGTACCTATTATAGAATTGAAAAAACCCGACTGCTTGATAATTAAATACATATTGTTTTTTTAAAAGTGATAAAATTTCTGTGGTTAACTCGATAAATTATTTGTTTAAAAATGCAATGATGCGTTTGAAAATGAGCAAGAATATTGATGCAACACGTTTTCTATTTCATATACGTACTAATTTTTTTTTAATAAATACAATTTATTAGGAGAACACATTCTTATTGTGAAGTTGTAATTATTCAGAACAGACGGTCTGTGATATTTTAAATATTAATTAAATATATTAATTAGAAAGATATACATATAAAATCAATTTTGTTGTTGCGCCACCGAGATACGAACCTGGATCTCTTTCCGGGGAAGGTGCATTATCCACCTGTGCTACAGCGACAAATAAGGTAGATGGCTCTTTCAAATAATGGAACATATTGGTTCGAAAATTTGATCCAGGTTCGAATCCCGGTGACGCAACAATATTTTTCGATAAAATTGATTTTATATGTATATCTTTCTAATTAATATATTTAATTCATATTTTAAATACAATTTAAGTAATAAATATCATATTTTTATTGGCCTTTTATGATACCCATTGACATAGGGCAGGGCGTTTAAGATCCACCTACTACCACATGAAATTACTGAAAATAATTATATTAAGAAACCTATACCTACTTATGGAGATTTCCCAACTGATTAATTACTCGTGAGTTTAGTGTACTATACCTACATAGATAGAATATAAGAAAACGCTGTTTCAGATCCATAGAGATCAATCTGAAACAAATTGTCTCGATAAGAATGGCTACGAGGCTACAGCCCAGCAGTTATGCTGGTGTTAAATACTTAAACGATCTTTCCATTTCGAAGACAACTTAACTTTTGAGAACTTAATAATTTGAATTTTCAATGCACACTTAATTAAATATAATTTACAAAATTGTAAACGTTCTCTCTCTCTCTAAACTCGAGATTTATCTCTTACAGAGAGGTAGCACAACACAAAAATAAATAAATAAACACAATAAAATCATTTTCTAATAAAAACATCTCCTATTGAAATCATTAATCATCGGAAACATCGAATTCTAAAGAGGTTCGCCACCGTGTGTGAATGTTGAATTTAGTCTGATAGGACAAAGGAAATGTGTTCATATTTAGTTCCAACAAATGATTATGCTCCTGAGACAAAGAGGTCCGCTAGGACAAAGGATAGTGCGATTGTTTTTGATTGAGTAAAATAAGTCGTAACAAAAAACAGTATTTCTGTAAGGAAGATATCTAATACAACAAAGCATGTGTGAGAATGTTCATAATAATTTTTGGACAAAGAATCTACGGATGAATTAAGAAATAGTAAACAAAGTAAATACGCACACGTCTTCGCTTGAATTGACGTGTTGCAAAATATGCCCAACTATATAACGCAAATATGTATTTAAAGCAGACTTGAACGTATGTGTTACTATTACATTATAAATGTTAAAATATTTTTAACTCTTTTTTTTAATAACTTAAAGAATTTTCCAAGAACAATAGTAATACTATAACTATTTTTAAAGACAAGAAAATAACTCATACGCGTATAATTTTTATAACAACGCGCTTCTGAAAGATTGTATTTATTCCCAGGCAAAGCTTGTATTTATTCCCAGGCAAAGCTTGTATTTATTCAGACGAGTATAATCTCTAGTGGCAAAGCAACCCATCGTACTTCTACAGCATCGTTATTAGTAGCATAACTGCACTGGTTTAAAGAGATGTTAATTTTTATTTTAGCCATGCGCGTATCTCATGATAATTTTAGAATGATAATGTTTTAATTATTAAGTCACTCTCTTGATGTGCTCTTAAATCAGGTTTTATATAGTATATTATGTGATTTTTTATTGGATCATGATTAACTAGTTTCTTATAATATGGATAACACATTTTTAGATTATGTGTAGTTTACGAGAGAATTTTAACTTTTCTGGAATTGATGTATTAATTTTACTAGAGTAGAAACACTAGTGTACTCATCTATAAGTCTAAAAAAATTGCGGAGAACTTGTGGATGTAGGAAAATGCCAAAAGAAATTTCGTAGAACGAGATTTTTTTTTTTTAACAAATTAACGTCAAGCCACAGAAACACATCGATTATACACTCAGAAATGGCTTCCAAGCATGATAGAGTAACAAATAAAACGCTAAGCATTTACGTGTGGGCCAATCACAATATCCGCAGGTAAGTGTAAATAAAAAGATAATTTATGGATTGTGACAACATTTAGATTAATTAAATCCCAAAAAATAATCTGCAGTCAATGAGTACCTACTTAGCAAATATCAACGCATCTCAAAACGCAAAATAATGAAGTAAAAAATACTTGTGTTATATGTAATATTGTGTTTTGTAGGTTCCTCATTATATTTGCAAAGCTTTAAATGATTTATAAAGAATGCATATATCCGTACTGTGTTCATAAATATTTAGTTCATTTTTAGATGCACATTCATTTGCATGAATGCACTTTATATTGTACATAAATCAAAAATATTAACATAAAATAAAAATACTAACCTTTATCAAACTGTAAACACCACTAATAAACACTACAGGGAAATTCCTCGGCCTTCGAGAGAGAAGCAATACTCTCCAATGCAGTAACCAATTAAATATTTTTTAAACCAGCTGATCAGTAACCGCTGACGCTACTTGACATAACATTCGACAGCGCGGAAAGTAAATGTCAAACGATACGATAGCGCACTTCCAGACTCCAGATAGGCCGCTAGCGCCACGCACGGCACGTTATAAAAGTTCAACTGACGTGTAAAATAAATCGTACTTAGTAAAACGGTGCTATACATTTACTTATCACAACATTACGGATCATAATGTTTCGAAAATCTTTTTACGAATTTAACTTTCTACTTTACTCATTTTAAAACATCGCCGTGGCGAGGGCCTCAGGAACTAAATTAGAGATGTGTGAATGTAGAGGTCATGCCAATTTGCGTAAAATTGTTTTTGAAGTATGTATATAGTTTTATTAATAACGTAGCTACATATATACAAATCGCATATTAAAATCGTACACGCATTCACGCAAATTATAAAAATTAGTTAAATTGTGTGTTTGTCTGTTATCGTTTTTACAACATTATAAATGTGCAGGTAGGTAAGAATATGTACCATAAATGTACAGAAATTTGTGAATTAAAAAGTCTCTATATTCTTGCTCTCTTTTTCTATAAAACTCTTCATATTAAAAAAATTATCGCCGCACCATCGTATACTTCTCGTGCGTCAGACGCCACTGCTTGAAATTATATCTAGTCTTTGACCATATTTCTAAAACAAAGGACACTCGAAACCATTGTATTTTCTAGATTGTATAAGAGTAGTATGGATTACAAGATGTATCAAATCTGATACGGTATGTTATCCAACGGTAAGAACAATTAAACAAAAAAATAAATTATTTCGTATATTTGACAATTGTGCAACTATTTATAGATATATTTATATTTTACTTATGGCTATTTATTTGTTTGTTTAATTGTATTATAAAGAAATAGCTAAACTTTATACAAAAAACTAACACCATAATGTTTAATTATATTACATAAAAAGTTAAACTATATTTAAATCGCGTAAAGATATATATTTTTAAATAAAATAATGAATTATTAATTTTTATTCCTGCTTAAATTAAATTAAATTAAAAATAATATCGATAAAATTTCATCAATATTCAACTCAGCTAATTTTCCATTATATTTCTATACGTCAAGAGATGACGAAAACAAGACTTTCGTTTCTATTCGACAACAGATGTCATACAAAAACAGTTAATAATTAATCATCATCATCATCAGAGGTGATTATGGTCTGAAACATCGGTTAAGACTTTAAATATGCATGCCTTCTGAAGAAAAAATTGTATTAGTAAAATGAACCAAGATAGGATAACTTCCATTACTTATTTATGGTCATTTCAAGCAGAAAAATAAGAAGAAATAAGAGTTATTTTACACAAAATAATAAACATTTAAAAGAAAAATTATATACCTATATTACAGTGAATTTATGGTGATATCGATAAAAAAAATATTTTCCACGTTTCAGATTCTTGATACTTGATAATGCAGGATAAGACATTAAAATAAATAAATAACCCTGAAAGTTTTGTTATCTCTTTCTTTCTGTTTCAATTTTTTTATTGGTACAGACCACATACTCAAATATTCTCGTCATCTGTCTGCAAGCTTGCAAGTAATTTCTCAAAATAGCTGCCATTTTTAAATAGGTAATAATGTAAAAAAGTAGTTAGAATAAGTAAATGAGTTTGTGCATTAAGAACGGAATCAACATTATGATATGTATCCGAAGCCTGGAACTGACAAAATAAGATAATGTGACTATCAAACCTCTATGTAGTACAGAAAGCATGTCCATACTCTTTGTAGATTAGCTAAACTGAGTGCGAGAAGTCGACATATTATACATTACCATTTTTCTATGGTCCTTTACCTATAATGTTATTACATAAACATTTTGTAAGATAATGATATCTAGGAACAAATCAATGAGATATTATATGGTTCAACAATTTAGTTGCGCATTGTAACATAGTTAATAAGATACATATCATAAAAAAGGTCAAGTTAGTAGTTTGGATATGAACAATGAATGAGAGGAGCATGGTACAGAATAAAATATCTAATGCGGGCGTTGAAGGGATGAGATATAAGAGGTGACATATTGGAATAGGTGTATTTCGCACTGATTGACCTCAACAAATCGACTCCTCAGAATAATAAGGTTGCATCTGACACTGTTTTGATATAATGAGCTCAAAAGTGTTGATTAAATTTCAACATATATTCATGTATATTTTGTTTTGAGTATACAAATATGATCAGTTTTAAGGTTTTAACTTATTTTCAGTATTATCAATGACCACTGTGAGATGAGGGAAATTAAAATGAAAATAAAAACATTGTAAATTAACAATAATGATCCATAAATTGAAATAAATAACTGATGCAGTTGGAACTGCAGCTCTAACTATTTCCTTTAATATCCATTAAATAGAGTTGGTGTATATGGAAGAAATAAAGAATAATGCATTTGGAACCCTTTTCACACAATAGCTCTAATTAGCTCAAAATGTTAGTTGGAACCTTGTTATTCTATGTGGGTGAAATGCAAACCTCAAAGATGATGTAGAAATATGAATGTGAATAAGCCAAGAGTCGTCGTCTTTGTTGGAAATAGCGTGATGGTGAGTAATGTAGAAACTTGCGAGAAAAGTGGCAGAAGTAAAGAATCATTAGAATTGAAGAATCACTGGGAGCTGTTGTCAATGGCTTGTTGTTTAGTTAATACCAATCCAAATAGTCCAGCTAAAATTTTGAGTTGGTCGCTTTCTCTAAAACTTTGTACCTAATCAAATAAAATGAAGTATATTCTGAAAAACAAAGTTCATATTTTATTACACAACATAGCTGCATTACAACATTTTAAACTTTATTTAAATAATCATCAAAAAGTATTTATTCAAATTTTCAGCCACATTTGATATATTAGTTACCGTAATAAACAATAGATGTCAGGCAGCAGCTCATTGTAGGAGTATTGTAAAGCGATACAAACGGACGAAAGTCCCACCGACCCGTCAATTTCCGGCCGTCGTGCGACTATCGTCCGGGTGTAGCACTTTGTTATTTTTATTTTGATTCTTGAAGCATTTCTTCAGCGACACTGAAGATCCTCGATGTGCTGAAATTCTGAAAAAAATATGCTTTGACGAGCAAAGTGAAAATAGTAAATTCAAAAATTTAAAAAAAATCTCCGCCGTGACAATGTCTGCACATTGCCGTGACCAGGATTCGAACCTGGGTTACTACGGCCACAACGTAGGGTCCTAACCACTAGACGATCACGGCTGCCGGAGGGAGTGCGGAGGCCGATGAATTTTATATTTATAAGAAGGTTGCAACGCGCAGGCGCAGGGGTTGGTTTTGAATAGAGGGTTGGAAAAGTCGCACCCGTCCTTGGCTGTCCTTTTTATCTCGAGTTAGAATCTTTTTAGATTCTTACAGGGCCCGGAATGGATCGGATCAAACCGGAACGCCGTTTCGGCTCGTGAGATTTTCATAAATACAGGCGATTACAGTTCCTGTTTGTTATTTTGGATTCAACAAGAATGAATGAAAACTCTAAAGGTTTATCAACATATTTATTTTTGCAGTAGAATTAAGTATTATATGACATTATTTGAGACATAAGTAAAGTGTATACGTTTGATCAATAATAATAAATGTGAAATTTCGGGTATTATCTTCAGTTTTCGTTCGTTAAATTTTTCATTTCGTGTCCCGATTTCTTACTTCATCAGATTCTTACTCAATTACTAGATACAATTCACCGTTTCTTTTCTGGTTAGTTCACATAACTATTATGTCGATTAGCGTAGCAAATGTACCTATGTAAACAATATTCACTAACTATTTCTAAGATTTATCGATACAATCATTCATTTTGGTAAACAGGTCAAAGCGAGTGAGTCTACGTCATATAATATAAGACAGGCTTCTTCCTTATACACACTATCTTCCCAAAAGTACAGGAAATATTTGGTATCTATCGGTGTACTGGTGCCGAAGATAATTAAGATGCAAGTCAATCATTTCCACGTTAACTACTTCATCTCACTTACTGTATGTATTACACATGTGTATGTAACACATCACATTAATATATATTTTTTGTTTTAATAGTGCAAAAGTTAGACTATTATTATATTAAGATGTAGATGTCTCACAGAGACGAAGCTATTATTTTTACATGGGAAGTATGGAAGTCTTGGGCATTACAAGGTTTACGACCTGTCATCGGCTGGTTTGAGTGATCACTTGAAGTTGTATACAATTTCTAAAAATTTGATACATATGGTAGCATAGGTAAATGGGTGAACGTTACATTGTGTAAAGTGATCACTTAAGCCAGCCGATGACAGGTCGTAACCCTGTAATGCCCATGACTTCCATACTTCCTATGTAAAAATAATAGCTTCGTCTTTGTGATACATCTCTCATCTATCTTGATGACAATCCCCTAGGGGATAAAATATTATTATTATATCATTAGTTGTGTTGATCATTTAATTACATGTGTTTATTTATTCTGCTGGTTTATTTGATTTAGAATCTGGTTTCACACGTTGCTTTTCAGTGCTTTTATTTGTTTTGTTATTTTTTCTCTTTGCACATACAACTATGTTTTTAGGATAATTATTGAGTGTTTGCTAGATTTACAATTCTTTTGAGAATATTATAGATTTGTATTTTAAAAATGAACATTAAAATTATGAACCTATATAATGTTAACGTGAGATTTTCCTCTCGTGACAAGATTGCACGTCACAAAAATCTTTGAATTCAACATAGCAGTTGTACAGTATGTATGCAAAATATATTTTTTTATAATTCAAAAAAATAAATTATTTACCGATGTATATCCGTCGAATTTATATTTTGTATTGTAAAAATTGACCACAACGACGGTGTGATGTACTGATGATGGAGTACTACAAAAAAATTGAAGAAAGCAACAAGGTAATTACAATAATATTATACATGCAATATTTTTTCTCTCGTCTTTAAGGCCATGATCGCGTTAAACATATATCATTATGTATACATAATATTTATAACAGGTTTTGATGTGAGCTCAGTTTGGAGCTGGAATTACGCAATAGGCTATAAATACAGATGTATTATAAGAGCATGGAAATATACCACAATCCCACATTGTGATAGGACAATCTTTTTAGGTGTGATTAATAATTTGATTGGCATTTCGTGTGCTTGCATCACTGCAGAGATAATCGTAATCCACCATTTTGCACTGAATGTATGCAGGGGCGTGCACAGCATACAAGCAAAAAAAACTGTGCATTACATAAAATTCTGGAAAATAAAAATGAATGAAATAATCCTTATCTTATGAAAATACTAATCGTTATTATCCGGGTTAACGTAACCTTGTCTATTTCGTAACCAACAACTTTTGTCTAGCCGTGGGTTATTCAGAAAAAATGATATTATTCATTTATGAACAACTTCATGTTGATGCTTGTAGGCAATTTGCCAGCACCGCAGTTCGTTATACATTTAAATTATCTGTTCAATGCGTATGACAATCATACTGAACTAAATATTTTCTTACTGAACCTATGTTGGCATCTTTACGTCTAGCAATTTTCTGCATTTTTCAAACAATTTGTGCCTAATTTTGTTGTCTTTGAAAGGAATTAATCCTCACTGCATGCAATGATATCTTCTACATATTTCCATATTTGATTTGCAACAGCAAACAGACTAAAAGTTTTGTTTTCATGGTGTATTCCAACCATGTCCGACGTCATTGTGTCAACGTGTTTGCATAGATACAAATTATAGGGTATAATTTATTAACTATCAAGCAAGCGAGTTTGTATTTTTTGGGATATTATTACATAAGTTAGATTATTAAATGAAATAAATTTATTTTTGTTATTACTTTCGGTTATGATAATTTGTAAAGCTAGCTATTTAAATACATGTTTTTGAGCACTGATAATGAATCCGTTGTCGGAAGAAGAAATTATCGACCAGTAAAGGAACTTGCGTTTTTTAAAATAATAAATTCACAATTATATCCCAAATTTAAATTGATCGAATTGTTCTGAAAATTAGATTATTTTTTTTTGATACCTATTGTAGGTATAGTTAGTGAACATCGTCGGTAACAGCATAACCTATGTTTGTGCCTGCTGCACGCCACTGAATGTATGGTGACCATGATGGGCCATAATTGAAATAATTATTAGTAATATGAAATATCACTATAATTCAGATAATTATTCGTAATACAAAAAATTGTTTTATGAATCTTATTATTTAGGTATTTTCATTATTATAAGCAGTGTTCCCTCTAAGGTGTGCGGATGTGCGCTCGCACACGATTTGGCATCATAGTACACACAAAAAAAATATAGCGCGCACACAATTTTAACAAAACTTCTTCTTCACGTGCAATGTTGATTTATCCTGTAAAAGAGCACCGACATTTCGGACAATGGACCACTTTGTGAGGTTACACAGCCAAGATAATCTCTTTCTACCGAGGGCGGTGCCGGCCCTAGCCTCTGTGGCGCCTTGGGGCGAAATTGTTCTAGGCTTGATATTTGATTAAAAAAAAAAACGGCGAATCTGTTGAACCATTCTTCTCGGATTCCGTAAGTACAACGTCATTCTGCGACTAGACCCTCATTTTCGTGATTCAATCTTGCACTGATGACAAGATGGAGAATGTATTATTTATCTTTTTCTTTAGTATTATGCTCGAACTTTTCATGAGTAATCTTCATCGTCATTTTCCAACATTTCCGTTCCTTGATTTTGGACTGATGATGTAACGTTATCTCCAATTCATCATTGACTCATTGTTAGCGAAATCAGCGGAGACGTTTGTGATGATACTAGTGAGTAAAACATGTCAATTCTATAGAAATATAATATTTAAAAATTGTATCGAGTAAGTTGGTCAAAATCGCCCCGGCTTGCTCGCCCCCTCTCCGTCCGGCCGTGTACCGACGCCGCTGTAAAATATAATGTATTTCATTGTGGAGAATTTCAGTCCTAAGTATGCAGCTTTTCTTGATAGCTGTTATTAGTTCTTAAGCGTCTTAATAGTAATGTGCAAATAATTAGTAAATGTGGTCAACCCAGGGGCTACCAGTAGCTTTACACGGATAATGTTTTTTTTGTTTTCTCCCCTAGCGTCCAATAAAAAGCCTCGGTCTTTAAATTTGTTCAAAATATGTTTTATGTACATACCGTGATCCGAACATAGAGGGAACATTGATAAGGCATTTTTCTTACTATCTGAATTACTAAAACGAATCGGATTCAATACGGAACTAATTACTATGGAGTAGTGTCCAAATTCACTTGTCAGTAAAATGACAAAAATATTTTAAAAATAATAATTTTTTTGCGAATAAAAAATAGTAAAAATATTGTTAAAATGTGATTCACTCGACGGCGGTTGAAAGAATCCAGAAAAAGTTTCTAAGATTCATTCATTTTAAATGAAATATACGTTCTGCGGATATATCAATTATGATTATCTCCTTAGCCGCCTGAAATTGTTAACATTATCAGTGAGACGTGCGATGACCGACCTTATATTTCTATACAGAATCATCGATGGTATGACTGTTGGTCTGCTTGACTTTCACGCACCGTTGAGGTCATAGAGGCACAATTCATTATTCTATTACAGTGGTAATGTCAGAACTCATGCATTAGCTCACTCCGCAGTCCCCAGAATGCATTTTTTGGGGAATGAATATGCGGAGGTAGTCGACATTTTTGATGTAAATTTAACTCTTTACAGGACTACATTATTACAATTTTTTGTGTCTCAACTCAATGGTGACGGATAAATTGCCTTACTTCATATTTTATATTTATTTTTAAATTTGTTTATGTTATTTTTACAAATTATGTTAATGCCTGAATAGGGCGTGTATAATAATAATAAATAACGTTTTGATAATTAATTTTTGGAGCCTCCCAGTCTAAAGCAAATCTTACTTATATTGAGTATGTAAATTCAAGACCAACAAAAACTTGGAAACCTCTGACACTTGAACATAGTGTGTCAAAGCCATTTGAGTAGTCTAAACAGTTATGTGTGATGCTACCTATCGCAAGCCGCATTCTTAGCTAACGTGCCGTAACATTCTTGCGCGACCGGCGACTTAATCATTGGCATTCAAAATTGATTTATTTAGCCGAATCATTTTATAATTGTAATGTCTAAGCCATATTTATGCACAGGCTTTTCACGTGGATCTGGGCGGCTACTATTACTGCGCCTTTATTTATCTGCATACGCATCTTTGAAATAAAAACAGTAATGTCCCCTTAGGGTTAGGGTTCACACCGGTTGTTAAAATTGAAAACCCTTTGCGGCTAAAAAATGTTGAAGTATTGAGATACCAAATATATTGATCATTTTAATGCGTTCGGCATCAAATATTAGATACCGTTGCTTTTGAAAAAATTATAACTTGTGCCATTATTTTTAAATTTTTCCTAAGATCTTCAAAACAGGATAAATACTATACTTTACATGACTGGGAATAATAACTACAATTCGTTTGGAATATGCGGGGTGTGTGCGCAATTACCAAAATTATTTTAGCGAACCTGTTTAATTTTTTTTTTATGTGGAATTGATGGATAGCTGAATAAAGCTGATTTTTATTCCACATTAAAACCCTTTACACCCTGAATTGTTAAATTTAAGTGCCTAGCAATTGTAATAGTCTTCAAATATAAAATAAGCAAACTGTGATGGAAAATAAAAAAATCTAGGAATATAAATATAAATATTATTTTAAATACAAATATATATATATATATTTTTCTAATTAATACGTTTAATTTGTATTTAAAAAAAATATATAGACCTATGTTCTGAATAATTATAACTTCACAATAAGAATATGTTCTCCTTAATAATAAATATTAATAATTATTAGAATTTATATAATATAACCGTAATGCATGTGAGTTCAAAAATTTATTGCAATTATTATTTATTGTGTTTCAAATCTGTCGAGCGCCGTGTGATATACAACGAGTTACATTGTTGACGTATGTTCAATCGAATCACACTGTTAATGTATGACTATATTCAATTTTATTCAAAATCTGAATACGTGAAAGTTTTTCACAAAACACGATTAATATTAAAAAAATATACTTAAGGACGTAATATAAGAAAACAATTTAACTTTACGTCTGCAAGATTTTTATTCTTTGGTAAAGTTTTATGAAAATTATTGTCGATTCTGGAGGCACAACAGTTAATGATGAAATAAACTATGAATGTCAATGACGACTGGTTAGATTGGAAGTTTAGTTTTTAGTGTATTGCGCGCCAAATTACCCATAATCATCATTACAATCAAACACCAATCGCACAGTTACCAATCACCATTACAATCAAACACCAATCACACAGTTTATATCCCATCACTGAGAACAATGCAATCATTATAAACTGCTGTAACATCTAAATACTGCTTACCTAAACTAGCAGAACTCAATAATAATATTTATTATAATTAGATTTTTTAAATTTAATTAAAAAAAATAAAAAACTCTTGTAAAATTATTAATGAATCAACATTTGCGGTTTTCGAAAAATAAAATTATACGACGGCACTGCTAAAATGTGTATGAGTCAACCTTGATCACGTGATCAACATTCAACTCACGTTATAAAAAATATTATTATTTCCTTACATTATTGTAAGCATTATAAATTCAAACAGTTGTGTCTCCATTATACGTGTAGTTGAATCATGTGACAATGTTTTTGGTTATGTCTCGAGATCTCATAAAAATTATACATTTTTGTAATAATGCTTGCATTGTAAAAGTAAATAGTTCACACTTTAGAATATTGTACACTATATCATGTATAATAATGTATATAATATGCACAGGGTTATCCAATAAATGTGATAGAATTTCAAATAAAAATAGTAGCAATTTTTATTAAAATTTTGACAGCTGTCATTATTATTTTTATTCAGTATAGTTTGCCATTTTTTCAGACTAATTTTGTGCGTACTATTTATTACGATTCTTATTTAGGGGTCCCATTTTTCCATTCTGCATTGGGGCCCAATTTTTGTAGTTACGCCACTGTCTATTATTATTGTGTTAGATGTTATATTAGAAGATATTTTTTTATAATCTTATACCATTATTTATCTCTTTTTTCATTTACTTTAAATCGTTTTCAAATTTTGAACCGTGAATTACTCGTATAAAATTTTCTGACACTGGCTGATCCATGATTCCCGTATTCCATGTAAAATGTACGTCTCCCAGAAGCTGTTCCTGTTATTCAGATTTTCACCTAGCCTGAATTTCTTAATTAATGAAAATGGCAATGGCATATTAGTTTGATTTTCCCGATATTTTGAACCTCCACTATTGATTGCAGTGATGAAACGTGATCTTAAATTTGGAAGTGTTAAAATCAAGAAATGTTATATTTTTGAAAACAAATTTTAAGAACTTTATTATTATAAGCTCAGAAACAAAAGAATAATTAATTTAATTCGTGTTTCAAGAAAATTGATATTTCCCTCTAATTTAAAGGTATCAGTTTCATTTCAAATTTGTTTTCAAAGAAACCAGACTATCAGAGGAGAAAATGTTATCCCAACTTTCGCGGGGCATGTAATGTGCCGGTTCAAAAAAAACCCTCCACTCTTCACAAGCTCCTTGAAAGCAGACTAGCTGCAAGATACAGGGTTTACCGGAGGGCAATGGCACCTAACATTTAGAAGCAGAACATTAACAGCATACTGCTGAAAATGTAAAGATGAAGAAGAACAAAAATGGCATAGAAGTCAGTCTGCTGTCTTCCAATACTCAAGATACCCTAAAATTTGTGGATCCAGGATTGGATTATTCAGCCACCTGAGAACCCACAAAGAGAGCGTCAGACGGAAAGTTCGTCTCCTATTTATACTCGATACTTAAAAAACTCTACATAATATAATATTCATAAAACAAGGATTTAAATATCTGGCGGTTCAATGTAGTGTTGTGTAATGCGAGAATTTTGATTTGATCGACGTATTAATTGAACCTTTTATAATTTTAATGTCTGTACAGTTTTAAGCTTTGAAGATTTCGACGTCGTATCGTACAACCTACACTTAAATATTATTTAGAGCCTGTCAAAAACAACTGTTTTGAGAAACGGTCCACCAGTGTGGGTGTGTTGCGAGCGCGTCAGTGTGAGTGCACACATATTTTACTTGTCCTATTTCGAATTTTAAATGACAGCAATAATATTATACACGTCTATAAATAATGATTCATGCTAAAACTATGTTCCCTGTAGAGCTGGCTACTTGAGACGCGTTACATGTACGAACTTATTTTATATAATCTCAAGTCACAAGCTTGCGGAGGTCTACACCAGATGATGAGATCACTGGACGCATCTGTTCATAAACTATTTACGATTTTAAAAGATGACACCTTTCA
Organism: Eubasilissa splendida; assembly: GCA_031772225.1. Taxonomy (NCBI): domain Eukaryota; kingdom Metazoa; phylum Arthropoda; class Insecta; order Trichoptera; family Phryganeidae; genus Eubasilissa; species Eubasilissa splendida. Next base: position 11,267,105 of record CM062855.1, on the reverse strand, counting down.
AGTGTCCGTATGAACTGTGATCTGGAATGTAAAAAAATCGTCGATGAAAATGACTTTTATATTATTTTTTCTTTATATCATTGCATTGATAAATGAGTTCAATAATCTCCAATAAATAGTAGCGAGATTCTATACTTACAAACACCCTCCAATAAATGACTTTGTAAAAATAAAAAACAATATTCTTAAGTTTAGTAGTAATTTACTTTAGTTTACCTATAAGTATTATGTTAGAATAAGGCGACACTGTACATAAAGTGTCGCGCCTAATTAATTTGAAATATTTAACTTCCAGTAAATTGTTTAGAGGGTTTTTTATCAGAATTTTTTACCCTTCCAATTCGTGTATTAATATAAAACACTTATGATGTTTATTACAATAAGGTAGTTAGTAAAAGTGTCAAAGCGATTAGCGCTGATGCACTTGTAGTAGTAGATTTGGCGGTCTGACTCTAAGGAATCGGAAAAAAATAAAATACTTACAAACATGTGTTTAATGTTTATCTAGCGTCAGTTTATATATTCAAATTAATCTATCATAATAGGAAGGACGCGAAAGACTTGTATGGGACATAAATGAAATAATACACAACAGTTTTTCAATTCTAGAATTTCGGACAATAGAAACAGACTTTTTCTCTAACAAAGATTCAAGATTCCTAAGTTTAGGTTGAAGATATATGTATTTAAAATAATGTCTTGGACTTGATTACAAATTGAAGTACGTACTTATTAATTTTTGTGCATTGTCTAAATTTATTCATCGCAAGTTTCAGATGACACGACACATCAGCCGCTCCCCGATAATGATCAAAGTCAAGAACGGGACAGCGCGTACGCGGTCCCGACTACCAAAAATTACGCGCCCGAGTTATCCGCATTAGGGATAATCGCAAGGGTCAGCCCAACCGGAGTGCAATGGAAGAGCCTCGCCCTGGGGGAACCGCCTTGTTGATCACGGTATCCCCTACGCCAGGTAAGTATGCTCGAATCCGGTTTGAATCCGGTATATAAAGGATCTTCAAAGCCATTCGCGTGCTAGTTGCGAACGCTTGTGGCGGTATCTGGTATCGCTATCGTGAACTAAAATATCGATTGCGTGTACTTTATACCCTCGACTAATTTTAACCACTGTATATAATGCCATTGTGTACTTATACAAAAAACCACGCATGTCCTTATATTTGAAAAAAATTTGCTTTAAAAATTCTGGTCCGTATATTAATAAATCAATTAATCCAAATTGATACTTTTAACACGGATAAAAAGTAAAATTCGTGTGAGTACAATATAGTACTCTCATGGCTATTGTTGACATCGTGTGTGTTATCTGGGAAGTAAAGAATGGATGAAAATGGATTATATTTATTTTGGACATTTTAAAATTTCATTTGTTAGAAAACGGTTTAGGTGTGTACTAGGTTATGTATTATTTTAAAATTAAATACTTTTAGTAGGTATTTTTGAACATGTGAATTTCTGAAAAGTATCAAAAAGTTAGTTTGACGACTGAATAAAATATGTAGTTACCATGGTAACTAGTATGACGTATTTGTTTGGTCGATTAGTCTAGTACGAAATTTGGGAGGAGAGGCTAAGGTAGATAGAAAAATAAAATTGCAATTTGTAATATCACGTGATGTGGAGAAGTAGCCAGCAGATTCCCTTTTTGCACGTAAAGAAAAATGTTGCGTATCTTATATGTATAGGTTTGAAATTAAACTGATATGAAGTGAAATATATATTTTTTAAATATGTGAATTAGTTGAGCTCAAAATTTTTGTTGTTAGAAATTAGAAAACTTACTCTGTAATGCTGCTGCAGGTACTAAAGGTAGGTAATAATTATTATTTTATTATATTGCTCTTTGATATCTTGATGAACCTCTCAATAATGCAATACCTTTTACAACTATTTTTAACGTTTCAAATTTCAGAAAGTTGAATGGAATGTTTCGCTTTGATAATTTTTATATAGTATCTAGTTGTCCGTGGAATAAGGTATTCCACAATGACGTACTTAGATCAGTGGGAAGATTCAACCGGGGACAGATCAGTATGGCGGCAAAGAAACCCACGATAAAGAATTATTAGATATTATGAAAATGCAGCGACAGAAGCGGCAGCCTGCAGGAACCACGCCACCACCAGGTACCATTGTGGTACTGAAGGACAGTCCTTTTTCAGACGTTTTGTCCCGTGTCCTCCCTTTATTGATGGTTAAACCGTTATTGTAACTATAATTATGTTTATTAATTAAAGAGAACACATTTTTGTCGTGAAGTTGCATTTTTAGAACACAGTTCTGTTATTTTAAAACAAATTAAATTAATCAACTTGAAAAATGTACAAATCTGTCTATCTAAAAAATATTTAATTAATACCGGTATTCGAACCTGGACCTCTTCCTATTCTACTGTATTAAAGTTTCCAATTTTAATAAAATGTATTAATTAATTAATTCTGGCGTTTTCTGTCGGGTTTAATTTACTCAAAGGTATTCGAGATTCACCGTCACAACCGACTATACCCCCTCCTGAGTTCCTACAGTTCACTATCCCTACAGAACAAATTACTCTTGTACAAAGCAATCATCTGTTCTATACTTACATACGCGAGCCCCGTCTGGGGTTCAAGTAACACAAACATTTTAAAATCCAAACTAAACTATATCCTTAGGAGAATCACAAACTCACCCTGGTTTGTCAGAAACACAATCATTCACAGAGACTCAAACATATCCTCACTCGAACGACACATACACGATTTATCGTTCTAAATTAATTTCCATCCCAAACCCTTCCATAAACTCCTTCGGCCTATATGATCCCTCATCACATCCCCATCATCTTCGTCCTATTTCACTTCTTTACCCTGTTCTTAACCATATTGCACAAAATTTATAAAAAGATTCAATAAAAACTTTCAGTAAAAATATAAAAAATAACAAAACATAAAATAAAACTAAATGTATTATGGTATATAAAAAAACTTTACCCATTTTTGCTACTACTTTGTACAATTATATACAAAGTTAAAATTACCCGATATTAAAAAACAATTTCACCATATTCCCCGAATAGGGAATAGGGTTCCCCAAAAAATCTACGCCATCGTTACCTCGTACGTCGGAGACAAGAGGGCTCAGCCCTAATCCCTCCCCCCTCTAAAACAATCGAATCAGAGAGACTCACTGTAATGTAAAGTTGATTGATTTTTAAAAATTGAATAATAGATGTATCAATTGGAAATATTACAGAATATAAATTCGAAATTTGTCGAAAATGTATTCGATTGCTATAGCGAAATTGGAGAACGCGCTTCCTCGCATAGGAAGAGGTTCAGGTTCGAATCCTGGTAGCAACTAAATGTTTTTTCGATAGATAGATTTTTTTCTGTATCTAGTTGATTAATATAATTTGTATTATAATTATGTTTGATTATAACCATGATTGATAATTCTTTGAGCAATGATCGGTACGCTAGAAAGTAAACTTCCAACTGTTAAATCTTAGTTATCAATAACATAAATAACTATTTAGCCGTCACCAAACCACTACCTTCCTTGAGATCAGGAAATCAGCGAAATGTACTTTTTGTTACTTAAACACATGGTTACATATGGTATTACACATACCTATGGTGATTTAGTTATTGCACATAGAATGTCATATGGAAGAGAATAACAATTGCAAGCCACTTGCAATGTTCACGTATTGTACATAGAGAATTTAATTCTGAAAATATATGGCCATTTCTAGAAGTCTGCCAAACGGCGTGTTAAGTTAATGTAGTTTCAGTGTTCTTGCCTGGCACCTCGAGAAGTTGGCAACCCTAACTGCGGCTGCTGCATCTTAATTGTCTCACGTTTATGCAAGGAGGTCAGCGACAACTTCGGGTTGGTGTTGTCAACTCAAAAGTAAAAAACGAAACAAAACTTGCACAAAAAACATTATTTTTGCTTTCTAAAAGCTTGTTAGTACGTTATCTCGGTTTGAATGCGTCACTCAGAATCCCATTAAGGACTTGGCGCGACACGTCACCGACTGTATCACCATCAGATCAATAACAAGATCCCCGGCGTGGGTGCGGCGCTGCAGTTGTGCCCCGCGGCTCCGAGCTCCGGCTCCCCGATAACCTTGGCGAAGGTCGCAATTAGCAAGGACTTTTGGGCAGACGGACATCTACCGGCGCGGGGGCGCTCCGGCAAAGCGCTCGCCATTAGAGTCGCACAAAGGCTGCGTCACGACCAATGGACCAAATATGACGACAATAAAATTACGTCATCATCTGTTCTGGTGAAGATTTTTTGCGACGCAAAACACAAGTCTTTGTACAAAAATACAGGGTGTTACCGCATTGCCGAAAATCTTTGAAATTATATATTTTTTTGTAGTATTTAAGAATAGTAATCATATGTATTAACTATTATGTCATACTGACCGATTTTAGCGAAGTGAAATAGTCATTCTAACCGTTCTCCAAGGCCATCGTCACACAGAATTTGAAACTAAAACAAACTTAGAAAAATATACAATCGAAAGGTAGTTGACGTTGTTTAGTTTGGAGTATTGCCAATGGGATGGCAGCACATGATCTTATCAAATTTCAAATATATAAATATCTATCCAACGGCTCGCATGTTCTCCTAATATAATCATATAAATTTATATTTCTTTTCAATTTATTTCCCAGAAATTCTATTATCTATCGATTTTCAAAACTGCACGCCATTGCCAAACAGAATGTAGAAAATAAATAAATAATTATTCAGAACAGACGGTCTGTGATATTTTAAATATGAATTAAATATATTAATTAGAAAGATATACATATAAAATTGATTTTATATGTATATCAATTAAATTTTAGAAGCGAATTCCGATCTACAAGATATAGAGATCAAATTGATATCCCAAAACTAAAATATACCGCAACTCAAAATCAATATATTTATCAAGGTTCAAATTTTTTAACAATCTTCCCATCACAATTAGAAAAATTACGGACTATCATAAATTTGTAACTGAAGTTAAAAAAATATGTACACAGATTAACTGAAACATAAATTAACTCGAATATATTCCTTCTTTGATTATTGAAATATTGACACTGATTATTGATATTGTATTATATTTTTAATATTAATAAAAAAAAATAAAAAATCTTTCTAATTAATATATTTAATTCATATTTAAAATATGATTGTCCCACTCTTTTATTGATGATAACATTTCCCTTTTTTTGAACCTTCACAAGGCCCCGCATCCAATTTTATTTTATTACCTCAGTAATGGAGCATTCTAGACGATTCTAGATTCTAGAAATGCCGTGATAAGAAAGAAGAAAAATAATTTTCTTCCCAATTAGCACTAGTATTAGAAAGAAAGGATATTTTAATTGAATTTAACGTTACATCAGGTTACAATACGTTTACGTAATCACAAAAAAGATAGTATCAAAAAAATAAAAATATTAAAATTAATTTCCAATACATACGTGATGCATACAGACAAAACCATTTAACTGGATTGCATTCGAAACATTGTTTTAATCATCCAAGTGTAATAAATCTTTCCACGTTTCAGGTTATTATTTGAATACAATGTATGATATTTTATTGTTGATGTGATTGTGTTTCTTCAGAAATGGTTGATGCAGTAAAACTATGAATAATAATTATATTGTGAAATACAGTAAAGAAGTTATCTACTCAAAGATCTTTAAGGTAGAAATTACAATTAAAAATGATCGTGTCAAGATAATTTTAGATAAATCGACTGAGAAATCATAAATTATTTTAAATATGAATTAAATATATTAATTAGAAAGATATACATATGAAATCAATTTTATCGAAACATATTGTTGTTGCGCCACCGGGATTTGAACCTGGATCTCTTTCCTAACCGGGGAAGGTGCATTATCCAACTATGCTACAGCGACAATTTTCGAACCTATATATTACCTTTTTGATATTAATACATTTAATCGTTCCATTATTTGAAAGAGCCATCTACCTCATTTTTACAGAATCTCAGATACCTTTGAGTAAACTGATAGCAGACGCCAGAATTATCAATTCATTTTTATTAAATTTTGGACACATTGATACAACTTTATTATTAGGTGAACACATTCTTATTGTGAAGTTGTAATTACAACTTCACAATAAAAATGTGTTGTCCATAAATCATTTAATATTTTTTCATGTCAATGAAACGTGAGAAAAAACTAAAAAAAATGATGTAATTCCTAGTGTAGCAGAGACATTTTTGATATTGAGCGTTTCGGTAAATAAATTTTGGTTGGTTCAAAGTACATATTGGTCGATATTTATTAGTAGGCTCAATCTTCTTTTCATGTAATCTGCAATATATAATGTTTAAATTAATGACTCAACGGAGATCTTTAGAGTTCGATGATACATTTGTCTGCACGTACGCGCTTATTAAGAAGGCTAATAAAGTAAATAATGACTGTTACATGATCATAGTATAGTATATACCTTACGCCGAAAAGTCTATTTTTTTTATATTTTTTTTTACAATTACAATTATTACAACAATTTTATATTGTAATCACAACACCCTTATCATTTCATTAATATCAAGGTTGTTTGGTAGTAATCTGAAATTAATTTACAATAAAAAATTGGTCGAATAAGATCTCTGGGTTTCAGACAAGCGAGTTCAACATTCTACGTGCAGAGTTTTCTGAGTGAATTGGCAGTGCGGCCATTCTAATTTTACAAGTCAATTATTGAAATAAAATAATTGATGATTCAGATAATTGTTCTTGCAATAAAGTTTTGCAAAATGCATTTTTATACTATTTTAAATCATCATCATCGCCTTCAGTATTACCGTGTAGATTTCTCTTTTTCTTCTTTACTCATCTATTACATACTCTATCGTGTCTCTATTGATTTCCCGCAACACATAAATGTCTGACCATCTCATCTTAGGACGAATGTCTCTCTTCTCAGTCACCTCCTCACACTCCGATAGTCGCTTCTTCTAGCGGCCATCCCCACATCTCGTCACGTGACCAGCCCAGATCCATTTTAGCTGAACTGTTCTCTCTGTCACTTTCTCTTATGTGTTTGTTTGTATTGTAGTCCCCGAGGGATACGCTAAATAGTTTTATTTCCATTGGTCGCTGCGCTTCTCTTAACTTGTGCATGCACCGCTTGTTAATTGTAGTTGTTTCCATTCCACATGTATGTATAGTTAAAAATGCATCCATTGAAAAATTTAATTTTAAGGTATTTATAATAGCTATTTCTTGAATTTTAGGATGTAAGCTAAGCTAGTAAAACTCTTCAGTTCAATTCGGCATCTTAATGTCTTCACCTAGGTGAGTTCCACATACATATATCCGTTTTTCACTGTCTTGTCCCGTACTTATTTCCGTCTCGTTTTTATTATTAATAATAATAATAATGGATAATTTGTATAGCGCCATTTTCGTAAAAACTTTTACCTCAAGGGCGCTTTACAGATAAACTGTTTATTGTTTTACAATTATCTTTATTTTTAAGGTTAAAAATTGTTATTTTCACTTATGGAAATGACTTTTTGAAAAGGTGGGTTTTTAGTTTCTTCTTAAATAATGTCTCTGATGCACTGTTTCTTATGACGGAGGGCAAACAGTTCCATGCTTTTGGGCCTGCCACCGCAAATGGCAGTTCACTAAATTTAGACTTCTGGCAACGGTTCTACTACACTACACCCAACTACACTCTTTCCTGTGGCTGAAGTAGAGGCTGACCTGAGAGTTTGACGTCTACCATTCAAATTGTTTGAAAGAAACAAAGTTATTGAAGATACAGAGGCGCCATGTTGTGTGTCGCCTTGTACATCAACTTGTAATTCAATTTTTTCAGGGAATTGGAGCCAATGTAGCTGATGTAAAAGGGATGTTATATGAGAGAATTTGGAAATTCCATATATTATCCGTGCATCCGCAATTATACTGGATTGTTATCTATCCAGCTGAAAAATTGGCAGGCCAGCATAGATGCTGTTACAAGAGTCCACACGTGACACCACAAATGCATTTATAAGTAGACGGGCTGTCTCAAGAGGAAGATGTCTCCGAATACTTTCAATCTGTCTCAGTTGATAAAAGCATGCACAGACAGTTTTACCGATTTGTGTATTCATTGAAAGATCAGAATCAATGTGCACGCCTTCTAGGTGTTGCTGTTTACAGTAGTTCTGTTTTGGATGGATCCAATGTAAGTCGATTTTGTGCCATCCATTCGCCTATTTCACCTACGCATCTTGCAATTTTTCCTTTTAATACCTCTATCTCATCCTCTTTTCAATTAAATTCAAATTACTAATACACCAATAAAATGACAAGATTTGATCTGTCCACACATCTCCCCTCCATCAGCCAACCCAAAACACCTTCCCTAATGCATCCTTATCCAGAATCCTTGCTTGAAATTTATGGCAACCCTCGACCATCGACTATAATAATCCGATACATAATCTTAGTTTTGGTGCAATATAATTATATAATTTGAGCCCTTTTAACCATTTTAAAGTTGCCTATTATTGTTAAATATATTTCAACAATTAAAACTGACTTTAAATGTTGAAAATATATTATTTTATTTGCAATACGTGGATACGAATTATTTTCCATCATTTGTGAGTTAAAAATGGCTACCAGACTGGCCGCATTACCATCTTGGGTCATTGGGTGTATTTCCGGATAAATTGAAAAGAATACTAATTGCTATAAAAAGTTTCAGTTCATCCGGTGGGATGCATTTATTATTGTTTTTGTTGCCGATGCAAAGGATGTGTTCGGCTGACGGGTCGGTGCGGAGGTGGACGGAATAAAAAATCTTCTAGCCATGTTTAACATTCCCATTAAAAGGAGATTGCAATGGCTAAATGAGTGACCACTTTAACAGATGACAGTCTAGCAAAGTGGCGGAACAAATTCTTATTTTATTAAATAATCTTTATTACAATTATATCAATATATCGTGTTCATTAATTATATCATCTCTCAATAGTTTAAGATTAAACTAACATGTTATTTGTCAATAGAATAGTTAAATTGAATTTAATGGTTTTGTTATCAAAATTTATCTGTAGATCACAGTTTCTCTGGGCATAGTGGACCTGGATATCACACATACACACACACAACAATTTAAAACTACTGCTTCTCAACACCATTACGTCCATAAAAGTATACCATTTATTAATGCTCTCCCATATAAAATCAAAACAGAAAAATATTATAAAGCCTTCAAATCGCAAATCAAACAAATATTAGAAAACTCCGACAGCAATTACAAGTTCTAATTGATTATGTTCATGTATATGTATTTAATCATTTAATTCTTTATTTATATCTTACTTCTATACCTACCTTTAGATTATTTTAAAACTTTAATACTCCTCAATTTCAAATACGAGAATTAATTTCTCAATTGAGTTGGGTAATTTAGTGTAAAATTTTTTTTACAATTAATTAATTTATGTAAATACAATATATATATATAATGAAATTAATTTTAAAAATTTATTCCCCTTTCTTTGTGATTCGGGAACCCTCTGGATTTTACGATTTGCGCGACTCTGTCCACACCTGTGGCTGCCTTGAAAATCCTTTTTTGTTCTTCCCGGTCTTATTACGTGCAAGGCTGCATAGAGTGACGACCTTGTCATTTCTTTGGTTTGATCCGTGCGTTTAGTAGTCTTGTCTAAGAGTAATATTGTTTTCATCTCATTACGCTATAGGTTTACAGGTATGCCCGAAGTACTCCAGTATTCACCTTCGGACATGGTGGACGGTCTGTCTGAAGCATTGAACTACTGTCAAAGCTTAATTACGAGTACATTGGTTGTCTTCTTCGTACCTGCATCTATATGAAATTCATCAAATATATGCGAAGGACTTTTGCAGTAGACTTTTGCATAAAAGTATGCCATTGTAGAAAACTATTATACAATAAGTACACAATTTACGAAGAAATAATGATAAAATAAATTATATGAAAAGGTAGGCAGGTACCTCATTCAGCCTAATGACTAATCAATTTTTTGGCAGTACAAAATACAAGTCGTTTTAATAATGTTCGTAGAGTACTGGTGACATGCCCGGATTTAAAACAAAGTATATAATCAGAGATAGGACACTGTCTGTATCTAAAATTTCTTCTAGTTTCTGCTATTTATGCTGAGTGGTGCAAATTTAAGTGTTCCCCCGAAAAGTTACATACAGTCTATATAAGTGTATATATAAATGTACACACCGACAGACCTAAGTGATAAAGTGAAAAGAACAGAAATTATTATTAACAATCACACTACAACCATTATTTCCCATATTATCCTATATATGTATGTATTTTTAATATTACAAGAAGTGATAGTGTAATGGTGAGCAGTTTGCCTGAACCATAGGGGTTTTTGCATATTTACACCCACATGCAATACTTAATTTATCACCAGCTTGTTCAGGAAACAAGATAACTTCAATATTCCTCCAACGTTCGTGAGGATTTCGTGCCTGGAAGTCTTCGTGAATATGGCATTCATGAATGTGGAGGCACATATTTAATATAAAAAATGGATTTATTTTATATAAGATGACCGAGTGAAAAATGGCGAGACCAACTTAACCAAAGTTAGGTTAGGTTATAATGAAGAGAAAATGGAAAATAACGATTTTAAAAGAAGTACAAGTAACTTATTAAGGAGAACACATTCTTATTGTGAAGTTGTAATTATTCAGAACAGACGGTCTGTGATATTTTAAATAAAATAAAATCTATTAATTATAAAGATACATCTTTTATGGATTACTCAAATGTATTTGAGATTCCGTAAAATAAATTAGAAAGCTTTCAAGATGTATCAATTTGAAAAGTGTAACATATTTGTCGTCAATGTACTGTGTGATGTAGCATATTCGGTTAATGCACGTTCCCCGGATTGGAAGAGATTCAGGTTCGAGTCTCAGTAGCAACAACAATATTTTTCGATAATATGTATATCTTTCTAATTAATACACTTAATTTGTATTTAGAAGCAACTTAGTTTGCTTTAACAGTTTTAAGGGTTATGTAGCGCGATATTTTTGTTCTACTGTGCCCTCTGAGGCGAGGTGAGGACGGAAGTCAACCGGTACGATGGTGGTTTGTAAGCAAATTATTATTAGATTATGCGACACCAAGATATCGGGTATAATAGGAACTATTGGAAATTGAATATTGCACATTTATAAATACAGCGAATGTCGAGTATTTTTAATTACAACAGTTAAATAATTGACTTCTTTGCGTTGCCAAGTAAATAGTTACAAGTTACGAGTAATTATAACTATTCAATATATTGGGTTTGTTGTAAAGTTTAGCAAAAATCAGTTAAAATTTTACGAACCGCCGTAATATATTTATATCGTATATTAGTAACGTAAAAGCAGTAACGGCGGTGTACACTCTGAATATGTAGTAAACTGCTTTATTTATTATTTCAAATATGTACAGTCAAACTTGGTTATAACGAGCTCGGGTATAGCGAGTTCACGGCTATAGCGAGCAAAAATTCATTATTAGGAGATCACATTCTTATTGTGAAGTTGTAATTATTCAGAACAGACGGTCTGTGATATTTTAAATAAGAATTAAATATATTAATTAGAAAGATATACATATAAAATCAATTTTATCGAAAAATATTGTTGTTGCGCTACCGGGATTCGAACCTGGATCTCTTTCCTAACCGGGGAAGGTGCATTATCCAACTATGCTACAGCGACAATATTTTTAGCGACAATTTTCGAACCTATATGTAACCTTTTTGATATTAATCGTTCCATTATTTGAAAGAGCCATCTACCTTATTTTTACAAAATCTCCAATACCTTTGAGTAAACTGATATCAGACTTTCCCCGATTACGAAAGAGATCCAGGTTCGAATCCCGGTGGCGCAACAACAATATTTTTCGATAAAATTCATTTTATATGTATACCTTTCTAGTTAATATATTTAATTCATATCAAAAACTCATTGATATTTGGTAGTTTTCATACAAAAGTGAACTGCTATAACGAGCTTGCTTCTCGGTTGTGTCGAACAAATAATGAACACATTAATATTAGTGTGTTTGTTGGGACTGAATAAAAAGCAATTAAAGTGAAAGAAGTGGCGGCCACGCTGACCATCACCGACCGATGGGTCATATCATTTATGACCAAACTTCGATCACGTTGACGCTTGAAACTTATTATTCAGCATCAGAGAAATTACAATCTCATTCACTTTTTATATATGTGTTTTTGTAAATCCAAATTTATTTTTGTACGCGTCGGCAGTGTTGTATTGACAACTTGATGTTGACTTATCAATTTAAAATTAGTGGCCCTTGATTTGAAAAACATGTCTACTAATAAAAGAAAGTATCTTTCGATTTGTGAGAAAGTTGAAATCGTTCGTGAATTAGAACGCAATGCGAAAAGTGTCGAAGTGTGTAAAAAAATTTCCTTATCTTCTTCAACTGTTTAAACAGTATTGAAAAATAAGGATGTTTTCTTGTCGGCATTTGAAAACAACATCACGGAAACTAAAAAAAAATAGAAAATGCGATTTTAATGATGAGGCATTATTAAAATGGTTTAGCACCCAAAGAAATAGCGGATTTTCTATTGACGGGCCAATTTTGAAGGCACAGGTGGAAATATTCGCGAAAAGCGATTGCGATTACTGATTGGATATAACGAGCAAATTTAGTCGGTCGCCTCACACTCGTTATAACAAGGTTCGTCTGTATCTGTCATGCGCTTCTAGATAAAAGTCCAGAGGCGAAACGTTAACACCATGGTATGTATGTAAAATTAAAACATATGATTACAGATATAATCATACTTTTAAAATTAGCAATATTATAACATCCTGAAGAAGAAAATGGTATTTTTCGAAACCGGTAGATGTATTTAAACTCAATTTAGTGGTTAATAAAACAAAGATAATAAATAAAAATACAAATATAATCGTAAGTACGAAATGTAAAGGCACGCTACCCGCGGGCCGCCAGTTGATATTATATTTCACTAATATAGATTCAATATTAGTACAAATAAACAATAATGTATATGAAATAAGAGCGCCCATTTATTCTCGTCACAGTTTACACAGATGGCCGAATTCTAACATGTGTTTTCAGATGACTTATTACGAAAAATACACATATTTCTGTGTGCATCAGTTCTTTAAACTGCAAACACATTTTTTTAGATCTACCTGTGGCGTGCCAATTCAATATACTTGCAATTATTCATGTTACCATAACAACAGACGGATTATATTTAGATTTATCCGGACCAGATGATCAGAACACGCGAAAGGCTAGACTGAATGTACTCGGGTGGTGAAATAGTGACTTTTAAAAAATAAAGCTTATTTGGTTTTTTTTAGAACACATTCTTATTGTGAAGTTGTAATTATTCAGAACATAGGTCTGTGATATTTTAAATATGAATTTAATATATTAATTATAAAGATATACATATAAAATCAATTTTATCGAAAAATATTGTTGTTGCGCCACCGGGATTCGAACCTGGATCTCTTTCCTAACCGGGGAAGGTGCTTTATCCAACTAAGCTACAGCGACATTATTTTTAGCGACAATTTTCGACCCTATATGTTACCTTTTTGATATTAATACATTTAATCGTTCCATCATTTGACAGAGCCATCTACCTTATTTTTACAGAATCTCAAATACCTTTGAGTAAACTGATAGCAGACGCCAGAATTATCAATTCATTTTTATTAAATTTTGGACACATTGATACAACTTTATTATTTATATATCTTTGATTTGATGTTGAATAAATTTAGTTGCCGTCCAGAAATCAGTCGCGCAAAAAGCAGAAAATATTATCGTCGGTTTAGAAACATTGAATATCATTCAAATTCTTAGTGTGAGAAAATAATTTACATATTGCATATATATACCGTGCTAACCGAGCAAATTTATATGCAAGTAGGTAAGTTTTCTAATAAACGAGTAACTTCAGCATTGAACAGAATTCTGGTGTGAGACGTGATTACCTACCTGTAAGTTTTTACTATTTCAGAAGCAATGGTTATGAATATAATCAACTATTCCAATAATTTGTCAGCATGTCGTGAAATATATCCGGTATCTCAATGCTTGATTTTATTACAAATATTCAGCGACAAACGGTTCGGCGATAAGTTTCCAATTTTAACAACCGGTTCGCGCGAACCGGTTGCTAAAATTGGGAAACTTGATGGCCAGCGATGGTCTCTGGTGACTGAAAAGATTACCTGATTTTCTGACAAGAAGACATATATTTTTAAATTGAGTTTCCGACACATAAAAATAATTCCATGAATAAAAAAATAAATAAAAGAGCAGTCATTTTTGGCATTCGAGCTCATCAATTATTGTAATTTGGTGTCGAACTTTTTGCAATACAATAAAAGAACAGAGATGGACCATTTGCTATATTATCAACATCACGAAGTAAAAAAATTATTAAAATCAAGATGAACAAGGTTGAAGAATGTTGGAAGAAATTTTCAAATCTTGAGACAAAGGAAATTTTTTAATTTGTTTTGTAATTTATGATTCGTTCATATCATGTTCGAAGAAGTAAGCAATAATTATTATTAAAACACCCACTAAAGAACGCCAAAAATGAATTATTAACAGGTCAATAAAAAAGTATACATGAAAAAAGAAGTGGCAATAAAAATATTTTTACGGTACAACAAAATTAATAGAAAATTGTTGGTTTAACCCAAGACAAGGCAGAAGTCTAGAGATTAGTCGTTGATAAAAAATAAAAGGCTAAATAAAGGTCAATAAAATTACTTATATTATATATAGAAACGTACAAAATATTATTTTAATTGTATGTAAAATATACACTAAAAAATATTGAAAAATTTTCATAAAAATAATTGATTAATACGCAGACAACGTTGAGAGAGCCGCTGACGTCATTCCGCGTCGATGACGGCATTGTAACGAGAACTTGAAATGAGACTATGAATCAGAATTGGATATTTATTGTAAAAAAATTATAATTTTTTTCTGCCTTTTGTGAAATTGAAAAGAAAATATAATTTTTTTGATATTGTATCCAATACATATATTTTTTTCAAATTTACTTACAATGTGACATACAGAAGGACGTTGGAATATTATATAATACAAAATATTACAGACTGATTCATCACAGACTGCCGTATACTCAATAAAAAAATACATAATTAAATTGAAAAAAGCCTCCGGAGTAGAGTTCAGACATTAAAAAAATATATAATTTGTTGTCTTGACGCAAACACAAGGTAACGGTGAAGCTACTGTTAATTAAGAAACTAAACGCTATAACACGTTTTCTGTTGATAAAAGTTTGATATATTTGAACTATTTTCTTGATACGTGGGAAAACTTGTTATTCAGCAAGTTGGAAAAGTAATTATTATAAATAAATTGACGCATTTAAATGCAGTCGTAAACTTAACGGTACAGGAATTTCAATGAAACGTAGGAAAGAGATGGATATAAAAATGTAAGAACTGATCATCAGCTGATGTAGGTATCATGAGCTGTATGATCTCTTGTCGATTGAAGATGTGGCAAGTAATGAAAAATATAAGTATATATAATAATCGACCATTTCCTAATAAGACTCGCGCCGATGACAACAGAACAAAATGGGGTAATGTGAAAAATATTTATTTATTCAAATGAACGTAAGATGTATACCGCGGCAATGAACTCTAAAAAATGCCACTGGTGATGTGACAGTCTGCCGCGCCTGAACATACATTTATTTCATTACGTACCTACTAACGTCAGCTTATTTTTCCGATAATTGATTCTCCGATATAAATAAGAAATTTTTAAAATTAATAATACCTGTCTTCGTATTTACTAAATGGCTACATACTAAACGATTCAGGAAACATTAGTCAGTTACGCCTTTAGAACTCACCTTGAACGTAGACAAAGTTACCTTTATGGTTAATAAATTTATTTATCAGTATTTTTGATGGATAAACACCTGTTTTTAACACATTGATGCCGACTTAGGTAGATACTCACCTGCAGTAAAATGTTAGCCTTTAAAAAATATCCAAGATTCGGCACACACGTGTACAAACAGAAAAATGTGTTGTAAAATGTAAACGGAGAAAATGTTTAAAATATTAATTTCATTATACTTTTACGTATAATTTAACCGCGAACATAAATAATATCATACATTATTTACGTTGTCCTTCTAACCTTTTTTCTTAGATATCAAAGGTCAGCGACGTAAAAAGCCGGTCCGAACGAAGGAACGTGCATTGGTCAGCATTTTACAACATAATTTTGTGTTTGTAATATTCATCACGAGATAATCACACTTTACCACTTGCGGCACTAGTTTCGAACGGGGGAAGATTTTGCCGGCATTTTCGCGAAGTGTCAAAAGCAGGGCGGCCATGTTGGTCGCGCGGCCAATGGGAGCGCGGTGCGCGCGCATCGCCGGTCGGAGCACAACTACGCGCGGAAGAGCCGTAAAGCATCACGGAGCCGAAAGTGGGTCAGGCCCCTTCTCTCGGAAGTGGCTCTTTTCCTTTGCATATTTTTGTACAAATCCAAATCGCATTTCTTTCGCATTCCCCCGAACGGTATATTAGCGATAACCGTTTAATGAGACACAAAGCACCGTGCCGCTGGAATGCCGTCTGACCGCGGTCTGCAATTCGGAATAAGAACAAATGCCTGTTCACACACTGTCGAATGGCTACCTACACCTTATTGTTGATATGTTTGTTTAAAAACACGACGGAGACGCCGTTTTTCTATGCCGGCATTAAGAAACAGAAAACTGAAACTGAAAAAAAAATATATATCTATAGTGATATGTTAAAGCTCTATAGAAATGTGAACGACTTACAAAAATTTTATAATATTTTAAAACAAAATTATATACTTTTGACCGATTCAGTATGTAGTTATTTTTATAATGGTAAATTAAATTAAATCAAGTATGTTATATTTATTTTAGAGTAAATTCGAAAACAGAATAACAGTCTAAAGTGTACAGTTTTCTAGGCTAATCTGCAATGTATATCTGACCTTTCTGGCTGATGTTTCGGATCCCATTGCAGGGTCCAGCATCAGAGCTGACGAAAGGTCAAATATACAAGGCAGTTTAGCCCAGAAAACTGTACACAGACGATTCTGAACGGCTGTGAAAACCTAAGAACAGTCATCAAAGATGTTTAAAACGATATATTAATTTTATTACAGGTAGGTAGGTACTCACCGTATCTTTGACAAAGGAAATAATTCTGAACATCACCACAAAGAATTATTCTTATTATTCTTCCAAATATTAACTTGTATTGGTAGAAACATAATACGTTACGTAATATTGTTAATAAATATATTTTAAAACGTAGAATTTTTTTCGTAATATAATTACATAGGTAGGTACAATATCGAATTATATTATCCGAAATAATTATCTTATTCTCAATTTTTGAGAGTCTGAGTCACGCGAATACGTGCTGAAGTTCGGGGCTAGTTATGTCACCAACAGAAGTGCACCTTGTGTGCTAACCTTGTGGGTTAAACACCTCGGCTCGCCATTGTTTTTGAGCCGGATGCGCTGCGCCAGGCCCGGAGCGGTACGGCGGTCAATGATTTTGGTATCCCGTATTATATATATATATATATAATACCTAGGTAGATTTATGCACATATGTATAATTGCCGAAATGTGGATGTCCTATCATTTTCTACAATTATATCGCAATATGGAATAATGATAGCTACTTATTATAATCGAATATCCAAATTTATAAGAATCGTCCATTTTTATCCGGTGACCACATGACAACTGCACACAGTAATAAGTGCACACAGAGACAACTGTACACAAGGTAATATAATCAATAGATACTTGAATTTTTTTAAGTTCTGCTAATCATTTTGAAATTGATTTTTTCATTAAAATATATTTTTTATTCACTTTTAAGTTACAGTAACAGTACGGCAGGGTAGATTAATATGGGTTATCTAATTTAAATAAATAGAATTGGAGAATATGACCAACTCATTTACTAATCTAAACAATCCTAAAGTCGGATTAAATAACGTAATATTGCCATGGCAGGCATCTAGTCAGAACGTTAAAATACTTTATTATAATAAAATTAAGCAATACTGGAATGTATGAATGTAGGAGCAAAAATGGGCGAATTGATTGTATGCTGTTTATTGTACGCCGATGATGTAATATTAATGGCGAATAATGAACAAGAATTACAGAGGCAAGTGAGTAGAATGTACGATGTTTGCAAGGAAAGCGACCTCATGATAAATGTTAACAAGTCGAAAGTAATGGTATTGGAAAATGTCTTGCTTTCCTCCTTCTCCAATAGAAATGAATGTTTGGAACAAGTAGATGAGTGAACGGCATTTCGAATGGAATTATATCTAACGGGAATTTGTCAATCGAGGCAAGACTAGCGGTGCACAATGAAGTCCTGGTACCGACACTGATGTATAGAAATGAGGCCTGGAGCTGGCAGAACAGGGACGAGAGTAGACTGAATGCAGTGGAAATGATATCACTTAGGCGTATATGTGACATAAAGAAATAAGGAAAGAATGTAAAGCTGATGTTAGTACAGTGAGTAAGATTAAGAAAGGATCACTTAGGTGGTTTGGTCATATGGAACGGATGAATGAGGAGAGAATGGTAAGAAAGATATATGACGCAAGTGTTGATGGCACCAGAAATAGAGGACGTCCGCGGAAGACTCGGCACGATCAGGTAAACCAGATAATGGATGATGGTTCTGTTAGAAGCCTCAACAATCGGCGAGCTTGTATGAGAATATGTATGAATGTGAATGAGGCGAGAATTGTGTGTCAGGACAGAGAAGTGTGGCGCTCTATCCTCTCTGCCTATCCCCGCGGCGAAACGGCGTGATGGTAAGTAAATTAAACAATAATTGTCGATTTAAAAATATATTATGTTAGTTGAGATCTATGTATATTATATTTACATATATATATAATGCTAGTATTGTAATATGTTCTGTCCGTCATTGCCGTGTGTTTGTTTTCTGGCACAAATTTTTGATATTCGAAATATTTGATTTTCTACATAAAAATTATTTTTATTTATAAGTAGGTACCTAAAAGACCATGGACATTAGGTTTTTGAATTTTTTTTTATTGATGACTAGAATGAGCAAACATTTATTACGAATGAGGTGTAGGAATGATGAATGATGTACGCCGGAATGACATTATTTTTCAGAATGTATAGAAGTAAAGATAAGATTGTTTCATACGTGAAAGATAGATGAGAATGAGGATCGTGAAAAATTGCCTAATTTAGTTTTGAAAAAATATATATTAACAATTATATCTGAATATTGAGTAACAGTTCAGAACATATAATGCCTGTATCTACTTTTATTAATTTCAGCCTCTTATTAAGCCATTACGTAGAAAGAGTGTGAGAGAGCTAGCATTATCAACGTTTTCATTTTAGGTGCAATCAATAACATACGTATGTATTGTTTAAATTTTTTTATAAAATAGAAAAAAACCAAAGATCCAAACCATTGAACGATGCGCTCCGGGTCTGAGCATTGTAAAATAATCGCCTCGTGCAAGAACGGAGCGTGTCTTCAATTATCACCTTTTATCGGAACACCTTTTAGTCTACGTGGCCCGGCCTCGCCAGGTAAATTAGACGGAGGTTCGATAAAACAACTGTACATGTTCAAAAACGTCAGAGCTTATACATGTATAACAATATGTGGAAATGTTGACAATACATTTCAATTTTGTAATTATGTTATGACGTGGTGGTAATTAAATAAAGTGTGGTGACCCACACGTCGAAGTTGAAACAAGGGTTGACGTGGCACGAAGCACTTTTGTGAAAATGAGGAACGTCTTTTGCGACGGAGACATGTCTGAGTACTCGTCGGAGAGCATAGAGTGCTTCATCATACCCGTGCCGCTTTATGGAGTCGAAGTCTAGATTTTAAAAGAAGCCACTGTTTAAAGTCTGGAGAAATTTGAGACGTGACTGTACCGACGTATACTAAAGATCTTATCCACGAAGAAGTACATAGAAGACGAGGGAACTAATGATAACTGTCAAACGGAAGAAAATTATCCGAAATGAGAAATATTCCTCATGCAGCGGAAGATAGTTCGTCCGATAGATAGAGCCGTCTTGACTGTGTGACCTGATGATCTTATACATTGCCTACCTTCGATAGAAGACGGCACATGAAGAAGAAGAATGTGAAGATAAATAAAACCGAGTCTAAATGTCAAAACCAGTCTGTATACATGTCCACTTTAAGTATATAATCACCGAATATGGATGGATAGAAATGAAGGATTCAGGCGGCCGAAATGTAATATCTTACGGGAGTAACAGGAGTAGCATTATTGCACCACGTGCAGTGATACTGAAAACCCTTGACACTGAGCCCCTACTACTAGATATATAAATATCTCAATTGAGGTGGCTTGGACACGTCTTGCGAATGTCAGAGGCACGATTACCAAAATGCATCTTCACGGCAATTCCGAAAGGAGGCGGTAATTGACTTCCCACGACTGTCACAATCCTCAGTCCTCCGCCAATCTTTGCCATGCCACTCTCACTGTTCCGATAGTTTTGTCTTTGCGTCACGAGAAGAGACAGAATAAAATACTCGTGGGTTACAACGCAGACCGAGGTAATGAAAGACCACTGTCATTGGTAAAAAAGCAGTGGGTAGGCCATATTTCAAAACGCTGAGATAACCGTTGGACAAAGAAAAAAATAGTTGTAGGTAACGTAGCTTAGCTTAGGAACGCATGTATAAACAATATATTGAATGCAAAAATATATTTATTTCTGTATTAATAATGAAATACTGATCCAAAATATTTTTTATCCACATTTCATGTTGATAACGGAACACCGAGACGGGCTCGTGTTGCCGCGTGGAATTTACGGTAAATCGTTCGAAATTGATTGCTCTATAATCAACGTCTAGACAGAAAATTAAAAGAAAAGAAGAAAAAATAGAGTGAATACAATTTATTACTCGTAGTTATTTATTTATTTATGTGTATGTACTGTATATATTTCATTATTAATGTGTGTATATGGTAGGACAACTAGAGGGAAGAAAAACAATTATTATCCTTACAGATTAATATTTAAAAATATCAGAAAATAAAGCAATTAAGTAGGTATTTTTTTAGCAATTATTTTGAAAACTAAGAAATCAAATTAAAAGTTATAAGAAAATATATGAAATAATTAATTAAAAAAAAGTATTATATGTACGCTTCACTGGGAAAGAATGATAATTTATAAAATTTATTTAAAAAAATCATTTGATATAAAATTATTGCTTACCATTGTATTTTGTTTAAGTAGTAAGTAGGCAGGTACTAGGTACGTATTATTTTTTTAAATTAAAATTTATTTGCAGGTACCGTGTATGTATTGAATTCACAAAACAAGTTATTTACCTACCGGGACGTGAGAGGACAGAACTTTTCTAATATGTGAATGTCTAAAAATGTGTTGAAACATATGTACTGAATAAAATATTAACTTAGTAATTTTTTCGTTACATATTTTTCTGAGATTACTCTGGTACGAAATTTTTGATGGGTGGCTGCGAGCTAAGATATGAAACGTGGACGACACGTGTACGGTGCGAATGTAAACAGCATCTAAAGAAAATAAAGATAGCCAGCGATGGATTTGACTAGTGCAGCTACGTGGCGACGATCGCAGGACAGCCAGGCATCAATTAACAGGTGGATAAATGGTATTATTCTAATTTATGAACGAAAACTCTTCGAGAGGCACCTCGGAGGTGGATTCAGGAATGTCCTTCTTGACAGGAGAAATCCACGATAAATATACAAGTGAGGTCAACGGTAGAAACTTGTGCAGGCGGTCCGTGATTCGGTTACCTCATCGAGTCATAATTCTTATGCTCAGTAACGGTGGTTTTTCTCGGAATTCCTTCGCGCAGTATTGTCACGGCATTAGTCACCTCCTCATTGTCCCTATTGCATGCTAATTAATTACCCGTACATGCGCGCTCGCTACCTTCAGTGTCCGTGTCCGTGTCCGTTGTCCGTATTTTGGTGTCCGAATGACTGTCTCAATTTTGAAATATCGGGGTAATGTTGTGTCTCAATTGAACGAAAATCTCGGACGCCAAAGGAGGTTGAGGTCGTAAAACGAAAATTGAACCCAGTTTCAATTACAGACGTAGATTTAATTGTTGGATTGATTAACAGACAGACGGCATTTGTTCTCAGTATAATTCTACATTCTTTGACCGATATCAATTTTGCATAGTTACTCTTTAGGGGCCTGCACAAAATGTAGGCATCCTCCTTCCTCATTCTGGCCTCCCCACCCTCACCCTGCCATATGTGTATTACATTGAATGCTACCAGTTACAAATTTATCTCAATTGCGCTCTAGGACCCTGAGAATTAACCCCACATTTTCTAAAATAAAATTTATTTTTCTATATGGAGGGTTGAGGGACCCGGACCAAATTTTGCATACATCGCTTGCATATTTATGGGTCGGTGGTGTGACGTGTGGACTAATGTAAAAGCACTTATGCTGGCTTGCCAATGTTTCAGCTGGATCGACTACAATTCATTCTAAACGCGGCAGCTTGGATAACTATGGAGTTTCTAAATTCTCGCATAAGTTTAAGTTTAGTGAACGGGCATTTGCGGTGGCAGATCCAAAAGCGTGGAACTCTTTGTCCTCCCTTTATAAGAAACCGTACATCAGAGGTTTTATTTAAGCAGAGACTAGAAACGCACTTTTTCAAAAAAATCATTTCCATATGTTCAAATAACAATTTTTATTTTAAATACAAATATAATGTAGGACTATAAACAGTTTATGTGTAAAGCGCCCTTGAGGTGAAATTTTTTATGAAAATGGAAATGTTGAATGAATATTAATATCGGATGTTTTTGTAATGCAGTTTAATAATTTATTTAATATTTCAACTTGGTATCACTAATTTCACATGGTACGCACGGATTATTATTTTAACATTTGAAAATTGTGAGAAATTAATGAGAAATTGGTAATTGTTTTTACTATTAAAAAGCCCCTATTATATGAGGAACTTTGTTCATATAAGGATCACGCTCCTACCGAAGGTTTCTATTCTTATCGAGGGTCTCATACTAAACTCATTTTTAGGAGACCCCTTCTTATAAGAATCTTACAAAGTCCACATCTAAACATGGACCATCTTATCACCAAGGTACTATGGCCAGTTTCCAGGGATGTGATTTCTCTCGGATATTCAAAACAGTTTATGAATCATAAGGCTGAATGTTCTGGGCGCGAATTAGAATGACGATGCGTCACTTTACAGACTCGCAAAGATTAAAGTCTCACGGAGATGTTATCATGGACATGGACAGACCTTAAAGAACCTTTTAATAAAGGCAACATTGTTTCTGAGTTCATTCGTTCCACACCCATGGAAAAATTACCTCGACGAATAGAACACACACATTAGTTCGTGTCAAGTGATTGTATTAACAACATTTTAATATGGCGAATATTTTGGTTTTCATAGAGCTCAAGCCATGGTAATCGATATTTAAAATTAGTAATAAATCTTTTTCTAAAAATGAAAGTTTCTGTCTTGACTCAGCATTAAGTAATCCCAGTGCAGCGGGGTGAAGGCTCGGGCCGATCGATTGCGCGAAAATGATCTTTAAACGTAATTGAATAAGGACCTTTGTCGCGTCAAGTGCTGCCTTCTTTTCGGTTGCACCACAAACAAAATGGAGATGAAAATAAAACCCATTATTTTTCTACTTATTTTTACATTCATACCGCATATGATTTGTATTGTAGTTTGATATGTCCTGTTTGTTTCTATATATTTCATATTTTTTAGTTATTGTAAATGATACAAGAAAAAAACACTACAAAAATATGTAATTATTAATTCAGTTATACTATATTGAGCCATAAAATAAGTGTATATTTGCCTGTCTGTTCTCTGTAAAGTTCTATAGAGAACCCTTTGACTGATCTAAATCAAATTTTGCATCTACGTACCTATTAGAATCATTTGCAAAACATGTGCAGGTGTGAAAATAACAAATTTCAATTTTTTTACTTTTGGAAAATTTATTTCACATCATAAAATTATGAAATCATCGTGCATTCTTGGATACTTTGAAGACATTTTTTGTAAACACCAGGTAAACGTCCCCTGTACCAGGAATGAAAGCAGCGTCCCTCAGGGATGGTTGTAACAGTGTATGTATCTAAACCAAACATATTTTATAAATAATCGTTTTATTTGCTTGATCGCTTTGCTATATTGTTGTAGAGTAATGTAATTGGGTATATCACCCTCCCAAATTTTGCATCACATTATAGGCTTTCATTTAAAAATCAACATTCCATCTATTTATATATGAATCCCGTAAACTGTTTATTTGCACTACTTGTTTATTCCCTGTTTATTTGCACTACTTGTTTACTCCCTGTTTATTTGCACTCCTTGTTTACTCCCTGTTTATTTGCACTCTTTGTTTACTCCCTGTTTATTTGCACTCCTTGTTTACTCCCTGTTTATTTGCACTCTTTGTTTACTCCCTGTTTATTTGCACTCCTTGTTTACTCCCTGTTTATTTGCACTCTTTGTTTACTCCCTGTTTATTTGCACTCTTTGTTTACTCCCTGTTTATTTGCACTACTTGTTTACTCCCTGTTTATTTGCACTCCTTGTTTACTCCCTGTTTATTTGCACTACTCGAGTTTCAAGAGAAACAGCAACTGTCGATGAGTGTTACGAAACTCCAGTAGTGCAGATTAACTCAAGTAGAGTTTTCCATTTTGAAAATCTTTCTCATTATCTTCAGAATTAAAAATTCAGTTTGATAAACTACAGGTAAGCCGTATCGTTTAATATGAACCACTTACATATTTCCGTCTTAATGTTTGAATTTGGCACACTAATGCGTAAGGATATCGGTGATTCATTGATTAGCGTGGGAACAGTACATTTCAGGGTCCTAAATCTATACTCGTTGGTGATTTTAGGAAACTAGCAGCGTATCGCATGTTTCTCGACATCAAAAGGAAGAACATTGACGGAAGACTAAGTTGTCAAGACTAAAGTACATGTCATTCTATCCTTTGTGCCGTCCTCTGGTGAAAAGTCGAGCGGGGCTACCATTGTGATTTTGAAGGCATAATCGCCCACACATTCCCGATTGTTGAAGTGGGAGTAAATTATGTATCATGATTCTGTCGATTTCGCCCGCGACATGCGATGTCTCTATACGGTTGTCGCGTTGGCGATCGAGTTGCAGTGGCGTGACCAGTCCGCCAGATTCGTCCAGCCCGCCTGCCCGCCGTCGCCGGCTCAGGTTGCTGTGCTTCTTTCAATTTTTGATTGTTGGTGATTCGAGTTTCGCCAGCAGCCCGGTCAGAAGACTGCTGTAGACAGGAATGTTAAAATGGATTTTTAAGATCTTCTTCTTCTTCAATGGTCATGTAGTCCATATTAAACCTTGACCTTTTGAATCTTTCGCCTCCATTTTTTTAGTTCTCGGTGATTGTTTTTCTCCTAATTGTTCTCTACTACCCTCCCACGTTAATACGCGGGGCCTAATAATTATTTTTAATACAAATTAAATGCATCAATTAGAAAGATATACAGGTAAAATCAATTCACAGAAAAAAATATGTCGATTGCCACCGGAATTCGAACCAGGAACTTTTCCAATCCGTATATCTTTCTAATTGATACATTTAATTTGTATTGAAAATATCACAAAATTATATTCTGCAAAACTGCAACTTCTCAATAATAATGAGTTGCCCATAAAAATAAATAAGTTGTATTAATGTTTCCAAATTTAATAAAATGGATTAACTAATTCAATTCTGACGTCTCCTGTCGGGTTTTATTCAAAAGTATTTGAGATTCTTCGTAATATGAAGTTGGTTTCTTTTAAAAAAAATGAATAACAGATGTATCAATTTGAAAGAGCTGCAGCATATAGTTTCGAAAATTTGTCGTTAACTCACTAGGTTGACATGGTGTATTGATCAGCGCGTTTACCCGCATAGGAAAAGTTTCCGGTTCGAATGTTCTGAAAGACTGCACTTTTACAATGATAATGTGTTCTCCTTAAAAAAAAAACGAACAATTTAAACTAATTTACTAAAATGATATGGAGACTGACCTAGCGTTCGGTTTCGTTTTCGACTGGTTCCGAATAAAAAATCGTTTCGTTACGAAATCAAATTCGAAATGTTTGAATTCAAATTTATTTACCGCATTTTGAGCAAATCAAAACAAACTAAATTGTGTACACTTTACTTTTTAATATCATTCTTCTTTATTTTTAAGCATTGCTGTAAATATGTCAATTTTGACCGAAATTTCAAACGATACCGAGGTATCTTATTCTAAAATAATGATATATAGATATACATCAAGATCATGATATATTATATGAACGATTATAATAGACTTGAAGTATGTTTTTAACACTATATACAGTGTGTTTTTTAAAAATGTATGCAATATATTTAGCTTGTTTTTGAAGTTCAGATTCGGTTCGGTTTCGGCTGAAAACAAAAAGCCAGTTTCTGTCGGTCCCTAAAATAATACATTTGACAAATATCTTGGTAAATATGTTAATATGTTATATATATATATATAATTCTCGCCGCTTGTAATGTATGTAACTGTATGAAACATTTTTAGTAAGTCATATCCACAAATATGTCGAATGAAATAATTCCATAATCTAAATATATTAATTGGAAAGATATACATATTAAATCAATTCGACTGGCACTTTATTGAATATAAAAAAATATTGTTCTCTTGATTAATCCACTTTGTGAGCTTTGTGTATCCAACATTATCAGGTAGGGACCTATTTTCGATGTGTTCAATAAAAATATTTGCATTTAAAAACTAAGCAAGCCTGTTTTAGGGTAAATTAGCAAACAAAATATATTTTACAAACCAAATAAATCAATATAACTCTTTGAATACAAGGCAAAATACAATTAAATACAAAATGAAAGTATATACAAGGTAAAGTAAAAGTGAAAATACATCAAATCAGAGAATAAAAATACTAATGTACAATACGATATGTACAAATAAAATGCAAGCACGTATACGCTCAGTAAAAATATATAAGATTAAAAGTTATAATACAGCTATAAGAATTATTTAATAATATACAACAGTTTACTCTCAGTATTCGCTCTACCTAATGTTAACAGCTAATTTATAATAAAACATTTTTTTTAAAGCCTTAATGTCATTTAAATTTGATTATATATTGTATAATATTTTGTATTTTTGAAAATTGTATTTTTCGAAACCGCTAGATGTATTTAAACTCATTTTAGTGGTTAATAAAACAAAGATAATAAATAAAAATATGAATCTTAAACACAAAGATAACATTGCTGATTTTAAAAGTATATATTGTATAATATCAATTTGATTATATATTGTATAATATAATATCAATTTGATTATATATTCTGGGAATTTGAAAAGTGAATAATATATAATCTTTGACCGAAAGTAGTTTTTAGTACGATTTTAAAGTTAAAAGGGGATGCTATTTTAAATAAAGGAGTTAAAAGGGGAAGTTACTTTTAAATAAAGGTTTTAAAAGAGGATCCGTATTCCCACTATGTTGAATAAGGGTTAAATATTAAACAAATATTTACCTTTATTTAAAATTAAGAGTAAATATATTTTTTATATTGTCGCCCACAGCTCAACTATTTTCACGCCTTGTGTACGCCATGTGCCGGTACAGCGGCTGGTCCGCCACTGCCCGAGCTGCCGAGCTGCCGAGCTGCCGAGCTGCCGAGACGGAGCGCGAAGGTTTGGATCTCGCCCGTGACATTCGCTAGGCCAACTTTCCGGATGCGCTAAGCAAGATTCACTCATCCGCAACCGGCAGCTGAAACCCAGTGGACATCGCGTCTCAATTTCAAATATCATAATACTCGTATTTCAAAACAACAAAATTTAATTATCTTTTTTATTTTTCAGGAGAACACATTCTTATTGTGAAGTTGCAATTTTTCAGAACATAGCTCTGTGATATTTTTAATACAAATTAAATATATTAATTAGATAGATATATACATAAGATCAATTAATCGAAACAATATTTTTGTTGCTTGATCTTTTCCTATCCGGGAAAATGCATTAACCGATTATGCTACACCAACATAGTAAGTTGACGACAAATTTAACCTATGTTCTGAAAAATTGCAACTTCACAATAAGAATGTGTTCTCCTTAAAAATATATAAGTTGTATTAATGTTTCCAAAATTTAATAAAAACGAATTTATCAATTCATTCGGACGTCTCCTATCGGATTTAACTCAAAACTGTTTGAGATTCCGTTAATATAAAGAAGATGGTTTTCAAATAATGGAACGACAGATGTATCAATTTGAAAGTGTAACAAATAAGTTAGAAAATTTGTTGTTAACTTACTATGTTGGTGTAGCATAATCAAAAATGTATTTCCTCAGATAGGAAGAGATCCAGGTTCGAATTTCGGTATCTCGAACACACAAATATTTTTTTAGATTAATTGATTAATAAATTAATTAATACATTAATTAATTTGTATTCTAATAATCTATTAGTTGTTTTGGTATTTGGAACGTTCACCGCCAATAACGCTAGCAAACGGCTCCATCACTTCTTAGAAACTGATTTAGGAGCCGCTGCTCTCATATGTAACGTATGAAATAAATGTCAGTACCATGTACACGTGTTGACATTTTGATCTGGAGATACAAGAGATTAGATTGAGATTGGTAGAAAGAGATAAAAACTATAATTCAAATCAAGATTCAGATTCAAATTCACCCAGCTGACGAACGGAACATTGATGGTTATTGAATATTTAACATTTTACGTATAACAAGCGTGAAGTGAGGTGCGGTGTAGCGAATCTCTGAGATTTGATAGGTATACGGTGAACTATGATAGCTAAGAGTTGTCTTCAAAATCTCGAGTTGAAATTTTTATAAAAATCTCACCCGTGACATGTACCATTATTTTTTTATAAATTAATAAGATTAAGAAAGGGTCATTTAAGTAGTTTGGTCGTAAGGAATTGATGAATGAGGTGAGAATGCTAAGTAAGATATATGACGCAAGTGTTGAGATAGAGTGTTACACTACAAATAGGGGACGTCCGCGGAAAACTTAGCATGACTAGGTAAACCAGATACTGGAGGATGGTCCTGTTAGAAGCCTCAATAATCGACGAGCTTGTATTTGGATGAGGCGAGAATTGTATGTTAGGACAGAAGAGTTTGGCGCTCCATTCTCTCGAAAGGAAATGGCGTGATGGTAAGTTAGTTAGTTATTTTCTACTAAAATCAGTATCTTTATACATTTGACCAATTGTGCGAGTACAGATATTAAGAGATATTTCTAACTAACGATGGTCTCTCGAAAATACTATTACAATAATTATTAACAAATGAGTTGTTGACTTAAGTGGCAGATATTAGATGAAGGAGGTTATTCAATATAGTCAAATATAATAAAAATAATGAAGACAAAATAAGTCAAAATAATGAAGACAAAATAAGTCAAAATAATGAAGACAAAATAAGTCAAAATAATGAAGACAAAATAAGTCAAAATAACTACGACAAATGTGTACATATTTAGTATCACAATGTTGCAGAACCACCTGACAGGAGAACAATACAATTCATTGCCGTTGATTCATTTACCACCGAGGCAATTTATCGGATCAATTGAAATATGATTTGTATGTACATCGAAAATAAAAATACCAGGTGTGTCAGATGTTGAGAAGCACTGGTGGTTTGTTTAGCTACTTAGAGAGGCGTAGGAAAAGAAGGAGATCAAAACTGGCATCAAAACTGCAGAGGACTTTATTAACATGGGGGAACTCCATTGTTGAGCAGCCACGTTAGGAAGGAACCGATGGAGAAGAATTTCGCTGACAGCCATGACTCACTCCGTGTGTTGGTCGTATGATGATGATTTGTTGCCACCTGGATGGTGTCTGCCGGTAGTGGGGTTCGAACTGCGAGCCGACCTCGGAGCTCTTTGTTTTGTTTTTCTTCCAAGTCTGCTGCTCTGCTCCTCGGCCCTCTTGGATTACGCCTGCCTCGGTGTCATCGCGTGAAACCAGGAGAACAGCAATTCTATTTGTTTATTTGGTGATACGCGTTTGTTTTAAAATTACGTAGCGATTGTTTATGTATTTATTTACTTACTGTTGTTCTGTGTTGTTTAATAGAGAGATTTGTTGCCGGGTGACAGTGGGTAGTTTATTTTGCCCGATGGTCGTGTATCGCCGCCCCGTTACCTATGTACAGGGTGAATATAATGTTCCAGGCCGATGTTGTATCATCCATCAAAATTTCAAGCGTAGCTCGGGCTGTATGTGAGGTGGCAATCGACCAAATTCGACCACCAAGAATTTTCAGTGCAGAATGGCTGTTTTATTGACGAAACTTGCCAAGTCGAAATGTGCTTCGTCGCTCATGATAATTTTTTTCCAATAGTCGGGTTTGTGTTTGTTTTAATGACTTCAACGTATTGTTAAAGCGTTATCAACTACTCTCTACGGTTACAGGTTACGGTGGTCAAACAAAATCGGCCTGCAACATAATATTCACCCTGTAGCATGGAGGCGGGGACGCTTGTCGCGTACAATAGCATTAAAAAAATGCCAATCTGGTTGCGAATGAGAAATACCGATATGGGAGCATTCACTCATCGAACGGTCCTGGATAAGTGATGGCTCTCACAGTGATGGTGATGAGAAGCGATGGTTTTGTAATACCATGCAATCCTCACCCTTCCTTCCAATCCTTCTCTCACTTTTAAAACTGCACACCTCTAATGCATGTTTGAGTTTGAACTCTCAGAAATGGATGTAGGGACAGTGTCAAAACGAGGCAGGTATGTCAAATTGTTAATTTGAAAAACTGATTACATTCCACCGACCTTAATTCACGATGCAAATATGGAGTTTTGGCATTGCACCGACAATCTGAGGACAGCTATACAAATATATTAATACATATATCTTGTTCATTTGATTTTTCATTATAATTTATATTTAATATACCTTCTTTAAGTAACAATTAACATTTTAAAATAACTTAATATTTTTCAATGATGCTTATTTAGAAAACCAAGAAAATAATCATTTCAATTCAGAATAACATATTTTTTCTTTGTATTCTGATAAATTGTACACGTTTTTTTTTTTTGGTTTCTGATGTATGTAAGCAGTTTTAGTTAATCACTCCAATACAAAAATTTAAAACATTACAGAATTATTAAGTTTTTTCCATTATGACGAAATTTATGAGAAAGTGTTACATAATTGTATACATATAGTATTATCTATATAGGTATTTTGTATAGCGGTAACAGTAGTTTTATTAATTATTGATACTTAGGTACTTACCTCTAAAGGCTAGTTTGTATATTATGAACGAAGTTTCTGATCTTTCTGTGTGGAAAAATTGGAAGTAAATAGGTTCACACAAAATGTATACATAGAAATAACAATAAATACAATTAAAATAAGAATACAGCCCATCCTCGTCAAGTAATGAAATAGGGTAGACTGGTGACTGTCGGGAGTTCAATACTTGTCCTGGGAAGCCGCCAAGTTAGTAATTTTTTTCATAGATCGAGAAGTTCGCTTTCTTAAAAGAATTGTAAAAATAAGACAAATTTGCTCATTACTTTACTTTAATATTCAAGGGATGACATGTTTTTTTAATTATATAAATGAATGGTGTGTCATCCAGTAAATAGGGTGTTATTGCTAACCACTATTTAAGATCAACAGAGCAGTCAAAGAAATCCTGCGTTGACTGGTGCAGCTCAAAGTAATGCAGTAAGTACTTTTCTTTATTGTCTACTGGAAGAATAATGTGTCACTGAAGTAAGATTATTCTTCCTCTTCCGGACGGCGATCTTCATCAACTTCCGCCCTTTTGACTATACTCCTTCACGTTTTTCGACATCGGATAAGTTCTTGTTGCTTTTTCCCACTTAGCCCAACGGGTGTGAAATCTTTCTCTTCTGTTCGTCTTTTGATGTGGCATACCACAATAAGCTTCTCAAAGCCATCGTCCCTTCTCGCAAGATGTCCAAATAAATTGGAGGTTTCGCCTCAGGCAAATAGTTGATAGTCTACTGTTGATGAATAGCTTCTACGAGATACACAGAACAAGTGAGATTGATAGACTTACGTGAGATACATACATATAACTAATATGTCAAGATTAACGACCCACCCTTTCCCGGAACTGGTTTAGAAGCTGGGGCTTCCTTGTCGGTCCTATTCATCAAAGCTTATAAAAATACGCGACTTTAATTAAATAACATTCAAGTTTATGCAAAACATAATAATAGAAGAAATTCAATGCGGTTATTAGCAATTTTCGCATTTAAAAAAAAAAATTAGACCCTCCAGCGTCCCTTAAGTGCTGTAATAATTCATAAAAAAAAATATAACATACATCCACAGAACATAGTTTTACATATAAATGGAAAATTAAGGTGCAGTAGTTCAAGGCGGACACTCAGGGATCCATTCATCAAAAAACACTCCCAAAAGAGGGACAGTGGACGAGACACAAAATGGATTGAGTCACACTTGCACGGATAGACTAACGGAGTTGCAGAACACGAGGTATGGAGAGTGAGAGGTAGGCGCATAGATGGAGAACCCATCTACGCAGGCCGGCCCAACTACCTACCTAAGGAGCTCCAATGCGTCACTCATACCCGAATAAATTCCTTATATAAAACAAGATTATTAACGAGTGCTCTACCGGCAGTAAAAAAGTTTCGGGCTCCCTTAGCAGCTCTATTTTTACCAATAGACACATTTGTCATTTGAATTTTTTCGTCATGGTTTAAGTTTGTAAGCCGATGAATCTAAATAATTTATTAAGCGCTATTATTCATATTTAGCCTTCTGCCCGTGGGCAGGGTAGGTCACACATCTGTCTTCAAATACATCCACGCATCTTTTTACACACGCTTGTGCGTTTTTGAGGTTTAATTGCCCTCCATTGCTTATATTTGATAGTGCCAGGTTGCCGGGTCTTCTTGTGTCGGATGCGTGTATAGACCGTGTAAATGGTACATCTTCCCTCTCATCTTATACCGCACATGTGCACAGGCCGTGTAAGCGCTACATCTTTACTCTCATCTTGTTATTTTTTTATACTTAATCTTTTTTCACGATCGTGCATGTTTTTCGCAGATATCTGTTTAATTATTACATTAGATCTTTAGTGATAGTTTACTACGTTTTCATTTTTTCATAGACATTTCTAAGCATCTAAGAGGTGGTGTGTACAGATATACGAGACCCTCCTGCAACAACACTGTATATCGGTTTTTACAAATGTTGATAGGCGGAGAATCGACCATTTTCAATGAAATACAGTGTTGTTGGAGGGAAGCTCACTCAGACATTTTGTTTAATAGTATTTTTATTTATTTTATACAGTTACTTAATATATACCATTCGATCTCTAAGAAGGTATACAATGTTGTAGGATTCATAACTCATTTGTTAGAATAATATTATCGCTATTTTTCCAAATAAGCTTGCACCGTGAATAATACTGATTTGCTGGAGACCAGCACGGGAATCCGGATCCGCTCGGACGATAGGTTAGCGTCTCACCACTAGACTACAAACAAACGATAATAATTTTATTTTTTCTAACATTAAACATAGAATAATATATATTACATTAAAAAAATAGCCTTATAGTAAACATAATGACAAAGTACATACAGAAAAGTGTTAAAAGATAAAACTCAATATTGATGACGGTAGAGGAATAAAACAATATTATTATGTGTACACGGCATGTTGAAATAGATAAAGTGCTTGTGTTGTGAGAAATAAGATCATTTAGGAATATTCTGGAATAGTCGATGATCACTAAGCAATGTACAAAGCTTCATTAACCTCATTACTGTTATTTCTCGACCTTCCGCGGTCTAGAATCAGAATATCATTCTTTTAAAGATTAGTTTCTAACTTAAAAGTATTCTAGGTGTTTGCCCAAGGGGGTTGGAAACTGGGATGAAGAATGTTCGGTACGAGGACACGACAGGAGTGGCTCAAGGACCAACCAGACACCAGCAAGAACACGACCTACCTGCTGGGGTGCTCCTCTGTCTGGATTTTACACACTTCGTTGATCCGCACGAAGCACTATCCGCACCACACACAATAGTATGATGACCTTGTTTCGGTACGCATAAACGAGAATCCGATCACACAGCAATAGCGTCACGTACTTCACAGATGTCGTAGATAACACGCAGAAAAGATCGTGCTTTAAAGTAAAAAGAAGGGGGAAAACAGGTAGGTAATAGAATAGTCTACATAGTGGTGCATCCAGACAGGTGCACAGCGACCGGCGATCCGTGGATCTATCATAAAAATTGAACACTAGGTTTTCAAAACCGTTTAGAATCTTCTATATTCCACCAGTAACTCCGCCCCCTCCCCCTCCATCTGTCAGTACCTAATTACTTGTATGTCTACCACCTAAGCCTTGTCTCCTATGTTTAAGTGTAATCAGTTTAATACTTCACCTGTCGATGATAGTTACCGTTTCTCTCGAAACTCGAGTAGTGCTAATAAACTCAAGTAGAGTAATAACATTGTTTCATTCATATCCATCTTTCTATATTCCCATTGCATACTTACAATTTAAGCAAAGCACCAACACTCACACGTCGCAGCAGCGACATCAGCTATGATGATGTTACCCGAAACTGAACACAGAAAGTTCTTATCTTAATTTACAATTAATAGTTTCACGTACCGTTTTTGTTGTTAAGTCGCAGAAGTCCACTTTGGCGTTCCCAGCATCCGTATCCTGAACCAAACCACTTTCACTGTGTAAACTCCAATCTGATCTGTCGCAAGATGTCTGGTCCGCTGGCCTTCCTCTCTCTCTGGCCGCTACCGAGAGGCTCCTGGTCCTAAAATGTTGGACCCGTGCACGATACGCCTACCTAGTGTAAAAATCTTTATCGTTTGAAAGCAACAATATTGATTTTGTATCCCGTCTCCCCTCAGTACGGAGAGGTAATCCTCGTCTTGCGCGCATGTCGCGCTCAAAAATCCGCTCATTTCACACGCTGAGTTAATCACAAATCCGGAAAAAATACATATTAACATTTAATTGCGACGTTGTAATTATAATACATAGTTTTATGATATTTAAAACAAATTAGATGGTTAATAAATTAGTTTAATCAATTATTTTTTTCTAATCGATTCATTCAATTCGTTTTAACACAATAAAACGTGTTTTTTTATTTATTAAATAAAGTAGATTGTATAATATTAGTGGCATCTTGGATGTATTGTTCAAAGGTTTTTGAATTTCATAGCTTTCAAAATGGAATAATAGGCGTTTCGATTAAAAATTCTACAAGTAGGTACCTATAAGTATAAAATTTGACAATTCATATGGTTAAAGTATTCCCGGCGAAAAAAAGGTCCGGGTTCGCGGCCTGGTGGTAAACAAATATTTTAACGATAGATAGATGTTTCTGCAAATATTCGTAATTGATTCATCTAATATGTTTCAAATATTTCAATAATTTTGGCGTATTTACAAATAATAATTCACAAACATAAAAAAATATTTATGAAGAAATCAAACACCTAATAAGCACATGCCCAAAACTCAAAAACCTTTTGGTAATCTTCAAAACACGCGCATGGTTGTGGGTGTGGGTGTGCATGTATCGCCACACTCATACTACCAAATTAATTAAATCGTTTGCGAAGATGTTGCTCAACTTGTTGCAGGGATTTAGTATATATGTATTGTATAATTTTTTCACGAAGCAAAAGCTTTTTATATTTAATAAAATATATACATAAAGAAGGAGAATATATAAAATCACATGTGAAAGAGAGAGACAGAATATATATATAGTTAAATAGAACATCAAGGGAGACAGAATATAAAATTATATACGAAAGAGAGACAGAATACATATACAAAAGACGGAATATTAAGGGAGGGGAAAATACAGTGTTGATGGATATTAAATTAATTTTATAGGAAACATACTTAAAATAAGGTTAATGGATAAATTAATTTGATTATTAAGAATTGGCTGGGAAGTTGAAATTATTCATATTTAAAATATCACAATGTTCTGAATAATTACAACTTCACAGTAAGAATGTGTTCTCCTAGCAATATTCTTTATCTGTAAAATGTTTTTTTTAAACATATTATACTAGAATACGTCTGAAAAATCAATATTTTGAAATTTTGTATATTTTCTTATTTTGACCAGTGATATTAGCAATATTTGAATATGTCCAAGAACATACAATTAGGACTAAGAAAAAGCATATATGATAAGAAGACAATAAGCAGTAACTTATTATATAGATTTACACAAGTATTAGGTAATAACATTTATAATCAAACATTCACAGACACGAAAATTATATGCAGCCATTGTTGAATAGAAAACGACTGCCAATCTGGCATAGAGGATAGTACGCTTCAGCGGGAAGCTGATTTATGAATCATCATCATCAATGTACAAAGCGCCATTAACCTTATTACTGTTATTTCTCGACCTTCAGAATATCATTCTTTAAAAGATTAGTTTCTAACTTAAAAGTATTCTAGGTGTTTGCCCAAGGGGGTTGGAAACTGGGATGAAGAATGTTTGGTACGAGGACACGACAGGAGTGGCTCAAGGACCAACCAGACACCAGCAAGAACACGACCTACCTGCTGGGGTGCTCCTCTGTCTGGATTTTACACACTTCGTTGATCCGCACGAATCACTATCCGCACCACACACAATAGTAAGATGACCTTGTTTCGGTTCGCATAAACGAGAATCCGATCACACAGCAATAGCGTCACGTACTTCACAGATGTCGTAGATAACACGCAGAAAAGATCGTGCTCTAAAGTAAAAAGAGGGGAGAAAACAGGTAGGTAATAGAATAGTCTACATAGTGGTGCATCCAGACACGTGCACAGCGACCGGCGATCCGTGGATCATCATACGCTTTGTATCACCATACACACGTACCTTAAGCGACTCTCAGCGATAAGAGTCTCATTGGGAGATCATTGTAGACACGAGTCACAAAAAAGGTTATTACCGCTACCGCAAATAAGCGAGGCGAGTGCCTATACTAACCGTTTGATGAGGACACCATTTGCCAACATATTATTAAACTGTAAACACGAAATTATAAAATTATACAGTTTAGACAATTCAAATTTGTAATGTTTCCGGCCAATCATAACCTGCTCGGTCACAAACCGATTAGATCCGATGTTGCACTTTCTAAAAAGTGTGGGAAATTGTAGTTAATGAGCGTGAAATAATTTGTCATGAGACAAAAGTTTTTTAGTGTTTTACGCTACTTGCAATATTGCACTTGAAGTAAAATGCTACCTACAACTGTTCGATAGTTAGGCACGCCTCTGTTTGCTTCATAATAAAGTCTAAAACTGTTTAAATAACAAAGTATTTAGATAAAATAAGTATTTACCATATATATATATATATAGTAGTGATGGTAAACCGTTACGTGACTCTGATTGTGTCGATGATTGGTAACTAAGATTTAACTGTCCGAGGCCTACTTTTTAGTGTACCAATCATCGCTCAAAGAATTATCTTAATTAGTTATCAATCATCGTTACAATCGAACACAATCACAGTTCAAATAACTGTTTAAATAACGATTTTACCATCACTAATATATAGTTGTTAAATTTGAGGATTTCACGATGTTACAAAATAAGTTTCTTAGTTATCCTTGGTGATTCCGAAGGTTCTTCTAAAGACCGTCGTTGCCCCAACGTTTCGGGTAATTTTCATTACTCAATTTCAGGAGATGCCTTATCGGCGAAGTGTCGCTCTGATAACAATATTGATAACCCATTAACATCAAAAATGTCTCCAAACCCGACACTTTACGTACAAATAAATAACAACAACATTATTTAACCTTACAGAATTACCAGAAGCCAACCATTAGGTTTTAAACATCCCAATTATACAAAGTAAGGATTAGTGATTTTACTCAGCGCTGAACTGCCGGCTTGAAAAGACGTGTTCCACGATCGTTTCAGATTTCATTCGCTCTAGATTTTGATTCGCGTCATTATCCGATGTAGCGCGTACTAAAAAGAGTTGACGTATTCATTTATTTTGTATAATTTTACCATACGTATTTTTGATAAATAAACTAAAAGTAACCTGAACGCTATATATATTCATATGTTGAATGGTTCAAATGTACGCGGCTCGAACGGAATAGTGTTAACTACTGTTAACCATTCCCGGTTTGATCCGGTTTCAAAAATGTATGTGTTATATCAAGAAATCAAATCAGAAATCAAGAAGACATAATTGATTTTGGTTTTTATGGTTCCGTGATTTTAAACGTAAATTTGGTCTGTAATATTATATACAGCTGGCGTCTATCATTCGTTGGTAATACATGGAAGTAGGAAAGTTTAAAATACGTATCTATTAGCGCTTTATAAAATAGATTGATTTGCATATTTGTCAAGAAAATTTTCTGGTTACTGCCCTGCGTAGGATTACGTTTAATAGGTTCTCACACCCCGAGGAAAAACTGGCAATGAAATGTGGAAAATTTAAATAACCTATGCATGTATATTTTTCATCGCTATGAATAGATTTTGAATTGTTGTTCACTGATTTCTCTGACGGTTAATTTATGACTCTTCATGACCTGTTAATTCATCACCATGTTTTTTAGTTCATGGAGACTCTTCACGATGACTCTTTCGCTGGTGCGTCACCCCAGGACGAGAAACTGCACCTGACATGACGTCACACTGCTTGCATCATCAGTACTGGATTATTCGAACTTTCCAAAACGAAGAATTTTATTGATTGATAAAATGAGTATAAAATTTATTAATAAAAATGAATTTTATGCATAGTTATTTGTATGTAAGAATTTCTAAATTATTTTAATGTGAAACATCTCAGGCCCAAGTACAGTAAATCGTCGAAAACCGATAAATACAACGAAATCTTGTTACGGAAGTTACATCACAACTCTCGCCCATTAGTGTTATTATTATTAGTGTTGAACACTGACGGTACAGCGGCGATCGCACGTTCGTCCGAGGGAACGACTGCGAGTCTAACGAACAAATGTCTCATCGCCATTAGTATCACTGTTTGTGATCCGATTTGGATAAAATAAAGTAAACTCGTCTAATTAAAATAATAATAAAAAAATTAAAATGAACAATTTTTTTATTATTTTATCGTCGCTAATGAATCAAAGATGCTGCTTTAATTACTTTTTAACAGATTCAGAATTCACCACCGGCTGCACATTTCCCTCTTTCGTGTACGTAGACGACATTGTATACCTCCCGCGCTGCATATCCACCGAGATTTCTCCCGGAGATTCGTCTGAAAGCGGATCAGAGCAGAATTGATATCATCATCGTATATGTTTCGCTTCCGGATTGGAATGGCGGATCCAGTAGAGATCATGAACACAGCCCATTATTCTTTAAAGCCTGCGTAAAACAAAGACACTCCCATCTCCCTAATCTTAAATATAACTAAATTTGAATCCCGGGCAACTTCAGGTACGGATTGCCAGTTTAATGTATTTTAACGTTTTTTTCGTGGTAATCACTCAGTCTGTGGTAAGTAATACACATCCACGCGCTGATGTTAATTGTCTATGAAAAAAAAAAATTTGCAGAACTGATATAATTTTATATCACTCGGAGTTGATTCCCAGAAAAAATATTATTATTTAATGGATAAATTATTTACTCATAAGAATATAAATCACATCAATTATCCGTAACGGTCTGTTAGGTTGCGAACGCAGTCAATTATTATGGGGCCATTTTGTTTCTCTAATAATGTCTACATTATAATAACGCGATAAATATAGTAATGTATACCTGGCATGCATGCCTATACCGACTCCAATTCTGTTGTTACGGTCGACAGTCCGCGGCAGTGGCGTGCGCCGGGTCGACAGTTAGGGCAAGTCGAGGGGTGGGCAATATTATTTCGATGGTAAATAAAAGGATGAGCTAAATAACTTACCGTCCCGTGGGGGTAGGCGGGGAGGATGAACGCCACACTCTTCTTGATACACATCATCATCATCAGCTCGTCGATTGTTGGGGCTTCTACGGAACCATCATCCAGTATCTGGTTTACATGATCACGTCAAATCTTCCGCGGACGTCCTCTATTTCTAGTGCTATCAACACTCACGTAATATATATATATATATTTCTAATACAATATA
The DNA here is from genome assembly GCA_031772225.1 of Eubasilissa splendida. NCBI lineage: Eukaryota > Metazoa > Arthropoda > Insecta > Trichoptera > Phryganeidae > Eubasilissa > Eubasilissa splendida. The sequence goes on along the minus strand of CM062855.1, from coordinate 11,226,594 downwards.
AATGAATCAATTAGAAATATGATCAGAAAAAAATCTATTTATCGGATAAGAAGAGGTCCGGATTCAAATCCCGGTACAATTTAATTTTTGTTAAAAATACCACAGAACTATGTTCTGAAATTGTATCTTCACAATAAAATTGTGTTTTCATTTAAAAACACATATTTCTTATAATTCTCTCCTTTTTACCAAACCTCCTCCTTTTCAAACCACCTAAGTGATTTAAAAAAAATCATATTAACAATAAAGTACTCAATTATACATATATTATATAATATACACTACATTATATTATATAACATTACATTATTATATAATATAATATTATATTACCCGCCTGAGATTCTTTAAAGTATCTATAAATGTTAGATATATTATAACAATGAGGCATTGTAAACAATACATAATCAGGTAGGTTAAAGTTAATAATAATTTAATACAACATACATTTAAGATACACAGAAAAATATTTAGTTGCTACCGGGATTCGAACCAGGGAAGCGCGTTCTCCATTTCGCTATAGCAATCGAATGCATTTTCGAAATTTTGAACTAACGCCGGTGACCATTACACCATGTTAACCTAGTACGTTAACGACAAAATTTCGAAACTATATGCTGCAGCTCTTTCACATTGATAGATCTATTGTCATTTTAAAAATCAATTCACTTTATATCTCAAATACCTTTGAGTAAAGCCCGATTAGAAGATGCCATTAATTAATCATTTCATTAAATTTGGAAAGTTTAATACAACTTAAATATTAATGAGAACACATTTCTCGTATTCTCCTTAATAATAATATAAATTGAACGTATTATTTAACCTTATCATACACCGTATTGGCCCGAATATAACGCGATGTTGTGTAACATCAACATTTTTTAAATAGTTACGTTGGTTACCGAATAAATAACATTTATATATGGGTTAAAATGTTGCACCTTTTTAAATGTGTGTAACACGTTTTGTTTCCCAAAAATATATGGAAATCTTTACTCAAAATATTGGACTAAAATTTCCATGGTCGCGCTATATTCGGGTCAATACGGTATTCATCATCATTACTACACGAGTCTTAGCTTTGTCAAGTATTTTCTTCCACCGGTCTCTATTACTCTGTCACAATTTCATTTTATTTCTAAGGCAGACATATATATTTGAAGACATTATCATTCCACCTTAGCTTCGGTCTTCTCAAGCCCCTACGCCCTTTCCGTCTTGTGCTCAGAGTTGCAATATGTTCAGCATTGATTTGCTGTCCGGTCACACAGCCCAACTACGAAAGTCTTCCTATTATATCTAGTGAACTATTAATAATTCTACAATATGTAATGAACATTAACTAAATCAATCTCCGAATAGTTCTGTTCGCGTTACGCGTACACGATTGGCAATCTTTCGACAATCAAATACATCGTCCATATTTAATTTATTGTTCAGAATTAATTTAATAAAAGCACAAGTCTGTCGTGTGACGCTGCACCTGGACTCAAAGGCGGAGGTGTTAGATTGCGCATTGCTACATTAAAGTTTTAAATTATTCATTTCAAAGTTTTATTAAAAAAAAATATGTAAGTGGTAATATTTTATATCGGATTAATTATTTTTTACACATTATCGTATAAGTCCAACTCGGTATACGTCCTGTTTGGATGCGAACATTTTTGTTTGGTATACGACCATTGTTTGGTATACGACCTTTAGACGGCGTTGACTCGCGTGCGTCAAATGGTGCTCGTTTACGTCGTCGGTCCCATTCGGCTGAATTCGGTTTTTAGAAAGGGGGCATCTCTGGCATGACTGGCCAAGAGCGTCGGTGAACAACGTCCGCTGTTACTATAACTTGGTGAATTTCGCGTGATTTTGTGCTGTTTCGAAATTTTTTTTTTGTCTGGAATGACCAGGCAATGTCACATTTTCGATAAATTCTGAGGAGAAGGCAGAAGTGAATTTCTTTAGACAGATTTTTAATACGTCAAACCTGATGATCTTCAACCTCTTAAATTTTCATTTATTTAATTTAAATGCTTTTGTATTTATATATTTCAGTATTAGGCAGTGTTTATTATATTTTATACAACCCCATCAATGAATAATATGCCAATAACTATAGGTTATTTTTACATGGGAACGGATTAATCATTTTCCTTTTGTGTCTTATGGGAAAAAATCGTTTGGTATACGTCGTGTTTGGTATAAGTCCAAAGATCTGGAACGAATTAAGGACGTATACCGAGATACCACTGTATAATAATTTAACGGATTTCAAGAAGCTTTTTCGAAGAAAAACTTCTTATATTTGGAAATTTGCTTGTTTTATTAATTAAATATATGGTGTATCCAATTTCTCTGGGCGACGTTGCATCACATTGCTTTCGACACTGTATTACAACCCGAAGTAGCCCTGATTATGGACCGTGCAATGGGATTCAATGCATCAGCCAGAGAGGTCTAACTAAACACAGATAGTTCCTGCCGTCAGCAGTGGCGTGTTACCTGTAAAGACTGTATTCAATCTTCCATACGCGTATATAATTTCGCAGATATAATAAATTATCTATGTCACATAAAGTGGGCTTGAATGTTACCTACGCAAATTCACATTCGAGATATTATATATTTTTAATACGTGCAGTTTCATGTTGAACAAACCTACGATATATATTACGCGTGAAGAAAAAATGGCATTTAAAATGTCGACAGCGCTTTGTAATGATGTCATCTACCGGACAACGCCTAGACCAGGTCGATTATAACCAGTATTTTGGTCCTTTACCGAGGTGTCGCCAGTCGTCAAGCCGTCTGCAGATTTACGCATATACGTGAACGCCATAAATTTCAATTCTGTCAAACTTACAAAATGCTCGATTAAACACTTGTGAAATTACGTAATTTCGAAATATCTGATTGAGATGGTTTTGGGAAGAATTTTCCAAATACCTACAGACTGGAAAAAAAAGCACGAAAATGTAGAATAACTATTTTTATTTCTAATTTAACACTATTTATTCACTTTTATAATAAATTAAATTTTGGAATAATGGAACGACACATGTATTAATTTGAAAAAGTGTAACACATAGATTCGAAATTTTGTCACGAATAATACTGGCGCTATAACGCAATTGGTGGTGTACTTACCCGGATTGGAAATAGCGATCCACGTTCGAATCCCGGTAGCGCAACAACAATATTTTTCGACAAAATTGATTTTATATGTATATATTTATATTTAAATTAAATGTTTAAAATTGATTTTTTAATCTTTTTTTTGGTTAAAGGTGGTATTAAGTATGAGAACTCATCGGTATAGAGTGATTTAAAATAATATAAATGACTTATATAATTATAAAACTTTAATTCATTGTAAACATCATAAAGCAGACCGTATACTTTTATATATTATGTCATCCAAAGTCGAATTAATTACAGGTCGATTTTTTACTCATGGCACTGTACAATCGGCTACTGATCAATAATTATAATTGATATATTTTTATTATTACATGGATTAGTTTAATGTTTTTATCTATCTCAGAACAGGTACTTTATATGTACCTAGCAAGGTAGGAAGCTTCTGACAAGTTTGCATGTAAATAGAATATAATATTTAGTACTTATTGTAGTTTGTTAGTGTATTAATTCATTAATTATATTCATTGAAACTTCAAAAGAAAGTTATTAAAAATAAACGCCGATTTATCGGCACTGAAATCAAATCAATTATTTTATGGATAGCGAATAAAATAATATTAATCGCTATTATCGGTATATTGTCGGAATATAACACACTCTTGAAATGCCTGTATATGAATATTTTATTTATTTTTTAAATTCATTTTTACGAATCAAAAACTTGGAGAAAAATCATTGGATAAAGCACCTTCCCCGGTTAGGAAAGAGATCCAGGTTCGAATCCCGGTGGCGCAACAATAATATTTTTCGATTAAATTGATTTTATATGTATATCTTTCTAATTAATATATTTAATTCATATTTAAAATATCACAGACCTATGTTCTGAATAATTACAACATCACAATAAGAATGTGTTCTCCTAAAATAATAAAGTTGCATCAATGTGTCCAAAATTTAATAAAAATGAATTGATAATTCTGGCGTCTGCTATCAGTTTACTCAAAGGTATTTGAGATTCTGTAAAAATAAGGTAGATGGCTCTGTCAAATGATGGATCGATTAAATGTATTAATATCATAAAGGTAACATATAGGGTCGAAAATTGTCGCTAAAAATAATGTCGCTGTAGCTTAGTTGGATAAAGCACCTTCCCCGGTTAGGAAAGAGATCCAGGTTCGAATCCCGGTGGCGCAACAATAATATTTTTCGATTAAATTGATTTTATATGTATATCTTTCTAATTAATATATTTAATTCATATTTAAAAATTATTTAATTATTATCGTATGACATAGTAGGTGTAAAATACAAGGGTACCCCCGCATCCAACTGAACCATCCGCCGTGAAGATAGTGAGGTAGTAAGACTTTTACTGCGCCCTTAGAACAGTTCATCTCGTCGAGCATCACGTGCATATTATATATAGACATACGTACTGTGGCGGCAAGCGAAGTTGCAACACGGTGTGCTCGTGAACTCGGCGACTACTCTATATTCCGCGTCATGTACCGCGTATTAGTTTAAGAATTTAAACAGTTTCTATGGGACCAGTCCTCGTCAGCATTCCTTCACGAGATCATCGTTCAAAACGTTCAGATTTATGTACCCCACACACTCTCACATCTGGAATCTCTCAAATACTTGATCACTTTTATATTTTTACACACACGTGTATAATACGCATACATCATATGTAATGTGAGTCATGGTGGAAAAAGATTAAACTTATTTAAAAATTATTTTAGGATATCTGTGTGTATGATAGGTTCTAAGGGCATGGGTAAAGTATAAATCAGAGCGTTAGATATGGCACGAGAAAGGTGCAACACCACGTGTACCAACTTGTTTACTACAATGTACGACACCGCCGATTCATACAGATATATTACAATCTTTTGTTATTAGCATACTTATCTAATTGAATATTTTTTAAAATTAAATACATATGAAAGGGTCCAACACTGGTTGCTTGAGCATTTATTGAAAAATGTCATATTTTTTGTGCATTCACCCTAACTTGTTGGTAGTTCAAAATGACAATTATTTTAATTTTATTATTTTTGGTTTTTGCGTGGCGGCCATATTTGTTTCACGGGGTGTAGCCTATTTTGCAATGTAAAGGGTTTGCGGAAACTAAAATATATCAGCTCCTATTTTACATATCAACATGAAATTAAAAGAATTTTGTTTAGAAAGAAACAGACTACAAGATTGCTCATATACATTTTTATCTACATTCATTCCCACAGTGTGAAATTTTAGCCTTAATTCTTTCTTAGCTTTCGTTTTATAAAAGTTCCATCTTCACGGGGATTTTTCTGCAGGAATGGTTAAAGGTTATACAGGTGGACTATAAGTTTTTGCACTTATTAAATTGCTTCTGCGCGGGAACCGTGCGAAGGAGGAGCACGCAGGCGACAGCGCGCGGGAGCTTGGTCCATAACAAAAGCGCGTTCCATGTAAAACGATTGCTGTAGGGAAATGGTAACACCTTTCTCCGCATAGGAAGAGGTCCAGGTTCGAATCCCGGTAGCAACCAAATATTTTTTCTTACATGTATTATTACAAACATAGCCAATTATTTTCCACTTGCAGTACGCGGTGCCTGTGACTCCACCATTTTCCTCATTAAAATAATAATTAAAATACAAATGAAATGTATCAATAAGAAAGACATACAGATAAAATCAATTTATCGAAATGATATTTTTGTTGCCATCCGGACTCGAACCAGGAACCCTTCCTATCCAGGCAAACGCGCTGACCTATTACACCACGTCAACATTGTAAGTTATATACGAATACATGCGTAATGGTGCCTACTCTTGATTGTAATATTCTTGCGTAGTTTTACTTATTTAATTATTACCGACGACAGTGGGTAGACATCCTTCAACATAAGAATCTGATGGAACCATGACCAACTAAATTTGTACGGGGAAACAAATATTCTGGTGTTTTCTCCAAGGTACCCTATATATGGTTCAATATCAGCAGGAAGATGGCAATGTAGAGAAAGGTGCAATAAACTTGTGGTGTTAAGATAAATGACAGTCGGGCCTAGATTTATTACAGGGCCAGAAAGGCCAGGATCATCGCGGCTTTAATTTCAGTACATTCTGAAATTAAACTTCAATTTTTTACATTTAAATATGATAATGTAGTTTCATGCAAATACAAAAGCAAGAAGACTATTATTATTATTATAAATATATTTTTTCGTGGACTCCAATATATATTAGCTCAGGGCCCCTTCAAGATTAAATCAGACAGTGGCGAAGACTTCTAGATGAGAGGGAAAATATACATGATGATGACACAAACATATATGATGAATAATTGTGGTAATTTTGGGAAGTATACCATATACCTCAGGTGTTCTATCTTCTGATTAAGAACTCATTTTTTGGGTTCCGATTCCTTGTAGCGAAACTCAGTATGTTTGAGTAACAACATTCGATTTATTACAACAGCGTATGTACATTAATTATAGATTACGCACTTCAGTGATAGACTAGTTACTCGGGAGGATCCGTGATGGAAGAGAGCCGTTTCCAATTCCAATTCCTATTCCTTAGAGTCTACGATACTCTGAGTACTCTATATGCGGCTAGACCGCCAAATCTACTGCCACAAGTGCATCAGCGCTAATCGCTTTGACACTTAGAGAGCCGTTCCCCCAGAGACGGCCTCTTATAATGATTTACCCCCACCACTCATCTACTCACTCTTCTGATACACACACAAACATACATACAAAGTGACAGTTTTCACATCCCTCCCCATTTAACACAATCACCCTATTTACGGTAGTTACGAGTTGATGAATATCTAAATAGCCTGTGTAAATAATTGAATAATTTTTGAAAGCATACATAACGTGCATCATTCTCATTGTTCTTCTTCCACGGCTCTACATCTCAGGGTGAGATTTGGCCTCCTCCACAAGAGCGCTCCATTGACTCCTATCCCTGGCCATTCTTGGCCAGTTCCCAGACCCTCCCATCTTGCTCCAGTCTTCTTCCACTCAGTCAGCCCCCCTCTTCCTTGGTCTGCCTCTAGGTCGCATCCCCTGGCTACATTACTAAGACAGGTTGTAAGCCCAGTAATTAAAAATCTGCTAAAAATGGTAAAACCTGGTAAAAATCTAGTAATTGTGTGTTTTTGGACATATTCTAATATTGTTAATATAATATACTGATCTAAATAAAAAATATATAAAAAATTGAAAAATATTGATTTTTCAGGTGTATTCTACAATAGTATAATATGTTAAAAAAACATTTTACAGATAAAGAATATTGCTTTAAAATGTTTTTAAAAAAAATCTGATTCTCATAGTGATGATATATATGCTGTTTTAAAAATGGAAAAAAATGAATTATCAAATTTGGTCCATAGATGGCGATGGCGTAGTGGTACTTGAAGCGAGTCCACATATTAATAGCATATATACAACTTTCAAAAATTTGATAAATGTGGAGATGGAGGAGTGAGAATTGGTGAACGTTATATTTATATAAAGTGATCACTTAAACCAGCCGAAGACAGATCGTAAGCCTTGCAATTACCCCATCCTTCCATATATTTTCCATTAAATATAATAAAAAATAGTTTTGTCTGTATGAGATATCTGATGTTTGTTTGATTAAGATCGGTCGAAGAACGTTGGATTGTATAGAGAACGGGCAGGCGGACAGATAGACAGATATTCAATTTTATATACGTATGTAGATGTAGGACAGAAATAAAATAAAACATATGACGGACGGTGCTAGACGGCAATAGTGTAATAGTGTAATAGTGTAATCCGAGACAAACAAAATGTTTCAGACGCACACCGGTGATGCCACTAAAATGGCGGCCGTTGAGATTCGATCTATTTTAAATCGTGACAAACATTCCGTTAAAAATGTTGAAAACCGTTTCGGGCGGTTAATCCGCGCGCAGAAAATCCGTTTAATCCGTTGCCGCCGAGAGAAAGGCGCGCCGGCGGGCGCTGGCCGAGCGAGAGAGAGATGGAGAAAGAGGAGCAGCCGGTAGTTGTTCGATGAGGGGAAGGGGAGGGGTGACCTAGAAATGTTGAAGCAGTCTGCAGCACTCACCAAGGTCGCGCATTCCGCACATTTCATTCACATCGCGGATAAGTGGCGTTCCTTGCAACCGACCGCACGGTGTTCCTGGCGCTGCGCACGCTTCGCGCGAGCTGGACGGCGATGATGAACGTCCGCATACTTCTTTCGCCATGGTTAGGTCATTTTAATTGGTTTTCAAGGCCATCGTTATACGGATTTGAAACGAAAATGATATCATTTTGGATAATCAAAAATTCATCTTAAACAGACGACTAGTCGGTGTTCACCTCGCGTTATTTCTTTACTCCCTAAATCGTGAAATCAAAACAAACTGTTATTTCCATGGGAATACCGAACATTTTGGTTCGAGTATCCGAAGGGACTTGTTACATTTAGCCTTTAGACTTCTTCATACAATTCGTAGAATCTCTAGTTTAGGGGTAAAAAATGCGCGGTCTTCATGTGTTGAAAGTTTCTCTGTCTCATTTAAACACATTGAAAATTTCAAATGTTTGTCTCATTTTTTACAATATTTTTGTTAGTTTTTACTTTTTTCGTCTCTTTTTAAAACGGAAATTTTTATTTTATTTGACCCTCAGTTTTCGTTTTTATCTTTAATTTTTTTTAAAATAATAAATTTAACTTATTAATCCGACTAAACGTCAATAAAATGTGAACATAATGAGGAACGACAATTCATGTAGTTCATAAGATATTTTGATTAACAGTCAAGAATTTTTCTTATTTGTTAAGAAATACATTTGTCTGAATAAATAAATATACTTTTACCACAAGTGGCTCAAAGTAAAAGAACAATTAAAAAAAAAATCTTTGCATGTATTCAATTGACGAAATTGATTTAATAATAATAATAATGTGTTTATTTCAGCGTGATCAGGTTTTTTTTTAACCCGATTCGCCATAGAGATAATACATATTATGTTATACATTAAGGTTATGAAATAAATATAATGCTATGAAAAGAAAACCAAGGAAAATTTTAATAAATAAAATAAAAAGTTCACACATATATACACACAAAATATAAATATTACATATATAACTATTACAGTCACGGCCATTATTGTATATGTAGCTATTCTGTAGGCGTTGCCATTCTCTGGTCAGGGAACCAGCTTTCCATGAGAGCGCCGCTTGCACCAGATAGTTGGTGCTGAGCTCCAGCCGCAGCTTTACGCCCGCAACTCGATGTCTCAGAAGCGGAACGAATCCGTGTATACGGCCTTCGGTAAACATTGTAGATGCGCTGCAATAACGCGCCAATCCGAACAGTATTCTGTACGAGTTGTCGTACTGAATTCGGAGACGGTTATACGTCACTTGCTTGTATTTCGACCAGAGCTTGCGGGTATACGTGCTGGTGATGAACGATTTAAACATGATGCTCTTCACCTCCTTACTGCATCGGTAGAAACGCCGTGACGGCATATTTGCTGTCTTTTCTGCTGTTCTATATCATCATCGTCTTGTCCATCTTCATTGAATATATGGCCATAGCCATGACCTTATTTTGAACGCTCAATTTCGTTCCGTCCAGCCACACGGGAGAGATATTATCTGGCCCTTTACAATATTTGAACGCCTCTATGACCGACTTGCTGGCATGATAATATACAAATGTGTTTTCAAGAGAAGTTATCGTTTGTCAACTGTCATATTTGCCAGATAATCATTTTTAAATGCGTCATGTCTTATTTTAGACAATTTAATAGTGAAGTTGTAATTATTCAGAACATAGATCTGTGATATTTTAAATGTATTAATTAGAAAGATATACATATAAAATCAATTCTAATTCATATTTAAAATATCACAGACCGTCTGTTCTGAATAATTACAACTTCACAATAAGAATGTGTTCTCCTAATCATAAAGTTGTATCAATGTTTCCAAAAATTAGTAAAAATAATTTGATAATTCTGATACTTTACTCAAAGGTATTTGAGATTCTGTAAAAATAATGGAACGATTAAATGTATTAATATCAAAAAGGTAACATATAGGTTCGAAAATTGTCGCTAAAAATATTGTCGCTGTAGCATAGTTGGATAATGCACCTTCCCCGGTCAAGAAAGAGATCCAGGTTCGAATCCCTGTGGCGCGACAACAATATTTTTCGATAAAATTGATTTATCTTTCTAATTAATATATTTAATTCATATTTTAATTTAATAGTGACGGTTTTCTTTTTATACCCTTCAGTTGTGGCCCGAGGGCGGTATCAGGTGGCGACGTGCTCCGGGCACACGTCGGGTCGCGAACACCCTGTAGGCTGAACGCTGAACGCCGCGCGCGAGGCTGCCCGTCCGCGATCCGAACTGTTGAACAACAGTTGCGGCTGATACCGTTCGTTACACTTCCAATGTTATCGGCGCGTATTATAAAATTTGGCTTAATTTACGCCCGTTCCCATACACGACGGCCGCACATCACGCACTCTAGCTGTAATCGGACGAGTGTGATGTGGAAATATATTATTTTGGAAATTGCAACGTATTCAAAACTACCTGTGAATACTAAGCAAAACTGGAAACACGTAGAAAACTGCCATACCATTAAAGTGATTCACATAAAAATGAAAATATATCATTATAAATGAATATATATTGTGGTTTTGAAATGCAACACAAAACACACTGTTTCCCATAATAATAGGATATTATTAATGTATGAAATATTTTTATAAGTACATATTCAAATTCTTAGTATTTTAACGACGACCTCATCGAGCTTCACACTTTTCACCGTTGATGGATTTAATTTATTTTCGTTTATCTATACATATGCGCGGTTATGATAATTAATGCATGTAGAAAATTGCTTTATCTATTGAAAAAGCAATATTCAATGACGCCTTTAACAAGTGATTAATTTAAAAATGAAAAAATGTAATTATAAATTAATGAATATTGCGGTTTTGAAATATGACACAACATACGCTGTATTTATTAAATATTTTTTATATGATATTAATTTGCCTAGAAATATGAGTAGTTGTGATAACGAACACATGTAGAAAACTGCAATATCATTAAAGTGATTCGTGTAAAAATGAAGATATGTCATTGTAAATGAATAAATATTGTTGTTTTGAAATATAGCACAAAATACATAGTTTCTCAAATAAATTATATTTTTTGTCAAGTTCTCAAATTCCTAGTATTTTAATGACAATCTCACTGGGCTTTATATATTAATTTTAATCACCCTACAGCAGAATCACATCGTTACAATTTTTATATATCTGCTAGTAGATTTCTTTGTTTACTATTTTGAAAAAAATATGTCTGTACAATTTCAAAGGAACTTGACATTTCTCTTCAATGAAATTACGAGAATTTCTGTCTTGCTAGCAGCGGAACATCCACATTTTGTGAGTTGCAACAATTGGTGATCAACGTTCATCTGTAAAAGCTTGTGCGTTATGTGGCGACTTCATGTCTAACTAACAAATATGCGAGGGAGAATATATTATAGTAATGGTGATAATTATATAAGAATACAATATTCGTCTGGCACCAGCTGTTGCATTATTTCAAATGAATCAACTGGTCTTTGCGTGTCCAACATAGATAGGTCCCTACTTCCACGTGTTTAAAAATAATAAAACACTATCTTCATGTTGTGATTTAACATCAATAATTATTATATTAAGGTTGAGTGTATTGAATTATTTATTAACTTTGTTTTTAAACCACTTTTGTGAGTTAATTATACAGCAACCGGTTTCAGAAAATACCTTAAAGTTAACTAAAATCATATTTCAAATTATTAAAAGGTATTTTTCGAAACCGGTTGGTGTATAATTAACCTATAAAGGTGGTTTAAAACAAAGTTATAAATTATTCAATATTAAAATGAAACGTAAAGTTTGCGTTAAATATTAAAAAAATATGGGTTGAGTGTATTAATTCTCCTTTGAATAAATATTACCTTCAATAGTTGATAGGTTTTAATTTGATGTGACACCGATTCCTGAATCATTCCGTTGAGAATAAAAAAAATTTCACAAGTCATAATTAGTGGCGATTATTCTGCGAGCCCACAGCCGAAATATTTTCACAGCGAAAACAGAGATTTCAAGAAAATTTTCGCATAGCTCCATAATTCGTGCATTCGATTTCAAAAAAGGAATTTGAGGTCAAACGATATTGCGCCAAAATCCTGTTGTCAGAAGTTGTTTCTGTTCTGAAATTTGGGTCTCCATTGAATGGTCCACTAAGACATTTTTCTAAGCCGGAGATATTGAACACAAAGCGCTGTTTGCTGCTCGTATATCACGAGAGATGGTTGGGAGTGGTTGGATTCGAAAGCAAAGAAAGTTGTCTGGCGAAAGTAAAAAATAAACAGTCTAAGATTTAGATAGACGGGCCATGGGCAATAATTCAAAAAGAGACAATTGAAACTGAACAAAAGTTTAGTAGAAAAAATCTAGATGACACCTTTATGTAAACCGCACGAAAAATCCAAATGATAATCTTCTTCTTTTAAATAGGCAATCCACCCTTCAACAGTGATTTGTGCCATTGATCAAGTTAAAACTTTGAAAAAAGTATAATAATATTATAGAATAGTAAATATTATACCATTGTCGTTCAAAAAATTTGCTATTATATAGATTATATATGGCTAGTTAAAGGAAAGAAGATGACACAAGTTAACCGAGATTACTGTAAAAAAAGCCCGTGATCCGCAATGGACAGGCAAAAAATATATGGTCAAGGGTTTCCTTCTCGGCACCACACTCACACATCGGGGAATCTGTTAAGTTCAATCTGAATAAATGTGAGGCTACCTGGCAATGCCCAATTCTCATTCTAGAGATATTTGATATTGTTCTTTTGGAGACTTTCCTTTTGGAGAACCAAGAAGTGCGGGGAATAGATCTTTGAATTATTTTAAGCCGATTACCCTTATAATTATTTGGATCCATCCATTGTGCAGTCCAAATAGAATTTGTAAGTTTTTTTTACCATATTAAGTCTGTCATACATCGGGATATGGAATTGATGAGGGAAAACTCCGGAAAGAGTGGCCTCCTTGGCCAGTTTATCAGTACATTCATTTCAATGAATTCCCTTATGTGCAGGAATTATTGTTGCTATCCAAATTAAACAGACATCTTCTGATGGAACAGATTATCTCATTGTCTTGCCAAACTTTCATATTAGCAGAGAGGGATTCAAGATCTGCTTGTGGGTCGGAGAATATAACAGCCTTATCGACATTCCGGAATACGCAGATGTCCACAGCCTGTTTAATTGCCTAACATTCTGCTGAGAAAACCGATAAATCCGAAGTCGTAACTTCACATTTAAACTGATAATTCAATGTAATCTTATTTTGTTCCAGAATCTACGAAGCACGATGGATACTTATCTTAATATCTGTGTTTCGAAAATTGCAGCTAGTTAATTAAGGTTAAGTCCACCCATGGCAATATTGTGTTTTCTGCATTTTTATAACTCATTTAAAACATTAAAAGCATAATTGAAATTAAATTTTGGATTATGTTTGATTACGTGCTTTTATATTGTAAACTACAGTGAATTACAAAGTAACTTGCCGGTCTTCTGGGCCGAACGTTAAACCCCCGACCTTTCCATCTAACCGTCAGACAGACTTTGGTTCAGAGTGTTTTTCATTTCTTGAAGTTACAATTACATTGTTTTATCTATGAAAAAATGTAAAAATATAACAAATTTGATAAATAAAGATAGATTTATTTGTTTATCTTTTCAAGTGATTTATGTATCTAATTTATTTTATTGGCAAGTAAAATCTAAACTTAAGAAATCAATAGTGTGATATTAAAAAATAATTTTTAAAAATCTTCTTAATTTTGCAAGAAGAATTTCAAAATAAGGTTCATTCTCATCTAGTCCCAAATATTCAGTGTATTATAGAAAAAAAGGGAATTTAAAAAATGATAAGTTTAATTTTATTATGATTTATTTTTAAGGGGACAAACATCCCTCCTTACATACATACATGCAATTTAATACTACTTTTGTCATGAAACACATTTTATTTGCGATTTATTTAACTATTTCAAACCTTAGATCAATTATATTCAGTGGCGTGCAGTAGGTATTGATTTAGGTTATGTTGTACAATGATATATAATATATGTACTACAATACATATATGTTGTATATAGGATTATAAACTTTTGTTTAACTAACGTCTTTAAACAAAATGAATCCGTCGTTTATACGACCCTACCATGTATTTATTTGTAATTTTAGAATACTACTAATAGTGTTTTTAAAGTTTATCTTATAATGTAAAATAATACCTTCTTACCCATATAAAATTAAATATAAAAAGTGTATAGACGTTTTTAATAACACTTTTCATGACTGAACATGATTCTTTTATTGTTTGAAATTTTTTTACGTAATATCTAAATGAAATAATTATTTTTATTAAATGTTAATGTAGGAAATAGTTCTGCCAATTGCTTTTGTTTTTTCCCAAATCAAAAACAAATTCATGTACCTCGAACGCAAAGAACGATCCTGAAATCAACACGTTAAAAACAGTAAGATTGTAAAATTCGCGAATTATACACTATATTATACAATGCATGTTAAGGGTAATAATTTGATACTGGAATTTGTTCTAATATATTATAGCTGAATGCCAATTATATTACCAGTAATATGATTATTTACTGGTGATCTTAACTTAATACACTAATTGAAGCATTATTAGGAGAACACATTCTTATTGTGAAGTTGTAATTATTCAGAACATAGGTCTGTGATATTTTAAATATGAATTAAATATATTAATTAGAAAGATATACATATAAAATCAATTTTATCGAAAAATATTGTTGTTGCGCCACCGGGATTCGAGCCTGGATCTCTTTCCTAACCGGGGAAGGTGCATTATCCAACTATGCTACAGTGACAATATTTTTAGCGATAATTTTCAATTAAGCAATCAATAATAATAAAATCAATTAGCGATAAAATTGATTTTATATATATATCTTTCTAATTAATATATTTAATTGAAGCATTGCTAATTGCCATTTTTGATTCAGAATAACTTCAGTCGTGACCTGAAATAATTGTGCGACACATCACGTACAATCCAAGCCACGTAACTAGACCCGATAGACATCAAAACTCCTTTTGGTTGTCAAGCCAGACGTTTGAAAAATCGGATCTTAGGTGGTCCAGCGGAGCTGTGCAGCATCTTTCACCGCAGCTCGGTTCCGAGAAGCCGCGCCGGATCACCGGGTGAAATCGTTCCGCGGAGAAAGTTCCCAAGCGATCGGCGATACCTCGGCGATTAATAAATTAGTCTCTATAATTAGAATTGATTCACGATCGAGTACCGGCAACACACTTGGGGAATAATAGTCGTCTTACCATCCAGCTGCCAGCCGACTTCTATGTTTTTCGTTTTGTATCGTCTTATCCGCTGTAAGGGAGTTTTCCTTCTAAGGGTCGGTTGTGTGATCAGAAGTCAATTTTGATCATCGTATAATTTAATTATAGTACCTGACTTTTTACCATCGCCCGTGGTGAAACACGTTTGCGGACTGTTCGTACGTCAAATTTACTACTGTCAAAAACAATCTCGCCTAGTAGTGTGACAATGAGAATAATCATCAAATATTGTATGCTTTATTAGCTGCGTTAGAAATCTGTCACTTTGCTGGCGAAAAATATTCGGTTATACAAATTAAACAGTGATATCATTTCAGGACGAACTCGCATCGCTGAAATAGCGGGATACTGAATGATTCATTGTCGTAGACTGCAACTGTCAATGTATCGGTGTGACAAATTACTTTTGAAACAGTCCGCCATTTTTACTGACGAAGTAATATTAGTTTACTACTGGATGTATTTTCGAGAAGTAAATATTTTTTACCGACGATCGAACAACCAATTTTCGCATTTTTTTTTACTTTAGTAACTTTGTTTATTATAGTAAAAACTTACCACCGCTCCCCGGCACTCCTGGATCGCGTCTGCCTCGGTGCAATCGCGTGAGACCAGGAACGGCATTTCTATTTGTTATATATGGTGATGTATATTCCTTATATATGTATTTCTTGACTTACTTGTATAGATTATTGATGATACATGTTAAATGTATCAACTAGAAAGACAAATCTATCTATCGAAAAAATATTACACCTCATAATGCGGGTGCAAGATCTGATATTGTTTTAAATACATATTTTTCTTTATTCATCCGAACCGTAACATCCGCTTACGCGCGTTTGATTCCTTCGACTGACACCTCTGTTTTTTGTTTTGTTTGGTATGATAGTCTATGCGGTGTGAAGGTCGCCGCTTTCAGCGACTGGCCCCAATTGCGGTCACTAACTCGTCGAGAAAGGATCTCTCAATAATCGGCGCTCCGGGAGTTAATTATTTCGATCGGTCGAAATAATACGCGGAGGCCGGGCCGGTACATACGACAAAACATCGGAGATCTAAGAACAGCAGCCGGGGACCAAAGCAACCATCAGTCCAGGTTAGTGGTGATTATGGTCATATTATCAATAGAAAGTTCGGGGACAAACTAAGCTATCGAAGGAATTTACTAGAATAACATCTTTATTCGTAGTTCTAGATCCATATCTCAAGTGATCGTCGCTCCATCGAATTTGTAGACAGCCAACACTTCTTCCACTAGTGTGAGACCTTCATTCCAGAATCTTCCTTCCCCACCATAATCACGTCTTTCGGGCAATATCTGTAACCTTGTTCTCTGGCGAATTTGTACGTTAGGTACTTCATCTCAGGGATATTTCATTACCATTGCTATTTGGGCATTTTTTAATTTGTGCATGCACGCACTGGTAACCTTAAGTCTTTTAGAGTTTGTGGTATTTTGGCTTATTGCTATTATTAATTCTAACCATACTTTTAATAAGAATACAGGGGCACAAGTGTTACATAAAAATGGAATAGGTTTACGTCTTAACAATTTAGAAGCATTAGTTATTATCATTAGATATTAATAAATTAATCAATAATAATAGCCAGATACTAAATAACCAAATAAATCTGTCCAATAGTCGTATATTATTGTTGTTCCCGTGTAATCCCTACCCTTCTCTCTCACCCCCTACCTGATACTCAGTACCACTCTGATATGCTGTTGCGCTGTCTTTTTAACCTCATATTTAAATATCTGTACTTAGGTTAGTCTATATACTATATTGTTCTGAAGAAGGTTGGGTCCAACTGAAACTGATTGACTTTAGTGTATATACATAATAAAGTGGTTTAAAACTAAACATTATATTATTTAAGAATATATATTTTAATTATTAAACTTTATAACAACTCACATATATATATTATATCCTCACTGGGAATTGAACCCGGACTACGAGGGCCGCCGATATTGTCTATTTGCGAAAATGGTACTTCAAATTGGAGCGGCTCAGGTTCAAATCTTGGTACACTTTTTTTCTTTATTCACCAAATAGGTGATTAAAATATTTGCATATGTACATGTTTATGTATTTAAAAGGAGTATTATTATTCTCATTTTTAAATATGTTAACACTACTTTATATCGTAATCAAAATCTGAAACTAGTTAAATAAATAATACGCGAAATTATACTTAGCCAGCAGATTAGATAAGATTACATTAATTGAAAATAAACGGATACAGAGTTTCATTTTGTTAATTAAAAGTTAACAAAACTTCGACATCCGTATGTAATAAAATAATATTTATTCTAAAAAGAATACCACTTAACCTTTCCCTTACGGTGCTAAAATAAAAACACGCCTTCCGGTGCTGTAAACTCAGTGTACATGTAGACTTTTATGGTTTTTAAATCGGATAAATATGAATATTTAACATATATTAGTTATATTAATCATTAATATTGTTTTTGCGAAACCGGGATTCAAACCTGGATCTCTTTTCTAATCCGGGGAAGATGCATTACCAACTATGCTACAGCGACAGTATCTTTTTTGATGTATTCCGCACCTCTGCACACGTATTGACAGATTCACGTCAGGTTCTTCGAAAAAACATTTATTTTGTTACGTATGGTAAATACTTATATATTGTAATTATTTTATCTAATACATAAATACGGAAGAATACCTAAAATATGAACTCTGTATTTAGTATATTTTCAGAGATATTTACATAATTAGAGGCAATGTCAACACAGTTTACATCAACGGAGGGGAAAGGTTAACGATAACTAAATAAAAATTCACCTGCTATTGAAATAAATTCTCGTGAGAGATATCTTCAAAGAACAATTAATTTGGAATGAGCGAATCATTAAAAAAATAAACTAAAAAGATTTTTTTTTAAATTACGGTCGTTGTACAGAGATTGAGAATTATTTTGACTTCAGTAATCATAGTCGTTTCAAAATTCTGATCAATTTTCATACACAATTATTATATCTAGCGTTTAAAACCCGTCCTAGTGCGAAAGACGTATATAGAACGATTATGTAATTAAAAAAATTTAATATAGTTTTTACACAATTAAAATCTTGGTATATATATTGTATGCATATAATAATTTTGAGCAGAATTTTTAAAAAATTATTTATAAAAAACGTATCTGTGCGT
This sequence comes from Eubasilissa splendida, assembly GCA_031772225.1. Lineage (NCBI taxonomy): Eukaryota > Metazoa > Arthropoda > Insecta > Trichoptera > Phryganeidae > Eubasilissa > Eubasilissa splendida. The sequence continues at coordinate 11,207,766 of CM062855.1, read as the reverse complement.
CTAACTTCCTCCACAGTCTTCTTCTTCTTCTTCTTCTTTCAAACAGGCAATCCACCCTTCGAGAGTGATTTGTCAGCCGCACGCAGTCTCGAAACGCTAAGAAAAATAGTTTGACGTTTCAACTTTCAAAAACATTTTCGGTTAAAATGGGGCGAACAGAATGACGATATACACAGGATTCGTGATCTCTAATGATCAATCTAAATTAACCCACTACACGAGGTCACGGGTCGTACCTTCTCGCCTTTGGGATAAGATTTCTGCGCGTGCAATCGAAATTTAAACAACCGTTAAACGTAAGTAGGTACTAACATTAAAAAAAATCGCCTCACTCTTGTGTAAAGTGTAGGTCGATTTTTTGGTCATGGCATTCCTAAAATGTATTGTGTACCGATTATTATTATTATTATTATTAAGATGTCATCTAACAATCAAACCATTTTTAAAATATTAACGAGGTTCCTAAACGCCAATGAAATAAACCTGTTAAAATTAAATGTATCCAAAAGAAACTTCACATTATATAAAATTATTCGGTAATGGGAAGAACACTCTCTTGTTAACTTGTGTCATCTTCTTTCCCTCAACTCGCCACATTTAATCTATTTAATAGCAAATTTCTTGAATGTCAATGATATTAACTTGTAATGCAATATTCCCTATTCAATAATATTGTTGTACTGCTGTCTATGAAATAATGTTTGATGGCACAAATCACTCTTGAAGGGTGGATTGCCTATTTGAAAGAAGAAGAAGAAGGGAAGAACACTCCATAGGGGTGAGACAGTTTAATTTTTATTTATTTTTATTATTAAGATGTCATTATTATTTCATTTCCTATCCGTAAAATAATTAACCATTTATACCAATATTTTACCCTCCCAATTAGTATATTAATATTAAACCATGTCGATAATAACGTCCATCAATAATGACAGGAAAAATCATGTTTTTAAATTTGTTGGTAGGGACCTAACTATCTCCTGGTATAGAATAAAAATATTATTGAACACGTGCGACACAGGTCTCTACCTAGATTGATTAGGAAAAGCTCAGATGATTCATTTGAAAAATTAGAACGTCTAGAATAAGTTACATTTTCTAGTGTAAGTCCATATTTTTTTTTTAGTATTTTGCGTTCAAATTTGGGTACTTAATTTGTAAGTTAACGTTAAAAGTTCACTTGCGTTTAGGCATTGTTAAAATGAAGAAATTTAAATTGACTTCAATAACACACGTCGATAAAAAAAAACAATTATCAATCGCCGAGAAAGATGCGCGAGCTGCAGGCTTCTGATCGACATACATACATGTGTGACGTATTGCATATGCCGTCGTCGCCGCGCTACTAGGCGCTGCCGTCGAATTTTGTATTTTTCGCTCTTTTTCTCTCTTTTTGAAAACAGGACATTTCGGCGTCCCGAAGCTGTGCACGGACACAACTGGATAGGCTACCTAAAACGGGATGGTTTCCCGTTCAAACAGGACGTGTGGTCACGTTAGTTATACACCACGTTCGCAACCATAAGTGACCACTGGTCATATTAGCAGTTTGTTTTGTTTACTTGGTATTTTTGATGCAGCGTAAAAGTTTCTTTTTTCAGCCAGGAGGCGAATTTTCAATTCGAGATGAATAAAGAAATCGCTTTCATTTGCGGGATGATCCGATCGCAGATTTTTCCGAATTGACGTTGGGGAGGTCAGTTGTCAGTGGTGATTTCACGGCCCAGATTCCAGTGACGGTGCTGACGTGACCGCGCTAGGGCTCCGGTACCGGCCCGGGCCGCAGACTGCCGTCCCACTTACTGCCGGAACCGGTATGGGTTACAATGACCTTGCGGTGCTCGCGGGATCGGACAGTTAACTTGATAAAATGGCCAAATTAAGAGTTCAGACATTTTTATATACAGATGAGACGGAAGTGATGTGGGCTGGTAGAAAAATAAACTAAAGCAGACTGACTGCAGGGGAAAGGTGATCACATTGATGTATACGTGGAAAATACATTGCGAACGAATTAGTAAAGCAGAACTTAGCATAGTAAATGTAATGTATGATGATGTAGCGATCGTATGACGCGCGCATGTTGGCAAGAATGACACTGTGGAAGGGATAAAAGAGCGTCGCGCTCAGGCGCGAGCTCTCTCTTTCCGGAATCGTAGATCGGAACGCATCTCTTATACTGTATCATACTAGTGAGATTTGTAATAAACTGTATTGTTGTACATCGAGTTCTTGACGACCTGAATTCCCGCACACGAGAAGACACCATTGTTTGCAGCCATAACTGTCGGATTAAGGATATATAACAGTAAATAGGACTAAAAAAGGATCGCTTAGGTGGTTTCGTTATGTAGAACAAATTAATGATGAGAGAACGGTTAGGCAGATGATATATAGCGCGTGTGTTGATGGCATCAGAAATAGAGAATGTCAGTGGAAGACTTGACTTGATCAGGTACTGGTCATATTAGATCGATGATCGCCGAGCGTGTATGAGAAGATGTATGAATGTGGATAAGGCGAGAGTTGTCCGTCGGGAGAGAAGAGTGTGGCGCTCCATCCTTTGCTTCCGACAGCTCCAACATACCGCATCTCTAGTTCAAAACTATGATAAATTATACGTAATTCGTATCTATTATATTGAGTTAATGATGTAGATATGCACGTCCACGAAATATATAAGAGAGAGAGTAAAGATCGTTATACACTATTAGCATTATTATTTATGTGTGTGTTAATAATGGGTTGACTTCAAACTAAATTAAGTATTTTAATTTTTTTATTTTTAAGTATAACACATTATCGCGAAGTTGCAGTTTGTCAGAACATAGTTCTGTGATCAACAAAAATATTTTTTCGATAAATAATTTTTTTTTGAATATCTGTAGTTGATTAATTTAATTTGTATTAAATTACGTCTATCCCTCACGCCCAAGTACGGTTATATCGTAACTTTTGAGCCTTGAAAATGTCACGTGTCACCGTGCCTAAACGTTGGCATTAACTTTTTTAAGGAAGCTACATACTGTAGGGTCTAACCCAGAAGAGATTACAGTTGCATATATGTACTAGTGCTCGCGGAAACTTCAAAATAAATATAGGATCGAAATCTAGCAACAATGCAGAGTTACGTTTAGTGGCGGTTACATATTTATTGTGGCTGTGATGTATACCGATGATCAGCGCCGGCGTTACGCACAGGCGGAGCAGGCGCCCGCTTGTGGTCGCCAAATCAAAGGGGCGGACGAAAAATATATAACAATTGAAAAACAGAATTCCAAATTGCAAAATGATAAAAGTGTGCAATAAAAAAAAAGCCGAGAAATAACGCCATAGTTATTTCCTAAAAGCCGCCCTCGGGCAAGTTTCAAATTACCGGCCTAACAAAATACCGCCACTAACGTGTCGCATGTGGGCGGCCAATTTATGGGGATGGATTTACAAAAATTGAAAACATCTTCACTTAAGTTATAGAGCGGAAAAACATGATCTTGCCTGTGGCAAAAAGTCTAACGCCGGCGCTATTTACTATACTATTTTTTTATTTATTCATAGTACATATTGTTATAATCGGATAACATTGCAGCAAAGTAAGACATATATTTGGATACCTTGCCTGCTACAATAGTATTTTACTGTATTATAGAATGTATTATTACGGTATAATAGTAAACAAAGTGTAATGTTCAATGTACAAATATATAAATAAAGAGTAAAACAAGATGGAATTAGATAACATATAAATAAAACGTAAAACTTAAAGTAAATGCAATGTTTAATGCATCCAAAATAAAAAAATAGTAAGTAAAGTAATGACCGGTGCATTAGAAACTAAACCTCCAACAGTTAAATCTTAGTTACCGATCATCGTCACAATCGCAGTCACACGACGGTTCACCATTACAATCCGTTCCTTGTTTGTCACATTTAGAGTGGAGAACACCTAAACAAACAGTGTTTAAAACGTGTATGCGTGTTCATATATGGAGTCGGGTTGGCTGCTGCCGCGAGTGGCGGCGAGCCGGCCGGGAGCTTCGGCCCGGAAGAAAGTCTGCACAGCCTCCGGGCCCGGACCCGGCGACGGAATGTCTGCGAGGGAACGGCGGCCGACACTTCCGTTAGACCGAATACCTCTTCGCTTCTCACGCTCGCCCTTACCCAAATTACTCCGGCTGACGTTTAAAACCTTCGCACACGCGCAGGTGACGTCACATGAAGCGCCGCAGAATCGCGTCTTGCCGAATACTGTCCTTTCGTGAAGACAGAAAGGAAGAATGAAGAAGAGCAATTTATTGTGTTGATGCAAAAGTTTATTACAAAAACTATTTTTCTTCTTCTTCGAACGTCACAATGACGCCTGTTTTCAAACTATTCTAATGTTTAAACCGCAGACCGCCAAATATATAGACAACTAACGCAAATTCCTTCATTTTGGTGTCACTTGCGCAATCAAATAGCTGCGCGATTTTTTAAAAAAATATAACTCGATTGGAACGAAAAATTAATCGCTCACAATATAAGATGCATTAATGTAAAAAATACGTCTTGTTTACACGATGATTTGATTTTCATTACTGTTGCATAAATGTGCCATAAACTATCGGATTTATGTTTCCACCAAGAATGTGTGTAGAATGCCCCCTCGTCCCGCAAGTTTCAAACCCCTCTCCTATATGTACGCTTTATTTCACGTCTATTAATTTATTGGTCGGTGAGCGTTTTCAATTAATTCTATGTATCTTGACTACTAACTTATATTGGCAACAAAAAATATTTTATTTATTATTATTATACTGTATTAGCGATTAGGGAATCCAATCAGGGATCTCGGCTCAGTTTATTCCGAAATGAGTACATAATTATATGATTCCGAAACTTTCGGCATTCATATTTTGGATCATTTCGGGGTACCAAATTTAGACTAAGACTTTGCTATTGCTTCGGGCACATTATACATAATAATTGATTTTATTTTATTTATCAGATCCCTCGTCCCGCAACTAATGTTTCAAACCCATCTATATGTATACTTTATTTCACGTCTATTCATTTACTGCTCTGTGATTTAAACGGATGTTTTCTTTTCACGTTCTATTCAGTTTCGTCCTAACGTTATGAATTTTCCAAACGCAATGGCGTGACTCTGCTAACTAAAAAACATTTATGCCGAGTACTGTATAATGCTTTTGATGTTCCGATCTGGGATTTTTTCAGCAACAATGGAATCACAAATGAGCGACCTTTGAAGTCTAATTAGAATATATTAAAGACCATAATTAATCGTAGTCAAAATAGCAGGACAATGGGGGTGAACCGCGGTGAGTTAGCATCATAGCGCGGGGATGGTTTCCAAATACGATATTTTTGTTTCTAAGCTAACCTAAAAGGTGACCCAGAATAAATTGAAAAAATTGAATCAGGATTCATTGTTGCATCAAAGTCTGCCCGCTTTTATAATATGCAAAGGTTGTATAATATGGAAAAGTCAGATAAAGTATAGAACCTAAACGAACTAGACATTTTCAATACTCAAGTTACCTCAATTAAATCTAAATTCAATACATAAACTTTAATGTCCATTATTTTTATTTTTATCACACAGATTTTATTCCCTATCCCATTTTCCTTTTCCTTTCTCCTCACTCTCCCGTTCCCCTCGAATATTCTTATTTTATTTTTTATAACTTTTTTCTCTCTGTTTATATTTTTATTCTCAACTTTTTCTCTCACATTTTTCTGTATTTCTATATTTTAGTTTTTATGTCCTTCTTAAATTTTAAATTGTACTCACTGTATAAAATGTATTGTATCTTATGAGAACACACGTAACTGGTTTAATTACTGTTTAGCTTTTATCATGATTTTCATATTTACTGATAAACTGTACGTTTTCCGAAAAAAAATAATTAAATAATTGATTTATGAAATAAAGCTTTGAAATAAAAATAAACTAAACTTTTCACTCAACCTATTGCCGATAAGGTTATTTATTATATATATAGGTTTTTTTTTAAAAAAAGCGACGTTGACCGTTTGATCAATACTAACCTCACTAATCTAACCTAACCTACTTACCCTAAAGCGTATACAATTAAATAAAATTGACAATTAAACGACAAGTTTAAACAAATTTTAAATTTCTGTAATTATGATTCTGAAGTTAATTGTGTCTATAACACATACATGTTTCTGAATAATAAATTGAAATAAAAAAACAGACATAATTACGAATTACGTAATACGAATGAATTGCGTAATACGAACAAATTACGTAATACGAATTTATTTTTTAATCGTATTTATTCGTTCTCAGACAAGATTATCGCCTTAAATTATACGTAATCTAGTTGAGTCAATCATACAGTACAGAATAATAAGTTAGGGAGTAACCTATAATATATATTTTTAACACTTAACCATAAATCGTAGAAAGACAATGTTAACATTATCAAAGTAGGCTCGTATTCAATAATTTGCCTGCATTAATTAGATTTACCTTTTAAAAAATTAAAATGATTACAAATACGAGACCAAAAGGTTGATTTTAGATTCTGCTTTGGCGAAGCAGATGTTGTGTTGGCTACGCGACGTTTAGACTTAAATTTTATAATCAATTATTAAACTAAAATCAATTCGGAAATAACCGCTTTTGTATTATTAATTAAAGCCGTTCGGTTTCAAAATATCTGCTCCAGAAAAAACAAATCTAAATATATATAAAATTTTGTCATTGTTTTGTCAATTATCTGGAGTTCCATATCTAATTCCGCACTATAAACTATGAAAATTCGCAAATTTCAGACAAATTTGTATTTATCGTTCGAAACTAGCTATGTGTTTTTTTCCCGTGCGAAAATGTTAATATTGATTCAAAATATTTCTGTTACGGCAGCGGGCAGCTAAACCGCAAGCTAAAATACACCAAAAAGGTTCAGTACTCGGATACTCGAATGATTCCGGGAAGTAAAAGCAACAGGGTTCGGGTTTTCAGATTTTCCGTCGGTGGTCTCAAATAATGTGATTTATTTAGCAGAAATTATAGTTATAATGGGACTGTCTGGTTGTGAGCCATCGTCTCGTCTGCCATCGTGCCTTCTCTTCGGATCACGGGATGAATAATAATTTTGTCAAAATCAAAATGATTAGGCAGATCTGGTTATGAATATAATATAATATAATGGTTATGGTTATAAGTCTGCTCGTAAATATTCGTTATCAATGTCTCAGTTGGTAGCAATTATTATAATCTCTTGCTCTCTCTCTCTCTCACGGGAGGTATCTTACGTTAGATGGGATTAATCAGTTTCTGAATAAATTCAGACGAATGATGAATTTAATAGAAAATGTGATGTGACATTGGTAAATCATCGTTTTATAACTTCCGTCAATTATTGAGCATTCACATTTCGCTGACGGGGCTCTGTGTGAAATGATCTGCTAGGTATTAACCCATTCGAGTCATGTAGACATTCCAATATACTTTTACCACCAGAGGTGGAAGAACTTTTCCATTTTGAAAAATAATAATAAATTTTTTAATTATTCCAAATGTTATATCCACGTTTATGAAGGTTTGGGGAAATTGATGTGCTGTTGTATGAAATAGATAAATTATGAGATATGTGCGGATACAAGAGTATATGTTATGAATCAGAGGGTTAGGTGTGCGAGCGCCTGGGTGCTCCCGAATAAATACACCCAGCGCTCACAGTTATTTTGCATAATATCGCGAAGTGTGTATGTGTGGCCAGAGCATGTGCAACAAAAAATACTACTTACAGTTGTCACGAGTTTATTTGATTCTTCAATATAGTCACATATAGTTGTATATGCAGTAAAAACAGTCTACAATACGACAGCCGCGAGAGAAGTGGCGGTGCGGGCGCATTGTATTGCCACCTATTTTTCTGTCGGTACCGGCGTGTTTTTGCGACTGATGAGAGTCTAGTTTTACACCCAGGTATTTGCAAGGTGCGTTCAGGGACTGTAGGCGGTGTTGTTGATTGTGGAAGCGATAGGCCTCTGCCTCTCCTCTTCTTACGATTAGAAGGATACACAATGATGATCCTACTCTAAACAACGTACGAGTACCATCATTCGTGTTTGACTACAGTGAGGAACGAAAGGAATCGAAACAATGGCGTGGTGTGACTAAAATAAAGTACTTACTTGACCGCACTTGATTTATTCAACAGAGGTTACAAAGTTTTGCGATTATAATTTACGAACAAGTTAGAATGAAAGCTCTTACTGGGCTGGAGATTGGTAAAAAAAATAGTTCGTGCAGCGGGGCGCTCGCTGCTAGCACCGCGTCTCCACTCTTCGATATGATGCGCGCGCCGTTGTGTTACACTCTGCCGTCCGCGCCTGATGTCGTGGTGTAAGTTTAGAGTTGATTCGATAGATTCCACGTTGTGTCCAACATATCATAAGACTATATGAATTTGAACATATTTAAATGAAATGGAGCGCCTAGCGCCTAGCGGAAAGACAACCTAACCTATGTCGTACAGTTTTATTTATGGTTTAATATGAAAGCAGACTTTCAAGTCAAAACATTGTTAATACTTTTTATATAAAATATTGTAGAAATCTGTTAATTTAATTTATTTGTTTAATAAATGAAATAATTTTCATTAAGCTATATGTATAAAGTCAGTATAGTTCTTCAAAAATACGCAGGTACACAATTTCAGTTCACAGTAGGTACAAGGACCATAATAAGAAATTGAAAAGTTTTGAAATATTTTTTTTTTTGACAGTAGAAATAAAGTCGTTTGTTTTTCTATTAGAAAACGTCACATATCTACTCAGTTCATATTTTAAAAGAAACTGACACTTTTATCTGATGTAATTTATCAATTTCATTTCAAATTTGTCAATAGAAAAAAAGGATTATTACCAGTGGCGTGCAGTAGGCATAGATTTAGGTTATGCTGTTACCAATGATATTATACAATCATATATAATATATGTACTACAATATATGTTATATACATCCTACCATGTATTTATTTGCAATTTTAGAGTACTATTAATAGTGTTTTTAAAGTTTAAGTTTTAATGTAAAATAATACCTTCTTACCCATATAAAAATCATTATAAAAAATGTATGGACGTTTTTAAGAACACTTTTTATGACTGAACATGATTCTTTTATTGTTTGAAAATCATTCACGTAATAACTAAACGAAATAATTATTTTTATTAAAGGTTAACGCAGGAAATAGTTCTGCCAATTGCTTTTTGTTTTTCCCAAATCAAAAACAAATTCATGCACCAAATGCACTTTGAATGCAAAGAACAGCCATGCAATCAACACGTTACAAACAGTAAGATAGTCAAATTCGCGAATTAGTAAAATATGAAGTAGACACTTCAATGATTTGCACGCAGTTGTAAGCTTTTCTAATGTTATTCTGTTAAAAAAACAGAATAGATAACGACACCATACAAAACGGATCAATTGAAAGGAATTTTAAATTCAGTAAATAGCCAATTGCATGACTTGAGTAATTCACAAACTTAAAGATAGAACAGCTCGATAATATAATAGCTCGATGAGGTGAATGCACAAGAGCGCCATGACTACAGCGGTGAGTTGTCGTTGTAGTTTTTAGAACTAAGCAATTAAAATCTCTACTGGTACACAGATGGCGCTAATTGTAAAAAATGTTTCCGTTTATGTTAATCCAATTATTTAATTAATATTTGTTTCCCAGAATTTTTAGTAATACACAGCGTTTTTGCTTGTATGCACTGCATGTCCCTGATTATTACACACAATTGGATATCTGTTGCTATGAAGGGAATGTCAAATTCGTTTGATTATTATTTTAAACGTTACGGAACCAAAGTTTGCGCAGACCGGCAGAGGCCGCGAGAGAAAAATGCGGCAAAGGTCGAAAATCCGGATCTGTGTCGGCACTTTCTACCGGAGGCGCGGATATCCGGGAGTGCCCAAATCGGGGGTCATCCACCTCGCGGGTCGTTCACCCGGCAGCGGAGCAGACGGCGGATTACAACTCTTCAACTTTATAGCGAAATCAATAATAAAACCCTCGCTGGATTCCCGTCGATAGAAATCCACGGCTACTAGAGAAATTTGAATTAATTATAATTTGTATTGTCGGGGGCATAATGTCACGGAACCGAGCGATTCAGGCGTAAGGAGATAAGATTTCTCATTCAGCACTCAATTCTTTATTTTATTATTATTATATCTTCTCTAGATCATATCCTCAAAGCTAAAACACCGTAATCTCTAAATGCTAAAGCCTACAATCAGTGGATACTATCAGTACGGAACTGAGACGTGGACCTTCATTGTTAAATACGCAAATTAAAAATTGCCCTAAAAGCAATGGATAAAGGAATTAGCTTGGAATATTTAAGAGAGATGGAGTACCTAACTTACAAATTCGCCAGAGAACTAAGATAGCAGATGTTGTCTGAAAAGAGAGGTAATGGCAGTGACATCACAAGGTAAAGTGCCGCCCTTAGGCGAATATTATTAAAAATGTGAAATCGACCCTCTATCATTTTTATGATTAAAAAAATCTAAATACATACTTACCATATAATTTTTAAATGCATTATTTTATGACCCGGAAAATGCAGCGGCCCTTTGCCGATTTATGGCATTTAGCCCATTGCTATTTTCTAAACATATGTAAATTATGTCGGATGTACTTATCGGATTGTCTTTCCACAATTCTGAGAAATGGACTCTCAAAGTGAGCTTTAAATTTGTTTTCGACTTTTTTTTTGTATATTTCACCGCTAATTTGTCGCCTTCAGGCACCACCTTACCCGCCTACGCCCACGGTAGGTCCCTGTGCATTGGACAGTGTAGAAGAAAGATTCTGGAATGGATGTCTATCATTCGATGGAGCGATTTCAGAAGACTGAGAGAGTTGGCGACCCTTGGGAGAGGCCAATATCCAGCAGTGGTGAGACACAGGCTAATGGATGATTCTTTATAAAAAACATAAAAATCCGACTTGTTAAAGAGTTTAAATATGGACGCTGAGAGTTGAAATATGGACGCTATGTCCGATACCTTCGAAATGGTTACAACTAGATCCGATTTTGCTTTTATGAATGTAACCACTACTAGAACAGATCCGGGCAAGGGTGGGTCCGAATGTCCCCGTTCTTCAGAAACTCTCTACAATATGCAGAAAATGTACAAGGACGAAGAGTGACAGATCGACTTCTAGCAAGTCGGACAAACCACGTTCGCGAGTTGACGGGCCAGGATCGCCAAAAGAGTACGCGTGCAGTTCAAGCTGTAGTAACAGACCACGGACAATGGCGTAACCACACCAATGCAGCTAATGCGGTGCATTGGGCTTCACTTTAGATAGGGGATCAAAAGGTCCACTCCCAAGAACACATTTGGTATTGATACCAGGAGTGTGCAGTGCATACAAGCAAAAACTGTGCGTTACTTCCTCTTTTACTAAGTCGCGAATTTTACTATCTTACTATTTTAATGTATTGTTGTTATGATCGTTCTTTGCGTTCGAGGTGTATTTGGTGCATGGATATGTTTTTGATTTGGGAAAAATAAAAGGCAATTGGCAGAACTATTTCCTACGTTAACTATTAATTAAAATAATTATTTTCTTTAGTTATTACGTGAAGGTTTTTCAAACAATAAAATAATCATGTTCAGACATAAAAAGTATTCTTAAAAACGTCCATATATTTTTTATATTGATTTTCATATGGGTAAGAAGGTATTATTTAACGTTAAAACTTAAACTTTAAAAGTACTACGAATAGTACTCAAAAATTACAAATAAATAAATGGTAAGGTCGCATAAATGACGGATTCATTTTGCCTAAAGACGTTGGTTAAACGAAAGTTCATAATCCTAAGCACAACATATAATATATTACAAATATGATTGTATAATATCATTGGTAACAGCATAACCTGAATCTATACCTACCGCACGCTAAGATTAGCTTAAAATAAAGAATATATATTTATATGTAATTAAATTATTCAAAAAAAAAATCAATCCTGCTTTTATACACCACACAGTACAATATAATTATTCTTAACATGTAATTAAAAAAACAAAAGTAATGTACATAGGTATGCTCGGATGCATCTTAGTTTTTACTTCACGAATGAATGTAGAATGTAGGGACTAGGTCAGTCGACCACACTTGGACTATGTTTAAATGGTTACATTTTGTTATTGATCGAAATGCAAGGTGGTATATTTTGACAGGTAAAAATCGATGTGTCAAATGGTGAGAGCACTCTATCAACAGTAGAAAGGTTCCGGTGCAAAGACAAATCAATTTTTCAAATATACATTGAGGTTACATTTTAAATAAAATATTGGAAGAGCCTTCGGGAGGTAAAAGTAGAATATTTTGTATTACTACATTCCTCATACCTACTTACTTTTCCAAAGCACAGCGAAATAAATTTTATCGCAGCGCTAAGAAACTAAGATAGAACAAATAAATTGAGACATCTGTACACGTTACTGAAAAGTTGACTAATCAAAATATTGCACTTATTTAGGAATATAAAAAAATCCTTACTAAATGACAAGATTATTGCAATATTCACTAATATATATATATTATTAATATTGTTGATAATCATTGTTAATATTCATCAAATTAATTATTAACAGCAATTGTTCATATACTTTCTATATATCTTCGGTTGAAGAAAGTTGACCGAAATATTCTACAATTGCTTGAAAAACACATAACTATATCTACATAATTCAAAACGCCCATTTTCGGAAAATAGAGAAATTTTTATCTGACAACAGATGTTGCACAAAATATACAATTTGTAGCACGACAAATACAAAACCTCTAAAAATATTTGTTATTTTAACAACATTATAGTGTCACATTATATTTCATTTTTAAAACATCATTCCTTTAAAGCTTGCATCAATATAAAAATCTTTAAACTAACCAATACACTAGAAAGTACAGGTATTAATACTATATTTCATTTACATGCAAGCCTGTTGGCCGCTACTTATCTCGCCGGCCGGTACATATAAACTACCTATTCTGAGGTAAAATATTGAAAAAAAAAACCAAAGTAGTCATACCTGAATTTAAAAAAATTCAAAAATCATGTGTACCCCTGGTGGGACTCGAACCCACAATCCCCGGCTTAGGAGGCCGATGCCTTATCCATTAGGCCACAGGGGCTGGTACCGGCGTATGCAATATAACCTTATATCTAAATTTTTATAAAGAAACGATAAACGTCAAATAACATGTGCGTGAGTGACATAGACATTAGACATACTACCTTGTACTGGTTACATGCCGAATGTTATGTTTTTATAACCCCAAAAATAAGCGTGAATGTTCAGTGTTGTTCGTTAGCGTGTTTGGGTTAACTTATCGTTATATTTTTTTAGTTTGGAAGGTTTGAGTAAAAAACTTTTGCGTTTAAGATTGTAAAATGTCTTGTTACATTTGTGACGCTGAAAACCCAAAATACAAGTGTCCAGTTTGCCGTGAACCTTAGTAAGTATTTAACCTATTCATAAATGAAATATTGCTGTCGGGAAATATAATGTACCATTTTATCGCGTAGCGTTGCGAAGAAATTGAATTGAGACCAATTTGATAGTTAGAATTTTTATCATTGTTCTTATGCTGACAAATTAATATCTGCCACTTCAGTCAACAACTAATTTGTTAATTGTTGTCATAGTTTTCGCGAGAGATCGCCGTTTATCAGAAATATCTCTTAATATATGCACTCGCACAATTGGTATAAAGATACTGATTTTAGTAGAATATAACTCATAAATAACTGAAATTGTTTACATTATAATTATAATTATCGTATCATATTATTTCATTAATTATATTCATTTCCTAAACATGAGATCCTCTTTTAGAAGAGGATTACAATACAAATAGTTATTATGTTCAGTGGTTATTAGAATTGTACACATGTGTTCAATTTTCTATAGATGGAATCAAACATGTATTTTTCATTGCTTTTTAGACTCTGGTTATCGGTTATTAGAATCAGGATATTCATAAATAGTTTGTATTTCTAAGTATGTTTTTGAGTGAAATAACAAGTAATAATTATAATTAGTGTTTAAAACATCAGACTTATGTTCTGAATAATTACCACTTCACAATAAGAATGTGTTCTCCTTAATAACAATAGTGTTACCCAATCTTTTTAGGTACCTAATTCCTTGTGTTATTCTCTGTGGTATATAGCCATTAGTTACCTCATAAATCTTGGATTACAAATATTGGCTGCTGCTTTCATTTCCTTACAAATTTTATGTTTAATATTGCTCTGACCTTTGTTAAGCGCATCCCATTGTTTTATTTAAAGTCAATTGCGCTAGCTATCTCCTGATGCGATTAGTTTTTTAAATTGCAATTTGGCATGTTCTTTTAAAAGATAAGCATTTTAAATCTGTGCATCACAGTTTGATAACTTAATGGATTGTTTACGGACTCTAGTAAATAAATTAAAATTAAGGACTGTTTTAAATGAAAGAAATTTCTAATCATTAATACATTTATGTAGATCGTAGTAATGGGGTTGCCGGACTACTGTATTTCCAATATTGTTTTATATATTCTTTACATTGCAGGTTGAATAATCAAACATTTTCTATTTTCAGCTGTTCTGTGTCGTGCTGCAAACAACATAAAGAAAATAAATGTTCACCACCACCGCCTACCGGCGATGTGGTTGAGGAAAAAACTAGCACATTGTCATCATACAGATATCCTACAGAGGACACGGTGCCTCTGGAGAAATTAGAATTATTGGGTATGTTTAAGTATGGAATAATATTAAAATCTTCTAAGTTTTGTAAATCTCCATTTTAAAAATGATTTATTTTTAGCCTGTCTGTTTATTGATATATTTTAGGAAATATCATTTACTGTTCTAATCTTACAATAATAATAAGCTTCATCCATATTTCAAATAGTATAATTACACTTTCTGGCTCTGATTTTACATTCAATTTTAAAGTCAAGATTATTATTGAATAATTTTCAAGATAATCATTTTTATATTATGCGGATAGATGATCAGTATTGTGAGTAAAGTTTGGGATAATAGTATATAATAATAATAATAGTAAAGCAGGAGCTAGCAAGATTGCAGTCGAGAGACTTGTAATACAGGAGCCCAGTTCAATAGCATTCCCATGAAGAACGGTTAATTTATTTGACAATTATTTGACTTTATCACTGCTGTTATGATCTATATCCATGATGATCTCTCTATGAGGCTTTGATCTTTGAGAGTTGTTAAAGGTACATATGAACTGGATGATAAACTAATTCGAGAGTAAAACACATAGGGACGATGATTCATAGACCGCTGTGCGCTAAACTCTGCACGGTTTTTTATGCACACTCAAGTCAAATCTCTGAAAGAAATCTCATCCACGTACATGGGCCATAACTCACAGAACAGCTGAAAAACACACAGATTATACTGGAGCCGAGGAAACTAATAAAAATAGATATTTAAGGGCCATGAAAATTATAATATAATAAGATAAAAGAAACTATAGTATGGTAGAAGAGTGATCAAGAATCAAGAGCTGTCAAAATCAGTTAATAGTGTGAGAGAATTGTTTAATTAGATAAATGTTACGTACTTGTCTTCTTAGTATGTCTTTAGTGTACACCTCGTCCTGGGAAGGTCTAAGGAATGGACTTTGTAACAATTATTGGTTTATTACAATTATTACAAGGTATATCACTAGTATTACTAAGCCGACATTAACACGGAGAAAGAGGGCCACGCCCTGCCGCGCGCCACCTTTTATAGCCTCACACACACATACAATTCCAAGGACAGCGCAATAAATATATTGCGTAATGTTTTTCATATTACATAATACGAGTTTCACGTAATAGAAGCCTTACGTCAGCACCTGTCTAGCTTAAAATAATGCAGTACCTTATAATGAATTCATAGCTTAATGCAAATATGCACACCCTAGCAAATATTACAGGTTGACAACAAACTATTTTGAGTCTTTGACTTATCGGGTGTTTTTATAAGCTAACTAATTTTGTTATTATTTACAGTAAACAGTGAAGGTCTTAGGAATTGCATAAGGAATCCTCATTTACGGAAGATATTAAAGTCATTAGACAATTGTGACACTCCAGCAGCTATGCTGAAGGAATTTATGCAAGAACCGATCTTCACAGAGTTTGTCGACGAGTGTCTCCAAGTGGTTTCTCCAGAGGAAGGCAAGAAGAAAACCTGTGCACAGACAACCTGACATCTATGTGTGTATGATATTTCAAAATTTGAATTCTATTCTGTGATTGTGTAATGTAAGTATAGTTTTATGTGCACAAAGAAAACTTCAATGATTTATTTCATCATTTACACATACTTTGAATGCATACAGATTATGTCTTAAAGTTAATAAAAAAGAGTTAATTTGAAGAATTTTTTATTAAGTTTGTGGAAGATGAGTCAGCTAAAAGTGCATGCTAACGAAGATCATGTAATAATAAACATAGTAATCGGTTAATAGCGTCATAGGTAGATGTTCTATTGATGAATAGAAATTGTTCTGAAAACATAATTCCTTCTGCCTTTATGTTTAGCTGGGAGATATGATTAGCTATACATCCGTGTGATTTTCGTTAATGAAATATTATTTATCTAAATCAGTTAATTGTTCATGTGTTAAATCTGTGTTTTGACAATCCTTTTTCCTTAAAATTATTTTTTTACAACCAGATGAATCATTCAATTCTACATATAACACTTGATCTATAGGTGCCCCACTCTAATGGGGGCAGGTCTCTTTAAATATATATTGAATTTAACTAAGTTAGTTAGTTAGTTAGTTGAATTATAAAAACAAATTTTTATTTTGTGTAAAGTAATATTGTACTGTTTCTAAAGAAAAAAATAAATAAAACAATTATAAAAAAGTAATTGGTATAATTTATTCTCTCTTAAATAAACATTAAAATAAAAATGCATATATACAATTTGTCATTTGTATATCATGTATGGTACAATGAGATCACAGTTCGGATCGGATGTTGTCCTGATTTGGGGCGACATACGGTGTTAGGTCTCTGGGCAAGCTGACGCCGTCTAACTCTAAAGCCAGTAAGTGGTTTCGTATCCGCAGATGGTGCGCTGACGCCTTTGGTTGTCTTTCACGAGTGAATATACCCTTTTTATTCCCCCCCACTCTCGTCACAGCTGAAACAATTAGTAATATTATATTATAGAATATAACATTTCACTATGGACTATCAATAATGGATTTTTTGTGTACAATATCCTATAGTAAGATAGCGTGCCAATCTCTCCCACACAAAGTATCTTAATTAACAAATATATTTTTTTTTTTATATGTACGAGTAATGTATTCAATTAAACATAATAGAATACAATATCTATATAAAAATGTGTAACTTTAATATGTATTCAACTTTTACTCATCAATACAAAAAAATTCATAATCCAAATTTTTAAAATGAAATACTAGTAGTTTAGAGATACAATTATCATTTCAAAACTTAAATATGCTGCAACTCAAAACTACTTTATTTATCGAGGCATTCAATTTTTTAATAATCTCCCCCTTACAATCAGAAAACAACAGATTATTATTTAATTTTTATGTGAAACCAAAAAACATGTATACAGTAGTCATCTAGCAGATACATAATTTTTTTTATCTATACTATTCTCTTTCTCTATACTCTGACTCATAGAGAAGTAATAAAAGTTAAAAAAAAAGATATCTGATTATGTATTATATTTGATTATTCTTCTAATAAAAAAAATTGCCTTCATTAGAGTTTATGTTCTCCACATAAGTGACATGTACAGATGAGATAGATGCAATTTGTATTTTGGTGAAATTAGCAAATTCCATGTGAATTGTGATATTTATTATGGCAAATGCTCATAAATTGAGAGTTGCCTGTACAAATAATATAACTATTAAAAAAAGATTTGTTTCCAATACGATCACTACAGAGTAAACCATCAGACGAAATATTTAGCTACGCTAAATAGATTGCGCAATCCCTCTTCTAGAAAAAACGGCTCAAATATTTTGTCACTATCGTGTTATGCAATTATGTATATAATTAAAAAAATTCTGGCTTATTTGCCTCAGAATAATTTCTTGTTGCAGTTTATGTTTCGTCACTTGTTTGCGCATTTAAATTTCAAAAGGAAAATGGCAAGTATGTACTCACTTTGATCAGTCTTGAAGTCGGCAAAATTCCAAACGAATTCACCGATGAAGAAGCCCAGTGTTCTCAGTTCATCAAAAGCTTTGAAATGTTTGGACATCAATTGCACTTGGTATTCTTCCGACCACACAAACTCCGGATGCTGTCAGAGGTAAATTGCATTAAATGTAGTAAGTATATAATATGTCAATAGTGCAGTTTTATTAATGAGTACTAGTAATAAAAACATGCTTATTTTTTCCAAGGCTATTAGGATAATAACATAAAAACAAATGGTCTCACTCTATATTGGCATTCTACATGGTTAATATTGACCAAATATTTTAATATCTATTGTTAATTGCTAATGATTTTCCAAGGCTTACAAAGTGTTTTATGAAACAAAAACATGAGTGTGCTACAATTGATGAAAAAATAGATATTTAAGCTCATGTTGATGATCTATTATTAATAATTATAGACTCGTAGACTCTATACAAGTAAGACTGTTTCATTGGTATTTTGTCAACCTTTAGAAATACTAATTCAAAATGGATACGATAGGTGTACCGGAAAGTTAATTTGTTTTTTTTTGCATGCATTTAAGTGCGTTATTAACCAATGATTTTCGAGTTGAAACAATTTATTTTATATTTATATTACTACAAAAATATATTATTTTGATGTTGTATGTATTTCATAAAAAAAATCTTATGTTTATGGTAATAAACACTGAGCGTGCGTAGATGTAACGATTTGACAGGAAATTTGTCTTCATGACGAGCTCTGAACTGGAAGGCCCGTAAAATTAGACAATGCATTAGGCAGTTACTTGCAGAAATCAAACCAAAACCAAAATTAACGATTCAAGAGTTGTCTAATAAAACTAGTGTCCTTGGTTTCAACAGTGCAAAACAGAACATGTGAAAAAAATTGGTAAGGTTTGAAGAGAGGATATTTAGGTATTGTATGATCTTAAAAAAAGCTGGAACTTTCCTAATATATAAATAAGTACACCAAATTTTTATACTATATGCAAGCCAGCCATTGTGTCTGCTCCATACTCTGACATCAAGACCGGCTTATTATATTTCTCGTGCCAAGCTTTGGCCTCGGCTACCACTCTGCCGGTGATCATGTCCAGCCTTCCAGGATTGCTGTACCAACCATTGTATCGATTGAAGCTTATTACATCCAAATGCTTCCCCTGAAATAGATTGATAATTATTGTTTTGATCAATTTTTATTATTTTGCAGATGTTGTTTTGCATCAAAATACAAAAATCGCCATTATTACCGCCTTGTCTTCAATAGACGATCTTGCGAGGGCTATTGTTACAGCTCTTGATGTATCCATTGATTTGACATGCCTTGCAACTTTACTGAAAGAAAAAGTAAATAAATATGAACTAAAATAAATAAATTTAAAAACTAATTGAGATATTAATATTTACTGTATAGATATATTTGTTAGCTATAATAACAAAGTTAAACATAGGTCATTATGGAAAATAAATATGTTGTTTTGTCTTTTTTACATACATTTTTATACCCTTGTAGATGGTAATGAAAGTATCTTTGTTAACTTTGGGTAACTTGCAATGCTACTGTCAAATAACATGTTTCTTAAAATTGGTGTGTTATCATCGTCCGTGAAAAATAACAACATATTTACTAAACATAATATAGTGTCACATTTTTTGATTTTTTTTACCCAAAGTAATCATCAGCAGCAATCAGTTGAGTTCTCGGTTCATTGGCAATGGACCACATTATGACGCAGGGGTGATTCTTATCCCTTTTAATCAGTTCTGTCAAGGAGTCCATGTGTTTTGATAGCAGGGAATCCGAGTAGAGGCTAAAAGAGAATATCATTGAGAGCAAACTCTTGGATAACCTGGGAAACATTCAGAAAACATTTGAATAAATTTATTCTATTTGTAATATTATAATATATCGTAATATATCATATTTGTGTTAAATCCATGCTTACTGCGTAAGTTAGTCAAGCATACAGGAAACAAATTTATCTACTCATATTTGTAGATTCTTGTCTTTTAGATTAGATTTGGTAAGCGGCTGGGATTGTAAGAATTATTGAATCATCTGATAGGTTAAAAATACAGTCCCAAAAATATGTGTGCACGTGAGACAGGAGTTCTCATCCAATGCATTTTGAAGAAAGCTCATTCTAAAAGTTTTATTTGATGATGAGGAAGGGTTTTATTTCCAGCACCTCCCCACTACCATCGTGACGTGAGAGCCATTTTGCTGAAAGTCTGGTGAACAGATGGATTGGGTGAAGAGGTGGCATTGCCGCATTCGCAACATTCTCCGGACTTTGGGTTACTGGCTATTTTGGAGGCAAGTGGAAGATAAGGTTTATGGTGTAAAACCGGCAACAATTAAAGAATTAAATGCGGTATGAGGTATAATGTGCCCAAGTACAGCATAAAATTAATCATGTTTGCAAATTCATTGATTTGTGTTATCAACAGCGCCTGGACCAAAATGGCCATCAGTTCACACACTTGCGATTAAATTATATCCCTATATACAGATTTTAGATTATATTATATTAATACATTAAATTCATAGCCCTTTGAAGGGTGAATAATTTTTTTTGGACACCTGTATGTATAAATATTAGTTAATTATTTATAACAATATAGCAATTTTTCCTCTATACAGTGGAACCTCGGGTTACAAACTTAATTCTTTCCATAAGACTGTTGGTGAACAGAGTTTTTCATAAACTGAAACAATTATTCGCATAAGAATCAATATAAAATAGATAAATCCATTGTAGACCCCCCGAAAATCATCCCTCATGCTTGAAATTTTATACAAAGCAATACAAATTTATAATCATAACCAAAAATGAATCTGAAGAAATAAAACTAACTAAAAGGATAAACAAAAAAACAAACTTTAATACAATTTATCTTACAAAGATTTTTTTAAATTAAATTTTGCAATAATAACACCACGTGGACAGAAACAATAAAATATGTATTCAAGCAGCAGTTCAATAAATGTAACACGTTGGAGCAGCAGTCCGCTTTGAGTGAACGCTACCACAAAACTAATGCCTCCCATTTTTCACCCGCCAAAATCTCAGTCCGCGTAGCACATGATTGCCTGTTTGCAAACCGAGGCATTTATTCAGCGGTGAGTCGTTCGTAACCCGAGGTTCCACTATACCTAGCATTGTAATAACACTTTCACTATCATAGTAACTAATTTTAAATAAAGTATTAGCACATATATTAATTAACATTGTTAATATCAAGATATGAAATAAAGCACATAACAGCTGTGTGTGAGTAAATAATTATTTTGTAGTTGTAACTGCAGGAATTAGGTTGCCGTAGAAAGAAACAAGCACCAATGCATGTCTGCTAAATTCCATTACCAACAAGGATAATAATTTGTTGACTTACTCTGTGTCGACACTAGGACATTCATCTATTATCATAATACCCTGCTCGTCCGCAAAGTCATAAAGTTCCTCAGCATATGGATAATGCGAGGTTCTGTAAGTATTAGCGCCAATCCATCTAATTAAGTTATAATCTTTGGTGACCAGTGCCAAATCTAATCCCTTTCCTCGAATCTGAAGAATCAAAATGTAATTAAATTATTTCATAAAAATATGCATTTTCCTGCGGTGTAGGTCTAACCTTAAACATTTCAGTATGGTAAATAAATATGTATAATATGAACATATAATTAGAGTAAAGTAGAGGACAGGATTTTAAATTCACCGCTGTCTTAGCCGGCATCGATGCTAGCGACATAGCGCTGCCGGTTGCCTCTACAGGTCTGGCCCGATCCCTCACTGACGGTCTCTTTTCATTTTCACCGCTTCACCACGCGCGTCGGGCGAGACCGCTGACTCACTTCATTTTCGTAGTTCACACGCGCACCTTCATTTCTTTCATTCTATCTGTCTTCCTTGTTCTATCCAACTCAATAAACATCAACACGCCATCATCACTCTTTCATTTAACCACCGACATAATCCCTAAAACTATAATTTAAGAAAGAAGAAATAATCAACGAGCTTGTATGAGAAGATGTATGAATGCGGATGAGGTAATAATTGTATGTCAGGACAGAAGAGTGTGGCGCTCTATCCTCTCTGCCTACCCCTGCTGAGAAACGGCATGATGTAAGTAATAAGAGATAAAACAGTTCAAACTTGTAAAGTTTCATATAATAGTTTCCATTATGGAGGTCTATTGCCTCCACAGCCATTATTACAGCCGACGACCCCTGAACGCACCTAACATTTACCAGTGCGTAATATCAGAGATCCTAACAGACACAAAAACACGCTCGGTACCGATGCCACAATAACCAACGTTGGGTGCCAGCAATATGCGCCTGCAACCAAGGAAGACCCACTTGTGAGCTCATTCCTCTCACTGCTGTCTTCAGGAAACGCTCCTCCATGTAGACATTTAATTGCTTTCGTATATCTCTAATTTGTAACTGTACAACTCAACAATAAACTTGTGTCAACTGCAAGTAGTTTCTCTTCTTCAACTTGCTCTAGCCACACACACACTCTGCGATCATATTCAAATGAATATGTGAGTGAATGGATGGTTATTGGGGAACTCAGCACTCACACCACAACATATCATTCTGATTCGTCTGCCAATCCCACACACGTAAAATCATTATATAAATGTACAATAATTTAGTAAGATATCTAAGAGCTATCCTGCCCTCATGTATCTTTCTGAATTATCAGATTATCTAAAATGAAGAAATTAATTAGATAGAAAATGTTTTACATCAGAGTCTTCGTGCCGTCCAAATCCGCGGAGGTATGCCGGTTTGTTGTTGATAAAGAATTGGGTGTTTGACCATGAGACCGTTCTGATACCAATTTTCAGCCTGTATGTGTCGGCAGTTTTAATTGATTCTGTAGCGATATGAACCTGCAAATTAAAGAAAATATTTTTCACGTAATTGATTAAATGATCCACAATAAAAAATCTTTTAAATCATATATATTTGTACATTACTCTTATGGCGCGAGCGCGAATTCATTCACTCGGTTATTAACAATTAAACATAGACATACCTCCAGGGTATACAGGTATCCCGGCTCCGGGTGCATCAAAAATGGCCACCAAAAGTTTGCATTTGGTATCTCTATTGTGTTTGTAAAGCCTGAACTCTGAGCAATGATGGTTTCATTCTTGTCCAGAATGTTGACATAACAATATACTTCCTGATCAGCCGTATAGCCCCCGTAAGATACATTGTATACTATTATACCTGAGGAAAATTTATTAAGGAGTTATTAAAATTACAGATGTAAGCAAAAATAAAAATAAAATTATTTTCTCATTTATTTAATAATAATTATAAGAAAACACTGTTTTCTGATTTAAAAAACCAGTGAAGAATTTGTAGACATGCGTGTGGTATTTCTGCGCTCAATTTATAATTGTGAGAGGTATTCTATCTGTTACATACATATTAATTAAATTGTCCAATTAAATTTTGACATAACATAAAAAGTTGTCAACCGCTGCAATGTGACAAAGTAAGCACTTGCCTGTTGTGTTGTCAATATGTGTATTGACTATGATGTCATCAATATAAAGATTGGGAGTTGTGTAAAGGTACACCGGGCGGTGAATGCCGGCATAATTGAAGAAATCAAATGAAAATGACTGCTTTAATTTGGTGCCGTTTTCTCTAAAATATGAAAACATTTATTGTTTGATTATAATTATTCAGATCAGTTTTTTTTTAAAAATAATTCAATAAATTTTGTTTTAAAAAATTCTTTGAAATAAATCTTGATTTGAATATTGTTTCTTAAAGAATTACACATTACTTAAATATGAAGGACTTTTTAAAATACGAACATCAATTATATTGATATAATTAATATATATATACACAGTTTAACCATCATTCTAAAGCTCTTATGAGGTCATCCATAATTGGTGCCATTCAGACTATCTTCCTGATGGATATATAATTGAGACAACCCCTGAATATTGTTTTTGGGCAGATCTGAGCTATGAATGCCACAATGTTATACATATATCTTCTTAGACATCAAATGGTATATTAAACAACCGTATAAAATAAATAAAACTACTATTACACACAATTTTTTAGTGATCTCACCTGCAACAAAACTTTATATCATTCAAGATGGCCAACACTCTGTCAATCTATAAACATTTGTAAAAACCGATATACAATGTTATTACAGATGGGGTCCTCATTTATGACAATTATCTTATCATTTGTTCATCAGCATTCACTTTATATGCCTGAATTGTTTCATTGGGTACTTGCTCCATATAATATACCTGAACAATAAGTTTGCACTATCCGCAAATGCTGAATGTACTATAATATGTCTACTATATCTATAACTGTCTATTAACAACCTGTTAATAATCTTTTAAATACATTCTTATGGTGAAGTTGTAATTATTCAGAACATAGGTCTGTGATATTTTAAATATTAATTATACATATAAAATCAATTCTAACGAAAAATATTGTTGTTGCGCTACCGGGATTTGATCCAGGATCTCTTTTCTAATCCGGGAAGATGCATTATCAGCTATGCTACAGTGACAGTATTTTTTATGACAAATTTTCGAACCTATATGTTATACTTTTTCAAATTAATCCATCTATCGTTCCATTATTTGAAAGCCATCTACATTGTATTTACGGAATCCCAAATACCTTTGAGTAAACAGATAGCAGACGCCAGAATTAACAATTCATTTTGGACACATTGATACAACTTATATATTATTAAGGAGAACACATTCTTATTGTGAAGTTGTATTTATTTAGATCATAGGTTTACAAATATGGAACGATAGATGTATTAATTTGAAAAAGTGTAACATATACGTTCGAAAATTTGTCATCAAAAATACTGTCGCTGTAGTATAGTTGGTAATGCACCTTCTCCGGATTGGAAAAGAGATCCAGATTCGAATCCCGACAGCGCATCTACAATATTTTTCGATAAAATTGATTTTATATGTATATCTTTATAATTAATACATTTAATTAGTATTTTCTTCATCTCATTATGGCATTATATAATTATTATCTATCTTCATTTCTTGCTGATTAAACACGTTTAGTTTGCGATCGTCCGTCCAGTCATTATAATTAACTATTCATTACGTGTTTTAATTTCAATATAATTTTGACAACTTACGTTTGAATTTCACTCACAGATCCCTGCGGTACAGTGTCCTTAAGAAGTGTGTTATCACAGGCAACGGTGACTCTGTTTTCCACTCCATAGTTAATAAACTTAGTAATTTCCTGTTCAAAGGGTAGATGACCAATTTCGTGATACATCACTGAGTTCCCATTCACCCACTGTAAAAAAAAAGTAGCAAATTGAGACTCAACTCTTGTTAATATTCCCTCATGCAAATGAAAATAAAATGGATGTATTATGTAGTACGTATATCAATTAACCCATAAAGGCTTGTCTTAATCACGACGACTGTTTTGCACAAAACAATGTTTCCGTAGGTGAAAATCATATCTAATCAACTGACATTTATTCGAGGACAGACCCCCGACCGAGTTCGATGTTGATAGTTGAGTGTTTATCAAATATGTACACTCAATCGACATGTCAATCCATGTGCATTGAATAAATAATTTTGTTTATCATTACTTTATTGCACTTATTTAAAAAAGGACAAAAGGATGAAGGATGGAAGGCTTCAAAAATTCTAAATGTCTCCGATTGTGTTAAAAATTTGATTGAGAAAGAAAGTCTCACTTTCAGGGGTTGGATATACAGTAAAATCCCGTTTATTTGAAATTCGCCGCAAGTCGAAGTTTTGGAGCAGAATGTGGTCCCTCTGGAAAGTTTTCATACTAAATTGTATTTATAAATCGAATATCGTTATTTGAAGCTATTTTTGGACCTTATCAGATGAATTTGTCAATCTATTTTACAACAAAGCAATCACAGCTTTATAAGTATGGGTATCCAATATATAATTAGTGTTCAAAACCTACCCTAGGACAGGTGTGAAATAAAATAAGAGTTGTTTAAATAATTAAATTCTAAACACTTCAATCTAATGTAATGTATCAATTTCCTTTCAAACTTTACATAACATTAAGAAGGATATATCTGTTTCATTATGTATTTACAAAGTATGTATTAACATTATGAAATCCCATCACTAATGACAGAAGAAATAATATATTGAAATTTACACACAATAATTGTTAGGTACTTAGTTAAAGGTAACGAATTAAATTATTATTGAAAATATGGGAAGTTGGTTGGATATGCAAAGCTCAAGAATGTTCAGATATTACATAATATGATTTTATGTCCAATGACATAAGTGACCATATCAAGTGACAGTATAATATAATTATTTTATTTGAAATATGCAGTGTATACAGTTTATGGTTGCAGATAATTAATAAAAAAAGTACAAACATTATATTCATATTGTTAAATTCAATATGATGATTGATTATTGACATTTGAGTTCTGATGTTTAAGAATTGTCATTTGAATAACAAGACAAATGTTTTTCATAACAAAAATAAATGTTTTCACAGCATAACATAACTAATAGCCATGCTTCCTTGCCGATTTTTGAATATCTGCCGATGCTGCTGAGTACTAAACCATATTAGGAAGTACTACAAACTTCCCGCTGGCAGATCAGTAATTGACAGAGTACTCCTAATTGTCATCTAAAGTGGAGAGGGAAGCGGGCCGCGACAGTGCAACGTACTAGGTCTATCCGTCACTCCATGTCATTATATATTACGGGTGTCAGTGAGTTAGGCCTATGACATAAGAATGAACTGGTATCAGAGAATTTAAATTCAATATGAAATATTATGGAACATTATGATGGAGAGAATTTCTTTTAACATACTTTACTATCTACTGATTAGTGTTTTTTTTTTGTATGATGTGTGTGTGTGCCATAATTATTTAATTATATGTTTTATATTGCTTTCCATATTAAGTGTTAATATTATTAATTTGACTTTGTAACTCTGTTTTTTAATAACTTTTGAGAAACCTATAATTGGACTTATGTTTCATGGCATTTTTATAATCTAATTCTTTAATATTTGTACTTTATTATTTAATAAGTCTGTTTGTTTTAAAAAATATAATAAATTAATGACTTTAAATCATAAGAGCACATTATAATTATAAAATTATAATTCTCCACAAACTTAAGTTGTGTAAAAAAAGTGGATAATCTTTTCCAACCTCTTTTTAAACTCTTGCGGAAGAGGACGAGTCAAAAGGAGCATAACCCCATCTCTCTTAAATCCCGGCTAGAGGCCAAATTAGCAAATAGAAAAGTCATGGTTAGTAATTTATTGTTATAAAAAATGCATCAACCTGAAGAATGAAAGGATCGGATCACATTGTGATACTATGGATGAAATAAATATTTGGTATAGAAATGAATAACTTACAACTTGGGCGGCATAATGAACGCTGCCAAAACGTAGCCAGACACGACTCTCAGCCCTGCGCCACGTGTCAGGAACGAAAAAGCGCCGGTCATACCACGCGAGTCCCACGTGGTCTCGCACTTCCGGATCCTGAACCAGGTCATTGTAGCTGCTGGGAACGGGCATTGGCATCACCGGACCTGTCTAAAATTATTATTGTCAATACTTATGATATGTCCAGTAAATAGATGTGTCGGTGAAATATAGACCAAAAAATTGCAGATTCTATAAATACAGAGTGTAACTGACCTAGTCCTCAATATTTTATGAGTGGATACCTGACTAAATTGCGAATCGAAAATGTTCAAGGAATATGTGCCTAAACTCAACCATGTCAGAGATATAAGTATTTTAAAAAAAATTATAATTATGCGATTATTTCAATTAATTGAAATATTTTAAATTATATTTATTTATAATTATACATACCCTATTCAGGCATTAACATAATTTGTAAACTAACAGAAAATTACAACAGAAGTGCAATACACAAAGAAAAAAATTACAGTCAGCATGTTTTTACATAATCAAAATTAAAAATAAATATAAAATGTGAAGAAGCAATTTATCCATCACCTTTGAGTTGAGACACAAAAAATTGTAATAGTGTAGTCCTATAAAGAATTAAATTAACAGCAAAGAATGCTTTCTGGGGACTGCGGAGTTCTGTTCTGTTGAGTTCTGACATTACCACTGTAATAAAACAATGAATTGTGCCTCGATGACCACAATGGTGCGTGAAAGTCAAGCAGACTAACAATCTGGGGGCAGTCTATCATACCATTGATGATCCTGTATAGAAATATAAGGTTGGTCATCGTACGTCTCACTGATAAGTTTAACAATTTCAGATGGCTAAGGAGATAATCATAATTGATATCCTTAGAGTGTATATTTAATTTAAAATTAATAAATTTTAGAAACTTTCTCTGGATTCTTTCAACTGTCGTCGAGTGTACAATGAAGTGTGAAGATTATACAAATGAATTATATTCTACCTGAGGTCTGACCAGAGAAGTGTTGAGAACTTTATAAGTGTATATAAGTATAAGTGAATACAAAAAATTAAAGGTCATCAAATTTCGAGTGGCCAGACTATATTTTATCAGTTGATTTAGGGCTTGAAGCAAAGATATAGATCAATAATGGATAAATTTCGTAAATATTTATTTCAAAATACGTAGACTTAAAGCTTAACATGATTTTGTAAAAAATTTCAAACAATAATATTTTTCGTAACACTGTAGATTTGGCACATATTCCTTCAACATTTTCGACTCGTAATTTAATCAGGTATCCACCCATAAAGTATTGAGGACTAGGTGTGTTACACCCTGTATATACATATATGGTAAATAAAGCTCTGTAATCTATGTGTATTCTAGATTAGTCCACATTTATAAATGTAAGGAAGCATCTTTCCAACATTTTGACAAGTATACAAACATTTTATATATTTATAGGTTTGTTGCCAGAAGTCTTTGATGATTTGAAATACAATGTGCATTGTGGGTAGTCTCCAAGGTATATAGAGTTGTGCCTTTTGTACTATATGGCACTTATAAAGACAAATATTGTAATAAAAGTTACATGTCATTGATGCTATCTGAAAGCAAATGATGTCTGGCAGGAATATTAACATCTGTCAGTTCTGTGGTATTTTAATACAAATTAAATTAATCAACTACAAAGATATACAGAAAAAAAACTATCTATTGAAAAAATATTTAGTTACTATGTTCAAACAAAAATGTGTTCTCTTTAATATATAAGTTGTATTAAAATTTCCTAATTTAATAAAAATTAATTAATTAATTAAATTTTGGCATCTCCTATCAGGTTCTACTCAAAGGTATTTGAGATTCACTATAATAATACAAGTTCAAAATTTGTCAAAAATGTATTCGATTGCTTTAGCAAAAGTGAAGAACGCGCTTCCCCGGATAGGAAGAGGTCTAGGTTCATATACCGATAGCAACTAAATATTTTTTCGTTAGATAGATTGTTTTCATGTTGTCTATTTGTCTTTGTATTCATGAAGTTATCCTTCATTTTCAACAATTATGTCAATCTAATATTTATGAAAGTAAATTATAGTGGTTATCCAAATTGATTATTTTACGTACAAATGATACTTGCTTCAAAAGTCTCGCAAATGACAGTACACAGCTGAATGCAAAACGAGTTGTCATTTGTTGTATATTGTATTTTGAATGTTTGTACACAGACCAGAATGACACAACTGATACACATCAGCCTTCAACACCAAATCTCCAAGATGAGATACAAAAATATTGCAATATTATATACTTGTTAGATAAGTATGTATGTAATAAAAAATAAAGGTATTTTAAAAATACTCATTGCAAAAATTTATTGTGTGTAAATGGCGTTAAATGTAATTTATTTTGCGTAATGGCGTGGGATACCGTTTTTCTAAAGCTTCAGTAAGACAAATACGTTAGAGTGTGAGTCAATGTTAATTGGCAAAATGAATATTAAATTAATTTACCGCTTTGCCTGACCTGTATATTATCAACCCTGACCTATCTCAACCATAGTTAAAATCACATAGTTTTTATGCACTTCAGATGATATTTAAATTTCGAATTTCAAATGTTCTGTCATATAATAGCTACATAATGTCATATAGCTATATATATATACGTGAAGTATCTATACTGGGTTACTGCTATTAATTTGTATTAAGAATATGAGATTATGTATGAGACTTTTAGGTTATTGGTAGATTAGTTGCATATCTAATTTGTGACAAGGGCTGGATTACCCTTGAGAAGGCTCTGGGATAATGCTTCAAAATTTAAAAAAAAAAAATATTTTTGTCTATAAATGTACTCTTTTTGATTTTTGTTGGCGTGATCAGACTCACATCCAAACATTTTCTGGATGAGATACTAATTTTTTTTTAATATGATGAGAAATTTAATAAAAAATCAAATATTCCAAAAATACATTCATAATTGTGTCCTTGGGATTGTATGGTTGTGTATGCCTCTTTTTCTGCGTGTTCATCGGCCTAATCGTTTGACCTATACTAGTGATATACCTTGTACTAAATTGTATCGTATTGTAATAAATGTGTAATTGTTACAAAGTCTATTTCTTGGACCTTCACATTACGAGGTGTGCTTAGAAAGCAAGTAGGTTTTTAACCATTAAAAGCAATTCATATAATTAAATGACGGATAAAAATATAATAATGTTAGGTGTACATTATCAAATTAGTAATTCTTTATGATTTACATATCATTCTGTTTATTTCAATACGGAAATTTTATAAAACAGAATGGGTATGTTGTGATAAGTATTGTAATATATTGTAATCAGTCAGTGCAGTATTGAGTCACAATACTAGCTATATGGTGAATAGTACCCATTTTATAATATATTACACAACATAATGTATTAAATATCATTATAATATTACAAACATGGGACAAGTTCAGTGGCGTACCTACAAAAACTGGGTCCCAATGCAGAACGTGAAAAGGACCCACTAGATAAGTATTGTATATAAAATATATAAGAATATTAGCACTGCAATTTAATTAAATAGTAAAAAGTCTTTTTTCTGCTGTAATATTCACATTTTCATTTATAGGCACTTGCAGTTTAAAAAAATAATTGCTTCGCTTTAAGGCGGTTGTTGCTTTTCAGCAACGGTCTGATCTCTAACCCGTATACATCGATAATGTTTTCATATGTTTTTGCAATACACACGGGTAATAATATTTTAAATTGTATAATTCCATTTCTTGGTGTGGTGAATTTTAGGTATCATTAGTCCATATTAACACTGGGAAAGGTATCGATATTCGCAAAAATAGTAAAAAAGCTAAATGTAGGCCCCCAATGCACCGCGACGGCCGTATTGTTATACTTACGCCACTGGATAAGTTTCATACATAAATGCCCATTCTCATTTGGGGCGGTCATAATTAGGGAATTCAACTCCGAGCCAAAATTGCAATCCCGGAATTATAAAAGGGTCATTTGCTCGTTAATTTTACATTTATAAAAAAGTTCAGAATGAACAAATATAATGTATGTTAAATATTTATATTTAAGTAAGTAAGGAAGTTTTTAATAAAAAATAACGTAAATAATTAATAATTCTAATGGGACCCAATTTTATTATTATGAAAATTAATCCCGGAAGTTTCAGAATTGTACGTTTCTATCCCCAGGATACGTAAACACTGTAAACTGAGCTGGGATCCTGAAATTGGAGTCCCTGATCATAACAACTGCGCAGATAATATTAACCCTTGTGAGTCTGCGCGTTTTAATTTTTAGGGAATATTTCGATACTAAATGGGAAAGAAAAAAAATAATTTAATATTAATTTTATTAAAAGATTGTTCTGGTGGTGGTTCAAGCTAATTTCGTGTTCAGTTTGATTTAGAATTAAATCGGTCTAAAACGAACATCACGAATACTGGTGACGGTGGGCAGGAAGTGAATGAACAGGACAGACAGAAAGACGCACACAACCAGCTAAAGTTGTTGTGAACCAACTGTAGAGAATATGGAAAGACGGTGACATCAAGCTAGCAACTTTAATTATGTTGGTTCACACTCTTGTCATTCCAATCTTTATGTATGCAGTGCAGACTTGGACAGTCCGCAATAGCGCGAGGCGTAAAATCGATGTCTTCGAAACGTATTGCTGAAGAAGAATGTTACGCATCCCTTGGACAGCACGAAGCACGGATTGCTCAATGCTGTGATAAAATCAACCACAGCAAGCGTCATCTGCAACAATGAACAAAAAATTCTTCTAAATTCTTTGGCCGCATTATGCGTCAAAGTGACGACCTAGAGATTACTCTGGGCACAACTTCGGGCCGAAGAAGAGTGGATATATACGGTGCATCTAGCCGGAGAGACCCTGGCAGGGTCGGCCCGAAGGGTGGGCGAGTCGGGGCGCCGAATAAGACGAAATAAAAAAAACAAAAAGCGGAAAATGACAGTCAATTTTCAAGTATCACTATAATTACAGCCCATGGGGTGCCGTTAAAAAAGATTGACCGAAAAACTCACATGGGCTGTAATGTTAATAATAACTGGGAAATGAGCTAAGAAATTAATGAAGATTCGGTAATTTGCCCATGCGAAGCGAAACTTCAGAGATATATGTAAAACAATACTCTCCACCTTATCATCAGCGCAA
The DNA here is from genome assembly GCA_031772225.1 of Eubasilissa splendida. Lineage (NCBI taxonomy): Eukaryota > Metazoa > Arthropoda > Insecta > Trichoptera > Phryganeidae > Eubasilissa > Eubasilissa splendida. The sequence continues at coordinate 11,174,804 of CM062855.1, read as the reverse complement.
GATTGAATCACGAAAAAGAGGATCTGGTCGCAGGAAGACGTTGCAGTCTGAAAGAATAGTTCAACACATACACCGTTTTTTTTTTAAATCAAGGATGCCCGAGGGCGCCACAAAGGCTAGGGCCGGCACTGGACCCCGGAGACAGCCGCGAGGGCGACCCAGAACCGAGAACGAGCCGAGTCTCATCTGACTGAGTCCACTATGTCAACAACAATAATGACACGAAGGAAGAAAGAAGAAGACCATGTTTATGATGACATCATAAAATGTTGCTTTAATGTTTCCCTAATTACGCGAACTAAATAAGACACTCGATATTCGGTCCGCGAAGTGAGATAATGACTAGCGGTAGGAAATGCCCCGCCGGGATAATAGCGAGAATTATCCAAAACTGAATTATCTGAACAATGGGATATCAAATTGGAAACCCTATTTTGATAATTGCAAAATGAATTACGATAGCACAATAAATGATATAAAAAATACATATTTACATTTGCGTACATACACATGTATGTATTATGTATACTAAACGACTATATTTGCGGAGGTTCAGGGACAATAGGTACTCGCTCAAGGATTTGGATGCATTTAAAAAAAATTATAAATCGAAGTTAAATTGACTCGGTATATTATTCTATGGTCATCACATTTGAATAGTACAGTCGGGCAGAAATTAATCTTAAAAATGGAAAAATAAGAACACTTAATAAATTACTTAAATATGCCATAAATGTATAACCGATAAATCTGAAACCGTAAGCTAAATACTAGGTTGAAAAGAACATAAATAAATTCATCGGAGTGAAGTATTAATTTCCTTTGAAATACGAATTAAATAATAACCTAACCCTAACCTGAAAATTCTGCACTTACAACAGGAATATTTATTTAAAAATGTGGTCACACATTTGATATTTAAAAAATGTAAGGTTACGTCACCGCAATCAATCGCGGAGGTTCAAAAATATGGAAAATCAAACTGACAAATTGATATTGCCATTTTCATTAAAGACTCGATCGAGAAATACAGACAACAGGGAACCCTCACAAAGGTCAGCTTCGGGGAGGCGTGTCAATTATTTACGAGTATTAATATGGGTAGGTATATATTTGATTTTTGTTTTATTATTCTATTTTCACGCTGCAACGTCAAATAATAGACACGGGCTGTTACTGTTTCTTTTAATAACATAACATTATAACTAAATAGGGGGCGGCTTCAAACGGTACAAAATACAAGAGGTGTAGCAAATCTGAATCTAACGATTTCCAAAATCACCAATAAGTATGGATCTAGGACAATAGAATTTGTTTTTCTTAGAATAAAAAATAAACTACCCGGGTTTTTACAAAAGAACACGCTTTCTCCCAATTTAAAAGAAAAAGTGACTGATTAATTGTTATGTTTTGAGTTTATTAAATATAACAAATGGATATAAATGTATCTGCAGACAAACGTCTATCAAGACGTTTTAATAGTGTTTATTAAAAAAATAAAAATAAAATGAATATAATAAAAAAATATCTTCTCTTGAAATGCGTTATTTTTATATCGATAAATACATTTTTTTATGTATTATGAAGTATTTATTTGGAAAATTTCTACGAAGCAACACTTAAACTATTGCTTACCTTTTCGAGGTCTGTTTTGTACCAGTGGTTCTTGAAGCCGTGTTCCGGATCCTGCGGTGACAGTCTGAAATTCCAGATGCCGTCCAAGGTCTTCACTTCTCTGGTCTCCGACTCGCGAGGATACAGGGCCCCGCCCCGGGCCTGGGCGGCGGTCCCCTGGAGCACCCTGCGCGCGGGAGCCATGAGCAGAATCAAGGCAGTCAAGTATCCAGTGTACAGTTTCTAAAACAAAAACCGCCCGTTCACAATAAACTAAACAGCAGAATTTCACATTTAATCTTCACATCACAAACTCGAATGGGCTCGACGGATTTTTATTAATAGACAGCATTATTTAATATACACGGAAGCTCCGTATTCCGCATTCGCGTCTTTCGCATTAACGCGGATTGATAAATATCTTTTAATAAAAACACATTTTATTGAGTTAATTTGTTCTGTATATCTTTCTAATTGATTAATCTAATTTGTATCAAAATAATATACTGTACTATAAAGTTTAATGTAAATACTAGATATATTATCTCAAATCACAAATTCAAAGAATTTCCAGGCGCTTAAGTCCATATTTTTTTTGTACTAAAAAAAGTCAAATATTTTTGATGATATATTAATTATAACGATTTGAGTAGCCGTCGGTTTAGCGGTCGCCTAGCGATCTAGTAGGTCAAGGGTATAAGTCTCGTTCCAGGAGACCACCGAGTTAGTCCTATTTTCTTTATTTCATTCGAATGCTTGATTTAGTTTAGTACAGACTAAATGAATCAACTAAAAAAATATAGTTATAGAAAAAAGCTATTTATCTAAAAAATATTTTAAATATGAATTAAATATATTAATTAGAAAGATATACATATAAAATCAATTTTATCGAAAAATATTGTTGTTGCGCCACCGGGATTTGAACCTGGATCTCTTTCCTAACCGGGGAAAGTGCATTATCCATATTTAAAATATTACAGACCTATGTTCTGAATAATTACAACTTCACAATAAGAATGTGTTCTCCTAATTATAAAGTTGTATCAATGTGTCTAAAAATTTAATAAAAATGAATTGATAATTCTGACGTCTGCTATCAGTTTACTCAAAGGTATTTGAGATTCTGTAAAAATAAGGTAGATGGCTCTTTCAAATAATGGAACGATTAAATGTATTTATATCAAAAAGGTAACATATAGGTTCGAAAATTGTCGCAAAAAATATTGTCGCTGTGGCATAGTTGGATAATGCACCTTCCCCGGTTAGGAAACAGATCCAGGTTCGAATTACGGTGGCGTACCAACAATATTTTTCGATAAAATTGATTTTATATGTATATCTTTCTAATTAATATATTTAATTAATATTTAAAATATCACAGACCGTCTGTTCTGAATAATTACAACTTCACAATAAGAATGTGTTCTCCTAAAAAATATTTTAGTTGCTACCAGGATACGGACAGATTTTTTTCTGTATATCTTTCTAGTTAATTCTATTCATCTAATTTATATTAAAAAATACCACAAATGTGTAATGAAAATGCAACTTCACAAAAAAGTGTTTCACAATTTTTTTTGCTTAGTTTGAAAATAGTAAAAATATTGATGTGATACGTATTCCGTGTATACATTTCAATTTTTTTGAAAGCAGTTGTGTTTTCATTTTTGTATTTATTTTATTTCATTTTAGCGTGTGACCTTATTCTTTGGCACATTATTTTACCTTATTCTCACAGTAGTTAAAACTGTCAAATATAAATAGTTAAAAGCCCACATGGGCGTTAATCAATAAAATAAATAAATTTTGCAGTAGTTCACAGTTAGATTACTCGCCCTTGCAATAATAGTGATTCACAATCAATGATGACCAGCAGTTATATTCCCGGTACTGGTTTAGCCAGGAATGTAATCTCCGAGCGCGCTCACCAATATTGTGTTAGATACGCGACGTTTGGACCACTCGCGATGAAGCTCAGCCTCGCTAAAGCTGAACCGGCAATAAGCCAACAGGGAGTTATACATCCAAGAATGCATTCAAGCTTCATATAATAAGGCATCCATTTGTATTCAATTTGAAGGTCATTAGGAAACACTTTTAAGGAACCGAATGAGTACAAAAAAGTTTATGTATTTTTAATTGGACATTTCAATAAAAAGTCAGGCGCCGATTATGGTATGAGATTAGCGGATGAATTAAATGCGTCTCCGAAAATTCACGTTTCCGCAAGACATTGCAGGACTATGGACAAATATTATAAAATTAAAAATTACGACTTTTATTTGAGAAAAATAAATAAAACCATTTAATAATTCTACATTATTAACATATACACATATTTACATGTAAGCACGATAAGTATTTTTATTATGTTATCAGTATTTATATTTATTCATACACATCTCTTTCCGTGTTAGCGGTTTTCATATTCGCGCCATTATGCCGGAACGAATTACGTCGATACGGAGCTTTTACAAGCATGTATGCTTTAAATCTGTCTCGGCGATCGCTGCGTAAATGTTTTAACAACTTAATAATTAGTCATTCAATATTAATTATCATTCATATTTTAGATGCCGCTAAGGGTAAACGTATCATTACCATCGAAAAAACATACAAGGAATGACTTAACGGAGAATAATTTCTAATGGATTATAAAAGTTCATGGTCTGGCTAAAATACACCGCTCCTTAAATCAAACACGCCACCATTTGTTATCCCCTGTCACATTGTCTTACTACAGATTATAAATATAACCTTAAACAGCATACATTATCGACCATATAAATGTCTACGGACCCCCGACATGGCGACATATAAATTATCCGTGTGCACCCTCGACCGGTATGCATAAAAGTGAAAAGAAAAAATATGCTTTTCATAGAAGGAATACGTCAAAACAGAAAAAATATGCTTTTCATAGAAAGAAAACGTCAAACATAAAAAATCCCGCCAATTTGTGGCTAGCGTTTGCGCTGTCGGCAAAGCAGATTTCCACACAACGTGCAGCTATTCTGTCATGCTTGCGAAAATGACGTAAGGCCGGAATCACGGAATTGAAAATTCAATAATAAGTACACAAGCAATTTGCGAAAATAGTCGTTATTTTAAATTGATTGTGCCGTAGCGTGTGCTGTATGATATTTTTTTAGGTGTTATTAGTGTTGAATCACTCGTTAAAAAGAAAACATTGAAAAAATTAACCTTGTGGATGCTTCAAAGAATAACGCCTGCAACGTCCGCGCGATGGTACTGCCGTCCACTGAGTCTGCCGCTCGTAGTCAATAACACACTCATTTGCGAGTGGGTATATTTTGACTGAATATTCTCAAACATCCACAAAAACGTTACTAGTGATGCTCACATTGAGGCGAATATCAAAAGATATAGGTACATACATTGCTACTCTCGAAGGTTAATAAAAGATTTTGATGAAAATAAAAATAAAATCAATGGGCATGCTCAAATTGAAAGATTAGGATATATAATCATTTAGTCAACAATCCATTCATAATCACATCATAGACAGTGGCGTAACTAAAAAATTGGGCCCCAATGAAAAATGGAAAAAAGTGCCCCCCTATGTGTGTATGTATTTAGTGTAACTAAGTGTACATAAGAATATTAAATACTACGCGGTTTTATCAATATTAAAAAATATGAATTAAATTTGTCTCTTGTCTCTTATAATATTCACACTTTCATGGTAAAAAAAAAACTTTCGCGTGTTTTAATAACATACGTAAGAAGTTACTTTATTTTATAATTACATTTCTTGTTATGGTGGGTTATAAAATGTTTAAGTATAAGTGTTAAGCATTGGAAAAGTTATGGATATAAGCAAAAGTACCTGATACTAATTTTTTTGGATCTCTCGCCCCTCCCCCCTGTCTAGCGTGGACCGCATTGACTTTATTTTATATGTACTCTCCTACTATGTAAATCCGACGTATAACGCAAGATTAGAAAAATACGAGTTTCATTGATCTGTAGAAAAACAACAAATTGTTTTAAAATATAAATTAGCCTCTAGCAGAGATTTCACGTTAAACGCGTGGGTCATTGATTCTTTTGACAAATAAAAAATGTATCTATGCTTCGATATAATGAATAATGGTATCAATTAATACAGCGCGAGAATTGAGATAATTAGGTGATTCGTCGTTATTCAGTATTGTTGGAGGTGTCGTACGACAACATATGACAGATGACAGACGACGCCATTGTCACGACCTGTAAGTAGGTACCGAGCGGCAGTTCTTGTTGTTTGTTACGCCGCCGGAACGTGCTGTGATTCCAGATAAATAACAAAATCACACGCGATTTGGCGCGCAAATGATTGACATTCTTAAATATCCGAAATACATTTTTAAAGGAAAGCAACAAGCGTATTGCATATTATGTTCCGCATAATATTGTTATGTTAAAAGCACGAGAAATAAGTTTTTCTGAGAGCTTGTCTAAAAAATGTGAGAAAATCTATTACTTTATACTTTAACCAGCAAAATTTCTATAAAAAAGCATTTAATATTTAGTTGATTATGAAATATGCATAGAATACATACTCAAATGTCAAATTGGAAAATAAATAAAATACGTACTTACCTTAAAATGAAACTTCTTGTAATACAAAGATTGGGTTGTAAATTTTACTGTAAGGTCTATTTCTATGGAAGGACACACGATGAGATAATATTAGAAATTTAATTGAGATTCAAGTCAATATCGTGTACACGCGTTGAGATTTTGATTTGGAGATAAATTCAGAGATTTGTTTAAGATTGATGTAAAAGAGACATAAACTCATACCAGTATATATGATGTTCGATCTGATGTCACAAATGTCAACAAAAACACCATAGATCCCTACAACTACTTGTTATGAAAACTCAAATATAAGCAAACATTTACATTCATATAAGGCATTAAATTATAAACATTTATTCCGTTTAAACTGCTGTTGGGGTGATTCAAAATCACCCAAGTGACAAACGACTGTGATATTTGATGTTTGCCGCAAGATGAGCATGAAGTAAGGCGCGAGACCGCGAATCTCTGAGACATTTTGTGTACACGGAGAAAGCTGCGAGTTATCTCCAAAGAATATCGAAAAATTGTGCGTAAATTGGCCACAACAGCTGTAAATATTAAAACCCACTGATAACCAGTGTCTATGGGATCTTTGCAAAAAACCTTATAAAAATAAATAAAAGCCATTCTGGCACTGATATGAATGTATTTTTATCAATTCTTCTTGGAAATACATTTTAATAGGAAAATGAAATGAAATATTATTTAAAATACAAATTAAATGTATTAATTAGAAAGATACACATATAAAATCAATTATATTGAAAAATATTATTGTTGTTACTGCGATTCGAACATGGATCTCTTCCAATCCAAGGAACGTGCATTAACCGATTATGCTACACCAACACAGTGTATTGACGACAAATTTTCGAACTTACATGTTACACTTTTCAAATTAATACATCTATCGTTCCATTATTTGAAAGCCATCTTTTTTATTTTTACGGAATCTCAAATACCTCCGGGTAATCCGATAGGAGACGTCAGAATTAATAATTCATTTTTATTAAATTTTGGACACATTGATACAATGATGAGATATCCAGGTTCGAATCCCGGTAGCAACAATTAATTTTTTCGATATAATTGATTTTATATTATATGTATAACTTTCTAATTAATACATTTAATTTGTATTAAAAATATCACAGACCTATGTTCTGAATAATAAGAATGTGTTCTCTTTAATAATGCAATATTATTTATCTATGTCTTTACTCAGTTTACAACACTTTGTGGTAGTCTTAAGCAAAGCAATCAGGTTGTAAATCCAAAAGAGTGGTTTACAGTATAAGTTAATTGGCTATGACCATTGTTTAGACCCAAGAAAAACTCGTGTTGGTAAAACCACAAACTTAAATGAACATCTGTCGGAGTCAACAGAGCGCCTAAGATAACAAAGTTTGGAAAATGGCACATCCAAATTCCGTCTTAGTAAACATAGTGCAACAGCCACAAATTCTATTTTAAATGTTAACATAATTGATGATTAAGACTCATTGACTCATTATATAATATTAATAATAAATTTTCTAAAGCCAATTTTTTATTGGATTAGTGCACAACCGATTGTTAATTGATTTCCTGTTTTTTGCATACTGCACGGTCGGTTAGATTGTAGTGTTGTTTGCCAAGTGTTTAGTTCTTCATTTCTGACGAAATGTTTTTTTTTAATACTTGTATGAACTATTAATTATATAAATATTTAATTGGTTTATTTTACGCGTGATACAGATGGCCTAACAGCTGTTATGTTGATTCTATTTTAAAAATAATAAAATATCATTGTTAGGTACTATAAATATTAATAAGTCGAAGGTGTTCGTGCAATATTTTATTTATCAACACTCTTAGGGCTTAAATTATCCATAAATATCTATATTCGCAGGCATATATACATAAATAGACTTTAATAAAAAACGGCTTAAATACCGTAATTTTGTATACTGTATTGTCTCAACTTAGATTTCGAGTAGGAACACAGTACGAAATCAATTCAGTCAAATCGAGGACGTCCAACATGCCATTTACTATTTTGTATAAAAACATTAAATCGCTCTAAGGTCTTCTACACAAAATACCATATATTTTTTTATTTTTCGCATGAATGGACAGTCTTTAGAAAGCTTAACCACATAATTAAGAACAATACAAAGTATGACACGTGTGTACGATAAGTGCATTCTTCCTGAACTGACGTGCAGAGCGCAGATACGGACTCTTACGCAGCAGATTGTATCAAGAGCTGTAGAGCGAGCAATGTTGGATACCTCACTGACAAAGAACAAAAGTTGTCGACATTGGTCAGGCATCAATTGAAGTGGAACTATTGTGGTCACATAGCGAGGCTTACGAACGAGAGACGGACCTGAAGGATGCAGTGGCATTCGTGGTCGGTCAGCAGAAGTAGAAGTCGGCCACAAATACGTCGGGCTGACGACACGACTTGAAGAGAAATGCAGAGTTTGAGGGAAGCATTTATTCAAAGATGGATGCAAAATGGCTGATGAATGTAAAGAAAAAGACTCTTGCGTACTAAATTTATTTTTATGTATTTTTATTCAACAAGCACTTATATAATCAGTTAAGAAAATACTAGTGATGAGCTCAAAATCACGAACCGTGAGTCAATCACTGATATCTTGGAGTCGCACTCGCTATCAGTGATTGAATATCTGGGAATATTCGTGATTCATTTTTTTATTTTATTTGGTTAATTCGGCGCAAGTGCTTATGAAACGAAAATATTTATGAAGGAATGACGGTATAATTCGTGATAAGCGCCATACAGTAGATTTTGCCAAAACGTTTTACGTATTTGACTCGAAATGCTGAGAATTTGACTTGAAAAATAAACTCAACATTTTTTAAGGGTTTTCATTCTAGTTGTGATGATATTAAATTATATATATATGCTAGAATATGTTTTATACGCAAATGAAGTTTGAATAATCAGTTACAGTTTTCAATCACTGATATTATCGAATATCAATCACAATCACACCGGTGAGTCAAGAGTAGCATTTTTTCTCATCACTAGAAAATACCTATAAATCCATTCTCAATTCTTCTACATTCACACGAATATATTTATATTGAGTCCTGTGCATGCGAACTTACAAAGATACAAACATCCGTGTCCAATTATTTAAATTGGAGCAAAATTCAAAAATGTACCAGAATTTCAAATTTTTCCGCAGCGCGTAAGGTTAGTTGGTGTCTCCGCCACTCGGTGGCGTGCAGCACCCACGCTTTCAGTATTGTTTACAGTAGTCACGTGCGGTCTTCTTTAACATGTGTGTTTGTTCTTCAGCATGGCTATATTTTGTTCAATTGCTGTGCGATTAATTTTAACTACAGCACTGAATAATGTCGGATGTTAAGTGCAAGAAGAGTGGTGAGGTATTATAATAAGTGGTGGATGTCTAGGTTAACTCTGTTCGACTTGCGGACGAGCTCTCGGAACGAACTGGTTCGTATGTATGCAGATGACTTACTCTACTTAGCGCGTTTATGATTGATTCTCGACGAATGAATGATATGAACGTCGGTATAGCGCAACTTCACTAAATTTAAAAATACTCATTTCTCGTATCATTTAAACATATTTTTAATTAATAAACTTGGGGGTAATTCCACCATTAGAACTAATCATATTTACATTCTGCAGGTATTTATGTAGGTATGCATGTAAATATACAATGGAATAGTTTTGCACATTTCTGACCTAAATACATACTTGATATCAGTATGTTAAAACATAAATATAAAATACTTATCAAATTGTGAAAATTCAGTGTTATCTAGGAAGTATTTTATTTCAAAATATTTTAGATTAAATATGGTTCTTTTTTTATACATCCATATATACGAGTACATACATAATATATCTTTATAAACAAAAGTCAAAAACACTATTTGTTTCATTACGCACCTATGTAAGATAACAGTTTAGCAGGTACTGTTTTCCGTTCTTTCAAACTCATTTCCGCAGACAAAACCTTAAATTACTATTGAATTCTAAAACTATTCATGGATATTTCAAAACATAATATATAAACTCTGGATACAATGGCGTTCATTTAACGTAGTGCGTATCTAACGACATCTTATCAATATCACTTTCAATTTGATGTTATTTTTGATAATATGAAGTTATAAATATGTACTCGCACATTGCGAGAAGTAATACATATATAATAAGAATAATAATAATGGATAATTTGTATAGAGCCATTTTCGTAAAAACTTTCACTTTCGTAAAAAATTTAGACTTTTGGCAACGGCTGATCGGTTCTAAAACCCATCCTGCAGCTGAAGTAGAGGCTGACCTGAGAGTTTGACGTCTACCATTCAAATTGTCTGGGATATAAAGTTCTTGAAGATATAGAGGCGCCATATTGTGTGTCGCCTTGTACATCAACCAGCACAATTTAAATTCAACTCTTTCAGGGAATCGGAGCCAATGTAGCTGATGTAAAAGGGATGTTATATGAGAGAATTTGGAAACTCCATATATCTTTCTAATTAATACATTTGAAAGAGAAGGGTAGACGTCACATTTATGTGTTGATGTTATTAAGGGGATCCGGTGCAGCAGAAATGATGCGATGGATATATCTTCATATTACCAATTCAAATCTATTGACGAGTGTTGACAGATGCATCATCGTTGGCAATCTGTCGTACAACCTACACAGCTTCTTCATTGCGAACAGGTTGATGAACATCAGGTCGTGGCTGATGGAATACTGCGCCCCGCTCCTCAAAACGGGCGATTAACTTTCTAATCATGTTTGCACCGGGAGCTGTTGCGCCATTAAAATGCTCACGGTATTTTCTAGGCGCTGTAACAATAGATCGTCGGGAAACATAATAAAATTCAACAATCTTGACCCGTTCTTGAACTGGGCATGTAGCCAAAATAAAATTAAAAAAAAAACTAAAAAATTATTATTACAAATTTTTAATAAGCGTCACTCCAAGTTGGCCCACTCTGTATATATAATAAAATTACAAATATTATCAGTATGTTTTTTACTAACTTTTCAGTGCCAGTGGCATTTTACTAATACATAATTTTTTTTATAAGATTCGCATAAAATTAAGATAATTAACGTATTCGTGTAATCAGGGGCGTGCAGCGCATACAAGCAAAAAAGCTGCGCAATACTAAAAATTCTGGGAAACAAGTATAAATGAAATAATCCATAATATATTCATGTTAAGGTACATTTACGGATTTATTACAATTAGCGTCATCTATGTACCAGTAGAAATTTTAATTGATTAGATCTTCCTCTTTTACTAATTCGCGAACTTTACTATCTTACTGTTTTTAACGTGTCGATTTAATGATCGTTCTTTGCGTTCGAGTTGCATTTAGGTGCATGGACTTGTTTTCGATTTGGGAAAAACAAAAAGCAATTGACAACTATTTCCTACATTAACCTTTAATAAAAATAATCATTTCCTTTAGTTATTACGTTAAGAATTTTCAAACAATAAAATAATCATATTCAGTGATAAAAAGTGTTCTTAAAAGCGTCTATACATTTTTATATTAGTAAGAAAGTATTATTTCAAGTTTAAACTTAAACTTTAAAAACACTATTAATATTACTCTAAAATAATAAATAAATACATGGTAGGGAGGTATAAACGACGAATTCATTTTGTCTAAAAACGTTGGTTAAACGAAAGTTCACAATCCTATGTACAGAATATATTATATACCATTGTATAATATCATTGGTAACAGCATAACCTAAATCTATACCTACTGCACGCCACTGCATGTAAATATATATCATGTTTTATTTAAGTATAATAGTAGATACGTACCATTTTTTTTTGTTTATCAGTCCAATTAAAACCTTTTAATTACGATTGTGATTGTCATCATAACAAGACATAGTATAATCAAGGCCCTCCATAATAAGGTCTGTAATGTTCGTGATAAAAGGGTTTATGTGAAAATAATAGCATCTTAGGTCAGGGATCAGAAATGATTGATTAATCAGGTCAGGTTTGGTATCTCTCGCGCACTAGCTCATTAGAGGCGACTGGATCACCAGGTCAAAGTGACCATTTTTTAGTCTAATTTAACATCCTACTTTTAAACATGACGTGTTGGGTTCTAACTAGTAAACAGATAATATCTATCCTATACGTTCAGTCTGGACGTGACGTAAGACAAAATTAAAATATATTTTTTCAAAATCTTTTTTTTATTACGCCAATGGTCAGATTATGCAAACATAAATCTATATATAATAAGACTGATCGTCCGTCTGTCAGCGGCGGTCGGTGACTTTTAGTAGAAGGGATGCTGGAAAACAAGTTTATACCTACCATCAAATAAATATAACATGTAATCGTAGAATATTTAATGTTTCAATAATACGACTTCAAGTACGTATTTAAGCCAAACTGTCAAAAATGCGTCACACAAACAATCCGCTCGCTTCGTAATATGTATGCTATTTTGTGCATTATACCCATAAGCCTTAAAGTCGTTTATTGTACGTTGGATGGTGTTAACGAATACGTATAAAATATTCGAAAACGTTGAAAAAGTCGAATACTTTCAAACTTTGTGGTGGATACGGAACGAATGATAGAATCCACCGTTGCTGGTATGTATATGTATGCTGTTGAGAATGTATATTTATTTTGACTGGCTCCGTGCGCGCGCCATGTCGCAGTGTGTTATGACTGGTCTCTACAGGATAGGACCGATTTTTTTGCAGCACTGCAGTTTGGGTGAGAACGGAAATGAAGAGTGCGAGGGGCGAGCCGGCGGCGTTCGGATCGGTCCCCGCCTGGCGCCAGACTGCAACTGCTTTTCATCACTGAAGCTTGGAACCTAGATACATATGTTGCTCGCGTCTTTGGTCAGCAGGTGACGATGCCGGTGAATATGAATCGCCGTCTCCACACTATAAATATTAGCGGCGTGCAGTCAGTACTTCGAAATAAACTGTACTTAATTAGAATTTCTGCGAAATAATTCGAATTGGAATATGTATCTCGTAATATTCTTATCATATAATTATTATAATTTTATTAAGATTTTAAGATATTCTGTCAGATAAATATTTAATTTCGCTTTATTTCTTAAAATATAATGTTAGATCAATGTACTGACTGCACGCGTTTGATAAATATGTATTACTATATTGTTATATAATGAACGTCATCTGTTCAAAATTTTGCATAGTTTCTCTTTAGGATTATGCGCAAAACATAGGCACCCTTCTCCCTCACCCCCTGCTACTGATGTAAATGTGTAGTATACAGTAATACAGTATTCCATCTGTTCCAAATTTTTTTCATTTTCATTCTAGGATGTTGAAGAAAATATAATAATTGAAATGCCATAACCAAATTTTGTTTCCACTATTGTTATTACACTGCGTGAAACAAAAGCACTCCTTTTTTACTCAGTTTAAACCACCATTTGAAATTATAATTAAATCTTAATTCCGGGCAACGCCGGGTATGGACCGCTAGTATGATATATTGTTCAAACGTACTTCTTGGAAGTAACCTACTTTAATACCAGACCAATGCGTACAAATAATTGGATGCGTGAGAGAAATCATGACGGGAAAAATTATATAATTATTAGATATTTTATCAGATTAACAGAATTTTACAGAAAATTATCAAATACAACTATCTTATTAAACAGAACGCATTCTTATTGTGAAGTTGCAATTATTCAGAACAGACGGTCTGCGATATTTTAAATGTATTAATTAAAAGATACTCGTGTAAAATCAAATTATATCGAAAAATATTAAAGCGGGGTCCAAAATTTAATAAAAATTAGCCATTAATTCTGACGTCTGCTATTGGTTCACTCAAAGGTATGATTCCGTAAAAACAAAGTAGATGGCTTTCAAATAATGGAACGACAGATGTATTCATTTGAAAAAGTGTAACAATAGTCGAACAATTGTGTTCGAAAAATTTTTCATTATTGTGAAGTTGTAATTATTCAGAACAGACGGTCTGTGATGTTTTAAATACTAATTTAATGTATTAATTAGAAAGATATACATATGAAATCAATTTTATCGAAATAATATTGTTGTTGCGCCACCGGGATTCGAACCTGGATCTCTTTCCTAACCGGGGAAGAATAAGTTAGATGGTTCTTTCAAATAATGGAACGATCAAATGGATTAATATCAAAAGGTAACATATAGGTTCGAAAATTGTCGCTGTAGCATAGTAGGTAATGCACCTTCCCCGGATTGGAAAAGAGATCCAGGTTCGAATCCCGGTAGCGCAACAACAATATTTCTCGATAAAATTGATTTTATATGTATATCTTTCTAATTAACATATTTAAAATATCACAGACCTATGTTCTGAATAATTACAACTTCACAATAAGAATATGTTCTCCTAAATAATAAAGTTGTATCAATGTGTCCAAAATTTAATAAAAATGAATTGGTAATTCTGGCGTCTGCTATCAGTTTACTCAAAGGTATTTGAGATTCTGTAAAAATAAGGTAGATGGCTCTTTCTAATAATGGAACGATTAAATGTATTAATATCAAAAAGGTAACATATAGGTTCGAAAATTGTAGCTAAAGATATTATCGCTGCAGCATAGTTGGATAATGCACCAGAGAAAGAAAGAGATCCAGGTTCGAATCCCGGTGGCGCAACAACAATATTTTTCGATAAAATTGATTTTATATGTATATCTTTCTAATAAATATATTTAATTCATATTTACAATCCTTTTAATTACAATGTTTTTCAAAAGCTGAAAAAATTTTTTTAACTTTTCTCCCGGAAAGAATACGGTCGCATTTCACACAGAGTGAGAATTGTTTGAAATATTTTCACACACACAGCTCTGCCAGCACAACACACTGTCGCATGACGTTTTGAGGAGCTTGAAGCTTGATTATTTAACATTCTGACAAACAGAAAACAGGACGGGGCGACAGCTGGTAAAGTACCAGCGTTTTATCTGCGTTAGCGCGATAGGCCGATGTTGGCTTCGACATTATTTCTACCTATCGAATACGGAACGAAAATTGTTCTTCAGCCCTAGATTGTGAGGTATCAAAGATACAACATCAACGAGGAGTTTTGAGACACCTCACGGATTACCGAGATTGTCAAGTGTTTTTGAAAAGATTTTACATTAGATAAAGCATAAGTAGGCACTTTGGAACGTTATCAGAAACATGACATAACCAATGTTTCCCCCATGTATCATAGTGTGCGCAAAAAAATTATTTAAGAATCAATGCTATTATTTATGTACAAAATAATAAGAAAAATATTACCATACCAGTATAAGGCTACTACTAGATGATTATAAATTACGTACATCTTTATTCTACTTTTATGTCCTTGGACAACATTGTGATTTGCAAACTCTTAAAATGACATACCGTGCATTGGTTGAGTCAATATTACAATACGGAATACTAGGTTGGGGCGGAACATGTCCCACACATCTCAAACCAACAATTACAACTTAAAAGATAATTATAAAAGTAATTTTAAAAAAAGGCTAGTGATTACCGAACCGAACAAGTTTTTAAAGATTTTCCTTTATATAAAAAAAACTGTCTTGTTTTATGTCTTTAAAGAGAATAAAATAAAAATTCACCGTAACTATCAGAATCAGAGGAAAACTAATGAACATGTTGTTTTAAAAATGTTCCAATTAGGAATAGGACAGAGACATGCATCATACATTGCTCTAGACTGCCTAAATCAATAAAATTGGCAGCAAATATAAATGTTTACAAAAAAGAAGTTATAGAATGGATTAAAAGTCTTCAAAATTATTAAACTATGTATTTGACATCTTTCCCTAGTTCTAATCTGATCAATTTCCCAACATATTTATATACTGTTAATTTTCATATTGTATTATTATAGATATACGAGTATGTATGTATATTTTTAATTTTTTTATTTGTCGTAAACAAATTTTTATATCTAGTATATATAGGATAAATGTTGATAACCACCCCGATAATTCAAGACCTAACTGATTTAGGGGTGAATAACTCAAATTGTTTTTTTTCCATTGTTGAATGTATAACTAAACCCTACTATTGTTTTTTCCATTGTCGAATGTATAACTAAACCCTACTATTGTTTTTTCCATTGTCGAATGTATAACTAAACCCTACTATTGTTTTTTCCATTGTCGAATGTATAACTAAACCCTACTATTGTTTTTTCCATTGTCGAATGTATAACTAAACCCTACTATTGTTTTTTCCATTGTCGAATGTATAACTAAACCCTACTATTGTTTTTTCCATTGTCGAATGTATAACTAAACCCTACTATTGTTTTTTCCATTGTCGAATGTATAACTAAACCCTACTATTGTTTTTTCCATTGTCGAATGTATAACTAAACCCTACTATTGTTTTTTCTATTGTCGAATGTATAAATAAATAAAGTATCAAAGAAAGCTGCATACGTCGGACACATTCTCCGCAATGAGAATATGATATTTTACAACTCATCTGGCAGGGGAAGATAGAAGGCAGTAGAGGCGTAGGTAGAAAGAGATTGATTTATTTATTTATTTACACCCCTATCCCGAATCGTTTTGAGAGTTGTTTGCTCTCGTTTCGATTCGTCATAATTACATATTTATTTTATTTTATTACATTATTAGCACAATACCATCACAGGTTGGTTCCGGTATCATCGTACCAGAGCCACACCTGTACAATTAGACGTGAGACTCGTTATCACATTCAATTCAAACATACAACCCATACAACCCCAAAAGGGGAGGGTAGATGTCACATTTGTGTGTTGCAGTCGCAGAACTCGGTCACAGTTCGGCAGAAATTCACCCTGTCCAGGTCGCAAGAGGTGCGAGGGAAAGCCGGTAGAATGCTCCGTTAGGACTCTCTAGCCACTGCTCTTCCCGGCATCGCCCATCCCAGCAACCCCCAGCGAGAGACCCACACCCTAAAAAATACCCGGAAATGTCCCAGAGGATGTGCTCCGGCGTCTGCCTCACCTGAGCGCAAACACACCACAGTTCACAGACAAGTCCTAAGTCGAAGAGATTATCTTGGCTGTGCCACCTTAGAAAGTGGTTCAATGTCCTTATACAGGATAAATCAACATACTGTGGCATGGTCGTCAACCTTCGAAGTCTTGTTGAATATTGTGCGCGCGCTATCTTTTATTGAAGATAAATCGTGTGCGCGTGCGCGTGCGCGTGCGCGTGCGCGTGCACACCCGTACACTTTAAAGGGAACGTTGATCATATCTCCTTATATAATATGTAACCGTGACTATCAGTTCCGAGTCTTTCATGAGCTAGATGTAATTTCTCAGTGATATTTTATTACCCATATCTATTATTAATCCCGCGATTGCAAGGTGCGATCTGTGATTCTTTTCGTTTGGGAGGAAGCTACTGGATCACTAGATCACCCTCCATACAGCGCAGATCTGGCGCCATCGGACTCGGTCTGAAGAAAACATTCAAGGAACAGGCGGCTGTCTTAAAAATCAATGGTGAATATATCGAAAAGTATTGGGTTGATGCATAATTATTGCGACTTTTTTTCGTTAAATACATTGGTGTTTTGTGTGCTTTTTTAAAATAATTTTTCTCTTTTTGTTGCAGTTAATAAAAATGGGTGTTGAAAATTCTACTCATATTCGCCATATTATGCTGTACCACTGTGAGAAAGGTCGGAAGGCGGCGGAGTCATTTCGCGATCTCAACGAACTTTTCAGCAAAAGCCAAGTTGAAAGATGGTTCAAAAGATTCAAAACGGGCGACACGAACCTTGCAGATGAAGAAGGAAGAGGCCGCCATATTCAGCGACCGAAGCTCCCACAGACATCACGTCAATCGCTCGTCGAAAAACTGGCAAACGAACCAAATTTACGACGATTTGGATGACTTAATAACCGATGTCAAAGCGTGGATTGCATCCAAGAACCGTGACATCTTTGCCCACGGGATCGACCATGGGATTGCCGAGCAAATGGGAAGCAGTTCTTAAAGTAGACGGTGACTACGCTCCGGAATAATCATTAAACCATCTATTTGTTAAATATTTTTATCGTTTTTGTTGAATGAAATTTGTTGAAAAAAAGCCGCAATAATTATGCAACAACCCAATAGTTGAAGTCATTTATAATGAGTTTATTAAAAAACAAATCTTACTTTAAAAATGGCCCTAAAACCTTTAAACATAATGATTCGGAATGATTTTCTATTTGAAATGTGTTAAGATGGTCTTGAAATTTGACCATTAAATCAATGCTGGTTAAAAGGAATGGATGACAGATGCTCACAACAAGGAACCGCGGTAAGAGAACGATACATATGTATGTGCACGATTGTCTAGACATCGCAGATGCATTGTGTATATTTAAATTTTGAGATGAATACCTTTTGCGTCGTGTCCGAGTGTCATCTTAAAATTGATCTTGCTTTGAGACGGGACGCATTACAAACAATAGAAATATTATATTATTTAAATATAGGATATGTTTATTGAAACACGTGATATATGAATAATCTTAGCATTTAAAAAAAATAAATTATATATGTATGTAACATAACTAGTGCATAATATTTTAGGTGTTGATTATATTTAAAATATAAGTCAAAAATGTTCAAGTTGCATGTGCTTAATCCAACGATGTCAGAAATATATATAAACATTAAAAAAAAACACACTTAATGTGAGTATTTCGATTAATTGAAATAAAAAATAAAAGGTTGTCGAATTTCGAGTGACCAGGTTGTTTTTTTGTTAGATGATTTAGAACTTGAAGCAAATATATAAAATAATATTTTCCATAACAGTACAGTTTTTGTACATATTCCTTAAACATTTTTGAATCATAATTTAGGTAGGTTACACCTATACAATGGATTCGGACGATCCAAATTTGTTGATCAAATTAATTGGCAAATATACATCACCGAGTTAAAAGTAGCACAAAAAAAAGGCGAAATTGTCAGTCTTTGATTTCTTGTAAATCCCTTCAGCGTGTTATATTAATCGAACCGATACGCGGTGTGCGTGTGGGGAATTTTCCAATTTAACGTTTGTACAATGGATACATTATACGAAAAGTTTAATGAGTTTTAAAAACAATTTTTAATGAGCTAAGCGTGTCAAAGTTTATAATGACAGGAAGACGTCGGTGGTTGGGCAATGCGGAGAAGATGACCGAAGAGCATACACCGAAGTCTGCTGCTGAACATCAGATAGACAGATCTATGCTAAGATGGAACGACATGTCATTTAAAATATGTTCGAGATCTAGAAGTGGAGAGGAATAGCGGAAAACAGAAATCAATAGTCGAAAACTCTCGAAGAGGTCAAGACTCACCATGAGTTGTAGATCCAATCATGATGATTTATACGACAAAAGATTTATACAAGTAGCAATTTATGGGTGTGTGTAGAGTCCCGGTACCGCCACTGATGTATGCAAGTGAAGTCTGGAGCTGGCAAAAGAGCAACCAAAGTAGACTGTGAATGCAGTGTGAATTAGATCACTCAGGCGTATCCATTTATGACAGATTGAAAAAGTTAGAAGAAAATGTGATATTAGCATAGTGAACGAATAAGATTAAAAAATGATCGCTTATGTGGTTTGGTCATATGGAACGAATTAACGAGGAGAGAATATTAAGAAAGATATATAGCGCAAGTGTTGATGGCACCACAAAGATAGGACGCGTGCGGAAAGCTAGCACGAGAAGATGTGTGAATATGGATGAGGCGAGAATTGTGTATTACAAAGGAGACTTTTGCAGTTGGTTTAATTCCCATAGTTTTTATTATTTATTTAACAGTAAAAGAGTTTTTTTGATTGAGTTGTTGGTATAAAGTACATTGTCATCCCTGGCTCTGCAGTCCGGTATAGGTTTCCTGATCTCAAGAATACACCTCCACCAGTCTCTGCACTGGGCTGCTTCTCACCTATTGTCGATTCCAAGAATAAGAATGGATAAGTCTTAATTTATATTGTTTTGCCACCTCGTTTTGAGCCTACGCATTCATAGTCGTCTTTCAGGTTTTATATGAGCAACAAGATGTTGGATACGTATTAGGGTGTGGATCTCGCGATGGGAAATGCTGGGAAGACCAGCTGACTGAAATGATATAAAGAACAGCGTGACTCAAACACGTGTATTGTATTTTCTCCAGCTTAGGGAGTGTATTGCAAATTGTCACCCCTATTGTTGCCCTATTTATGTAATATCTTCATTTATTTATAAAATAGTTCTTTTAACCTTTCCCTTACGGTACTAAAATAAAAACGCGCTTTCCGGTGCTGTAAACTCAGTATACATGTGGACTTTTACGATTTTTAAATCGGATAAATATGAAATATCAAATAATAGTTGATATATATATATATATGTTATATATATTCTGTGCTAAAAGTGAAAAAAAACATTGATCATCACGAACGACAGCATAAATATGCTAAAACACGTCTAACTCGGCCGGCGCACGCTCTGCCACTAAAATACTAAAGTGACGATCGGCATCTGGCTCCCCGCGCCCCGCGCACTGCATCATTCACACCGCTCCATACGTACAAATACACGTATTGAAAAATTCACGTCAGGTTCTTCGAGAAAACATTTTTTATTGTAGCGTATGGTAAATACTTATACATTGTAATTATTTTATCAAATACATAAATATATTACGGAGGAATACCCAAAATATGAACTCTGCATTTCATATATTTATAGAGATATTCACATAATTAGAGGCAATGTCAACTCAGTTTACATCATCGGAGAGGAAAGGTTAAGTAATGTTGTTACTAGTAAAGAAAGCACACAGGGGCGGGGCGTCGAAAGGTGTAGTTTTCAAATTCACAAACTAACGTCTCGTCTTTTTTTTGTATAATACATCTTAAATAATTACATTTACAGATTCTCGGGAGTTCCCTTCTTCTCTTATTGCTTTTGAAACTGAAATCTTCCACTCCTAGAATCTGCGACGTGGTCATAGCACTCCTTGAAATAAAACAAAAAGTGTTAAATTTTCAGGAATTCAAAATTCAGACGATAACCGGCCCTGGACCGCCGTCTGGTGCATCAGTGTCCGCAGCTAATTTGTGAGACACCGCCTTGTAATTCGACCGACAGAATGACCCGAGCACTCGCGTCTATCCATACCCAATTGTTCCCAGTTCCCGGTACCGGAGCCCGGCCACCGCGTCTAATATTCATTATGAAAAGAATACTAATGCCATCTATGAAGCTGTTTAAATTTTAGATATATTCGTCAAACGGCTTCTGTGCTTTCTCGTATCGATAACGGCCTGTGTTAAAACAGTAAACACAAAGAAATACAAACTAATTGAAAACATTCCCTTTGTGCAATTCAACGATAAACAAAGATTTTGTTTATGAGATTGTTTTTATGTTTTCAATTTGAGATTTCATTGCCGTGTGACTTCATTCTGCATTGAAGCAAGATTAAATTTTTGGTATATAACGTGCATCAAATATGTGGGTACGTAGTCTCGGTAATTTTTTAACATACAACTCCAGTAAAATTTATCACTTTTATTCTCAGGCGTTTATCGATCCCGATACGATTACATGCTAATCGAGCGATCTACCACTTCAGCCACGCACCCAGTTAGCTGCTGTGCCAAATTGTCGTATGCTATTTTTTTTTGTGTTCGTAATTAATGAATTGTATTTAATTTAACATCAATTTGAAATGAACACTAATATTTATTATTATTCAAAGAAATATCAGTCGTGAAACTTGTTACATTGACCGGCGACATATAAACTAACTAATCACTGCAGCAGCGAAATTTTGTGGAACTATGCGAAACTACATTTGACTGTTAATTAAGTATATCATACATATACGAGTATAGTATAAATAAGGAGACTTATGCGCCACGATTAGTTCCATAAACAAATAAGCAGGTATGCTGCACAATTTAGTTTACAAATTATGGATTTTCTCTGCCCACTTCTGCGTGATTTTATGAAATTGAATTTGAAAAATATGCGTACATATTTTAAAAGCGTCTAGGTGTGTTTACATAACTCAGTTCTGCACAACGCGGCAATGCGTGCCAAGTTTTTAACTTCCTTATCCGTTTTGAATACATATGTATATATGTGTATCGTTTTCCTTTCACAGTCAGTATAATAGCGTGATAATACAGAAATTTGATCACATGTTCGACCAGGAACTGGCACGGAGAAGCTCACATCGAATCTTTGACCTCCGGGTCTGCAGGCCGGTGCGAGCTCGTAAAGCATCATGGCTTTGTTATTCCTCATAATATACGTAGTGTGTTGCTCATTTATCGTACTTGCACAATTTATAATAATAATAAGCTCTTTTCTTCGATTAACATTATCATAAACAACCCTTCTTTACACAATAATACGTTGATTTCTAACCCCGCATTACACAAGAGTTTGAGAAAATTACAAAATTCTCGCCGCTTCCGTGAAGATTTATATTTTTTAAAATAGAGATACGTACACGGAATACATGGCACATCAATATTCTTACTATTGTTCTGGAACGAGGCGCGAACACCCGACCACTAGATCACTAGGCTAACGTCTTGACCACTACACCGACAAGCTACTCATAAAAATAAAAAAGATAAAAATGACAGGTTTGTGACAGAATACATTTACCCGATTTGGTTAAAATTATAGTTAATTATTTTTATGACGTCAGATATGTAACATGTTGTAAATATACCAATTCGATATTATATCATTTCAAGTTTTTTGTCCAAAATTAAAAATACTTTACACACATTTAGTACCTACTTTAAATTTTAACAAAAAACTACCAAAACTAAATACTTACACCTAACGTAACCGAATTTTGTTAACGGATTTACTAAAAATATAATTTTTGTTGCATGTTGATATTTATTGTGCCTAGCAAAAACCACATAAAATATTAAAAAATACATAAATATTTTCAAATCAAATATATATATATCGATATATTGAATGTTTCACAAATTTTCTATTTATAAAAAGTGTTCTCTTTAACTGCATACATTAAGATTGTGTTAATTTTTTTGTGGACCCATTTAATGAAATAATTTTTAAATAAATATAATAAATGATTTGCGGATATATTAAAAATTATTGTATTAATTAACTTCAGATAGCTATGTATGCTTTAATCAATAATTAAGCAAACAAGTGTTTTCCAATGATAATATGCAAGTAATGAATATTGTTTGGTCATTAATTTAATTATTAATTTAAAGAATTGTATTGAAACGCGGATATTACATAATTCAGAGTAGATCATTGATTTAAAATAATACAATAAGTTAATCATATAATATTGTTTATTGACAATTATGGAACCGGTAGCGATATTGAGGTATATTTGACTAAAAATAAAGTTAATAATAAAGTTGGATCAATGTGTCCAAAATTTAATAAAAATGAATTGATAATTCTGGCGTCTGCTATCAGTTTACTCAAAGGTATTTGAGATTCTGTAAAAATAAGGTAGATGGCTCTTTCTAATAATGGAACGATTAAATGTATTAATATCAAAAAGGTAACATATAGGTTCGAAAATTGTAGCTAAGGATATTGTCGCTGTAGCATAGTTGGATAATGCATCAGAGAAAGAAAGAGATCCAGGTTCGAATCCCGGGGGCGCAACAACAATATTTTTCGATAAAATTGATTTTATATGTATATCTTTCTAATTAATATATTTAATTCATATTTACAATAAAGATGGTTCACGTTACGTCTGAGACCCTCGGCGTTGGCTGGCCATTTTCTGGATACTGGCCATCATTTTGTATTGGAGCCGAAGATTCCAAGAGATACCACGCACGTCTTGTCAAGGAGGTACATATTTAAAATCTATTGATACTCGGTGAACATTAATAGGGTTGATGGTATGAAATTGAAAACTACGTGGGTGCTTTAAAACCGGTTGAGTCGAAGATTTCGCACAGAAATTAATAAAATATAAAAATAAATAGATAAAAAAAAAACACAAAAATAAAAACATGCAGATAGCCCCTTATCGATACGGTATTGCGAGCCATTACTTAAATAAATAATACACAATCAGCAATCTTGTCTCTTACGAGCACGATATCAGCCTAATGCCTTTTGGGTACTCCGGACTGAGATGCACAGAAACGGACAGCGTCGACCGAACTTATTTCAGTTACCTTGTATACCTACACATACTACGGACGGCGAGATGCACAAATGTCTCCATTCTGCAGGAATTAAACATCAAAGACAGACTCTCAACCATGTGCCTGAGACGAATCCTTCAATGTTTTGGGAATCTTGCGAGAAGGGAAGATAGCTTGGAGAAGCTTGCTGTGGCCACGTCGAGGGACGAAGAGGAAGAGGAAAATCCCCCACATGTTGGACCGACCAAATGGAAAAGGCAACAGACGCTTCTCTGGTGACAGCCCTGAGGTCTGCAGGATGCCGAGTTCATGGAAACCACGATCCTCAATCGTAGATGATGTACGTATTATGATAGAATAAGGAGGCACTGTACATACGTGTCCGAGCTTAATTAATTTCACTTATTTAAATTCCAGTAAATTGTTTATAGGGTTATTTATATTAAATTTTTACCCTTAATAATTAAATAAAAAAACGCTTATGATGTTTATTACAATAAGATTGTTTATAAAAGTGTCAACATGATTAGCGCTGATGCATTTGTAGTTGTAAAATTGACGATCTAGCCGCGTGTTCAGAATGTCGTAGACTTTAAGGATCATCAGATAAATCCTTCAATTGAATCCGAAAATCCTACACAGAAGTGTGTGAGAGACATTCTTTAGCTATTGATTTCAACCTGAAAAAACTAATGGTGAATGGAAAGGAACACAGCGATCTCCAGTTCGATGGACCGACCAGATTAAAAACAACGGCTCTCCGAATTGGAGGCCGCTGAGAAAGGTGGAGAAGAATCGCTATGGACATCAACAGGACGCAACCCGCTGGTAACGATTTCCTCGCTAATAAGGAATCGATCGGAAAGGACTTGGTGGTTTGATATGTTTAGAAAATCTTCAGTCAAAATTCTCAGACATTTTCACCCCTTCTTCTCTTTTCAGCCGCTCTTTCCTTTCGTTCACACCAGATTTAACTTTTTCTTACAGGCATTGTACAGGTCTTTTGTTTTCGTGTCTCATCGTATTTTCTGTCAACAGATGGGCCACACATTCTTATTTTCTTTTACAAGTTCCTTTATGCCATCGTCCCACCATGCATCGCCTTTCTTCCTTCCTTGGGTAGCTATGCCACAGGTTTCTTTCTTCATAAAGTAATCTTAATGTATTCCCATGCATTGTTTATATTCAGATCACTCGCTCCTTGCTCACTCAGTTTTTCACACACTTTCCTTTCAAATTTTTCTCTGACATCATCTCTTTGCAGATTCTCAATTTTGACTCTAGATGCCGCTGATATTCTTGGGACGACGAGGAAATGATCAGTTTCCAACTCGGCCCCCCGAAACACTCGAGTATCAACAGTAGCAGATCTCAGTCTATAGTCAACCACCACAATTTTTTTATATCCTCTCTCCTATGTATACTGGTGGATTCCTTTATGATCAAATAAGGTGTTTGAGACAAAAAGGTTCCATTCCAGGCATACCTCAAGTAGACTTTTTCCATTTCCATTCATCCTTTTGTCACCGTACACACCGATGGCTGACTCGAAACCATCCCTCCGAGTCCCCCCATCCATCCATTCAAATCGCCTGTGAAAATTATTCTTTCATTATTCCGTTTTACATTCATTACATCCCTTACATTCGTCCAAAATTCATCTTTTACTTTATCTTTTTCTGAATTTACGGGAGCATAACCTGCGACTAAAAATACACTTATAATTCCAATTTTAAAACGGATCCACATGAGCCTGGCACTGACGAGCTCATATTCTCTCATATATTCTATCATTCTTTTCGAGAGCAACGCTGCAACACCCTGACACGCCCGGTCTTTCTCTGGGACTCCGGACCATAGCACCAACGTGTCATTGTACTCCAGTCTCTTCTTTTCCTTTCTTCATGCTCTCACTAATGCACAATATATCTAGGTTCTTTTCATTCATACTATCACACAGTTCATTCACCTTTCTGTCCATTCCTCCTCTAATATTATATATTATTAACACACCCACTCTGCACTCCATCCTCCTCTTCGCGCCACCACGGAAACTGCGGCATACAATACAAATAAAATATATCAATTTATCGAAAAAATATTTTGGTTGCTACCGGGATTTTGATTGACTTCACAATAATGTGTTCACAAAAATAAAAGGTCATAAAACTTTGAGCGGCACGTTTTTTTTGTTAGATTATTTAGGGCTTGAAGCAGAGATAAAATAATGGAACAAATTCACAAATATTTATACCTAAAGCATAACATGATTTTGTATGATATTTTGATGAATACATTTTTCGTAACGGAACAGATTTTGTACATACTTTTTGAACATTTTCGATGAAAATATTGTGACCAAGGTTACACCCTGTATATTTAGATGTGGGGTCTCTTATCTCGTATCCTATGCCGCTTCCATAAAGCACCAACATCAATACACGTGAGATCACCAAAACACAAACAAACTTAAATAAATTTATTTTTATTTTATTCAATCTTTGCAAATAAAATTTTTATAAATAAAAAAAAAAGTTAAATGTCTGTCTGATGACTACCGCACTAAGAAAGGACAACTCAGTGTTGACCGATGATGTATTGAATTTACAATTCTAAAATAATCTAAATAGATCTCTAGTTTGTTTAATAATATCAAATAAGCCAACATCCCGTGAAAATTTGTTGAATCGACCCTGGTAAACTATGCGAACTGTGAACAGTAAATTAAACATAATAAACAACATATTAATACTGATTCCTGGACATCTAACAGGTGTCGACAATTATAATGAAGTTATGCAAGTGTAATTATATAAAGTATATAATTATGTTTATTTTATACATACATTAGAAATATTTTCCTTATTTACTTTAATATAACCTTTATTATTTATAGCGATGACATAAACCGTTATTTTAACTGTGATTGTGAGATTTGTGTTTTATTAGCGAGGAATCACCGGCACACTAGAAACTGAACCTCCGACTGAATTAAAGTTAAATCTCAGTTACCAATCATACAATGACAATCGCGCCGGTTCCTCGTGGAGATAGTCAGAGAGTAGTCGGAGGATAGTCACACAACTCTCGAATCATACACACTCGTCGATTGTTGAGGCTTTTAATTCTTCGTTTTCTTCAGCGGTCTCGTGGAATTCGGAAGTCCACGAGCACCGGAGCGGTATCTATCCCTCGACTATCCGGTCCGCCGGGCCCTCACTTGCCTCATGCAGATTCGCCCATCTACGAACCGGGTAGAACTGGAACCGGAGAACCGGGTTTAAAACTAACCGAGAACCGGGAAAACTTTCTTAATTAAACATAATTTAATATATTATTATTTTCGTGGCGTTCAGGTATGAAAGTATAGAAAACGCTATCATAAATTCAACTGAAACATAGTCCATCAGCAATGCGGGAATTTCTGCTATCATTTTCGCAGGAATATTGCTTTTAAAACCGTTTTAACTCGCAAGTCCACCCTCAGTAGACATTACAAATCCGAGCCACAACTTGCAAGTCTATTGTGAGAAACCTATGCACACTGTTCATTCAAATTCAGATATTTACCTAAACTGGACGAGAATATCGGATGCTGAATGATACAGGCTTATAGAGGAAGATTCTGACATCTACAATATACCAGTATGTAATGCAATATATGTAATGTAATAGAATATAAATGTAATAAAATAAAATGTATTTGTTCTTGTCTTCTATATATCATTATCCCATTTTTGTTTAAACGATACGAGTGTAAATGACTATTTAGATTGAATAAAATATTATTTTATTCAATCTAAACATTTTAGTATATATTGTACATATATAATATGAATCAAACTCTGGATCAGTATAATAGTAGAAAAAAATTGCCCAAAACCGGAACCGAACCGGGTACCCGGTTCTTTCATGACAAATAACCGAGAAACGGGTAACGAATTTTGCCGTGTATTTGAATGCCCTAGTTTCGGTTCGATTCACTTGTATATGTGGACTTTTTGCGTGTTACGGGATTCATCTACCAGGTTATTTAAACCCCTTCAATTCTCCGGTTAGAAATCTTGCCTAAGACTTTATTTTAGAATACCTGTAACTTATTTTCTTGCGCCAAACTTTACACTTCACGCCCGTATAGCTTCGGTTGTATCAGTGTTGTATTATATAGTTTAAATCTTTAAATTGTGTGACAAAAACCTCGACGAGAGCAATTTCCGTAAAACAAAGAAACGAACGTTTTCTGATTTAACCATGCTATTTGTTTCTTGTTGGACATTTTCATTCCTTGTCACCATTGTTTCCAAATATTTAAATTGTTTCCGTTTCAAATGATGGCGTCAGTCCTCCGCTTAATAATTATATTGATTAATGATATTATTTAATAAATTGAAAATATTAAATACGAGATTATTCATTTGGAGAAGGAATACAGTTTCGTATAATTAAAAAAAAAAAAAATTGTTTAATTCACAAAGGCAGGTTTTTTTTTCAAAAGATAAACCGATTGAATCGCTACTCCAGTTATTTTAGAAAAGTATGCCAAGTCAAGACTGGATACAAAAACAATACAGGCTAGCTACATTAATATTATATTTTTAACGGTAGTATATTTATGTATTATTTTAGATCATACAGCTAGTAACCGATTATTTTTACATAAATTATTCTAAAACGTGTTATCAAATCATAGTGGATCCAGGTAGGTACTCACAGAAAATACACACATTGCGTTTAGAGTAAGTATTCGAATGCGGTTTTCCGGTAACGTTAAAATTTTTTTTTCCGCAAATGACTTTTCCTAAACTGTGAAGTAATTGATTCCTTTGCTAATTTAACACGTTGAAAATATGCACATGGATTTCTCTTACATTTAAATATACTAAAAAAACATATTTTTGGAAGATAAATTTTATGTTGTTCATAAACAGTACACATTTTGCATAATATTCTACTAATATAGGTACCCATACTATGGGTCATTTAATTATTATTTTTTCTTACATATTTTAATATTTAATGTGTATGTTTTTTTAAGTATCTAAATAATCAATTTACGTACTAAATTAATCGCCAAATAAAACAAAAGCTTCAACATAATTATCTTCATAAGGTAGGTACTTGATATAATTAATTATATCATTTTAAAACAAGTTTGTTTTGTAAAACGAAAATGTATAAAAAAATGTTTTTTTAAATATTTAAATAAAGATTTTCTTACTATGTTATGTAATGTATGAAAAAATGAAAAAAAAAAGTCAATGTATGTTAATGTGTTAATTAGATTTCAAAAATCAAATACTTTTACTAATATTAATTAATTATATTCCCATAGTTTATTAATTATGTTAATTGTTTATATATTTAAAAAAATGTATTATTTCATTTGCATATACTTGTAATGGCTAGTTACGCCTAATTGGCGAAGGCCATAATAAAGAGAAAAAAATAAAAAATAAAGATTTTTTTGTAGTAGTAGGCAGTTTTCCTAGGTATTGTTTTTTGGATATATAATTTAATAAATCTTTTATCGTTTTCGTCTTCATATTTAAATAATGAATAATTCTGAGTAATCGATATTGTGGTACCGATAATTTATCGTCGCTATGTTTTAACTGTTATATAAATCGTAAAGGATAGCTGAATTTGTATTTTATTATATATATAAAAAATATAAAGTTATTTTTTATATCTAGTTGAGAAAATGACAGTTTTATGTACGTTTTTTACAGCATATTTAAGTGCCATTTTATATAGGTTAATGATTGTATAAATTAGAACATTTTTAGATAATATTATTAGATAACTCACCTGTGATTTTTATTATCAGCATTAACCCGTTCAATCCTAACCCATTTTATAACAGATAATTGTAAAAATTCGTAGAATTATTTTAGCATTCATTATAAGTATTTAGTTTTAATAAATTACATGCATGTACAATGTAATTATACACTATACATGCTTACTATTATAGATATAGCACAAATTAAACTTACCATTGTCTTGTTTGTACCCGTACGTATTCTGTCACTAAATTATCACTGTATTAATGAACCTGTAAATCGTCCGTAAAATTCTTAAATGTCAATAACCAATGACTTCATTGCATACGTAATATTGAATAGTGTTTTGTTATTAACTGATATTCAACAGTATGAATATATTTCTAAGTACAAATGTAATATTTTTCACTTAAATTTAAATATCAGAAAACCCGGCGTTGTATTAACGTTTTTATACAAAAAATATATGGCAATTGTTTTTTTTGCACTATTGACAGTTCTTTCGTCGGCGTGTCCCTTCGAAGTTTGAATAATTCGCGGATCGAACTTGCGAGAGCGTCGTCCATCGAGCGCGTTTGCGAACACACTGGGCAAAATTAATTAGACGCCGAGTTAAAAGGCGGGAGATTTGACAGCTGAACACTGAACACATGTAGGGGATTCGGTCTAGGTAGGTGCCACACGTACCACGCTCAACACGAATACTAAACAGTTTCATTTATTATTTATGAAAAATGTAAAATAATTAATAAGAACAATGTGTAATAAGTAACCAACAATTTGTTAAGCAATTTGTCAAATATTTCAGGCAATTATGAAATACGTTTTATTTCTCCAATTAAGTGGTTAAGATAGTATTTGTTAGGCATTTAGTAGGTTGATATAATTGAATACGTCAAAAAAACAAAACGGCAATGGGCAGCCACATCGCTCGGATGATGGACAGTCGTCGGGCGATCCAGTGGTATCCGAGGGGAATCACAAGGCCGACAGGACGCCCTAAAACCCGATGGACTGACGAAATCGTAAAATTATGAGAAATGTGTGGCAGTGAATAGCAATGGACCGAGAAGAGAGGGATACACTTGGGGAGGCTTTTATCCAGCAGTGGATAGATAGCGACTGATAAATGAACATTAAACGACGTATATTGTCGTCACTGGCGTCGTGCACGTGAATATGAATAACTTATGAAGCCGGTTTATGGCAGTCCACCGAATAACATTTAATGTCCACCGCTAAAATTATTCAATAATATTTATTGACGGTATTTAGCTGTGCGTATTTAAAACGCAATAGATATTATATTTTTGTGTTACCACGATTATATATTGTAAAAAAAAAAAGAATAAATTCTGTCTCCCTCTCTTTCTGGTTACCAATAACGCACTTATTCTATTCAATGGTACTAGAAACACGTGATCTAGCGTTTTCACAGACCACCAATTAATTATATAGACATGAACTAACGCAAATTTCTTGTCCCGATATTTTCATTTTGGTGTCACGCATGCGATCACTTTGGTACCGCTCACGCAATCAAATAGCTCCGCGACTTTTAAAAAAAAATATGACTCGATTGGAAATGAAATTTAAACGCTGACAATATAATATGCATAAATGTAAAAAATACGTCTTGTTTACACAAAGATTTGGTTTTCATTACTGTTGCATGAATGTGCCATAAACTATCGGATTTATGTTTCCACCAAGAATGTGTGTAGAATGCCCCCTCGTCCCGCAAGTTTCAAACCCCTCTCTTATATGTACGCTTTATTTCACGTCTATTCATTTACTGGTCGGTGAGCGTTTTCAATTAATTCTATGTATCTTGACTACTAACTTATATTGGCAACAAAAAATCAAAATAAAATTAACCAGAAAAATATTTTATTTATTATTATTTTACTGTATTAGCGATTAGGGAATCCAATCCGGGATCTCGGCTCAGTTTATTCCGAAATGAGTACATAATTATATGATTCCGAAACTTTCGGCATTCATATTTTGGATCATTTCGGGGTACCAAATTTAGATTAAGATTAAATGATAAAACAAACACTCAATGCTTTGCTATTGCTTCGGGCACATTATACATAATAATTGATTTATTTTATTTATCAGACTTATTTATCATCATCCTTGTGTACTTTTTATATACGCTAATACACATAGATAGTCTAAATACACTATAGTTTCTTATCACGTGTTATATAAACACACGATAAGGAAATAAAATTGGATTTAAATTTATCTTAAAAAAAGAAGATAAAAATCAAGTTTAAATATCCTTATCAATTATACCTACTAATTATTTTTTTAGGTGATATAATAAATATAATAATTCACTTTAACATTCACATGAAACAGGTTCAACGACCTGGTACTTAGAGCAGGTACAAGATACGAAATCGATTCAATCAAATCGAGGACGTCTAGCTTGCAATTAATCGCTCACAGTTCTTCTACACAATAAAGATTAAGTTAAATTGAAATCATCAGAAAGATAAAAAAAAATCGTAATTGATTTGTTAATAAACCTTTTATATTTATGTTGAACACTTTCAGTTTTAAATCGATGAAGTTTATAGAATGAGTACAGCCATTATTGTATTCTGTAGTCGTTGCCATTCTTTGGTTAGGGAACCAGCTTTCCATGAGAGCGCTGCTTGCACTAGAGAGTTGGTGCTGAGTTCCAGCCGCAGCTTTACGCCAGCAACTCGATGTCTCCGAAGCGGAACGAATCCATGTATACGGCCATCGGCAAACATTGTAGACACGCTGCAATAACGTGCCAATCCGAACAGTATTCTATGAGTTGTACTGAATTCGGAGACGTATTTCGACCAATGTTTTAGGTTAGGTTAGGTTAGGTTAAACTATTAATAAATACAGGCCCGGAGATCAAGGATCTTTTTATGAATACTCGACGGTAGACGGATGAATAAAGAAAAACATATTTAAAACAATAAAAATCTGAAACAATATCTCGGACATGTAATGAGACATCCGGAGAAGTACGAGATCTCGCACCTCATAATGCAGGGGAAGATTGGTGGAAATCGGGGCCCTGGAAGAAGGAGAACATCATGACTGTATGATCACTGGTTGGCACTTATTTAATGCTACTATGATAACTGTGCAACAACGTCCCACACACAGCGACAGGGCGATGCCGCACAACTTCCACTGTATTGAGGTATAAACAAAAACATATTAAATAAATAAATTTCAATAAATACAATATATTTAAAAACAAAGAAGCAAAAGCACAGATTAAAGTAACACTAAAATAAAGGATAACAAAAATAAATAACATTAATAGAAACAATTAAAGATATTCTGTCAGAGCATCGTGGCTGTAAAACCTGAGGGAATGGTTTGGCCCGTCTACTGTACAGTCAACTTTAAACATAGTGAGTGATAGTCAACATGGTAGCCAACGTCCGCCAGTATTTTTTGAGCCTAAAACAGTGTTTTAATTTTTTTTCTCGCTTTCTCTGTTACTCCTGGTTTCGCTTCTCTTTTCCCAGTGATTCGGGGACCGAGTGAAAATTGGGATAGGCATAGAAATTTATCCGCCACCGGTGTGCAGGCAGGTGCGCAGAAATCAGGAAAATATCAAACACAAGGACACTTCATAGCGTTTTGTCGATTTATTTTTAGGCTAGGCTACAGTCTCATCTCAACGGTACAAACGGGTTGTAAATATTCGAGCTGACTTGTGCTAAAAATATTGCGAGATGTTTTCGACATGAAAATTGCAAAAATATTTATATTCTGTGCCACTTGCACAGAAAACAGCTTTTTTAATTTTTGTAGCCGTGCCACTGAAAACAAGATTTAAAAAAAAAATTGATTAAAATAAAATAATTTTTGGAACAAACTGCCGGGCCCCCGGGCAAGCATATACAGGTGTAAAAAAATCTAGTCCACAATATTTTATGGGTAGATAACTGATTATATTACGAGTCGAAAATATTCAAGAAATATGTGCAAATTCCGCACTGTTACGGAAAATATTATTGTATGAAATTTTCACAAAATCGTGTTAAGCTCGATGTCTACGTACTTTGAAATAAATATTTGCGAAATTGTTCAATTATTAATCTATATCTTTGCTTCAGGCCCTAAATCAGCTGACGAAAAATAGTCTAGTCGCTCAAAAGATTAGGCACATATATCTTGAACATTTTCGACTTGTAATTTAGTCAGGGTATTTCAATACTAAAGTATTGCGGACTAGGTCTGTTACACCCTGTATAACGTGCCCCTAGCCATAGTTTCCCCTCAAAAACACAATTTCACAATGCCCATATTAATTGTCTTCAATTTAGATTTATTTACTTCATCAGTGATTTTAAGCCGGGCCACCGTGCCGTTACTCAGACGGTGGCTGCGCAATTGACACAATTGATAATGTGAAAAAGGACGCTAAGGATCTGCTGCTGGTGAATAACTGGATGAAGAAGAGTATCACGGAGACATGCATTACTATGTAACTCATCCGCCTTCAATTTAGTTAAAAATTTGTGTTTCTTTTATTATTTTAATGCAGCCGCAAATAGTGGAACTATTTTCCATTTGTTTTTTTCACAGGAAATATTGGAAACATAATCAGTAAAAAATATTTTTTTTTCTACATTACTCTTATTTTTTAATGGGACATCCAAATTATAATACATCTCAAGCACTATTAAGTAGCGACTGGAATGCCAATGGATTTTTATTTCCTGTGTAGAATTGATTTCAATTACATTTTTAAATAAATATATTTTTTTAAATCAATTACAATTGTAGTTTTTGCAGAACATATACGTCTAGAGAAAGAGCGCGCTGATGCCTTGGCTCGTTCCAAAGAACAACGTCGCAAGGAAGGTAAAGAAGCTTACCAGCGCTTGCTGGAGCAAGCCAAGAATAAACACCTACCAGTGCCACTCAACAAGGGAGAGCTAAGTAAGCAGTTGAACTTTTTCATCTGTGGAACGATTGTATCCCATACATGATGTCAAATTTGTTCCTATGGTTTGTGCACCCTTTAAACTATATTACAAGTTAGCATATCATGGAAGATTAATAGTATCTAGGAAAATTTTAAATATGATATAAATATATTAATTATAAAGATACACATATAAAATCAATTTTATCGAAAAATATTGTTGTTGCGCTACCGGGATTCGAACCTGGATCTCTTCCCTAACCGGGGGAGGTGCTTTATCCAACTAAGCTACAGCGGCATTATTTTTAGCGACAATTTTTCGACCTTATATGTTACCTTTTTTTTGAAATCAATACATTTAATCGTTCCATCATTTGATAGAGCCATCTACCTTATTTTTACAGAATCTCAAATACCTTCAATAAACCTTTTTTCGACAAAATTGATTTTATATGTGTATCTTTCTAATTAATATATTTAATTCATATTTAAAATATAACAGACCGTCTGTTCTGAATAATTACAACTTCACAATAAAAATGTGTTCTCCTAAAAAATCTAGGAAAATTGATCGTATCGAGTATCATATAGGCGGAAGATTGAGAAAACTCAATATGAGTTGTGGCGCCAATACGCGGAAAACTTATTTTTTCTATTTAAAGGAATAGTATTTACCTACTTTATATTTTTTACGGAGCCCGCCCTAAAGGTTCATTGTCCCAACGGAAGGAGACAATTTTAGAGATTTAGTTTAGATGATTTTTTTCTGGAGATAAAGATTTTTAGAATGAGACACAGATACAACCCATTGTACACGGCGAGATTTGACACGTACACATAAATGTCATCTAAAACTTTTCTTATGTCACTACGACTATCTATTCTGAAGGCTGGATATGTCATTAAATATTAACATTAAAACATTACGTTTTAAGTGCTACTGGGGAGATTCAAAATCACCCACGTGACAAACATGCGGACAATGTAGCGAGCGTGGAGTGAGGCGCGAGACGGCCAATCAGGGGCAATAGTGTATTTTTTAGAATCCAATTTATTTGTAATTCTATTATAAAGGGATGTTTTTTTTAGAGGTATAAAACTTAAAAATGAAATAAAACACATAAATTATTTTATGCAATTTGTTTAAATGTGATTTCGCACATATGGGTGTCACGGACGGCTCGAATAAAGCGCAATCTGGAAGTTTCGAACACTTTTTGGAGCAGCTGGGGTCGTATATCGGCAATAATGCGACGAATTTTGGCTTCCGAGTCGTCTATTGTCTCTGGTTTATCGGCGTAGACTAGCGACTTCACATATCCCCACAGAAAATAATCCAAAGGTGTTAAATCACACGATCTTGGAGGCCAATTCACAGGTTCATTACGCGAAATTATATACTCATCGAATGTTTCCTTCAATAATTTGATTATGGCATGCGCTGCGTGGCATGTTGCGCCGTCTTGTTGGAACCACAGCTCTTTCACATTAATGCCATTCAATTGGGGAACGAAAAAGTCGGTAATCATGGATCTATTGCAGTGTACAATGGCGAATCGACTCATTCGGGTCTTCCTTAATAATACGCTACACTGCAGCAACAGCTTCTTCGGTGCGCACTGTACGACATCTCTGTGGATGCGTATTATCTATTAGAGTATGCGTGGTGCAAAAACGATCGACGGTTATTCGAATTACTTGCTCGGATGGACGGTTATGTCGACCGTAAAATGCACGGTAAGTTTCGCGAACTGATCCGCGATTTTCTAAATAAATTTTCAAGCGTTGTTCTGGCGTAAGTCTATTCATGGTGAAATGGCAAACCAAACTGAACACAAATCAGCTGTCAGCTGTCGTATTGGCAGTCGCTAGGAAAAGTGTTGCCAATTCGAAAAAAAAACCACCTTTTACATATACAGGTACTAGTCTGTCCTAGGACGTTGTTATTAATTAAATATGTAAATTTGTTGTCTTGATAATTCTTTATTTATTTTAGATTGCAGTGATAAAACACAAAGTTACATTTTGGCTGTGTCTAAATGGAGCAATATTTTATTTAAAAAAATAACTTTAATAAATATTTATATTATAAATTCAGAACCAAAAGGTTACGCATCAATTTAACTCGTGTATCAAAAGAAATTGATACTTCGCACCGATGAAACAGTGTCCTTTCAAATTGGCCTGGAAAAATAAAATGTTTAATTCGATTATTATTTAAATACTAATTAAATGTATTAATTATAAATATGTACATATAAAATCAATTTTGTCGAAAAATATTGTTTTTGCGCTACCGGGATTCGAACCTGGATCTCTATTTCCAATACGGGGAAGTACACTACCAATTGTGTTATAACGCCAGTATTTTTCATGACAAATTTTCGAATCTATATGTTACACTTTTTCAAATTAATACATCTGTTGTTCCATTATTTTTAACATTATTTACTCGCTATATCGTATCCTGCGCCAAGGAGAGATACCATGTTTCATATCCATATAGAATAATCGGTTATAATATTAGTGTTCCGTACAGGAAACAAGAATATAGTTCGCCGATTATGAGGTCGGAAGAAATGAAACACAAAAGATGTTCTATATAGACACACTACGGCGGCAAAATCGAGAATCGTTTCCGCCAGCAGAATACTCTTTACTTTATTCAAATTCGTAACATTATATCTAGTCATATTTGCAAGTACCTACACGGCGACAGGCCGCCGCTTGTGACGTTTCACTAAGACGTCTTTGTTTTCCTAAAAATGTATCTCACTGGCTTTTTGGCGCCACGCCTACGATTACACCTTTAAATTATTATTAACACGTGTCTTATCATATCAGTTACACGGCGCCTCCGCGGCGAGTGATTCTGTGCGATACGATCAGTGTTGTCACACAGTTTAATCTTTAGATTCTCTGATAATAACTCCGACAACAGCTATTTCCGTAAAGCTAAATATTAAGTTGACGCATGATTATCCGCCGTTTTTTAAAAATTGTATTGAAACATAATCAAAAATGAAAACCAACTCAAAACATAGCGATAGCGCAAAAGCAATATTTTTCGACAAAATTGATTTTATATGTATTTATTTATAATTAATACATTAAATTAGTATTATGTGCAATTATCTTTCGGGGGCGTAGTCACCGTCAACGTCAATTACAGCTCGGAAGACGGTCGATTCCGTGGGCGAAGAAGCATTGGTTTTTTGAGGCAATCAACGATTTGACATCCTCCATCACCTCCTTCAAATCGTCATAGACTTTGCCAACCTGCAAGCACGGTTGATGTGGTAGTTCGCGGGGGCGTCGGTGGGAGAGTAGGGCGAATAGGGGAGTAAATCCCATCCCTCGCTAGCGGTGGATTCGATCACACGGCGTTCGTCACGAGGGCGATGGACGGTTGTCATGGTGGAAAAGGATTTCAAAAACAAAAACGGACAAATTCAAAAAATAACGCACGTTTCCAGATTGTGTTCGACTTCTTGTCAGATATTATTTGTTCTTTGTCACATTCATCACGCATTAAACCGATTTAAAAGCTTGATGTTTTACGATTAATGGCGGCAATTGTCATGACGAGAGTACTCATTTCCAGGTATTTTGTATTTTGTCGTACTTCTTTACCGCGAGTTAAGAGGTAATCCGTGCGAATCTCATCGGTCAACGGTTTTCTTTCAGTGAAGCGTAGACCGACTTAGGCTGTGATACCAATAAAATATCTACACAATCTAATTAAATGTTTGTGTTTATTTACATTGAAACAAAGTATGGTTATTAACTTAATTGAAATAAATATATTTTCATTGAAACAAAAAACGTAAGACAGTCTCAGTTGAAGCGCAAAGTTGTTATCACATTACAAGGTAACATCCAATTTGGTAATACGGCACAACTTTTGACTTAAACAAAAGTTTGTAATATTAAATTCACCGAAGTGGCAGGTATGAACCGCTCTAGGATGAAACAGGAGTAAAAGGACAATTTGAAAATATGTCGGAATTATTACACGAGAAGTTAAAGTTGAAATGAAATTATTTTTGTAAAAACAAACTTGCTTGCTATCATTTGGGAAATTTAGCTTGACAATTTTTTTTTAAAAATTAATTTGTTTTTGCGATTAAGATTGATTTAATTTTCTTGTTTAGAATGTAAAATATCTATCATATCGGCATAATATAATAGATTTATTTTTAATACTGAATAGTGGTTTCTTACCAGGCCAATACATATATATATATAGTCTTTTTTGACCAAATAACTTAAAATATTGTTTAGCTAGAGTGCATTGGAACAATTACGATGTCTTACAATTTATACTGGCAGAAAGCAATCAACTAATCTTGGTCCTATGGGCTGCTATATGCTGCCATATAGTGGCTGCTGTGTGGTCTCGACTGTTGTCTTGGAAATTGATAAACAATAAACAATTTATGTTATGTCGTGTATTTCCTTTTTATGTCATGTGATATTCGGTGAAAATATTGTAATAAAATAAACAAATAATACCAAAGAATTTTTAAGGAGAACACATTTTTTTTGTATTAAAAATATCACAGACCTATGTTCTGTAAAAATTGTAACTTCACAATAAGAATGTAAAAAAACGTAAAAATATATAAGTTTTATTAATGTTTCCAAAATATAATAAAAATGAATTATCAATTAATTCTGGCGTCTCCTATCGGATTACTCAAAGGTGTTTGAGGTTCCGTAAATATAAAGAAGATGGCTTTCAAATAATGGAACGATAGATGTATCAATTTGAAAGTACAACATATATATTCGAAAATTTGTCGTCATCTCATTGTGTTGGTGTAGCATAATCAGTTAATAGATTTCCCCGGATAGGAAGAGATTCAACAATAATATTTTTTCGATAAATTGTTTTTATATGTATATCTTTTTAGTTAATACATTTAATTTGTATTACCAAAGAATTATTGTAGACACGATTAGATTTATTATATTACATATAAACATATTTTTTATTTTATTTATTTACACCCTATTCTGAATCGTTTTGAGAGTTGTTTGCTCTTGTTTAGATTCGTCATAATTACATATTTTATTACATTCAGTTATTATTAACATTAACATTATTATTAGGAGAACACATTCTTATTGTGAAGTTGAAATTATTCAGAACAGACGGTCTGTGATATTTTAAATATGAATTAAATATATTAATTTGAAAGATATACATATAAAATCAATTTTATCGAAAAATATTGTTGTTGCCCCACTGGGATTCGAACCTGGATCTCCTTCCTAACCGGGGAAGATGAATTATGCAACTATGCTACAGCGACAATATTTTTAGCCACAATTTTCGAACCCATATGTTACCTTTTTGATATTAATACATTTAAATAATAATTACAACTTCATAATAAGAATGTGTTCTCCTAATAATAAAGTTGTATCAATGTGTCCAAAATTTAATAAAAATGAATTGATAATTCTGGCGTCTGCTATCAGTTTACTCAAAGGTATTTGAGATTCTGTAAAAATAAGGAAGATAGCTCTTTCAAATAATGGAACGATTAAATGTATTAATATCAAAAAGGTAACATATGGCTTCGAATATTGTCGCTGTAGCATAGTTGGATAATGCATCTTCCCCGGTTAGGAAAGAGATCCAAGTTCGAATCCCGGTGGCGCAACAACAATATTTTTCGATAAAATGATTTTATATGTATATCTTTCAAATTAATATATTTAATTCATATTTAAAATTATCATTATTAACATCATGATAATACCACCGTAGGTTGGCTCCGATATCATCGTACCAGAGCCACACCTGTACAATTTGACGCGAGACTCGTTATCACATTCAATTCAGAAGGCAGCCAGAGAGAAGCTATAGAAATCATACACCCCCAAAAGGGGAGGGTAGACGTCACATTTATGTATTGCTGTCGCAAACTCGGTCATAGTCCGGCAGAAATTCATCGTATCCAGATCGCAAGAGGTGCGAGGGAGAGCCAGTAGAATGTTCCGTTAGGTCTCTCTAGCCACTGCTCTTCCCGGCATCGTCCATCCCAGCAACCCCCAGCGAGAGACCCACACCCTAAAAATACCATACACACATAGAAAAACTTAACCTTTTGGCAGAATAATTCATCGAACGCTAAATATCATCACTCATCACAAGTTTGGGTTGATATAAATATTATTACTTAGTCATTCCAATATCTTAACAGCTTGTTTTGATTGTGCGGCACGCCTAACCTAAGTTGATTTATGTTTCTAGATAATTGAGTTGCCATCAAATGTTGAGTAATTAACTTCACTTTCATTATCTGAATGTTATATAACCATGCAATATATTTGATATCATATTTCTTGATTTACACCGACTTATCGTAACATTACACGATAATACTACTTCAACCATGATACGAACCTTGTTAAATGTAAAATATCGAAATTTTATTTTCCCATCTCTAATTTGTTAATAATTATTGATGGCCCGATGGACTTCCCATCAATATAATAAAATCCGTGCTCGCCTTCAGATAATTATAGATTTACTGTAAAAATATCTTTGCAATCTGACTGAAGACGGAGACGAGAGAGACAAGGCCATTCAAACAAAACAAAAGTAAACAAAGAACAAATCATTTTCAAAAACTTTACATTTTTTTAGTGACACTTAATTGTGTATAAAATTAGGTTGACGCATAATTATCTGCCATTTTTTTTCCAATCATATTGTATTTATTACAATGTAAATTATATTGTGACATAACCAAAAACGAAAACAAACTGAAAATATATTATATACAGGATGGCCCAAAAATGTGAGAACATCTCGTAACACGTGAGGTATTTCAAAATGTAATATAATTAATTATAACGTGCCTGGCTCGATGCAATTAACATTCTCACGACGAAGAAAGTTGATTGTATTTCTGGCTATGTGAGATAAAGCTCCGTCTTGCTGTAATATCTAGCTATATTTCAGGCTTTGTTTTGAAACCCTTTGATCATTTTCCTAGCACCCCAACGTTTTTCAATTCGCAAATTTTTGATCAGAATACGCTCTTCTGCAGTGATTTTTGTCATTCTGGGCAACAATTTGAAAAAACCAAATATAAACAATGGGAAAATTAATAATTAAAGATGGCGACCGGAAATTGTCGAAACAAAACGTAATATAGGTAAGTAAGTAAATTAGTAAACTATTGTTGATATAGTTAAACTAATTTTGATGTAATTATATCACATTTTACGAAATATTCTCACTTT
This sequence comes from Eubasilissa splendida, assembly GCA_031772225.1. NCBI lineage: Eukaryota > Metazoa > Arthropoda > Insecta > Trichoptera > Phryganeidae > Eubasilissa > Eubasilissa splendida. Next base: position 11,132,408 of record CM062855.1, on the reverse strand, counting down.
TTTTGGGTCACCCTGTACAATTATCGTTCGGGGGCGTAGTCACCGTAATCGTAGACTGATCGATGTCGAAGTGGGATAACTTTCGTCCTCTTCCACAGCCGTCAGAAGGGTCTGGTCCTCAAAATCCGACCATCGACGGTCGACCGTTCGGCCATCCGGTCGTCAAAGATCGACCATTTCCTAACTTGTCGTCTAAGCTGGTATCACCAGCTTTGAAGCGAACAAACCACTTTCGGCATGCTCTTTCGTTAATCGTTTCAAGTGGTATAAATAAAGAATTATATTATGACAAATGTTAAATTAAAAAAAAACAAAACGTCGGAAAATTATGCATCAATCTAATATTATAACTATTTGTTGTTTTTAAATGTGTGGGATGCACGCCACTGCCGGATAGGTAGCCAGGTGCCCAGTCGGAACATCTGTCATCCCGAATTCACGTAGACCAGTTTAACAATGGACGACACGATCATATATTATAAATGATTTGATCTTTTGCCCCGATGTCAACCGTTTGGCGTCCGATACACAAATAGACGACACCGCCGTGCGGGAGGCGGCTGGAGAATCGGGAGAACACGAAAGGCGATCGTGACAGACAGCCTCCGGTTATAAATAACAGCTGTTCTTATATTGAAGACACCAGCAGTTGTCAACCTTTGGATAAGTTGATCACTTAACGACTGCTCACTCTTACGACCGTTATCGTGCACCTACCAACTACTGCCCTCTGTACGAGAACCATCAAACTTCTTATTCACTTAATGTTATAAGATGTGTCGCGTCATCTACCTCTAGCGCCAAGTCGAACTGCGCTGATGACGTCAGCCTCTTTAGATTCACTCAGCAAGTTAATGTTCAATGTATCGTTCGTTCGCACGCCGTGCACAAATTATAAAACTTTACATCTTCACTAAAAATAAAGCTTATGCATATATCTCGTAGAACAGCATGTAAAATGTCAGCCAGTAGAGTATTTTACTTGAAGTATCAATAAGTACGATCCTGAGGCGATTTATTAGGAGAACACATTCTTATTGTGAAATTGTAATTATTCAGAACAGACGGTCTGTGATATTTTAAATACTAATTAAATATATTTATTAGAAAGATATACATATAAAATCAATTTTATCGAAAAATATTGTTGTTGCGCCACCGGGATTCGAACCTGGATCTCCTTCCTAACCGGGGAAGGTGCATTATCCAACTATACTACAGCGACAATATTTTTAGCGAAAATTTTCGAACCTATATGTTACCTTTTTGATATTAATACATTTAATCGTTCCATTATTTGAAAGAGCCATCTACCTTATTTAAATATGAATTAAATATATTAATTACGATGACACGTCATTTAAACATAAGGCTTGTACACTTCTACCACGTCTACTATTGTAAAGGACAACGGTAGGATCAGAGAAACAGTGAAAACATGGCTTTCACCTTTCAATTCACTTTACGTCCAGATCGGTGGAACGGAACCTTCATAGAAAATACGACATACAAAAAATAATTATTACAATTAAAAGATATTTAAAAAATAGCTTACTAATAAAACCAATAAAAAATAGACATACTCGTGTCTTTTATCTGTATTTAACTAATTAACTGCTATAGAAATAAAATCATAGCTCCTCTTATACAAGGACGTCTTACGGCTTATACTCCTATACGCAACCCCTATCTGGGGTCACGCGGCTCCCACTAACATAAAAAAACTACAAACCTTCCAGAGTAAGTGCATCCGGTTAGCGCTGGACGCACCCAAATGGATAAGGCTTTCACAACTTCATCAACAGATCATGACACAAATTTCCAAACGTTTTTACGTTGGACTCGAGAAGCACCCAAATCCAACCATCAGTTCGTTAGCTAAACACACTACGTCCAAAATCCGTTCTCTTAGAGGATTAAAATTCACTGCGCCAGCTAGCAGTTCCCTGCAACATGATTAAAAGCAGATTTGTTACCTTTTTGTTATAAATTCTAATAATAAAATTTATCAGGCCTCATAGGCATACTACGGATGAAGGGGCGAGGGGTCCAGCGGACCCGGTACCCTGATTGACATGAAATCAAAGTAAAAAAAAAAAAAATCAGCTTGGATGGCCGCTATCGGGATTATGAAATGAAATATAATCAATATAATGTTTTTATTCATTTGACCGACAGATACATCTTCAATAATTAAATGTAACATTAAAACGATTAGAAATGCAAATGTGAAGATACAGAATCGCAATAGACTCTATCTAGGTCAGATCTAATGGAATTCAGTATCTCCATTTTCCGTCATCTTATTCTTCGTTCCTTCATGTCGGCATTGACACTTATGTTATGGTCTCAATCAGATGAGACACGGCTCGTAATGCATCTCTAAAAGTCTTGTTTCTGGTTGACTCAAAGATCTCTTCAGTCAGAGGCAACGTTTCCACCCACCGTTTTGGTAATCTTCCTGGCAATCTTCTCTTTAAGTTGTATGCTATGCGTGCGCACGTATTTGCCTAATATAACATACGTAAAAACTTTTTTAAATAAGACACCGAGTAATAATAATTGACTGCTAATAAAGCTTATCAGACATTTTAGTTTAATTCACATAGTAACATGTACAATAATCAGTTCTTATTAATATTTTGTACATATGCATACTCAAATAATTAGCCTTGTATTGGTAAGGTGATGTTTTTCTTAATTTCTCCCCTAGCTTATAAATTATAGGCATGGTTCTAGATCTTAGATTTAGAAGGAACATTGTTTCCAGGGCTGCTTCGTCCTAAAATTGTGTTTAGGATAAATTCTTTTTCTAGCTTGCATAATGTTGTCGAAAAATATTTAATGTATTATAACATTTTGGTATTTAAAAAAAAATTAAATAGAGATGCGTGCACGGAGGTATATCAATATTCTGACTATTTTCAAAGTAAGCTAAACGTTTGTAGTATGAAAATAGGACTGGCTGGACCGAGGCACGAACCCCCGACCACTAGATTCAAATTACCGACTCAGCAACGCCAACTGTCTTTACTAATCTATCTTTCCAGACTCAATTTTTAAGACGTTAGCTGTACATCTGTTTTAGCATACTTGCTGTTAAATACTTGTACTTCTGCTGAATCAAATAACTGGGTTAGAACTTAATACAACTAAAACAAAATGTATGCTTATTAGCAAACAATGAAAGTCTTCATATTGCTGGAACGAAATTTCAGAAGATACGAAGTATTATATACCTGGGTTGCAATATAAATGAAAGATGGGATCCTTCTATTGAAATCAACAATCAACAAGATCGTGCAAATATTATCCACATGTTCTGCAGTCATGATTTTAATACGAATGCGTATAGTTTGATGCTATGTGTTCTCGATATTATTTTATGGAATGGAAGTATGGATACTTACCAAAGAAATGAGAAGAATAGAATTACGTTTCCCCATCTATTTCTATGACTTTCAGAACGTCTAGTAAGTATTTAAACAATAAAAATCCAAAAACTTCAATGTTTCGGACATGTGGTGAGATCTTGCACCTCGTAATGCAGAAAAAGATATGCGTAGTCACGACCCTGGATGAAATAACACATCACGGCTGAAGAACCTAAGGCGATGGTTTAGCCAGTTTACTGTAGAGATTTTACTGTAAATCTGTACTGTAAACGAACGATAGCCAATATAATAGCTAACATCCGTTGAACGGATAGAACACAAGAAGAAGAGGTTTGCTGTACACTGAATGCGAATAAAACTGTAGTAGACTTTAATTCATTTATACACATCCCTTACGGATGCAGATTTAAAGGTTCAACAATAAATAAATATTGTTAATTTAATAACACAGCGGACTTTTTTTAAGCCTCTCTCAATTTAAAAGTTTGTGAATTTTTGAATTATAAGAGAGATGCTGCCAATGGCGTAACTATACCAATGCAGTTAATGCGGTGCACTGGGCGCTATTGTGGACTAATCATTTTTAAAATACACCACAATAAAAATGTCATATAAAATTTATAAAATATGTTATATAAAATTTATAAATGTATTACAAAAACACGCAAAATCTGGTGATATGTTTGGATATGGACAGATGTGTAAAATTAGAGAAAAATTTTTTCCTTGCGAGCGCATAAAAACACTTTTTTTTAGGATTAAATGTATTAATTAGAAAGATATACATGTAAAATCAATTTTATCCAAAAATATTGTTGTTGCTACCGGGACTCGAACCTGGATCTCTTTTCAATCCGGGGAAGGTGCATTATCCAACTATGCTACAACAGACAGTACTTTGGACGACAAATTTTCGAATCCATATGATACAATTTTACGGATCGGAAAGTGATCCAGGTTTGAATCTCGGTAGCAACAACAATATTTTTCGATAAAATTGATTTTATATGTATATTATTCTAATTAATACATTTAATTAGTATTTAAAATATCACAGACCTATGTTCTGAATAGTTACAATTTCACAATGAGAATGTGTTCCCCTAATGAATATTATCCAACCTATTTGCCTTGTCTTTACAAATTACGAAAAATATATTTGATTCTATGTGTAATAATAAATGATCGTGAGGTGTATCTCATCATGTATTGTATACTAAATACGATATATTGAAGACAGTGATACAAACGGGCTACACGTATGCACGATGTATTGTGTATTCTTGCAATCAAAATATCGCGTCGATCTGAAATATGTGTATATATCAAGAGGTAATTTTCAAATTTGGTCAAATTAATCATTTAATTATTTTGTGGCAGCGAAAAAATTGTGGTCTCTCTGATCACTTTCACAATGTACGGGTTTCGGAAATATAATTATTTAGCCAAAAAATAACCCAACACGCGTAAAATTTCTTCAAATTAGAATTCTAAATTTAATGGCACCAAAAATTACTTTTATTAAAATGTCAAGTGACATTTCAGGAGAAAATGGGACATTTCATGATTTTAAGATATGTTCACTATTTTTTTTTTAAGCGAAAAACGAACAATCACTTTCAAATCAATTTGTGAGATTCAGCAAGATTGCGTCTACCTTCGCGATTGGTTGAATTGGATTTGAAAATAAACCTGTCTAGATTTGACCAGCTTTGAAAATTATACTATATTTTGAAGGTTTTTTCAATGGCAAACCGTGGCAAAACAATGAATTTGACTAGATTTGTCATTCATTGTAGACATTGTCAAAACGATGAGTTTGACTAGATTTGTCATTCATCGTAGACATTGTCAAAACGATGAATTTGACTAGATTTGTCATTCATTGTAGACAATGACAAAACGATGAATTTGACTAGATTTGTCATTCATTGTAGACATTGTCAAAACAATGAATTTGTCATTCATCGTAGACATTGTCAAAATGATGATGTTGACTAGATTTGTCATTCATTGTAGACATTGTCAAAACAATGAATTTGACTAGATTTGGAGTTGGAATATTGGGTGTGGTGGGGTGGGATCGGTCTGTTAGAGAATGCCATCCCCGAGAGTTGGTCGCGCCGATCTGATTAGATACCGGACCCGAGTCGTCAACAATGGCCACAGATTGTGTATTCATCGTGTTATAATATGATTAACACTTTTACGAACTGAGAGAAAGCGGCGAACGATAAAAATAGGCAAACGTGTTTAGATTTACAATTCCACGCATTCTTGCTTGGTATTTCACGGCCATTCTGGACGTTTCTAGTCGACGTTTGTAGCGATAAATATGACGTATTTAATTTTTCAACAATATTGATGAAATATTGCAATGGCTTCTTGAAGGTGTTAAATTTTTTTAGTTATTTCTTCAAACACTTAGTTTTGAAAAATATCACGAAGATCTCTACCGACTTGTGCATCTGATGAATTTATGTGCAACTATATTATGTAAATCTTAAATTTGAAACAGCATTATAAATCTGGCATAACGGTACCTACCGGGTAGATATCTAATATTTAAAATATAATTGAGCTAATTATTTTTTTTTGTGGGAATACGGTGGCATTCAAATAAATACAAATACATTAAACTATAATTATATGCAGAGGATGTAATGATGGTGATGGTGATGATGATGATGCAAAAACATATGGTGACCTTGGAATAACAACATATCACCTGACATTTTGGTAAAAATGAACTTTTTTGTATGTGATAATAATTATCTCTCGTCAAATTTCAAATTGTCAAGTTACGAGTACATTTTAGAAACACTTGTAATATTGTTTAAAACAACAAAAATACAAATAAAATGTACAACTTGTAGAATGTAAAGTGCCAGGAATTTTTACAAAAAATTTCACCACACGAGAGATGAACCACCGCTGCTAAATCCAAAAATACGTCATCTCTTTGATGTAAATGTTAAATGATACTTTATTAAATATGAATTAAATATATTAATTATAAAGATATACATATAAAATCAATTTTATCGAAAAATATTGTTGTTGCGCCACCGGGATTCGACACTGCATCTCTTTCCTAACCGGGGAAGGTGCTTTATCCAACTAAGGTACAGCGACATTATTTTTAGCGACAATTTTCGACCCTATATATTACCTTTTTGATATTAATACATTTAATCGTTCCATCATTTGACAGAGCCATCTACCTTATTTTTACAGAATCTCAAATACCTTTGAGTAAATGTGTTCTCCTAAAAAAAAAAAGATACTTTATTATTTCAAGGGTACGATACGCCTAGCAAAAAAAGCCATTCCTATTATCAAAGGAATAAATATACATAATAATAAAATGTTTAAATACTAATTAAACTTATTAATTAGAAAGATATACAGGGTAGTCCAAAAAATGTGAGAACATCTCGTAACACATGAGTTATTTCAAAACATAATATAATTAATTATACTTCTTAATGTAATTTTTTTGCACGATATTTAGCTAATCAGAAATTATCAAAACACCCCATATCTACTGGGTTTAAATCTGAGCTGTTCGGTGGCCACATGCCTGGCTGGATGAAATTAACGTTCTCACGAAGAAGAAACTTGATTGTATTTCTGGCTGTGCGTGATGGAGCTCCGTCCTGCTGTAATGTCCAGTTATGCTGTAATGTCTAGCTACACTCCAGGCTTTGTTTTGAAATTCTTTGATCATTTTCCTAGCACCCCTAATTTTTGATCAGAATACGGTCTTCTGCAGTGATTTTTGTCATTTGGGCAACAATTTGAAAAAACCAAATATAAACAATGGGAAAATTATTAATCAAAGACGGAAACTGGAAATTGTCGAAATAAAACGAAATATAGATAAATAGGTAAGTAAGTAAATTAGTAAACTATTTAAGCTATTGTTGATATAGTTAAACTAATTTTGATGTAATTATATCACATTTTACGAAATGTTTTCACTTTTTTTAAAATCAATTATATAGAAACATATTGTTATTGCTTCCGGGATTCGAACCTGGATCTCTTTCCAACCCGGGAAAGGTCCATTAGCCAACTATGCTGCAGCAGACATTACTTATATATTTCTAACTATTATATTTAATTCATATTTAAAATATCACAGACCGTCTGTTCTGAATAATTACAACTTCACAATAAGAATGTGTTCTCTTTAATAATAAAATGTTTGTTATGTGATGCTTATACTTGAGTAAAATCTTATGGGATATTTACGAGGGCGAGATTCGTTGCTAGAATATATATATATACTAATATATAGAATATAGTTATGCTATTTTAGTTTGGGGAGGAGCAACAAAAACAATATTAGAGTCGGCTAAAAGAGCACAAAAGACAATTCTTAAAGTAATAAATGGCCGTCCCTTTAGATATCCATCAGATCTTATATTTAAAGAGTACAATGCCCTAGCCATAAAACAAATCTATATATTGAGACTCGTTCAATATTTCCATGCTAACAACAAGTCACCCCAAGTCATCATAAATCATGGACACAACACAAGACAAACAACGAACTTCTACATACCAGTTCTGAGAGCAACGACGACATTTTACCAAAGATTCTACATGTTCTTAGCTCCAAAACTGTACAACACACTCAACACCAACTGGAAATCGTTTACTTCCAATAAGATTACACAAATATGGACCCAATATATGATCCAATTGGGTAGAGATTAATCAGAAAAATTTCTCACATTCTAACATAATCATTATACAATACCTACACTAATAATTCACTAGTTCTACTACACTCTCACTATATATATATATATATATTTTTTTTTTTCTCTATTTATATTTTTATTCCAGTCTAATCGTTGTCTTTCTTGAATTAAATAACACCACAACGGCACGAAAAAAACTGGCTACTTTAACACAGACGGCAGTCTAGCAAAGTAACCAGGACAATGGAGTCTACTCCATCCCACATAATTAACTACGTGTATTATACTTAATTGCATTATAATTGTATCTTATGTTTATCATGTTATATTATAATATATTCACCTCTGTTACAACAAAAACATGCATGTCTATAAAGTCTAATAGATAAATGTACGCAGTCATTTGTACGCAGTCAACTTGAATTCGGATTGGTAGTTTGGAACACCTTTATTCCACCTACAGCGATCGACTTGAAAATGTAATAATTATTTTAATATATTAAATTCACTTTCCCTCTTAGACATTAAATCTTAATCTGAAAGTGAGTGTTTCCATAAAATCCTCCCCCTTTAAAATATACGAAACACACAAGATTTGTGCTACCTCTGTAAAATTTTAAATAACTTTGTTGACTCGCCCTATTTATTAACTAGGCTAACTTTAATAACTATTAAATTATGTATAAATTATGTCACCGTTTCTACTTTATGTAAATGACTTTTTTATCCCGGGTCCTGTGACTAAAGCTGAAATTAATAAAAGAATTCGAATTTCATGGATTTTCTACCGAGCGGAAACGGACATTGGAAGCAAGGGAGAGAAAAATTTGTTGCTGGAGGCGAATGCATAGAATCCCCAGAACAACAATGCGTATTAATGTCAAAATTTTGGAAAAATTAAGTATTCAAGATAGTCCACAATCTGTCTATGATGCATGTGCACGTAGAATTTTGATATGTTTTGCTCACTGTGGGTTTCACTAACCAAGCGCACATTTAAAGAGTTTGACATAAGTGTCGATAAGATTAAATAAATCACATTTCAAATGTGATCATCAAAATATTTTTTAAATATCAACATTATTTTAATACTTTACAGAGATTTCATTCAGCTTCAAGTCAATAAAAGAAAATTACCATTTTATTTTCTTTGTAATTTTTAAAATTCATCTGATCGAGATATAATATCAAAATATTCAATCAATATATATTAATAATATAATGGATACATATTTTATAAAAAGCGGTGCTTACAAAATAAATAAAAAAGAGATGCCGAAACCAGGGATCGAACCAGGGACCTTTAGATCTTCAGTCTAACGCTCTCCCAACTGAGCTATTTCGGCTGATACTTGATACATGAAAATAAACAGTTTTGTTACATGAAACGACGTTCACGTCCATATTCACTTTCACAGAATTTAAAAAAAAAACACGATTTTATTAAAATTTTTAATTAAAGTGTTATAGCGTGAAATGAATAACGTCGTGTTTTATTAGATTAATTAGCGTCGATTTTGGAGGAAATTATTATTTTTATCCACAGATGAGTTGATTATTAGAGGTATAGCTAAATAATTATTATGAAACAGGAAAATGTTAGAAATATACGATCGGTAAAACAGCGGTAGAAATTGACGCTAAGACATTTTTATTTTTATAAGTAGTTTTATTAATAAATTTATAAGCATAGATGAACGATGATAAAATTGTTTTAAAAAATGATTAGGCGATTTTTTCAGGGAAAATTTTTTTTACCCACAGAATGGCTAATGTGGACGAGTTGATTTTATTTGAGGTACCTATTATTAATAATTATTTTGAAAAGGAAAAATGTTAGAAATATACGATCGGTAAAACAAGGCTAACAAATTTTGATAAAAATATACTATTTACAGTATAATATTATATTATTTTATTATGCGAATTCTGGCATTATATGAAGAAATTTTGTGATAATGCAATAGTGCATTCTGTATCGCCCTCCTGTAATTGTACATAGGGTGTTCATAAGTATCAAGTTTGTATTATATAGGGTGTCCGGCGGAAAAATTTCAAGATTAAACTGTACTTTAAATATTGCTCAACCGCGCACGCGTGGTGCGCTCCCGACCAGTGACTCATTGCGACTGGCAGTCCCGGCCCTTAAAACAGGATTAACTTTATACTCAAGACGGTCGAGAATAATAACCAAAAATGATTTTACTGTAGTAGGTACGTACGGTGTATAAGCGGACATCAATATTCAGCGAACCGGTTTATATCTTTTTTGAGGGATATCACGGTACGTGATGCGTGTTGTAACAATGTCCGTCCGCCGATAAAATAATAAACAAATCAATGACTTTAATGACATTGAAAAGTGAAAGTGCTGAATCGTGAATAAATTAACATATTAAGTATATATAAAGTTTCATATTTTTGCGTATCACATAATGGCATTCGAAACATATAGAATCTCACATTTTTGTAGAGTTACATATTATCAAAATTTCACCGAACACGGTACAGTTGCACGAAACGGTTGCCACATTTAAATAAGCCGCCAAGTTTTACTTATAACATAACATAAAAACCTCTTAACAATCCACACCTGTGACAACAACCGTCAGATCTACACGTGTGTTAGTGAAACAGGACAATCGATTATTTCACATTAAATCTTTTTTTTACATTTTCTGCTCGTATTCTACCGTCGAATTGCCGCAAACTGCGCTGTTAGCCGAAGCTGCTGCGCACGCCACCGGATGAAATGAAAACTTTTTCAATCGCACAGGTTCCAAGGTTTGTAGGGAGAATTTTGTATAATTACTATCACGTAGATGTCTATGCTTATGCTATGGGAGTAAGGCTTTATACTTATTTATATATAAAATATACCGTAGACAATGAATGACAGTTCGCTCAGCGCTCAATTATGTACTATCTCTAAGTACAACCCGAGACGGTTCTCATCCGAGTACACCTACCTTGACAATTATTATCCTTGAACTGTGGACTTTCGAATTTAGCAAAATTGTTTTCGTGTTTGTCCATTGTTTATTTTTAAAACCACCTCCGAAATACTGTTCGTTCTTTCACGCACTCAAAATATTAACTTTTTTCAATAATTGAACTTTATTGTAAGACTGAATAAAGCGCTCAACTTCGTTCGACGGGCCATTGCTGAATAAATAAAAAATATATTTAATAAATAAGATTCTCGTAAAAAGGTTATCAGCGAAATTATAGAATATGTATTCGGCTACCGATATTTTCACGATTCAAACGTTTCTAAATCGTTGTGGTCGCTGTAGTTTTATCCCGCCAATTGAACAACAATATTCTAAATATGAATTAAATATATTAATTAGAAAGATATACATGTAAAATAAATTTTATCGAAAAATTAACCTGGATCTCTTTCCTAACCGGGGAAGGTGCATTATTCAACAACTATGCTACAGCGGCAATATTTTTAGCGACAATTTTCGAACCTATATGTTACCTTTTTGATATTAATACATTTAATCGTTACATTATTTGAAAGGGCCATCTACCTTATTTTTACAGAATCTCAAATACCTTTGAAGAAACTGATAGTAGACGCCAGAATTATCAATTCATTTTTATTAAATTTTGGACACATTGATACAACTTTATTATTGTTTTGAACACAGTTTTAGCTGAAATCATCCCTTTCTGAACTGTCACAACTATATAATGAAAGATTATAACTTACATTTTCAATTAAATCATCTATTAGTTTGTACATGTTTTCTCACTCTTTTTAATTTGTTAAGTCCTGTATTTGACCTTAGGAACTAAGTTTTTTATATTTTAATTATGTGTTTTATTTTTGGTGACAAAATTCTTTGTTTTCGCCGGTATTATCTCAATAGCATTTGGCTCGCATTAATAGTAACAAAAGAACAATTCTCTTTTCTGCTATAATTCCTTCGGGGAAATATGAATCTTAATGAATTCTCATATCAAGTGTTTTCTCAAAGCTGCGCAAGTGCGCAAGTGCGCAACCGAGCATTACATAGAATCGTTTGCGCACCATTCAACGAACGCAGCAACAAAGTAAAATATTTAAACACGTTCTCAAATATCTCCGAAAGATTTAAATCACTTCGCAGATAATAAATAAACGAACAGTTTCCGAGAATTTTAAGCACGGGCATCTTGACCCTGGACCATAATGATTGGTATCTACCTACTTATATGTATCACAATGTGGTATCTACGTGTTCGGGAGTTCATATTAAATTTTTAATGGTTCGGTACCTAATAGATTAATTTTATTAGGCAAGCTGAAAGCTGTCCTCAAAACGTTACTCACTGTTTACAATAATTGAGCTTTGATGTAAGAATGATGAAACCCCAAACTAGTGATGAGGAAAAATGCTACTCTTGATTCAATGGTGTGATTGTGATTGATATTCGATAATATCAGTGATTGGAAACTGTGACTGTGATCACAGTTTCATTACTAATACGCGTGCGCCGCACGGTATGAAATAAATTTAAAAAACATAATTTTGAGTGTATTTACTTATATTATTTAAACTTCATTTGCGTAAAAAACAGATTCTAGCATGTATAATTATTATATATCTTATTTAATATCGTCTATCTATATCTTATTAAATGCGTAAAACATTTTGGCAGAATCTACTAGATGGTGCTTATCACGAATTATAACGTCATTCCTTCATGAATATTTTCATTTCATTTGCACATGTGCCGAATCATAAATCAATAATTTAAAAAAAAATGGATCATGAATAAAGATATTCCCAGATATTCAATCACTGATAGTGAGTGTGACTTAATGATATCAGTGATTAATTCACGGTTCGTGATTTTGAGCTCATCACTACCCTAAACCTCTTTCGGCAAATCATTGCTGAATATCTTCTTCATCCGGAAACCTTTTGAAACAACTCTTACATGAGTGATGGGAGACATTGTTGACAATAATCACAGATCACGCAAGTTCAGTGACACAAAGATAAGGCTACATAAAGATCTGTGTTATTTCCTGGTGTTTGTTCAAAATATTAACTAATTTTATTTCTCAAACAATGCAAAGTATTAATGCGATAGACGTGCATGTAACATAAAAAATGAATTATTACTTATATAATAATTATTTCCTTTGTGTGATATCTATCAATATTGGGTACTCTGGGTTCTGCTATTATTGTAGGCAGTAAGCATTTAATATTTAATATTAGAAAAAAATAAGATAAAACCACTCTTTAATTCATTAGTTTCAGTGACATCTCTTGAAAAATAAATAAATTAAAAGTGGATCCATTTTTGTCACATGTGTAATCATAAACATTAAGGTATAAAGAAAAATCATTTTATTTAATTGATATTTCGAATAATATATATATATATAAATTGTCGTATTACTTTATTCGGTTTAAAAAATCAATCTTATGGCGAAAAAACGCTTTAGTTATGCTACGCAGCCATAGAAAAATATAAGTAAGGTCTCGTTTTAGTTTGGCTACGCAACCATAGGTGTCATTTATGGAAATATAAATAAATCCTACCAAACTACCTAAAACTTTGCTAATTTCTCAGACGAGTCTTAATTATTATAGTCGAAGTCTTATAATCATCAAAAAATAGTATTTTGATAAAAGGATTTTTTTAAATATAGGTAATAATTAAGCATTTTTCATGTTAACGCTGATCACAATAAGAGAAATAACATAATTATATCGAAAAAAAATTAGATTCTTGAAACATTTTATGATAAATATGTTAGATATGACATTTTATAAATAATTTATTTATAATTTTTTAATCTTTGTATTTGGAATTTATGACCTATTAAAAAAAACAAATCTAATAATTTTGTATCATCATGTCAATTTCCAAATCTTGAATCATCGGCCGGGCGTCCGCGGAAGACTTGGCACGACCGGGCAAACCAGATACTGGAGGATCCTCAATAATCGGCGAGTTTGTATGAGAATGTGGATGAGGCGAGAATTGTGTGTCAGGACAGAAGAGTGCGCCACTCTATCTTTTTTCTCTACCCCCGCGAGGAAACGGCGTGATGGTAAGTAAGAAATAATCATCGTGACAATTTAAGTTAAGTACTATATTTATATATAAATAATATATGTATTTATAATTGATTTTTTTTAAGAACATTATAATAACGTTAATAATAATTAGTGAATTTGACATCCTGACGAATGAAATGCTATTTTCCGAAACTGGTTGGTGTATTGTATTAATTAAATATCTAATTAAGTTGTTTAAAACAAAGTTAAATAATTTATATAAGTATATTATTATTCGGAACAGTGGAGTCTTCTAAAAGCTTTCAAGCGGTCATCTTTCAGTTCATTTTTGTATGAAGCGCGCAAGCCATCAAAAATTGTATTAAGTACCTACGCGTCTGTTTAACTTAAACTATAAAACAATGGGTATTGTTCAGTTGCCTTATTACACTTTACATTATTAACTAAGTAGATTAAGTATCTAATTAATGCCTAGAAATTAAAATAGATCATTAGAATTTCAATGCAATATCATATCGAAAATCAGTTTCAATGTCAAACCACAAACCGTCGTTATGTATGTAGAGATAGTTGGTGCGATAATAGATAACTTCTGTATGTGGGTTTGGTTTCCGCATTTGCACATTTATGCCACAAACTTCGCACATTTATGAGTACTGAGGGGGCGTCCCGATGTGGCTATGTCAGCAGTGGCGTGCAGTAGTCATTGTCTTAGGTTATGCTGTTACCATGAAATTATATAATACACTATATACTACATTGTATACATAGGTTTATGAACTTTCAAAGCAAAATTGTAATAAAAATGCACTGTCCTCGAATGCAAAGAACAATCATGAAAACATCTCGTTTAATAAGGTAGTCAAATTTGTGAATTATTAAATGAGGAAGCAGATGTTTCGATCAGCTCTAAGCCAAGTTCAAAACCTTTCAAATGTCATTCTGTTAGGAAACAGTATAAGTAAGGACTCCGTACAGCATGGATCAGTCGATCCATTTCTGACTCTGGCGAGTGAAATTTTCAATGCAGTAGATAGCAATTGTATGGCTTGAATAGAACGATAGATTAAAATAGTGGGTAGCAATAGTGGTAGCTATAAATAAATAATAACCCAGTAGACGACTACAGCGCTCCGGTCCCGTCGCGCGGTAACATCCAGAACTACGCAACTAATGATTTTACTGATACACCGCTAGCGTGATTATAACATATTATAGATTATTTAATTTATATATGTTTCCCAAAATTTTTAGTAATGCACAGCTTTTTTGCTCATATGCAGTACACGCCCCTGTATACGAGTGTGCATTATTGTCGAATTTGAATTTAGTAATAATAATTCATGCTATATAATTGATACCGTTATGGGGGATTGTCTGTCGTGTATTGCGGGTTAGGCTCAGATAAAGTGATCTGAAGGTTTAAGATGCGAGAATGCCGTTGCCCCAATCAATCCCCAGATCACCCGCCACCCTCGTGCTCGTATTACAAAGCATGTGTAATAATAATTAAATATATTACAATGCTTGAGTTTGCTTCAATAAATTCAATCTAAGAAAATATTATTGTTTGAATTTTTTACATGTTAAGCTTTAAATCTACGTACTTCGAAATATATATTTGCGAAATTAACCCACTATTATTTAAAATCATTGCTTCAGACCCCAAATCATCAAATAAATAAGTTCGATGACGTTTTATTTTTTGTATTAAATGTAAAATTCGAAAACAGAACAATTTTTCAATTAATCGATATAATGGTGGAACTCCGATATATTTTTATTGCTTATATCCCTGGCATGGTTAAGATTAAGTACATGCAATTTGATTTTCTAATAATATTTTAAATTTCTATCATCCCTTAAAATTCGCTAAAATCCCTAATCCCCGTCCGACCGTGTCATACAGTAACATAAAACAAACATGAACTTTTGTCAAGTCCATCGCGTGAAAGTGTGAAAATGATATTGCACTCGCATTTTCATAGAATTTAAAAATAAATTAAGATTATAGAATGTATTAATTTCCCGTCGTTATTGACGGGTTATTTCTAAAACAATAATATTTGTACTCTCAAGAATAGCAGCTGCATGTGTGCTTGTTTCATATTTCCGTTGCAGAAAAATACTGAAATAAACTCTTCGTCATTATTACAATGATTTTTATTAATTAATATGTTTGTGGGTTGTGAAGGAAACACTGTGAATCACTTTACATACTTAACTTAAACAGCGACAAACTTTACACGTGTGTCATAAAATAGGTGGTAAAGAACAAATTACCTTATTGAAATTGCCATTTAAAAAAATATTTACTAAAGGTCATCAAAATAGGATATAAATGATTCAATGGATAATCTAAAATCAACTGCCTCCATTAATTATAGCACTAGTTGAACTTAATAAGCCTTCAAGCTAAGAAATACATTTAATTATACAAAACACGGTTCTAAGTGTCATATGAAGTATTTAATTTATTAGACTTTATTATTATTACTTTTACCCTAAAAATAATAAAGTTGTATCAATGTGTCCAAAATTTAATAAAAATGAATTAATAACTCTAGCGTCTGCTATCAGATTCACTCAAAGGTATTTGAGATTCTGTAAAAATAAGGTAGATGGCTCTGTCAAATGATGGAACGATTAAATGTATTGATATCAAAAAGGTAACATATAAGGTCGAAAAATTGTCGATAAAAATAGTGCCGCTGTAGCTTAGTTGGATAAAGCACCTCCCCCGGTTAGGGAAGAGATCCAGGTTCGAATCCCGGTAGCGCAACAACAATGTTTTTATTTTTCGATAATATTGATTTTGTATGTATATCTTTATAATTAATACATTTAATTCATATTTAGACTTTATTGACATACATGTTTTTGTTGTAACAGAGGTGAATATATTATAATATAACATGATAAACATAAGATATAATAATATTGCAATTAATTATATACTCGTAGTATATTGTGTGGGATGGAGTAGACTCCACCTCTGATATATACAGCATTGTCCTGGCTACTTTGTTAGACTGCCGTCTGTGTTAAAGTCTGGACACATCTGGACTTTCGGCAAGATTTTCAGCTATAGCAGAAATGTTTTCAGTTGATCTGGTTGACCGAGCAATGTTTCCTCTTTTCACATAAACAACACTGCCGGAACGTTCAAAATGTTTGATTCAATCAACAGCAGCTGAACGAAAAGGCGCTTCATATAGGCCAAATGCAATTCAAACTTTGCGAATTGTTTCCGCGAAATTTTCACCATTTTTGTAGTGAATTTTCTCAATATCAGTGTACTGTTCAACCATGTATCTGCACATTTTCATTAATGGTGTAGTTTTTATTTGACAGATGTCACATGAGACGTTTCTAACCCTAAAAGATAAAAAAATAGAGCGATATTCTAAATAACGGCTGAGTTTGAATCACCATTTACTTTGCATGATTAGGATTGTGGTGATTCGTGTTGACTCGTTAGGGTCACCACTAGAAATTATGGAAGTATTTGTGTCAGAAGAATGTGACAACGACAATCGAGGGCCCTATACTCCTCGCTTCTTCCATATGTATATGAAAAGTTAGCAATATTTAGTATTTGTATTAGTGTTTGTGGCTAGAGCGGGCGTATTATAAATAAAAGTGTACTTACGACAGTTGCGTTTATTTACAGTATACAAAGTGACGTAGTTCACTGAAGACCGTGCAGAGGTGCGTGCAAGAAGATGTATCCGAGGAGCTGGCCAGGAGAAGAGTGAGTGGTTCTGGTGGCTATTCAGACTGGTTCGATCGCAGTGTATTGTTGTCTGCAATTTGGCGGGTACCAGTCGGACTGTATGGTTGTTAAGTGATTTCTTTATGCAGATCTGTGAGGCGCGAGCAGGGCCACCACAGGAATAATGACTAAAATACATTTGTATGTACGGGGAAGGTGGTGTATGATCGATTACAGTATTTATTATGGTATTATGTTGAACGTACCAAAAACAGCAATTCACAATGTTTCGAAACATATGTAATATTGTATTATACGTAAGTATTAACAAATAAATGAAATAATAATAAAATTAAAATAATCATAATAATATATACACTTGAATTTACTATAAATATTCAGCAACAAACAGTCCGGCGAAAGATTTCTAATTAGCAACCAGTTCGCGCGGTAAAGAATTTTTTTTCAATTCTTGTACCACTTAAGTTGTAGAATTGTATTGCGCAATTAAAACCTCAAGAAGTGATTAAGTTGATAGTACAAGATCTCGCAGAAGTCTCACCCGAGACGGTCTGACTTGAATTGAGAGATATTATGACAAGTCAGTTTTGTAAGTAATAATATAGAAATAAATATCAATTAAATATATTAATTAGAAAGATATAAAATCAATTTAATCGAAAAATATTGTTGTTGCGCCACCGGGATTCGAACCTGGATCTCTTTCCTAACCGGGGTAGGTGCATTATCCGACTATGCTACAGCGACAATATTTTTAGCGACAATTTTCGAACCTACATGTTACCTTTTTGATATTAATACATTTAATCGTTCCATTATTTGAAAGAGCCATCTACTTTATTTTTACAGAATCTCAAATACCTTTGAGTAATCTGATAGCAGACGCCAGAATTATCAATTCATTTTTATTAAATTGATACAACTTTATTGTTAGGAGAACACATTCTTATTGTGATATTTTGAATATGTTTAATATATTTAAAATATCACAGATCTATGTTCTGAATAATTACAATTTCACAATAAGAATTTGTTCTCCTAATAATATAGAAATACATTTATCCTAGACGCAAAATTTTCTCCTGAAGACGCGCGTTCGCGGAGCCCAAGACACGCCAAGCGTGGAGCTAAAAACTTACATTTGTTGGTTCAATATTATTTCCATATAAAATGCAATAGGCAATCTAATTTAGTGGTGACTTTTAGAGGTGCTCGTATTTTTGCGTTTTATAATTCTCCGTTTGCGGAATCCGTCTACGAAAATACATCTGTCTCGAGATTAGGTACAATGAATAATCAACCCATTGTCTCGGCTAATTGTATAAAAATTGCCTGGGCGAAAAAATCTACCAATATTACAAATTGTCCAAAAAAGTAACGAACTTACAAAACACCCAAAAACTTTAAATTAAAATAATAAAACAATTTACAGGGAAATGAATACAATTCCAGTGGATTTACAGCATTGGAGTAGGGCAACTATTTATTTAACACATTCGCCTACTGTTTTATTTTAGTGACTGTTTTATTATTTAAATTCAGCCACAAAAATTGGCACGACACTCCTAGTGTTATTTGTAGTGTAAATTTTAAGATGTTTTCTTTTGTAAGTTCCACATGCTCAAACCACCTTAGCGAACCTTTTTTTTTATCTTGTCACTGTGCCACAATCAGCTTTACACACTTTTGCACTAAATTTATTCTCCCTGGGTTCCTTTTAAAAAAAAAAAGTTTATAAATACGTATTTAACTTGAAAGTAGGTAAATAAGAATATATGCCAGTCTTATATGCATTCCATTTAATATTTCATAATACCACCCGACAAGTGATTTCATTACATACTTCATTTTATGGATCATCTTGTTGGAGATACGGTGGCTTCGAAACCGGTCGACGTTGAAGTTTGTTGTTTCTTAAAATGATAATATTGTATTTATTATAAAGATATACATATACAATCAATTTTATCGAAAAATATTGTTGTTGCGCTACCGGGATTCGAACCTGGATATCTTTCCAATCCGGAGAAGGTGCATTACCAACTATGCAACAGCGACAGTATTTTTGACGACAAATTTTCGAACCCATATGTTATAATTAATACATTTAATTAGTATTTAAAATATCACAGACCTATGTTCTGAATAATTACAACTTTACAATAAGAATGTGTTCTCCTTAATAATATATAAGTTATATCAATGTGTCCCAAAAAATTAATCAAAATGAATTGTTAATTCTGGAGTATGCTATCGGTTTACTCAAAGGTATTTGAGATTCAGTAAGAACAAAGTAGATGGCAAATAAAGGAACGATAGATGTATTAATTTTAAAAATGTAACATATGAGTTTGAAAATTTGTCGACAAAGGTACTGTCTGCTGTAGCATAGTTGGATAATGCACCTTTCCCGGATTGGAAAGAGATCCGGTTGGAATCCTGGTGGCAACAACATTATATTTTTCGATAAAATTGATTATATATGTTACAGTGAATCTGTATTACCAGTGAGAATATATTTTCAATGGTGAAAGTATATTTTTACTAAGCCGGTCAGTGGATGTATATCTAACAATGAAGATACAAATTCACTGGTTACATTTAATGAGTTTGTATTTGTTGACAAATGAGAATACACCACGCGGGAATATTTGGCCCAAAGTGTCGATGTGTCGCCCTACAGCATGGCAACAGATAGTTTGGTGGCGTGGGTGGCGTTTCCAACTGTCACTTTTATTCGCTTATAGTATTTTCATTTATATTAAATAAAATTATTTACTGCATAAACTACCGTGCTTACAATCTCAGCCATTTTTATTTCTTTTTCGACACATAGGTTAGGTTAGGTTAAGTTCAATTATAGGTTAGGGTAGAATATACATTTGCTAAAACCTGCTAGTGAAGATATATTTCCACCAGTAGAAATATATATCCACTGGTGGAAACGTATTCGGATATAATTTTACTGAAACGTCAGTGAAAATATATTCTCACCGGTAATACACATCCACTGTAACACATACATATGTAATACATTTAATTAGTATTTTTTATTTTATTTGTTTAATAACAGTGCCTTTGTAGATGAAAATCCAGTAATTGTGTGTTCTTGGACATATTCAAATATTGCTAATAAATCTATTCTTTCAGAATGGCAAAAACGTGTCGGTCAGAAAGATGCAAGAAAACTTCACGAGAGGAGATTTACCTGTGAAGATATACGACAGTGGGTGTTCTTAGTTCAGAAGGTAAAGATCTTTAATGGATGGTGGATCGTAGCCACGTGATGGCAGAACATGGGTCATGTTCTACATTATTATTATTAATACGTTTATGTATTAATAATAATAATAATGGATAATTTGTATAACGATATTTTCGTAAAAACTTTCACCTCAAGGGCGCTTTACACATAATATGTTTTTTAAAATTAAAAAATCGTTATTTTCACTTATGGAAATGATTTTTTGAAAAAGTGCGTTTTTAGTTTCTTCTTAAATAAAGTCTCTGATGCACTGTTTCTAATAACGGAGGGCAAAGAGTTCCACGCTTTTGGGCCTGCCACTGCGAATGCCCGTTCACTAAATTTAGACTTCTGGCAACGGCTGATCGGTTCTACAACCCTTCTGTATTGTAGAAAGAAAATGAAATCACATTCGAATTGAATTTTATCTGTTCGCATTTGCTCCGTTTATAAATGCACCCAGAAATCGGATACCGTTACGTCACAGTAAGCATGTGCGGTTCCAAAGGTGGCAACAATGTAATTCATTACAGGTACGAAAATACACTTTGGCCGGATTCACAGAGCGTCATTAACTGCTTGTGTACAATAGCACATGACCGCCGATGTAACTTTTATGAGAGTTTTGACTCGAGACAATATCTCAGATATCACAGAACCGTTCTATGAGCGAATGCTCACTAATCGTCCCTTTTCATTCGACGCCAGGTCGGCTTTTTTTTTATACTACACGGCAACTGTGTTACATAGGTGTTACACGACTATCAAACAAAATAAACCCCTCACCGCCCCCCGGGCGAAAAACTTATTTATTATTAAAATACTAATTAAATGTATTAATTAGAAAGATACACGTATAAAATCAATTTTATCGAAAAATATTGTTGTTGCTGCCGGAATTCTAACCTGGATAACCATCAATGCTACAGCAGACAGTACTTTTGACGACAAATTTTCGAACCTATATGTTACAATTTTCAAATGAATACATCTATCTATTTTTACGGAATCTCAAATACCTTTGAGTAGTCCGATAGGAGACACCTAATGCACCTTTCCCGGATTGGAAAGAGATCCAGGTTCGAATCTCGGTAGCAACAACAATATTTTTCGATAAAATTGATTTTATATGTATATATTTCTAATTAATACATATAATTAGTATTTAAAATATCACAGACCTGCGTTCTGAATAATTACAACTTCACAATAAGAATGTGTTCCCTTAATAATTATTTATTATTCACATAAGACAGATTAAATATTATGTAACTTAAAAATGAAACACAATTTAGTTTTTATTTATCAATTATTTCGTTTATTACAATTATGTACGAAATATGACATACTATTTTATGCATAAGAGGTTCTAATTCTAGAAATGTGGAAGAGTACAGTGCAGTTTATAAAATTGTATAAAAAATATAAAAACATATTTTTTAAGATTAAAAATATTTTCTTTTTAAATTACTCTACGTACATACTCGTAAAATATATCGTAAGCAATATCGTAAGTCGTGCTTTGTTAACTTTTATCAACCACTTACCGTTCCACTCATTGCATAGACATATAAAAAAAAGTTTTCATTTAATTATCAGCTCACCGGAACCAGCGCTCACTTCTGGCGCCACCAACGATGGAGTTAATCCATCGTTCAAGTTGAATACCGAGCTTACTTGGCACAAAGTATCGTCGTTCAAGTCATTACACACGATTATCAAGCGCGCTGAAGTAAATACACGAACCTTTTGCTGAAAAGATCGGGAAGCTTGAAACCAACGGATCCGGTATTGGCGCCCTGTGAAGATAATTCTTCTCCGATGACTCAACTAGACTGTATATACCTACTCGTAAAGTAAAAAGGGAAGATATTATATATGGAATACAGCTGGAGCGAGAGTGAATAAGAGCATATTTTTAGGTAGTGGCTCTGACAAGTTGTGGCTTGTGGTGCCATTAGCTTCCATTTAGGTATCCTGAAACTGATAGAAGGGAATGATAACAAGTTCCGCGCCTTATCTCTGCCAGACGGGAGCCATTGCCCCTGCTGCAAGGACTACTCGTGGTGGATCTAATTGAAACGCCAGCCTGATTTTAAAATAGCCTCCGGGGCTAAAGGCTTACTTGTTGCGGTTTATTTTACCCGCTAGCAGAAAACAATAACCGATTGGTTAGTGCGGGGTACATTTGTTTGCGCAGGGTTGCCAAAATTAAATTTGCAAAATTTGGAACGGATGACATTCAATATACATAATATAATACACATTTATATCGGAAGAAAGAGGCGGATTGACCAGAATATGAGAAGGGTCCTGAAGTGCACGTATGCAAAATTTGGAGTGGATGGCATTCAATTTAATACACATTTATATGTAGCCAAGGTCTATGTTTTTTGCAGTCATTAAGAATAATTATTCAAAATTTCATTGCGATCGGTCAATGCGTGTAGGATCGTATAGAAAACAAACAGAATTAAATTGTATATATGAGACCCTCCTGCAACAACACTGTATATCGATTTTTACAAATGTTGATAATAGACAGAGCGTCGGCCATATTGGATGATATGCACTGTTTTTTCAGATAAAATCACTTAAAAATTATTACAATTCGATGCCCAAAAAAATATACAATGTTGTGGAATTCATACATACATATACAGTGTTGCTGCAGGGGTGGTCTCACACATAGATATCGTTGTTGATGCTATATGAAAATGACTTGTCTTGAAAGATATCAATAAAAAATATAGACAGGTAGTAAAAATTTGTTTTAACGGTTTTTATCTTTTACTTTTGTCGCAATCAGTCGCAGTCTTGACCTTTATTTCCCAATAAAGATATGTCGTGACAACATATTTTCAATGTGTATAAATGTTATTACAATACTAATGAAAACCTGCGAACACTTTGTAGACATTGGATCGAGACGCTCGACTAGAGAACCGAACATAATATAATTAAATTTTCTGCTGTTATGTGCTGAGCTACCGACATAACGCAGAGAACGTGTCATCGAGGTCGCACAGTTCATACCTTTGTCTAGTTGGACAAAGCACAAAATCAATATGGACGTCTGCTGTTTGGGCGAATTTCGATGTTATTTTAAAATCAGTCACGCACACCTCAGCTCCCTGTCCCGCGACCCGCCAAACCATTCATTTAACTCGAGATTCTGAAAAGTGTACGGAATCGTAATCTATATAATTTCACATGAAAAAAAATCTACCCTAGTTTGCAATGGAGAATTTTTATTTATTTATTCTCATACATACATACATAAGTATTTTTATATATGCTCTAATATTATCAAGATCAAAATCGTTCCTTTTGATTACAACTTATCTTTTATCTTTTGAATCTATGCAGTTTCTCCTCTTTTCTTACGTTTTCTGGCATTTTATCATCGATTTCTCAGATTTAGCCTTCTTTCTGAATGGCAGTCTCAGTCTATCTATTCATTTTGTATGATGTTCCTTTCCTTGTAAATTCTGCCGATATTTTCTTAGCGAGGAATTTATAAATAAATACCATTACATTAAAATATATTTCTGCTTAAGGGTCACCACATTCAGATCTTTCAGTATTATTCTCAAAACTTTATTTTGCAATACGGACTATTGTTGCATTTCTTCTTCATCAGAGAAAACCAAAATGCTGCTGCAGTGCTGATGATGATGAGGAATAATAAAAGTGTTGTATACTATTTTACAAGACTCGGAACTAATAAATCTTCTGATCCTTCCCAGAAGTGAGATTTTTTTAACAATCTTTTTAGTCACGAGTCTTGTGTTTAGCGATAAATTCAATTTTGAATCTATTATGACTTCCAAATATTTAATTTCAGTCACTCCTTTCAGACTTTCACCATATATGATATATTGCTGGTATTATTGGTATTTTTTTATTTTCAATGTTCATGAATTTAATTTAGTTTATATATGGTTTTAGTTTATTTTTCTTCAGCCATATTGCTATATTATTCAAGACTTCTTCATATGCCGCCTTATATCTAATGTTATGTTGAATTATACTGTATAGGATCATCATAATTTTGGATTTTGAACGATTTTCTGGAGTTACACAGCCAAGATAATCTCTTTCTACCTACACTACTAGCTCTGCTGCTTTCTATCTTCTACACATAATATTTTTCATAGCAAAGTATGAAACTTTTCTTAATAGTTATAATTAGTAATGTGGTCAACCCAGGTTCTACCAGCAGTCTTATACTGATACGGTAATGTTTTTATTAATTTCTCCCCCAGCGCACAAATAATAGTATTGGTCCTCAAATTGCAGATAATATATTTTACGCGCACAATGCTAGAGCTTGCCGAGTATCTAATATTTCACCTATTCAGGGTGAAATATGTATGATATATACATCGTGCTCGAATAATTCTTTTTTTATTGGGGTGTGTAAAAACAGGTAGAAACAAAATACAGTAATACACTGATTATCCGGTGCTGAAATCTGCACGAATTGGATCAACCGTGGTCCTATGTAGTAGTGATGGTTATTCGTTATGTGATTGTGTCGATGATTGGTAATTGAGATTTAAAGATGATTGGTAATTAAGATTTAACTTTTTCAATATTAGCAAAATTACTTTGCGACCACATATTATATAAACAATAAGACAAAATACTTTGTCTCATCATAAAAATTATCAGCATTTCATTCCATGCTAAGAAGATTAGTTAATGTTACTTTATTCATAAATAATTTCAAAATATAATGAAATATTATTAAACAAATTGCAATTAATAATGGTTATAATATTAAATTAAATGATAATTTGTTAAACAAAAAGTATATCAGATCATATGTTTGTCCACCAATAATTGATAGTGGGAAGCGGTGGAGAAAAATCGTGTTTTTAAATAATCATACTTCAAATTCAATTATAAAAAATATCTCAAATTCTATACAACCAGCTTCTTACACTAATAACAAATTAAAAAATTATGTATTAAATAACACGGATAATGACGATATTAAAAAGAAAACGGGGGTCTACAAAATAATTTGCAATGATTGCAATTATTTTTATATAAGTAAAACTTGCAGAAATTTTGATATTAGAATTAAGGAGCACTTGAGATGCCTAAATAGCAACAACTATTCCGAATTCGCCAATCACCTTTTGGAAACAAACCATTTTTTGATATTAACAAGAATTTAGAAATTATACATACAAATACTAGGGGTTTACAGTTAAATAAATTTGATATTTTAGAAATAAGAAAAAGTATTAATAGCAAGAAAAATACTATAAATAACTAAATATTCTTTGAAAATAGTCACTTTTTAAATTTGTTTTCATATTAGTTCCTACTTAGTTACCCACCACTTATACTTTTATAGTTTTGTTTTTATCCATGCATGTATTTTTTAATTGTAGTGTACATTCATTCCTGACGAAGATACCACAGGTATCGAAACATGTTGAATAATCAATAAATAGTGGTTTAAACAAAGTATTCTGTCTTATTATTTATTTAAGATTTAACTGTTGCAGTCTAGTGTACTAGTCAACCAGCTAGAAGAATTACAAATAATCAGTTGACAATCATCGTTATAATTGAACACAATCAACCGTCAATAACGGTTTAATCAGCTACAATATGTAGTGTAATTTTTATATGAAAAAAATATAAACAATATAAAGTAAATGAATCCGCTAGAAGGATATAAATTTTTTTTTTTTTTGGTTAACGCATTTCTCCGCATATGAATGGGTCCAGGTCGTATCCCGGTAGCAATTAAAATATGTTTTGAAAATGCAACGTCACAACAAAAATGTGTTGTTAAAAATAACTTGAATGAAATATTAAATTTTTTAGTTTCTTAGTTAAATAATTATGTTTTAATATATATTTTTGTATGTTTAACTCAATAAAAGTTAATTATTATTAAACGTGTTGTTCAATTATCCGGGCTCGAAGGTTCATCAGTGACCGCGGACAATCGGCGCTGTAATATAATGTAAATTCAGGGAAGTTTTAAAATATAAAATTTAAATTTTCGTCATTAACTTCATTAATTAATTATCGATCCACTATTGATTGAAGGCCTCCCTGTGACATAGAATGCCACACTCTTGTCCTTACATGTTACTTTAGCTTAGGTCACGTTTATAAATCTTATCATTCACGTTTGACCATTGTTGAAGCTTTTAAAAGTTTCTAATGGAGGTTTTTTGGGTCTATCTAATCGTAAACGTCTTCTGTTCCTATTGTCACTAAGAATATTTTAATATATTTATCATCCACTTCTCACTCATACGTTCAATATGCATAAACAATTTCGGTGACATTTTCTTATTAAGGAGAATACATTCTTATTGTGAAGTTGTAATTATTCAGAACAGACGGTCTGTGATGTTTTAAATACTAAATTTGTCATGAAAAATACTGGCGTTATAACACAATTGGTAGTGTACTTCCCCGGATTGAAAATAGAGATCCAGGTTCGAATCCCGGTAGCGCAAAAATAATATTTTTCGACGAAATTGATTTTATATGTATACATTTATAATTAATACATTAAATTGACATTTTCTTGATTCTGTTTACTATGCTACATCTATATTTTCTCCAATTTGTTCAGAATTCTGTCTACTGTAGACGGATGTTCTACATTCGAGTGTAAGAGTATATTTTATTATGCCAATTCTAGGCTTCATTTCAGTTTTAACAAATACGTACTTTTTATGCAAAAACAAGAACTAACTAATACGGTTCATAATCGCCTTCCCAAGTCTCTAAATAATTGCATAAGCATACGAATGAAGATAATACAAACGGCGACATTTACCGGAGATGATCCAGCCTCTGTACTGTTTGTGTTGGATTATTAAAACATCGAAAATAAGAACGCCAATGGTTGGGTAACAGTTACTGATGCTGTGAGGAAATCGGCAAGTTAGCAATCTCCGTCCCACGCGCGCGCGGGCGGACCACTCCGAATGTTGGAGCATAATTATTTATCTCCTCATTGAGATGAAAGCGGTGACTATACTCGAGAGTACATCATGGCACCAGCCTCACTGCCAGGGTAGCCGCCGTCACCATCAGACTGTATCGATCGAGAATGAATGATTAATGAATGGCGTGGATCGTCGGCTGCTGGCTGCGAGCCTTTATCGAGTGGTCGGAGGTTCGAGTCCCGTCCCGGGTGACTTGTGTTTTGACAAATTAAAAATAAAATGATTTATTTTGCAGCATTTACATTGCCAGCCAGATAAAAGCAAAAATATGCTCATGTCTATAATTTATGCATTACATATTTTTTAAAAATATAAACAGGGTGGCCCAAAAAAGTGAGAAAATCTCGTAACATATGAGTTATTTCAAAACATAGTATAATTAATTATAATTCTTAATGTAATTTTTTTGCACAATATATAGCTAATCAGAAATCATTAAAACACCCCATATTGCATAACCTACTGGGTTTAAATATGGGCTGTTCGGTGGCCACATGCCTGGCTCGATGGAAGTAACATTCTCACGACGAAGAAAGTTGATTGTATTTCTGGCTGTGTGAGATGGAGCTCCGCCCTGCTGTAATGTCCAGTTAAGCTGTAATGTCAAGCTGTACTTCAGGCATTGTTTTGAAACTCTTTGATCATTTTCCCAGCTCCCCAACGTTTGTTAATTCGCAAATTTTTGATCAGAATACGGTCTTCTGCAGTTCTGCATTTTTGTCATTCTGGGTAACAATTTGAAAAAGTCAAATATAAACAATGGGAAAATTAATAATCAAAGATAGCGACCGTAAATTGTCGAAATAAAACGTAATGTAAGTAAATAGGTAAGTAAGTAAATTAGTCAATTTATTGTTGATATAGTTAAACAAATTTTGATGTAATTATATTACATTTTACGAAATATTCAAGTACTAGGGTTCATATTATGTTTACATATAGGCACCTTTATCTGGACTAGGCCAAGATTTAAAGTTGTTAATAATAAATAGTAATGTATTAATTAATTAAAATCAATTTTATCGAAAAATATTGTTGTTGCTACCGGGATTTGAACCTGGATCTATTCCTATCCAGAGAATGTGCATTAACATATTATCAATGTGTTCAAAAATTTAATAAAAATGAATTATTAATTCTGGCGTCTCCTGTCGCATTACTCAAAGGTATTTGAGATTCCGTACAAATAAAGAAGATAGCTTTCAAATAATGGAACGATAGATGTATTAATTTGAAAAGTGTAACATATATGTTTGAATATTTGTCGTCAATGCACTGTGTTGGTATAGCATAATCGATTAATGTACCTTTCCCGGATAGGAAGAGATCCAGGTTCGAATCCCGGTAGCAACAACAATATTTTTCAATGAAATCGATTTTATACGTAAATTTGTATTTAAAAAAATATCATAGACCTATATTCTGAATAATTACAACTTTACAATAAGAATGTGGTCTCCTTAATAATAAACAGTAATTAATAATAAACAAGTGAAAGTTCTTGGTAAAAAGGCATTTTTATCTAAATGATTAATCTCTCGTTATTAATATTAAATTATTTATTGCACATATTATACAATTATTAAATATTTAATAATTATTTTCAACGTATTTTGGGAATCTCACTTCTTTAACATAGATTAGAAAAATCTTACATTTATATCAATATTATTAACTTTCTACGTTCGGTGGCGTTGTGCGGTGGCGTCACTGCCCACGCATTCGATAGACGTTAGACTTGCGATGTTTTAGCAGCAAAATATTTTGTATACTAAGGTATTTGTTTAAACATAAATACGTCAAAGTAAACTGGATTCGTCACGCTGAATTCAAATTTTAAATTGGGCGTACTTTGCATACGACCATTGCACTAAAGTAATCTATCCTGAAAATATAATTGTACAGTTTTATACAGTTGATACCAATTACCGTCAATTGCCGCCAAGTCGACCCGTAAGGATTATTTTTGCAAAGGGCTTTGTGTTAATTCGCGATCCAGGCGTGCTTCAATTGGCCGAGCTGACAAGTGGTCCCATATTATTATGTTGGCGTTTCTCATTGTTTCTACACTGCATTTGGAAAACAATGAGAGTCGGATAGTTCAAAAAGGTAAAAGTACCTAAAGTCTGGTCCGTTTAAGGTTCGGCCCTTTCGCCTCGGCGAGTTTCTGATTTCGGGTTTGTTGCGCCGCGCATAATTTTCACGTGTTGGCGTTATCGAAGATTGGCCGTACAAACGGGCGAGGGCAAAGATCTAATTATGAAAAACGTGACCTTACGTTTTGCAAGTATATACAATTATATTTGGAGTCGTATTTTCAAATTATATTCTCACGTGCGTGTTTGTGTCTTTGCTAAGTGTACACCGGCATCACTGGCGTGTAGATGAATGTTCAAATTTAATTTTAAAATGAATTAATATAAATGAATGATAGGGTTCGAACCTACGCTGCCACAGAGGATCTGAATTCTTGTTTTAACCGCTGCGCCACGGCCAGTGATGCTAGTTGTCTGGATATTACCTGGATATAGGGGAGAGTGTCAATAAAACTTTATTAAATTGATATTTTACGATGTTAGAGGACTGTTTACTTTTAGATTTTTAGTCATCTTGTTCATATTAAAAATAGTCAGACTTCGTCTTGCTTATATCAAGTTCCTGAGCGGCAGTGAGTGGTTTTCAGCTTACCAATAAAATAAACGATATACCTTATTAGGTACCGAACAATTTTTTTTTTTTTTAAATCGAAGTCCTAACTCGTGGATGTCATCTGTTAAGGTAGTTATTATAGTATAAATTATTGTACATAATTGCAACGACAATTCTTAATTTTTTTTCCAGCATAATAGAGCTGTTAATTCAATTCTGCATAAACATAATGCATTCAAGTAACAACATAATTATGAATATGAATATTAGATATAAATCAATGTTATGAAAGGAAAAGTAAAGATCCATTTATGACAGAGTAAAGAATGAAGACATAAGGAAAGAATGTAAAGCTGATCTTAGTATAGTGATTAAGATTAAGAAAGAATCACTTGGGTGGTTTGGTCATATGTAACAAGTGAAAGAGGTGAAAATGGTAATAAAGATATATGACGCAAGTATTGATGGCACAAGAAATAGAGGACGTCCGCGGCGCGACCAGGTAAACCAGATACTGGAAGATGCTCCTGCCAGAAGCCGCGATAACCGGCGAGCTTGTATGAGAAGATGTATGAATGTGGATGAGGCGAGTATTGTGTGTCAGGACAGAAGAGTTTTTAATTTTTTTTTATTTCAATTTCATTATTTTTTTAATTTACGTGTTGTACAGTTAATAAAATAACAAAAAAAAAAAAAATAGCAGTTTATTACATATATTTTACACAAATTTTAAAATACATTGTCCAACGAGAAAAGCCTTAGTTTTTGGGAAAATTGGCAAACAAATTATATTTCACAAAACCAAATAACTTATTGAATACGAGGGCAACACACAATTAAATATAAAATGAAACATACAAGGCAAGTTAACATGAAAATATATAAAATGAGAGAATAAAAATACTAATGTGCAATACAATATGTATAAATAGAATGTAAGCACATACAGGGTAAAGGAAAACATGCGAGATTAAAGTTATAATGTAATCAGTATAATATATAAAATGCTGTTATAAGAATTATTTCATAATATAAAACAGTTTACTGTTAGTTATCTGCTCTAACTAATTTTAACAACCAATTTGAAACATTTATTTTAAAAGCTTTAATTTCACTTAAAGTTTTAATATTGTTTCCAATTTGATTATATATTCTGGGAGCTTGCAAAGTGAAAAAAATTTTTGACCAAAGGTAGTTTAGATTCTTGGAAAGATATTAAGATTATTTGCTCTTGTGGGATAATATCTTTCACAACTGTCTTATATTCAAAACTTGAAATTCCCTAAAAAGTGGCATATATACATAATAATTTTATTATTTGTCAAACTGCATAATAGTATGAGTTTTCATCGACAATTTTTTTATTTTTATAAATGAAATATAACTAAGGAAACAAAAAAATTTATAAGAATGTGTTCTTACACTTTATATTTTAGGGTGGTCATTGGGGTGGGGTCTCTTTATTTTTCAAAATGTTTATTTATTACATGAAATATTCTTGGCACATTCTCTCGCTGTCTCGCCGTACACATTGTTCTCTCACGGTACTCTCATGGTTCGACCCGACGATCTGGTAGAATAGCTATGGCGAGGGTTAGTATTTTATTTACATTATTTATTAACAAGTTACATTATTAGTAAGATCGGAGAGTCCTCGTTTCGCCCATGACAACGTAGAAATACTACATATATGTATAAAGGGGAGAAATTTAGACATTCTAGAAAGTATAGAGATTAATACTAACAATAAAAATGTACTTAACATACAAACACCCCTTTTCACATATCCTCTCTTGTCCATATTAGCTACGCCCACAACTACTATCACTTTTCACCAAAACCTCCCTCTCCCCAACACTGTTCTCATACTCTCTCCATGTAATTGATAATTTTAAGATTTAGTTTATTACTGAAGATGACGCATAAAACGTCAAAAATGTTTTGATTTTTAATTAAAGTGTGGTGTGAAGTAAACAACGTTGTGTTTTATTTTAATAATTAATAAACTTTAAAAAAAAGTTAATTAAGAAGTTAAGAGAAACGTAGCGAGCAGCGTAAAGAAGAATTAATGGTGTATCCCTTAGGGATGATAAAATAAACACATTAGTTAAGGATAGTCTGACAGATTATACGGAGAACGCAGATGGTAGAAGAAGTAGGTTATGAGAACAATATTATATTAAGTGATATTAATACGGAGAAGCGATGTGTGTCAGCGTAGGAATGTGTGGGAAATCATTCTCTATACGTGTATCAATTAGGATTTTTTTTAGTTTTTCAGAACTGAATAATTAATACAACTAAAAGGTCGAGTCAAATTATGTTTCACACAGCAACTCGTAACTAACTACTAGCTAATTAATCTAATTTTCTCTGTAGTCCAGCTGGCAGCGGACAAATGAGACCGCTATAATTTTAGAATTAATTACAACAATCGGTGTAATCTTTTTACAGATCTAAACAACAAATCGATAGGTCACATTTCAAATGAATTTTAATACAGTTGATTTACTTTATATTTATGTATACGGATACAAAATTATGCAGGTTAATGTACTCAGGTTTTCACGGTCGTTTGAAATCTTTTGTGTAGAGTTTTCTGAGCTATTCGGCCGTGTGTCTTCGACCGCTTTGGCCGACGTTTCGGATCCATTGCAGGGTACATCATCAGGACTACTGTCTTTAGTTGCTGTCTCTTATTATTATTTAATTTTTTTCTACCATTTACCCAAAAATTTGCGCGGAGGGTGGGTTTCTTATATGTTTTTCTTTTGTGCCGTCTCGTTTCCTCGAAAGGAGTGCCTCTTCACTTCCCCTCTGCTCCTGGGCCTTGATAATTGTATTATTTTATATTATCTTTAAGTTATTTATTTATTTATTATTTATTTATTTAATAATAAAATGAGTCAATCGGCGACAATGAGGGCAAATCTTGTTTTGGCAGCTGTGAGGTATCGCCCTGTCAATATGCAGGGCTAGTAGCATTAAAAAATGCCAACCAGGCGGCGAATGAGTAGGACCGAGATAGGAGCCTTGAGCTTATTGCATCGGTCCTGGGTAAGCGGTGGGTCCGCCCTCATTGTCGCAGTTGTTGAATTATGAATAGGTTACGTTAGGTTAGGTGAGATTAGGTTAGGTTAGCGTTCTACTATCTTACTATCCCCGTATATTTTTTTTTTTTAATAAGAATTTGATGTATTGTATTATATTATGATATTCTTTATTATTTATATAAAACATCATATATTCATACAATTAATAAGTTTTATTTTAAAAGTAGTGATACTATTAAATAGATTATTTATAAAGACCTTATCTCCACGTGGGTCCTTCATGACCGATGATCGTGATTTCCATGAACTCCTGCCCTATGTTTCTCTACTTTTCTCGGCATCCTGCAGATCTAAGGGCTGTTACCAGAGAAACGCCTGTTGCCTTTTCCATTTGGTCGTTCCAACGTGTGGGCGATTTTCTTCTTCCTCTCCGTTCTTCGACGTGGCCCATCACAACACACCACGAGGGAAGACAGTTTCTCCAAGATATCTTCCCTTCTCGCAAGATGTCTATTAATTGAGGGTTTCGTCTTAGATAAATAGTTGAGAGTCTGTCTTTGATGCCTGAGAATCTGTAAATATAAATATTAAACGTCTCGTTCATATTTGTTGTTGTTAATTTTCTCGTCCGTCACGCGAGAGACCGGGGGGTGGTTTATATATTTTTTATTTAACCAAATTAACGTTTTTCTGCTTCTAAAAAAATATTATTTGCACATGTTTGAGACATGTTACGTGTTTGAGACATGTAACGTGTTTGAGACACGTGACGTGTTTTTTTGTTACTCTAATAATGATACCGTATACCGTAAAACCAATTTCACAATGAATAAGGTCAAGGCTTTTACGCGAGGTGCGAGATGGAATTCAGGCTCCGAAGGAGTCAGTGGGAGGAGTTGTATTTTATATTATATTAAAGATGAATAAATTTTGACGCTTCGTTCGTCTCGAGCCATTTGTGGCCAATAAACGACTCTAATTGACGGATCGTAAATTAGGTTTTACGGCAAAACAAAAGCCATTCACTACTGACCCAAATTCAAATCAAGTCCAGACAACCGAGTGACCCATTTCTTTGTGAAAATAAAATTTTGACATCAATTGTCAAGGTTAAACGTGACACTGGCCAGATTCTAATGAAAATTTTTTATTTAAAAATTGCACCACTGTATACCAGTCCAACAACCATTTCAGACTATTCCCAAACAATCTAACCATAACCTAATCATCTGTTTTTATTTTGTTGTTGTTTGTTTTCTTTACATCATTAATTTCAAATGTGAATACCTATAATATAATATTAGATTATTAAGTATGTACATTACTAAGTTCGAGTGTCGATTATTACTTTGACAGTTCTTGCTTTTCATTTATTGTTAGTGGTGTGGTGTTAAATAAAAAAAATACCAGGGCTGTATCTGATTTTAACCCTTCCGGCCTTTTTCGTTATTAAGAAATGATTTTAGCCAGCAATACATTAGCTTTTTTAAACGCTAAAACCATGTATATGCCAAAAAACTATCGAGCTACAACATATAAATTTAGGTATGACTGTTTGTTTATCTGTCTCCAAGTGCATGTGGTTAATGGTTGAAAGAATGGGATACCGCCGCGCTATTAAAAAAACTATTAATTTTCTCGTAATATCCGTTCACTGCACGAAATTTGATGTAAAAAAAATTAAATGCGGAATATTTTGAATCCAAATATTTTTAAATGTACTTGAAAAGTAAATTCCATGTCAAAAGTAGTGACAGGGTCTGGCCCACCCTAGCCCCACTACGCCACTGTTTATTATGAAGGTAGGTAGGTACATTATTACTCATTCAAATGCACATTTTTATTTGTAAAATTGTTGTGGTCCAAATCCACAGCAGTTTTATGAAATCTGGCCAATCAATTATAATGAATGTCTATTGCTATTAATTATTAAAGAGAACACATTATTATTGTGAAGTTGTAACTTTTTAATGTCGATGTCAAATGGTGAAGAAGTTTACGATTAAGAACCAGAGATTGGTCAACAGAGACAGGTCAATCCTCTTTCAAGACTGCTTAAACTGCAGGAGCTGCACTTGGAAATTTTCTATCATCCATCGTAGTCACCAGACTTTGCACTAACTGACTATCGGTTAGTGCAACTTCTCGCAAGGAAACACCTTTCCCAACTTCATCGCCACTCGCTCTTTAAACTTCTTAATTGCCGGCATGTACAAGATTCCGTTAAGATGACAAAACTGTGTCGATAGTTTAGGCGCATACTGTGCGCGTACTGCTTCTTGTTTAAGATATAATAAATAAAATGTTTCAAATATAAAAAATCTTTTTGAAATCGTACGTTTAATGACCATTTATTTATAAATATTACTTGCAGCAATTGTTAATCATTTTGACATAAAGTAGGTTTTTTATAAATAGTTTCGTACATAATATACTTTTATTTTCGACATTCAGGCCTATTCTCAAAATTGAAATATTGAAATGAAGGTGATTGTTACACCAACCCTCAAAAATAGTGTTATATTTGAATGAGAGAGAGGGAGAGAGAGTGAGGAAGTGAGGGAGATAAACGTACCATAATCTGTCAAAACTATCTGCCTATTTTTGAGGGTTGGTGTAACAATCACCTTCATTTCAATATTGCAATTTTGAGAATTACCCTGAATATCGGTGTCTGGGTCGATACCGGGTGTTTCGATCCCGGTACCTCTCATACTAGTGATAGTTAAATCGATATTTATATCGTTATTGTGACTGTATATTATTTAATTGTAACAATAATTTGTAACTGATTATTAGTAATTCTAGTACACTAAATGGTAATCCTCCAACAGATACCCAGGACCGTCTATAAGCAAAAGCTCCTATATGGTCCTATTCATTCATGTAAAGATGGAGCCGAACAGCTGCCATCTCAAAACCCCCATAGTCCCCGAACTCTTCTTTATTCATGAATAAACAAACAATTACAAGGAGAGTAAATAAGTAAATAATAAGTTCAATCAAACAAAATAAGACAATTAAGAAATTCAAAAGTTGTTACATTATACATAAAAACATATCACAAAACCTGAATCAAAAAAATTAAGACGAACTGACCGGTCATCCGAGCACCACCGCCGGTAGATAACAGTTCAGAGACAAACCACAGGGTTCAGAAATAATTAAAAAGTATTTGTTACTGAAAATCTTAACTATCAACCATTATTGTATCTCAGTAATCTATCAAAGTTACATAACGATTTATCATTTACGATCTCATATGCTACGCCATTGATGTTAATAAGCATGTAATAAGGTTAATAGGGAGAACACATTCGAACCTGGACCGCTTCCAATCCGGGGAACGTGCATTATCCGATTATGCTATACCGTTCAGAATCTTCCGTGTACGGTTAAGTTACAGTGTGATTTAGTACTGGCTTGCAGTCGAAAAGAGGTGATGTGTGAAATTAATAGTAGTGTCTGTATAAATTCCATCTACTGTCGGATCTGTGCGGACTCTATGAGGCCTATCATTCAGAGTCTTCAGAAAGGTTAATTCCCACCACCATCGAGCATATAAAAAAGGATTTATAAGCGAAGGAAAACGGGATTTGTCATGAAGAACATCTGCAGGAGGAGAGACAAGCACTGTGTGATGCGGTACTAAATCACAACACCAACAATCACACACCACATCACATCAGCCCGGCCAAAAAGGTCACATATACATGGCAGATTAGCCCAGAAAACTGTATACATAATATTCAATTTGATATACATACTTTATTTATGTATTCTTAGCGTCAATTTTTATACTAATATTTATTTTATGAAAAGAATTGTTACCCCTGTTGAACTTTTTAACACGCCGGTATTTAATTAATAAAGAGTTTGAGATATTAGTAAACAAATGTTTTCACATTTTTATTGATTTCTAGGGGTTGGCATCCCCGTCTGTCGCACAGGAGATCGGCGCTCGGTTCTCCATGGAGATTTGAATTATTTATTTTTATGTACCAGAAAAACAAAGTCCATGCAAGAGTGGTGTAATACACGTGTTTGAGATATTTGACTTGTTTTTTTTTATTTTAGATTAAATTTACAAAGTTTTTCCCAGCATTTTCTTTCTTCTTACGAAATCCGATATTCTGGCATCTATTAATCTTAACACTTTTTAGTTTGTTTTTAAGTTTTAGCTAAAATTCTCAGTTTCTTTGTTCTCAGCATCTGCGGAATTAAATCTTTAATTTCCCCACCACCTGCATTTCGCACACTTGTTGGCAGACATTCCATTAGAATTCTTTATTCGTATCTTTTTTCATATCTTTGAAATTAAATTCCAAGATCTTGAACCTTCCGAGAAGCCAAGTGGTGATGTTGTCGCGATCTTCTTTTATGCATATTTCTCATCATGATTTACATGCGACAGGTCAGGTCAACAGATATAACTAATTGACAATCACACGCCACATAAAAAAGACCAGCGGTCCAGTTTTCAGATGACAATACCGTTTGAGGCCTAAATTAAGTAGATGTACGAGCCTGGTAACCGTGCTGGAAGACTGCTCGCCTACGACCATTAAACCATCCAATAATAAGTAATTGATCCACCGCCAGCTTCCTTGCGGTATATCTACCCTTGTTGATGAAACAGATCATTTATCTAGATGAATAAAACGAGGGAAAAGAAGACGTATCAAGAGTAAGGATATTTTGCCTTTTATATATGTTGTCTTTATTTTCCTTTTTCTACATTGTAACTAACTAACCATCACGCCGTTACTCCGTGCTACGTCAGCTCGTCGATTATTGAGGCTTCTAACAAGACCATCTTCCAATAACTGCTTCCAAGTCTTCTCTATTTCTGGTGCTATATATATTTCTTACCATTCACTCCTCATTCATCCATTCCATATGACCAACCCACCTAAGTGATCCTTTTTAAATCTTACTTACTATACTATATTATGTACCAGACCGATCTTGTATGGCCGCCATTTCAGTTTAACAGATATTTGTCAGTTTGCATTTGACAGTCGAAAAGAGTAGTTGATTACAATTTATTATGGAGTATCTAATGCCTCCACAACATGTTAGAGTCATTAAAACATTTTATCTAAATAATAATGGCAATGCTGTAACCATGATCGATATCGTCACATGTCGATTGGGTCTGCAACACATAGGTCTTAACAGGACGGTGCCACTTCATACACAGCCCGAGCTACGTTTGAAATTTTGAGATGAATTTTTCCCGGCCGCAAAATGTCAAAAAGTGGTGATCAGTCTTCTCGATGACTGATTTGACTATTTTTTGTAGAGGAACTTGAAAGGAAAGGTCTACGTCAATAAGCCAACAACAAATTCGATGCTACAAGACAATATTCGAAATGAAATTGCTGATATAACACGCGAAGGGTGCGAGAATGTTATGAAAAATATAGTTAAAATAGTACGCATTTGTGCCGCTACCAGAGGCGGTCACATGGTCAATGTCACATTCTATACATAATTGTAATAAATCAATTATACAATAAATAAAAATTAAATTTAAAAGTTATGTTTTATTTTCTAGTTATTTAAAAACAATATCGGCTTGGAACATAATATTCACTCTGTTTAATACAACATATTACAATTCATAATAAAGTATGAAATAATACTAGTTCTATTAGTGATAGACATGTTGTGATTTTACATTTATGTATTAAAATTCTGACAGTAATTTTCATTTTAAAACAGTTTTACAAACATAGCAACAACAATATTTTTCGATAAAATTAATTTTATATGTACATCTTTCTAATTAATACATTTAATTTGTATTAAAAATATCATAGACCTGTGTTCTGAATAATTACAACTTCACAATAAGAATGTGTTCTCGTTAATAATTAATGTTCATTTGAATACAAATAACGCGTACGAGTTATATTATATAACGTGCCCGAAATCGGGAATCGATTTATTTAATTATTTAATTATATAGTTTAATATATGTAGAAATTTCACCTACCATAAACTAAACCGTGAACCAAATCGCGCTGAAGAAATCGAAATATTAGCATTCAAAACTTTGAAGCTCAATGTATCAGTTTCATGTAAATCTCAAATGATGGCTTGTTGTTGCAATGAACCGATATTACGGCAGTTTTTATAATCTAAGAGGGAAATTACTTCTCGTGTTTCAATAGTTGTCAAAAGAGAAGAAACAAGAATAAGGAATATTGGTGATAATAAATAGATAATTTATATACATACATGGCAGATCTTTGTGTGTATAATTAATTACAATATCTAATTGAAGGGTATTATAAAATTACGATCCTCAATGAAAAGGTGTTGGGCTAAAGGAATATTCTCTGTCTAATGTTAAAAGCTTTATTGTTAAAATAAACTTGGGTGTATTTGCTGCAAGGTATATATAATATTTAACAAATTTGATTACTACCTAAGCATTAAAATTATTGAAATGTTAAGAAAATTTAAGATTTTTGCTTCAATAATTAATCTTTGTACTCTTTTATTTTTTATAGGTATTATATCTTGTAGGTAATATATTAGATATATAAGCCCCACCCCAACCAATTATGCCATATTTGTGCGTTTTTTTTTTTTTAGAGGTTTGATTTTCGAATTGGCAACACTTTTTCCAGCGACAGCCAATTTGTGTTCAGTTTGGTTTTCCATTTCACCATGAATAATGAATAAACTTACGCCAGAACAACGCTTGAAAATTTATTTCGAAAATCGTGGTTCAGTTCGCGAAACTTACCGTGCGCAGCGTCCATTTTACGGTTGATATAATCATCCATCCGAGCAAGTAATTCGAATAACCATGGATCGTTTTCGCATCAGGCATACTCTTATTGATAATACGCATCCGCAGAGACGTCGTACAGTGCGCAGTGAAGAAGCTGTTGCTGCAGTGGAGCGTAATATTGAGGAGGACCCGAATGCATATTATGTTTTAAGCAATCGCATCACATTCCCACAGAATGTCTACGACTTTCCGGACAACATAAAGATGGAAAATATGTGAGAATGATTCATGAAAATGATTGATTTGTTTTCGAAACTATGACGGAACCTCATCGTCACAAAACCCTTAACACCAAAAAAAAAATAGGACAGCGATCCTTCTTCTCTTTCATCCCTGTCTGCAGCGAACCGGAGAGAGGGACGCCGTCCAATGATTCACTGTTCAGTATTCACGGCAGGGCAGGGACAGTAATTCCAACCCGACCTCTGGGCTCTTCGTGGGTTTCATAATTATGGACATCCTGTGTCGCTGCACTGTGACGTCATTGGCGTTCGTATCAAAGATATTTGCTTAATATTTTGGATCGATGACTTCAACTGCCGTATTTTTTATCAATACAAGTTTGTCGCGATTATATAATGTATCTGGGTACGTACCTGACATCAAACACGCAAAAAATATTGTGCAATGATTTCTGTTACATTGAATTCGAAGATATCTGAATTTTAACACCCGATACTTAAGTTTGAATTGTTGGTGAGTTAATGAACTATTATCTTCTTCTTTTCCTTCTTAAGGAATGTCTTTTGCTGTTCCGAGCGCTTCTCGATAGCTTCTGCATCTGCTCATTTTCCAAAGCCTTATTATTCTACTATATATCGGTCCTTCCATCACTATGGTTACGAATGTGTTGAACTGAAGAACATACTTAACCTAAATATTATAAAATCAGTATATATATATATTGGTTTACTCAAAGGTATTTCAGATTCCGTAAAAACAAAGTAGATGGCTTTCAAATAATGGAACGATAGATGTATTAATTTGAAAAAGTGTAACATATGGGTTCGAAAATTTGTCGTCAAAAGTACTGTCTGCTGTAGCATAGTTGGATAATGCACCTTCTCAGGATCGGAAAGAGATCCAGGTTCGAATCCCGGTAGCGACAAGAATATTTTTCGATAAAATTGATTTTATATGTATATCGTTCTAATTAATATTTGAAATATCGCAGATCTATATTCTGAATAATTACAACTTCACAATAAGAATGTGTTCTACTTAATAATTTTCGCATCTGTTCACACATCAGGATTATTTTCTCATATTTCTTCCAAAATGTCGTCATTTCGTATTCTTCCAGCACAACTAATTTCTATCTATCTTTTCCAGCACCACATTTCGAAAGCTTCCACTCTATATTTGTCTCTTTATAATGCTTTTATAGGCATAAATGTGAAATAAATTAAAACAGAATGAGTAATTAGGAGAAAATCATTGATAAGGATCTTCGAATAAAACTAAGTCCTAATAATTTTGCTACCAGATTACACAGTGAAGGGTGATTTTTTTAAGGGAATAGAATTTTAAAATTAAATAAAACATAAAAATCACGGTATTGGCTTTATTGTAAAGATACTTTTATGCCATTAATGTTTAAATATGATTTTGCGCATATGGGCGCCGAGGCTGGCTCAAAAAAAGCGCAATCTGTAAGTCCAATTTTCGACCACTTTTTGGAGCAGCTGGGGGGACGTATATCGGCAATAACGCGACAAATGTAAGCTTTCAAGTCGTTTATCGTCTCTGGTTTATCGGCGTAGATTAGCGACTTCACATATCTCCATAGAAAATAATCCAAAGGTATTAAATCATACGATCTTGGAGGCCAATTCATATGTTCATTACGCGAAATTATGCGCTCATCGAATATTCGCTTCAATCAATTAATTGTAGCGCGCGCTGTGTAGAATGTTGCGCCTACTTATTGAAACCACAGCTTTTTTACATTAATTCCATTCAATTGAGAAAGGAAAAAGTCAGTAATCATGGATCTATTGCTGTGCACGATAGCGAATCGATGGTGGTAACGGTAAAAATAAGTGGTAATTTATAGATCTACGCGATTCCTACGGTTTTGGTGCGTAGGTATCGCTTATTTATTTATTTTAGGGAAATTAACAGAACGTTATATACAATAACGTATACTTCCATAATACATTTCTTAAAATTTGACCAGTGAAGTTTCTTCGGAGCTGAAAAATGTAAAAATATCATACAAATCAACAAATTCAGAAATAATATATGTCGTCATCACCGTCATCGTCGTCATCGTCGTCATCGCCGTTATCGCCGTCATCACCGTCATCGTCATCATCGTCGTCATCGCCGTCATCGCCGTCATCACCGTCATCGTTGTCATCGCCGTCATCGTCGTCATCGTCGTCATCGCCGTCATCGCCGTCATCACCGTCATCGTTGTCATCGCCGTCATCGTCGTCATCGCCGTCATCGCCGTCATCACCGTCATC
This sequence comes from Eubasilissa splendida, assembly GCA_031772225.1. Classification (NCBI taxonomy): domain Eukaryota; kingdom Metazoa; phylum Arthropoda; class Insecta; order Trichoptera; family Phryganeidae; genus Eubasilissa; species Eubasilissa splendida. Next base: position 11,089,313 of record CM062855.1, on the reverse strand, counting down.
GTTGTCATCGCCGTCATCGTCGTCATCGCCGTCATCGCCGTCATCACCGTCATCGTTGTCATCGCCGTCATCGTCGTCATCGCCGTCATCGCCGTCATCGCCGTCATCACCGTCATCGTTGTCATCGCCGTCATCGTCGTCATCGCCGTCATCACCGTCATCGTCGTCATCGCCGTCATCGCCGTCATCGCCGTCATCGTCGTCATCACCGTCATCGTCGTCATCGTCGTCATCGCCGTCATCGCCGTCATCACCGTCATCGTTGTCATCGCCGTCATCGTCGTCATCGCCGTCATCGCCGTCATCGCCGTCATCGCCGTCATCGCCGTCATCGCCGTCATCGCCGTCATCGCCGTCATCGCCGTCATCGTCGTCATCACCGTCATCGTCGTCATCGTCGTCATCACCGTTATCGCCGTCATCGCCGTCATCGCCGTCATCGCCGTCATCGCCGTCATCGTCGTCATCTGGTATCGTGGTATCTCCATGACTGCCATTGTATGTGGTACTCCAGAAATATTTTTGTCCTGTGAGATGGGGGGTGAAAGTCTGTAAAGGGCTGGAGGTGCGTACTGATGTTAATAAATACGTGCTGCAAATACTAAGCGAACATTCCCCAGAACCTCGCGATTCTCCCGCGAGAAAGCAGGCGGGTGAAAAGCGAGCCTCTGGCAGCTGTACAAGCGGAACATTAGAGTAAGGGAAGGTAACCCCTACATTTAAGATATGCTGAGTATGGAGAATGAACAGAATTCTTTCGAATGGTTTGATTAGTACACCTAGCACTTAATGGTATCCTTAGTATGCGAGTACGCCGCCAAATCAATATCTCGGGTATACAAAAATACTTTTGTTGTGGAGCGTGCCTGTCGGCGACAAGTGTCAGGAAATTAATAATTTTTTTATGTATTAATAGTTTTCAATACAGTACAATAGAAAAATAATTTGTAAAACCTATGGTCTAATTGTTGCTAATCAATTTCTCTTTAAATTACGCATTTTTTCTTCCTTCTATGAATTTATAGTAAACAAATTCATGGTATAGTAAGTAGGTGCTAGTTGAAACAAGTGTAGTAACGTTTAATAATTAATTATAAATGTAGTAAAGTCTAGTTTATATAAAGTGTAATAACATAAATGTAATGTGAAGTGAGGTCTAATTAATCATAAATGTAGTAAAGTTTGGTTAATATAAAGTGAACGAAATCAATCATCAATTTAGTAAGGTCTAGTTATTATGTTTAATAAGATCTGGTGAATCATAAATGTAATAAAGTTTAGTTAAAGTTTTAGTGTCAATTAAGGTCTAATTTATCATAAATTTAGTAGATATGATCTAGTTAACGTAGAGTAAAAAGTAATAAGGTGTAATTAATGATAAATGTGGTAAAAAATCTACTTATTACGAAGTTTGGTAATAATGTAGTTTAGTTTAGCTAATACAAAGTGTATTAAGGTTAAATAAATAATAAATATAGTTAGATCTAGTTAATTAATCATAAATGTAGTGACATAGTGCAGTAGAAATGTAGGAAGATTTAGTTGTAGATACAGTCCATTAAGTCCAGCGGTTTGAAGTTACGGGATAAGTAGTCTAAATTTTTGTATTCACTTTCGTAAAAAGTAATTTATCAAACTAAATTCGTAAGGGCGACGTCCCTTCGCAGTATTCCATCTGTGCAGCATCTGATTTGTATATACACACGCGTGACGGGGTGTTAGTGCGAGTGCGTGTATGCGGGAGTCCTTTGACTTATGTCTTTAGATATATTTTAGGCGCCGCTGCCGCCAGTGTTGGGCGCGCGGCTGTGTGCGTGACCAGGGGCGCGACCGACGAGGGGGGCGGCCCAGCCGGCGCTGCGGACGATTTGTCATCGAATTTGGTATGCATTGCAAGGCATTATTTTTAAATGTCTGTGTCACATAATTTTACGTTTTGCGTAATGTAATTAGTTTTTATAAAATGTCTCTCATAAGTTTTATTTTTTTAATTAATTGTATAATACATAAACTACTTCTGAAAATATACATACTTTCAGAAGTATATATATTTTTTAATAACTTATGTATAACTTAAAAAAAATATATATATATAAATCTAGCAATGTGTAATTCGAATCAGATTCATTTTTAAATTATTCTATACATTAGTCATGGATTAGGTTTCAAAATTACTTACATTATAAATAAAAAAATAATATAAATAAATAAATATAAATAATAAAATATATATTTTTTGGTACAACGAAACAATTCTAATCAATATTTTTAATAATAAACTAATTTTAAAGCTATCCTGTAACGGTGGTAGTAGTAGACTCAGATGAATGGAGAAGCCTTACAATACCGATAAACTCACCGGTTAAAGTCAGTCAGATAATCAAAGCTGAATAAATAAACTAATTAATGATTTTTCAGGTTTTTACTATGGTCACAAGACTAACTTGATAGCGAATGGCCTTATCAAACACAGGTAAAATTTTAATTGGCGATATGTGTAGCGAAGTAAGGCTGAACAAAATTACCTTTCATAATTGTATAAACCCATTTGTAATGTATATATGACACGCCCCTGAGCAGTGCAATATTATTGGAAGGGCCGGATTATATGCGACAGAGTGCATTAATTAATCGATTATTCTGTTTCAGATGCATTTGTATGGTTTACATACGTGTTAGGCATGTACACACATACGATATGCAATTTAATTTCTGATTGGTCTGGCAACGCCGAGATTTAACATATATTGTAGTTTTATTTGTTTCATACGTTATAATTACATACATAAAAAATGGTTTTTCGGAAAAAAACTAATATGTAGATAATTTTAGAGTAATCTCAGAAAAATTATTTGATGAAAAAATGAATAATTTATTTAGGACTTCAAACATACGTTTTGATAGTTTTTAGAAATACACATGTTCAATAAGATAACACTAAAACGTTCAAAAAAAAAAAAGTAACATATCTCCTTTTACGTTTCGGCAGGTAGGTAAAGATATTCTCAGTAAATTCAGTACCTACACGACAGTACCTACCTAAAATGTTTAATTAAAAAAATAATACATACATACACACTACCTGCAATAATAAACAACTATTTTCGAACAGATTAAATTTTAATATCTCAAAAATAAATAGAATAGCATTTCATTCCTACCTTCCTCTCCAGAGAACTGTACACTTGGTATTGAATAATACACATGCACATATACACACGCGATGTTTACTTATAATTATGAGAGTATTCACTTGAATTAATTGTACACACATGTAGGTTTGGTATTTGATCCCAAATGTATAAAGAATTTTATGTTTTTAATAGTTTATTTATTTAATGAAGGTACTGCATCAGTTGCGATAATTATATCATTTATGCGCCAATACAATATATTTAAAACACTAAATTATAAAATATTTTGCAACATGTTTTTCTTCTCCCACGTAACATAAGCGCGACAGATGGCACGGGTCCAACCCCGTCAGTATGCGGTCCGTTTGGTTCTCTTTTGTGGGTTAACTAAAAACAATTTAAGGGTTGATTTAAAAATTGTAAATTTTTTCGACATTTTCATCAAACTGTCTTTCCGTTTTTTGATCATTTTGTAACAACATTGATACTTTAAAATGAAACACTTAAATTCTTTTAATTTTGTACAGAGAAGTGTATTGACTTTAAATCGAAAGTTTCTCTAACTTATTTGCACATTAATTATCAAATATTTTCAGCACACTGTATTTTTTGTAAATTGTAAATAATTGTCTTTGCTGAGATATAATACAATTATAATTAACCAGACGAATTAATATTTTATCTGCTATATCAATATACGTATTTTGAGCATATTTTAAAATCTTGTATATTTATCATTCTGTTTATATTCATAGTACATGCAAATTACTAAATAGTGTTAGATGGAATTCAGAGGGGATTCAATAGTAATCTAAAATGATATAAAACATTAAATATGTAAGTATCTACACATATATTAATGAGTAACAAGATTATTAAAACATTTTGATGATTTATTTGAATTGGAAATATAATAGATCTTTCGATAGTTATAAGTGAAAAATAATTACAAATAGTCTTGATATAGATAGATTTGATGTCACACGACCAAAAAATTCAACTTTTATAATTAAATAGTCTGTCGTATCTAGTTTCCCAATAACCATTAGTCTGTATGATATGGTGACTTTTCAATTGATTTAGAGATTATATCTAACATCACGACTTATTTTACAAGCAAATTTATATTGTGAATAGCTTCAATCAGTCGTGATCTTAACATGAACAAGAATGTGGTCTCAGAACAATGTAGAGCAGAGTGATTAAAGTAGAAAAAAAGCGAGTCTAAGGATGCGGTTGAGATTTTGGCCACGCGCATCTATTCGAGGACATTCGTCAGGGTCTGTGAATGCGTACAAAAGGCAAACCGAAAAGCGACGCGATATGATTCAAACACCATCGAAAGATGCACAAAATAAAAAGTTCGCGTTATTCGATAATTTATTTATTTAATAATAATATATTTATACACACCAAATGATAAAAATATAATTCTAGTATTAGAAAAAAATATCAGCTTATAATATTCGCTTTTACAAATTATCACCAGTGACAATTTTTTAAAACAAATTAAAATGTTAATATCAACATTAAAAAATATTATACGTATAAATAATAAAGTACAATATAAAGAACAACGAAAATGAATCAGTAACAATATTAAAAGTTTTATTATTTTTGTCCCGATAAAAAAAATTAAATATTTGCCTTAGAAGTCGTGTCCGTTATCCGTTTTTCTTTTAAAGTTTCAGCAGCTTCTGCAACTTTTTTATGTGTTTATTCAGGTCAAAAACCCCATTGGCAGCTTCATTGGCCATAAACTTTTAAGTTTTAAATAATATTTCAGGCGCTTACTCTCGTAATAGTCGTCCGCGTCCCAAAGAAAATGTTTAATCAATAAAAATTCAGTTTATACCGATTGAGTTGAGTGTACCTGCACTAAAAAGAGATCAATACCTAAAACAAAAAAACAGACTCGCTTGAAAGCCAAGCGGTGACTAGTGCCGGTTAATATTGTGTTCCGGTGATTTTACCCAAATCACCCAATTACTCGATATCGTAACAACCGTATGTGTTTCGGAATTGGAACCGGTTCCAAGAATAACCGAACAAATGATCCGATATTCAATTGGAACTAGAACTGGTGTTCCAGCAGATCGACGATATCAACCGCCACTAGCGGTGACTAATTGAAATGAATGCTGATTGATGGCATATTCGATTAGGCCACATTCCTTCTTCACATGATCAGGTCATATGAGCCGAATAAGCGGTGTGCTGGCATTTTCGTTTTCTTACTTGACGTTTAAGAAAATAAAATGAATATAGCAATTATTAGCTGTCCTATAGTAGTTATTTTCAAAGCATTGTCGTGATAGTTCGAAATAAATTTTGTCGTATAAATGATTGTTTTACATAGGCTAAATTGTCATTTTTTGCGTAATTGTCTATCATGTGGATTAATCTTTAGTATCGATAGGCATTTGAGCATTTTCCAACCCGCCCCTGTTGCCTCGTTGAATAATATTGCCGCCTCTGCGTTTTCGTCCGACCACCACTAGTTCTTAGTGTTGCCCGGTCTAGCCACGCGGGAGCACGCGCCGCTTCCCGCTCAAACAAATGTCAGATGGACGTTTTCGAATTTGTAAATAAACAAATAGTTCGCCGGTTTCAGATGTTTTCTTTTTTCGAAAATGTTTTCATGTCGCCGAACGGCATTCTGTTTGTGGATTAATATCGCAGTGAGTTGCAGTCCGGCGGTCGGAGGGTAATATCGCGTGTTTTGGTATGTTTCGCTCTGTTATGACGATCGATTTTTTTTTTTGAGGTTAGTTCTGTGTTTCGTGACTGAAAGTCTTTTGACTAAAGATAATTGAATAAATTATATTGTACTCTGACAACATTAAGGTCGATGCATGATATAAATTACGTTCTTAATATTCGAAATTATATGAACGTAATATAAGTTTAAAAAATGTTACTGTAATAATTTTTGCAATTCACTGTATTATTAAACATTTAAAATATACCTATGTACTTTACAATTCAGGTTATCGCTTTCCTATAGAAAATTATTAATCTCATTTGCGGGAGAAGTAGGTAGGTACGTTTACAAATAAATACATAAATATATTAATGAAAATACATATTTATTGTGATGTCGCAATTTCAGAACACAGTTCTGTGGTATTTTTATTACAAATTAAATTAATCAATTAAAAATATATTTAAAAAAAATCTATCCGTTGAAAAAATAATTTGGTTGCTACCGCGATATTTTTGGCTTGTTGTCACTGGAGCCCTGTTGTTCTGCAACTTGTTCTGTGAAATTAAAATAAAAAAAATGCTGGGTCCGTAGACGTAAAGGTGTCTCGTGATTTTTGTAATAATTATGGAATAAAGCAAATCGTAAAGACCTATATGTATCTAACGAAAATATATTATGAAAATCTTAAGGGTAGAAAATTACCCTTAAGGGTTGTATTTAACCCTGGCATGCACAAACTTGGGTTATTTACGCCCAACAACTTTTTCAACTGCGTTGTTTTTTATTAATATTCTATTTTATATATATATCGAAGATTGTTGTATAACAATTTACGAATTAACGTTGTTTGTTTACAAGAATAGGTTCTGGAAAATGTATAATTAACATTTGTCAACAAACGTTAATTTTTTCAAGTTTTAAATATTCACGATTTCGCAGGAGTAGTACTACAGGGTTAAATTAAAATATTGTTAACTTTTGACACTTTTTAGATATTAAAACTAAAGTTGAATGTAATTTTTGACTCATTTTGGAATACCGTTGTATGTTATGTGTGTGAAGACATTAGTATGTTATCAGTTATTATTTAACACTATTGTAAATATGTACATTGTTGTCATACAAATAGGCGTTTTATGCGCTTTTAGAATGTTCTATACATAGAAAATCATGTTCTTTTATGTACCTCAGTACCAAGGGCGTGCAGTGCATACAAGCAAAAAAGCTGTGCATTACTAAAAAATCTGGGAAACAAATATAAATTAAATAATTGGATTGACATAAACGGAAACATTTTTTTACAATTAGCGCCATCTGTATACCAGTAGAGAATTTAATTGCTTAGTTCTAAAAACTACCACGACAACTCACCGCTGCAGTCATGGCGCTTTGGTGCATTCGCCGCATCGAGCTATTCACATTACTCTGTTCTATCTTTAAGCTAGTGAATTACTCAAGTCCTAATAGGCTGTTTACTGAATTGAAAATTCCTTTCGGTTGATCCGTTTTGTATGTAGTCGTTACCTATGCTATTTTTTTAACAGAATAACATCAGAAAGGCTTACAACTGCGTGCAAATCATTGAAATGTCTACTTTCTCTTTCACTAATTTGCGAATTTTATTATCTTACTGTTTTTAACGTGTTGATTTCATGGCCGTTCTTTGCGTTTGAGGTGTTTTTGGTGCATGAATTTGTTTTTGATTTGGGATAAACAAAAAGCGATTGGCACAACTATTTCCTACGTTAACCTTTAATATATTTTGTTTAGTTATTTCGTGAACGATTTTTAAATAATAAAAGAATCATGTGCAGTCATAAAAAGTATTCTTGAAAACGTCCATACATTTATTATATTGATTTTTATATGGGTAAGAAGGTATTATTTTACGTTAAAATTTAAACTTTAAAAACACTATTAATGGTTCTCTAAAATTACAATTAAATACATGGTAGGATCGTATAAACGATGGATTCATTTTGTCTAAAGATGTTGGTTAAACGAATGTTCATAATCCTATAACATATATTGTAGTACATATATTATTTATGTTTGTATAATATCATTGGTAACAGCATAACTTAAATCTATAACTAGTGCACGCCACCGCTAAGTACACACCATTTAATTAAAAAATATATTTTTAATAATGGACTTCGCCCATTTCTGCTCGTAGGTATATTTCCAAAACTCACGATGAACAGGAATCTTGATAAAAAGGTTCCGTTCGCCTATTCTATTCATCGCTCATCATCACCCAACGGGGTTGGGGTAATCCCCCCCAGTATGTATTGCTATCGGTATATGACAATGTTAATGTAGTATTCTTTGTTGAATACTTTATTAATTAATTAAATATATTTACATTATTTAGTTATTATATGCACTAAATAAAAAAATATATAATACATAAATGAAATATTTTTCGAGTTTCAAATATTTAGTACTAGTTGAAGTATCCGGCGTTGCCCGGGTTCTACGCAGAGTGAAGGGGATGGAGTAGTTTTTTTTAAAAATCAGATGGAGAATGATTTTCCTCTTATTTTTAACATCAAGTGTGCACAATTTCATCAAGAAGGGAAAGGAGAATGGGGATTATTTTTCGAAATCTCTTGTAGACAGTGACCTTTCTCTTGTTTTTAAGGTCAAGTGTGCAAAATTTCATCAAATTCTGAATAAATCTGTAGATTTGTATAAAAAACAAATACACCCACCCACAGACATTCTTCTTTATATATATAGTTGTAACATTGTTAACCGATGTACCAACATCCTATATTAGTTTTGATAAATTATTATGGATGAATTTAATTAGTTTGCACACGTATTGTAAGAATATCTTTTTATGGCATGCGCCGGTTATTGTATTCAGTAGTTATTAGAATCAATCGTATATTGTGTTCAATTAAAATGGGCGGAATAAAAACTCGTAAATAAACTAGTGTTTCTTAGTACATATATAGTTTAGAGTGAAATAACAGAAAATAATAGTGTCATACTTTACTTTATTGTACAATTCGAATTAAACTCGAAATACGGAATATCGGTCACCGCTTTCTTTCTTTTACAATTTTATTTTTAGAATTGTCCTGACCTTAATCAAACGTCTCACATTGTTGTATCCGAAGTCATCGTTCGTGATAGCTGTCGCCAGACGTGTTTATTTTAAATAAAATTTAGCACGTTCTTCTTAAAGATAAGCGATTTAAATCTGTGCGTCAGTGTTTGAGTAACTATTTAAAATGAATAAATTATAAAATACGTTTGATATTATATCTGTTTTCATGAATGTGTAATAATTTCATAGTTTACTTTAATATATGTTCAATATAACTTCAATACGTATTAACCTTTCGGATATTATCATCAAAATAGACTAGGACCAATATGATTACAATATCCGGCGCCTAATGTATATTAGCATTAGGAGGATTTGTTTATTTTAGGAATAGGAAAATTTTAGCTCTCATTGGGACCTTTCAATTATCGGAACAGGTAATATAAACACTAGCGGAAGAATAATCTACCGGTAATAGAATTCCGTGTTCTAATCCCGGGAATATGGCAGTGGTACTTGCAGTTAGCTCAAACATATAGGTAGATTATTTCTTTTATTTATATTGTAACGATATACTCCGTAAAACTCCATCAATATTTTTTTTTATCTAATATATCAATAATTCGCTGGAAATATTTTAGTTTACGTTCTTTTTAGATTGGTAAATATTTTGTATCTACGGTGCATATAATTTATGCCTATTTTATTTCATTAATATTATTATCATCATCATCGCCGTCATCTTTAGAAATTATCGATCCACTGCTGGATGAAGGCCTCCCCATGACTCTGCCGCTCTCTTCGATACTCCGCCAATCTTTGCCATGTCGCTCCCACTGCTCCGATAATTTCGTCTATCTATTGAGACTTTAAGCGTGATAAATATAAAAATTAAAAATACGTGTTATTTGAAGCTTGTTAACTTTTGTTGTCTAAAGTAATCTTGCTGACTCGACCATTGTCAGGTTCGATCATTTGCCGTGCCAAGTCACGCTAGGTGTACGTTTATTTATATATTTAGCTGGGTAGGTAATTTTAATTATCGTTATCAATGGCTCAACAGCCCGGTGTGGGCCGTGGTAAAGAAGTTTCACCACTTCGACCTGTCATCAGGTGTCCTTTTCCAGTTCGCGATGCCGACTGCATGAGCGTCCTGTGTAGCCACCCAACTACCACAACAGGCCAATAAATTTTGCATAAAACGCTTTGTTCGCTTGACACAATGCTGGGTTCATCCAATTTTTGCGTCTAATTCGTGATTGTAGCGTATACGCCATCTGTGATGTTAAATCGGTATTGTGATTGATTATCTTCGATTGAAGTGATGATTATTAACTGAAATTTAACTGTTGGAGGTTTAGTTCTTCGTGCACCAATGACTGCTCGAAGTATCAGTTACTGATCATTGTTAAAGTAACGGTTTAATCATGTTCTCGTTCTCATTTTTGGCACCGAATATCCTTCATTCAAACACCAGTGTTGCGTAAAAGCATATATGCCGGAAAATACAGGATATTCGGAAGGAGGTTTGCACTCATCACAATCCAGTTCTTCTGACACCTCCAAGGTGGACTGTAAATTTCTATTTATCACTATCTTCGTTCGGGGGTCCTGGTCCTTTAGGATGCACTGTATTAGACGCGACGTCTCAATTTAATACTATACTCCGATTCACAATAATTTGCGGTAATCCGCGCCGTTTCAAGGTCGCCTTTCTACTAGCGGTGGCGTGCCGGGTGAGAAGAAGGGAAGGGAGGGGGAAGGCACAGTACATTATTGTCGTTCAAGAATAATTAACAAATAAATATATCTTCCAAACAACCAGTATTAAATTTTTATCTTCACACGTGTTGTGTAAAACTGAATCATAGTTTTCTGGGTCAGCAAGAGGGTCTTTAGATACTTTCAGATGCCAAAATAACATTTGCTGGCCCCATGTAGTCTTTTTGTAATTTCTATGCTTAAAATAAACTACCTGGGTCCATACAAAATAGTACGCTTGAAATGAATTGACTGATTAGTTGTCATGTTTTGATTATATTAAATGTAATAAAATTGATATAAATATACCAGCAGACAAACGTCTAGCAAGATGTTTTGTGGGTCTAGTTTTAAAAAAAAAGTTAAACTTGGACCAGAGTTGCTAGCCTTAATTAAAATATCACCCTGTTGTTGCATAGGATCACTTAGATACTAGGTTTATATGCTTGGTATGCTGGATTCGCAAGATGTTACGTATCCTGTGTACAGCACTACGCACGAACCCTTCAATCCTGCAATAAATCCAATCACAGCGAGCCCTATCTGCAACAGTGAACAAAAAATTCTTCCAATTCTTAAACCACAATATGCGTCAAAGTGATAGCTTAAAAAGGGAGATTATCTTGGGAACAACTTAGGGTCGAAGAAGACCCGGAAGAGTGCCACAATGGAGATACGATGCATCTGGCTGAAGAGACCCTGGAGCTGGAGTCAGCTGTGAGGGTGACCCAGGACAGAGACATGAAGAGGTGCATTACGAGCTGAATTTCATCTGATTGAGGTCAATAATGACACGAAGGAGGAATGAAGAAGATCATGCGTATGATGGCATCATAAAATGTTTCCTAATGCGATTTTCATAGTCGAAAAATCATTCTTCATTATTAACTATGATTTTAAGATAAAAAAGCTGTTAAATTATTTGTGGCACAAAATACAAGCAGATCTGTGCCACAAGAGTTATTTAATTATTATTATTATACACGCTCTAATAAAGCATGAACATAATTTGTAAAATAACAGAAAATTTCACCAGAAAATTGTAATAATGTAGTCCTATAAAAAGTTAAATTAACACCAAAAATGTCGACTACCTCCGCATGTTCATTCCCCAAAGAATGCATTCTGGGGACTACGGAGTTAACTAATGCACGAGTTCTGACATTACCACAGTAATAAAACAATGAATTGCGTCTCAAAGTCAAGCAGACCGACAATCTGGGGGCAGTGTATCATACCATCGATGATCCAGTTAAAATCAATCGGCAATGTTTCCAAACATTTTGAACTCTTCGCTCATCGACATTGTATAACTCGTGCACGTTTCCAGCAAACAAGTAGTGACTAATTCTGACAAACGCTCGCGCACATTGTTTCGCAGGCGAACGAGAATGTGTGTCACGAAAGGAAGGCGCGGCGCCCTCTGCTTTCTCCTGAGGGACATCGTCCGGACACGGTGGTCAGCGAGTGACCCGGGCCATAACTCTCCTCGCTTCGGACACCGTCGCCCGCTGTACGATGCGGGCAGCGTGGCGTGTCCCGCATACTGATTACTGGCATTAGCTAATGAGGATCTCCCACCAATCGGGCGGCATATAGCCGGTAATTGAAATTTAAATGCGAAAATTATTTCGCTAATTGCGAATTGTCTTCGACCCAAAGTGACATCTATTAAATACAATAGAATCCATAGTTTCTTACATTTTGAACAAATGTCGGATATCTCATAGAGACAAAGCTATTTTTTTATTATATTTAATAGAAAATATATGGAAGTATGGGGTAATTACAGGGCTTGTTGTCGGCTGGCTTAATTGGTGAACGTCACCAATTCTCACCCCTCAATATCCACATTTATCAAATTTTTGAAAGTTGTATATATGTTAGTATGTGGTTCAAATTTGATAATAATTTTTTTTATTTTTATATAAGTCATCACTGGGGTGAGAACACTTAAGCCAGCCGAAGACAGGTCGTAAGCCATGTAATTACCCCATACTTTCATATATTTTCCATTAAATATAATATATATAATAAATATATTATATAGCTTTGTCTCTATGAGATACCTGATATTTGTTTAATAACATTGCCTTTGTACGTAAAAATCCAGTAATTGCGTGTTCTTGGACATATTAAAATATTGCATTTACATTTTGGGTTGATGCAAAAAAGAGATTTCGAAATTTAAAAAAAATATATTATATTATGTCATTGCAGGTATTGTTTTATTCACAAAAAAACATATATTTCCGACAAAAACTTTTGTTTGAGTTTATCCACGGAGTAAAGGCATGAATTGGATACTACTATTAATTGCATTTAAGGAATGTAATCATAATTGATGCGAGTTTATGCCATCAACTTCGTAGTTTTGGAAAATGGTAATTAAAACAGGGAAGACAGCAAAAAGTGATTTTTCAACATGATAATGCCCGTCCGCATACTGCTAACATTACGAATGCGGCTATTCAAGAGCTCTTAATAACTACAAACATATGTAAACACAGGTGACATATGTTACTGCATGCATAAGTGGTAATGGACTGGACATATCTCTCTAAGAGATTATGAACGGTGTGGAAAGATCTTGGAATGGAAGCCTCGCATTGGTAGAAAAAGTATTAGCCATACTTAGAGGAGCGGCGGTATAAGAAGGGTGGCGGGTAACAGATGGAGAAGGGTTAAAAGCTGATAGAATTGACGGTCTTTGGGGAGGCCTGTAATATCCAGCAGTGAAAAAACACAGGCGGATGATGATGACGTAATATCTAAATATAAGTAATATCTATCACAAATACAATGTGACGTTATATAACAGGTTCGAATCCGTGAATTCGAAAGTGTGGACTGTATTTGAGATATCTTCGTCTTCTCGATATTTAGTTGCCAGGTTGGTTGACGACTTCCTCAATCAATTCAGTTTTGACAATATAGTCATCTGATCGCCTCTTTACATTACACACACATATTTAAACATATCGGGTCGCGTTGGATTTATCAACTCTAGTGTTTGTTTTTAAAAAATATTTTACAAATTTTTAAGCTTTTATATAATAAGAAAAAATACTTTGTTTAAATCCCTATTAAATTCTGAATATGCCAATCATCTTTTGGAAACAAACCATTCTTTTGATATTAATAAGAATTAATAAATTTTACATACAAATACCATGGGTTTACAGTTAGATAAATTAGAAATTTTAGAAATAAGAAAAAGTATTAATAGTAAAATAAACACTATAAATAACTAAATTCTTTTTGCAAATAGTTACCGTTTAAATTTGTTTTTACAATAGTTCCAAATTAGTTACCCGACACTTATATTTCTGATTTTGTTTTTTTTGTCTATACTTGTATTTTTAATTTAGTATACATTGTATTCTGATGAAGGGACCATTGGTCTTGAAACATGTTGATAAATCAATAAATAGAGTTTTTTTTCTTATTATTTATATAATATGTTGCCGTAAAGTTTTTTTTTTAATATTGAAGAAATTTTAGCTTTTATTTATCAATTTTACAGTCGAATACTGCCGATTTATTTCAAGAATCATATTAAGACTGTAACAAGTATAAAACAATGAATAAGTAAGTCTTTAATTATCTTCTGAGTTGCATAATTCTGATACTTGAAGGTAGCACGTTTTTTTTCCGCTCTTCTTGCCTGTGATGGAATGAAATCCGTACAATTTGGCATCTAGGGCCAAAGAGCTGTTTCTGTATAAACCGATCGTAAATTCCTAGGACTCGAGTCATGAGAAGCACGGATGCCGAGAGTACTGCATAGTGTACTTGTATGTAGTAGAACACACGTCAAAGTATCAGTTTTGCATCAGTAAGCACAATTTATATTGTACTCTTTCAAGAAGCGGTATACGGAAAAAGCTGTAAAATGAAAGCAGTGAAAGCGTTGTGTATATTGATGGGTTAATACATTGACTGAAAGGTATAATAGGTGGTGGTATAATTACACAGTAGTCCAAGCGAGACGCGACGAAAGCGTGGGTTTAAGATTTTGCAATCATCTCTTTATCGGTTTTATCTGTCGCGAAGAAGTCGGCGCCGACCACTTTATTAAGTAGCTTTCTCAAGGCGCTTTCAATGCACTTCAAAAGGGTAGTCAGAAGTGTGAATATACTCTTGAATAGTGAAAAAATATTTTTAATACACATTTTACCCCATTATATATACACTTATTACCATATGACGTTGTATTCTTGAAACTAGGTATTAACGGAAATAATAGAATGCAACAAATTTCTATCCTCACATCAATATTCTTTCTATTTTTTTATTTACTTCATAGAGTCATCACATTTATATTAAATACATAATGCACACAGATATGTACTATTTTAAAATGCAATCAATGAAAAAAATGTATAACGAGAAATGTAAAAATATATATTTACGACAAACAGCTGACTATGTGTGGCAGTCTCCTGAGAATGCGTAATACATGGTCAATGTTTAGTATGACTATCTGATTATTTAATATAACTAAAGCCCGACTAACTCTGAAGTAGCATACTAGTGAAAATATCGAACGATTTTTAGTATTTAATATTATTTTAGATATTAGCTGACAATTTATCACGTAATTTGAGTAACTGGTTTTCGATTAATTTAATATTCAACAAACCGGATAACTGGTTTTGAAAAAATATAGGTATTTATAAATATTAACGTTTTAGGACGGGTAAAAGATCCCACTTCAATGATTATATTGATTTTCATAAATATTAATTAGTTCGAAAAGCCTGCTAGTAAGATTGTCGTTTGGAGTTAGAAAGTTAGCATCAAGATGGTCATAAAAAACATCTGTGAAATAATACATCATTTATTTAATACATTTTATTTTTGGCCCGGGAAATTCCTGTGCCCTGTTGCGGCCCTGAGCGGATGGTACTCGGGGAAGTATGCAAATCTATACAAAGCATATGTTTTCACAGGATGGGATTGGTTCGTGACCGGAATGCTGACTGTGAGGATGTTTCAGGTAATAAAGATTTAACGCTACCGAAATAATGTCACGTTTCACACGACCCCTGTATATTACACTGGGTAATTAATAGTTTTTTTTCAGTAATTTGATTTTCAGTGTTAATTAACTGTACAAAATTAATTAAACATTAGGAAGGCGTAATTCTTTTTCTCTGAAATTCAGTGATAAAGATTTTCGATAGTAATATTATATATGTTTTTATTTATTATCTTTGTTTTATTAACCACTTAATTGAGTTTAAATACATCTACCGGTTTCGAAAAATACCATTTTCTTCTTCAGGATGTCATAACTAATTAAAACATATATTATTGTTTCTTTACCAGAATCTATTTTAAAAAAATCTATTTAAAAAAATAAAAAAACAATTATTTTTAATAAATTTAGTACCTAACTCAAATTGTTACTTAATACAAATTTACTCGAATAATTTTTAGGAAAAATTTTTAGAATGGGACTCGTAGTTAAATTTAGTTGGTTGTTGATAATATTTTGATGAGTTTTACACGCTTTATTTATCTCCAACGATTCCAAATTATTTAATTTGTGACCAACACCGTTTATATGCAAAATTGACAATCCCAATTTTTTGGGACGGTAGACGTATTTAAACTCAATTAAGTGGTTAATAAAACAAAGATAATAAATAAAAATATGAATTTTAACCACAAAGATAGTATCGCTAATTTTAAAAGTAGTAATATTATATGTATACCACCGACCGTTCTTTACGGGTGTGATGTTTGGTCTCTCATTTTTTAAAGTTTTGCGTAAGATTTACGACCCAGTACGTAATATCTTAACTGGAGTTAGAGTTTAGAGGATATTAAAAAATTTGAAACTTCGGGAATGGTATAGCACCCAGATAGCTTAAGGAAGCAAGGTTGCAGTAGGCCGGATATGTAGCGAGAGTAGATGAGTCTTCTCTCAAACTGCACAAAGCCCTCATACACAAACCAACAGGAACGAAACGGAAGGAAAGACCTAGGACTAAGATGGAGGATAATGTCAAGACGACTCTGCGAGACATACGCGGGCGCCCGGTGGACTGGACCAAAGAGACTATATCGAGGAATGTTTGGGGCTCTTTTGTGACTGCGGTCATGAACTCCCGAGTCCCATGAGACCGTTAAAGAAGAATATAGAATTTTCTTTAATTAGATGACTAGTAATTAACATGGTTTTTTAAAAATATTGAATTATTTCTTTTCGTAGAAAGCAATCGCTTTGTGGTTTGACACATTAGATTAAATAAAATACAATCACTTTGTATGAAACCATGAAATTTATTATACATCAACCGGTTTAGTTTATCTCAAGCTTCATCAGGACGTATTTAAAACTAATCATAAATATAAAAAGAGTGCACTTGTATATACATAAAGAAGGGGATAGAATATAAAATTACATGTGAAAGAGAGAGACATAATACATATAGAGTTAGATAGAACATCAAGGGAGACAGAATATAAGATTATATGCGGAAGGGAGAGACAGAATAAATATACAGATAAATGAAACATTAAGGGAGGGGAAAATACAGTGTTGATAGATATTACATTGATTTTAAAGGAAACATCCATCAACACTGTGTTTTCCCCTACCTATATGTATCTATCTGTATATATATTCTGTCTCTCTTTTCGCATATAATCTTATATTCTGTTTCCCTTGACGTTCTATCTAACTGTATATGTAATCTGTCTCTCTCTTTCACACGTAATTTTATATTCCATTTCCCTCTTTACGTATATATAAGTTCACTTTTTGTATTTATGATTAGTTTTAAATACGTTATGATGAAGCATGAGATAAGCGAAACCGATTGACGTATAATAAATTTCGTGGTTTCATACAAAGTGATTGAATTTTTAATAAATCTATTGAATTTTTGTTCTAATTTCTGTATTTTATATTGAATAAATAGGTGCTATCATATTATACTCGTATTATGAACAAACTGACAAATCTAGTACCTACATCATTTAAATATATCCTATTCAAATTGGCCCGCATTGACACTAGAGGGTTAATATAAGCAGGTCACGTACTATTGTTTAAACATTAATATGCCCTTAAAAATAAAATGCACGAATTTTACAAAAATCGCCGTCAAAATTAAATGAACCACAGGAAATAAAAATCGTAAATATTCGTCGATATATTTGGCGGTCTTTGAATATGTATGTTAAAAATGATTGTGTCAAAATACATTATTTTTTATTTGTTATTAGGATATTGAAAGGAATAAGAATGAGGAGAAAACCTGGCTGTTCAAGGTCTCATTAACCCTTCCCGAACCATGCTGTAACACAGGTCTACTATCATAATTAAATCTGTGATATTTCGGTAAATACATGCAACATAAAATTCAGATTTTAGATAATCCTAAAGAAAATATTAGCGCTTAGGAATGACTAGTGAAAAACCAATTATGAAAAGGGAATCGTACAAAAACAATTATTTTTTCCATTCAATCCGTTGTAAAATTAATACGTTAATAAAAATACAATTTGTAATATGAAAGACAGAGATCCCATACTATTTTCACAGTGAAAAGAGCAAAAAACGTACAAATATAATTATATATTTCTCACTAATTAAATGAAGAGAGATAAGAAGGAAGGACACATTATATATGACTTAATGAATGCTCCAAATTATTTAATTAATCATTTTTTCAAAATTGAATGCTCAATATTTAAAGTAAATTCGTGCCATTAAAGTCATATAAGCTAATAAAAACATTTTTTCTAACTGATACTTACGGTAACACGAGTTGACAGCATGGCTGCATTCGGGTATTTTATGTCATGGTATGGTAAAGGTTAAACGGAACGTAGCATTTATCATGCATACTGAATAGTGGTCATGCACCAGGACAATACAGATGTACCTGCTTTCTTCATTGGAAAACTGACCGGTTGGACGTTGATGCAGAGCGCGTAGCCATGTACGGACCGCGCAACATGGCTTCCCTAGAAGTTGATATAATTTACACATTATGTGTAATATAATATGTAGTTGAATGCACTTATATACCATTATGTCATTTTTCTCAGGAGTAGGGCTGTGAGAAGGGAAACAGATAATGAGAAAGAAGGATAGGAATATTCTAGATGCTTTCGAGAGGTGATTCTGGGGGCAGATCTCATGGAATATTTACTTACTTACCATCACACCGTTTTTCCGCGGAGGTAGGCAGAGAGGATAGAGCGCTACACTTTTCTGTCCTGATACACAATTCTCGCCTCATCCACATTCATATATCTTCTCATACAAGCTCACCGGTTATTGCGGCTTCTTGCAGGAGCATCTTCCAGTATCTGGTTTACCTGGTCGTGCCGCGGACGTCCTCTATTTCTTGTGCCATCAATACTTGCGTTATATATCTTTCTTACCATTCTCTCCTCATTCATCCGTTCCATATGACCAAGCCACCCAAGTGATTCTTTCTTAATCATACTCATTATACTAAGATCAGCTTTACATTCTTTCCTTATTTCTTCATTTTTTACTCTGCCATAAATGGATCTGCCACATATACGCCTAAGTGATCTCATTTCCACTGCATTCAGTTTATTTTCGTTCCTCTTCTGCCAGCTCCAAGCCTCACTTTCACACATCAAGTGTCGGTACCAGGACTCCATTGTGAACCGCCAGTCTTGCCTCAATTGACAAGTTCTCATTAGCTATAATTCCATTCAAAGCGCCGTTCACTTTATTCTCTGCAGTCACCCTTCTTTCGATATCTTTCTCTGTCTTTCCGTTTCTATCCAACATACTTCCCAAATACACAAACTCATCTACTTGTTTCAAAAATTCATTATTTACACGTATTTATTTTAAATGCATAAGTTATACCCACTATGGTATCTGCAGGCTAGGGTGCAGTCACAATGTATTAAATGCATGTAATGAGCATTCAGTGGTTTCACGACCATATTTTTAGTGAAATTAATTTATTCTGTAGGTACTTATGTTTTGTTATTTAACTGTTCAGCTACAATATACAATTAAAATCAAATAAATAAAGAAGTTCTCAATAAATGATTGTATCTGATAGAATTTCGCTCATCATCTATCATCGACGTTAGTCCCTCATGATTGAAGATCGCGATGTCCGTGAACTCCCACCCTTTTCTCGGCATCCTGCAGATCTTAAGACTGTCACCAGAGAAGTGCCTGTTGCCTTTTTCACTCGGTCGGTCCAACGGGTGGGAGATCTTCATCCACAATAAGCTTCTTCCCTTTTCGCAAGATGCCCAAATAATTGAAGGATTCGTATGTCCTTCCACGGTATGCGCAACGTGTGTCTCCAGCACCACATTTTAAAGGCATCAATCCGTCTTTTCTCCCCTCTTAGAATTTCGCTAATATGCTGGAAAAGAGTCTTTATATACTTTGAGCATGTTGTCAGAAAAATTGACGACAATCTGGGTAAACTCACAATCACAAAGATAGTTGAGGAAAAGCGAGCAATGGATGCAGATGGTCTTCAGCAAAATAAATTGACCAAATAAAGTAATTAAAAAGGTATTCTTTCAATGCCTCTATTCACATGACTTAAATCGGGAGGATCAGGGAACCATGACTCTCAGTACTGAGTACACAACGAAGAAAGACTGACAGAGTTATGCATTACCCTTCGCTGGTCATTTATTAGGTCTTTGAATCCACGTCGAAACATTCTCAGAATATTGTGGTCTTTAACATTCGTGTCATGTTAACTCATACAGTTAGTTGGCCGTTACTGAGAGTCGCCCGAGTGTCGCGCGCGGCTCAAATTAAGGTTACAGAACTCAAAATTGTACGGTCAGTGGTCGTTGACTCTTTTGCCTCTTGTTTTTCAAGTTCATGACCATCTTACAGACCTCCCTGTCTTTGGCTGTGGTCTCCCATGTTATATGGTCTCGCCGTATCCTTTAGAACACTTCCCGCCCTTTCTATTTATGAGCGTCCCAGGGGCCGAGTTTGCATACGGAATGTTCTAGTGTCGTTACATCTGACAACACGTCTGACATCTTGTCTTCAATAATGTTGAAATATTTGATTATTGTATCTATCGGTGATTATGCTTAACTGGTTCAATTATTCTCCGGAGAATTTACTACCTTCTCTCTAAGGCTCCAGGTTTCATATCCATAAATGAAAAATGTTACCACATGATACATTAATCTTCCTTTTCATCTTTTTGTTTCCCATTCACCTGGGGTCGGTTCTCCCTGTAAAAAATCACCAGTATGCTCTGTTCTGGATGGTGTCCTGACTTCCACGGGCTTCATTTCCTTCTTGATAATTTGACCACCAGGTTACTTGAGGTTCTTTATTTATTTATTTATTTACTCTTAATGCGGTTACGACTAGGGATTCTGTATTGAGACAACCCGGGAATAAATTCCCGGGAGTCCCATGATTTTTTGTTGTCTCGGATCCCGGAATTTTAAAAACAAATAACTCGAAACTCGAGACTTATTTTTCTTGATATTATTAATTTTAAACAAGTTAAGTTATACAAATTATAAATCAACTAGAAAAATATATAGAAAAATAAAAAAATATATTTTAGTCGGTGACCATTGCAATACAGCAGGTAGGGACCTAGCGGCGAGCGATGCACGTGTATTAATTCTTGTAGCTTCTAAAGATTCTGAAGATTCTGAAGGAAATAGTTTTGTCGGTTTGTTCAAACAGGCGATTATGTTCCTTTGTAAAATGTGGTGTAAATATTTCACTTAAGCTTAACTTAAACTTTCACCTCAAGGGTGCTTTACGTATAAACTGTTTATAGTCCTACATTATCTTTGTTTTCAAAATTCAAAATTGTTGTTTTAGATCATGGAAATGATTTTTTTGAAAAGGTACATTTTTTGTACCTTCTTAAATAAAGTCTCTGATGCACTGTTTCTTATGACGGAGGGCAAAGAGTTCCACGCTTTTGAACCTGCCACCGCAACTATCTACCATTCAAATTGTCTGGGATACAAAACTCTTGAAGATACAGATGCGCTATGTTATATGTCGCCTTGTACATCAACCAGCACAATTTTAACTCAACTCTTTCAGGAATCCGGAGCCAATATAGCTCATGCCTTGTTTCTTATGACGGAGGGCAAAGAGTTTCACGCTTTTGGACCTGCCACCGCAAATACCCGTTGACTAAATTTAGACTTATCCCGCCTTCTCTGAGATTAACCTTAAAATTTAGTTTGACGTATTCATTCCGATCACTATCTAGACTTGTCACTCCTTCAGTCCATCTAATGCTCTCCTTTCTTCGTGGGTCTTTTTCACTGTCTAAGACTTAACATCATATGGCATGTCATATTCATATCTTTACTATTTTAAAACAGAGCTAAACGCTTTTGCTATGGAAACAGGACTTGGATTCCCGGAACATTACGCGGACCTCTGACGACTTGATCACTAGTGTTCTGCCACTAGACCGACAAGTATATATTATATTTTCAAAAAATATTTACTAGTTGAATAAAACTATTGTTAGTTCAAAAAAATTGTTGTTTTCCTTTATATTAATAACAGCGGTTCAGAAAATTTAAGAATGCAAAGAATGCATGAAAAATGGAATTGGACTCGCTTGTCCAATGTCACCATGGCTGTCTTTCTCTATTCGTAACTCAACATTTCTGACTCTTAAATTGCGGCGTTATAAATCAGTGCGCGATGTCGAAATGTCGGCGCTGCCATAAAAATAAATATTGCGCGTGGTTGTTGACTACAATTCTATAATTTAAAAATACCTACACCTGTAATATGACACTTGGAATTTTTTCTTTTCAACAATCTTTTGAGGTGCTCTATGAATATTGTTAGCCCATTATTGTTGGATTACAATTCTTCCCGGCAACAATAATGGTACCCCAAAATTGTTCGCCGCGTATTCTGAAAGAAAATATTTTGAAGAAATGTGTACATTATTATTTTTTATTATTTGTATAAGTTTATATAAAAGGGTACTGAAACAGTTAGGCATATGAAATAAAATACCTATTAATAAAACAAAGTTCAAATAAATTAACATTACCTAACCTAACCATTATAAAAAGTTATAATAAAAATATACAGTTTTGGACTAATTAAAATAATCCGTTCTAATTAAATGAGTCATAAATAAAAACATTTTCATATATTCTGCGATCAATTTTCTAGGCGAAGAATTGTGATCGGAAACAATTGTGGTCAAAAAATAGTGGGCGAACAATTTTGATCGAAAAATTGTAGGCGAACAATTTTGATCGAAAAATTGTAGGCGAACAATTTTGAAAGAAAAATTGTGGGCGAACAGTTTTCCGGACATGTTTTAGGTATCAGGTACCATATGCGGCAATAGTATAATTCCATCTATTTGTGGCCCTCCTTCGAGCGCTCGATCACGCAAGCATGGCGCTCTCTCATTCTATCTTCCATCTCCGCTTACAGTACACCACTAGTGGGAGTGTGTCCCATAGGCAATTTTCGGTGAGCATGTAGGTAGAGCATTACTCATATGAATATAGTCAAAAGTTTTGAAAAATCAATTATTTCGGTCGAATAAATAATAAAGTGTTTTTTTAAATTTGGTAAATTTTGTAAATAATTTTTCAATTTAATTAATTTGTATAAAGTATTTTTACAATAATTTTTAATTTATAGTGTAATTTTTATTTTATTTTAATAGTGGCGCTCAGGGGCCGGCTTCCCGGGCGGCTGCCAGCGCACATTATCGTGATCAGTATTTGGCGTGTTTTTGAGGCTGCAATTATGATGATTGTGGATAAGATTGACCTCTATAGGTCGTTGTACCGTAAATAAATAATTTCAACATTGAAAAATAAGTTTTACAAAAACCTGGACCGCTTGTAAAGTATTACGATAAGTCTTCGCATACGTGCCGCATAGTTTGTCACTAGTCGAGCCACACATAAGGGTGTCCTTAATGTTGTATTTTTTGTCTGGGTTTTGGAGTGCTTTCCACCCGTAATCTGTGTTTGTAAAGGGCGCATTCAAGGCCCTCTTATCAAAATAAGAGCTGCTTTGGTGTCATAGATATTTTTGGTTCGAGACGTAAATATTATTTTACTGTCCTCATGTGTGGTCTACTGAGGGGACTGGCTTATTTGTTTTAATTCAACACGAATACTTTAATGGCCTTTCAATAATCCATAAAATATTCCTTGGCATTAACGGTTCACGATAAAAGTTCAAAATTAGTAACAATTATCTCGTAAAATAAATACGCAGCTTTCACGTCTAATGACTCTATCTTTGTAGGTAAACTTGAAAGATAATGTATTCATTATAATATAGTGATGTGTTAATTTTCTTTGAAATACAAATAAGGTGGATATGTGACTTTTTTGTTTTGTAGATGCTGATTTTTTAAATATAATATTATATTTGTGTAAGATCAGATTGTTACTATGGGCATCTTATTTCACCCCAGAAAATTATCTTATTATTATTATTATTGAGTATTTTAAGTGAGAGGTTTTTGATCATCTACCTTATAGTCCGGACCTTGCTTCGGGCGATTACACATTTTTTCTAAGCTTGTGTAAAGAGTTTCTGAGTGGAAAACGTTTTTGACGGAACGTTAAAGGATGTGAAGAGATATGATAAATGTTTAAATATAAGAGGTGATTATGTGGAGAAATAGAGTAAGGTAAGTACTATTTAAAAATATACAAAATTGAATAATAAAATATTTTCTTAATTTTATAAATCTAAAAGGCTCATACTTTTTGGATAACCCTCTTACTTCACAATTGAGCTGTTTTATAGAAATCAATAAGTGTATAAATATATTTACAAATAATTCTATATTGATGCACTTATCGTAACGTTAATGTAAAACACTCATAATATGTAAGTGCAAGATCATTTTAATGTAAATGTTCTGATAGCTTAGAAGTAAACCGCTTTCAATTTCATAAAGATGAAAAAATATCTATTGATATCAATCTGCGCGTTGTGATTGTCAAATGTCAAATTTATACCAACATTTATTCCATATAAGTCATCAGCAATATATTTGCAAATCAAATACAGTTTATTGTTAAAGAGAACACATTTTTATTGTGATGTTGTGATTATTCAAAACAGATGCTCTGTGATATTTTAAATACTAATTAAATGTATTAATTAGAAAGATATACATATAAAATCAATTTTATCGAAAAATATTGTTGTCGCTACCGGGATTCTAAGCTGGATCTCTTTCCATTCCGGGGAAGGTGCATGAAAGAACTATGCTACTACTTATATCTTTCTAATTAATGTATTTAATTTATCAAAAAATATTGTTGTTGCGCCACCGGGATTCGAACCTGGATCTCTTTTCTAACCGGGGAAGGTGCATTGTCCAACTATGCTACAGCGACAATATTTTTAGGGACAATTTTCGAACCTATATGTTACCTTTTTGATATTAATACATTTAATCGTTCCATTATTTGAAAGAGCCACCTACATTTAGTTAGTATTTAAAATATCACAGACCAATGTTCTGAATAATTACAACATCACAATAATAATGTGTTCTCCATAATAATATATAAGTTGTATCAATGTGTCTAAAATTTAATAAAAACGAATTGTTAATTCTGGCGTCTCTTATCGGACTACTCAAAGGTATTTGAGATTCGGTAAAAATAAAATAAAGTAGACGGCTTTCAAATAATGGAATGATAGATGTATTATTTTGAAAAGTGCGACATATGGGTTGTTCGAAAATTTGTCGTTAAAAGTACTGTCTGCTGTAGCATATATCTTTCTAATTTATACTTTTAATTAGTATTTAATTTAAAATAAATTTTAATTGATTTTTAACTTTTATAATAACATAATATGACGCATTTAATGTTATATTTGTTTTATGAAATACGATAGAATCATTTTTCAATTCGCCCTCATAATTCGGAGCCCTTTTTAAAGTCCCCAAATTTAAAAGGTCAAAGGGATAATGAAATGCGCGTGAGTACGTACGTATAAGCACAGCATAAACGCAAAATTCAATCATTAATGGCCAACATTTAATATACTTTATTTTATTTAGTCAGGTTTATTAGTTATATCTAACGGTGAAATCTAAACAATATATTAAACAAATGACGAGAAGTATTATAAATGATTTAAATATTGAAAACAAAAATTTCCATAAATCTTTATTCACTTATTTTTCTGCACAATGTTCAATATCCAGTTATTCAGATAAAATTTAACTTTATCCATTGAGAAATGTTTCATATTAATTAGCAAAATTTTGTGGACATTGGGTGCCAGAAATATATAAGAGGATTGACCAAAGCTAGTTCGCACATGTCCAGTTGTGAATTTAAATTAATCTATTTTTCATCTGTTTCTTTAACTGTCTGATGAGTCTAAAAAGTTCATGACCGCAGACACTACAGAGTGCCACCAGTCCCATGAATCGCCGTTGTGGTTTAGTCTACTGGGCACTCGCCTAACTCTTGCAGGGTAGTTTTTATTAGACATTTGAATGGTTCTGGGTAACATAGACTTCTGAAATTATATGCAGCGTATTTGTTAGCTTTAATTGTTAGCCATTGTCTAATTGTCATTAGTTTTAAAAAAATTATATAGGTACATATTTTAATTACCATATTTTTATGAGTATATGTCGTACCTTAAACTTATGGACAAAATGTAACAAAAAAAACGTTTTTATTAAAAATATTATTACATTATTACTGAGCATTCGGAATCGGCACTTTCTTTATAAATTGCATAATCTTCAGTCTCATCCAGCATGTTTGAAATCCCTGTCTTCAACGACGTCGTGAACGACTTCACAATGACTTCTGTTTTGATACTCTCCCAAACATGTAAAACCCACTCACAGATATGTTTGATATTGGCTCTTCTAATTCTTCCCGTTGGTGTCAAATATACGTATGTCCAAATGTCACGCTCGATACTAGTGGTAAGTGCGACGTCCGTTCATAGTCGTTTATCATAGATAAGACAGAAGATGAAAAAGCAAATATGTTTTACAAGTACCTAAATAATGTGCGAATATTTAATAACTTGAAAATTTGACTTGCAGTGTACAAGTCGAAGGTATTTTTTTAAAATTGAGAAAAAAGTGCGAATTATACAGTAATATTGTGTGATTTTAAGACCAGTTCCTTAATAACACTACATGTATTTAAAAAAGGTCCTTCAAAAGAATTATCGGAACTGTCAAAGAAAATGTAGTATAGATTAGGAACTTTACGATCAGTGTGTTGAGCCGAAAGTCACACAATTAAAAAATATTTGACGTCGCTGGCTAGGCTATGTAGAACAAACGAATGATGTGCAACCCCAAAAAAATCTGCTAAATAATAAACCTGAAGGAAAACGAACAATACGCAGACCCAAAATAAGGTGGCCAGATAATATAAATAAAGACGTATCCATTCTTTGTGTCAGTAATTGGTGAGCAGTAGCCCGGTGCAGAAATCGATTGAGGTGTATTTTTGAATAGGCCAGGACCTGTTCTAGTTTGTGAAACCAGGAATGATAATGATGTGTTTTTAAACTTACCATCCGCATCATCTCTGCGGGAGTAGGCATAGGGGATAGAGCGCCACACTCTTCTGTCCTGACACACAATTCTCGCCTCATCAAAGTCACACAAGCTTGTCGATTATTGAGGCTTCTAAGAGAACTACCTTCTGGTATCTGGTTTACCTGGCTGTGCCAAGTGTTCCGCGAACGTCGCTTTTTCCTGGTGTCATCAACACTTGCGTCATATATCTCTCATATTCTCTTCTTTTCACGCGTTCCTGAATAAATGGGTTAGCCACATATATGCCCAAGTGATTTTATTTCCACTGAATTCAGTCTTCTTTCGTTCCTCTTGTGTTAGCTCTAGGCCTCACTTCCATACATCAGTGTCGGTACCAGGACTTTAGTATGTACCTCTAGTTTCACCTATGCCGACAAGTTCTCATTAGATATTATTCCATTCAAAGCGCCGTTTATTTTATTCCCTTTCGGTATCTTTCTCATTTTATCTAATCATTTTAAATAAGTACCAGAAATTTTCAAGGTTGCAGATACCAACAGGTGCCATTCATTTTTATGTAATGTCAATAGATTATATTAACATATTTACGATTGCCTGCTGTATTGAATTTAATGAAGCGTTATCGGTCATTAGAAATGAATGCTGTTTGGGAACATGCCCGCCAGTGATGAGCTCAAAATCACAAACCGTGAGTCAATCACTGATATTTTGAGTCGCACTCACTATCAGTGATTGAATATCTGGGAATATCGTGATTCGTGATTCATTTTTTAATTTTATTTATATTTCGTTTTGAACCGTGATTCGGCGCATGTGCATATGAAATGAAAATATTAATGAAGGAATTACGTTATCTTGCCAAAACGTTTTACGCATTTGACCGGAAATGCTGAGAATTTGACCCGAAAAATAAACTCACATTTTTTAAAGGTTTTCATTATTTTTGTGATGATATTAAATTAGATATATATGCTATAATATGTTTTTTTTCACGCAAATGAAGTTTGAATAATACAATTATGTTTTTTTATTTATTTATTGTATTGTGATATCGTGCGTTGCACTCGTATTAGTAATGAAACTGTGATCACAGTCACAGTTTTCAATCACTGATATTTTAGAATATCAATCACAATCACACCAGTGAGTCAAGAGTAGTATTTTTTCTCATCACTAATGCCCACGGTCGAAAAAATTTAATTGATTCTAAAAAATTATCGACGTACTCGTTGCTCTTTACGGAATGTTTGGTGATCGATCACAAATGTAACGTCGAATGCCCAGTTATAAATTGTTCGGAATTTAACAAAGCATATACATAACAGGTTTATTCAAATTAAATTTGGTGCATTGTACACATTTCATGTTAAATCGAATTCCACTAAATGTTTAAGCGGCTTTTTGAAATAAACATTCCAATTAATGGAATATTCTTGGTTTGACATTCACTGTGTCGTTTGTTTTTGTTTTTATTTTTATCAAACGAGCCACAGGGTATTACCATACATATTTATATTGATCCTACATAATTATTATTTTTAAACACTAATATGATTTTAACTACAATAGCTATTATAAATAGTTTAGATACATATGTTATATAGATAATAATTATATTGTAACTAGCTGAAAACAATCGGACGTGGTCGGTGTTTCCGTAAAACTTATTTTTCAGTGTTTAAAATAAAATCTATTATCAAAAAATAAATGTGCAATACAACTAAATTTAAGCAAAAAAATACCCAATCAGACATATTCTTAAAATATTTTACATACGTATTTAAATATTCATGTCCAATAAGCGACTGCCGTCATAGTTGTACTTACTATTTTATCTCGATAGATATACACAGTGTATGCCATCAATATCGAGGTTTAAAATTATAAATAATATAATTAAAGAGTAATTCAAATCAGATTGTAGATGAAAAGTCTTATTATTTGACAATAAGTATACTAGTATTTAAAAAAATATATTTTGTGTATTGTAAATAATTTGGGATTTATATTTGTTGGAGGAAGAACCGTTATTAATTGCAATATGGTGTTGAGTATAAAATTAAATATTATTTTTTTATAATGCAATCCAAAGAGGATAGATATTATAAATGAGAAGAGAGAGAGAGATGTGATAAATGAAAAACGAAATAAAGAAATAATAAAAATAATATAGATAATAATGTTTGTTTCAGCGTGATTAGGTTGTGCTATACATATTATATAATAAAATAAAACAGTAGAGTTTATAAAAAATTTAAATAAAATAGAAATAACACAAATGGAAAATACGCGCTACTCTACATATTTGTTACCCAGAATAGTACGTATAAGAAAATGCGCCCAAATTAACTACTGCTGAAAAATAATTACCTAATGTTTCGAAATACTTTAATTCAGTTCATATTATACCGCAATATATGCTCGAATTCAAAATTGTTGAAATCTATGTAATAATATATTGTCTTTTTAATTTATAAAGTAACGTTACATACATAACGCGTTAAAAAGCACCACAATACGTGTTTAGCTCAGTGAGGCTGGCATGTATTATAATGTAATATTTTGCCTATTTCAAAGACAATAGTCGTGGCACAGTGGCCATGGAATAGTAGTTGGCAATAGCCAATTGCTTTCTGTCAGCATAAAATAAAAGCATAGATGAAATAATAAACACATATTATATATAAATATTAAATTTTTTAACCATATTTCACATTTTAGAATTCGGACGGTCGAACGTTAAATGTATCTAATCAGAAAATCGATTTGGGTTTTTTGATTGTCTTAAGTTTGTAAAAAGGGTCACATTTAATGTCTTTACATCTGTCCTTTAAAAATAAATTATATTTAAATCAATTCAGAAACCTTAAAAAACTAAAAAAAAATACAGTCGTCTGACTGGTTTGGAGGAGCGATTCATGCTTCAAAATAAATTATTTATCAGGGGTCATTATCACATTTTTTTCAACTCTCAACTACCTGAATGTAACAGCAGCAGCAAAAAACACGTTTGTGACTTTATACATTATTTAATAAAATAAAATAATTAAATATACGAGACTTTGGTCGCTTCTTACATAACAGCATGAACAGTGAAAGGGTTACCATTGGCATCCATTTACGGAACGGTTGACTGCCCATACAAAGTTGTTGATTGCGTCCTGATACAAGCCGACCTTTGGCCATGTCATCCTTTGAATCTTGAGTATCATGTGGAATTACTCCATGCGAGGAATGTTCACTGGTACAAGTTTCACCGCTCGTCAAACCTACTCCAGACTTTGAGTCTTAAGGAGCCCTTCCATGGAGACACTTTTATCTCGAGATCGGCCGTTGCTTGAGTACCTGAAAATATCGTAATTCACAATTATTGTTTGAAAACATTATTAAGTTGACTATGTATATGTACATGATTGCTGGCAACGGTTTGTATTCTCATATGGTGTTTTTTTTTTACTCAATGTTATCTGAACATGGTTGTGACGTATTTCTGCACGTGCGTAATAAATCAACTATCGACTAGATAGACTTACGTTTTTATCTTAGCTTTCTATTGTAATTTTGAAACTAATATTGAAAGTCTATTTTAAAAAAAATGACACGCATACAAAGAATATGTGTCACATTCATATTCTTATGAAGCTAAACGCTTGTGCTATGAAAATAGGACTATCTTGCTGGTCTCCTGGAACGAGGCTCGTACCCTCGACCGCTAGATCACTAAGCGACTGTCTTAACCTACTAGACTATCAATAACGTAAATTGTTTTAAATAAAAATAGTTTTGAAATGGTGACACATCACATCACGAATCTCACACAAGTGAATCAAAAGTATCAACATATTTATTTACGAGCACTGACACTTTGAAGTTACTATGTAACTACTACTAAGTTTCTACGTGTAAGAACGTGTTTAGGATATTACGATACAATAATTAGATCAACTTTAAGAAGGTTGGTAGTGTCAGTGTCAGTTGCCAATGGCTTTACTGATACATTTTTACATGCATTTCTTATCTTGATGTGTTACTTGACTAGCTTGTTTTACACAGGGATCAAAAGGCTGCGGGTTCAAATCTCGTCCCACGAGACTAGAAATTATTTTTCCTTTACAAACATTTAGTCCTAATTAACAAAAATAGACATACTGGTGATAACACGTTTGTATGTTAATATATATAACGAATAAAATTTAATTATTAAATATTCACTTAGATTTCACGAGACTTTAATAAAAATAGATAGATACACGTGTAGAAATTTTGCACGGAGTCTCCTTTCACTTTTGGAATGTACAAGATATGGTATTTAGTCTTTTCGGGAGGGTTGAATAAGAGCTAGGAATATGTCGGGTCGTTGAGGTTGTTATTCGAACATCGGTGATGTTATTCGAACATTTAAAAAATATAATTATTTTTTCAGTTTCAGTACATACTATCAAGTAAAAGAGCATATATGTATATTGTTCAAAATCACGGTCTGATATTTGATAATTTTTTTTTTTTTACAATATAAAACAAAAATTGCGTTATGCACCTCCAAATGAGAAAGATCTTGAATTATGGGGGTGGTAAAAACGTGGAAATTAGTACCAAAACTCTCGCGAAATCTATAAAAATCTTAAATTTTTTATTTTGATAATTGAGTCAAAACTCTGTTTTATTCCACTACACTTTTCCCTTCATTAACTCGAAATACACCATATATTACTGTCTGAAAGTGTTTTAAATTTTAGTTCAAATTATGTTATTGATAATGGGAAGATGTTCCCGAAAATGGTTTAATTAAATTTACAAAACGCTATTTAATATATTCCCTATTTCAATGTCCTCTTGTCAATCACCTTTCCACACTTACCAAGACTCCGCCTACACCCCGTAATAAATTTTATGGCATTGCTCAGTTGTACGCCACTCCTGACGAAGATACCTAAGTGTCAAAATCGGTTGACGTGTAAACAACACAGTGGTTTAAACAATGTTAAATATAAATACGATTTTAAGTTATGTCCAACCACAAAGTTAACGCTACAAACAACAATGAAATATGTGACATTATATTTATTAAGTGCAACTATGACCACCCTGTATTTTTACAAATCCTAAAAGCACCTAATGAACAGCCGATACTTTCTAACAAAACGGTCCGACAGACATCTCTTCACGCCCGTATTGACCTGTTAACCCGCGCCCGAACATGTGTGACATGAAAAGAAACTAAAATGAGGTGTTATTGTGTCTATATTTATACGGCAACACTTTAAACACACATATACAAAGTCTCAGAATTTTTCAACTAATTCTCAAAGCGCTTGTGCAAGATGTGGGTGCATTGTGAATTGTTGGCATCGGGCGTATTATTATGTCCGTTTGAATAATTCATGAGATATTTCGATACGAAGACCTCTTCGGGGACATTATCTCAAATAAATAAGTTAATTCTTTTTGAACGTTTTTTAAAACTTATTTACGGTTCACATTACGTAATTCTTTTCCTCGATTACGATTGTATTACATCGTGATTCTACATTTGAAATAAAATGTCTATTTTTATTTCACACACTCTCGACGCTTCAATTACAAGCGTTGATATATTTTGGAATGGAATAAGTTCAATTCGTGGACACGTCTCAAACGTTCAATTATTACTCAAAAAAAAATACAATAAAAAATATATTTTATAAACTCAACCCAATTTATTTTTTTCTGTTTTAAAACACATTATTATTGCACATATATTATATATTTTTATAAATCACAAAATTAATACCACAATTATTTCAGACTAGAAACAAAACTAATGGGCGTGTAATTCTAAAAATAAGTAAAATAGAGACATTTCATTGTTCTTATACTAAATAATATTAAATATAATTAACAAAAAAAACCACATAATTTAAGATCATTTTTACATAGGAATGTTAATAAGTAAAATAGAAACATTTCATTGTTCTTATACTAAATAATATTAAATATAATTAACAAAAAAAAACCACATAATTTAAGATCATTTTTACATAGGAATGTTAATAAGTAAAATAGAAACATTTCATTGTTCTTATACTAAATAATATTAAATATAATTAACAAAAAAAAACACATAATTTAAGATCATTTTTACATAGGAATGTTAATAAGTAAAATATAAATCATCATTTTTATCATTTTTACATGGGAATGTTATTTTTATATATTAGTATTGTTATAAAAATAGACAAATACTCAACATTATCTGAAAAATAAGTTCCAGGTCTGCTTCCAGAAATAGGAACGCTTTGTCACACCTCATGTTCTGAAATTGCAACATTACTATTAAAATGTGTTTTATTAAGGAGATCACATTTTTGTTGTGAAGTTGCATTTTTCAGAACGTTGTTCTGTGGTATTTAATACAAATTAAATTAATCAACTAAAAGGATATATGAAAAAATCTATCCATGAAAAAAAAATTGTTGCTACCGGAATTCGAACATATAATTTAAAGTTGTAATTGTAAGTTGTATCAATGTGTCAAAAATTTAATAAAAATTAATTGATAATTCTGGCGTCTGCCATCAGATTACTCAAAAGTATTTGAGATTCCGTAAAAATAAGGTGGATAGCTCTTTCAAATAATGAAACGATTAAATGTATTAATATAAAAAAGGTGACATATAGGTTCGAAAATTTGTCGCTAAAAATATCATCGCTGTAGCATAGTTTGATTATGCACCTTCCCCGGTTTAGAAAGAGATCCAGGTTCGAATCCCAGTGGCGCAACAACAATATGATATAAGAACTGCATTAACCTTTTTAATTTTGCTGTCTTTCTGGTCCGATGTTGTTGATCTTAGATTTAGATGTTAGATTTCAATCGACCGTGGTTTTTTTGGACCGCAGGATTGGTCGAAGCATGGGATGTAATAAGAATGACGCCTGTCGGTTACAGTTTTTTTAGCTTTTCAAAAAAAGGGCGGCAATACTCACACACACACATACGTGTATATTATTATAAACTAGGAAACGCAATGGTGCCAATCGAAGTAACAAGGCGCGTAAATAATATCTTTCTAGTTAATTAACTTACTGTATATTAAAATGTATTTTCATCGAAATATACTTAAACTTACTGAAGTATATATATACCTATATAAGATAAATTTTCTTGAAAAAGTATTCCGGAAAATGAGATTCAGTCCTGTTTTCAAAAACGGAAACGCTGTTTGATTCAGTGTATTTTCATAGATGCATAAAGGTGACAACAGTCACCAGTGTAAAGTAAATATACAATTTCAGACGTATATTTTTTACGCATTCCGGAAATTAAATTGTCACACTTCGTTTGTTCTGAAATTGCAACTTCACAATAAAAATGTGTTTTTGATGAAATATATTTGAATTCTTAATGTGTATAATGACGTCGAAAATTCATCCCAATGCGTGGTTAGTTTGGCTGCTAAATTTTGTCAGGAAAAGAGCCCGACAAATTAACGAAACCCTTTCAGGCCGACACCCACACATGGAGTCGGGCGACCATTGCCCCTCAAGGACTGAGGCGCCATTCATTCGTTCTCTTTTTTATCTTTTTAGTGGGTTTTATTTCGCTGCATTTGGTTTTACGGCATAATTAATTTGCCCCACACACGACCCCTTGTTCGACCCTGTCGTAAAATAATATTCATGTTTAACATGCGATTCAAAACAGTGCACGCCGTCGGGTCATCGTATCAATCATGGTTCTAGGCTATACGAGTATTGTAACTAACCTTTTACTCCTGGTTCTACTTTTTCGGTCTGAGTTAGATAATATCAGACAAAGTGTTGAGCAAAATTAAAAGCAAAGCACAAGAGACAAGGGGCTGTACAAAGAAAACAATTCTGTGCATTTTTCTAGGTTTTTTTGTCATGTGATATCATGGACCCTGCAACGGGAACAGAGACGTCGGTCAGAGAGGTCAGATACACATTGTCCAGAAGATTCTAAAACTTGAGAACAATTTTAAAGAAAAACGGTAAGGAAGCTGTAAAAGCTGTAGACGTAAATTGGCAGAAGAAGAAGATTAAAAAAATGCAAAAATTAAATGATTTAAAATGTACAATAACAAAACTTTTACTGCTTAAAAATCAGGTAAAAACCTACAACTTGAACTTCTACTTTAAATGGAGAAATTATTTTCATAAAGCTAAATAAAACGAGTAGCTTGTTGGTTCTAGTGGGTAAGACACACGCCTAGTAATCTAGTGGTTGGGGGTTCGAGCCTCTTTCTAGAAAACCACCGAGTTAGTCCTTGTAATAATATTGATGTAAGGTGTAATATGTGTACTCTTCTCTGTTTAAAAAAAATAAATTTGGCTAGGCAGATAGATGCCGGAAGGTTATTACTAAAAAAATATACTATCTCCATGAGGGTACGCAGAGAGGATAGAGCGTCACAATCTTCTATCCTGCTATAGCTTCTAACATAACAATCTTCCATAAACTGTTTACCTGGTTAAGTCTAAGTATAAATATAGGTCTTCTGCGTATGCCCTCCATTTCTGGTGCTATCAACACCTTTATTACCGTTATCTCTTCATTCATTCCTTTCATACGAACACTTAAACGATACTTTTTTAATTCTGTTCACTGTACCAAGATTAACTTTATATCCCTTCCTGATATGTTAATTCTTCACATTATTATTAATGAATTTTCTGTATATATCGCACACCTAGGTCCTAACTTATACAACTAAAAAAAAAGAATTTGGAATTATCATTGTATTCGGATACTCTGTCATATACGCAACTAACATTAATGAAACGAAAGTAGACTGAATGCAGTGGAAATTAGATCACTTAGGCGTATTTATAGCAAATCTATTTATGACAGAGTAAAGAATGAAGGAATAAGGAAAGAATGTAAAGCTGATGTTAGTATAGTGAGTAAAGTTAAGAAAAGATCACTTAGGTGGTTTGGTCATATGGAACGGATGAATGAGGAGAGAATGTTAAGAAAGATATATGACGCAAGTGTTGATGGAACCAGAAATGGAGGACGTCCGCGGAAGACTTGACACGACCAGGTAAAACCAGATAATGGAGGGTGGTTTTGTTAGAAGCCTCAACAATCTGCAAGCTTGTATGAGAAGATGTATGAATGTGGATGAGGCGAGAGTCGTGTGTCAGGACAGAGGAGTGTGGCGCTCTATCCTCTCTGCCTACCCCCGCGGGGAAACGGCGTGATGGTAAGTAACATTATTCCCAGTTCTCGATACATTTATGACCTAAAATGTTATTTTTTGTCTACTGAAAATCAATATTTTTAAGCTGTCTTAGTTTTGATCTAGGTGTGCGATATGTTATTTATATACAAATCGTGTATGTAGCGCTAGTCGCTTCTCAATAATATAAACAAACTAGATACATCACATAAAGATACACAGAAAAAATCTATCGAATAAATAATCGACCACGACTGAAACCCGGACCGATACATAGCCGGTAGAGAGCTTTACCAATTAAGCTATAATGACCCCATAGATAATATAAACATCTAAAATGAATAAATTAAGGACCTTTCACACATTACATGCGTAAATCACATGGGCATGCAGTCTTGTGTTTTGAATAGAATGATTTACATCCGTCAGGCACGATTCCATTTCGGTTCGACGCACGAGTGCCTGCTTCACACAAAGATGTAAATTCTCCTTTAAGAATTTAAATATTTTGGTGAGTAGATGCCATGTATTATTTATGTACAGTATAGACAATGTTTAAAATGGACAGCGTAGCTGTGGCGTGCAGTGAGTGAGATTTAGGTAATGTTGCTAAAAGCGTTGCTGTATAAGTAAGATGAGTTGTATGGTATTCTTATGAAAGAAACGAATTCTTTCGGAAACATGTTTATGTAAAAAAATATATCTGTATGGGCTAATTTCCTTTCTTGAAAAATATTCATATTATAATTATTATTCTTAGGAAACTCTTCACATAAGTAACTAATATAATACTAGGTTTAAAATGTATTAGAACGCCAAGTTGCTTCAAATATACAATTGCGCTGTTTTGCAACACGTCTGTTTAAGCGAAGACGTGTACTGAGATCACTGCGTGACGCAAGATACAAAGTATTGCATTTATTTGGAGAACATTTGGGGCAGATTTTGCAAAAAATATGCTAAACACATGCGCAGCTTTATTTGCCAATTCTATTTTAATTCTTCCTCTAGATGGATTTAGTTAAAATATTAACATGCGAACAATAATTTATTTGCGCTTGGAACTACATATTTAATACGTAATATATCAAATAAATATGTAATTTAGATTTATTTCGCGCAAATTAATATTTTTTAATTTATTTTTGAGCGACATAATAAGTACCGGCTGCATATGTCGAAGGTATTTCTGATAATGAATATCACTAAATCGATAAATTTTAGTTAACTCATTGTGGAAATAATATTTATTTCTATATTTTTTCGATATTCTCTGTCTATATTTCTGATTTATTAATTTAATTTGTATTAAAATATATTTATAAACTATGTTCAGAAATTGCAACTTCACAACAAAAATGTTGTTTTATTTAATTTAAGGTTTATAAGTTAAATATTGAACTTCGTGAAATTACATCACGTAATTATGAGAATTGATTTTATAAATATTCAATTATTTTTCTGTCCATTTATGTTTGCTGCCGTATATTTCCGCAGAATCTGGCTTTCGGCCTTTTGACTCCTTTTGCAATCGTCCAAATATTTTCTGTCCTCTGAGCGATGTGACGTTTCATTTTTTAAGCGTATTCTATTCTACCAATACTTGTCTGTTTATTTTTTGATTGTCCTTTGCGTAACTTTAAAACAATATATGTCTTATTTTTTATATTTAATATTAATTTATAGAAATAACAAATTTTGTATAAACAAAGTTGATTATTTTGAAGTCGACCGATTTCGATACCACTTTAAAAGTATTAAAGATAAATAAATAACGAAAAAATCGAGAGCGCAGGAAAATGAACTTTACCGCGAGGAACCCGAGTGCCGAATTGGCGGTGTTATAACATCGGCGCGCAAGGTCCAGCACGTTTAACATCAAAATGTGGTCGTCGTTTAAACATTTGCTAACAACTTCCTCCATCAAAATGTCAATTCCAGCACTCCGCGCTAACTGCTCGCGTGCGTGTATTCTGAATAACGGCAATTACCGAGTGTGCCGAAGAATGGCGAGCTCCAAAACTGCCGTCAGCGAATTGCTCAGCACTCAGCACCGGAGCTGAGAGCCAAGGCTTGGAGTGCAGAAACCGATCATTTATTTAGTTGTTGATTTAACTGTATGTGGCGCGATAAAATATCAAGTTACACAAGATAGTAAAGGGTGGTCCAAATTGAACACCGGATTTAAATTGAAAATAAACCGAATCTTTTATTGGTTTTTTTTTTAGTATTAAAATGAACACACTCCGATTTAATATGAAAAATTATGTGTGACAAATGGCCATCTCGGATTTGACTGTAAATCTTGGTTCTCTTCACAAAATTTTCTATTACAATTTCATTTTTGATGCCGTCACCTGTTTGTGGATTACTACTTGGATTTCGGATAAGCCTACAAAAAGAAGTCGCACGGCGTTAAATCACAAGATCTTGCTAGTCAGCTGATGTCGGTAAAGTGACCAGAAAATTGGTGATGCAGTAAATCAACTGTTGCTCGAGTTTTATGGCAGATGGCGCCGTCCTACTGGAACCACATTTATTCATGGTCCATATGGTCCAGTCGGTGCCAAAAAACTCTGTTATCACGTTACGGTAGCTATCGCTATTCACAGTTTCACTTTTAAAGAAGTATGGGCTTATCATGCCGCCTGCCCAAAATCCACACCATATAGTAATTCGTTCGGGATGCTTGCGACTTGCTTCTCATGAATCACGAAATGATTTTCCGAGTCCCAATTTTATTTGTTTGCTGAAGGTGATTTTTTCAACCAAATTGAGAGTCCACTTCATGAAGCTCTTCAAACAAATTAGAAAACTGTCGGCGGTGGAAATGGTCAGCAAGCTGATCGCACTTTCTAACAAGATGAATAATAGGTTATAACTGACTGAGAGTATCTGAGTTACCAATCGCAAAACAAAAAAATGAAGCGATATTTAAATCCGGAGTTCAATTTGGGTCACCTTTATATGTACATAGTATGCGTATGTAACTAACTTACCATGGCGCAGTCGTCGGCAGATAAGATAGAACGTCACATGCCACTCTTGTCTTATTTACTTTTATAGTGGTTTGTAATGTGATATCAGAAGAAGACTTTAGGAATAGTGATCTGCTCCAGGAATGGTGATCGGTATACTATTTTGTTCATATAGGTCAATAGGTTCAATATGGTTAAGTAATGGTGATGTAACATAAACGCGTACTTACATGTTTCACTGAATTTGTTAAAGCTAAGTTACAAAAGATTATTAGAATATATTGCTTGAAATCGTCCAACGGCGTCTGGAGTTCGATGCAAACATTCCTGTCAGGCCTGGATATGGAAAGAGAGTGAGTAGTGAGTATCTTGGTCACCGTGCGTTCAGCAACAATGTTGTTTCCCTCAAGTGCTCGCTTCCCCATGTCTTAACTTTTATACA
Source organism: Eubasilissa splendida (assembly GCA_031772225.1). Classification (NCBI taxonomy): domain Eukaryota; kingdom Metazoa; phylum Arthropoda; class Insecta; order Trichoptera; family Phryganeidae; genus Eubasilissa; species Eubasilissa splendida. Next base: position 11,049,510 of record CM062855.1, on the reverse strand, counting down.
TGTTCTCAAGCACGCTCGCGATATTACAGGATCTAACGGGGGCATCCTCCAATATCTGGTTTTCTTGAACGTGCTAGGTCTTTCTCGGAATGCTTCTGTTTCTCTTGCTTTCAACACTCTCTTCATATATTTCCTTTACTGTCCTCTCCTTATTTGTACCACATGCCCAATGCACAAATCATCTCAACGACCCATTAAATGGTTGATAATTTTGTAATTTATTGATAATTTATTTCCATATATACATAAAGTACGATTTTTATAACAATATTAATAAACTACATCAATTTTTGTGTACCTTTAAATTAGAATAGTCCTGAATTATGCGGATGGCTCATACAAAGATATAAGAGGGAGCTTATTTGATTATCTAGACATGCTATACTTTCTGACCATAAATATGATATATAAGGGTTCCTGATACAATTTCAACCGGAAATAAGCATAAACCTATTATACTAAGCACGGAACATAAATATGTCAACAATATTCTATTTATCTCCTTATGTACAGCATTAATATTACTAATATATAATGCTTAGGTGTTATGTTCTTACTCTCACCCGTCCTACATAAACACAATAACTGTTTAGTGTCTAAAATAGATTGATTTGGTCTAAAACAACATTACCTTATTATCAATACACATTATCAATTGCATTTCAACATGTATTTCAATAAATAAATAGAATTTTGTATCTTTAATTACTATCGCCGATTTAATTGCCATTTTTTAATGATTTGAATTTTTTAATTTCACAATATCCCACATATGTAATTTTCACATTTCAGTGACGCATAACAACATAAAAAAAACAAGATCTAATGTCAATTCTATCAAGCAAAAGTGTACGGTTATCGCGTCAAATAAAGTTAATTATAAACAGACTTTCTATACGAATTAGGCATATGAAAATCGTTAATTTCCCGTGTTTATTGACGGGTTATTTCTCATATTAAATAAAATAATATAGATTTTTTTTCTATTTATCAGGATTACTGTTTAACTAGGTCAGTTCCATAGGTTAGTCACCGAAAGTATAAATTATTTTTGTATTATTTAATTATCTTTTGTCTGGCTCGACTCTCTTTTTTCGAATATAATTGCATGATGGAATGCGCATGCGTCATTTTATCAGTAATTTTAAAGCAAATGCACTTTGGTTGATAATATATCGTTATAATGAGAAACCATTGTGAGTAACATAACTTTTTTCTGGAATTCAAAAGTGCATTCTTTTATCCGTGCGTTATCATTGATAAATGCATTTAAGTGCATTATTTGTGCACTGTTAGTATTATTTTATTCTCATTGTGTTAAACATGAAGCACAGTTTTGAAATCGGTGAACCCGAATTAGTTATAATTCATATAATTTTCTTTACAGTAGAGATTATTCTAAAATATTTGTTTATATACATTAATTTACAGTATTAATATTAGTTACATTAACATAGGCCTATGGTCTGAATAATTACAACTTTACAATAAGAATGTGTTCTCCTTAATAATATATAAGTTGTATAAAATAATTGTTAATTTTGGCGTCTGCTATCGGTTTACTTAAAGGTATTTGAGATTCCGTAAAAACAAAGTATGTATTCATTTAAAAAGTGTAACATATGAGTTCCAAAATTTATCGTCAAAAGTACTGTCTGCTGTAGCATAGTTGGATAATGCATCTTCCCCAGATTGGAAAGAGATCCAGGTTCGAATCCCGGTAGCAACAACTACTAATACTTTTCGATAAAATTGATTTCATATGTATATTTTTCTAATTAATACATTAAATTAGTATTAATATAAGTATCTAACTTGATATAAGTGCAAAAGGATACACCAATTATAATCTCTTAAAATAAATAATTAACAGTACATATAGTTATTTTTTCTGATACCATTTACAATAAATTATCTGTGTTCTCAGATGTCTCTAAATCAAATATTTTTACATTTTACAAAATAACAAATAGGGATAGGTAGAGATAATCGTGTGCTTCATCCACATTCATACACCTTCTCATCCAATCTGGATCATCTTCCAGTATCTGATATACATGATTGTGCCAAGTCTTTTGCTTCCATTATTTCTGGTGCCACCGATACTCGCATCATGTATAATGTAACCTTTCATACCACAGTCTTCTCATTCATTCGTTCTTCGTGACCAAATCAACTAAGCGTTCCTTTTTCAATCATATTCTTTATGGTGAGAGGAGAATAGACATGAAATAAAACGTAAACAAGACGTTTTTTTTTACATTAATACGTATTATATTGTCAGCGTTTAAATTTTCGTTCCAATCGAGTCATATTTTAAAAAAAAGTCGTGGAGCTATTTTATTGCGTAAGTGATCACGCGGATGAAATCAAAATGTAAATATTGGGACAAGAAATTTGCGTTAGTTCATGTCTATATATTTGGTGGTTTGTGGTTATGAGATATAAAGTTACATTCTTTATTTCTTGTCAGCTGCTTTGGCGTAGTTGAAGGACTATTTATCTATTAGGTAAAATATGCATCATCCGCCAAAAGTAACAAATGGGTAAAAACATGTAAACTTGATAAAGACAGACAAATACTTTGTTTAAACCACTATTTATTGATTTTTCAACATGTTTCAATGCCTATGGTTCTTCTTCAGGAAACAATGTACATATACTAAAATTAAAAATACAAACATAAATAAAGACAAAACAATAAAAGTATAAGTGATGGGTTTCTAAGTAGGAACTACTATGAATAGAAATTTAAAAGGTGACTATTTGCAAAGAGGATTTGGTTATTTATAATATTTAGCTTTCTATTAACACTTTTTTTTATTTCTAAAATTTCAAATTTATCTAACTGCAAAACCCTAGTATTTGTATACATGTATAACTTCTAAACCCTTATTAATATCAAAAGAATAGTTTGTTTCCAAAAGGTGAATGAAAAATTCTGAATAGTTGTTGCTACTTAGGCTCATCAATTCTAATTATAAAATTTCTGCAAGTTTTATCTATATAAAAATAATTACAATCGTTGCAAATAATTTTTAGACCCCCGATTTTTTTTAAATATCGTCCTTATCCTTGTTATTTAATATATAATTCTTTCATTTGTTATTAATGTAGAAAGCTGGTTGTATAGAATTTGGGATATTTTTTATAAGTGAATTTGATGTGAGGTTTAAATTTTCTCACAAATTTGATCTACCTGATAGTGGCGATACCTTCCACACCCGCTTCGTATATAATCTTTACATTCCATAGGTACAAATCATTTCTTGAATAATTCTAGCATAATTTGTTAATTATTAATCGTATCGTATGTACGAGTAAGTAGATAAACAGAATAACACGTGCACCTGAGCCATTTTTAACTGCATTGATTTTTTTATTTCCTAAATTTGAAAGTAACCTGTTTAGGTTAGTTAAATAAGTACGGCGACACAGCGTCATAACACATAACTTTTATTTATATAATGAGCGAATTGCATGATGTTAGAAAAATGACTGAAATCATTTTCCAATTATGCGTCGTTTCCAAACATCATACAAACGACAATGTTGACTGAACAAATAGCAGAGAAGACCTTTATTGTATTATATACACGTAACGGGCGTCAGCTATCTCGAAAGTAGGATTTGCATAACTTTATTCAAACAATTTCTTGCCTTGCGTCAGGAAAGTAATTATCAGCACTATTTATGTTGTTCATTGACCTGTGCATATGCTAGAAGTGAATGCGAACGTGGATTGAAGCTGTATGGTAGGACAACTTTACAACTCCAACATATTGGTGATATGTTCAAGCAGCGTTTCTTAAAATATTTTATTTAGTTACCTATTATTACTAGACGTATATACACATATATTGCGCTTCGTCGCTATTGTATTCAATGTTATTGTCATTTTTCTTACAGATTAGTAAAAAATAATAAAGAATATTCATTTACAATCTTTCATCATTGTGCAATAGATGTCACTGGTGTCGTTTAATATTAGACAAAAACTGCAGTGATCAATTCTGGGATATTTTAGCATTGCAGTTCAAAACAGTTTTACACAACATATCGTATTTTCTTTTGATTTTTTAATGTTTTCTATACCCTTTGTGTTTATGCATCTAATAATACGACGTTAATCATATTAATTTATGATAGCTTTAGGTGTACATATGCGGTATAATATATTGGGCTGAAGTAGAGCTTGATGCAAACTTATAAAAATTGATAATATATAAATCGTCGGACTGTAATAGTTTTGCAGAAAAGGGCGTTCGATAATTAGAGTTTGACAAAGAAAAATTCCTCTTGGGTCGCAATACTCAGTTTTTCGGTTAGGTTCGTTAGGTTAGTTAGTTAATATAACGGTACATTTTGCTTGTCTTAAAATCACTTGTCAAAAACTTTAATGTTAATTTTTAAATATTTGCGATCAAATCATTTTTTCTTTTTTGAAATCAGGGCACCCAATCTACCGGAAAACATGTATTGTTTCTTATAAAAATTACCGTATTTGCCAATTGTGCTGTTTACTTCTGTTTTCGCTCCTTTATTTACAATTTTCTAATTAGAGTTCTTAACTTAAAATGAGATAAAAATACGGTTTTTGGTAAAATCTAAAGATTGCACAAATGTGAATTCCATTCATACATTGCCCTGTAAGAATCATTAGTCTGGCCTAGTAGACGTAAACAGGCGCTTTACAATAATTCGTAAATAATATTTACGGATTATTGTAAAGCGCCTGTTGACGAGCGAATTGCGTGCGAGCGATATAACGACATTAACGACACTTTATTAGGTTGGCTAAACTGTAATGCAGTTGACATTTGATATTAACGTTATCAACCGTTTAACATTTAGATAAAATATACAGGGATGCTGTGACTATACAGCTTTGGAGAATCGGTCGAGCTTATAAGCTTTTTTAGTCTGAGTGTCTTTGGGAGGATCTTATGACCCAGTAATATGGCGCCGCCTGGCGGGGAAGCTTGGATCTACTGACACAAATGGAGCGATTCTAAACAAATGAACGTGCCTAGATTTCATTTCAAGTTGCCGCTGCGTTGGAATTAATGGAAATTAGACAGAATGTCTAAACAAAGCATCTTTCATTATTACAATTGTGTTGTTGTTGGATCATTATAATTCTGTTATTAATTATATAAACACGCATACAGGTACGTATACTCGTCCATGCAAGAATGGTTATGTTGCACTACTGAAAAGGTATATTGGTAAAAATGGCTTAATTTAGAATTGTTATAATAATGAAGTGACTGTTAATGTGTGTGTCAGAATGAATCAATGCGCTAAATATTATTATAACAAATGTTTGAGAGGACGGTGAGAACATGAGAGTGTAGAGGAAAGAGAAAAATCAAAAAAATATATTCAATTTCTCAGCGTAATGAAAAAGAGACAATGAATGTTGAAAACAGAGATAATTAAAAATATTTGAGTACGTCCAAGAACACATAACATTACTGGATTTTTACCTCCAAAGGCATTGTTATTAAACAAATTATAGATATCTCATAGAGACGAAGCTATTTATATTAGATTATATGGGAAAATATGGCCAGCCGTAGACAGGACGTAAGCCCTGTAATTAACCATACTTACATATTTTACCATATTGTCAGGCCTATTCTCAAAATTGCAATATTGAAATGAAGGTGATTGTTACACCAACACTCAAAAATAGACAGATAGTTTTGAAAGATTATGGTACGTTTATCTCCCTCACTCCCTCACTCTCTCTCCCTCTCTCTCATTCAAATATAACACTATTTTTGAGGGTTAGTGTAACAATCACCTTCATTTCAATATTGCAATTTTGAGAATAAGCCTGAATATAATATAAATAGTTTCGTCTCTATGAGATATCTATAATTTGTTTAGAGATAATTGTTTAAAGAGTATTGAAAAGGAATGAAAGATAAGTGTTTATCACGTACCTATATATATAAAACTAAATGTATATATTATCTCTATATATGCAATCGTACACATTTTATTGGAAATAAACCAAATTTTGCATTGCTACACTTCAGAAACCTGCACAAAACTAAGGCACCCTCCGCTCCCCTGACCACCCCACCCCCACCTCATGATGTAGAAATGTAATAAATTGAAAGCTAAATTTTGCCCAGTTGCACTCCAGGACCCTGCGGAAAATATAGTCACTCCATCTAAATTTTTTATACATCAAAATTAAGACACTACCCTCGCAACCCTCTCCCTGAATTCTGGTCAATGCTGGATATTGATCGCTAGTGTATTAAAATAACGTTTAGATATCATTAGTATTCCGGTAGTATTATATTAAACGGTTTGGTTATTTGATAATGTCATTTTATAGTTTAAGTTAGTTATATTATAAGGTTTCAGGAAATGGTTTATGCAAACGATAGTTCTCCAACGGCCGATAATGGCGTTCGTTTCTTAAAAAAACTTTACACCCAGCGTCCTTTCCGTACACAAATCTATAAATATCCATTGAAAATGCAAATGGAAAATTTCTAATTCCGAAAACGTGCATTGTTGTGCGGAACAGTCAACAGATGGCGTGTTATTTAGCCGCGACCGAAACCCGCTAATGAAAACATTTCCGGCACAAAATCGGCGTCCATTGTTGATAAAGGCGGGAAAAGTTCTCTAGGGATGGTTCTTTTTCAATGGAAGTTTAGCTTTGCTGGCATTTCCAATAATCGGTAAAATTTTCGACCAATCCTGTAGTATTCACACAAATAAATGACAAATTCTGCCCGGCGAGATAGGTACTCAATAGAATGGTTGGGAAAATTATTTTTTTACATCTTTAGATTGGTAAATGAATTGGTAAGTTTTTACGGCCGTTCAGAATATTCTGTGTGTAGTTTTCTTGGCTAATCTGCAGTGTATATCTGAAATTTCGGATCCCGTTGCAGGGTCCATCATCAGAAAATTATATTTTCCTTACTACATTTTGTTCCTACATCTCTTCTAATACTTAATTTTTATTTTTTTAGATACTAACAGTACCTACAATAATAATAACTGACATAAAACATGATATATAAAAAAATGTAACACCCGTGAAGTTTCTTCGGAATTAAACAAAGAAAAGTATGACACAAAATAAGAAATAGTACATAAAAATAAACTAAATAATAGTACATTTTAACAAACAAATAATAATTAAGTTGTATCAATGTGTTCAGAATTTAATAAAAATTAATTGATAATTCTGGCGCCTGCTATCAGATTACTAAAAAGTATTTGAGATTCTGTAAAAATAATGTAGATGACTCCTTCAAATAATGGAACGATTAAATGTATTAATATCAAAAAGATTACATATAGGTTCGAAAATTTGTCGCTAAAAATATTGTCGCTGTAGCATAGTTGGATAATGCACCTTCCACGGTTAGGAAAGAGATCCAGGTTCGAATCCCGGTAGCGCAACAACAGTATTTTTCAATAGAATTGATTTTATATGTATATCTTTCTAATTAATATATTTAAAATATCACAGACCGTCTGTTCTGAATAATTACAACTTCACAATAAAAACGTGTTCTCCTAATAACAAAATAGTGTTTTTTACACTGAACATATATAAAATGGAAACGGTGAGGAGGAAAGGGAAATGGGATGCAATAATTTTTTAGCATATTTATATATACGCATGTATATACATGTAGTTTAATTTTAAAAGGAAGCAATTTATCGTGGATAATGTCCAAGTTATTAGAAGAATTAACGGTATTATATTTTGACGCTGAGCGGGTCATAAAGCAATTAGTTCTGCCAAAATTCGGGTAAATAAATTATTTGAACGTGTTGGGTATATGGGATAATTAAAAGTTATTTGTTCTAATAAATAGGGCGAGTCAACTAAGTTGTTCAAAATTTTATATGTAACTAATATCGTTGAATATATATTAAAACGTTTTTTTAATTTACTTTAAATTTAATTATTTTTCTATTTGCCTTATATTATAAGACATATTATACATACGTGATTATTTTACTAATTCAATTATATTTTAAAGAATCAATTTCTACTGCTAGCTAATTTCTGTATATTAGTCACGAAGCGAAAAATGAATGGGAAATTTATATACGTAATTGAACAAAAATGTAAAACTTATTTGAAATATGGATAGACGACCTTTTGGTTCTGAAGGTAAATTTTTTCTAAATACATGCTGCTTACACGAGGGGGTAGGGAAATAAGGGATGCAGGAAGGGTGGAAGGAATTCGGGAGAGGGACAGGAATCGTGAACAGGGGCTGGCTGAAGGACCACCAGAATTAGTAAGCACGATCCACCTGTGAAATATGATCCTCAGCGCGAAATACACTTGGACGTACACTTTCGGTGATCACGCGAAAGTGTCACACAACACCTTGCACAATCGCACAATATACAGGTTTCGGCACGCGCGGTACCCAGGAACCAAAACACATTCAATAAACTATCAACTCCATACAGCAGGACGATAATTCAAACTAACAATTCGTTCCCACAGTAGGACGAACTTGGCGGCAATAAACGCACCCAGTGGTAAACGTTTACTTGACAGTTCGAAGGAACAACTTTAACTGAAGATACATAGAGAATACACCATAGAAAAGATCGTGTTCTGGTTATAAGGGAGGGGAGTAGTGGATAGGTAATAGACAATAATTATATCTACGCGTTCACGTGTGCGCGAGACGGCGATCCATACATCATAAATGCCAAACACATACTAAACAGAGAAGTTCATTGTCAGAAAAATAGAGTTGCAATGTTGGCAGTAACACTAATAATAGTGTAGGTACATAATAATATATATTTTTGACGTTTTATAACACGGTATACATGTGAAATCAATATAATTAATATTTTCAAAACTATGTTAAACGCTTGTACTATGAAAATAGGACTAACTTGCAGGTGTCCAGGAACGAGGCGCGAATCCTTCACCATTAGATCACTAGGCTAGCACCTTAACCACTACACCAACAAGCTACTCTTGGTTATTAAAAAGTCTTTATGATGTTTATTTTGTATTTCATTAGTATGGAAGATGATCTATTTAAAAAAAAAGACTCGTATCTGTTGTAAAGTTTTCAGCTTTGTAATGGTGACTTATTTTAACGTTCAGATCTCGATTTCACGGAGCAGCACGGATACATAACATTTAATTGCCCTCCAATGAGTGTTCAGGCTTACTACGCCTAGGTTGCAGATAACTTCCGTCATTTTCTCAAAAGTGCTTCGTATGTAAGTAATATAAAATAACTTGTTAAGTAGTATTGCCTTCAAACCAGATATTCTCCTTATTGCTAATACGATATATATATAAATATTCATTCCTTACATGAAACCTGAACACTTTATAATCTATTTTTAAGATTGCAAAATTTAACTTTGTGGTTAAAATACATTATTTTAAATTGTTAAAATTATTTTATTAACAACTTAATGAATTAAAATGCATCTACCAGTTTCGAAAAATATCATTTTCTTCTTCAGAATGTCAATAACTAATCAAAAACATATGTTATTGTTTTTTTAACAGAATCTATTTTTAAAAATCATAATTTTAGTACCTAACTAGGTAGTAACCTAATTTTGTCTATTTTGCATATTTTGCATGGTCATAAATGAAATAATTTGGAACCGTTGGAGATAAATAAAGAAAGTAAAATTAATCAAAAAATTATAAACAACCAACTAAATTTAACTACAAGTCCTATTCTAATTTTATTTCCTAAAAATTATTCTAGTAATTTTGTATCATCAAGTAACAATTTAAGTTAAATACTAAATTTCTTTTTTAATAATTATTGTTTTTTTAAAAATAGATTCTGTAGATGTAATTTAATTTATAATAAAACAAAGATAAAAATTTAAAATAAATTTATAATCTAATAAAAATATAGAACATCGGGTGGATATTGTGAGTATCTTAGTAAGAATAAGATTAAAAAGTCATATGGAACGGATGAATGAGGAGAGAATAATAAGAAAGATGCAGGGTGCGGCAGAACCGAATAAGCAGTTTTGAGGAGTTATAAAAAAGTAATGGGGATATGTAGAGAAAAAACATTTTTATTTTCGAATGCCATTTATAATAATAAAATTTTGAAAATAGTATCCTCAAGATGGCGGTCGTTAATAGCAACACACTGCTGGAGACGATCTCTGAAGTTTTGTACAGCTTGCTCAAACATATCGCGGGGTATAGCGTTAACCTTTTAACTGCCGACTCTATTTGAAATGGAAGACACCGCATAGGGTAAGACTGAGCTTTAAGGGTCTAGACTTATCTATCAAAAGCGGAAATTGTCGTCCACAGAGGGCAAAATGATTTAAAAATATGACTTTAATCCCTACAAGTTTGCAAAGTCCAAAAGGGCGTATTAACACTTGGTGTAACATACAAAGTTTGGCGTGTTAACGCACTCATGGCATTTAAAAGGTTAACTTCCTTAAAAATCCGCCTCATTAGCTCTGATAGGGTGTGAGGGCGACGTTTAAACATCTTTTCCTTCAGATATCCCCAAAGAAAGAAATCACAAATGCTCACAGGCCACCCCACATCACCTTTCAGGGAGACCAGACGTCCGGGAAACATTTCTCTCACAATATTGTGAATTTGGGCTGTGTGAGCTGTAGCCCCGTCCTGTTAGAACCAATCTATGCCGCAGGTTAAGTGCGCATTTGAAAAAATTAATGTTTCTGAAAATGTTAGTACAATTTTTTCCAGACTTCATTTATTCATCATCCTTGAAAGGTTATATGTTGTTGATACTGAAAATAATAATGATTAACTGTCTCAGTTCTTCCGCTCTAAGGTCAGACATTTCTTTATTTATCTGAGGTTCTAATAGGTTATCACAATAATTTACGACACTTATATTCAAACTCTTTACAACACAACGGACGTATCAAGTATCCCCGTGTATGACGGGCTTAGTTTTTTATAAGTATCAGTTAGAATTGCCGGGGGACTGCGCTATGTTAACCATGTAGTTTTTCTATAAATGATACATATATTATTTCATTTTTGAATAGCTATTAACTTTATATGTATTACAATGAATTCCAAAAGCCTTCGAGTAAAGCACGCTGGGTGATAGATGTTTCTGTATACTTAATTAATTCATCTAATTTATTTTAAATATCATAGAACTATGTTGTCATCAAAATATATAAAAAATATTTTTATTTATGCGTCAGAAAATAAAAATGTTTATTTTCTACAAAGTTTTGATACATGTAATTGCGTAAGCAATTAACTTATTATTATTATTAAAAATTAAATTAATCAATTATATTGATAGACACTATTTTAAAAAATAGATTCTGGTAAATAAACAATAATATATGTTTTAGTTAGTTATGACATCCTGAAGAAGAAAATGGTATTTTTCGAAACCGGTAGATGTATTTAAACTCAATTAAGTGGCTAATAAAACAAATATTATAAATAAGACTATATTTTTAATTGTAATTATGTTAAAGTATTGTGTCATTGAACTGTTAATGCTCTGTAAATTATAAAACCAAATAAAAATGACATGATAATACGATATTACGTTATTTTCAGTTTTAACTTTCATCTTTGCTACACTGTTTCCGTACAATTTGTTTAGTCCGTGACTGCACTAGTAAAAATGGCACAACATTGTAAAAATGTCCTTTCGCTTGCATCCCGTCAAGAGCGCAGCGAGAAGCAAAACTGCACCCACTCCTGCTCGATAGAGTGGTATGTGACATTTAAGTCGAGTACACTACCGGTCATGAAGATTGACCTAGTTTGGTTTTACTTTACACATTGTTCCGCTAATGCTGTTAATAGAGTGACAGATGGCATTAAGTGCGGGTTATTCAGCAATTTTCTCGTCTGAAGCATTAATTTTTATTAAGAATCTGGGTTGCCATATAAAATGACATTTAAACTGTTCTAGCTTAATTTAAGTGGCATGCTTAAGTTTCCCTCCTGCTGTTTATATTACTATGCACAAAAAAATGTTCTAAAATAAACTAAGTAAAAATATTTTGAAGTCTCTTGTTTAAGCCATCGCAGCTCTCTTTGTTCTGCTTCTGCAGCGTAAACTGCTCACCTGATTTACCTCCATTCTTCGCGATATTTAGCACAACGTGTTGCGAGACTACGGTCTTGCTCATGGTGATTTCTCTCGCTCTGTCCCTCTTATTGGAGATTGATCTCTTGCTCTTGTGCATTCCACTAATTTCATCAGGCCAAAACTCTTCAGTCAATAAACTTTTTCTATCTAGTAGCGTGGCGATGAAGGCACGCGCAATACATCTCACACGTATGTACCTAAGTCGGTCAGAAGCCTGCTAGCTCGCTCGCTTTTTGTCGCAGACAGTTCGCGCATTTTTCTTGACGATTGATTAATGTTTGTTTATTGACGTGTGTTATTGTAGTCAATTCATATTGCTTGTACATGTGTCATATGAAGGGTTCATCTATTAATATTAATAATGCCTAAATGCAAGTGCACTTTTAATGTTAACTTATAAACTAAGTACTCGTTGATAAAGCAAAGAAGTACTCCATTGGACGTCAGATGTCAAAAGTGTCGTACAATATTTAGCGTAGCCCATGGAGTAGATGTCCCGTTTTGAGGACCTAAAAATTAGCAGATGTCTCGTTTTGAGGAAAAAAATAAATGCTCACCTTATATATGCACCTTACGATATCTAGTAATGGTAAACCGTTATGTGACTATAATTGTGAAGAGATTTAACTGTTGGAGGATTACTTTTTAGTGTACCAGTCATTGTTCGAAGAATTACGAATAATCAGTTATCAATCATCCTTAATATCATAGTCACAATAATGGTTTAGTAATAGATTCTAGAAGCACTGATTATACAACAGCCTATAACGCTTCATCGTAATGTCATTTTTCAGTAGGATAACGCAACACCTCATTCAGCCTCTTGTATTTTCGAGATACCTCACTATCTGACTAACATTGCTAAGAAGATATGGGTGTGATCGGCTACACAAAAACTGGGAATTCTTATAAAATGGTTTAAATGATTTTATCGCTTTTAAAACGATGGAATTGTAATCAGTTAATCAGTAATCAATCACAGTAACGATTTAAAATCATCATTGGTAACACCAACACCAAATCTTGAGGGTATCAAGAATGTTTATTTCTTCCTTCTTAATGTCCATATTTCAACTCCACACAGAGCAATAGAAAATATTTGGGCTTTAACTAGTTACATTTCTTCAGATAGATGGATTGATTTTTTAAACTAAATTTCATATACCATATTTTTGACAATCTAGCAAAGAAATGTATCTATTTTAATAACACTGTACGTATAGTAAGCGATCTTCGGTAATCTCATTAAATATAATATAAAATATCGTTAACGCAAAATTCTAAAAATACCACGTTATTTGGAGTTTAGTCTCAATTTTTTACCGTCAAGAACGTTTTCATGGTCAGACGTCAGATTTAAACAGGCGGGTGTGTGAAACCCTATCACCTCTCACTCATCTAACAGCCCGACCGAGTGTGTATCGTGTGGAAGTGTTCCACCACCGACAGCGGGTGCCCGAGAAAACGATGATGCCTGTCAACTCATCAAGGAGTCTTTAAACCTACGTTTTTTTTTCGAGAGAATTCCAAATTTAAATATGAGACGTGCGCAGTGGTCCGGTTGCGCCAGGTCATGTTCGAAATATAAAGCTTTTCATCAAGTTTTTGACGAATCATTAGCTGAAAACAGAACATCATTAAATTATTATTTTCTTTTTCGACTTTGTGTTTCGACGCGATCGAAAATTATTAAAAAACGAAATTTTTTATGAGTTTCACAGTTAGCTGTAAGTAATATTACGCTGTCGTTGAATAAATGTTGGTGTTTTACATATTTTTTGCAAAAATAAAAAATCTAATATACAGTTAAAATACCAAATTTCAAGTAAACATATACAAACATAAACAAAGAGTAAGTTTGTGGTAGAGTTTTAACGATTTCGTACACTTAAAGTAATTTACAATTGTAGGTTATTTGACTTATTATTTAGCTGGGTCGCGAATTCTTCGCTGCAACGGATATCCTTGGTAACACTTTTTATCATTATTATTGGAACCCCTATATTTGTCATTAATCTGTTCCTGGGAGTCTAACTAATATAGAAACAATTTTTTCCATAAGAAATGACGGAAATTCATTTAATCTGTTTCTAATTCCTAAAAATGGTACAAAAATGAAAAAAATGTTGTTTAAACTTTAACTGTATTGTACAAAATAGATATACATAGTAGTAGAAGTGGAAGAGGAGGAAGGTTAATGTTAAGAATAAGAGTTGTATCAATTAAAATAATACAGTCGATAATAATTCCGATCTGATCATGGAGTCCGTTTTGACGATGAATGAACTTGTCCAATGGTGTCTGCTCTTTTCAAACTTAGCGATAATTTCTTTTTTAACCCCTATTGTTCTTTTTACCTCTTTTTCTTCAGCGCGTTTTGTTGGAGCCTTGGTCACTTTAGTTTATGAAAATAATTAGGCGAGAAATTAGCGCGAAATACGCGCACGATGACCGCACAAAGCAGACTAACTACAGCTACCTAATATGTTTAGCTGATTGGCGTGCGATTGCAGCGCCAGTGTCGGCGGTGGGAGTGACGACGAATATGGGGGCAAAAATTGTCATCAAAATGTGACGATTATATAGAGGTTCCACTGTATTTAAAGTATTTCTGTATTTTATATACGTAGTAAGTAATTAAAGGCATTCTATTAAACACCCAATAATATATATAATAATGACAGGAAAAAATACATATTTTTAAATTTACATAGAATAATTAGTAGGTATCAGAGAAGTTCACTGCATTCAAGTACACAAGCTGTGCATTACTAAGAATTTAGGTAAATAAATATAAATTAAACAAAAAATATAAACTTTACCGCTATTACACGGAGTTAGCGTAACCCACAGCCAGAGTTTTTAATTCCGACAGTCCGTCTGCGTGCAAGGTCATACAGATGCTGCGAGATTTGTTTATTCAATCATAACAATTTTAATGGAATAAATATTTTCCTATTGAAACTGTGCTATGTTAGGGGGCATCTTTACGTCTGCCAATTTTTGCAGTTTACAAACAAATCTGATTTTTTCGAAAGAGATTTTCTTGAATGACAACTGCGTGCAATGAGACCTTTTCCTGATTTTACAAACTAAACGTTTTTCAGTAATTTGGTAGTTCATTTGGTATTCGTCAATTATTAACTGTCAAATGAGAGAGTTTACATTTTTTGGGTCGATCATTAGCTATTATATTAAAATATTAAAAGTTAAAATATACATTTTCCTGTTAAATTCTAAAGCTAGTTATTTCAATTTAACTTTTGATCACTCTCTTAATAAAATATTTTAAATACCCGTTGTCCGATGGAGTAATCGTAAATGATATTTTAATCGAAATCGAAAGCAGATAACGGTGTGAAACTTGCCTTTATTTAAGTAATGAATTGACATTATTAAGGGAACACATTTTCTTATTGTGAAGTTGTAATTATTCAGAACATGGGTCTGTGATATTTTAAATTCAAATAGAATTTATTAATCAGATAGATATATATACATATAAAATCAATTTTATAGAAAAGTATTGTTATTTCTACGGGGATTCGAACCTGGATCTCTTCCAATCCGGGGAACGCGCATTCACCGATAATGCTACACCAACACAGTGCATTGACGACAAATTTTCGAACTTATATATTACACTTTACAAAGTGATACATCTATCCTTCCATTATTTGAAAGCCATCTTCTTTATTTTTACGGAATCTCAAATACTTGCAATGCAAGGTTCAGTTTTAGTTTATTTTATTTTAAGGTTTTATCAACAGGTCGTTAATGACCCTAATATACGTATTATTTGAAATTAATTAAAACTTGAGACATTCCTTTCTCTTATGTATCTTCACATGCTTCAAACAAACTTATCATAATTTTTCTTTTTATTTATATAAATAAACACTTACAAGTTATTCCTATAATTATATATATATATAGTGTTCCCTGAGGCAGGTATTCACCTAGTAGGGTAAACATGGGATTAAAAAAATATATTATTGCATTTGTAATCATGTCACTGTGATAATTGTAATACATCTATGAAAATAAATTAATAAATGGAAGCAATATTTTTTCATATCTTTGTTTGAAATGTGCGTGCAGAGTGTGACCGACAAACAAACGATATTTATTTTAGTATTTTGATTGCTGCACGACTTATTATAATTAGAACACATTCTTATTGTGAAGTTGTAATTATTCAGAACGGATGGTCTGTGATATTTTAAATATGAATTAAATAAGAATGTGTTCTCATAATAATAAAGTTGTATCAATGTGTCCAAAATTTAATAAAAGTGAATTGATAATTCTGACGTCTGCTATTCCGTAAAAATAAGGTAGATGGCTCTTTCAAATAATGGAACGATTGAATGTATTAATATCAAAAAGGTAACGTATCGGTTCGAAAATTTGTCGCTAAAAATATCGTCGCTGTAGCATAGTTGGATAATATACTTTCCCCGGTTTGGAAAGAGATCTAGGTTCGAATCCCGGTGTCGCAACAACAATATTTTTCGATAAAATTAATTTTATATAATTTTCTTTCTAATTAATATATTTTATTCATATTTATTATTCTTCTTCTTCTTTCTTAAGAACCGTATTCTCGTCAATGCAATGCTCCACCGAGTTCAGCGCTGCCGTGCTGAACTCCATCCAGAACTTGTTTGTAGGTCTGTACACTCACCTTGTTCTTTATTCGGTGGATGTATTCTTGCTTAAGCCTTTCTCTCTCTGCTTTCTTCAATTATACTTCTAAAGTATGCGTTGTGTCTAAAAATGTAACCAACCCATTGACCCTTTCGATTTTAGATGATGTTTATTATGGACCATTTTTCTTCCACTATTGTAAAAACATCAGCATTTGTAATTCTTCCAATCTAGCTTATTCTTTCCACCCTTCTCCCACTCTTGAAAGAACATCATCATTTGTAATTCTTCCAGTCCAGCTTATTCTTTCCATCTTTTTCCAACACCATATCTCGAATGCATCCTAAATATTTTTCTTTCTCTGGTTATCGTTCAGTTTGCATGATTTATTACATGTCCTTACCTATACATTAATATTTTAAGTAGAATTTGTAAAATCATTTGTATTATAGAATAATCCGGTTGCTGTCGCAGATCCATATAAATGAATAGGTATGCAATTAGTTATTGACTGAAAACGTATGGATTCTTAATGTCCATCTACTCCACATCGAAAGACAAGTTTAACCGGATATCGAGTTTATTTAAAATTACACACATATGAACCTCATTTGGCATTATCACACGGCTTCCAATGACACGTTTGAGGTGAGTATATTTCCTTCGAGCTGCAGATGTTCCAGAGAGGAAGTCCGATAGTTAACAGTGGCGTGTGGGCGGTGTGAAGCGATTTATTAATCCGCCTCCTGAAGATAGTCGATACGAAGAACTGGTGTCTTATATTATTTAATATATCTTCATCGCAATGGGTTAAGAAAAAATATGAAGTATTGTACTATAGAAAATAGATGAGTAGGAGCGCCACACCGCAGGCCCGCAATATGAGACTTAATTAATACCAGAATTTACAAATAATCATGGACGTAGCTACTTCCATTCGGAGAAATAGCATTTTACCATTGAGCAAATAACTTGAGAGAAAACAAAGAGTTTGGCGACAATTAGTTTTAAAACAAAATAATTTAAATAATTGCACTAAACTAATGAAATGAATAATTACAACTTCACAATAATAATGTGTTCTCCTAAATAATAAAGTTGTATCAATGTGTCCAAAATTTAATAAAAATGAATTGATAATTCTGGCGTCTGCTATCAGTTTACTCAAAGGTATTTGAGATTCTGTAAAAATAATGTAGATGGCTCTTTCAAATAATGGAACGATTAAATGTATTAATATCAAAAAGGTAACATGTAGGTTCGAAAATTGTCGCTAAAATTTTTGTCGCTGTAGCATAGTTGGATAATGCACCTTCCCCGGTTAGGAAAGAGATCCAGGTTCGAATCCCGGTGGCGCAACAACAATATTTTTCGATAAAATTGATTTTATATGTATATCTTTCTAATTAATATATTTAATTCATATTTTTTAATGAAATGTCCACCACATCCTGGAGTATTTTCATTTTGATTCGGAACTGCAAGGGCATCTTGTATTTGGGCATTCTCTTGACTAGGGTAGTACCTACCTCACGAACTGCTGCGTTACTGAGGATCCTCTTACCGTCATGATCGTCGAAGACTTGGACTCCTTCCCCAAACTCTGCTACTTCTACGCTACCTGTCCACGCATCGAAGCCCTACACCACTTGCAAATAACAAAACATCACCCGAAGCGGAAGATACGCAATATGGAATCTTATCGAATTTCACTAGACTCATAAGTACTTATAGAAAAAGTTACATTTATCCCCGGAGAAGATGATTAATGTAGCTTCGGCGAAGAAAATTTGACTCCGGAAGAAGATTTGAAATATCTTATAAATCAATCATAATTGGTACCACATAGAAGTAAAATCTTAAAATAGTCAAGTAGTTTCCAATGTACCAAAAAATTTGTTAATAATTCAAATGCATGCACACATGTGTAAATTAGAGAGTAAATTTACATATTTATTTTAATTTTAAGAACATATATTATGAAAACAATAAAAAATTACACGTCTCACATTTCTTATGTGTCCGTAGTTTTGTTTTAATAATTCCCGCTGTTGAGAAAGCTCACTCCGTTGCTGTTGACGTCGGTCTCATTGTTAACAGTCGGTTAAATAATAAATTTAATATCCAATTTCTTGAGAGCGTAAAATATACAAATGTTTTGGTTTATAATTTCCACTGACGGATTAATACAAATACAAACATGCAATACAATTTTCTGGTTTAATAACAGCTTACACCATTTTTTTGTTATTTTATATTGGTTATTTCCATTAATAAGACAAGTCGGGAGGATAAGAAGACACAAAATAAATTATTCTGTCGTATCCCAATGAATGACGATCGAAACTATGCAAAAAATCATATCTGACAGTAATCGTACCCGACCAGTAAATACCGAACGCAGGACGCAGCTAAATATGTAACTTTATTTTTAAAAATATTTTATTAATTATAATTTACGAGAATTACTCTAGTATTTTATGTGGACGAGTATACTCGAGTATCGAGTGCTCGAACGGTACGGTACCTACCGGCCGCCGGGCACCAACACCGACTGAACTGCGTTGCACAATAATGAAGGTATTATCTAGCTGGTTGCGTTCATCTAACATTTTAATGCCGTAATTAAATAATTAATACCAATATTTTCAACAAAATTTCGTAGTACTAATTCTAATTATCTTAGCAAATGTGCGTTATTTGTAGCTCCAAAAAATAACGCCGCAGTATCTTTAAAGGAACGGTGAAATGTTTAATATTATATACGCCCGAGGCTCATAAACAACCTGCGTTTTTAGTGATAAAAATTACGTCATTTTCTTCGGTTACACCTTACCACGAAAAACTATGTTTTTATATGCGGTCACCTAAACCATGATTATAAGGAAAGTTTTATTTTTTAATTATTCACCCGTAAATCAGGTTACAGGATAATTAATGAGGACGCATTAGAGGAAGTGGCTGAATATATTTTTCATGTAATAATTCAACTTAATGTCGCACACGTCATGAAGTACGCATTGTTATTATGTCAAAATATACATATTTAGATACGCGTGATTTTTTCTCATTAAGACAACACTCAACTTGCGAACTTTCAAAGATACGAACTTCCGTGTTCAATTATTTTTAAACTTATTTAAATAAGTGTAAAATTCAAAATTGTATCGATATTTCTAATTATGCGCCAACGCGCAAGGTAAGTTCGTGTCTCTGCCACTAGGCGACGTGAAGGACTCAAACTTTCAGTAATGTTTACAGTGGTCAAATGCGTTTTTTTTTCTTTTCAGTGTAAATAAATTTTATTCAAGTACTGTAAGATTAATTTTAACTGATGTCTATGATGACCATTATTACAGTAAGTGTTGGGTACCTAAGCATTTTTTTTTGTTCGATTTGCGATTGAGAGAACTAACTGTATACTAAAAATGAAATCGTTTTTTTTTCTATCAGTCATTTTAGAGTAAAAAGTAAGAAATCTTTCTAATCAGAGTTAATTATTGTGTTAAGAAATGCTTGAGTTAAAGTTAACCTATGAGTTTCTTTTTTGGTCTCTTCATATTCATAACGAACTTTAATAAATATCTACATTTATAAAGTACATTCTGTTTGACTTAATCTAAATTTTTTTCTTTTTAAAAATTAATTTAGTTCAATAATTGTAAATATCAATTTTGAGATTTTTAAACGAAGTTATTAAATGATTAATTTTTAAAAATAATGTAGGTATGAATATGTTATATATAAATACAACACACCGAGAGAATTGTTATTCGCAATATAACAAAATAATAATAATAGATTTAAATCATTTAAGTTGATATTGAACATACTTCGTTGAAAAGCTTACAAATTGGCGGCAGTTTTAAATTTAGAGATGTGACTGTATGCCCGCAGCGGCTTATTTTTTCTCATTCAAGCGTAGGTACTCAAACTTACCATTGCTTAGTGCTAGTTGAATGGCCGTGCGAGGAGTACGTATCTACCCATTTCGTCTAGCGGTCGATACAAACGTCGAGTCAACTCTAGATTCCCGCGTAAATTTAAATCGTTTTAGGATTGTTCTTTTTATCGGTTTATCATAATATTTTGTTTATTTTAAAAACAAGGTTTATTCATTTCACGTATTATAAAAGCGATTTTTTTTGTGAAGTTCTTGCTTAAACCACACGTACTTCTGACAGTTATTTTAAAATTACTTAAGTTATTGTGCTAAAGTGATACGTTTGAATTACTTACTAAAGTGATGCTGTGATGTGATTGAAATTAAACAATTATTTATTGTTTTTTTTAGAGGTAATTTATTTACATATATATCATTAATTTTAAATAAATAAAAAGTTTTTGTTACACTCGTATAAAATCTGTCAAAGTAAGTTATGATAAATAATATTATAAGTAATTAGTTTTTAAATTACGGCCTTGCGTTGACTATTTAGTTGGAATGAAATAGATAATAGAGATAGATAATTATGCAGTCGTAATTAGAACAGAAAGATAACGTACAGCTAGCGAAATATAAATAAACAGTTTCAAGTCGAAGGATTTAAATTATCAATATTATATTTGCATGAAATATTATATGATAAATAATGAAG
The DNA here is from genome assembly GCA_031772225.1 of Eubasilissa splendida. Classification (NCBI taxonomy): domain Eukaryota; kingdom Metazoa; phylum Arthropoda; class Insecta; order Trichoptera; family Phryganeidae; genus Eubasilissa; species Eubasilissa splendida. The sequence goes on along the minus strand of CM062855.1, from coordinate 11,028,140 downwards.
TAATATTATCAAGTTATACGTTGTAGTGGTTTAAAACAACTTTCACTCTCTGTTAACTTTTGCAACCTGCAGTTTTTTAGTTGAGCTATGTTGATACCAAATTTTTTAAAATTAATTTTTAAAATATTATAATTGAATAAATATTATATACTAAAAATACGCAATGAACAACAATATCTCAAAAATGGTAAAAAAAATTAAGTGAAATTATTAAATTATATTATAATTATATTGAGATCTAATCAAAATAAAGTTATACTGGAAAAATGTTTGCAAACAACAGTTAGATTAGAGTGGATTTCTTGAGTAAAAGAAGAAGAACACAGTTAGATAGTTGACAAAAAGTTTTCAGATCCGTTCAGAAAGATTAATTAAGCCAGGAATTCCTTGTTCAAGATTACTCAGTGAAGTCGATAGAAAAGGATCTTTCAGTTGGGGTTGTGGTGTCATTGTTTCATTAAAACTCATCTTGCGCAGATTTCCCAGACGTTTGCATATTCTTGGTACGATGAACACAATGGTCCGAAGATTTTAAAAGAAATGCTCCGTGTTCTAAAAGAAATGTGAAACTTTGAATATAGGTATTCATTCACATAAAATTCAGAACCATAAAATTTATTAAAAAAATTGATTTAAAGTGGGCATGAAAAAAAAAATTTGTGTTTAAATGAAATTCTTAAAAAGATGTTCAGCTACTTTTGTGTATTTTTGAAGCATTCAATATTTAATATTCCGTGCCCTTGAGTTTTTATTAATTAAATATTTTTTTATCACGCGTAATCTCATTCATTCCTATTGGTCAATTCTTCTTTTTAGAGACATTTCGTATACTTTGATTTTCAAGATCCAGAGATATTGTATAGTTTTATTTCTTCATCAATTTTTATGTCATCACACGCAATCTTAATCATGTTTATTACTCAATCGAATATACTTTAAGAAATCGGTATCCGCAAGACGTGTCCAAACTAGTTTAATTATGATCTCTCTGTATGTAGAGATTGAGGCTCACTCGGTCCATTAATATACTCAAAAATATCTCATTTAAATAATCTAAATTATTAATTTACATAAGTATATTTTATGCGACCATATACCTAAATAAGTCCTTTATCTACCATTTTATCTTTTGAGCATTCATTTGGATGAAACATCATTAAACTTTGAGTACCAATATGAAAATATTATAGAGGTACGTATATAAAAAAATTGATTATGTGAATATATCTATATCGCCATTCGTTCAGATAACTCAGGATCTACGTTGTTCATTTGTTTTTTCTCCCCTTGCCATATATAATGAACCACCCCTGAATAGTATATTATATTTGCTCAGTAGATATGTGATTATTTGTCCCGACAATTATTTTATATCCGACAATTACCCGTAAACAAACTTTAGCACAAGTGGTTAATTATACCACTGTGTGATGACTCATAATTCTTATTTGGGAGACCTTTAAATTATTTAATCTGGACCTCAGCCCCGAGTCTAAATATGTCACTGTGAAGCTGGATCGATTCAAATTTAGGTATATATATAATTAAATATTTACTTTTGTCTAGAATGCTAGGGTGACTGACCCTGATGAGAATCTCGTACTTAATAACTACATACATACCTACATACCGGTATATTTGTGCTAAGAGAGCAATAAAATTTAATTAATCGGTATATTGTACATCCAGTTTAAAACGTGCCAATCCGGTTGTGTGTATTATAATATTATTATTGACCCCCTCAGAGATTCTCTTCAAAGCAGGGTGATTTTTTATTTTAAAATATAATGAAGGCCAGCTCTTTTGAGATATCAGAGGCATGCGTATATACAATACAAAATCCGTGCATAATTTATTTTAAATATTACGTATTGCGTATGTAGGTCCGCACGCAAATAATTCAAAGTTCTCGTGTTAACTGGAACCATCTAGCGGATGAATGCAGAGATGGAAAATAAAGTTGCGCATGTGTGAATTAAATATGTACATATTTCACGCCGCGCGTTATTCTGAATACACGTCTTTGCTTGAGCAGACGTGTTGCAAAATGAGAAAGTTGCGAGTGTGTCTTTGAATCGGACCCGAATGTGTGTATTCCGATACTTTTTAAAAATGGTTTTATTTTGTATTATAAAATATTTTAAGTCCTTCACTTAATAATTTCTAAGAAAAATGTTAACGAGTGTTGCTTTAAAATGCGAGGAAAGGTAAATAGCTCTACAGCGCTGTAGTGCAGTATGTTTTTATTTGAATTTGGACTGCATTCATTAAATTAGTCCAAAAATTAGCCGCACTCATTAAAACAAATTCGAAACGCTTTTGTTTCACTCGCATTGGCCGCTTTTTGTTTTCATTACTTGCCTTGTTTTCGTTTATACGCTTCGTTCCTTTTGTTCTTCACAGCAACAGTTCCACAAAGCGTGACTCCGCGTGCAATGCTTCAAAGGGAACTCTTTTTATTTTCGGAGTACACCGCGGAGGTACTCAACGTACTGTCGACGTACTCGAAAATACATATTATATTATAAATACATATATTAACTAAAATGCGCCGTTACAATCACGCCTTTTGCAGCGGCGGTAGGTAGAGAATAAGAGAATATAACACTACACTCTTCTGCCCTGGCGTACCATTCTCGCCACGTTCACTTTCATATATCACGCTCATACATTATTGAAGCTGGGTGGATCTCCAACATTTCGTCATACCAGGTCATTATCGGATGCTCTCTGTTTCTATTATCTTCAACACTCGCCTCGTACGTTTTCTTATCGCTTACTCATATCAAATCATTTCAGCGGCCATTTTGTAACCCATTAGTTCTATCGACTACACTACAAAAATTCTCTACTAATTTCCTAATTTTATAATTCTTCACCCTATCGTACATAGATTATCCACACATTTGCCTGACCTTTATACAGTAGTGTCGGCAACAGAACTTCATTATAAACCGGTAGCTTCCTTCAAATCCCAACTTCCCTTTGACATTGCGATGCCAAATGCGTTCAGAGTTCCGTTTACTTTATTTTCCGCAGTCACTCTCCTTTCGATGGATTGCTGCTAAACAATATATTTATTCGGAAACGTGTGAAAAATTTAAGATTGATAATACCTCATCACGTCTATTCTTAAATACTGGCAATCATTTGCAGCCCTACAACGACCTTTATTTTGATTGTTATTGTATAACATATTATTTCGTGAACTGTGACGCACTCGATATAATAGTGTTGAAACCATTCTGGCTGCCGCAATATAAATATTGACACGTGAGAAATAATAGTTTGTTTAGAAATATTAAAATATAAACATTACACGGATGTAAGGATTTACGGCTTATAAAATGGGTTGATTTTAAATAAATATCAGATATCTCATAGAGACGAAGCTATTTCTATTATATTTAATGAAAAATATATAGGAGTATGGGGTGATTACAGGACTTACGACCTGTCTTCGGCTGGCTTAAGTGATAACTTTATATATATATATAACGTTCACCAATTCTCACCTATCAATCTCCACATTTATCAATTTTTTGAAAGTTGTATATATAGTATTATCGTGGTGTAGTGGCACGCTTCGAATACCACTACACCATCTTCATCTATGGACCAAATTTAATAATTAATTTTTCCTTGAAACAGCATAATTATATGTTAACTCAATGAGAATATGATTTTTGTTGAAAATTATTTAAAGCAATATTCTTTATCTGTAAAATGTTTTTAACACATTATACTATTTTCAAATATAATTAATAATAATAATAAATAAATATTTAACACATTATACTATTTTCAAATATAATATAAAAATCAATATTTTTCAATTTATATATATTTTCCTTATTTTAGCCAGTATATTATTTTAGAAATATTTGAATACCTAGAAATAAAGCGTTTATAGGTAAAAAATCCAGTAATTGTGTTTAAAATTGTTTTTCAGTTATGTACTTTTGGCCTGAAGTTTACATCTATTTGTTAAATTATTATAATATTATTTGACAAATTTATTACTATGATATGAAATCATCTTTAATATTGTGTTTTAAACGCTTCAGTTTCTTAATTTATTATCAAAAAAAACGTCTATGAGACATATCAAATACAAAGTTTTAATTTTTTTGGCAATCTGTAATCTGTGATAAGTTTGCCTTTCCCTTTTCTGTATTACGTACCGTAATTGAGCAATAATAATTATTGAATTTTTTGGTACTCTCTCCAACGTTTGAGTACCACTAATTTTCCCATTCTCACAGCTCAAGGGAGGCCGCAAGTCGATTTTCAAAATCGTGTCTAATTCTGGTTGCTTTTATTAAATGACATTTCGAGTTACAGATTTGTAGCGGGAGCTTTAAGCTCAGACGTTGGAAACCTGATGCAATTCGACCACAAAGCTCCCATTTATGCATACTTTGGCAACGATTCACAACGCTGCCGGTACAATGAAATACTGTTGAGTCGAGTCCCACGCATTAGACATTACTTCGTCATGTGGTTTGTAAGGTGGGAGAAAATAAGAAAATAACTTATTAACTTTAGATATTAATTTATTAATTTAAGCGGATTACTAATTTTGTATTAACCAAGTTGATTACTTTGACGTAGATCGATTTCAATACCGCTGCATCTTCGTCAGAACAGACGTATACATCCTGAGGAAGTTACAGTGGCTTCGAAACTAATCGGCATCAAGGCAATCAATTTGGTTAATACGAAGTTAGTCAGTCATTTTTTAAAATTAAATTTATACAATTACCTAACTTAATGTTTATATGCATTTTTTTAAAAATAATTCTAGTATCTGACGGTATAATACGATGATGAAAGGTATAGGAAAATGACTTTAGTGATCTGAAATTATTGGTGAAATGAGCAGGTACCTATTAAGAAAAATAATTGTATTTTTAATAATATTAATTAGAATTTAATTGGAAAAACAGATGTTTTAGAAGATTTTCAATGACATACATACCTTACTATTAATAAATAAAAAAATGTACAAAATTTCATTATCATATACATACTATATATATATGTCTATCTGTTCTCTATAGAAGCATCTTTGATCTAAATCAAATTTTGAATAGTTACTGTATAGAACCTACGCATAATACGCATAATAGACGTACCTTCCCACTCCTGTCTCATGATATAAATGGAATAAATTTTTTCTCAGTTGTACTCTACGACTCTGATTCCCATGAAAATCTTACCCTTCCTTTGCTTGGACCAAATTTCGTACACATTGTTAATTTTTAAAAGTTGCGCAAAAGAAAGGCACCTCTCCCTTGTGGACAGACCGCTAGTAATAAGAATAATGAACTAAAAGAGAACGTGGAATCATAAACATTTTTACTAAACGTAGTTGAATTAATTTTAGGTGATCAAGTTAGTAACACTGATTAGAGCCGAATTAGTGAACGGGTATTGACCCATCGTGGTTTTAGTTCGTGGTGTTCCCCGTAAACATTCCCTAATAATATATATAAAAACAAAAGGATATGGTGGGGTTTTTTGTGAATTAATTAATGTAATTTGACTGTTGTATATTTTTTTGAAACACTGAGGTGAAGATTTTCGGAACCCAATAAATAAATAAACGTCCAAACTGTGAGGTCCTGATTCATAGAATTAATAACACCTTAATTATTATGGTAAAGTGGTTAAGGAAGTTGTACGTTAAATTTATAAAAAATGTTGATTTTCATTTCTTATTTCCGGGTTTTGAAATTTAGAAAAATTGTATTTTGTTTTTTTTTATGAACATGTTAGCAAGGTAACTTTATCTTTACACAGAACTATTTAAAATTATTATATTATCAAGATTATCATATACTAGATATATATGTATTGTATAACATATAAAACTTAGTTTTTAAAATATCCTACAGCACTGACAAGTACTCCTGTTATATGTTAACTTTTGCTCTAGCGTGGTTATACAAAAATAATTGAAATATAATGTACTATTTAAGTTTGAAGATTTGTGTACATTTCTTATTAGAATTATTTTTATCAAGAATGTATGTTAATTGTTTTATAAATTTTGTAATATTTAGCATCTGAAATGTGTATTATATGAGAACATTTAAATAATGAATTTTCAATGACCTAATTTTCTGTCTCATTTTTTCTTTAATTATTCGTCAGTCGGCTCTGTCCTGAATGGTCTCTTATTATTAATCTCCTTCTCGATATTTGACCACCAGGTTGTTAGGGGCCTTCCTCGTTATCTTGTCAGTATTTACTCTTAACGCAGTTTTTAAAATAAGATTATCAGGTCTCCTCATTACATGATCGTACCATCTCAGTGATTGGTGTAATCTTAAAACTTCCCTTATTCCGAACATTATCTAGTCTTGTAACTCTTTTAGCCCATCTGAGAATTTTGAGCTTGGTGGTGCTCAGTTTTTGTTCGGCCATCTTATACATCTGTCTAATATTTTTATATTTTTTCTTATTCTTTTTCACATCTGCATGCGAACATATAATATTATATATGTAGATGTGGATTAAATAAATACATAAAACTCTAAAAAGTTTCTAATAATAACTTTTCTTAAGCGATACAGGTTAGTGTATGTTTGTGGTTGTTGAAAAGATTTTGAAAACTAAACCTTGAAAAGATTACTGCATTTTACACTAGACATATACCTACAATATACACAAATATATGTATGATGTATGTTTGAAGTATGTGTGAGCGAAGTTAACGAAGCCTGACTTCCTGTGGACGGCTATTGTTATTTTTCGACTCGCGAGCAAAATTCGAAATATTTATTTGCTTTTAAATCACCATCATCATCCTCATCATGTTTCGCTATCATCAAACTATTACTAGATGAAGATTTTCCCATGTTTCTGCCACTGTCTTTGGTCTACCACCAATCTTCGATAATTTCGCGTATCCATCAATTTTTGATGTCGTCTACGTTGTTTCTTTTAGCAGTAATAATGACACACTTTACTTTAGTCTATGCTTCAATCTTCGTGTATCCTTTTCAGTCTCTTCTAGTAACTCCTGGCGTACTTATTTGCTGCTCAGCATCATTTTTGTCAACTTAACAAAATGTGTTCATAGACAAAAAATAAAATTCCAACTTAAATCAATAATTAAAATCCGAAAACTAATATCTCGCGGACATGTGATGAAACATTCACGGAAGTATGAGATATTGCACCTCGTAATGCGGGATTGCTGGATGCCAGCGTCCTGGAAGAAGGAGAGCATCATGCCTGATGATATTTTGCGGACCACGTGATGACAGCCACAACGCCCGAAAATAAATGCTAACGCATTTTATAATATTCATTTAAACAATTTCACAGTCATCTTTTATGATAACACGAAATAATAGAATAATATAATTCTCAATTATCTCAAAATTTCCCGAAGTGAGTGCATGAAATAATTTCTCAATTTTTATCACGCACACCCTTTGTATTTTCCATTGTGCACTAATACTATTACAATGTTCATTGTCCATTCAATCAGATGTTTTACAGACCGATGTAAATATGCAAATTATATATATATCGTATATAATATATTTCATTTTCAAATACTTAATGTTTAAACGGTTTAGATTTCGCGATTATCCGCGCTCGTTATAGACATTAGTATTAATCTAAATTTATCTGAATCTTTTCTTTCACTAGTATCGTTTTAATTTAAAAAAAAGTTAGTTGACGTTCAATGAACGGAAATATTAATTAGATTCAAAAATTATAACTATGTAATAATAGCTCAATGTCTGTCATGTTACCATAGACATAATCTTCTCAAAACAAAACAATTTAACTGATTTTTGAAAAAGGAATTCTTCTTACACTTAGAAATTCGTTGAAATGAATAAAATAATTGAGAACGTTCTCTTGTTTTCACGGCAGTACAGTATCTTCCGTGTAAAGTATACCTGATTTCTCAGGGCGACGTTTCGAATCCCATTGCAGGGTCCATCATCAGAGCTGTTAATGCCGATGGTGCCATCAGCATCGGGAACCGAAATGTCGGTCAGAGAGGTTGGACACGCACTGCAGAAGATGCTCAGAATACTATACAATTAAAATAATTAAGAAATATAATTAATTGAGATAGTTAAAGAAGAGTGTTTTTAATGTTAAAATATTTAGTTTTAGCATCAGTGATGAATGTTAATATAATAAAATCCCACTGGTCTGTGAATGTGTGTCTATCATGTGACGCTGTTCCCATATAAATCTAAGGAATATTTCAACATTTAATAATACCTGTTTTTTAAAATATTTCTCTCAGTGAGATAACTGCATTTTGTTTTTTAAAATTCTGGTGACAGATTAAACTCCAACGTATTTTGTTCTTCTTCTCCTTCTTATATTACTATTTTATCATCTAAAAATATTGACAGTAAACAACCATAAAGATTAAAATAGGTGTTAAATAATAGGCTGGAAATGGATTATTTTGCTTTTATTATTATATATACGTACATAATATTTTTATTACTTATTTTTATATTTATACGACACAAGCATCATATATTTTTATATACACGCACACACATATATGTATATGTATATAAATGATAAATTTATATTGTATATATGTGTACATAACAAGACAACTTAATAATTAATTAAATGAGTCCAACATGTCTGTATCACAGAACTGCATTGTGCGATGATATAAAGAAGAAATACAATTATATTAAAACATTTTAATTTAAACCAATTATATTATACGTGCATTTTTATTTCTCTGTGTCACATTGTTGACATATCTGTGTGGTAAATTTTTAAATTGCTGTTTTCTTATCTTTTCAGGTGTGGCTGGTTACCTTATCGCAACCTCAATATCCGATTGGAGAAATTCGACTTAATTAACGTGCTCAAAATATTTGTCCAATTGAAGTAATGCCAAAAGAAAAGTCTTATTTTTATGTATTTTAAAGAATATAGAGTAATTTTTCTTCAACTGAAGGCGAGATCTTTTTGTACGGAGTCTACGCGAAAGAATTTTAGAGTACTGCTAACCAGACACCTGGATTAAATAAATAGCAGAGGAGGAACCGGAGTGGCGCTACGCTCGTAGTATAATTTAATCTTCTAATGGTGCAATATCATCTTACATCTACTGTGAATAAATTCTAAATTAAGAAACACCTTCTTCTTTATTACTCTATTGTAAACCGGACGCGTTCGTGCATTTATTTAAATAATTGCATTGTTTAACTGTGCAAATTTATCGGCTCAAACGCACGCAGTCTGGCGACGTTCAGTGCAATGTACGCGGGAACGTACGATATGAATTGTGAATGAACCCCACCCACCTCGATGCCGTTAGCCAGCTGTTGCGCGCTTTCAAAGCTAACGAAGTTGAGAAGACAGCCGAGGAAAGACCCGTCTCGGTCGAGTCCGAAGCAACTCTAGATCGCGTAATTATAAACATGGGCGAGCAAAACAAAGAACTTTGTACACGTTCAACAAACACGATAAACAAAGCCAAACAAACCAACAGGAGCAAGAAAAAACACGAAAACGCCAACGAAATCCAAAAACAAATCGTTAAATTAAAAATGAAAACGGGAAACGGTGCCGAACAGAATGCGAAAGATTTTGTGTTAAGTGCGGATGCAGCGAGACTGTCGGAAACGGCGTCCAGCCGGCACTCCTGCCGGAACAGAGGCGCGATCGACCCGGGGACTGCAAGGGTGTACTCGACTCTCGGAGAAGTGGCCGCGATGGTGGATAGGAAACATTACTGTAGCTTCGGACGTGAGGCGTGTACCGAGCGACCCAGGCGGCGCGCGGACACGGAGTGCGATGCGTGTAGTGAAGTGATCCCCGCGGCGGCTCCCGTGTCGAGGGCTGCTCCTCGGCTGGTGACGAGTGCGACGGAGAAGTTTCGGTCAGTCGCGCTGTTGGCGATGTTTGTGCTCCTGGCAGCCCTGCGCGGCGCCAGCTCTGCCAGGTCTGGCCCCGTGTACGTAGACGATAAAGTGGTGAGTAATCCAACCTTATCGTAATTATTATTACTACAATCGAACTCGATATATATATATAAATACTAAATATATAACAATCTTAATCTCTTTATACACACTGAATAATTAATAGTAAAATTAACATTTTACCAGGTTTAATTTATAGTATAGATTATTTATCTTTGTTTACAATAATCACTTAATGAGTAATATAAAAAAAAAATTAAATAGATTTTTTTTAAACATTAGATTAACATGACATGTATATTTTTGATTGGTTAATTTGACATCCCGAAGAAGTAAATGGTATTTTCTAAAACCGGTTGGTGTTTTAAAATGACTCATTAAGTGGTTATTATAAAAAACTTTAACATAATACAAGGTATGGTTATCCCAAAAATCAGCAAGGATTAGAAAATTATTAAGCTTCAAATAACATAAACAGGGATGGTCGTCTAAAGCTGAAGTGAGGACTATAGCCAGCGCTATGGCGTTCCATAGCTTTCCTGTGTGAACACCACAAAGTTCAATTTGAAAATATTAAAAATAAAAATATTATTTAATATCTATACATTCGTCAGCTTCCACCGACGCAGAAATTTCGTTCGGTGAAGAAGGATCAGGTAAAGACTCCATACCTACTGCTGACTTTAAGGAAATGCTGTCTAATTGGGGAAAAACGCAGAATGTGGTCGAAACCATGGTCAACCAAAATATAAATGCATTTAATGACGTCTTAATAAAGTTTTAAAAAACAGACAGGCGACATTGGACAACTTCTTTGTTAAATCAAGTGCTACTGAATCATCAGCAAAATGAAAATCATCACCATACTTAGAATTACCTGATGTTTTAATTAATGATGACTCTCTCTCTCTCTCTCTAAACAATTGTAACTTTACTCCTCTTCAGCTTCTACCATCATGTCTTCTCAGTACAATAAAGGTAAAATTTTGATAAAAAAAAATCATTTATGTAGTTTTTGAGAGATAGGAACGGCTTAATTAAATTTCAATTTATTGCAATTCAATTTTTATATGATGATTATGGAGATAACCTAAAATTCCCATTATTACCTTAAGTACTTAAAATTATACATATAGCTGTCGCTTTTCAATAGACCTCATATAAATACAAGTTGTTGAATTTAAAATGGTTAGATTGATAATGCCCTCATAAGACATATTCATATGTATGAATATAGAGGTTCCATTGCATTATTTATAATAGTCTGTAACTCTTTCTAGAATATAGAGTTAGCTTGTAACCTGACATAGCACAGTTATTTAAGTTATAAACATATGTTCTATGATGGTTATATTACGTCAGATTAGTCGTTCGGCAACACCTTACACTTGAAGCTCTTCACTTTTTAATCTTCTTGTTCTGGCGGTTTGCGTCCTTTGTTAAATATAGATAACCTTCGTTCTTACTTTACATGATTCCCTCTTCTATCTATTGTCTTGTTATCATTCTTAGACATAATGAATACCTCCGAAATGCAATTGAGGGAAGGCCCAGACAAAAATACATTCACCAAATAATGAGTAAAGTGAATGCAGACGCCTACAGACAACTTCTGGATAGGGTTCAGGACAGAGACATATTTAGAGCATTGCACCGACAAGAATAGAGTTCTTTAATATGAAAGCACAATCTATAAGCTTTTCTGGCCTCATTTAAAGCGCTTCACTTTTCACTACGTCATAATCTTGGCCAACCCAAAATTCCCATTAATACATAAAGTACTTAAAATTATACACCTGCTCCTTTTCAATAGATTTCATATAAATACATGTTGTTGAATTTAAAATAGTTAAATTGATAATGCCCTCATAAGGCGAAACGCATCTCACGGAAATTAAACGAGTAGAACTAAAATACAAGCATATTTATTTTCAAACAAATGTCAGATATCTCATAGATATAAAGCTATTTTTTATTATCTTTAATGGAAAATATATGGAAGTATGGAATAATTACAGGGCTTACGATCTTTCTTCGGCTCTCATCTCTAAATCTTCACATTTATCAAATTTTTGAAAGTTGTATATATGTTAGTATATGGACTCGCTTGAGTACCACTACACCATCGCCATCTATGGACCAAATTTTATAATTCATTTTTACTTTTTTTAATATAATAAAAAATAGCATTGTCTCTATGACATATCTGATATTTATTTAATAACAATGCCTTTGTAGGTAAAAATCCAGTAATTGTATGGTCTTGGACATATTCCAATATTTATTTTCATATGTGGGTATATGTCTCTTACCTTGACTATTGAAATACAAAGTAATTACCTTCTATTTGAATATTTTTTATTTCTAATTCTTAAAACTTTGTCTGTAGCACGTTTCAAACATAAATTTAAATTTACTGTCAAGCACGAATATTTTTTTTTACTATTCAAGTTGCAGATAGAACATTAGCGGTTTATTGTATCCGACAGATAAAAGTAAACAAATATTTATTGATAAATTGATTGAGGAGACTTATTTTAAAACGAACGCTTTATTTTGGTCGACATCGATGATTGGTTGAAGGGTGCGCTTCCGGAGTTCGGGGAACCAATCAAGCGGTTCAGCGAAGTTGAATTAATCAATTTATAATGAACTCTCCCTTCGGAAGATTTCATTACAGTATTTAATTGAAAGAAACGTTCAATTAAGCCTTTGTGTTCATTGTTATCCCATCAATGTCTGCAAAAGTCAAGTACAAAGATTAAAGCAATTTTATTGTGGAACTTTGTTATTATGGATTTCAGCGAGTTGGACAAATAAACAAGTCTTTAATATATATTCATAATCGAAATAGATAACATTTTTAAATGCACAAATTCGTATTGTTAAAAATGTTATGAATTGTATCATATATATATATATATTATAATCTCAATCAGATGAGCCACGAATTGTAATGTACCTCGACAAATCTGGATCCTGGGTTGCTCTCATAGTTAAAGTGTGGCCACTGTAAAAACAGACTGAATATGAAAAGCAATCTGATACAACAAATAGCGGAGAATAATTTAAATGAATGTTGATTGGCGACATATTGGACTACGCTACTCTTTTCATAAGCATTTACGACCCTTCAATTCCAGCTCATATTCGATACATGGAATAGTTTGCCTGAAATACATGACACAATAAAAGAACTTGTATTTGCCATTCTCACAATATTTGACTCTACTCATTTATGCGAACAAACATTCTCTTTCATGAATTAAATATATAATAAGTTTTATACTTTTAAAATCAGCAATGTTATCTTTGTGGTAAAGATTCATATTTTTATTTATTATCTTTGTATATAATTTTGCATATAAACGGTGTTGGTCACAAATTAAATAATTTGGAATCGTTGGAGATAAATAAAGCGTGTAAAACTAATCAAAAAATTATAAACAACCAACTAAATTTAACTACGAGTCCCATTCTAAAATTTTTTCCTAAAAATTATTCGAGTAAATTTGTATTAAGTAATGATTTGAGTTAGGTACTATAAAAAAAAAAAAAAATTTTAAAATAGATTTTTTAAAAATAGATTCTGTCAAAGAAACAATATATGTTTTAGTTAGTTATGACATCCTGATGAAGAAAATGGTATTTTTCAAAACCGGTAGATGTATTTAAACTCATTTTAGTGGTTAATAAAAATATAATAAGTTATTAATTTTAATTTACAATCATGCCTAAAATTGAACAAGTAGTTACTTTACTTGCCAGACACAGTAAAGCGATGCCAGGTCGCCGTTCTAACTTGCCAGACATAGTAAAGCGATGCCAGGTCGCCGTTCTAACTTGCCAGACATAGTAAAGCGATGCCAGGTCGCCGTTCTAACTAGTAAACTTTACAAAGTCCAAAAAGTGTTTAATTATTTAGGTTTTCTTGTTTTATATGTAGAGCACTGGGCGACTGAAGCTTATAACTCCCATATATTATATTTTTCTAAATAGTCTACAACTGTATTATGAATTTGAGTTTTAAGCTGAGTTAGAAGCTAAGTTTTGAGATACAGGGACAATTTATGCTGCGGCTAATATTTGACTCTTCTCACTAGAAAGTCTGCCGACCCCTGGACTAGGCGATACCCCTACTTCAAATGCGTTTCTGCGTAGATAATTTATTCTTATACTGCCCATTCTCTACCCTCAGGATCTCTCCAGCTATATGCAATACATTCATCCACTGTTGTGGTACTATTAATAATCTTCTTCGTCCTAAAGTTGTACCCAGAATAATTTTCTATTTTAGACTATCATTGAGGCATAATGTGGTCGGAAAATTGGAAGATTCTTTTATGCACTTTGACGTAGTTATATTTGTCCACGATATTCATCTGCAGCAGTGCATTTTGAAAGTGTTTTTGCAATTATTGAATACTATTCTACTGCATTATGTGAAAATTGGAAAGACGAGATTATGGATCAACATTATTATTTGTTTGTTTGATGTTTCTATCTTTCCGTATTTTGTCTCGGAAGTCTTCAAATTTCCTGCCCACGGTCTCCGGTGTTCGTGATCAGCGCGCCCAAATAAATTGCCTCTTGAAGTACCTTGCATCCTGCTATTTGTGGAGTGATGACTACTCATGATAGGCACATATTAGGTCATCCCATAAATAATGCGGTATTTTTATACATCTTTTATTTTTCAAAATTAAGATAAAAAAAGTTCTTTTTTAATCTAAAATATAATCTCTTTCATTTTCTACAATGCTTTTTTATCTTTCTGGTAGACTTGCAAGGCTCCTCTTTCAAAATTCACTTATCCGTGACGAAAAATACTCCTCCAGTACTGTTCTGACCTCGTCTACGGAATTCATATGTTTTTCATTTAAATGGTTTTTAAGACTATGAAATCAGATAGGAAAATGTCCGGCAAATTGGTGGGTGGGGCATCGTTTCCAAAAAAGGTTAATTTCTGAGACGTAACAGCAAATAAGAGCACACATTCAATTTCTGCATGCGATTAGACTCTGAAAGTTTGTGAGGAATCCATTAACCCAATTTGCTGACTTCTACGATGGCATACAAGGGTCGATGCATTGTTGAATGACCAAATCCAAGTATCTCTGCTAGTTACAATTTTGTTCCACCAGGGTTTACACGATGTCCTCGTGGAGCCTCACAGATTTTCCATGACGAGGCTTGTCTTCTAGGCTGTAGTTTCCGGCTCAGAATTTCTGTAACCACCGTTGACACTGGATTACGCTTATAGTCTGATCCCCATATACTGCATTAATACTCCTCGCACTTTACGTTGCATTGTTGCCATTATTGAACTCATAAAGCAAAATATGCCTAATATGCTCCTTTGTCACTTCCATTATAGCTTTGAAAAAATAACTGTTAAAATTGAAATGCACTCTTCAAAACTTGTGTCAAGATTAAATTATTATACCTGCTTTTATAGCAGGTAGTTTATTCCACTCCCTCCGACTTTCAGTTCATGTAATTAAAAAAAACCGCATTATTTATGGGATGACCCAATACACATAAACTAATAAATTGAATTTAAACAAAATGTTTTTGTTCTATTACGTAATTGTAAAAATACTATAAAAACTTGTCTGCGCTCTGGATCGTTTGCACTAAAATAATAGCACTTATTGGATCTTCACGACGGCGGCGAAAGTTAAAAAAATGTATGGTCAATGCTGCGAACTAAATTAAGTGAATAGCATCATTGAGGCCAATATTGTTTGCAGAAAAGACACGGACATAAAATGTTCTCGCTAATCCATCAAACGAAGGTTGGGACATTCGAAGACTTTCCGCGAGTTCACCTCGTATTGCTTGCATTCGCTGCATGCGAATTAATTTTCAGATGTTTCATGTCCCAGACACAAGATGATCGTAGAGCTCGGTACGAGAATAGATCCTATATTCAGAAATGTGTTTAGTACTATGCAATTTAAATTTGCCGACTAAGAATGAAAAACTTGAAATGCGACGATGACATTTAAATTAAGTTATCGTTCATAAATTGTTCTAAAGTGACATATAATTTGTTTGATTGGATTGAACTATTTTTGTTCGGTATAAATAAAATTGTTGGGTATCTTGACCACTTTCAATAGTGAAATTTATACATATGTACAGGGTGTAACAATATTTTATGGATGAATACCTCACTTAATTACGAGTCGAAAATGTTTAAGGAATATGTGCCTAATATCAACCATATCAAAGATATAAGCATTTCAAAAAAATCGTAAATGTGCGATTATTTCGATTAATTTAAATATTTCATTAATTCCAAATTATATATTGAAATGTCATCGAATTCGAGCATTTTCGACTAGTAATTTAGTCAGGTATATATCTACCCACAGAATATTCTAGACTAGGTCTGTTACACCCTGTATATGATATTTTTATGGCTATCACAACATAATGTGCAGAATTAACACAACTGGACCGACATTCGCTAATCTTATATCTCAAATTAGCCTCGCGGTAAATAACGCATGTGTATTTGGATCTTTTCTGCGATTTTGTGTTACCGTTTGATATGAAAACGACCCTGAATAAAGTTCATCCAACCCGAACGCTCTGCGACTCTGCGCCTTAACGATTTGTTTAGATCATATTATTAAGCTCGCAGGAGCAGTGCTGCAGTTTTGGCGTCAATCCAAAATGGCCGTCAGTGCCGGCCAGGAAGTGATTTCGCTCATTATTAAAGGAATATCAGATGGGAACACTGTCCCGCGTGCATCTTCTCATAAAAAGTTTAATTGTTGACACGTGGTCATGCAGCAGCCCGAGATGAAAGGACGGGATGAAGCGTTTACGAATAATTTTTGAAGCAAAAATTTAAACCACGTGTTACACAATTAGAATCTCTTTCTTTTTTTGCTGTTAATCTACGTGGTAGATGCCATCTTTATGTCAAGACGTGATATTTTTCGTCTGTTAACATGTGTAGATATTCAGTTCTGGTCCCTAGAAATAGCAAAGCTATTATCACATCGTGTTTCAATACTGAATTGATTTCTTCAAGCGCCTCTCTCAGGGGAGACATTCAGCCAAAATGTTGAGCGGTGATATGACAATGAACTTTTTTGTAAATTTTTCCAAATTTATGATGAATAGTGCGATGTAAACGCCAACCTGAGCGGAGTCGGAATGGAAAATTTAATGAACCGGAACGGTCGCCAATTTTTGATCAAAAAGTTTATTATACATTTATATTACAATACTATACTATATTATATTAAACGAAGGTAAGTCAAAAACTATGTTCATTTTTCGTTCTATAATTTACTTACACAAAGGTAAGGATTTAAATATGTACATTCTGAATGATTTGATGGGCAGAAATGATATTCAAAGAAGATGCTACCTCACCGATGGCAACTTACCTATTCGCTAGAAACGTCTCTCGAGCGTGCTGAATGTTTTAGTACGTGATGGAGGTTGGCTCCGACCAGAGAAATCAGATCACTGCTAGTTGCTCCTCCATGGTGCAAACTGCTAGTGGAGCGGATACGTTTACACTGTAATAGCCGAATGACGAGTGACGCGATCGGGATCAAATTTCGTACACGTGACCGCAGTCGTACCAACTCTAAACACGCATGCGTAGAACGCAGTATAACATATTTAAAGGTGTGTTTTGGCGGAAGTGTAGATAATTTTTAGGTTCAGGTTTTCCCAGTGTACTCTTGAACAACGCATGGTGCCTAGCTTCTAATATTAAACTTCTAATATAGTATACATATACATAATAGCTTCTAATATCAATTATGATGACAGCCTGTTTTATTTTCCTGAAGCATCTGATATCTTCCCAAATGCGATCGAAATTTGATTGTAGCGTTAGTAAATTTATGCCTGGTCTGGTTAAATTCGCGGCAAAATTATTTTCTTAGAATTCGCCGTCCGTCGTGCATGCGGTCGCGAGTACGAAGACGTAGACCACGTCCTTTGGAATAGCCCTATAATGGATAATGAACGAGATTAAACTCTTTTAAGTGGTCAAGCGATTTCCGTAACCAACGAAGTTTCCGCATATTTGATCCTATATAGACTATCGTAGGTAGGTCATTAATAATTCGACCCGTTAATAATCTGTTCATAAAAAATAGTATAAATAAAAAATCTACACATATCATACGTACACTAATTTCCATAAAATTTCATTATTTTCGTTTGTTGCGGAGTTTAATGTTTTTATGATTGGTACTGCGAATTGTGAAAATTGTTTTCTCGCATCAACTCTGCTTTCACATGAAAGATTTGACACTGTTCCAACATTCGGTACAGACGTGACCAAATGATAAATCGTGACTAAATCTCGCACGTCGATTGGATTCCGCTTAATCATTTCCAATCATGTTATTCTGCGCAACTCGGTCGAAATAATTTACTACACTAGATGACTACATGACAACATTCAAATTTCAGGATGACATAGTAAATATACCCTTGCGGCCCAATCAGCGCACAGATGCAAATTTAAATTAAACTCTGTCCAGAAGTGAGACAATTCATAGAAATTGTATGGTGAGATGGCAAAAAGTTGTGACCTAAGATGATAATATCTGTGACACTATTACTGTGAAGCAATTGACAAATTATTTGGACCTTGGCATACATAGTAGTCGCCGACATACTTTTATTTCGCACACATCGCACATCGGAAGTTTCGTTTATTGTTTTTTTTTTTTCATAGAGCTGTGATTTTAAATTGCACGTTTGAATTTGTATCTTTAATAAGTATGAGAGGAGAAAATTTTACGCAGCTTCATGAATATTACTTTAATAAAAATGGTATTCTATTCACTTTGTCAGAGTCTCATCAGTTATGCAATATGTGCATGGGGTGGTGCAGTTCTTACTTCAATGGATTCTCTAATTAAGGCTCAGAAATGGGTCATCAGAGTAATAAACAAAAGGTTTTGGATATAAGACAACTGTTTACCAGAGCAATATTAAAAGTATTTAAAAAAAAATTAACTTTACTTCCACGATCAGATCCAAAGAAAATCAGGATCAAACCTTTAGGATACTATTCAGTGACAAAATTTAATACCAAATTCGCTCAACGAACTTTTTTATTTTGTGCTCCGAGAATATTTAACAAGTTGCCACTAGACCTTAAAGGGTATAAAGTGATTAACTACTTCAAACCAAAAATAACAAAGTGGTTGCTTGATGTGGGTAGAAAGCAAATTGAAACTAATTTGTCATTTGTGCTAACCTAACTACCCACACATTGTCGTCTCTCACTATTATAATATTTTACATAATATAATATATCTTTTTATAACTTCTGATTATACTTTTTTCATATAACTTTTCATAACGTACTTAACATTATACTTACTTACCTCTTAACATTTACAACTTTTAAAAACTGTACAGGTAATTGCTTTAGAACCGACTACGTCTAGTATTTTATTCAAATTTAAACCTTTATTTTTTTCAAATGTAGGTAGCTTGTTCCTTCTTGTTTTATACTTGCTGCGAATAACTGAATATCTTGCAGGGATGGTTTTCAGATTACCAATAAAACCTTATTAGGAACCGAACTCCTAAAATATATATATGGTGATGTAAGTAGTACCTGATTATTACGGACCAGGGTTAAGCGACTTGCATTTAAAATTCACACTATTAACCTTTTAACTACCAACTCTATTTGAAATGGAAGACACCGCATAGGGTAAGATTAGGCTTTAAGGGTTTTAACTTATCTATCAAAAGCTGGGACCTGTCATTCATTGATAGCAACATGATTTAAAAATATGACTTTACTCCTTGCGAGTATTCAACGTCCAAAATGCGTGTAAATACGCTTATAGCTTGGCGTGACATATAAATGTTGTCGTGAACTGTTATACATTTTTCGGAAATATTGTGATGTTCATTTATTTACGTTTTGTCAGAATGATGCTAGGAATATTCCGTGTAGAACACTGCTCACTATATCCAGACAATTGTTAACGTTTAAACTAGGGTGTGTGCGGTTGCACATTTGCATCGAACCGTGTAAGACGAACAGAGGGAAGAATTGGAACATTTCTGCCAGAGATTCTTAAATATTGGACCATCTGGCAAGTCGAAGTATGAAACCCGCGGGACTTTCAGTATTCGTAATTTTCAGTTAATTTACTTTAATTAACCACTTTTACTAATCGGACATATAACACAATACGACCATTAAATGAGATACGCTTAGTCAGGTTAAGTCGCCTACTATTGGAATCAAAGTTCGTAGTTCGAATCCCATTAACTGCCATCCAAGTTAGTTCACAATTTCTATCACGTGATTTGAACATGCGTAGTTGTAATATTTATTGCCAAAAAGTGATTTTGACCAAATTTGAAAAATATCTCCTAACATGTCATGTCCCTGGGGGCATTTTATCAATTTTAAAGATGTATAGCTTGGTGCCATTAATTTAAAATTTAAAATTATTAATCGTTTTCTCTCATTCACTGACCGAAATTCTGTCACTGGTTTGCCGGGCGTAGCCGGATTATTTTATGTAAAAAAGGCGATTTTTTGGTTTATCTCTGGAACTTCGTACGCAAAACGTATCAGTATCCTGAGATCACAATTTGAGATACATTGATCTAGGTAATCCAGCATCCAGCTTTATTCGTCGAACAGGGGTAAATCGGTGCCAATGGGGGAGGTTTCGTCGTAGACTTAAGCCTATATACATAAATCGTGCAGGATTGTATTATGCTAAACAAACATCAAGATGGAACCATTTCGAAGTACAGATGTATAGAACTGTTACCTCTCGATGGAATAATGTCAATTGTTCATAGTCGCTTTGAATGCATTAATTTACAATGGAAACTTGTTAGCTATGGAGTCTTAGTGCCGACAGTGATGAACAGAAATGATAAAAGTTAACTAAGTGATCTGAAAAGAAAGATATATGGCGCGAGTGTTGATGGCACCAGAAACATTGGACGTCCGCAGAAAACTTGGCATGATCAGGTAAACCAGCTGAGAAGATGTATGAATGTGGATGAGGCGTGAGTTTTGCATCAGAACAGAAGACAACTTCATAAAAGTGAGATTATTAGTTAGTTATATGGTTCATCGGAGTCTTATTTATAAAATTTTAAAATAGTATATTTCCTCCTTCAACAGAAACACTGGCAGTGTAATGAACAAACCCACTGTCCTCCAAATAATATTATCAAATTCTGAAATGGACCAGAATGAAATGGACCAATTGAAATATTTGGGGCATAGTCTCGTGCGCTATTCGGCGTAGAATGCAAAAACAGTTAGTTATTTTTACCATTTCTGAAACAACAATACGTCACTGTCTGACTGTGTTCAGATGTTTTCGGCGCTGTAAACAAAAAGTATTTAGTTCATATTTGTTAACTCGTAAGAGTTTTTAATAAAGCAAACAGATTGCGGTTGATTTTTATTAATCAATAGTTTATTAACTTTGTTTTATTTACAAATCACTGCGAGTTATTTATATTCACAGCGGTTTGTAGACTCCAAAACTATTCAATTTTAAAGCAGAATGGGCGCTTTGTCCCAAGTGTCACTATGAGTACATATTAGTACAGTATTTTGATCTATGAGGGCGAACTAAAAACAATGTCTGAACAAATCAAATCTAAAAAAATATTTTTGTCGCTACCGTATGTGAAACCGGAACTTTTTATATTTATTTCATAACCTTTAATGTATAACATAATATGTATTATCTTTATGGCGAATCGGGTTAAAAAAAAACCTGATCACGCTGGAATAAACACATTATTATTATTATTATATCCGGGGAAAATTACAAATATGCGCTTTCATTAAAAAGAAATATTATATTTCTGTATATCCTGTTTTCCTTTTCTAATGATGATGTTTGTATCTAGAAGAGTGTGTGACGACGTTAAATCAATATTATTGTTCTTAAATGAAATGGAGGCATGTTGTTACAGCAACACTTGGTCTCATACCAAATACCCATTCTCCTTCAATAGTTTGGTGGAAGATATTGAGTATTGAATGTTTGATATACATTTTCAAACATCACTTTAATGTTCTAACATAAACAGTAATTATAATATTAATATGTTTAATTTGAGATTTCCGCCAGCATTAGTATAAACAACCGGTGTCTCTTCTGGGTTAGATTGTGATTTTTTGAGGCAAAGCCTTGACAATGGCACGTGCCACCGTGTCGAAACGTCGACCTAGGTTCTTCGAAGGAAACCATACATAAAAAGCGCGATCTAAACCAGAAGAGATGTCAGTTGCATATGTATATATATAAATTCTAAAAAAAAGTTGAAAAATGCATGAATATAAAATCAAAAATTGCAATTCTTTTGCATTGTAAATGGTCCGTGTCGAGTTAAATTTTTCAACATCTTTACTGTTTTTTTCACTTTCATTTGTTAAATTTTGTATTCTGCATTTAATTTTTTTTAAGAATACTTTCAATTCATATCCATCAACAGTGTAAAATATCTATTTTACAACATAGGCGAAGGTGTCCGCTATAAAATATTAACACATACTTATAAAACTTATTATTAATAATAATAATACATAGTTACGCAGGAATCATATTTATCACATTAAATTATTCTTTCTTTGTGTCAAAACATTATTAATACATGCGATATTTTATTGTATGCTAATTTTTATTACTTAATTAATTATCAGACCAGACAGTCCTTTCCTTGCGCTAATAAAAAAATTATGGTCAACGGTTTCTTAAACGATCGGGCGTTAACAAACAATTACAAGAAAACAAATAATGCATCATGATTCGTTTGTTTACTCGTAACCCTTTACAGAGTAAAACAAAGGAATACACACGCATTATTTATTTTTATAAAATAAATATGTATTTGTACAGCTGGATACAAATCATAACAATAGATGATGATAAAGACAGCTGGAGATATCTAGTTACCTATAGAGCATAGGTACCATAAAGCTAATGCCACTACTTGGCCAAGATCATTGTCTTTGGATCATTGTCATTTTATCTATTATAAACATTCATATTAAATAATTACAAATAAGCGTTAAAGAATAAGATTATATATAAGATCTGGAACATAAGTTAAATTATAAAAATATTTAACGTTTCACACAAAAACATAATTTTACAATATTCACAATTATGTTGGAAGTATTTTTAAGATAATGAAAAACAGGCGTTTATCATCAGAAAATTTTTTCTTTGAAAATATTATTCCAATCTAAGGATAAGAGCGATATCGATTTCATAGGCATACAAACGAACGTGTTTATTATAGGTATACTAGTACCTTACCTATCCTAAGACGTGACGATGAGATACATCTACATATACATATATATATATATATATATATATATATATATATATAGTTTTCGAGTAAATTATCTTGGATAGTGAAAGTCTGAAGGAAGTGACTGAAATTAAATATTTGGGAGTCATAATAGGTTAAAAATTGAATTTATTGCAAAATATAAGACACATGACTAAAAATACCCAATTTTTGAGAAGGATCAGAAGATTAATTAATAGGATACAACTGTGTTATTATTCTTCACATTAAATACTGCAGCAGCATTTTGTTTTTGGCTGATGAAAAAGAAATACAACAATTCGACCCCTCAGAATAATAAGGTTCCATCTGACAATAGCACTGTTTTGAGGTAATGAGCACATAAGTGTTGATTGAATTTCAACATAAATTCATGTGTATTTTGTTTTGAGTATGCAAATATGATCAGTTTTAAAATCTTAACTTATTTTCAGTATTATCAATGACCACTGTGAGATGAGGAAAATTAAAAAAAAAAAACATTGTAAATTAACAATAATGATTCATAAATTGAAATAAATGACTGATGCAGTTGGAACTTTCAGCTCTTGCTATGTACTTTAATATCCGTTAAATAGAGGTGGTTTGTACGGAAAAAATAAAGAATAATGAATTTGGAACCCATTTCACGCAATAACTCAAATTAGCCCAAAATATTAGTTGGAACCTTGTTATTCTAAAGGGTCGAATTGTCAGTGTTGCAAAATAAAGCTTTTAGAATAATACTCAGAAAAAATAGCTATATTAGGATCCGTGCAATGCTGAAAGATCTAAATAACCTTTAAGCAAAAAATATATTTCAATATAATGGTATTTGTTTAAAAAATTCTCACTAAGAAAATATAGGCAGAATTTATACAAAAAATTGATACTAATCAACGTGAGTACGAACATCATACAAGAAACGAAAACTGCTACTGCCATTTAGGAAGATGTTTAAATCTCAGAAATCGATGACGTATAGTGCGATGAAGATTTTTAATGAAATGCCAGACAACATAAGAAAGGAGGAGAAACTGCATAGATTCAACATGAAACTAAGCAAATATGTGAAAGATAAGTTGTGGTAAGAGGAAACGATTTTGACCTTGTTTATATTAGAGCATATATAAAAATATTTATGTGTGTACTATATTAACCCTTCCAAAACCATACAGTAACACAGGTCTACCATCATAATTAAACCTGTAATATTTCGGTAAATACATGCAACATAAAATTCATATTTTAGATAATCCAAAAGAAAATATTAGCGTTTAGGAATAATTAGTGAAAAACTAATTATAAAAATGGAATCACACAAAAACAATTAATTTTTTCCATTCAATTCGTTATAAAATGAATACGTTGTAAAAATACAATTTGTGATATGAAAGACAGAGATCATACACTATTTTCACAGTGTAAAGAACAACAAACATACACATATAATTGTCTCTCTCTCACTAATTAAATGAAGAGAGATAAGAAGGAAGGACACATTTTATACGACCTAATGCATGCTTTAAATTATGTCATTAATCATTTTTTTCAAAATTGAATGCTCAATATTTAGAGTAAATTCGTGCCATTAAAGCCATTTAAGCTAATAAAAACATTTTTTCTAACTGTTATTTTCGGTAACACGAGTTGACAGCATGGCTGCGTTCGGATATTTTATATCATGGTATGGTAAAGGTTAAGAATAAATAAATAAATAAAATAAAAGAATTACTGGATATTAGAATCTAAAACTCCAAAACATAATACGATCATAATAACCAGCGTCTACTGTACTTTAAATCTGTTGTTAGGTTAATAAAACTTAAACAATCTTTAACAGTTGGATCGGGAATAAAATTTAATTGTATATTTGTCTAGACGCGTTTGTATTCAGTTAAAAATAATATTGAGTGTATGAGATACATCATATCAGTTGTCGGTAACCGCAATGTAGCGGTTCCTTTATGCATTGATAAAATGCCAAAATTTCCGAGTATTGACAAAGCACTTCCTGCAAACTTTGTACTGATAAATTGAGATGTCTCTTTAAGTTATATAATAATAAACAAAGATAATAATAAGGATATTTGAGTTGTTATACATTAATAAGTAGATATCAGCTAGTGAAGAGATAAATCGCAACTCTTGACTCGCAGGTGTGAGTGAAATTCTTATTAAGAGCACATTTTTGTTGTGAAGTTGTATTTTCAGAAAATAGTTCTATGGTTAATATGAACTAAATTAATCAACTAGAAAGATATACAGAAAAAAAATCTATCTATCGAAAAATTATTTAGTTGCTACCGGAATTCAAACCTGGACCTCTTCCTTTCCGAGGAAGCGCGTTCTCCATTTTCTCTATAGCAATCGAATACATATTTCTATTTCTAAAAAAAAAAAAAACAGAGATGCGTACAAGGAATACATGTCACATCAATATTCTTACTATTTTCAAACTAAGCTAAACGCTTGTATTATGAAAATATACCGAAAGTTTCATCCGTGGACATGGGCTATTAGAGCTGTCACATAAATAAAAAGTACCAAGGCGGTACTTGATTTTAACCCCCCACCCCTTTTTATTGTTATATTAAAAAAATCTTAATATTCGTAATTCGAATGTTTAAAAAATGTGTAAGTGAATATGTTTAAGGTTAAAAAGGAATGATATTAGTTTGTGTAAACGCTAAAACCATGCATATGTCAAAAATTACTATTTATCTATAACATGTAAGTTTAGAAATGACTGTTTATTTAAATTGAGTTCACATATTTCATCTATCTTCAAGTGCATGTGGTCAATGGTTGAAAGAATGGGATACCGCCGCGCGCCCAATGATCAAATTCTTAACCATAAAACCTGTAAATTTTCTCCTAATGATTTTTACGTTTTGTGAAAGGTCCGGTTCTTATTTTTTATATTCTAGTAATTTTCGTCCGCTGCACGATACTTGATGTTAAAAACTCTATGCGGAATATTTTGTACCAAAATATTTTAATATATACTTGAAAAATAAGTTCCATGTCAAAAGAAGTACCCGCCACTGATCATATCCACATACGCCGTATTCAAATAAATTCAAACGTAAGCTCCGAAGGTTTATTTACTATATCTAAAATATAATTGAACTCGATCGAGCTAGTTCAGCATGTGCTTGGTATTGTATATTAGTATCTGCCACCTGTGCACGTTTACCCAACCCTTCGACTTTGTACTGTCCTAAGGTTGCCATTGGCTACACCTGGGTTCAACCTGAGTAAGCCGTACCATAGTGACGGCTCGTTTGTAGGTAGGTAGGTATCAACACATCAAAATAATATAATAATTTTTATATCGGCAGCGGTATAGCTTTGGATCTTTTCTGAGAAATCGTACGCAAGTCCTTTCTGTATGACGCGCGTACATTGTGACTGTCGTGGGGAGCATCCTGTCTTAATCGTACATCTACTGCAGTGTTTTGCATTTCCGGTCATAAAATTAATATTAATCTTTTGATTAGTTATTCTTTTCATTAGTTATTTGAATGGCGCTAGCGGTCGTGGTAGCAGGAATAATAAAATGGAGCTATTTATTATAATTGATTAAACCATTCTTATCTATGTTCTTTATAACAGAAATAGGTCTAGATAAGCGATAAAATTAATTTAAAAAAATACATTATTAATAATGCAAATATTCAACTAAAAGAAGTATAATTTATTTATAATGTGTTCTTATTTTTATCGTTTTGGATATTAATAAATTTGAAAAAACAAAAATAAATACATGTTAGCTTTTAAAATAAATATTTTATGTTCAGCTATGCAGTGTTTTTATCGTAAGTTAGTAGCATTGCAGATTTCAAAATCTGAAAAAAAAAGTATTTTTCTCTAAATTTTGGATGTTTTTTAATTAGATTTTTTATTTACATACACAGTGAATATTATGTTCCAGGCCGATGTTATTTTAAAATAATTAAGAAATAAAACAAAAAAATAAATGTAATTTTTATTTATCGATTACTTTGCTTATTACAATTATATATGGAATATAACAATGGCCAAGTGACAACTTTTTGTAGCGGCACAGATTTTCAGCAATTTCATATCGAATATTGTCCTGTAGCATCGGAATTATTGTTATCGAGGTTATAGGTGATCGACGAGGCCAGTCTATATCACCACTTTTTGACATTAAGCGGTTGGGTGAAATTTCTCGCAAAATTTCAAGCGTAGCTCGGGTTGTGTGTGAGGTGGCACCGTTTTGTTGAAGCCACATGTGTTGCTGGCCAAATCAACCCAATTCGGCCACCAATAAGTTTCCCAACATGTGACGATAGCGATCACCATTAATAGTTACAGCATTACCTCTTGCATCCTGAAATAAATGATTTCGCCGGTCCACATGGCGCACCATATAGTAACTCTCACTAAATATAAGAGTCGTTGGTGTATCGGTTGAGGATTTTTAGTGTCCCAATAATGGCTGTTTTGTTTATTAACAAAACCCGCCAAGTTCGAACCCATGATTTAGTTCCAAAAGTCGAGGTCGATATTGAACGTTGCTGAGACGTTAGATGCTCCATAATAAATTATAATTAACTACTCTCTACGACTACCAAATGCGAACTGACAAATGTCTGCTAAGTCAAAATGGCGGCTGAACAAAATCGGCCTGGAACATAATATTTTATTTACCAAGTAAATGAATGAATTCAGATAATATTTTTATACTTGTGTATGTGTTTAAAATATTATGATTTTAGACTACCGCCCCACGATAATTGTATAGAGTAGTTATATATACTTATGTCATGTAAACACATTAATTAACATGCAATACATGCTTATCATACAAGTGGTATCACATTATTCGCTTTCGAATGCCAAGGATTGTCTCGCGTCACATGTTCCAACATCGTTGTCCTTGGAACCCATGCCCTTTTGTAACATAATTTTTTTACAGTGTTCTTAATTTTCAACCCCGAATAATCGTGTTCCGTAATATTTTATTCTCCAAATTGTACAAATATTTTGCTTTTAAATTACTAATTTTATTTTTAAAAAGAGATTCGTACACGGAATATGTATCATATCAATATTCATATTATTTTTAAACAAAGCTAAACGCTTGTGCTATAAAAGTAGGACTATCTAGCTGGTCTCCCGGAATGAGGCTCGAACCCCTGACCACTGGATCGCTAGGCGAGTGTTTTTATCACATGACCAACAAGCATGTCATTATATTTTAAGTTATTTGGAGGACTATTAGGGTCACCAACGACCTATAAAAAATAAATAAATAAAAATTAAATAAATGTCATGACTTCTCTCGCTCTCTCTCTTTGTTTTAAATTGACATTCTTTATTATGACTTATAATACGTTATTTACCTAAAATCACACATTTTCATTCAGTCTTCTTATATTTATATGTATTGGTACATTGTATCGAATTTTAATCAATTTTTACCCTGTTCCTAGAAAATTGTAATACTTTATGTAATGGCATTAATTTCCATTCGTGTCAATTTGCCATGATTCAAATGTAGCCACTTACGAAGATAAGGCACTTAAGGGTTTTCATCGTTAAAGAAAGCATTTTGGGGGCGGAAATAACATTATAAATAATCATTAATGATAGAATCGCCATAAAACATTAGTATTTATTAATAAGTAGTTAATTACAAGTTCATGAGCTAACGTGTTTTAGTTTAATAATATGTTCGTAGGTGTCGGAAAATCGTCGATCGAAGCGATAACTTCGTTGTCAGAGTATGATAATATTATTAGCATTGATGTAGTACGCCATAAAAAGTACATGCCTGACTCAATGAAAGGTTTTAAATTATATTTTATTATCATAAGAATATAAAGTGTTATTTTTTAGATTGCTAACATTGTTTTATTAACCACTTAATAAACTAAATACATCTACCGGTTTCGAAAAATTTTCTTCTGCAGGATGTCATCAACTAATCGAAAACATATGTTATATTGTTTCTTTAACAGAATCAATTTATTTAAATTTAAAAAAAAATATTAAAAAACAATAATTAATTAAAAAATAAATTTAGTACCTAACTTAAAATATTACTATGTGATACAAAACTATTACATTAATTTTAAGGAAAAAAATTTAGAATGGGACTTGTGGTTAAATATAATTGGTTGTTCATAATATTTTGGTTAGTTTTATATGCTTTATTTATTTCTAATGATTCAAAATTATTCAATTTAAAATCAAATTTTTTTATATGTAAAATAGACAATCCCAAATATTTATCAAAAGTATGATCAATTTTTATCTAATGATTGGAAAATTCTGACATAAAATTTTTAACGTAAGAGTCCAAAAGCGTTTGAGATGTTAGAATAATAATAGTTTTAAAAAATTTCTCAGTAAAATTTCCCTTCCCTCGACCCTCATCACCTGTATCTAACTCAAGACACTTGACATTGACACCACAAAAGATTCAGCACAACTAAACATAACCAGTTTTAAGTAGGGTAAAGTATTTAAGAAAATACGAAATTTATACTGTAGAGGACTATCGCCCCCACACTTATCATTACTGAATGCACCCTGCAAATACCGGTGCGTGAAACGAACTTTCCAAGACCCAGTACCGACGTCATGCAATAATACGATCGCGGCCAGCGGCGGTCGGAAAGGCCGTCTCTCACGAGCGTCACTATTTCTATCGCTACTTTCCTATCAACAGCTCTAGGAATCGCATCTGAAAACTATTAGTTTAATAACTACTTTATACAGCTTAACTTTTTCATATTTATAAACCGTGCCTTACTATAAATCAAGCATATAAGTTATGAAAAAAATAAACTATATATACGTTTATCGTTGTTCTGGCGACATACACAACAAATACACTGTACATCCCGCGACCATCGAACGGATTCGAGAACGGTGGATGAATATTGGGGGCATTACCCTCACATTAATCGCATCTCATCATTTGAAACATAACATTATTCTGATATGACATCGATACACGTTCATCTTCATGCACACACACTCACATACATATTTATCAATATCGTTAACATATCTCCGCATACCGACGATCCAACCTCAATTCCCAAGGTATTTCATTCTTATCATCGTTATTATAATGTCATCTTCGCGAATCGGGCCAAAGATATTTTTTAGGGGATTTTGCGTTTAAAAACATAAAATCTTTCAGAGACGATAGATCTCAGAGTCCAGGTTTCTGTTCCGTGTATAATAAAGATCTGTATGGACAAACATTATGTTGTTTCCTTGTCTCTTCAATATTCACGTATGCAGCAGAGACTTGAATTCTGCGCAAGAGCGACAAGTTTTTCAAATGTACATTGTACATGTAATGATAAAGAATGTTATGTATCGTGTGGATACCAAGATGCATAAAAGTCTAAATCTTACAACAAATCCAACTATAGAAGTAAATAAAATAGTATTATTAAGAAGAACACATTCTAATTGTGAAGTTGTAATTATTCAGAACATTAATTATAATTATAAATATATACATATAAAATCAATTTTGTCGAAAAATATTGTTTTCGCGCTACCGGGATTCGAAGTTGGATCTCCATTTCCAATCCGGGGAAGTACACTACCCTTAATTTTTCGGCTGCATTATGTGTCAATATGACAGATTAGATAAGGAAATTATCTCGAGCGTAACTTTGTAATGAAGAGTACTACAACGGTGAATATATGCGTTAACATTAGAGAGACCCTTGATTTAGTTGTCGGGGCGACCCACGGTCCAGTCTTGCAGACGTGCATTGAAAGTTGTGTCTCATCAGATACGGGCCAATATATGTCAATTGATTTGATGATTTGAAGAAAGAAAGAGTTCTTTAGTTATATAGTGGTCAGGAGTTCAAACCTCGTTCCAGAATATCATGAAGATGGTACTATTTTCTTAGCAGAAGCGATTAGCTTACTTCAAAAATATTCAAAATATCGAGGTTCTTCGTATTCTGTGTATGCATCTCCATTTTATGTTTAAATTGAAAAAAAACCACAATTAGTTGGTTTTAAGTGATACGAGGATGAAATTTAAGTAATCGAGTTGCCTGATGGAATTCATAGTGTTATTTCAACTAAATATGTACATTCAAGAAATGTGTTTATATACAGAATATTATAGAATATACTATTACACAATATATTGAGAGTTGTCCTTGTTATTTTTATTCAGTATAGTCTGTAATTTTATCATGAAGAGTTTCACATTGGAACAACGTTTACAAATTATTAAAACTTAGCAAAAATTGAGACGATCGATTTATTGAATACAACATTTAACGATTCAATCATTTACAGAAATGGACCAGTCAGTTGGGCGTCTAGATCATGTCGTATGTCTCCGTTGAAATATTTTCTGTGGACGGTGTAAAGTCACTTATTTATGCTGATAAACCAACAACAATTGAACAATTAAAAAAACAACATAACTCGTGTTATTGTGTAAAGTAGCACCAGATTTATGTGTGAGTAAGAGTGAGCGAGTCCAAAGAATGCATTGTATCAAAAGTAGTCGTAGTTCCCCGCACCCCTTGGTTCTCCAACAGGAAAGTCTCCAAAAGAACAATATCAAATATCTCTAGAATGAGAATTGGGCATTGCCAGGTAGCCTCACATTTATTCAGATTGAACTTAATAGATTCCCCAATGTGTGAGTGTGGTGCCGAGGAGGAAACCCTCGACCGTATCTTTTTTGCCTGTCCATTGCGGATCACAGGTTTTTTTTTACAGTAATCTTGTCAATGGTAATTTTCAACTCCCGGTTAACTTGTGTCATCTTCTTTCCCTTAACTCGCCACATTTAATCTATACAATAGCAAATTTCTTGAACGACAATGGTATTAACTTGTAATATAATATTCCCTATTCTATAATACTGTTGTACTTTTTTCTATAAAATAATGTTTTTACTTGATTAATGGCACAAATCACTCTTGAAGGGTGGACCGCCTGTTTAAAAGAAGAAGAAGAAACGTAGTCATGGTGCACATTTTAATAAAATTATATACCATTGTTAATGACATTTTTAACGACAATTTAAAAAAAAAAAATTTTAAAGTTCTATCACGCTGCTGGATAACCCTATAATATTACGCTTCCCCGTCTATATCTATGACATTCTGGATGTGGCGGCTTCGATAGTGTCATTATTGGTAGTGTTATAATGGTTGTATAGTGCTTGATTAAACGGTCAGGTCTGTGAGACGCGAGCATGGCAAAAACGAACGCGTTTTTAACATCTCTAGGTAAAGATTACATAAATGTTTTCTCTTTTATATATTCAATAATAGTACGTAAACATATATATTCAAATTGAAATAAAGTGTACATTGTCTTTATTACGAGTAAGAAAAAAAACATATATATATATATAATTTCCTAATGACTCGAGATTGAACAAGCACATTGACTGCAATCGCTCCTAAATAATATGAAAAATAAGATTTTCTTCTTTTTACTTGCCGTTGCGCTGGGCCCGATAACTCGCCCGTCTTGTTCTTCCCACATTTCTCCGAAGGGATTTATTTATTCCTCGCGATACTGCAGCTCCGCCGGGGAGCGTGGGATTGCCGAATAAAAATGAAATCGATACCGCAATGGTACCGGTTAGGCGATGCGAAATGTTTCAGGGATTTCTTGTTTCAGACGTAATTGTTGCATCTGTCAAAACAACGAGAAACCAATACATTTTTAAATGCAAACATACAAAGCTAATAAAAATATTGTTTGTCTGCATACGAATTAACGAGTACTGATACATTATCTAGCACACAAAATTAAAAACAAGTTTCTAAATAATTATATATTATTTATTATCCTTGAATTGATTTTTGCATTTTTTTATTATTAAAATTTCAACGTTTTATATTTTTGTTTTTTTTTTCTGTGTATATTTTTTTTAATACGAATTAAATTAATCCATTAGAAAGATACACAGAAAAAATATCTAGTTACGAACTACTAATTTACCACTTACAAAAATAATTTTTTGGCTGCATTTTTTTAATTATAGTTATTTTGTAATTTTATTATAATTATATTCATGATAGCAGTTTTTTCTTTCAGTTTTAAACCACGAGATTTTTCTCTTATATAGAGGTAGCACGTCACATAAGAACGATCTATATAGTTTATATTAGTTTATCATTATTTTTATTTGTTTAATTTATAATACACGTTGGGCAGCTCGTATTTTTATCGATCCTATGAATAGTTATAATAATTAGGATCATCTTTATTTTACACATTTACGTGAATATATAAAAATGAGGTTATTGGTTTTGACCAGCTGTTATAATCAGCACATTGCTCTACATAAATATAAAATGTAATTATGCAACATTACTAAATGTCGTAGATAATAAATGTCTCCCGACAGACAGACAGACCTCGATCTTGAAAATATTTGGCTGATTATATTACAAAAAATATTTTCACAGCGTTACATAATTTAAAACTAACCTTACATAATGTACAATAATGCAGACCCGGCACATGTACAGGCTAGACTTAATTTGACATACCGGACATTCGTGACTATGTGTGACTTAAATAAGGGCAATTATTTATTATTGACCTCGTAGTCGGTGACCTTATTTCGGTGAGTAGGTCACACAGCCTAGTTAATTAATTAAAGGTGAATAATAGGTAATTTAGATTAGGTTAATTTTCAAGAATAGATTTTTTATACATTACATAATTATAGCAATTTGCATATAAACTTATTTATTATACTATTACCTGAATTAACTCCACTCTTCCTAATTAAAGTAAATGTGTTCAATTTTATCTTAGTTAATATTAATTATTCTAACCTAGTACCTAAATTTATACTGTGGGATTATTTTTTATAATTATTTATCGTGTTAATCAAAATTAATCACTTTCTCTGCTACGGCCTTAATATTCATCGATATTTTTGTATTTGTGGCAACAGCATTATAAATTATTGGATATATCTGCTTACATTTCGAATGGTTCTGTTTATTGAAAAAGCATTATTTTGAATGCTGCTAATGAATATAATTTTCATTTAACTTTATCTCATTTCCTCATTATTTGTGTTTTCCCTTAGTACATACCATTTAACATCGTTGTTCTCAACACTTTTACTTTCTTTCTTAAATCATAAATTGTTCAGATACATACGAACTGAACCACGGTAAGGTCCACGCTAAGAAGGGAATTTACGTATGATTTCATGTGATCATCCACTTTGAAAACAGTTTTGCTTAATAAGGAATCAATTATAACTAATGTCTACTTATTGGACAGATGTACATGATTTGAGATATATCATATTCTGCAGCAAAGTTTGGGTAAGATTTCTCAAATTTAGAGGACTTAAAAATCCGCCATTCTTACTTTTTGCCCCTAAACATAAATGTTTATATCATAATAACATTAAAACTATATTAACTTTAGATGTAGATTATATCATTGACTAATTTTTTATACTACATCTGATAAACCGCAAATACAAAATGGCCGATACAATAATGCTTTCTTGCTAATAGATGACATCTTGGAAAAATATAAAGAATTGTTACAAAAAGCCGAATAAACATTTAACTGAAATTGAAAGAAAAAAATATGTATGTATATTGATTTACATCTAATATAGAATTCATCGTATATATTAAGCAAAGCTCTAGACGTCTAAAATTGAAAATGAAAAATATGGATTCTCAAGAACTAAAAAATTTTCGAGAAATCAGAAAAATATTTAAAAAGTAATTAAAAAATATATATATATTTGGTCAATGAATCACCAAAAGTGTCGTTATTATTTCTCCTGCAATAT
This sequence comes from Eubasilissa splendida, assembly GCA_031772225.1. Classification (NCBI taxonomy): domain Eukaryota; kingdom Metazoa; phylum Arthropoda; class Insecta; order Trichoptera; family Phryganeidae; genus Eubasilissa; species Eubasilissa splendida. The sequence continues at coordinate 10,993,043 of CM062855.1, read as the reverse complement.
TAGTTCTAATTAGTATATACATCTTTAATTATGCAATACAAACGTAAAAATAAAAAAATACTGAATAAAATTCTTGAGAAATTTTATTTTTTCAAGAAATTCTCGAGAAGTAGACGAAAAATTAAAAAAATTCTATTAACGCCACCGATATTCTGTTTACAGGAGCCGAGATAATGGGTGAAAATTGTAAGAAACCTTTCCAATTCACGTCAGTTATTTGTTAGGGTATATAACTTCATGCTGTAAAGAATGTAAAGCTGATGTTAGTATAGTGAGAAAGATTAAGAAAGGATCACTTAGGTGGTTTGGTCATATGGAACGGATGAATGAGGATAGAATCGTAAGAAAGATATATGACGCAAGTGTTGATGGCACCAGAAATAGAGGACGTCCGCGGAAGACTCGGCACGACCAGGTGAAACCAGATAGATAGATTCAATCGGCGAGCTTGTATGAGAAGATGTATGAGTGTGGATGAGGCGAGAATTGTGTGTCACGACAGAAGAGTGTGGCGCTCTATCCTCTCGAAAACGGCGTGATGGTAAGTAAATATGTAATTCCAAGCACACTACACTGAATTTGGCCGGTCAATGACAACCAATTATTGTATTTCGCATTGACCAGAATGGCCTGGATGTGGGCGCTCGGTAAAAGAGTTGTGCCATTGAGAAAAAATTGTCGAGAGCACTGACATTTGATTGCCGTTGTATATTATTCTTTGGTCAAATTATCTCCGACAATGAATTATTGCCGTCATGTTGAGCCCAGCCAGAAAATGGCGCCTGTCTGTCCCTACGAAATTGAATAATTTTATGTTGTTTGCGTTTCTGGGAACGAATGAATCATTGCAAGAAAATAGCTTTCATTAATAAAAAAATATATAAAAATCTGTTCAAGTGAAGAGAGCCACCATTCAGATAAAACTATGTATAATTTCTAATTCATCATGTAAAATCATGTACATACAATGACAGAAACAAAATAATATTTTCTAATTTACATAGAATAAGTAGTGTATATACTAAGTACTTAATTAATTAATTAATTAAAAATATTACCGAACACATGGGAAGTGGGCAATCATCTAGGTTAAATGCACAAAGGTCGGTTGAATAATTTATTTAAAAGAGATAGAAAATCCAGAGAGCAAAATTTATTCATATCTTGTCAAGTGACAAGTGCCAGATAATTATAGAATTAGATAAAATAAAATATAATCACTAATTTTATTACACGTCAACCGGTTTCGCTTAGCTCAAGCTTCGTCAGGACGTATTTAAAACTAACAATAAATACAAAAAGAGTGCACTTATATATACATAAAGAGAGAGATATATAATATAAATTTATATGCGAAAGAGAGAGACAGAATACATATACAGTTAGATGGAACATTAAAGAAGGGGAAAGTAAATGTTGATGGATATTACATTGATTTTAAAAGAAACATATCTAATATAGGGCTAATGGATAAATTAATTTGATTATTAAGAATTGCCCTATCACTATTTACTGCATTTTTTTTTTGCTCATGTACATATAAATGTAAATTTATATTGTATTTCTGGGTGTCACTTGTAGGTTAATTGATACATTTGGTCGCAATGAAGTGTCAATATTCTTTGAAATATGTTTACTGTCATAAATTTGAAAATAGGTTTTTAAATATTTCTGATACCAATATTGTGCAGGTAAGCTATTATTATTTAACACCTACAAGATATAAAGCTTCTTTTTTAGAAATGTTCTTCTATTCATTATCATAGTTTTTCATAGTTAAAAAAGTAATACTATAAAAATATTCTAAAAATTTTAAGATGCTGGTCATTAAATTTTACGTACTTGTCTTCTAAGTACGTCTTCAGTGTACACCTCGTAATGTGAAGGTCCAAGAAATAGACTTCGTAACAATTATAACCTTTATAACCTCGCACGCATGCACGCCGGCGGTGCGGCACTCACACACACAACCATGCAATCCCAAGGACATCACATTAAATACGGTAGTATTTAATTAACATGAAAGAAGATCCCGCCTAAAAGAGCGAAGCTTAAACGATGTCCTGTTTAATATTTTTATGCTTCGTTAATCATAACAGTTTACTCAATTCGTCCGAGAAATTACGTGAATAATTTTGACACTTTTACCAAAGACAAAACGCTAAGCGGACGGTAGTTTAAAAACAGACCGGTAGGTTCAGCGCCCCCTGTAGCTAAATAGCTAAAAAAACACCAAAATGATAATGATCAACTTCCTTATTCGATGCTGTAATAGTAAAGATTAGCCCACACGCAAGCACACTTTATTACAGATTTGTTCTCACCACGAGACGAGACCGGTTTTGAAGTCAGCGACCCAATGTGTCAAATCTAAACCACCGCGTCCTCCCATCGGCGTAGACGATGCCCGATACACATCTGTCATTGACGCCATGTTGCCTTGACACCAATTACATATTTGGCATTGAATCTATTAATGTGTCAACTTTACTAATAAATAACGTGCTCTGAAAATGCGAGATAATTTTCCTCTCATAAAATTCCGTATCGATATCTATTTTAGATAGGATGCGATGTTGAAATCAAAGAACTCTTTAGTGTAATAAAAATATCAACAGTAGGGGAGAGTGGGGAGGTATGAGATGGTTTTAGTAAAAATATAAAATGTTGAATGTTTTTAATGGAGTTTAATTAAAATAATTGCAAAATTGTAATGTTTACACAATAATATTGAATAATTAAAGTTAAGAAATCAAGTACATTAAATGACTTTTAAGAAATTTATTGGCATGCTCACTTTGTCCCATACCTCCCAATAGTGGGGAGGATTGGCATAGCTATATAAGAGATATGAAACATCGTTCATGGATTTAATTTACTTAATCGAAATGATCAAACCTTATTTCGAAAGCATATATTTCTTTCATTCTTTTTGTACTACCATTTTTTTGGAGGTGGTGGCAGCACAAAAACTACATTATTCGGTGCTACCAATGAACGGTTTTTCTGGGTTAGAAACACAAAATCTTCTAAGACAGTCGACATTACAAAAATAGAAAATTATGTATCAAATTTATATATAAATGAATAATGAATAATTAGTAATCTAATAATATTCATACTTACAATGCAGGATGTGTGAGACTTATACCAAACCTCCTGCATCAATAATAAATGACAAATGTCTCAATTTCAAATAATCTTGTTAATAGAATATGTAAACAAAATTTCAAAATATATGAGTCATGGTTATCAGTAAAAATTATTTAAAAAATCTTACCTTTGGTCAACATTCTCCCGGGAGGATGAACTAATTCACATCAAATTTTACTTTTTATACACAAAAACGATAAGTAATGTTTATTTTTGCCACATTCACAAAACTTCAACTGTAACTGAATTCACGCCATTGGGACCCACAATGGCATCTTTTGACGAATATTATTTATAAACGGCTCCAAATTACAAGTAATATGTCTTGTCCTATACCTTCCCACTGCCCCCTATCACTTTTTCGTTAGCTGTTGGAGCTGTGGCATGTTACGCGGAAATGAACTAATAAGCAATATTGTTTTGTTAAGTTTCACTTTCTAGTACACCAGTTTATAAATATAATATAATAGAAAATATATGACAATTCATTTAATCGCGCGAGCCAGAAATCAAAAGACGGACAGATATGATGAAAAGTTCTATGTCTAGACTTAACAAAATATGAAAAGACCGCGGCACATCCATATCAACCGAGGTCAAACTTGTAGTCTCTGGTGCATTATGCATATTTATATAATGTGGAATCGCGGACCTTGAAGGCAAGGTAGAGAAGACGGATTGATGCATTTGATATGCGGTGCTGGAGGCACATGTTGTGCATACCGTGGATAGCGAAACACACATGTCTCCATTCTGCAAGAGCTGAACTTTAGGGACAGACTCTCAACTACTTGGAGAAGCATATTGCGGTGGGCCACGTTGAAGAACGGGGAGGAAGATCCCTCATCCGTTCGATTGACCAAGTGGAAAAGACAACAGGGTCTTCTTTGATGATCTGCAAGATGCCGAGAAAAGAGGATGAGCGTAGTCAAGAGGGCGGGAGATCACGATCCTCAGTCATGAGAGATCGACGTGGATGAATTTAATCGTATTAATTTACTCGATGCCCAGCGTAAAGATGCTCCTGTAATTATTATTATTTATACATGTTTAATGTAATCAAATATCACGACATACAAATATCGTCTCTATCTACTAAATATAAATGTTTTCAAAAAACTTTCGACAACATACAGGAGAAAGATTCTTGCGTACTTTGGATATGTTGCTAGACAGAAAGACAAATCTGGTAATCACATGGACAGTTGAGGGTAAGCGAGCAAGAGAATGGTCTTTTACAAGATGAATAAACCAAATAAAGGTAAACCTACTTACCTCCGGGACTTAATTCAAGAACTTTCTTTTGCCAGGAGACTGAGTTACTAAATGCACTATGAACCATGTTATTTTATAAAAGGCTTATAGGAGACATTATAGGAATATTTATTCCCGGCGAGAAAAAGTTCGGGATTCGTTAATTATTAGGTGATAACTATATATTATTCTATGTTTTTAATTATTCAAAGTAATAAATCATCTAATTAATTTGTTTTATTTATCAAAGTACTGTGTTTTAAATTTGCAACTTCACAATAAAAATAGATTTAATTAAAAATATCAACTAAAGGGGTTCACATTAAACGGTGTAATTAACATGGCTCAAGACCGGGAGTAATGGAGATGACAATACATCTCACGAAATTCCAGACCGATGAGGGGACTGCGTTCATCATTGAGCGCACGATAAAGAATAAGAATATTCTTATACAAATTCTTCTCATCTTTCCGGCTGTACAATAATATAACCTTAAATATACCATAAAATCATATAATTAAATACAAAGTTGCTTGTATACATATATTGTATATAAAAAAATATTATTTATTTCATATCTATTTATTCTTTCTTACAAAACGTTGACTGATAAACTATATTAACGAGTATTTCTATATCAAAATTTTTATGGATGTCGCAATTTCAGATATATATATCTTAAAAATTTATTCTAACATTTTGAATATGATGACCAATCGTATAAGCGTCATCCAATAGAGTAATAATTGAAGACAAAGAAAATATTCAATTTATTTCAATGTAATTGTATTTTCTGACAATAATTATTCACTGCAAAAATAGACACTGAAAGTTGATGGTAAATTGGATACTACTTAAATGTGCGTTGTACCGAACCAACCAATTATTTCATAATGCAAATCTAATTGACATAATAAAACTGTATATTTATCAATGCTTAATATTTATATTTACTCGCATAGAGTTCAGATATGCCTTCCTCTCCTTGTTCGGCGTGGCTTATCAAAGTTATCTTCCCATTTTGAGCAATCAGGCAAATGGTTTGAGTCTATCGTTGTTGTGTAGTTTATTCTATCGTTGATGTGCAGTTTATGCAGAGTTGAAACATTTTTGTGAGAATCGGGCATTGCCAGGTGGCCTCTCATTTGTTCAGATTGAACTTGATAGACTCCCCAATGTGTGAGTGTGGTGCCGAGGAGGAAACCCTTGACCGTGTCTTTTTTGCCTGTCCATTGCGGATCACGGGCTTTTTTTACAGTGGTCTCGTCAATGATAATTTTCAGCTCCCTGTTAACTTGTGTCATCTTTTTTCGCTTAACTCGCCACGTTTAATCTATATAATAGCAAGTTTTTTGATAATATGGTATTTCTTATTTTACAATAACAAAGTTTTTAACTTGATTAATGGCACAAATCACTCTTGAAGGACAGATTGCCTATTTAAAAGAAGAAGAAGAAGAAACATTTTTGTGTGCATTCAGTACACGCAGCACGTGCCACTAACACCAGATCATAAAAGCACGCCATATAATAAAAATGTTTTAGAGGTAATTATTGTCCTTTAAACTGCAGTAGACATTAATCGTAAAATTTCAAAAAATAGTCCTTTACGATTATCATTAATAACTTCACTGAAAACCTAAAAGTTATAAAGGCAATATGAGTTTTAGCCATTAAAATAGCTCGTAAACGCCATTTTACTACCATGGACGGTCGAATGAAAATGAAAAATCGATAAATCATGTCGTATTATGAAAAGTGCCCCCAATACTCGTTTCAATGCAATAATATCACCACCTTCTCACATCAATATTATTAGTCAATCATGGTCAGGTCTCTGATTTCAGATATTTAATACAAGGATTATTTTTGAACTGTGCATTTAATATTTACAACTAGTCTGTGCCAGGACCAGGTGTTGTTCGGGATTTAGATTTTTCTTATAATATTCTACATTTTCCTAAATAAGTATCTATTTACATCTTGAATTTCTCTACCAAAATTTGTATAAGTATTTGGTCTTAAGCAATACGTATTCTACTCCTTAATCTATGTAACATATCAAATGAATTTCTAAAAGATACTTAATTACTTACCATCACGCCGTTTCCCCCTGCGGGGGTAGGCAGAAAGTATAGGGCGTCACACTCTTTTATCCTGACACACAATTTTCACCTCATCCACATTCATACAGCTTTTCATATAAGTTTGCCGATTGTTGACGCTTCTAACATAACCATCCTCCATTATCTGGTTTACCTGGTCATGCCAAGTCTTCCGCGGACGTCCTCTATTTCTGGTGCCATCAACACTTGCGTCATATATCTTTCTTAACAGTTCTACAAATTTACTCGAATAATTTTTAGAATAGGACTCGTAGTTAAATTTAGTTGGTTGTTAATAATTTTTTGATTAGTTTTACACGCTTTATTAATCTCCAACGATTTCAAATTATTTCATTTGTGACCAACACCGTTTACATGCAAAATTGACAATCCCTATTTTTTATCAAAACCATGACCATTTTCTATCAAATGATTAGAAAATTCAGAAAACCCACTATTGTTCAAACATCTCAAATGCTCCTTTTTTCTTGTATTAAAATTTCTACCCATTTTACTAATATAAAATGCAGCACAAACCTTGCAACCAAGTTTATAGACACCAGAGTTGTTAAATTTATCATCTTTGTCTTTAGAATTCATGAGTAAATTTCCTATATTATTATTTATATAAAATGCCGGTCTAATGTTTCGCGGTAGGTGTTTAGATATTTAATTCGAAAAGTTATTATTAAGTTAAATGATCAAAAATGTCATTTATTACTTACGATACTTCACGTAGGAGGGGTCGTTTTGTCAAGGCATTATTAAATTGTTGAGCAGCCCTGCACGGCTAGGGTTCACGAACCCTTAACGGTTCGCGCCAGACCCATTTCGCGAGAAATCATTTTAAATTTGACAGAGAACATTGACACTAATTTCGGCGAGTGAGCAATTTGTGCCGGGGATATAGTGAGCATTAACTGTTGTACAGTTTATATATAATATTTTCAATTTAATAGTATAGTATTATTAGACGTGTGCTTGACCATGTTAATTAGTCACATTCTTTTGAAATACTGGTGCTGCATTGCAATAAATAATGAGATATCGTGAGACAATTATGAAATAATGACACATAATAAGACACTTATAAAATAAAGACATGAGACATTTTTATGAAATAATGACATATCGTGAGACGTGAGTGAAACCATCAGGGGTAGGCGCGTTAGGTATTAGTGCTATTGTATTAAAGAAATATACAAGCAGCACGCATCTGAGATTAAACAGAAAAGTTGAGATATATATCACGTGTAAGGCCCATCATGAAATCGAAAAGTCATCACTAAAATTTAATCTGCATTGAGAACGTCATAAATAAGAATTTTTTGCTACATTTTCGAGAGTTTTGGTAGAAGCAGAATACGATACTGGAGAGACCACGTAGACAGGATGGCCAGCGACGACCAATAAACAGACCACTCAAAAGATGGAAACGTAGCTGGCAGTAGACCTCTTTTTTAACAAAATAAATCCAGATCTAACATAAGAAGAAGAAAACGAAGAAATATAACTGGAAAAATGGAATATTTACAATTAAACATAAAAGTTATAAATATGAATTAAATATATTAATTAGAAAGATATACATATAATATCAATTTTATCAAAAAATATTGTTGTTGGGCCACCAGGATTCGAACCTGGATCTCTTTCCTAACCGGGGAAGGTGCATTATCCATCTATGCTACAGCGATAATATTTTAGCGACAAATTTTCGAACCTATATGTTACCTTTTTGATATTAATATATTTAATCATTCCATTATTTGAAAGAGCCATGTTCTGAATAATTACAACTTCACAATGAGAATGTGTTCTTCTAATAAAAGTTATAGAATGTGATATCAAATTCATTATATTAGGTTGATATTTTATTCCATAATTTTTATGTATAATTGTAGATAATCGATTTTTCTAGCTGTATTTCTTATTTTTCCTCGTTATCTTCTTCAAATTCATTATATTAGGTTGATGCATAATTATCCGCCGTTTTGTTTTTTGAATTTGACGTTTAATTTACATTTATCAAAATATAATTCTTTTATAGGGTTAGAAAATTAGAAAACCATACACATGTACGCCACATTATGCTGTATAACTTGGAGAAAGGGTAGAAAGCTGAAAGTGATCTCAATGATCTTTTCGGCGAAGGAACGATTACTGAAAGGCCATGCCGAGGGTAGTTTGTTCACTTCAAAGCTGGTGATACCAGCTTAGACGACAAGTCAGGAAAGGGTTTTGATGACCAGGCCCTTCTGGCGGCTGTGAAAGAGAGAGAAAGTTGCACCACTGGACAACGCCCTCGAATGATAGGTAATATGTTTTGAGTTTATTTTCGTTTTTGGCTATGTTACAATATAATTTTTTTTAATTGGCGGTTAATTATGCATAAACCTAATATTATTTTTCTCATTAATAGGCAATTAGAATTAGTTACTTATTCTAATTATATTTAGCATTTTATGTCTTAAATAAAATTAATTATAGTCTAATACAATTTTAAAATTGTATATACGAGTATAATACTAAATATTTTAATTTAATCAGAAATAGGTAAGAACTTCTCAAATTCTTTTTATTTTAATCCTTAAAATCTTCGAAACTCTTGTATCTATAAGGCCTAATATATATAAGTACGTCCAAGTACTATCCACTTTAAGACATTTTCTAACTATTTTTTTTACCTACGAACATCTTAAGTCTTTAATACAAGTACAAATGAATTGGAAAAAGTAAACCACAAAATTAGAAGAAATCTCAAAAATGTCGCAAATTCATCTACACCTCCAGTTACAATTATTCCACTTATTTTATAAAGCGCGACAGTTTTTTTGCATGCTGTAAAATAATAATATTAAAAGCTTTAAATGTCGAGGAAATGAATTATGTCCCCCTCTGTATTTTTTACTCAGAATAACATTCATTACGCCTTTCACCATGACATCACAAGTAGTCGTTGCCATTGTAATTTGAGTGCTCCGGTAAAATAAATCGGGGAGATTCGAAATACGGGTGTCAGAATATCGCATTCTATCTTCTTTGCTAAACACTGTAGAAAAATAGAATGATGGTGTATAAGGTATATAAAGGGTGTTTTTTTAGAGGTGTAGAATTTTAAAATGAAATAAGACACATAAAAATTGTGGTAAAGGCCATGATATTTACTTTATTAGAAATATCATTTTATGCCATTAGTGTTTAAATATGATTTCGCGCATATAGACGCCGCGACTGCGCGATCTGGAAGTCCAGGCAATAACGCGACGAATTTTTGGCTTCCATGTCATATATTGTCTTTGGTTTATCAGCCTAAACTAGCGACTTCACATATCTCCATAGAAAATAATCCAAAGGTGTTGAATTACATGATCTTGGAGGCCAATTCACAGATTCATTACATATCAAATGTCTCCTTCGATAAATTGATTATAGCGCACGCTGTGTGGCATGTTGTGCTATCTTGTTGAAACTACAGCTCTTCCACATTAATGACATTCAATTGGGGAACGAAAAAGTTAATAAACATGGATCTATAGCGCTCTCCATTGACTGAATGGACACAGCTCCAATAGCTGTACACGATGGCGAATCGACTCATTCAGGTCCTCCTCGATACTACGATGCAGCAACAGCTTTTTCGGTGCGCACTGACGACGTCTCTGCAGATGCGTATTATTAATTAAGTATGCGTTATTCGAATTACTTGCTCGGATTGACGATTATGTCAACCGTAAAATGGACGTAGTGCCCTGAACTGTTTTGCGAACTGATCCATGATTTTAGAAATAAATTTGCACAATTTGCAAGCGTTGTTCTGGCGCAAGTCTATTCACGGGGAAAGGGCAAACCAAACTAAGCACAAAACAGCTGTCAAATTGGCTGTCTCTTTGCTGGAAAAAGTATTGCCAATTCGAAAAATAAACCTATAAAAAGCATCCTTATAAATATATAAATAAAGGACTATGTTAGTATTATTTTCGTTAAGGAGTGTCATGTATATTGAGAAATAAATTATAAAAAATAACTTCTACAGGCCCACTTTAATAAATGGTCGCCAAATAAGGACCTTATAAACCTTAGGAGATATAAGGACCTAATAAATCTTAGAGGATATAAACCTTACAGAGAAAGTGAGATTCAAAATGCAGACTATTGAAATGAGTTATCTTAGAAGTAGAGGAGTAACAGGAGTAACATTATTAGACCTAGTGACTTGAACGCTTCTTGCGATTACCGAAGGAATGATTATCAAGATGACTGTATCTTGTCGGCAACTCTGGAGGGAGAGCTGTCCCAGACGAGAAAAACAGTAATAATGGCATATGAAGATAGACTGGGCCGAGGACAAATTGATCAGTTAGACAGCGAGGAATATGAAAGCGCCTTGTCAAAACTTGGCATCCCGGCCTTTCTAGGATAAGAGGATGAATATAATGATGATGATGATAAAAAAACAGAATATCATATTGTTTGAAGATTTGCAAGCTTCATATTAAGGAATGAAGGATCTTTTTGTTATTTTTTTAATTGATCGCCTGACAGAAACCATTTCGAGGGTGAAGACAGCATTGTGGTCAGGTTGGGTCGGGTCAACCTACACCGACGCCAGCTGGGTGCAAAGAACTGTCGGGTAGATGCGCTGCGAAATTAAAATTGAAGTCTGCATATAAATCGGATTTACTCACGTAGTGTATTCAGATATTTTTCATATTCTAACATTACAACGAGAAGTACAATGGCTATTTTATATGACACGCATATTAAACGAAGTACGCGTCGTACAATATCAAAAGCGCGAGGGCGTAAGGTCTAGACGGGAGATTATTATTTAGGGGCAATCATCTTTATGGTATTCGCAATCGGCTGACGGAGGTATTCCGAAAATTGAAGGGACGGCAATGGCGGCGTGCTTTTTTAAGATTCAGATTTTCCCGCCACTCTTCTGTCTGTCATTCTTTCGGGTGCTACTGTATTTGTTTTTGTTTGTTCTATAACTCAATACTGGAATAAAAAAAGAGCGCAAGCGCCTAAAAAACATATGTGCTATCGAAAAATTTTCAAAATTTTTTTTTTTTTGAAAATTTGTGACATATTTTATTTCCAGTATGCCACTTTGATAGTTATAAAAAAAAATGTTTTTTTTAAGCAATGATCACAGTCATCGTCTCCATCTTCGCTTAAATCCGGTAATATTTTATGCTTTTTGATTTGATAAGCAACACGCAGAATTGAGCGGTTAGATCATTTTTTTATGATTTCAATTTTACTTTTAACTTATTTTGGAACTACCCAATGACTGCGCCCATCCGATTCGACCCTGATAGGCGCTGGCGCTGACGAGTCATGTTTGACCGTTTTGTTTATTTGTGCGGCCTGAGGGTGGAATTGAGTTTGCCGATGTTTTCAGAATAATTGAAATCGCCCAACGGAGAGATTGCCGCCAATTTCTGGCGGCAATGAGTTTAAAAAAAAATCATCCAAATCTATTTTTATCCTGGATGCACATATTTGAGATTGGCGAATTTAATCGAATTTTTTATAGATATTTGCTATGATGACGATAAATTAAGTTCGCATTCACATTTATTATAATCTGTCTTAGAATTTATTATACACATATATATATATTTATTTAAATGCTATATTTGTAAAATATTCTAACGTCGGTCAACCGGTAATAAATGATGTCCCCCATGTACGGATGCTGGTAACGTGTTCACCATGATTTCCCACGACACCCAGGGTTAAAGGAGTCATTGGAATATGGTTAACTGATGATTCAATATCAAGTTACAATAATTGGCTGCGTAAGCTTTACAGTTAAAACCGCAAGGTACTTGTTGTATGACGCAGTTTAAATAATATTTTTAAGGTTTTTTCCATCAGATGAATCTATTACGCTGATGTAATGTCATTTATATAATTATGTTGATTAGGTAATCTAATATATGGATAGCTCTGTAATGAGTCGAAACAATGACCCTGAAAAGAAAAGGATGAAACATCTAAAAACAAATGTATCCAGTCTTCATGAAATCCGTATTGTAAAAGGAATTTCCACAGTGTAGAAATTTAAAAATTTAGTGAACAGAGAGATCAGAGCTCAATCTCCAAGTTCATGTAATGACCGAAACCTCGTTACACGCGCTGGTATCGCGGAGAAATTAGAAAAAACCACCATGATCTGACCGCCATGAGCTCATCGGCTGAGAGACGCAGGGGGTGCTCGACAAATCAGTACCTACCTCACACAGCAGTGTAAAAATTTCATCACATTTCTGGGAACTTACTTTGCTTAACATGACAACATCAAATACGCGTTACATATTGCAATAATAATTATGACAAATGAAAAATGAAAAAATAAAAAACATTATTTCACTATCTATACAACCGCATCATTTCTGTTATCTGCCCGCCGTAATTTTCTAGGTTGTAATTGGTATATGAAATTACACTTAAGTCGGCAAATACCTTTTTATTCCGGAAAAATTTAATGAACGTAAAATAATTATACTAACTCAACTCAACCTAATCTAAACAATTAGACTTCTGAACTTAAGCGAATGTATAAATAATGAATCATCCGCATTAGAACGAGAAAAAAAGACAACACGGTAAACTGAGTAGATAGAAAATGTCTATATGACTTTCCACTGACATTCATCTCGGTGAAAAATTTTGTAATCTTTAAAATTACGTGTTTTTTTTTCCATATTTTACTACAGTTTATAGCAAGTAACACAGTAATAATAATATAGCGATGTTGACGATTGTAACTGAATCATTATTCAATATTTATTTTTCTACTTATTAGGAAAACCAACAGTACAAAATATATTCTAACCATTAGAGATTAACAAAATAGGTTAGTATATATATGTCCATAAATATATCTGTAATAAATAATTATACATTCTAGAAATCAACGTTTAAAAATTGAGTAATAAACATAATTAAAAATGTATTGGTTCTGCAGCGGATCTAAAATTGAATTCTGTTTATTCATTGACTCGCATATTGTTTCTAAAATCATCTGTGATACTCACCAAAAAAACAAATTTATACTATGCTTGCTTAGTAATATAAAAATCTTAACATTCCTTCACTATAATAATAAAATAAATATACCGGTTTACAATGAAGACTAATGCACTATTTGAACTCGTATAAAATTATGCAATAAAACTCTTGAACATGCATTGGATCTTCCGTACTTAGGTAGTATTGAAGATCTACATGGTAGAAGCGAAAATAAATAAAAGGAATAAAAAGAATAGTCATAGAAAATTAAGCATTCACAATTAAATATCAAAAAATCTTATAAAGATTAACTTATACATATGTATGAAACGTAGCACTATGTGGATTTGAAGTGATGAAAATAGACAATGAGTGACCTTCAAAATGTGGTGTTGGAGGAGAACGAGAGAAAGGAAACGAAATGACAACTTTTTGGTCGAAATAACGGGAAATGAAATCATCGTGAGGACTTAAATAGACGCGGAAAGTGTTTGGCTCATTTCCTTCGGCACAACTCATTCTTAATGATACAAGGAAATATGGACCCAAGAGGACGGTCATGAGCCAGTTGCTGGAATGGGATAGATACAGATCCTACAGAGAAGTAAATGACCGGGCACATAATAGGCATCGATGGAGATATCTACAGAGACAAGGGAGTATCCCTTAAGAATTAAAAATAGAATCACGTTTAGATATGAAATATCTGACAACGAAGATACAGAAGAAAACTGCATTATTTTGCAAGCAAATACGGTACATTCTAACATCGGGTGGGTCGGGGGTTTCAGCGTATCCAGCGTAAAGATTGTAAATTAAAATACCAAAATGGAAAGATATCTGAGCAGGTTTCACTTCGCTCGCAGTGACTTGCCTTTTGTGGAGCACGAGTCGCCTGAACTCGGGTAGCGTAGTACGCATTGTGATGTTGTCGCTGGACAGGTACTCACTACTTACAACGGCCGTGCCAAAAGAAACATCACGAGCTTCGCAATTGTTCTGGAGGACTCGCTAAGTTCGTTTCGTAATGAAAGTATCAATTCTTCGATATTAGCAAAATTACATTGTGGCCACGTATTGTATAAATAATAAGATGGAACACTTTGTTTACTTTAAATTCATTTAGAAAAAATATCCCAAATTTTATACAACCAGCTTTTTACACAAATAATGAATTAAATAATTATATATTAAATAACATGGATAAGGATGATGTTTTAAAAAATCGGGAATCTACAAATTAATGTGCAATGATTGCGATCATTTTTATATAGGTAAAACTTTGATATTAGAATTAAAAAGCACTTGAGATGCTTAAATAGCAACAACTATTCTGAATTTACCAATTTAGAAATAAACCATTCTTTTGACATTAACAATAGTTTAGAAACTATATACACAAATACTGGGGGTTTACAGTTAGATAAATTTGAAATTTTAGAAATTAAAAAAAGTGTTAATAGCATGATAAATGTTATAAATAACCGAATTCTTTTTATTATTACAAACCTTACATTCCTTTGTGCAATTTACACACATTAATACATTTTAATGTTTATCTTATATATTTTTCATATTTAAACAGCATATTTTGATTATTTTAAATTTATATTTGCTGATTATTTATTGATTAACAATGTAAAATGTTTGCCTCACCACGAGCAACATCCAATGATGCAGGCTTAGAAATACTTACTATAAATAAATAAATATTACACCATAATGTTGATATGCGAAGCAGAGATCTGGACTTTGAGGTCTGTCGTCGACTCTATGAAATTGCAGGTGTTTCAGCGCAAAATTCTGAGAAGGATCCTTAGTCTGATTTGCGATGATAATATTTGACGTAGTCGCTACAACTTTAACGCTATGTTTATTATGAACTCTATGATCAGCCTGATGCAGTCAAGTCAATCAGTTGTAGTCAAATATATCATTTGGCTCGAATGGAAGAGTCCATACCGTGCGTGCACCTGACATTTTTGAGAAACCGCGATTCCGTTGGCTAGACGGGATGCTGAGGAATCTAGATGTTCTTGAGGTCAATGATTGATGAGAAGAGTGGAAACATCGCCTTAAAATAGCCAATGCATACCCCTGGATGTAGTGCCATGATTAATTAATTACATTTAATATTGGTACACAACGCTTGCTTACATTGAATTATTTTTAAACACTGACTTACACTGATCGAAACTACCTTACTGACTGAACAATTTGCCTGGTCAGGTAGGTATCCAATTCACCCGCTAGTCCACTGGTACCTATTTATGGGTCGTGAAAATGGTTCCATCTTTGACCATGATTTAAATTAATTAACATTTCTATCGATTAATGCAACATAAAAATTCAATATTTCATGAAAGGACACATAAAATATTTTATTCTAGCATTACCGAGTTGTAGATACATGTTCCGGTACGGCATACCAATAAAGGAATTCAACTGAATATTATATATAAAAAATAATTGAAAATATATAGTTTAGTTTATACATATCAATTTATTTATATATATATATATAACGATTTGATAATCAATCTCCCACGTTTGTATTCGCATGCAAAAAATTTACCTGTATTTATTAAATAAGTTATATATGATATATTTCATGTTTTTAAATACACCGATTAAGAATAATCTAAAAAAAAAAAAATTCCTCTCTTTTTCAATCTGCTGTTTCATTTTGCCATTGTGCCCATTTTTTGGCGCCGCGATGAGTCATGGAGATTTGACAGCTCGATTATGTACCATAGAAGCTGCTCGCATCTGTTCCAACACATCCGTGGTGTATTCCTAGTAAAATAAGCGGCGAGGACCTATTCTATTATGTATGTAAATATTCCTTGACGTATTTATAATTCTACGCACATTTCGCGCCTGTCGCACGGCAACGAAATTATACAATAAATAATTTTAAATAAAATATACCATGAATCTGTCATAATAATTTAGAATGCGGAGCAACAATATGGCAATTAAATTATGGGAGTGCATATTTACCACAATAGATACTTTTTAACTATCAAAGTTCATCACGGATGGATGGATATAAATGGAACAATGTTATTGCTCTATTTGAGTTTATTAGCACTACTCGAGTTTCGAGAGAAACAATAACTCTCATCGACAGGTGAAGTATTAAACTGAATACACATAAAACCACCACAAAAACACCAGTAACTCCATCTGTCAGTACCTAATTACTTGTATGTCTACCACCTAAGCCTCGTCTCCGATATTTGTGTGTAGTCAGTTTAATACTTCACCTGTCGATGAGAGTTACTGTTTCTTACGAAACTCGAGTAGTGCTAATAAACTTAAGAAGAGTAATAACATTGTTTCATTTATATTTATCCATTATGATGAAACTCTACAAAGTTAACGCCGATTTTATTAACAATATTCATCATGGATAATTGTGTGAAAGAACTGGAATATATGGATGTAGGAGCGAAAATGGGCGATTTGATTGTATGCTGTTTATTGTACGCTGATGATGCAGTATTAATGGCGAATAATGGACAAGAATTACAGAGGCTAGTGAGTAGAATGTACGATGTATGCAAAGAAAGCGACCTTATTATGAATGTCAACAAGTTGAAAGTGATGGTATTCGAGAAAGAGGAAAGCAAGACAACGTGCAAAATACTTGTAGGTAATGAATGTTTGGAACAAGTAGATGAATGTAAAATTGATCTTAGTATAGTGAGCAAGATTAAGAAAGGATCACTTGGGTGGTTTGGTTATATGGAACGAATGAATGAGGAGAGAATGGTAAGATAGATATATGAAACAAGTGTTGATGGCGCCAGAAGTAGAGGACGTCCGCGGAAGACTTGGCACAACCAAGTAAACTAGATACTGGAGAACAGTCCTGTTAGAAGCCTCAACAATCAGCGAGCTTGTATGAGAAGATGTATGAATGTGGATGAGGCGAGAATTGTGTGTCAGGACAGAAGAGTGTGGCGCTCTATCCTCTCTGTCTACCCCAGAAATAGCGTGATTATAAGTAAGTCAAATTTATTATGGGAGTAAAAATGTGTATTTTATAGCGAAATTGATACAACAATGTCAGTGGGTATATCAATTAGATTATTAAAAAACATATATTTTTGTTTTTTTTTTTTAAATAATTTACGATATAGATTTACAGACATTATTAATATTATATTTATTGATATAATAATAACAATATTAATAGTGATAGTAATAATAATCATAATACAATAAAATGAAAATAATAATATCCCGGATTTACGACTTGAATCGAATTGAATGAATAACAAGGAATCCTATTTAAATTACATTTGTTTAGTTCTAGAATACATTTTACATTTCTTTATGTTAATTTTATATTTACATTTATATTATATATTATTATTTTATTATTGTTATAAACATTTAGGAATGGATGTTAACATTTTTCTACTTTCACGTACTAGTAAAGCGTTTGTGGATAATAAATCACTAGCATAAGTGTTCTACAGATGTAAATCCGGAGAATAGTAGATGTAGGTCATTTTTACATAAAAACAACGAATGTATATGTCATTCGTGCAAACTAACTATGTACTTAAGATATTTTTTTTCAGTTTTCTTGACTTCTTTTGTTTAATTTAAAAAAAAGAATCAAACGAAGTCAAACGCCGAACATAATAATACTTTCAAAATTAAATTCTTAATGGAACTTTTTTGACAGTTGATGAATTTTCTAATGTACATGAAGATATCTTCAAAACAACTACATATAAGGACACATAGGGTTCATAGGTTAGCTTGTATATTTAGTAAAGTAATTCAAATATATATATTGCAAAAAAATATAGAATACAAATAATTATGTTGGTTTTCACATATTTTTTTGTAACTAAGCTGGGAATTGAATTAACAATATGAAGATTTATTTTAGTTAATGAGGAATTCAATTCAAATTTCGTAATAATTAATGTAATAAATAAATAAATAAAATTAAAATAATATAAGCATACTAGAATATAACAGTTATTTTGAAATCACGTCATCTAATGGATAATTAAGTTACGTTGGGAATCGGATTTATCAATGTAGGTATTAAAACATTTTAGAGAATTATTTTGACATTTCTCAATATGGCTTTGCAAGCGTGTTATATTTCACGTATTTTGATAATATTTCACTGAAACTAGAATACATAATTTCAACCCACTTAGCTCAGCCTGGACAGTTGTTATAACTTGGACAGCAATATATTATGACTATTCCTACACTTTTACGTTGCTTTAAATTTATTCAGATAAAGTTTATAGGAGTAAAGCAAAAATACGATCGTTGTAAATATTGTGACGTAGCGCGGTACTAAGGTTAATTGACGTATGCGGTTAACCAACCTGTCGCGATCACTCTGTAATACGAGAATGCAGGAATTAAAAGGACATTGACGGATGACGTTGACAAAAGAGAAAAAGGACCAAAGTAGAATACTGATACGTTCGTTAACAAATATAAATATACATTAAATCACAAAGTGTTTCTTTGTTCTTCAAAAGGTACCACACATTCACAACCAAGTCGTGTGCAATCGTAAAATATACAAAGACTAGCAGAAAGTAATGTTTAAAATATAATGCAATTTATTATCAAAAGAAGGAAATTGGTCTAACATAAACATATTCTTAAAATCATTTAAATACGTTATGTACCGTTCCGGCGGTGACACATGTCCACCACATTTTACATCCAAAGAACAGCAGTCGTGCAGCCGTCCTGCCGCGCTCCACTTGTTGACAGATTATAATACGTAATGTACCATTCCGGCGGTGATACATATTCACCACGTTTTATATCCTAAGGACAACTGCTACGCAGCTGTCCTGCTATGCTCCACTTGTTGATAGTATTTTCTTGCTGGAAATACGTACTGTGCTTTTAGAATGTACTATAATTAAGGATATACATCAAAAGTTTTCCTTATGCGTGAGTTTTTTCGATTAAAATGTATTTATTTATTTATTTATTAGATGACATACATATTTTTGTTCTAACAGAGGTGAATATATTATAACATAAGACACAATTAATACTCGTAGTTTATTGTGTGGGGTGGAGTACACTTCACCTCTGATATATACAGCGTTGTCCTGGCTACTTTTCTAGACTGAAGTCTGTGTTAAAGTAGCCAGTTTTTTTTTTCGTGCTGTTGTGGTGTTATTTAAATCACCGATAGGAATAAAAAAAATATACAAGAAAATAAAAAATATGTAGTGGGAGTGGAGTGTTGTAGGATTATTGAATTATTAGTGTAGGTATTGTATGACTTATGTTAGGATGTTGGGTAGCCATGCTTCTGATTCATCTCTACCTGATTGGATCATATATTGGGTCCATATTTGTGTAATCTTATAGGAATACAATCTATACTTATATTTATGTATCTATTTTCTAAATCAATAACAATTATTTGCTTGCAGATATTCTAGTATCTTGTGTCTAGAATATCTGTCTAGAACACAACAGCAGTTAATTAGTTAATGTTCCAAAGTTGTGAGAACGTTACGACTTTGTCTGTCGAGTATTTCGCGTGCATTTCGTGTCGAATTTTCCTCAAATTTGTTGAGGCATCGAGTATTTTTGTCTTCTGATTTTGAGGTTTCGAGTAACACTATCGCAGAATGACGTCGTCGCTATTTTTCGGAATGACTCCCCCAGTCAGTTATGACGTAACAACCTTTGCAAAAACCAGACGAAACTCGGAACAGATCGCTTGTAAAAAAGAGTTAAAAAAAATTACACATGTAAATTCAGCCTTGCAGATTCATCTCGAGCAACGTACTTGGCTGGCGAATAAAGTGATGTTTTTTAGTTCCCAGTGACTCATGTGAGTTTGATTACAAAAAAATGTCCGGCCAGCGCGGAGGCTGTCATTGACAGGTTTCAATTCGAATTTCGAACAACTTTTCTCATTTTTGCGCGATGACAGATGACGGCAATATGGCGCCAAAATTCTCTCGCGTTTTTATAGAATGAAGTAAAAAGGGTGTCCTTTTGCAATAAACGAGTACATTCTCTGTTATACGGGGGCGGATCAACCGTAAAGTGGATTAAATAGGATGTTAACATTAACAAATAATTAAATTCATTTAACCTATTTTCGGTGTAGGTGTTTGGTACATTAGCATTTAGCAATATTTTGTAATTATGTAAAATAAAAATATATCTCGTATTCTAATATTCAAATATTTTTCTGTGCATTGCATTAAAATGAAGCGTTTATTTTCTTTGAAATATACGAATTACGTAGGCAATCTTTTTGTTTCGGAGGTACATTTTTCGAATCGAATTCAATACCATTGTCAAAAATTTGAAAATTTGTACATTGTAATGCTGATTTTGAATTAATATTAAATTATACCTAAATATATGTATAAAAAATTGTGACACATTCTAAAATGTGCTTTTAAATTTGTATTAATATTATACTTGAATAAAACTATCTAGAATATAATAAAAAACAATACATTAGCCATACGTAATGATGTGCTTGTGGCCTAGTGGTTACGATACTCGCCAAGTGATCTAGTGGTCGGAGGTTCTAGCCTCGTTTCAAGAAGCCATCAAGTTAGTCCTATTTTCATAGCGTATAGCTTAGTTTGAAAATAGTAAGAATATTGATGTGACACGTATTCCGTGTACGCATTTCTATTTATTAAAAAAAATTATATCTTTTAATTTTTATTATTTTATTAATAGTTAAAATTCAAATGTTTTTTTTTTATTTCATTTTGTTATAGATATTTTGAGATTATTAAGTAAAATGCATTCAACTGACAATGAATTCGTACGTGTTATTAAAAATCGATTTGCAGCAACCGATATTTAATTCTTATCTATTAACATGTTGTTATTTACAATTCCACTGTACCAATATCAATACAACACACAAATGCCATTAAACTTGTAATAACACAACACGAATTAATGTTACAATATGCGTTATAATCAAGTTGTTGACCTCTTTGCAATAATGATTATTTTATACACAAAGAGATTAGAACATTATTTTCATATGACTCTCAAACCGGAAGTTTATGGAGCGTTTTTATCAGACGCGAAGTTTTTAATGTGAAATATGAAGAAGAAAAAAAACATTATTATTTATCGCTCGTATATTATTGTTGTAATAAACCAATGACCCTTTGAAATATTTAATATGATAGTAAAAAAATTGTCACGCTGTATTTTTCTTAATTGAATTATCATTATATAACCCATCGGCTTACCTTGTATTGAGCCCGGGCGCCGAGTTTTTATTGTAATATCCCATTTAACATTTTATTAATTAAATACAAGAAATAAGGCTGCATGATAAAGGTTATATTTTAAATATTATTGTAGCCAAATTGAGAATCTAGAATGAATATATAAAAGTAATAAAAGATTTTGATATATAATTTATATAAATAACTAGATATGCTCCATGTATGTCATACTAGGTGAACACCCGTATCAAGACATACTTTGTGAATATTAATATATAAGTATAATACGCCATATCTGTTATATATTATTCATCAGTGTAGTTACATAGTACATACAGGGTGGCCCAAAAAAAGTGAGAACATCTCGTAACACACGAGTTATTTCAAAACATAATATAATTAATTATAATTCGTAATGTAATTTTTTTTGCACAATATTTAGTTAACCAGGAATCATAAAAACACCCCATATTGCATAATCTACTGGGTTTAAATCTGGGCTATTCGGTGGCCACATGCCTGGCTCGATGAAATTAACATTCTCATGACGAAGAAAGTTGATTGTATTTCTGGCTATGTGAGATGGAGCTTCGTCCTGCTGAATGTCCAGTTATGCTGTAATGTCTAGCTATACTCCAGGATTTGTTTTGAAACTCTTTGATCATTTTCCTAGCACCCAAACGTTTTTCAATTTGTAAATTTTTGATCAGAATACGGT
Organism: Eubasilissa splendida; assembly: GCA_031772225.1. NCBI lineage: Eukaryota > Metazoa > Arthropoda > Insecta > Trichoptera > Phryganeidae > Eubasilissa > Eubasilissa splendida. The sequence goes on along the minus strand of CM062855.1, from coordinate 10,970,549 downwards.
CATCTGCAGTGATTTTTGTCATTCTGGGCAACAATTTGAAAAAACCAAATATAAACAATGGGAAAACTAATAATCAAAGTTGCCGTCACCGTAAATTGTCGATAGGTAAGTAAGTAAATTAGTAAACAATATTGATGTAATTATATCACATTTTACGAAATGTTCTCACTTTTTTGGGCCACCCTGTATATATGAAAAGGGAACATTATTTTTTTATTAAATTTTTTTGCAGTAATTTGTTAGATATACTCAAATTTAATTTGGAACATATTTAAAAGAATAAAACAATTATTAATTCTAAAACTAAATGATAGGCGGATGACGGGTACTTGTACAATAGTACTTACGTAAAAAAATATTTTTTAAAAAACATAGTTTGAGTTATTTTTAAAATTGTGGTGATGATACTGTTATTTCATAACAGCGCACAACTACTAACGCACTGTGCTGAGTTCACTCAGCCAGCTCCGCCATGCGCGGTGCAGATTTAAAAAAACAAGAAAATTGGTCAAAATCATATTTATATATTCATATTTATTCATTACCTATGCATAGAAGTGAAGCCTATAGATGGTCAAAAATAATGATTCAAAGCGCACCGAGCTACTCATTTACGATTAAGTGAAGAATGAGGTATATAATTATAAAATAATGAAAAATTGTAAATGATCACTGAGGTGGTTTGGTCACATGATACGAATGACTGAAGAGACGATGGCAAGAAAAGTATACGATGTAATGGTACAAGATGGTTCGCAAAAGACTCAGTAAAGACGTAATCAGGTACACCAGGTATATATTATTATAAGCCTTAAAAATCGATAAATAACACCACAATATATATTTGTATGTTTTTCTTATTAAATGTCTAAATAAATAATCTACCAAGAACTTAACTCTGTTATTTCACTATTTAAAACTAGCATAACTAATTTTAAAGTTAATGGAATATTTTTAATTATGAAATGTATATATATATATATATAAATAAAATAAGAAGTTGCCAATGAAGCAAGAATTGTAAGCTGCAGGTACGCTGTAAGTAAGATGTGAATGAAGCGAAAGTTGTGACAAGAGTGTTGTGTTGGCTTCTTTATTATTTTATGAATATAGTCTATGTATAGTCTCATATATAAAAGCCCAATAGCTGATTTAAAAAAAAAACAAAAAAATGTTTGTCTTATGCTTGTGAATTCGTTTCATTAATAAAAATAGATCCAGGTTCGAATCCCGGTGGCGCAACAACAATATTTTTCGATAAAATTGATTTTATATGTATACCTGTCTAATGAATATATTTAATTCATATTTAAAAATAAAGTAATTATTAAGAAAGTTTTCATGTTTTCTGGGCAATTCTGCTGTGTGTATCCGACCTCTCTTTCGGATTCCATTAACCGACGTCTCGGATCCCATTTCAGGATCTACGATCAGTAATGGCATCAGCCACACAATAATAAAAGCCCTATCAGTATTTATAATAAAATTGCAGTAATGTGTATCTGTCATGTGATGTGAAAATCTTTTGTTAGAACACATTCTTATTGTGAAGTTGTAATTATTCAGAACAGACGGTCTGTGATATTTTAAATATGAATTAAATATATTAATTAGAAAGATACACATATAAAATCAATTTTATCGAAAAATATTGTTGTTGTGCCACCGAGATTCGAACCTGGATCTCTTTCCTAACCAGGAAGGTGCATTATCCAACTATGCTACAGCGACAATATTTTTAGCGACAATTTTCGAACCTATATGTTACCTTTTTGATATGAATACATTTAACCGTTCCATTATTTCAAAGAGCCATCTACCTTATTTATACAGAATCTCAAATACCTTTGAGTAAACTGATAGCAGACGCCAGAATTATCAATTCATTTTTCATCACTACGATTAAATGTATTAATATCAAAAAGGTAACATATAGGTTCGAAAATTGTCGCTAAAAATATTGTCGCTGTAGCATAGTTGGATAATGCACCTTCCCCAGTTAGGAAAGAGATCCAGGTTCGAATCCCGGTGGCGCAAGAACAATGTTTTTCGATAAAATTGATTTTATATGTATATCTTTCTAATTAATATATTTAATTCATATTTAGAAAATCTTTTGGGTTATTTCACGATATTTGAAACGTTTCACCTTCACCTGTTTTGAAGCGCTTTATCTGTTTTTAAATATTCAAGTGATAGATCAAATTCTGCCGCATTTTCTTCTCCCTCTTCATCTTGTCTTGTCTGACCACCATGTCTTAGGATGGGTAATACATATACTAATAAAGAAATAAAAATGAATATGGTCTCGGGTTAAAAATAGTTATATTTTTTTGTTCCCAGTGAATCAAGTGCGATTGTCGACTTGTGCGTGACCGGCGACCGTGTGAATAATAAAGTAGGATGTACGAATCTAAGCGCTCGGATTGTCCGATTCGTGCCCAGACAAATTTCACTCCGTAATAGATAGGACACGGACCTGCCATTGATATGACCTTGCAAGGTTCGTTGGTGCGCACGGTTCAAACATCTTGCTACATCTCTGCAGTTAAGCCGTACTAAAATCGACCCTCCGAATACGTACTTACAAGAATAAACTCGGATACAGTATATAACAGAATTGGTGAAATTAGTGATAATAAATTATTTATAATTTTATTTTAGCTAGTGGAAAATTTCCACCACACATACATACATTACAAGAATTTGCAGCAAAAATGTTGCTCACTCCGAATATGACTATGCAAGAAGTCACATACTCCGAGCACTGAAGTCTTTTTTATACAATACCACTGGCTCTAAGGACAATACAATACCATAAACCATTGCCCTTGCGTTGAATATGTTTAATGACCTGTTTTAAATTTTGTAAAAAATAAAACAGCGTGCATTTTATCGATTTGTACTTTATTTCATCTTTCATACTTACTTAACTTAGTAAGTAAGTATTTATTTCATCTTTCATACTTACTTAACTTAGTAAGTAAGTATTTATTTCATCTTTCATACTTACTTAACTTAGTAAGTATTTATTTCATTTTTCATACTTACTTTACTTAGTAAGTATTTATTTCATTTTTCATACTTACTTTACTTAGTAAGTATTTATTTCATCTTTCATACTTACTTTAGTTAGTAAGTACAAATCGATAAAATGCACGCCGTTTTATTCATACGTCATATCATATTATTCAAAAAAAGCAAAAGCACACAATCTTCACGGTATCGTGCATAATGTTGGATTTGATTCTAACGTGTGGCATCTAAAGTTACAACAAATTTAACCTCAAATGTGATCTTAGCTAATAAACATATCGACACCTAAGAAGCAACACCGCATATCTATATGTTTTGTCAAATTAAGATATTTATATCATTGGATTTGAATATTCGCGGGGATGCTGGATCGTTCTATAATATTAGTTTCACGATAGCGTCCGCCAGGGGTGTGCAAAAAAAAATGCAATCACCACATATTTGTAACCTCCCTATCGACTGCGCACAAGTCAAGGGAATCGTACCTAAGTTTAGTTCAGTTTCAGCAATACATTAGGTAAGTAGTATAATTAGTAATTCTACAAAAATCATTTAAAATTAGTTATCTTTTCCTCCTGTAAAGTGCACAATTCTTAGATATGTATGTAGTGTTGCTGCTGACGGTGACGGTATTCTGTGTTAAAGATATAAAAAAATATATATTATACCTTTAGTATTCTAGAGATATAATATCTGGGAGATTATAAAATTACTGTTATAATTTAAAATGAAGTCGTGTGTAAGGATATCAGAAGGTAAAAATATTCATGTTTAATTAAATTATATATTTTTTTTATTCATGTATGTCTTATATTTATCATCGTTCTATTATACATTTATTTTATTTCTCTCATTGTCAAAAATCTATAATATCTTTAAAAAAAAAAAATTGTAATAATAGTGGTAATAACTTAACTGGTTAACTTCTTAAATATTACATTTAAAAAAAATAAACGTATACAATACGATTTTTTAAATGTAAAATTGTTTTTCGATACTGGTCAAATATAATAATATGAACGATTACATTTATTTTGTAAATTCTTTCTGTGAAATAAACAAGTTTGAAAAATGTATCGCGTTCACGAATTAAATAAAAGCTGCACATTTTGATGTATTGTCCGACCATTGAATCGGACGATTTGATTCATGACCCGAATTGTTAATATAATATTAGTTATGACCAAAAACCTACAGATGCTAAGCGCCAGGCGCCAGGATGCTATGCATGAGCGCATGGTGTCTTTATGCTTTTGTATTAATAATTCTATTATAAAACTGGTGACTGCTGACTACGGTGAACCGACTTTTAACATATTTTTTCATCAAAAAAAAACAACTTTATGCATGTTTTTTTAGACATGTTTGTTATAATTATTATTACAGAACTATTTAAAAAAAAATCAATTAATTAATAATACTTTAATGTTTTATGAAATATTGCTTTCGATCGAGAGAAAATCAAAGTAAACATTGCTTTATCATGTTCTTCCTAAAATAAAACATAAAAAATGATCAATTTTAATCCTAATCTATTTTATGGATACTTATCTAAATACTGATTAAAAAATTTAAGCTATGTATGAGAATACCATTAAATGCCATGACTAACAAGATTAATTATTAATATATCAGTATTCAATGTATTTTCTAAAACATAATTCAATTACTTAACAAAAAAAGTGAGAATTATTTTTGATGTCAGAGTGTCAGTGCATGCTTTTATCAACTGAGACAGATAAAAGTATTTGGAGACATCTTCATCTTGAGCCAGCTCGTCTACTTATAAATGCATTTGTGGTGTTACATGTGGACTATTATAACAGCATCTATGCTGTCCTGCCAATGTTCCAGACGGATAGATTACAATATATTCTAAATGCAGCAGCGCGGATAATTATGGAGTTTCCAAATAGTCATATAACATCCCTTTTATAATACATGCGATATATTGGCTCTGGTTTCCTGAAAGAGTTGAGTTTAAATTGTGCTGATTGATGTACAAGGCGACACATAACATGGCGCCTCTGTATCTTCAAGAGCTTTATATCCCAGACAATTTGAATGGTAGATGGTTGCGGTGGTAGGTCCGAAAGTGTGGAACCTTTGCCCTCCATCATAAGAAACAGTGCATCAGAAACATTATTAAAAGACCTTTTCAAAAAATTATTTCCATAAGTTAAAATAACCATTTTTAATTTTAAAAATACAAATAATGTAGAACTATAAACAGTTTATGTGTAAAGCGCCCGCCCTTGAGGTGAAAGTTTTTACAAGAATGGCGCTATACAAATTATCCAATATTATTATTGTTATTATCAACTTCGTGATTATAATTATAAACTTTGAATAGGCTATGTTGATTTGTCTGACATTAAATTAATCAAATGGGTTTATACAAAGTTCATTAGTTTTTAAAATAAGCATGAGAATTTCTGGAAAACCTCATTTTAGTTTATAATGTCTCAAAAATAAACTGCATTTGACAGATATATTGTTTGAAATCAATCAAAAAGTGAGACTGGACATTTTAGTTTGACACTCGTCTCAAGATTATAACAAAAATAGTTTTATTAATTATTATTTTTAAATGTAGAAGGCAAAAAATGATTATTTCTCTTGTTCGTCTTCATTTGAAGTGTAATGTAGATGGCTTTACTCAGAAGATGTACTTAATTATACAATGATATAGTAATGGCTCGAAAATAATAATCATATGCAGCACATAGTATGCTTTAAAAGTAGTCCTGCTCCCTGTTTATTTGGAGTTCATCTGTGAGGATCAACACTATTGTTCTATGAAGAACAATATTCTCTTCCAGGTGATGCCTTAATTTCAGGTATCACTCATAGAATGTCATTGAAAAAATCGCTAGAAGAAAATAATGACACGGTTATTTAACTTTCGCTCCAGGTTATTTGCAATCTACAATATAATATAGTATTATTAAGAAGAACACATTATTTTTGTGAAGTTGTAATTATTCAGAACAGACGGTCTGTGATGTTTTAAATACTAATTTAATGTATTAATTATAAATATATACATATAAAATCAATTTTGTCGAAAAATATTGTTTTTGCGCTACTGGGATACGAACCTGGATCTCTATTTCCAATCCGGGGAAGTACACTACCGATTGTGTTATAGCGCCAGCATTTTTCATGACAAATTTTCGAACCTATATGTTGCACTTTTTCAAATTAATACATCTGTCGTTCCATCATACATTGTTTTTACGGAATCTCAAATACCTTTGAGTAAACCGACTGCAGACGCCAGAATTATCAATTCATTTTCATTAAATTTTGGACACATTGATACAACTTATATAATTAAGGAGAACACATTATTTTTGTGAAGTTGTAATTATTCAGAATAGACGGTCTGTGATGTTTTAAATACTAGTTTAATGTATTAATTATATGTATATGTTTATAATTAATACATTAAATTAGTATTTAATATAGTTTTATTCGTACTACAGCATTTCTCACGGTTGGTGACTGACGTCATCGCCAATTCTATAAAATGTACATAGTTATTCAATGAGTTTAACTTGACCGACATGCTAATACCATTTACAAATGATTTGCTGTTTTAAATTAACATTTTTCTTTGTTATTATATATAATTTTTGCGGAAATGAATAAAATATCTCATTATATACATGCACATAGGTGATATAGTCATGTCTTTATTACATGAGAAAATATACCATCGCTGTACAATAACGGCTGATTGCTTTGATATGATGGAATAAATTTAATTTTGTAATTCTGAACTTGTCGTAACCCATAATTCTTTGTCTGCTTCCTAAGTGATATTTTTGTTTTTGTTATATACATTAAATGAAATTTTATAAATCATTTAATATTTTGATTTGAAATTGGGAAATTTGAATAGAGCGGAATAATATGTATTTCAAAAATGTCAACATATATCAGTATAGAATAGTCAGTTGTAAGTTAGCATACACATCTGAGACATCGTTATTAACTTATAACCAAATTATAGATATCTCACAGAGACGAAGCTATTTATATTATATTAAATGGGAAAATATGGAAGTATGGGTAATTACAGGGCTTACGACCTGTCTTCGGCTGGCATAAGTGATCACTTAACACAATGTAATGTTCACCATTACGTTCACAGTAGTGACATCTATGCTATTTATGGAAATGGTATCAAATTTCAGACCATAGATGGCGACCGTGAAGTTGTGGCTAATACTCGAAGTATTTCTACATTGTAACATATATACAACTTTCAAAAATTATATGGATATGGAGGTTGATTATTGGGTAGAATGGTAAACGTTACATTGTGTAAAGTGATCACTTAAGCCAGCCAAAGACAGGTGGTTTTTTTCCCTTCGGTCTTGATATTGTTGGCTTGTATATAAGGGCTTTATGCGTATTACTGGACTCATCTGCTCTCAACACATATCCTATCACTGCAGCCTCTTTGCTCTCACCTTCCTCATGATATCTGGGGCGGAAAACCTTTCCCAAATCAGGTTTTTTAAATATCAAATACAAATTAAATGTATTAATTAGAAAGTATACACATAAAATCAATTTTATCAAAAATATTGTTGTTGCTACCGGGATTCGAACGTGTATCTCTTCCTATCCGGGGAACGTGCGTTATCCGATTATGCTAAACCAATACAGTAGATTTGAGATTCCGTAAAAAAAACGTAGATGGCTTTCAAATAATGGAACGATAGATGTGTTAATTTTAAAAGTGTAACATACAGGTTCGAAAATTCGTCGTCAATCCACTGTGTTGGTATAGCATAATCGGATAATGCACATTCCGCGGATTGAAAGAGAACCAGGTTCGAATCCAGGTAACAACAACAATATATGTATATCTTTCTAATTAATACATTTAATTTGTATTTAAAATATCACAGACCTATGTTCTGAATAATTACAACTTCGCATTTAAGAATGTGTTCATATTAATAATATTTAAATATTCTCCAATCTCCAGCTAGGTTATAACGTATTTTATCATAAATATTGCGCAAGACTTTATTTTTGAAGACCTGCAACGTATTTTCTTCAAACCAGCTTCACATCCGTATAAAACGATTGGTTATATCAGTGTAGGACACAGTTCAATCTTTAAATTTTGTGGCAACAGTAATTTCTGTAAACCAAAGTAACAGCTGTTATCTGATTTTATCCTAATATTTATTTACTGTTGGATATCATTATTTATTGTTACATTTGTTCCCAGATATTTAAACTGTTTTGCCGATTCAAAAGTCTAGTCTAGCCCTGCGTATGTTAATGGCGTCCTCTGCTCATATCTAAGCATTTTGTTTTGGCAGTGCAGATCTCTAGTCACACTTCTCTACGGAAGGCTGTGAATATATATATAGTATATATATATATCGTACTAAAAAAAGGCAATGATTAAAAATTAAGAATATCGCTTTAAACTCTCGCTCAAAACCAGTAAAGCAGGTTTTAGTGCACCGCGCAAATTGCAGTCGGTAAAATTGAGCAAATGCAGTGGGACATTTTATGCGACAGTCCTTGGAAGAATTATATTATAATTGTAGGGTCAATGCTATTGTAGGGTCCATAAATTATGAAAAGATTAAGGTCAAGTGTGCTGCCTGGATACTAACGTCTGATTTAGGGATGTGCGCTGTTTTATTAATATGCGAGCATTGATCGAAGCTCACAACTCATAAACAAGTGATACAAAAGATGGAGTGGACAAACAGAATAATTAAGTCCTTTTTTAATACTTATGCATCATTACTAAGACTAAACTTATATTAAACTACTTGAGAATGTGATGTTTCACTGTTCAATGCTATGAGCTTTGTATATAAATAGCCTGCACTTGAATGTACGTTAGACTGCAAAATCTATGCGTTTGAAAGTTTTATAATATGATGATACTCTTAAATGTACGTTAGAGTATGAATGCTATGAAATAGTCTTATAATATAAGATGATGCCCTTGAATGTGCATTTATGATATGAAATAGCTTCACGCATGAAGATCTTATACGATGATGCCCTCGTATGTACCTTATGCTACGATTACTGTGCAAAAGACATCCTGACAAAAGACTGTCTGGACGTCCTCTATTTCTGGTGCCATCAACACTCGCGTCATATATATTTCTTACCATTCTCTCCTCATTCATCCGTTCCATATGACCAAACCACATAAGAGATCCTTTCTTAATCTTACTCATTATACTAACATCAGCTTTACATTCTTTCCTTATTTATTCATTCTCAACTGTCATAAATAGATCTGCCACATATACGCCTAAGTGATCTCATTGCCACTGCATTCAGTGTATTTTCGTTCCAGTTCTGCTAGCTTCAGGCCTCCTTTCCAGGCATCAGTGTCGGTACCTGGACTCCATTGTGTACCGCTAGTTTTGCCTCGGTTGATAAGTTCCATTTAGATATAATTCTATTCAAAGCGCCGTTCACTTTACTCATTTGTTCATTTCTATCAAATATACGTTCAAAATATAAACATATAAAAAAATATGAATTAAATGTATTAATTAGAAAAATACACATATAAAATCAATTTTATCAAAAAGTATTGTTATTGCGCCACCGGGATTCGAACCTGGATCTCTTTCCAAACCGGGGAAGGTGCATTATCCAACTATGCTACAGCGACAATATTTTTAGCGACAAATTTTCGACCCTATATGTTACCTTTTTGATATGAATACATTTAACCGTTCTATTATTTCAAAGAGCCATCTACCTTATTTATACGGAATCTCAAATACCTTTGAGTAATCTGATAGCAGACTCCAGATTTGTAATATAATATAAATAAATATATAATAATACATAAAGAAAATATTGTTGCTGTAGCATAGTTAGATAATGCGCCTTCCCCGGTTTGGAAAGAGATCCAGGTTCAAATCTCGGTGGCGCAACAACAATATTTTTCGATAAAATTGATTTTACATATGTATCTTTCTAATTAATACATTTAATTCATATTTAAAATATCACAGACCTATGTTCTGAATAATTACAACTTCACAATAAGAATGTGTTCTCCTAACATATTAATATGATTGTCATTAAAATAGTCTATTAATTTTTTTAATGACGATAAAAATTGTCTGAATAATACAATGTATAGTTTATTATAAAATTAATTGATATATTATAAGTAAATATATTAATGGTAAATGCTAAAGGAATTTTAATAGAAAAATTGTACGATTCTTTAAAAGAAAATCAATGTTGATTCGATGTGCATCTCAGTTCAATGAGTGTTAGTCGAGAGGTTTTTTTTGTAAATCATAAAAAAATATATGGTTAGAATAGAAAAGAAGGGAAAGGGTTTAGCTTCTTTAATACCTTGAATACTCCATGATCAAATCCACGATAAAACTTTACTGAAGTCGGTTAAATTTAGACTTAGTTCAACTTCGCTCGTTCTACCCTCTAGAAAATCTAGATTTACAGAAAACTTTCGACAAGTTGAGAAATAAGTTTCGAAAAATCAAATACTTTTGCAAAATCGTGACCCGCTGAACAGGATCATAGTCGAATAGCACGCCAAGATTTGACTTGATAATCATTTTCGGAGACGGCTGGTTTGGCCTTGTTTGACGTTCGGCGTAACAATAATATAGCCAGGACTTATGTGGCATGCTGCCTTTATCTCCGAAAAACTAACTGTCCGTGAAGAGTGCGGCGAATGAAAAGTACCATATATTTTTATTTCCATCAACGCCCTTGTGGGCTTTTACAAAAGGATAAAAATTTGAATGTAACAAAAAAATTTTAGTTAACATTTCAATATACATATAAAATCAATTTTATCGGAAAATGTTGTTGTTGCTACTGGGATTCGAACCTAGATCTCTTCTAATCCAGGGAACGATTAATTAAACGCATTAACCGATTATTTTATACTTTTCAAATGAATACATATATCGTTACATTATTTGAAAGCCATCTTCTATGTTCTGAATAATTACTTCACAATTAGAATGTGTTCTCCTTAATAATATATGAGTTGTATCAATGTGTCAAAAATTGAATAAAAATGAATTATTAATTCTGGTAAGTGTAACATGTAAGTTTGAAAATTTGTCGTCAAAGCACTGTGTTGGTATAGCATATTCGATTAATGCACGCTCTCCGGATTGGAAGAGATCCAGGTTCCAATCCCGGTAGCAACCACAGTATTTTTTGATAAAATTGATTTTATATGTATATCTTTCTAATTTATTTATTTATTTTGTATAAAACAAAAAAATTAACAGACCGATGTTCTGAATATTTACAACATCACAATAAGAATGCGTTATTCTTAATAAAAATATACTGTATATACTGTTTAGTTATTAAAAGTATGACTAACGTAAAAACTAGGAGAATTACTTAACTCTTAATAACATATATTTATATTTACTTATGTATTGTCCATCACGATCTTCCTGATAAAAAAATTATCTCGTTCACATTCGTCAATTATTAAGGGTGCATTTAGAATGATTATATCCCAGACAGTAAAAATTGCAAGACAATACGTTTTACTTAAATTCTGTATTATTAATTATATCTTAAAAATTATTTTTCGTACACTGCAGTGAATCTTCTTCAGGTCGAATATTTCACTGTGAATTTATTTTCTTCACCTTAATTCTCTTTTATCTTGCAAAAGGTAGAGATCTTGATTAATATTTTTATTTATAGCTTAATCACACACATCTATCTCAGCGAAAAGGCGTCGGCGTCATTTTCACGAAGACGCCGGAAATAAAGCAGCGTCGGGACGCTCTCTGAACTTCTCTGCGTCCGAACGATCTCCTCGATGGGGCGTCTAAATTACTCCGCGTCAACTAACGATAAATGGACGGTGTTCAGTATTTGTAAATAATGCCATGATCGGGCCATTAATAATTCTTTTGGTTGATTTATTTAACGTCAATTTTAAAGTGTAAAGATTTATAAGAACCTACGAACTACGGGAGCCCACACAAAATTATACTAATTGTGTGTTTTATTACAGATAATTTGATTATATATTATTTAATTTAATATAATTTGATTATAATAATAAATATTTGTTGATCGTTCATACTGTGGTATTGAATTTCATTATTTTCGAAACCGTGTAATCAGGCCTATTCACAAAATTGCAATATTGAAATGAATGTTATTGTTACACCAACCCTCAAAAATAGACATAGTTTTGACAGATTATGGTACGTTTATCTCCCTCACTCCCTCTCTCTCATTCAAATATAACACTATTTTTGAGGGTTGGTGTAACAATCACCTTCATTTCAATGTTGCAATTTTGAGAATAGGCCTGATTATTTATGGTTTCTTCGTCCTTGCCGTTGTTGTCTCGATATAGTCATCGTCTTCATTATGTTGTGAGACATCGCAGATACAATTATCTGCAGCCATCTGTTTCGATCAGCGGTGTTGTTTTTTGAAGCAAGCCACTCCACAGATATATCCACCTTAATAATAGATTATTTTTTTATTTTTTTATTCTTTATTAGAGTTGGAGACTCGCGTGTAGAGAAGGAGTATAGTATAGATAAAATAAATGTGTATCTGCTCGTCTGTATACATAATTTTAGGTTTCAGATACAAATTTGTAATAGTCTGTAATTTTTGTGATTGTAAGAGGGAGATTATTAAAGAATTCAATACTTAGATAAATAAAATGGTTTTGGGTTACAGTATATTTAAGTTTTGTAATATCAATTTTGCCTCTATACCTTGTAAATCGAAAATCGATTCTAATTTTTAATTAAAAATATTAGGATTTTTGAATTTTTTTGTACATGTTTATTATTTATTTTATAAGAGTTGGGCACTTTTTTTATTACTATTAAAATCATCATTTTATGAGTTATTTCCAATTGTGATATTGAAGTTTTATATGCTCCTCCCCATCCAATAATACCGTATTGCAAATGTGACTACAAACGTTTTTCTTATTTTGTTAATAAGATTAATAATATGTTCTTTCCATTTAAGTATGTTATCTATTATGATTCCTAGGTAATTGATTCAGTCTCTTTTTTCAATTGATAAACATTGTTCACAAGAGTCTCCTTGAGTGCATGATCAACGTATCTGAGTTTACGTAGCTGTATAAAATAAAATGATTTTTATTCGAGAATAATATCTCTAAGACAGACAAAACATATCGCATATGTCTGTCTACTTCCATCGCTAAGCCGTTTATCCAACGCTAGTCCGAAACAAAACTGTTTGACTTCTGCGATGTGAGTATTGTACAGAATGATCGGGTTCAACGTCGTGTGATTCATTTTAAATCCTACATGGCAGAAACATCGAAAATGTGGGATTTTCTTGTTATCCTAGTCGTTATACAAATGTCTGAAAAGTTTAAGAGCTACAAGTATTTTACATATACGCACATCAAATGTTCTTGGAAATGTTTTGGAAATATGACATCACTTTCTGAATCGGAATCGATCTTATGCAGTCATGCAACTTCATTTTTATGGTTGTATATGGTGAGCTGGATACGGAGTGGCTTCTACTTCATCATTTTTGAGGATACACGGCATCAATACAACCCGAACATGCACAGTGAGCGCCGAATGTATCACGTCACGGATTGCGACTTCACCAGTGCTCATTTCTCTTGCCACTTCTCTACCGTACCTCGTCCAAACAATAGCTTCTGTTGCAAAGATTGACTTTACGTTACTTAACTATATTTATATATTGCATTTTGTATTCTATGATTAATAATATTTAGACATTGTAATTTGTATTTTAGTCGAAAGCAATCACTTTGTGGTTTGACATATTAGATTAAATAAAATACAATCGCTTTGAATGAAACGACGAAATTTATTATACGTCAACCGGTTTCGCTTATTTCCTTCATCAGAAAGTATTTAAAACTAACCTTATTTATGTATATATAAATGCATTATTTTTGTATTTATGGTTAGTCATGTCTCTCTTTCATGTGTAATTTTATATTCTATCTCCCTCTTTATGTATATATATAAGTGCACTCTATTTGTATTTATGGTTAATATTAAATACGTCCTGACGAAGCTTGAGATAAGCGAAACTGATTGACGTATAATTAATTTCGTGGTTTCATACAAAGTGATTTTGTATTTAATTTAATTGTAATTTGTATTCATTTTAATCATTGTCAGATTCCTATCTTAACTGTTAGTCAAGTTGAATACATTAATATGTGCACACAAATGATGTTCTAAATTATGGAGACGTATTATTATTACTCTCAGCACAACCAATCTCCATAAATGCATCGTCGCTACTGTCAGTCGTTATGAGTCTCTTTGAGTTGTAAACACTAAACAATTCAGTAGATACTTAATCGTTCCTCTCACATTGCAGTATACTATATACGCTCGTCACTCGAGCAGTATACTATATACGCTCGTCACTCGAGCAGTATACCATATACCAGCGAATCGGTTTTGTCCCATGCCTCATTGTAGATTTTCTGCATATGGATGAAACGTTCAAACACTCGCTATATCTTTTTATCTATCAAAATAGACAAATGTAAATTTCACCGAAAATTTTATATTTGGTTTACATACTTGTACATATGTAAATAAATTTTATATGATCTATGTTTAAAACTTTTTCGTAAATATATTATTATTACGATGTATTAGAGCGCGGAAACTTTTTCAATAACCAAGTTTATGAACTAGTTTTCTATGTATAAAGTTTTTAAATATGTTTCCTTACGTTTTGACTATCGGTTATTTAAATAAAGTTAAGAACATACATGTGTGGATCACAAAATTTATTTGATTTAGTATACAGATTTTTATAAATACCTAATGTCAGGAATGAAATATTTGTAATCAAAACATACTTAAAATTGTAACAAAATATATTATATTATTTAATAAACGCTTATAGATGCAATTTGGCAGTTTCTGTATAGATAATCATAGCTAAATCGATTAAAGTTATCTACCGTTGTAGTAATAGAAAGTTTCGGGTTTGAATCCCTATTTTTTTTTTCGCGCGGCTCGTTGTGGGTAAATTAAAATTTCCTTCAAAGACTATAATTCTATTATTATTAAAAAAATATGTAGTCAATTAAAATAAGAGTAAAGTCACTATTAATACAGTAATGAACGAGATATTTTAAAGGAGTAGTAGGAGTATGATTGACCAATCTAGAAGTACCGCGATAAAAAATACTCTCAACATAGAGCCCTTACTCTTATATATAAAAATATCTGAATTAGGTTGGCTTGGACATGTCTTGAGAATTACAAAGGAATGCAGGTAAGGCAGCAAGTGGGTCACCCCAGATTAAGTTGGGATAATCAGCGACACAGATTTAATGAAGACAGATTGGATTTTATCAAGTAAAATAAAGAACGCCTTGTCGATACTTTGAGTCTTCGATCCTTCTACGAGTATGACAAAAGGATGATAATGATGAAGTTGAATACAGGAATCAAAGAGAATCAATGGAGATCTATCACATTTGTGGTGTTGTATCTTTCCTGTCTTCTTATGTAGAAGATATCCTCGGCGCGGCGAGTTTGTACGTTAAAGTAAACCAATTTTTAAAAATGTCTACCGCGTTTCTTGTGTAAAATATCAAAAATAAAAATAGAACGAAGACTAACAAAACAATGTGCTTATTCTTCCGGAAGTGAATGGACTTCTCATGTAAACAAAATAGCGAATTTTCGCGAACACGCAATTTGCGAACACGACTCCCACGCTTTTCCTGAATCATAAGAAAAGTGAACGAAGAAATGAAACACTAAAAATATATGCGTGAGTATACTAACCGTGCCGTCGCACGCCCTCTCTTGGGCGTCAGTATTTAGGATACGTTATTTTTACGCGCTGTACGAGACACCCCAAGCTATGTTTATGGAAAAGACTAATAATAAATTACACAAAAATAATGCATTTATTTCCCCTAAAAATATCGTCTTTTTAATTCAATTTCATAATATTTGACACAACATATAAAAAATATGGTTTATATTACAATTAAAAAAGTCATTAAACCTTTACATGAGTTTACTATAATGCGATTACTCACCGCAGACTGCAGATACTCGTGCTTCTTCTAACGTCTGCCATGGTTTCTTGGGTTGGCCATGGCAGAGGCCTGTGCGTGGGATTGTTTAAGGTGTCGGTGGTATTGCACGGCACCACCCATACGAACTCTTGGAATAATGGAGAGCTTGCTCCGATGGCAAGGGTGGTCCGAGACGACTGGAGCTCTCCGTTATTTTGCAGCATTTTCCGACTATACACAGGGCTTTGTACAGGCTACAGTAGGGTCCCAGATGCGACTCCAGAGCAGCACCGGTGCCGATAGCATACGCGAAATAGCATACGCCGATAGATAGATACGTTACATTTCATTCATGAATTAGTCAATTGTGTTTTGACACCTGACACTTGTCGCACTTGTCACGTAAATTTGTACATTGGTAATCGGTTGAATAAAATACGGTTATGACAACACTATTGGTTGAAGCGAAGATTTCTGCTAAACTCGTATTGGCTGTAGAATTCGCCAACCACACTCGTGCCCGATGTTACATATTTATTCGGCTGTTAACTGACTTGGTATTTGTCGAATAACAATTAAAAACTGGCATACTTAATTGATTTATACGCTCTCGCGATAAGCACTAAATGTACAATAACTGCATTAAGTTCACCATGTAAACACGTCCCAGAACCCACCTCGCGCATCGGGTATCCAAACCGAACTCGTACTACAGTGGGTATGAACCGTGCGTGGACAATCAAGTACAATGTACATAAAAATAAGATGTTACATCATATCAATATGAAAAAAATATGAAAGCATAAAATAATACATAATTACAGACATGATCTTAAATATAAAAATAAATAAATATTTATCACCAATATATATAGTGACAAGGTTTCAAGAAAATGCCACGGAATTTTATTTTGTAGCTTGGTAATGAATTGAATAATATATCCAACTCAATTACAATGTTAATGTCATAATAAAATCTACATAATACAATTATAAAATGAAATTTTCATCAAAAAAAATTATGTTAGAATTTAATTTCTATTTTGATTAGTCAAATTCACATATTCTTATAACATATAAAATTGTATTATTAATAGACTCTGTGTTAACTTTGTAGAGTTTCATCATAATAGATGGATATAAATAATTTACAGAATTTGAACTCGGGTATTAATTTGTTAAACAATGTTACATTTTCTGACTTATCTCCTCTCCTCTCGATATTCCCGTTACATCCACCCTCTATCTGTCAGTACCTAATTACTTGTATGTCTACCACCTAAAGCATTGTCTCCTATATTTGTGTGAAGTTAATTTAATACTTACTGTAGTTATATAATATAGTTACTGTTTCTCTCGAAACTCAAGTAGTGCTAATAAACTCAAGTAGAGCTATAACATTGTTTTATTTATATTTATCCAATATAAGATTGTGATTGATAGAAGTTCACAGAATAAAAGATAATGTTGTATTATCTATGTTGAATCTGCTTTATTTTAATTCAACACCATAAAATATGTCCACGAAATTTTAGTTTCTTATTTTATATTTCTAATTGGATAGTTAATTGTAAAAATATACAGAGGGATACTGATTCAAGATTTAGCAAGAAGTGATAAAAATCTGATTAAATTTATAATATTCAATATGATATATTCTAAATCATACACAATACAACGGTTCACATTATCTCTTTAGCCGTCAGGCAGACATGATTTGGCCATACAAGGCAGAGCACCGTTCACCGTTCTGGCGCTAACACGACAAACGTGCGCTAGCACGCTAAATTACGCCAGAACGGTGGATTACGTAAATATCTGACTGGCTGTTTGGTTTTATTTATTGGTTATTTTAGGTTGTTCTGTGGTAGAGCAATTTCTTTTTTTGTGATAATAAGTTACGTTTTCAACATTGAAAACTAGGTTTTACGGAATACTAGCTGTATTTAATAACAAGCTAGTTGATATTTCTGCTCGAGATATGAAATATTTTTTTATATTTTACCATCGGCGTTTGGCGTACATTAATTTTTTTCTATTTCTAAATGTTTGTTTTGTTCTCTAAGTGTGTTGTTATCATTACATATTTTCTTTCAAAATAAAATAAAATAAATGGTTAAAGTACTTTAAAAAAAATCCATGTATGTTTTGCGCGATCTCCGCTATTATTGTATTTTGTACGGAATCAAATAATCAGAAATTCCGAGAGCGTGCAGTTAGATGTTTCGCGTAGTTAGCCCCCGCCGGGTCGGTCGGCATTTACAAAGGTAAGCTGTTCTCCGAGGTACGTACCGAGAGATTGGATTTGTTTTGTAATCACGTTGTCTAGGTGGAAAGAGGTGAGATAACCATTTAGGGAAATCAAGGGGAGTGCTCTCGCGATGCGAGCCGTTAGCTCTGCTTGGACCGCGCGCTGTGTGGAGCTATTGAGCGAAGCTAGACTAGCGTGCGAGGGATGGTCGATTAATTAAAATATAAATAGTCGTGAAAAAAAGACAATCAGCTACGTATTTTTAAATTAACGGCACCAATTGACCGTTTTACATTAGAAATAATATATTACAGTAATACATAAAGTAAGATAAAAATGAAAAACAATAAGTACATGATAAAAGCTCAAATCATTATAAACATGGCAAAAATAAAACACAGTTAAAAGAAAATTTAGGAAATATAAATTATATAACGTTTACAAAGTATGTAAATTTTTTCAAGCACCACCTTTAAAAATCTATTTCTTATATATAATACTTAAATAATAATTAAATATATGTACTTAAGAAAAATGCGACACATTTTTATTTATAAATGTAAATATTAATTAACATTATTTGTAGCTTGTGTTGGTCTCAAATTAGTTAGTGATAAACAAAACATAATAGAATTTCTCTGTATTCCGGTAAAGCTATTTTCCATACATCAGCAACATTCGCATACTCGTTACTCATGTATTGAATTCTGTGTAATGGAGAATTAAACTGAGCAATCGTCCCAGTATTGTTACAGTACTAAGGTAAAATGATTCTGGCAGGTACATGAAAGTTGATTTGCCGCAATATAAAACCATGACCATTAATGGCCAATAAATATCCACTAAAACTGAGAGTCTCGAAAAGCTCGTGATCACAATGACAGTTGAGGCAAAGAGAGCAAGATGACGGTTCCCTACAAGAAAGATAGACTAAATAAAGGAGTTAATATGGTCTTTTAGGAGAAATTAAGACGTATTGTGTACCAAGTTTCAAATATTTCGGAGGACTACAACGCTTAGCATTGGGTATATGATGAGAAAGAAGAAAAATCTTTTATAATTTTATCCAAAACAATGAAGAATCGAAGATGTTAAATGAATAGCAGTGGAAAAGAAATCATTCTTCTTCCTTCTACCAATTCTGAAGTCCAGAAATGTACAAATAAACTAAGATAATTACGTTCAAAACGTTTATCGGTATAGTGGTATCTTATGGAAGTGAAATCTGGAGAATATCAGTGCTGAGCCGGTGAATTACTTCGAATGGAAATCTTACGACAAATCTATGGACCTGTGAATGATGTACTGGTGTGAAGAATCTATAATAATGTACAAGGATCTCATACCTCCAGTTCACATAAAAATGCTTCTGTGTGAGATCTACAATGGATGCACGATTCACGAGTCCTAAAATGAATACTCGTTGAAAATTTAGGGAGAAATTAATGTTTAGAAGACCAAGGCTGAAGAGACAATGTGAGGAAGGATGCTGATGGTGAATAATTGGAAATGATTCTCACAGAAGCTGACAATTGAGGAGGCTAAGTTTCTATATGGGCTATTGAAGAAAAAAAAAGAGCTTTTATTAAATCCAGCCTATGTTTGATATATATTCACATTGTTATATTACAGATGTGTAACAATGTTCCTTCTTTTATATAGTAATATTAGTATCTACTCCATCTAGGTATCTTAAATGTGGTTAAAAATATTTGATATTGATTACAAAATATTTATTTTTTACATTATTCTTACTCAGCAGTGGTTAAGTCAAATAGCTATAGGAATATTAAAAATTTTAAGATGTTGTGTGGTCTAAATGTTTTTAAATTTCCCTCAGTTAATTTTAGAAACAAGATTCTGAAGTATGCATCATTAATTTTAGTGTTTGATTTTTTATTTCTTTTTACATTTAGAACTATTTTTGAATTGTCTATTTTTTGATGTTGTGTGTCTGTCTCCATTTATGACATTTCATATTTGTTTTGTTTTAACTTTTTCTGTGTTTTTAATTTGATTTTTGTTTTAAAAAAAGGTTTAAATTTTTTAAATTCTAGCAATGATTTATTTAAAGGTTTTCAGACATTAATGGATTAACAAAATTATATAAATATGAAAGATTAAAATATTTAATACAATTATGTAATGTTTGTTCCTTTCGCGTATTTTTGCAGTGATAAACACTACAGAGGCAATGTTAGTAAGATAACATTTGTATGTTTAATGTCCTTTGTCTCACGACTACATAAAAACAAATATAGCACTTTTTAACTATTTCTTTATTTATACAAGAATCTAATAAATGTACTATTTTATATATTTCACACCTCGGTGCGAGGGCTTTTCATTACGTTAAAACTTTTATCTTGCATTCTTTGGTCAGAAGTTTTGCACGTGGAATGTGAATGGGTTCGAAACTCCGCTCGGAGCAGACGGCTTTACTGCTAAGCTATTTAATCACGAAATTTGCAAAAAAATAAAAGTACATCTGTAGAGGGGTGCTGCACCACCAACCGCAGTGAGGTGGAGCCAATTTATTAACGCAATTTATTTTATAAATGTTATCATTTATTTTTAGAATGTGTCTAACCCGTACACAAAAATTAGTGCTACTTGGTGAACAATAATTTATATTAATATTTTTATAGTAACTACATAATAATAAGCCCTGCACCTCGAACAACAGGAAGTTAAAGGAAGTATTATTAGCTATAAAGTTCCGGATGCGTTAAACAACTGTTGTCCAAAGACATTATAATAATATACAGTTTCATAGTCCGGAATAAGTTTATATAATGGCTTGTAACGTAATTATAATACAAAATAAAGAGAAACACACATGTGTTCAAGATAATGATTAATATATTAAAAATAATATCCAGTGGTGCTTTTTTTTCTTTAATTTTTTTTTCACATTTGTTAGAAATACGTTATTTTTGATCTAAGGCTCCTTGTGTACAATATGTTATGAAACTGCATTAAAAATGGAGCATTATATGATATAGCGATATATAATTAAAATTATATATATACTATGCTATAATATTTGACTTGTATACAAATAAATAAATACAAACAGTACGTTAGAAAATTTCTGAATATTTTATTCTAGGTCCAGAATCTTAAAGGCACCAAACAACGAGGAAGTATGTGTAGGAAAAAATATATCATATTTTCACACTAATTTATTTCCATTATGCAAATTATTTTACGATCTTTTGTTTATTTTGAATTAATTTACAAGTAAATGGTAGAAATGACTGAAATGACGTTGGGTGGATGAAATTATAGGAGCAGTGGAAGCGACGTGGCGAAAATTGGCGGAGAACCGAGAGTGGCCCTCATCCAGCGGTGGATTAACAATGGCTTTATTTTCAATTTATATTGCTGTCACGCTTATTGCGACCATTTGTAAAACCATTCATCCCTTATTTCTCTCGAGGGAGTAGATAACGGGGCTTGTTACCGATTCCGAAACGTTTTAAGAATACTGCTGGGGTGGTTTAATAGGGTACATATATTGTGTTAGATGTATTCCTCTCAGGACTCGCTAGGTTCTTAAGTGTGTACTTAAAACCATTTTTTTGAAGAGTGAGTGGTTATTATTATTATTATTCAAATAAAAAAAATATTTGATTTTATAATTTTAAACAATATAATAAATATATATTGTGACGTTATAAAAATTAAGTACTGGAATTATTTTTTTAAATCACATTTGTAATTGATACAACACTGTCCGCGCACGCGTAAATGAACTCCATCGAACTTAATTTAAATTTAAAACCGTGAGACAAATTTTTTTTATGATTTGTTATTAAATGAACCAAGCTAAATTGACATATTTTTATTAAACCAAACACAATTTCTCTCTATTACACTATTTAAAATTTATTTTTCCCTAAACGATGATCATCAACAACAATAGTAAGTAGATATGTTCTGAGACTCACTCTCATGATCAACGCTGAGCAGTCGGTGAATATATATATATATATATATATATATATATTGTGACGTGGAGACCTACGTCTTTCTCAGATTCACCGACTGCTCAGTGATGATATATATATACACATGTGTATGAAGTATATGTCAAATCAGAGTTCTTATTATTTTATAACAAAGCAAAACGCCTGTGCTATATCGGCTTGGTGATCTCCCGACACGAGTCTTGAACCCACGACCACTGAATAAACATATTTTAAATAAATATCTGATATATCATAGAAACAAAGCTATTTTTATTATATTTATTGAAAAATATATAGAAGTGTGGGGTAATCAAAAAATCTGATTCTCATTGAGTTGACATATATGCTGTTTCAAGAAAAATGAATTAGAGAATTTGGTCCATAGATGGCGATGGTGTAGTGGTATTCGAAGCGAGTCCACGTATTAACGTACACACAACTTGATTGATGAGGTGAGATTGGTGAATATTATATTTATATAAAGTGATCACATAAGCCAGCTGAAGACAGGTCGTAAGCCCTGTAATTACCCCATACTTCTATATATTTTCCATGAAATATAATAAATTTGCTCTCTATGAGGTATCTGATATTTATTTAATAACAGTGCCTTTGTTGGTAAAAATCTAGTAATTGTGTGTTCTTGGATATATTTGAATATTGCTAAAACATACTTTATGTTAAAAATAATGCTTTGAAATAAAAATACACCTTTTTCTACACAGACTAAAAATATGTGTGTGCATTTTCTTCAATCCATTTTTCCATGTAAAATTTTCAATCATTTATCACTTCTCTATTCTCTGCGAATCTACATCATTTGTATTTGTCTTGCTCAAAATAACACCTTTTTGCTTTTATGTCATACTGTGTACATGTAGTTCAGTTTCTCACTCATAGTTTATGTTTCACATGCAAAGGGAAATATGAAAAGACGATGAATTGAATCGAATTGACGTTGAAAAACGTTTACTGTCCACCGTGATATGGACTCGATCTAGTGTGGTGGGCAGAGATTAGATAGAACGTAATAAATAATAATATTAAATATAATTTAATTAAGAAATTAATATGATTTGATAGATTTATGCGGTTCGTACGATCAAGATTATGAAAAACGTTATAATATCCCAGAATGTTATTTTGTGCGACGCCCTTACGAAATAGTACGAAAATTAATACATTACGTTCATTGAGATAATTTACGAACAAACCAGATTGTAGCAGGTTGATTGCAATGCAGATGTTAGATTCTGAATGGACCTCTTTTGAATAGAAAACAAACAAGTTCACCACAACTGTCAGACTAGAAGCAAAACTAATGAACATGTTATTTTCAAAATGTCCACGGATGTTCTCTATGTCTCTATAATAAATACTACAATATAATAATTAATATATTTTCGTACATAATTGCTGTAATTTTATTGTTTTACCAACCGGTTTTGGAATAACGCCTGTTTCTTCGTCAGGGTAATACTAAACCAAATATAAACTAATTATAATTTTGTATTTGGTTTCACAGATTATTTTGAGATTAAATTTTTAAAATTTTTAATGTTCTAGTAAAATACTTGTCATTAAGGTGTTTGTTATAAGTATCACAAATAATTAAATTAATTTATTGTGTGTATGTAAGGTAAATACGTATGCGGGTCATGCTAAATTGTGGTGAATATTTAATTTAAAACGCGGAAGCGAAATAATAATTAATAACGTGATAAAAAATTACAATTGTACCACTATTATTTATAAATGTATTTTTCTAATATATTATTATTATTTATTATCTGATAAATATATAACTGTATGTAATGAAAGTGTTTAAAATTTTTCTATTATTCCTTCAATTTTTCAAGTCATCAAAAATATTTAAAGAATGCATTACGTAATGGCACACACGATGAATTTGAAAATGATTATTTTTCGATAAGCGGTCTATGTTGCCGCTCTTTCGTGATGGTGTTAGTCAGTACGGTGATGAATAAGAGATCAGGGACATGAAAAGAAAGAACAAGAGAGCGAGAAGAGAGAGAGAGCGAGAGAGAGAGAGAGAGAGAGAATTTTCTCACATATCACGTACGCTTTTATCCACTCAGACCTTTAATACTTTTTGAGTGTTGTTCCTTGTAATACGGTCTTCGTGTACTACCTTGGGAGCGCTCCGAACGTAAACTTCAATGGTATTGGATATTCACTAACACTTGCATTCAGCACAGGGTTGGCGCAACAACCCTTATTATAATTATTATATATCATATAAAGAAAACAAAATTTAATTTAAAAACAAAATTAATGTTCACCCACAAGTAAATTTTAAACTCTTTTAACTTATTGGTATTTATTTATTATTTTTACATAATCATTAAAGAATATATTTCGTAAAACCGAAAACTGTACATTTCAACTGATTGTAAATAAATACATTAAATAATGTATAAAATATTTAATTACACTCAATAGTCATCAAATATTAATTGCAATTGAAAATTATTATAACAATAATGTCCTTATAAGAAAATTAATATCTGATAAACATTAAAATATGTAGTATTATTAACGAGTTTTCACGGAATAAACATTTAAATTCGCTCTAACTCCAAAAATAATCCCAAAAAACATCTAAATAAAAGTTGAACAAGTTTAAGTGCAGTATAAACTTCAATAATTTTATATTTCAGTTGGTAAAAAATTTAATTATTTTTCAGAAATTTTCTTGGTGGTAATGCAAAACAAAATGAAAGTATTTTGTCATTTGTGTTAATTTAGTTACCTAAATATTTTTGTTCCCAACTATATTATAGATTAACGTATTTTTGTATAACTAATGATTTTACTTTAACAATATACAACTTGAAAAAACTGTACAGGTAATTGCTTTAGAACAGACCTGTTTAGTAAAGAAATTACCTTTATTTTAAACGTATTAATTTAATGTTAATAAAAAAAAATTGCTAACCGATAAAATCTTAATCTTAAATCTTATGATGAGTACCAGAGGCACATCAGTATTTCTGCATTCTCCAATAATAATTTAATTCTTACTCATCAATATGCAAACTGATAGCCATCAGGATATCGTCATAAAATAAAACACATTTCTAGTGTCCATGGAGTTTTTGTAATAATAATAATTTATAGAATTTTATTATTCAATTGACGTGGAAATATTATTTGGTACTCATAAAAATATTATATCTATTAAGGTATAAATTTTCTAGTGTTATTATAATAATTGACAACGGATTGTAAAATGTGTGCGTAATTAATAATGCAGGTATTTTATACATCACGAAATAAGTCATGTTAGTCC
Source organism: Eubasilissa splendida (assembly GCA_031772225.1). Taxonomy (NCBI): domain Eukaryota; kingdom Metazoa; phylum Arthropoda; class Insecta; order Trichoptera; family Phryganeidae; genus Eubasilissa; species Eubasilissa splendida. Next base: position 10,944,900 of record CM062855.1, on the reverse strand, counting down.
TAGAAATAAGATGTACGAGTATATGAAATAAATAATTTTATATTGAATGCTCTAAAAATCTGAATAGAGTCATTAATACTGGCCGGTTAGAGCTGGCAACCCTGTCACTGTGTAATGGCGTTAGATCCATCCCCTTACAATGGTTGTGTTGCAAAGGCGTTTTTCTCCTCCCTAAGTTAGTTTTGATTGCCCTCGATAAAGTATCGAACTGTTCCACTGTAGGGTGCATGCCATAATCTAATGATAATATACAGCAGAACACTCGGCGGAGAAAAATTTAAAACCTAAAGTTCATACATTTTTTATTTGAATACGTATTATTCACTCGCGGGCGTTCAAAATCAATACAGTATTGTAATTCTTTAATACTTAATACGGGCATATTACAATGATCCTATAATTCGTGTAACTTTCAACGTAATTTTTCTTCCTCCGTTGCACGATTTCATTTGTAATTGTGATTTAATTTTCATTGTTTCCTTTTTTATTTACTTGTTCGATGAGGAATATCACCTGCAAGGTGCTTAGAAATTTAAGAATAATGAAAAAATGTGAAAATGAAATTCATATCAGAAACTTTTGTTTTGCCTTGTTATTAAAGGTTAGTCCGTCAGACGCTCTTTGTTTAAATATTTTCTGCTGCATTTAATACAAAAAAAAGAATCGTCTATTATTATTTATTGTCTTTATAGTAAATTAGACATCGTTAACCTTGGAATCCACGCACTTCTGTGTACTAGTTTTTTTTTTTCTCTTTATTATGGCTTTCACCAATTAGGCGTAACTAGCCATTACAAGTATATACAAATGAAATAATACAATTTTTTAAATATATAAACAATTAACATAAATAAATAACTATGGGAATATTATTAATTAATATTAGTAAAAGTGTTTGATCTTTGAAATCTAATTAACACATACATTGATTTTTTTTTCTTAATTTTTTCATACATTACATAACATAGTAAGAACATTTATATTGGAAAGTAAAAAAATAATATACAAATATGAATTAAATATATTAATTAGAAAGATATACATATAAAATCAATTTTATCGAAAAATATTGTTGTTGCGCCACCGGGATTCGAACCTGGATCTCTTTCCTAACCGGGGAAGGTGCATTATCCAACTATGCATGTATATCTTTCTAATTAATATATTTAATTCATATTTAAAATATCACAGACCTATGTTCTGAATAATTACAACTTCACAATAAGAATGTGTTCTCCTAAATAATATACAAATTATGTGTACTAGTTTTAAATACATATTTTGTACATTCTATTTAATAATCAATTTGCGACACAACTTTTTTTTTATCTATTTAATTTGTGACCATAAAAAAGTGTATTCTGTAACATATTATTACCCTAATTGTAATATCATATATATGAGGACTATCTATATATCAGGGTGATTAACGACCTGTTGATAATCTGTAAATTTAAAATAAATAAATAGTCACTCTAGAGAGAAACGTGTTTCCATGGCAATACTTTTACCTCGTCTTCGTAACAATTAAATTGTAAAATAAATTTTAATTTAATGAAAACCAATTTAAAAATACACCCCTGATTTAAAACTGAACTAAAAATGCGTTAATTTTTTTTTAGGGGTTTTTTTAATACAATTTAATGCCATCTCACAAAATTGAATTTGCGTTTTTTTTTAAAAATAGTTATATGATATAATGTTATGATTATATTATGCGTTTTTATTTAGTGTAACGGGAATTAGCCCTCGGGTACGAAGTATGAAGACGTCCCTCGGATGTGATCAGAGTGTTCACGTTGTATGAATAGAAGGCGCCATCTTCGCTCCCAAGTTAGTTGGCAAATATTTGCTTCCGAAGGAAGGCAAAGTGCAATTTGGCGTGCTGTGACATATTGAGTTTTCTTGAATAAATATCGTTCGCCCTTTTCTCGATAGATGCCGCGATCTGTGGAGAAAAACTTTGAATAGTATATATTATATATATTTATTTACATATTCCTTCATTTGCTTTACGAATTATTTTTTGAAAAAAATATATCGGAGTATACATAAATTCAAATTTAATATTCAAGCAGTAGTTTATATTATATTTAGATTTTTTGTATCACTTTAGATAAAAAAGAAACATTATTTTTAATACATTACAAGTTTAGTTGCCATCAACAATAATATTTAATGATTAGTAAGGTGTGCAATATCTAATAAAATTTATTTATTAAAATGTAAAACAGTTAATTAGATAGAAAAGACTGTATAAACAAATTACATGTACGATAAACGACGATAGAATAGAAAGATTAACTTTTAATAAGAAAATAATAAATATATATGAGACCCCCGCTCTGCAACAACACTGTATATCGGTTTTTACAAATGTTGGACAGAGACAGTAGGTAAGATGATTTATAAATTATATTTATTAGAATACATCATAGATAGGATAAGATAGATGAACTTTTTTTTATTTTAATATTTTGTAATGCCCCCTCATTATTGGTGGGCTATTTTTTAAAATTATTTGAGTGTTTATTTGTGTCTGTAAAAAACACTTGATGACTTTTATTATTTTCTGGTTTTTATGTAGTTACATTTTTATCGTTTCATTGTCTAATTATTTAATCCATTGTATAATTATTTAATCCATTGTATAATTAGTTGAATATTGTTTCATTTGTTGCGTCTTTCATTTCCATTGGCAGTTTGTTGTATAATTTTGTGGACTACTGTCATAAAGCGAGTGAGTATAAATGAATTCAAAATTATATTTAAATAAATTCGATAAGCTTTAAAAATTGTGCATTTCTTTCATTCTTGAGTAAAATAATCAAAAAGTGATGAAATTTGCCTTTCCATTTTTTTCGCCGAGTTTTTAGGAAGAATGTATTTTATTTCAAGTAACTTTTTTGCTGTGTCAATATTGGGATCCTCGTCGCTAGAGGGAGTGGGCGTAAACGGCGTGGAAAAGCTCATTGAATTGTAAACATTGCAAAAGTTTTAGATACACTATCTGGAAGCAAACGGCGCCAGTAGAAATTTGACTTTTGGCATGCAGAACAATAAGCTGAACAAATTTTTGTTATAACGATTTCGTTAAAACTAGTAATTTTTAACTGCCAACCATTATTAAAATAGGCGACATCATATGGCATAGGGAAAGGGTTTAAGTTAAGTTATTGAAAATCGTGTTTAACACCGTCTCCACAAGATCTGAAATAAATGTGCGCGTAATCACGCGTATGACTTGACGCTACACGCAAAATTTACCGTGTTAACTCGGTCACAGCATTTAAAAGGCTAAAGAAATGGGAAACATCGAGATTGTTCTTCCAAAATGTAAAATACACTTGTGGCGCGCGAAAGAAAAACTGGAAAAAAGAATTGGGAACATTGATTGGGTGCCTAATTCATCGACGCATCCATCTTTGCGACACTCTCATCCGTCATTATGAGAAAAAACAGTCAGGTTTCAAACAAGATTGATTGATTTCTGAAAAAACTTCACCCGTTGGACCACAGAGCCAACATTTTATTGCTAACCATAAATTGGTCCAAGCACGGAGATGCTATAAAGTTACTTTTATGATCTATGTATTAAACATAAATTTCCAATATGACAGTCAGTTTTATATCCAGAGATAAACTTTTAGGGAAGAATGATACGAGCTAAAATGCAACTGTTTTTTCAAACACTATAAACGAGTGGATGTTTTATAACTATTGACATATTTTATATATCCATATAATATAAATATGTACCTGTATGTTTGTGTAGCATAATTGATTAATGCTAATGTTCGAATCCCGGTGGCAACAACAATATATTTTCGATAAATTGATTTTATATGTATATCTTTCTAATTTTTAAATATATTTACTTTATATTTAAAATTAACTAACTAAAATCATATATACATATATCACGTTATTCTAATGTTTTTAAAAATCTATTGAAAAAAAAAAAATCAAAATAATAATTCTTTAAAAATAAATCTAGTACCTACCTAATTAAAATTATAACGTGTTGAGGGGTTGGTATTTTCCGAAACCGGTTGGAGTCTTAAAATTAAAATAACTCATTAAGTGGTTATAAACAAAGTTAAATAATCTATAATAAAATGAACTGCAAATGTTAAAAAAATAAAAACTATACCCATTAAAAATATTTTTTAATGCATTATATGACTCAGATATCTGTATCATATCACCTATGCGTAGAAAATATTTTATTAGATCGAAAAAAATATTCATAAATACAGTTCATCATCATAATCCACGTCAGTCACTCATGCCTGAGGATCTTTTGTCTATGCTTTTCCACTTTTATCGGCATCCTACAGATCTTAGGACTGTCACGAGAATAGCGCATGTTGCCCTTTTTACTTAGTCAGTCTAACGGGTGGGGGTCTTCATCTTCATCTTTATATTTTGACGTGGCTCACCACAACAGGCTTCTTCAAACTGTCTTCCTTTCTCGCAATATGCCCAAAAAAATTATAGATTCGTCCTAGACAAATGGTTGAGAGTCTGTCCTTGATGTTCAGCTCCTGAATAATGGAGGCTTTCGTGTGATTCGCCAGATTTCGTTTCAATTTTAGTTTCAGCTAAATAAATAAAATTAACTTAAAAACAGGCATTTATAAATATAATACAATTTTTAATTTACAACAATTTAAGTTTGTTACAACGTTCAAATAAAATTTGAAATAAATATAATACAAAACAGTATATTAAAATATAATTCAACGCAAACTAACTCAAAAAAACAGCATTATATAGGGTTATCTAACACCTATTTAGTCACTGTGATAAATCTTAGATTACTATCCTCTGATTACTGTCTAATTACTCGGGTCCCGATTCCTTGTAAGTGAAACCCACTCTTTCCAGGTAACAATAATATACGTTTATTATAACACGTTATACATTCAGAGATAGACTTGTTATTCAGAAGAAGCTGTGATGGAAGAGAGCTGTTCCTCCACAGACGACCTCTTATAAGGTTCGTCCTCTACCACTCATTTACTCACTTTCATGACACCACACACACACACACATACATTTACAAAGTGACAGTTCTCACATTCCTCCCCACTTAACTCAATCACCCTCTTATACGTCATTCCCCAAAGTCCCTCTGACGCTGGTGGGTGCGACAATGGTGACACCCGGGGCAGGAGTCCTTGCTCGTCTCTAGGTTGCACCAGAGTTGCAGCTGAAACAGAAAAACACTCCGTTAGCCTCCAGCGACCGCTACCGGTCCAATCCGACTGAGGTTAATTAACCCCAGCCTGGCACCGAACCATCAACCTCTTTATCATCGGACCCCGACACCCATTTATTCTTGATCTGATGTGTCTCATCCAAAATCGGTGTGTATCCCCGACTCTGACTAAATACACAAATTTAAAATGGAATTAACTTTTTAAAAAACATGCATCATATCGATGTTTTATTTTATTTGAAAGATCATTTCATTCCAATGTGCACCATGACTACGTTTGACACACTGCATTCTTTGGAACCAATTTTCAGCCACTTTTTCACATGATATTATTGGTGTTATTTCACCGATAATACGAGTTGTGTTGTACTTTAATTGTTCAATTATTGTTGGTTTATCAGCATAAACAAGTGATTTTACATATACCCACAGGAAATATTCAAGCGCAGAGATATCACATGGTCTAGGCGGCCAATTGACAATTGTTTTCAATAAATCGATCGTCTCAGTATTTGATATGTCTTAATAACTTGTAGACGTTGTTCCAGTATGCAATTCTCCATAATAAATGGTAGACTATACTGAATGAATATTTTTTAAATATGAATTAAATTTATTAATTAAAAAGATACACATATAAAATCAATTTTATCAAAAAATATTGTTATTGCGACACCGGGATTCGAACCTGGATCTCTTTCCTAACCGGGGAAGGTGCATTATCCAACTATGCTACAGCGACAATATTTTGAGCAACTAATTTTCAACCCTATATGTTTCCTTTTTGATATAAATACATTTAACCATTCCATTATTTCCAAGAGCCATCTACCTTATTTATACAGAATCTCAAATACCTTTGAGTAAACTGATAGCAGACGCCAGAATTATCAATTCATTTTTATTAAATTTTGCACCTTCCCCGGTTTGAAAAGAGATCCAGGTTCGAATCCCGGTGGCGCAACAACAATATTTTACGATAAAAATTGATTTTATATGTATATCTTTCTAATTAATATATTTAATTCATATTTAAAATATCACAGATCTATGTTCTATGAATAATTACAACTTCACAATAAGAATGTGTTCTCCTAAATTAATAAAAATTGACAGCTTTCTTATTTGAAATTCTATCACATTTATTGGATAACCCTGTACTGACATGATAATTGACACCACAGTTTATATAAAATATTTCTTATTTCATCAACTATTCCGTTACCAGTAGAGATGAAAATAAAACCCAAGATAAAAGTGAGAACGTATGCTCCTACAAATGTGTTTTAATTAATTTTATAACGCAATATTTTTACACAGTTTAAATGAATAGTTTTACTAGGGTACCCACAGACCAGTAAATGATTAGACACGAAATAAAGTGTACATATAAGAGAGGGATTTGGAACATTAGTTGCGTGACGAGGAGCACTGTACACACATTATTTGTGGAAATATAAATCCGATAGTTTATGACACATTTATGCAACAGTAGAAATATATACTTTTCGAAAATTAAATCTTTGTGTAAATGTTTTGTTTAATTATTGTTCAAATCGAGTCATATATTTAAAAGAAGTCGCGGAGCTGTTTGAGTGCGTAAGTGGTACGCGAGTGACACCGAAATCAAAATATTGAAACAAGTAATTTGCGTTAGTTCATGTCAATATATTTGGTTGCCTGTGGGGGGTACCTACCCATTGAATAATATTCTATGTTGATAATAGATTTTTTAATAAAGTTTACTTTGAGTACGACTGCTAGTGCGAATCGAGCTCCCAACTTTTCATCAAATACGCATGTTCTGTTTTCGCGAGACAGACCAAATCAATAAATTACGACAAAAATTTTTGTAATAATTTATCTATTTTTTTACTCTGAAACATTTTCACGTCTCTAAAATATAGAAGAAATTACAAATAATATTTCGGAACATCATATTTTTAGATATAAGTCAATGTAGAATACGTATGTGTGATTTCGGAGTCTGGACATCGTAACTCAAAACTGCCAAAATTGAGATACGAGGTTGAGTCAATGGCGCGACAATATGAATCAACTATACAGAAAAAAGAGAGACAAAGTGTACTGGCCCATGTCTGCAGAATGGGACACGGTGAGATAAATCTCAGAGATTTAATTGAGATAAATATAAGTAGCGTGTACAAATGACACCTAAAATTATAGGCACATACAACGATTTATTCTAGAAAATTAAACAAACAGAAGGCAGTTCATTACAAACAATTATTAATTTTAGCTTCTGGGCAGATTCAAGTATATCCAACTGGCATTTGACGTACAACAAGCGTGAAGTGAGGCACGATACGGTGAATCTCTAAGACTATTTCAATAGATTGATTCGAGTGGAAATTTTCATAAAAATCACTTCCATGGATCTGGTCATACTAAAATCAATGAGCCAATTGAGCACGCTTTCAAGATTTTCGCGTCAGAATCGTGAAACTTTATTTTTGTCAAGAATGAGTTACAAACAGGGATTCTGTATTGAGTCAATACGGGAATAAATTTCCTGGAATCCCATGGTTTTTTGTTGTCTCGAGTCCAGGGATTTAATAAAAAATAACCCGAGACTTGGGACTGAATTTTCTTGATATTATTTATTTTAAACATTTTAAATTATACAAATTAAATTAATCATCTAGAAAGATATGGAGAATTTTTATTTATTTATCTACAAAATATTTTAGTGCGGTTTAGCGGTGCACGTGTATCAATTCTTGTAGCTTCTAACTAAAGAGAAAAATAAATGGTCAGCTATAAAGATTCTGAAGTCTGAAGGGAATAGTTTCGTCGGTTTGTTCAAATAGACACATATTCCCTTGTAAAATGTGATGTAAATATTTAACATAAAATCGTGTCATCTTTTGACGAAACAAAATTTAGATGGGATGAAATTATTTGAAAAGGGTTATTTTAAGGAATTAATTTAGGGGGCTGTCAGGGTTTGTCATTGATATTGAACATATATATATATATACGCTATTGTCTTCCGATTTGTTTCTTCACCAACTGCTTTTTTTGAATTATTTATTTTGTATTTTTTATAAACGCATTTGTTTTTTATAATCAATTTATAAATGTTAGCTTAATTTCATTTAAAAAAAACTACCTATTATTAATCATTTTATCAAATAATTATTATTTGTATTTTTATTTATTATCTTTGTTTTATTAACCACTAAATTGAGTTTAAATACATCTACCGGTTTCAAAAAATACCATTTTCTTCTTCAGAATGTCATAACCATGATTTTAATTGGTATTTTTCGAAACCGGTAGATGTATTTAAACTCAATTTAGTGGTTAATAAAACAAAGATAATAAATAAAAATATGAATTTTAAACACAAAGATAATATTGCTAATTTTTAAAAGTATACACTTTTATTTGATATATAACGTATCTTCAAAATGCTTCTGAAAGATCGAGAAGATCAGAAGAATACAATATCTAGTGTAAATACAGATCATGGTACATCTACAGTTTTGTTATAAGTAGCATAAGTCTATGTCTAGTGCACGCCACTGGTCGATATTGATAATTTTAAAAGTATAATTATTATTCGATTTAATATGGATAATATCCCCAATAACTACTGTACAACATACATGAACACAGATGAATTTTGTTTACTTTTTAATAAAATAAAATTCATGGTTTCGATTCCCTGAAATTCTCGGGAATTGAACATTTTGACTCTCGAGTCCCGGAAATTGAAAAAGGTCGAGAATACAGCATCCCTAGTTACGAGGTATAATAGTCAATGACGCAACGATCTCGAGGATGGGCGGTTCATTTCAGTCGGTTATGCGACTTTCGTACTTTTCCACGGGTCAGCAAGTCTGTCTCCGACGGCAAACCCTCAATATAACAATTATTCTGTTTTCGTTCGTTAACTTTGTTGCACGATTCGTATTATTTCCATTTAAGTGTCTTTTGAGAAACGACGTCCCGACGGCGGCTCTCCGCCCCCGCCGACGCCTCCCAGAGCGACGCCACCGTAACGACGCAGACGCCAAATACACTCTGAGTCATGATTCGCCGTCCATTATTCAACTGGTAGCTTAACGTGTTACAAAGAAAACAACGTGACTTGTGTTTCTTGAACAAATGCAGTTAGCCGCACGGTTAGTTTAGGTAGATATTTCAAAAATTATGAAAATTGTTTCAAGTCTAAGATAATATTCTTGCCCATTAACGCAATCACGTCACTGTGACTTATTATTTATTATTGTCTTTAAGGTGCAAAAAAATTAACAAATTACCTTTATAATATTTAAAGTGTGGTTCATTTTTAATAATTACTAGTTTATAAATATTCTTTTTTTAAATTTTGAATTTATGATTTTTTTCTAAACCGGCTGAATATAAATAACCGCCTCACAGTGGTTTATAAAACAATGTTAATAAACTATTAATTATTAATAAACTATCTTTTAAAATTGTGCTATGTTAAAACAAAATCGATGAATAGAAGAATAAACATAAAAAATCTCTCTATCAAAAAAATATACAGTTACTATCGGGTCTTGAACCTGAAACATTATCTTGCTGGGAGAATGCGTTACCAATTACACTGAGTTAACCAAGTATGCTTTGACGTCAAATTTTCGACCTTTTAAGTTATTCTTTCTATTATAGTGAGGCATATTATTTCCAATTAAAATGGTTAAAAAAGCTAAGTTCTAAAATTATAATTAAATTAAACAATAAAAATGAATTTTCATTAACATTACATTACATTAATTGAATTCTCGAGTCCCAAAATCCATATTCATTGTAATATAAGTTTCATATTATTTTCATTGTGGATTGATTTTGAATATTTGGCAGTGTTTGAAACTAGGGTAGGGTGGGGATGGGGATGATTTACAAATGACAGGATAACGTGATTATACGACCTTTTATGTCATACAATACTTAATGTGTGTTAAAGAAGATATATCTAAGACTAATTTAATATACAAAAAACAATTAAATGGCATTGAGTTTTCTTTTTATTTAAAAATCAATCAGATTAGTCAGATGGAACTTTTAACCTCACCCGAGGGGCTAAAAGTTCCAGGTATGGGGGTAAAAAGTAGCATCAGTACCAAAATCTTTTATTCGTTGTTCTGGAAAACCCGGCGTGCTGATCTATACCCGCCCCGTGTGATGCTGTCTCAAGATTTTCTGATAACAGATTTATGAATCTCTTCAGTGATATTCTACATATATCCAACAGCATGCAAAGATTTATTTTCACTCATCACCAAATCAGCAGCGTGTTTCATTACAATGATGGAAGTCTTCGCCCGCTCAGTTTTTCTCTTGTAAATAAGAAGAAACAAACGTGGTGTACACATTTTGTACAAATAGTACCGGGAGTGGAGTAGAAAATGCCACCGCGGCACTTATAACCCCATATCGAAATATCAAATTATAAAACAAAGACAATCTATATGGCTAAAAATTCACTCCACATTTATAAATAAACATATAAGTGAATAGGATAGCTTACTTGTCATATGTAGTCATAAAACCAAAAATTCTGCAATTTTGAAATTAAACTCGCCAACAATAAAAATAAAGTATGGACGCGTATACCTCCGACTAGCACATTTACTCGACTGTCGAAGTGCGAAGCGAGGCAGAGGGGATATCACCACATCACGCGATGTTCACATGTTCGTTCACACGTTTATGAGATATTTTCAATGGAACTTTCTTCCCGTGGCACTTTCATCCCCACTCAACCCTACTTGGGATTCATAATATTTAGAATATATTCGAAATGATATATGTATATCAATAAGGGTGGGATTTTAAACGTAACGATTAAATTAATCAATGATATTTTTTTACTCAAAATTATACATAGACACTCTTTGAAGACACCAAATATGTACATAGAGAATATCTGATATCTATTAAAAACATATATCACACTAAATATTTTGTAGTACGATTCGGACGTGAGATAGATGAATGGGTTTAAATGCATATGTACTTATAGGAAATCAAATTAGAATACTTAATCTTCAGGGGCCTTCTCTTGGACTCAGTTAAACCCTGCTTATTTATATCATATGTATCTGTATATTAAAATTCATATATACATATTAATTTATTTCACATATGTATTCGATTTACAATTGAAAAATTACAATAAAGTTTTTAGATAAAAAAATATTTTTCCTGTAGTTTAATTGTAAAGCATTGGTTATCTGCCCCACGGGTCGTGGTTTCGATTCCAGACGCGTGCAAAAAATTTTATATTTTTATTAAAATTGTTGATTGATGTAAAATTTGAAAATACTTACTCACGTAAATTGTCTCAAAAATAAATTATTATTGTTAAATAGTAAGTTCCTTAAAAATTAAGGAATAAGTATATAAAAAAAATTCTAACACAGTGTTAGTTTTTTTATATTTTTATATTGCATTTAACAAAAATCTATTGTAGAGCGAATCCAATTTAATTTGATCTGTATATAGTATACATTTTGATAAAAATACATTTTTCTGAGATATCATAACAAATGACAAACAGTAAGTAACGCATTTTCCCGAATAGTAAATGTTCTGGGTTCGATTTCGGCGATAACCAAATAATTTTTCGATATATAGATTTTTTCTGTAAATATTGTAATTGATTAATTTAATTTGTTTTTTTTAAACATTTAAGTGTTGTGGTTTTGGATAGGAGATATTATATAATATATGTTATAGTGCAGTTAAATATTATTATGATTTAACCGTAAATTCAAGCACCATTGTCTTTCGGGATATTCACTGTACTTAAAATGCTTACAAAACTTATGTTAAGGTGCAGTTGGTATATTTCATTTTATTTTTGTTCGGCGACACGCTGAATAGTTTACGTCTGCCATAGTTAAGGGGCAAAGTCAATTAAAACTCCAGTGGCGCACGTGGGCACTGTGTAAAAATGGATTAATTAAAAATTACGAGTCCAACCCTTTTGAAGGGCCTGGATTGCAATTAACAGCAGCCCAGGAGCCTGCTTCACGAATGTAATAGTTTTGCAGACAATTGGATGGGATTTTTATTGTTCCATTTGTTTTATGACGCCATTGTGATTTGAAATTTAAATTTCGAAAAGAGAGTCTTGTACTTACTTTTTAATTGAAAGTTGATTTAGTCTTTATAAACAGAGATTTGGTTATTTTACTCATGTAAAAAATAACTAATTAATTCATTAATAAAATAAAACACAACGTTACTTCATTCAATAACACTTTAATTAAAAATTAAAATTAAAACGTTTTCGTTTACGTAATTTAATTGTGTTTAGTAATAACATGTTGTAACGATATAAATACGTTAACAGTTGGATTATTTAAATCATTTAAATAATTCGTTTGTTTTTACATTTTTGAATGATGGCAACACTCCCACGCGTGCGGAATTGTCTACAGTCAGGGGCCGGATCGGAAATGCATCGCGTGGCGCCCAGCGCTTTATAGGCAGCATTTTACTTGTTAACGGACATAGAGGACGACGGAGTTTTTGGTAGCTGGCCATAACATGGCGGCGTCTCCGCCAGCCATCGAACGAGTTAATTTAAACTTGTAATTCAATAAATCCATTTACATGGGATACTGAAAATATTTTATTTCCCCTTGGGTGTGGGATGGAGAACTCCGGAACTAATGATGGACGATGTCGCAAACGGGTTGTGGATGGGTGTCCGATCGCTGGCCATGATCTACCGATAAGGGTTGCGGATTTATTTAGTATTTCCAGCTTACATAGTATATACATAGTAAACTTGATAGTGACCCCCCCCCCCCCCCCTCACCGTCCCCGCACTTTCATCCCTACCACACTAACGCTGATAAAAATAGGTTATTATTTGCACAAAAAATATACCCCTACTGTGCTCTTAGAACCCTTTGTTTACATATTCAAATATTTAAACATCCTAAAATATATAATTAATTTATACATAGTATAGTTTTAAATTAAAATGTTGGTAAAATAATGGTTACCAAAAAGACTAAATATTATGATGCAGTATTGTGATTAGCTGATGATACCCCTTTACTGTGCCCTTAGAACGTTCTACTAACTTTCAGCTGCGCACAAGATGTAGCTAAATTCAGACTACCTCAAAACCAGGCTGTTTGGCAATTCTAATTAAGATTAATGACCATCCTTGAGGTAAGTTGTGAGTAAACGGGATTATAAATTGTGATTAAGAATATAAAGAATTAATTTAACTGAATTGATTGTATACCACGTTCCCGCGCGGAATACCAGGTCGTCGGCGCTGTTCCATGTAAATGCATCATATACTCATTTTTATAGGAATGCACCCATACAAAGACTTCACAGGCCTGGGAACGATTTTGATCATGTATATACCGATATTCAATGTTTTAATATAAGAGTGGTGTTATTGATGTTGTTCTGAGTCAAATTAATTTGATTAACAGTTGACTCAGCCATTCTGTGATAAATCTAATTTTTTATTGTTTTTCTGTCTTGAACCTTAATTTTTATAGTTTGTTTTGCTCATTTTTCATATATTTTTATTTTTAAAGCTATATATGTATATATATATATATATATATATAAATTGATAGAATATACATATATAGCTTTAAAAATGAAAAATGTAGCTGCTCTCGTTTTTTTATACCCAACCGATTTTTTAAAACCCTATAAGGGCAAGGCATAAATGATTAAATAATTATTTTTGAAAGTTTTAAACAATTTGAATACATTATTTGAAATTGAAAAAACTGGCGGTTCATGGTAGAGTGGAAAATTTCGCTCATGCACCAGGTCACCCACGCGCCGGACTTATCTTGTGAAGGTTTCCAACAGCTTACTTCGCGAAATGCAATAAATAGGATCAAATGGAGTCAAATAATGTGTGCTGGTGAGTCTGAGTCTCGCCTGCAGGGTGATTCATGGCCACGACTACTCTGACGATAACAAAACAAAGAAGAAAGCATACCATTACGGGAAGAATTGCGTGTTGATGAAAGAAAGATAAGTAATACGCACCCATGAAGAATATTTGATATATTTTAACGTTTTAGAATGTCTGTCAACTAAGTTACGGAGATGATTTTACTACCAACGTTTTTATTTGAGTAGATATAGAAATGTGTTGAAGATTTTAATCGGGACAAAATTTTTTTTTATTAATTTTAAAGATATACATTTAATTTGTATCATATTTAAAATACCATAGACCTATGTTCTGAATAATTACAACTTCACAATAAGAATGTGTTCTCTTTAATAATATATAAGTTGTATCAATGTGTTCAAATATTTAATAAAAAATGAATTGTTAATTCCGGCGTCTCCTATCGGATTACTCAAAGGTATTTAATATTCCGTAAAAATATACTAGATGGCTTTGAAATAATGGAACGACAAATGTATTAATTTGAAAAGTGTAACAGAGATTCAGGTTCGAATCCCAATAGCACAACAGCAATATTTTTCAAGAAAATTGATTTTCTATGTACATCTTTCTTATTAATACATTTAATTTGTATTTAAAATATCACAGACCTATGTTCTGAATAATTACAACTTCACTATACGAATGTGTTCTCCTTAATAACATTTACTTGAGACTTCAAAGTTAACTAGTTACCTAAACGTGTATCTACTGAGTTAATTAGTTTCCCAAACGCATATCTGCCGAGTTTATTAGTTACCTAAAAGTGTAGGTACCTATAGAGTTAACTAGTTTCTTTAACGTGTATCTATCTATTTATCTAACTACCTAAACGTATATCTACAGAGTTTACTAGTTATCTAAACGTATATATACCGAGTTACATAGTGACCTAAACATATATATACCGAGTTTACTAGTTACCTAAACGTGTATTTATCGAGTTAATTAATTATCTAAACTTATATCTACCAAGCTAACTAATTACCTAAACGTATATCTGCCGAGTTTACCAGTTATCTAAATGTGTATCTACCAAGTTAACTAGTTACCTAAAGGTGTATCAGTTGTCTTACAATATTACAGGTCGTGATTAATGAAGACGCCCCATTTCAGCACAATATAATGTAGAAATTTGTAACAAACAAAATTACTGTTTCATTCTTCCCTTCGACATTAATTAATACCACTCATTGTCAACCCTCCAGAGAAAACTTCCGAGGAAATTAAATTTTCTCGGTAGCGCCTACGGCTTATCCATAAAGATAACAAACTCATCTCATCTGCAGATTATCTTTGGAATTCAAACCGTCTCCTTCATATGAAATTGTTACAAGTTGAAAGTTATTCATAAAACTTATACTTCCAGTAATGTAAGAGTCTTGATTTGGAAATGATAAAAATGTCTTCAACAGATTCAAACACAAATACGGCGTGACGTGACGAAGCGTATCATGTTAGTAAAATTAAAATAAAATATATTAGTTGTATATACGAGTATATGCCCATAAACATTTTTCTGTAAACAAAAATCAATCGCTTTGAAAATTATTGACATTAAATATATTATAAATATGAATTAAATATATTAATTATAAAGATATACATATAAAATCAATTTTATCGAAAAATATTGTTGTTGCGCCACCGGGATTCGAACCTGGATCTCTTTCCTAACCGGGGAAGGTGCTTTATCCAACTAAGCTACAGCGACATTATTTTTAGCGACAATTTTCGACCCTATATGTTACATTTTGATATTAATACATTTAATCGTTCCATCATATGACAGAGCCATCTACCTTATTTTTACAGAATCTCAAATACCTTTGAGTAAACTGATAGCAGACGCCAGAATTATCAATTCATTTTTATTAAATTTTGGACACATTGATACAACTTTATTATTTAGGAGAACACATTCTTATTGTGAAATTGTAATTATTCAGAACATAGGTCAGAACAAGGTTCACAGACCTATGTTCTGAATAATTACAACTTCACAATAAGAATGTGTTCTCCTAAATATAATATAATTTCGTTTGTCCAGGTGTTAAAAAAATAATTGTAAATATTGAGAATGCCAAATATTTTTAATGTGACCACACTTCTAATGTCAGAATTTATTTTTTTATATTATCTATATATATATATATATATAAAGGAGAGTTCGTTTGTTGTTTACACAAATCTACAGTTTTATTCCGAGCTTTTTAAAATTTTGCACAGTTGATCATCAAAACAAGACGAAAGTAACTGTCTACGTGAGATTTCTAAAAACAATCCCCATCCTTTAAAGCAGAATTATGATACTTCTTGTTGAAATTTTGTACACTTGACGTTCAATAATAAGTGGAAAATTATTATCTACATCTAAAAAAATACTATCCCCACCCTCCGTAAATGAAGCCTCTTCACTCTGCGTAAAGTCCGGGCAACGTCGGATACTTCAGCTAGTATAATATAAAATTCCAATGTCTCTCTATTTGTCACACGTGAGCAAGTTAATACACTTCATTGGAATGAAGTGTCAATTTATTAATAAATTTGAAATATGGATATATGAGTTTTTTATTTTGAATCATTTATTTCGTCAGAAATTTGAAAAATAGCAAACAGTTTAATTTATCGAATATTACGTAGATATGTTATTTGGTATATTTTAGGGTGGTGTTTTTTTTACTCTAAAAGTAACTAAAATGAAGCGTGTATTTGGTCCCAGCATCCAGAGGGAGCGCTATATCTGGCGTAACCCGAATCCTAATTATTTTGACTTGTAGCGTCTCGGGAGCGGGGTTCGGTGTAGTATTGCAAAGATAACTCGCTGTGCAGACGGAAATAGTCCTACTTGCATTTATTTCCATCCGGAAATACCGCTGCAATGACTTGGGCCGGAGTCTGCGTCCAGACAAAAGCAATCTCTGTGTAAAGAAAAAATAATTTCCCAGAAATACCGAACTGGATACCTAACTATCATGATCACCTTGAAGTAGGCAGAGAAGACAAATATATTCCATTAAAATATTCATAATTGATTTGATTTTAGCATTATTTGAATATGCCCAAGAACACACAATAACTGGATTTTTACCTGTTATTAAATAAATATCAGATATCTCATAGAGACGAAGCTATTTTTATTATATTTAATGGAAAATATATAGAAGTATGGGGTAATTACAGGGCTTACGACCTGTCTTCGGCTAGCTTAAGTGATCACTTTATATAAATATAACGTTCACCATTCTCATCCCATCAATCTCTACATCTATTAAATTTTTTAAAGTTGTATATATGTTAATAAGTGGACTCGCTTCGAGTACCACTACACCATCGCCATATATGGACCAAATTTGATAATTCATTTTTCCTTGAAACAGCATATTTGTCACAATGAGAATTTATTTATTTTTTTGAAATTTATTTGTAAAATGTTTTTAACACATTATACTAGAATAGGTCTGAAAAATATTGATTTTTCAACTTTTACATATTTTTTTATTTTGACCAGTATATTAGTAGCAATACTTGAATATGTCCTAGAACACACAATTAGTGACCACTTAAGCCAGCCGAAGACAGATCGTGAGCTATATTGCTAATTAACTAACTAACTAGCTTACCATCATGTCGTTTTCCCGCGAAGATTGGCAAATAGAATAGAGCGCCACACTCTTCTATCCTGACACACAATTCTCGCCTCATTCACATTCATATATATTTTTATCCATCAATAACCATCTTGCAGTATCTGGTTTACCTAGTTGTGCCAAGCCTTCCACGGACGTCCTCTACTTTTCGTGATATCAGCACTTGCGTCATACATCTCTCCTCATTCATCCGTTTCATGTGACCAAACCACATGAGTGATTATTTCTTAATCTTACTCACCTAACTAAGATCAGCTTTACATTCTTTCCTTATTTAACTCTTCAAAGGTTTTCGGTGAAACTTTGTGGAATCCCATGATTATTTAGTAAATTGAGTCAAAACACTGTTTTATTCCACTACACTTTTCATTGTGTTAAACGATATAACTTTTTCGGGAACATCTTCCAATTATCAATATTATAATTAAACTAAAATTTAAAACACTTTCAGACAGTAATATATGGTGTGTTTGGAGTCAACGGAGGATAATAGTAATTTACAAAAGGCCGAAAGTTAGACATTCTATAACTATAAATAACAATAAAAACATAATAAATATTCAAATACCGCCCATTAAATCTTCTTTCTTATCCATTTTAACCCCACCCCCACCTCCATTAACACCAAACACACCATAATACATTACTGTCTGAAAGCGTTTTTAATTTTAGTTGAATTATAATATTGATAATGGGAAGATGTTCTCGAATACGTTATATAGTTTTAACACAATGAAAAGTGTAGTGGAATAAAACAGTGTTTTGACTTAATTTACAAAATAATTTCCTTATTTCTTCATTCTTTACTGTACCATAAATAGATTTGCCACATATTCATCTAGTGATCTCATTTCTAAATAATGATACTGGAAAATCTTCTCTTAGTCGAATAATACGAAAAATGTTATCAACATTCACAAAATATGTGATATTGAATTACTATTTTTATCCTTCCTCCTTATATATATTTTTTAAGGCATGTTATTCTGAGCGGTTTAATTTAGGAAATCCTTGACCGCGCACGAGGACGCTGAAAATCAATACCTCAGTACAGGGGTGACTGCTGTGCCAGTACAAAGCCTTACGATCCGGGTACTATCATGTAATAATAAACTAGTGAATTCGGTCACATAAAAATAGCGAATCTGATTTATTGCATAAGAATTATTTATAGAAATCTCTATAATATATATGATCTTTTGGAGAATTTACAAAAATCGCACAATTTTTTCTGAATCTAATTAATTAAAAATAATATTGAAAAAGGTAGGTGTGAAAAAGGTATGTATATTTACGAAAACTATGAACATGAATACTTGCGCACATGAAAATTATGCACATATATTTAAATGTACATATTTATAAGCAGTTAATATTATATAATAAAGAAGTAAATAGATATCATATAATTATGCCCGTGTCTAGCCGTATTGCGCACAGGGCGACCAAACCCAGAAACAATTTTTTTTATCTAATATAATAAATATCACAGTATGTATATAAAAAAGTTTGCTTGTGTACATATTGACTGTAATCTCGGGTAAAGAGCAGGTATTAGTTAGGTTAGGGTTACGTTAGGTTAGGTTCGATTAGATTAGGTTAGGTTAGTTTAAAACTAACCATTAATGAAAATATACAGTAAGTGGTGTACACAAGATTCATTGTAAGAACTATCTTATACTGGACAAACTGGAAGTAAAATACACACACGAATAGAAGAACAAGGCAATAAATAACTTCAGAATAAACTCAGAGATGGCAGACCATGCAAGGTCAGAGGGTCATCGTTTCGCCCATGACAACGTAGAAGTACTACATATATGCAAAAAGGGGAGAAAATTAGACATTCTAGAAAGTATAGAGATTAATATTAACAATAAAAATGTGCTTAACATACAAACACCCCCTATTACATCTCATCTCCTGTCCATATTACTGCCCCATATTTTTGCCCCGCCCACAACCACCGAAACTCCCCTCTCCCCAATACCGCTCTCATACCGCCCCCCACCTATCCCATATAGTCGGTAGTCTATCATCTACTTTTAAGATTTAGTTTATTACTGAAGATGACGCAGTAAGCGCCGAACACATTTAAATTTATTTATAGTGTGAAGTAAACAACGTTGTATTTTATTTGAATTATTAATTAATTTTTTCAAAAAGTAAAAAATTTTGTTAAAAGTTTTTTTAAAAGTTAATCACGAAAAAAAAAATGAATATATGTAGAAATTATTTGTAATCACGTTATTGTCACGGATTCTGATCGTGCACTGTTCTTGGTCTCTTCCTACAACCATTACCTCCGTTTCTGCAGAGCTGATATTCATTGCTACTCCAGTACACTCTTCACTGAAGGAATTATTCCAACTTGCTAGTACTCTTATGCAGACGCCAGCTTAGCCACGTCGACCACAAATAGTAAGGAATCAGTTTCCACGTGTTTTCGTCTTTGGTTTCTCCGGATTATCCTGTCCATAAGGAGTGAACAGGATCGGTGAAAGCGGTCATATTTGCCGTAATTCTACTTGTAAAACTCTTCTCCTCGTACAGGAATTCAATTGCCTTGAGATTCAGTTAAAAACATTTTTTTTTAGTACTTAGTCCTAATTCAATAACAACTAAAGGGAAAATATTATTGTTCCAGGCCGATTTTGTTTGGTCACTATTTTATATTGGAAAATATTTGTCATTCGTATTTGGTATTCGTAAAGAGTAGTTGATTACAATTTATTATGGAGTATCTAACGCCTCAACAACGTATTGAAGTCATTAAAACATGTGATCTAAATAATAATGGCAACGCTGTAACGGCAACGCTATCGTCACATATTGAAAAACTTCTTGATGTCCGAGTTGGGTCGATTGAGCCTGCAACACGTGTGGTTTTAATAGGATGGTGCCACCTCATACACAGCCCGAGCTAGAAATGTTTTCTGGCCGCATAATGTCAAAATGTGGCGATATCGATAGGCCTCCTCGATCACCTGATTTGACGGCACCCGACTATTTTCTGTGTGGGTACTTGAAAGGAAACCAATAAGCCAAAAACAATTCCGATGCTACAAGACAATATTCGAAATTAAATTGCTGAAATAACACGCCAAGTGTGCGAGAATGTTACGAAAAATATGTTCAAAATACCACGTATTTGCGCCGCTGCCTTGGCCGATGTTATATTCCATACATAATTATAATAAACCAAATAAATCGATAAATAAAAACCAAATTAAACAATCGTATTTCGGTTTTTAGTTATTCAAAAACAACATTGGCCCGGAACATCATATTCGCCCTGTACTAATGATTGTAAAATAAATGTATCGTAAATAAAGTAATGACGTCATAATTTCCCAAATTTTACTATCCCTGCGGTATACCTGTGATCCCTGTAGTATACCTGTAATCGTCGTGCATTCTTGTGCGATGTGTCAAACTAAAATTGTTAGAAATGAGTCCCACTCATACATTCCATTCCAGCAGTATTTATAACCGTGAGGTTTTCAAAATTCCCAAGGTCATAAAGTTGTAAATGGCATAACTTTTCGGTGGTTCTGACAACTAAATGAATTCTGGAGATCGAAATACGGCTATCCAAGCTAGTCTAATTTTTACTACATTTTTAAATTTAGTCTCAAATTTTAATTGAAAAATAAAACATTTTTTTAGTATCGCTTCTGATGTGAACTACTGCGCAGGGGGAAAAAAAATCTTGTCTTTTCATACTTTCGTTAATCTTGCATATTTTCATTAATTAACTATTTTATACTAATCAAATACGTGTGAACAAAATGTGATTTAAAATAATGTTTGATTTACATTGTTGGTGATTTAAATCTTCAGAAATATTTATGTATCTAATATTTAAAAAAATATGTATTTATTGTTAGATAATAATGAATATGAAATAATTTTGCACATAACCACTTTATTTTATTGTTTCACAACAACGGTTTTGAAACAACATTTGTTCTTTCAGAGCAGTAATTGGACAAAATTATTACGTATAAGTTACATTAAAGATCTTTTATACAATGTTAAATTAATTCATTTTAAAATAAATAAATAAATATATCATATTAGTATCTATCTTAAAACAAATAAGATGACTCACTTTATATAGTTACCACAAAAATATACAGTTACAACCGGGACTCGAAACTGGAAATTTATATTGTTGAAAGAATGAGATACCAATTACACTTTATTAAAAAAGTACATACTTTCACAACGAATTTTTAACTTTATGTATATTCCTTGTATTTTAGTTAGGCATCTATTATTTCTATTACATTATCTAAAAGAAATTAGATAATTCATTTATAAAGATATACAGAAATAAATTTATAGAAAAAAAAAAGATTTCCTCCTATGTTAAATATTTGAAACTTTTGTGTTTTCATTTTTTAAATGATACATTCATTATTTCATTTTTAAATAGCGTATCAACTTTATATTTTGCAATAAAAATGTGTCTTTATTAAAATATATAATTAAATTATCTTTTGATGTCATTCGTGTAATTTGTTGTCAAATAACTGTGTTCTAAAATTGCAATTTTACACAGATCAGTAAATTAATAGAAATTAAATAAAGTCCACATATAGGAGAGGGGTTTGTAACATTAGTTGCGGGACGAAGAGTATTTCTACAAACATTCTTTGTGGAAACATAAATCCGACAGTTTATGCCACATTTATACAACAGTAAAAGTATTCATTCTTTTAAAATTAAATTTTTGTGTAAACAAGAGGAATTTTTTACTTTAATGAATGTTATATTGTCAGCGTTACAATCAAGTCGTATTTGGTTGCGTAAGTGGTACCAAAGTGATCGCATGGGTGACACCAAATTGAAAATATTGGGACAAGAATTTTGCGTTAGTTCATGAAAACAAGACGTATTTTTTACATGAATGCATATTATGTTGTCAACGTTTAAATTTTCGTTCCAATCGAGACATATATTTTTAAAAAGTCTCGAAGCTATCTGATTGCGTAAGTGGAACAAAAAGGATCACGTGAGTGACACCAAAATACAATTATTGAATCAAAAAACTTGCGTCAGTTCATATTTGGTAATCTGTGCAACTTCACAATAAAAATGTGATTTCAAAATAAAATTATAAACTTTAATTTTTATTCCCATTGTTACATTATTGAGAGGCAAATTGGTATGACAGTTAATACTAAGGAATCGTAAAGCTGCAAAGCTAAGAAGGGCGATATTTCCCACCTTTTCATTATTCATACGAGAAAGTCCTTGAACTTTGAAAGTCCCCGTGAATTTCGCAGCTTTCACTAAGTTATAGATAAGCTAAGTGTTTTGCTTTCGGCACCAAACTGTTCCATTAATAACTGCTTTGTATTAAAGGCCTCATTAATTAAATTGACATTTTGTTCTATTGACTTGCGCGAAATTAACTTCGCAAGATAAATTCTTAATGAATTTAATGTCCATTTTGATATTTAAAAAAGAAAGGATATTTTCAGTTTTATGTTTCCCAGTTGGTAGAGTTGGCCATCGCTTTGTTCTCTAGGACCAAAAGTAATTAAGTTACACCATTTAAAATAAATGTATAGCCTTTTTTGGTCAGGGTGGCTTTACCAACATAGCAACGATATTTACAATCTCAATTTTTCAGATAAGTTTAATTAAAATCTGATGAAAACTACAAGAGTTATCGTGTACATAAAATATTTTACATAATAAAATACGTTATATCCAATATGTATATATAAAATCATATATACAAATTTGTTTATTTATATACGTTAATTTAAATTTTCTATTAGCAAGGCAACGCCTTGATAACCGTGCTGAAACATCAGTCTAGGTTTCCTCGGGGAAACCATCTCCTAAAACGCAATCTAACCTAGAAGAGATGCAAGTTTTATATATATATATATATATGAGTACATTTTTTTTTTCTTATTTATTTCTTTTGAACAACGTACATAGTATAATATTATTTCAACTATTGTATAAAATGTTGCGAATCGTATTATTGGTAGACATACTAACGTGTATCATTTTTAAAAGAGAAAATATGTATCGGAATGTTATGATATTAATAATAATAAAAATTCAAGGTAGGTACCTCAACTCGTAAATACCTTTTTTCGTCTTATTTTGTTCACCCTTATTGCTTAATTATTCAATATTTAAAACTCTCTGTAACATGACGGGTGTCTATTAGAGAATGTCATTTTATTTTATTAATTATTGGATAAAAATTAGATTGCTAAAGATAATATAAGCTTTTAATGAGAAAGAGAGATAGAAATTGGTTGAAGCATGTTGTTGAAAGATGAAATAAATTGATGAGGGGACCCATCGCTAACACTGGACCATTTTATAAGCAAAAGCTCGTATATCGCCAGATTGGCATTTTTATTGATAAACAGGCTACCGTGTAACGCAACACAGCGCTAAAGCGTCCAAGCAAAACATCCCTCATTACGCCGATGACCTTATATAAATATCTTTATTGTGTAAAATATACAATGCACAGAATAATAATAATACAATATTAACAAAGATACAGTTATAATACACAAAAACCGGGAAACAGAGAGGCAACTAGGGGAGTACACAAAAAACTCCGGAATACAAGACGGGCATAAAAATTAAGACATCAAGTTGATACTCTACCCGAGCACCACTGCCGGCAGATATTGTCCTGGCTATGGATGGAATTAATTAGCTGGACCACGAGAGTAATTGCAAATGAGGTTGTTCTTAGAAAGTTTTTAATGCTAGAAAAGAGGTTCGTAATAGTGATGAGAAAAAATGCTACTCTTGACTCACTGTTATGATTGTCATTGATATTCGATAATATTAGTGATTGAAAACTATGATAACAATCACAGTTTCATTATTCATACGCATGCGCCACACGATATCACAAAAAACTAAATAAATAAATAAAAAAACATCATTTTGAGCGTATTTACATATATCATTCAAACTTCATTTGCGTATAAAACATATAAAATGTGAGTTTATTTATCGAGTCAAATTCTCAGCATTTCGGGTCAAATGCGTTAAACGTCTACTAGATGACGCTTATCACGAATAATAACGTCATTCTTTCATGAATATTTTCATTTCATTTGCACATGCGCCGAATCACGGTTCACAACCAAATATAAATAAAATAAAACATGAATCACGAATCACGATATTCCCAGATATTCAATCACTGATAGTGAGTGTGACTCAAAGATATCAGTGATTGACTCACGGTTCGTGATTTTGAGCTCATCACTAGTTCGTAATAGAAAATCAGAGGCCAGGTGACATATTCCAAGTTACAATACATAGGTCAAAAATAAATATAATTAAGGAAAATATTGAAAAAGATGACAGAAGAAAGCCTATGTAAAAATACATCCACTAAATAATGAGCAAATTCAAACATCTACTGAAAACTTCTGGATGATAGTTTTAACGAGTATTGCATCAACAAGTACGAAAGTAGAAGAAGAAGCAGAAAAAGATATCATTCAATATTCAATTTATTACATATTTATAATATTCTTTATAAACTACACGTATTATTGTGGAATTTGAGTAAAAATATTATAATAATTTATAACATATTTAGATAGCGATGGTTAAAGATAATTTGTAAGTAATGTTAAATATTGTTTACGTTTCTCGTACTGATGAACAAAATGCGTATAAAATTATCTATGCAATTTATTTTCTTTCATATTTTTTGACAACACACATTGCAGAAACGTTTTTATTTGAGATAGTCTTCCGCATTGCAACCGTGGCGAGTGCTTATTTATCCCGAGGTCCTTTGTTAAATTATTTTCTACATTTGCAAGGAAATGAGCTTTGTTATGTCTTTACAATATGCACAATCTGTGCCAAGTTCAGTGCAATGTATACATAAACATTCTACTTCGCATCACGATTTTATTCTTTGTCGACTATTTACAGTTAGGAGCACGCTTAGACAAAGACGAATAGGCGCAGATAAGTAAGATTAGACTGTAGATTCGTGATTATTGCACTCACACGTGTTATTTGCGAGTCACGCTTCCAGCACGTGCCAAAAAAATGGGGCATATGCAGTGGCGTATCAACAAATTACAGGGGCGGATTTGTGGTGCAGGGGTCAAGACAAAAAGAGGCCTCCAAAATCATAATTGTATCACGAATTGAACTACGAACAGCGACACAGATGTAGATGTGGTGTTTTAGGTTAAACTATCAATAATAACACAACCCAGAGCTTCCGAGCCGACGCAGCCTTGCACAATTGAATCTGACAGTTTTATTGAAGCTTTAACAGTGTTTTTTTAGTTTTTTTTTTCTTTCCGCGTTCTCTGTTGCTCCTGGTTGCGCGACTCTATAAATCCGCCACTATATACAATGCCTTTTCCCCCACCCCCCTCCCAATATGACATATTTTTCACCTCCAACAACATGTTAAAACTTTTATAATTGTAAATAATTTTCATTATTTATATATTTTTTAAAAATACTATTAGTAACATTTAATGTTGTTAATGTAAGATACAAATAGCTGTCATCACTACTGGATGTCCAAAATGGGTTTATCTGATTGAAAGTTAATACTTTATTAAAACTATTAAATGGTATAAACAATATTTAATTTAAAGTAATTAAACGAACACTTAAAATGTACAAAATTAGACAATAAATAGTATTACAGATTGCTATTATAAAATATCTGACTCTTTTAAAATTACTGTAGTGTAAGTTCCTCTCTACTACAAGAGCTAGTCTCTTTTTTGGAGAGGTACAGCGATATATAAAAAATATTTAACTTTAGTTTGTAATAGAATAAAGTAAATTTAATAAATTTCAAAATAAAAATGACATACTCTTACACATTCATTCATTAGTGAGATTTTTAAACATTTGCTGTAATTATTCCGATTGATGAAATTATCCAGTGATTACGGTCCCCAGACTGCTGCCTAGTTTGCCCAGGCGGTAGCTACGCCACTGGCATAACGTAATGTCGCCGCACTTCCTGCATCAGTACACACTAGACTGGAAGAATGGAACAATGGAAACAGTTCAAGCAGCTGTAATATCTTTATTCCTTGCATATAATTATTCTGGCAAACGGCGACAAGTTTTACTTTTTTTATCGCTAGCACAATGTATTGTTTTACAATAAGGAAGAAATAAAAAATATCGACGTGTGTATCCTGCATGCAGGATGTTATGTAAAACAATGGCTTGGAGGAAGTTAACATGTTTTAGGAATGAAAACATCCCGAACACGTATAATATTTCAAAGCATTCTGTATATTTTTTAACTCTTTATTTTATAAACATCAAATCAGTAGTGGCTTTGAGGTTTTTATTCCTGCAAGATATACTCGATTTCGCTCATCTGAAATTTTACCCATCTCCTGGTCTTGTGGATTATTAACTATTTTAAACACTTACTAAAAATATTAAATTAGATAGGTATTCGTTACAATTGCGATATGATGGTAACGATAAAATAAAAATTTAAACCGGTCAGCTAAAACTGAAGTTATGCCCGCTAGGTCCACTACCGAATCATCATTACTGTGAGGTATGAAAAATAGGCAAGTTCAAGATCGGATATTATTTTCGAGCAATGTAAGCGTTTAAGTCTCGCATTTTTTTTAAATGTGTGTGATCACAATCACATGTACCTGTACAACGTACCTGTATATGTACCTATATAAAAATACTTTGGTTATAAAAATGGTGTGTAAGTCCTGGCTGTTCAATGTTTAATATGAGAAACATTCCAATTAAAATCTGTATCTGTTATCTGTATCTTACGTCACTGACGTGAGATAACGAATCTGGTGCAGTGACGTCTATAGGTAAAGTGCTGCCCTTAGGCCAATTTCAGGATGTCGCCCTTATTATTACTAAAATTATAATATCGATACTCTATAATTAGTTTATGATATGAATTCAATATAAAATATAAGTAAAAATGTAGTCAAATTAGAAAAAATAATAAACTCACCCACAATCATCGAAGTAATACGCCTTTCAGCTTCAATAGAAGATTTTGAAAGCACATTTAACCTTTCTTCGGTGACCCATGTTTCTTTAAATGCATGTTGTCCTTTGAAATTGAATTGTTTTATGACCCGAACAATTTCCTTTCAGGATAAAATGACAACAATGCTGCCGCACTATGCCGATTTTTTAAATCACAATTTTATGGTGCTCGGCCCATCATATCTTCTAAACATATGCAACTTATACTGAATGTGTATATCGGATTATTTTTTCACAATTCTGAGCAATGTACTTTCAAAGTGCCCTTTAAATTACTTTTAGTGTTTTTTTGTATTGGACAATAGTTTTAATAATTATATTTCGCCGCCAAATTGCCGCCCCTTAGGTACCGCCTTATCTACCTACGCCCACGCGACATCTCTGATCTGGTGTAGCTCATTTGAAAGAGCATTCTACCGTTAATAAAAAAGTTCCGAATTCATGTCCTGGCAGTTTTTGTTGAAAGAAAGGTTTGTGTTAAAATTTACTTTGATTTATTTATCAAGAAAAATTATACTATTATATTAAATAATATAACAATCACTTTGTATGAAACCACGAAATTTATTATACGTCAACCAGTTTCGCTTATCTCAAACTTCATTAGGACGTATTTAAACTTGATCATAAATACAAAGAGTGCACTTATATATACATAAAGAGGGAGATAAAATATAAAATTACATGTGAACGAGAGAGGCAGAATACATATATAGTTAAATAGAACATGAAGGGATACAAAATATAAAATTATATGCGAAAGAGAGAGACAGAATACATATACAGATAAAAGGAACATTAAGGAATGGGAATATACAGTGTTAATGGATATTCAATTTATTTTAAAGGAAACATGCCTAATATGGGGCTAATGGATAATAATTTTGATCATTAAGAATTGACGCACCACTGTTTATTGCCTTTTTTATTTCGAGGGTTTCTAAATTGTTTTTATCGAGGATATTGACCTCTGTGGTATCATTAAAATAATGGTCTTTTTCAATAATATGGTTGACAAATTGAAAAAAAAAACATATTCTCAAGAATCGCAATATTATCAATGAAAAGTGCATCTATCATTGCGTTAATATACTTTGTAAATAATCACAATCATTAGTTTCGATGAAACATTAATAAAGAGCACGTGACTTTTCTCCTCACCTGGAATTTCCAAAGATGAGACAATTTTTAATGAATATTTACTGAGTCAATATTGAACCGGAGCTTCTTACTTTGTTGTACTGGTTGAAGTGACTATTCATCACGCGACGTCCATTAAACGCTGATGCTTTAGTCATAGATTTCAAAGAATACACCGCCCATAGGCTAGCGGGAGAATCGCTTCCTGGTCCAGGGGTCACGAGTTTGATTTCCGTCGAATAAAAATATTTCAATTTTATTTTATTAGTAAAATTTTTTTGTAAGGAAATATTAGAATTGTTTAGTTTGGGTGAGAAAATTATGTTTTTCATTGTACGCGTCATACAGAATGCGCGTGATTCATCGTACACGCATAGACAAAGGATGCGAAATTTGCTAAAATTTATTTTAGAATTATTCTTAATTAACTACCCTTTCAACAAAGATACGAAAGAGTGACAAACTTCTAAAGAAAAGCATAAAAATATCAATTTTATACATATTTTTCTTATATTATACATAAAATCCCATTGTGTTTCTGTGTGAAATTGATGTACATATATAAATAGAAGGATGTGTCAATTTCCTTTGAAATGTGTTCTTTTTGTTTTAAAGATTTTCGTGTTATTCAAAATTGTAAACTAATAAATCTATTATATTATTATCCCAATATGCTTTAATGTGTCACATTGGAGTGAAGTGTCAATTGTCTATGAATTTCAAATTAGGTGGATATGTAACCTTTTTGTTTTGGAGGTACATTTTTCAAAACAAATCCTTTTTTTTTTTTTTTTGAAATTTGAAACATTATAAGTAATGCAGCTGAACACTAACCTAGTACCGCGATATATTATGAATGGGTTTGGGTTTTAAACACAAATAGCGATATATTATAAACATTTTAGTTATAGTAGAATAACAGAAAACCACTCACAATACATGTAGGATGTAGGGTTGTACCACTTAACTAGGTGTAAGCGTGTTTTAGAGTAATATATCTGCTTAGGTTTTGAACTGCACGTTTGTTGTATTAAAAATGAATGTTTGATTTTTTTAAATACATTTATATATGTAGACATATATGAAACGGTTACACAAAAAATGAAAAAGAAGTGAAAAAAATATTATCCTTAACTTCAGAAAGTGGCTGTGTTCAAAATGATCGTATTAGAGATAAGATAATTTTTATACAGCTAGCTATCGAATGAAATCTTCCAGCAATCTATGTTTATATCAAATTCTTATTTTCTCGCGTAAAAAATTTTGTAATGAAAAAGATTGTCGTATCCAATAAGATAAAAACGTATGTAGATTTTTCTATATGGTTATTACAGCTATCATAAAGTTATTTATATTTTTATTTATTATCTTTGTTTTATTAACCACTTATTTGAGTTTAAATACATCTACCGGTTTCGAAAAATATCATTTTCTTCCTCAGGATGTCATAACTTATGTTATAGGTTACGACATCCTAAAGAAGAAAATTGTATTTTTCGAAACCGGTAGATGTATTTAAACTCAATTAAGTGGTTAATAAAACAAAGATAATAAATAAAAATATGAATCTTAACCACAAAGTTAATATTGCTAATTTTAAAAGTATATCATAAAGTTGTCTGCCGGTAATAAAAATCATTTATCTTCCTCTTATTCTTTTTCTTGTGCTCTATCTGTTCAAAAGACGTTGACTATCATGACTATTTACAGTGGCACGGAAAAGCTATACAGTAGATTGGCCAAACCATTGCCTCAGGTTTTTCAGCCATGATGTTCTCCTTCTTCCAGGGCGCCGACTTGCAGCAGTTTTCCTGCATTATGATGTGCAAGATCTCACACATCAGATATAATACATCTCATATATACTTATTTTTATTGTTTTAATTATTAATTTATATCTATTCATCCGAATCATAACATCTTCATTCTATCCAGCGTAACTCTATCCATCCAGCTTGTTTTAAGCATTGTTCTGTATCCCCACATCTCAAATGCTTCAAGTCGCCTTATCGTTTCTTCATGAGTCTGCCTTTATAACTGTAAGTTGTGCTAAGAAATTTACTGTATAAACTACATATGCCAAATACATTACGCGTAGGAACTAAGTATAACAAATTTCCATTTTGAAATAAAACACAAGTTCAAAATATTCGGTCTAGAATAATATTGATTCATTTTGATTTTAAACAAACAACTCAAGCCACGGGTTAGGTTTTGCACGGGTTTCACTTATTTTGTAAACAGTAATGCCAATAGAACCAACTAATATATATTTTTTAAATTGATAGGAAAACGGACAGAATTAGGGTTAGTCCCGAAAAATAAATCTAAATATTAAATCAGTGAGAGGTACGTAGGTTTGTCAAAAAAAAAGTATATTTTTGTTTTAAATATCATTTTTCAAAACAAGTCATTATTTCATTATTTAATAAAAACGTATTTTTGTTGCAATTTCAGATGGGTGAATTAATTAAAAAGATAAACAGAAAAAAATATCTATCGAAAACATAATTTGGTGGCTAACCAAATACGATCCTGGAACTTTTCATATAGCGAATAGCTACCTTTGTGTCATCTCGTTGTCTAATTATTTAATTGTATAGTTAGTTTCTTAAATATTGCTCCATTTTTTGAATCTTTTATTTTCAAATTAATATATGTACATGATTTGTTTTCCTTGTAAGCATGAAATGGATTGTTGAAATTTGACGCTGATTAGTTTATGTTTGATTATCTTAAATGTAATAATTGATATGAATGTATCTAGCAAGATGTTTTGTGGGTCTAGTCTAATTATATCAAAATAATAATAATAATAAAGAACTTTTTAAAAAAATGTATTAAAAACTTGAAAACAAAGAATGTCCGGAGAATCCATTAAATTTTAAAACACTCATATAATGAAAACAAGGTGCTGTTTGAGGTTAACTCGAGTCATGTTTTCAATAAATATTTGCAGACAGTTGAGGGACACTCTGTGGGTACACTCCTGGAGAAGTCAGCGCCGGCGCCTGAGAGACACGGCGCGTAATATAACCGCTCAAATAGAGCTGATAATTAGAGCAAATAATATTTCGCCTCCGCGCAGAGTTTATGTACTGTAATAATTGAATCCTATGCTATGTTCCTTCCACGTCCGCCTAATCCTGCAAGTGACAGTTGGCCGACAGCTGCCATCAATTATGTCCTTAAGCCCAACCTGACATCACATTGTCGCTACTGGTCGAATGGTGGCGGACAATTGCCATTTCGTAGGAATCTTTTGAAGTTCTCCGTCTAAAAGTGTTGTCATTTTTATGAAGATATATGAATCCTATAAAATTTTATTTTTATATAAAGCCCGCGTTTTTCGAGCCTTCACTGCTTTTAAAATTACATTTTCTAATCTAGGTAATTCATTTCATTCATTCAATTGGCATTGCCGCAATTGTCTATTTTTACAATATGTAAAATTACTTAAATACATTATCGTTCCGGTGGTACACGCGCCGCCTGTCGACGATTATTTATAAGACTACATTTAAATAATCCAATAGAGGCAGAGAGGTTTGTGCCTTCGCTAACAGCATCTTACGGATTACATGCATTTTTGAAGAGATGAAGGATGCAAGGAATTTGAAGGATGAATTGTATTGAGAAACGGTAATTTAGAATTTGATGGACCGGTGTGAAATCGGATCGGAAGTGAGGAATGCGCAATTCATCCGATAGACTCATCGAGACGTTGCATCAGCTGCCGTCGGACCTTTGGACTTACTACGAGAATGTTACCTTGGTCGTAGAAGACTTGCAGGCCGGTCTACATGTTTTTGCACTCAATGCACAATACACAAATCGGGGTTCACAAGAAATGGGTCACAATATTAAAAATTTCCAGATTATTTGGCGTACAAGCAGACTCGAAATCTTTCCGCGTTTTTTACGAAAATGTGTGTTTTTATTATTCATCAACTTCCTTAACTATTACGTATATCAGAAGTTATACAATAGATTAGATTATTTTAAACTATTACGTATATAAGACCTTCGCACTAATAAAACTAATAAATTTTGAATATTATTTGCCATAATTAAGACAATACAAGCATTTTAAGATGAACCGCGACCATAACATTAATTTTCCGTGTGCCACAAAATTGTCTTAATATAGAAAATTATTGCATATATTAAATTTATTTTCTTACAATCTTAAAGCCAAGATTACGAAGACAAAATGTTAAAAATTAATAGAGTTATAAACCGTTAAATTTGCAGAACATATTATCATTTTTTAACGTTCTTATAATACTTTGTTTTAGTGAAAACAAACCATTTTAAATATTATATTGTATTTAATGACATGCTTTGAGGCTTCAGCTATTATTTAAAATCAAGTTTTATATCAAAAACACTAAATAATTTTTGTGTCAATCCTATTAATGTATATTTTATTTGCGTCATTCCATTGCTCGATCCAGTAATATCGGACGTGGAATCAGTCGCTTCCTTAATTTTTGGTTAAATACGCCACTCAGATATATTTTCTTGCATATTTTAGCTAAAACATGAATAAATATTGAACTTATTCATAACATAAGTTGCAATTAAGGAAAAACAACGTTTTATATTTATAAATTCTAAACTGAAAAAATGACACTCTTAACCCGCATTACTATTACGAAAACCGAATACAAATCATTTAAAAATAATTTCTTACTATATTATTTTATGAATATGTATACTTTTCTTGGAAGCACTCGACGGAGGTCGACTGTCAACTGTCATGTGGGTGGTCCAACTATTGACCGTCTGCCCGAGGGTCTTCCGTATACCATGATTACGTGGTCTCCTCTCCAGTGTCGTCTTCTGTTTCTGTCTTATCACACAATATCCTCCGCCTCACATTGCACAACTATATATTTGTAAAATATTCGAATTAAAAAAAAATTGAATAGATAAAAATTATTGAAAAAAATGGTTGAGATTTACTGGAATATAGCAAACGCGGGGTAACCAGAAAAATATAACATAATTTATAACAGGAAATTAAAATATATCACCGATATCGGTTTTCAGCCGAGGGAAGCCGTATATTTTGTCTGATAATATTTTTTATGAATTTTTTTGAAGCATTTTGTACGCCTTCTGGCGCTAATATCAAATGATACTGTAATGACTTTTTAATGCTTTTTATAATGGCACTCGGTTGGGTTATCTTAACAGTTTTATTTATCTTATCTAGCATAAGATTTACTCGAATCCTACTGCACCGTACTACATACAGCCTTCAATCTGATCGCATCCTACAACCTGTTCTTGAAATGTTTCATATTGTACATATGTGCATACAGTAATTTAATAAATTTTGTGAAAAAAATCATTATTCTATTTTAAGTGAACTAAGACGGTATTGTATTGCACATCTATGTAAATACATGTTACAGGGTGGATAAATATTATATATAGTCGGTTAAGAGCGAAAAGTACAATTTCATATTTTTCCGCTCACTTTAATTTTATATACTTAGCATTAAATATATCATAATTTTTTGCCATTTATAAATACAATATTAAATTTTCAATATAAAGTTAGCCAATGTATTAAAATAATTGTAAAAAATCTAATTTATTAAAATTATAATTTATAATTTTCTTCAGTGGTCGGGGACGTTGTAAAGTATATTTGGCTAGTAAAAATTAAATTGGGCAAAAATGTTGATATGCATAATTTTTTTTAAAATTAATAATATTTTTAATTTATCTAATGACATTTTCAATGTGTTTTACATAATTAGCGATGCATTTATAATCGCGTTTTGTAAAATTGACATTCAGCTGTGTTGCGTTGCTTCAGATGATTAATATCTTTCATCTCCACTGAATAAACCTTCTCCTTCAACACATCCCAAACGAAGAAGTCAGAGAGATTAAGAACTGAAAAGCAAGCAATATGACCAGATTAAAAGGAAAAGGTTTACTAAATCTAAATTCAACGCCATTAATTAATAAATAAGCAATCCATAACAACTGAATACTTAATAGATTCCCCAATGTGTGAGTGTGGTGCTGAGGAGGAATCCCTTGACAATGTATTTTTCGAAACCGGTAGATGTATTTAAACTCAATTAAGTGGTTAAAAAAACAAAGATAATAAATAAAAATATTTTTTTTTGTCTGTTCATTGCTGATCTTTTTGCTGAGGTTTTTTTTACAGTAATCTCGTTAATGGTAATTTTCAACTCCCGGTTAACTTGTGTCATCTTCTATTCTTAACTCGCAACATTTAATCTACATAATAGAAAATTTTTTGAACGATAATGGTATTATATTTTTATTTATTATCTTTGTTTTATTAACCACTTAATTGAGTTTAAATACATCTACCGGTTTCGAAAAATACCATTTTCTTCTTCAGGATGTCTAACTAACTAAAACAATAATATATGTTTTAGTTAGTTATGCCGTTTTTTTTATTTACAAAAAGTAGCCGAAAAAAGTTTTTTTTTCAATTATATGTAAGTACACTTTTTCAAAACGTAATGAAGACAATATATTTCTCATTAGAATATAATATATATACTTTTTTTGATTAGAGAGATGCGTATACGGAATACAGGATTCATCAATATTCTTACTATTTTAAAACTAAGCTAGCCTGACTTCTACTAGATCACTAGACGAGTGAATAGTAGACCAACAAGATACTCAAACGTGAGTAAATATTTTATTTAAATTGCTAATCGAACCTTGAACTCTCGGTGTCCGTGGGACCTGTTTAATTTTCGTCTAAAAAATGTTTATAATAATTCTATTTTTGGTCAACCTTTCGTGTGGGGTCAAACAGTTTAACTTCTCGCCGAGCTTCTGGACACTGTGACACGCTGTTATTTTTTAAACGGTCGACGGTCATGCAATGCTTCATCATTGAAACCTTTGGTGCATCACGATCGTCCGGACAGCTGGACCAGCGCACACTCGCACAGTGCACACCACTGCGACGTGGGAATAAAGGATGAATTAGCATTCTACATTACATTATTGCCAGTGCAGACAGGCAGTGGCGCCTCGTCGGAGCGTGTTCCGAGAACCAGATGACAAATGCCATCTCTGTTTGGAGAGGAGAACCAATTTAATGGCTCCGCACTGGATCTTGATAAAAGTTATTCCCCAGACATTTGCAATAATTAGAAATTTATGTTTCAATTAGTCTCCTGTTCATTTTCTTTTGGTTTGTCTGAGGTTCATAATGTCTCTCTTTTAGTATTCCCTACTTTCTTCTCGTTCCGCGCAGCATCTCCGAGATGTTTTAAATTATATTTTACAGATACTTAATTATATTAAGTATATATTTTAAAGGTACTTTATTACATTAAAAAGGCTCAGATAGACCGACTTTCATTCATACTTGTTTAAGCTCTTGTTGAATTTTATTTATTAGAATTAGTAAATTAACTTTCTTTCTTTTTAAAATATCGTTTTAATTGATATCAAATATTTACAGGGAACTATCCGCACATGTATTATTGTATTATATCACACACACACACACACACACACACATACATATATATATATAGTTGATCAGATAACTGCATACATGACAACTACACACATGGCAACCGCACACATAGACAACTGCATACAAAGTAATTAAATATTAGGTAGATTAATTTAATAGGTTATTTTCTATAAAGTCAAGGCAGCACAGTAAAGAGATGATAGTCTACATTTGTCTATGTGTGGACTTGTCGCTGTGTGCGATTTACTATGTGTGCTCCTGACTTGTTTTTCAGAAGAGTTATTGTGAGCAAACGACGACACCAACAATTATCACAATATTAAAATCGCGAGAGACTGCTGAAGACTGTAAAAAAATTATCTCTGATGCTGCCTGTATATATTTACGTGATATTTAAAAAAAAAACAAGTAGTTTTTTTTTTGGAACGAATTAAAAACGTTTATTCCGGGCTTCTGACTCATTAAATGAGACGCACTGCACACTTTATAACTTATATTTTATTATCTTATTTAACGGAATAAACACAACGGTCTTAGATATGTTTTATAATCGATACACAATATTATATAATATTTGGCGATTTTTTTAAATTAACATCTACGACGCTTCAATATATGAATTCAAATAATGATTTCGTCCCTTTTGCTCGAAGTGTTATAACAAGTTCATTCATAATTTCATTCTCGATATTCCCCGGATATTTCGATGGTTTAACAAATGTTTACAGTGGGTGTCTATATTTTTTTGTTACTTGCATGATTTATTTCAAATTATTCGCGACATATATTATACAATAATAACAAAAATTTGCGAGAAAAATACAGAAAAGATAATAAATCCAACGTCTAATAAACCCGAAAGTCTAGATCGTTTATTTTATTGTTACAGCGATAAAAATTAACGTCTTAATTCGTGCTAAACATACTTAATTATTTATTTATCACCATGATTATTCTAATTAGTGTATTATGTGTAGTTCTCGTAGAATGGAGACATTTGTGCGACACTAACAAAAGTACCGATTTCTTCATTTTTCGATCATGTTGGTTTTTCGGATATTGTTTACAGTTTTTCTATAATTTTGTTCTAATCTTGTTTCTAATGTTTTTCGTAATTTCTCTCCATTTCGTGGGGAGAAATTACGCCCAAGAACTTTTAAAGGTCCAAACCTGAGAATAAAACTGCTACAACAGTATATTGAATTACCTAATTACATCTCTTATTTAACTGTTTATATATGTATTTTTTGTATATTGATCATTGCGCTTTGCTTACTGTTATACCGGAGAAACACTGTCTGCTATAATACAGTCAATTACTAGTGTAGCAGGCAGGGTACCCAAATATATGTCTTACTTTCTTAATGATATGTTGGATTTACTTTGCCAAATTTTATATGCATACCCTCGGTACATTTGTCTGATATTTGAAATAGTACGCAACACTCATAGTAATTAACTAGGCGAAAATATATACTTAATGAATATTAATTTGGAAGAGTAATACGTCAGACCGTTAGACATTATTTATCAATGTAAGTACATAATACATGTAAAAAGTGAACCTAATAAATGTAATATTATTATTATTATTAGTTATCTAAAAGAGAGATTCAATTGTCTGTGGCTTGACTATTGTTTAAGGTTTTTATTTCACGAAGTTCACCGTCCTGTTGATTTATTGTTTTATGACAAGGTACAGTATTTAATAAATCTATTGGTATCTTGTTCAAAGTACGTCAATTTCTTTATTTTATGGTGTGAGTAATTTTATTGTTAATTATAACACATTTTTATTGTGAGGTTGCATTATCTTAACATAGTTCTGTGGTAATTAATACAAATTAAATTAATCAACTAGAAAGATATACAGAAAAAAATCAATCAATCTAAAACGACCTTTGCTATAGCATTCAAATATTAATTTTGAACTTATATTCTGTAACATTTAATATCGATACATCTACTATTCCAATTTTAAAAGCAATCAACTTTATATTATCGTGAATATACCTTTGAGTAAAAGCGATGGTGGAGAACGCGCTTCTCCAGATAGGAAGAGGTCCAGGTTCGAATCCCCGTATCAACTAAATAATTTTTTGATTGACAATTTTTTCTGTATGTCTTATTAGTTGATTTGTTTAATTTGTATTAATTTCACTGTCTTTCTTTATTCTCGTCAGTAGGTACAGTGTTATTTCTAAGTCTGTTAGTCATTATTTTTATATACTCACATTTCAAAGGCTTTAACACTGTTTCGCTTCAGTAAGGGTCAAATTTTCCACACCATACATGTAATTATATTATATACATTATAAAACAAGTTTAAATTGTGGTTAGTTTAACTATTATCGTTGTAATGGATACCGTTGTGTAGCAGACAACGTTGTATACGGGGACGTGATTCATACATTCATTAGTCCACTTGAATGTGCTATTATCTGAGATCGTTTTACCATCCTCCTTACAACCGCGTATTCCATACCGCAATAATAACTACACTGACATCTTCGCTTGATGAATGAGGAGCTGTTGAATAAATAATACAACGGCGAATAAAGATCAGGGTACAATTAACAAATTTAATAAAAGTTTAATTATGTATTTATAAAATACATTCATCTCATATTTTTTTACCTATATAAAATAAAGAACATCGGCTAAATATCTATTCTCTCATATCTGTGGATGTCTTCAACATTCGTCTCATATATATTATTTACCATCATCTCTTAGCTCATACATGCCACATGACCAAACCTTCTTAGCGACCCTTTTTTAACCTTTTAAATGCCATAAGCGCATTAAAACGCCAAAGTTTGTACGTTACATAAGCGTGTTATCACTCAATTTTGGACCTTGTAAACTTGCAGGGATTAAAGTCATATATTTAAATTATTTTGCTATATGTGAATGACAGGTCTCAGTTTTTGATAGACAAGTTAAGACCCTTAAAGCCCAATCTTAGCCTATGTTGATGTGGTGTCTTCCATTTCAAATAGAGTTAGCAGTTAAAAAGTTAATACTATCGACTAGGTATGCTATAGACGCTTCGAAGTTGTTTCAAATTTATTCATTTTTTACTCTGTCGTATGCAGATTTTTGACACATGCGCCTGAGAGACTATATATCCACCGCATTCAGTCTTCATTTGTTTATTCAGGCTTCACTTCCAAACATTAGTAATGGCACTGGAACTATATTTTGCACCGCTAGTTTTGATTGATCCTCAGATAAATTGGTGATTCAGAATTCCATTTATTTCTTCTCTTTTCGATATCATTCTCAACCCTGCCGTTCCTAGTAAACATTACTTCCCAAATCCAAAAACTCATTAACTCCGTACTAAACATTAATTATTCACCATTATACAGTTATGTAATGGATTATTTACAATATTTTTTCTACATGTTTATGTTTTTAAGATCTTTATGTAATTTTCTATAAATAATCTTTGCCATACTCGTTCAATAATCTGTCTGTAAAGATTATTGTTTTTGTAACATTTTTTTTAATGGCACACCGTACCGTATAAATATATAAATAAGTTACCGATACACTATCACTAACAGTACCAAAAAAAGTACAATTAAATAAATAATTTTAATTTGGAGGTAATCTTATGTATGGAGTGTTAAACCATATTCCCTCTATTTTATAATATCCGGTTCGATATCTAATAATGTCCACTCCGAGAGATCAAACCAGTCGTGCAGCATGATGTGGCAGATTGAATATGACCATAATTTTGTTAACTGATTCAGTGGTGCACGGAAGACGTTTTATTACTGATAGTTACAGACTAATAATAATAATACTACAACATGTACCTTGATCGTTATGATGCTCTATCTGCATATATGTAAGTACACACACTAGTTGACTTATGGCGAATGGACCTCAAACATGAATGTAACTGACTCAATCTAGGACCAATATTGAAGTTGATTGATTTCAATTTGAATCGACGACATTAAATTATCTGAGTCAGGAGATGTGTAATTTAACACATTTTATGATGATTCATAACAGTGCCATCCTTCCTAGCATGCATTTAACCAAAAGTTATTAAAGCAAAATTAGACAATAAAATATCATCATAAAATTCGTCTCTCAAGACAGAGTAGTTTTTCTTCGCAAGCATAAATAGCGGCCACATATTATATGTTAGGAGAACACATTCTTATTATGAAGTTGTAATTATTCAGAACAGACGGTCTGTGATTTTTAAATATATTAATTAGAAAGATATACATATAAAATCAATTTTATCGAAAAATATTGTTGTTGCGCCACCGGGATTCGAACCTGGAACTCTTTCAAAACCGGGGAAGGTGCATTATCCAACTATGCTACAGCGACGATATTTTTAGCGACAAATTATCGAACCTATATGTTACCCTTTTGATCGTATTAATATCAAAAATGTAACTATTTTCAAACTAACAAATTGACTTGCTTGTCTCCTGGATCGAGGCTCGAACTCCCGACCACTATCACCAGGCGAGTGTCTTAGCCACTAAACCTATTATATTATGCTATTTTATTCACCTGTAGTATAATCGTACATTATGAGGGATTTAGCAGTATCTGTGAAATATTCTGCTTTTTGCATTTATATCTCATTCTTTAACATATTTCCCTTTTAGAATCTATACCAGATCCTTTTTATATACATTGAATATTGTATTTATATATTGAACATTGCATTTACTTAAAGTTGTTGTATTTATATGCTATCTAATTGTATCTTGTTTTACTCTTTATATATATATTTTTTTGTACATTGAACATTACATTTTGTTTATTACTATACCACTATTACTAAACCTACTAAATCACTGTCTGCTATAATACAATATAATACCAGTACAACAGGCATGGTGCCGAAATATATGTCTTACTTTGCTGCAATATTTTATTGTATTATTTATAAAGTTATAATTATTCAGAACATAGTCTGTGATATTTTAAATACAAATAAAATGTATTAATTAGAAAGACATACATATAAAATCATTTTTATTGAAAAATATATACTATATTCCAAACCGCGGAACGTGCATTAACCGATTATTAAAAATAAAGTAGATTGCTTTCAAGTAATGGAACGATAGATGTATCAATTTGAAAAGTATAACATACAGGTTAAAAAATTTGTCGTCTATGTACTCGGTTAATGCATTTTCCTCAAATTGGAAGGGATCCATCCAGGTTGGAATCCCGGTAGCAACAACAATATTTTTCGATAAAATTGATTTTATATGTATTAATACATTTAATTTGTAATTTAAAATAGTATCCCTCATGTGTAGTACGATGTCCTTTTTTTAATAGAAGATAATACTAGTATGTCTGTAACGTGTGTAATCTTCGCTTGCTGATTCTCAGATATAGCGAGCAAATTTGCCGGGTAAGCTGAAACACAATAAATCGTTCAGAAATTCAATAATCGTTGATCGATTTGTTGACTCTCCCGCCATAATTGAGTATGGACAACCTCTTTGTTACCCCTAGCAATATTAACAGTGCGGACACAGCCGTTCAAAAGTTTTAGGGTAAATAAATATATTTTATGTTTCTAAACCAATGTCTATAAAACACACATTATGTCACTGCCTATTTCGCCTACCGTTGTCGAAATATATTAGAATAAAAATATAATGCAATCATTGTTTTTTTTAGGATTGTAATAGTTAATTATGCTCATCTTCTTAACAACGCGAATTAAATAGAGAAAATATTGAACGACTGATACGTTTGCCTCTTCTCTCGAGTATTGTGTCGAGACCTCTCGACACGAACCATAATGTTTCAAGTAGAACGACTTTACAGAAAGAAAGGAAAAAAAGTAATTTTGTTTATCCATTAAATATAAGT
The DNA here is from genome assembly GCA_031772225.1 of Eubasilissa splendida. Lineage (NCBI taxonomy): Eukaryota > Metazoa > Arthropoda > Insecta > Trichoptera > Phryganeidae > Eubasilissa > Eubasilissa splendida. Next base: position 10,902,520 of record CM062855.1, on the reverse strand, counting down.
GAGTGGTTTTATGTTCAGATATTTCTTGAATTTTACAATGAGACCGAAGTGTATAATATTAGTTAATAGATAAGTATTTTTATTATACACAAAGTTTTCTCATTTTTTACAGTATTTATAATAAGCTTATCATGTCTTAGTATAATGAGTAAGATTAAGAAAGGATCACTTATGTAGTTTGGTCATATGGGACGGATGAATGAGGAGAGAACGGTAAGAAAAGTGTTGATGGCACCAGAAATAGGGGACGTCCGCAAAGGACTTGGCGTGACCAGGTAAACTAGATACTGGAAGATGATCTTATTAGAAGCCACAATAACCGGTGAGCTTGCGTCGAAGATGTATAAATGTGATGATCGTGTGTCAGGTCAGAAGAGTATGGCACTCTATCCTTCCTGCCTACCCCCACGGGAAAACGGCGTAATGGTGAGTAAGTAGGTGTCAATAAATTTTATAACATGGTGTATCCCCAATTGTCTAAAATACTTTTACATTGTAACTTAATGTCATACCTAGGATTATCTATCAGGTTCTTCAACAACCTGTTGGCATAATATAATAAATAGATTGAAATTATACATTTTCTGATGATAAGTTCCAGCGCTAAGCGAAACAGCGTTAAACGAGGCAATCTTAACACGTAAATAATGGGGATAAGTGAAACAGAACAGAAAATATGTTACTTTATTTGATTTTCTTGTAACATTTATTGTTAAATACTTTTTATTACATTAATTACATATCTACTAATATATTACTGATATCAATTTTTTTCATAAAACATCCGTGACAATAAAAAGAAGTTCCGAGTAAAGAAGTTATGCTAGCGATAAGGAAGGTTCTTCCTCATTTTACTTTTTATGGAGAAGTCATCTAACTTCGTTTACCTTTTCTTGTTTAATGCGATGTCTTGACAACGAGACATCGCATCAATGACACTTCGTCTCGCCTTAGAACTTCAATCAAAATTGGTATCATTTTGAATAAATTGATCCATAATTTTCGTTATAGTGGCTAAACTAAAATGGAAAGTCGTTTTTCCATTTCCTCAATAACGTCGCTTCTGGAACGGGTAATTTTGGTTGCTGAAGTCCTTGCGGTTGTAGTGACTGATGATACGATTTCTTCTTTATTTTTTAGAATTTGTTCGTATTATTGAAGTAGACAAATTTAATACAGCACCTATATCAGATTGCCGTTCATCTGCATCTAATCGTCTGAGCACTTACATTTTAGTTTCCAGCTTCTTTTACATTCTTTTTTTTGCAATCACCCATTTTAGGAACTAAAAATTGACGTATTTATCACAATAAGATACTATACATGTGATGGTTATATCTTTATACGTACACAATAACGTTGATGACCGATAATAAATGAACTATGACGCATCAAACGAGTATTCGTATTGAAACGCATCACGAGACTGCTCACGAGACTGCACGCGAGACTGCACGCGAGTGTCAAAGCAACGAAATCGTGCGCAATTTCGGGGAATCCCAATTTTACCGCGTACTACTGAAGCAGTAGTGTACTTACTTATAAGTGCTTCATTTATTCGAGTGTACATCGCGAGTTTGAAAATATATAGTATGGTATAAAAAACAATTTATTTCTTTCTTTTATTCTGCCTTTCCAAGTGAACCCAATTTTCGATGAAAAAATTGAATCTCAATTTATTTTTGAAGTTTCTGTGATTTTTTATTAAGTGGTTGTAATTTTTGAGCTGCAGTGTATCAGTATCTACATTACAGTGCCGATGTGCACGGTCGCTGAACAATCTCATTAGCCCGACCGCGCCTTCCTGTCGTACAACAACTATTCTGCTATACTTTATATTATTTACACATCCATAAGTCTATGTCTGAGGGCGGGCCCCGCGTCCGCGAGCGATAGCCATTGGAAATTACAAATTGACTTATTTTGTAACATTTCTCATAAAATAACATTTTCTCTCTATCGAAGACTTAAAACAAAACTAAAAAAAATTGTTTAATGTCATAATGCAATTTTCGTTATATTCTATTAGACGTTCTCTGCTAATTTCTACTAGATAATAGTAGAATATTATTTACGGTATTCAAATTTAAATTTAAATACCGGTAAATTAACGGTTTAAACGGTAAATTTATACTAGTTAATAGTAGAATATTATTTACGGTATTTATTTATATCATATATGTTATAGTCAGTGGCGTTCAGTAGGTATAGATTTAGGTTATGCTGTTACCAATGATATTATACAATCATATATAATATATGTGATACAATATATGTACTTTCGTTTAACCAACGTCTTTAGACAAAATAAATCGACAGTTTATACGATCCTGTCATGTTACCAAATTAGAATAAAAGTAAACTGGATATGGTGGAAACATTGCACCTTAAGCAAGTATGTGAAAATCTATGTAGAATGTAGTAAAGAAAGAACAAATTAGTAGATCTGTTTGTCGTACAGTCGAATGAGTTAAGAAAGGGTTGCTATTATGGTTTGATCATATGAAACGTACGAGTGAACAGAGTTTGATAACGAAAATATATGAGTGTTAAAGCCAATATGAACAGAGGGCGTCTGCGAAAGACGTGGCATGATTAGATTAATAAACAATTGGAGAACGGCCCTTCTAGAAGCTTCAACAATCGACAAGCGAGCTTGAAAAGATGTATGAACGTAAACAAGGCAAGAATGGATGTCAGAGCAGTATCGTGTGGAGTTTTATCTTCTCTGCAATTAGTAATTTATCGTTATAATTTATATTGTAACCAGTGGCGTACACTAGGCATGGACTTAGGTTATGCTGTAAAAGTGATAGGTGTTGTCACTAGAGTTATTCATCACATGTAAAAGGTAAACTCCCCTGTGCGAGTTTATTTCCGTTGAAAAATACTAATATTATTCCTATTATTCTTGTGAAATTAGTTATTAAACATAATTTATAATCAATGAGAAAATATCGGCGGAATTTATACGAAAAATTGATGCAAATCAACATGAGCACGAGCATCGTACAAGGGAAAGGGATATATTTAAACTGCCATTTAGGAAGAAGGCCAAATGTTAGAAATCGATGATGTATAGCGCGATGAAGATTTTTAATGAAATGCTAGAAAATATAAGAAAGGATGAGAAATTGACCAGATATGTAAAAGATAAGTTTTAGTAAAAGAAAATATTTTAATCTTGTTTATATTAGAGCATATATAGGAGTGCTTGTTTACGCACTATTTTAAGAATTAAATAAATAAATAAATTTATAATATAAAATAATTCCACGTTTAAAGTGTATTCGAATGCATACATTCAAGTCCGCATCAATTACACATTTGCAGCATATTACAACACGTCTGTTCAAGCGAAGACTTATATTCGCAATACGTTGGGGGCAGATTTTGCGAAAAACACAGCTTTATTTGTCATTTATAAATTCTTTCGCTAACTAGATGAACTAGATAACATTAACAAGAGAAGTTTGAATTATTTACGCCTAGACTCACATACTACATGAGACATTACAGTTATGAATAGCCTCTTTGATTGTACAGAGTGCACGCCCCTGGTTAGAGACAATACATGTAAGTAAGTTGATATATTTAATGTGGGCATGTAAGTAGATATATTTATACAGGTCTTGCCCAGTATAATGGCGATTTGGTATCCTAAATCATTCCCAGTATTTCTATATACATGCTTACATCCGATATTATTATCTGTTAGTGATGGTAAACCGTTACGCGACTGTGATTGTGTCGATGATTAGCAACTGAGATTTAATGATGGCGTTAAAATAACGATTTTACCAATCTGCGTTAAACATGACAAGCACGAAGGAAAGTTTAACGATTAATTTATTTTCTTATCCTGCAGTTGGTAAAGTTTTTGCATTTAAACCAAATTATAATTATGATTACAAATTTACATATTTATATAATTTCAGTGTGCTTAATACGGTGTGAGATGCACATTTTTATTTTTATTTAGTACAATTTTGAAAGACTCGCAGATATGTTACTAAATACTTAAACATACAATTACACTGTGTGTAATTAAATTGAAATAATAATAAAAATTATAAATAATATGCTGTCACCTTATCTTAGCGATATTGAATGCAACAGTCGACTTTAAGAAAGACAAAACAATTCGTTTAAATTTAATTTAATGGAATACAAAACAGAAACCCAACGCTCACATCTCAAACCCATTCTCGATACAATAGGAAAAAACGTTAAACCGAGAGGATTCCATCTAGATGTTGGCGTCGCTAGTATATAACTAGTGTACCTTCAGGGGTGAGGACTCCATATTATTAATAAAATAATACGAAGGGGGCGTTGGTTCACTAAAATTGTGAAGGGTGGCACGAACCGGCCAGGTGTTGCAGATGTAAAATGCGGGCACATTCAATAATGTTCAATACCAATCAAAACATCCGGAATCGTAATTTGTACTCTCTTCGAAGGTGGTTCGTTAATAATGTTAGAATTTTAATATATATTTTAGTAGAAAGATTTGAACCACTTTGTGATTTGTATGTTAGGTATATTTAAAAAAATATATTTTTAATATCTATCAACACTTCATTTTCCCCTCCCTTAATGTTCCGTCTAACTGTATATGTGTTCTGTCTCTCTCTTTCACATGTTATTATATATAAATGCACTCTTTTTGTATCTATTGTTAGTTTTAAATACGTCCTGACGAAGCTTGAGCTAAGCGAAATCGGTTGGCGTATAATATAATTCGTGGTTTCATACAAATTGATTGTGTTTTATTTAATCTTATATAATATATATTATCAAAATAAATAAAAATTCAAAGTAAAAATTATGCGGAAACAAAATTTGTTTTTGGACGTTGTTCAATGGAGTTATTACATCTAAAATTTATTGAACGCATAATTTCTCGTTTCAGAGACATCAACTGGCATCCCAGATCGTGAGATTTAATGCCTCTTAGCATTTTGTGGGGGTTATTTGAAAGATACGGAATACGCTAATACTCCAGAAACGATCCAAGTATTTAGGGTCAATATCCGAGCTACATTGGTCTATATATATACAGTCTCAATTATATAAAAGATAATTCACATAATAGTTGAGTTTTATATTATATAATATATCACCTTCAATACAGACTTCGATCTAGTTAAGGAGACAGTGAGTCATACATTATGAATTATGAATAGAATAAGTATGTTTGAATAATAATAATAATAACATTGGATAATTTTTATAGCGCCATTTTCACAATAAAATTTCATCTCAAAGGCGCTTTACATAAAAACTGTTTATAGTCCTACATTATCTTTTTTATTTAAAATTAAAAATTGTTATTTGAACTTATGGAAATGAGTTTTTGAAAAGGTGCCGCCGTAAATGTCCGTTCACTAAACGTAGACTTCTGGCAACGGCTGGTCGGTTCTACAACACTTCCTGTGGCTGATGTAGAGGCTGACCTGAGAATTCGACGTCTGCATACGTATACATCAACCAGCACAATTTAAGTTCAACTCTTTCAGGGAAACGAAGCCAATGTAGCTCACGCAAGAGTTGTTATGTGAGAGAATTTACAAACTCCATATATTATCCGTTCTGTCGCATTTATATTGGATTGTAATCTATCCAGCTGAAACATTGGCTGTTACACATAGATGCTGTTACAATAATTCGTATATAACACCGAATGTTCGTTTTATTTCTATTTGTATAAAATTGTTTATAATGTATATCTTGGGTGAAATATATAAGCTAGTCAGTGATGACCACAAGATCCGCGGGTTCTTCACCTCAGAAACACATACCCACCTTATTTCGTCACATTCTGCCTTCATCCTAAACTAGGAAAAATGTATAAGTTATACTTGGAGGTGATAAATAAAAAGATGTTATTTAATCATTAAAGAAACATGAAGAAATGAAATAAAATAATGATACAATCCACTTTAACTAATCCTCATTTTGTCGGGTTGGGCGCGATTTCGACGTTCTTCAGGCAGATAGGTGACAACCAGATGTTCCACTAGATGGCATCCCTCCGGTTCATGATATCCGAGCATCTCATCTCCTTGGCCTATCATCGTAGATGAACCTTAGCAATCAGGCCGACGCAATAGGATCCGTAAGCGGGATTGTAGATGATCACATCACATAAGAAATGTAGCCTACAGTGAGACGAAGAAAGCAGAGGGAAACATCTCGTTTCCCTTTGGTTATACTAGATCGCACACAGTCACGTGTTAGAAACGCTGGTCGCGGCTATTAAACCGCGCTAATCTGACAGCTCTGCTTGACGATTTGAAAAAGAACCATAGATGGTGACCGTTTTTATAACCTTGAAGGGCAATTATTTGTGATTTCGAGGTGCTCGGCAATAAAACAAGAGACGGGGCAATTTCGAACGTGACTCTAATGTATAATGTCACAATATATACGATTAAATAATACTATGTTTATAATAAAACGAAACGCACACGTGTGAGTTGAAAACATTTTGCAAGATTATTCCTTTTGTATAATCTTGACGGGAACTTATTGTGAAAGGATATTACGGTTAGGAGTATTTTTTAAAGCAGACGGTCCACTCGGTACTTGGCACGGGGTTACTCGAGTATTTGAATAATGTAGGACATTTCCTCCCTTACTTATTCCATGTTTAATTATTAAAGTAATTTATTCATTGTCGCACATTTCCATTAACCCTCTTCGTCTGATTACAATAGGGTACGGCCGTAAAAGGTGTAGAGAACCCACACACTGATTTCATGAGTAAATAAGTGGGTGGATGCTGTGCTGTGTTGGTACAATGGTGAGTACTCGGTACGTGCGTTTCCCACATCGGTGGCGCGCTAATGGGGGAAATTAAATCATTTGTTTAAAATAATTGAGACGGTGGTGGCTGCTTCCGACAGGGAAAAAAGATGTCTCACTAAAAAGTAAGATACAGATCAAATTTACAGATGTAATTTGTTGAGTAAACACATTTTTGTTGTGAAGTTGCATTTTCAGGTTCGAATCCTGGTAGCAACTAAATATTTTTTCGATATATAGAGTACGCGCAAAATACTTGTAGGTAATGAATGTTTGAAATGAGTCGATGAATTTGTGTATTTGGGAAGTATGTTCGATAGAAACGGAAAGACAGAGAAAGATATCGAAAGGGGGGTGACTGCAGGGAATAAAGTGAACGGCGCTTTGAATTTAATTATAGCTAATGGGAACTTGTCAACTGCGGTTCACAATGGAATCCTGGTAATGACACTGATGTATGTAAGTGAGGCCTGAAGCTGGCAGAAGAGGAACGAAAGTAGACTGAATGCTGAATTATCGCCGCTCCCAGCTAACCGGCGACGCAGGTGACATCTACACTCGGGGACGCGGCTCCTACCTTTATTTCTCTTCTTCCTAATACTTTACTTAATATACGGTTACAGGGTAACTGCAGGGAATAAAGTGAACGGCGCTTTGAATTTAATTATAGCTAATGGGAACTTGTCAACTCAGGTAAGACTAGCGGTTCACAATGGAATCCTGGTAATGACACTGATGTATGTAAGTGAGGCCTGAAGCTGGCAGAAGAGGAACGAAAGTAGACTGAATGCAGTGGAAATGAGATCACTTAGGCGTATATGTGGCAGATCCATTTATGACAGACTAAAGAATGAAGATATAAGAAAAGAATGTAAAGCTGATCTTAGTATAGTGAGTAAAATTAAGAAAGGTCACTTAGGTGGTTTGGTCACATGAAACGGATGAATGAGGAGAGAATGGCAAGAAAGATATGTCACGCAAGTGTTGATGGCACCAGAAGTAGTGGACATCCGCGGAAGACTTGGTACGACCAGGTAAACCAGATACTGGTGGATGGTCCTGTTAGAAGCCTTAATAATCGTCGAGAAGATGTATGAATGCGGACGAGGCGAGAATTGTGTGTCAGGACAGAAGAGTGTGGCGCTCTATCTTCTCTGCCTACCCCCGCGGGAAAACGGCGTGATGGTAAGTATGTAAGTAAATAAATAGATTTTTTATGCATATCTTTCTAGTTGATTCATTTAATTTGAATTGTAATTATGTAATTTCAATGAAAGCACATTCGTGAAGTTGCAATTTCAGAACATGGTTCGGTGATATTTTTAATACAAATTAAATTAATCTATTAGAAAAATACACAGAAAATATTTCTATAGAAAAAATATTTGTTTGCTACCGATATTTAATTCATATTATGTAACCGTATTTAATAACGTCTGATTAACCATATTTTTTCGGTATATATATTTCTGAATGATTTATCTTATTTACTTAATTTATTTTTTGTACATAGATTATCGATAGGTCATTGGCCCTGATATATAGGACCCTAATAGTTAGTCCTAGTATGACATTAAAGTATAATGTAAAAACGTTTTATGACAATTGGAGGAATAACATGATACAAAACACATATTTCTCTCTCTCTCTGTCTCTCTTTCTTGTAGAGAGCCTTTCTTTAATGTGTTTTACACATGTTTATGATTGAGTCAAATCAAATGAGTAAAACACTGAAAAAAATATAAATAAATGTTATATTATAAATTGACAATTATTAAGGACAACACATTCTTATTGTGAAGTTGTAATTATTCAGAACAGACGGTCTGTGATATTTTAAATACTAATTAAATGTATTAATTAGAAAGGTATACATATAAAATCAATTTTATCGAAAAATATTGTTGTTGCTACCGGGATTCAAACCTGGATCTCTTCTAATCCGAGGAACGTGCATTATCCGATTATGCTATACCAACACAGTGGATTGACGACAAATTTTCGAACCTATATGTTACACTTTTCAAATGAATACATTTTGATTTCCCCATAAAAATACGAATTTTTACAATCGGATCATAAGTTTTATAGGCGTTTCCATCAGTTTAAAATACTAATACCTAGACTTCTATATTTTTTGCTGTTTGAAGGTGGATTGAGCTTTCAGTAACATGGTTCATCATTTGATTAGCGAATGAAAGACAGAAAAAATAATTAATAATATGAATTAAATATATTAATTATAAAGATATACATATAAAATCAATTTTATCGAAAAATATTGTTGTTGCGCCACCGGTATTCGAACCTGGATCTCTTCCTTAACCGGGGGAGGTGCTTTATCCAACTAAGCTACAGCGACATTATTTTTAGCGACAATTTTTCGACCTTTTTGATATCAATACATTTAATCGTTCCATCATTTGACAGAGCCATCTACCTTATTTAAAAAAAATCTCAAATACCTATTTTTAATAAAAATGAATTAATAATTCTAGCGTCTACTATCAGATTCACTCAAAGGTATTTGAGATTCTGTATAATAATAATAATAATAATTAATTTCCCGATTCAACTATGTAGGATTACGTCATCATTATTGTATTATTATGAAGAAAAGAAATCCCTTCACAGATAAACTTTTATTTCGAGGTATCCATTTGATGATAATAAAATAAAAGGTATGAAATTATCCATTTATAAAACAATACAATTTTAATAAGACACTTTTCTAAAAAAAAAAAAAAAGGAGTTTGATTCATGTTAATTTCTAACCTTGATTATGCTGTGTCGTGGACATCCACCACGAAGGCGTGCTATAAATATAAATAATATTGTAAAACTAATGATTTTCTGGGAATCTGCAGTAGTGAGTACTGCGAACATTAAATTGCTAAGAATCGTGTTAGCACGAATCACATCGTGTCTGAGAAAAATCAACAGAGACAAAGTAAAAAAAATAAAGTGTCCTCCGTGTGCATCATAACTATACACAATCCAAAATTTAATAAAAATGAATTGTGAATTCTGGCGTCTCCTATCGGTTGTTTACTCAAAGATATTTGAGATTCCGTAAAAACAAAGTAGATGGCTTTCATTTAATGGAACGATAGATGTATTCATTTTAAAAGTGTACCATATAGATTCAAAAATTTGTCGTCAATCCACTGTGTCGGTATGGTGTAATCGGATAATGCACGTTCCCCGAATTGGAAGAGATCCAGGTTCGAATCCCGATAGCAACAGCAGTATTTTTCGATAAAATTGATTTTATATGTATATCTTTTTAATTAATACATTTGTATTTCAAATTGATAATTGTTAAGAATGAACAAGATTTTAAAAGTAACGTAGATTATGATTAGCCTGCGGGGACACAATCGCTTAAATGAGTGGAGCATGCACGCTACATCGTGTGACTGATTGAACCAACCTGTCGTATTACCAATTGTGCCATTTACGTTTTAATATATAATATTAATAATGTACCGACAGCCGCGGGCAGTGTATGCTCGATGAAAAATAAGCTTTGATGTTCTGCGACAGCGTTCGGTCCGATCGCGCATGCGATCACCCCATTACCCTTGCAGTAGGCTTGTATGCCGTGAATTTTTTTAAACGAAATGTAACATAATAAGGACCTACCTAAGTGTCTCGCCGATGAGTTGCAGGCTTATTTATGCCCGTGGAATAAAACTCTGACGTAATAGAAACCAAGAATTTAATAAGGGCACCTCTGTTATAGATTTTTTTTCTAAACTGTTTCCTATCGAAAAGATGAAATTTGTCATAAAGAAAGATGCACCGTTTGTTTCTCAAAAATAAAAATAATAAAGCTTTCAACAGTGGCGGGACATCCTTGACTCAGGCTTAAACTTTTTTCGTTCCTAAACTATCGGAACTAATGTATCATTGTTCGTTCAGAAGTGGACCCTTCACCCTATTATTGGTGCTGTTTGTGACGCGTAATGCCCAAATTTACACATAATTCATGCAAATAAGTTATTTATCTTTTTAAAATTTATTTAAATTTAAATACTTCCTAGCATAGATCGTTCAAAGTGATATAATATTAACCTTTACCATACCGTGATAAAAAATATCTGTAAGCTACCATGCTGTCAACTCGTGTTACCGTTAAGTATTTATTGTTTTTTTTAAGTTAATGCCGTACATTTACTCTAAATATCGAGCAATAAAATTGAAAAAATAGATATATTTCGTAGCATTTATTCATACAAGTTCTGTACAATACGACATTCATCATTCGATCAAAGTCCCGATGTGCTCCGGTCCAAACTATGTTGACTATTGAAATAGGGTCACCGACGAAACAGAGAGAGACCACGGGCACCTGCCTCCCTCCCTCCCCCCCACTGCCCGAGCATTGACCCCACCTAACAACTTAGTCGGGTCTGCTGCACTCTGTATAATATTGGGTAGGCCTGTGTTGTCCGCTGAAGTACGAAAAAAAATGTTTTCAATTATTGTAGCGATTTGATTATATCATATTGTGGCTGGACACGCATTTGTCACGTTTCTTTGCCATACACTGAAGTAGACATAATAACTCATGTTATGTCATAATTTTTAGAGCTCTTGAAATACCTGCAGAAATGTTTCACATTCTTTGGTGAGACGAATCGCTGACCTTCTCACCAGCGACACGGTCCACAACCAATAAACACGTCGTTTTAATCAATGTGTATCCTGTTTCTCCTGATGAAGAGCTAACAATAACTTCCCGTGATAATGGATTTGCTGTGTTTAGAGGTCTGGCATAAATAACCAGGTAAATCTTCATTCTTGTACATATCACCTTTCCTTTTGACCCACGCATCACGTTGCATAGAAAATAAAAATATATATTGACTAAAAACATACAGTGTGTCCTGAAAGTATTTTTCATGTTGGTCCATTCGCTGCACCGACGCAACGAGCGGGAGAGGGGCGGGCGGTATGCCGATCGCTAACCGCGTCCTTGGGAATTCAGTCGCGCTGGAGCGTGTCCTTACCAGTTGTTCTTGAAGTTTTTCCTGGAAAATTGACATAAACTGGCCTCCACGTAGTCCTGGACTTTTTCCTATAGGGCTATCTTAAATCAAAGGTATACACAGTAACAATCCTCCTTCTTTGGACCACTTAAAAAAAAAATAACCGAGAAGAAATGGCAGCGATCACGGAGAATACGTGCCGAACAGTTCTCAGAAATGTTGCCTCCTGTTTAGAAGAGTGCTTGCGAAATAACATATCACATTTAGAAGGCATCATCTTTAAAAAGTTAATTCCCAGGGACTGTACATATATGCAAAATAAACATTTTTTTATTAAACCCATCCTTTAATTTATTACCGAATTTTTAAAAAGACTTTTTGGACATCTTTTGGAATCTTTTTCTTCTTCTCATTACTAGGATGACGTCTACCATGATTTATTGATTGTGAATCAACCACACACCCTTCCACATATTGTGCGAGCTCTCTTCTGTTTGAATGTACTTTGTGACGCTATTGTCCTCGATGTTCAGGGTCTATGCCACATTTGCTTAGATTCGCTTTCAGGATGTCTTTGAATCTTTTCCTTGGCTCACCCTGTATTATTTTGTCGTGAGATAGCCGCGCAACACACAACTTGCTTGGGAAGTCGTGTATTATCCAAACGCACACAATGACCTGCCAAAAATTCACAACATACCATCTCTGCATAGAATAGGTTTTTTGGTTGACCCCGCCTCACCTCGTATATATATATATATATATATATATATAAAATTATATTTTGTTTTGGTCTCTTCAAACATGGTCTGAATTTTATATCTTTTTGCGAATGATGATATTTTGTTTTATGAAAAATAAAAACGATATACGTTTATTTTATCGTATCCATACTTTGTTATGGTCCATGTCAACAAATGAGATTTCTCTCTGAGATTCAATTCGAGAACGCATAGTGTACAGTACTATTTATGAATCATCAGAGTGATGCATTCAGTACACACGTAGGTACCTTTACCGACTCTCAGAGATCAGAGTCTCATTGAGAGATCATCATGGACACGTGCCTTTATACCAAATATAGAAATATGATAGCTGAAATAGCCTATATCATTTTTGGTATTTACGCGTTTAATATTGCGTGCGAACCCCAATATCTTTAATTGCCTGTATTGTCACGTGCCCTCTCTACGATCAGACATATATACACAATATACTAAATACCTGTTACCAACCGAAGAACCTCCTATAAAATAGTACGCAGTTTCGCGACACATTTTACCTGGGAAGCCTCCGAAAAAAAAAATTATAATATAATATTACTTTATCTGAGAATTTTTAACGGAGAGTTTAATTTGTCAATTTAAACAGCTGTCTCTATCCGGCTACACGTGTTTGACTAATCTCGTTTTGAATAAAACTTGTTTATATTTTTTCAACACTGAAGCTACCCCCGGCCGCCACCCTTCTACCACACCCTCGGCTGCGGGCTGGCGACACAATCGCCACATTGTTTAGGCTTAAAAACAGATAACTTTGTTACAAACAAAATACACATCCTGTGTTGAATAATAACCTAGGATTCAATTGTCCCGGGGTGACTTTGTGTTTTTGAAACCTTCTTGCATTTGGACACCAACATTTTTCTAAAAGCCTTCCAATCGTTGATACAATTCATCGCTCCCAGACAGCTATTTGTACTATTTTATATAAATATATATTTATGGAACTGTGTTTTTAACAATAATTTAACTAACTATAAACATAGAGGATACATCGCCACACTTTTCTGTTCTGATGCTGTACCTACTCTCGTCCCATCCATATTTTCATGCGTGCTCTTCGATTGTTGAGGCTTCTAACCAGTAGCGTAACCCCATAAGGGCCCAAATACAATCAGTGGCGTAACTATGCTAATGCAGCCAATGCGATGCATTAGGGCCCACCTTGGATAGGGTCCTGAAAGGTCCGTGTTGTACAATAATTTTCCCAACACTAATAAGAACAAATGAATTATAACATTTTTAAAACATTATTAATATATTCAGTAGTATCCCGCTAGCAGGCACATTAAATTAGGTGCCAGACCATCGCTGCAAAGTGAAATTGCCATAGAGTAAATAAAGCATTTGTTTTTAGTTTTGAGTGCATTATAACACCACATTTTAAATTAATGAAAATTATAGGAAAAAAGAGACCAATTTTGTTTGTACAATGGATAAAACCGCTGAGTATTTAATGTTCGTGTCTTAAATTTTTTTTTTAATTTATTTATTTATCAATCTGTTATAATTACAATGATACAATACAATGCTGAGAAGAGGATTACATATTAATAATTATTGTTTACAATAACTAGCTTATAATAAAATAAAATGCAATATAACAACGATATAAAAATATTATGAATTTCGGGATACATGTTCATCTTTAAAGTATTTTTTGATAGCATCGATTATTTCTTTGTTATCATTAATATACTATAATGTATAATATACTGAATTATTATTTCAAAATGTATCATATTTACATACATTTAAATACATTGCCCAACTAGGTAAGCCTGTTTTAGGGCAAATTGATAAACTAATACATTTTACAAAACCAAAACTCATCGAAGGCAAAACACAATAAGATTGAATACATACATAGCATATAATGTGAAAATATTTAAGTATACAGTGAACCTTTTTTCGAATATTGTATTGGGCCTCAATTTTTTAGTTACGCCACTGCTTTTGAGCATTTTCAGAATCTGATTACCTGGTCGCACCAAGTCTTCCACAGACCACCACTCTACCATCAACACTCGCATCATTGATCGTTCTTACCACACGATCAGCTAGCTATACATTTCCTCCTAATTTATTTATTATTTTTACTCTATCATAAATACAGACCAGTAAATGAATAGACACGATATGAAGCGTATACATAGGATAGGGGTTTGGAACATTATTTGCAGGGCGAGGGGCATTACACACACATGTATCCAACGAATCATAATTCTGATAGACACATTTATGCAACTGTAAAAGTATTTACTCTTCGAAAATTAAATCTTTGCGTTATCAATACGTATTTTTTACATTAATGCATATATTGTCTGCGTTTAAACTTTCGCTCCTTCTTTACTAGGTGAATATTGCACTAATCACACTGCATGAACGATGGTTAGGTGAACTACGAGGCGCGTTTTTTAAGTAAGTATCGTTGCCGGATCATTCCGGTATAGCGCTGCGGTTGCGATGTTGCGCATGTGCAATGGTTTCCTTCATCTGTTGACTCACCACATGCAACATAGTGTGGCCATCTTGTAGTGAGTGGTTGAAATGTTCAAGACAATAGATCATCCATGACTCGTTTCTTGAATGCATGAAACCAGCTGACATTCATCACCAAGTGTGTCCTGTTTTGGCGCCAAGTGATTTACATATTTTCCATCATCTGAAGCGGTTTCTTGTTGGCAAGCGTTTTGATTACGATGATGAACTTAAATGCGGAGTACAGACATGGTTTTCATCCCGGGCGGCGTCGTTCTATGACGAATGTATACAAAAATTGGTGCCCCGTTATGACAAGTCCCTTATGGTGGCGACCAGTGGCGTGCTGTAGGTATAGATTTAGGTTACGCTGCTACCAATGATATATGTACTGCAAAAAATTTTGTACATAGGAATATGAACTTTCGTTTAACCAACGTCTTTAGATAAAATTAATCCGTGCCATGTATTTATTTGTAATTTTAGAGTACTATTAATAGTGTTTTTGTAGTATAAGTTTTAACGTAAAATAATATCTTCTTACCCATATAAATATCAATACAAAAAAGGTATGGACGTTTTTAAGAATACTTTTTATGACTGAACATGATTCTTTTATTGTTTAAAATCCTTCAAGTAATAACTAAACGAAATAATTATTTTTATTAAAGGTTAACGTATTTAAGTATTAGTGCTTTTTGTTTTTTCCAAGTTAAATACAAATTCATGCACCAAATGCATATCGAACGCAAAGAACGGCCATGAAATCGACACGTTAAAAACAGAAAGATAGTAAAATTCGCGAATTAGTAAAAGAGGAAGCAGACACTTCAATGATTTGCACACAGTTGTAAGCCTTTCTAATGTTATTCTGTTAAAAAAAAAACAGCATAGGTAACGACTCCATACAAAACGGATCAACCGAAAGTAATTTTTAAATCAGTAAATAGCCAATTATATGACTCGAGTAATTCACTAGCCTAAAGATAGAACAGAGTAATGCGAATAGCTTAATGTGGCGGATGCACAAGAGCGCCATAGGTACGACGGTGAATTGTCGTGGTAGTTTTTAGTACTAAGCAATTAAAGACTTTACTGGTACACAGATGGCGCTAATTGTAAAATAATCAAATTATTTAATTTATATTTGTTTCCCAGAATTTTTAATAATGCACAGCTTTTTTGCTTGTAAAGTAAAGTGTAAAAATGATGTGTTTCTTTTTTAAAATAAATCCGGTACTTAAAAAACGCGCCTCGTATATAATAACAAACTAGTATATCAATCTAGACGGAAATGGTTATCTATACAGTCTGCCGTTAAAATTTATTTGTTCAAAGATATTTTAACAATAACGTATTCTCGTGAAATGCATGCACAGCTTTATTTACATACACACAGTGTGTATGGATACACCTGGACAAATGTTGGTTACACAAAATGCAGTAGGTAATATAAATATATACAGCTTTACAGATCGATTATCAATATTTACACTCTCCTACAAACTATTATACATCTCCTGGACCAGCTGAATTGCTGAAAATTAAAGATGGGTATAAAATATAATTTAGGAGAACACATTCTTATTGATTACACAATAAGAATGTGTTCTCCTAAATAATAAAGTTGTATCAATGTGTCCAAAATTTAATAAAAATGAATTGATAATTCTGGCGTCTGCTATCAGTTTACTCAAAGGTATTTGAGATTCGGTAAAAATAAGGTAGATGGCTCTGTCAAATTATGGAAAGATTAAATGTATTAATATCAAAAAGGTAACATATAGGTTCGAAAATTGTCACTAAAAATATTGTCGCTGTAGTTTAGTTGGATAAAGCACCTTCCCCGGTTAGGAAAGAGATCCAGGTTCGAATCCCGGTGGGGCAACAATAATATTTTTCGATTAAATTGATTTTATATGTATATCTTTCAAATTAATATATTTAATTCATATTTAAAATATAATTATTATCATTAAAATCTGAAACATCGCAGAGCCCCACAAGGCTATCGAAATCTTGTTACGGAAGTACGCGTCGGTCGTCCAACGTAATGCCTGCGACGGCCAAACGTTTCGTGGCAAATATCATCGCTGTTTGTCGTCCGATTTGAACTGACTTGTTTGTCTGACAAAACTCTACATTATGAAAGTTAAATTAAAAATGTGTATTCCTCCTTTCATTGACGCTAACGAGTCAAATATGCCGTTAATTACACGATCTTTCAAATATCTACCTAGACAACATCGATTTTACCACCAGCTGTTTATTGTCCTCTTTCGTATTCGTATACGATATTGTACTAATATCCACCAACGGGATCATACGTGTTTAATCGGCGATTTGAAATGAAAAAAAAAACAATTAAAACACACATTAATAGGATCGATATAAATATTATTTAGTAACAAATTATTGTGTTTTTGATATAAGCTTTGATTTTAATAAGTAGCTGAAGCCTCAAAGCATGTGAGTAAATATAATATTTTATTAAAAATAATTTGTTTTTACTAACGCAAAGCGTTTTAAAAATGTTGAAAATTGATCAAATGTACTGCAAATTGAATGGTTTATAACTCTATTAATTTTTAATGTTTTACTAATTTGGTTCATTGCAGATTTGTTTCCGTGATCTTGGATTAAGATTGAAAGAAAATATATTTCATATTTGCATGAATTTTCAATATTAAGGCAATTTAGTGGCACGCGGAAAATAAATTTAATGGTCGTGGTCTTTCTTATAATACTTGTATTTTCTTAGTTATGGCAAATAGCATTCAGTTTATTAATTTTCCATTAGGGTAAAGGTCTTATTTAAATAATAGTTTTAAAAAAAGTAAAATCTAGAGTATAACTTCTGATATAAATGAATAATAAAAATCCACATTTTCGTGAAAATTGCGAAAATATGAATTATATTTGAATACACGCCCTTAATGTCGAACCATAAATTTGCTACGTTTTCAAATATTAATAAAAAATATTTTCTAATTATATGTTTTTGGACAAGAAATTTCTATCGGCTAAATTTTAGTACCTAAAAATTTATTTTTTAAAAATGTGTTTATGTTTAAGACATGATCACGTAATACAAAAATACGCTGTATGTTGCCAGGTGCGAGCAGTATTATTTAAAAATTAAATAAATAACGTAAATTTATTACTCATTAAAAAGAATTAAATAAATTCTAGATATTAAACAATTGTTAACTAAATATACGGAGTCATAATTTAGACATGTTTTTGACAAAGCAATATTATACAACTAATCACCTTCGTTGACTTCGATTAATAAAAAAGATTTTCCCATCGTCCGTTCAATCGTTTAATTTGGTTCGCCAGTCCAGATATAGAGGTCTCTATCATATCTCAGGTACTTCTATGTGGCACTGACATCTGCCGACCGGACACGTTCATTAAAACGTGTTCGGGCATGATAATCCCCGACCGTGGGCTCAATATCCCTTTATCCGCATTAATTGCCAATCTCGCTTAGCAAATACGAACTTGTTGATTAAAATCGAAGCCATACGATATTCCAAACTCGGTTGGTGCTACTTGAAATTTTCATAAACCGCGTGCCCGTACACGTGATTTGTGTTTTTCTACTGACCGATAGATGTCGTTGATAAACGAGCTATTGCTCATAGTACGAAGCGTTGTAAGTCAGACGTTATTTTATTTAATGTTAATTATGTGGAAGAAGACTTTTAATTTTTGACTGGCCTTTTTGGAGCATATACAAATTAATTATTAATTTAATAGTTTGCATGAACGAGCATCGCTTCATTAATTTCTATTGAATTATTACGATATTAATAGTCACTAAGGTTGGGGTTAAATAGGAAAATAAAATAAATTATTTTTTATAATAAAAAAAAATATTAGTCTGTATATATAATCGAATAAGTTGAAGGCTCGAATACCATATTTTTGTTTTTTCCCTTAGCAAACGCTACGTGATTTAGCATTTAAACGCAAGATTAATGAAACAAATTTTGTACCATTTCAGAATTATGCAGTACGTTCTCGCACCGTCTACAATGTTCTAGAACTCCAGAGAACTAAGGTCTTTCGTAACAATATATAAGATAATAAAAGTGACATGAGAAAAAATGTTCGAAACGTGTAATATCAAATATAAGAGTTTCCCAACCTAACAGATATGGATTGGCTTCATATGTATCCACTTTAATAATAATTCTCAATGTCAGCAAAAATCTTCTGATATTTATTTCACACATTTGTTTACTGGCCTTACATAAATTATTAATATTTTTCGTAATAAATTGAATCCGTCTGACACCTATCCTTTGGTTGCAGTGTCAAAGTGCTATCATATAATTATTGTGGATGATGCAGGAGTAATCGAAAAGTCTTGTCCTGGTTTACTGACTGCTCGTTAAATAAGTTGACTTTCTTATAGCTTGGCAACGCCTGAACTGGAAATGAAACGAAGTCTGTTTTATGTCATCCTTTTTCGAGATTGTTATTAATGGTTCTGTCCCTTACACCTTGTATCTTCCCTTTCCCGAGGGCTTCCCCGAAGGTCTCTTCCCCTTTCTCTGTTGCTTTAAGCCAATTTAAGGGCTTTTGTTTATGTCACGCGCTCACGATCCGTGTCAAGGGACGTGTCCAGCTTTTTCTTTCTACTTCTCTTCTTTATTTAAGAGCAATGTAAGTTGGTAAAACTCTCTTTATATGCTTCTTAATTCACCAAACTGTAACATGTATGATATATTAAAATAAGTATGTTACCATTCTACATATATTATATAGAATAATCGCGATTTAATTTGATTCGATGAAAACTCTGGTATATCTAAAATTAACAGTTATTTGTGGTCATTATTTTTGACGTTGAACTTTCAATCTTATATTGAATGAAAAATACATTTTAAATAATTCATATAATATAGCAATAGCATAGCAATTATTGGCAACAACAAAATTTGCATTAAAAATATCTTCACTTATTCACTATTTTGTTTTTACATTTTTACATTTTTATCAAAAGTAGTTATTTTTCGTCATGCAAGGTTTCCACTTTATATAGAAAATTATTCATTACCCACACTTCTAAAATCCATGATAAATATAAAGCTAAAAATATAATAAATAGTATTTAATAATTATTGTAATAACCGGTAAAAGAAAATATTATTCTACAAAAGGATTATTATTAACATTACCATTTTTTCTGACAGAAAATTGTGTATGTCTGTTACATGTCACCAGTCTTTGTACATTCAGATGCCTCTTTTGATATGACGTTTATAGACTTTAGTAATAATTAATTTATTTTAATAATTTTCTGCCTTTTTGTAATCTTGACAGCACTTATTTTACACGATAGAACTGATTCTATATATAATACATCGAATGTTAATTGTTCCTTGTAACTAGTTGGGTTATACATTTAAACACTTAAATTCCAGTTCGTATATAAACATATTATCGTTAAGTTTATTTTTAAAATACTTAACTGTTGTAAAATGGAGGGTCGATATATCGCTTGACAGAGTGTAGGTGCTGATTTATGGGTTTCGTGTGTAATCACTCTATTCTGAACATGAGATGGAAATCAAGGCAACTTGGTTTAAATAAGATGGTTTTACGTACTGTAGAAAATTGTCAATTGAAAAGAAAAAGTTATCTCAATTCAATTTCTCAATCCTTTTTGAGCAAGAGTTTTATCTTTATTTTTTAGTTATTATAGGATATTAATATTTCTTCGAGTCTCTGATACACATTATATAATATAAACATTCCATAGAATGAAAATATATGGTTTTAAAAAAAACTTATTGATTGGTTAGATCACCGTCGATATAAATAAAATCCATTAAATGTTTTACCAAAGTAATGAATCGACCTACATAATATAACGAATTGCAATATTTAGCCGTTAAAAAAAAATCAAAATCAACATTGGTACAGACTGTTTATAAAGAATAATCTACTACCTAGTTGGGTAGGGCCAGCTAATCATACCCAAATTATCTTTAAATATATATTTTTTAATCGCTAAGCTCTAGCATTATAAGTGGATAATTACTATTTTGGTAATTTCGCAATACGGATCAGCAACAGAATAAAGTAGTAAAAATAATATTATTCTTTTAAGATTTTTTCACTTTTCATATCAAATACCAATAGAAAATATAATTAATTAATAATAATAAACATGCAATGTTTTTACGTACATATTTTTAAACTTTTTAATAACATTCCTATTTCTAACATTGTGGATCGAGGAAAGAGCAATAAACCCATTACATCGACGTACAACGCCTTTAAAATTATTTAAAAAACATAACTATCATTTATGGATCCGCTTTGATCGAAGGATCAGATTGGTTTTGGCCCGCCCAAGTCGTAACAGTGGGTTGCGGACTTCAAGCAAATGCCAGAAAAACCCATTCATCATATTCTTTGAGACCAAAGAAGGATCGACGAGGGAGGCAATAGAGAAACACTGATATCTTCGTAGCTTCGTTTAGTGTATCTGTTGTAAACGCTAGTGGTGCCATCTGTACAGTGGCCACACAACAAAACATCAAACTATTGTATATCTATAGTGGCTTGGCAATGTTGTATGATAACAAAGAGACAAATAAATAATTTAACTAAATATGTAGCAAAACTCTTTTTTATTTTGTTTCATTAATTGATTTTGTAAGTAAACTTTTTTTTTACGGTCTTGTTTTGAATAAAAACAAATAAAAAAAAGATTGATCCTTCGAGCCGGATTTGAACCAGCGACCTATGGATGACAATGTTTTTATACCGCTACAGTCCACCGCTCTACCAACTGAGCTATCGAAGGCACATGCGCATTGGCCAAATTAACATTCACAAACTAAATATTGACAATTATCTAACATTCTCCAAGTGTTGCATAACTTTCGAGAGTATATTGTTTATTGCTTCAATTCTCAAATAAATAAATATTTTTGTAGTTACAATTTTTTTTGTCTTAAAGATTTTATTTTCTTTTTTTACAGCAAAATTACCTCTCACATTTCGGATACTTACCACAAAGTGATTCAGAAGCTGGAAACCTTAGGACTGAGGAACAACTTAAAGAAGCTATCAAAGATTTGCAGGTGATTTTTTTGGTTATACTATTTCGTTTTTATTGAGATTTATCAAGAGTACTATTTTTAATATTTATTCAGATTAGATGGCTTGACGATGAAATTACGCAGACATTCAAAATAAATACAATTTAACTTGTTTAGCTTATTGTATGGTTAGGTGGTTAATTCACAAACTTTTGCTACCAAATATCGAACTTGTTAAGTGCGATTTTATAACGTAAAGAGTTTCGGTTAGTTTGAATAAACTTCAAATTTTAATTTATTAACATGTTTTATATTATTTTATACGTAAACTTGATGCGCAGTTATATAAATATAATTGTTAAAGATTTTCACGATTGTATTAAATAGATCACAATTTATAACGTAATAGAATACCGCGTATTTATTGTTTCCGAGGTAAGTTTGTAGAACTCCATAATTACATATATGAAAATAAAATACTTGTTTTTTTATTCGACTCGTTTAATTTACTTGAAACGCGTTTCGCCTTTCAGGACCATTATTAATCTAATAATTTAACTATTTATTGTATTTATAAATCTAATGGGGTCATTGGTTTGGATTCCTGCAAATAAGGGAATTCAGGGAAATTAGTGTGCTGATAAACTGGCCAAGAAGGCTACTCTTTCCGGAGTTTTTCCCCATCAATTCCATATCCCGATGTATGACAGATTTAATATGGTAAAAAAACGTACGAATTCTATCTGGTCTGCACAATGGATGGATCCAAACAATCACAAGGGTAATCGGCTTAAAATAATCCAAAGATCTATTCCCCACACCCCTTGGTTCTCCAACAGGAAAGTCTCTAAAAGAACAATATCAAATATCTCTAGAATGAGAATTGGGCATTGCCAGGTAGCCTCACATTTATTCAGATTGAACATTATAGACTCCCCAATGTGTGAGTGTGGTGCCGAGGAGGAAACCCTCGACCATGTCTTTTTTGCCTGTCCATTGAGGATCACAGGTTTTTTTTTACAATTATCTTGCCAATTGTAATTTTCAACTCCCAGTTAACTTGTGTCATCTTCTTTCTCTTAACTTGCCACATTTAAGCTATATAATAGCAAATTTCTTGAACGTCAATAGTATTAACTTGTAACGCAATATTCCCTATTGTATAATACTGTTGTACTTCTTCTATGAAATAATGTTTTAACTTGTTTAATGGCACAAATTACTCTTGAAGGATAGATTGCCTGTTTAAAAGAAGAATAAGAAATCTAATGGGGGACATTAGAGTTATAATTACAAGTTGTTGAGTTAAATTGTTAAGAGTGATAATGCCTTTGAAAGGCGAAACGCGTTTCAAGTAAACTAAACGAGTAGAATAACAAAACAAGTGTTTTATTAACGATATATTTATTACATGTTTTAAAGAAAAGTATAAAATAATTAGATAATTATCATTTAATTTTATTTACGCCAAATGTTAACAAAACGAGACAAGAAAATGATCGAAGATTTGAAATGAGCAAAGTTTTAAAAAAAAAGTTACTTCGTTACTTGGCCCGAAAAGGAATAGGGTTTTATCATCACTAAACGTAAGATGTTTGACCATCAGATTATTTTTAATGTAGTTTTGATGAAATAATCATCTGTGTAACGGGTGTCATCTGAAAACTCCTATTCATTCCGAAATGTATTCAGTGTTGTCACCCATCTCGATAATCTGAGCATTTTGACTTCATTGGTTCTAATTTTTTGTTCATGGAGCTTCACTCATGGCACCGTGTAGCATAACGAGTAATATTAGCGTATTGTATACTCAACCTTTAGTTTTGATCGGTATTTATGCATCACAAATAACACCAGAGAGTGAGTATTTCTGAAGTATTATATGAGTAATATCAGCCTCGATTTTAGCGTTGTAAATTATCAGAGTCCAAGTATTTTTTCATTCCTGTTCTCAAAACCCATCAACTTTTACGATATATTTACAATGTTTTGATTGCTATTCATCGCACATTTTGTCACTTATAACGTACTCAGATTTGCTAATGTTTGGAATCAATATTGCCACCATAATGACAGAAGTTTGGCGGATTAGATTTCAAAATATTCAAATAGAAATATTACATAAAGGTTTATCGTTTACAATAAAATAATTTTCAGACTAGGCTTAATTGATATTTACCATCGTAACGAATATCATGATTTGCTTTTGTTGATCTAAGTCTTCTAAATTTAAAAAAATATATATATATCTCATAAAAATATGTTTTTGGGAGGTTAATGAACGTTTTGAAAATATCTTTATTAAATACTCACACGTATTGAGATTTTAACGCATTAAAAAAATTCTTAAGCAAATCTGACGGGCGCATGATAATCTTTGATCCACAGAGGTTCGGTCACATACCTGTGACGGGAGAAATTGACTCCACCACGCAGGACTTGCTCAAACAGCCTCGCTGTGGTCTCCCAGACCAGCCGGACGGTGGACAGGGGACCAGGGTGAAGAGGTTTGTGAAGCAGGGAGCCATCTGGAATCACACTGATCTCACTTGGAGGTAAGCCAGATCACAATTCACCTTATACCACATCTTAGTTCCCAATGTATGTTATATATATTTACTGTTTTGATAAGATATTGTACATTATATAATAAAATATTATTTATTCATTTCTATCTTAACGCGACATGTGAACGTCAGCCATTACTAAAACCAACCGACGACTGAAAAACCTTGAAATTAGTTGACAGACCAGTGGCCATGAAAACCATCGATTTATCGTATCCATGTCTTATTTTGAATCTAAAATTTAATATTACATATTTTAAATTGTTGATTTTAGATGATGTAATTAATAAAAAATATTATTAATTTAATTTTTTATAGTGTGGTTAGTTTTAAAATCACTATGAACAAATGTACAAAGCTTCATAATGAATTTCAGTTAAAATAATGCGTTTATTCCACCAGAAATAACAAATGTAGCATTTCTAAAGTTTTAATGTTTCTGTTGTTGTTTGATTACGGTAATGGTGTATCGAATGTCTCAAAAAACGGGTAAATAACGTATTTTTATTATATGCTATTCGCAAGCCATGCGCGAATGATCGAAATACTAGTATAAATTACTTTGAAAGATAACAATATTTTAAATAAAATTAAACAACAACAAAAAAAATTCTATCGCACAAAACGTACGCGTGAATATGTCACATCAACAACTGCTAACATAACACGCGACTAGTGTGGCATTATTACTTATTCAATTATTTATTTGTGTCATCTGTATTAAATTAGAAAGTATACAAACATGTTATTATTTTAGAATGATGCTTGGAAACCGTTGATTCAATTTGTTGGAAACCGTTAGCACCATCTCTGAAATGTATCGCGATACAATGATAGTAATCATTAAAATTTCCTTATTTAAGACAA
The DNA here is from genome assembly GCA_031772225.1 of Eubasilissa splendida. Classification (NCBI taxonomy): domain Eukaryota; kingdom Metazoa; phylum Arthropoda; class Insecta; order Trichoptera; family Phryganeidae; genus Eubasilissa; species Eubasilissa splendida. The sequence goes on along the minus strand of CM062855.1, from coordinate 10,876,952 downwards.
AAGATGACGAATACTATTTTCAGGCGTTTAGTTTCTATGTATTTTTGGTCTGAAAGATTGAATATACTCCATGAAATAATTTTACTAAAATTAAAATTGCTGTATTTATAATTACGTATGCAAAATATTATTTCCATAATACTATACGTGATAATTAGTTATTCAAACAGCCACAGGCGCAGCTGTATTTGTTCGCTCGTGGCGCTAATTATTATTCAAAAAGCAAACAGTGGTGTAATGCTTCGCTTAGCACGACATTGACGCCAATCTCCGATAGCGGCGAGTAGAATAAACTGTAAAAAATACTATTTTATTTATGTGAAATGTAATAATGTGTATTATATTTGAAAAAAGAATATAATTTTGATCTTTACAATAACCGAAAAAGAATTTAATCTACAAGGTATACAGTACGTTGAAATTTTTTTTTTTGGTAGCATTATTTTATAGAATGTATCTATATTCTATTAGCACCATGTAAATATCGCGAATTAAATAACATCACATGATTTTCTAAATAATATTGATAGTATAGTAAATTTATACATATTTTATACCTAGTTACCTAAACATACATATATATTTCGTAAGGAGCGGCCGGTGTGGTTTGTGAATACTGATACGATATTCGCAGGCATTGCACATCTGCCCGGATAGCTCAGTCGGTAGAGCATTGGACTTTTAATCCAAGGGTCCAGGGTTCAAGTCCCTGTTCGGGCGACAAGACTTTTTGTGTTTTTTTTCTTTATTCTAAACACATGTAGTTTGTAACATTAATTATTACATTAACTTTTTCAGTTTAAAAAAAAAAGAATTATATTTTTTGAAAAATGTTAAAAATAATAATCGGTGTAAATTGTTTCTTTGTTCTTAAAGAACGCCAAAAGTTTTAATATATCGATTATCGTGTTATTTTTAGAACGATGTACTTTTATACTGAAAACTCTATCGATGGATGTGCCAGCATATCTGTCCATAATCTCATTTAACTTGCTTCTTGCATTTGTGCAGTAACTTACATAAGAATTGTTTGCATGCGCTCAATTAAAATACTAAGTTCATACGCTTCAACTCGGTTCAAAGTTTCGATTAATGAACTTGAAGTGTAAACAAACCCTGGAGTTTCCGTGAACTTAAATTGCTATTACTGGTGCGGTGAACTCATGTTCCTGAGTTCACAATGTCCGTTCTTTACGTAACGTTAGAGTTCGTAAGTTTCAAGCCGAAGACTAAAGGAAAGAAAGTTCATCCTTTATTAAAATTTTGTTCCCATAGAAGATGCCTGTTTGAGTTGCACTATTCTATGAAACTATTTCTTATTCTTTACTTTGATATACCTATCTTTCAAAATTAATATTTTTTAGTGAAAACGAGTTGCAATGTTAATATGCACTTGAGCAAAGATAAAACTATACCTACGTTTTTTCGGTATTCTTTATCCAGTACAAAATCATAAAATATAATTATACAATATTTTATAGAACCTATATTATTCAACATATATAATAAACCTTACGTCCCATCGCGATTCCTACGTCGTGTTAAATAACAACGAAATTATATGACCATTTTTCAATTTTTTTTTTTTAACAAAGTAGACATCGAATCTGTCATAATAATTTTGGATGTGGAACATCGTAATAACATTATTAAAGTATATACCACACTTAGTAAGTTATTGATAAACAATAATATGAGAATATCAAATAAAATTATTTTGCCTTTAATATTCAAATTACAATTGTCATTTCCTATTGATATTCGAATTACAATTTTCATTAAATACAGCTATAAGTTTTCCAATTACAATTTCTGAACTTTAATAGAATATCATTTTTCTATAGTTAACGGATCAATAATTACTATTTCTCGTATACCAAAAATATACAATCAAAATAAGGAAATGAACAATAACTTAGACATTATTTAAAAGAAACAGTATAATTAAACATATTAATAAATACATATTATAGATGTCTCATAGAGACGAGGCTAGTGTTTTTTTTATATGGGCAATATGGATGCTGAGTCATACTTAAGTTGACGTCATACCCAAGGGTAGAATTAGTGAACGTTATAATTGTGCAAAGTGATCCTTCAAGCCAACCGAGGACGGGTCGTAAGCCTTGTAATACCCAAGACTTTCATACTTCTCATATATAAAAACAATAGCTTCGTCTCTAAGAGACATCTATAATATGTATTGATAACAATCCCCTTGGCGACAAAATCCAGTAATTGTGTTCTTAATAAAAAAATTGGACATACTCAAAATATTGTGAATATATTAATAATGTTAAAAAAATTAAAAATAAAGATAAGTGAAAGTAAAATAAAACAAAACAAATATTTAGAAAATGAAAACTTAATGGGTTGTTGTTAATAATATGAAATCAAATATGAAAATAATATTAACAGTAAAAACAAATACGGAACATATTTTTTTATTGAATGTTGTATATTTAAATAATAAAAATAAAATAGAATTAGCAGACGAAATACGTTTTAATAATTGTATCTACAAAATACATAATTAACGTGTCAGAACTGATTGTAGGTGTCTCTTAGTAGGTGTAGTTGACAAATTTAGATAAAATATTTACTGTAATCATTATTCACTACCCAGTCTATTCAGCAGAGGGAATGAGGTAATTTGTCTTGACGTTGTCGCAATAAAACAAATCTTTTCAATTCATCGGTGTTAAAGGTCCAATATGCAGTTGTATTATCCGTTTCTGTATTATGTTGAAAGCTAGCTTTCTTTTACGTGAGCTTTACCGAACATGTTCTCGTTGGAGAATTGTACACAAATAGGTATCTCACATATCTTCGCGATAAAATATGTATTTCCGAGTCGGCACACTGCCGACCCGCGTTGCGAGAGACCAGTCTAGAGTCTAGAGTGGCCGCAATGAATAATGAACTCTGCGCGATGCCATCGCGTTGTGTTGCCAGTCTGCAAATAATGCTCGATGTTTACATATTTTTACGCCGCGGCGCTAATGTCGTGTAAATATCGCGCAAGTTTTCCCATGTGGGGGGAAAATTGCTTAGCTAATAGTTTATTCCCGGCTATTTGCCTTTAATGACTCGGTAACGCGGCCATTTGAGGGTTTGGCATTTAATTTAGTGCCGGCCATAAGTCCGCAGCGCCACAAACGGGTAACCTTTTAAGTTTTCAAAGTGCATCTCTCAAACGGAATAGCTACGTACACCTTCCCAGGAATATAAAAATGGCCTGGGGGCGGATTAACAGACATTTCGCCATTACGTGGCTTATGGTCTAGTCGGCTCATGCGCGGAAGAAGCCGCACAACTTGAATCTACACATTTATTAGTGCTCATTGATATATAAAATAATGTTATACATGTATGTGTCTGTGCCGAGGCCAATAATTTGCATTCATTATAAAGATTATACATATTTTCGTATACCTGTAAATTAACTAAAGACATAAAACACTTTTTTTAACCATTTGACTTTTGCACCTTCAAATAAGACTGATCTTGAATTATCGGGGTGGTGTCGATATTTATATGAAAACATGATTAAGATCTACAATAACACACTGTGTAATTAACATTTTATAAAAATTAAGATACATTGATTCAATTAGAACATGGGAATAAAAAAATGTTCAATAAATTATTTATATTGAAGACCTTAAAGTCATTTTAGGATACATTAATGTTTGAGCAGTGTCTCTATCCTATTTCTGTTTTGAATAACATGCTCATTAGTTTTGCACCTAATCGAAGAGTACCGATGCATTTTTATTTTATCTTCTTTAACAAAATTAAATAACAAGGAAGATAAGATTTAATTAATACTTAATTGGTTGGATAATCTCTAGCCTATTTTAGAATTATTGTCTTTTGAGTTGTAATTGTAAATTTTATATGTATGGGATAAGTTCCTCCCCAGCCTGGTATTCCGTATTGTAATATTGACTCCACCAGGGCATGGTATATTCACGAAAACATGCCATCATATTCGAACATGAATTATTAATTTAATGTATTCTGTATCCTAGAAATGGTAATTGGATAGTTGCACTTACGATGAATATTAATTTAAAACACTTGACGTAATCCTAGAAACGTGACATGGAAATAATTGTTTTTATAACGTAAGTATTATTTTTAAAAATCAATAATAATATTATATTGCCGTCAAATTTCTCTATATATATTTTTTCTTCGTGAATGAATTTTTAACAATATTTCACATTATTTAAGACGCGGGACAGAAATGTACAAATCGCTTATCCTATATACATTATATGTTATCAAAGAGAACACATTCTTATTGTGAAGTTGTAATTATTCAGAACAGACGGTCTATGATGTTTTAAATACTCGAAGGTATTTGTGATTCCGTAAAAAATAATGTAGATGGCTTTCAAAAATAATGGAACGACAGATGTATTAATTTGAAAAAGTGAAACATATAGGTTCGAAAATTTGTCATGAAAAATACTGTGGAGCTATAACACAATTGGTAGTGTACTTCCCTGGATTGACTGGAAATAGAGATCCAGGTTCGAATACCGGTAGCGCAAAAACAATATTTTTCGACAAAATTGATTTTATATGTATATATTTATAATTAATACATTAAATTAGTATTTAAAACATCACAGACCGTCTATTCTGGATAATTACAACTTTACAAAAATAATGTGTTCACCTTAATAATACTATATTATATTGTTGATTGCGGATAACCTGGAGCAAAAGTTAAATAACCGTGTCATTATTTTCTTCTAGCGATTTTTTCAATGTTAAATACACATTCTATGGGTGATACCTGAAATTAAGGCATCACCTGGAAGAGAATATTGTTCTTCATAAAACAATAGTGTTGATCCTCACAGATGAACTCCAAATAAACAGGGAGCAGGACTACTTTTAAAACATACTATGTGCTGCATATAATTATTATTTTCGAGCCATTATTATACCATTGTATAATTAAGTGCATCTTCTGAGTAAATCCATCTTCAAATGAAGACGAACAAAAGAAATAATCATTTTTTGCTTTATATATGTTTAAAATAAGCCATTCGTTAAGTTTATTAGGCTGATTCACGATGTGGTACCAAAAAGTTGGAAAAAATACATTTTTCAATATTTAAATGATATCAAAACATGAGAAATGAAATTGTCAAGCATTCGTTGACGCGCTTGTCGAATAGCGTCTTATCTATAATGCATAAAACGTGTCGATTTTGTTTCTAAAATGATTTCATGTGTCATGATTCTTCGTTATATATTTTTGAATGTTAAAATATGACAATCTAACGTGACAACATTGAACGTAATTAATGACTGTATTTATGAATTGGATAAATGATTTGATAAATACAACCCGACAGATGACGTCAACACTCAACCTACTTACCTACCGTCACGCCGTTTTCCCACGGGGGTAGGAGAGAGGATAGAGCGCCACACTCTTCTGTCCTGACACACAATCCTCGCCTCATCTATATTTCCACATCTACTCATACAAGCTCGACGATTATCGAGGCTTCTAACAGAACCATCTTACAGTATCTGGTTTACCTGGTCGTGCCAAGTCTTCCGCGGACGTCCTCTATTTCTGGTGCCATCAACACTTGCGTCATATATCTTTCTTACCATTCTGTCCTCATTCATCCGTTCCATACAACCAAACCATTTAAGTGATTCTTTCTTAATCTTACTCACTATACTAAGATCAGCTTTATATTATTTCTTTATTTCTTCATTCTTTACTCTGTCATAAATGGATCAGCCACATACACGCCTAAGTGATCTCATTTCCACTGCATTCAGTCTACTTTCGTTCCTCTTCTGCCAGCTTCAGGCCTCACTTCCATACATAAGTGTCGGTACCAGGACTCCATTGTGAACCGCTAGTCTTGCCTCGGTTGAGAAGTTCCCCATTAGCTATAGTTCCATTCAAAACGCCTATCACTTTATTCCCCGCAATTACCCTGTAATGTAAAAAATCATTTCCATAAGTGAAAATAACGATTTTTAAATTTTAAAAAACATAGATAATTGTAGAACTATAAATAGTTTATGTGTAAAGCGCCCTTGAGGTGAAAGTTTTTATGAAAATGGCGCTATACAAATTATCCATTATTATTATTATTATTAACCGTATATTAAGTAAAGTATTAGGAAGAAGACAAATAAAGGTAGGAGCCGCGTCCCCGAGTGTAGATGTCACCTGCGTCGCCGGTTAGCTGGAAGCGGCGATAATGTCTGTAGATTTGAATTGCCACCCTCACATAAATATTGGAATATTTATATATATGGAGAGTTATACAGCTACATTTTTTTTTTAAATAAAAATTATCTATTTTATCGCAGTTAGATAAATCGTTTTTCATGAATATTAAATAAACACTAATGCTTTTTTACAGTTGGTGAGGTTCTCAAGAACTTTATTAATATTTATTATTTATGATAAAACCTAAAATTTACGTGGATTGTTGAGATCAGAGGCAATATTCTCACAGAACTAGAAATACCGTCTTCAAAAACCCCTTAAGAGCTGCTTGTCACATGAAATATATATAATTATATAAAACGTTAACATTCAGGAAATAAAGATATGGTGTCTGCCCGACAATAGTCATCCAAATAGAGATACGGTGTCTGCCCGACAATAGTCGTCCAAATAGAGATACGGTGTCTGCCCGACAATAGTCGTCCAAATAGAGATATGGTGTCTGCCCGACAATAGTCGTCCAAATAGAGATACGGTGTCTGCCCGACAATAGTCGTCCAAATAGAGATATGGTGTCTGCCCGACAATAGTCGTCCAAATAGAGATACGGTGTCTGCCCGACAATAGTCGTCCAAATAGAGATATAGATATAGATCGATATGTTTCACAAAAAAATACGTATCCATTTCAGCTGTAGAAACGCAACATCCACAAAAGTACTCTACAGATAGGTATGTGCATTTATTTTCTTTTTAAGTATTTATTTTGAGAATAATTAACAAAGTGATAATAAAAAAATACACAAATATACACAAAAAAAATGTTAATTTCCTTTTTAAGATGACTTCTATAAATTATATTTTTAATTATCGATGAATAATAAATATGATGCTAACGAGTGAAACTTATCGCGCATTTTTTATTTTGATTTTAATTTCACTTTCTAGAGTACATAATGTAATATATTGTGTGAAAAGACATACATGTTTTTCTTTTACGTTGTTGTTTTAATTTCTAATCGGAATGATGACGAGATCATTTATTGACATCTAAAAGTCTGTTTTAAATCGTAAGTATGTTTTAATATTTTTTTGACAATACTCTTCTTCATTGCGATGAAACATGAACAGCAATATTAGATTTTCAAAATTGATTTACTAGAACTTGAGATACAGCATTGGAGATGATAACACGTCACAGGCTCCGATCATTACCGCCCAGGAAATATGGAAATTACTGATTCAAGGATTGTAGCGGATTCGGCAGTAAATATTCACAACGTAACAACGTACGTCACGCATTTAGTCGTGAGAAAATCGCCGCTAAATATTTTACAAACACCCCATATCTGAAATTTTATCACGGCACTGTTTTCGCGAATATTCTACGCCCATTTTTTGGGGGTAGTTTTTCAAACCTAGGCAAATTGTCATCCCTTAGTTTTCCCCGTTCATTCTTTTGTGAATGTCACACAGATAACAAGATCTGTCGCTTTAAATATTGCCACCATAACGTGAAATATTTTGCGCTTTTCCGACTTGGCATCCATTGACACGTGTCGTGACGTGTTTGGTAGAAATTATTTATTCGAGTGTGAAAAATCTTCGGCATTTTTTTGTCTCTGCAACGTTTGGAGATTTAAAAATTGTAAAGGCGGACCACACTCGAAAGGTCAGCGCTGATGTATTTTTAAAGCTGCGTATGTAATATGTTATTCAGTTGTTGTATGCATTACTTACTATACATAATACGATATTTAGTCGTTGTACCCGTTTTTCAAAATAGGGCGTTGTTAAATAAATAGTATTTTATCGCAGTGTGGACGTCCAAGTATCTGAGATAATTCAGACTGAACTCTCCTGGGAATGTTGACCAGTTTCTGTCATACTAATGGTTTGAAATAGGATGTAATTAAGACCTATCAACGTTCAACTGTTAAATTTTCTCTTTTGAAAATACATGGATATTATTATATATATTTTAATAAATGGAGACCCTCGTAGTCAAGTTGGCATAACATTTTTTTCTGGACATAAAGAAGGTTGTCTAGTGGTTGATGATCGTGGGTTCGAGCCTCGTTCCGGGAGGTCATCGAGTTAGTCCTATTTTCATAGTACAAGCGTTTAGCTCAGTTGGAAAATGATAAGAATATTGATGTGACATATTCTGTGAACGCATCTCCATTTTTTTTAAATAAAAAAAAATACCTCTGTGATTTTTTTAAGGCTGGGTGTTTTTGTAAATTAAGTAACAGTAATTGGGCTTTGTGGCCTAATGCAGTATTACGAAAATAAACTAAAACAGATCATCAATAAGTCTTTAACGACCCTTGTGTATAGTCTTATAGAGACATAAAAGTACAATGTGAAGATGCAACAGACAAAAAGCTAAAAAGTTTTACTCCGAGTCTGAAAATTGTGATGGATTTTTATTAAACAGTCTTTAAATTAAAAAATTTTTTTTTTTTAATAATGGAAGGTAAATTTACCATCACGCCCTTTTTCTGAGGGGGTAGGCAGAGAGGATAGAGCGCCACGCTCTTCTGTCCCGACACACAATTCTCGCCACATCCGCATTCATACAACTTCGACGATTATTGTGGCATCTAACAGGACCAACCTCTGGTATCTGGTTTATTAACACTTGCGTCATATATCTTTCTTACCATTCTCTCGTTTCTTTCGTTTATCTGTTCCGCATGACCAAACCACCTAAGTGATCCTTTCTTAATCTTACTCACTATACTAAGATCAGTATTATTATGGAACCAATATTAAGAAAACCAATATTATTTTTATTTATTATCTTTGTTTTATTAACCACTAGAAAATGGTCATGATTTTGATAAAAAATTGGGATCGTCAATTTTGCATATAAATGGTGTTGGTCACAAATTAAATAATTTGGAATCGTTGGAGATAAATAAAGCGTGTAAAACTAATCAAAAAATTATAAATAACCAACTAAATTTAACTACGAGTCCCATTCTAAAATTTTTTCTTAAAAATTATTCGAGTAAAAAAGTTTGTATTAAGTAATGATTTGAGTTAGGTACTAAAAATATATATTTTTTTAAATAGATTTTTTGCCAGGTGGCCTCTCATTTGTTCAGAATGAACATAATAGACTCCCCAATGTGTGAATGTGGTGCCGAGGAGGAAACCCTTGACCATGTCTTTTTTGCCTGTCCATTGCGGATCACAGGTTTTTTTTACAATAATCTTGTCAATGGTAATTTTCAACTCCCGGTTAACTTGTGTCATCTTATTTCCCTCAACTCGCCACATTTAAGCTATATAATAGCAAATTTCTTGTACGTCAATAGTATTAACTTGTAACGCAATATTCCCTATTCTATAATATTGCTGTCCTTCTTTCTATGAAATAATGTTTTAACTTGTTTAATGGCACAAATCACTCTTGAAGGGTGGATTGCCTATTTGAAAGAAGAAATAGATTTTTTTTAAATAGATTCTGTCAAAAAAACAATATATGTTTTAGTTAGTTATGACATCCTGAAGAAGAAAATGGTATTTTTCGAAACCGGTAGATGTATTTAAACTCATTTTAGTGGTTAATAAAACAAAGATAATAAATAAAAATATGAATCTTAACCACAAAGATAATATTGCTGATTTTAAAAGTAAAACCAATATTATTGTGGATACTATTATACAAGACTCAACACAAACGATTCTTCTAATCTTTCCTAGAGTGTTGTTTTTTAAAATGTAGAGAAATATGAAATTTTGTAAGAATAGAAATCCTTGAATATATTTTGAAGAGAATTCCGCATGTGCTGTAGTGTTTAAACTCCCATTTTACTTGCGTCAGAAGGATATCGTTCACAAACTAACTGAAAACTATATTGTCTGTAACTAACTATGGTCTCTGAATTGAAGTTTAATCGATAACAAAACAGTGGACCGCGGTACGGCCGCGGGCACTTCCGTCAGTTATTTACTGTTCGAGATAACGCAGTCCAATGATTCGGCTCAGTACAACAACTTGTATCAAGTTACCTATTGTAACTTGACACAAGTTGTGGGCGTCAAGTGCTTTAACCATCTGGTGACACATTTGGAACTGAATATGAGTTCAGCCAACAAATCATCGATTGTAAGTTTTGTTTGAAATAAACGACACAATTTTTGACATATTACGATTATCGATACGTTATTATTATTACAAGAATTACAATGGAATTGTAGTTAATGGGGAACTTGTTAATTGAAGCAAGACTAGCGGTTCACAGTGGAGTTCTGGTGCTGACCTGGAGCTGGCAGAAGAGGAACAAAAGTAAACTGAATGCAGTGGAAATGAATTTATGACAGAGTAAAGAATGAAGAAATAAGGAAATAATGTAAAGCTGATCTTAGTATAGTCAGTAAGAATAAAAAAGGATCATTTATGTGGCTTGGTCATATGGAACGGATGAATGAGGAGAGAGATATGACGCAAGTGTTGATGGCACCAGAAGTAGAGGACGTCCGCGAAAGAATTGGCACTACCAGGTAAGCCACATACTGGAGGATGGTCCTGTTAGAAGCCTCAATAATCGTCGAGCTTGTATGAGAAGATGCATGAATGTGGATGAGGTGAGAATTGTGTGTCAGGACAGAAGAGTGTGGCGTGTGGGAAACGGCGCGATAGTAAGTAAAATAGATTAATATTATACTTTTAAAATTAGCAATATTAACTTTGTGGTTAAAATGAATATTTTTATTTATTATCTTTGTTTATCGAAATCTGACAAAGAAACAATAATATATGTTTTAGTTAGTTACGACATCCTGATGAAGAAAATGGTATTTTTCGAAACCGGTACATGTATTTAAACTCAATTTAGTGGTTAATAAAACAAAGATAATAAATAAAAATATAGATTTTTATTCAATAAATATAAAAACTAACTATGCTAATGCACCATAACAAACTTCCCACATAGCAGCTAGTTAGGTAGATCAAGAAGCATTTTATTGCTGAAGTTGATCACGAATCCTAGCAATGGTGGGCAGGAAATTCGAAGACGCGTAGAAGTATTATAGCTAAAGATGCTGTGAAACAACTTACAATAGTGACGTAAAGCAAGAAAATAAAATGATGTTGGTTCACACGCTTATCTTTTCAATATTCACGTATGCAGCGGAGATTAAATAGTTCGCAACAGCGACACAAGTGTAAAATAGATTCCTTCCAAATGTATTGTTCTAGAAGGATGTTGCGCATCCCGTTGGCGAACAAATACCTCAATACTGCATCTCTGTTTGGCCCTGACACAGAATTTTTCCTTGTAATAAAACATTACTTGGAATTTAATGTGATGCACTAACTTGTTTTGTACAACACTGTATCGTACAAATTATCACTCCTTTTCAAACCATCAATGCTGTTTAAATTGATTTACGTATTTTAAAATTCTAATAAAGAGTATTTTTAATGCGAATCAACTAGAAAGATGTACAGAAACATCTATCAATCGTTTAGTTGATACCGGGATACGAACCTGGACCTCTTTCTATCCCGGTAGCAACTAAATATTTTATTTTAAATACATATTAAATGTATTAATTAGAAAGATGTACATATAAAATCAATTTTATCGAAAAAAAAAAGTTGTTGTTACCGGGATTTGAACTTGGATCCCTTTCCAATTCGGGGAACGTGTATTATCCGATTATGCTATACCAACACAGTGGATTGATGACAAATTTTCAAACCTATATGTTACACTTTTCAAATGAATACATCTATTGTTCAATTATTTGAAAGTTATCTACTTTATTTTTACAGAATCTCAAATACAGAATTAACAATTCATTTTTATTAAATTTTGGGCACATTGATACAATACATACATATTATTAAGGAGAACACATTCTTATTGTGAAGTTGTAGTTATTCGGAACATAGCTCTGTGATATTATAAATACAAATTAAATGGTTATATATATATATATAATCTCTCATCATCTCTCTGAGTTGAGATTGCCCCTTATTATGTGAATATCTCCGTAAATATACTAAATACAGAGTTCAAATTTTAGGTATTATATTATATTTATGAATAAGATAAAGTAATTACAATTCCAGAGAATTTGAATTGTAGACGTCAAACTCTCACGACAGTCGCAGGAAGGGTTGTAGAACCAACCCTGCTAGAAGTCTAAATTTAGTGAACGGGCATTTGCGGTGGCAGGCCCAAAAGCGTGGAACTCTTTGCCCACACGTCATAAGAAACAGTACATCAGAGGTTTTAATTAAGAAGAAACTATAAACGCACCTTCTCAAAAAATCATTGGCATAAGTGAAAAAAACAATTTCTAATTTTAAAAACAAAGAAAATGTAACTATAAACAGTTTGCGCCCTCGAGGTGAAAGTTTTTACGAAAATGGCGCTATACAAATTATCCAATATTATTATTATTATTATTATTATATAGTATAGGAAATGTGCGGGAGGCGTAGTGCGCGGGGCGCGGGGTGCCGGATGCCGATCGTCACTTTAGTTAGTGGCAGAGTGTACGCTGGCCGAGTTAGACGTGTCTCACGCGTTTTTGTGCTGTCGTTCCGTATCACCAATATTTTTTCTTATTTTTAGCACATTTTCTCATCTTTTTGATATATTTATATATATGTATATATCAACTATTATTTTAATGATTAATATAAGTAATAAATGTAAAATCGCAAAACTCCATGTACACTGAGTTGGAAAAGGTTAAGACATATACTACACGAGAAGATGTATGAATGTGGATAAGGTGAGAATTTTGTGTGGCGGTTTCTACCCCCCGCGGGGAAGTAGTGTGATGGTGTGTTAGTTAGTTAGAGATATTACGTAGCACAAAAACAGAGACGACATAAATATAGCCGGAAATTGTCTAGATTGGTTTAGCTCGGTGTGGCCTTGTGGCATTCTGGTCGGATTGTCGAAAATTATGACATCACATGTTAATCAAGCGCAGTACAAGGTTAAGGATGTCATTGTTCAAATATTTTTTAACAGTGTCCACCAGACAAAAAAATGATCTACAGGACGTCCAAAGTCTCGATCGATAAGCGAAATAAAATAAGAGCAATGAGAGTGACATGGCTACGATTGGCCGAGGTCCAAAGAGAGTGACACTTCACAGAGTGGCCTTCATCCAGCAGCGCATCGATTTTGTATGTAAATGATGGCGCCGATGATGATGATTCTTTCAAAAGTATTTACACAATACAAAAACAATAATAAAGATCGCCGTTATCAAAAGTCTCATACATTTTCATCGGTAAGTACCAATCAATGATTCAAATCGACGGAATTTTGACGAACACTTCTAGTACATGAGGTCTCTCAGTTATTCTGCTTCACTTTTTTGTGCTGGCTAAAACTAATACTCGCGTATACCTACATAATTTAATGTGGCTAGTTGTGTTTCATTTTCTGCTGCGTTTAGCCTTTAGCCCCATACGAAAAACTAAGTCGCACTGTCGTTCATATTCTACTTAATTTAAGATTTACCAGTATCATAATTTAGAAATGAGATCACTAAGGCCAATATATGGCAGATCTATCTATTTATTTATGATAGAGTAAATAATGAAGAAATAAGGAAAAAATGTAAAGTTGATCTTAGTATAGTGAGTAAGATTAAAAAACCATCACTTAAGTGATTTGGTCATATGGAAGGGATAAATGAGGAGAGAACGGTAAGAAATATATATGACGCAAGTGTTGATAGCACCAGGAAATAGAGGACGTCTTCTGAAGACTTGGCACTACCAGGTAAATCAGATATTAGAAGTCTCAATAATCTGCGAACTTGAAAATTGTGTGTCAAGACTGAAGAGTGTGGCGCTCCATCCTCTCTGCCTACCCCTGCGGAGAACGGCGTGATGGTTAGTTAGTTAGTTATGTTGTATATATATATTTAATTTATTTCTACATTTATCCTCTTTCAAAATAAACGGTGACGTCACAAATTAATGATTTATTTCTCAGAAACGATTTTGTAACCTGCACCAGAAACAGCTCCAGATATCGTGTCCTCGTAGTAACTATGTCGCACATGACACGGTATGACTATTACGACTAGCAACAAAATTGATTGTTTACAAACTAACGATTATCGCATGTAAGCTTCGAGGAATACAATGTCTATTACCCAAAGCTTAGCGACGTTTTTATGAGAGCTGAATTGTTAATGCTCAAGTCTATTTATCTCAAACTTCCAATTAAGCGGATTCTCAAATAATGATTGTATAATCTTCCTTCCTTATTTGATCTGTAACTGATTGACGTTAAAATATATATTATTTATATATATCCCAGGTTCTCAATATTATTAATTAAAGTGTGTAAATTTTTATATATTTATTTGTTATTTAATTACAATTACTTATTTGACAGTTTGATGTCGCTTATAACACATAAATAAAATCGTTCTCTATAACTCAAAATACGTTATGATAGATTTCAGGAATCTGTTTAATTTTTTCTTGAGGGTTTTATGTAGATTTCGATAGAAAAAACTACGTTTTGCAGAGGGTCTATATGAGATATATAATATTATATAGGTAACAGTTATTATGGATAAGATAATTCGACAATTCCCGATCGAGGTTTTCTGAAAAATTCATCTGGTAGATAAATCAGCTCAGTTCGCTAACCAACTTGACCCATTAGTTTGTTTCATAATGACGCCTGTTTAAATTTAGTTTAAGTTATAATTTAAACAATTTGGTAACTCTGGTTACATTTGGACCTAGAATAAAAAAAATGCACTTACTGAAACGAACTGGACTGCAACAATTTAAATCACTTGTATAGTAAAACCATTCATTTTGGAATTTTTGCGATTTTTTCGAAAATGTGGGTTTTTATTATTCATTTAAGTGTATCAGAAGTTATACACTAGATTATAATTTTTTTTAAAAACTATTACGTAATTAGACTTTTTATACTAATTTAAAATTAATAAACTGAATATTATTTGCCATAATTAAGACAATACAGAGCATTATAAGAAAGACCGTGACCATTGAATTCATTTTCCGTGTCCCATAAAATTGACTTAATTTGGAAAATTGTAGCATATAAGAAATATATTTTCTTATAATCTTGAAGCCAAGAAACAAATCTAAACTCAGGAAAATTAATAAAATATTAATAATGAATAAATCTTTAAACCATTAAATTTGTAGGACATATTATTAATTTTCGACGTTTTTAAAGTACATACTTTGTTTTAGTGAAAGCAAACGATTAAAAATAATATATTATATTTATTCACATGCTTTAAGGTCTTAGATACTATTTAAATATATTTACTGATTTTTTTCGCTTCATTCCGCCAGTCCCAAGTGACATGATAGACGTCAAATTCGCGCTCAAGTAATTTTCACTAAAAATGCAGTAAACATGTTATAACGAATATTTTAGCCACAATATGAATTAATATTAAACTTACGCACAACACTAGTTGCAAATTTTATAAATAGATAGATGATTTTTTACTGATTTTAAATGAATACAACGTTTTCTTTAAAAAAGTAAACATCTTATGTAGGTTATTTTGTATATATGTATATATGTAATATCGTTGTATTTTAAACATGGTAAAATATTATATAATTATGCAACAGACAGCTCGCAATACGGCAACGTGTTTTAAATATATAGTATTAAACAACACAAAAATGCATTTGACATAATAATTTTCAATTAAGAACATGTAGGTACTTTGATCGATTTCATAATATTTTCATATATATGAACGAGGTACTTCAATAAATTATTTTGTTATCCATGGACTAATTTAATTGACAACACTTATTTTATTTAATTCCATAATATCAATATGAAAAAAACGTAGAAAGGATTCTAGATACGAGTTATTTTTGATACTTGTCTCGAATGCCAGAAAATTAATAATATTTTTGTCATCTCTTTCTATTAAATATCTTTCATCTATCTCTAGCAGGATTTACGTTATAAATAACGTCCTTTAGTATTCAAATGACACTCAAGCAAGAACACAAGTAGTTTAACAATTAGTCCCACCTTGAAAGAATATGTAAAATTTTTTGAATTTCAAATTTGGAAAATTGAAAGTACACCCTTAATAGTTTACATATCTGAGTATCATATTTGGATATTTTCTAGGATTCATATTGTTTTAAAGCTTGCTGTATTTTTCAGGAAGGTTCAAGTTTATTCGGAATTTACGTAAAAATATTTTTATATTTTAAACTCAGATGCATATTATTGTGCTGTGTTATATAATTTTCCAATTGAAACTTGAAAAACATGTAAAAAATTGTGTCAGAAAAATAAAATCAGTATTAAGTTTATAACTAATAACATATATTAAAGAGAACATATTATTATTGTGAAGTTGCAGTTTTCGGAACATTTATTTTAATACAAACTAAATGTATAAATTAGAATAATACTCAAAGGTATTACAGATTTTCGCAATAAAAGGTGATAGCTTTTAAATTAAAAATAATATATGTGTAAATTTAAAAGAACTACAGCATATAAGTTAGAAAATTTGTCGTCAACTTACTATGTTGGTGTGGTGTAATCGGTTAATGCATTTACCCGGATAGGATCCAGGTTCGAATCCCGGTAGCAACAAAAATATTTTTTCGATAAATTGAATTTTCCTGCATATCTTTCTAATTTCTGTTAAAATAACTTATATTCCTATCATTTTTATTTCTTATAATAGCTAGTAACCCGTCCTAGAACGGTTGTTTAAGTTTTAAATAAACATATGTCTGCCTGATTTTGTCAAACCATGACATTTTAGGATGCAATGGCTAGATCACATCGCGTAATGTTTTGGGTAAACAACACTTTGCACACATATCTTTTCATTTTTTATTATTCTTCTTCTTCTTCTTCTGCGTCCAGAGTCGAATATATAGCTCTCTTTTATTACTTTTCACAGTTTCTCGTCTCTGACGTTGCTTTAAATTTTTTTCGATAAATTGCGTTACTCAATGTTCAAACAACATCCGTCCAACTGTTATAAAAAGTCACTTTAGAATTGTTTCATATGCATAATAAAACTTTTTTTAGCTTAAAAATAAGAATCAATGCAGCACGCCCGTCGCAGGGTGGGTTAAATTAATGATGAAATGATTTTAAATGACTAGTAATGATCTTTCAGCATAACACATTGTCGGATATACTAATATTGATCGTTTATAATTTTTATGTTTTATTAATCACTACGTAAAATACCTATATTAAATATTATTAATGTCAGTTCACTGTAGGGACAAAGGTTATATATATATATTACCCATTACCACTAACAAAGAAAATTTGTTAATATTTCAACATCACAAATATTAGAAAATTCATTTTTGAAATATGTGAAATTGCTCTATTTTGCGAATAATTTGACTTGAGCCCAGGTACAGCGACACACAAAACACAATTCTGGGCTTTTATTATTATGCGATATTAATATTCCACTAAAAGGGTTTCCATAAAAGAATGTCATGATTCCAAATTCAAATATTTATGGAAAGCATTAAGAGACAGAGCAATAAAAAAAGTGATTTACAGCAGAAAGCGACAACATTTTTTACTGTTGAACTAAATGTTCATGTATGTACGTGTACCTGAATAACATTATTTTTACACTCCTGCAAAAATCCTGGTTGAGAGAAATACCGAAGAATTCTTAAGACGTTACAATTCTCATTATTGATATCCAAATACCGTTATACATATTTACTTTATTGACAAACATGTTTTTTTTGTAACAGAGGTGAATATATTATAATATAATATGATAAACATAAGATACAATTATATTGCAATTAAGTATATACTCATAGTTTATTATGTGGGTACCTGGCTACTTTACTAGACTGCCGTCTGTGTTAAAGTAGACAGTTTTTTTGTGATGTTGTGGTGTTATTTAATTTAAAAAAAAATAAAGATTCGACAGGAATAAAAATACAGAAAAAAAATGTAGCGAGAGTGTTGTAGAACTAGTGAATTATTAGTGTAGGCACTGTATAATGATTATGTTAGAATATTGGATTTCGTAATTTTGATTATTTGACAATCATCCTTCTCTGAATAATATCATTTATATGTATGTAATTTCTAAGTCTTTCCTTAGAACAATCGCTTTGATCTGTGGATTAGAAATATAAACCTGCGTAATATGTTTATACAGCCAGGGTGGGGGTCGTGACGTTAAACGGGCGCCAGATTTAACCCGCCAGGGTAGTATCTGTTGCTCTGGACAGGGTGGGACTGAGAAAGATAATAAATATTGACATCTCTCGATTCATTATTAAATCGTTTCTAGATCGTTATCATGTTTTTAATAAAATATGAAAACTTTAAAATGTACTAGCGGTCCGTGCCGAGAGAATTAAGGGGTGGGGATGCTTACGTTTTGCGCAGGACCTTAATTGTAACAATGTATATTTAAAATGTATTCAAGGCATAAGAAGGGTAAGATGTCCGGAGTAGTGGGGTGGGCTGATTTTATCTTTCTCGAGATCCTAGAATGTAAGTGAGCAATATTTGAAACACATGTTATTCAATATTAGAACTTTAAGTGACATTAAGGCTTTTAAAAGGGATGTTTCAAATTGGTTGATAAAATTAGGTAGAGCAGATACTGAGAGTAAACAAAATGCAGTTATAAAAATTATGAAATATATTTTCCTTTATCTTGCATGTGTTTACATTCTTTTACATATTCTATTTCATATTAATATTTTTGTCTCTCATTTTATATATTTTCACGTTTACTTGCCTTATATGTTTCGTTTTCTATTTGATTGTGTTTTGCCTTCAATGAGTTATTTGGTTTTATGAAATGTATTTTGTTTGCCAATTTGCCCTAAAGCAGGCATGACTAGTTGGATAATGCATTTTAAAATCTGTGCAAAATACACATTTTAGTCGGACGGTGGGGGTAAGTGGTCAGGAAAAGTGAAGGGGGGAAAGGATGTGGGATTGTGTAGAGAACATTTAGAGATGCGAGTATACTTCATTTTAAAGAAACTAATACGTGAAATGAAATACATGAAAATAAAAATTATAATAATTTATTTATAATATATGTTGTAGATATAATGGATTAAGCATATCATAAATATACTGATATCAGTGCAATACTGAAAGATCTTAATATATTTTAACATTCTTTAAACAGAAAATATATTTCAATGTTATGGTATTTATATTTAAACAGAAAATATATTTCAGTGTTATGGTATTTATATTTAAGATAAAAACACTGTTTACTTACAATAATTTGTTATTTATTATAACGCTTTCATTGCTGACGCCTCATCTTCAGTAATGTTACTAATACTAAATGTACATTAAATTATATAAATGTCAGTTCATTATAGGGATATAATAATACGTAAAGTTTAATTGTAATGTTTATTCTAATGAACGCACAATAAAAATAAAAACTATTATATATATACTAACCATTAATACGTGACTAAGAAAATTTGTAAATATTTCAACATCATAAAATACTTTATCAAGGGGAAGAAATTCTTATTGTGAAGTTGTAATTATTCAGAACAGACGGTCTGTGATGTTTTAAATACTAATTTAATGTATTAATTATAAATATATACAAATAAAATCAATTTTGTCCAAAATTTAATAAAAATGAATTGATAATTCTGGCGTCTGCAGTCGATTTACACAAAGGTATTTGTGATTCCGTAAAAATAATGTGGATGGCTTTCAAAAATAATGGAACGATAGATGTATTAATTTGAAAAAGTGTAACATATAGGTTCGAAAATTTGTCATGAAAAATACTGGCGTTATAACACAATTGGCAGTGTATTTCCCCGGATTAGAAATAGAGATCCAGGTTCGTATCCCGGTAGCGCAAAAATAATATTTTTCGACAAAATTGATTTTATATGTATATATTTATAATTAATACATTAAATTAGTATTTAAAAAATACTTTATTCATATTTATATTTCTTAATTATTTCATTTATTAATGAAACGAAGCAGAATTGTTCTATTTTGGGAACAATTTGACTTAGGTCCAGGTACAGCGATGCATGAAATACAATTCTGGGTTTTTACTATTATGCGATATTAATATTAAAGTTTTTTTCCTATTTATTATTTTAATTTATTTCCTATTATTATTCTAGTTTATTTTAGAAAACTTAAAGATTAATTGTAATTGCGCTTGTTGATAACCCAACTCTAATCCCCCCTCCCAAAACGCAACTTTAAGTAGCACGTAGTCCTTTAGTTTTAAGTTTAGTTTTAGTAAATATTATTGAAGGTGATACATCAGCATTGAAAACGTTATAATTAATAACAAAATAGTGCAAGTAAAAAGTGCTAACCTAACCTAACCTAACCTAACTCAACTCTAATCCCCCCCCAAACGCAACTTTAAGTAGCACGTAGTCCTTTAGTTTTAAGTTTAGTTTTAGTAAACATTATTGAAGGTGATGCATCAGCATTGAAAACGTTATAATTAATAACAAAATAGTGCAAGTAAAAAGTGCTAACCTAACCTAACTCAACTCTAATCCCCCCCCAAACGCAACTTTAAGTAGCACGTAGTCCTTTAGTTTTAAGTTTAGTTTTAGTAAACATTATTGAAGGTGATACATCAGCATTGAAAACGTTATAATTAATAACAAAATAGTGCAAGTAAAAAGTGATTTTATTTTAAATATAATTAAAAATGGCCTTTCACAAAGTTTCAAAAGAAAATTTCGAAAAATTATTATGGTATTTATTTTCATAATCCTCACAAAAAAAAATATCAGCAGAATTTATAAGAAATATTCAACACGAGTACGAACATCATACAAGAGGAAAATATCCAGAGAGGCTAAATCTCAGAAATTGGTGATGTACAGCGCGATGAAGGTTTTTCAATGAAATGCCAGATGATATAAAAAAGGTGGAAAAACTACATAGATTCAAAATGAAACAATGCAAATATGTGCAATATAAGTTACAGTAAAAAGGAATATTGTGATCTTGTTTATATTAATAAATAAATAAATATGAACTATGATATATTGATAGATAAAAGTCACGGACCAGTAAATGAATTGACATGAAATAAAGTGTACATATAGAAGAGGGGTTTGGAACATTAGTTGTCATTCTACACACATTCTTGGTGGAAACATAAATCCGATAGTTTATGACACATTTATACAACAGTAAAAGTATTTACTCTTCGAAAATTAAATCTTTGTGTAAACAAGACGAATTTTTTACATTAATGTATGTTATATTGTCAGCGTTACAATCGAGTCGTGTTTGATTGCGTAAGTTGTACCAAAGTGATCACATGGGTGACACCAAATTGAAAATGTTCGGACAAGAATTTTGCGTTAGTTCATGTCTAATATATTTGGTGGTTTGTGATAAAAGTATTTTTATTAAGGAGAACACATTCTTATTGTGAAGTTGTAATTATTCAAAACATAGATCTGTGATATTTTAAATACATTTAATTAGTATTTAAAATATCACAGATCTATGCTCTGAATAATTACAACTTATGTATGTATGTAAGATTAATTATTACATTTAATTAGTATTTAAAATATCACAGACCTATGTTCCGAATAATTACAACTTCACAATAAGAATGTGTTCTCTTAATAATATGTATGTATTGTATCAATATGCCCAAAATTTAATAAAAATGAATTGTTAATTCTGGCGTCTCCTATCGGACTACTCAAAGGTATTTGAGATTCCGTAAAAATAAAGTCGATGGCTTTCAAATTCGAAAATTTGTCGTCAAATGAACTGTGTGCTGTAATATAGTCGGTTAATGCACTTTCCTCGGATTGGAAATAGATCCAGGTTCGAATCCCGGTACCAGCAACAATATATTTCATCAAAATTGATATGGGATAAGATAACTCGAAGTGGATTCAAGAAGGAAAATAATGGCAGACTAATGACTTTCAAATAATGGAACGATAGATGTATTAATTTGAAAAGTGTAACAAATGGGTTCGAAAAATTTGTCGTCAAAAGTACTGTCGCTATAGCATAGTTGGATAATGCAACTTTCCCGGATTGGAAAGCGATCCAGGGTCGAATTATGGTAGCGCAACAACAATATTTTTCGAAAAAAATGATTTTATATGTATATCTTTCTAATTAATACATTTAATTAGTATTTTTCAATGAACATTTTTCTCCAATTCATTAATATTTTACCATTTGATATGTAGTTACGCGCTTAGAAAAATAATGTTATCGTAGTAGAAGTAATATATTAGGTTATTCTCGCTGCAGCCCTGTTCGAGAAAGGTGCTAGATTAGCATTTGATTGAACTCCGAATACGTAGCCATATTCTCCCCGAGTAAATGGCGAACGAATTAATCAATGAACGACACAATCAGTGTATATGACGGCAAGTTCGCATCCCCTAAAATGTGCCCTTAATTTAACAATCGCCGTCAACTGAAATCCCGGAGCGATCGATTCAATGTAAATTGATCCCCCTCCCAATATAACACAAATTACTTAATTAGTATTGTTAATTTATTTTTTTATTTTCCAACACATCGATAAATTTTGATTCAAATTTTTAACATGGTGACATTTTATAAATGAAACAATTTCGAAATAATTTATACCTCAATTTTTTCCACTATCCATGCATATTGATAGTTAAAAAGTAGGTACTACGAGCTTGTATGAGAAGATGTATGTGTAAAAACCGTGTGTCAGGACAGAAGAGTGTGTCGCTCTATCCTCTCTGCCTACCTCCGGATGGAATCGGCGTGATGATAAGTTAATTAAAACCTAGTTATTTATTGTGTAAATCAACGATGTAATGTACATTTAAAAATATTATATCTGATTTTATTTAAAATTATTTATTGAAATATCGTTGTTTAATTTCGTTGCTATGCATACGTAACGCATGCATTGCATAAGTGTGTAAAATAATTTTATTCCAATGATAGATAATAATACTTGCATGCACTTAAATATACATTTTTCTCAACCCAAACGATATCAGGTACTGTTAGCACTCTATCGGAATACATTTGTGATGTACTTGCATGACTATGAGCTTAACTCAGTCATACAATGCACAGTCTCCCCCTCTAATAAACTACCCGTGTGAATATATTGGATACCTTATCTCATAAAGCGTTCTCTAGCCATTCCGACAAAACCATTGCCTATCACTCACTCCCGCTTTTAATTAATTTATTTATTCGCCGTCGGGTGTTTCCGGCGCCGCTCGGCAGTTTCCGCCGACGTCCCGCCGGGACCCGGCCCCGGCGCCTTATATAAAATGCGACTTTCCCGGAGGGGCGTCAGTGTCCGGCTAGATTGTATGCCGGACGGGTTGTATTCATTTTCGACACGAGGAAGACTGGATTATTGACACGCGGTGAACCGCTGATGTTATGGGTACCGGGTGACATTTCCAGAATGATGCTGGGAAGATTAAAACGACCGAGTCGAAAGGTAGGATTTTAAACCAAAAACGACTAACCGATCCTTTTTTTTTACTAACCGTTTCGAAATGGAATATCGCAAAATGAAATAAAGCGATGATTATACAAAGTTAGTCCAATTACTTGAGTTGTAAGCCGGCAGAATGACGTGCTTGAGATCAACAAATGAAAACGAAGATTGAGGCTTCAGTAATAATTACTCTGCGCGTACCTATACAATTTTTCACTAGGGCGTATTTCAATGACAGCAAATCTGAGAGCACTTAAAAGATTGAAATGCGTACGATATCCAAAACAATGCTTCATTTTACAAAAGGGAAATTCAGGGGGAAAATAATCAACCCTGGCACATCCCTACCTACCCGGGGTGTATTGTTCAAACATTCTTTAAAGTTTCTCAAAGCGTACGAGAGACGGGAAAAATGAGAAGAATTTATTTTTAAAACCTCCAAGGCATCGCATTGTTGTGCAGGGAGAATAATATTTAACTGGAGAATTAAAAGGAAGGTAGATAAATAATTTTATCGATGTCGGGAACATTTCACGAATCGCGAGAGAACAGGTCTCCCTTATTGTCTCCGCAACTTGATATGGAACAATTGACCAACTGTCGTGTATCTCTTGTCTTATTGCCGCCGTGTTTTCTTACAACTATTCTAAGTTCTGCGCCTCATCGATACACCCCTCCGCTGCGAGCCTCGGCGAGGGTTGCATGAATAATGGAAAAAAAACCGCTTACCCCAGAGAGACAGGGTGGAGGAAAAACGATGAAATCAGGCTGGAGCGGTAGAAATGTTATACAGAAATTTATCTATAGTACTTAGATACATAATATAATACCTCGATTAGGTACTCTTGCAGGGAGACCTCATCCCTTAGCAGTTGACGAGACTTAACGTGTCTGGTCCACTGTATTATTTACCTACTGCGCAGGTTTGCGATTAATCGTGCCAAACTATTCTCCGATGATCTGGACCCAAGGGTGGTTGACAGTACAGTACAGTGATTGGCTGTGAGCTTGAGTTGGTAATTTGATTTCTTGTGTAGGACGGACTAGTGATTTCTTTCCAGCTGTTAAAGTGATAATGTATATTATATTTATACATAGAGGATACTTTATATTACTATAATACTCGTATGAACTTTAGATATATATATAGTAGGTTAAAGCATTACAAATGCAGACGTTCAAATATTTTTTAAATTACATTTTTAACATTACAAAGTATGCCTGAAATACATGTAGTTCCATTCCATTCGCTTAAAAGAATATATAATATTTTTTCGGTGCAAGGAATCAAGAAATGAAGGGTTGAACAGACATTATTGATTATTGGTCGTGATAATTCAAAAATAGAATACGTGTCATGCGGGCAGCCAACGATGTTAAACATAATTGGACAGACAAACTAGTGTTTGGGTTCCGACGGTGGACGAAAATTGTCATATGTACCGACCACTCTAGATCGGCTTTAAAACGTTATCGATATGTTATTTAATCCATAGATGGCAAGAACTCGTGTTCATGATTTGTTTTAGCTCGTGTGTAAACCCGCCATACTTTTGCGCCGATGCGTTTGAAGCAGTGGCGCAACTAAAAAAAAATTGGACACCAATTGAAAAAAATAACCCTATTGCATATACGATAATTAAGTTTTTCGTAATTGAATCCATTATATATAGATATAATAAAATTACGTCTCTAGCCTTTTGTGATGAACAAAAAACAACTTTTTTTTTGGTATTTACATGCACTTATAATTGAAAAAATACACGCTTTTTCGTTTTACGACGATGGTCTGGTCCCTAATCCGATATATTAGCAGGGTACTACTGTTTTCACATGTTAAATGTATCTATGTGAGAAATATTTTTAAATACTTTATAATTCCATTTCTTGCTGTCGTGGATTTGAAAAATTATTATCCTTATTAGCTATCTGATAAAATTTTTGAACCCAGGGGCGCGAACCTTTTGAGCTCCTATCTAAAATGGGCCCCAATGCATCGTATTGGATACATTGGCGTAGTTACGCCATTGATTCTAAAACAAAATGACTTTGAATTCTCAAGTCGTAACTTAACTTAACGTCATTATTTCTCTTCCTATCCTTCCACACAATCAATGTAGATATTGTAAAGGGTAAAACATTGGATACTTTTGAACTTTTCCTGTTTAACGTGAACTCGTTTATTTTTCCTACCATTAATCAAATCTCTAGTTATTTATCTATTAATTATATTATTGCGGTCAACGCTGCACAATAATCCCATTGTACCGAGGAATTACTCACATACATATCCTGCACGCCTCGGAGCAACACATCGTCTCCAGGAATGCCTGACATTCGTGCGTAGGCTTGAACCATATAATGAAAATACCGAGGATATCCTTAGAGGAAATGAAATATTTATATTTCCTTAAAATATATTATACGAAACGTCAAGAATTTAATTTCTTTCTCTTTTGGATTAACTGATACAGTCTGAAGAAATAGTTTTACTTTTTGTCGTCAGGTCGGGTTTTCATTTAATTTTCATAACATAGTTTCTTTTTATGTTACGTTTTAAATAAATATACTTTTTAAGTTGTGAACGTCACTGCATTACAACGATGTAAATTTAATTTAATTTTTAAAATACATAATTGGAATGTTAAACTGATTAATATTTATCCATTAATAATCAAAACTTTACATATAACTCCTGGTGTATTGCGTAATGTAGTGGTATAAGAAATTGTGTTTGCCGCTTCCTTTTCAAAGTGATTTTATGCTACCTAAAAATTTTTTTTTAAAAATAATTATTGCATATTATCGCGGAGAATATGGTTCCAGTAGAAGGTAAGCCACATACAATAGAATGCCATACTATTCTGTTCTGACACAGCTACGTACCTCGCCTCGTTCATATATAACCCTCACATCCAAGTTTGTCGATAGTTAAATATTCTAATAAGGCTTCTTCTGATTAAGATGTCTCACAGAGACGAAGCTTATTTTTATATGAGAAGTATGGAAGTCTTGGGCATTACAAGGCTTACGACCTGTCATCGGCTGGCTTAAGTGATCACTTTTACACAATGTAACGTTCACCTACCCACGCTACCACATCTATCAAATTTTTGGAAGTTGTATATATTAAATCAAGATGGAACATTTCACTTATTTATTACCAATTATGCGGTCGCTATCCATTGACATTTTTTTTTTTGAAAATTTGATATTCTTTCTAATGTAATAGTATAGATGTCGCTGAAGCTGAGACTTAATTTGAAGTGGAGGCAATATCCTTTATGTGTATAGGAAATTCATTCGAATTATTAACATATACTAGAATACGTCTGAAAATGCAGTATTTTTCAATTTTTAACTTCATATTTTAGAGCAGTACCTGATGTTTACCTGGATGTCCGTAAAATACACGCAAGCTTCGGAGTTCCTTATAAGTGCGGCGATAAAGAAATCCGAGTTAAGTGTCAAAATCAAACTGACAGTTTTTAAAGCTGGGTACAGGCCCATTTTAATATATCATCACCAAATATGGATCGTTACGGAGAGAGTAACATCAAGAATTCAGGCTGCCGAAATGGATTATCTTAGGGGTGTAGCAGAAGTAATATTATTGTACCGAATGGGAAGTAGTGAGATAAGACATGGAGCCCCTACATCTTCGTTTAGAAAGATTTCAAACAAGGTGATTTGGACACATGACTTATGAATGCTAGAGGAACGACTACCAATATATATCTTCTTGGTAACTCCAGAGGGAAGGCGACCCAAGGGGGTGGGTTGCTCCAAATTAGGGGTTGACTGTATGAAGACAGATTGGGCCTTAACTGGGCACTGTACAGAAGTGGCGCAGGATAAAGGAAGACGTAAGCGCCTTTTCGAGATTTCGGAACCAAAATGATAATTATGACCTGCATGTCGTCCATTTCTAGTGCCATCAACATTCGTGTCGATAATTTTTTTTTCACTTATTATTTACAACAAAAACAATTAAATACGGGGTGAATGTTATGTTCCAGGCCGAAGTTGTTTTATTCATCAAAATTTCAAGCGTACTTTGCCAACTTTGGACCGAAGAAGACCTGGAACAGTGTATAGTGGATAGATATGTTACATCTGGTTGGAGAGTCAGCTGTGAGAGGGGAGGGGTGCATTACGAGTCGAGTCTCATCTGATTGAGGCAGCTATATGTCAACACTTATGTGCAGAAGGAAATAAGAATTCTAATTAAATGTATTAATTAGAAAGATATACATATAAAATCAATTGTTGACGCAAGACGAGTACCTAGTCCCTGTGCATTTGTCCTTCCAATATAAACCTTAACACATCTGTCCCAATCAATGCCAACCAATGACTTAGAGATTTCGCTGACAAGGGGAGAGATTGTCTTCTGACATCGAACTGTAAAGATCTTGTTCTTTTTTTGCCGTCCGAGAGCAGCGCCGTGCGTAACGCTCGGACCACGAAAAAGCTGTGTTCTCAACAGTTCCGAGAGTGCAGTGATATCTCGGTTCTTCACAAAAAACGTGCTATTCAACAGGAGGTGCGAACGACGTCTAGCCCAAGACTTCAGAGCAAGATAGGCCAGATCCATCTGCCATTATTTTCCTTCTTGAATTCACTTCAAGTTATCTTATCCCACATCAATTTTAATGAAAAATATTGTTGTTGGTACCGGGATTCAAACCTGCATTTCCAATCCGGGGAAAGTGTATTTACCGACTATGTTACAGCACACAGTTCATTTGACGACAAATTTTCGAACCTACATGTTACACTTTTCAAATTAATACATCTATCGTTCCATTATTTGAAAGCCATCGACTTTATTTTTACGAAATCTCAAATACCTTTGTGTAGTCCGATAGGAGACGCTTGAATTGATAATTCATTCTTATTAAATTTTGGACACATTGATACAACTAATATATTATTAAGGGAACACATTCTTATGCACCTTCCCCGGATTAGAAAAAGATTCAGGTTACATTTCCGGTAGTATTAACAATATTTTTCGATAAAATTGATTTTATAAGTATATCTTTCTAATTAATACATTTAATTAGTATTTAAAATATGACAGACCTATGTTCTGAATAATTACAACTTCACAATAAGAATGTGTCCTCTTTAATAGGAAATAAGAATATAAATTGTAAAAAAATGTCTCCAAAATCTACAAAAAAAAATGAAACATTATAAAATAATTACTAAAATATTAATTATAAATATATACATATAAAATAAATTTTGTCGAAAAATATTGTTTTTGCGCTACCGGGATTCGAACCTGGATCTCTATTTCCAATCCGGGGAAGTACACTACCAATTGTGTTATAACGCCAGTATTTTTCATGACAAATTTTCGAACCTATATGTTACATTTTTTCAAATTAATACATTTGTTGTTCCATTATCAGACCTATGTTTTAAATAATTACAAATTCACAAAAAGAATGTGTTCTCCTTTACATTATAAAATATATATGCGTTATAAATATTATACATCTCAGCAGTTAAGTGTCAACATAATACTAATACATACTAAATAATTAACTAATTTACCATCACGCCGAGCTATGCAGATAGGATACAGTACCACACTCTTCTGTCCTGACACACAATTCTCGCCTCATTTATCTTTCATACATCTTCTCATACAAGCTCGATGATTATTGAGGCTTGTAACAGGACCATCCTCCAGTAGTCGTGCCAAGTTCTCCGCGGACGTCCTCTATTTCTGGTGCCATCAACATTTGCGTCATATATCTTTCTCACCATTCTCTCCTCATTTTTCCGTTCCATATGATCAAACCACCTAAGCGATCCTTTTTTAATCTTATTCACTATGCTAAGATAAGTTTTACGTTCTTTCTTAATTTCTTCATTCTTTATTATGTCATAAATGGATCCGTTCCTCTTCTGCTAGCTCCAGACCTCACTTCCGTACATCAGTGTCAGTATCAGGACTCCATTGTATATCGCTAGTTTTGCCTTCGTTGACGAGTTCTCATTAGATATCATTCCATTCAACGCGCCCTTCAATTTGTTCCGTTTCATACATACATATAAACAAATTTAACACTTTATAAAATAGATGTGTAGAAAATTCATGCGATATTTACGAATGAATAAATCCAAGGTTCTGCGTATTTTTTTTTAAATCTCCGCCTCTTCTGTGACCCTTTCAATGCATGCAAATGACTTTGGAAATCTTTCGTCAAAGTGATTGTGTCACTAAGAGTCAGTGTCCTGCGCGCCCGTCCCTCGGCGTGTCACCCGCTGCGGGCGGCATCCCACTCTACCTGACGTATGAAAATGACCCTTCAATACGTCACGGGGAATTACCCTTCGGACCGATGCCCAAGCCGCAAAAGGGATATTTTTGGATCAAACATGACGAAGAGAGAAGTCTATTTGGAATTTGAATAATATTTTCTTCGAATCCTTTGGATAATTTTCACTAATTCGAAGCACTCGACCATGAGAATTTAGATGCTGGATTGATGTGGGTACACACACCAGCCAGGAGACGTATTTAGTTGAATGAAGCTATACCTCGATTATACTCTGATCTAGCGAGATGAGTAGGAATCGGATTAAACGCATACGTAATACCGTATTGACCCGAATGTAAGAAGAGGTTTCTCCCCCGGAAACATCATTAAAAAACAAGAGTCTGCTTATATTCGGATCTTTTGATTGTCGAGCATTTTGTGATATGAGAGTAAAGAATGAAGAAATAAATAAATAATGTAAAGCTGATCTTAGTATACTGAGTAACATAAAGAAGGATCACTAGGGTGGTTTGGTCATATGTAACGGATAAATGAGGAGTGAATGGTAAGGAAGGTATATGACGCAAAACGTCCGCGGAAGACTTGACACGACCAGGTAAACCAGACACTGGATGATGGTCCTGCTAGAAGTCTCAAATCAGCGAGATTGTATGAGATGATGTATGAAGGTGGATGAGGCGAAAACTGTGTGTCAGGACAGAAGAGTGATGGTGAGTTAGTTGGTTAGTGATTTTTTGTGATTTTCGAACTTAATTGAAACTTACAAATTGAAGAAAAATCAAGCCTACCGCCACTCTTCCATTCGAATGGCTAATCGATGCAAGGTCTATAATTAATGCAAGAAGTATTATTAATGGGTTTAACACCACGGTTGGCACGGAGGATATTTTGTGGCTGGAAGAAAATAGTTGTGACGTTGACTCAAGTGAAGAAAGTGAACCAGAAGATGTGATCAGTGATTAAAGTGCCGATGTAGATAATGCTACCGATGAAATATTTGGCGACTAAAAAGGACTACCATTTGTGAATTTATTCATATGTTTCTGTATATTTTTCCTTATTTGCATTCTTTAATAAAAAGTAAAAAAAATGTGTTTTTTTTTGCGGAATTGCGTGTTGATTTATAATCGGGGTCTTAAAAAAAAAAAATTGTTCTGATTTTTTCCGTAAAAATTGGGATTTGTCGTATAATCGGGGTCGTCTAATATTCGAGGTAATACGGTAATTAATAATATGTTCCGTAATAAATTGAATTCATTATATTATTTTTTGTAGGTGAACACATATACTTTCATATTTGACCCTGAATAATGAATGTCAACTGTAGTATATTATCACCAGTTTTTACTTTATTACTACCCCCTTAGCCTATTCCTAAACCAGTAAGTACATCTTGTACCTTTGGCTAGACTGGTTGTCTTTTTGAAGTCGAGGAGAGGAAGTGTTCGTGTTGGACCACTACTTCGCACACACGGCTGTGATTTCTATTTTATTGTGAACGGTGAAACTCATCAGAGTTTAGTGCTGTGTCATTTTCTATATTGGGTGAGCTTCCCGAAGAGCAACGTGACGGCGTCATCAACCGGGTAGATTGAGCTGTCTTTTGGTTCCGCGAGTCCATACTCGAGGTCTCCTTCAATCCTCCATTTCCTCTCCTTCGTCTCAATTCCATATTACCTATCTAACCTATCCCTTCCGATTCCATCATCCAACCACCACTTGGTGACTGGCGACTTGCGTAGGTCACAGCGTATGCATACATGAACAGTGTACATATATATTTGTAGAAATGCTGTACTCACCCTGATATCTTACAGTATCTGGTTTACCTGATTAAGTTAATTATTTCGTACATGTCCTCTATTTCTGTTGCCGTCAACACTTATCTTTCTTACTCCGTTCATTCGTTTCACATGACCCAAGCAACTTTTATTTTAACCTAAGATCGACTTTATACTCACTTTAACTTGTTCACTCTCCATTCTATCGTACATGGATTTCCCATATAAGAGTGATCCTATTTCTACTGCTTACTTATTTAGAAATAAATAAATAAAAACGTCCACATTACCATTACACAATTGAGAAGTAAGGCAACTCTAAAATAATATAAATTTAAATACCTTCCGGTACTGGCCACAAAAATCAGGCAGATCTCGTGCATGCGTGAAAGATAATAATATTTCGCAATTTATGGTACCCCTAGATGTTTTGTCATTTTTTTCTGTATGACCGACATTAAAGTAATTACGAATTTTAAATATTTTAACAGCCGCTATTTTGAAGCAGGATAGCGGACCAGGCTGGCTATTGAACTTAGCCGAGATATTTATTTACTGCAGGGTCAGAAAGAGAAACGATCAAATTTTTTACTTAAAATTTGCTTTCTTAAAATAACTTAGTTGAATATATTGAAGTCACGAGATTACTTGCTAATTGGAACCGATACGCGAGTTGCACAATTCGCTAAACGATTTCGGGATAGGGTGGCTCCTTTCTGTCCACACAATGCATTATATAATTTTTGGGGACACCTGGTCATGATCGTAGATTTTTCCTAGAAGTCTTCTTGGTAAAATATAATTTAATTTCATATCATTTCCCTCTCTATATCTACCGTTTAATTGGATATCAACTTTTTCTTCTTTAAATAAATAAATATCATCATTTAGTATTTCCATGGAAATCTGCCTAGAAATTTATAATTTTAGTATTACGTAACAGCGATAGCAATTATATGTTCTTTAGAATTTTCCCAAAGTACAGAGCTCGCGTATACTGCAATAGATTTGTATTACACTTTAAATTCTCTGAAAAACCAATCAATTGCATTTTTACGACCGCTCATAATTTCACCGTGAATCTCGGTAGATGTTCGCGTTTTGAGCCATTTCACAAAGTTTAACGATATTAAAGCTCTTCGAGCACAAGTACAAAATAAAACTGAATTAAATGTAAAATCATATTAAATTTTAATGCGTTCTTTTACTCTCTTTCTAATACTTAAAGAATATTAAACTCTAGGCCAGACTTTCTCAATCATTATCATGTTACGGTTCACTATTCAAATAGATATATATTATATATTTATATATATTTTTTTCATAACACTGAATAATTCTTCCGCACCAATCATTTTTTTTAAACACTGTAATTATTATCTCATAGAGACGAAGCTATTTGTTATTGGGAAATATGAAAGTATGGGTATTACAGAGCTTACAGGGAAATTAATGTCAAATATCAGTCCATAGATGGCGACAGCGAAGTTTCTGCATCGTAGCATATATACAACTTTCAGAAATTTTATAGATTTGGAGGTTGATTGGGTGGAATGGTGAACTTTACATTGTATAAAGTGATCACTTAAACCAACCGAAGACAGGTCGTAAGCTCTGTAATACCCATACTTCCATATTTCACATTTAACTATTTTAACGTTTGTCTTTAATTGTTTGTTTGAGTATTTCACCTGAAAAAATTATCCGATGCAATTTTTTTGTAATGAAGACTTTTCATAATAATGTAATATAAAATATAAAAGCTAATACTAATACCTATTATCAGTTCATTTTAGTAGTAAACAAAAAACATACATAAATATAAAAAGTGCACTCAGCATACATTTTACCATATGCGGCACACTTACAATTACTTGCGACACACCGGTGTGCCGCGTCATACAACTTGGGAGCCACTGATTTATAATGCTTTAAATAGTTTATCAATTTAAAATTTTATTGAGAAATATTATTTGCATTCTGATAGGTAAGTATATATATTTTTTCCTACTTTATTTTTGATGATCACATTGCATACTAAACTGCATCTTTATTTATCTTATTAATCCTTTTGAAGTGATATATTATAGAGAAATTCGGTTATAGAATAAAACTTTTCGTTTATTTCTTCTCTCTCATCCCAATCATTTGGGGTCAGCTATTCAGACACTGCTTGTCCATCTCTCCCTGTTGTAACAATCAATGGTTGTCAAGCCGAGTAGGGACAATAGTGAAACTAACCCAACTATTGACAAATACATGTTGTACATGTACAAATCCAGTTGCGCTGTAGTTGTTCCTCGGATAGTCTCATTTCTGATTCAATCTAAACTGGTGATATCTAGATACCACCAGAGCACGCGCATCTCCGTGGTATGGATATGTTGCTCCTCCTTGCATTCAGAATCATACATGACGTGACCATACGTCGCGTTTTGAACGGGACTATACCGTTTTTAGATAGCCTATCCCATTGTCTCGTTGTCAGCTTCGGGACGCCGAAATGTCCCGTTTTCAGAAAGATGGCAACCCACGGTAACAATTTCAAAAAATAAAAGCGCCTAGTAACGCAATACGTCTCACACATATATTGCCATTATTATTTAAATAAAATGTTTTAACAACTAACTCGTTTTTTTATAATAAATTGTAATCAACTATCATCTACGACTACCAAATACAAAGTGACAAATATTTGTCAAACTAAAATGGTGGCCGAAAAAAATCGGCCTGGAACATAATATTCACCCAGCATATGCAATATTTCTCATTTTGCTGAATCATTTTGTAGCCAAGGTGGACTACAAAAAATAATATTTGTATTAGGATTTATTAGACAAGTAATACAAATATGTACAAATGTCTTACTATTTCTATTATCGAGTTTCACGTGCATTTGCTTAAACAAATCTTATTTCTATTAATATTAATTTAAATATTAATTAGAAAGATATACATATAAAATCAATTTTATCGAAAAATATTGTTGTTGCGCCACCGGGATTCGAACCTGGATCTCTTTCCTAACCGGGTAAGGTGCATTATCCAACTATGCTACAGCGACAATTTTCGAACCTATATGTTACCTTTTTGATATTAATACATTTAATCGTTCCATTATTTGACAGAGCCATCTACCTTATTTTTACAGAATCTCAAATACCTTTGAGTAAACTGATAGCAGACGCCAGAATTATCAATTCATTTTTATTAAATTTTGGACACATTGATACAACTTTATTATTTAGGAGATCACATTCTTATTGTGAAATTGTAATTATTCAGAACATAGATCTGTGATATTTTAAATATGAATTAAATATATTAATTAGAAAGATATACATATAAAAAAAAGATCGGTTAGGAAATAGATCCAGGTTCGAATCCCGGTGGTGCAACAACAATATTTTTCATTAAAATTGATTTTATATGTACATCTTTCTAATCAATATATTTAATTAATATTTAAAATATCACAGACCGTCTGTTCTGAATAATTACAACTTCACAATAAGAATGTGTTCTCTTAAATAATATTAATTTATTA
Source organism: Eubasilissa splendida (assembly GCA_031772225.1). NCBI lineage: Eukaryota > Metazoa > Arthropoda > Insecta > Trichoptera > Phryganeidae > Eubasilissa > Eubasilissa splendida. The sequence goes on along the minus strand of CM062855.1, from coordinate 10,841,604 downwards.
TCTTAATGTAGATCGATTAAAACAGGACGAAATAGCATTTTAAATTACACATTAAATATTGTATGAATTGCATATGAACGTTTTCATAATATGTGTGTTGTCCATATTAACCCTTAATTGTTCACACAATGTCCTCATCAATTACCTCACTAATTTTTTAATTATCAATATCATTTTTTCACTTTCTCGAGCAGAGATCTTCATTGTGGTCTAAACATGAAAGTTGATTTTCAATCCCTGATGAAAAATCATTATCTAAATGTTATAAAAAAAATATATCCAAGGTTATCTTTATATTCCGCCTTTAGTAATAATTGGCTTTTAAGGGCCGGTTGTGTGATCAGTGGTAACATTTTACTATAGTAAAAAAAGTTACCAAGGAATTTTTTTTGCGAAAACGTGTTATTTGATCGTTGGTAAAAAAATATTTACTTCACAAAAGTACGTCCCGTGGTAAACTCATTTTACTCTCAGAAATCCGATAGTAAAAACGAGAATCGATGGCTAAATATGGCGGACTCTTCACAGCTGTTCCAAAAGTCATCTGACATATTGATACTTTGAATGTTAATCATTCCTTATACCACTATCTTAGTGATGAGAGTTTGTCCGATGATGATCTCGTTGTTTAATATACATTAGCAAATGATCCGAAAAAAATTCACCACAAAAGTGATAGATTTCGAACACAGAAGCGAATAAATCCATAGCTATAGCATAAAATATAGCATATAGAGGCGAGATTGTCTTTGACCATCTTTAACCGAAAAAGATTTTTACTACGAGCGTTAGTAAATATATAAATATATAGTAAAAAGTTACCATGGTAAAAATTTACCACTGATCACACAACCGGTCCTAAGTGGGTAAGCCGATCTACGCTCATCCCTCAACTTGGAGGACCAGGGTTTTTCTGCCGGGGTCTTCCTCCCTTTAGTCTGTCCGTTCCCGGGAGATATTTTATTTCCCTCCTACCCTTCAACATGGTTGCAGTGCCTGCGAGTAGTCCCTATCTACCACCTGGGACTGCTCCTGCAGGGATTACACGTTAAAAATGTTGCGAATTTGTTATTCGTAATAACTAACTAACTTAAATAATTATCATCATGCCGTTTCTTGTCAGGGATAGGTAGAGAGGATAGAACGCCATACTCATGACGTACTACTCTTGCTTCTTCCACTTTTATACGTATTCTCAAGCCCGCTCTTTGATTGTTGAAGTTTTCAATTGGGCTGTTCTCCAATATCATTATTCATTTATCGTTAACTGTTATTTCGCTAACGTCCTTGTCTCACATATTTTCTCTAGGGGGGTAGGCAGAGAGAATATAACGCCTCTTCTGTCCTGACACAATTTTCGTCTTATCCACATTCATAGCAGATCGTCGATTATAACAGGACCATCCTTCAGTATCAGGTTTATCCGGTCGTGCCAAGTCTTCGGCGAACGTTGCTCATTTCTGGTTCCATCAACACTTGCGTCATATATCTTTCTTACCATTCTCTCCTCATTCATCCGTCGCATATGACCAAACCACCTAAGTGATCTTTTCTCAATCATACTATTTAACTTACCCTATTTAATGATGAGCTAAACCATTATTTTAATCGTTATTTGTATTTTATTGTAAAGAATTCTCGTATTGAATTAACTGATTATTCGTAATTCGGCGAGTCATTACTGATACACTAGAACCTCAGTTAAATGCCAGTTACAAATCATTTTTACAATCACAGTCACAATAACACTTTAGTTCATCATTAGCTCCATCGTACGAAGATTTTTCACACATGCAAAATTACGTGAAAACTATTGTGTAAAAATTGTATTGTATGAAATGATCTAGATTGGTTCATAAATATTATGTTATGTGAAAAAACTATTTGGGTAAATAAATATTCGTCAGCTCTGTGAGGGTTAAATACCCGATAAGACCATATCGTTTGGTAAGCGATAGTAGTAGCCGTATCGCGCGCGGCGGAGGGGCGTTCACGAGTAATCACACACATACGGACACCCACAGGAGATAAGATTACGCCCAATGTAATAGGGGCACATGTTATGTCGACGTTTTAAAGCCGTATCACAGAGTTGGATTACCGGGTCGTTTCTTTCCAATCCCTTCGTTTGAAATTTATTTTTTAAACACGACTATTTAAGAGGAAATTTGATATTTTTGTTTATATTGAAATAAAAAAATAGACAAACTTGGAGATTATATTGTTCTGTATATTCAAAAAAAAAACACGTAATCGTATTTTGGGATCACGTTGCTGTCAATTTGTCCGAATACATTTTTGACAAGTTAAATTTTTGGTTTGAAATATATTAGTTACAAAAACCTTTTTAGTTATTTAAAGATTGTAAAAATAATATGTCTTAACTTACATAAACAGTATTTAACTTATTAAGTAAAATATTATTTAATTATTGATTTTGGTCATTTAGTGATTGATTAGATGCATAACTTTCTGGAACGGATGAATGAGGAGAAAATAGTAAGAAAGATATATGATGCTAGTGTTGATGGCACCAGAAGTAGAAGACGTTCGCGGAAGGCTTGGCATGACTAGGTAAATCAGATACTGGAGGATGGTCCTGTTAGAAGTCTCAATAATCGGCAAGCTTGTATGAGAAGATGTACGAACGTGGACGAGTCGAGATTTGTGTGTCAGGACAGAGTAGTATTGCGCTCTATCCAGTCTGCCTACCCCCGCGGGGAAACGGCATGGTGATAAGTCATAACTATCGTGATTAAAAAAATAACTAACTTTGTATAAACCACTTTAATTAATTTTAATTAAACGAAGACCGGTTTCGATATCGTTGTATCTTCATCATCGTCAGAACGTACATCTGACAATGATACAGATATATCAAAACTGGTCAAATTAATCAAAGTATCTTATACAAAGTTAGCTGTTTTTTTATATCTAATCTCAATATTAAAGCTATAAAAATAATTAACAACATAATTCACGTTATGTCACATCATATCTCATAAAGCAAATGTTGAAGATACTAGGAACAGAAAACGTATGCAAAAGACCTGGTACTCTTATTTTACTAGGAACTTCAACACTTAACAAACATGCACGAGAAGATGTGCAAGAGTGAACGTGGCGAGAGTGGTACTTCAGGACAGAAAAGTGTAGCGTTCTATCCTCTCTGCCCATCTCTTGGGAAAATGGCGTGATAGTAAAATACTTAGTTAATTGGTTATTTGATACAGAATCACAAGAAGCAAAATTGAAATCGTTCATACGTATGAAAGTAACGTGACTATACGTCAAAACATATACCTACTCTTATTTTAATAATAAATCTACTAGCTTTGACAATGAAAACTACATTTTTATGTACAACCTTGGAAAAGGGTCGCCTTAAATTATTCAGTAGTATATGATATGATGAAAGTATGTAGACAAGTATAATGGTTTTTTTTAGGTACACTTAGGAAGGGTATACTTTTATACACATAATCCCAATGCCTCTATGGAAAAATTTATACATTTCATTGGAGTGAAGTGTCTATTTTGTTCTAATGCATTTTTCAAATAGTAAACTGGAGAGTCCATTTATATTTTCAAAAATATGCTGCCAAATAAATTCGTCCTGTACTACGACACAGCGCACACGCGGAGCGAATCGAAATACATATACATTCTTAACTTTCGAACATCTATGAATAGCGTAATTACAGGTGGATTCTATCATTCGTTCCGTATCTACAAATATTGAAAGTATTCGACTTTCGCGCATGCGCATTCAGTTTCGTCTGTCAAGGTCTTCAAATACGGTATACGCATTCGTTAACAGCATCCAACGTAGGAAAGACGACTTTAATGCTTATGGGTACAATGACAGCCTATTTTTGTCAGTAGTTGCATCTTGTTCGTGGGTCAGTCTATAGATTTGTATATTTGATATTAGGTATAAACTAATTATTCTGTATTTCTTCTACAAAATGTCACCGCCACTGGTAGGTAGATATTTATTTTATTTAATATTAAAAAAAAAAGTTAAATCATCTAGAGTTTAATTAATAAGAAAGAACAGGGAATTCAGAAAAATCAGCGGTAAAACGACGTACACGGATGGGTTTTAAATAATATAAAAAATTTACTTTTTGATTTTTATAATCAATAATTTGCGAAATTTACCCATTATTTATAAAATTTTTTGCTTTAGGTCCTAAACCATGTAACAATAAAATAGTTTGGCCGCTCGAAATTCGAAGAACTTTAATTTCTTGCATACAATATGTAATTTAGAATCAATTAAATACTTCAATTAATCGAAATAATCGCATAATTGAAGTTTGAAATTTTTTTGAGATGTTTATATCTCCAACATGGTTGAGATTAGGCACATATACCTTGAACATTTTCGGCTCGTAATTTAGCGAAGTATCTACGTATAAAATATTGTGTACTAGGTCGGTTACACACCGTATATCCCCTAGATATTGAATCTTTTAAGATTTATTTTATAGACAAGTTATTATAGAATAATACTATCTGGAAATGATATCTAGAGTCCGACAGGTGCAGATTTATTCGATCGATGTCTCGAGGGTTCTAGACTTGACCTCCTCGGTTACTACACCCTGAATTATAAGGCTGATGCCGATCATATCTCCTACTATAGAAAGGATTCTCGCTGATTGGACGGCGACACACGGTACAATTTGCTTAACATAAAAAATATGTGTGTCATTGAAAATAAATTCTCGTTTAAAAAGCTGTGTATGTTTTCACAGGCAGCGACTATGTATTGTCTGCGAACACATAATGGATTTAATATACTAGGTGGCCTCTACGCTTCTGCTTCGTGTGTTTACATTATTGCCAGATAGGGCAAATATTGATATTTTATTATTCTTTTAATGGTCCCCAAACTGATAACCCGTATCGCGGGTTCTTTATGGGACCATTCGTGCGCACGACGACCCACGTATTGCGATGATTTCCAAACATGAAATCATTTTTATTTTCTAGATACTTTGTCAAAATATTACCTATCAATGATTTGCCAATATTAATTCACGTTATAGGTGCGCAGTTGTGATTTACACGTATTACAAAATTAATAATATATATATCATTCTCTTATCAGTAATATATATAAAGTGGATTGCTTTCAAATAATGGAAAGACAGATGTATCAATTTGAAAGTGCATTATATAAATTCGAAAAATTGTCGTTATTTTACTATGTTGCCGTGGTGTAATAAGTCAGTGCACTTCCCCGGATAGGAAGAGTTCCTAGTTCGAATATTTTTTGATAAAATTGACTTTATCTGTATATCTTTCTAATTGATACATTTAATTTGTAATAGTAATATACCAAAATGCTAATTTATTGTATTAATTATAAAGATATGCATATAAAATCAATTTGATCGAAAAACATTGTTTTTGCGCTACCGGAATTCGAACCTGGATCTCTATTTCCAATCCGGAGAAGGTCCATTACCAAATATGCTACAGCGCCAGTATCTTTCGTGACACAAAGCATGATGTACTTACCTTAATTGGGAAACTATTCTACTGGCAATCATGGATTTAATTCCCGGTAGTAGACTTACGTTTTACGTCCATTGCATCTTTTTAAGCGAAATATTGAATTTGTTTTAAAATTAAGACATTTTTTTAACATGATATGTCTTATATGTTTCTATCTTTCCTCACAATTTTCTTATTTTCTCCGCCATTCTTTTTAGTACTTTACTACGATAATTTTATTAGTTTATTTATTGTTGGTGCGTTCGTTAAACGACACAATATCAGGTATATACGAAATTTCGATAGTTAGAAACGAGATCCGGGCACTTTTACATTAACCAATAAGTTGTCTTGAGAGGGAGACGTTTATAGTAGCTCTAATATAAGACACCCATTCAGTTGATAATGGCATTGCTATGTTTAATGACTTTATGTGAATCCCCTTGTCATAAATCCGTCCCCCCATTTCTCTCCTCTCACCCAGCGTCTTAATAGATAATGTAGGTTGGTACATCGTATTTTGGCTTACAACGGAATCTTTTTCTTCTTCTTCTTCTAAATAGGCAATCCATCCTTCAAGAGTTATTTGTGCCAGTTAAAACTTTATTTTATAGAAAAAAGTACCATAATATTATAGAATATGACATTCTTATTGTGAAGTTGTAATTATTCAGAACATAGGTCTGTGATATTTTAAATATGAATTAAATATATTAATTAGAAAGATATACATACAAGATCAATTTTATCGAAAACTGTTGTTGTTGCGCCACCGGGATTCGAACCTGAATCTCTTTCCTAACCGGGGAAGGTGCATTATCCAACTATGCATAAAATTCACTTAATACTTGTTCGAAAATTGTCGCTGTAGCATAGTTGGATAATGCACGTTCCCCGGTTAGGAAAGAGATCCAGGTTCGAATCCCGGTGGCGCAACAACAATATTTTTCGATAAAATTGATTTTATATGTATATCTTTCTAATTAATATTTATTATATTACAAGTTAATACCATTATCATTCAAAAACTTAGCTATTATATAGATTAAATGTGGCGAGTTAAGGAGAAGAAGATGACACAAGTTAACTGGGAGTTAAAAATTACCATTGACGAGATTACTGTAAAAAAAAACCTGTGATCCGTAATGAATGGGCAATAAAGATATGGTCAAGGGTTTCCTCCTCGGCACCACACTCACACATTGGGGAATCTATTCAGTTCAATCTGAATAAATATGAGACTACCTGGCATTGCCCAATTCTCATTCTAGAGACATTTAATATTGTTCTTTTGGAGACTTTCCTTTTGGAGAACCAGAGAGTGCGAAGAATAGATCTTTGAATTATTTTAAACCCTTATGATTATTTGGATCCATCCATTGTGCAGTCCAAATAGAATTCGTACGTTTTTATCCCATATTAATCTGTCATACATCGGGATATGCAATTAATGAGGGAAAACTCCGGAAAGAGTGGCCTCCTTGGCCAGTTTATCGGCACATTTATTTAGAATTTTTTACCTGGCTTATTTTTTAATAGAATTTTAATTCTATATTTTTAAATCAATAGACACCAAAAATATTAATTATGCTAGTTAGTTTAGGTTGTTGCCGCTTCCTGGTCATGATCACTATTTCCGTTACACCTATTCGTCAATGTAATATGTATCGTGGTTTATTGAACGGTTACCCACCACTGTTACCCAGTGCCGTTCTATGAGTAAATGCTCCATTACTTTTGAATTTATGCAAGAGAATAAATAGTATATTTATTTAATGCAATTGAATCGACGCTCGTTAAAGGACGAACAATGCAAACAGATATTTTTTTATTATTTTCCAGTATTAATATTCTGCTGATAAAACTGTACAAAGATAGGAAAATCATGCCTCAGCGCGATTAACACAACGAGCTTGTGTGTGAACTTCGATCTGTAAAACATTTTCTACAAACTGTGCAAAACATCACGAAAAATACATTATTACAGCTTCAGACATTGTATCAACGATTTTATGGTCACATGAAACAATAGTAAAATCTCGCTGTTTCCGCTTCCGCCTTCACGTATTAATTTTCTTGCAGTTTATAAGCGGAAATATATGAAATATTCATAGAGCGTAGTCACCATGTTACTGTGTGTCGGGTATTACATAGACGTCGAAACGTCCTGACATCGACGTCGAAATTTTACATTAATTTTTTAAAAATACATTAGTCTTAATTTTATCATAAGATTGCATTTTTACGGATGGTTTCCTCGAGGGCGACATTTTGGCACGGCAACGCGTGCCATAGTCAAGGCTTTGCCTCAAAAATATAACCTAGAAGAGACACAAGATCCAGCATGAAAATGGAACCAGTATAGCACGGGGACTGGCGTCACTTCTAGATCACATCGTAACTATTGAGGCAAAACCTTCACAATGGCACGCGTTTCTGTGCCAAAACGTCGGGGATAAGTGTACCCTAAGAAATTATCTACAAAAAACATGATTTAACCTAGAAGAGACACCAAAATATTATGGGTTTTTTGAAAATGTCAATTAAGGGAGATCCATAAATATTAACTTTTTTATATATTACCTTATTCCATCCTTTACTAATTGACATTTAAAAAAAACTGTTGAGTTAAATTGTTAGATTGATAATCCCCCTACAAGGCGAAACGCGTCTCAAGTAAATTAAACGAGTGGAATAAAAAACAATCGCACTTCCCCGGATTGGTAGAGATCCTGGTTAAAATCCCGGTGCCAGCTAAAATATTTTTTCGTAAATTGAGTGTCTGTATGTATATATTTATAATTGAAGCATTTAATTTGTATTAAAATAGCACAGAACTATGTTATGAAAAAATTACAAATTCACAAATAATAATGCGTTCTCTTTAAAATAAAAAATCAAGTGTTTTATTTTCACATATCTCTTCTTCATGACTTGATTGTACTATATATAATGTTAATTTTTGACCCAGTAGTTTTGATTGTACTGAGATTAGTACATTGGCAAGATTCGAGGTCATATGCAAATCTTAACTGCAAACGATGCCATTTATATACTCATAGATGCGTTAAAAATCTCAATTTAGACATTACAATTTGGTTTCTAGAGTCGCAGTGAATAGCTTTGGCGAGATGGCATCACTTTGACGGACGCCCTTTTCAAATTTAAATTATTGTGACATGTCATGCAAGAGTACACAAACAATAGAACTTATTTTTGTATCACAGGGTATTTAGACATAATTTTAATTTTAAAATTACTAAAAAAATTGATTGTAAATCATATCATTATTATATTTTTTTATTTTTAAGGAGAACACATTCTTATTGTGGAGTTGCAATTTTTCAGAACATAGCTCTGTGATATTTTTAATACAAATTAAATGTAATAATTATAAAGATATACATATGAAATTAATTTATCGAAAAAATATTGTTGTTGCTACCGGGATTCGAACATGAATCTCTTCTTATCCGGGGAAATGCATTAAACAGTAAGTTGGCGACGAATTATCGCACTTATATGTTGCAATTTCAAATTGATACATGTGTCATTCCATTCTGACTGGATTCCTTTTTTAAATTTTTGTCGAAAGTGTTCAAACTGTATGTGTAAAATTTCAACCGGTTCAGAAATAATACTTTGTTAAATACATTAATTTTGAATTAGTAAAATAATTTTAAAACATTTCTGTCTACACATTGTAGCTTAATATATCGACCCCTCCTACGTAAAGTATCGTAAGTAAAAAATGGCATTCGCATGTATTTGATATTTATTTAAGTAGCAAATTTAAAAATATATATATGTATATTTTATTTTATGATGTAGGTATTAATAAATATAACACTTAAAGAATTAGTCATTTAAAAATGTATCAAATACGTGGAAAATACTAGAATGATTAAAAATTACATTTTTTACTTACGATATTACGATATCTTTGTAGAACTATCTAGTAGGGTCATTAACGACGTAGATTATAATCTGTCTCATTAAAATAAAATAAAATTATATCGCTGATAGATGATACATTTTATGATATAATTTAATATACCAGTATGCCAAATATTCCGATAAAAAACACAACAAAATTTTAATCCTGATTATTTCGAATTTTAACTCTGAATTTAAACATTTTTCTAGTTACCCGTTCAAAATTGTGGATTAAGTCTGCTAATATAGAAACAGCGCACTCATAGTTATTTTTAAATAATGCAGGAATAATTGCTGTGTACATTTCATTGTATAAGCTCATTTTGTGCTAAATTAAAGCTATTTCTTCTGCACCCGAGGCTTTTAAAAAATGTAAAAAAATAATTTGGGCGTTATTTGCAGTCGGGTCGCCGGGCCAGGCACGCTCGGCACGCGGGCACGCCGGCACGCTCGGCACGCCGTCGTCGCGGTGCCTTTCCGGGCGCGACACGACAGCGTCGAGCCAGCCGGCCGGATTAATAATGTACCCGGCAATCGCGTTCTCTAAATGTCAATTTTCAAGTTTCGAATCAAATATTCAGCGGCGCGCTGACTATGGCCCGAAAGGGGGGCTTTTGTGCCGAAATCCGCCCAGGGGCGTACGGCAAGATTTTATCCTTTGTGTTGTGTAATCTAATCTAACTTCGCAGTGTATAATCGCTCCCGGAATATAATTATTATGCGACCTTAGTGAAGTTGGTAAACTGTAAATAAGATTGTTGTAAATATCGATAATTATAATACGTCCAACTTAAACTATTTGAAAGGTGTTATTTCCCTTAGCTTTTGATACATTCTTGTATTGATTTTTTCCGTAAAATTATTTTTCACATAGACTAGTAAAGAAAAATAAATATAATAAAGAGAAATAATGTATAGGATATAGGAGAGGAGTTTGGGACATTAGTAGCGGCACGAGAGCTATTCTACACACATTCGTGGTAGAAACATAAATCCGATATATTATAACACATTTATGCAACAGTAAATGTATTTACTCTTCAAAAATTAAATCTTTGTGTTAACAAGATTTATTTTTTACATTAATGCATATTATATTGTTTAAATTTTCGTTCCAATATAGTCATATTTTTAAAAAAAGTCGCTGAACTATTTGATTGCGTAAGTGGTACCAAAGTGATCACGTGGGTGACACCAAAATGAAAATCTTAATGTCTATATATTTGGTGGTCTGTGTTTATTCACGTTGTTTGAGTCTTCTTATATTTATTTATTTTAAAACAATGTTCGTCTGTTTGACGCTCGCCATACCTGAATACTTCTCTGTCCTGAACACCATCCAAAAATTGTGGCTGCATTTGTCTTGCTCATTATTTGGCGAATATATTTAAGCTAGACCTTTCTGTGTCTTTGTGCATAATTATATTTCTGAGATATTTTTTGATTGTCCTATCCATTGCCCCCTTCAATTTTCGATAATGTCTATTATGGACCTCTTTTTTGCACTCTCCTTGGAATATCCTCACATATAATTTTTTCATTCTACCTCATTCTTTACATCCTTATCCAACTACGATTATCAACAACGCAGATTAATACTCTGAAATAGTGCTGATATCACTCACAATTATAATTCGAAAGAAAACAGTGATTATGTGTAAGATTCGAGAAATCATTTCATTTTATACAGCTACGTAAATTCAAATACATTGATTATATACTCAAGGAGATTTCTTGTGAACAATGTTCATCAATTGAAGAAAAATACTGTATCAAGTACTTAGGAATCATAATAGATAACAAACACAAATGGAAAGAGCATATTAATAATCTTACAAACAAAATAAGAAAAACTGTCTACATTTAAGACTATTAGACTATATTAAGCATTTTTTCAGTCACATTTGCAATACGGTATTATTGAATGGGGAGGAGCATACAAAACTTCAATATCACAATTAGAAATTACTCAAAAAATGATAATAACAATAATTTAAAAAAAAAGACTATCCTAGTGTCCAACTCTTTACAGAATTCAGAGTGCCAAAAATAATAGATATATACAAAAAAAAAACAATAATCTAAATAATTAAAATTAAAAACAAATTTAACATTAGAAGCAATTGATACAATTGACATTCCAAAATTTAAATATACTGAAATTCAAAACCACTTTATTTATCAAGTCATTAAATTCTTTAATAATCTCCCCCTTATAATATTACAGATTATTATAAATTTTTATCTGAAAAAATATGTATACAAACACTAAAATAAAAAATTTAATCTATATTTTATTCTTTCTTTATACATGAGTCTCCGACTATCATAGAGAAGTAATAATTGTAATTTTTTTTTTTATTATAGTTGAAGAGCCTTTTAGGTTCATGACCGCGCAATTTCCAGGTTTCTCTGTCTCAAGGTATGGTCTTCCAACAGGGAATTCATAGTGTAGCTGCATTCGCTCCATCATTGTCCGCCCATCTCATTCTAGAACATCCCAGGGGTCGAGTTCTCATTGGCGTTCTTCATAAACCTTGCGGTGACTCTGGAGTCGTCACATCCGACAACATGTATTTAGTTTTCACGACATCAATACTGCTAAGATATTTGGTTCGTGGAAGGCTTCGACACGATCGTTGGTTGTGCGGAAGCGCCATCCAGTTAACTGGTCAAAATATTCTCCGGAGAATTTTGTTTTAGAATTCTTGGATAACTTTTCATTGCTTCTTTACGGATTTCTATATTTCACATATACAGGTGTAACAGACCCAGTACGCCATATTTTATGGGTGAACACCTGACTAAATTACGAGTCGAATATGTGCAAGGAATATATGCATATTCTGCACTGTTATGGAAGATATTATTGTTTGAAATTTTTACAAAATCGTTTTAAGCTGTTTACGAACTTCGAAATAAATATTTGCGAAATAATTCCATTATTAATGTATATCTTTGCTTCAAGTCCTAAATCACTTAACAACCAATAGTTTAGCCGCTCCAAATTCGATGACCTTTATTTTTTTTTGTTTTCAATATATAATTTAGAATTAATAAAATATTTCAATTAATCGAAATTTCGAATTAATAATCGAGATTTTTTTTAAAACGCTTATATCTCTGACATGGTAGAGATTAGCCACATATTCCTTGAACATGTATGACTCGTAATTTAGTCAGGTATCCACCCATAAAATATTGTGGACATGTCTGTTACATTCTGTATTTAGCAATATTGGCATATCGGTTACGAAAATGCAAATACGGAATTTGATTTTCATTGACAGTAACTTGAAAAATAGCAAAAATTTTTTTGAAATTGTTGGATAGCTTCAACGCACTTATTAGATCAGATGACTTAGGCAATTGTAACATACTCAAAGTATGACAATTGGAAAGAAAAAAAGACGATTTTATCAACATTTTGCCGAGTTTTATTAGTGAGTTTCCCCATAACTTTTATCTTCAAATATATCGATGTAAAAGGATTAAGTATCATATGTTAAAGTTCCTCAGTCAGCAAGTACTAAAGTTCTCTTGAAAACCGAGAGAGGCCTGTAATAAGGTAAAACTACAATAAGTTACAGTTTTAAAGAGTAAGAAATGAAAAAATCCAGTGAATGTATGGATTCTTGATACTAATATTACGTTAAATCTCCAGCTAATGTATACTTCTATTTTGTGATGGCAAGGTGCCTTATATGAAAATGAGTTGATATTATGTTCATAACTTTTTTTTGAAAATAAGATGTTATATAAGTATATCGAGAATTATACAAATTTTAAATTATTATTTAATGCATCAAATGTATTGATTAAGTAGAGAAACAATTATTCAAATTTTAAAAATTAAAAATAAAATGATATTCCAAAACTTAAATATATAACAACCCAAAACCACTATACTTATCTAGGCATCAAATTCTTTAATAATCTCCCACTTGCAATTAGAAAAATTTCAGACTATAATAAATTTGTAGCTGTAACAAAAAAATATGTATACAGACGAACAGACACATAAATTATATACTCCTTTTCTATACACGAGTCTTCGACTATCATAGAGAAGAAAAAAATGTAAAAAGAAATATATATAATTACTGATTATGTTTAAAAATGTATTATATCTCATTATATCTTCTGATAAAAAAAAAAAAAAATGTACGATAAATAAAAAATAAAATTAATGTACGTAAAATAATGTGTATCGGAGAAGTGATTGATGTGGTGAAATTTAATTGGAACACTTTTCTAGTTAATGAACCAATAAGTACCAGTTTATAAATATAATATTTCAATATATATAAAAAAAATCAAAAACAGACTAAGGATCTGTCACAATAATTTTGAACGTGAGCACTATTGATCAACATCGAGTAGTTCTTAAACCAACTCAAGACGCAAGACTAGGCTTTAAGGGTCTTGACTATCTATCAAAAGCTGAGACCTATCGTGATGATGATTTTGCAATGTCCAAAAGTACGTGTTAACACGCTTGTAGCTTGGCGTGGCATACAAAGTTTGGTATGTTAACGCGCTCGTGGCATTTAAAACGTTAAACGAACCGGGAGAAAAAGTATCAAAATTGCGTAAAATTTCAAAACGAAAATAAAACCATATTGAATTATGTCCTTATATCTTATGAATAGTATTAAAGAAGTCAAATACTGTAATCATGATGCTATAAAACATTTCCTACCGAGTATGAAATTATCAATTTAATACTAACAGTATGAGAAAGGAATTTTCAGACGAACTTCATTGTTAATTCAACGCTTATACAGGTGAAAGTTTTCTTCCGCCCATGGTTTTTGACAATGCATTTTCTCAAGCAGAATACGGTTCTCTTCCAGTCACCCTTCATTCTTTCACATTTTTATACCATCATCTCTGATTGGCCCTGACACAGAATTTTTCCTTGTAATAAAACATTACTTGGAATTTAATGTGATGCACTAACTTGTATTGTACAACACTGTATCGTACAAATTATCACTCCTTTTCCAACCATCAATGCTGTTTAAATTGATTTAGGTATTTTAAAATGCTAATAAAAAATATTTTTAATGCAAATTAAATTAATCAACTAGAAAGATATACAGAAACATCTATCTATTATTTAGTTGATACCGGGATACGAACCTGGACCTCTTTCTATCCCGGTAGCAACTAAATATTTTATTTTAAATACATATTAAATGTATTAATTACAAAGATGAACATATAAAATCAATTTTATCGAAAAATATTGTTGTTGCTAACAGGATTCGAACCTGGATCTCTTCCGATCCGGGGAACATATATGTTACACTTACTTTTCGAACCTATATGTTACACTTTTTAATTTAAAATAATAATAATAATAAATAAAATATTTTTTCTGTTTATCTTTCTAGTTGATTAATTTAATTTGTATTAAAATATCACAGAACCATGTTTTGAAAATGCAATTTCTCAACAAAAAAGTGTTTGAAGCAGTCGATTTATACTTAGAAATTGTGATAATTGTTTCATATTTTGTTACCAACCGATTTGTAAATCAACCGCTCCGTTTATGGGGCAGTATAACAAAACGGTTTAGCATCATTTGGATTAGTCGGCATAAAAATATACACAATACCTAGAAGTTATCATAGACATACATTTCAATTGGACTGCACATGTTGATATAAGCATTTGAGAGATGGCAAGAAAGATGGGATGCGGTTACGCAAAGGAGATGGATCAATTTCTTCTTCCTTTTCGTGAAAGTGAAACTGAAAGGTACACGGAGTCCCCCGGTCTTGAGACTCAGATGATAAATTACATGACTTGGATCTTGCACGTAAACTATGGTGGGAATGTAGACGAGTCAAACAGACACCTGATCATATCCTATGGGAATGTAACATATAAAGGGACGCTCGTGAGAGAATGACTGAAGTGTGGGTATTCCGCTGGGGAATGTTGGGCAGGTCAACCATCAGTATAACTAACTAAATCTAAGTTTCTTGTTCTAGGTGTCATAACTGCTAAAACACTTCTCAAAAATATTTTATATATGCAGATAAAATAATTGAATCAATGAACGAACTGACCAGCCACCGCGTTTCATAAAACTATCGAATACACAAGTTTTAATATATGAAGCATATGTCAAGAATCAAATAGGATTCATAGTGATTTTATGATTTACAACATAAACTACCTGATACCAACTGAAACAGACTACAAAAACAATACAAGACAAAGGTTAATACACTCATATTTGTTAAGAGGCGATAGGACAAAACCACTTTTAATTAATTTCATTAAGAATGATCCATTCAATTTTAAAGCATTTCCGTAAAAAAGAATTTCTAAATATATTGTAATTATTACCAGAAAAATATAATGGCGGAACCCTATTTAATATTTTCGCAATGGAATTATCTTTGATACACTGAATCTCGAAATATTTCTGTATAAAAATCGTACATTCTATTCATAAATTGATACTAATAGGTTAAAACAGCAATCTTTACCTTTCACAAATGAATATTACAACATTAGTTATTAAATATATTATTTTCAAAAAAGCTAAAATTCACGTTCGGTCTCTTATATTGCAACATCAAAAAAAGTATGAAAACATTGATTTATTTAATTAAAATTAATAAAAGGACTTAGAAAATTTTATAGTATTTAAAAAATAAAATAAAAATTATTTATGCATTATGCGTATATATTTTAAATAATTACTAGAAACGAGTCTGTAAAAGCTGACCGAATTTTTTCGGCAGTCGTCATAGCATCACCGAAATCACAAAAAAACTGTAAAAGTTTATATTTTTACAATTCCATTGTGAATTGTAAATATTACTTTTTAATAGTCCTTTATGACTTATTTATTTATTATAAATAAAACACTGGTGATTTAATACAAAAGTTTATTGTGGTTTATTAGCTAATAAATGATGATGAACCACAGAAAACATTTTCTAATTCGGATAGTTCGTTCTGAAATGTTATTATCAGTTAATACAATAATTTCTTAGATACAGGTTATTTATTTCTTTTCTTCACTCTCTCTTAAGTTCTGTATCTTCTCATAAGAATGCTGATCTGATTGAATAAATGTTCTCGTGTTGCGTTGGCTAAATATATTTAGGTTAAGACAAAAACACAATAAAATACTTTAATCACTTTATCGAAATGCATCGTTCGCTTTTTCTACTCCTTTTTCTACTATTAATCATTTGCGAAGTATTTACAAATGTTTTTACAGTTTTCTGGGCTTATCTGCCGTGATGATGGATGATGGTTAAAAAGACCAGATATACATGACAGATTAGCACAGAAAACTGTGACAAAATATATTTACTTTACGCATACTTTCTTATTATGTCACAAAATTAGGGGGCACAAAAATATATGTTATTGCACTTCACCACCAAGCTAGCAGTGACAGCGCGTAGCAGTCACCACCTGGTACCGCTTTAATGCGGAGTGGTTAACCAGCGTCAGATAATCGTTTGTGATATATCTATTATAAATCATCACATTGCATACTTCTTTATTATCGTCACGAAATAAATACGCCGCCTGAATGTCACAAAATTGGGTAATGTAAATAAATATAATCGCTTCCACCACCATGTTAGCAATGATAGCGTGTATCAGTCCCCACCTGGCACTGTTTTAATGTGGAGTGACTAACCTGCGAATTTAGTTGCCACAAATGACTGGCAAACGTATTACATATATTACAAAAATACGTTACGTATACCATTTCATAGAATATGTATTTTCCCGCGACACTAAATACTCGTAACAACGTTCTTATATATTACAGTTCACCCGAAAACTTAATATAAAATATACCAAAATTATCTAACTCTACTTTAAACGCGCTATTTCTATGTCTTATTAACGTGGACTTACTTTAAGTTTTACGTTTTAATTATATGTTCTTTAATTGCATCTTGCTTTACTCTTTACATATACCATATCTTATACATTGAACAATGCATTTACGTTAAGTTTTACTAAGTATTTACCTAGTCTAATGACATCTTGTTTAACTCTTTATATATATATAATTTTGTACATTGATCACTGGACTTTGTTTACTACTATACCGGAGAAACACTGTCTTCTTTAATACAGTAAAATACTAGCGTAGCAGGCAGGGCACCCAAATATATGTCTTACTTTGCTGAAATGTTTATCTGATCATAATATAACACACTGTACTAAGAATCAAATAAATAATTAATTATTATTAAATAAATTATTACTATTATTATTTCTAACATTCTGGGGGAGTCTCAGATAAAACTATAATAATATGTTACGTTAAAAAGATCTGATATTGCTTTCATTTTATTTATCTTATTATTTATTGTGCCGTAGGTCACGTGTTGTGTCAAAAAAATATTTTTTATTTTTATTTAACCCGAGGCGGCCGAATCCTTAATTTCCGGTACCATTTCCAAAAATGTCAGCCAATCGCTGCGCGATGATCATAAAAAACGTGTTTTTAATCAAATAAACTGAAGAATCACCAAGTAGGAACTTCCTCGACCCTTTCTCAAATAGCCTCGGGAAATTGCAGCGCTGCCCGACGCCCTTTCTACTCGCTTTACGC
Source organism: Eubasilissa splendida (assembly GCA_031772225.1). Taxonomy (NCBI): domain Eukaryota; kingdom Metazoa; phylum Arthropoda; class Insecta; order Trichoptera; family Phryganeidae; genus Eubasilissa; species Eubasilissa splendida. The sequence goes on along the minus strand of CM062855.1, from coordinate 10,823,549 downwards.
CGATTCAGATAAGCCTTTCATTATCGCGGAAAACTTTTTTTCCGGCAGCGGGCGTGAAGCGCACAGTGGCCCGGAGAGATGACGTCAGTGATACCGGGGATGATGCTGGAACCATATTCCTGATTATTCCATACTCAAGTTATTGGGCTGCTATCGTTTTTATCTCTGTTAGAGTTTTCTTTTTCTCGGCTGTATTAGAAACGTTTCTCGAGTACTTTATTGTACTTTTACTGAAGTGACTTGTTGTTGTTATTTGTTGTCGTAGTGTGTTTATAAGGGGAGTACGAGATAAGACGGCGAGGGGCGAGAGTCTCACCCTCTTGATTAGTTCATTCATGGAACATGACATTACTATTAACAAGTAGACCCTTCATGGAGACACTTTTGCCTCGAGAGCAGCAATAAGGGTAGATTAATTAATAATATGTTCTCCGGAGTATGTATACAATACATACTGTTCTTCTTCTTCATCGTATGCTCAATGTTGAGCATCGCAGTCTCCTGAAGTATCATAGTGTAGACTTTCTATGTGCATATATTACTATAACAATATTTTTAATGGAAACTCATTTTTGGTACAATTCGTAAATTAGTAAAAGAAGAAGTAGACACTTCAATGATTTTCGCGCAGTTGTAAGCCTTTCTAATGTTGTTCTGTTAAGAAAACAGCATAGGTAACGAGTAATGTGAATAGCTTTATGCGGCGAATACAAAAGAGCACCATGGGTACAGCGTTGAGTTGTGATTGTAAAATAATGTTTTCGATAATGTTGATCCAATTATTTAATTTATATTTGTTTCCCAGAAATTTTTGTAATACACAGCTTTTTTACTTGTATGCACTGCACGCCCCTGTCTACATAAGTCTGGACTTATACTGCCTTGTCTGACTTCCCAGTCATGTTTTGCGTAAACAGGGTTACCTCATGTAGGATGTAGCTCGTGTCTTAGTGTCAATAGAGCTTGATATCTCTGTCCACCCTAGGGAAGATGAGAATTAGTGTCAGGTCGACACAAGACAAAGGTGTTATCTCGCTCTGCCTTTTCCCCCATAACACATGTTAAAAATTGATAACGATAGCTATGAACTTTGAAGTTACTCTCGCTAGTTAGATGTTGGCTTACATATGTATATGGTATGTGGTTTACATTTTACGTTTCATTAGCAAAGAACAATTTTAAATGTAGTGTTTGATATACAGAGGCAGAATGGCCCATGTGAAAATTTTTATATTTTAAGTTACATAATACACTAATACGTCGAAAATTAATTATTTTATATCGCTTAATATAATATGCAGGGATATATAGAAGCATTCTATAATCATAATGATGTTAATACATTATTTTTTACTAATAGATAAGAATATTAAATTTTCTTGTTTTTTGACAAAATATAGACCGCGGTATTTCTAAAACAACGAAGGTCAGGCACAGCCTCTGGTGCATTCTATATTTTTATATGGTGTGGAATCATGGACCCTTAAAGAAAGGGAGAGAAAACGAATTGATGCTTTTGAGATGTGATGCTGGAGACACATGTTGCGCATACCATGGACGGCGAGACGAACGAATGTCTCCTTTCCGAAGGAACAGACTCTCAACCATTTGCCTGTGATGAATCCTTCAATTTTTTAGGCGTCTTGCGAGAAAGGAAGATAACTTAGAAAAGATTCTGTGTACAGTATGGGTTAATCTGACGTTTCGGATCCCATTGTAGGGTCCATCATCAGGGCTGATGTGATTGTTAGTGTAGCACTGGCTTGCGGTACCGTGTCGAAAGCAGGTGTTGTGTAAAATGAGTAGTATTGTGTTGTGTTATGTTCCATCTACTGTAAGATCACAGATGATTTGGATTTCGGGCATATTATATTTTATAACTCGTACATTTCATTTGTATTCAAATCAACAGCTGTTTTTGTAACTTTTTTTCTTGTTATTTCCTAAACTAGGACATTTGACATGGTAGTGCCAAATATTTTATTGTTTAGTATACATAATTTGTTCCGATTTTAATTACGTAAATTGACCATTGTACAAGGGCAATAATGTGTGAATATCAAGACATAGCGTTAGAAAACTGATTCTCATTTAGATGACATTTTATTATTCAATGAACAAATATTTTAAATTATGATATATTTTTATAAACAATATTAATTAAATGACACAGTTTTATAGAGAAAATTATTTGTAAGAATTTCACTATAATGAAGTAAATTTTACCAAAATATTGTTGAAAGCAAACAAAAAATAAATCCAAGTTATCTTTGAATACTGAAAACTGATTTGGTAATAAAATTAACAATTTGTATTTTTCCGCTCTGATATGGCGCCATTTTTAAAATTTTACGTAAAAAATATTTCACGAAATTGATACTATTATTTCAGCTAGATATCTGCTGTTGTTCCAGGAAAACTTTGTTCTTGTTAACCTTCACCATACCATGATATAAAATACTCGAACGCAGCCATGCTGTCAACTCGTGTTACCGTAAATAACATTTAGAAAAAATGATTTTATTAGCTTAAATGGCTTCAATAGCATGAATTTACTCTAAATATTGAGCATTCAATTTTGAAAAAAATTATCAATATCATAATTTAAAGCATTAATTAAGTCCTATACAATGTGTCCTTCCTTCTTATCTCTCTTCATTTAATTAGTGAGAGAGAGACAATTATATTTGTATGTTTGTTGTTCTTTTCACTGTGAAAATAGTGTGTGATCTCTGTCTTTCATATCACAAATGGTAATTTTACCAACGTATTAATTTTACAACAGTTTGAATGGAAAAAAATAATTGTTTTTGTACGATTCCCTTTTCATAATTGGTTTTTCACTAGTCATTCCTAAGCGCTAATATTTTCTTTAGGATTATCTAAAATATGAATTTTATGTTGCATGTATTTACCGAAATATTATAGGTTTAATTATTATGGTAGACCTGTGTTACTGCATGGTTTGGGAAGGGTTAAAATCTTAAGATGATTTCCTTCAACGATTCGGCAGAAATTTTGTGCTGTTGGTTGTAAATCGTGAATTAATTAATAACTGTTCTTATTATTGTTTTTAAATGGCTTTTTAGATCTCCCTTAATTGCTTCTTAACCGAGTACGTACGTTTAACTTTAATATAGTAACAGCCATTATGGTTATCTGTGCAAAAGTAAATTCATTGTCAGTATTTAAATTTCACGTTAGATATAACAATGTCACATCATTTTATTATGTGATCAATCAATTCTATGTACATGTGTATTGTATATTTATATACTGAAGGAAGGTAATAAGAGATTTTTTAAATATCCTTTAATTTTACCTAAAGTGTGAATATTTAATTTGGTCTCTATTTTGAATTAGTAGACATTTGTCAGTTAGCATTTAATAGTCGTAAAAAAGAGTCGATTACAATTTATTATAAACCATCTGACACCTTAACGATGTGTTGAAGTCATTAAAACATTTTATCTAAATATTAATGTTGGAAAACCATTTGGTGGCCGAATTAGGAGGATTGGGCCTGCAACACAGTGGTTTCAACAGGACGGTGCCACCTCACACATATCTCGAGCTACGCTTGAAATTTTGCGAGAAATTTTTCCCGGCCGTATTGTGTTAAAAAGTAGTGATATTGATTGGTCTCCTCGATCGCCTGATTTGACGGCTCCTTACTGTTTTATCTGGGGGTGCTTGAAAGGAAAGGTCTACGCCAATAAGTTAACAACAATTTCGATGCTACAGGACAATATTCGAAATGAAATTGCTGAAACAACACGCGAAGTGTGCGAGAATGTTATGAAAAATATGGTTAAAAAAGCACGCATTTGTATCGCTGCCAGAGGCGGCCACCTGGCCGATGTCATAATTATAGTAAACAAAAAAAATAGATCAATAAAAACCAAATTACACAATTGCGTTTCATTTCCTAGTTATTAAAAAAAAAACATTGGCCTGGAACATTATATTTACTCTGTAAATATAAATCAAGACACACAGCTGATCTTTAATCTTTTTTATATTGATAATTTTTTATATTTTCTATTGAATCGTGAAAACACAAATCGATTTAAAAAAAAAACTGGGAAAACATGAATTATATTACTCCTTCACGTTTAGAGCTGGCTCTCTGACTCTTATCAATTATGTAAAAAAAATAGTAGATGCACATTTTATCTATTTATCCCTTATTTTATATTTTATTAATGTCACCCCTATTTTCACGACATCATTCATAATATTGGATTTGATTCTACGGCTCAACGTGTGACATCTAATGTAACTATAAATTTAACTTCAAATTAAACACATGCGCGTAACAGACTTCCAAAGGATGCTACCATTAAACATATTATTTGATTAATTATTTTTTTTACATATAATTTAACATAAAATACATAATTTTAACATAAAATACATAATTTTAACATAAAATACATAATTTTAACATAAAATACATAATTTTAACATAAAATACATAATTTTAACATAAAATACATAATTTTAACATAGAATACATAATTTTAATATAAAATACATAATTTTAACATAAAATACATAAGCAGTCTCGGCAATACTATCAAACGAAATCACAACTCTATTGATGATGCGATTCGATGTAATATTTCGAACCATAGTAATTGATCGCCTTTGAAGTGGCGACATAATTAACCTCGGTAGCTAGCCGTTTTGCTTGTGGGGCCATTTTGTAATCTAGTCCAGGGGTCGACAGCCCGGAACTCTCGTGTAAATTATGAATAAATTATGTATTTTCAGATATTTAAAATATTATTTTTTAACGTTAGTAATGCGATTTACGTAACTAACCACCCCCACGAGGGAAATATATAGAATATGACGCCATACTCTTCTATTCTGGCATGTCAAACGATCTAAGCATTTAAGAGATTTAAGAAATTAGAAATCAAAAATCATCGTCAATCAATCAACTGCAGAATGAATGAAATCAATGTTTAATTTTTTAATTTTATTTTTGGTGCATGTATAATATTTTTTACAATATCACCAATGATAATGATATTATTTTAAATCTAGAATTTAAAAGAACTGATCATTTTTTATGCTAATTCATGAAAATATTTTAAATTATTTCTTCCATTGTTTCAGGTAAGCAAAACGTGGCTTATTTCTCGTGATGACTGTTAATAGGCGTCCACAAGGTAAGTTTTATTAAATTTAATGATAACATCAGTTGTGCTCATCAGCTATTGTTGATTCACTACTACATGAAGGCTACTATGTCACTCTCATCGGTACACTGCCAATTTTTTCTTACTATCTTTGTTTATACAACAAGACTTTAGGCATTTTCTAGATGGTTTTAAATACACTTTTCAAATTTTGCAATTCATATTTTTCTTTATGATATTAGTGCAGTCTCACAATTGAAGATGTAACACCTATTGGAGAAGCAATGGTCTATCCACAATTTTGTTATATTATAGTTTTAACTATCTGTATATTATTTTTACTTTCAAGAACATATTTGAATCTTTTCGTGCTGTTTTCATAACACGTCATTTTTAAATGATAAAATTCTAGCGTGAATAAAATGTTGTCAACTTCTAGTTTAGTACACTTTATAATGTACATGGCTACAATTCGTGACGACATTTAAGATTCCATCCTATTTTACAAGTATCGAGATTGAACGGTCGCTCGCTAAAATAATCGAACTATTGCATTACTGCGAATTGACTTAGTGAAAAAATAATTTCCGAAATTTAAGTGTAGCAATTTATTTCTTCTCGGAGGGACAGCGATTGGAAAATCGGTATAATTCGGTAAATGCCAAAGTAATCCACTGACGCGGGCGGAAGACATGAAATAAAAATGTTTCGGGAATGATTGAATCAGGGTACGAACTTGGATATAAAATAAACGAGTCGTTTTATAACCGGTAATCTGAAATTTACAACATTGTCCCGCTGGGGGTGGCGACCCACCCGGCGTGTACTGCGTACCCCCGGCATATTGATTCTGAGGGCTGTCATATAAACATTTTGTCGGGCACGCCAACAATTTGTTTTGTGAAGTGGGTACGCTGCTTGCAGGGCCTACGGGTATTCATATTACTGATATAATAAATAATATTTTAATACGTAATGTAGAAAAAAAATGCTTTTTATGAGATCATGGGAGATGTTTTTCACGATTCAGTTTTTTTTACAATATATATTTATTATTTTAAATATCGTGAAATTGATACCAAGCAAACAGGATCGTTGGTAGGTCAAAGTGACTTTTTTAATGAGAACAATCTTAGAATATTATTGTTAGTTAGTTACACTTAGTAATTTTATTTTTTTGAAATTTCTAACTAACGTGTATTATTATTGTTGTGTAAAGTAGTCGACATAAAATATTAATCAAAATTTTAGTATGTTTTTATAAAAGGTTGAAATCTCTGAAAAATTTCCTTGAATTATTTCTTAGTTTACATCTCATTTTTCTATGTATTGAATATTATTTAACAAATAGTAAATCAAGCAACATTAATTGTTCACAATCTCTACATATAACATATACATATGTAGAAGGAGAAGTCTGACCATTACCTTAAAAATCGAGAAATCAATTTTCTCCAAAGTATTTTATTTTTATTTAGAAATATTTATGCTACATATCATTAAGGAACGACATTAGAGTGCTGAGAAGTAGACATGTGTTGTATAAGTTGGAAAAAATCGTGCGTGCGGCACGTTATATTTGTTACGGCGGCTAAATTATAAAAAAATATATTGAAATAATGTAGTTTAATTATCTCGAAAGACAACGGAATATCGCCATCAGGGTAGAACAACCGAATAAAGTATAATAAAGCAATTTAAAGAAGTAAAATATTTCAGGCAGCCCTGTACCGGGAGTAAAGAATTCAATATTTTAAAAAGAAACTGTAAAGAACACAGATAGATTGTAGATGGATTTTAATTCCTTGGCTCGTATATACGAGGGCCAAGTAAAAAATAAGGTTCCTTACGCTGTACACTCGCCACGCGAGATGCTAGGCGAAATCCGGCAACACCGCCTTGATTGTTGGTCCCTTAACTACATCCCCACTACCGGGAGCAAACGCTGCGACGCTCAGTAAAGGCCTGACAGCCATCCGCTATGGAACCCGCCATCGCCGTTACCGCCAGGTGTGAAATCCGTTCGGTGATTCGATTTTTAAACGCGAAGAAGCTTAAACCTGTTGAAATTCATCGACAGTTGGAAGAAGTTTATGGCACAGCTTGCATCAGCGTCCAACACGTCCGCAAATGGTGCAGGGAGTTCTCCGAAGGACGCACAGACGTCCACGACGAGCAAAGGAGTGGGAGGCCATCGGTGTCGGACGAAGTCGTGGCGAAGATTGAGCGCATTCTCCTCGAAGATCGGAGAGTAACGCTTCGGGAGCTTGCTGTCCAGGTTCCTGAGGTTTGTGAAAAAACCATCGACAACATTTTGACCGATAAACTTGGTTATCGCAAGGTGTGCGCGCGGTGGGTCCCACACATGCTTTCAGAAACCCACAAAGACAATCGTGTCAACTGTGCCGAGTAACTGAATGTATTTACATAGATAGATCCATGTAATAGACTGGAAACAAACCACGTTTTCTGAAAAGACGAAATAATGTATCGATTAATGTTACTAATATTTTAATAGTCGATTTTCAATATGGGCAAGGCCCTGTTTTCCCTATCCATAAATTAGAAAAGTGCTTTTAATATATACAATTAAGGCTCCGTGATGTATTCCGAATACCGTTCGCTTCAAGGGTTGCGCGGGAGGGCTGCGGGGCCGGCGGTGGCCGGGACGGCGGAGGACGGGGGACGCACCCCCCATAAACCGAATTCAGATATCCGATTCGGCACTGGAGGATTTAATAAATTGGATTGATTGGATGAAAGTATCGGAATAAATGGGAAAATCGGGCATGATGAAGTGCGCAGATAAAAAAAACGCAGAGACGGAAAAGAATGATTAAACTGGAGACACGAGGGCGACCTCTGCAGGGCTTTGTCGTCTGATCAATTAGCGTCATTTCCGGGCTTGTTCTTAGGAATTTCATTTGTATTTCCGGGAACCAATTATTGTGATGTGAGTTTTTTGACAGGTATTAAAATATCAAATGAAGACATATTTAGATATATTCATAATATTGTATTTCCGATGTTTTATAAGCACAGTATATTTTATGTATCATTTAAGAAGACACTTGTCAGATATGAGTATAATTAATTAATTAAATTATGTATATTTAATTCTTAATGTTAATTAAAATACAAAATACATTATTTCATATTAATGTTTACTCGTGTATCGTAATTATATAAGATGCTGTATTGCAGCGGCGTGCAGTCAGTATTTTAAAATAATCTGAACTTAACTAGAATTTCTAGGACATAAAATTATCTCGTAATTCTTATCGCAATTATTGTTATTTTAGCAATATTATAATATGTCCAAGAACACACAATTACTGGAATTTCACCTACAAAGGTACTGTTATTAAACAAACAATAGATATCTCATAGAGATGAAGCTGTTTTTTATTATATTTAATGGAAAACATATGCAAGTATGACTAATTACAGGGCTTACGACCTGTCTTTGCCTGGCTCACTCATCAATATCTATGAAATTTTTTGAAAGTTGTATATATGTTAATATGTGGGCTCACTTCGAGTACCACTACATTTATATAAATTGATCACTTTAGCCAGCCTAAGACAGGTCGTAAGCCCTGTAAATATCCATACTTACATATCTTTCCATTAAATATAATAAAAAAGATAGCTTCGTCTCTATGAGATATCTATAATTTGTTTAAATTATTTCATTTTGTTGCTTAATTCAACTAATTAAAACATATTTTTTAATAGTAATTTCTCCCATTAAATCATTTCGGAGCTGAGAAACCCCACGAGGCTCTCTATGTAAGGTGTATAATTTTTCACAATTCTTTCAAAATTGCTGTCTAACTGTCTCGGATACCATTACCCAAGATTCAATCTTCTTCAATGGCCGTTCCTGGATCTCCGGACGGGAGAATTTTCCTATCAGTCAGTATAATGTTTCACCCATTTCTTCTCGGTTCTTCCCCAGATTGCGCCTTTCCCATCCACAATTGAAACGTTGCGTAAGCGTTTTTATTCCGCACTATTGTGTGAGGATGATTTAAGTAAAGATGCTCCTTTTGCTTTTCTCATTTTTCGCCGTCCAAGGAAGAAAGCAGTACATACACAATAGTCGATAAAAGAAAGCAGGACATAAAATGAAAATTAACGCAGTACGCAGCCAAGTGGTGAAAACGTACGCCGAATTTTGGCAAGAAATAACAATCCAATAAAATAAAGTATTTGGGAATTGATTCAAAATTGAATTTATCGCAAAATATAAGATACGTTAATAAAAACATCTCACTTCTGGAAAGGATCAGTAAAATAGTATGTAATTTATTATTATTCCTCACATCAACTACTGCAGCAGCATTTTATTTTAGCCTAATGAAAAAGAATGCAACAATTATCAGTGTTGCAAAATAAAGGTTTGAGAATAATGCTCAGAAAAAATAGATATATACAATGCTAAAAGTTCTGAATATGATGACCTTTGAAAATGGTGAAAATGAAAATGGTGTTTATTTAAAAAATCCTCACTAAGAAAATATCGGCAGAATTTATACGAAAAATAGATGCAAATCAACATGAACACGAACTTCGTACAAGAAAAAAAGATAGACAGACTGCCATTCAGGAAGATGGTTAAATCTCAGAAATCGATAATGTACAGAACGATGAAGATTTCTAATGAAATGCCAGAAAGCATAAGAAATATATACATATATAATACATATAATAGGTTCAAAATTAAACTAAGCAAATATGTGTAAGGTAAGTTCTATTGTAGTAACAAGAAACGATTTTGATTTTGTTTATATTAGAGTATATATAAAAATACTTTTATATATAAGAATAAATAATAATAATAATTTTGGAACGTTTTTTCGATGTTTCATATACATAAAGCATAAATTATAAATGTAGATTCATCAAAGTAATTTTATTTCTTTTTATTACATACTGTACCTTAGAAAGCATCATTCAATACAGCTAACCTAACCTAACACAATAATAAACATAATTATAATAATATTCAGATGCTGGAATGTAAAGTCTACAATATTTAATACTACTGAACGTACGTGTGCTTATTATAGTTAACCACCAGATATTTCAAACAAACAAATATTGCTTTTTAAATATGTAGAAAATTATATTTTTTTTATCACTAAGTTTTGAATAATCGTAGGTCATTTTGGTTACACGGTGTTATAAAAGCTTAATCTATTTTTCTAGAAAAACGAGAAAAGAAATAATTGATTTAATTATGTCATTAAAATTAAATTTATTATACTCGAAACACTGCCATATATTATTACATTTTTGTATTACCTAAAACATTAATTTATTACATTATTATTGCATACCCAGTAATAGGTTTATATATGTTATAAAATAATATATCCGCAAATTTCAAAAACAATGATTTCGTTAATATTATATATGGTATTAGCTATAATATTTACTATAACTTCTATTGGAGTAATTAAAAAAATATTTATATTTAAAAAAAAATTCCAATAGCTCAGATTTTCTCAATTCGTCTAAATTAGTTTTCTATATCAGATTTAAATTATTGATTTTCATAATCTTACTTATGATGTTTTAAATTAAGTACAAATATGTACTAGTGTTTAAAATTTAGGATGGGAGCGAAAGACGTACATATGATATACTTTAATTACTTACTTACTGTACAACATTACAGTTTTATTATTTGTAATATCTGACAAAGAAATTAACCAGTTTGTTTTCTATAAAAAAATTCTTTAGGCCACACATATTCACTAAATTCGTCATTTCAAAGGAAATCGACACTTCACTCCATGTAATGTTTCAGTTTCCTGGATGGATATAAATGAAACAGTGTTATTACTCTACTTGAGATTATTAGCACTACTCGAGTTTCGAGAGAAACAGTAACTCTCATTGACAGGTGAAGTATTAAACTGACTACACATAAATATAGGAGACAAGGTTAGGTGGTAGACATACATGTAATTATGTTCTGACAGATGGAGGAGAAGGGGGAGAAGTTACTGGTGGACGGTGGAGGGGTTATTGAAACGGGAATATTGAGTTAGAAATTCTAATATTGTTTAACAAATTAATACCCGAGTTCAAATTCCTTTTACCATCATTCTTCCATCTATCAGTACCTAATTACTTGTCAGTCTACCACCTAAACCTTGTGTCCTGTATTTATGAGTAGTTAGTTTAATAGTTCACCTGTCGATGAGTTATTGTTTATCGCGAAATTCGAGTAGTGCTAATATACTCAAGTAGAGTAGTAACATTGTTTTTTTTATATCCATCCATCATGATGAAACTTTGCAAAGTTAACGCCGATTCTATCAATAATATCAGTTTCTTTTCGAATTTTCTTACGCATGTTCCACAAAAGGATTAATGCAATCATTTTTGAAACATAATGTTTTAAAATTATAGTAACTTGGACTATTTTACTACTTTCTCTGACATCTCTCATCATTTCTTTATTCTCTAGACAGCATCTTATCAGATGAAGTAAAGCCAAATCGGAGTTCTCTGAAAAGGCTTGATGCAAAATACAATAAGCTGGAATTTAAGGTTACCCAGCCCGCCCCCATCAATAATAAAAGGCTCAATTCGTATCTTTGCGAAGTATCGGATTATCGAATTGGATTTACGAGAAAGTCTAGAAATAGGATGTTACCCAGATTTTTTCTATTCTTGTGTCTTCCCTCCCTTATTTTTCACCCTCCGAGATATCGGTTACACTTCTTGTGTTACCTTCCCGATGCCATTACTCAGTAACTGCTCTCTGACATAAATGGGACATTTTTACATAGATATTCCTTTTATACAAGGGCCTGTGAGAAGTGTGAGCTGTTTAGTGCTTTCAAAATGAGAAAAGACAGGCAAATATCTCTTGTCGACACAGTATTTTTCGGTTAGCCTAAAATTATACTATTAATTATTTGATTTGAATTAAGACATTGGAAAATGTAACAAAAATTATATTTTTTAAATTATGATTTATTCCTTTAATTAATAATATATTAAGGCATAACAAGTGACTCGCGGTTAATCAGAATTAATTCTGTCTAAGAAAGGATACATTTTTTTAAACACTAACATTTTTTTTAAACGAATTTATATATTTAAGTATGTTTACTAGGGACGGTAAAGTTGAAAATTATGTTGAAAGGTGAAATGAAGTGAATAATGCTTTGAATTGACTTCTAACTATTTGTTATTTTAACAACTCGTGTGTTAATATTGTGAGCCAAGGTTGTGTTAAAGATTTTCGAAGAATTCGAAAGCAATAATTAAGTTAGGAAATTTAGATTAAGTAACTGAAAAACATGCATACATACTATCATTTTCATTTTGAAAGAGTCATAATATTATATTATTAGGTTCGCAACTTTAGCGGAGATTTATTCTGGGTGCTTACTAAACAACCTTTCGTCCCTTGCAAACTTTATTGTGTCCTGTGTAACTACAAGGCCTTCACGGTCGATTAAAGTCCTTTACAGAAATCCGACAAGGGATGTTAAACCTGAATTGTGTTCAACACCGTAACTGCAAGAGGTCGTATGTAAAATTTATACTTTTTGCGAAAGCTCAAAAATTGTTTTCATCATAGAAAATTTCAAGATGTATTGTTTTTATAATGTCTCGTTTAACTGAAGTAATTAATATTACAGGTTCACATACTTAATTAGACATGTAAAAAATATAATGCAATGTTAACAAAAATCTTATCGATTTGACTACTCGGCTAGGTACAGCTACATACATTATATATTTATTAAGGTAAATACATTTTTATTGTGAAGTTGTAATTATTCAGAACATAGGTCTGTGACATTTTAAATACTTAGAAAATGTATTAATTAAAAACATATACATATAAAATCAATTTTATCGAAAAATATTGTTATTGCTACTGGGATTCGAACCTGGATCTATTTCCAATCCGGGGAAGGTGTATTAACATTAATTGTTAATTCTGGCGTCTGCTATCGGTTTACTCAAATGTATTAGAGATTCCGTAAAAACAAAGTAGATGGCTTTCAAATAATGGCACGTTAGATGTATTAATTTGAAAAGTGTAACATATGGGTTCGAAAATTTGTCGTCAAAAGTACTGTCGCTGTAGCATAGTTGATTAATGTACCTTTCCCAGATTGGAAAGACATCCAGGTTCAAATCCCGGTAGCAATAAAAACAACGACAAAATTGATTTTTTATGTATATCTTTCTAATTAATACATTTAATTAGTATTTATTATATATTTGGTATGTACGATATTTTATGTTAGTTAATTATTATATAAAATATAATAAAGGTTACCAAATAGATACTCGGAATAGAACAAATAGAAGTTTAGATGTAAAATCCATAATATACGTAATTATTAATTTTATAATATTCGAGTAAATGCTAATTTCATTTCAACAATATAATTCGTTAATTGGACTATTTCTAATGGAAATAAATCTCGTTTCATACGCAAGATAATTTTTTTTCTTGCATTTTTAACGTAGTCTTTCGCTGTTCGCTGTTGCTTCAAATTATTAATACGATGGTGAAAAAGATAAATTGTACCATTTACTCAAGTGTTTGAATAAAGTAAATTACATATTTTATTTTCGTGTTTCTGTCAAGGAATATTCACTTTTTGAATACGTAGCGAGCAGTCAATAAATTACATGCCCCTTGGAGATTGGAGATTTAATTTAATAGATCATAAACACGCTTAACAATTTTAATCATTTACCAATTGGATTGAAAATAAAATAAGCCGGTGGCTGGAACATGAACTGAGTGCGTAACTTAAACCAGAACCTCCCCGACAGGATATGGACCAAGTCCGGAGAGAAAATCGAAACAATGATGGATAGGTTATATTAAGAAAGACCCGCAATATGTGAGAGATTGTCCAGATTGATCATAACGGAGCTCTAGTGCCAGATTAAATAAAATTATATTGTTTAGAGATACGAGATGCCACAGATTGAACCACGATGGAGCTGAATGATGACTGCGGTCGAAGACTTTATAGCCGCCTTAGGTCACAAAAAGTCACATTATTCATTCGGTCTGACTTCAAAACCTTTTTTATTATTTTAATTAATAGAACCTCGAAGCGCTTTTACTAAAATATTAACAATTTTAATCGTGTAAAGGTTTTGCGTCTAGCGGCGTAATTAAAAAAATTGGGTTCCAATGCAGAATGCAAAAAAAAGAAAAGGATCGGGCACCAATATAAAATGAATGGGTATTGTATGTAAGATGGAAGAATTATGTATCTTTGCGGTTTATCCATTAAATAATAAAAACAAAATTGGTTTCTTGTCTTCTATAATATTCACACATTAATATAAAAGTGGTTTTTACACTTGTATGAACTGTATCATAGCTTTATATTATATAGATTAAGTTAGATTGATATATTTGTACATTAATAATATCTCTACTTCGCTTGCTCATCGCATTATATTATATAGGTTAAATTAGATCGATATATTTGTACATTAATAATGTTTTAGTAATTCACGTGCAAAATCATTTTTTAATTATTAATCTTTTTTTTAATTTTTTTAAATATTCTATTTTTAGCTGTGGTGGATTTTAAAAATGGTCTGTCCGTATTAGCTCTGGGGAAAATATCACATCAAAGGTTTTATAGAGCGCAAAGCTTTTAGGCATTGGCGTAGTTATGCCATTGATTGCTTCCATTTAATAAAAATAGAAATTATTTTGTTAGCCATGCAGTAACAGTAATAGGAGCTACCGAGTCAATAATAATATTATATTTTCGTTAAAAAAAATTAAATTCATATTTTAGGTAATTCTACTTATTAAATATTTTCGCTTAGATATGACTAGTGAATTATATAAAGCAAAACATCCAAAATTTTTTTTTTTCTTTTCGATCGATATTGATACGTTGGGGATTAAATGCAATGAAAAAAACAATTTTTAGTACTATAGAAAGAGATCACGCTTTAATTTCACAGTGAAAATAATAGCTAGCAAATCAGTTTAAGTGTCTTTCTTTCACTAATTTAATAAAGAGTACTGAAAAATCGCATTAGATGAGACTTGATAAATCATCTGTTATATATTATTTATTATATTTATCCCTTTTTCATTTCTAACAATATCTATTGGGTTATCTAATAAATTTATGCGGTTTTGTTCAAATATTTATTATAAAATCAAATTTTTAAACAAAAATTACAGCATTCCAATCAATGATGTTTTTTCCTTTATTCAGCACTTAATTCCATTTTTAAACCAATTTGTTAATGCCTTTCTTATAAAAATCGGCTGGTCTAGTTTCGAAATAGTTATCGATCCACAATATATAGGTCATCGTCGTTGTTGAACATAACGTCACGCATTTGATTGGAGAGCGACCGAAAAGGTGATTATCTGATAGAACGAGGTTGTAACTGTAAGACGAATTAGCCAGAATTTCCCAGTTGAGCTCCTAGATGACCCTTTTGACGACATTGGAACGACCCGTTAAACATGTTCGTTTTTCTCAACTCTGCACTCCATTATTTAAGCCCAAAAATTAAGAAAAATTATTAGATACAGAAAAACGACGACATATGCTATCGAATAGTCAGTCATTTTTTGTCACAAAAAACAAAATCGCATTAAAAAAACCGCAAAGACTTCTTAAACGACCCAAAGCCACTTAAGCCAGTAAAATTATTTTTCTCATTCAAAGTGCTTAAAAAACTTTAAGTTTCTCGCGGTAACACAAATTCACAATATAGCTAGGTACTCTCTATCATGGTATGGAAAATGTTAAAGAGTGCGATATATATATATAATAAAATGTGGTATTTGAATGTTGAAATAATGTATTTTCATCCATTCTCTTCTCTCTCTCTCTAAGAATTGAGAGGCATCCAAACGTCGAAAATATTTCAAAACCCGAGCACTTGAGGAACAAAATGGGTAAACAATGAAAAAGTTTGTATTGTGGAGATAAACAAAAAGTTAGCATTGTCATGCCGCCAGCAAAAAAACAATGGCCTTCGCAAATCTCAACCCTTCGGGAAAAGCCTGAAAGAAAATATTGGAAATAATTAAGAAGCTTTCAAAAATTATTCTCCCATCGTTACTTCGACCGAAATGTCCATTTGGCCAACAAAATTTGTTCGCTTTAATTAATTGAATGTGATTTTTTTGGGAGACCCGGCTCCGGACTGACGGTTAATATTCTGTAATGATAATATTTTAGATCAAAAATATAGTGATAGAGAATACAGTCTACATTAACAAATTTCTGAGCTGCGCTAAGTTGATGCTACCTATATGGCGGTGTACTGGTTGGCTATCCAGATTTACGCCGGGTTTATATCCTACCGTGTTCAGAAGGCTGACGTCATGAATCACGTGAATCATCAGAGGTGAATCAAAAGAAAGTACATACCTTAGTTTTATATTATATTTAAAATAAAAACACTGTTTACTTTTAATAATTTGTTTTATTATAACATTTTCAATGCTGACGCGTCATCTTTAGTAATATTACTAATACTAAACTTAAGACTAAACTAAAAATTAACTCTGGTTTATTCACTTCTTAGTTACATTTGGTCTTACGTTTTACATAACAATAAATGATTATTAAGTAAGTCACTAAGTAGACAATACTGTAAAATCTGCCGGACGTACCAAGGCCACAATAGAAAGTGACGTCCGAGAGACGGTCTTCCTGGTTGCTGGCCGCGACCATGGCGTCGGTACTGGGTGACTATGTGTCTGCTAGGCATTCGATTTCACTCATCGATATCTGCAGGGCGCGTTCAGTAACGCTGGGCGGTAAAGACAACAGGGAAAACGATAGACCTCCACTTCTACAACCTTTCTAACGAATACTGTTGACGAACGGTTAATGCGTTAATGCTTTAGAATGTCTTCTATAGTATAGTAATAAGTAACGGTTACATACATCTACAATTATCAACAGATGGGGAAAATTTCGAGGCATAAATTAAGAGGAAAAACGCTGATTTAATAAATACATACTATTTTGTCGTCAAACATCATATTTCCGTGCTTGTATAATATATTTTTATTTTGAATATTAACTTTATGCGTTTTATAAAATTATAATTATTTATTTAAAATAAAGTCTTAAATGTTACGTAGGAGAAGCAGATAGGGAAGTTTGTTGGATTTAGAACCAGATGTAGGTATTTGTTCAACATAGTACAATTATTATCAATCAAAATTTTGATTTTCCATATCGCATTTGACATTGGATGCTAATAATCTGTTCATATTAATCGATACATATAATATAAAACATGTATAAAATTATAAATTATTGTGGTCAATTATTTTATAATTGTATAATATTAAGACAGAAGTAATTATATAATACATAATAGGAATATACATATTTAAGAGGTGAAAAACTCAATTAAATAAGATTAGTTAGGCCTGCTTGTTCAGTCAGCTGATAAGATTCTTGACTAATTAAATCCGAAAGTAAATCCTTATCCCAGACGACTATTAAATTAGCTCACTTGCTTACATACCATCACGCCGTATCTCTTCAGGGGAGGCAGAGAGAATAGAACACTTTTCTAGCTTGTTAGTTGAATGGTCAAGACGCTGGCCAGCTGGTTGGGGGTGACGTTTCGTTCCAGGACCATAGCCAGTTAGTCCTATTTTCATAGGACAAGCGTTTAGCTTAGTTTGAAAATAGTAAGAATATTGATGTGACATGTATTCTGTGTACGTATCTCTATTAAAAAAAAAAATTCTTCTGTCCTAGCACACCACTCTTGCCTCGTCCACTTTTGTGTATCATATTATTATATCTTTTAACAGGGTCATTCTCTAATATCTGGTTTATCTGATCATTTCGCGGACGTCGTATGTTTCTGCTCCCTTCAATACTCATCTCATACATTTCTTTCCCATTCTCTCTTTGTTCATACGTTTCACATTTCAAACAATTTCTACAACCCTTTATTAATTCTATCGATTATGTTATATTCAGATCTTCATCCTAGTTTATTAATAATTTACTCTATTGCATGTAGATATACTACACGTACCTGAGATCATTTACTCTATTGCATATAGATATACTACACGCACCTGAGATCATTTACTCTATTGCATATAGATATACTACACGCACCTGAGATCATTTACTCTATTGCATGTAGATACACTACACGCACCTGAGTGATTGCATTTCCACTGCATTTATTAAATTAAATTTTGATTAATTTCGTTAATTCATAGCTAAAATCTAATATTTTTTATTTCACTAGAGAATTGTAGTTTAATGTAAGCATTTTCACATTATTATAAGGGTAGATTCGACTTAAGCACTAAACGTAGCACAAAATGTTTGAGTTCTAACAAATTTAATATTAAAACTCTAGAAAAGTTCACCACGGAAGTCGAGGAAATAATATAGGTGGAAATTCGAAGAGCTGTGGAGAGAAAAGAAATCATACGATTGTTCAATGTCCACGAAAAGGATGAAATTGAAGAAGAGACATTTTATCTCTTTCAGTTCCAAAGTGCTATTATTTTCTTTATACCTTTTTCTCAGACTGGAATTGATGACATCTAGCGGTTGCATTAAAACTACCCTAGTTCCAGCTTCTAGCCGGAATTTTCCCCTGCGCTGTTGACAGAATCTGTGATATTCAAATTGAAATGTTACCGGAAAATTTATATTTGATTTTGAAATCATCGATAGAATATTAAAGGAGTTCGAAGCGAGAAAAATAAAAATCAAGTTTGTAAACGAAATAATAAATTTCTTCTGAGCGAGTAGTTTTTTTTTTTTTTTAATACTTTGAGAATTTCAAACGACAAATGTTTGTCAAACATTTTCATGTGCCGACATTTTAATATTTTTTAAACCTGTGTCCAGCGACTAATTGGTTTAATCCGCCCTTTGTAAATTTAATTAACAAAATTCAACTGAAAAAAGTTTGACAGTATTTAAAAAGTTTTTTTGTTTGCTTTCTCATTATAATAACAAAAGGAAAGCATTGTGTTGTATGTACATTATTTATACTTTTAGTGAAAACGATTAATAGTTTTATGTTAGTAGATACTGAAATTGGTTAAAAGAAATACAGTTAGCGGCGTATCTTAAAAAATTGGACCCTAATGCAAAATGAAAATAAGCCCCCCCTGTGTGATTATAATAATGTTTATAAAATATAAGAAACTTTAAATATTTTCGATGCTTTTATTATACGTCTGAGAAATGACTATTAAATTATAAGATTCCATTTCTCACTGTGATGGATTTAAATAATTATTGGTCCATATAGTCCATATTAGTATTTGGAAATGTATCGATAAATGTACTCGTAAAATAATCGATATCAAAAGTATTGCAGGCAATGCGGTACATTGGGGCACTTCACTTAGTTATTAGTTATAACCTTATAATCACTTTCATCAATATTAACAGCTTGTGACTTCTCACTCATCTGTTGCCCGTCATCTTCTGATGTCGTCGCTCTAACCAGCTTCTTCACAATTCTTTTACCAACGTGAGGCGTCCACTTACTCCACCTTTTTCCCTCGTCATACACTTAAGCATGCAGGTTTTTTGAGTCACATCTGTTACCTTGATTCTCCGGCGGTGTTGTATATTTATCTTTCATAGATGTTCCAAGCATAAATCTTTAGTCTGTGATATTTTGGATTTGAGGATATGCTCTATCATTCCAAATGCTGCCTAATTCAGCCAAATACGTATTTATCAATAGTAATGACTTTGAATGGAAGATAATAAACACTTCACATTCAATCATTATGTACATTTTTTATTTTTTTTATTGTGAATTTTGTTTTAGATTTTTTTGGTAACTTAACTAATTAATTTTATATACAATTCACCTAAAATTTCAAAAAAGCTTAATCGAAACGCACCCTCTATTTAAAAAAATAATTAAAACGTATTTAGGCTCGAATTATAAAAGGCTCTCAAGCACCAGCTCAGATCTGGGTGGAAGATGAATCATATTCTCAAATTGATAAATTTTATTAATAATTTTTGTAATTCGGTGTAATCGAGAATGTTAGAATTCTGAGAACGAGCTTAAAAAAATCATTACTAGTGTGTCGTTTTTACATTTTATGACTCATTGATATTAATCGTCATACTTAAGAAACCAAAAATCACGAAAATGGTGATAAAAGACTAATAGTTATATTTTAAACCTGAAATTATTTATTTTAAATATCTGATTGAATTTAGATTTACGTTAGTTAGTTGAAATATCTAACCAAAAATTTTCTGTTTCAAACATTACATATTAAAACGCGTATATTACTTAGGTGGCAGTCTGTTATTTAATGCCTTAGATATTGTAGGCAGGAAATATACTTGTTAGAATTTTGATATAAAAAAGTGTATTTTGACCAAAACGTTAGATGATACCTTGTTAATACAAAGGTCACATATCGACATTTAAAAAATAATAAGTTGATAGTTTAGACATGTGTATACTTTATCATCGCTGTAGAGAAATAAGTAAATGAATGGAAGAAAGAAAGACAATGACAGAACATGAAGTCAGGACGAGAACAAATAGGACGTGCGAGACAAAGTCAAGACACGCTGGTAATGCTATTGAGGCAACATTTTCAGACAGCAGAAGCAGTAAGTAAGACTAGCTGTTTATGGTAAATTGTCGATATTAAGGTTGAAAGTCAGAACAGCGGTTAAAGAACAAGATGCAATACATGAAGAATATTATATACCGAGAGATATTTCAAAATATTTACAATTATTAATATATAATAATCATTAGGAGAACACATTCTTATTGTGATGTTGTAATTATTCAGAACATAGGTCTGTGATATTTTAAATATGAATTAAATATATTAATTAGAAAGATATACATATAAAATCAATTTTATCAAAAAATATTGCTGTTGCGCCACCGGCATTCGAACTAGGATCTCTTTCCTAACCGGAGAAGGTGCTAATTGTCAATTTGATATGATAGTCTATTAGAGATGGTAGACTACTCGCTTGGTATGTGAGAGGTAGCGAGATCAATACTCAGCGCCTTCAATTCTTTTTTGATTTCAAACTTTTCTTATCTTATCTTTCCTTATGTATGTACATAAAATTATATAGATAACATAATTTTTACATTAATGCAAAAATATATATAAACCACCCCTCATAATACCAATGAATAATGTTGTCAAAGTTCTACTGATTTTTCACTATGTTTTTATTTTTAGAAATATTTCCGCGCTGTATTACAGAGCTTCACCAACCCCCCGCAAGTGCGACAGCGCAATACATTTCGTACTCGAATAAAATAAGTCTAAACAGTACATTTTCACACGAGTTGTACAAAAATATTTCGAAAATGTACTATGACAAAACATCGTTATCCGGTCCGCACGTCCGCCAGAGTGTCTGAGAGTGCTTTTCCCGCCAAATTGTAGTGTTTCGGGTCTGCGGGGCGCACATCGCCACCCCCCACCCCGCAACCGCCGGCTTCAGAGACCCGAACTCACGGCTAACGGATTACAATATTATTAATCGCATGCAATATTATTTAATGTAAATCAAAGTGGATAAAAATCGTGCAAATTTAGATTATGTGAAATTTCACTTCTTAATTTATTTTAATTATACGTATAGTGGGCCACCAATATGTTAACAAAGGTTCGCTTAATCTTTTTTATTTATTTTTGTACAAAGGTTCGCTTAATCTTTTTTATCATTCTTGTACAAAGGTTCGCTTAATATTTTTTATCATTCTTGTACAATTATACGGTATAATTTCTTAAAGCAACGAATGTTACTTAATATACTTTATTATGTAACAATACGCAATATACCTTAAAATAATTCATATCAATAGCTGAAAAATGTACTTGCCCACCTTAGATTTCAGGAGTGAAGAGTTCTAAGATGGACGCAGAAATAGGTACTATTCTTTTCGCTACAATTTCATGTTTCAAAATAGAACACTGAATTAAAACTGAAGTTCTCCTAAATGTAGATGATGGTAAAAAGTAATAAATATTAAGAATAATATATATATTTTTTTAAAGTACCTCTCCTATCCATATTAGCCCCGCCCACAACCATTTTCTCTTTTCACCAACGTCGCTCTCATACCCCATCCTCCTGTAGTCGATAGATTCTAATTTTAAGATTTAGTTTATTACTGAAGATGACGCAGTAAGCGTCGAAAACGTTTTAATTTTTTAATCAAAGTGCAGTGTGAAGTAAACAACGTTGTGTTTTATTTCAATAATTAATATATTTTTTTAAAAAGTAAAAAAAATTGTTAAACGTTTTTTAATAGTTAAATTTTAAGAACTGTAAAAACTGTGCACAGTAACGGCGATGGGGAAAAATGTGTATGTCTTATGTTTCATAATATATTTAATCCATCTACAGAATTGTTGTCAGGTATTCGTTTAATCTGAGAATATTGTTTTTTCTTAATTTAACAAGGTGCTCGCCCTCCAGCCCACCCTCGGTATAGGCGTACTTTAATATATACAGCGCTTCACTAATATAGGGCTATGCAAATTTTAATCACTAATTATTATTGCGTTGCATTAGTGTAGTGTTGATACTGCGGCGTACATCACTTGACTTGATTTCAATGGCGTCAAAATGTAAAAAAATCTTAACACATGGTTTCCTTTTTTCCATTTTTAGGAGTATTTAGATTTTAAAGTTGTATAATTTTTTTTCAGTATATTTTGAACTGGTACACGTGAAGTTTTAAATTTTTCTGCAATTTCTCTGCAGGAAGAAGATATTTCTTTCAATATGATAATATTCACATTGGCTATTTTCTCTACCCAAGACTAAACAGTATAATATTTCTGGTTTAATATTGTAACGTTAAGTATCATGGACTAAAACTAAAACTTTACTAAAATTATTGAAAAACTTGGTAAAGAGCGCACTAAAATATAATTAAGTTAAATTTTGTTCTAACCCTACCGACGTCCTATACAACGTGTATAAACTGTAATAAAAAACAATTTTAGTTAATAAATTTTTTTTTTTAAGTAGAAATTCGTACACGTATCACATCAATATTATTGAGTAAGAATAAGAAAGGATTACTAGTCATATGGAACGAATGAATGAGGAGAGAATGGTATGAAAGATATATGATGCAAGTGTTGATGACACCAGAAGTAGAGGACACCCCCGGGAGACTTGGCACGACCACGTAAACCAGATTAACTAGAAACCTCAATATTGGCGAACTTGTATGTTCAGTACAGAAGAGTTTGGCGCTCTATCCTCTCTGTCTACTCCCGTGGAAAATGGCGTGATGATATATTAGCTAGTTAGTTAGATAGATACTTAGTTAATATTCTTATTATTTTCAAACTAAGCTAATCTATGTGCAATGAAAATAAGACTATCTTGATGGCCTCCTGGAACGAGGATCAATCCTCGACCACAAGATCACTAGGCGAGTATTGTAACCACTAGACCACAAGCACGTTATTAAATGAATTGTAAAACCCTCAACATTGTGTGGATTAATATTATAATATATGGTGGTAGCCATAACAAATGATCGTACAACTGTATAGATATATACAAGTATTACAGCTTGCAACTGTGATACACCTCAGATGTTATAAAATTGTCTGTATTCGGATGTATATACGAGTACGTAATAGTGCGTGCGGTGAAAGATAGGTGAAGTCTATAAAATAGTGTGCAAAGCAGATTGAATGATAATCACAAAGTAAATTTTAACCATTTTTAGTAGTACTTACATAATATTTAAATGTGTTGTAATATTTTTGGTTTAGTTGATAGATAGTATGAAGGGTCGAAAATGTAAATGTTGTTAAATTTTTCGGGGTGACGATACTCGCCGGCCAAGGGTTGAACGCCCACTTTACGTGCGAAAGGGGCGACTCTATTGGTCGAGGATTATATTCGCATAATGACGTGTCGGTCGTCCAACTATTTGAAATTTAGTATGCTGACGCGAAAATATCACATGAATAAAATCATGATTCGCTGTCGTTCGGGGAAATATTTTTATATACTCATTAAAAGTGATAAAAACTCTCACACACATTTTTTATTTTATTCAATTTATCCACATTTTACATTTGTTCATAGCTAAGTATTTCAAATATAATATAATTAAAAAGTACACGATGATGTGATGTTGCCACTCAACTAGCATGAGTTCATGGGCGCGTTCTTGAGTGTCTATGTACACTTTCTTTAATAACCTCAATAAGCATGGTATGTACGTAAAGTTTATAATTTACGATAATGTGAAGTGTAGTTCAATAGAAAAAATATATCTCCTATGTTGGGTATATTTACATAAACGTATTTTTGACGGCCTAAAATATGTATATAAGACAATTTATATGAATATATATTACATAATTACCAACCTTGAGTACATCACATGTTTAATTTTAATTTGAGACAGAAAGAAATGGATTTTCGGGTATCAAAAACACAAGTGCATTTATGCGTTAAACTCGACGAAAGTAGCGGTGAAGGTTCGTGTACATCGGTTGCCTCAATATTCTCTTAATATCAAATTTAATAGACAATGTTTAAATCGATGACTCAGCGCTGACTGTATAGTGACATCTATCGACGCTCTTAGAGGTGAATACGTAACTTAATAATAATTAATTTTTGAAGAAATTTATTACTGGAGAAGAATTTTTCGTGTCTCTGGAATAGCACGACGCACATATGCTTCGATTCTGCAACAAATCCAACCATAAAAAGCCCTAGCTACAACAGTAAACCATAGATTCATCAAATTTTTCGATCGCATTATGCGTCAAAGTGACAGCCTCGAAAAGGAGATTATACTGGGTACAACTTTGGGCCGAAAAAGACTTGGAAGAGGGTCACGTCGGTGGATCTAGCTGAAGAGACCCTGGTGTCAGCTGTGTGGGCGCCCCATGACCGGGACATATCTGATTGAGGTCACTATTTGCCAATACTGATATGAAGGAGGAAAGAAGGACAAACGTGTTTTAATTTTTTTTGGTCACGAAAGTGATTTCAATTCTAACAATTCTTTGATCTGTGATACCTGTGAAAAAATTAAAAGGAGTTTAGTGTTGAGTAAAAAAGTAAAAAAAACAAATAAATTTTAAAGTCTCATGAAAATTAACTTACAGAGCGGGATAGTAATGTGCAAAATCGTCCTGAAATACTGGATCATCAATTTTTTTAGTCAAATTCTTAACTGTTGGCAAAACACTTTCACGATTTTTTTTTTTGTATTTCTCGGCTTCCACTGATCCTTCTAGCATAATAAGATTACCAACACCAAGTGATGTGATGCATCTCCGCAACATGACATATAGAAAATGTTGCATTGTGGGTGCGATGCATTAATCGCTTTACCTCTCTCCGGATCTCCGACGCACTGTCTGCAAACCGTCTGGACTAATCAAGTTAAATTTTGTTTCGTCAGAAAAAATAACCGTCTCCCATCAATCACTGACCATTTTTTTTTCTTTGGCCCATTGCAGTCGTTTTTTCTTTATTTCCTCGGTCAATAGAGGTTTTTTTTGAGGGTCTTTTGCTCGTAAACCCATATCGTTGAGCCTATTTTGAATAGTTCTGGCACTAACACTAGCACTGGTGATAACTTGGAGTAAAACGATTTTTCAAAGTAAGCCGTTTTAAAATGTGGTCATCTTGATTTGAAGTACTACGCTTAAGCCAGTTCCCGCTTTACTGGAATTTTTGGAGAAATCTTCTTACCGATGACTCTTTACACTGAATTTGCCTTGCTATAACATAATCAGAAAAGTTTTGTTTCGATAACACAACTATCATTGCTTTTTTTGCTCACTTAGTTGAAGTCTCGTAGACATTGTGATTCGGTAAAATTAATAACACACTAATAAAATGACCACACACTACAAAAACGGGCACTACAGTGAAGAAATGTAAGGTTCTTCAGGTACCTGATAAGCGAATCGCCCTTCCTGAAAGCAAACCGCTTTCTCCCGTCACATACTTTGAGTTTTATTGACGCTTCATGGGAATTTTTGTACCTAATTAGGGGGTGCGGCTATTTTTGTTGCGCCGGGTGTACTCTTTGCTTCTTCCACATTTACGTACTTATTTACATATAATCGTTGGCTTCTGATATCGTGTACCTTTAAAAAGTGATTTATTTGGTGTAGTTAAATAGGTACCGTGGGAACCAATGACGCTCAGCGCGTAAGATAAGCAAGTGTGTGGGTGGGTATGTAAGTACATAGTGTATATAAAATAAGTACAATACATAATCAATTGAAGATTCAAATTTCATATGTGTATATATTATTTATTTGTAATGTATAATATTATTTGGATTATAATATTATTAACATATCTGTTTATGTAAACGACTTCGATAGCTGGTTCCCAGATTTCCGATTAACAATAAGCACACATATGATATATGAACTGCACTAA
Source organism: Eubasilissa splendida (assembly GCA_031772225.1). Lineage (NCBI taxonomy): Eukaryota > Metazoa > Arthropoda > Insecta > Trichoptera > Phryganeidae > Eubasilissa > Eubasilissa splendida. The sequence continues at coordinate 10,796,938 of CM062855.1, read as the reverse complement.
CCTTTTATTTTTGCTGTCTTTCTGGTCCGATGTTGTTGTTCTTTTAGCTGGGTTATCTTCTTTAGATTTCGACCGACCGAAGCGCGCACTGGAGGTTTATTTAGACCGCTGGACTGGTCGAAGGACGGGATGTAATAAGAATGACGCCTGTCGGTTACCGTCTTCTTAGGTTTCGCAAAAAGGGCAGCAATACTTACACACATACACACACACACACACATGTACATTATTATAAACTAGGAAACCTATTGGTGCCAATCGAAGTGACAAATATCATTGTTGGGAACTGCACCCAGGTGTAATAATTATTATTTTGTTTCCATTTCAAGAGGTCTGCAATTGCAATATTCAAAATATTTTTTCAATTCTGAAATAATTTAAATTTATTACTAAACTGATATGTGTTTATTACACGGCTACGATATCAAAATACTATTCCAATAGAGTCCGATCGAATTTGAAATATATCTCTTCCACGCCGTGTCCAAAGAGAAAATTCCCACAAAAACATTTCTAGGAAAGCTCCCAAATCGAGTCCGTATAAATTGGAAATCTTAGCCCCTTACACTTTTCTTAGAATTCTATAATATTGATTCTCATTGAGAAGAAAAGATTGGGATGAAGAAAAAATCTGAAAAGAATATCGACAATATTACGTCTTTTCAATGTTATATTTCAAAAACAGTGTTACGAATACGTTATAATTACGATATAAATTGCCGAATAAAAGGTCAAAGAGATCTGATTCAGAAGAGATCGTAGTCGTAGAAATATATATATATATGATTTGAAAGTAGATTTCAGCTGAAAATATTGTTATATTGTGCTTCGTGACGTGGTTGCGCATTAACCACGTGTCCTACTTTGGTGTCGACCGATTTCGATGTCATTGTATCTTCTATAAGACAAACGTACACTAACTGATCCATAAAATATAGTTTGTTTAAAACTTTATTTTTAACCACTTAATGAGTTATAATTAATACACTAACCATACAATAAATATCACGTACACGTATATTTATGTATAAGAAAAATGTTGGAATTAGTCGCATGTATGGCTTGCAGGTGTCCTTTTTGCCGTTAAATGAGAAATGAAACAAGAAATATCATATATGAGGCTTTATGTATTTGTTTATTTGTAGGTACAAAGGTTCTCGGATTATAATGTTATCCGCGTTCGTAACAGTTACCTTATGCAAAAAAATGCATAATGACTTAACAATAAATAGTAAATAAATTGGATAACAAGCGACAAAATTTCCAATAACAATTGTACAATATATAGTAAGTTTAATAATAACATACAATATACAACTCGCGTAATATTTCCGATGATAACCGTACACTATATAGGAATTCAATAATTAATAATTATATTATTGAATTCTTATGTAGTGTATAATAATTAATATATATATATATATTATATAATAATTAATAATTCAATATAAGTTCAATAACTACCGCATAATAAACAGTAATTTAATAAGTAGGATAATGACATATAAGAAAAGTTCATTCAATAAGTCATTACAACCATGCTGTGGTTTCTAGTTTAAAAGCATTTGGTAAATTCGTAAGTAAATCGGTAATTTATCTTTCAGTGGTGTTCCAATATTTTATTATACGATATCAACGCTTAATAAATAATGCATTTTATCAATTCAATCCTTTTACTAATATTTTTTTTCAGCCCCACCTTAGGGAGACTTGTCAGTGATGCTGCTTCATGAAATATTAATGAGCAATAAGGGAAGAGAATGGACATAACAAAAAAATGTAAGGCTATCGCGAAGAAAACACTAAATGTTTTTTAAAATATTTTTGTTCTAATACTTTAGAGATACTCGATTTTTATCTTTTAATGAAAGGTAGATAAAATATAAAATAATATTTATTTTTAGGTTAAGTCGAAAGTGATGGTATTCGAGAAAGAGGAAAGCAAGACACCGCGCTAAATACTTGTAGGTAATGAATGTTTGGAATAAGTAGATGAGTTTGTGTATTTGGGAAGTATGTTCGATAGAAATGGAATGATTGAGAATGATATCGAAAGGAGGGTGACTGCAGGGAATAAAGTGAACTTCGCTTTGAATGGAATTATATCTAACGGGGATTTGTCAACCGAGGCACGACTAGCGGTGTACAATGGATTCCTGGTACCGACACTGATGTATGGAAGTGTGGTCTGGAACTGGCAGAAGAGAAACGAAAGTAGACTAAAGGCAGTGGAAATGAGATCATTTAAACCTATATGTGGTAGATGCATTTATGATAGAGTAAAGCATGAAGAAATTAGGAGAGAATGTAAAGCTGAATAAGATTAAAAGAGAATCCCTTAGGTGGTTTGGTCGTACGAAACGGATGAATGAGGAGAACATGGTAATATGACGCAAGTGTTGATGGCACCAAAATAGAGAATGTCCGCGAAAGACTCGACCAGGTACATCAGATACTGGAAGATGTTCCTGTTAGAAGCCTCAATATTTATTTATTTATTATTATGCACGCCCTATTTAGGCATTAACATAATTTGTACAATAACAGAAAATTGCAACAGAAGTGCAATACACAAATAAAAAAATTACGTAGTGTCAGCATGTTTTTACGCAATCAAAATTAAAAATAAATATAAAATGTGAAGTAGCAATTTATCTTAAGCTTTAGAGACACGAAAATTTGTAATTGTGTAGTCCTATAAAGAATTCAATTAACAGCAAAAATGTCGACTACCTCCGTATATTCATTCTCCAAAGAATATTCAACGAGCTTCTATGAAAAAATTTGGATAAGGCAAGAATTGTATGTCAGGACAGAATAATGTGGCACTCTATCATCTCCGCCTACCCCCGCGGGGAAAAGCCGAAGCGGTTAGTGCGTTAATCATTTTAATTCTTAGTTCATCATCCCTTTTTTCTCGGCGGTCCAAAGTCTCGACGAGGAGCTACCACTTTGACCTTTTACAGTTCTCGATGACCACGGAGACCTGACCCAAACATTAGGTTTACAGGATACAATATTATAGAGCCCCAAATCATCCTCGTCATCAAAATTCATATCATATTGTTTCTCGTTGAAATTTCAAAACGCCTACATTTGAATTTCAAGTTAATATGTAAGTTAATGTTGCAATATGTTGGAGATGGTTTTTTTATAAGAATTATTAATATTTCGTTACGCCATAATTGCTACACTGGTAAGTGTAAGTAAGTGTAAGTTTAAAGATCTTTAGTTTTTATATTCTATCCACAATATAAATACTATAAATCTCAAAAGTTGCGTGTTTAAAAATGAAATTTACAAAAAGTATTATTTTACCTTAAATGCGGTACGTGCAGCCCGGCCGTGTTACCGGAATTAATAAATAAACAAACAGAATAAGCCCCACGTGAATACGACTATATTTCCTCTTTAAAGGGACATTTACTTTTCCTTTAAGGTATAAAAATGTACTTAATGTTACAAATTATTTATTACGCGCGTACACGTGGTGCCATCATTTTATATTCCTTAATTTGACCTCAATATCAGTTTTATTACGTACAGTAAAGGCCACAAAAATAGATTACCTTTGGGAGAGGGTCGAAAGTTTCATCGCAGGACACGAGTCGTTTATTATTGATTAAACTATAGTCATTAATATTGAATAAATATTCACTTTTGTACAAGAGAATTCGTGAAATTGTTTATCCGGTCGACACGCAATCTCTGCACAGACACCGCAGTTTTGAAAGCTTCGCATGCGGCATTGTGATATTGGTGAGTAAAGCGTCACGTTCTTGTAAAAGATAGACTCTAAGAAGCCTTCCCTGATGGCTCGTTACACTTTCTGCGTGGAAAATTACCCATAACCTGTTATTTTAACGAATAACATTCCGCGAAAATATCCACCGATTTAGCTACCATTATGAGAGTGCCGTTAGAATTTACGTACTCGATAACCGAGTACTGAGACAAAAGCTTTGTACTTAATATACATCGTAAGCAGTAGGCGTTGTTAGACACGATACCCACGGTGTCGATTATGTGTATAGACTACTGTGATGTCATCCACACCCTGTTCGTAAAGTCAGCTTAATCATCGCGTATTAATTTAATTTAATTTATTTTTAATATACAGATTATAGATAAATAGTTTTAGTACATTAACGCATACTACAACAATTTATCTGTTGTAGGCAAAATTAAGCGAATGCTGTGAGTTAGATGAACATGTGACCTATGACATTTTTTTAAATTGATAAACAAACTTCTACAATTGATAATTTTAAAATCTGACCTGGTTTAGGATTTCACACTATCATATTAATATCATTAATAGTGAATATTTTAATAATACGTTTTTACAGACGATTGCGTTTAGTATGTCTGACGATATGTCTGAAGGATTGTTAATAGTTACAAAACTTTGTTTTATTAATGGGCACCCCAACTTTCCGAGTTTATTTAGATTTATATGAAAACAATTTAAATTTTTCAATTTTATTTATACAAAAATATTTTTGTTGCTACTGGGATTTGAACCTGGATCATTTTCTAGAACTATCGGAGAGATGCGTTAACCGATTATACCACACCAACAGAGTAAGTTGACGACAATTTTTCAAACTTATGTGCTGCAGTTCTTTCAAATTGATAAATCTATTATTCCATATTTAAAGATCACATCACATTTTATTGCATATATATCAAATACCTTTGAGTAATATTTGCTAGGAGACGCCAGATATAAAACCAAATCCTTTTTATTAAATTTAGAATAATAGATGTATTAATTTTAAAATTTGTCGTCAACTTAATCTGGTAGTGGCGGTGTAATCGGTTAACGCATTTTCCCGGATAGGAAAGGATCCAGGTTCGAATCCCAGTAGTAATAAAAATATTTTTTCAATAAATTGAATTTTCATGCATGTCTTTCTAGCTGATTAATTTAATTTGTATTGAAATACCAGAAAACTATGTTCTGAAAAAACTGTAACTTCACAATAATAATGTGTCCTTCTAATATATTTATATAACTAATAAAGTTATACGAATAAACTTTTTACCGGATGTTGGTTCGGGGTTTTCTGTTTATGAAATTAAATTTTATGGAAGTCGCGTCATGAGACCTTCTGCAATTGGCAGTACTTTTTATCGAAATCTACAAATAACTACACAAATGTAGTCGTTTTATAAACAATTTTAAACGATTTATATGTTTGAAAATTACACTTTCCTCTGTTTCACATATAAATGTTACGACCAATAACCTGGCTTGGCCGCAATAGTACTACGTACTATTGATTATTATTATTAACGTAGGTATGTAACCGTATCACGGTCATAGACCTCTGGTTTCACGGTCACAGGCATCTGAAACAAAATTATGTATATTGAAGCGAATGCGGTAGTTATTTTGGGCAAAGAGCTCTGTAACTGCTGTTCCGATCTGTCGAATAAAAATGTTTCCTTTGCCGGGAGATTTTCAGTCAGAATTTGTAACACGCAAAGTTGAATTCATTCCGAAATAAATGTGGTAATATACCGGAGAAATATTGTTTGGAGTTTGTATGATAAAAGTTTGTGCTTTATGTTTATTAAAGGTTATTTTTAAGGCTCTTGACATTGGGTCTTTCAGTGATGTTCGGATGTCAAGTGGCCACCCCACACTGAGATTTAATATTCGCTCAATGTATTTACCCGAGTGATCCTGTCTGTATCTTACCTGTTACGCTCATTTGAACGCAGTATTATGTTCATAATTATAATACAACTAGAAATAAACGTCTTAATTTATTTAAAACATCAACGTAAATACAATTTAATATAAATATTTAAATTGATCTGTTCCGTATTCGTGAAACACATTTTTGGCGCGCTTTGCGAATCGGTCGCGACAATATTATTGACACCCTTCCACGTTCAAATTCCTACCCATACTTTTTTCCTTACTGTTTTACTAGCAGACGTTAACGCGACGCGATACTTGTTCGGTTGCGGCACCGCAATATCGGTGTGGATTTTGTTTACCTCCGGTGTATCAGCACTGTTATATTGTGATCCTGTGATTTGTGTGCAGTGATATTGTGAAGCAAAGTGGCGATCTGATCCTGTCACAAATAATCATTTTCCCGGCGAGAATCAGAAATAACCCAATAGAATACGACATGAATGTACATTTTACAATAAGATTATTATGTTTTGTCGGTCTATTATAAATATTACATTATTCTTCTTAAACAGCCTCATGGGACTGAAGTTCATGACCACAGTACTACAGAACACCATTCCTTTGACATCGTCGTGGTCCAGTCTACTGGCTACTCGCCTATCTCTTGCAAAACCATTTTCATAGACAGTTGAACGTTTATGCTTAATATGATAACTTCTGATGTTCTACGTTCGACTAATTACATTAAAATACAAATATTAAACATGAACTTAAAAAAAAAACGAAATAAACGAACTGAAAAATAAAAAGAGTCGCTCACAGAGAGAAGTTTGTAAAGCATAAATGTTAAGCAGTTACCTGAGCAGACACAAACGAATATTTCTTTTACTGAAAAATCCCAAGCCGAGGCGAGTTTATTTGGATCCACGTGGGATTTACATTCATGTGTCTTTCCGTATATATTATATTTTATATGCCACTACTCCTGTGACCCAAGGTGATCGGAAAATTGTATTTACTTAAATTTATTTTATAAAAAAAATATTTGGGTTGTACATCATACACATGTTTCAAACTGTTTTTAAAATTATGTTTAGGTGGTAGACGTACCTACCACACGTCTACCATCTAAATCTTGTCTTCAATATTTGTGTGTATTTAGTTTAACGCGTCACCTCTCGAAATTCGAGTACTGCAAAAAAACCCAAGTGTAGTCATAACATTGTTTTATTTACATACATCCATTTTGTTGATAAAACTCTACAAAGTTAACACCGATTATATCAATAATATTTATCTATTGCGTTGATTAACTTGCTATCCACGATAAGGATCGAATCTCCAATATCGTGATCAGTAGAAGATAGTCTCTCTATTCTATCAAACAGACTCACTGTTTTTATAACTTAGTAGTAAATTGTAATAATAATAATTTTAATAAACTTAAAAAACTATCAACAGGTTAAAATAATACAATTTTTAAACATTTAAATATAACTTCGATTACGTTTCATCATCATCAAAACCAAACCCAACGAAGCTATCACTCATTTTTAGAAATAAAAATCTAAAGTAAAACACGATATATTGTCATATTTTTACTGAGGTACAAGCACTGGTACTATGAAAAACAAGACAAACTTATCGTGCCAGTAATAATTAAAAAAATATAAAATTCTCAGTTTCTAGATAAAAGATATATATTAATTAAATGTTATAAAGTTTTCAGGGCCGTTTAGAATTTTCCGTGTTGAGTTTTCGGTAATTCTGCAGTGTCTCTGATTTCCCTGGCCGTTGTTTCAGATCCTATTGCAGGATCCATCTTCAGGATTGATATCGCTGATATTGAAACGTAAGCGACAGAATACCCCAAAAAAATCAACGTGGAAAAAAGGTTAAATAAATATCTTTAACCTACGTATATAAATTTCTTATTAAAAAGATATTGAGTCTCGTGGTAATATAAATCATATAGTCATATGAAAATATATAACAAACAAGATCTGCTGTCAATTCACGTGCGGTTGTCACGTAAATAATTTTATTTATATTGATACAATACAATACATTAATTTGTTCAGTTTACATATGCACAGTATATTCTGAAATATCATAACATATCTGCTATAGATTACTTGGCGACCAAAGGTATGATATGTACGAGTATGTATTAGTAAATATATTTAGTTGAAATATTAGGAAGTGGACTTGTTGATTAATTAATTTTGCTAATGTTGTTTGGTTGATTTCTTAAATAAATTAATGGTATACAAATAATTAATTTGCCATGTTATTTTAAACGAGTTACGTTTTTTACGTATTCATATAAATTTCTAAGTGAAATGATAAAGTAGGTAGGTGAGTTATTATCCTGAGTGAGGTATCACCCTTAAGATTTCAAAATAACTTTTATATCCCAAAATGTAACAACAAACAATACAAAAAAAATTTCACACATTTAAGCGTTAATAAGAAAAATGATATAAAACTACTAAAATATAAATTAAACAAACACTTCAAAAATAAACAATTAGACAAATTAATTAATATTAGGAGAACACATTCTTATTGTGAAGTTGTAATTATTCAGAACAGACGGTCATTCAAATAATGGAATGATTAAACGTATTAATATCAAAAAGGTAACATATAGGTTCGAAAATTTGTCGCTAAAAATATTGTCGCTGTAGCATAGTTGGATAATGCGCCTTCTTCGGTTAGATTCAGGTTCGAATACCGGTGGTGCAGTAAGAATATTTTTAGATAAAATTGATTTTATATATTTATAATTAAATATATTTAATTCATATTTAAAATAATTAATATTATCGATTGCTATTGTAAAACTTCAGACTCTTTTACAATGACTGTAGTATAAGTCCCTGTCCAAGCACAATAGCTAGTCTCTTTTTTGGAGAGATATAGCGATATATAAAAAAAATGTATCTTTAGTTTGTAATAGAATAAAAATATATATAAAGTGTCCCAAAATTAACGCAAGATTAATTAATTAAAGACGCAAAACTGAAAAAAAAAATTTGATCGCTGAGAGTTTTGGGTTAGTAATGTAAGTAAATGGGGCGTTACACGATACAACAACGTGTTTTCATCATTGAACAATATCTCAAAAATAATGAAAGTTTGGCGGCCGCAATTCAAAAATGTAATACAAAATATGGTCGGAATAGTGTTTTAAGTTTATCAACTGCGAAGAGATTAATTGAAAAATTTAGAGAGACTGGATCAGTTGGAGACGCTAAACACACTGGTCGTCCAAAAACAAGCCAGTCAGCAATTATGCAAAATGGTCATGGAAAATTTCGACAAAAGAGTGCGTATGTGCCAGCAAAGCCGTGGAGGCCATTTGCCCGATGTGTTATTCCATAAATAACTCTATCCCACGTACTTGATGATTCAATAAAAAAATATAAATCTAAAGACTAAAAACTGTGTTTTCTATTTAATTCAAATCTTGCGTTAATTTTGGGACATCCTATATATCTGTTGTTTAGTCATTTCCAAAATCAACGCAGTAAAGTAAATTGATTTTTCTAAGAATATTTCTCTATTTCGGCTTGATTAAACGTACAAATGTCAAACACCAACGACGAAAAAATACTGTTTGGTGAATGCACGTGCGAGCAGCGCGCGTGTCTCCCTGTAGGGAGAGGGAGAAGAAAACAAGTGACTTTTGTGCTCCACGTGCTGTCATTAAATTTTCATTAGCACTGTATCGCGGGTCACAGCTGAGCTCCGTATTGTTTGAATTAATTGTATTAAGAAAACATTATTCAGCTTCGATCGCGGCTAGCAGTTATACCGGATCAAGTCACTTTTCACACGGGCTGACTAATATTATATACAAGCTTAACTTGCTTGTGTGGCGGGTCATGTTCCAGACCACCGCCGACATTGGCGCAAAGTGAATCACGCACTTGTTTCACTTGCCAGGGTATACGCAGCCTAATAACAAGTGTGGTGACATTATACGCATCCGTAGATATGGCCGGTTAAGGGCTCACCTATCAATCAAGCAGGCGCAAATAAACCACTAGCACCAGAAACGGATATTACTCAAGCAACTGACTTCACTTCTCCGCAGGCCGTCCTAGCATCAACATCGCCAGTCAACCGCACTTCCAGCGAGCCACTCCAAAGTTCAACCGCGCATTTGAATTGTATTAATTCATCACCTCGATAAACGAAACCTTGTAAGTGCTCTTTCAATTATATACCCTGCTCTAGTTACAACAGACACCCTACACTGCGACACACAACCAACAAGCGTGAGACAAGAAGACATGCTTATACTATAAAGTGTGTAACTAATAATCCTAGATCTCAAAAATCATAAATGTACATAAATAAAGTTTTAACTTCTTCAATAACTGCAAAGTTACTTTGTAGTAACATATTATATTAATCATAAGAAAACACTTTGTTTGTACCACTGTTTATTGATAAATCAACATGTTTCAAGACCAATAGTCACTTCTTCAGATACAATGTATACTAAAATTATAAATGCAAGCATAGCCAAAAACAAAACTGTAAATATAAGTGGTGGCTACTAACCTCTATGAAAATAAATTTAAAAGATGACTATTTGCAAAAATGATTTGGTTATTTATAATGTTCAATTTGCTATTAACATATTTTCTTATTTTTAAAATTTCTATTTATCTAACTGTATTGCTTGCATTTAAAAGGGATCATTGGTCTTGAAACATGTTAATTTATCAGTTGTATAAACAAAGTGTTTTATTATTATTAATTACTAATGTATGCATTTACACGACACATGAGTTGCGCATATTCTGTATGTAAACAAACTGAGCGCGGGATATCATACAATACCTGAACACGCGAGGTTGATGCGCACATCACGTGACACCATTAGAATCACGTGATGTGCGCTGCAGTGTCAATATTGCACCATAAGAGCGAGATGCAATTCTGAAAATAATAATTATGTATTTGGATTTTTGAAGTGTCGTATTAGCGAAGCGCTGTACAGCGTGGTATGGTTGTATCTATTCTCTATTAACCATTGACTAAGAAAGGACTACGAGCTCATATCTGAGAATCTGATTCTACACAACAGCGAAAACTGTTTGCCTCCACTATTCGCGATCTTGGGCATTGTTTAGTGAGATATGTAGCGAGGCTCTCGCTATTTCTCGATGGTCTATCTATCTTGCCGAAGATCGAACTCTTGCTCTTTGTCCTTGAACATTTCCAGTGATCACCAGTTTCTCCAGGCTGTCTTAATCTCTTCTAACTATTTTCCTGAGGTACGCAATAATTAATTATTATTATTTACATTTTTGTATCGAATTAAATTTTTATTCAATATATGAGAAGTAGGATTGGATATGCAAATCTTCGGTGATTCATTTAAAATAACAGAGCGTTTATAGATCAATATTTTTCATATCCAGTCAACTGATAAGTGCGAGATGATTTGTCATTTGAAATATGCGTGCTTTTGGTTTAAATTATCAAAAGTGTAACTTAAATATGAAATAAATATATTAATTAGAAAGATATACATATAAAATCAATTTTATCGAAAAATATTGTTGCGCCACCGGGATTTTATTGATTGATTTTATATGTATGTCTTTTTAATTAATATATTTAATTCATATTTAAAATATCACAGATCTATGTTCTGAATAATTACAACTTCACGATAAGAATGTGTTCTTTTAATAAAAGTGTAACTAATGCTAATTATTTTAATGCTGATATTAACACCAGTCTGTACCTACATTAATTTTTTCACTATTTATTGAGATGTTAATTGTTGTTTGTTTTGATTGGATCCATTGTTATATTTTCCATGACACAGATATAGTATAAATCAAAATTGTAATGTACATACGTAGTTTAAATGCGATTGGACATGTTATGCATGCTAAAAAACACATGTGAAAGATCATATCTTGATATAATTTATCTTAGAAGCCATGTGCCTTGTATTGCAACGATTATGCGTAAGATATCATATGCTTTTTTTCAATTATAACAAATTGTATTTCCTTATACATGTATTTTTCAATGTTTTATCTCAATTTGGCCCTTGTATGTCAATGGCTTGACCTTAATATTAACATTTTGTTCTACTTTTATATTGTACTTGAATATATCTTTGTGGGACCATCTATAAGGGTCATTAAGGGACATTGGGACAGGGGAATGTTGACAATCTGTTTCATAATCTGTTAGGGCTACGTCTAGTCTGTTTTCTGTTGTTATATAAAAAAAAAATGTATATATATATTTTTTAAATTATCCTAGAATAAAAACGTTTCAATACCGATCTCGAAAGAATATGAAATAACGCAACAAATATAATCTGAAAAAAAGTACTTAAAATAAAAACGTAGCATTTAGATTTACGTACCGTATGTACATTTATAAATCCACTTGATCTTTATAAATTTGAAAATTAAATTTTATATTGATTAATACTTGTTTTTAAAGAACTGTCTCACCATAGGTCAGCTGTTCTAAGATAGTCAAATTTAAATTTGGCTGTATTTAGGATCTATTAGACCTATTTCGTTTGTGAAATACTTTATATAGGAATTTCATTTTAATATATATTATTTAAAACTTTCAAAATTTCAGAAAATACCATTCATTTCCTTCATCAGTATGTCAAATAAACTATATAAAACCATATATGTCAAATTTTTCTAATCTCACATACAATACCACATTTCAATTTCAAGTATGTTCCTAGAATAAAATTTACCTACAAATATAAAATTATAAAATAGAAAAACAATTAAATATATCCATAACTATAAAACTATAATGATAGAAAAATAATCGTGTAATATGTCCATATATACCTCAAAGACGTTAGCGACACCATGAATAATTTTATTAATTATGGTAAAGTTAAAGACATATAAAATATAATGGAAATTAAATATATTAATTAGAAAGATATACATATAAAATCAAATATCAAAATATATTTATTAAAAATGATTCGAATCTGGATCTCTTCCAATCCGGGGAACGTGCATTAACCGATTATGCTATAGCACCACAGTGAATTGACGACAAATTTTCGAACCTATATGTTACACTTTTTAAATTAATACTTAATCTATCGTTCCATTATTTAAAAGCCCTCTTCTTTATTTTTACGGAATATCAAATACCTTAGAGTAAACCGATATGAGACGCCAGAATTAACTCATTTTTATTACATTTTGGACACATTGATACAACTTATATATTATTAAGGAGAACACATTCTTATTGTGAAGTTGTAATTATTTAGAACATAGGTCTGTGATGTTTTTAATACAAATTAAATTGAAGAGATCCAGGTTCGAATTCCGATAGCAATAACAATATTTTTTGATAAAATTAATTTTATATGTATATTATTTAATTTGTATTAAAAGCATCACAGACATATGTTCAGAATAATTATAAATTCCGTTATGTTTGTATTATTCAATTCGTAATCAATTATTAGTTGTGTGATTTGTTTCCGTTAAACATCGTTAAAGTGCACGAATTCTCTTTTATTTATTGGAAACTGCCACGGCCCGCTAATTTTAGGAAATGTATCACTTCAATTCTAATAGTACTTTAGTTCAAATAATTTAAACGGGGGGTGTTAATGGGTTAACTCACTCAACAGTGAGCCGATTCTCGGTTAAAACAAACACTGCATATTCACTAACGATCAATCAATTAACACTCCATCCATCCGTTTGTTAAAAGGGATGATTTTAGCGATCTAATAAAAGCCTTTTCATTGAAATAATACCATACATACATTAAGTACAGAGGTGTATGGCAATCCGTACAAAAAGCTTTCAACAGAGTTGATTAACCCATTGATTCCTCGGGAAGTTTTAATTATTTATTTTTAATTGCACTTTATTTGATAATGTTGAATACGCAATTAATTAAATTGATTGCAATATTTTTATTTATGAATTAACCAATATATTTTACTTTGTAGAATCAAGTCGGTCGATATTATTTCATTAGTAATTATTTTGTAATTATTCAGAACATAGGTTTGCGATATTTTAAATACTAATTAAATGTATTTATTACAAAGATATACATATAAAATCAATTTTATCGAAAAATATTGTTGTTGCGCTACCGGGATTCGAACCTGGACCTCTTTCCAAAACGGAAGGTGCATTATCCAACCATGCTAAAAAGACAGTACTTTTGACGACAAATTTTCGAACCCATATGTTACACTTTTTCAAATTAATACATCTATTGTTCCATTATTTGAAAGCCATAGCATAGTTGGTTAATGCACCTTCCTCGGTTTGGAAAGAGATCCAGGTTCGAATCTCGATAACGAAACAACAATATTTTTCAATAAAATTGTTTTTATATTACATTTAATTAGTATTTAAGATATTATTTCAGTGCATAAAAACCATAAAAAAGAATTCAGATTATAAATCTTTGTATATTTGTATTTTTTTATATGTATTTTATATTATATTTATATTTTCAATTACATGTTGTGTACATTATTATTAAAAAATATTTTTATTTTTCAATTGTATTTTAATTTTATCAAATCCGAGGTAATTATATTAAAAACGGTTCATCTGGACGTGAACAGTGTCCATCGCAGAATGAATTGGTATAATTTTGTAATCCATGTGTGTATTGATTTTTGCAGGGTTGCGATAATAAAATATTAATTATTATTTCTAATGTTCTAAACCACAACACTTTCATTTTTTTATATGAATAATTAAGTTTGCATCAGCCAGACACAGGACGTCAGTTAATAAACGCACGATTGGTTAAAGGGATTTTCTGGGAAGCAGCAAACAAATACACGAAATAATTATACTCGTTAAATAAAGGTAGTCAGCAAATACAATATTTTAACACGATTATTGAAAATAGGTAAGTGAAATATTTGTAGTTAACACATTTCCAATCTATGTAATTTAGCGGTGCTTGCGCCGCCAAAAGTCAGTTGTGACTTACTTGTCATCTGGATTGCACAGCGTTCTTTCGGTAATGTTTGATCAACGTCTGGAGAATACGTCATAAGCATAACAGTTAAAAAAACAAACCCCATTTTCAATGGAGTACTTCGTTATGAGCAACCTGTTTGTGCGCCCTCGTGTGCTGTGTTGCTGTGGTTAATTAAAACAAATTCGGTAACCACAGCAACCAAAAACAATTGCGCCATATATTGTGAAGTTTTACCAGTTCGTCAATGCTAAAAATGGTTCAAAAGAATTGAATCAAGAAATTTTTGTTTCGAAGACAAGCCTAGAAGTGGAATAACGAAAATCATTAAGATCCATTAACTGCAGAATTCGAGGCTGATTCAGAGATGTTGATTAAAGAATTAACAAAGAAAACCAAGATTTTCATGGCCTAGTATTCAAAGAATTTTGAAAAAAATCGGAAAGGTGCGGAGGGGTGTGGAGGGATCGCACACAAAAAGCGACGACAATATCACGCGATGACAGCGGCCTCATGATGAACGGTCTCGGATAGAAAACCGTTCATCATCCTCCGTATTTTCCTAATTTAGCGCCATAGGATTACCATTTGTTTAGGTCTGTACAACATAATTTAGATGTGAAAAAAATTAATAGTGTCTCTGAAGTGAAAACAGCCCTCCTTCAATATTTTTTACAGACTTGCTTGAACGATGAAATACGCTTGTATCTATCTATGGAAACTATTTTCTTGAATAATATTATGAAAATAATTTTGATTTTAAAAAAATATATTTATTTACAAAAACGTCATTTTCTTGGGTACCCCCCCCCCCCATCCCCAATTGTTATATAAAAGAGTTTATAGATAGGATGTGAGGAGAATATTAGATATGATGATATATATTTTATAAAAGTTCATATTTTTAAACTTTTAGAATTTGTGAGCACCTTATAATTAAATATTATTGCAACTGTGTAATTACAGCGATCAACTGCTAATATGCTTTTTAAATATTTGTTCTACGGATTACGAGCTGCGAATGCCTTATATTTATTAGGGAAAATGTGGTAAAAAATTATACGGTAATACAGTAGTTTATTGTCTGGCATTTACAAGTTTAATGCTAATAGAAAACATTGCATAATTTAATTATAGCAGAGTAATTTTTGAAAAACCATCAAGTTAGTCGGAAATTAATTGAGTTACGTAAACCGCACATTCAGTTGAGTTAATAGTAATGAAATAAAAACAATTAAAATGGCACTGGAAAATTTTCCAATTACTTTGACCAGAACACAGATATTCATTCATTTATATAAATTTGTTAGTGTGCATTAAATGTTCCCATAATTTTTTTTTCTCTTTTTTATTTTTTATCTTTAAGTAGAAATATTATTTGGCCTTAAATCTCAGGTGTCTGGAACGTCGATATGCCTGTTATATTATCCGACTCGCAAGCAGCTCTTGAATCCCTCTCTGCTAATATGAAAGTTTGGCTAGACAATCAGATAATCTGTTCCATCAGAAGATGTCTATTTAATTTGGACAGCAACAATAAACAGATGTTATTCGTTTGGATTCCTGCGCATAAGGGAATTCATGTAAATTAATGTGCTATAAACTGGCCAAGGAGGCCACCTTTTACGGAGTTTTCCCTCACCAATTACATATCCCGATGTATGACAGATTTAATATGGCATAAAAACGTACGAATTCTATTTGGACTGCACAATGGATGGATCCAAATAATCATAAGGGTTTAAAATAATTCAAAGATCTATTCTTCGCACTCCCTGGTTCTCCAAAAGGAAAGTCTCCAAAAGAACAATATTAAATGTCTCTAGAATGAGAATTGGCCATTGCCAGGTATCCTCACATTTATTCAGATTGAACTGAATAGATTCCCCAATGTGTGAGTGTGATGCCGAGGAGGAAACCCTTGACCATATCTTTTTTGCCTGTCCATTGCGGATCACAATTTTTTTTTACAGTAATCTCATCAATGGTAATTTTCAACTTTCGGTTAACTTGTCTTAACTCGCCACATTTAATCTATATAATAGCAAATTTTTTGAACGACAATGGTATTGACATGTAATATAATTTATTGTACTTTTTTCGATAAAATAAAGTTTTAACTTGATCAATGGCACAAATCACTTTTGAAGGGTGGATTGCCTATTTAAAATAAGAAATCTCGGGTGTATTTTTTAATAAAATTTATTATGTAATAAATTATCAAATTCAATTAATTAATTAATCTAAATTAGGTATATAATGTTTTGCAGCCCTTTCAGGCGTTGCAACGCATGCGGTTGGATATATTATTTGTTTTCGATGCGTTTAATAAGTGCTCAATATTGGTTTGGATGCGAAAATATCAAAATACATTCGCTTAATTCGCGTACAAATAAACCAGCTTGCATTGTAATGGACAGCCAGTATAAATTAATGAATGCCCTGTTATGATGGATGATTTTCAATTAATTTAATATTTACTCTACCGAGATAAATCCATTAGTTTCGTATCAATATTCTAACCGAATATATTAATCCTCTAAATAAATGAACATTAGTATGTGCATTAAATAAAAAAATAACATAATATATTCTCTATAATTATAATATAAATCTGTGAATGTAGATTCTAAGTTTTCTTACAGTTTATTTTCAAATATGGTTAGAAAGTACTATTTGGGGATTGCACGTATCGACACGTTGTATAAACATGTGTAATCCAAGGTACCACTACTGGGTATGAGAAGAATTGCGTAGGTGATGTTTTGAATGATGAGACTGCTTGACTTGTGAGTGGTGGATGTCCCATTATTTATCCATCACTCACGTGTCCGATTGATAGTCGCGGGATGTATTGCGTATGTGTTATATATGTGTGGCTAGAACAGGTTATGTGAACGAAAAACTACTTATGGTTAACACTTGGTTTATAGTTAGGCACAGATTACAAATATGGATAAATTTGACCGTACAATAAAGTTAGTACACGCGATTTCTATAGCTGTTGTTGGAAAGGTGGCAGGTAGAAGAGTGAGTTTTGTTAGACTGCCTTCCCAACGATTGTGTTGTTACCTGGCGACGGTTCTGGAAATCTTTACGATTGCTGGGAGTTTGATTTCGGGCACCGATGTCTGCAGGGTGCGTTCAGTAACGCAGGGCGATGACGATAAGACTTTTGAAAGTATAAGAGAGTTACATTTTACCGATTGATAGATAACGATAACATGATCCAGTATTATAAATTAGGTATATTGTATATTAGATAAGTATTGAAAAAAAAAAACATTGAAAATCCATTATAAAATATATATTCTTAGTGAGAAAAAATATTTCTAAATGAATGAGTTTTTAAGAAAACGTATTTAAAAATCAATTAATTCTAGAATAGAAATTAACAAAAATGGGTCACAGTATTACAAAGCACACGAATATATACGCGATAAGATTAAAATCAAAATAAATGCTGGTTTTAAAAATCTAATTAATGAATAACAAACAAAATCAAACTTTTATTCACTTTTAAGCGTTGCTACAAAAACATTTTTATTTCATTACTTTCGATAAATCTATAAAAAAAAACAAATGCTATTTATTATTCAAGTAAAATTTCTGAATGTCACGTTTTGCCACTGAGGGAAGAGTGTTTGATATGATATATATATAACGCGTTTCATAACTCAGACACGTGTGTTATACGATCTCTGCGTAGAAAATATTTTTCTGGTTCGAAAAAATAATCATAAATAATAAAAATATCTTAATTAAATAATAATATAATTTAACTTGTTGTAACACGATCTGACGGGGTAGACGGCGTTGTCGAAATCTTTCTGATTCACAAAAGGTTTTGGTTAAGGTGAAAATAAAACACAACGTATAAGTAAGAGTAGGTATATAAAAATGTTGAAAAATAACAAATTGTATTGTTTCACCCGCTGAATAAACATGTTATGTTGAAAAAAAGTTACTAATGATGTCAATAAAGTACACAAAAAATATCAAATTTCTTAAGACAAACAAAATACAACAGTGCCAAGATTGTAGACTGATTGTTCACTATTCGGCTTTAGATTAGTAATATGTTCAATAATATTTGGAATTCAAACAACTCAATTTCTTTTCTTTTCATAAAATAAAATGTAAACAGTCTTTCGTTTCGGCATGAAGATCGGTGTCTGATTGCAGAGTGTGTATACTTAGTTAGAGATAATGTATATTCTATCCTTATTCTCCATACAAATGTTTATTTTCCATTATTTTTATAGTCTTACGAATATCTCCTTGCATATTGGCTATAGAAGATCATTGTAATAGTTTCCGATGTTTGGTTTTATATGTAGGTGTTCATATGCTATTAGCTTTAGTCGGAGAAGTTAGTAAAATAAAGGTAGTAAAATAGTCATCATATTAAATCCACTTCTACTCCATCGTTAATGAATTTGTGTAGAATATCCTTGATATTTTTTATTCCTGCAAACATAATTTATTGCTAGCTATGATAGCTATTATTCTCTGAAATTACTGCCCATTTTACTATGATTCTGCTCAATAAAACTGAAGATTTTCTTTTAAAGATAGACAATACTTCGGCGTCAAATTCAGTGGCTTTAAATTAAACGTGTTTCTGAAATGATGTGTATCCTCACTTGAAGTCTAAAAATAATATTGTATATTGTAATTTTTTTGTTATAAGCTATTGTGAATACAAATACTTTAGGGCATTGTGGCAAA
Source organism: Eubasilissa splendida (assembly GCA_031772225.1). Taxonomy (NCBI): domain Eukaryota; kingdom Metazoa; phylum Arthropoda; class Insecta; order Trichoptera; family Phryganeidae; genus Eubasilissa; species Eubasilissa splendida. The sequence goes on along the minus strand of CM062855.1, from coordinate 10,777,554 downwards.
AAATGTGTGGGGCACTGTAATAACAAACATTTTGATGCATTTTTTCTAATTATTTTGTATTTTTATTTTATTTTATATTATACAACGCATTGACAGTTAAATAATATGACAAAAGAGGGCACTAATCGCAAAATCATCAACCTCCAAACATTTTTATTTGAAGAAAAACGTGAAAAATTTATAGGAGCTTGATGAACAGTGTATTTAATAATGCACTTGTTATCATGAATTATAATCCCTATAATCTAGTTTAAAATACAACCATTTTTAAGATACAATTCAATTAATTATGAGTTGCGGGGAAAAGCGACTGATTTAGCAACTAACATCGATTTTGAATTACAAATTTACATAAAAAATAACTAAATTTGACTGTTAATAAATTAATTGAGAAGACAACTGCATTGAAAGCTTAAAACAAATAGATTTCCCCGACTTTGCAACAATACCCTTATTATAGATTAGTAAAAAATGAGCTACATTAAAAATATTGTCATTAAGCCTCTTAAAAACATATGCGTGAAAATAAAACACTTGTTTTTTTATTCTACTCGTATAATTTACTTGAGGCGCGTTTCGCCTTGCAATCTAATTATTTATCTCAACAACTTGTATTTATAACTCTAATGTTCCCCATTTGTGTTTTATATTCACAATTGTGATTATGGAGTTTTACAAACTTACCTATATATGTAAATGGTGGGATTAGATTCCGTGGACTGTATCGATTAAAATTATGTTTTAGTTGACGTAACCCAAATTGGATTCAGAAATGAATAATGGCAGATGGATCTGGCCTACCTTGATCTAAGTCCTGGGTTGGACGACAGTTTTCACCTCCGCTTGACTCGCACTTTTGTAGTGAAGAGCGGAGATCTCACAGCACTTCCGGCTGTTGCAGAACACCGCGTCTTTTTCGTGGTCCAGATATTACGCACGGCGTTACTCTCGATCTTTAAAATAAACACATGCGTTGACAGTCCGGTGTCGAATTTCAATCTGGTTCTATATCAGGGAAATCCTTAAGTAATTAGTTGGCCAGAGCGGGAAAGGTATATTAAAATTTATTGGATAGACGGAATATACAGGGAGTACTCGACGTGCGTCAACATATAAATAAAATTGTATTGCTGTCCCCCATTATAAGTAGTTTTAAATACACGTTGTTAAGTTAAATTATTAGATTCATAATGCTCTTGCAAGGCGAAACGCGTCTCAAGTAAATTAGACGAGTAGAATAAAAAAACAAATGTTTCATTTTCACAATTGTGATTATGGAGTTCTACAAACTTACCTCGGAAACAGTAAAAATTCATACACGCGACAAAATGTGACAGAAAATGTTTGGGGGCATTATGAAACTTTTCAATCTTGCTTAACTAGAAATAAAACGACGCTTCTGACGCATGCCTGGGGATTTTGTTACCGCTATATAACGCACAAAGTGCAATTAATAATGTTATATTGTCAATTCGACAAACTGCAAACATTAATTTTCAAAAATGCTGTCTCAGTTCAATTGAATTCGGTTATAAAACCAGCCATGTTATCATCCTAAAGCAATTTTCCCTGATGGATATCTCTCGAATAATCTAGACTTTTCCCTCCGCGTGTAGTTTTACGACGCTGCCCGCAGCGGGTGGCCAGTGCTCGGTTTTAATGCTCCATACCAAGACAATGGGTTCACTTTGCCCGATAAAATAATGGAATTAAGGTCGTCCCAGCACGCAAACATGCCGGTGAAATTACAAGACCCTCTCGGCACCCAGAACGTTATCATTTCAAGAACGAATTGCGAGTTTTTTTGCGATTTTGTTCGTAACATTTTTTGAAGGATTTTGTTTAATTATTATTTTTTATGGGAAAAATTGAAAAAGCTTTATCGATTCAATAAGGTGTTGGTTTGTACATACAACCATTATAATTTTGATTGATTTACTAAAATAATTTATTGCATACTTTGAAAAAAACATAAAACTGATTAATACATCAATTTAACTAAATGATATGTATATTTTTTTAAGATGTAACAATAAATAAATAAAGTATTCATTTTTAACATAATAAATTTAAAAAAAATCAAAAGTTAAAAAGCAATCTGCTTACTAGCATGTCAGATCCTTGAAAGCGGCTATAAAAGCAACATCGCGACAATTGTGGCCTTTACGCTGCCACGGCTAGTATGTCCGTTAAACCTGATTTAATCAATTATCGCGGACAAACACTAAATCAGGCAGTCAAAATAAAAATGTATAATATACGTAAAGTTTTGTTCGGGTAAAATAACATACTTCACGTTTGATAGTTATCGGTCGACTGCGGCGTTTGCGAGTTTACGGGATGCCGACTAGCCAAACACCTGTCGCCATAAACTATAGACATATGTTAGATTATATAATACCTCAACATTTATTACTTGTACTAAATATATAAGATATAAAAATATGCAACCACTAGAATATCTTCACTCAATTGAGCCGTTAATTTATGAAATAACTATATAAATAAACCAAATATGTTCTGTAAAATATTTTTTTAACGTTTTCATTTTTGAACGTTATGACTAAAATTTTACAGCACATATGTAACACATGTGCACTACTTGAAAAAACTGAATTTTGCATGCAATTTACACTGTGGCTTTAAATATTACGTAAATGAACTAATTAAAAAACAATTTAGTGTAAATTAAAAACAACGAAACATTTTTGTTCATTATATCATTCTCTTGATTCGGGCGGACGCGTGCTCTGTTTGAGCGGCATTTAATGAAATGTATCCGTATTTGCGTACTCCATTCGTGACCGGACCCGACACAGACAGATAATATAATAGGACAGTATTTACAGACACAAGTCCCCCACGGGCCGAGCGGACACGGAATGCTAAGTCCGATGAACCATTACTACAAATTGGTTTGTCAAATGGAAAAGAACCCTCCCTCACTCCGAAATGGCGACCCATTTAAAAGAAACTCTTCATTATATTTTATTTTTATAATTCAACACATACATAGTTCTTCTTCTTTCACGGCGCTGCGTCCCAGGGCGGGTTTGGCCCACCAACAGCTTTCAACCGCTCTCTATCGACTCCAATCTCTGGCCATTCTTCTCCAGTTCCTACTCCAGTCCTAGGTACCTTTTCTGGGACGGTATCCTGTCGTCTAGCATTCTTTCAACATAACCAATCCATTGCACCTTAGGAACATACAGAGTCCTTAATTGTTTCTTGCTCAATTAAATTTTTGAGCCCGTGAATCATTTTTATTCTATAAGTTCCATTTTCTGGTGTTGATCCACAAGTATAATATTTTGAGTTCAAACACTGCTAAATTATTTTCATCATTTTGGGTTGGGCGTCACTGATCTTATTATTGTTTTATATAATAACAGTTTGCTTTATCAACCCCAGCTGTGTCTATTTCTAGCTAGAAGGCGGATTTTTAATTCCTTGTTTGTTTAGCGTGCTCAAGTTAGAGTCCAGATATATAAAATTATCAACCTCTTAATTTTTTAATAATTAATTTTCACATAAAAAATATATAATATTAAGACATAACATTACTACGTTAATATTGGTCCTAGAGACACACGGAAAATATTATTTCCTTTTACACACAAATGAAATTTACCTACTTTTAAAGGAACATTGTATGCAGGTCCGGCAATGATGGCGGTTCGCTTCAGATATAAAATTTGCTTTAACACGTGTAATTTGTGCAAATTATAATCTAACAGACAGAGCAGCGTTTTCAGAGTGTACTAAGGTGAAAAATTCTAGATTCTTCGCTAGAATATAATATAATGGCTGCCAACCATTACAGAGGCCATCAATCAGAATAACAATTGCTATCGGGGGAATGCTAACTTTATTTTTCCATAAATCACTGACTATTCGCGCGGAATACCGATACTACCCCACGCCACTATCCTCCCCCCTCCCTCCCGATGGCGCGCTTGTAGTAATACAGGCGGCTTTAATACAACTAATGAATACATCTCCTAAAACTACGTTGTTTTTCACTTATTGATTCTCTATCAGGTAACACGTTGCTAAACAATCCTGTAGTTTTACTAACTTTCTTACGATCGAAACATTTTTAAATCATATTGAATCGCATCACTGATGATCAGTTCATGCTACACAATGTTTATTTCTACGGAGTCAGGGTCTAGATATTAAAAAAGGCCACCATTAAAAAGCTGAAGTCATTTATGATGCAGTTATATTAATATATGCTAAATATCTCTTCAAATGAAGAGCTACTAAGACGTACAAAAACCTATCAAACGAACCAATGTTGAATACTTTCGATGTTGTCTCTGCAACGAAACATACGATTAAGTCGGCGAAGATAGAAAGCAGCAGAGACGTAGATAGAAAGAGGTAATCTTGACTGCGTAACGTCAGAAAGTAGCTCAATGTCCAAAATGCTAGAGATCGTACACTTCTTGCACAAAATAAATTACATACATAAATTACATACTGCAACTTGGTCGCCAATCTTTGATAGAACACGTCACATGAAGAAGAAAAATAATTCACTGTTGCATGCTTTACTTCATCACAAAACAGACATGTATCTGTTATAAATAATTCGTTTTTCCCACTTAATAGATAGTTATAATTAGATCTAAATTTATCCAAATCACTCACCACACCGAGCATCTGATAGTTGTTCGTATTTTGAATTTTGTGTAATTAATAATCATTAAAAATCGTGTCTCATATATATATATATATATATATCGATGTTTTGATTCAGTTCTATGTAGGGTTCACGGTTTTATTTTGTTGCATTCGCTATGTTGGACAGCACTCGTAATATACATATAATTTAATTGTATGCATATTACGAGTATCTCTACTGATTATAAAATAACTGACACTTTTCTCTTTCTACTAAATGTAAAATAATATAATAGTAACTCATTTTATAAGTTAAAACTTGTGATTCACCTTCAAATGCATTCTTAATCGCGCATCATCTTTTTGTTCACATTACATCGCGTTTCTACTGCTTTCAATCTTTTTCAATTCAATTTTGTTCTCTCGATTTGCAAACATAATATGAAAATTGGAAAATAATTGTGAAACTCAGTGGTGAGCAGATTAGTTTTTATGTTTAACTAAACAATATAAAAATATGAATAATATTATATAAAATATTCGAAACCTATATAAATATATTAATAATACGAACATATTAAATATACTTGAATAGAGCCACATCATATCTGCCCAATCGTGTCAAAAATTTAACTGAAATGACGCTTACGAATATAATATTTTTAAATTTTTCGAAAACCTGTGTTTTAAAAAAAAATGTTTTTAGATAACATATTCGTGAATTAAATGTATGTATGTGTCAGTGTGTGTTCTTCCATCTACCGTGGTCTATTAGGGGGAAATTAGATTATTGTAATTCAGTTTAATGTACTAAAATTCAGTAATTAATTCAGTTTCTTCTCTCATCTATCTTGTTCAATTTTTCACATTCGCACCTCCCTGTAGTTGGTATTCTATCATACCTACATATGTGCGTATATGTAAGTACATACAAACACAGGCGATTCACATAATTATCTCCATTTTGTTTCATTCGTCATTTCCTTTAGTAATTCACCCCTTACTGGGTACACATTCACTTCTCTTTATCTCTGTTTGCTTTTAGGCTAATTATCCATACCTAATGGGACAATAGTCTCGCAGGAATACTGCGAACAATATCTGAAAAGGTTACTCTAATGAGGAAGTTTACTCATTCTTTAAAAGCATTTTCAATAAACGCTTTGCAGACATTAATAAAGTAAGATTTCTTTTACGCAACAAATACGACGTACATTCGAAAATTAATAATAATAAAAATTGTAACATCATTAGCTCAGTTTTCGTATAAAAAAAATTTTTCCATACGTTTTCTTTGATTTCGGTAATTCTTCTCTAACACTCTAATAATTTATTCTATTTTCCTATTAAAAACTTTCTCTATTAGTATTTCATTTCTTTTGAGACATTGAAACTTTTTATTCTGTTTTCCAATTATAAAACATTATCTATTAGTATTTCATTTCTTTTAAGAAGGCAAAAAAATATATTCTTGATATTTTAAACACTCAATAAATATACAAAATTAAAAATTTTCTTTTAGACCTTCTTAATTAAACACATAACCGGCAGAAAGCAATAGACTGTCGCTTATTGATTGCTTGTTGTTTGAATGTTTAGTATACCCTAGTAGAGCAGATATGGGATTATATAAAATAAAATAAAATATTTAATTGTAAAATTTTAATTAGGTACACGGAAAAAAATACTGAAATTATAATTTATTATAAAAAAGGGAAGTATTCCACTACAACACAACTTAACTTCACTAATGAACATAAACTAATTTTCAATCAGACAGTTTCTAAAATGATTTAATGTACCGTTCCGGCGATGACACATGTCATTCAAATGGCGACTACCGTGCTGCCGCCTGACGCCGCCTGGTGACAGATTATATACGTTGTCGTTGATTGTTTTTTCTTGGTGGTTATGTGTGTACACCACTATTGGTTTGAAGCATAATATAATTAAAGATATTTCAACATATTTGTAGTTAATACATTATTGTTGCCAATATAATATTTATTATTTTTTTAGTATGCTATCAATGATTTCGACCATTTTTAACAATCGTAAATTTTTCGCCGAAACACTGGCGAAATAAAAAACAATCTTTTAATGATCTTTTTAATTTTTTATGCAATTCCGGGTATTATTATAATTTTAAGTTTCAATAATTTAACGGTACTTAAAATCATGTGGTACATTATTGTACATCTGCAAAGTTTTATATAAATAATATATATATATATATATGAATAAAGTCATTTTAAATTTATCGTTTTTTGGTAACATTGTTGTAATGCAATATTTTTTTGTAAAATTATAACACATTGATGAATTCCATAATTAATTAATCCATCACCTTATCATTAAATGTCCGAGTTATTAAATTATTTCCCATTTTATCACACCCTCGTCTCAAAAGAGAAAAAATATTCTCAAGAGTTCATTTTTTACTAATTTTTCAAGATTATTTTTGCTTGAAAATAATTTCTAGCTGGTGAATTGCGTAACTATGAATTAATATAATAATAAAGTTGGGCCGCCTTGATTAAAAAAAAAAACGTTTCTACAAAAACACTTTAATTAAAAAAATTCTTAGAATATACATGGGTTCGCCAAGTAATTTACAGTTAAGTCAAAATATTCATTGCTTTATTTTATATCGGCACGTGCCGCCCATTCTGGGCCTGTTCTTAGTCTCGCTGGCAAATAAAAAACATTGAGTCTTCTAATCCTTGAATTACTAAACATTTCCTCGGTAGATTTCGGGGCTCTTCACATTTTTCATCTTATTTAATATTCCAAACCCAATCTCCTACAATTCTGCCCTTCCATATGTCTCGGAATATGAAAGACTCATCATGAAAATGGATTAAGTTGATAAAGTAAGCATTTAAATTATAGTTTCGACTATAAGTTTTATAGAAGTGTATTTTTTATGGTTTAAATATTCTTTCTATTTTTGTATGCTTCAGTTCTTCTCGTGCCGGTTTAGGACTAGCTAAAAACTTGGCGTAGCAACAGATTGCCGGATTTTCTGGAAGCTTCTCTCGTCCTCCTCCCAATAACACAATTTCACAATTATTTCTATATTAATTATTATCATTCTTATTGTGAAGTTGTAATTATGATTGGAAAGAGATTCAGGTTCGAATCCCGGTAGCAACAACAATATATTTTGATAAAATTGATTTTATATGTATATCTTTCTAATTAATACATTTAATTTGTATTTAAATTATACATTTAGCTTCATTCACTTCACTAGTATTCATCGTTAACTTTAACTTAAACTTTTAATACGCGTATTTAATGCATACTGCAAATACATTGTTATCTGATAGGACATAATTTTTTTAGTATTAACTTTTTTTCAACACAAATAAAACTTTCAAGTATATGGCATCTTCTGTTTTATATTGTTAGTAAAAATTCGTTCCACGTCTTTATTAAAGGTTGCAATTATAGGTATTCGTGATACTGGGAATACAGGCTGCCCAGGTGATAGCTATGCCAATGGTGTAATAATTATTTTTCAATTGGATATTTGAAAATGGAATTGTAGTTTTTATTACTATAACTTTTTGAGAACCATGTTACTTCTTTTTCACAGCCATATACAGGTGTAACAGACCTAGTTCACAATATTTTATGGGTGGATGCCTGACTAAATTACAAGTCGAATGTTCAAAGAATGTGTACCTAATCTCTGCCATGTCAGAGATATAAGAATTTAAAAAAAATTGTAATTAGTCGATTTTTTCGATTTATTGAAATATTTCATTGATTACAAATAATATATTGAATACAAAAAATTAATGGTCATCGAATTTCGAGCGGCTGTACTAATTTTTGTCAGATGATTTAAGGCCTGAAGTATTAATTATTATTATTAGTTGTAAGTAGATTAATAATGGATAAATTTCGCAAATATTTATTTCACAGTATGTAGACTTAAAGCTTAACATGATTTTGTGAAAATTACAAACCATAATATTTTCCGTAATTTTGCAGAATTTGCACATACTCATTGTACATTTGCGACTCGTAATTTAGTCAGGCATCCACCCATAAAATATTGTGTACCAGGTCTGTTACACCCTGTATATTTGGACTTTATTTCAGGTGTATACTTTCTCACTAATTCTTTCTCGTGTGTATCCATATATTACATGAACAATTACATATATTAAGGTAACATTTTATTTAAGATTTATAATAATTTTAACAGCATTAGTTTCAAGATAATAATTTTCACATCGTGTGACGCGAATCACTTTTGGTGCCACGCAGGTAATGTTTGACTTTTATATGCATTTAAGTAGACTAGATTATGTAAAAATAAAAATATTGTTCTGCTCATGGAGCGTCGTAAATATGATGTGGAAATTTAGTATTTACCGAACAATATGCAAACATTTCTATATGTGTAGTGAATTTTGGCTAGCAGTGAGTCAGTCTTGTTGTGACTTGCATTATCGGCGTTCGAACAACGTTATTAACATGCAAATGCTGCATATAACTTATAAGGAAATAAAAAATTTAAAGTTGAAATGACTTACTCTATTATCAAAATAAACACTAGCGGAATAGCGTTGAGTGTCGTAACAATACACTGAATATAAAGTTTCAAAACGTTCACAGTTATTACAGTTTGCATTATATTATATTATATTAATTTAAAACAACGTGAAGCGAAATAATTAATTAAATCATTTTTTTCAATTTCTTGACATAGACCACTTTCATAATAATGGGCACTATATCATTCGTTCCTTTCGCGGTTTGATATGTTAGGATTTCTTAAATATTGATCTATTACACGGTTAATTTATTTCCTACTTCGCTCTACCCTTTCTTGGCCCATTATTATCTTGAGCCTTTCTCATGTGAAATAAATACGGAATTCGCAGGCACCCTGTGTTAGCTATAAGGGGGTGACATTTTCGGAATCTAAAGTATTCAAATGCCTCGTATGTGTGGAAATTCGGGGAGTTTGTTTTGTCCGTTGGCTGTAAGATGTTTGACACTCTATTGTATTCAATACACGACTTCTTAAAGTATCACTGGAGCAGCTAAGTCAAGGGGAGTATTATTTTACACACATATGTATGTATGTGTGTACATGTGCACACACATATAGAAACCTAAGAAATTCACATGTTAAGGATTATTAAAAAATGTGTTTTTCTAATATTCGAAAGGTTTGAATTTACCCATATTCATTACTCCCTTCGCAACATATTATTTTACTTCTCGTATAAAATTGTATACGTCCTAATTCTTAACGTATATAGGTATAATTTTTTACCAACCGCCCTAATATCTTCTCAGATTTTTGTGTACTGTACTGTCAGTACTCTGTTGTTCCCCTTTGTGTTATAGACTCATGATATATATTATACCTTAAAAGAAGTACAGATAATATTTGTCCTATTTTTTCTATACATTAATTATATAATATATTTATCAGTTTAAAGTCCAGTTAAGCTTTAAGTCTTAAATTCAATTCAAGGTGTTTTATAATAAAATATTAATCATTTATTATATTTGTACAGGGTTAAAAAGTGTGACTACCGAGTAACACTAACTGGTGATTGCGTGTTCTAGGATAGTAGAGCACGTGTAAGAATTACAAAATCTGAAATACAGAGCTGCTTAATGGCTATTCATTCGATACTTAAACTCGAACAAGAGTGATTTTGGAGCAAGAATGCGTGATCTCTATATCGCTGCATTAGTTACTAAAGGTGAATATGATTCAGAGAGATTATCCGCTATGTTAATTATAAATAATAAACGGGTGTCATTAATTTGGATCCCTGCACATAAGGGAATTCAAGGAAATAAATGTGCTGATTGTAAAAAAACATACGACTTCTATCTGGTCTGCACAATGGATGGATCCAAACAATCACAAGGGTAATTGTCTTAAAATAATCCAAAGATCTATTCCCCGCACCCCTTGGTTCTCCAACAGGAAAGTCTCAAAAAGAACAGTAGCAAATATCTCTAGAATGAGAATTGGGCATTGCCAGGTGGCCTCACATTTGTTCAGAATGAACATAATAGACTCCCCAATGTGTGAATGCGGTGCCGAGGAGGAAACCCTTGACCATGTCTTTTTTGCTTGTCCATTGCGGATCGCAGTTTTTTTTTACAATAATCTTGTCAATGGTAATTTTCAACTCCCGGTTAACTTGTGTCATCTTCTTTCTCTCAACTCGCCACATTTAAGCTATATAAGGGTGGATTGCCTGTTTGAAAGAAGAAGAAGAATTATAAATAATGAATATATATTAATATATTCATAGTCCCAGCGCCTAGTTACTAGACTGAACGATGTATAGAAAGAAATATGTGACATTTTATCGATTATGCTTACTGCCGCTGGGAAACGGATATTTAGTTAGATGGATATAAAATATGTCGTCATTGAAGCGACAGTGTTGTAATGATCCTGCATGACAGAAAATATCATAATATGAAGTGCCTTAAAGATTGAAGAGCGTTTGTAAAATGTAAACATAACGAAAATACAAATTAAATGTATTAATTAGAAAGATACACGTATAAAATCAATTTACGCTACCGGGTTTCGAACCAGTACATTGGCAGTCCTATCGGATTACTCAAAGGTATTTTTGCGATTCCGTAAAAATAAAGTTGACGGCTTTCAAATAATGAAACGATAGATGTATCAATTTGAAAAATGTAACATGTTGGTTCGAAAATTTGTCGTCAATGTACTGTATGCTGTAGCATAATCGGTTAATGCACGTTCCCCGGATCGGAAGAAATCCAGGTTCAACTCCCCGTAGTAACAACAATATTTTTCATTAAAATTGATTTTATATGTATATCTTTCTAATTAATACATTTAATTTGTATTTTAAATATCACATACATATGTTCTGAATAATTACAACTTCCCAATAAGAATGCGTTCTCCTTAATAAATACAACGTATTTCAGAATAAATACATTATATTCTTATAAGGCATTCTATTCGCTCAGCCATTACGATGTATTCTTTATATAATATATTTTGATACGAATAATCCCCAATCATAGGTAAAGCCATATGCGTCTAAACTAGGTGACAAAAAATAAACACCGCAATTGATAATCCACGGCAACTGTACATCAACACAATCTCTCACTCGGACAAAGTAAACAGAATTCAATTTCATTGAAAACGCAAAAGGAAATTTCCTTCCCATCGTGGAATTGTGGTTGGCAAAAAAAGGAATTGTGGTTGGCAAAAAAACCGTAAAATGCTGTGAAACACGGTGGAATCCTTGACGTTGTCAATTATGCCCTTGGGCGATCGGAGATGTTTCTCTCATACGAAAAATATATTCTATGGTCATTCTAAAAGTCCGACCGCACAAATAGTTGTGTTTAAAAATGGAAAAAAAGGCGTCAGAAAAGTGATATAATATAATGTGTGGGGGTGTTTTTCAATTTACAATATATTTATTATTTTACCCTTCAATATATACATTATTTCGCTCTTCAATATATTATATATCTTACAGTGAATGTGTATTATCACAGTGAATGTGTATTATCATAGTGATGCTGTATTATCATTGGGTTTCAGTTAAATCATACGTACATATATTTTCACCGGAATATATATATATTTCTGATAGGCGCTAGTGAAATTATATGCTGCCTTAAACTGTCCATTTGACAGTGGTAAAACGTCAATTTGCGTGTTATTGTTTAAAGTTAAATTAAAATATTAAAAAAGTATTCAATCCGGGTAATGATACAGAATGTGACAGACCTAGTCCACAATATTTTATGGATGGATACTTGACTAAATTACGAGTCAAAAGTGTCCAAGACGTATGTGCGAATCTGCACTGTTAAGGAAAATATTATTGTTTGATAATTTTACAAAATCGTGTTAAGTCTACGCTCGAAATTTGATGAACTTAATTTTTTTATATTCAATATATAGTTAGGAATCAATAATATATTTAAATTAATCGAAATAATAGCATAATTACTAATCTTTTTAAATGTTTATATCTTTGACATGGTTGAGATTAGGCACACACCCCTTGAACATTTTCGACTCGTAATTTAGTCAGGTATCCACCGATAAAGTATTGTGGACTAAGTTTGTTACACCTGTACATCACATTCCATCAAAAATTTATTAACAGAGTAAAGAATGAAGAAATAAGAAAATAATGTAAAACTGATCTTAATATAGTGAGCAGTATTAAGAAAGGATCACTTGGTGGTTTTGTCATATAGGACTGATGAATGAGGAAAGAATGGTGAGAAAGATATATGACGCTAGTGTTGATGGCACCAGAAGTAATGGACACAAAGGTATATTAATATTTTGTTATAACTTTTTTTTACATGTATAAAAATCAGCTTTATCATTATAGTAGCGATATACTGTTTTGTCATGTTATGGAATCATGATTAAATACAACGTTTTGAACAAAAAAAACTCGATTTTTGTCGTTAGATCGCTTTACTATAATAATAATAATAATACAAATAATGATTTGGCATCATCAGGTAAATCAGATTCTGAGATACTTGAAGTTGGTCCTAGTAGAAGCTCCAACAGCTGACGAGCTTACACAAGAAAATGTTACACGAGCGTTGTATGTCAAAACACAAGAGTGTGGCGCTCCATACTTTGCGCCTACCTCCGCATGAAAAAGGCGTAATGGAAAGTTAGTTAATCCATTTGTTTACGCACTCATTATTCCTTCAGCTGGCATTCCTGGATTTTTGTGTGTTGGTATGATTTATCCATACGGTCTAGATTGCCGCTTTCTACGACGGGCATCCCTGGGTTTTTGTGTGTTGGTATGATTTATCTATGCGGTCTGAAGATTGCCGCTTTCTACGATGGGCAATTGCGATTAGTACATTGTCCGGTGAAGATCTCTCAATAATTAAATTAAAGGAGTTAGATTTCGACCGGTCGAAATAATACGCCGAGGCCGGCGGATACAAAATACAACATTGGGGACCATCGGAGGTTAGTGTTTATATGCGGCATAAACTTGAATACGTTATTGAATTAAAGTCACGTATTTTTATTAGCTTTGATGAGTGGAAGCCCTAGCTTCTAAACCGGTCCCGGGAAAGGATGGGTCCCCTTCCTTCGGCTGTCTTTTTATAGTCCAGGTAAGTAGCGATTTTCGTTACTGTACAATGAAAACCTGGGAACCACAAGCAGTCGTAGAAACTTGCTAGAACACAATTTATTTTTAAAGTCTACCGAAAAAATAATCCACAGATTTTTATTGATATCTAGAATCAATTAATTTTTTTTCAATCCTATTATATAAATAAGTTGCCGTTAAGCGAGCATCTAACATAGTTAACCAGCTATTAGAAGATAAAAGTTTTATTAAAATGTTATACAATTTCAAGTTGAAAAATATAAATATACTTACGCTTTAATGCGAGGATTTTAACCAGAAAAAATGTACATAACGCAAATTGATTGCGAATTAGGGGAAATAAAAAGTTTTAAAGTTTTGGTTGAGAGTTTCGGTTTATAGGGTGAACTTTCAATTTTTCGGATTACATTTAAGACAAGGTTTAATAAATACGAAACGTCGAAGTTTTACATCGTCCTTCATACATCATAATTATAATTCATTATTTTATCAGAAACATCGAAAACCACATCAATCCGAAATTATTTTGGAAACTTGTGGAAACAGTAAAATCTTTTCGTAAAAATTAAATATTTATTTAGGTCTTACAAAGTATATTATTAAGTGTTCATAATTCAAAAAAATATTTTGACACGTGTCAACGTTTTTCTATGACTATCTTGGTTGCCGTTAGAATTTTTTCATTATTAATTAAAAGACGGAAAAATATTAATTTTGACTACATGGTTAAGTAAGCACTATCAGTACTAATTATCACTCATGATATATCGTGTTGCTGAATAACTGAAGAACAGTACCAACTATCTAGTTCAAGCTTGCCTTGTCATTTGAGTCTGGATGCCTAATCAAAAAATGGCATTGACTGCAGAACAGTAGCAGTTACATATTTGTGTGAATAGCCGTAACCTAACCTAACCTAAATTATAAGTGTAGCTATAACGTATTATGTATTTTTACAGGTATTGAAATATGTTTGTATACTTCATCATACTCTCATTGTTTTATTTTGTTGTATCTTCTGTGGCTATGTATCTAATGTAATTTCTATGGCGGATCGGATCTTGTACATACATCCCGATTACGCTGAAGTAAAGTATTATTATTATTATTATTATTAGCGATCGCTGTCGGATAATAGCATGAATCAAAATCTGGTGTCGAATATTAAAATTTTTATTTCGGTATTTTTCGAAGTTATCTAATGTTATTTAATTATAATTTATTAATTAAAGGTAATGTGTCCTAAAATTGCAACTTCACAATAAAACATGATTTAATTTGAAAACATTAAAAATATTGAAGTATATTAAAACGTGTACAGTAAGGGTTATTCAATTATAAAAGTGAAACACGCACCTGCTACGTGATACAAAAATATAAACTCTCAAAAAAATGATATTAAAAACCTTAAACATTCGAAAAAGCACACACTAATCCAAAACAAAAACTCATCAAGTGTTTTTCATAATTAAAATTTAGTCGTAATAAATATTATGTAATTTTCATTCTGTATTTCCACCCTTATTTATTGTATATTGTAAATTTTACATCATTCAGAGATGTGATCACTGATCCCGATCACCCCAAGAGCGCTTAATGACAGATAAGGTTACACAGCAGGCTCTGTGTTTTGCTGATGCCTACGATTAGGCATGTTTTTGACATTGATGGATTGATTATGCGATGTGTACGAAAAAATATCACAGTTAGGTTTCAAGAAAAGGTGGGGTTTTAAATGAAATTGGATCCTGAAATGTGTCGCAGAGACAAGAGATATGTGGGTCCTGGGAGATCTGAGATCCGAGGGGAAGACTATCGAAAATATTAATATTATTACCTGTATACATTAATAATCCTGGATTTTAGTCAGGCCTTTTGTTATGTAAAAAATTACAATCATTTTATCTTTATTGATACACTAGGGGTTATCCCGTCTTAAGTCGTCGTGTGTATCTTTTAGAATTTATTTAAATAACACTTCTGTTATATTTACGTATATATATAGTGTGTTATAGGTCATTGTGATTAATTAAACACATGATCAAATAAAATATATTTAATACCATTAAATTCTACCTTGATTTATTAAAATTTTAATTTCAAATATTTTATTAACTATTACGTATAAATTGAAGTATGTCTCCCAGAAGCTGTTGTGGGTTCTCCGTTATCTGGACTTTCACTTGAGCTGATCGTATCCGTTTCTGATAGTATCGCTTCAATGACAATGGTAATATCAGTTTGATTTTTCACATTATGTACCTCTGCGATTGATTAAAGTGATAAATCATAAACAAATATTTCTGAAGTATCAACATTGAGCAATGCTCTGTTTTTAAGTATACTTTTTAAATTTATATTTTATAAATAGAACCTTAAGATACATATCAATAAAATTAGTTTTTCAAAGAAAATTGACACTTGGGCGTTTTCTTCCAAATTTTCTTTGAAATATTCAATGGAATATAATATTTTTTATTTTGAAAATACATTTTTCAAGTAGAAAAGAATCAAGCCCAATTCCATTGTCAGAAATTTAAACTCTAATGTACTGCACACAGGGAGTTATTTAAATTATGACATATCTTTGGATAATTCGTTGTCAATAAATTAATTATGAATTATTAAAAAAATAATTAGAACATTGATAAACACACTTAAATAATTTTTAGGCAAATAAAATAATATTTTTATTACAAAATGATAAAAGCATAGCGAACTTCATCGAATAAACCTTTTCATCTGAGCGCCTCCACCAGCCACCGGAAGTGTTGTAACCTGCCGCACCCACATGACGTCACTTCCCCTTCAGTAAACCGGAAATGGTTCTACGTTTCGAAATGTCATTTTCTTTTACATCAGAGGGTCATTTTGGCGCTAAGGACTGGCACTCACTAGCTATAAAGCGAAAATTATTTAAAACTTTTTGAGACGATGGTGTTGTCTCGAGTAATAAGTACCAAATAAATATGTACGCATTTGATTCGACATCTAGCAGATAGTATTTAAAAATTTTAACCATGTTTTTTACAATACTCTCCGATACGTACCCGGGGTATACAGTTTTATCTTCGAAAACTTCGAGAACATGTACAAATTTGGAGGAAACCCCGAAGGATCTCACCGTGTCCCGGAATCGTTATGAGAGTTGTGCATTCCCGCTTCGATTCCACCCAACAATACAACGCGTGCAATAATTAACTGAATCTTCAAAACTTTTTAGAATATTATACAGTGAAGTTCGCTTAGTTATGTTCCGGCAGTTAGTTAACTGATTTTTTTTTTCTTACTTTATTATATATCACAATTAGCAAACACAAAACAATGCTTCTTTAATATAAACTCTTTCTAGAACCTTTTTAATACTTCCCCTCCCAGCATCCACCCTGATATTGTCTGCCATTAAAATATAAACCCTTCACTGTGCCCTTAGAACCGTTGATTATTTATTCCGCAGAATGAGGTGTCTTGTATTACTAACAAAATATGACTCAAATAAATTATGATGCAATACAATAAAACAGTAAAATTAATTAGATTAATTAAATTAAATTAATTCATGTTGACTATCTTGGTTCACTGCGGCCCGGTGCAGCTCTACAGTAGGCTGACCAAACCATTGCCTCGGGTTCTTCAGCCAAGATGTTCTTCTTCTTTTAGGGCCCCGACATCCAGCAATCTTGCCCTCCCATTATGAGGTGCAAGATCTCGTACTTCTTCGGATGTATCATCACGTGTCCGAGATTTTTATGGTTTTCAATACACATTTTTCATTATTAATTCGAAGCATAATATCTTCATTTTTAACTCTACGCGTCCAGTTTATTTCATATTTAAAAAAAACTCTCACCAAAATGTCATTCTACTATTTGTTCTTAAAAATATATTATTTTGCCACCCCTGTAATGGTCAGAATTTAGTTATAAAAATATTGCATTATATGTACAGCGGTAAAGATAAAAATGACGTTAAAATATAGTAATAACATTGTAATAAAACAATGATATTAATATAGTCCTCCGGCCTTTATTTTCAATTTCATTTCGCGTTGCCATCATTTCTAGATAATATTATAATGTGTCATTAATATTTATGGACATATAATACAGTATTTTGAGAATCTTCGTTACAGATCATATAGTTTTGTAGGTTCTCAGAATTGTGCAGTAAAAACATACGCCGGAACAGCAGTGCTTATGGTTTAAAAAGTTTTTTTTACTGCCAACTTTATGCAGTAGCCATTTTATGAACACATTATCGTTAAACCATTTACAGTCAGCCGATATCCTAGGTGTGTGAAAAATACACACTAATGCATACAGTCATCTAAAAAGTATCACTTTGTTCACAATGCCGGTGTTTATTGTTTTTTTTAATATTTGCTGCATGTCATAAATCTTTGATTACGGTGTCACCAGTGGCAGCTGTGTTATTTTTTTAATGTAAAATTTAAAAGGGTATGCGCTTGATTAATTTTTACGCAAAATTTATAAAAATATTTTAATTAATTTCTTCCATTGTTTCAGGTAAGCAAAACGTGACTTATTTTTCGAGGCGACTGTTTGGAGACATCCATAAGGTAATAAAGTTTTATTATTAATTTTAATGTGGTGTGACACAAAATATCATCATTTTTTCGTCTTTTCGTAGAGATTTTGGGTGTCATCTAGGTGGCTGTCTCTGCGTCTTGAAATATGGTCTGCCAATTGCGATTTAGGTTTTTTACCAGTGACACTGACATCCTTCATCACGGTCTGCACTCTGACCAACGTGTGCTTCTTTATCTGTCTCTTCTAGTGATTCCCAGCATACCACGTTACATCGTCGGGAATTTCTAAGTTAGCTAAGTATTCAGAGTCGAAGTCCTTCATTACCTTCCATATGTGAGAATTGAAAGAATTTATTTATCAATGACTCTTTCCTTAAGACACAATGGCAAGTGACGCATAATATATTGGCGTGCAATTAATGCGCTTGAACTTTTGGCAAGAATTCACATTTATTTGAGCACAAAAATCACGTAAATTTTTGGGCAAAGAGTTCACATTATTTAGGCACGAAACCCCTAACATGTGAGTTGAAATCTGAGCACTAGAGTATTAGAGTTGACAGCTCTAATACACATAAATAATATCTGTCACGGTGCCGGTGCTCGCATATTGAAATGTGATTTTGACAGCTCACTACGTTGGATACTACAGGCATTCTGTCATGCACATACACACAGGTAGTGCTATTATTACGTAAACTACGCAGATAGTTGTGTGCGAGACAGTTTGGAATTTATACATTTTGTAAGGTACACCCTGTCGCTTGAAAAGCAAATGAGTGTGTTCATGTTGTGTCGCAATATTTTACGCCTTAAGTTGCAAACTAGTTAACATTAATATAAAATTAATTAATTAAAAAGCCAAAATGTTGTAGAACTGATATATTATATAAAGGTGCTTATACACGGGTTAAAGTTTGCCCTCGATAAGGTTGGTGTTAGGGAATCGAATTTGACGATTCCGGGATTAGAAAATGCTCACAAGCTTTATCTAGTTGTTAGTTCCAACGTTTAATTTTTTCAGATTTGTTGATTTCCAGGTACTTAAAGAATGAACTACATTCAACTGTTAATAATACGTGAAGGAATTGTTTGAACACAAGTCTCAGTCCTGGGCAGCCATTGTAGCTGACTCGATGGTCTATTCTGCTAGATCAGGTCATCTTTGTCCTTAGATTGTACCCAGGATAATTTCATTTTTTAAATAATATTACATAATTAGGTATGTATAATACAACAACCTCTCAATTTCTAGGTAATATTATTTTAATTTATTTTTTTAGCATGAAATAATAGACGTGGTCTGTTCTAAAGTGATTACCTGTACAGTTTTTATAAGTTGAATATTGTTAAGGTACAATCAGAAGTAATAAAAAAGGTTTTTGTCTATAATATAGTTGGAGACAGAATTTAAAGGTAGTTAGGTTAGCACAAATGACAAATTAGTCTAATTTTGCTCTCTATCCATACCACTTTGTGATTTTTGGTTTAAAATCGTTAATCACTTTAAAATCTTTAAGGTCTAGTGGCAATTTATTAAATATACGCGGTACACAAAATAAGAAAGTTCGGTGAATAACTTTGGCATCCATTTTCCTAAGATTTTGCTCCTTTTTCCCTTTGAATCGTATCATAAATGTGAAATTATTTTTAAGGAGTTTTTTTTTTTAATAGTTTTAGAATTGATCTGGTAAACAGTTGTCTTATATCCAAAACTTGAAATACAAAAAGTTTATACCAAAATGGCTTCTTTTATATCACTCCAATGGAAAAAGAGTATATATCAGAGAGGGATTTGGAACATTAGTTGCGGGACGAAAAGTATTCTACACACATTCTTTGTGGAAACATAAATAGGATAGTTTATGACACATTTATGCAATGTTAAAAGTATTTACTCTTAGAAAATTAAATCGTTGTGTAAACAAGATGTACTTTTTACTTTAATGCATATTATATTATATTGTTGGCGATTAAATTTTTGTTCCAATCGAGTCATATATTTAAGAAAAGTCGCCGAGCTATTTGATTGCGTAAGTGGTACCAAAGCGATCACGTGGAAATAAGGAATTTCCGTTAGTTCATGCCTATATATTTGGTTGTTTGTGATGAGTATACATAATATTATTTTTACATTTTTAGGCTTTAAAGTTCGAGATTTCATTGCATGTGCGTACGTTTTCATTTTCATCATCTTTGTCATATTATCATTTTTCACTTTTACTGCACTAACGTGATTAACGTTGAATATGTTATAAAGTTTTTTTTTTCGCGTTGACCATCTGCCAGGATAACTTCACCTTGATTTATAAATGACCCTTTTATACATTCATAGTGCTGAAAAAGCATGTCGGTGTGACGTCATTGTATCTGGCGGACTTTTCCGAAATAAAGTATCGCGTGTCGGTGACAAATTAAATTGAATAATTAAACGATTTACCCCGTTTTGTTTTCAATTAGCTCAGATGTGAATAGAGCCGGCGCTTGAAATATTAACCGGCCGAATGCAATATGTGCTCCGCGTGTGCTTGCTATGGCCGCCAGAGAAAAATAACCTTCGGTTTGATGTTGATGTGATGTTAATATTTCAGTGTATTCCGGAAATGAGGGGTATTTTTCAAAAAAAAAAAAAAGTGGTTTTACTCCCACAGAGTTTGGTGAATATTTTTTTCCTTAGTTCATCGACTTCAGTATATTTGATATACAAATACATGTATTGTATATTATTTTTAATGTTGAAATTATAATTAAACAAAAAAAAAGTGTTCACTATAGTACACGTAATGCAAATAATTATCATGACATATTTTTACCACGACTTAAATATGTTGTTTTCTGTTCTATTACGATGCGACATATAACTGAAACGTATTATACTTAAATAATTTTTTTTTTTTTTTAAAAAAGCGGTTTATGTCTCGGCTAAGTAAATTTTTTAAAATCTGACTAATTGGAGATTTGAATCTGGGTTCCCAGAACATGTTTTCTTGTCCGACATCTCAGCCGCAAATGACAAATTCTTGTAATAAGTAGTAAGTATAGTCACTGTAAATTGACGTAGCTTTTCTGTTTCTAGTTATTTATAATAACTTTATCCTTAATAACTTCATCTGAACTACACAATATCGAAAATATGTATGTAAGTATATCGCCCCAATAGCGCACCATAGTATATGTAATAATTAAAATAGTTGCGGTTCTTAATAATAGATGCAGCATTATTTTCATTTTTGTAAATAAAATGAAGCATGCTCTGCAACAATACTTTAATTTATTTTCTATTATTTCCTATTTTCATAGTTAAGCTTAGTTTGAAAATAGTAATAATATTGATGTGACATGCATTCCGTGTACGTATCTCTATTTAAAAAATATATATATATTTATCAATGTCCCTATGAAGTATTGAATAAACAATTGGAGTTTTTATAGTTTCAACAGTCCGCTGTAAGGTGATGATGTGTCGGAGCGGTATTCTTGTATTTAATGGGGTTTTTTATTGGAAAGTTGATATGGAATATGTTTAACCGTGCTTGGCACGAGTTCGTCGTTTAATTATAAACCATAAGGCAGTTTTTACAACTTTTTAATGCGAAATCTCGTATCATATTAATATTTAAATGTAAGTGCAACAATTCTGTTAGTTTTTTTTTTTCATAAACATACTATCAACGTGTCGATAAATAATCCTAAGTACGACATTCAGGTATAATGTATACGCATTTAAGACAATTGGGGTTAAAATTTGTTACAAAATTAAAAATAATATAATTTTTTTTAAATAAAAGTCATATGAAAGCAAACTACATTAGTGCATAGATTACAAGGTTAACGAAATCAATACCCGTGACATGCCAATGCCGACAATGCTCGGTGTTAAAAAGCGTCGGTTCAACGGTAAGCGTATATTATATTGCCCATAAATGGTACGAGTATTATTTTATTTTTGACTTACGCACGTGTCTAGAAGAATACAAACATGTTAATGTTATTCGATGAACTCTGGTTGAACTAATTTAACATTCTAGGCAGGAGAGAGAAATAGC
Source organism: Eubasilissa splendida (assembly GCA_031772225.1). NCBI lineage: Eukaryota > Metazoa > Arthropoda > Insecta > Trichoptera > Phryganeidae > Eubasilissa > Eubasilissa splendida. The sequence continues at coordinate 10,755,172 of CM062855.1, read as the reverse complement.
CTCGATTGGCATTCTGAAACTTGTGAAATAAGGTTGGACCACTCGTTGATCGGATAGGGATGTTTAAGTGTATCTGTGAAACTATTGAGGGGGTGTCTTGTTATTTATTAATTATTTTGTATAGTGTCGTATTAGGTTCGTAATATTTCGTCTTTTTACCAAGGAGTTTAGATGAAATTTTCGAGTCTGCTGTCGTATGTATCAAGCGTATTTTTTATGTATTTATTACAAATTAGTTAAGTTGCCCGTCTACTTATCTATGGACAGCGGGAAGTGCGATAACGCTTCTACGAAGCGCGCGCTTCTATGCACGTCCGCGTGGACTGGATTATAAAAAAAGTCTATAAAATAAAGCTACATATTAAAATATCCAGGAGTTTTATTAAGAAACTAAAAAATAATTAACATGGTGTCGGAAGTGCCTTTGTGAAGATTTCCTAGCTTCTGTTGTTTAATTTTTTCTGTAACATACACAAAGAGCGAAAGATGTAATATGTATATGTAAAACTTTTTATGTTACGTGTTTAATCACCTCTGCAACTGTCATTCTCAGTCACACAGAACTAACAGTGGTGGACAGGAACGATTTCGTCTCGGGTTACCGAAGGTATCAAGTTTTATACTTGCAGTGCACCTCTCAGAATTAAGCAACGGATGTAGTCATACGGCTTCTGTTCCGGTGTCGAAGGTCTCGGTAGGCACTCTTTGGTATGGTTTCGGTGATCTGTTAATTTGTGAACACAACTGCTGTATCCTGTCACTTTAATCCAACGCAGTAGCTATTAAATAATAAATACTAACTAAATATATTAATTAGAAAGATATACATATAAAATCAATTGTATCGAAAAATATTGTTGTTGCTACCGGAATTCGAACCTGGATCTCTTCCGATCCGGGGAACGTACATTAATCGATTATGCTACAGCACACAGTACTTTTGACGACAAATTTTCGAAATTAATACATCTATCGTTCCATTATTTGAAAGCAATCTACTTTATTACAGACCTATGTTCTGAATAATTACACTAATTACTTCACCATTAGAATGTGTTCCCTTAATACTAAATGATACCTACCAGAGAAAACATTTTTGTGTGAAAATATCATTGCAGCACAACAAAACTTTAATTGAAACACCACGTCATTCACAAATAAACTATGGCCTGGATATGGATGGTCTTTTAGTGTTCTTTCTCGATTTTCTTACATCAGTTACTGTTCTAGTGTGTATTCGGAAGAACAAGTAGCGAGCATGAAGATTAAATGATATATCGTTTTTAAATTCGGTTCTAGACGATCGTTTATAAATTGCTTATTTCTATTGAAATGTAAAATAACCAATCTAATTTAATATAGAAAAACAATCTTTAAAATGTTGAATGTTTGATCAAGCTACCTGTTTGCTGCCGATATGAGTTACATAACTGAACCGAATGAGAAGTATCGAGTAAAAGGATACTTCTTCTTATAGAAAGATCACAATTAATGTGAATCTGAACGACTACTGAGATATATCTTCTTGGCAATTCTGAAAGGAAGGCGACCGGTCGATCGCCTTGAACAAAACTGAGATAAACAGCAAAATTTTTTTATGAAAACAGATTAAGCCTTGACCAGGCAATTAGTACCGAAGCGGCGCAAAACAGAAGGTGGAAGCGCTTTGTCCAGTTTTTGGGCCTCGAACCTCAACGAAAATAACGACGTTCATGATGATAATTATAAAAGTGTTAAAAGTTTACGAAATCTTTTCATTACCAAAATTTTGATCTTCGTCTAAAGTAAGGATATATTTAGATTATATTAAACACTCGCCATTCGAGCTCGGGAGTCAGATTTAGTTTAAATATAAAATCGTCGGTCATGGGGTTGAGAGAAACGGGTGCCTTGTTTTGCGTATCCCTTAAAGAGTAACGATGTATACATAATTTAGATAGGAGTAGACCTAGGGCTAGGATTACTTAAATATTAATAGAAGAACACTTTCTTATTATTATAACATAGGTCTGTAATAAAGTAGACGGCTTTCAAATAATGGAACGATAGATGTATTCATTTGAAAAAGTGTAACATATAGATTCAAAAATTTGTCGTCAAAAATTGTGTCGCTGAAACATAGTTGGATAATGCACCTTCCCCGGTTTGGAAAGAGATCCAGGTTTGAATCCCGGTGGTGCAACAAAAATATTTTCCTATAAAATTGATTTTATATGTATATCTTTCTAATTAATACATTTTTTTAGTATTTAGCTTAGATATATTTCCCCCAAAGTCTTAGGGTCAACTCAGCAAAATTCGGAACAGTTGCCATTTAATAAAATGCATATTACTATCAGACGAAGGGGAAGGGTGGCTAGGAGGAGAGAGGAGGGAAGAGTGTTTTTGTTTTTGCAGAGTTCTAAGAGTAACTATGTAAATTTTTTATTTAGATTGGTCAAATGGTGTAGAATTATACAGAGAATAGACAGACGAATATTCAATTTTATATATTCATTTGCTAATGTCTTCGGCTATGATTCCATCAAACGATTGTTCTTTTTATCGTATAACACATTATTATTTTTCTCTTTTTATCCGTCTTCGGCTATTTTCTTTAGCTCAGCTTTTCATTTCAAAGCTTGTAGCGAGGATCAAAACTTGAAGCATATTTAAAATATCTGAGCATCTATCTGAAAATACGAACAAATAATAAAAGTCCGAGTGGCGAAATGCTGAACATTGTCACGACCAGGTAATATTATTTCAACGTCCAGCTTTCCATGGCTTTAATGTAAATTTATATATTTTTATACTCAAACTGAAGGTACAGCGGCATCTGTCAGCGGCATGGCTAAATTGGATTTATGCAAGACCTGGGAATGACAGAATTGTCATGAATATTGTTTCGTCCTTTCACGTAATAAATACGCAAAGAGAAGTCAGACCCATCCGCTGTGGTCCATTAACTCACTTCATCCGGTAAAATGGTCCGGATTTGAAATATTTGCCTGTAATCAAAATGTTTTAGATTGTATCTGGTCAAAAAAAAACGTGGCAGTGAAATTTTCGTATATTTTGTGTATCAATGTCATTTCCACTTATTTGACAATATATTTACTTATGTAGTAATGATATTGACGTTTTTTAAAAAAATACTGTTGTATTAAAATGCTGTATTTTTTTCAGATTTAATTTCATTGAGAAACGTTTTTAAAATATAATATATAAGTCCCATTTAGGAACATCATTTTTGTTCTACAGTCTTATTGAAAACTCTATATTTTATAGAGTAGGTATAATAAAAAAGATTATAATATTCCAGCTCTACCAAATTATCAATAATATTTGTTAAAGTGAACACATTCTTATTGTGAAGTTGTAATTATTCAGAACATAGGTCTGTGATGTTTTAAATACTAATTAAATGTATTTATTAGAAAGATATACACATAAAAACAATTTTATCGAAAAATATTGTTGTTGCTACCAGGATTTGAACCTGGATCTCTTCCAATGGCTTTCAAATAATGGAACGATAGATGTATCAATTTGAAAAGTGTAATATGTAGGTTCGAAAATTTGTCGTGAATACACTGTGTTGCGGTAGCATAATCGGATAATGCAATTTCCCCGGATTGGAAGAGATGCAGGTTCGAATCTCGGTAGCAACAACAATATTTTTCGATAAAATTGATTTTATATGTACTTACTTACTTACTTACCATCACGCCGTTTCTCCGCGGGGGTAGGCAGAGAGGATAGAGCGCCACACTCCTTTGCCCTGACACACAATTCTCGCCTCATCCACATTCATACATCTTCTCATACAAGCTCACCGATTGTTGAGGCTTCTAACAGTACCATCCTCCATTATCTGGTTTACCTGGTCGTGCCAAGTATTCCGCGGACGTCCTCTATTTCTGGTGTCATCAATACTTGCGCCATATATCTTTCTTACCATTCTCTCCTCATTTATTCGTTCCATATGACCAAACCACCTAAATGATCCTTTCTAATATTACTCATTATACTTACATCAATTTTACATTCTTTCTTTATTTCCTCACTCTGTCATAACTAGATTTGCTACATATACGCCTAAGTGATCTCATTTCCACTGCATTCAGTCTACTTTCGTTCCACTTTTGCCAGCTCCTGGCGTCACTTCCGTATATCAGTGTCGGTACCAGGACTCCATTGTGCACCGCTAGTCTTGCCTCGGTTGACAAATCACCATTAGATATAATTTCATTCAAAGCGCCGTTCACTTTATTCCCTGCAGTCACTCTCCTTTCGATATCATTCTCAATCTTACCGTTTCTATCGAACATACTTCCCAAATACACAAACTCATCTACTTGTTCCAAACATTCATTACCTACAAGTATTTAGCACGGTGTCTTGCTTTCCTCCTTCTCAAATACCATCACTTTCGACTTGTTAACATCCATCATGAGGTCGCTTTCCTTGCACACATCGTACATTGTACTCACTAGACTCGGTAGTTATTGTTCATTATTCGCCATAAATACTGCATCATCGGCGTACAATAAACAGCAATATATGTATATCTTTCTAATTAATACATTTAATTTGATTTAATAATATTTACTTTTATAACACACTACTAAGAATCCATTATATGATCAGTATGTTTCATCATCATCCCGTGTCTCTCCTCCAACATCACCAATCCCTTCTCATCTTTGTGTTTCTTTACATTCTTCTCAAACCTGTAGAAGAGATGATAGGCTCACAGGAGCAGAAAAAGTGTTAGTTGCCCCCAGACTTGACAGAGCCACGATATCAGAAGAATGGTTTTAATAATAAGTTTTCTATAAACGACACTAAGGGCAGGTTGTGTGATCAGTAGTAAATTTTTACTATACTAAAAAAAGTTACTAAAGTAAAAATATTTGCCCCGCGAAAGTACACCCGTAGTAAACTCTTCTTACTCTCCGATATCCGATAGTAAAAACGAGAATTGATTGTTAAATATGACGGACTTTTCACAGCTGTTCCAAAAGTCATCGGACACATTGATACTTTGAAAGTTGCATAATTCGTCAATTAATCATTCAATATCTCGCTATTTTAGTGATGAGAGTTCGTCCGATGATTATCTCGTTGTTTATTATACATTAGCACAATACGAAATAATTTCACCACCAAAGTGACAGATTTAGAACGCACAAATGAAAAAATCCACAGATAATGCGTAAAATAAAGCATATTTCATGATTACATAATAAATTTGATGTATCAACAACCCGCAAAGGATTTTTACTACGAGTGTTAGTGAAATGTTACTACTGATCACACAACCGGCCCTAAATGTCCCGAAGAGCCCGAAATGCTCCGTAAGGTGTGATGAGGGAATTTGTATGAGATGATGATCGATACTGTAGGTACGAGGCGCGTTTTTTAAGTATCGGAATTTTGTTTATAAAAAAAATAACAAATAATTTTTACAACACTTTACTTTCTTCAGATGCTACATACCTTAAACTACTTTTCAACACAGTCTTTACGTTATTAATCATTATTAAGGCACTTGTCATAACGGTGCACCAATTCCAATACCAATTTTCGTCATATATATGTACTTTTTCATCGTCATCAAGGATCCGCTTCAGAAAAATATGGAAATCACTTGGCGCCAAATCAGGACGCACTTGGCGATACGTGTTAGCTAGTTTCATGTTTTGAGCATTCAAAAAACGAATCACGGACCATATCTCACAACCGGCGGGCTGATCTAACGTCTTGAACATTTCAACCACTCACTACAAGATGGCCACATTATGTGAATGTCACTGACATTGCATGTGGTGGGTCAACATATGAAGAAAACTATTGCGCATGCGCAATATTGCAACTGCAGCGCTATACCAGGAATATTCGGCAACGGTACTTACAAAGAGTTCCACGCCTTTCGGCCTGCCACCGCAAATGCCCGTTCACTAAACATAAATAAAATTTTAAATATGAATTAAATATATTATTTATAAAGATATACATATACATATAAATAATATATTTAATTCATATTTAAAATATCACAGACCTATGTTCTGAATAATTACAACTTCACAATAAGAATGTGTTCTCCTAAAAATAAAAAATAAAAATTAAATAAAATTGTTGATTTTCTCGTCTGGCAACGGCTGGTCGATTCTACAGCCCTTTCTGCTGCTGGTTCTATTGTAACCGACCAAGTAGAAGCTAAAAGTAGAATGACAATCGAATAATGAAAGCTATATTAGGTTGAAAGATTATTAATTATTTTTAAGTAATTTTATCTATGATACTAATTCAATATATTTTATTTGATAAACCTTACTCAGAGAGATCGTTAAATTTTTCCACGACAATAATATCAAAGTTTCCCACGTCTTAAATTACAGTTGATTTATGTGCAAAAAATAATAAATTGGATAGATGACTCATTCGAGATAAGAAAAGTTAGTCAATACAAGAACAAGATTAATGAATGATTGGATTGCTTATAAAGTGTTCGATTAAGTAAAAGTGACAGGCTAAATTCCTAGAGTAAAATGAGTTTTTTTTTTGTTTCATTCCCTAAGAACCTTTTCGCGTTTTTAGTTTTTGCGTGATAATGAATGGTTTTACTGATTGTTATGGATGTGTTTTGGCCGGAAACGTAGGCAGGGAGTAGCGCCTCCTAATTCGAGTACAAACCATAGCACTTTAAAATTCCACAAACACTAAGGGTGGATTATATTGTGGAAATTTAATTTTGAACGCTTTTTATCTAAAATATACAAAAAATGTTATTTTTTAAATCAAAAATTGTGATTCGAGTCACTTCTTTTAAACCAAATTCGTGTTAATGCAGTTAAACATTTAATTCTTAAATAAATATTATCTTTTGTACAGTTTCACTTAATTTTTTTTATTTTTAGAAGCGTTAAGTTCGTGCAAACAAGGTTGAACGTATTTTAGTTTGCTTTTAAGATAAGCAGATTTTCGTAAAATTATTCTCAGCGGTGAGCTTAAAAAATATGCTTTACGCAAGAGTTAAAACCTTTATAGGCATCTTAAATACAACGTAAATCATGCAAAAATATCACAATGTAAGCATTAATATTGAATATTATTATTTTAATTTTATAGTAGTCACTAATTTGTGTTCAAATATAACTTTTAATAAAGCAGACAATGTTCACAATAACATTTTGTTATTCGTTTGAATTGAATTGAAACAGAAAATTAAATCTATTAATAATTTCGAGACTTGTCGTGTTCGCGTTTTTTAAAGAATTGTATACTATCGTTATACATACATTTATTATTTTATGTAATCTCATAACGTTTATCTAAGTGTTATACTTAGAATTTTCTACGCTAAATTTCTAAAAAATAAAAAAATAATCTAGTTAACGTTGTGAAAAATATACTATGATGGGAATTAAAGGCAGTGTGGTTTTTTTTTCAGATGTGAATATTTTATAATCTCGCAATATTTTGTTCTTAAAGCAATGTTGCTTGCTTGATACGACCCTCGCCTTGTCGAGATCTATAGCACAAAAGCTTAGGTTAACCCTTCCCAAACCATGCAGTAACACAGTATTATTTGCATTTATTTCGGTAAATACATGCAACATAAAATTCATATTTTAGATAATCCTAAAGAAAATATTTGCGATTAGGAATGACTAGTGAAAAACCAATTATGAAAAGGGAATCGTACAAAAACAATTATTTTTTCCATTCAATCCGTTGTAAAATTAATACGTTGGTAAAAATACTATTTGTGATATGAAAGACAGAGATCACACACTATTTTCGCAGTGAAAAGAACAACAAACATACAAATATAATTGTTTCTTTCTTACTAATTAAACGAAGAGAGATAATAAGGAAAGATACATTGTACATTGTATAGGACTTAATGATTGCTCTAAATTATGTTATTAATCATTTTTTCAAAATTGAATGCTCAATATTTAGAGTAAATTCGTACCATTAAAGCCATTTATGCTAATAAAAATATTTTTTCTAACTGTTATTTACGGTAACACGAGTTGACAGCATGGCTGCGTACGGGTATTTCATATCATGGTATGGTAAAGGTTAATGTGAAAACTAGGATGAATATTTATATCACATACATGTGTTCCGTGTATATTTGTAGCCATAATATGTACATCGGTGATGTTATGACAGAGATCAATTAAAATTTTAGTACTTAATTTTTATTTACCATGTTATTATATTGCTTTTTTTAAATACTTTTCATTGGCGTACATAATAATCATCTTTATCATTACAATAGCGAGATACTCTTTTACCGTGAAATACAATTTTTCATCAAAAAATGTTTTTTTTCGATAGATTCCTTTGCCGTTATTCAACTTATATGTAGATACTAATTTGAATCAAATTTTGCGTAGTTACTCTTTAGAACTCTTTCTCCTTGACCACCCTAATAATAAATACCCTTCAAACACCTTACCAACCCTTTTCATGGACTAAATTTTGCATTAGTGTTAATATAATAATTTATAATTTTTAATTGGGGTTGAGCGTTTCACTTAAATTTAACACATTTAAAACAGAAAAAATTTTACACTTGGGTTATGCTTGAAGTGAAATTTGCGTGGAATCTCCAGAGAGCAGGCGTCTTCTGCTGCGGACACGAGCGCTAACTTTGCAGTACATTCGTCGCTCCTCCCCAGTCGGCCCCCTTTACCACATGTTAACATTCTTTATTCGCTGCCGCCCCACCGACGAAACGGCAGCTTTGTGCTCCTAATCCCTCTCGGCCCATCCCTTAATCCCGCCATTCATCATCGCTCACTCCACGGCCCTGCCAACTGTTGGTGAGACCCGTCCGGCCAGGGTTGGTACACGGAGACGCTGAACGAAGAACACATTCGAATCGATACTGTCTAACCAGGTGATAAATAAAAATTGATATAATAAATGTACTCGAACAAATTAATTTAAAACGTATAACAACATATTTAATTAATTTAAAAAATATAATTTAGAAACATATGCGTGGGCGAATACTTTATGTGATTTATTTATGAAATAAACAATTTTTAGTATTTAGGAGAACACATTCTTATTGTGAAGTTATAATTATTCAGAACAGACGGTATGTGATATTTTAAATACTAATTAAATGTATTAATTATAAAGATATACATATAAAATCAATTTTATCGAAAAATATTGTTATTGCACTATCAGGATTAAGTACTGTCGCTGTAGCATAGTTGGTAATGCACCTTCCCCGGATTGAAAAAGAGATCCAGATTCGAATCCTGGTAGCACAACAACAATATTTTTCGATAAAATTGATTTTCTTTGTATATCTTTACGATTGATATATTTAATTAGCATTAAAATTATTTGTAGATAAAAATTCACATTTATCCTTATTTTCCTATCACCTGTTGTAATATGATTTATGAATTTTTTTTAAATTTTGCCAATATTTTAACGGACTTTATCAAATTTATAAAGATTAATATGTCAATTTGTGACCATTTTAAAGCTAGACTTTAATTATTAGTGAACATGACTTGTGTAGAATAATCGTCAGGGTAACCTTATTTGATAACATAGGTTGCGGGTTCGAACCGTATTAGTGATTATCCGTTATTCTTATTACTTACTTATATAGCAAAGTGTAGTAAAATTATTATTTTGAACTCATTTTATATATAATTATTACTTTGATTATCGTTTTGTTTTCATTTGATTATTATCTTTTCGGTATGTTTTCGTATTTACATATATCGAATACATCTGTATCTCTCAGTTAAAAAAGTTAAAAAATATATCAGTTAAAAATGAATTGCAAACAAATTCTGAAAAGCAAATTCAAACGGCACTTTGTGATGTCGTTTGAATCTGATTTTATTGTTTTTTATATTCTTATTTTATGTTTCAAGTTAGACAGTGTGTATTATTTAAAATACTGGTAAAATATTTTAAAACTACATAAAAATTTAATTAACATTTTATTTGAAAAAAAAGTTAAAATTAGTAAATTTATTAAATTAATTGACAATTTTATGTATTATCAAATTTAATAAATTGAAGCTAGGTTTGTAATTTCCATTTTAATGTATATTATATACTCGATTCGATTAATTATATAAATATATTATATATGATGCTATATGGGTTGGTAAGTTATGCTTTTTTGCTTTTGTTGAGAGGAACCGACACATGAGTGAAAACTAATAAAACGGTTCTGGAAAAGGGTGGGATCCTTTCAATGCCTTTCAATTGAATACGTGAAAAACTGTATATCTGAATAGTATCTAGAAAAGGTATTCGTTTGGCTTGCATTTCATTAAAATTTGTTGGAAGAAAAGACATTGTTCCCAAACGGTTAATGATTGAAAAGTTGAATAAATAGTTAATGCATATACGTTGATTTAAAGTTTAAATGATTGCTAGTCGTAATGGATTTAGATTTCTATATCATTTAATTTCATAGAAAATATATCAGTGACGAGAAAAATTAAATATGCATATATTTGTTTAAACATCATTTTATTATTGCTAATACCAACCGGTTTCAAAACAACTATTCCTTCTGCAGGGTATACGAGATCTGTATCTGTATCTGTATCCTTAACGGTGGTTTCGAAATCGGTTGGTGTTAAGAAAAATAAAGTGGTGTTTAAACAAAGTGAATTGTTTTTAATTATATGTATAATGAATTACCATAAAGTTATAGCGAAATACAACAGTATATTTATTTAAGCCATTTTTGAAACTGCGGTGAATACTCCTGCAGTTACAAATTTTTTTAAAGTAAATAAATTTTCAATTATTTTGTTTTTTTGCACAAAAAATGCATTTCGGTCCAGCTTCACTTTATCGTAAAAAATTCATCTTGACCCTTACCTTAATCCATTACACCTCTGAACACGCCGTGCACGTGAGTACTGTTTCCCTTTGTTTTGCAGGGACGTGAACGAAATTCCCTTTAGGGGGAAGGGTGGTAAATAGCAGAGATAACCTTTATAGGTCACCAGTTTTTGTTATACCTAAATTGCCAGTGAGACCTTTTCCTAGAAGGGCAGAATCGCGCCCTTACTTCTGAAGGGTAGAAATAGTATCGCGGCTGTCAGGGGAAAAATAAATTCTGAAATCAAATACCGCGCTCTCTTCACTTTTCAAAATGGCCGAGAACTTATTTCAGAGCTATGTACTTCCTTGGGGTTTGATGTTATTACGGAATATTTATTTCACCTCATTTATTATGGCTACTATCCCGCCTTGAACTCTTTGATATCGATCTTGCATTGACATCCAATAAGCATATTGACACAAATGCTGACAAATTTTATATTAACCAGTACATCCACAGACCAGTAAATGAATAGACATGAAATAAAGTATACATATGGAAGAGGGGTTTGTAACATTAATTGCGGAACAAGGGAATTCTATAAACATTCTTCGTGGAAAAATAAATCAAATAAAGGGTGTAAAATAAATATTAAATAAAAAAAAACTACAATGTTATTCTCATATTTTATTTATACAAAATGGAGTTTAACGATGCGGATTCTACGTTTTATAAACAATATCGTCTAAATGCCGTCCATTTCTCTCAAGACACTCTTGCAATCGGACTCTTAAATTTACGAACACGCGAGGGCAAAGTGTTGATTCAATGGCATTAACTTCACGGCGGATATTTTCTTGTGGGGCCTGAATTGTTCCAAAATTGTTACTGTAAACTCACTACATAAGATATACCAAAAAAAAAAGTCACATGGTGTAAGATCTAGTGACCGAGGTGCCCAGGGTATGTCTCCGTACTTGGTTAATTTATTGGGAAAAATTCCCCTCACCTTCTCCATTGAAACTCTAGCTGTGTATGGAATGACCCCGTCATGCAGAAATTGTATTCTGTTGTTGCACTCAAGAAACAGCTGTAGTTGCGGTACCAAAAACTTGTTAATCATTCAGCAATACACGTCAGCAGTGCATGTCTCTCGCTGGTTAAAAAAATAAGGGCCAATTATCCCTCAGGCAGAAATAGCACAGCACACTGTCGATTTTGGACAATTCAAACGTTTTTGATGACGTTCTCTTGGATTGTCGAGGCACTAGTATCTAATATTCTGTTTATTAACAAGTCATCGATATGAAAATCTGCTTCTTCAGTAAACAATATGTTTCCAAGCGTTCGTGCTGTTACAAAACATTCCAGCGTCGTTCTGGGTAAGGTTTCACGTAAAGAATATTCATTTTCGTTAAGAAACTGCACGATTTGTAGTTTGTATGGGTGAAACTAGTTTCTTTTTCAAAATAACGTGCACTGTTGATTTTTTTATTCCAGTACAGGCTGCAATATTCCTGTTGGATTTACTCGAATTGTGCATAATTTCACGTCAAACTTGAGCCACATGTTCTGGCATCGCTACTGACGTTGATGGTTCCGGAGGAGTTTGGTTAACCATTGTCCCTTCTTGTCTGAACTTTTGAACCCGACACTAGATAAGTTTCGTGCTCGGCCCACACTTACTTGTCGACTATTAAAGTCAGTACAAAAAGCGCGACGCGCATGAACCAATGAATCACCGCACTTTAAATATTGCTCAATCGCGAACGCGCGGTGCGCTTCCGCCCAGTGACTCATTACGACTGGCAAATCCACAAATGACGTGCATCGAACAATACCCCTCTCACCTACTTCACCCTGATGGTTTACGAGTAATTACAATTTAATCTTAAAAAATTTCCGTTGGACACTTTTTAGTTTGTGACACATTTATTTATTCATTTAATTTATTTAAACCTTTATTGACATACGTTTATTTGTAAATCAGAAGTGAATATACATATATGATACACTTATTATTGTTCGGGATGCAGTAGATATCCACCTCAGATGCATATATTGCAAATTTTGATGAAATAAAAAAATTCGAAATTCGAATATACACTTTTTTGGAATTCAGTCGAATTTCGAAAAAATAATAATAATTTATTATATAAAATAAAAAATTCTACTAAAAACTGAAAATAAACTGTTTTTTCATAAGAAATTATTTTAATAGAAGACTTACTATACGAAAATATAACCAATCTTCCCTATAACACTTTCATATGCACTGTGGTCATTTGTTAATGATATGAGTTTAAAAAGTCCCATGTTTAATATTATCCGAACTACCCATGATTTCAATTAGTCTAGATAATAGAGGTTTTACTATGTGTATCAATAACGATAATTTAACAGAAAACTAAGACAGAATAACTAAATACACACTACACTATCGTACTCGATAAAACAAATCTCAATACTGACCCGCCAGTTTTCGGACATCTCTATGATGCAGCCGCTATTTTTCGTCTGTTGTGTCGGCCGAGTGCGTCGGTTCCATTCACGAAGGCGTTATCTCTCCACTCGCCTTCGTGTCATTTAATCTAATTTAGAAAGAAAATATTCGACAGAGATATCAAAAAATATATAAATGTAGTGAATGTGTTATAAAACTAAAGTGAATTTTTAAAACTAAAGTTAGTTTAAATTTTTGTTCCAATCGATTTAAAAAAAAAGTCGCGGAACTATTTTATTACGTAAGTGGTACCAAAGTAATCACGTGGGTGACACCAAAATTAAAATTTTGGGATAAGAAAATTGCGTTAGGTCACGTGTATATATTCGATGGTCTGTGATTGCCCCTTATGGTCGCCGCATGATATAAGCGAATTATTTATTTATTACAGATCGATAACAGCTTAAATATGAGGCGGTCGGTAAAAACATAAACTATTATTAATGGAAAGCTGTCGGACTAACAAGTTGAGACATTCTTGTAGTCGGTATACCTGATCGATATCGTGAGAACTTTATGTAGAGTAGAATTAAATTCGGTTACGCTCGAAGAACAGTCTCACTTATTATGAAGTAGAATTAAAAAAAAAATTTATTTGAATTATATACAAACGTAAAATCATTCGATTGATATAAAATACATGTAGACGATGTTTATAGAGAAATTTTGAATTATGATTTTGAGAAATTCGAATTTTTAGTCCATAAATTCAAGAACATTTCATGAAAAAATGTTGATCAAGCTCTTCCGTTTCTCGTTTATTCATATCAGTTTAATTAAAAAAATATATTAATGGAAATATTTTTGTACATTACGAGATTGCACAATTGACTTTATAAATTATGTAACATACTATATTTCATATGTTTATCTTAAGGGTCCTTTTAGCCTATCGCTTATACTGCATAGTAATATCGACTATCATTCAAGACAAACACCTCTTTTCCATTTAAAAATATATAATTATTATAAATTTAATATTACTATGTATTCGCCTACAAATCGTACCGTTTTATAAAATGTGAAATCTTACGTGCACAGTACTTCACGCAAACCTTTCACAAACACTCACACCATAAACTCGGTCGACAAGCATCTGATATATACGTCACTCATGTCTACGATGATCCCTCAATGAGACGAGAGTCAGTAAAGGTACGTATGTATTGGATGCGTGATTCTAATTCAGGAGTGATGATGATTCATAGAACGCTTCGAGCTGGATTCTGTACTGACTTTTACCCGTTTTCCAGATGAATCTCTGAGAGAAATCTCATCCGTGGATTATACTGTGATATATCTGTGTGCACTGAACCTATTTAAGTACGTACGTGCTATGTTATATAATAAATAAATAGTAATCAATATTTAATAACTGAAAACATTTGATGTCTTACTTTCTTAAAAATATATATTCCATCATTGGAAAACTGATAGAATAATTATGGGGCCTAAATCAGTTGACTGAAGATTGGTATATTTCAGCTCGGCGCTTGGACGATATTTTAATGTTGATATATTGGACATCGATAGTTTTTAGAATCCTCGATGTAAAAAACGCTGCCTGCTTTGAAAACTTCTCCATTAAAACTCCATCGTGCTAGCTGAAGCGCTGACCAGAATCCCCGGGAGCACCCGGAAATAAATCATCATTTTCCAAGATGGCGACGTTCCCTCCTGAATTCCAAGTTGAACACGTCCCGCCACAGAATAATCAGTACATATCTAATAAGCGGAGACGCAAACCCCGGACCTCCTTCAGATCCTTATGCAAATAGGGGATACGGCCAACAGATGTCTCTGCGTCGGCTCCGGCGGGTGAATAATTTTAGTTTCCTTCCGTACCCCATAAGTTGATGGTATTTAAAGCTGTGTGGATTGCTCTCAACTTTGTAAGTGTAACTCGAAGAAATTCAATCACAAAAGTGTATATTCGGTAATTTACTTGTGTACTACCGGGTTTTACGAGTCTACTCAAATATCTACCATTTCAAATACGGCAAAGGATTTTGTATTAATCACGTTATTTTATGAATGGAAAATTATACTGATTTTGATTATTCACATTGTTGCTTGAGTCACGTTATTTCGAGTATATGATAAAGAACAATCTCATTTTGAGTCATATTTGAGCTATTTCCACATATATACAAACGCTTCTTCGTGTTTCTGTCTATACCCATCTCTCGAATGTATTCCATTTTAAATACTAATTTAATGTATTAATTATAAATATATACATATAAAATTAATACATTAAATTAGTATTTAAAACATCACAAACGTATGTTCTGAATAATTACAACTTCACAATAAGAATGTGTTCTCCTTAATATTCCATTTTGATCAAAGTTTTTTGGATTGACATCGAATTACTTATCGCTCGTTTCATTTGTCTTTATTTGATCAGTCACAGCTTCTATTTGGCATGGCGGACACCACATAGATTAGGGTTAGGCTTTAAGGCTATTTATTGACTTAAGACGTTATATAAAAGCAGGGAACCGTTGACCACAGACGGAAGAAAGACTTCAAATATATACCATTGAAAATTGCGTTTAATGTGATCTCTTGAAGGTTGAAAAGTGCGTGTTGCGAGCTGGCGTGCTTGCGTTAACTCGCCCATGGCAATTAAAAAGTTAAAATACATGTAAACGATCAGAATTACCACCATTTTTAACACTATATTTTAAATGTCACGAAGGAGATAAAATTTTGCACGCCATACTGCAAAGAACAAGATGATTCATGTATATTTTTTTAATTTTAAATCATTTTGTTGTATGTAGACAGAAAACCAATCTTTCCTTTAATTAAAATTTTAAAATACATCATAAATGTGAAATTTGACAATCTTCGCTTAATTAAAACTTAATAAATAATTAGTTAATAATGAAACATTAGTAAGCTATGGCATTTTTCCAATATGTTGTATTCGTTTTAATTTTATTAAAATTAAAATAATCAATTAGAAAGATATAAAGAAAAAATCTGTCCATCAAAAATATATTAAGTTACTACCGGGATTTGAACCTCTTCTTATCCGGGAAAGCGCGTTCTCCATTTTCGACACAGTAATTGAATACATTTTCAACAAATTTTTGAATTTAGATTCTGTAATTTTGCAATTGATACATCTACTATTCATAACTATATTTTTATAACAAAAATTAAAAATGCACTTAGCCGGATAGGAGGAGGTCCAGGATCGAATTTCAGTAGCAACTAAATATTTTTTCGATGTATAGATTTTTATTCAGTATATATTTCTAGTTGATTTATTTAATTTTTATTAAAATACTACAGAACTACATTTTTAAAATGCAAATTCGCAACAAAAATGTATTTTCCTTAATAATTGTATTCATTATATTGAAATATTTTGCTCTCTTCGTCAATACATTCTGTATTCATTCCCTAAAAAATCTTCTCAGAACCTTGAAACTGTGTACATACGTAACATCACAACGTAATGTCAGAATGCCTTGAAACTGTGTGCATACGTGATACACAACGTAATGCCAGAATGCCCCGAAACTGTGTACATACGTAACATCACAACGTAATATCAGAATGCCCCGAAACTGTGTGCATACGTAACATCACAACGTAATGTCAGAATGCCCTGAAACTGTGTGCATACGTAACATCACAACGTAATGTCAGAATGCCTTGAAACTGTGTGCATACGTAACATCACAACGTAATGTCAGGATGCCCTGAAAATGTGTGCATAGGTAACATCACAACGTAATGTCAGAATACCTTGAAACTGTCGGCATATGTAATGGTACAACTTAATGTCAGATTGCCTATGTATACGTAATGAAACGTCTTTGCTATATGTTTTGGATATAAACAAATATTTATAATGTATAAACTTATCAAGGAAGATGAAGCACATTAAAATCTAAAAAAATTCCTACACAAGAAACTTCTGACACTTAAAATCGACAAATTCGATTGATGTTAGGTTCGTGGCGAGCGGCTTTGGTTTATTATTTTGAGGTCCGTTCAAAAGTGCTCGATAAAACATTTCCCGCGTAATGTATGTAAGTTCACAAAATATTCATACTTCCTCGCGAAAAATTCGCAGTCTTTTCACTAACCGGAAGTGCGATGAAAATTCCTCCGGGTTTTGAAAATATGCAAACCGCGGTACAAATTTTATCTCTATGAAAATTCAATTTTTCCCTGAGCTTGCAACACTTGACTCAGAGCCCCCTCCATCCCCCCTTCTTTCCAAGTTTTCTCCGCTAACCCCCGCGCCCCGCCGTCCCCATCTTCAGTCTCAGACTTCTTGCTGTAAAGTTGGGTGTACACATTTTACTGACAAGATTTGCAATAATTTATGTATTAGATTTAACTCTTTTATATAGGATAATGGTAAACTTTCATTCCTTTACTTTAATCGCATGCAGGATGATTAGTGTCAAGCACAGCATTTTACATCAGAGAAAAGAATTAAGAAATTAAGAGAGAATGTAAATCTGATCTTAGCATAGTGAATCAGATTAAGAAAGCATCACTTAGTTGGTTTGGTCATATGGAACGGATGAATGAGGAGAGAATGGTAAGAAAGATATATGACGCGAGTGTTGGTGGCACCAGAAACAGAGAACGTCCGCGTAAACCAGACACTGAAAATGGTCCTGTTAGAAGCCTCAATTATCGACGAGCATGTATGAGAAGATGTATAATTGTGGATGAGGTGAAAATTCTGTGAAACTTCAGAACAGAAAAGTATTGAGATCTATCCTCTCTGCCTAACCCCGCGGAGAAACGGTGTGACGGTACGTAGTAGTAAGTTAGTAATACCACCCCGACACACCAACGGACAACGAAATATCAAAAATATTAGGTCGTAGGTAGATAAAATATATTATTCAATTTTATAATTAAATTATTAAAGTGCGCGCCTCATTTCATATAAAAAAAATAAAAACAATGCGACACGTGTTATTATTAGATATCAGAACTGAATTATTATTATTACCTAAAATTTACTAACGCTGTATTAATTCTGACCACTTTTTATTTGATTTATCCTTTCACTAAGAACGCTTTTCATTGCTACCAATTGACTACAGAAACTGTCTATAGCAATGGCTCCGCACTTGAAGGAATAGAGTAAGAAGGTGTTATTGCTATCACTCTACCTGCGAAATCTATGAAACGGAAACTTCTGCTGTCATTTAGCGACAGTTTTCCAGAAACTTTTTGCATGTTGGTTCATAGCAACTTAACTAGTATATACAAATTAAAAGTTGTCTAAAATTGAATGTTTTTGAAAGATTGAGTAACAATATACAAATTCACCAGAAATCAAAGGTTCAGTAATACCAGATGTTGCGCATCAAATCTGCACGCTCTTATATGAACGTGCTGGACATATCTGTCGAAGATGTGATGAACGATGTGGCAGGAAGGTTCTGGAGGCTTTGCATTGATATTAGATATGTTGGCCATCTTCAAGCTCGATGAAGCGATGACGTCAGAGAGTGGTGGGGAGCAAATGGATGAAAGGGGTTGAAGAATGAGAGAATTAGCTATTCTTGGGCGAAGCCTATATCCGATAGGCAGATGATGATGATGTGTTCTGTAATACTGTTTATTTTATTGATTTAATTTTTTAACAAATATACTGTGGAATCTCGTGATACCTTGTGCGGTAGTTTTAAATATATCGTTCATTTTCCTCAACTATCAGTTTAATTTTCATTTTTTATAGTGTTTCTAATTTCTTAACCATAAAAATATATATTTTTTAACGTATTATGTCCCTAATTAAGGTGTTTTTACATTGTACCTTAGTATCATACTAGAATAATCTATCAGAGCCATTAACGATTTGTTGATAATCTGTAAATGAAAAATAAAATAAATAAATGATATAAAAATAAAATAGGCAATTTAAAATTACTGCAAATGATATTGCAAACATTTCATTAGTTTTAACGTAAAAGTGCAAGAAAGCAGTTTATAAATGCTTTAACTTCCATAAATAATAAACTAAGCAAACGTTGTGTACTTGAGAAAATGCTTATGATGTTCAAATGGCACTCAGCCACACGAACAGTAAATTGTAAGCATGTTTTTTTTTATACTGTTCTATACTCGGCAGATGCTTCGAAGTAGAACGGTATCAAAAGATGTTCAAAAATAATATTTTATATGATATTATTAGATTAATTTTTTTTATTATTATTATATGTATTTATTCAAACACTTTTAATGCACTTCTACTTTGTACTCATTTTTTTATATATTATATTTTGATAGTTACATAACGTATTCGCGTTTTCGCATGATATATATATACGTTTAAATATTTTATTTATAAAGAAATCGATAAACAATAATATGTATATACAATTTTTAATTACACTGTTTTACAATATTTCTAATGGTTTTTAAATAAATTAAGTTAAATTAACTAGTTTCTGAATAAAGAAAATTATACGGTAATGTGCGACGTTTAAATTCATGGTATTTTTTAAAAATAATTTTCATTATAATTCACGATTATTTAAGAAAATAAATATTTCATTTCAGTCTCGCACAATTTTATGAGTACACCGCGGCAAATTACAAATAAGGGTAGAGATTAGCCCTAAGGTTTCGGTTGTTGGAAAACGGCTTACGTCCTAGTTTTACAGGCTCAAGCGAGCGTTCGAAACCTTGCGGATCTCGAGAGCCTCTCAAGACACTTGTTCACGGCGTGGTTGTATCTCAATTCCAATTTTTAAAATATTTCAACAGTCTTTTATTCAGAATTATTTTTAATTTTTTTCAATTATTTCACATGGTTGACATTTGACGTTATGTTGCATGTTACAAAGAGAAACACGGGAATGAAGAATGAATGATACCTATCGAAGTGGACATTTATTATTACATAGCAATGCATTATAATGTTAACAATTAAGTAAATTGCTGTGGTATCGAAGATTTCTTTCAATGTTCTTTACAGACAACTCGTACATGATTAACATGATAACTGCACACACAGATAACTGCACACATTTATCTTGTTCTTCTGCCGTGACTTTGAATTGTGGGGCGGGACGTGACCTAACCTAATCCAAAATACATATCATATTACTTCATGTGAACTTGCCTTTGTATGCAGTTGTCTATGTGTGCACTTGTATATGCGCGCATCTGTCTTGTGTGGAGTTGTCGTGTGTGCTCACCTCCGTATACGACTAAATGGAGAGTGAATCATATTCCCATTTACCCCCAACAAATCACAACACAACGTAAAAACAAGTTCAGATAAATCTCTTAGAAAGATATGCAAAAAAATTTATCTATTGAAAAAATAGTCGTCACCGGGATTCAAACCCGAAACTTTCTACTGCTGGTAGAGAGCCTATTAAGCTATGATAATAGAAAGCGCCATTTCATTTACATACCTTTGCTAAGTGAAATATCATTTAAAATGAGGGGAAAAGAGTGCATATATAATATATATGATTGTATTTTATTCATTAACCTTTCCCTTACGGTGCTAAAATAAAAAAGCGCGCTCCGGTGCTGTAAACTCAGTGAACACGTAGACTTTCACGATTTTTAAGTCGGATAAATATGAATATTTTATAATTATTACTTATATAACTCCGACAGCAATTACAAGTTCCAATTGACTATGTTTATGTATATGTATTTAATAATTTAATTATATATTTATATCTTACTTCTATATCTACCTTTACATTATTTTAAAACTTAAATACTCCCCAATTTAAACACGAGAATTGATTTCTCTACTTATTTGGGTAATTTTGTGTAAAAAAAATAATTTATAATTAATAAAGTTATGTATATCCAATATATGTATAATAAAATAAGTGTAAAATGAATCTAAATAAAAAAATATTAATCATTAAAACAATAGTTGATATGTATTGTTATCATTGTGAAAAAGTGCTAAAAATGAGAAAAAACATTAATTATCACGAACAACAGCATACAGATGCATAAGACACGTCAAACTCGGTTAGCGCACCCTCTGTCACTAAAATGACGATCGGCTTCCGGCACCCCGCGCCCCGCGCACTGCGCAGACCTAACTTCTCCACACGTACACATATACGTAATGATAAATTCACGTCAGGTTCATAAAGAAAACATTTTTTTATTATTGCGTATGATAAATACTTATATATTGTAAACATTTATCCAATACATACATACATATACTACGGAGGAATATCTAAAATATGAACCCTGTATTTAGTATATTTACAGAGATATTCACATATTAATGACAATATCAACTCAGTTTACATCATCGGAGAGGAAAAGTTAACTGAATGCTCTAGGTTTGAAAATTTATCTAAAAAGGTATATTTTTTAATAGAATAAATAAAGTAAAGAATTGATTAATTTTATAAATGACAAAATATATAAATTTCTATTAGAAAAATTATTAAACCGTTTATTGCCAATATTCAAAATTGCTTTTAAACCGTTTTTTATCAACAGACGCAAAGTGTCCTTTCGTCCTTTCCCGACACCTGCAGATTATGAACAGAGAATTAGGAGGCCGCTGTTTACTAAAGCCTATGTTAAAGTCTCCCGAAATGGCGTACCACCTGTTCATTGTATAAATAAACTTGTTTTGATACGATTTACGGTTGGTTACCCGGAGTTAACTTGGAAATTGTTTTCAGAATAGAAAATTAACTCTGAATTTGATATTGTAAAAGAGAACTTTCGGAAGTCAAAATAAAACAGACTTGACACACACACAGATAAAAAAAACATTATTTATTTAAGAAATAATAAATATTTAATAGAGACAAAGATATTTTTATTATATTTAATAGAAAATATATGGAAGTATGGGTAATTAATTAATGTCGTCGGCTGGCCTATTAGATTCTCGTTGTGAC
Source organism: Eubasilissa splendida (assembly GCA_031772225.1). NCBI lineage: Eukaryota > Metazoa > Arthropoda > Insecta > Trichoptera > Phryganeidae > Eubasilissa > Eubasilissa splendida. The sequence continues at coordinate 10,732,944 of CM062855.1, read as the reverse complement.
ATATATGCGGTTTCAGGGAAATGAATGATCAAATTTAGTCCACAGATGGCGATAGTGTAATGGTATTCAAAGCGAGTCTACATATTAACAAACATACAACTTTCAAAAATTTGATAAATATGGAGGTTGATGGTTGAGAATGGTGAACGTCACATTTATATAAAGTGATCACTTAAGCCAGCCAAAGACAGGTCGTAAGCCCTGTGATTACCCATACTTCCATATATTTTCCATTAAATATAATAAAAAATAGCTTCGTCTCTATGAGATATCTATTATTTTTTTAATAATAGTGCCTTTGTAGGTGAAAACTCAGTATTTGTGTGTTCTTGGACATATTCAAATATTGCTCATTATTATTTTTTTACAATATATAACATTAAAAAAATAATTAATGTAAAATATTATCAGTGCAGCAATTTATTTATATTAGTCGTTAATCTATTTTAGTTCATTTACAATAATGTCTGTCCAAAAATGAGACTAGTAAAGATGATTATTTAACTAGTACATCCATTTAAATCTTGTGTCTAACTTTTAATGCAGTTTTTTGCTCGGATCGATTTTACACATTGTGTTAATTTATTATCAGTCAAACGTAGCTGTTTTCGAAGTAAATTGGTTGTGAAAATAGGTGTTGACTGCAAAGTCAATTGCTTTTGAATGCTATAGCAATCTTTGCTACCTTGAAATTTAACTGGGCGTCATCATGGAATCTAGCTTGTTTTTGATAATAGGTGTTGCATTTATTTTGTCTTTGAAACCATATTATAGGGATTCTCATACATAGTAATAAATGCATTAATAATGACATAGTTCTTCAAGCTAACATTAGTTTTTCATAACATTTTCCAAATGAAAAATATGGAGGTTACTGAGATTGCAACTATGAGCAGTATGCTCACATATCACAATAAATAAACAGCTGGGTAAAGTTAAGAAGCGCTTGTTACTAAACTTTTAAATGAATTACCGTCGAAGAAGCAGTTGTCACAGAATTTAAAGAGTCTGCAGCGGGTGGGACATGTAGCAATGCCCTTTTATATAGTTTGAACCAACGTAATGAGTGTGAAAGGGGCGAGAGGTATGCCAACCGCTAGCCGCGTCCAGTCGCTATGGAGTCGCGTGTCCTTACCAGTTGTTCGTGAAATTTTCCCCGGAAAATTGATATCCCGACGAGGTGACATAAACTGGCCTACCTATGGGGCTACCTTCAATCAAAGGTGTGCAGTAACAATCCTCCCTTTCTGGACCACTTAAAAGAAAATATCTGAGAAGAGTGCCAGCGAAATAACCGATCACATTTAGGAAACATATTTTTAAGAAATAAATTTCCAAGACTGTACTTAAATGCAAAATAAACATTACTTTTGGGACGTACATGGGCATAATGTCAAGACATGCCTGAAAGAGTTCCCAATGAGCTGGACCACAACGACAAGGTCAAGGGACGAATGATGTGCATACCAAAACAATTTAATTAACACACCTAACTGCAAAAAATAACGTACATAATCTACAAAGTTAAAAATATTAAATATTTGCATAGATACATTTTATAAAATAACTAAAAAGATTTGCGCACGTCACTGAAAAAACGCCTTCTTCCCACCCCCGCTCGCGACAGTGTTAAGCTCAAGTACCGTACCGTAGTGACAACCAGATAATTACAACGCGGCCAATAAGAACGCTTGATCATAGACGTTATAAAACAAATTTTGCGTTTGTTTTGAGATTTCACTCACAATTATAATAAAGGATAATTAATATAAAATAATGAAAACACTCTCAGGAACAACTATTCCTGATATGAAAATATATTTGTACTATTGATAATTTAAGCCTTTGGTCAACTAATATCATGTAATTACTAAAATTATATAGTCTCTTAAATTTTATATGTTTATGATTAAGTTTACGTAAAATGTAAAGGTAACATAGAATTATAAAAAATTAGCGTTTTTAGTAGATCTTTATTTTCATTATCTAGATATTTATTACTTTATGTAATATAAGTTAAATGTAGAAACATTAGAAACCTGGAAGGTCAGAAAACCGGAAGGCCTGGAGATATATAAATATAAATTAGTGTTGGGTATGGTCGACTGCGAGTATCCACACGAAGATCCTTAAAACGAAGAGTTACTCTTTTGATTCATAAAAATGTTGCCTGTATATAATCCTCTAAGTTCTGATGCAATAATAACGCAAGGTAGCTGGCTAATGATTAATGATTACAAAATATAATTTCAACGTATTTAATATTATAAAATTAATTTTATAATTTTTAGTTCTGCTTGAATGAACCAAATTAATAGACAATTACAAATAGATTTATATGTGCAAGGAGCAAATTTATCTCGGTGGATTAAAATGTTACGTAACTATGTAAACAGTTTTATAACTAAATATGATAGATTAGTTATTTAACAGTCTGTACAAAATTTAGCTACATCATTTTTTGTGGTTTATTATTGATTGCGGTAATATTTATCAAATGAGATTAGTTTGATTAGTCTATCGGTAACACACTAGACTAAGTAATCGAGTGGTCGGGGGGTTGATTGTCGTTCCGAGAGTACCAAAGTAGACTTATTTTCATAAAATATACTCTTATATTTGTGTATAAATGTACGAATATTAATGTGCATTATGTAATTTAATCATATAAAATTTTGTGTTGTTTTTAAAACATATATTATTTTTTTAAATTTAAACCGTATGCATGTATGTATGTTAATCTAGTTATTTCATAATTTTCCTCGCGATAGAAATGTAAATATATTTTTAAATAAGAATGAAATAAAATAAAAAAGAAGGAATTAAAATAAACATAGAAATGAAAAAATAAAATTCAAGAAATATTAAATAAAAATTCGGAATCTCGAAAGACTAGAAGGTGTTTTATAACCAATGTAACGTATTAATATTACCTCAAAAAGGTTTTTTAATATCATTACGTTGTGATTTTAGTTGATATAATAATCGCTGCCGCACCAAGGCGGAGTTGTTTTAAAAAAACAGTTAATCCTATAACCCTTAAAAATAGCTCTCCAGACTTAGTTTTTTTAATTTAAATACACTTATTTTTGTGTGGCAAAAATACATGAATTGGAACAAACTGAAAAATGATAATGAAATAACAAAACTAAAACAATGTTGTATTTAGCTAGTAAGGTTTTATTATATTAAAAGGTATTCCTTCATAAGGGCAGAATAATCTTTTAAAATTAATATTTTGATAATGTCAAGACAGACCTGCAAGAGCGGTCCGGCGGCTGCCCGGTGTAACTGGACCACGGAGGCGATGTTAAGGGGAGTACGGCGCTCCGTTATGACTTCTGGACTGTTAAAGAAGGAAGAAAACGAAATGTATCTTTGTTTCGCTTATCATCTTAAAATTAATATTTGAAATCTACTTCTTCCTCTTAGCGGCATCACGTGACTTAAAAGTCCACGCCTGCAGTTCCCACAGAGTGCCCTTAATTCCTTGACATAGCTGGACACTCCCTTACCGCTTGCCTATCCGTATCGATTTGATACGCCCAATTTATTACGTTTCGGTGTTCCCTCAGTTGTTGTTTAAGAAGGTTCTGTGAGTGTTAAGTAACTCATCTACGATATACGGGGCATCATACGTATCCCAAAATTGAAATTCTTTAACCTCGTCTATCTTCAGATCGGATTTCATTATTGAGCTGTATATTTTGCACAAGACTTTTGCAGAAAAAGTTTTATGATCTGTAACCTGATTTGAATAGGCAGTGAGCCTAGTTGAGAAGCCACCGTACCTGTTTAACAAAGTTGTAATTAAATTAAAATATATATTCACTTACAAAATGACAGCTGCCTGCTACCGGAATGAAATAGATCGACCACTGAAGTAAGATAGAACAAATGTAATAATATTAACGATACTATTATAGCTCTGCTGATAGAACATTCTACGGGCAATATAAATGTCCAATCTTCATGTCCCAGCGGCAGCTGTGTTTTTTTTAACCCTTCCCAAACCATGCAGTAACACAGGTCCTACCATCATATTAAACCGCTAATATTTCGGTAAATACATGCAACATAAAATTAATATTTTAGAAAATCTTAAAGAAAATATTAGCGCTTAGGAATGACTAGTGAAAAACCAATTATGAAAAGGGAATCGTACAAAACAATTATTGTTTCCATTCAATCCGTTGTAAAATGAATACGTTGGTAAAAATACTATTTGTGATATGAATGACAGAGATCACACACTATTTTCACAGTGAAAAGAACAACAAACATACAAATATAATTATCTCTTTCTTACAAATTAAACGAAGAGAGATAAGAAGGAAGGATACATTGTATAGAACTTAATGAATGCTCTAAATTATGTTATTAATCATTTTTTACTTTAGCTTAATAATCAAGTTACGATTCATTCTGAATAGCATGAATCTTCATTAATTTACCATTTAATAGTAAATTAATGTTGAAGTATCGCTTTAAATTGTCTTTTTTTCATGTTCTATCTTCTATTGAAGATTGGTAACCAAGTTGCAATATGCTGATTTATCTTTTGTAAGATCTATAAGATAATTTTGGACTTTGAACCATTTTCTGAATGCAGCATGCAAGATAATCTCTTTCTATCGGCACCTTTGCTACCTTCTATCTCCTCCTGCATACTGAGTTGTAGGATATACTCCTCATTGCGGAGAATGTGTCCAAAATATGCACCTATCCTTCATTTGATAGTTCTGGCTATTAATTTCCACATTGGTAATGTAATATGATTAACCCAATAAATTTTTAGCATACATCGATATAGGTACGTCTTAAATGCCTCTTGTTTTGCTTTAAGTACTACAAATACATGAAGAAGTATGTAGTACAATAAATTATATCAAAAAATTTGTTGAAGCACACCCGGAATCGCAAATCTTGAAAGTTGAGCACGCCGAGATTGGAAACAAGTACTCAAATATTTTTTTGTAAAATATAAGTCTCGTCATCCGTCAAACGTAGGCTGTTCGTAATACTTCTGTAAAGGAAGCTCGGATTAAGTCTGACTTACAGTGGGTCTTTGTTGGTGCGACGGGGGGATGGTGCGACGCAGGGCTGGCGGGACGGGGCGGCGAGAGCGCGGCTGTAGGACCCTTCACGGGACCGCGGGGTGTCGGGTCCACTTGGCTCAGAATGGAACCCGCTGTAGATATGAAGTCGGGCCCGATTCAGATTTTCTCTTTACTTTTTTCGTGAAGTAAAAACGCTTTGAAATTTATATACTATAATATCGCGGCTCCATCTTATTGATTTTGACACAGAACGAGATTAACGGAAAGAGATAAAAAATGTATTTTCATTGCGATACGGATAATGTGACGACGGTTTCTCTTGAGCCACGGAAGCGACCCGTCACCATATTTTGAGAGCATTTCTGATAGGAGTATGTTTTCTGGTAAAGATTCGTTATACGCAATTGAAGAGTGGAATTCTAGTAACTGTAGTTGTAACATCTTTACTGTACTTAATACAACATATTTTTATCTTCCTATGTATCTAGTTTATTAAATGACGATAAGAAAAATGTATTATTGTGTCAAAAACTAAATTAAAATTTTTCAATGAAATCAAAAACGCATAGAGTGCAATTTTATAACGTAGATCAATGGTATTTTTAATACAAATGAAATGAATCAATTAGAAAATACAGGAATAAAATACAATACTGAAAAAATCTATCTACAGAAAACATTTTTGCCAGCTACCGATTGCGTGTTCAACAAATTTTGAACATACTATGTAGTATTTTTTTAAAATTGATACATTCATTATCCAATTTTTATTTCTGGGCGTATACCCAGAAAGGAACAGATCCGGGTACGTATCCCGGTAGTAACCGATTTTTTTTTATAGACAAATTTTTCTATATATCTTTTTAATTAATTCTTTTAATTTATATTAAATTTAAATTAGCAAAATATTTGTTACAATTTGGGTTCTTGAGTTTAGTTTCTTGCGAGGATCTCATAATATTTTTTCATTTAATAATTTCATTAATTTCCTTTTATCAAGTAGCCCAATGAAAAATATTTTACTTCTACAATATTTGCAAAATTAATTTGTGCTCTCATTTTATATAAATAATTGGACAAAACACTTTGTTTAAACCACATTGATTATTCTACATGTTTCAATAACTATGGTATTTTCTTCAGGAAACAATATATACTGAAATTAAAAATACAAACATAGATAAAAATAAAACTACAAAGTGGTGAATTAGTAAGAACTAATATGAAGACAAATTTAAAAGGTGACTATTTGCAAAGAGGATTTGGTTATTTATAATATTTAGCTTTCTATTAACATTTTTTCTTATATCTAAAATTTCAAATTTATCTAACTGTAAATCCCTAGTATTTGTATATATAATTTCTAATTATTATATTAACAAGGGTTTAGAAATTATACATATAATAATTGGAAATTATACATTCAAATACTAGGTGTTATATTAATAAAGGTTAATAAATTATACATACAAATACTTACAGTTACATAAATTTGAAATTTTATAAATAAGAAAAAGTGTTTACAGTAAGCTAAATATTATAAATAACCAAATCCTCTTTGCAAATAGTCACCTTTTAAATTTTTTTTTATATTAGTTCTTACTTATTCACCATTTTATAGTTTTGTTTTTATCTATGCTTGTATTTTTAATTTCAGTGTACATTGATTCCTGAAGAAGATACCATAGGTATCGAAACATAAAAAATAATCAATAAATAGTGGTGTAAACAAAGTATTTTGTCTAATTATTTATAAAAAATATTTTATTTATAAATTTTTTAAATTATTTACACTTTAAATTAATCTACATGCAGGTTCTTCTACATATCATTTTTATACTTCTATGCATTGACTGAGTATGTTGTGTCACCTACGAATTAAAAATGTCATTAATATTATAAGTTTTTCCTTCTCGCTCATTTATATCGCGACATATTTCTGGCACCCAAAGCCTACAACATTTTGCCAATCAATGTAAAACATTTCTCGATACATAAACATAAATTTTATCTCAAAAATTTATTGGGTATTGGCGGAAAAGAAACTGAACATAGATTTATGGAAATGCTTACATGAACCGAACATCGTTTTTATATATATTTTTTTATTTAAATTTTCTTTTGTGTTTTAAACGTAGGCGATATAGAATATTTTTGTTATTTAAATTATTTAATATTTCTGGTAATTCAATTTTGTAACATGTATATTGATTGAGAATTTAATATATTATTTAGATTTCACTGTTAGATATAACGGATGAAGCTATCTCCTATAGCACAGACTTCGATCCAGTTAAGAAGACAGTGAACATCTTTTACATTAGATATGTACTTATATTATTATATCAAAAGGGCTAAATAATTTACATATAACTATAGTTAAATTACTATGTAGCTAAATAATTAAGACTATCATAAATTAAATGTTGAAAAAAATAGTCACATAATAATATATATCGTACTATTAGGAGAACACATTCTTATTGTGACGTAATTATTCAGAACATAGGTCTGTAATACTTTAAATACTAATTAAATGTATTAATTAGAAAGATAAACACATAAAATCAATTTTATCGAAAAATGTTGTTGCAATATCATTTTTAGTTTTTATTATTTTATACAATAAAAATTAAAATAATCAAACTCTACGGAAATACATGGCAGTGAATAACAATGGTCAAATAAATCTGGGCGATACTTGGGGAGACCTTCACCCAGCAGTAGAAAGAAAACGGATAATGAAGATGATGATTTTAACCATATTATAATTCTGATAAAAATCGTATTAAAATGGTTACTACCTTGATAGGATTTTAATGGTTAATTAATTTTAAGCAGTTGGTATAAGATAATATTAATATTATTCAGTCTTCAAAATTTGTTTTTATTTAATTAAATATATACAAAAATAATACTGTTATAAAGTTTACTATATTTGAAAATAAAGCAAAAAGATCTCCAAGAGAGGTAGACTCCAAAAAGAAATTTAGTAGATAGATTTCAAAATAACGATTTATAATATATCACAAGGGCGTATCTATTAATAAAAATTACAGAATTTTCACACCGCGATTTAGAAGCGAGGATGAAACGATATTGCCACCCAACATGTCCGCTATACACGTTAAAAAAAAAGGTTTCTCGAGATTGAAAACAAAATGTCGCCGAAATATGAAAGTGAACAGAAAACATTAAAAGAAGTAACGTAGTAAATTCTGAAAGGAAAATCCAAAGCTGTAATTTATAGCCCTCCGGCCATATGTCTTTCCACAACTTTTTTGTCTTAGAAATTGAGAGAAAGATTATATGGAGGTATTTTTCCTGCAAAATGGCCGTCAGTCAAAATGGTTAGTTCAATTGTACAGTGGATTACTTAATAATTAATAATTAATAATTATAACCAAATAAATAATGTATCTATGAATGGTGTGTTATTAATTATAATATCATTTGATAATAAACACGATTAAATGAAGCTGTGAAATAAAATTGGAGAACAATCTTATTGTACAGAACGTGTATTGTTGTAGTAAGCTATGTTGTCTTATTTCTCTCAAAATTAATACTGAAGCTAGACGTTTCTAGCAGTTAAATTAAACGGAAAAATTATACTCAAATTCTTCAGTTTACATACTTAGGGTCAATTGTTTGATCAGTGGTAAATTTTTATTGTAGAAAATAAAGTTACAATAGTATTTTTTTGCGAAAATTGGTTGTTCGATCGTTGGTAAAAAATATTTACTCATATATATAAAAGTTACTCTAATATCGGATGGTAAAAACCATAAATCGTTCGTTAAAAATGGCGGACTCTTCACAGCTGTTTCAAAAGTCACCTCTCACATTGACACTTTGAAAATTGCAGTTTTCGATAATGAATCATTAAATATTTCACAATTTTTGTGATGAAAGTTCGTTCGATGTTAATCTCGTTGTTGAATTTATATTAGCACATAGACCGAAAATTTTTCGACGGCAAAGTTATTGATTTCGAACGCAAGGGTGAATAAAACTATAGATAAAGCATAACATTGTGCGTGGGTATTCCCAATGGTGAATATTTAAAATAAATAAAATTTGTCGATATTCTCCAATATTTGATGCTTATTCGCCTTGCCACCCAATTAGGCGAGATTAACTTTGATAATCGTAAACTTGACGATAAAATGTTACTATAGTAAAAAATTACTACTGATCAACCAACCGGCCCTTAGGAGCTTATGTTTATATACTTAGGAGAAAATGGAAAAATAAACTTTTCGAGAAAATGTATCAATTTACATACCTAAGAGCTCTATTTACAAATACCGATAGATACATAGCTGAAATCCGAAGAATTGACATAGAAATACCGCCACGGCCAAGGTAAATAACATATAGTAGAGTCGTTCGATAATCACAGATGCGTATTGTTTACTGTGTTTCACATAGTACAGAGAGACGTGAACCCTGAAATAAAAATTAAGAAATACGGTGGATGCTCTTGAGATGTGGTGCTAGTGCCGCACGACGTGTGTACCTTGGACGGTGAGTTGCGCAAACATGTTCATTCTCCAGGACATAAAAATCAAAGACAAACACACCTTGTCCTTAAAGCATTTCGGACATATAGTGAAGATAGTGTTGAGAAACTGTCGATACTTGCCAACACTGAAGAAGGTGATATCCTGGAAGATGGATGGATCAAATAAAATAGATGACAAGATCGTGCAGCAGAAGATCGGGAAGGGTTGTCAATGCAGCCACGGTAATAGAATGGCCACCAGGTGAACAATGCACTACAATTATAGACAGATTTTGGATCTTTTGATTTAGAGAGTATAAAATAAAATAATTTAGTAAATCTGAAAGTTAAGTTGCACGTTGCTGTGACTTGCTTCTGTTGCCTGTTTAGTCAGTTTTAGAGTTTGCATAAAATACTAACGTAATTATATTTTTGGTACCGAAGTTCTGGAAAACAAAAGATTTACAAGATTGCCCTTTTAGTTATTCACTGAATTATTAATGAACCCTTAGAGTAGGCACCTGATAATCTTGTGAGAAACCACCAGTTGATGGTCGGGGAAAGAAAACTTTATATTTTTAGAACATACCGTATTAGGATATATTAAATATTATCTTTATAAATAAATAACCTAGCACATTTTGATAAATAAATTAATAATATATTCTTCTTCTTCTTATGCCCTATCCATTCAACGGACGTTGGCTATTAACACTTTGTTTAAAGCTCTACAGTAGAGTGGCCAAAATATTGCCTCGGGTTCTTCAGCCATGATGTTCTTCTTCTTCCAGAGCCCCGACTTACAGCAATCTTTTCCTGCATTATGAGGTGCAAGATCCCATACTTCTCTGAATGTCTCATTACATGTCCGAGATATTGAAGTTTTCAGATTTTTATTGTTTTAATAATAGGTTAATATTTTTATTAAAATATGTGATTGCTTGATACATAAATACAATTAATTGAATGCTCCTAAGATAATTTTATATTGATATAAAATATATACTTTAACACACGTTTAAAAATCAAGTCTAAGTTTAATGATGTGTTTGTTTTCTAACGTAATACTGACATAAGAAACTTGCCTTCTGATCAAGTGATGGAAAACCACCAGTTTTTAGACATTTTTTGAATATATTGGTATGACAAGTATACCGTGAATTCTTTTGTTTTATAAATACATTGATATTTTACATCGATATTGATCAAAATAATGTATCAACATAATGCTTACTCAAGCGCTAACAACCAACCGGTGAGGGGATAAGGGTTTTAGTCGAAGGACCAGTGATCTCGGGAACCGGGATTCGGAAGGACTGCTCGCCTTACCTTGTATACGACGCTTCCGAAATTCTCGCAGTCGCCGCCGAAATCATACAAAATGGCACGCGGATGAACCGATCTCCGATCCCGATTGAATACGGCGATGTCACAAGTTCGCCCACGGCACACACACAATAAACAACACGTGATCAAAACACCATATCACAAAATACAGTGCTGGTGCACTGGAGCTGAAACGTTCACACCGTGAATTCTATCGCGATGTCGAGATCGAACAAATATCTGACAAGTTGACAGCTGGCGCCAAGATCATAATTTACACTAAAAAGGCGAGCATGAGAAAATGTAGGGATGGGAATTTGGACGCGGAAATGTGTCAATAACAACGGTCGCGGCTGAATCGAAAAGACGCGCTAAAAGTGTGCTTACGAATTCGGATCATCTTGCGCGTCTTCAGTACATGCTGACCAATCAAGATGCAATATGTTTTTATTTCTGTTTCACCTAGCTCAGTCTGGAGAAGGGTACTTCTCACTCAGTCACATAATGCTACTCCTGTTACTCCACTAAGCTCATTTTGGCAGCATGCCTCACTCTCTCCAAGTAAAATTTGGTGAGAGTATATTAAAGTGTGATGTATAAAGTGGCACTTATTTATTTATTTTCTTATTATTATATATTATATTATTATATGTATTATTTAGTTTAAGGAGACAGATTATCAATACCCAACACATATAGTTCTTTAAAGACATATTGAAGTCCAATGTCAAGATAAAAATGTTATGAAAAATTAAAAGCATATCAAGACAGTTAGGATAATAAAATGTTACAATGTTGTGCCGCGGGACAACTCTAGACTGGCTTCAAATATTATCTGTTACTTATTTAATGCACGGTTTTTTATTAGAGTCTTGTACAAGAATCTTCAAAATAATATTAATGTGATGAATCTTGAATTACCACAGATTCTCTTGGAGTTCTATACTCTCTTTACTGTCTAATGTTTTGGGTCCCGATTCCTTGCAAGTGAAACTCAATCTTTTCCGGGTAACAATATTATGTTTATTATAACACGTTATTACAGTCATTATAAATAATACACATCAGAGATAGACTTGTTATTCAGAAGAAGCTGTGATGGAAGAGAGCTCTTCCCACAGAGGCGGCCCCTTATAAAGCTCGCCTCCCACCACTCATCTATTCACTTTCATGACACACACACACACACACACACACATACACACACGCACGCACGTATACATTTACAAAGTGACAGTTCTCACAATTTCTGGTCATAATAAAAACACGTTTCTGGTCATAATAAAAATAATACACTCTGTTTTAATTAATTTAATTGACTGTCTTATAGTTTCAGCGACGGGCAGTGAGAACAGAGCGCCAATCATCTGTTATGACGTGTACTCTTGTCTCGTCTATATTCTACTATGCATCACTCGAGGCTTCCGACAGACGTGTTGTTAATTTAATCACTTCAAAGTTTACGAAGTTATTTTTAAACATATTGAGTTTATTTTACGATTTCTATTTTTTACTAATATCCTACAGGCACTGTGCACTTTTGTGTTATGTACGTGCATTTATATTTGAATTCATATTTTCAAATAATATCACAACCTGACATTATTTATTTAATTAAATTATTATGATGCAAGACAGGTGGGTACACCACATAGTTGAATATAATTGTATAATTATTTTATTCTTATAATAATGACTAATTATGTGTCTAAAAAATTATACATATTGTTTTATTTCCAATAGTAAAGATAAAATGATTTTTGCGAAGGATCGATGACTTTTAAAATGAATTATTTTCAATATAATGTTCAGTTCTTACTGTGATCATGTAAAAACCACAAAACAGTAAATAAATAGACATGAAATAAATTGTACATATAGGAAAGGGGTTCGGAAAATTAGTTGCGGGACGAGGAGTATTCTACACACATTATTCGTGGAAAGATAAATCCGATAGTTTATGACACATTTATGCAACTGTAAAAGCATGTACTCTTTGAAAATTAAATATTTGTGTAAACAAGACGTATTTTTTACATTAATGCGTATTATATTGTCTGCTTTTAAATTTTCATTTCAATTGAGTCATATATTTAAAAAATAGTCGCGGAGCTATTTGATTGCGTAATTGGTGCCAAAATGATTACGTGAGTAACGCCAAAATGAAAATATTAAAAGAAGGAATTTCCGTTAGTTCATGTCTATATATTTGGTATTATGTGATTTAAACATTATAGATAAACACATTTTCTATTAAAATTATTTATAAATTGAAAATCCTCTATCACATTTGAAAAATATGAAATAACCATTTACATCGAGGATACAATCTTAAACTAAATAAACCTCCATCTAGCTTATAAAATTGTAACAATGTAGATATATTTTTATTTATTATGTTTGTTTTATTAACCACTTAATTTAGTTTAAATACATCTACCGGTTTCGAAAAATACCATTTTCTTCTTCAGGATGTCATAACTAACTAAAACATATTATTGTTTCTTTACCAGAATCTATTTAAAAAAAATCTATTTAAAAAAAAATAAAAAAAATAATTTAAACAAATAAAATTTAGTACCTAACTCAAATTGTTACTTAATACAAATTTACTTAAATAATTTTTAGGAAAAAATTTTAGAATGGGACTCCTAATATAAAAATATGAATTTTAACCACAAAGTTAATATTGTTAATTTTAAAAGTAATGTTGTTTAAGGATAAATTTTTCTGAATTCAATCTAATTCTATATAAAATAAACGCTACTATACCATTAACACTTTTTAATAATAAACGTCTTAAAACGTCGCGAAGAATAGTTTGTATTCAATTTTAAAAAAATGATCGTTATGAAAATATATATTTTAACCTACATAAAATTCATATGAGAAATATTGGTATTAATTTAAATAATTTCCTACCTTATAAGTACAGTACAAGGCACATAAGGGAATGAATAAACTGGCCAAGAAGTCTACTCTTTCCGGAGTTTTTCCCCATCAATTCTATATCCCGATGTATGACAGACTTAATATGGTAAAAAAACATACGAATTCTATCTGGTCTGCACAATGGATGGATCCAAACAATCACAAGGGTAATCGGCTTTAAATAATCCAAAGATCTATTTCCCGCACCCCTTGGTTCTCCAATAGGAAAGTCTCTAAAAGAACAGTAGCAAATATCTCTAGAATGAGAATTGGGCATTGCCAGGTGGCCTCACATTTGTTCAGAATGAACATAATAGATTCCCCAATGTGTGAATGTGGTGCCGAGGAGGAAACCCTTGACCATGTCCTTTTTGCCGGTCCATTGCGGATCGCAGGTTTTTTTTACAATAATCTTGTCAATGGTAACTTTCAACTTCCGGTTAACTTGTGTCATCTTCTTTCCCTTAACTCGCCACATTTAAGCTATATAATAGCAAATTTCTTAAATGTCAATGGTATTAACTTGTAACGCAATATTCCCTATTCTATAATATTATTGCACTGCTTTCTATGAAATAATGTTTAAACTTGTTTAATGGCACAAATCACTCTTGAAGGGTGGATTGCCTGTTTGAAAGAAGAAGAAGAAGAAGTACAGTACAACGGCATTATTATGGTTTTGAAAATTTCTGAATAAAATTAATATAACGGAATTTAAAAAATTTATGGTTATAGACTCGTTAGTTTACTATAAATATTTTAATATGTCTTAAATTTTTCTTGATAACAAAAAAGGTTGCATATCCACATTTCAAAGAAAAGTAACAGAAAAATATTGTAAAATTATCGTCTCTTCTAGGTTAGATGGGTTTTTTTATTTTGGGAAAATCTCGGGCGACGTTTTGGAACAGTAGCACGTGCCATTGTCAAGGCTTTGCCTCAAATAACACACAGATTTATGTATCTTGCGTAAAAGTACGTGATATGTATAATTTTATAATCATTTTATATTCACATGTTTGAAAAATGACGAAGCATTAATTTTGACATGCATGTTTTATTTTAAATTTACATCTCATTACGTGTTATTATTAAAGTGAAAATTTAAGTGCTGGATTGTATTTTGTGAGTGGAATATCCCAGAATGACGTATCGCACGTATTTAATAATAATTTTAATTATATCATATTCCCGTGTGCCTCGGAACCATGAATTCTAAATTTGATTATAGGGGAGAAGAGTCTGCGCTGCGATACCGTGCGGAGCTCTAAACACCCCCTCCCTGTCTTATTTACTATGTGGAATATTAATTCAGTTATATTAAAAGGAAAAGTGTATCGAATTTATTTGAACGCGTGTCGAGAATTACGGACTTCTTTACATTCTCCTCTTAACAAAATCCGACTATCGAAGGCATATCGTAATAAAAAGTTTATAAAATAAAATATTTTTAAAAATGTTGAAAAAAAAGTTTTTTCTTTTATCCATATTCAGATATTCTTTAGAAAATTTTAACTACTAAATCTCTATATTTATTAAGAAAAACGTTTTTTTATTACTTTAAAAATCGGCTGAACCAGAAAATAAAATATGTATTATTATTATTTTTCAAATAGCGCTTATCGTAATCTTGACTTTATTTCTTATGAAATTGTGTTGGATCATATTTAAAACTAATTTATTTATTTATTATTATACGTACACGGATTGCGTGTCACATGAATATTCTTAACATTTTTAAACTAAGCTAAATGCTTATGTATGAATGTAATGAAAATAGGACTAACTGTCTAGTCTCCTAGAACGAAGCTCGAACCCTCGACCGCTAGGTGTGTGTAACCACGCGAGTGTGTTAACCGCTACACTCACAAGCGACTTCATTGTGTATATCTGCCGTATTGTAAAATAGCGTATACACTTGCGAGATACCAAGTTTAGTAAATGTTCACCGAAATAGCACAGAATTCCAGATGGTGACGTATTGGAATATAAAACTTAGGCAATCCCTGGGAAACGTTCGATGAATATAAGTAACAAGATTTTTGCGAGTGGGAAGCAGAATTACCACAAGACAAGACTGATTAACCGAATGACACATGTCCAAATTATCTTAGATATTAACTATTATTGTTAAACGAAAGTATTTTTGTGTATGTATGTTTTAATTAAATTTGGCAAGCAGTTAAACACAAGCTATAGAAAAATATACGCCAATTGATATTCTAGTAGTTGTGTAATTATTAATAATTTCAAAAATAGGTGGTACGGCTGTGCCATCTGACAGCTATAATTATCGTATATTATTTTTATACGCACGTGTAGCTGACGGGCAATACGTGCGTCTATATTTTGTCCGTACAATTATTTATAGACTTCTATTTTCGAATAATATTGTTATGTACCTCGTCGTACGCTTTCAAATTAATAATATTGTTACTGAACCTACAGATATAGAATTAAATTATTACAGGTGCAATGGAAGTAGTGATGATCGTTATTTAAACCGTTATTTTGACTTTGATTTTGTCGATGATTGATAACTAATTAACGCAATTCTTCGAGCAATGACTGGTACACTAAAAAGTAAGTCTCCGGCAGTTAAATCCTAGTTACCAATCATCGTTAAATCTCAGTTACGAATCATCAATACAGTCGCGTAACGGTTTAAATCGCTAAAGGTAAGTAGAAAAAGACAAAACATCATAGTACACGTCTATACGTATAAATAATTTTAACACTACACAAAATAGATTGTAGGACGGTTGTATTACGTTCAGAAAGAGTAAAAATTAAAATTATTATATTATTAAGGAGAACACATTCTTATTGTTGCAAGTTGCAATAATTCAGAACGTAGGTCTGTGATGTTTTAAATACTTATTTAATGTATTAATTATAAAAATATACATGTGAAATTAATTTTATCGAAAGATATTGTTGTTGCGCTACCGGGATTTGAGCTTGGATCTCTTTTCCAATCCACGGGGAAGGTACATTACCAACTATGCTACAGCGATAGTATTTTTGACGACAAATTTTCGAACCTGTAAATCGAAATTATTGTGTTAGTAATCTTCATCTCATTATGGCATGCCAGTGTACCGTATTGCAAAAAATAAAAAAATAATCTCGTGCAGTTGTATATTTGTTAAAATCTGTTCAGCTTCTCACACTCTGTCTTGATTAAAACTGTCCTGTCTGCCAATCTTGGAGATTCGGCAATCCAGTTTGTATGACCGCCTGGGGAATTCCCGTCGCAGTCCTTGTCATCCCAATGGATTGGTACAATTTATCCACCTCCATAAAAGCGGACAAACCAAAGATGACTTCATTCGATAATTGAAATATCGCAAGTATCATGTTTTATGTCATTGGCAGGATTCAGAATCACTATAAATGCTTCATTTCACCACTAAAATGATTACTATTGAATTAATAAGTTAATTCGTATAAATGTAATCTCGGATTTTTTAAATATAATTACTGTGGATGTATAAATATTTTTATTCATAAATTGTAGTTCGTATCTGGTCACTAAAATAGTGGAGGAATATAAACACAAAAATATCATTATTAAAGAGAACACATTTTTATTGTGAAGTTGTAATCATTCAGAACAGACGGTCTGTGATTCCGTAAAAATAATGTAGATGGCTTTCAAATAATGGAACGACAGATGTATTAATTTGAAAAAGTGTAACATATAGATTCGAAAATTTGTTATGAAAAATACTGGCGCTATAATCCCGGTAGCGCAAAAACAATATTTTTCGACAAAATTGATTTTATATGTATTTATTTATAATCAATACATTAAATTAGTACAAAAATGTCATTTGACAGGATATAATTGTAATGTTTAACCTTTTACATGCCATGAGCGTGTTAACACGCCAAACTTTGTATGTCACATCAAGCTATAGGCGTATTAACGCGCACTTTTTAACCTTGAAAACTTGCAGAGATTAGTCATGTTTTTAAATCATTTTTCCATCTATGAACTTTTGATAGATAAGTCAAGACCCTTAAAGCCTAGTCATACCCTATGTGGTGTCTTCCATTTAAAATATAGTTGGCAGTTAATGGATTAAATCGATATTTAAACTAATATTTAAAACGCTATTAAAACCGCTATTTAAACCGTTATTTAAACTGTTATTGTGACTGGATTATGTTTGATTCTAACGATGATTGATACCTGAATACTTGTAATTATTCGTGTATTAACTGGTATACTAGAAAAAAAACCTCCAACAGTTAAATCTAAGTTACCAATCGTCGTTAAATCTCAGTTATCAATCATCGTCACTATCACAGTCTTTAACGGTTTACGGCGGTAATGTGTCCGAAGGGTGCAGCTTTCCTTCGTTTTATATTATTATTAGTTATTTTGATTTATTCGTGCGACTTAGTACTTCTTCATTGATAAAATGGTCTAACCGAGAATCTTTAGTAATGTATAATTAATAGCTAAACCAAATTGGCCCCTAATCGGGTATAATATATGTTTCAATGTTGAAAACATAATTTATCATCAAAGAAAGAAAATGGTCAACTACAGTACACCAAAAATTAACCAATTAACAACGCAAATAAAATATCCAATAAAAAAATATGTAATGTACCTTTCCGGCGGTGGCATGCGTCCGCCACGTTTAACATCCAAAATACAACTGCCGTGCAGCACCGCTTGGAATTTATTGACAGATTTATGGATCGTTGTGCATCGTGTACACCATACTATACGCGGTGCTGGCGTTTTTAGCGTAATATACTTTCATTTTACAATTTGCTCCGACGGATCGCAACACCGGTCCCATCAAACGAACTGCGTCAATTTACATTTTAAAATCTGCAATTCTCGATTACACGGCGAGATCTGCCGAACCCGCATCCCGCCGGCGCCGAGTTCTCGGGGAATTTTTAAATTTATGCCGAGAGTAACAAAGACAAAGCGCTCTCGCCGCGTCGCCCGTCTCGCCCCCACCCCCTCCCCCCCGCCAGCCCGCCGGAGCCGACTCACAAGACGATAATCAAATTGGAAATTGTTTCATAGTTGGCGGCGGACCGTACTCAAAGGTTCCGGAAACAGGTCCTGACACGTGTGTAACGAAATACAAGGGATGTAAAATTAATCGTGTCAACGACCTTGTTAATTATTTGCTACTTCATCATCGGAACGTAGAATAATCGTTAATCATATTAATTCGTTTATCTGAGCTCATCCCCTAGTTAGCCGAGTACAAGAATATATTTACCACTATTTGTTTACGATGTGTAAACAATTTAACACGCACTACCCAAAATTTCATACTAGAGTTACCTCGGAAAGATATGAAGTGTTAAAATCATCAAATAAATATGTCACACTATTTTTTTCATTATTCTACATGTTTCGATACCTATGCTATCTTCTTCAGGAAACAATGTATACTGAAATTAAAAATACAAGCATTAATAAGAACACAACTATAAAATGGTGAATACGTAAGAACTCATATGAAAACAAATTTAAAAGGTGACTAATTTATAAAGAGGATTTGGTTATGTATAATATCAAGCTTGCTATTAACACTTTTTCTTATTTCAAATAATAATAAATTTAATAATTCTATACCGTCAGCTTTTTACAATAACAAGTAAAAGGACGATGTTTAAAAAAAATCGGAGCTCTACCAATTAATTAGCAATGATAGCAATTATTTTTATATAGGAAAACTTATAGAAATTTTGATATTAGAATTAAGGAGCATTTGAGATGCCTAAATAACAATAACTATTCAGAATTATAAAATCACATTTTGGAAACAAACCATTCCTTTGGTATTAATAAGGGTTTAGAAATTATACATATAAATTTACAGTTAGATAAATTTGAAATTTTAAAAATAAGAAAAAGTGTTAATAGTAAGCATAATATTATAAATAACCAAATCCTATTTGCAAATAGTCACCTTTTAAATTTGTTTTCATATTAGTTCTTACTTATTCACCAATTTATAGTTTTGTTTTTATCTATGCTTGTATTTTTAATTTCAGTGTACATTGTTTCATGAAGAAGATACCATAGGTATAGAAACATGTAGAATAATTAATAAATAGTTGTTTAAATAAAGTATTTTGTATAATTATGAAAATATATCCTTACACGTTTCGTAAAGAACTTCTTCGTGAATTCAGTACTTAGATTTAAATAAAAAAATACACGTCGATTGCTTACTTACTACAATATTTAGCATATAAAAAATATATTATTGAAAGTCGCGTAGAACCAAACGTGTACAAATTGAATGCAATACTTATCTCTTTAACACCGCACGGTGTTACACGGTGTCAGAATACACGATTTCGCTTCAATTGAATGATTAATGTTTTCAACTACACGGCGCACATCTGTATTTAAAACACACTTGAATATATGCCTTCCATTCGTTCGTGGCATCATTTTATATTGTAATATTTTTAACCCTCCAATGACAAATTATCGTCACTATTGGCTCTACAACTTCTAGTTTTGTCTTGACTTCCTCAAGAGTTTTCATCCGTTCATCTCTTTTTAGCGTCGTTTTTTTATTATACACGGAACACAAGTCACATCAATATTATTACTATTTTCAAACTAAGTTAAACGCTTGTGATATGAAAAATTAAATGTCATACATTCCTAGTGAACTGTACACATAACGCACATGTTTGCATGTTACCACGAGTGCATTAATTTTATTGGGGTTGCTTCTTTTTCTTTATCAACCTGTCGATGTCCAATTTGAGATAAAGATCTCCAATGATTTCTTACACAGAACAATCTTAAGCTAGGTTATTTATTCTCTTAATATTATTCACCATAGATGTCAGAGACCTCCTGATATTTCATTGACCTGATTATGACCTGCACTTCTGAACATTTATTTCCCGTTAGTCTGCTCTTCTAACGTGTGGCTAGCCTATTTCCACTTGGCTTAACAACGTGTTGATCAATAACTGCAACCTGGATCTGTTTTTGAATGATATTGTCTACTAATTATATTAAAATCTATTTAACAATTTTACACAAATCAAAAAAAAAAATGTACACGGTTTATTGTATGCAACAACAATATTTTTCGATAAATATATATGTATTTTTTTCTAATTAATACATTTAATTTGTATTTCAAAAAAAAATTCTTGATGTTTGTAGAGCTAACACTGGTTAGACATAATTTAAAATGATATAAACTACTATGAGTTATTTTTACGTTAACAGAACTGGTGTCTTGACTGTGTGTGAATTGAGTTACGAATAAAGATGTTACGGTTCAGATGAATAAAGAAAAATAAGTATTTACTCGTAAAACAACAAAAATTCTCGAATATCAAGAAAAGTACGAGATCTTGCACTTCATAATGCAGGGAAAGATTGCTGAAATTCGGGGCCTTGGAAGAAGAAGAACATCATAGCTGAAGAACATAAGGCAATAGTTTTGGCAGAGCTTTTACAAGCTGCAGTAAACAAAGTGATATAGCTAACGTCCGTTAAACGGATAGGGTACAAGATGAAGAAGATAAACATGGTTAGGGAAGAGTTAGAAAAGTTGTAAGATATTACGTACCTCTAAAGTTCACGCATAGCTGTAAAACATGTACTCTCAAAAAAGAAGACTCCATAATAAAACAATAATAAATAAACATTCTAATATATAAATATATATCAGAATATTTATTTCGTGAATTGAAATTATATTATTGGGAAAATAATCGTCTGAATAAGAATAACAAACAAGAGTAGTTGATATAATAGAATACGCTAAGAAAATGAATCGGAAATGGGCAGGCCATATCGCTTGAAGGACGGACAAACGCATTCGTCTACTGGTACTCGAGGGGGATTAAGAGATCGACAGGGGCCGCCTTAAAATCAGCTGGCTTGTAAATCATTAAACTCTACGGAAACATGTGACAGCGATAAAAATGGACAGAGAAAAGTGGGAGATTTTTTATGATGAATCAGATGATTTAAAATAAATAAATAAAATAAAATAGGTTTTTACCACAGACTACCAAATATACAAACATGAACTAACGAAAATTCATTGTTTCAATATTTTCATTTTGGTAATCAAATAGCTACGCTACTTTTTTTTTAAATGTATGCCTCGATTAGAACGAAAATTTCAACGCTGACAATAAAATATGCATTAAATATGCGTATAATAAAATATTTCAACTTTTACTGTTGCATAAATGTGTCATAAACTATCGGATTTATGTTTCCACAAATAATGTGTGTAGAATGCCCCTCGTCCCGCAACTAATGTTCTGAACCCCTCTCCTATATGTGCACTTTATTTTATGTATATTAATTTACTGGTATGTGGTTTTTACATGATTACAAAAAGAACTGAACATTATATTACAAATAATTCATTAAAAAACTCATTTTATCTTTACTATTGGAAATAAAATAATATGTAGAATTTTTCTAGACATATTCGAATTTGTCAACATTTATACCACCGGGCACGGCCTCGTTGAACAATCAGATTTGGGTGTTTTCTTGTGATTCTTCCCTCAGCTCCGCGAGTTGTCAACAAAATAAATTAAACCAAATTTGACAGCATTTCTGGAACAACACCTTAATTTTTTGACTTAATTTTTCATTACGGCAATGCCGGGATATTACGGGAACTGTTTACACGGCGAGGGTTCTCATGTAAATTAACTGCCGGATTTTGCATATCAAAGGCTCCGTTTTGGTACCCGGGTACTGTACGTACTTGTAAGAATACATTTTTATTGTCATGTACTGTATTTTTTTCGTGTTTTTTTGGAGTTTTTTATAAATGATTTTTCTTGCGGGAAATGCTATTTTGCATCGAGACAACATGAACTATTTCATAATTTTCAGCAAAGAACAATATTCCATAATTTTTAATATAATAATATATTTCTATGTTTTGAGTCTGGGCTAATTCAGTTTTGCTCGCTTTATTTGTCTAAATCGAATATTATATTTTGAATTGGTATAAACAAAACATGAATCTATGCTACGAACGAATGCTAAATCTGCAGTTAAGTTGTTGGGCGTGCACATTGATTCAGATCTTTCAATGAATACTCAAATAAGCAAAATTGTCAGTGCATGCTGACAACAATTGAGACAGATTAAAAGTGTTCGGAGATATCTTCCTTCTGAGGCAGCCCGTCTACTTATAAATGCATTTGCGGTGTCATGTGTGGACTATTGTAACAGCATTTATGCTGGCACGCCAATGTTTCAGCTGGATAGACTACAACCTATTCTAAACACGGCAGCATGGATAATATATGGAGTTTCTAAATTCTCGCATATAACATCCCTCTTGCACGAGCTACATTGGCTTTGGTTCCCTAAAAGAGTTGAATTTAAATTGTACCGGTTAATGTACAAGGCGACACATAACATGGAGTCTCTGTATCTTCAAGAGCTTTGTATCCCAGACAATTTGAATAATAGACGTCAAACTCTCAGATCAGCCTCTATTTCAGCCGCAAGAAGGGTTGTAGAATCGACCAGTCGTTGCCAGAAGTATAAGTTTAGTGAACGGGTATTTGCGGTGGCAGATCCAAAAGCGTTAAACTCTCCGTCATAAGAAACAGTACACCAGAGATTTTTTAGGTAAGATGAAACTAAAAATGTAATTTTTCAAAAATCATTTCTATATGTTCAAATAACCATTTTTAATTTTAAATACAAAGATAACGTAGGACTATAAACAGTTAACGTGTAAAGCGCCCTTAAGGTGAATTTTTTTACGAAAATTGAGCTATTAAAATGATCCATTATAATTATTTTTATTTTGTTTACCAATATATCACCATCCGTATCAGTTGTATGAAAAAGAATCACTTCAAGGACAGACTAGAATTGCAAAGAACAGAATCAAATCGAATGATTTTCAGCAAAAAGCGACAAGTACCTTAATTTCACACAAAACTATGGGATGATTTCTGTCTTGACGAGTCGAGAAACGTCTCCTGTTTTCTTGAACAAGGTTTTGTTGAATGAAGCACGGGACTGTTGTAAGCCTACTCGGAAAGGGAAGAAGAAAAGCTGTATAAAAAGAAGAAGTGAATGTTCAAGTGGGGCGGGAAAACTTCTTAAAGGTCTGTTCTCTCCTATCCTACTTTTCTCTCTTACTCACAGATTCCAGAGATTCTACCGTTTACAATTGTATTACAAAATTTAAATGAAATAATGCCACAATTTCACTAATAAATAAATGCAAAAGTCTTATGATGTCTAGATTAAATCATCGCTAGGGGTAAGATATATTTCAAAATGGAGCCAATGAATGGATGAGATATGTATGATTCACTAAATGTAAAGATTTTAGAAACTGGATGACGGAGAATATTATTTTTTATATCAATAAAAATAACTAACACTACAATTTTATTTATTTTATTTTCAGCTATTAAAATAAAAATTATGAAAATATACCTGGCACAATAGACAACATTCTTTTTTCGTGTTTTATACTGAATTGATATTTCAATACGGTGAAAAAGATGTGTGTGTGTGTGTACATTAATTGAATAAAAAATACTAATTATTATTTTATCTTAATTATAATATCTTAATATCCTAATGTATGTCACGTAAAAGGAAAAACTAATATAGAAAGCACATCGGAGTGAAGTGGAAATTTTCCTTAAAATATACGAATTAACATTT
This sequence comes from Eubasilissa splendida, assembly GCA_031772225.1. Classification (NCBI taxonomy): domain Eukaryota; kingdom Metazoa; phylum Arthropoda; class Insecta; order Trichoptera; family Phryganeidae; genus Eubasilissa; species Eubasilissa splendida. The sequence continues at coordinate 10,708,424 of CM062855.1, read as the reverse complement.
TTATTCTGATATTAGTCTTATGGTTTTGATTGTCAGAATTATTTATGATATTGAAACACTATAATACTGCTCTAATGTAATTAATTTGTTCCGAATTCGTAAACACACTTTTGGCGCGTATTTTTGAATCAGTTGCGACCGATATTATTGACACATTCCGCGTCCAAATTCCCATCCATACATTTTATCATACTCGTCTTTCAGTGTGAAATGTTACCTTGATGCCAGCAGACGTCAACATGACCGATTTGTGTTCGATCTCGACATCGCGATAGTATTCGCGGTGTGGACCTTTCAGCTCCAGTGCACAAGCACTGTATTATTTGTGATTCTGTGATTTGTGTGCACAGTGATATTGTTTGTTTGTGCTGTGGGTGAACTTGTGACATCGCCATATTCAATTGGGATCGAAGATCGGCTCATCCGCGTGCCATTGTGTGATCTCGGCGGCGACTGCAGGTATTACGAAAGCGTCATACACAAGGTAAGGCGAGCAGTCTTCCCGAATCCCGGTTCTCGAGAATACTGGTTCTTCGACTAGAACCCCTATCCCCTCACCGACCTCATCCTTTACCACGTTTCCCTACTTCTGCCTCATACCTTGCGATTATTCCGATTTACTACCGGAATTGTCGTATTCCGGTGACTCGCAGATTGCACAATTCAACATTTTTTTACAGAAACCATCCTAAGTACGCCGTTACGCTCTATAATGGATTTTAAAATACTATTGGATATATATAATGACTACACACATTACATTACATGAAGTGTCAAGAATTTAATTATGTAACCAATTTTGTTATATTTTATTTTACAAAACCATCCTATGTACATCTGAGATTGGTTTTAATTAAATGCAAGTTTAATATTTGTGTGTAAATTTGCAATATCAGTATAAAACCAAAACGAATGATTGATATATAATTATTATTATTATTATTATTATCATCCAGTGTCGGAGATATAATATTTTGACTGATCGTGTAATAATTTAATAAAATTTTATAAGAATAATAAAAATTTACGGTGAACATCCAATTTCACGAATGTGTAGATTGTGTTATGACATTAACACTGTAAATAAGATGAACATATTTTCCAATTCATTATTAAGCTATAAAAAACTTTTACACAACACTTTTACTTGAAAACGTGTTCGTATATGTTAGTGCTAAATATTTATTTATAATTATATTTTAGTTCCTGTATGTAATTATGTCATTTTGTATTACGTTATGCTTTCATTTTTTTTTTTTTTTTAATTTGTTCAGATACAGGGTGAATGTTATGTTCCAGGCCGATATTGTGTTTAAATAACTAAGAAACGAAATACAAAATGTTTTTATTTATCAATTATTTCGTTTATTACAATTATGCATAAAATATGACTCTGGCCAAGTAATCGCCTCTGGCAGCGGCACAAATGAGTGATTTTTTAACCGTATTTTTCATAACATTCTAGCACATTTCTCATGTTATTTCAATAATATAATTCCGAATATTGTCCTTTAACATCGGTATTGTAGTTGCCTTACTGGCGTAGATCTTTCCTTTCAAGAATCCCTACAGGTGATCGAAGAGGCCAGTCGATGCCACCACTTTTTGATATTATGCGGAAGGCAAAAAATTCTCGCAACATTTCAAGCGTAGCTCGGGCTGTGTGTGAGACCCGATCGATTCAATTCGGCCACCGAGAAGTTTTCTAACATGTGATGGTAGTGATTATCATTATTAGTTACAGCATTGTCATGATTATTTAGATAACATGCTTTAATTACTTTAACATATTATTGAGGCGTTATATGCTCAATAATAAATTGTATTCAATTACTCTCTATGACTATTAAATTAGAACTGACAAATGTTTGCCAGACAAAAATGACGGCCAAACAAAATCGGCCTGGAACATAATATTCAAAAGATTTAAAGACAATATTTTAAATTATAATATAAGCCTTATATTTGTATATGTTGCGTTATTGTGTTGTTATGCTCTGTAAATAATAATACGAACATATTCAATAGAAAAGAAAAAAATACTAAAACCGTAAGGATTGTTCAAATTCCTGTTGAAACTTTGAGTACAATTGATCTGCGACTGCAAGCTCCAACCTTACCCTCTCCCGTCGAGCCGGAGGGCCCACTTGCCTGTACGGGCGACCGCGTCAGTGTTGGCTCCGTGTACGTGTGCGCGCGTGCACACTCTCTCGCGACGCCAGCCAGCTAGTTACGCTAGGCCGTGTGTAATCATGTGTCATTCTGTATGAAGTTAGCCGCGATTGTTACCGAGGAGCTTTTGTGTTTCCCTCAAGGAATTTTGAATAATTTAATAGATATACTATATCAGCCCGCAAAACCAACAGCTTACTACAGAACAGTATTCTCTATTCACCATCTTTCTCTATCACTTCGTAAATTTAATATTAAATTAATATCTTTATTAATTTTGATTAAATCCCATTATTATCAACTTAAATCCGGCCTCAATTGCTAAAATCTATTTTTTTTTAATATCGATTAATTTATTCAAATTTAAATCGTTCTTAGAAAACTTTATTGAATTTTTCCGCAAAAATGTATGTATCATCATAATATATATATTATGTATAGATAATATTTCTTTATTTTTTATTAAATGAAACGAAAATGAACTGGCCACATTGCTCGGAGGTTACACAATACAGTCATCCAGCAGTACCCCAGGTTGAATGAAGGGGCCAACGGGATGCCCCAAAATTCATTGGACTGAAGAAATCATCAATTTCTGCGTAAATATCTGTCAGCGAATAATATATATTTTTTGTTTATTTATTTGTTTACAATGATACAATACAATAAACTTTTTTTTCATGTTACACTTCTCTTGAAAGCATATGCATATGCAAAGAAGTGGACTGTATATTAATAATAAATATTGTTCACAATAACTCGGATATAATAAAATAAAATAATAGCAATACCTATATAAAAATATTATAGGTTTAGGGGTACATGCTTCTTTTAAAGTGTTTTTATTTATTTTTTGTAGCATAAATAATACATATGAAAAGAAAGGTAATTACTTTAGTAGACGTGGTTTGTTCTAAACCAAATAACCTGTACAGTTTTTAAAAGTTGTAATTGTTAAGGTTCAATCGTTATAATGTAAATTAAGTTATAAAAAGTGATGTGAAAATAAGTACAATCAGAAGTTATAAAATTGTAAAAAAAAGTTATAAAAATATTTTTGTCTGTAATATAGTTGGAGACAAAAATATGTAGGTAGTTATGAGCATTTATTAGTTCTTAATTATATTAATCTTCCTGATATTTTCGGGTGAGCTGTTAAATTGCAATGAACAGAGATGGTGGAAAACAATCAGGGAGGCCTTCATCCAGCATTGGATAGAAAATGGCTAGTAATAATTATAAAATAAGATACGTTATAATAGTTCTGACATTTCTAATTAAATGTATTTTGGTTGACTACAAAATTCCCGCATTTAATTGACGGTGACAGGATATGTGAAGATTTAACAAGATGGATTTTGAAAGCGGTAGGTATCGTTAAATGCGAAGGACCAGAGTAAAGATATCATCTCCCATCGAATCTTCAGACTCAGCCAGAGAAGGCAAAGTTGTGGACTGATCTACGCATACTTTGAAACAACACAATGCATAAATAATACACATGAATCTGGTAAAAAAAGATTGATCCAATTTATTACGTGAGCAGTCAACGGGATCACCAAATATCAAATGACGTAAATTGATTAGCGTATGAGGTAGAAAGAGGTAGGGGAATAAGTTAAAATATCTCATAGAGGCGAAGCTATTTTTTTTATTATATTTAATTTATATGGGTAATTACAGAGCTTACAACCTGTCTTAGGCTGGCTTGAGTGATCACTTTATATAAATATAACGTTCACCATTCTCACCCATTATCAAATCTTTATATGTATCAAATTATTGAAAGTCGTATATATATATTAATATGTGAAAGCACTTCGAGTACCACTACACTATCGCTATTTATGGACTAAATTTGATAATTCATTTCCCTGAAACAGTATATATGTTACCTTTTTTTTTATGCTGTAGCATAGTTGGATAATGCACCTTCCCCGGTTAGTAAAGAGATCCAGGTTCGAATTCCGGTGGCGCAACAACAATATTTTTTGATAAAATTGATTTTATATGTATATCTTTCTAATTAATATATTTAATTCATATTTAGTATATATGTCATAATGAAAATATATATATATTTTTAATTAATTAAATCATTTAACCCAGCCAAAGACAAAGAGTCCATACTTCCATATATTTCCATTAAATATAATTTTAAAAAATAGCTTCGTCCCTGTGAAATATCTATTATTTGTTTAATACCATTGCTTTTGTAGGTGAATATCCAGTAATTGTGTGCTCTTGGACATATTCAAATATTGCTTACATTATTTTAATTGTCATTAATACATATTATAACGAAAACCGAACAATTGGTATTTAGACGTCATTCGATTTCGTTTGTTGATCCTGTTTCTGCAATGAGAGGTCACACGTTTGAAGCACTAATAAACATTTTCATGGAGAATGCATTTGGATTTATTTTTTCTAGTTATATTTGTCATTTCAAAAAATATATATATTTTAATGTTACCCACACAAAAGACCCGCACGCTTTCAGAGCGTGGTCCACGTCAACCATTGAAAGGGTATTATATGCAGACGTTTTGTAGTCATTTTATCCTGAATTATACATTCTTATTACGTAACCGTTAAATAACTCTGAAAAATTTATATTTATGTATGTGTAATTCGTTGTAATCAAGCCGAGTCCATTTCGAGGCCTACATTTTTAAGAGCGGTACATTTCCTTAAGGAAATTACTCGTGCGAAATTCGGTTCAAATAATTTAAGGGAGTTTCGCGGTGTCCCGACATTGAGAGAAATATTTTAATATTCTTGCACATTATCAAAAGTTCAAATCAATTTTGTGCGCTGCATTAACAGACGCTTTAAATAAAAATACTTTTTTTTCGTGCTGTAATAGCAATTTGTCATCTTGAATACCTTTGATATTAAGTCAGTTTTTTCACTTTTGACAGTTAAATCCTGATTTGATTTACAAGCAGATAGATCTACAGTACAGATAGACAGTGCCAAAAAATGTGTTCATCAAATTAATATATAAGTATAATATTAAATAATAATATACCGCCTATGTTAGGTACTTGTATAGTAATAATATCATATTAGATATTTAAAAGTAATATCAAAAAACTATGATACCGAGCACGGACTAAATTCAGAAGTCGAACTTTTATTTTTCGAATTTAAAACAAAATTTCTTGAACGGCAAGTGAAAAATGTATACAGGGAAATTTTGTTATTTTTATTCGAAACTAGCGGTCCCGGGCTTCAGGGAGGTGGGTGGTGGGGTAGTGTAAGAGCAACGATGTATGCAAAATTTGATCCAGACAGGGGGAGGTTGAGATATCCTGAAATACATCGCTATAATTGTGACAGAATGTGTTCTCCTTAAAAATTAAAAAAATACTAATTAAATGGATTAATTAGAAAGACATACAAAATCAACTTCATCGAAAAATATATTGTTGTTGCTACCGGGATTCGAACCTGGATCTCTTTCCAATACAGGGAAGGTGCATTATACAACTATGCTACAGCAGACAGTACCTTTCTCGACAAATTTTCGAACCCATGTGTTACATTTTTCAAATTAATACATCTACCGTTCCATTATTTGAAAGTCAGCTATATTTTTTTTTTAAAAAAATCTCAAATAACTTTGAATAAACCGATACCAGACGCCAGAATTAGCAATTAATTTTTATAAAATTTTGAAGACATTAATATAACTTATATATTATTAAAGAGAACACATTCTTATTGTGAAATTGTAATTATTCAGAACATAGGGTTGGAAAGAGATTCAGGTTCAAATCCCGGTAGCAAAAATAATATACTTTTCGATAAAATTGATTATATATGTATATCTTTCTAATGAATATATTTAATTATATTTAAAAAAATATCACAGACCGATATTCTAAATAATGCCAACTTCATAATAAGAATGTGTTCTCCTTAATTAATAATAAAAACTATTTTACTCCTTAACACGAGGCAATGTTGATTAAATTTCGCCGATATATTGTTAATATTTAACATATTTTTTGTATTAGTAATAACTATGTACATGCATTACTTTTTAAATTATATAATATACATAATTCTGTAGATCTCGTCGTGCCGGATAGTTTTATGTAATACATACACGGTCTACGTTCAATTTCTGGTGTTGTGTGCGAACAAACTATTGTATTTTCAGGTTATAAGCTTAGTATGATCTTGACTCAGCTCTTACTCGTTTACCGAGTACAGTATAAAATATACCGGTACACTGTTATCAACGTAGAAAGTAATTAGCTGAATGATCAGTGTAGAATTTGTTAAATTTATAATTAAATAATAATAGTCTATAAATAATAAGAAAAAACACATTTACATACAATGTATACATTGTTTCCAGATGAAGATACTATAGGTATCGAAACATACTTGCGTGTCAATAAATAGTGGTTTTATACCAAGTGTTTTTCTTATTATTTATATAATATGTTGCCACAGATTATTTTGCAAATATTAAATAAATAATAATATGTAAGTCCTTGCATTATTTCTTCTCACGGAATGGGTAACAACTGCTCGCGCTTCCCTGTCCCTGGTAACCACTTTTCATCTTAATTACAGCATCATTTAAATCTTTGATCTCTCCCGCCTGTTATGTGCAAGCTTCCTGCCTTTAATTTAGGTAGGTACTCTTTTTAAACCGAGTTCCATCTCAACCCTCCCGCCAAGGTCGCCGCGCGCTTTTAATCAAGCGGAATTCTTATTTTGTAAGGATTCCCCTTCTCTTTTGCCCCTTTACAACCTTTTCAATCGCCTGTACACAACCTTTAAATATAAATAAATCTCTTTATACATGAACTGATAAAAAATCTTTTCCAAATTTATATCAGCGTAATGTAAACTCTGCAGATTGAACGGTAAAATCAGAAATCACCTTTTCTAGCACTGTCTATTTTAATTTGTGAATTAAGCTGAACTGTATTTTTGTCACGATTCTAGACGTGCAGATCCACTCTGCACCGTGGTATATTTGGAAACCACGCATCTACGGAATTGACAAATTTGTATAGACATTACGAACTTAATTTCCGACATTATGAGCAAAATTTAACTTAAATAACTAATAAATTAATCAACTTTGTTTACATTATTTAACTTTGTTTTTAACCACTTAATGAGTAATATTAAATACACCAAATAACTTGTAATAAGTGGTTGAAAACAAAGATAAATAATCTATATTAAAATGAATATAAATCACAAAGTTCAATTTGCAACAAATATTAAAAATACAGAAAAAATCTATTTATCGGAGAAATATTTAGTTCCTACCGGGATAAATAAATAAATAGATTCTTTCAAGTTGAATAATTTAATTTGCATTAAAAATACCACAGAACTATGTTCTGAAAATGCAACATCAAAACAAAAATGTGTTCTCATTAAAAATAAATTATGTATTCATAATATATGTTATACCAATCAAAATTATGTTGTAAATACTAATTAAATGTATTAATTTGAAAGATATATATATAAAATAAATTTTATTGAAAAATATTGTTATTTCTACGGGGATTACGTGCATTAACCAACTGTGCTACAGCAGACAGTACTTTTGACGACTAATTTTTGAACTAATATGTTAATACACCTATCGTTTCATTACTTGTAAGCCATCCAACTTTGTTTTTACGGAATCTTAAATACTTTTCAGTAAACCGATAGCAGACGCCAGAACTAACAATTCAATTTTATTAAATTTTAAACACATTGATACAACTTTTATATTATTAAGGAGAACACATTATTATTGTGAAGTTGTAATTATTCAGAACATAGGTCTGTAATGTTTTAAATATTAATTAAATGTATTAATACACATTCCCCAGATTGGAAAGAGATCCTGGTTCAAATTTCGGTAGCGACAACAATATTTTTCGATAAAATTGATTTTATATCTATTTCTTTGTAATTAATACATTTAATTAGTATTTAAAATATCACAGACCTGTGTTCTGAATAATTACAACTTCACAATGAGAATATGTTCTCCTTAATAAAATTATGTTGGTTTACATTGGTCAGTCCGCATGGATGATGAATAGAAAAATAGACGCTTCTCAAATGTACTTCTTTAGGAGGATATCACGTATTCCGTGGACAGCACGAATGTTTATATACTGATATATCAAGGCAAGCTCCAACTACGCTAAACAAAAGATTCTTTTAATTTTTTGGCCACAATATGACACTCTAGAAAGGAAATTATCCCAAGAACGATGAAGACCAGAAAGACTACCTCAACGGTGGATATATGGATTGCATCTGGCTGGAAAAATGTTGGAGTAGAGGTGCTTTACAAGCCATGTCTGATTGAGGCCACTATATGTGCTCTTTATTATAAATGTTTCTTTCGTTTAGAGATATTTAAATGTTTGCATTTAAATTGATAAAAAAAAAAAATATATATATATAACACAAAATTTATTCAGTCTACTAGGTTTATAACTTATTTCGACATATAAATGTTGCGTGTACCTTATAAGGAAATGAAAAATTTAAGGTTGAAATGACTTACTCTATTATCAAAGTAACCACTAGCGGAATACCATTGAACGTCGTAATAATACACTCAATAATGCTTTAAAATTTTCACACTTGTTACAATTTGTATCATATTATATTAATTTAAAACAGTGTGACGCGAAACAATTGATAAACTCATTTTTTTCAATTTATTGACTTGGATCACTTTCATAATAATGGGAGCCGATATGAAAGAAGAATATTCATTGTATTTAATTATTTATGGTGCGCAACATATGGTTCACACTGTATACATGAAGTATTTATATAAATTTTAAGAATAACTCAACCTTTAGAAATGTAAAAAAATGAAAAAAACATAAATTACCACTCTGATATTACACGAGAATATTTTGTGATATTTTTAACACGGTTCCGTTACTTTCATAAAAGATAAATATAGTCGGGGGCTACCTGATCTAATTTTAGTTGTTTCATTTCTTTTCTTTCATTCGTCTTTTTCACGAGTGCTCTCAGCAAGAATATTATCTTTCCAAAGGAAAATAACTGCACCCCTGCCATAGCGCCCACCGATAGTTTTGTTTTAAAAGAAACTCTTCACGGTTGATGGAACGAAATGCTCAGATATTGCAGAAGGGTGGAGTCTGTAAATGCGGGATCGGAGGTAAATTACAATTTTGCGGTGAAAAATTCAAATTCTTTTCCAACCACTGCAGTCACAAAGGAATAATTAAGTTGTATGAAGTCGAAATGAATTATTTCAGCTGCGGTTTGTGTTATTATCAGGTTGTCCCAAGGCAAATCTTTGCGTTTTTTTAACTTATATATAAATATATATATATAACATACATGCAATATATCTCATGAACTAAACATAGTTTTATAGATTTTTTGATATTTTGCAGCAGCAGTCGTGCCGAAATACTTATTTTTATGTATATATTTATTTATTTTCTATTCTAAATCGACAATAGCTTAGCAGATGATAGAATCTGAGGAATTTTACATTCTTCTTTAAGTAATATACTGAAATTTTGGGTATTAACAACATTTGTAGTGCAATAGGTGCAATAAAATTAAAATATTATCAATAGTTGTTCAAAAAAATTCAATCTGGATATTTTGGCAATGATATTTTATTGAGGCCTAGTAAGCCTAGGAGGAGGATAGTAGTGCTGTCATCGGACTAGACCTAAAGTAAAAATCACGAGCTGTTGCACAAAAACAACCAACATCGATCCGCAGACATTTTAAATAAAAATATTTAAGTGTGACGTATGGAGCGAGTCTCAATATACCAATTATTGCTGAATCGCAAGCAGTCTGAAACTTTTTGGGACATGTTGTTAACGGAGAAAACTTAAAGAACAGTGAAACTCACAAAGTACAGGATGAATATTATATTCCAGGCCAATGTTGTTTCATTAATTTATCAAAATTTTAAGCGTAGCTCGGGCTGTATGTGAGGTGGCACCATCCTGTTAAAACCCACATGTATTTTAGGCACAATCGACCCAATTTGGCCACTAATAATTTTATACAGTATTGCCGCTTACATCCTGAAAGGAATAGGGCCCAATTATTCCGCTGCTCCACATGGCGCACCATACAGTAACTCTGCGTGGGTATAAACATATTTGGCGGATCAATTGAGAATTTTCAGTGCCCCAATAAAAGCTGTTTTGTTTAAACAAAACCCGACAAATCGAAATGAGCTTCGTTACTCATGATGTTTTTTATCCAAAAGTCGGGTTTGTGTTTGTTCTAATGTTTTAACGACTTCAACGCGTTATTGAGGCATTAAATCCTCCGTAATAAATTGTAATTAACTATTTTCTATGACCACCAAATGCGAACTGACTGCCAACCAGACTGAACGGTCTGCCAAACCAAAATGGCGACCAAACAAAATCGGCCTAGACCATAATATTCACTCTGTAAAACCAACGTATGTAACTTATTATTTTATCTGTCGTTCCTGCGTAAAATTCACAAATAAAAAACTGCTGGCTCGACTCTTATTGCAAAACACTAAAAATAATTTTAGGTTCCAAAGAGGAGTGCATTTTGCGCATATATCAAAAAAACTCATTTTCGTTTTACTTATGGGACTATCTAATACAGCAAATATTATTCTTTTAATGATAATCAACGTTATATATATATATATATATATATTCACGAGTATATAAGGAATTGGCGTCTCTTCTAGGTTAGATCGCGTCTTTTGTATATAATCTCCTTGGGGAAATCCAGACTGACATTTTGGTACAGTAAAATATGCCATTGTCAAGGCGTTGCTTAGGGCTATAAGGCGTTGTTTCGCAAAAAGCATAAATCTCCCATAGTCGAGAGGCGTTGCATAAAAAAAGCCTCGACAATGGCACGTATTAACGTGCCGAAACGTTGGCTTAAGTTTCTCCAAGGAAACCATCTACGAAAAACGCGTTATAACCTAGAAGAGACGCCAGTTTCATGAATATATATATATATATTTGACATTTTTAATAATATCGTTAAAATTCACAAAACCCTTATACACAAGCCACCATGATCGAAACCGAGAGAAGCAATAGATTGCCAGATAATATCATGACAGACCTGCTAGAGACGAACGAGTGCCAGCAGACTGGATCACAAAGGGATGAAGTCTATTGTGACTATGGTCATGGATTGCTGAATCTCATGACAACTAAGGAAAACGAAGCGGATCCGCGTTGAAATATTTCTCGCCGTTTGCACATTGGTCGTATTTAAGAATAAATATGTTCATAATTAACTATCATTAATTGATATGGCTGTTACCATGTGGTGTAACATGATTATTTTAATTTTCACAACAAAACTTTGTACTACAGTTTCGAGAGGTTCAGTCCATCTAATCGTCACGTATATATCGCCTAGTTGTCACCTGATGATAAGGACTGCACCTCTCGAAGCTAGTAGTGAAAATAACTCAACGTGTGTGAAAATTAAATTAACTAACTTACCATCGGGCTGTTTCACCGCGGTGGTAAGCAGAGAGGGTATAGCGCTACACTTCTTCTCATACAAGCTCGTCGATTATTAAAACCATCCTCCAATCTGTTTTACCTGGTCGTGCCAAGTCTCACGCGGATATCCCATATTCCTGGTGTCATCGACACTTGAGTCGTAGGTATATATTTCTTACAATTATCTCCTCATTCATCCGTTCAGTCTACTTTCGTTCCTCTTCTGTCATAAATAATATAATTCGATATCCGAAGGTAGGTAGGTACCTTCCGACTATTCTGTGTAAAGTTGAAGATACGATTTTATTCCGGTCGTCATCCTAGCAAAAATCACAGAAATGAGAAAACTTCTATATTTTTATGATAATCAAATATTTCGCCAGAAAGTCAAAGGAGTATTTCAAGTCGGACCAATAACTGTCGAGAGTGAGACCAACTCGCCGGCAAAGATCGGTGCAGACGCTGTGAGACTTTAATTTAAAAGTTATTTTTATATAGAGAGTGTATTGAAACGACCGATACGGATCGAGATTTAAGTGCTACAGAAGAATGCGCAGCATATCACGGACAGCTCTCTCATCTTAGTTTTATAATTAAATCAACATAATTTATCATATAAACAAGCTTAACCAAATTTTTTTTTCTCCCATCTCTATCTGTTATGGCCCTTGTTCACGGATGAGATTTTCGAGTCGAGATAATCTCAGATAATCAGAGATCACGCTCCCGTGAGTTCCTTTGAAAACAATTCTCGGCTTTTGTAAACCATTGGGTACAGGAATTCGCCGTCGCGTACCTCACGTTTTTTGTACATCAAACCATCGATGTTCCGTTCGCCAGTTGTGTGAATTTAAATCTCCCCAGAAGCAGTTAAACAATAGACGTTTGTAAGTTAATTCAAAATAAAATATATGTGACGTTTACAATTAACATTTCGGAATAAATATTTGTAGCTTCTAGATGACGTTTGTGTATATGTGTCGAGTTTCGCTATCAAATCGAATGTCGTGTTGAATTTTTATCTCTTATTATTATTATTTTATCTCAAGCTGATCTTTGAGTTCATCTCCAGATCAAAATCTCAACATGATACTTAGATATTATAATACATATAAATTTCATGCTATCGGTATGATGGAGAAATTTTTTAATTATACTAAACATACATCACTGCACTGAATAAACTTTACAATAACTTCTCTCTCACTCTCTCTCGTCCCGTCTCTGTCGCCTTCTATTGTATGCGGGCCCCTTTAATAAGCTTTAATTGGCCGAGCGAAGGGAAGCAGTGCGGACTGCAGGGGTCAATTGGTAGAATTCACGGGATCAAGTAGTTGGATAACAGACTCCATCATGAGCCGCCGGGTGCTTCGGTCATTGGCTGCTCATCATTGGACTGAAATTATTTAACCTACGTTCGATATCACAGTTATGTATTTCAATTTAATAGTTGTTATTATTCTTGATCAAACATCGTAGTAAAAATATTATATAACTATTATATCACCATCCTCATCATCACCGTTGGTCCAAGAAGTTTCTTCTATTGATCTCCATCAGACATCGTTTCTCTCCAGTTATTTGTTTCAGAGTTTCTGAGACAGATATGCCTGTGAGGACATTGTCACTCCACTTTAGCTCCAAGATTCTGCACTTTGTCGGACATGTGTTCAGCAATGACTTCGGTGGTTACATAACCTAACCAAAAAGTTTTTTTCTTATTTTAATAAATCTTGAGACGCCTGTCTCATTAAATAAAGTATAGTACTCATTGTTGCACCATCTACGTCAAATTTCATTTACTTAAAACTTATTTTCAAAGATATGCCACAAAATTTTCTTTTCAAAAACTTTCACACCAAACTCATTATTCTTAGCCAGTAGCCATATCTCAGATACATACGTACTCACTGAAAATATGTATAAGCCTTTAATTCATCCTAAGACTAGATGATATATAACATTATGCACGTTGTTGGGCAACATTTTTGAACAGAAAAAAAATGATTGGTGGAAATTTAAGAAAGAAATGAAAGCACTTACTTTTCGTCTGCTAGTTCATTGATAGATTCCTCTCCACCATAAATACAAGCGTTACGGCGTGTATAGTAACACTCGCGTAAAGGATTATTATGTATTATCGGAATTAAGGTAAGATTAACTAATTAGCGTTAGCGGAGTAAAGTGGAGTGAAGCGACGGTAGTTGTCCGTACAAAAGTTCCAAGCGCACTGAATTTGCTGCAGTTGGAAGACTTTAATCTTCTGCGACATCTTCTTTCTTCCTTGTGCTTAAGGATAGGTGAGGAAAGAAAGATAAGTATATACGCAGGTTTAATAAACCGCGAATTGAATGTATGCACGAGGCAACAAGTCAAACGCCAAAAAACTTAATTGAATTTAATTAACAATGATCAAGAATTGAAGTGGTACATAAAAATGATGTTAAATGTGTAATAGGAAAATAATGCAGCACGCCCGTCTTAAGACGGGTAAACATTATTCATTAAAATCTTACAATAGAATCCGAATCCTCCATTCTTTCCATTCATCATAAATCTGTATTGCATTGAATTCTAATTTTACAAAGTTGCACTCTTGGCATCGCACCCTCTGTCGGCCTGGACGAAATATTTCATACGTCGACACCGTGCAGGGCCTGCGCACAACAACGACACACTCCTCCCGTATCCCACATTTTTAAACATAACTAAATCTGAATCCCGGGCAACGTCCGCCACGGACCGCTACTTGTAAATGCGAAAAAAGTTACACACCCGAGGACCCTGGCCGTGGATCTTTTCCCTAAATCTGATGTTATTTTTCGCATCTGAAACAATAGAACGAGATAAAATTTTGTTTATTACGACTGTGTCCCCCGCGCCTCGAGCTCGCAGTAATATAATTTGCTTTTATTTCGGTCCCGAATGAAGTTGTTCCGTGAATATTGACGATTTTATGACGCGGTATAAACAGCATTTTTTCCGTAACTGCGTTCTTCATTAAATATTATCAACCGTGCCGCAATTTTATATCACCGCTTTAAAAATATTCCCAACTTAATCTCATATTTCATGCGCCCCGCATACAACACGTTTTGATTATACTATTAGGCGTCGGGTCTCGCGGTTGTTTTTCTTATATAATAAGTTTTCATCATTTTTTTGATTGCCCGTGTACATTCTAGCCTCACGGTAAAAAAGTGGATATAACTTAAATAATGGTGTCACTATTAATATTTCTCGTAGTAGTGCTTCGCTTAAAAAGTCAAGTATCGGTCATAAATAAAGGCTGGTTTTTTTTCAAATTGGCAACACTTTTTGACAATTTGACAACTGACAGCTGATTTATGCTCAGTTTGGTTTGACATTTCACCGTGAATAGATAATACGCATCCGCAGAGACGTCATACAGTGCGCACCGAAGAAGCTGTTGTTTCTTCAATAATGATGCCGGCCAGAATGTTACAGTCAATGGAGAGCGCTACAGATCCATGACTACTGATTTTTTCGTTCCTCAATTAAATGGCATTAATGTGGAAGAGCTGTGGCTTCAATAAGACGGCGCAACTTGCCACACAGCGCGTTCCACAATCAATTTATTGAAGGAAACGTTCAATGAACGTATAATTTCGCGTATTGGACCTGTGAATAGACATCCAAGATCGTGTTAAGAACACCTTTGGATTACTTTCTGTGAGAATATGTGAAGTCACTAGTCTACGTTGATAAACCAGAAATGATAAACGACTTGAAAGCCAATATTCGTCGCGTTATTGCCGATATACGTCCCCAGCTTCTCCAAAAAGTGGTCGAAAATTGGATTCCAGATTGCGGTTTATTCGATCTAACTGCGATGCCTATTTGCATGAAACATTTAAACACTAATGGCATAAAATTATCTTTCCAATAAAGCCAATATCATGACCATTACAAGGGAAACTGTAGTATATTATAAATATATATGTTAAGGACTACTGAATTTATTGCATTTATAATATACTTACGTTACAAACTATATGAAATCATTGTTTTAAAATATTTTATCCATGTTACCATGTATCAAGCGTTAAAAAGAAAATGTCAGAAATAGCGCG
Source organism: Eubasilissa splendida (assembly GCA_031772225.1). Taxonomy (NCBI): domain Eukaryota; kingdom Metazoa; phylum Arthropoda; class Insecta; order Trichoptera; family Phryganeidae; genus Eubasilissa; species Eubasilissa splendida. Next base: position 10,692,643 of record CM062855.1, on the reverse strand, counting down.
CTAGAAAATTTGGAAACCATTTACATAAGATTTGCGGGTGGGCTGTAATATATGATAATGTTTTTACTGTTTATTATTATATTTAGGTGATATCAACATGTTAGTAAAAACTTTTTCTATGCAGGGTTATTACGATATTATGTCTGGGACAATGCGTTTAAAAAAAAAGAAAATAAAATATACGTGAAAACAGCGTTAACTGGCAAAATGTTGATTTTTCAACATCCTTGACGTATTAGGTATAATAAACAACCGATCGATCTTTTGTAAATAAAAGGTTAGTATAAATAAAAGGAATAATGTTCGATATATCCGAACGATGAAAAAACACCCGAATCGCTGTAACGGGGTGGCGATACATTTCCCTACACGACTCCTCAGAGACTCGCCATGCCATCACGTACGATTTCCCCGCTTAAGGCGTTTCATTTCAGGGAAATCGGCCGCGTTTTATTGCGACGGCATTCTCGTGAGTCGCGCCATTTTATTCCCCGCCTTTTTGTTCCCTTGCAACAATCACGTAGGGCCGAACTACAGGACGAAACAAATCTGTGAAACGTTGTAATTAATTTTAAATGATGGGTTTTACGAATTAACTATCATCAGCTTGTGTCTATCCACTGCTGAATATTAACTCGCAAAATCTATCTGTTGCCCGATGTTGTTGCTCCATCGATCTTGAAGATGACCAATACTTCTTCTACCAGTGCAAGACGTGAACACTCCACCTGAACAGATCATCTATTCGACAGATGTGTACACCCCATTGCTACATGAGAATTCAAATTTTTTGGGCCTAACGTGGTTTTCGTAGTCAGAAATATTGCGAAAAATTAAATGTTAGAGATAGTCACAGTGGACTGTATTAAAGAATGTTGGAAGAAGAGGCAGGATGGCACAGTACTACAGAAACCACTCACCATCTGAAACCCCCCTCTCTCTCCACAATCCGTTATGTAATCCTTCGACGATGTTGGAAGGTGATCACTTTTAAGACACTCGAATTGAAGAAAGTGAACTTCGGCCACTTTGCATAGATTTCTCTAAGTTTGTAGGTAAACCGGTGCGCAATCTAAAACAGTATTAGTTGTTTTCAGTAAGATGATCAAATTAACACTGAAATGCGCCGCGCGGGTTGGCGAGCAAGTAGTTAATCGATAGTAGTAACGGAAATATCATGTATCTGGGATAGGTTGAAAGAAAGCTATAAAGGAATTAAGAACTTTTTCTAACATAAGCTGTTATTCATAGAGGTAAAAAAGGTGATAAAATTGATCCGCAAATCTGATGTGGCCCCATTATAAAACTACAGATATATGCCAGTTACTTCACCATCTCTTTGTGAAGAATTGAGAAAGAATACGGTCATATAGTGTTCCAAATTTTCCGCAGAAACATGAAGAGAAAGGAACTGAGGTGAACAAACGTTAAATTTGGTACGACCAGAAAGAAAGTGGGTAATCCATAAATCTGTATTAAGCCAGTGAGAGCTTAAATGCTGGACAGAGTAGAGAGAAATTGTACATTGTCCTCTCTGAAGGAAAAAAATCTCATAACGATTGCCAGATTAAGCGGAAGGGAAGAAAATTCAGTATTGGATGGCGATATCTACAGAAGGGTGTAAATAGTCGCCATCGGGAAGTACGCCCCATTTTTACATTGAAATTCGCGGCGTGACGTTAGACCCTCAGATCTAAAGGGGGAGCACCCATAAGAACTAAGAGTGGTTTTGTCGACCAGGTCCATATTTCATAGGAGACGTTGTATTTAGTAACTGAGAAGGACAGTGGCGTAACTACGAAAATTGGAACCCCCCCTAAATTAAAAAATTATAAAAAGGCTCCCCTAATTAAGTATTGTATATAATATTAGTACTAGGTGGTTTAATTATCACATATAATACTGTTACTGTATACACGTGAGAAACGATTTTTTAAATTGTATAACTTCATTTTTTGCTGTGGAATACTATTAATGCTGAGAAAAATATCGATACTCGCATAAATATGGATTTCAAAAGGATTGCAGGGCGTACAATTTTTAGACCCTTATACACTGCATTGTTTGCATTGGCATGGTTACGCCACTGGAAAAAGATATGCCTAAGGATTTTATAATTTATTTATTTTGTGTATTTTGTGATATTATAGATTTTATGATCGAATAAGAGTAGAAGACACTAAAACAAGTGTAAATGATAATAATAAATTATATATTTCGGGTGAATAGCTTGAAGAAGAGACTAATAGGGATATGAGATGAGCGGAGATGATAATAGAAATCAAAGACAACCACGTAAAATGTGTCACCATCAACAATTTTAATTTCTGAAGGAGTATCTCAAAAACCCAAAGAAATGACGTCCGTTGATTTTTAAGAAGAACGTGAAGAAGTCTAACGTTCTACGTTTTCTGCTCAGCTCAAAATAAATAAAGACTGAATATATTCATAAATATGAACGTACCCATTCTTGTTGGCTGCAAAAATTATTTTCTCATTACAAAAAGTCGAATACGTAAAAGGCATTTAGAAACAGAGATTGTATTTTGATTTGATAATAAAAATAATTCTCTAAGAGTTTTAAAAAAATGGTGACACACAACCATAAAGTACGCTGTAAAGTTTTAAAAATAAATATTACATATTACAAAATACTTTGTTTCATGCAAATAATCGCCTCTTAACGAAAAGTTGTACGCAATATTAACGTTTCATTTTAAATTAGATTTTTTTTTAAAACACCATATTTTATCGATGCCGGGAACCGTGAACCGAAAACAACATTATTTGCTCGAGATAGTTTGGCGGTAGGTACATTAGGGTTGCAAGCTTTTAAATATTAGAATTATGGCGGAACTTTGCAGACGTTCGCGCCCTCCTTACAAGAACGTGGAGTAATCGGTTCCATCCGGTTTCAAATCTTCGCGCCGAGGGAAGTTTTCAAGTCGTCGCCGTTTCAGTTTTGAAAAATATTTTCTTGGTCACATAAAAATTCATTAAGAGAGTCATTTTTTGTAATTTTTCCTCTTTTACGATAGCAAATTCTTTTCGATGTAATTTCATTTTTTTTTACTGTACGAATTTTGATAATATAATGTTTATTTGGTATTATAGGTACTGTTACCTGCAAAAGTTTATTTAAATTTTATATTGAATTTTCTGTACACGCTTTTGTCGTTTTAGGTCTTTCGCCATTTCGCATATTCTTAAACTGAATTAATTCGATACGTTCACACAGTGAGTATGGATTATTTATCCATCTATCATATATCTTAAATATTATATCTCAGTGTCCTTCTACATGCCACACGTAAGGACATTTGAAAGGAAACTTACATTAAAGTGTTAATATCGCATTAAATACGAATTATATAGACATATGACCTTTTTGTACCGAAGGTTCATTTTTCAAATAGAAAACAAACTAGTCCATTTCTATTGTCAAAAATTTATTGTCACGCTCGTCCTATCATGATTTTCAATACTCCTCTACTTTTCTCGGCATCCTGCAGATTTTAAAAGTGCCTGGTGCTTTTTCGACTTGATCTGAACATAAATCATCATCAACACATAATTTAGTATGTCCAAGAACACATAATTACTGGATTTGTACCTCCAAAGGCATTCCTATTAAACAAATTATAGATATCTCATAGAGACGAAGCTATTTATATTATATTATATGGGAAAATATGGCGACAGCGAAATTGTAGTTAAATACTCAAAATGTTTTTACATAAAAACATATATACAACATTCAAAAATTTGATAGATATGAAGTTTAATTGTAGGCGGAATGGTGAACGTTACATTGTGTAAAGTGATCATTTAAGCTAGTTGAAGATAAGTCGTAAACCGTGTAATTACCCATACTTCAATATTTTCCCATATAAGATAAAATAAATAGTTTCGTCTCTATGAGATAAACATTAAATGGTTAAAAATAATTAATTTTATTGCATTCTACCAATAAGTTTAATAATCTTGGATAATAAAAAATATCGTAAAATATGCCTGATAATACGAACGTTTGTTTTTTCTTTCATTTCTGAATGCCGATACTTCTCGGTAATGACGCATTTTCTTTTACCAACAGGTCATTTTCCGAGAGCATTTCCACGATTGTTTGCCCGCACTAATGACGCCGCGCTTAGGGTTTACGCGAGTGTATGGAAAACATCCAGAAATAGCGGCGATAAAGCCGGTACCACCTACCACCTACCACCTACCACCTACTACCTACTCAACAAGTAGTCCGCGCTGCCGGGGAGATAATGTCGGCGCCGTACACGCCGCGCTGTTTGTCTTGGATTAGTAAACTGCTCGCACATGGATTCAATTTGGATTGTATACTTAACGACCGCGTATTTGATAAAGGATAAAACTCATTATTCTCTTTTATTGCTGTTTAAAAATGGTCTAACATTTTTGTTAAGCCTCTTTTACCAAAGTAAAAATTACTATCGGCGATTCAGTTGTTGCAAAAATTGTTGCCGTTTTTGCTGTATGTTTTTGTTTTTTAATATTTATTTTATCATCTTTAAAGAGACATTCTCTACCTAATTACCGGTTGTATAGTTTCGTTTTCGATTGTGTAACAATCGAAAATTAACAATTTTCAATGTCCAAGAATTCATTTCATTATATGAATTTAAAAAAGGAAGTAATTCACGCCGTGATAAAAAACTTATATTCAATATAAGGTGACAGTTTGGTAAAAACTCAAACGTGTTTTTTTTTTATTTGTTCCGGAAATGTATCATTGGAAGATGAGCTACACGCTGGGCGTACCGTTGAAGTCGTTGATGAACATCTTAAGGCTATGGTGAATGCCGACCCTCGACTAACCTCAAGAGAGCTTGCAAAAGGGTTTAATTTTGATCAATCAAGTATTATGAGACATCTCCATAAAATAGGGATGATGTCAAAACATTACGGTTAGGTACCGCATAATATGTTACATAAGAATTTAATAGACAAAATCGGGAACTATTCTTGAATGGCATTGTAATGAGAAATAGGTTGTATATTTTTCAATGTCTAAAATATATTATTGAGGAAAACACATTCTTATTGTTGTAATTATTCAATATATAATTATGAATAATTAATCAAATAATGGAATGATAGTTGTATTAATTATTAATTTGAAAAGTGTAATATATAGGTTCGAAAATTTGTCGTCAATCCACTGTGTCGGATAATGCACATTCCCTAGATTGAAAGGGATTCAGTATTTTTCGATAAAATTGATTTTATATGTATTTCTTTATAATTAATACATTAAATTTGTATTCAAAATATAATTTATTATCAAAAAGGGAGATAATTTATAACAGTACAATCTAATATAACCAATCAAAGCAAATTAATATCTAATCAGACATATCTATCGAAACGATGGGTCGATGATAGCTGATGGGTCAAGAAAGTTGGCAGAGAAGCTGTCAGCTGACACACAATATAGGGAGCAATTGATGAAAATGAGAAAGGTCTATGTATATGAAGTTAGATATAGATCTTCTTCATTTTCGGATACAGGCAGCAAAATATAGAAAATAATAAAAAATCAGCAATAATACTGATTGACTGTGACATTATTAACGAATGGAATCACAGACACGTAATCAAAAGACATCTGAAAAGATCAACCCAGTTAATTTAAAAATAAATAGGTATATATTAATAAACAACAGGTTATACATTAATAAATTATGATTTAAAAGTGGATAATTTAAATAATAAATCATTATTACTTAACTAGGACCATAAGTAGTGATATTAAAAAACTACATTTTCAAATTTACACACAATAATTGATAGGAGATTCCGTAAAAATAAAGTAGATGGCTTTCAAATAATGGAACGATAAATGTATTAATTTGAGAAGTGTAACATAAAGGTTCGAAAATATGTCGTCAAAAGTACTGTGTACATAGTCGGTTGATGCACGTCCCCCGGATTGGAAAGAGATCCAGGTTCGAATCCCGGTAGCGACAACAATATTTTTCGATAAAATTGATTTTATATGTATATCTTTCTAATTAAGATTTAAAACATCACAAACCTATGTTCTAAATAATTACAGCTTCACAATAAGAATGTGTTCTCCCTAATAATTATTGTTATAAATAGAAATTAATATTTTTTCATATCCAGACAAGTAATAAAATATCGGACGATTGTAGAACTATTTTACTCGAACTAAGCATGCGCATAGGTTACGTTTTAAAAATATGACCAACGTACAAACAGGGAGAATTATTTTAATGTTGACATTGAAACATATTCTTCATTTAGTCCGTTTTTGACGTAGCATCAAAACATGGCTCATCAATTCATTCATCATCTATTGCCTCTGGCTGAGATGTTGTTTTAAACATATGGTACGATAAAAATATGACCCAGAATAAATTGTATTTTCATACATAATTGTATTCGTTCTTTTTACTTCTTATAATTATAATTATAAATTCATTAAATTTTTTTCTAGACTGTGTATTGCATTCATTGTATTATATTTTAAATGTCGGAAGAGAGATAATAATGAATAGTTACTTTAATTATTGTTAATATAATAATATTGTAAGTATTTTCCTGTAAATAAATGAATATTGAGAGGAAACAGAAGACAAGGGATGAAAGGAAGATGAAATAGTGGGTGCAAAGCGATGTATCACTCGTAGCACTTTGTACACAATGACGGTAAATTTTGGCTGAATAGGTGTCTTATGTAGGTACATTATTGTATAATAATATGTGTCTCGTGTGTATTCACATGCTAACAAAAGGGTAGTTTTACAAAAAAATGCATTAAAAATAAAGAATTCAGAGTATTATCGAAATGCACCCTCTACTACTTTATATTATATTTTATTATATCTATAATACATTCATCGTCACCTATGTATGTAAAATACTTTATCAATAATTAAATACTTCATTGCTTTCAGTATCAATAATAATATAAAAGATTTTTGATAAATGTTCGCCAATATTTGTGGACCACCTTATACTACCATGTTTTGTGTTGTTTCCTTAACTTATTTATCTCTATTACAGTATAATAGACATATAGATACACAATTGCTCACACATATCTAGATATTTACATCCTAACAGAAATCGATAATCTTTCAATTTTTTAGATTTTATAATTATCTTCCATCAGAAGTATTATTTTTCTACTAGCTTTTAGTTAGAAGTTTGCTTTTATTGAACTGGACCTTCTTTCATATCAATTGAACCGGTAGATGTATTTAAACTCAATTAAGTGGTTAATCAAACAAAGATAACAAATAAAAATATTGAAAAATGTATCTTTCTAGTTCACTTAATGAGAAATTTTTCAAAAGATATTTAAATTTTACTCCTATGTTTTAATTTTCTTTTAAATTTTCTTACGCGTGACACGTTGAAGAACATTGAGATCTTATATATATATGAAAAGATGAAGGTCTTATGAATTACATGTATTAATTGATAAACTAAAAATAACAAACATATTTTACGATACATAACAAAATACTCGTAGACTAGTATAAATATTTATTTAGTACTCATATTTATATTATTATTATTAAAATACTAAAAATATTTTTTTTGTATAGAGCTTCAATTAACGTAAATACTGATTTAAGCACACTAGTAGTTGAAATACGACCAAAATACCAATATATCCATAAAAGTGTTGGTCTATAGAGGTATATGGTGTATCCAATATATAAGGCCTTTGGGGATGGTTTATGTATGTCTGTGGTCATCCAAGCAACAGTGTCGATAGTTAATTATCACATGTGGCCAGCGCGACAATCTGGCGCCCCTGGAAATAAAATCACCCCCAGAGCCTCCCGACCCCTCCGGTCCCCCGCAAACCAAACAACTACGCTCGAGTCCGGCGTTTGAAGCCAGGGGTCTCATCCCTTAATCGAACTTGGGGTTTTTAATAAATATTATACGGCGGTCGTTAGACATTCAGACTGACAGCGGTCTGATGAAAATTTGCTCGTTAAGAAGATTGCCTGAAGAGACTACATGACGATGATGTATCTAGGATAGGGAAAGTTAAATAGAAACTCTGCTAAAGTTGTTAAGATACGCGATGAAAATTTAATATGTCTCTGTAGGACTATTTATTAGGATCATCATTGGCATGTTGATAATGATTAAAATAAAAAATAAATATTATATAATATATATAGTCATAGAGAAAGTTTTTTGTCTGTTGGTCCTGGTAAGGACCATTGTTGTTCCAATGTTTCGAGTAAATTTCACTACCCATCTTCAGGGGATACCATATCGGTGAAGTGTCGCTCTAAAATTATCGCGAAACACGTCTTTTCGGGCCGGCAGTTCAACGCTTCATTGTATATTTAACCCTTCCATGCAGTAACACCGGTCTACCGCTCTAATTAATCCTGTAATATTTCGATAAATACACGCAACATGCAATTCATATTTTAGTTAAATTGAAGGAAAATATTCACGCTTAGAAATGATAAGTGAAAAATCATGTATATAAGGCGAATCCAACAAAAATAATTATCTTTCAATTCAATCCGTTGTAAAATTAATACATTGACAAAACTACCATTTGTGTCAAGACAGAAAGAAATCACATATTAATTTCACAGTGAAAAGAATAACAAACGTAATAGTCTCTTTCTCACTAGTTAAATAAAGATAAAAATTAATGTTGTATTATATAATGCAATCTTCTATACTGGACTTGATGAATGCTTCTAATTATATATTTAATTATTTAATGCTTAATATTTATAGTAAATTTATGACGTTAACCATTTTTTCAAAAGCAATTTTCACATTTCAAAGGCTAATAGAACTCTAATTTCTTACGATAACACGAGTTGACAGCATGGCTGCGTACAAGTATTATATATCACGGTATGATAATGGTTAAGGTGTTTACGACACTTATCGCAGAAAAAAATAACAACAATAATAGTTGATATAACAAAATTACCAGAAGATAAACAATATGATATATGATAAGATAAGTTGAACTCGCTTAGCGCTGAGCTGCCGGCTTGAAAAGGCGTGGTTCACGATCATTTTAGAGCGGCACTGCACCAATAAGGCGTCTCCCCGAAGATGCGTAATAAGATTTACCAGAAATGTTTGGACAACAACGGTCCTTTTCAAGACAAAACAGACGCGGGATAACCAAGAAACTTTCTATTTGACATTATACTCAACGTTTTAAGATTTAATATGTTTTTTCGGCGACCTCTCTGGTAAAATGTGTCACGAAACTGTTCAAATGCGCGTTAGAAAAGTATGCAACAATTTATAGGATGTTCGCGGGTATAAACAAAAATTTTATTACGGTTATTAAGTATAATTGTAGAGACCCACAAAGAATAAGTATGACCACAAAACAAAAGAACACTACCATAACTTTAAATAAAATTTAGGCGATGTTTGAAGAGAACAAAACATAATGATATGTATAGGGTGACCTCGAAAAATATATTCTATGCGAGGATGGCATGGTGCATTTTAAAATCTTTGTTCAAAAATGGATGTAGGAGTATATATTATATAACGAGTATATTTTTGTATCAGAATCGGAATGTATCGCATTCGTAGAGCCGCGAAATCATCTAATAAATTTGATAAAATTCCTTGAAATATAAACGAAGTGTCAATATTCGTTAAACGATTTATTTTGAAACATTTTTGAATTTTTTGATGTTTGACTTTACATTTCCGTTACACATTTTTAAATTGATTGGTATTGGTTTTACGTTTTAATTTTTCATGAAATCAGTCAAAATCATCCCGTCAGTAATTGAGTGCCTCTGATTATAATATTATTATTAAACTTCATGAATTCTCTAAAATTATGTATTATGTTTTAATAATAAACGTTATGTAATCCAACACCAAAATAATGCAAAATTATGTATTCAGTATATTATCGTTATAATATCATAATCCTTATTTAATAGAAAAAAAAGGAAAATGCTATTTTGATTTGGCAATTTATTTTTTTCTTAAATAAGTACCTGTGGCAGAAAAGTATTCCTGAGATTAGCATTAAGACATGTTGTGTTAAGGAAGAGTGAGGGAAACAATATGAATGAAATACTATTTTATTCTGTCGTATAATGGAGTTAACAAAATATATAAATTCAGGACAGAGGAGTGTGGTGCTCTATTCTCTCTGCCTACCAATTTTTTTAACATTTTTCATCGCTTATATAAAACTAGTTTGTTTTATCAAGTTGTTAAACGTTTGCGTAGCGACCGAGACATCATCGATCGATCCTAGTCTCAAAAGATTAGCAAGTGTGCCTAATAATGTAGGAGTTGCTTATTTTAGTTTAAAAAAACAGTAAGAATATGATGAAATATAGGAAATCAATAAGAATATTTTATGATGCGTTGATTCAGATGCGAAAGGAAAAAGAAATCCTCAAATAATAAAAATCCAAAAATCACTATATGTTTAACGTGTTATGAGACAGATGAGTATTTAAAGCAAAATTGCTTACATCTATGGCGAGTCAGGAAGTCCACAATCCAACTATTTCGAGCTACTTAAAATAAAATAGTATTCGCCTACATGATATATTCTTTAGACGGATCTGAAAGAGAAGAATTGCGTTGTAAGAAAGAATGTAGCGTCAATTTTAAGTTGTCTGTAATTGAATATTTAATATTATACAAAAATATATGAAAAAGTATTTATTTAGTATTATTTAAATACATTAGATACGTATTGTTATTTGGTGAATGTCCTTGGTGAAAGTCCAAGATTTATACTCAAATGTCATCAGCGGTAGTCAGAAGCGATGACTCTTATGGTTGCCGTATTCGGAGATAACGATGGGAATTAATAGATCATAGATGGCGTCAGATACTGAAAGTTGACAGAAAACCTGCGATAAAGAATTGAACTGTATGAAGATGAAACGACAGTGAGCAAAATGGAGGCCTGCATGAACCTCCAGCGCATTCTGGTAATGAGGGCAGTGCAGTTGGCTGCTCAAGTGATTCACAAAACTGGATGTTGCATCGTTATCATACATCAAAGTCGAAATGCGACCAATGATATTTAGTTGTAAAGCAAAATGATTTATTTATATATCCTCATTCACCACAGTATTTGAGATATGTAATTTATTAGATTTTTTTCTAATAAATTCCCATCTCTGACTAATATCGATTCTGAAATGACATCCCTATATAAAAGCATTTCATACTCATCCCTTTCAAAGTAGAGTCGCCCGCGTACCTAATTTCGCATTAATATTTCTTACCGAATTGTTCGAAATTAAAATTATACAAAACTAGTTGTTGTGTTGATAAAACTATCATATTTGATATCACTCTTCCAATAAATCACGAGGAAAATTATGGTTTAAATTTGAATACATTTACACATAGTATTATGAAAATCCCAAATTAACTAAAAATATATAAAACATTGACAGTAAAACGTCCTAATAGTTATAATTACTTTCTAAAACCAAAAATATTGCCAATTCTGCTTAATGAAGCTTTCCAATGGGAAACTGATTTTGGTATTTTGACAATCATTTTATAATAACCAATTGTTATAAACACGTTTTCAGATACATTGTCTTTAACAATTAATGAATATTCTTTAAAACAGGTATCGTAAAAGATATAATTTATTAGTAGAGTTTAACAAAGTTTAAAATTTAGGTGGCTAGCGATATCCCTCAAAATGAGAAATTGAGATAATTCCGACTTTTTAATTGACATAGTCGTAAAGTACACATGATTTGTAAAATTGATGGGATCCCATTATTATGTGATTCTGTATTAGGGATTGCATGAATAACCAGTTTGTGGAATTTTGTGGGATAACATGTTTATGTACAAATAAACATATGAATATTAACATTCGAAGATGGTGGTTCCAGAATCTCGTAGTCATGATAGAAGAAAATGTATTAAAATTGTGAGACTTTCCGCAATAGGTAATATTTCTATCATTATTAAAGAGAACACATTCTCATTGTGAAGTTGTAACAATGCAGATGGCTTGCAAATAATGGAACGACAGATGTTTTCATTTGAAAAAGTGTAACATATAGGTTCGAAAATTTGTCATGAAAAATACTGGCGCTGTAACACAATTGACAGTGTACTTCCCCGGATTGGAAATTGAGATCCAGGTTCGAAACAATATTTTTCGACAAAATTGATTTTATATGTATATATTTATAATTAATACATTAAATTAGTATCTAAAATATTTCTATCGACTGTGAGGTAATATTTCTATCGAAATCTACTTCATAAATTAATGGAAACGAAATACTTTTCTTGAAAACATAATTGAAAAAGTTACATGCAGTTGGAGACAATCGATATATTATAATATCATTGTAAATTAAATAAATTATGTAATGTATCTTTTAGAATGATTCATTTTTGGTATATTTTGAAGAAAGATGGTACGACTTGATTTTTAATACAATTATAAGTGTAATATTAAATAAACCGTAGGATTTGCTCTCCGCCGGTGGTATATCAACTTAGAACATCAATTTATATTCGTCCACAGTTACCAGGTGAGGTATATGGAGTTTAAAAACATATTAAGAATGAAAAAATGTTTTAATTAGTTCCTTAATTAATATTTAAAGATTCGAAAAGCATTCGCCCAAAAATTAGGTAGCCCTAAACACATTTACCTGTGAATAATTAAGGAAGGGCCGGTAATGCCCTAAGCTTTTAAAGGTTTTAGGTAAATATTTTCTAGAAAAATATTTCATCCTTGAAAATTTAATCCTCATAATTGCATTTTCTTGTGAGCAATTTACGTTTGATGCGCAAATAAACAAAACTTTCCCAGGGTTGTGATTTTTGATAGCCGTTTAAAAAAATGAGGCTATTTTAGAATATTTGAATTGTTGCTCGAAATAATTTCCCAATAGATCTTTTTGGAAAATCTCATTATATTTTTGTACCTTTATAACATGAGGAAATAAAATAACATTACAAACAAAACACGATTTTGTATGGGAAATCTTAAAAATTTTATAAATTGTATTATTTATTCCCTTGAGTAATTAAAAGAAAACTCCCAGTGTTTGCAAATATTTAATATTATATAAGTATTTAAAAAAAAACAAAATATAGCATTTCCCTAAGCTGCCTTCTTCGTTCCAGACAAGAAAATTAACGAGAATTGCGTCGTGATAGGGGATGGTAAAATGATTATGTTCAGAATTTAATGGAAAATTTATTACATCACATCAAGTCTGAAATTCTGTGTGAGATGCCTTCCAACTCATTTATATTATACTTCATTTTTGTTAATAAAAAAAAATAAAAACTTTAAATTGATGAAAATTATTTCACGTGTTTTCCAAAGGATTGATTTTTCGCAATTTGTAAAAATTGTTATAATTTAATTTATGCCAATTTTGCGCTAATTTTAAGGCTCAATTCTAATAAAATTTAAAAAAAAAAACATCGTTTTGAAAGGAATATGTGTAAAAGTTTTGTTATTTTATAAATACGCTCTTAATATTTTTTTAATATTAATAACAATATGTATATGTATATAAAAGATATTGAGAATTGTTAAGTTCTTATTTTATAAATATTATGTATTGTCCGACAGATTGCAGAACACACGATTTTTTTTTCATTTAATCCCAATCGTCAAGTTTTTTTTGCATATAGCATTTTAATATTTCTAATATTGTGGTTTTCTTTTGTTACAGGTAAGATATACATTTGACAACATGAATCCTAGAAGTGTATAAAAATGACAATATTTTTGCTGATGAATTAACATCTGATTTGGGGTGAGAAATTTTAAAATTTTATATTCTAACACAAATCATTTACTACTACAAAAGTTAACTTATAAATATAAAAATAATTGTATATAAGTTCGATTCAATATTATATTGGAGGCACACATTTTTTTTGTAAAAATGTGTTAGGCAATATTTTGATGACCTATATACACAAACACATACAAATACCATCACGTCGTGTTTGACGTCTTTTCATCAGACCTTGGCCTGTATGATGGGTGACGGTCGAGTATGACGCACGTGTAAATACGTAATATTACATGGATAACAAACGATCGTTTAAATTAATTTATTATAAATATAGTAAGTAGCATTTTTTTACTCTATTTAAATGACAAATCAACCCCTTAGAATAATATGGTTCCAACAAACATTTTGGCCTAATTTGAGATATTGAGTAAAAAGGTTTCCAAATGCATTACCAACTCTATTTAACGGATATTAAAGGAAATAGCAAGAGCTGCATCAGTAGTTTATTTCAATTTATGGATCATTATTACTAATTTACAATGTTTTTTTTTTATTATTTATAATTTCCCTCATCTCACAGTGGTCATTTAAAATACTGACAATAAGTTAAGACCTTAAAACTGATCATATTTGCACACTCAAAACAAAATATACATGAATATATGTTGAGATTCAATCAACACTTTTGAGCTCATTATCTCAAAACTGTGTTTTTGTCAGATGGAACCTTGTTATTCTGAGAGGTTGATATGTTTTTAAATATAAACCATATATAAAGATTTTATTTATTTTCACATACCTCTTCCTACATGTTGACTTCTTGTTATACCTACATGTTGACCTCTTGTACCTACATGTTGACCTCTTGTACCTACATATTGACCTCTTGTTGTACCTATTCCTACTTGTTGATTACGCAGGCTTCGTATGGAACCAAACTACAATTTTGTTTGGATTATCTGATCATGTAAGGTCCTACACATATCCATTAATTATTGACTTAAGCATTTATTAACATTTTTTATTATTGTTAGAATTATTAATATATTCCACATATATAAATAAATTAGAGCTTTCTTAATATTTTAACATGCAACTTGTTCATTTATCCCTGACATATATGCAGCCTGAGAAGATTACTGTCACAGAAAATTGTTAAAAATATTAGATTTTTTAATACCCTATTATAGTGACTAGCCTTCTTCAATGGCATACTCTCCAAATGGGGCCTTACCCTATCTTGATCAGGTCCTTAGATCACATTGTCTCCTCTGCAAAACCTTGGTCTTAAAATCAATATTATCCCTCTGGATTTCTATTAACTATCAATTTTGGGTTTCGTAAATCATACATCTATTGCATGACCTTTAAATCGCAGTTAATTAAATAATAATTAAAATTATTTTACCATTTAGATCGAGTTAAATAATACATTTCGCAGAATAAATATGGAATTAAAAATGTGGACTACCCACTAACGCTCTTAATTATTTAATTAGTCGTTCTCATATATTATGCTGTCGCTATTGTCTATAATTTTTACTATCAAGCCACCGATTTGATATTTTATGAAAAATAGGTTTCTAGGCCAGACTAAATTCTCGACATCATGATCCAGTATTTTCCTGAGCCTCAAAGCATGCCGAAAACATTTTGAAACATTATTATACGCAAAAATCTAGTTGTAAAATTAAGGATTTGTTGAATAATAATGAAAAAATTACCGGCCAAGAGGATTACCATTAGATAGGTACCAGTGGCGTACACTAGACGTGGATTCAGGTTTTTTTTTGTTAATATCGATGCTGTAAAATTACTATGTGGTTTATCGTCACTTAACGTTGTATTCATTTGAAAGAATACGATTTTTTTGTAAAAAGTATAGATTTGTGAGTTAATTTCCACTCTTGAAATATATTATATGAATATTAATATATACTAATACTATGATTAAAAAATATTTTATTAATTAAAAATATATCACGTTTAAAATGTATTGGAAGACTAACATTCAAGTCCGCTTTAAATACGCTGTTTTCCAACACGTCTGTTCGAGCGAAGACGTGTATTTAGGACACCGCGCGGCGCGAGCAACATACAGTATTACGTTTGACTGGTGTACAGATTTTTACAAAAAATTATGCGCAGCTCTGTTAATGAATTATTTGTGCGCGGGTCTGGATACTTAACTAATTGACTGTTAGTTCTATCAAGGAACATTAAAAATCCCGATTGTATATTATTGCTCAAGCATACATCCGCCACAGACACAACAAATCGCAAGGGATGCCAGCTACATACTGATGCAATTAAATATGAATGGAAATGGTCCGTACTAGCGGCACCTAGCAAGACGAAGTAATAACGCCGATAGGTGTGATTGGCAATCAACGTGTTAATGCGTAATATATCTATATTTTTATTTTTTATCTTTGTTTAATTAACCACTAAAATGAGTTTAAATACATCTACCGGTTTCGAAAAATACCATAATCAAATATCTAAACACCTACCACGAAACATTAGACCGGCATTTTATACAAATAATAGTATAGGAAATTTACTCATAAATTCTAAAGACAAAGATGATAAATTTAACAATTCTGGTGTCTATAAACTTGGTTGCAAGGATTGTGCTGCATTTTACATTGGTAAAACGGGTAGAAATTTTAATATAAGAGTAAGGGAGCATTTGAGATGTTTGAACAATAGTGGATTTTCAGAATTTGCTAATCATTTGATAGAAAATGGTCATGATTTTGATAAAAAATTGAGATTGTCAATTTTGCATATAAACGGTGTTGGTCACAAATTAAATAATTTGGAATCGTTGGAGATAAATAAAGCGTGTAAAACTAATCAAAAAATTATAAACAACCAACTAAATTTAACTACGAGTCCCATTCTAAAATGTTTTCCTAAAAATTATTCGAGTAAATTTGTATTAAGTAATGATTTGAGTTAGGTACTAAAAAAAAAAAAATTTTTCTTTTAAAAATAGATTTTTAAAAATAGATTCTGTCAAAGAAACAATGTATGTTTTAGTTAGTTATGACATCCTGAAGAAGAAAATGGTATTTTTCGAAACCGGTAGATGTATTTAAACTCATTTTAGTGGTTAATTAAACAAAGATAAAAAATAAAAATATGAATCTTAACCACAAAGATAACATTGCTTATTTTAAAAGCGTAATATATCGAATAAAAATCCATTTTAGATTTAATTCACAGATATTATAGTTATGCACGGTTTCTTTTTTTTTTTGAATGAAGTACGCCCCTGGTAGGTACTCATTTAAACAAGCTTTCCAAAAAATAATTATGGTACGATTCGTAAACAGCGCTTCGGTTTCCGGCGGCCGCCGCCGCGCGCTGCGGTCGCGCCCTGCTCCGCCCAGCCTACAAATTATTTTCCCGCCATTCGATCCGATTTTGAGCGTGGGGCGGTTGCGGGGAGGGATGGGGGGGGGTGTAGGCACCGACGATTCAGCTTTTGAGGTTAACCTTATTAATTAGGGGTGCGCTTGTTTGTCTTCGGACAGTCTACCTGTACGACGGGATGTTTAGCCCGAGTGTGCCGGTCCATTATCGGAAAATAGGTCCCGATATCCGAGGTCGCACAGCGAACAATCTGATAATATGATAAAACTTCTAATAGAATAAGAGCCGTAAACAATTTGACAACACCGCCGGTTAATGGCGTTCCGTTACTTTTGAACATTTTTATTTCATCGATTTATTCTCAAAATTGTTTCTGTTTGGGTTTTAAACATTTTTCTACCTATTATTATTTGATCAGAATAATGTTAAACTTAGTGGAAAGGTTATAGAAAAACTCTTTTATGTGATCAGTAGTAAATTTTTACTATGGTAACTTTTTACTAACGCCCGTGGGTAAAACCGTTTGCGACCGGGATATGTTCCAATAAATTAAAAATTATTTTCGATGAAATTGATTATATATGTATATCTTTATAATTAATACATTTAGTTTGTATTTAAAATATAACAGACCTATGTTCTGAATAATTACAACTTCACAATAAGATTGTGTTCTCCTTAATGATTTTTATTTAGTTTTAATAATAGTGAAATTTGACGTTTTTTTATGTTTCACATTCTGCATTCTTCTATAATATGCGCTTTTTCTGGTGGCCGGGAGTATTTCGAAATCAATTAAACTCAACCCCAAGCAATCATGCGTGGAATTCAGGAATAAAGCTCAGAATATATTCTGCCCTGGAATTTAGAGAAACGACTGGAGCCAGGACTGCACAACCTTAGGCCCGTAAAATATTTGAATAATTCTACTAGAATTTTAAATGCCTATAAGTTACATTATTTTTATTATCATATACCATATGTATGCCGCTACCGTACTTACCACCTTCCGCTAGTTAAATTATTCTTTATTGTATGGTTTGAAAACTAAATGGAATTACCACTAATAATAAATAAAATAATTTGTATAATAATAAATAAGAGAGTAAAATATATCTGAACATGTTCAGAAAATCATCTTAGATTGTTAACTACATGTTCATGAATATCGATTGTAAATATTAGCACTAACAGTGGAAATATCGAATTAGGGATTTCTATTGGTTATCTTTATTGAGGAACATAGTTAAGAGGGCCAAAGTTCATGGAGATCGCGATCCTCAATCACGAGTAAGGATTCTGTATTATCGACTTTTTTCAATTCCCGGGACTCGAGAGTCGACATTTTCAAGTCGCGGGAATTCCCGGGAATCTAAACCATGACTAATTTTATTAAAAATTTTATATATATTTTTTTTAATGTTTGATGTACAGTAGCTATTAGGAATATTATCCGTAATAAATCAAATAAAAATTATTTGATGAAATGATTATTAGCAGGCAGTTTTAAAAATTATATTATATTTACATTTATAAATTGATTATAAAAAACAAACACATTTATAAAAAACATCATTAAAAGACAATATATATTTGATCAATATCAATGACAAACTAAAGTCCCCTAATAACCTTTTTCAAATAATGTCAAAAGATGACACGATTTTATCATAAATATTTACATCACATATTTTATAAGGAAACGTATTCCCCTGTTTGAACAATTCGACAAAACTATTCCCTTCAGACTTCAGAATCTTTATAGCTGACCATATATTTTTCTCTTTTTTAGTATTTTTAAGTTACAAGAATTATTTTTCTAGTTGATTAATTTAACTTGTATGACTTAAATTGTTTAAAATGAATAATATCAAAAAAAAAATCAGTCTCGAGTCGGGGTTTTTTTTTTAATCTAGGGACTCGAGACAACAAAAAACCATTGGATTCCCGGGTTGTTTCGATACAGAATCCCTAGTCATGAGGGACATAAGTGAATGAATCTTTATTGAGTATGTTACTCTAAATCATGTAGAGTAAAATACATGTGTACACTCACCTACTTTATCTTCAGTCACGCCCGTTGTAATCTTCTGCTGAATCATGATCATTGTCTTAGTTTGCTCCGATTTCCGGTTCCAGTTTTTAGAACTAAATCCGAACTTAAACCTTGATGATAGAAACCGATAAAACAAACGTAATCTGCATTTCTGACATTCAACTAAGGGCGGTTCAAATGTTTATGACAGGGCAAGTTTGCAGCTTTACCCACATATCATAGAGTGCACACACTCAAGTTATTTTTAAACCAGGACTAACAACTAAAGCATGTATAATGCCTAAACACAGTGGAAATATTTCACAAAATATAAGTACCTCTTGAGGCTGGATTGCAAGGAATATCATTGCATCACCAGAAAGCAATGATATGCCTTGAATAGGTTAAGGGGGAAGCCACGACCACTGAGCGTATTTCAAACATAAATAGAAATTAGAATAAGAAATTTGATGCCTGTTGTCTAGAAAACCACAGAATATTTATCGGTTGCCATCAACACTTGCGTAACACATCTTTCTTATTATTTACTTCTCATTCTATTCGTAGCGTTACTGAAATAAAATGTAGAAAAATTAATGACTTAACTGCCGAGTTGAAGATCCCTGTTTCGGCGAACGACGAACGACGAACGGAGGCTTCTCCGTTTAACGATTGCAGCACCTCTAGCGAAGCCGAACCGAAAGCATTATTAATGGCGTCGCAAACTACGATTGACGTACATCGGGGCCGATCGCAGCGCGGCTCACTGTTCTGCGCTCTAATGAATTGTTTTAAAAGCAAATTCTTGTAAGCCGCAGCGGGCTGTGTGAATATAAAGACGTTTTCGCGGAAATGCGGGGATTTTCTATACAAGACTTTAGAATTTCATGTTCTTTTTTGTTTGGTTTATACACCGCGTGATTCTGGATAATCATCCTAACGGGATATTCAGATTCGCTGAGAAAGGGTAGTTTTTTGAGGCATATGCATATATTTTTTATACCCCCTTTCAGTCAACATTCTATATCAGGAGATAATTTTCAAAATTTGTCAAATACACTTTTATACACAGTTAGAAAATGGGATGTTTAACGATTTTACGATAAATTCGCTATTTTATTATTGTTGACAGCGAAACAATTACATATTTAGAAAGATATACCTTTGGTATCACGTGATTGGTTGAAGTGGATTTGGCCACGTTTGAAAATAACCCTGTCTAGATTTGTCCGCTATTGAAAATAGGCCAATATTTAGAAGGTTTTTTAAATAATTTAATATGGATTTTTTTCTTTTTTAATTATATAACGTAAAGCACTCTCTAGATAGTGATTGGCAGTAAAATAATCAAATTTGTACTTCTTGATACATAGTTTGCTTATTTCGACTAAATCTAAAATCCCATCCAATATTAATTGCGTTCATGATGTGAAACATTTTCAACACAGAGTGAATTTTCAATTGGGCACATATACGTCTTCGCCTGGTACCGATTCAAAGTTATCCTGCGTCGCCTCGTTTTGTGATAAATCAAGTTGTACTGAAACGATTTGTAAAATGCGGCAATCATTGCACATCGTACAATTATTGTGAAAACTCGTTAAAAATAAGGAAAATATCTCGACAATTGCGTGCAAATTGCGTGCGTCAGTAGTATACTTTATCGTGATATATAGAACACTTTTTGGAAGGAAAATTGGAGGGTTTCAGTCTGGAAGATGTGTGATTTCAATTATACTCCACGTTCAATCTCAATGCTTATACATTTTGTATACCTAGTAATATTTAGTTATCATAAATCAGATGTATCTTATCTTAAAAATTTAGTATTAAAATTATAAAAATATTTTTTATGATTTTTTAAAGTAATATTGATATTTATTGTATAAATTTTATAAAACAAATTAAATTAATCAATCAATTTTTTGGATAAATTGAATTTTCTGTAAGTGGGTATATCTTTCTAATTGATTCATTTAATTTGCGTTAAAAATACTCTAGAATTATGTTCTGAAATTGCAAGTTTACAATAAAAATGTGTTCTGTGTGGAAATAAAAAAGGAGAGATTTTATGGATGCCGAGATAAACCGAGACAGCCTTTTATACACACCCGGAACCGTTGACGTCCTGCAACGACTGTACGCAGGTTATACTCGGTGCAACTTTGGAACATGAGAGGATGCGGAACGATCTGGTGAAAGACTTTAAGTGCTTTGTGGCGGCCATATTGCATAATTGCAACATCATAACAATAAGATAAGATCAATAGATAGACATAAATAGACATCCAAAGTTAACTATAATTTTTAAGCATATTCTGATCAATTACATATATATATATACTCGTATATCTGAAATTAAATAATAGAGTGTATTTCAGTTTTATTTTAAATCTGTCTCATTTTTTTTAATTACAGAAAATTAATTTACTGTAATGTCAATAAAATGATTCAGTAATTCGGGAAACTCGCAAATTCATTTAGTTAATAATTACGTTAGGGGAGCGATAGAATTTCCGTGGAGGACCGAACGTATCTGGTTTCTGCGGGATTCCCCGTTGGTCTGGCGCCGACCGGCTGCAATCGGGGGCTGCTAGCGAGGGCAGGGGAAATGCCAAACCTAACGCAGCCTTATGAGTGGCGTAATTCTAACATATGAGAGGGACAGGTTACTTTTTGCGGTTCTTCTCTTTCGTTCGTCAATATGCGGTCCCTACAATAAAATATCTGCGCCACACTTGTATAGCTAAAATAAAACAACTTACAAATTGATGTAATCTAAATATTTTTATATTATAATTATTTATATTCTTTAAACGACTCATTAAAATTTGTTTCGCGATAGACAAACTTGAATACTATCTCGGGAACTGGTTATTGGGTGTTGGTAGAAATGAAATTGAGCTAAAACTTATGGAAATGATTTTTTACATAATTTTTTATTAAAATTTTCTCTTTCTTCTTTTTTTTCTACTTCCTTCTCTGTATTGTGTTTTAAACATAGTGAAACGAGAATATTTTTGTTATTAAAATTATTTTATTACTTTGATTATTCAATGTTGTCATTTAAATCATTGAATATTTTTGGTTATTCAATTTTGTGACTAGTATTTTAATTGAGATTAATTGTTTAAATTTAACATATAACGGATGAACCCGTCTCCTTTATATACTTCGGTCTTGTTAAAATAGAAAGTACATTATGTACTTTAATCTTTGTATCAGAAAAGCTAAATAAATAATTTTTTTATGTTACATCTAGCAACAAATGTTTGATTTCATCGTATTTATCGTAATAAAAATGTTTTTGATCTAGTAAAATCAACTGTGTATTGGGAGTGATTTTTAATTATTATTTTTTAAATTATATATTCATTGTGTTGAAATGGATACCATAACGACATTGCGTAAATAATATTTTGTTTCTCATAAAGTACTTTTTAATTATAAAAGTTTTATTTGTTTAATAAATAACAATCCTAGCATTTTTTTGCTTCCACGTCACGCGGAATCACAATACCTCAATCGCGACTTTTTTACGACTCATTTTCCCGTGATAGCCACGCCGACATACTGCCGCTACACTCTCCGAGTCCGCCGCAACATTGTAAGGTTTAAAATATTTACGCTACGTGTTATGGCACACCATTAAATAAATAATAGTTTTCGTGTAAAATATTTATGGGTAAATTGAAATGCTCTGGGTCCGGAACATCGGCGCCACGAGAACGTCTCGATGACTGGACGCTCAGAAGATCGTATGGAAATTGCGTTTTCTTGAAGCCTTCCAAAAGTACTTACGCATAGTTCCTCGTCCGTACTATTAATCTTTTGAATACCAACAGCAAATTTTGTTGTTGAAATGAGGATAAATGAACTTGCTGGAACATCAATCAAATATACAAAGTATACTGATTTCAATTGCCTTTAGTTATTCAAATACTCCGCTAATCTATTTTATAAAGCGGTAAAATTTATACATATATGTGTGTGTATGTACATATTACATTGCGCTAATATTTTATAATATATACGATAACATCTACACATTTCACATCACGAGCCATGACATAGAAATGAAATTCTCTCTGGGACTGGGAGCGTACATTCAAATCCTACAGGCTGCGAGTGTTACATAACTCAACAATCACAGTAATATTAATGAAATCAATTATTATAAAATGCCTAATTGTGTTCATATGATGTTTTCCTAATTCAATTTTCCGATTTTTTTGCGATTTAATAATAATTAAAGAGGAATGCAAACTCGGTGAATCATAATTAAATATAAACCAACATGCTACCATTTACGACTACAAATTTACATACGTTAAAAAAATATACCGTGCTTACAAAGAATGTCGACGAAAGAAAAAACAAAATTAATTTATCAAATTATCGCCCTATAATTGAATTCTGCCGAGTATTTATTTTCATTGAGTGATGTAATGTTTAACATAGTTTTATGCAACAGTGTAATTCTAGATTGCTTCATTTTGTGTTTAAAAAGGCCTAAAGGTGTTATTGGAATGACTCATTCAATTGTTTTATTGCTTGTATAATTTCTCGGAATCGATACGTTCTGTTGTTGTTGTAAAGAATTCTGTCGGTCTCAGGATTCCATTCGTTCCTGAACTCTGTTATTTGCTCTCCTATTATTCAATTTGTGTTTTTTCATTTTTTTCCTTTAATAAGATTTGCAATCAAAAGGGGGAGATGGCCACCTCACCACACCTCCTTACGATTTTTCTCGTTTCTATGCATATTAGCATTTTCATTTTCATTTTCATTTTTCATCATTTGTGCGGACTGTAATGTATCATAATTTAAAATATACATTTTAGTATATTTTAAGGTTTAGAACTCCGAAAAGTTTTTAGAATGAAAATGTGCTGATTTTGTATTTAAAACAACCAATGAATAAATTAACAAGCGTTAATAAAACCTAGATTGTTCGGTTTTATAATCTAACATAATATATATTTTCTAACTTAACCTAACAAAGTTACGTTTCACAGAATGATTTTATATTTCATAAAAGGTGTGCTTAAATTAAATTTACATTAATTACAATTGACCGGGTTTATTATCCAATCTATAAAACTTGAGATTGGTGAGTAGCTTTTTTCATCTTCTACATACGCATCCGTCTCTGGCTCTGTTTCCACCCTCGTATTGGATATTTGTTCCGGTGCATTTGTGCAGTTTTATTAGAGCACACGATGCGTTATCACCAGTTATATAGTAAAATTATTTTGTGAAATATGAGTTTTTCTTGAATGGAAATGAAAAATAATAAAGTAAAAATCTAGAAAACAACAAATATATTTAAATAGTGTCGAAAGACATTCATTTAATCAAAA
Organism: Eubasilissa splendida; assembly: GCA_031772225.1. Taxonomy (NCBI): domain Eukaryota; kingdom Metazoa; phylum Arthropoda; class Insecta; order Trichoptera; family Phryganeidae; genus Eubasilissa; species Eubasilissa splendida. The sequence goes on along the minus strand of CM062855.1, from coordinate 10,668,065 downwards.
TACTAAAAATAAAATGTAAAGTAGTTGCAGTTGTTCTGTCCATACCTTATTTTTTTAATAAACGCAGTTGAAAGTATAGTTATACAAGTTATATATAGGAAATATAAGAAAAATAAAAATTGCAAGTAATAAAAAAATATATATCGTTTTACTTTTCATTTAGCTTCAGAAATATTTTGGTATTTCATGCAGCGTGAACAGATAAAAATGTCTTGTGTAATATTAAGAAAACTTAAATATTAATTCCATTTTACAAAACTTTCTTACAAACTTAGGCCCTATTCAACTCTGCCCGCCTTCGAAAATAGCATTGGAAGTTTAGTAAGAAATAAATTAAACAGACTAAGCTCTTTATTTTTACGGACGATGATTTCTATATCGATAGTTAGGTCTCTTCGGAAACAATTTAGTTTTCCTTGATATAAGAATTATTAACTCGCATCCCTTATGGGACGAGCGCCCGCCGAGCGCCGCAGGCCGGCCGCGGGCGGGGCGGCGGCGGGGGTGGCTGAAGTGATCACGTGGTGCGGGGCCGGGTCACGTGGTGCCGCGTGCCTAATCTCCGTGGCGCTAGAACGTGACCCGACAATGGCGGGGACGCCCGGCGACGCGGCCTCCGCGGACGGTGACACGTACAAACACGTCATCATTAATCCGGTGAGGAGTAATGCGAGGGGGTGGGGCGACGCGAGGGGGTGGATCGCTGTTCTCTCCATGCTTCCTCCGCCTTAACCTTTTAATTAGTTATCTTCCTCGAGCAATCGTCGTTGTCGATTGCCACACGCGTGTGTGCATGTACAGCATGTAGACGCGCGCGTGATACACTTCGCCCAAGATTTTGGTGCCGCGAAACGCGCGGTATTTCGGAAATTAATATCGCAAAGTCAAACAGCTCTCTCAACAGGTGGGTCAAGAATTCAGACTACGAACAAATATCCTCGATTGCCACTGTTTGCCAAGACTTAGTTCCTCTCTTTGGACGATTCAGAAAATGTTGACCAATAATTAGCGGCACGAGGGCCAACGTATACAGCTCTTTAAATAAATATGATATGCAGTAGGGCTTGTCGATTTTTTAGCTAAATTTGCGACATTCGAAAACCGGTTTTATTCAACTTAGTAATCCGGTTTCGAATATTAAAATTAATATTTTAAAAAAATCATTTAATGATACACGTTAATATTTTGACTTGAAACCGCCTTAGTTACAAATAAAACGTGATGAAATATGTATGTACTGTTTCCGATGTAAGTTTGTAGAACTCCATAATCACATATGTGAAAATAAAATACTTGTTTTTGATTGCGCCTTGCAAGGGCATTATCAATCTAACAATTTAACTCAACAACTCGTATTTATAACTGTAATGGGGGACAGCTGTACAGTTTTATTTAGGTGAGGTGAAAAGAGAACAAAAGACAAGAGATTATTAATTGGAATTCTGGGGATTCTATGTATCTCACTTAGCTAAATTTGAACTCATAAATTACATTGGAGAGAAGTGTCAATTTCCTATGAATTACGTAGATATGCGACCTTTTTGTTTTGAAGGTACATTTTTACATGTTTTTTCGACGAGGGTGACATATGTTACGAAACTGTATTAAAAATAAGGCGTTAGAAATTTCGTAACACTTTATGAAAGTTTCGCGGATAGGAGGCGTAATATATATATATGTAGATATGTATATACTATTTTATATATTTATTTTTGCTGATTATTGATTACATTGATTGATTATTCAACGTGGGCGAAGTCCAATCAGGTAGGCATTTAAAAATATGCATCTACATTTTTAATTAATAAATACAAAAATATTGTTACGAGATTTAGTATCTTTGTTGACCTTAACGAATAAATATGTAGGAAAAAACATTCTATGGTGTGACATGGTATATGTGATGCATTTTTTTATTGTCAGTAATTTGAATTATTCTCATATTTTATTTATACAAAATGGAGTTTAACGATGCGGATTTTACGTTTTATAAACAATATCGTCTAAATACCGTCCATTTCTCTCAAGACACTATTGCAATCGGATTCTTAAATTTGCGAACACGCGAGAGCAAAGTGTTGGTTCAATGGCAGCAACTTCACGGCGGATATTTTCTTGTAGAGTCTAAATTACTCGAGGATTGTTGCTGTAAACTCTTGACTTAAGGTATCCCCACAAAAAAAAGTCGCACGGTGTAAGGTCCGGTGACCGAAGTGCCCAGGGTATGTCTCCGTACTTGCTGATTAATTTATTGGTAAAAATTCCCCTCAACTTTTCCATTGAAACTCTAGCTATGTGTGGAACTCTTGCTGAAATTGTGTTCTGTTATTGAACCCGAGAAACAGTTGTAGTTTCGGTATTAAAAACTCGTCGATCATTTGGCAATACACGTCAGCAGTGACTGTCTCTCGCTGGTTAAAAAAATAAGGGCCAACTATCCCTCGGGCAGAAATTGCACACCACACTGTCATTTTTAGACAATGCAAACATTTTTTATAGCATTCCCTTGGGTTGTCGGGGCACCAGTAACTCATGTTCTGTTTATTAACATAGCCATAGATATGAAAATGTGCTTCGTCAGTAAACAGTATAAACGTAAAGAATAGTCATTTTCGTTGAGAAACTGCACGATTTGCAGTCTGTATGGGTGAAACTGTGGTTTTTTTTTCAAAATAATGCGCACTGTTCATTTTTTATTACAGTACAGGCTGCAATCTTCCTTATCGATTTACGCGGATTGCGCATAATTTCACGTTGAACTTGAGCCACATGTTCTGGCATCGCTGCTGACGTTGATGGTCTCGGAAGAGTTTAGTTAACCATTGTCCCTTCTTGTCTGAACTTTTGAAGACAACACCAGATAAGTTGCGTACTCGGCCCATCACTTACTCGTCGAATATTAAAGTGAGTACAAAAAGCGCGACGCGCACGAACTAATAAATCACCGCACTTTAAATATTGCTGAACCGCGACCAGTGACTCACTGCGACTGGAAAATCAGTAAATCACGCGCATCGAACAATACCCCTCCCACTTACATTACAATTACAATTTAATTTTTTTCCGCTGGACACCCTATATTTTAATTATGTCTATCGTGCCCGTTCTAGGGCGGCTTTTAGACAATAGTGTTTAAATGAATCATTGTATTCTCAAAATTTTGATGTAAACTAAATAATTAATGTAAGATAAATATTAACACAGATTACACCGCTTTTCTCTGATGTTACAAATACCATTTAATCTACACTCAAGTATAAATAATACGCGCTCCAGTAGCAGGTAGATTTACCTGGCGAAATGTTTAAACGCCCGTCTTTCGGCGTCCTCATTATCGGTCTTGTGTCGTTTAATTTAACTGTAAACTCGGGAAGTTAGTCGGGCGAGTGTTCTTCACTCAACTTATACAACTAATACAAGCGTGAAACTCGGTCCCCAGACTAGATAGACGTGATGCTGCATTCGTCATAGTTTAGACTGTGTTACAACTTTGTCAGAATGTCATCACTTTGGATTCGTGTCGTGTTAGCGTCGTATGTCGTTAATGTGAGCAGTCCATACGGCGCCCACGTAACACGACGACAAAATGTTCATTTTCACGATTTCATGATCACAGTTCAGAAAAAAATTCACAGAAAGAAATGCATTAATTGAAAAAATATATTATCCGTATGTCTGTACACATGGGTGTATTATGGGCTAAGGAAATACAATAGCACTATGCGAAGTGTGCTAGCATTATATACAATGACAAGATAATTCTAGCGGAGTTGTAAATATGTTATATTCTCTTCTGGCAACGTTCCGGCCATAATAATCTGTACGGATTGGGCAATAATCAACTAGTTATATTCAAGAAACGAATTTATCAATTGTAAATAATATTTTATTACATCTGAAAATGAATGAATGTGCAAGAATGTCGTCAATTTCTGTAGGTCGTGGTGAGGTTAGGTTAGTTTTAGATTTGGGTGTAAATGTTATGAAAACATCCAGTTTTTAATTGAACAATTACAACGCCCAAATAATATTATGCATAATGGCCGGTCAGAATGATAAATGAACACATATGTGTTACTGTGCCCGGCTAGCGAATAACGCCCTATTGTTAGCTTGGTCCACAACACAAGTCGAGACCCCTCCCACGGAAAGTACAGTAAGTAAAAAAAATGACACTTTTAATCATTCTAGTATTTCACACGTATTTGATACATTTTTAAATGGCTGTAATTAATTTTTTTTAAATATTATGTTTATTAATACCTACATCATAGAACACTATACATGCATATTGTTTAAATTTAGTATCATGTATTCATGCGAAATACTAGAATGATTAAAATGTCATTTTTTACTTGCGAGTTTTGCTTAGCAGGGGATGATATGTTTGAGATACCTGGTGAGTTGATAGGTTCTAAGGGCACTGTAAAGGGCTTCCTTTATATCACTATTGATGCGTGATACATGATGGACTCATTCATGTGAGATGCTGTTCTTTATTATGATATGTCTTACTCGAGAGTTGAGACTATCACAAATCAATATAAGCTTCCCTTCATTAAAAACAAGCGGGCACAAACATACGCTATAAAATATTTCTTTGATAGTCTCGTAAAATGTAGTTTGAACTAATTGGATATTCAATTTATTTTCCTATCTCTATCTCTACCTTAATCTGCGCGCCACCTCTCTTGTCACGGGGCTCAATAACACCAGAGTCAACATCCCCGCCGACCCCCGCCCGCCACCCGGCGCGGCGCGCCCCTCGCTGATATTACACTTCACGCCATACAGGACACATCTCACGGCAATCTGTCTCAATAGATGTCGCCATGTACCTGCCAATAAATCACGCGCCAATCACGTACCGCGGTGTGGAAAACATGGCGTCCTGTGTGCACAGGCGGGAGGGCAGACGCCAGATATTAAAGGTGACACGACGAAAAGACATTCAGATTTCGGGTGGGTATTTCAGAAACGGAGACGTTCGAGGTGGTTGTGAGTAAAAAAAATCAGATTCATTTAAACACATATTTTTTACAACACTTTCTTGCCACTTTTCTAGACAGGCCGTGCGATAGAGATCTCCCTGCTTGCAGGAATTCCAATCTTTGTTATTCAGTATCATAAAATATATTTATAAAAATAAAGGTAGCTTTTCTATTTTCAAATCAAATCCAGGTACCGCGTAGCATAGTCCCTTTAGTAACTTTATTATAAACACTTGTGTAGAAGACTAAATATTACAATATTTTTAAGGAGAACACATTATTAATGTGAAGTTACAGTTTTTCAGAACATAGTTCTGTGATATTTTTAATACAAATTAAATGCATTAAACCCGAATAAAATAAGTTCTTGATTCGAATACCGGTGACAACCAAAATATTCTTTCGATAAATTGATTTTATCTGTATATCTTTCTTTATTATCATTGTTTTATTAACCACTAAATTAAGTTTAAATACATCTACCGGTTTCGATAAATACCATTTTCTTCTTCAGGATGTCATAACTAACTAAAACATATATTATTGTTTCTTTGTCAGAATCTATTTTTTAAAAACCTATTTTTTTAGTACCTAACTCAAATCATTACTTAATACAAATTTACTCGAATAATTTTTAGGAAAAAGTTTTAGAATTGGACTCGTAGTTAAATTTAGTTGGTTGTTTATAATTTTTTGATTAGTTTTACACGCTTTATTTATCTCCAACGATTTCAAATTATTTAATTTGTGACCAACACCGTTTATATGCAAAATTGAATTTTAAACTCAATTTAGTGGTTAATAAAACAAATTTAATAAATAAAAATATGAATTTTAACCACAAAGATAATATTGCTAATTTTAAAAGTATATCTTTCTAATTGATACATGCACCAACATGCAATATGATTTATAATATTATTGAATACCTCACTGTACATCGTTCTAAAATACACGAACACATCAAGATGGACGGCTTCTGTACGACACACAGTTCTGAGTTGCTTCTAACAAACAGGCATGATGTAATGACTAATCTATGTTAGTACGCCTACAATTATATTGATATTTAAATACAGAAAGACAGGTACGTATATCGGTAATGCTTGATGACTTAATTCAAAGTTCATTTATATTACCAGACAATTCACAATTCACTTGCCTACACTTAGGGACCATACTATCAAACACGAGTATCAAAACGTCGTGCCATCTTGCAATAAAAATATTTTTAACTTAATAAAGATTGGTATACGATATCAAATAAAATGCGAAAACTATATTATTTTTAATTATGTGTCACTGAATTTCTAAATCCGCTATAACACATTTTTTTAACAAATTAGAGTTATTTATGTCATTGGATTTGGGTTTGAATTTTCATTTAAAAATGTGTATTTCATTTTGAAAATACGCTTTGTTAACAGTCAATATTAGGTATAATGTTAGGGTGAGCGAAACCCGGCATAACGCGAAATTACTTTCAATACCTGCTATGTTTTTTTTTATCATACTGAAATACATATTTGGGTTCAAATAAATATAAATCAACGTAAAATACTTAATAATTTTATTTTCGATGTAAGTAATCAATGAATTTTTTAAAAACGTAATAATGCATGCGGCGGTTTTGGTATTGAAAGTCAGCGATTCAAATAATCGAGCTCTCTGTTTTTCTTTTTTGAGTTCAAATATCGGGTGGTCTCATAATTAGGATTCGTTTGTCTTCTGTGCGATTGTTAACATATTTAACTTGATTACAAATACATTTTTTTTTTAAAATAAAATAGTTTGTTAGCCAAAATAGACCCCAGTCGGTCATCAAAGGTTAAATATCTTTATTCTTCCTCCTTCCTTATCTCGTCACTCGTGTGAGTAGGTAGACATATATAATCATAGATGAGCCGCATTTAATGGCGCCACGAGAAAATTCAACATGAAAACAGTAAAGAAACCTGTCTATGATTCTAACTCCTACCTCATATTCTGACCGCGAGATATTTTGTAAACAGAGGAGTTTTTTTTTAATAATGTATGAGTGCCCTTCAAATATGACGAAGGAGGCAATCTATCAGCATCGGTAATGCGTGTTTTTCATTTTACACATCATCACTTATTTTAACAACGTTATATTAAATTAAATAACAATCGCTTTGTATGAAACCACTAAATTTATTATACGTCAACCGGTTTCGCTAATCTCAAGCTTCATCAGGACGTATTTAAAACTGATCATAAATACAAAAAGAGTGCACTTATATAAAGGGAGATAGAATATAAAATTACATGTGAAAGAGAGAGATAGAATACATATGATATACAGTTAAATAGAATATCAAGGGAGACAGAATATAAAATTATATGCGAAAAAGAGAGATAGAATACATATACAGATAGACGGAACATTAAGGGAGAAGAAAATACATTATGATAGATATTAAATTCATTTTATAGGAAAAATATCTAATCAGGCCTATTCTCAAAATTGCAATATTGAAATGAAGGTGTTTGTTACACCAACCCTCAAAAATAGTGTCATATTTGAATGAGAGAGAGGGAGTGAGGGAGATAAACGTACCATAATCTGTCAAAACTATCTGTCTATTTTTGAGGGTTGGTGTAACAATCACCTTCATTTCAATATTGCAATTTTGAGAATAGGCCTGAATATAGGGCTAAGAGATAAATTAATTTAAAAAATTTAATTAAAAAATAATAATAATGTTCCTCGCATTATTACACACAGGTAATTTATACAATGATTCATCACTCGTATTATGTCCCGTGTTTTTAGATTAAGGATTCTTAGGAGATTTTTGACTCTTTTTGATACAAATTTTGTTCTCATGAAATGCTTTGGAGACAACTCTCGATATCTCAGAGATTCGCCGTTTCGCGCCTTACTTCATGTTCGTATGTTGAACGTCAAATGTCATTGTCGTCATGTTCGTTATTTGAGTGATTTTGAATCTCCCCAGTAGCAGTTAAAATACATTAAAAGTTAAATTACTTATATTTAACTTTCAAAATAGATAGTTGTAGTGATATATGGTAGTTTCAGATGAGGTTTATATGCACGCATCAAATCAGAACGTACGCCGTGTGTAATGGTTTGAGTCTCTTTCTAACAATCTCAAGCTGATCTTTGAGTTTATCTCGGGAATAAAATCTAATCACGTGTACACGGTATTGATATGTATCTACACTAAATCTCTGAGATTGTCTCCTTCCGTGGATAAGGACCTATATACAAGTTCATTGAAAGTATTATTGTATTCACTTATTTTGTATTATATTTTATTGTGTTATATACGAAGACATTAGAATTTGTTGCTCCTACATTGAAAAATAAACTACCTGGGTCTTTACGAAACAGTAAGCTTTCTCCCGATTTGAAAGAAGTAATAAAAAAATGGCTTATCAATAATGATTTGTCCTACTTGTAAGTATAAAATAGATTGTTGAAATGTGATGATTAGTTTTTATATTTGATTATCTTAAATTTAATAATTAATATGAATGTACCTGCAGACAAACATCTAGCAGTGTCTAGTCTAATTATAAAATAAATAAATATATATTATAAATTCGTGAGCAAGCAGTGTGGTTAAGAAATAAATCGGTCTAAATCGAAAATACTAATGCATCACAAAGAGGAGGATATTAAGTAGTCCAAGAGGCAATTGATTTGGGTGAGCTGAACACATACACTGGTGACAGTGGGTAGGAAATACAAAGACGCGCACAACTAGTTAATGTTGCTATGCACCAACTGTAGATAATATGAAAAGACGGTGACATCAAGCAACTAACTAAAATGATGTTCGTTCACACTCTTGTCTTTCCAATCACGGCTTGGATAGTTAGACTTGCACCATCGAAATGATGGAGAAGGGTGTTACCTATTCCGATGCGCGAGTGCCTCAATCCTGTAATAAATCCAACCCCTATATACAACAGTAAACAAAAGATTATTCCAATTCTTCGGCCCCATTATGCGTCAAAGTGACAACCGAGAAAAAAGATTATCCCGGGTACGAAACAACCTTACGAACCTTTGTCGGGTGAAAAATAAAGAATTAAATTAAAACCTGAAACTCTACCATTGGACACTTAAAAACACCCCTAATTTGTTTCAACATCTTTTTAACTGAGAAGGGAAGTGATACGTGAAGCTGTTTGCATTTTCATTTAAAATATGTTATGTGAACATACCAAATTCCACCACCTTCTAAAACTCATTTCTTAAAATAAAAATAAAAAAACTTTTTTTTTCATTCTGGGTGTTTACCATACGTACAAATATTTTATGATTATTATTATTAAGTAGTTGAAACGATCTTAACTTCTCCGGTTTATAAAGGATTTTCTGATTTGGTCTGGTGTATATGATTAAAGATTACACACATTACGAAATATTTATAGAAAAAAGTATTTTTATATTATTAATATATAAATACTATTTAACTCGTAATTTTACGCATATGTACATGTCCATAATACACAAATATCAAATATTCAGTCAGTCAGATTAGTTTGGACCTATATCACTGTCCCTAACTATCTAAAATAATTGTCATATGCGTCGTTTCAACTAAAGATAGAATTATATTTTTATTTATTATCTTTGTTTTATTAATCACTTAATTGAGTTTAAATACATCTACCGGTTTCGAAAAATACCATTTTCTTCTTCAGGATGTCATAAGTAACTAAAACATATATTATTGTTTCTTTACCAGAATCTATTATTAAAAAATCTATTTAAAAAAAAAAAAAGTTATACACGCTTTATTTATCTCCAACGGTTCCATTTTTTTTAAAATAGATTTTTTTTAAATAGATTCTGGTAAAGAAACAATAATATATGTTTTAGTTAGTTATGACATCATGAAGAAGAAAATGGTATTTTTCGAAACCGGTAGATGTATTTAAACTCAATTAAGTGGTTAATAAAGATAATAAATAAAAATATGAATTTTAACCACAAAGTTGATATTGCTAATTTTAAAAGTATAAAGATAGAATTAATATTTTCGAGCTCAACTTTTAAGCTAAATGAGCTTTCAAAAACACAAATGAATTTTTAACGAATGACTGAATTAAAAATAAATTGTACTATAAGTCTAAAACCGTATCATGTTTTTGATAGTTTTATTTAAGTCATTTATGTTTCGTTACCGTTTTGAATAAAGACAAAATCAAAACTTTTTCAAGATTAGCAAAATTACTTTGTGGCCTCATTTTATATAAATAATTAGACAAAATACTTTTTTTAATCCACTATTATTATTTATTTATTACTCAACATGTCTCGATACCTATGGTATTTTATTGAGGAAACGATGTATACTGAAATTAAAAATACAAGCATAGATAAAAACAAAACTATAAAGTGGTGAATAAGTAAGAACTAATATATTTATGGAAACAGCGCACTGTTAGTTTTTCAGATTTATCAACATAAATTACATTGTCAAAAAGATTTTATATGTTTTCACTTCGATATTGGATCACATTTACTTACATAGTGTTAATTATGTAGGCACTGACTACATTCGCATCGTATTACGAGGATGTTAACGTCACACTAGACCGAGCCAGTATCGAAGTGGTCTTCATACACAAGCATATTGCATATATGTGATCGCAATTTTAACTATTATACTTTTAATTCAACTTTGTTCTCAGTAATGAAGAAAGAAATAAATATATTTACGAACGTTTCCACTTGCCGTAGCGGGTACGAGCCACAGTGTGTTTGTAAGTTAGAACGGGTATTTCAGACACTTTTTACACGAAGTACAGGGAGAGCAAGAGTTGGGTAATTTAGGGTTGTCTGTGAGACTGTTTTTATTAGCTCGGGGTGACAACAACTCATGTGGGGGAAGCGAAAAGTACTCCCTTACTTATTATATAATATTTTTATAAACTTAATTAAGACCGGGGAGGTTTTCGCCATGCTAAAGTGGAATAATGTTGGTTATTTAGCGAGGTGATTATACGTGGACGAAAAATGTATCTGGAGGACCTTCAGGCTGATGATGAGTGAAGAGTAATACTATACTTGCATGTTTGAGAACTGTACAAAATGACTGATGAAGGAGAAGAAGAATAAAAACGTTATATCAATATAACTTCATCGTGTCATCTTTCTATGCAACCATTTTTTATTATTATTTATTTCATATCATGTGTTGTAAGTACATTTCATAATTTAATATCTGCCTCACTATGCTTCGCCTGTGCTGAGGCAAACATTTTACATTTTTTATCAACAATCATATTATACATAATTAGTTAATCAACTATAAATTTATAATAAAAAAGAAGAAAAATAAAAAAGTGTAAGTAACAAAATATGATGCAATATTTGATATTGAGAAATTTATAACCTACCTGAAATTTGTAAGTTTAATACACATTTTAATGAGTTTCAATAATACAAAACAATTTAATTTAACACACACACATGCATAGGCTGCTCACTTATTGGTGTTTGGTCTGAAGTCTTGACTCTGTATGTGTTTATATTGAAGAAGTGACCATGCTATGAACATACGAGAATTACATAATTTTTAAGTAGACCTTGTACAGGTTTAATAATAGTCAGTTTGTCAATCCTCTGTGTAATGTTCTTTAGGGTGTCTTTGAATTTTTTCCTCGGTCCATCCTCTCTTCTATGGTCATGAGGTAGTTGCGCAAACATACTAATCTGTGAAGCCACGTGTCATCCATATGCACACAGTGACCTGATGTTGATGTTTCAGGATCGTAATTTCGTTACTGGGAGTGTTTGCCTCTTCTAGGACACTCAAGTTTGTTCTGCGTTCTTCTCATTTCATACCTCATACATCTGCTATGATATTTCTCGACGGACTTTAGGTTGCAGCTATATAATACCCATGATTCGCATTAATATAGTAGTGTGGGACGATAGACTATCAATTTCTTTATCACCGCATTTATATAAGGAATGTAAAACACCACTACCTTTTTTTTAATATCACACATTTATTTTACAAATAAAAATTAGAATGTAGGTTTGAATGTGATAATTAAGGCGCTTACTATTTGACCTCCCCTCGGGTCGTGTACCAACGGAACGGTCTGCGGGAGGGTCACTCAATATGTTTGCACGCCGGCGTCAAGTCTCCCGCCTGACGCGTCCCTTAATGAAAGGCCGCGCTTACGTCCAACGGATGTTCAACCCTTGGAGCGCGGGGTCCGGAAAGTACCTAAATAATATAATATTATTAAAAATATTACACCATTTTTAAGCCCCTTTTTGAAGTAAGTTTTCAGGATATGTTCACACGTGTAAGGATCAAAGGATAATTTATACCATGGTTTGATATGACAAAAGGTGTCAAAGACGGTTATACTCTTCAACCTGTGTATGATAATTGTTTAAATTAACTGGAATGTATGAATGTAGAAGTGAAAATTATTTTAGTGTGTAATGAATAGTACATATAAAGTATACAAGAAAAATGATATTATGATAAATGTTAATAAGTCAAAAGTAATATGGTACTGAAATAGAAGAAGAAATATTGGTTGTTGATGAATGTATTGAACAAGTAGAAGAGTTTGTCTCTTTCGGAAGTATGTAGGTGTGTTTGACAGAAACGAAAAGGCTGAGCTTTGAGAAAAATGTGGAATCTGTATTCATATCATAGAATTTTGCTTTATATCGTTGTCTCCAAACACCATTAATCATGTCATGTCACTTAGGGTATTTTTACGACATTTTTTTTTTGATATTTTCCAGAATTAGCCGTTATCGTAATATGTTTTCATGTTTATATAATACTTAAAATATTAAATTAGTTTATTACGCTAAACTTGATTAACTTGTATCGAAAAGTCCACATAATAGAATTTATTTTATTTTACTCCAGAAAAATATAAGTTTATACTTTTATTTCTGTAATCAATTTTGATATTTCGAAATTGAGTAGAAAAGGGGTTTAAATAAAAAATGTGCTGATTTGCAATATTCAACAGTTAAAAATTTAATGAATCATGAAAATTTGGAGGTTCGCCTTAGTCAGCCGAGACCAGCAGGTTAAGGGTCGCCGGTCGCCGGTGATGTCACCCCCTTTCTCAATTTATATATTTACCCCATAAAAGTTGTTTGAAAAACCCCAAATGGGTTAATTAACTTTGAATGGCGATTTGGTTTACTTATTAAGCTTAATTAGTTTATTCTATGCAAATAAAACATTCAAATAGATTTCCCCACAGCAAAGAAGAAAAATAATGACTTATTTTTGCAAATTAATATAATATTTTTTAGATATCTAGAAAATTTCTTGACATATTCGGTCAATATGAATATATATTTTTGCAGTCTTACATATTGTCATTTTTTAAATATATTATAATATTCCATAACGATCTAGAATATGATAGAACTGTGCAATTTTTCAGAACGATCTAGAATATTGTGGAACAGCATTAATATTTCAGAAAGTTCTAGAATATTATGGAATTGTGTTAATATATTATATCAGAAAGTTGTGGAATATTGTGGAACTATGCTATTTATTATTCCAGAACGTTCTACAATAATGTGAAACTGTATTAATATTTTACAAGGTTCTGGTATTTTATGGAACTATTTCAATGTTCGACATATTTCTAAAAATCTGCAAATATCTTACGGAGAAAGCGGACGAAATTAATTTCTTGCTATTAGCATCTTTTTGCGAGAATAATTTCACTTAAATTTGGTAAATTGAACAGGTAAAATATTTTTTACCATAGACCCTCCAACAACTTTTCATGTTGACTTTTTAAAAATAATATTTATTTTCAAATTTTGACCGGTTATGTATCTGATATTAATCTTATAGGATCTAAATCAGTAATGATTTTCACTTACTTACTATCACGACGTTTCCCTGCGGGGGTAGGCAGAGAGGATAGAGCGCCACACTCTTCTGTCCTGACACACAATTCTCGCCTCATCCAAATTCATACATCTTCTCACACATGCTCGACGATTATTGAGACTTCTAACAGGGCCATCCTCCAGTATCTGGTTTACTTGATCCTGACGTCCTCTACTTCTGCTGCCATTAACACTTGCATCATATATCTTTCTTACCATTCTCTCCCCATTCATCCGTTCCATATGACCAAACCACCTAAGTGGTCCTTTCTCAATCTTACTCACTATACTAAGATCAGCTTTACATTATTTTCTTATTTCTTTATTCTTTACTCTGTCATAAATGGATCTGTCACATATATACCTAAGTGATCTCATCCCCACTGCATTCAGTCTACTTTCGTTCCTCTTTTGCCAGCTCTTGGCCTCACTTCCAAACATCAGTGTCAGTACCAGAACTCCATTGTGAATCGCTAGTCTTGCCTCAGTTGGCAAGTTCTCATTAGCTATAATTCCATTAAATCGCCGTTCACTTTACTCCCTGCAGTCACCCTCCTTTCGATATATTTCTCTGTCTTTCCGTTTCTATCGAACATAGTACCCAAATATACAAACTCATCTACTTGTTTCAAACATTAATTACCTACAAGTATTTTGCACGTTGTCTTGCTTTCTTCTTTCTCGAATACCATCACTTTCGGCTTGTTGGCATTCATAATAAGGTCGCTTTTCTTGCATACATCTTACACAATACTCACCAGCCTCTTAATTCTTGTTCATTATTCGCCATTAATACTGCATCATCGGCGTACAATAAACAACACACAATCAAATCGCCCATTTATTCAAACATAAGTATTAATCAAAATAACAACATGTAAAATATTTGTTTCAGTAAATATTGTAATTATAGATGGGTACCAATTATTACGTGCAACCAAAGCCTTATCGGACCACAATGCACCGGCTAATACATTTCCAACGTTTGCCAGGTGCTCTATGTTTTCGACAAATTCTCCAATCATCAGGTTCGACGCAATAATGATTGGTCGCTGAACTAATTGGATTAGCCGTTCAGGTGAGACTTGATCCGATCAAAAGCTGTTGTTTCTGCGCTCATTCCAAATACTGACGTCAGCTGGCAAAACATAATGAGTGGCGCGGTAATACGGACGACAACTTTATAATTATAACTAGAGTTTTTTCATCAAACATTACAAACACGTTTTATGTTTTTCATCTTTTTGAAATATTATTCAATAGAATTTTTCACATTTGAGTAACATTTCAATATTGTTATGGTCTCTCGGCCGATAATAATAATAATAATAATAATAATAATAATAATAATAATAATAATAATAATAATAATAATAATAATAATCATAATAATAATAATAATAATAATGAACAATCAGTATAGTGCCGTTTTCGTAAAAACTCTCCACGTTTAATCTATATAATAGCGGGTTTTTTAAACGACTACGGTATTGACCTGTAATATAGTATTTCCTATTCTATTATATTATTGTATCATATAAAATAAAGTTTTTAACTTGATCAATTGCACAAATCACTCTTCAAGGGGATGGATTGCCTATTTAAAAGAAGAAGAAGAATTGATATAGATTAAATAAAATTAAGACGTTTAATGGTTTTTCAGAATTTCCAATCATTTATTAGAAGATGATCATACTTTTTATAAAAATTTAGGATTGTCTGTTGTACATGTCGCACATCTAGATCAAAACTGAGAATACAAAAAGTAATTTTTCAATAGACAAAAAAATAAAAACATTTTTCTCCATTTTTTGTTACTAAAGTTCTGAAACTAAATAACATTTTAGGTCATAAATGTATCCTAAAATGATATTATTCGAAAACTGGGGCTACATTAGTTGCGTATATGACACAGTATCCGAATACAATAATAACTCAAAATTCTTGTTTTTTTTTTAGTTGTCTTGGTTTTGATTTAGATGTGCGATATAAACAATGATATAAACAAGTCGTGTAAAATTAGTCAAAATATTACAAACAACCAATAATTCTTATAAATATGAATTAAATATATTAATTAGAAAGATATACATATAAAATCAATTTTTTCTAAGAATATTGTTGTTGCGTCACCGGGATTCGAACCTGGATCTCTGTCATAACCGGTTAAAAAGAACCCAGGTTGGAATCCCGGTGGCGTAACAACAATATTTTTCGATAAATTTCAAATGATGTACCGGCTGAGTGTGTTATATAGAGGTAGTTTACTTTTTATAATACTTCCATAATCTAGTAATGCACTTTGTATAATAATTTGAATAAAGTATATATTAGGAGAACACATTCTAATTGTGAAATTGTAATTATTCAGAACATAGGTCTGTAAAAATAAGGTGGATGGCTATTTCAAATAATGGAACGATTAAATGTATTATAATAAAAAAAAGGTAACATGTAGGTTCGAAAACTAGTCGCTAAAAATATAGTCGCTGTAGCGTAGCAACAATGTTTTTCGATAAAATTGATTTTATATGTATATCTTTTTAATTAATATATTTAATTCATATTTGAAATATCACAGACCGTCTGTTCCGAATAATTACAACTTCACAATAAGAATGTATTCTCCAAATAATAATTCTTATTTTTTTAAATATTGCTATAATTTTTTTCTAATAATTTCGTAAGAATAAGAATCAAAGCGCAGCGGCGGTACGTAACAGTATTTTCTTCGACTAGTCGTTTATATCGAATAAAATAAAACTTGTGCAATCCTTTGACTCACAAAGAGTGAGAAACGGAACAAATCGTGAGTAGCTTGTGAGCTGTACTCGTTTTGTCTCGTATTTTTATCCAATGTTTCAGAAGCTGAGCAAATATGTAATACGACGGAAGAATTTTATTGAGTCTGGAAACAGTACAATTTATTTCAGGTACCTACGTACGAACTACTTTTCTACGGATAATACACAAGTTATAGAGATAGCACGTTTACGTTGTCCAAAATGCTTTTAAATTCTGATTTCTGACACGATTTACTCAATTTAAACGAATAAAATGAATAAGGCAGACGTAAAAAAAACAGCCTGTACACCCTTCGCATTCGAAACAATAAAGGATTCCTTAATGATGAGATAAACTGTGATTAAGACTGCGATTGCGTGATTGAAATTTGGTTGTAACGACGATTGGCAAGTGTGATTATTCGTAATTCGACGAGCTATCACCTAGTGCACTAGTAACTAAAACTCTAATTTTAATCAACACAATAAATCAATCACGATTTTTTTTTCGTTCTATATTTAATTTTTCAAAATAATTAGACGATAAGTTGGATGTTTCGGCTATTATCAACTATCGTTCAATTATTTGGAAAAAATAAATATAGAACCAATAACGTCGTGTTTGATTTATTGTGTTGATTAACAATGGAGCTCTATAAAACGAATACCGTCTGTTTTCAAAAAATAAAAGTCTATAATTTTAAATTACAGTTACCAGTCATCGACTAGCGAAAAATAATAATTAATATTAATATTCATTTACAATCTTTGCGCATTGTGCAATAGATGTCACTGATTAAGATATCGTTAATTTATTTTTATGAGAATCACAGTTTATTTCGTCGTCCAAAGGGAATGATATTTAAAATTTTTAAACATTATATTTTTACATTGTACATTAATCATTCGTTGATGATTTGGCTGTAAGATTAGTACGTATCATGTGTAAACATTCTACATTTGCCCAAGGATATAATATTGTCACTAAACATAATTTTGTAAGTCTAAATCCTTCTGAATATTCTAATATTTTATGTGAAAACATTAATATAATGAAAACAAATTAGATGAATCACTTTAAAAATTACACAAATATAAATAGTCTACCAAAAAATTTACAGCTACCACTTGATCAATCAATATTCAGGACTCGAGTCCGGAACTTTCTAATATATTTCGTTAGCGATTATGCCACAGTAATAACGTCAAATTTTGACTACATACATTCATTTTATTTTAATACATAGTCAAATAATTATTTTCTCAGATTGTAAATTCACATTAAAATGTTCATTAAATAGTTATGATATTAGTATTAGTGATATTATTTTCATTCTGATACCATAGACTATCAAAGTTTTTCTCTACGTTGGTAAAAAAATTTCCACCTACAACTTTTCACGAGAAATATAAATATAAAGAGATACGTCTCCGGGCGTGTGACACCAGCATCCAATCTGAAATGTATTCACCCGTAAGTGGTTACGTAATCAATTTTCATACATCTCCTATTGCTGCATCTTATTTTATTTAGGAGACAGAAAGAGTCAGATTCAACGCTCCCTTCCCTCACCATCGAGACGTCGTCTTCCCCGCGTGGTTCCTGAAATTCGCGTTTTATGTCGTATTGATTTTGTTAATTCTTGAAAAAGTTTATTCTATTTTATTTACATTTTTTTTAGTTTTATGAAAATCTGTTTTATACCTTTAAATGAGTATAGTTTTTTATCTTCTTTTTTTAAATAGGCAATCCACCCTTCAAGAGTGATTTGTGCCATTAATCAATAAAAAAAATTATTTTATAGAAAAAAGTACAATAATATTATAGAAAAGAAAATATTAAATTATATTACAAGTCAATATTATTGTCGTTCAAAAAAATTACTATTATAAAGATTAAATATGGCGAGTTAAGAGAAAGACGATGAAACAAGTTAACTGGGAGTTGAAAATTACGATTGACGAGATTACTGTAAAAAAACCTGTGATCCGCAATGGGCAGGAAAAAAGATATGGTCAAGGGCTTCCTCCTCGACACCATACTTACACATTGGGGAATCTATTAAGTTCAATCTGAATAAATATGAGGCTACCTGGAAATACCAAATTCTCATTCTAGAGATATTTGGTTTTGTTATTTTGGAGATTTTCCTTTTGGAGAACCAGAGAGTGCGGGGAATAGATCTTTGAATTATTTAAAACCGATTACCTTTATGATTATTGGGATCCAACCATTGTGCAGTCCAAATAGAATTCGTACATTTTTTTACCGTATTAAGTCTGTCATACATCGGGATACGGAATTGATAGGGAAAACTCCGGAAAGATTGGCCCCCTTGGCCAGTTTATCAGCCCATTCATTTCCATGAATTCCCTTATGTGCAGGAATCCAAACAAATAACATCTGTTTATTGTTGCTATCCAAATTAAATAGACATCTTCTGATGGAACAGATTATCTCATTGTCTAGCCAAACTTTCATATAAGCAGAGAGGGATTCAAGAGCTGTTTGCGAGTCGAAGAATATAATAGCCTTATCGACGTTCCGGAGTACGCAGATGTCCAATTGCCGAACATTCCGCTGAGAAAATCGATGAATCTGAAGGAAATCGTAGCTTTACATTTATTTATAACTGAGGCATGGAAACTGCAGCACCGCAATAACCTTCAGGGGTGGTATAGTTCATCAGACATTATTTTTCATGTTCGTCATTACGTTAGCTAGTCAGTTCACCATGGCTCACGATATTAGTCACTTTGAAATGTATTATACTCGTATTTAATTATGCGGGACTTTTGCTTCTCGCGTTCTCCTACCCTTTTGCAGTAACCTTCTGTGTCTGAAATCGACGTACCGTTATTCTATTCAGAAGTTCGATCAGTGTTTCCGTATCATGTAATACAACCCTTTTTTCTTCCTTTCTTAATGGATCATGAGACATTATAGTCACGTACATTGATTACTGAATACATATCCTAAATGTTCTGGTCTATTTTCTATATTAATCCATACGCTATTCGTTAATCTGGTCTATTTTTTATATTAATCCATACGCTATTCGTTAATCTGGTCTATTTTCTATATTAATCCATACGCTATTCGTTAATCTGGTCTATTTTCTATATTAATCCATACGCTATTCGTTAATCTGGTCTATTTTCTATATTAATCCATACGCTATTCGTTAATCTGGTCTATTTTCTATATTAATCCATACGCTATTCGTTAATCTGGTCTATTTTCTATATTAATTCATACGCTATTCGTTAATCTGGTCTATTTTATTAAATATTAAAAAGAACACATTCTTATTGTCAAGATGTAATTATTCAGAACATAGGTGTGTGATGTTTTAAATACTAATTTAATGTATTAATTATACTTGTATTTCCCCAGATTGGAAATAAAGATCCAGGTTCGAATCCCGGTAGCGCAAAAATAATATTTTTCGACAAAATTAATTTTATATGTATATATTTATAATTAATACATTAAATTTGTATTTTATTAACACGTGAAATTTTTTTATTTACCAGTATGCATTTATAAATTGTGTCAAGAAGTAGTGCTTTTATAATTTAAGGTTGGTGTTAAATCAGTATTAACATTTGTGTAGCGTCAGGATAATACAAGTTTACTTTCGAACAGTTAAAATAACACAAGTTCAAATGTTAGGATATACAATGAATGACATATGTTCGATGTTGGTGAACACATACACACATAATCACGCAATGACCCGTTATACATACCTGTTTGCATAGTTTTGCGTGATTTAATACAATTTAAAAATGTCATTCTCATACATATTTCGCGCTTGTGGACTTTTTAGCAATAATTCATTGCTTCATTTTAATAATGAAATCAATTTTAAAGGCTATATTCTTTTGCACAAATCTAATGTTTAATGGGAATCATAATAAAGACTCCTTTAAATTTACTTAACGTTGATTTTTAACTCTTTCACATATAATTTTGATTTTTATTGACTTATCAACATTTGTTGGCAAATGTTTACATCCACAAAAGCGACACATCCTCATATTAATTGATGAATGATGTTCGAGTCGCAGTGACAAGCGCCAGACGTCACGCATGACGCCAGAATAATTCCCATCAGAAGCTTGTCACCCGTCGAACTTTGAATACCCCCTAAATCAAAGAGCCGCACTCCCCCCGCGCGTCTCGGGCCGCCACCGCGAAAACGCCCCCGGAAAAGCCTCCCCGGAGACCCTCCCCCACCCCCCGACGGGATGCCACCGCCCCACGGGATAGGGGGCCCACTTAGGCACGAAGCGTCTTGTACAACAAATTGACCCGATGAGACGGTCTATTGAGTTAGTGCTCCGCCCCGCGCAAATTGAAGGCTCTCTTGCCATTACGGCGCAGTGCTGAGAGGCAGCCTGGCAGCCTTAGAGTACGTAGGACCGTTAAAAATCACAATGTTTTTAGAGAAGAGGTACTCCTGAACAAGGGCCATGGTGTCTTTGGTTAACATTGTATGAGCGAAACAAAACAATAACATTATCCAGTACACAAAAAAAACATTTGGAGTCACGTAAAATCGTTAATATTGATTATTTTACATTATCTTAAAAATTATACTTTATACTTTTCGCTATTGTATCCTAACCACATTTTACCATGGAGTAGTACCGTCTTCTATACTTTAATAAAGATCTAGTGCAGCAGGTATACGTAATGAAAGATGTGAAGTTTTTTACTGTTTTCGAGGTAAGTTTGTACAACTCCATAATAACATAATATAAAACACTTTTTTTACTTTATTTTGCTCATTTAATTTACTTTCGCGTTTCCCGTTATAAAACAAAACGCGTCGCAGACATTTCCCCTTGTATATAAAGTACAATTAGTGTAACATTGAAATATCATAATTGTTACTTAGAATAATTAGAATCATTACTTCTTCTATATTTGCAAAATTACTTTGTGGCAACATATTATATAAATAATAAGAAAACACTTTAATAATAGCCAGTATTTATTGATACTACATCAACATGTTTCGATACTGTGGTATCATTTTCTGGAAACAATGTAGGTACCTATACCAAAATTAAAAATACAAGCATAGATAAAAAATATTATATATAATCAAATCCTTTTTACAAATAGTAATATTTTAAATTTATTTTCACAGTAGTTCCAAATTAGTTTCCCACCACTTATACTTTTATAGTTTTGTTTTATCTATGCTTGTATTATTAATTTTAGTATACATTGTTTCCTGAAGAAGAAATTTGGTATCGAAACACGTTGATGTATCGATAAATAGTGGTTTTAAACGTTTTATGTGTTTTTCTTATTATTTATACATATAATCAATCGTGACAATATTTATATAAACCCTTAGAATTCCAATGAATAATGTTGTCTCTTTTCATCTCATGTAAATAAAATTATACAGCTATCTTTCACTATACATTCATGTATACAAGTTGTTGAGTTAAATTGTTAAGATTGACAACACGAAACGCGTCTTATCAAGTAAATTAAATGAGTAGAATAATAAAAAAATAATTGTTTTATTTTCATACATGTGCCCATTATTATGAAAGTGGTCCAAGTCAAGAAATTGAAAAAAAAATAGAGTTTATCAATTATTTCGGGTCACATTGTTTTAAATTGATATAATACGGTTCAAATTTAGCAACAGTGAAAATTTGGAAGCGTTATTTTCAGTGTATTGTTACGACGCCGACGTTCAACGCTATTCCGCTAGTGTTTATTTTGATAATAGAGTAAGTCATTTCAACATTAGTTTTTTTTATTTCCTTATAAGTTACGTACAACGTTTACATGTCGAAGTAAATTATCTAGTAGACTGAAGCAATTTTGATACATTGGTGTTGTGTAATAAAAAAATATTGTTTAATCAATTCAAACGCAAACCTTTAAATATCTCGAAACGAAAGAAACGTGACTTAGACCACTTTCATAATAAAGGCACATACATATGTGAAATAAAATTTACATCTGGTGACAAAACAGTCAAAGATGTTACATTTTTTATTTCAAGTACTTTCATTTAAATACCAGTTGTACAAAAAATACAAAACGCATATATTTTTTATTAATAATAATAATGTGTTTATTCCAGCGTGATCAGGTTTTTTTTTAACCCGATTCGCCATAAAGATAATACATATTATGTTATATATTAAAGGTTATGAAATCAATATAATGCTGTGAAAAAGAAAACCAAGGAAAATATTAATAAATAAAATTTAAAAAGTTAATAAATAGTTCACACATGTATACACACAAAATATAAATATTACATATATAACTACTTCAATCACGGCCACTGTTGTATATATAACTATTTTGTAGGCGCTGCCATTCTCTGGTCAGGGAACCAGCTTTCCATGAGAGTGCCGCTTGCACCAGAGAGTTGGTGGTGAGCTCCAGCCGCAGCTTTACGCCAGTAACTCGATGTCTCAGAAGCGGAACGAATCCATGTATACGGCCTTCGGTAAACATTGTAGATGCGCTGCAATAACATGCCAATCCGAACAGTATTCTGTATGAATTGTTGTACTGAATTCGGAGACGGTTATGTCACTTACATGTATTTCGACCAGAGCTCGCAGGTATACATGCTGGTGAAGAACGATTTAAAGAGGATCCTCTTCACCTCCTTACTGCATCGGTAGAAACGCCGTGACAGCATATTTGCACGAACGCTCAACTGTCTCCTCTGCCGTTCTATATCATCATCGTCTTGTCCATCTTTATTAAATATATGGCCAAGGTATTTATTAATAATTAGACAAATAAAAAATACAAGCATAGATAAAAACATAATAAAAACTAATATGAAAATAAATTTAAAAGGTGACTATTTGCAAAGAGGATTTGGTTATTTATAATATTTAGCTTGCTATTAACACTTTTTCTTATTTTTAAATTTTTAAATTTATCTAAGTGTAAACCCCTAGTATTCATATGTATAATTTATAAACCCTTGTTAATATCAAAATAATGGTTTGCTTCCAAAAGGTGATTGCAAAATTCTGAATAGTGTTGTTATTTAAGCATCCCAAGTTCTCTTAATTCTAATATCAACATTTTTACCTATATAACAATAATTGCAATCATTGCAAATTAATTTATAGACCTCCGATTTTATTAAAATTATTTTGTCTAATTATTAATATTAAATGAGGCCACAAAGTATTTTTACAAATATTGAAGAAGTGCATATATTTTTTATTTATTCGTATTTGTCTACAATCGTATACAGATGCTGAACACGTAATTGGCACATTTTTCGTCTTTACATCAACGCAAACTGGTGATAGTTTCACAGTCTAACAGAAAAGTATTTTCTTTGTTATATAAATTCACTCATTAACATAAAATACTGTTATCGGACTCAAATGAAATGGCACAAAACTATGTATGCACACATTTTAAATGGCGTACTTATCTCGAAATGGTCAATTTGAGACTTAGATCTTAGACGTTAACCAAAGGTCACAGCTGTTTAACTCTAAGTTATAAATTATTCTGTTTAAATGGAACGTATTATTCATTGATATATAAACTAAAAATTAAAGGTTTATGTAAATACCTTCGATAGCTGGTTCCCAGATTTCCGATTCACACATATAATATATGAACTGCACTAACCCTTTTATTTTTGCTATCTTTCTAGTCCGATGTTGTTGTTCTTTTAGCTGGGTTGTCTTCATTAGATTTCGACCGACGGAAGCGCGCACTGGTGGTTTATTTGGACCACTGGTCTGATCGAAGCACGGGAAATAAGAATGACGCCTGTCAGTTACCGTTTTCTTAGCTTTCCGAAAAAAAGGCGGCAATACTCACACACATGTACATTATTATATACCAAGAAACCCAGTAGTGCCAATCGAAGTAACATAAATGATTTATATGTTTTATATCTGTAATAATATAAAATGCTTAATTCAACGAAGAAGTGAAAGGTGTCAAGGATTTTTTTTGGCGGTATATTCTTTAATAAAATCTAGAAGATATTTTTATTTTTAAGGAGAACACATTATTATTATTGTGAAATTGCAGTTTTTCAGAACAGTTCTGTGGTATTTTAATACAAATTAAAATTCCTTAATCAAGTCCAGGTGGCAACCAAAATATTTTTTCGATAAATTGATTTTATTTGTATATCTTTCTTATTGATACATTTAATTTGTATTAAGATAAAATTATTATTTTTTAAATATTTAAATTAGAAACTTGTTTATTAAACTGAATTAATTAAGGTAAGTGCTGTAAGGTGTTTAATTGATTTTCTTGAGTTTATACATAAATATTGGATGCATTAAAATAATTTTTAATGAATCTTAATATATAGAGTTAAGATCATATGGATCAATTTACACGCTTTCTAATATAATAAAAACGTCTTATATATTCGTATGTCAGACATATATATACAAAATACTAATCGCTGCATATCCGAGAAATCAAACAACACGTTAAAATAGCGTTTTACAAATATTTTAAGCTCTTTAATGATCCTGACTTCTTACAAAGCTCAACTATTTTTTAAATAAAATAAATTTTTGTTTAAAAAAATGTATTCCAATCATGTAACATGCATTAAATTCTAAGATAAAAAATAAGCCTTACATAATGTTTTATAATTTGACACCGCAGTCTACTAGGGGAGTAGCTAAGGTGGCAGATCACTAATTTAATATATAAAAGGTTCCTGGATCTATACTCAGCGCTTCCATTTTTAATAAAGTAGATTGCTTTCAAATAATGGAACGATAGATGTATTATGATAATTTTAAAAGTGTAACATATAGGTTCGAAAATTTCTTGTCAAAAGTCTGTGTTATTGCATAGTTGGTTAATGCACCTTCCTCAAATTGGAAAGAGATCCAGGTTTGAATCCCGGTAGCAACAAAAATATTTTTGGATAAAATTAATTTTATATGTATACCTTTCTAATTAATACATTTAATTAGTATTTAAAATTAAACTATTTTTAAATATTCAAAATAGACTCAAGTTACACTATACATTTTCTGAGATAATTTAACATTTAAATATTGCGATTGCGTAATCATTTTACACATCCTTTAGATAACCGAGTCAGACGAATTCAAAGGCACAAATCTAGAATGTCTCATTTGCTTTTAATGAAATACGTGAACTAGTTTACAGAGCGTTTATCAAGTTTCAAGCGGATTTCAGGCAAATTTAGCGTTGGGTAGATTTGTAAAACGAGGTGTTTCATCGCTGCTAAGAACACATACATGTAAATAAATAGATTTTCAATTCTAACCATTAGCACGACTGATGAGAGCCCAAAATTACCATCGTGGAGTTCAGGCGATCAAACCAATCTGTGATAACAAAAATAGTGTCTTTCTCCGTTTTTAACACCATCATTCCAATACTTCTTGAATGAAGTGAAATGTATGCTAACAATTATACTATCCGGTATTCGGTGGTTGTATTACGATGAGAATGAATCCAATAATCATAATTCTGACCATCATCTATCGTCTCTATGGAATCGGGTATATAAATAACGCGCGCAACGGTTATGGTTAAATCGTTATTAAAACCGTTATTGCGACTGTGTTCGATTATAATAATTATTGTTAACTGATTATTTGTAATTCTTCGAGCGATGACTGGTACACTAGAAAGTAAATATCTAATAGTAAAATCTTAATCTACTGTATATAGTTTTCTAGGCTAATCTGCCGTGTATATCTGACCTTTCTGGCCGACGTTTCGGATCCCATTACAGGGTCCATCATCAAGGCTGATGTGATGTATGACTGTTAGTGTTGTGGTTAAGTACTGGCTTGCACTACCGTGTCGAAAACAGGTGTTGTGTGAAACCAGAAAGGACAGATATACATGGCAGATTAGCCCATAAAACTATATACAGAAGATTCTGAACGGCCGTGAAAACATAAGAACATTTTTAGTTAAATCTTAGTTACCAATCATCGTTAGATTTAAATTACCAATCATCGTCACAATCACAGTCACATACCGCTTTACTACAGTCAGAAGTGCAAGTTGCACCAGTCGCGCAGCGGACGTCGTACGGTGCTAGTTTGGAGTGGTCCGACAGGTGCCACTCTGTGTCCAGCGCACTATAATCTCGCTAATTTTTATTTAATTATTTTCACCATCGAATTAAACTATTTTTTTATCTTATACGCACTTGAAATTTAAAATTTAATTTCCCATAAAAAACATAAATGATATGGCATGTATGGAGATAGTTTTCTATAAAAATTTTCACATGTGATTCTCGACAGTTAACTAGATTTTATTCAACACATAAAGTATATTACCATACAAATCCTATAAAATGTTAGGTTTGTAACCAGAACCACAAATATATCCAAGAAAAATAAAATGATTGTATTTCGCATATGTACAGTTCTCTGTAATGTTCATATTTAATATGGTCTCCCATTTACGATATCCGCAATCAAAGAATAGAAAAGTTTTATACAAGTATATATAATATTTTAGATTTTGACAATATTATCTTATAAATTGAAAAGAATTCATTTTTAAAGATTGTGTTCATTGAAAATAAACGATTTTCGTTTCATTTCTGTATATTTCATTATGGGTAGTCGTGATATAAAAAATAATATCACACTTTAGAAATTTTATTACACTAACCAAAATGAGTGGACACTTAACCTGAAAATTGTAATTTGAGGTTTTCAAAAAGTTTTAATTTTTGAATAGCAAGTTACATGGTCCAGTAGTAAAATCTTGATCAAACAATGAGTGTTGTAGATACGATACCCAACATATTTTATTAAAAATATACTTTTAGGCCCAATCAAAAAACAGCCAGGATTGAGATAATTATATATTAGAATGACATTCATTATGACCCCACCAGGAATCAAATCCTGAACCCCCGGTACGAGAAGTCCTTGCCCACTGGACTACGAGGGTCGTTAATATTAAAACTGAAAGTCTCGATAAAAGATCCAACGAAAAACTTAATATTAGCTACGATCGCAGGCGCTATGTTTAGTCTGAAAAAGTAAATACAATTTTTAGTGAAAAGACAAAAAATACAAACTAAATGTATTTATTAGATAGATATACACATAAAATAAATTTTATCGAAAAATATTGTTGTTGCTACCGGGATATGTTCCAATAAATTTAAATTAATTTTCGATAAAATTGATTTTATATGTTTATCTTTCTAATTAACACATTTAATATGTATTTAAAATATCACAGACCCGTGTTCTGAATAATTACAACTGCACAATAAGAATATGTTCCCTTAATAACAGATAAAACTATTTTTTTTAATTTTTAGTATTCCTTAACTTAAATGAAAACTAAATATTTTAACTTGTGTGAGAGGACGGTATTATTATTACTTATTTTTATTATTATTAATGTGTTTGACTTTATGATTGATTTATTTTATAAAGTAAGCGAAATTCTCAGGTAATTAATTATACCCGTATATATTAATCATATTATAATAATATATATACACAAATTTTGACATATGAAACCATTTTAGCTCGCTAACCTGAAACTAAAGTTCACGAAATATATTTTTTTAAGTTAAAAAACGGAAAACACTTCAATATTTTTGCTATTTTTAAACTGAGACGATATGAAAATATGATTAACTTGGTAATTTCCCTGAACAAAGTCACACTTTAGACCACGAATATTTTTACGTAGAATATTTTAATGTATCTAAGTAATGTATCTGTCTATCGTTGATTGCTGTTGCAAGGGTCGCTAATTACTATATTCCCCGAGGATAACATTTTATAATTTTTATATTAATGGTACTTTATAAATTAAAAATACTTAAAAATATTGTCAAATATTGTTAAATAGACGTTGGCAATTTTGAACACGAGTACATATTTTGACGAAGCGTGAATAAAACTAATTAAAGTAATGGTAATCTGAATGAAATACTTTTTCTTTATATATATATCATTGCAATCTGACTGAGGATAAGATCGATATAGAGACATACAAATGAACGTTTTTATTATATGTGTGATGCTCAAAAACAAAATTAAAAATTGAAACCAGAGACCAGCAAATGAATAGACATGAAATAAAATGTACATATAGGAGAGGGGTTTGGAACATTAGCTGCGGGACGAGGGGCATTCTACACACATTCTTCGTGGAAACATAAATCCGATAGTTTATGATACATTTATGCAACAGTAAAAGTATTTACTCTTCGAAAATTAAATCTTTGTGTAAACATGACGTATTTTTTACATTAATGCATAATATTGTCAGCGTTTAATTTTTCATTACAATCGAGTCATATTTTTGAAAAAGTCGCTGAGCTATTAAATTACGTGAGTGGTACCAAAGTGATCACGTGGGTGGGCAAGAAAATTTCGTTAGTCTATGTGTATATATAAATATATTGGTGGTCTATGATCGAAACGGAATTCTCTTAAATAATACGTAAAACTTCAATTGCCAATATAATATAATGGAAATGCCATGGTAAAAATAAATACAACGAATTAAATTAAGTACAAATGGTACAAATTGTTAAGCAGAGTTCACAGTGTCTCATTAAGTTTGTGTCGCGGTATTTACCTTCCGCTTGGCAACATCTTAGAGGTGTATTGCCAGAAGTTGAATTATATTCAACCGATTATTTCAGGAATTACTGCGGCTGATCAATGTAGAATACATTAAACAATGTTCCTTGTTTGTGTATGTGACAGAGGTGCCTACTCATTTTATGTATTCTAAAATTCAATTAAATACTTGATTGAAAACAAATTATTAAGAAAGCCAAAACTCTCTTAATAATGTACACTATTTTTAATACATGTTTAATCATTATTATGTAATATTATACTGTTTCGATTACTGTAGCTTTGTTGCTCGGCGATAATTTTTTTTTTTAAATAGACACAATATTGATGTAATATAAACTGTGTTGAATATTTATTTTGCTCCCATCTATAGATCGCACTAGAGCGGAGCAACAAGCCCGGCATACTTTAATAAATGAATTTTTAAATATATTGATAAAATCCACACTTAAGATGAACCCGCCTCTAATTTGTGGAATTTTTATTATCAATCATTGCATTTTGCATCATTGCCATTGGTATTGCTAAAAAACGTAGATGATGGTAATGTCCTTGGTGGCGTAATATCCCATGGACTGTATCGATTATAATATTAATTGGTTGACGCAATCCGAAGTGGATTCAGGAAGGAAAATAATGACAAATGGATCTGATCTACCTTACTCTAAAGTCCTGGGTTGGACACAGTTTTCGCCTCGAGTTGACTCGCACTTTTTTTGTGAAGACCCGAGATATCACTGCATTTCCTGGACTGTTTAGAGCACCGCCTCTTCGTGGTCCTAGCGTTACGCACGGTGCTGCTTTCGGACGGTAAAAGAAGAACACAGATGTTGACAGTTCAGTTCGGTGTCGGAAGGCAATCTGTCCCCCCGTCGGCGAAATTCCCAAGTCATTAGTTGGCTAGAGCAGAACAGGTATATACTAAGGTTAATATGCAAAATGCACAGGGAGTAGGTACTCGACTTGCGTCAACAGTCCACGAGGATGCTCAAAATCGTGATAGATAGATGAAATTATTAGAGAAGTGGGAGTGAGGTGAAGATTGGTGGAGAACCGAAGAGACCGGTAGTCGTGAGGAGGCTTTCATTCAGCAATGGGTAAACAATGGCAGATAAAAAAAATGGTTGTACGACTTTCAATTTTTGTACGAAGAAAGGGGTATAACAAATACGATAGGAATTTTTCGATTTCCGACATTATTTCCGAATTTCGATAGGATAAAATAATTATTATATTTGCCATATACCACCTTTTACAATGTAAACAAATAATTTTCTGCCGCCTTTAAACTGATACATTCCATAAACTATGAATACTTTAGGATGGTTTGAATTTTAGCGGCCCTGTAAGAATAGACCCCCAGTACAGTGTGCGGTCTAAACACGATTAATCTTAAGTGACACTCTTCCCCCTCTTCACTTCACTTTGGCTCCCATATTCTGTACACTTATAGAGACGTAGCGAGGCACTGTGTCCTCAGACTCTATTTACTGCACATATCTAATGATTTCGGAAAAAATATAAAGATCAAATTACATTTTTTTAAATTATATATTGTCTGTAAAACTATTTAACTGAATCGCCCATACTGTGACTGAGTTTTATATTTTCTAAATTTCTTCTTCAATTTTCAAAATTACTTTGTGACAGCATATTAAACTTTATTTAAAACAATTATTTGTTGATACATCAACATGTTTCGATACCTATGGTATCTTTCTTCTTCAGGAAACAATCCATACCAAAATTAAAAATGCAAGCATAGATAAAAACAATAATATAAAATTAGGAGAACACATTATCATTGTGAAGTTGTAATTATTCAGAACAGATGGTCTGTGATATTTAAAATATAAATTTTATAGAAAAATATTGTTGTTGCGCCACCGGGATTCGAACCAAAATTTAATAAAAATTAATTGATAATTCTGGCGTCTGCTATTAGGTTTTTGAAATTCTGTAAAAATAAGGTAGATGGCTCTTTCAAATAATGGAACGATTAAATGTATTAATATTAAAAAAGACAACATATAGGTCCGAAAATTTGTCGCTAAAAATATTGTCGCTGTAGCAGAGTGGATAATGCACCTTCCTCGCTTAGGAAAGAGATCCAGGTTCGAATCCCGTTGGTGCAACAACAATATTTTTTGATAATATTGATTTTATATGTATATCTTTCTAATTAATATATTTAATTCATATTTTAATAATATTAAAGTATAAGTTATGAGTACTAATTAAGAACTACAGTGAAAACAAATTTAAAAGGTGATTATTTGCAAAAAAGATTTGGTTATTTATAATATTTAATTTACTATTAGCACTTTATCTTATTTCTAAAATTTCAAATTTATCTATTTTATGAAATGTTTTTTTTATGTAAAACTTCTAAATCCTTATTTATGTCTCAATAGTGGTTTGTTTCCAAAAGATGATTGGCGAATTCAGAATAGTTTTTGTTATTAAGACATCTCAAGTGTTTCTTAGTTCTAATATCAAAATGTATTGAAACATGTTGATGTTTCAATAAATAGTGATTTTCAACAAAGTGTTTTTCTTCATATTTTTTACATTTCTACTGTAATTTCTGAAGTTTGATAAAGGTCAGACTCTTCCAGGGTTCTGAATCATCTTTACGGGCAATATGTTTAACCCATAGGAAACCATATATCTTAATGAATTTATTGATATCAGGTTCATCATATATGATTATGACAATATTGAATCGTCCTGGTACGGTTCTCAAAAACTGAACTGAACTATGCGCTAGAACTGTTTTAGTAATTCCTGAGAGTCGGACACATACAGCCGATCTTTGATTCGCGTGTTGTACGGGTGGATATAATATGTAAGTCTATAATGAGCCCAAATGCGCCCACTCGTCAACCATCTCTTTACGCCTGCCATGCGTCTGACGACAACTACTATCACTTTCATTTTAATGAAATCTCTAATCCATAATAATATTTATGGCTGTAAAGTGCTTGCTTAAACTGTCAGGTCTGTGAGACGCGAGCAGGACAAAAATGAACGTGCTTTTAATGTCTCTAAGTTAAGATTACTTACATTTATTCTCTTTTGTATACTCAATTACAGTGCGTAAATATATATTCATTTTGAAATAAAGTGTACATTATCTTTATTGCGAGTAAGAAAAGAAACATACATGACATCTGCCATCTTTTCTTATCTATACTGTCTATGGTATACCACAAAAATAAGCACTTTCCGTAATGTTAAAACAATGATTTTTGGTTATGTTTCGACCTTAAATTTATCAAAATCTAATTTGAGAGAAAACCATTCATCCGATCCCAAATCCAGTGATCAATCGGCTTTCGCCGATTGCTTATCTGCTAGAACATTATAATAACGTAAACATTGTAAATTCATAAACCACAAACCGACGAACGAAAGGAAACACGTATAAAAGGTACATAATTCAACGGGGCAGTGACAAATCAAACGTAATAAAAAAGTCCAACCATGTAGTCTAGGCTTCACCAAATTACAAATAAGTATTAACTCTTATATCTCTCAAAATAACCAAAGAAATAATAATAATAAAAAATTAAAAAACAATGTATGCAATATACTATAATTTAAAGAACAATCAAGTTAACACATATATTCGATTTGTATTTGATATTATTTTAGATAATAGTACTAAATTTTAATTAAACCATTGATTGTAATGAAATCACATTTTGTTATTTTTCATAACACAGTTATCTTATATAGTTATATCTGATGATGTTATACAGTTTCACTATAGCTTGATCAAAGCTGTTTACCGGCGTAGAAAGAAAATAAAAATGATGTCACCACGCTTAAACCGTAGAATACACGTTATAAAGACGTAGGAACTAAATATTTTATGATCTTGAAGCGTGTTTGACTACAGGTTTGATGTTGTTTGTCTAATAGAGGAATCTACCCGAGTTACTCTAGATTAAATCCTTATTCGTATTTTCTCACTGTATGGAGTCAAAGTAAAAACTATTGGCACATCTTGTAGGGTAGTATTGGGCACTACCCAATGAATAGAATTGAATGTGTTATAAAAAAAGGAATACATTTTTAATCTTTAATGTAATATATATTAATTCGTTATGTACCATTTGTTATATTATTTCATCAAAATGTATACACATGTGTGTACGATATTACATGTATATACAGGGTGTAACAGACCTAGTCCACAATATTTTATGGGTGGACACCTGACTAAATTACGAGTCGAAGAATATGTACAAATTCTGCACTGTTATCGAAAATATTATTGTTAGAAATTTTTACAAAGTTGTGTTAAACTTGAAGTCTACGTACTTCGAAATAAATATTTGCGAAATTGTTCCATTACTAATCTATAGCTTTGCTTCAGGCCCTAAATCATCTAACAAAAAATGACTTTTAATTTTTAGTATTCAATATATGATTTGGAATCAATAAAATATATTTAAATTAATAGAAATAATTGCAAAATTATATTATTTTTTTTGAAATTCTTATATCTCTGACATGGTTGAGATTGGGCACATATCCCTTGAATATTTTCGACTCGTAATTTAGTCAGGCATCCACGCATAAAATATTGTGGACTAGGTCTGTTACACCTTGTATGTACAAGTAATCTCGTACACATACGTGTATACATTTTAATGAAATGATTTAATAAATA
The DNA here is from genome assembly GCA_031772225.1 of Eubasilissa splendida. Classification (NCBI taxonomy): domain Eukaryota; kingdom Metazoa; phylum Arthropoda; class Insecta; order Trichoptera; family Phryganeidae; genus Eubasilissa; species Eubasilissa splendida. Next base: position 10,634,090 of record CM062855.1, on the reverse strand, counting down.
TTACATAACGAAATAATATATATTCAAAATGTATTAATTTTTTTATAAAAGTGATATAAAATACTGTTTATCTTACAATATATTCATCACATTCTACAATCTTCGTGTTATTTGATCCGATCTTAAAGGTTGCCTCGCAAGTACTGAACATGTAAATATATTTTTGGTAGATTCGCAACCATAGGCTTAATTACGATCTATGCAGTACGGAAAATTGACCTTTAGCTTGCAAATTAAATAGGATATGTATTCACGCTATAATGACACTATAAATTATCTTCTAATTTTGAACTCTATCTCTCTATATATGTATTTGGGACATATATTTATGTGTGTATAAATATATTAATTTTGAACGAAATTAGTGCACTGTGCCTCCCCCCCCCTCTCACTTCTTTCCCGGCCTCGCGACTGATTGGCGATTGGCGATCTTGTACCATATTATACTAATTTGAGACTTCACGGTATAGCGGAGTGTCTGTGGGTTTGTTTTTTATACAAATGTACAGTTTTATTTCAGGCTTGATAAAATTTTGCACACTTGACTTTCAAAACATGAGGAAAGTCACCGTCAACATTCAGATATCTAAAATCACCCCGCATTCCCTTTTTCCACAATTTAAAGCAGAATTTTGGTACTTCTTGATTAAATTTTACACATTTGACTTTCAAAATAAGAAGAAAATTACTGTCTCCATCTTATTTCGAAAAAAAACTACCTCCTAAATGAAGCCTCTTTACTCTGCGTTAAAGCTCGGGCAACGCCGGATACTTCAGCTAGTATCTTATATTTTTGGCGTTGGAAGTAACTATTATTTTATTTCATTGTTTCTCGTATATAATGATTTGGAGTCTTGTCCCAGTTGTGAATATATTTTTACGATTGACAGATTTTTGTAACTGTGTATCTTTTTCAATACAAAGAAATAAATAAAATGAGTAAGAAAAAAAATCGAAAAGATATCAAATGCCTTACATTATATAAAATAATTTTAAAAATTAATACTATACGACTGCTGATCTGCCAATTGTAAACAATTTTTTTTTTTTTTGTATTTAGGTTACGTTATATTCCATACATAGTAAATCTGAAATCTATGTAATGTTGAATTAAACTGAGCAATCGTCCCAGTATTGTTATAATAGTACGATAATATAATTCTAGTATTTCTGACAGGTACGTGAAAGTTGATTAGCCGCAATAAATCAGTGCTCTCAATTTTATTATACAAAATTTTAAATAGACACTAGATCAAAATTAATTCTTCAGCTTTAATAAATTCTAATATTATAATAATAATATGAGAGGCAGAATTATAAAACTGTGCCAGACGGCGTGTAATTTTGGAAACATTATTGAATAATTTCTCAGGAATCTTTCGCCCTAAGAACGAAAAAAATCTCAGGGAAGGTAAAGGTTTAACTGGTTTCATAAATCTGTCCTGGCGGCCAGGTCCGAGCCCTTCGCTGCACAGCCCGAGCGCACTCTTCCTCCCGCCTTCGGGTGGCTGAGAGCAATTAAGGAACAGCTCTGCTGTGTTTCCCGGGAACTAGAAGAATGGTCCGGGCACGGGAGGATGTACACCGTTAATGGCCGCCCCGGGATTGATTAAATCTGGCCGGAAAAGTTCGGGAGTGGGACGCGGCTGGGCGGAAGAATACGGGCTTATGTGGCTTTGGATACTTTATTTCGATATTTTTGCGAGTTGTGGCGAACTTACCCTCTTCGCAACGGTCTGGGACTAGTAAAAATTCCTGTCAAAGATCCGGGGCTTAGTAAACTATTGCAACACTGGCTTATTTTCTTGAAGAAACTCCACCGAGGATATTTCAAAAGTTACATTTTCAAGCACATCTAGATCTCTCTGATTACCAAATTAAATTGTTAAAAACCATCATATTTACTTTAATAAGTATTAATCATATAAATATTAATATTTTGAAAAAAATAAGTAAAAGTATCATTTTGTTTAAAATTAAAAATATATATATGTATGATTTTCATCTTTTAACATTCATTCCTCACCTTTATAATTAACTAGAGGTCCGGCATTTCTCCGGGTTGAAAATTTAGTTATAATTTAGGGGGAGAGAAGTGTTTTACTACAGATTCTAGAGTGCAATTGAGAAAAATTTGTAACATATGACATTCTACATAATACTCTTTTATATCGCATGGGGGGGTGGCTATGTTTTTCGCAGAGTTTAATGAGTAACGACGCAAAAATTGGTCCAGATCGGTCAAAGGATGTATGCAGTATTATATAAAGAATAGGCAAATATATATAAACATTTAATTTTATTAAACAAATAATAAATATCTCATAGAGACGAAACTATTTTTTAAATTTGAATGGAAAATATATGGAAGTATGGGTAAAAAAATAAAATAACAATAATTAGATTCTCATTGTGACATATATTCTGTTTCATGAAATTGAATTATCAAATTTAGCTTATAGATGGCTATAGTGTAGTGATAATCAAAGCGAGTCCACATATTAATATATACTTTCAAAAATTTTAAATTGTTTACGAGCCTTGTTATTTCGATTGGCACCACTGGGTTTTCTGGTTTATAATAATGTACATATGTGCGTGTTAGTATTGCCGCCCTTTTTTGGAAGCTAAGAAGACGGTAACTGACAGACGTCATTCTTATTACATTCCGCACTTCGACCAGTCTAGTGGTCCAAATAAGCCATCAGTGCGCGCTTCCGTCGGTCGAAATCTAATGAAGACAACACAGCTAAAAAAAACAACAACATCGGACCAGAAAGACAGCTAAATTATAGAGGTTAGTGCAGTTCATATATCATATGTATGCTTATTGTCAATCAGAAACATGGAAACCAGCTATTAAAGGCGTCTACACAAACAGAGATTGATGGGTGAAAATGGTGAACGTTAAATTGATATAAAGTGATCACTTAAGCCAGCCGAAGACAAGTCGTAAGCCCTGTAATTACCCATACTTCCATATATTTTCGTTAAAATATAAGAAATGGATTCGACTGTACGAGATATCTATTATTTATTTGATAACAATGCCTTTGTAGATGAAAATCCAGTAATTGTGTGTTCTTGGACATATTCAAATAATGTTACTTAATTTTATGTCTGAACGAATATGACACAAAAATTTGATGAACCAGTATTGTCCATGTTATTAAGTTACGACTTCTCATGTTAATTGCATCAATTTAGAACGACCAGCAAAGAAAGCGTTTGAAGGAGTGTTGGAAGACCCAAGCTGCATTGGTTGGACGGCATTAACCAGGATGCACATGCAATCGGCATCGTAAACTGGAGAAGGTTGGTGAGAGACAGCTAGGAGTAGCGAAAGTTACCGGAGAAATCCAAAGCCAATACCAGGCTTTAGCGTCATTGATAACAATGATAAATAAAAGGTACCCACTTCTTTGTATTAAGAATTTCTCGCGGCTGAATAATAAAATATATTTTAAATGAACTCAAAGATAAAAACATAATTGAAAAATTAATGGATAACGACGTAACTAATGAATATGTAGTACTATCAAAGACGTTATGTGTATGAACATAACGTTCAAATACCTGCCACATTATAGAAGAGACCAAAATACGAAAAGGAAATCTAGACAATTTTATCAAGGAAATAAACACAGGACGATTTATTCGAAAAATAAGTAACTTGTGTGTATATTTATTTTACTTTCTAATACTTAAGACTTGATCCTTAGTTTACGAATAAAAAATTTCAAATATTTATATCTCTCTCAATTATTCATAAAATCGTACTTTCGCATGAAGCAAATACATTGTGGTTAGACATAATTATAATTTAAATTAAAAAACTATTTAAATTAAAATCATACTGATAAGCACCTGGTAAGATATTCATAGTCGTTTAGTAAAATTAATCAAGTGTATGTGCGAATTGCGTGAATTGTATTTTGTAATGAAATTGTAATTTGCTCTGACCTACGCCTGTTTTAATTTCTCTATCTAGAGATTCCTAGCACACTTCTGAATCAGATTAGTATTTAGATTCCAGGTCTTACTACTATGTATAAGGATTGGAAAGTATTACTTTGTACATGAGTATATGATTCTGCATTAAACTTAATGTATTGTATATTTAGATACAATTATTATTTGCGTATTTTAAAGTACAAAATATATTTATTGAATCATAAACTAAATTCTTAAAATATTATTATTATATAAAAAAGTTAATAGTTTTGTATAAATTGTTTCAAAACAATTATTTACATTTAATGTAAGTTATTGTAGAATAATTTATGGTATTTCATTTTTAATAATACAAATTTTTGCATAATATAAGAATCTGAATCTAAATCGATTTCAGTTACGCATTATATTTTAAGTTTGGATAAATTATAGTCATATTTGTATTTGAAGAATTAAACGTGCTGCTTGCAGGTTAAAAATAAATCGAATAATTTTATTTTATTTTTCACTCATTAACGCGTTAGCGGGAGATCAGTATGAACGCAATAGCAATTTGCGAGGCTATTTTAATATGTTTTTAACACCTGACAAAAAATGTTTTTGTTTTGTCGTCCTTAGCACAATACAGGCTAATTACCAGCGACCGATATGAAGTTCCATCATTGAATTTAGCTTCTCAATTTCGTCAATAGAGCGCCCTTCCCTTTCCGCTACGCGCTGGCATTTAAGGCGCGGCCATATTGAATTACCCCCATCCCCCGCCCTCGTGGGGAAAGAAGACAGCCCCCCCACCCCGGCGGTAAAATGCCGGGAAAATACGGGCTAGAGGTTGGTAACCCTAGATATTTACCAGCACGCTATATCTCTACACGATAACGGAGAGTATAGGCGTCATAGATATAAAGTTCTACTTTCGCCGCGTTTTTTATGGTCTATGTGCCGTGTGTATTAGAACTTATTATGTTACCTTTTCTGTTACGGCACATCAATGTTGTAAGGACGTTACGCAACCCCAAATAATTTTATCAGTTTGGAGTGATTCAAGAGTGGTCATCTCCGTCGACCAAATTCACAATAGATGATGGCGCGTACTCCTGGACGAGATTTGTCTCGAGACTTATCTCAAAGTTAAGCGCGAACCAGGCTACTTTTCGTTTTCGTTGTATTTCAAATTTAGATGATGTGAAATTATTTTAATTTAATATTTTTAAGAGACACGGTAAAAAATTAAAAGTTACTTAATACAAGGTGAATATTATGTTGTTTCATTCATCAAAATTTCAAGCGTTGCTCGGGCTGTGTATGAGGTGGCACCATCCTGTTGAAACCACACGTGTTTCAGGCACAGTCAACCCAATTCGGCCATCGAGAAGTTTTTACAGCATTGCCTCTCGAATTCTTTTCTTGAATTGAATTCATTGCCTCCTGCATTCTGAAAGAAATACGGCACAATGATTCCGCTGGCCTACATGTCACACCATACAGTAACTCTATGTAGGTGTATCAATTAAGGATTTTCAGTACCTAAATTATTAACAAAATTTGCCAAGTGAAAATGAGCTTTGTCGCTCGTGATTTTTTTTCCAAAAGTCGAATGATTATATAAATAACATTTTTATGACTTAAATACGTTTTTGTAAAATTAGATACTTTGTTATAAATTGTAATTAACTACTCTTTACGACTACTAAATATAAATTGACAAATATTTAATAAACCAAAATAGCAGCTTTATAAAATCGGCCTGTAACATAATATTCACCCTGTATGAGAATAAAACAAAATAACGATTACAATAGTCATATCGTATAGTCGTTGGACGCTCGCCTAGTATTCGAGAAGTCGTAGGTTTTATCCTCGACTCGGAAAACCATCGAAGTAGTCTTAATTTAATGACTAATTATTTTTTCTGTAGTTGTCATCAGTGTCAGCTGGAACTTTGATAGCATCAATAATGATATTCGCGAAATTATTTGGAAAATAAGCTCGAAATGAGCATGCTCAGGCAGAGTGATAGCGATCTCTGCAATATGGCTAGGATACGTATTAATAAAATCACTACAGGGCATTACAATCCTGTATAGAAGCGGTCTTCAAAAATATATTAAAGTTTTTAAAAATTATTTGGTCTCGGTGGGTCTTGATCACCTTAAGCAAATCCCTTCATTCCTCTCTATTCTGCGCCTTGACCTGTCACCAGTCATAGACCTTGTAAGCATGTAGGTCCCATCAAACCAACAAAATTATGTTTGCCAATATTCCATCTCCTCTTTAGTTTATGAAATAATTTTAGGCTCTTCCATACGAGCCAGTTATCTATCAAAGTCGTTGAATTTATATGATACAATCATATCTGATATGATACAATCGTATCTGTGTACTATTCAGGCTTTGTATTTTCATATTTACATTAATTTAATTTATTTTTTTATAATTTTTAATTATTTGGAACTTTGCAACAGTGCATCAGAGACTTTATTAAAGAAGAAACTAAAAACGCACTTTTTCAAAAAATCATTTCCATAAGTGAAAATAACGATTTTTTAATTTTAAAAGACATAGATAATTGTAGAACTATAAACAGTTTATGTGTAAAGCGCCCTTGAGGTGAAAGTTTTTACGAAAATGGCGCTATACAAATTATCCATTATTATTATTATTATTATTATTATTATTCTCTCTTCATTCATTCGTTCCATATGACCAAATCACCCAAGTGATCCTTTCTTAATCCTACTCACTATACTAAGATCAACTCTACATTATTTCCTTATTTCTGCATTTTTTACTCTGTCATAAATTGATCTGCCACATATACGCATAAGTGATCTCATTTCCACTGCATTCCGTCTATTTTTGTTCATCTTCTGCCAGCTTACTTCCATACATCAGTGTCGGTACCAGAACTCCATTATGTACCGCTAGTCTTGCCTTGGTTAACATGTTCCCAATAGCTATAATTCCATTCAAGGCGCCGTTCACTTTATTCCCTGCAGTCACCCTCCTTTCGATATCTTTCTTAGTCTTTCCATTTCTATCAAACATACTTCCCAAGTACACAAACTCATCTACTTGTTCCAAGCATTTATTACCTACAAGTATTTCGCACGTTATCTCGCTTTCCTCTTTCTCGAATACCATCACTTTCGACTTGTTGACATTCATAACAAGGTCGCTTTCCTTGCATACATCGTGCATTCTACTCACTAGACTCTGTAATTCTTGTTCATTATTCCCCATCAGTACTGCATCATCGGCGTACTATAAACAACATACAATGAAATCGCTCATTTTCGCTCCTACTACAGAGATGTATAGAAAAGAATTAAAGTGTGTCTCGTTATTTTTTCCTGTTATATTATCTTCCCTCTACCTAGTTGATTTATTGAATTTGTATTAAATATTACAGAACTATGTTCTGAAAATACAACTTCACAACAAAAATGTATTTTCCTTAATAAATGCGATACTTACAACATTAGAATTACAAACCATATTATAAATCTCTTAATAACTCTTGTGATTACAATCTTAGATCTTTAAATGATCTTCAAATAATACTATTATTACATTTAATAAAATTAATATACACATAAAAAATGTGTCACCTGTCAATGAAATAAAATTACAGTCAACATGATTGACTATCGGTAGTTTTTGCTTAAAATTTTACAGAATATTAATTTTATATTTAATTTTCACTTTGTTGAAAATCAATATACTCGATACATGTTTAGTTTCCTTACACAGTTCTTCCATAAGTGAGACGATTTTATATTTAAATTGTGACCACAATCAACTACAACATATTGAAATTATAATTATAATTTTTTTATAATTATAAATATGTTCTTATTAAGGAGAACACATTCTTATTGTGAAGTTGTAATTATTCAGAACATAAGTCTATATGTCGTATTTTTCGATAAAATTGATTTTATATGTATACCTTTCTAATTAATATATTTAATTCATATTTAAAATATCACAGACCTATGTTCTGAATAATTACAACTTCACAATAAAAATGTGTTCTCCTAATAATAAAGTTGTATCAATGTGTCCAAAATTTAAAAAAAAAGAATTGTTAATTCTGGCGTCTGCTATCAGTTTATTCAAAGGTATTGAGATTCTGTAAAAATAAGGTAGATGGCTCTTTCAAATAATGGAACGATTAAATGTATTAATATCAAAAATGTAACATATAGGTTTGAAAATTGTCGTTCCGATCCAGGATCGAATCCCGGTGGCGCAACAACAATATTTTTCGATAAAATTGATTTAATATGTATATCTTTCTAATTCATATTTAAATTGCTGTTAAATGCTTAGCTACGCTAAATTTTTTTTAAATTGAAAAAATAATGAAAACACATTTATTTTAAACATCTCCCCAATAATACGGACAAAGTTTAATACTGACATATAGTTTAGTTAGTTTCTGTCGTGTATAGTAGGTTACCGTCGGGAGTCGTAAAGTTACCGATTAAAATATTTACTACGCTGGCTATACTGTTGTCTGTTTTAAGTATTTTTAGTGGACGTTTACAATCCCTGCCATTGTTGATTAATGTTGCCACATCTCTATATTGAAAATATTATTCATTACACAATGTGGTAACAGTGCACCTACCCAGTCATAATCAACTTTTATGAAAGGTTATTCATGAGAAATATTACGATGATAATAATAAAGCAGATGTAATCAGATTATATTCCGATAAATCGTAGATAATACAATATGGCGATTCGTTAATTTTATCAGATATTTTGGTATATTGCATAAACTCATTCATATTTCAAATATCTAAAAATAAATAAAAATAACAAAACGCTGGGGTGTGTATTGTAATTCTATTTTTATTTACAGATGAATATATTTTTAACATTTATTTTTCAATTAACCCAAAAAAACCTTCAATAATTTTTTAAAACTTTTCCAGACTCGTTAATTTCTTTTTTTTTCGATTTCACTTGGCTTCAGTTTTGCGTTATTGTTTTAAAAATAAAGTGGGTAAATATAAAATGAAAACTTGGTCAAGAGGGTAGGTAGGTAAGCAATAATAATTATCATTTCCGTTTCCAAGCTGGGCCGTATGTGGTCCGCCACAAAATTGTGGTCTTTCGCCAGATCGTCCCGCATCCTCAAATAACCCGCGTGCAGTCGCTGCAGGACGTCAATAATGCCGAGTATGTATGAAAAGCATGCTCGGTTTAAGTTTCCCGCAGGCATCCTCAAAATGTCTTCTTTCTTACATATCTATGAGCAAATACTAATGAATGAACCAAATACAGATACGAGCAGATATGCTATGAAATAAAAATCTACATTAATGACAACACAACACAGCCATTTGTCTAAGTATTTTTCGTGTGAGTATTTATAGCGAAACTTTTTCCTTTAGAAAATTTTCATATCGGCTTTTTATGCGGATTTTTCCGATCACTTGAAAAATTATATAAATTTGCTACCCAACTGCTTAATATACATAGATAAATGAAATTTTATATTTTTTAGATACTCGTGCATTTTTTTTTTGCACGATCCATATTAGTATCACCATTATTACGGTGTAATGGCTGCTGTAAGAACCACCACGAGATGATCTATTATATTTCGCTATGCTGGTAAAATAAAATAGCGCTAGGATGCACAACGAGGCAAAGTCTAGACTGAGAGTCTCCATGCAGAAATAACCAGAATTGTTGTAATTAATGTGACAGAATTCACCAATATTCTAGTCACACCGGTAGGGATTAGAGTAATATCTCATCTTCACGAAGATATTCTTTCTACTTTCATTCGCTTAGTCTCACTATTCCTGCACACTGCTTTTTGCTTGCTTGCTAATGTAGACGTAAAACTTTGATGCCTTGAATTTTTTTTGAATACTTCATTTCTTCTGTTTTCTTCGCGTTTTGGCCAACATTTTTAAGTAACATACCATCACCGTTTCGCTAGGAGAATAGAATGGCACACTTTTCTCTCCCGGCACTCCACTTTCATACGTCTTCTTATGCAACATTTTAAATTGTTATCCATATATTAAACAATAAACAATAATCATAATTGGATCAATAATAGTTCTTATATTAAACGTAAATACAATACATAATATTAAATGTCATGTTTAAACATCTATACCAATATAAATTTATTCAGAAATTTACGAAGGGATGTTTTTTTCTTATTTCGTCTCGAGAAAACCACAAAATATGCATTTCTTGATTTAAAAGATATATTTAATAACTGCTATTTTAGAGTATATATATTTATGTATTAATATATAATATAATACACACTAGACTTTACCGACACGATGGTCAGATAACATCAGGTGACTTCTTGTTCTTTCTTTCAGCTTTGTAGATTGTCAGACGTACTAAATATGAACGTTTATAGTGCTAATATTATTGAGATACTTGGTGCCATAAGTACTTGTAAAAAATACGCACCTATACAAAGTACAGCTCAAAACAGGTACCTATAAAGATTACAATATGAATTTGTAAAATCCAGAAACAATTTTGAATTTAAATACTAATTTAACGTATTAATCATATTTTTCTACAAAATTGATTTCATATGTAAATATTTATAATTAATACATTAAATTAGTATTTAAAACATCACAGAACTATGTTCTGAATAATTACAACTTCACAATAAGAATGTGCTCTCCTTAATAATTTTGAATTTTCTGACAGCAGAAAATAATAATGTTTTTTTTCTATATGAAAAATATACATACCTTATAAAGGTAATAAAGGTGTTTTTTTAGAGATTCGTTTTTCGAATTGCCAACCCTTTTTCCAACGACAGCCAATTTGACAGCTGACAGCTGATTTGTGCTCAGTTTGGTTTGCCATTTCACTATGAATTGTGTAAATTTATTTCGAAAATCATTCAGTTCGCGAAACTTACCGTGCGCTACGTCCATTTCACGGTCGACATAATCGTCCATCCGAGCGAGAAATTTCAATAACCATGGATCGTTTTCGCACCACGCATACTGTAATTGATAATATGTATCCGCAGAGATGTCGTACAGTGCGCACCGAAGAAGCTGTTGTTTCTTTAAAAATGATGCCGGCCAGAACGTTACAGTCAATGAAGAGCGCTACAGATCCATGATTACTGACTTTTTCATTCTCCAAATGAATGGCATTAATGTGAAAGAGCTGTGGTTTTAATAAGATGGCGCAACATGATTCACAGCGCGCGCCACAATCAATTTATTGAAGGAAATATTCGATTGGCGCATAATTTCGCGTAATGGACCTGTGAATTGGCGTCCAAGATCGTATTTGGATTATTTTCTGTGAGGATGTCTACGTCGATAAATCAGAAATTAACACTCATAATTAAGTGCACCAAATTAAAACTCAGAATTGAGTTTCAAGAAAATTGACACTTCACTCCAGTGCAATGTATCAGTTTCCTTTCAAATTTGCCTACACGGAAAGCTGTAGATAAATACAAAACTAGACTTTTATCTATAACCAATATGTAATTGGTATTTGTAGTTTAAATATATGTTTAATACAATGCAAAACTTTTCTTTATAATATGAATTTACAAATAAAATGGTTTAACGACTTTAACCCTAAACACAGATGTTATTATTTATTAATTTTCTCAGTGAGATTGCAGACAAGGTAGTTATTTGATGATATATCTACCCTTATTTAATATTTTATCCTGAATAAATAAATAAATATTAAAAGGGCCCGAGCAGCCAACGGGGCTCGGCCGTAAAACAGAAAATGGTCTTTACCCAGAATATGTTACGATAATGAACAGATTTTTATATTATAGTTGTTAATATTTCCTCGTGGTGGGAAAAACATTAGGTGTCCATTAAGCTCTGGCTGTGAGCTTTCGGAAAGGTTGTAAAAGCCACAGGCTTTATGCGTTACTATGGATAAGGGGGATATGGGGATAAGAAAATTATTTTCCCGATCTAACAGGAAAACTGTCACTTCAACGTCAGGCGGGAAAGTGTCATATCTCTTATATTTAATGTTCATTTCATATTATAGTGCCTGTTAAAATTTTAAGTACCCATTTAATATGTTTACGTGTGAAAGAAATCATGTCGATTTTTTTTTATCAAGTGAATGAGACAAGATTAGACTTACCTGGCTATTCAGTCCCACTTCATTCTGCACCGTACGCCTGAGACGAATCCTTCAATTTTTTGCATCTTTCGAAAGGGGAAGATAGCTCCGAGAAGCTTGTTGTGGTGGAACACGTCGAAGGACGAAGAGGAAGTGGAAAATCTCCCACCCGTTGATCCGATCAAGTGGAAAAGGCTACAGGCACTTCTTTGAGCATAGCTCTTAGTTCTGCAGGGTAGTCAAGAAAGTGAGAATTCTTAGAGATCGTGATCCTCATTCATGAGAGGGACTGACGTGGATGATCACTCCTGGTGAACGATTTCGGCATCAGCATACTACACCCTTCTAAAAAGTGTCGTCGTTGTGTAATCTGATAACAAGATGAAACAAGTTTCTACTCATATTTCTAATTTAGTCTTATCTTATTTCATTAATTTAATTATGAATTTCTACCAAGAAATTTCAGTTAATCACCAAGAACACACAATTACTGGATTTTTACCTCCAAAGGCATTATTATTAAACAAACTATGGATATCTCATAGAAACGAAGCTATTCATATTATATTTTATGAGAAAATATGGCGACAGCGAAGCTGTAGTTAAATACTCGAAATGTTTCCATATGGTAACATATATACAATACCAAAAAATTTGATAGGTATAGAGGTTGATTGTGGGTGGAATGGTGAACGTTACATTGTGTAAAGTGATCACTCAAGCCAGCCGAAGACAGGTCTTAAGCACTGTAATTACTCAGACTTTCATATTTTTCTTCGTCTCCATGAAATATTTATAATTTGTTCAATAATAATAATTATTTTTTTAATTTTGTCACAAAACTTATTTTACTTTACTTTACTTTAAAATAATTTAACCCCCCCCCCCCCCCAATCGTATACGAGAAGATGTACGAGTGTTCACGAGGCAATAGTACTTTGACGGGATAATGAATTTAAATAAGCAATGTGTATGAATGACATTTTAAATCTACCACAAGAGTTCAAACACTAGTTTTCGAACAAACGGCTAAATACAGATTAAAACTTTCGGTACTAATACGGGATTTTCGTTCGCTCGTTTTTCGACGCGCAGTAATACAAGTAACATGTAATGTAATTCGGCTGCTACATTTTATGGCGACAGGCGTCGCGCCAGTAGGCAATCCGCATTTTGTTTTACTTTTAGAAAATGTCTAATCGAGTATTTGTTTGCGTTGATTTGATTATTAAGGAGAACACATTCTTATTGTGAAGTTGTAATTATTCAGAACTGACGGTCTGTGATGTTTTAAATACTAACTTAATGTATTTATTTATAATTAGATTAATTTGAGTTGTACTATGGTTACAACATTTGTTTGATAATAAATAATATTTTTAATATTGAAAAATGTGTTTTACATAAACGCGGCAGCTACTATTGTCACTTGCAGGACCGAGCAACAGGCAACATTTGGTCAAAATAAAAACAATACCTAGCATTCGGAATTTAACACGAAATTCATAAAATACCAAAATTTGATTCAAATACGATATAATCAGTGGTGTTGTGTATTTGAGAAGACGTCAATCTCATCGTTCGTGCAGTCTGCGTTGTTGTATTGACACGTACTAGACATACACAAGTTTATAAAATGAAATACTATTATGTATTGTAAGTATTTAATCTAAAATTAAAAGCCTACGTCTAGTCTTATGTCAAATCTAATAAATTGTAGAAAGGCTTTTAGCATTAACTAGATGGAAGCTCGTTGACAATGACAGAATAAAATACATATTTTAAAGTTTACTGATAATAGTTAGTAAATACCTATTTCTGGTATTGATTTAAATTTTTATTAAAAACATGGAAAGTAGATTGATTGGTTAAGTAAAACTCAGTTGATTTATTCGAAAAATGGAACATCCAGCGAGCAATATTCTTTCATATCCAATAAAGTGCCAGACGATTATAGAATTATTTTAATCAAAATGTGCGCGTATAGGGCTCATGTTTGATGGTTGATTGTTAAATGTTATTGAGTATTAAGAAATAAAATATATTAAAAAATTGCTTTTTGCTTTTGCTCTAGAACGAATCCCCATAGGAGCCTCCCTGGGCCGTTATACGGCCACACATAACTGAGGCTTTAATGTCATTTTTAAACACGAAAACGATTTGATTCCATCCGTAAAACCCCGAGAGCCTTTTCTTGGGTATAAAACACGCCTTAATATAAACGGGACTGTTAAACGCTTTAGTGGAGGCGAGGGATAGGTGGCTCCGCCCCGTTTCTTGAGCAGTTTCCGCGGAACTGAGTGCTTCATCCCCCACTAAACATTTATAACGCGCCGAACGCGATACCGGCCACAATCTGCGAGTGACCGACTACACCCTTCTGTTGAAAAATCCTCACATTTTTTATTGTTCACCCTAAATAATGCAGAAATATATTACGGCATAGTTAATATACGTGAGGCGTAAAATGAAAGAAGTTTATTTAAGGCCAATCATAAACTGAAGTAATATTTAATATGACAATTGGCAATAGGTAACCAAATCATTTCGATCTCTTGAGCGGAATAATATTGCCCAAAATGGAGAAAGAGAACGAATTGATATACGAACTATTGTAGATTTGAGTCTATATTGTGATATTTAGGCATCGATTGAAATATAATTTGAATTACTTAATTAATTCATAATTTATAGTTTGTTTGCAGCATAAAAATCATATCTACCTTAACCACAGACTAGTAAATGAATAGACATGATATAAAGTGTATATATATATATATATATATGAGAGGGGTTTGAAACATTATTTTCGGGGCGAGGGGCGTTCTACACACATACATCCAACGAAACATAAATTAAATCTGTGTGTGAACAAAACGTATTTTTTACATTAATGCATATCTTATTGTCAGCATTTTAATTTTCATTACAATCGAGTCATATTTATAAAAAATGTCGGGGAGCTCTTTGATTGCGTTAGTGGCACCAAAGTGATCACGTGGGTGCCACCAAAATGAAAATTTTGGGACATGGAATTTGCGTTATTATAAATAAGTTTATTTATTTAGTGGTCAGTGACCCTAACACATATTCCATGGATAGTTCACAGAATAAATAGCAACATTTACAAGAATTTTTAATATTTCATATCATATGTTATGTGTAAATTTAATACTTTAATATCTGCCTCACTGGGCTTCGCCCATGCTGATATAAATATTTTACGTTGTTAATCAATAATCATATTATACATTGGTTCAACAAATATAAATTTAAAATAATAAAACAGAAGAAAAGAAAAAAAAGAAAAATTGTAAATAATAAAAGAAAGAAGGAAATGTATAAGAGAATACCTGAAATTTGTAAATATATTACACGTTCGTTTTTAACGAGTTAAAATAATACAAGTGAAAATGTTAGAGTATTCAGTTAATAACAGATGTTCCTGGTTGGTGAAACACACACACACACACACGCACAGGCTGCTCACTCACTGGTATTAGGGCTGAGGTCTTGCCGTGCTCACTCTCACACATACATTTTTTGTAAAACACACGTTGACTGCTTGTATTCATATTAAAGTGGTGACCATGCTATAAACATATGCTCGATATGAGTTTTTTAATCAAGATTTTATTACGCCTTTAAACTGTCTGTGATGTTAAATATTATATATATATTGTCTACCTTCCATAAAAAATTCGCATGCTGAAATACTTCAGGCATGTAAAAAAACGTACGGAGAGGCTGGTAATACAAGGCAGATTATAGGGATAGTGTTCTTGTGGAAGATCACTGAATAGATGAACAAATCTTGCGAGGTCTTCAAACCAATAAATAAAACTTTATGAAGCTATCAGAAATGCTGCAGATCGGAACACATGGCACCGGATAGTTTTCCTATTACTATTATCAAGATGTCATTAAAAAGAATATTATCTAGTGTTATTTTTACTTTTTACCTTCTTCGTGATATTTCGATGCATGTTTTTCTTCCGTCGGTCTCTTTAATTCTTTTTCCACTGTTCCATCCCTTAAATCTCCCGACCAGGAAATCACGTTAATCTCTTTTTATACTACACCGGAGAAATGCTCCCTGACTTATGACTCCTTTCACTGCCTACGAGGTGCTTTTTTGATAAAAGTATCGCAATTTTAATATATTGGAACTTATCGACAGAAGCATTGAACACCCTATCTTTATATACTTCATCATTTCAGTACATAGGCAATATGTGTTGTGGTAAGTGACTAACGATCGTGCAGTCTCTAGTAATGCAAGTGAACTTAAAAAAATCTTTCTTTTATTAGATATATGTATTGGAAAATATTTTTTTAAATATATTTTTAACTGTTTATCTTTTCTTATCTAACTTTAATCTGTTTATTATCATACAAGTAGAATATCCTTACATAATTTAATAATATATTACATACTACGTACATACCCACACTTGCGTATAATGTAATAAAGCATTCGTGACATTATGAACTTTTCAAATTAATAACCATTTTTTACGGTGTCGGCAAATAAATGAATCTGTATGTGAAAATAATTAATATTCTATTAATTTAACGGGGCTGGTTAATTAGTGAACTTAGTTAAAACCGCATTATAAAACTAAATTATACGTATTTTTAATTATTGCTAAAATTTTAATTTTTATAATAATACTCGTTATCTTTAACGTTAACGTTTCACGGTGGGGGTGAACAGTTTCTTATTTTTCTTTTTACTATACGAGATAATGAGTTTTTAAATTAAACCACTAATTTAATACTTTACCAGAACACACCGTTATTGTTATAGTATAAAACAAATTTAATTTAAAAACTAATTAACTCAACATCACGCCTTTTCTCAGCGGGGGTAGGCAGAGATGACAGAGTGGTTTATTTTGTTTTTGGAACTTCTTTCAGACTTCTATTTTTGGGCCGTCAACAGTCGTGTCATGTATGTATTTCTTACCGTTATCGCCTCATTTATTCATTTCACATAATCACGCCATCCAAGCGACTCTTTTAATCCTGTTTACTACGATAAGGTCAGCCATACATACAATAATACAATATTGTACTTGCTACATATAGAATTTAATGTATTAATTGTAAATATATACATATAAAATCAATTTTGTCGAAAAATATTATTTTTGCGCTACCGGGATACGAAACTGAATCTCCATTTCCAATCCGGCGAAGTACACTACCAATTGTGTTATAACGCTAGTATTTTTCATGACAAATTTTCGAACCAATATGTTACACTTTTTCAAATTAATACATCTATCGTTCCATTATTTTATATGTATATATTTATAATTAATACATTCCAATTAGTATTTAAAACATCATAGACCGTCTGTTCTGAATAATTACGACTTCACAATAAGAATGTGTTCTTCTTAATAAAAAGATTATCTCCAATAAATTGCAGTTAGTGTGTGGAGAATATTTGTTACCTATATTAGAAAAAAATTACGTAATTGTGTAATTTTTTTTTATTTCTGACGTGAAATATTTCACCTTACATTCAAACAACTTACTTATCATCATGACGTTTTCTATAGAGGTAGGCAGACAGGATAGACCGCTACACTCTTCTGTCCTGACACACAATTGTCGCCTCATCCACATTTATACAAGCCCGTCGGTTATTGTGGCTTCTAACAGAACCATCTTCCAGTATATTGTTTACCTGGTCGTGCCAAGTCTTCCGCGGACGTCCTCTGTTTCTAGTGCCATCAATACTTGTGTCATACAAATAAACTAATCTTAAATAATATTTAAACAGTAGTTAAGGAATTTAGATAATGTACCTACTGAGGCAAATTTGTACACGAACATTTGTATCCAAAATTATCACCTTAACCCGGGTCACGTAAAGGTCACGTGATTGATCTCGGATATATCATATTATATATCATAAGGCTACATTATTATATATCATATTATATATCATAAGGCTACTTTATTATATATTATAATATGATACGCCTACATTCGATTAAGCTCTCGTTTAAATATATTGTATTTATAAAGAACGAATTATATTTTTTCGATTACATTTGTGAATACTATCTACTCTTTTTTCGGTAGAGTTAAGCACACAGGCTTAAGTAATTCCCACACCTCTGTACATTAGTGTTAATGATATAAAAAATAAGTCAAACGAGTTGAACATATTGTCTAATAGATTATTTAGATACAAAAAGCTTTTAAATGACATTTTTAAGTGCGAATATATTAATTTTCTATCTACGTTCCATGTTCATTGATTATTTGATTATTTTTTTTCAGATTATATTTTCTATGACATTAGTGAAGTGGTTTTATGACCAAAATGTTATTGTTGTACTTCATTAATCTGTATGTTATATAATCAAAATTGTCTTTTATAAATACATTAAAAAAACGTTTGATGACTGATGTTTTTTCTCATTTTAATAGCTTCTGATTTGATTTGTCAATATTTTTTTCTAATGATGTATTAATTTGTTATTTTTCTTTCTTTACAGGTAAGCTCACGCAGAATTTAGAAACAAGCATCTTTATAAAGTAAGTTTATCTATAACTTAATTAAAAGCTTTACCGATATAGTAAGTAAAAAAAAAAGTTTTAGATAATGAATATGATCGTATTTTGCACGTCTTGAGTATTATCGCTGAAAGTTAAAATGAAAAAAACTATGCAATTATCCACAAAGCAGACCGTTTCAACATAATTCAATATTAATTAAAATTTATCCTCAAACAAGACTTAATGTATGTAAAAGGGACTTAACAATGTAGTCTGTAGTCACCAACCCCCTCCCTGTCACGGGGGATAATCCGCAGACGATACAACACAAGCATAAAATTTAATAAATGTTTCAACGTTCATCTCCTTACGTTAGTTCATAATAAAATGTCAATCAAAAGTATTACAGCCATCTGTTATGATGAGAAATATTACACGCTAGTTTTAATTTAATTTTTGTATCATTGTATAAATCTACCCTCTATCAATCGCCAAATCAAATTAGTGAATAATCCAATAACAATGAAACGATGTGATAATCGCAAAGCATAACTCTTCTGCGTTTTTTTCTTGGTAATTTATCTCATGATATCGCGTTTAATAGAACTACCCTAACTAAGCGTATTCGCCTATACTACCCTCAGCTCAGGACCGTGTCGAGTGGTACCAGTCAACTCATTTAACTGTCTTCTATGCAGTGCTTTTTTTTGTTAGAAAAAAGATGCCGGAACTCATATTGTTAATCTTTTATTTCAAAAATTATATATTCAGTTCTTGACATAAATTTAATTTTTTGTATTAAAGGCAAATGTTCATAGTAAATTCCAAAGTTTTGTCCAATTCGACAGGGCGATTCAAGTCCGCGTGGACCAAACATCAAATTTTCAAAAGTTACTTTTAAAACATGAAAAATCTGTCGAAAAAAGGTCCTATGTTCTATGACAAAAAAAAACACCGCTTTTATGTATATACAACGTGTACATATATGATATAATTCTATTTATTCGATATTTGTCCAAAAAATTTGTCGAGGTTATAACATTACAAAAGTAATAAATAATAAACTTACATTAAAGTCTTATAATAAAATTCTTAGTCTAGTCTTACCAGTCATGCAATACTTTTTCTATTTACTAAATATACTCCATATATTTATTTAACTTTTTATTGTTGTCATTATCAACAGGTTATCAATGACACTGATATATAGTCCTAGTTTTCAGACACATGCTATAAAAAGAGGTTTTTTTTTCAAATAAAATACATGATTATCCAAGATCGCGCTATTCTGCGGGCCCAGCATGCGCGCCGTAATTTAAAATATATTTAAACTATAAACTGTGTAAGAAAACAACAAAACGTTTCGTTTTAAGACTCGCGTCCACGAGTCTCTCAATGAGACTTCGATCTCAGAGACTCGCTAAAGATACGTACATATATGCTGGATGCGTCATTCTAATCCGCGCGCAACACATATGAGCTGATAATCGAACATATGGACGTCGAACCCTATACAGTCTCGTCTTTTTATCTCATCTCATCGAAAAAAGTGATCAGCAAATGTATATTTTAGAAGAAATAATTTTTATCCCTTGCGAACACAGTCAACAGTTTTCTGAGATAAATGATGGGCATTACCCATAAGTTTCTCACCATCTAGAATCGAAATTGTACGTCAACCTTATTTGCCTTATGGTAATTGTTTTAAAAAGTGTTACGATTTTGTACGCTTTATGTAAATACCTTTTGAATAACAAATATAAATACAAAAGATTTTCAATTTCTCTCACTTTTCTAAACGCGTTACAAAAACGAGTTACGTTTCTTTTGTCATTCAGATTTAATGAAATTCTATGCATAGATAATATTGCGGAGGAGAGAGTTTAATATTATGAATGTAAGGTAGTATAAAGCACGTAATTTCTGCTTTTATATGCAACTCATCGAAAGGACGCTTTTCTTTTACGACCTGCATCGACTCGTAAACTTATCCCAGTTATTCCTTTGAATAAAATGGAATTTCATTTAATAGTTTCAAATCTTAAAAGCCAATGATATCCTTTATTGCTGAAATCTGATATATCAGTAGATTATTTTGATGGCTTTTTCAGTTAAACCGCTCTTCGCGTGCCATGAAAATATTCATAGTTTTAGTAAAGTATAAAAATAAATGTATTTACGTAATACACACACTATAACAGGGGTAGCGAACATTTTTACTTGCGCGTGCCAAAAATCGCTAAATAATATATTTCGCCTGTCCAACGTGCCGAGCAGTTTTTAAAAACGTATTTATTTAAATTACTACAATTAGCAATCATGATATAATTAGTTTTTTTTTTACTTAAAAATATAAAACCGTGTCGTCATTTAACAGCATGGTCTGATAAGATAGAACGGGTTCATTCCCCTTTCCAAGCAGTTTTATTCAATTTTTATTTTAAAAGTTTAAAAGATTCATTTTAAGTTATTAGTATTAATGAGATTTTTGTTGCTGTACATTCGATGTCAAATACTTTATATTCGGATCATTTGTCGTCACTTTTGGTCAAATACACGCCCAACTGAATTCATCGGTCAATTTCTCGTACAACATTTTATAAAATTTATTTCGGAAAATAATGACTCACAACCATATGTGAAAGAGAAAATTGATAATATAACCGTCGCTAGTTTTTTTAAACAGCTAAATATTTCTGGAATGGTGTTCCAAATTCTTATTATTTTTTCTTCTGCATTCTTTTTAAGTATTTCCAATTCATTTCTAAATCGACTAATTTTTGTTTCCAGATCAAACATGATTGGAGTTCAATTACATGAGTTATCTATTTTTTTTTAAATCTGTAAGTTCTTACGTGCTAGCTAAATTGATGAACGTACCATCTCTGGCATGCGTGCCCTAGGTTTGCCACCCCTGCACTATAATGTTGAAATTCTTTACGTGTAAAATACATTGTGATGATTTTTTTTCAATAGTTAGATTTTTGCTGCGTATCTAGGTGATTTGTTTTAATTTTGAAGAAACATGTGTTCTGAAAATCATAACGTTACTAATAAAATGCTTTTTCATTAATAATCTTTAATAATACTACTAACTTGACCCACTAACCATTGAGTAAATTTTTAATTTAATTTTTTTTTTCCAACATTCAAAGTGTTCGTACATCATCGATCCGAATTGACGAATCGTCGAAGCATTAAGAAAAACTTCCACACTACTCCACGATTTTCAGATATATCTGTAGGAAAGATTTAATTCTCTTTTGTCATATCAGTGACATTTATTTTTATTGGTTATCTAGAACAAAGGAAGCGCCTAATAAATAGAAAGTCTAAGAAAACCCCATTTGGGATGGAATATAACTTAAATGGAATGAAAATAAGCGACGTTCAATTTATTAGTAGTAGGTAATAGATACTTTAGAGATAAATAAAGTTCTTTTACACAAAATGTCTGAATTATGAATGACTTTTTATGAAAATTGGCTGTGAGGATATTATATTATAAAATGTACGTTATTTATTTTCATTTTTTAAATTTATTAAACAAATTTCTTCTATGTGGGAGAGACTTTTGATTGCAAAAAGAAATACTAATCATTATTTTTCATCTAAACGTGTAAAATATTGAAAGATAAAGGAATTAGATGCAGAGTAGACATAGAAAACTAGGCCTAATTTAGTTTAGATAGCCTGGTTTTCTCGATTTTATGTCAATAAATTTAATAAAGCTATATATAATAATATAATATTAATATACCGTGTTTACGGATCTAAATATCACTTCTAATAGCACTATGCACGCATAAGTCTAATAAAGTGAATGATATTTTGTCTGTAATAAATAAATTAGGAGTGTTACATTTTAAATACTAATTAAATGTTTTAATTATAAAGATATACACATAAAATCAATTCTATCAAAAAATATTGTTATTGCGCTACCGGGATTCGAACCTGAATCACTTTTCCAATCCGGGGAATGTGCATTATACACCTATATGTTACGCTTTTTCAAACAAATTCATCTGTCGTTTCATTATTTGAAAGCTATCTACATTGTTTTTACAGAATCTCAAACACCTTTGAGTAAACCGATAGCAGACGCCAGAATTAGCAATTCATTTTTATTAAATTTTGGACACATTGATACAACTTATATATTGTTAAGCTTATTGTGAAGTTGTAATTATTCAGAACATAGGTCTGTGATGTTTTAAACACTAATTAAATACATTTATTATTAAGATATACATATAAAATCAATTCTATCAAAACATATTGTTGTTGCGCTACCGGGATTCGAACCTGTGTCACTTTTCCAATCCGGGAATGGTGTATTTATTACCAACTATGCAACATCGCTAGTATTTTTGACGACAAATTTTCTAATCTATATGTTACACTTTTTCAAATTAATACATCGTCGTTCCATTATTTGAAAACCATCTACATTGTTTTTACGGAATCTCAAATACCTTTGAGTAAACCGATAGCAGACGCCAGATTCTATTTGCATATCTTTATAATTAATACATTTAATTAGTATTTAAAATATCACAGACCTATGTTCTGAATAATTACAACTTCACAATAAGAATGTGTTCTCTTTAATAGTGTTACATTTTGATGCTAACCAGCATCGGAGTAACTGCTCCTTCGTCATGGCAAAACAAAAACTAAATAATGAAATATTAAATTAATTTAGTATAATTATTTATTATTTCTGACATACTGTTTCCGGTCAGAACTGGCGTGTTACTATCGAAACTGGTTGACGTTTAAATAACTCACAGTGGTTTATACAAAGTTAAATATATATACAATTTCTAACTATATCTAATCACGAAGTCGACAACATATACTGTTTTTGCATTAAATACAATTTATATTTTGTCATTTCTAGAATATCAAGGATATTAATATCGAAGTGACAGCTTCTTCATCAAAGCAGAATAAAACTATGTGATTCAATATTGAAATAATTTATTATAATTATATAAATTGTCTAATTACAATGTAATTGCTTCAAACTCCATAGATATATCGTCATTTCCAGATTGTCAGCGTATCGAAAAATATTATTATATATTTTTTAAATATCAATTATTTTTGTTACTGGATCAAGAGAGTCAGAATAATCTCCAGAAATGTCTTCAAAATCAAATATTCAGAAATAACATTTAAATTAATATCGTAAGGAAGGTCTATGTTGTTTTCGGAAAAGGGATAAAAAAAATCTCTTTCGTTTTTCGCAAATTCTGCGTAAATTGCATTGGATATTTTGGTGTTTTTTGAACAAGATAAATCACTATTTTTGTGTGTTTGGCAAAAAGGACGCGCTTGACGACCGAGTCGAGAGCGACCCAGAAGTCGGGGGCTCGACTCTCATGCCTACGGCTGTCAAGTTAGTCCTTGCATAGGATGTCCGTAAAGTCTATAAGACTTTTTGCTGAAATATTCATTTACATATTCAATTCTTCTTAGTCACGGTTTTTTATAAATCGTGTACCTACCGATTCTTTGACCAAATTACGAAATATTTTAATAAGATTGAATTTTAATAAGATCTGTTTCTAATAATGCCTATTTACGTAATACATAAGTATTTTGTAATAAATAATATTGTAATTAATTTCATTTCTGTAGACAGTACTTTTAGGTATTTTAAGATATGTACCAATAATAAAAAATATTAATAAAAATATCTCGTCTTGTCTACCACACAAAGATTCGATATATTTTCCTCAATAAATTTGAGCAATTTTTTGACATTTTTTTTTTCAACCTTTCAATCACCTTCCGAAGACTTTAAAACCAAGACTATAAGATACCCCGAAATGGATGTCGTTTAAATTTTATGGAATAGTTGCATGCCAGTCCTGATGAAGATACGTTAGAATCGAAACCGGTTGACGTAAAAATAACATTGGTTTAAACAAAGTTAAATATAAATACAATTTTTAATTTATATATAAGTGGTCAAATTTGACATACAAAATAAACATTCTAATGTATAAAATTTGTGACAGGATGTTCTTAAATATTTTCTGAACGCCTTATACATCAAAGTGACGTATTCTCATATACGTGTATGTTTTAAAATAATAACCCTCTTTGCGCAGCGCTGGATCCTGGACCGCGCGATGTTCAGCGGGTACATCTCGTCGCAATTTAAATCACTCATCCCACTTCACCAGCCCTTTAGCTTAACTGACATGACGCACATATGACTGGCTCAGAATAATGAAGGCCCAAGTGCGTTTACATTTTTCAAAATTGAATTAGCATTACAAAATTGAAGTGACAAATATTTTTTAATTGTGTTTAAAACTAATTCGTCATCATAAGTCTGAGCCAGAATGGCTACCAGCATAATTTATCTCCATCAGTTTCTGTTCAATGTGGCTGTTTGCCAGTTAGTTGACTTCCCCCATTTTCATCTTGCCAGTGCAGTATCGGTCTCCTTCTTCCCCTGCAGCAGCCTGGGTTGCTAGAAAAACCTCTTTGGTGGCACCTGATCTTTCAAATGTTGTACATGACCTAATCGACGTTTTTTAGCGACTTTGATTGATTGGACTACGCTAACAGTGCGTAGAATTCTACGTTGAATTCACTAGATATTATTATATTACTAGCAGATAAGCAATCGGCTATCGCTGACTGCGTAATCAGAGTTTCACTAGAACTATATTTCAACACGGGAATCCCTTATTATATTAATACATCTAGTATTGTACTTTGTATTTATTGCCAATATGAAAAAAAAAAAATCTTACAAAATCCTATTTTCTGCATTAAAATATAGTTTCTATGAAAAGCCTGAGCGTGCAGCTGCGACCGAATAGCCGTCCGCAGGCCGAGCAGATATTTTTGTAACAGAAATTTGATGACGTTATTTTACATTAATCATATTTTTGTCGGTTTTCGAAAAAAAATTAAAACTCAATTGTTGGTCGAAAACACAAATTTGTTCTAAATATGAATTAAATATATTAATTAGAAAGATATACATATAAAATCAATTGTATAGAAAAATATTGTTGTTGCGCCACCGGGATTTGAACCTGGATCTCTTTTCTAACCGGGGAAGGTGCATTATCCAACTATGCTACAGCGACAATTTTCGAACCTATATGTTACCTTTTTGATATTAATACATTTAATCTTTCCATTATTTGAAAGAGCCATCTACCTTTTTTTTACAGAATCTCAAATTCCTTTGAGTAATCTGATAGCAGACGCCAGAATTATCAATTCATTTTTATTAAATTTTGGACACATTGATACAACTTCACAATAAGAATGTGTTCTCCTAACAAATTTGTTCGATACAAATCGTGTAAATGGAAGTATTTTGGAAAAATATTATTGTTTTTTCAAATTTACATTCTATGGCGTTGAAATTGTCGCAGAAACGATTACTTCTTTCTGTGATGTCAAAATTCTCGTTGTAATCTCACCATGACTTCAAATGTTGACGTGATGCCCCTATGGTGTGTGACATTTGATGGTAGAGAATTGTAAGAAACATCTATTTATTGTTGGTCAAATGGTAAAGACACTCGACCAATGATCAGGTTGTCGGGGGTTTGAGTCTCGTTATAGGAGATAACTAAGTTTGTCCTATTTTCATGATACAGGCACTTAGCATTGTTTAAAAATATTGATGTGATGTATCCATCGTGTTTTTTAAAAAAAGCGCTATAAAGTATGTGTGTCAAAACTTCCTCCTTTCACGTATTATCAAAGCCCTTTTAGAAAACAAATATAATTTATATGTAATAAGTTACTTCGTATATTACATCCATTTAGACTGCCTTTGTATTTAATATTACGGAACCATATGGATGAAAATAAAAGATTTAATCTGTTTTCTTCAATTTGTTGCCAAGTTTAATAAAATTCTAAATCTCAAACAACACCAAACATGACACAATCAAAATTAAATTCTCAGTCACTCCGAGTTAGATTAGTTTATCCGGGGATTTGATTTAAACTTATAAACTTCTCTATTCGCCTACCAATTTACGAATTAGATTTTTTGTCCGCTATCACTCTAGACCCGTCATATTTCCTCGGTGTGTTTTTGAATGGCCCACTCACAACACTGTCATCGCGTGTTCGCCACGAGGTGTCACCGTGCCCCCGGGCGGGCGGCGGGGGCGCCGGGCCAGGGGGTGCAGGGGCGCAGGACGCGGGGGCACGCCGAAAAACCCGAACATCACTCGAAATCAACCAGTCAGCGCGCCATAAAATAATGAATTTTCACAAACATAGCGGCGCATAATGGTGAAACGTTTTCCGCGCTCTGCCGTCGAAACTGGAAAGGTTAGTCCCCCCCCCCCCCCAACATGCCTGCACATTTTGTTGTATTTATTTTACTTTTTATTATTCAAGCAATGAATGTGCAAACATTTCACACTCTAATAGGGATTAACCCGCCCTAAAAGGTTATGTCTATCTTTTAGAATATAACTGATTTGTAATTTTATTACATTCAGGGGTTTGCCAGCCCTAGGATGTTATGTAAAATAAAAAAAATATAATTAAATTAATCAAATATATTGTTACAGTGCCTTTGGGCTCTAGAAGATAGGAAGCCATAGAGGCCGCCACCGATCTAGTGTCTGGTGATCTGGTGTCACCTGCTACCTCGGATGGGATGATAATTGATTCAATGGCAACTCTCGCATGTCGCCTCCCCTCGTTACAGCGGGGTCTCTTTTCAACCCCCGGGCAGTCCAGGCCCATAGATCTCTGGGTCCACCGCGGTGATCCCACTCTTAATCTATGCCATCTCTCGCCGCCATATTCTTCCATAGCGCGGCTCCACCAACCCGCTGCCCTCTTTTAGAGCGTTACCACCAATAGTGACGTCTCGCTCCGCTGCCCGCCAAAGTCATATTCTCGTCTTCGATTCGTCCATTTAGACAATCAATCATCATAAGTCAACAAAGTAGGCTACCCCGATCCCATCGTATATGATTTATACCTGGTTTCAAAAAGTAATTTTTTAGATTTACATTTCAAATATCTCATTGTACACTCCCAGAAGCTATCCTCGTTGTGGGTTCCCTCTTGTACTGACATTAAGCTAGTCTGAATTTCTTGAACGTATCACTTCCATGAAAATGGCAATGTCGTATCATATTTCGAATCTCCACGCAATTAATTACAGTAATAAAACATATATTACATATATAATACTTACATTACAACATATCGACTATATATATTTTCTTAACTTTTTTTTAAAGTACTTTTTTTACCTTTATTCAAGAAAATAAAATCATAATAACAATTCCTATTTGGAACCCGCAGTATATTGTTTACATCAATAGCTTGAACAACACCCAGAATAAATTATTATAGCGACTTGACTATACATCAATAATTGTCCGTACATACTTCCAACTCTATAAAAATGTCCAACTGACTGCTGATTTTTCTTTCTATATACAATAACATTGGCGGTCTTAAGTTACTCTCATAAATAAACCTAAATACTCATTTCTATATTATTAAATATAATACTATACCATTTTAAATTTGTATTTTTCACAATAAACTATAAGATTCATCTGTTTCTTACATATTCATCACAATTCTTTCAATGACGTGTGAAATGCATTTCCTACCTATTTTCAATTTTTTCCAAACCTTATATTTAAAAAGAATAAAAGTATGTAGCTTTGGGCAATTCCAAATTAGTAAAATATTTTTGAATACTAATAAATAAATAGCTGTGCATATATTAATTTCGCTTGAATACTGTTAAAAATATATTTAAAACTTTTACGTGAAATAAAAGATTAGATTTTGTAAAACTAGTTACATTATTTTATTTTTAATATACAGTACATAATATTTACGAGAATTTGTATTCTTTGTGATTTTAATGTTATAAAATATATTTAATTATTATGATTCACGCGTATGAGTGGTCAAACGTGTGAATATTAATAATGTGGTAATTATTATAACATTTGGTGATTGGTCAATAATGACAGGAAGAATTCATATTTTCAAATTTACGCAGAGTATGAACTGTATCATCGAATTAAATTATTATTGTATTATTATATTAAACCCACGGAAAATATGTAGGTTGGATATGAAAGGTCAGTAGATTTATTTAATTTTAAAAAACTTTAAGTTCCAGAGAACATTATTTTTTCCTATCTAAACTGGTGAACTGCCAGACGATTATGGAATTATTTTATTCGAAATATGCGTGCATACTGCTTACGCTCGCAGGCTATTATTAAACGTGTGACGAACGGCGAGAATTATACTAGTTTTTATGTAGATAGTTGTTTATCTCGAAAGCCGATATGTTCCTTACCGAGGGCACATTAGTGAATTGGGTGGAGAACGGAAATTATAGAGGAAATGCAGTAACAATGTTTAATATATAGAAATTAATTTCATTAATTATACATATTTATTGATATGACAACCAAAGATGCGTAGAAGAACATTTTTGGATTAGTTAAACGTAATTACAGACAACGAACAACAAACTAATGTCCCATTTACTACCGGGAGTGGATAATATCGCATTATTTTTTAAATGTATATAGTCAAATCAGAAAAATAATTTACGATAACATTTTATATTATTAACTTTTCAATCACAAAAAATGTCAATCGTGACATTTCATTTTCTTAACTGTTTCTAACTTGTCAATCAAAAATATTGTTAACTGTAACAATTCATTTATGGTAAAAAAAAAAATTCATAATTTTTCCGATGGTAACATTTCACAATGCGTTAATATAAGTTTTACCTCAGCCTGGCTTTTTTACCAATAGCCAATTGGAATTCTATTTTAGATTTTTTATCTATTCTATCTTGACATTGTATTTTAGAATGTTATTGTTGTATGACTATCTGTTGGGATTGATAACAACCTGTTGATAATCTGCTTAATTTAATTTAATTATAAAACATTGCCAAAGCTTTTTTTCACACAGCCACTAATCTCTAATATGCCTCCGAAAACACAAATTACTAAATTAAAACAAACAAAATTAATTAAATTTGGTTAATATTTGGTTTTTCGACACATCGCGTACTTTTATAACACACGTCGTTATTAATGACATATACTCGTACAATTTCTACGATATTATCTACATTCATAATCGTATGAGAAACTTCAGCGTTCTAACGCATTCGAATCATTTTAACCGCATAGCAACACAAGTAGTGGCACACCCCACTTCCTCAATAACCTCCCCTTCCGAGAATTCTCACACCCCGTGTCTGGGTCACCCCCTTCATCCCCCGGCCCCTGCCCACTCACCTACCCGCCGCGCGCCGTCGCCAACTATTCGTGATCCAACCACACATTATGGGAGTAAATTTCTGAAAAAAATTCTCGTATTTAAAATATATATGTATATATATCAAACTAATATGCACAAATGATTTAAAATGTTTGACGAGTATTCGCTTATGATTAAAAATATCTAACAGTTTGTAAACACAATTAAAAATATGAGAAAATGATGAAATATGTATAACTATTAACGCAAATGATTAAAGATATCAAACTAGTATACAAATATATTTTTTAATCTAACAAGTATGTACAAATGATATAAAACATTTTGCATAAATTGTCAAAATATACATATATTTAAAAAAATATTCAATTATTTATAACACGTATTTTTAAAATATATATAAATATTTCCAATTATTACACATTAAAAAATTTGTGCAAATTTTATCATTTGTTATCGCAATCGCACAGTCATACACGAACCGACCACTTAATTTATTTATAACTAGGAATATTAACGTAATATTACTATTTGTGACTTGAATTAAATAAATAAGTAAATTTATGAAAAATATACACGTATTCAATATCAAACTTGAAACATTATATTTAAAATTAATCTTATATTTTTTACTTCATTTTAAATACATAACATTAAATTGTTTAATTTATTTTTTTCTTTGTTTTTATGTACTATGTACGATTATCTATAATGGTTTAAAATACCAGATGATTAGCTATATAATTAAAAATGAAATAGTCACTAAATAACCTGACGATAAACCAATACGTACAATTTTTTACTTCGATGCCTGTCTGACGAATTATACTATATTACATTATATTGATTTTCATAATAATGTCAAAAACTGCGTGCGCATACCCACGATAAAAGGCAATAACTTAGTAATATTTGTAAATCAGGGCATTTATGAATAATTCTTAATTATTTTTGTAAAATTGAATATGATATATTTTTTGTATTACAATTTAAGCATTAGAGGTAATGATGCCACCAATCCTCAATATGCTGTCAAATGTTATTAAATACGTCATCATGTGTCCTTCTAAATTGTGCCTCGGCATGAACTCGTCAAGGTGAACGCACAGCGATATAATGACTAATCTATGTTAGTACGCCCACAATTACATCAATAGATAATTAATCACAGAAAAAGACATACGTATACGTACGTTTGCTACGTAATCTACAATTTACAGGCGCCAGCACGCTAAGACTGCACAATCATACAATACTTGCGTGCATTTGGTGATCATTCTGATAATAGTAACAGTATTATTTCCATTTCTTAAATATTTCACATTCAATCCGTTGCGAGTTTAAAGGGTTAAATTTTACGTTTTTCATTTATTTCTACTACGCAGGTAACAATATAAATTCCGTATTTATTTTTACACGGTACACAAAAAGTAAATATCTAGATTTTAAAGTAATTTACATTGGCTGAACAAACATACTTAAAAATACGATAACCTCAAACTGAGTCGGAACTCGTCGGAATGAAAACCTTCAACATAAATCGACTAACAATTTTACTTACAATTGCCAAACTTTCAATACGCAATTTCAACTTTTAACTTTTACACTCGCTTATTATACACCGCTATTAAATTTCTACTGAACAGTACATCCAAAAAGTCAACGAACGCTGAACAATTCTTAGCCAACGTATAACGTTTTACAATGTAAGATGTCAATTTTATCTACCGTGTGTGTGTTCATGTGAATGGTCATCTGTCATATTTCATTAGATATAGTATACTAGATTCGCATATTCCACATGCCCGACTGGCGTTCAGTGTTGCGTATAAAAGTATTATTATAAAAACTTACATAAATAATATAACAATTTGACAGTTCTTCACTTTTGATATGATGGCTCGTGCAACTTGACGCGACGTATCAAGCTACCCATACGCATCTCGCGCATGGACCGTATGGGTGTCGAATGACATCAGAAGCAATATGCATGCAAATTCTTGGGCATACGGGCGATGTACGTATCGTCCGCATTCCTTATATATTTAAGGTCTATATTTGCTTGCCGTGTATACGGTGGTGGCGCGCAGTCTCCTATCAATATTAATTGTCGGGCTGCTGGTTCCGTCCTCGAGTGTCATATTCGTGGTCGAGTGGTGGCGACATAACTCGACACCTTGGTTCACCATTTTATCCCCTAAATTATTTTTGATTACGAGCAATATTGAATAACAAGCAAAAGTTAGTTTTTATTTATTTAAGTGAAATTAAATTAATTAATTATGGCGTCCTCCTATCGAGTTTTATTCAAAGCTAATAGCGATTCTCCGTATATATGAAGTAAATTGCTTTCATAAAGTGGAATTACAGATGTAAACAAATAGTTTTGAAAATTTGTTGACATGGTGTAATGGTCAGCACACTTCACCGTTAGGAAGCGTTCCTAGTACGAATCATGTTGGCAACAAAATATTTTTTCGATTATTTGATTTTATCTGTATATCTTTCTAATTGATGTATTTAATTTGTATTTCTAATTTATTTCTATAACATTTTTTTAAGTATTTATTTACATATAAAATTTATTTCTAGAGGCAATGAATTAAATTTTTTTGGAACAGCTATTCTTAGCGTTCTTTTACCATAGTTATACCATCGTCAGTTCGAATTATTTGCTTTGAATTATAAATATTTCGTATGTGTGCGCGTTGTAATAATTTTACATATTAAGGAGAACACATTTTGAATTAATTGTATTTACATATCTATATATAAGGTTAGGCGATATATATTAAAACATGCTTTGGAGGCTTTATGTGATATTAATATTAGAATTTGAAGAGACGCGTTAATTTTTACGCTATTACACACGTTTTCAGCACAAAAATGAATCAAGTGCACAAATTAATAAGGCTTTTGTTTTTGTCTCCCGAAGCCCAGCACCTCAATTGTGTCGGAGAGATCTCCGTAAATAAGATTGCCCCTCCTAGTGAAAAGATTGGCGAGAAATTCAACTCACGAAAAGGTTTGATGGAAACTTTCTGTGACGGAATCGACTCTTTTTTGAGAAATACCAAAAAACACCGAAGGTCTATTATATTGTATCTTACTGATTATTATCATTTTTGAGACGTTAATTTATAATATTATTTTTTTTAATATTTATAAAATGTTGATATTATTACTAATGCATTTTTTTTAACATCGTATTAGTTGTCGTCTTGATATCGCTATCTAGAATTTAATCTCGGTGAATGAATAAATTTCTGATTCACATTTCTTTAGCAATGATACAAAACATTTCGTCTCTCGGGATTCAGGTCTCTGGGGCGATATCATTAACAATCTTACATTCCCGTGCATTATAATGGTCGCCGAATAGAGTCGAACCCGTCGACGAATTCTCGCCGTCGGTAGAGTTAGGGATAACCATCAAGTGCAAAGTGCCCATAGCTTTGACACTGGCGATTGTTTGTCGGTATTTATAGGGTTTCGGAACTCTCGGTGACTCACGCACTTCACCCCCGTGACACCCCCGGCCGCGGGGGGAAGGGGTGTCGCCCGCTGTCGGGGGGACCCGAGGGGACCCTCAACTCGAGCGAAAAAGTTGAGAGCCCACTCATTGAGTTGATGAGGATTACTCCCGTTGTATCACGGATATTGATTCCACGATACCGCGTCACACTGAGGACGGCTGGTGACTGATGGGAGTTCACATTTTACTTTCTCGATAATCCTCCGAGAACATAAGATGTGTTTATATTTGCATGGTGCATGGTGCATGGGGAATGGCGACTATATATTGAATATTTTTCAAAAAACTAACACATATATGTGTAGTTATTTTACAGCATAACGAGTCATGTCCACGGAAGGAGACAATCTCAGATATTTAATTGAGTACACCTCGATACCGTGCACTCGTGATAAACGTCACCTAAAACTACTATAGATTCCTACAACTGTACTTTCAAAGTTAGATATGTTGTTACGTTAAATTACAAACATTTATTTCGTTTTAACTGCTACTGGAGAAATTCAAAATCACCCAAATGAAATAAGAGTTGCCTCCAAAGCAAAATCCGTATCTCAGATATTGTCTCTAGCTGAAAATCTCTTCTGTAGACACGGGCCATAAGAGTTTTGCTTAAGATCGGTCGTATTAAATATGTGTGTAGCAGTGGCGTGCAGTGGGTATAGGTTTAGGTTATGCTGTTACTAATGATATTATACAATCATATATAATACAATATATGTACTTTCGTTATCCAACGTCTTTAAACAAATTAAATTTTTAAGTTTATTCGACCGTACCTTGTATTTTTATTTGTAATTTTAGAGTACTATTAATAGTGTTTTAAAAGTTTAAGTTTTAACGTAAAATAATACCTTCTTATTTTTACCCATATAAAAAATGTATGGACGTTTTTAAGAACACTTTCTATGACTGAACATGGTTAATTTATTGTTTGAAAATCCTTCACGTAATAACAAAAGGAAATAATTATTTTTATTGAAGGTTAACGTAGGAAATAGTTCTGCCAATTGCTTTTTGTTTTTCCCAAATCAAAAACCAATCAATGCACCAAATTTAAAGAACAATCATTAACGTTTTGTAAGCCTTTCTAATGTTATTCTGTTAAAAAACGGCATAGGTGATGACTTAATACAAAACGAATCAACCGAAAGGAATGTTCAATTCAATAAATAGCTAATTATATGACTTGAGTTATTCACTAGTTCAAAGACAGAACAGAGTAATGTGAATAGATCGATGCGGCGAATACACAATAACGCCATGGGTACAGAGGTAAGTTGTCATGGTAGTTTTTAAAACAAAGCAATTAAAGTCTTTACTAGTACACAGATGACGCTAATTGTAAAATAATGTTTCCGTTTAAGTTATTTAATTTATATTTGTTTCCCAGAATTTTTAGTAAAGCACAGCTCTTTTGCTTGTATGCACTGCACGCTCCTGGTGTGTAGATAGTTTAAAGAATGTAAATAATTTCACATCCTAAATATCTTTCCTCCGAAATTTTTTATTCGATGGTTAACTCATTATCAAATATCTTGTAGGTGATGTGTGCGATATTGTAAATCAAATGGTTATGCTAACCGGCGGTTGCGAAACGTGCTAGTATTATTATAACTCGTAGAGTAACGCTAACCGGAATATAACAGGGATGGGTAAATTCACCCGGAGTATTCTTCGAATAATAATCCTACAACATTTTTGCTGAAGTGAATTCATTTCAAACTTCTCCAAGATGAAGCGATTCAATCGACCTAAATCTTACTTAATCAGAAGTTTTCAATAAATGCGGAGATTATTTATGCATAATTTGCCTACCCTCTCCTGGCTGCGAATTGTTTAGAAGTTATGCGGACTAGTTATTTTTAATCAATTTTTATTTTAAATCAACCCCGATAATTCGATTATTTTCAACTTTAAAAAACATCGCTTACAACGACAATAGTTTATTCTACTAAAGCAGTGATGTCGAACCTTTTGGGCGTGTCAAAACTTCATAAAATCTAACTGAACTTTGCTGGCGTGTCACCCCTCCAATATGGAACCCAAAGTATTTGATTTGATGTCAATTAATTAAATTGCTAATTTCAATGAATTGTTTTTTTCACAAATTGAGACCCAAAATTAATAAATTCTAACGTTGTTTACTACGATTAGTGAACGCTGGCGTGTCGCCCAAAACTCTGTGGGGTGTCACCTGTGACACGCGTGTCATAGGTTTGCCATCACTGTTCTAGAGTGATGGACTATTTATAAGCGTAGTGAGTTTTTTCTACACATATGTACATGTTTTGACTCAGTTCATTATATGTATATAAATAGAATGATTGGTGGATAGTCAGGTGTCTTCTGAACAGGTATTTGATTGATTGTATGCATTAATACTATTATTCATTATGGCATTGTTATTCGTTTATGTGTTATATGTCACATTTAAGTGAAGTACATTTAGTTTAACAAGGATTTATGGGATTAGAGTGCTATAAAAATTTGATTGCTATCAAATGTGTTAGTGTTAATAATAGAGGGCCATATGTGGAGACATGTCACATCAACAATCTTGTTACTCTTACAACTAAGCGAGTGTTTATGTTGTGAAAAATAAAACTAACTTGCTGATATTCTGAGAAATGATTTCAACTCTAGACCTCTTAATATAGAGGCATTTTACCGCTAGGCTAAATGAACATTTAAGGTTTCTGGTCTACTGTAAGAGAGCGTTGAAAAGTTGTCTTCTCAATCAATATATTTACTCTTATCTACAAGGACTATTTTGTCTTAAACTCATAACAATTTATTGAAACTTTGTAATTAAAATGAAAATGTGTCAAACTACTTTTCAATATAATCCTCGTTGACGACTGATCATTTTCGAGACCGAGAGAAGAGCTTGACAATCCCCTCGTTAAAGAAGTCTGCCGCCTGTTTCTTGAACCAGTTGTTGACAGTTTCATGGGGACCGTCATTGGTCTGCTGAAAATTTCCTTTAATATTGAGAAAAGATGAAAGTCCGATGGCGCCAGGTCCGGCTTGTGTGGAGGATGGTCTAGGAACTCCCACGCAAACTTCTGCAGCTGTTCTATCATGTTTTGAGCTTAAACAACGATTCACCGAACGCATCTTTCAATAGTTGAGATCAACGATGAGACATGGTTAATAAAATACAGCTGAGAAAGTATGCCTGTCGCACTGAAAAGCTCTAAACTGATAGGAAAGAGTACAGACAAGTTCTTAATAATGTTCCAGTCAATGGCATTCGTAGTAATATATCGTTTATTTGTAACTTTCTAATTTAAATACTAATTAAATGCATTCATTATAATGATGTACATATAAAATCAATTTTATCGAAAAATATTGTTGTTGCGCTACCGGGATTTGATCCTGGATCTCTTTTGCAATCCGGGGAAGGTGCATTACCAACTATGCTACAGCGACAGTATTTTTATCGACAAATTTTCGAACCTATATGTTACACTTTTTCAAATGAATACATGTATCGTTTCATTATTTGAAAGCCATCTATATTTTTTTTACGGATTCTCAAATACCTTCGAGTAAACCGATAGCAGACGCCAGAATTAAAATTTATTTTTTATTAAATTTTAGACACATTGATATAACACATTTCTTCTATATAAAAGGCAAAGAGCAGAGAATTCCGCATTCTTCAGTCCAGGCTTGTCGCACTTCTCTCGTCAGCGTGCCTTAAATACAATTTCTTATTGTCGACTGCACTAAAATCATCTTTACTTTCGCTCTTAAATCAATCATTATATTATGCATACACATTTACATTATCCTTGATCATTTATGGATTTGTTTTCGACTCAACTATCTGT
Organism: Eubasilissa splendida; assembly: GCA_031772225.1. Classification (NCBI taxonomy): domain Eukaryota; kingdom Metazoa; phylum Arthropoda; class Insecta; order Trichoptera; family Phryganeidae; genus Eubasilissa; species Eubasilissa splendida. Next base: position 10,596,824 of record CM062855.1, on the reverse strand, counting down.
TACGTATTTCGCACTTATGACAATCCCACGTTTCCGAGCGTCGGTGAAATACTTACGTCAGCTGGAGGATAATTTTTTTTTGTAGATTATCCTCCAGCTGACGTAAAACAATAGGGGCTAAATCCCAAAGTATTTCACCGACGCTCGGAAACGTGGGATTGTCATAAGTGCGAAATACGTAACAGATAGTTGAGTCGAAAACAAATCCATATATTATATGAACACTTGTACGGCGCTGAAGTTTCCACCACTCAGTATTTTTGAAAGCCGTGTATATTCAGCGAATTTTCTTTTCTTTTCGCATTCTTCCTTTTCGCCAGTGTTCCCCGTGAATCGAATTGCTGCTTAAGTAAATGAAAGGAGCGGGCGCTTTATTTATTCTTCTTCGAGTATTTTCAAAAGGCACTGTGCTATAATATTTCGAATATCGGAAATAATATTTTACGAAGCAAACGTGTTTTAAACCGTTGGATTAAACATTTTTCAAAATTTAATTCATCAAACATGCTCGATTCAACGATCAAGTCGCCAAGGAATAAAAAAATAAAGATGTACTCGCACACCATATGAGAATTATTGTGGGATCTAAGTGAATTTATAGCGTCACTATTTATTATTTTTTTTACATTTAAACTATCATTTGTTTGTTAATAAAATAATTACAATTGTTAAAACAAGAAACCATAAACTGAATAAATAACTCAAATATTCAAATCTCACTAAAAATATATATATTTTTATTTTTTATCTTTGTTTAATTAACCACTAAAATGAGTTTAAATACATCCGGTAGATGTATTTAAACTCATTTTAGTGGTTAATTAAACAAAGATAAAAAATAAAAATATGAATCTTAACCACAAAGATAACATTGCTTATTTTAAAAGTATAAAATATATATATATATATATGTAGCTCAAAATTTTACGTTAATTTATTCAGCGTAATTGGTGTAACGGCATACAATGTTCCGGGTTTGAGACCCGGTGGTGACTATAATTTTTCGATGCATAGACTTTTCTTAGTGATTTATCTAAATAAATACGTACTTTACATGTGTCATAGTTAATATTTAATAAAAATATTTAAGGCGAACATATTATTTTTTCAGATCACAGTTGTATTTTAATACAAATTAAAAATATATTATTTTAATTATTGAGGAAATCATTGATTATATACATATACAATATATTGTATATATGATCTTATCTTACTACGATGACTCTTGAGCTAGATTATAGTGCTATAAATATATTACAAATTAATATATTCATGATATTACGTACATTGAACGAACAAAAAAAAAAGACATTCAGAGTTCATATCATTATATTATATAAGAACATAAAATAAAGAATTGTATGTATGAAAACAAGTTTTTTGGGTGACATATATTTATATTATTTTTATAAATGCTAAAGAAATGTAAATATATCGAGTTTTTTTTTTTTTCATAATTCGGCTTTGATTTATCCTCAAAATGAACTAGCCTGGTAATAAATTAATTTGCAACGCGAAATTTGTGTGGTGAGGAAATATGTAAACAATCATTATATTAGCAATTAATGTCGCTCTTGAGTGCAATAAAAAATGTCAATGTAAGTATTTTGTATGTTTTCTGGAATATCGACGTCGGTAGTCATCTGTCGGCAGAAAAAATGTAAATTTCAACCTTTTTGGTTCTGTATTATAACTTCAGTGAAGTCATAAATAGCTGGACGTCATTGAAACGAGACATGATTACGAAATGGCATAATTATTTCAAGATCACCCTTTAATCCGTCTTTCGCGTTCGATTAACCGGTAAAACATTCGTAATCGTTTCAGCATATTTCACCCCAACCCAAAGTAACCTCCAAACTGGTCCGTAAATTTTGCAATAAATTTTCCGTGTACAAATTCGAATTCCGAACGGTCGAAGCCTTTTCTTCGACACTAGCGCCACCTTTCTGCGCGCTCCCGAACTAATCGCCCTAATGCCTTTGCGCTCGCACAGGGCTTTCAGTCAGCGTCGGGTCGCCGGTCGGGTGGGTCGCCTCTTCGGTTGGGAGCTTTCCTCTGGGATAATTTATTCCCATATGTCCGCATATGGTAGGAATAAGTTTTCTGTGATACAATTTCTTCGTGTCACACCCGTTTTTCCTGGTAACATTTTTTTAAAAATTCAGTGATTTTTGTGTTCTTGTACGTTTTTAAAGTGTTAGAAGTGTTGTGTTATTTTAATATGCTTAATTTTTTATTTATTTTTATCTAAAAATCTACTCGTAGATAATTAAGTAATTCGATGCATTTTTTTCTATTTGACCTTTTTTTAATATATCATATGATTATATAAACGGTTCGCAAATTTCTGTGTGTTATTTCTACACCTCAATCGAGAAGGAACATAATCAAGTGATAAACTTTTTCAGCTCCCAATAACATTTTTAATATTTAAAAAAAAAACATTTTCACACCAGTTCAGTGTTAAATGAAATTGTCACTCAATGTTGATGTTAATATTGTAAAATAGATTTAAGTTAATAGTCCAGTAAGGTTACGGTAAAGTTAAAAGTTTCCCGTTCAAGTTTAGCAAGAGCCATCAATCTTCCACATTTTTACGATGGCTTCATTACTTATTATAATTCATACTGATCGATTTCTTTATAAAGCCAAGAAGCCTTTTAACATTTTAATTTTATAACTTTTTTCAAAATATATATCTCTCACACTTTAGGAAATTTCAGATTCATCTAGTAGTACTCAGATCGAAATATTATGTAATATTATAATAATATTAACTGATACACAGTGAATTTATGTAAGTCATTGAAATATTTTAAAATTGTAAATAATTTTCTACACCCATTTCGTAATGATTAATTTGGTATGCACTTCTCCATATTAATGTACGTAAGTACCTATATATATATATTTCCATATATAATTTATGTTATTTAGTGTTAGAATATGTGGGTTTTTCATTATGAATTCAAATTGAGCACTCTTTGGAAATCTCTTTCGTAATACAAGTGACGATGTTTTAAATATGTATGTAATGTTAAAATAGTTCTTATAACACTTGTTCTCCATATTTCAGTATGTACTTCGTTTATTATTTTTTTTATTAAAGTATAAGAGAATATAAATAATATTTTTACTTTTGATCTAGATAAAAATTGTAAATAAGCTATGTATTAATTCATATATATATTTTACATACATATAATGTATAACTATGTGTTTTTTTTTCAGAACTTATATTATTATTATTTGCTTTGCAACATGGTGCAATCAAAATTAAAATATTTTCAATATTTAATGTTACGTCGAATACTCCTTTGTATTTTACTAAACTTTTAAGCACTTTATAGCCAGCTGGAAATAGATTGAAGGCCAACTATGCAGTCTGCTCCACCACTGTAATGTAATTGTGTTCGATTTAATAGTCGTATGTATATTTTATTAGTTTTTACAAATAGAATTCACTCTGCGGACTTTCTCTAAGTAATTTTCGTACAGCGAGAATATATGTTTTATTGTTATTAGCATCTGATAAGTTTTCGTAAAAAATACTTGAATTTTTCTCTTTAATTTAATTTTGAAATCTCGAGAATGTTTTTATTTTCATTACGCATCATAAAAAGTACAACCTGTATCATATATGACAAGTATCGTAAAATTGCCTTATTATTATGTGTCTTTTGTGCCTACTTTAAGCTTCAATGCTCTTAAAAAAATCGTAATGGGTTCAGTAATGGCGGAAATGACTTCTTCCATCGAACCGAAAGCCCCAATCACCTCTTCCATCTTAATATTCCTTTCTCCACCTTAATCTTTTTTGACTTACACCAGCCCCTCAGTTTTTTCCTCGTGCTCTTTTTTCAGAACGTTTACTCTTCCGAGAAACCAAAGACATTTGAAAGAAATGACGCGGGTGAATTTAATTGTATTTCTTTATGGTAATGGTTAAATTAATCATATTTCTATGTTTAATGTTATTCTATTTGCGCCCATTTAAACAGCGAGCATCACAAATGCATTCGTAAGAAATTCTCTGTAAGAATAATGTCTGAGGCCATGACGACTGATTTATTTCAATTAATTTATCCGCGACAAACGCTGCCATCACCTACATAATCTCTCAATTTGTAGTCAAATATTCGAATTATCTTTGATATAAGACTGCCATCGCTTACAAACCATTGCAGATGAATAATCACTATTATTTAAATATTAAATTTCCCGCGTCCCGAAGTGAGGTTGTTAATGCTAGCGGAGGGTGTGCATTTAATAAGAAATGTTCCAATTTTATTACCCCCGGTGCCGCGCCCTCGAACGGCCGTCGATTTATAACGAAATAAACACACAAAACTGGGATGAAATATTGTATGAATAAAAAATGGCGGAATTAAAGTCGGCTATCAATTTATGGCGATGTGGGTTGGGAAGAAAATGTGCTGCAATTTTTTTCTGTCTTCTTCCTCTCGAATTACCGTAGGTGAATCTTAAGCCTAGTGACGATCTGAGGGATATTTTCAATTAATACAATTTTCCAATCAGAAAGATTTTCACACCGACCCGTTCGTCGGATTATTTCTTGCAAATGTTTATCAGTTACTGCTAGCATCCTCGTGAATGGTATTAACTGCAAAAAATTATTAGAGAACGAGCGACAACTGGTAAGTTGGTTTCCAGTTAATGATATTTTTTTATTTTATATTCTTTTTTTATATTAATGAGACAGATTCTAGTATACATACAAATAATTAAATGTTACATATTACACTTTTTTGAAAATGTTACGATTTTTGCAGACTTTAATATCGGTTCTTAAGATTTTAATTAAAGTTAATAAATAATGCGGATAGAACTCAATCAGCGTCCATTTCGGAAAGTAGAATACATAAAAAAATCATTTATGATATTTACCTATATGCTCTGAAAATAATACCTTCTGCACATTTTTATATAAAACTACCACTCATGTCGTTATCACTTCCACTACACATACTCTTGCACTTTTTAATGCACGCTCGCCGATTTTTGAAGCGTCTAATAGTGTCAAGTCTTTTTTCTGTTGTCTTCAATTTTTATTTACCATTCTATTTTCACTCTTAATTTTCACACGCTAATAACCATCCCAACGATTGATTCATGATTCAATCGACTGCACTACAAACAGATCTTCAATCACTCCTAATTGTTAATCGGACATACATTTTCTACACATGCGCCCGAGCAAACGATTAACCATTATGTATATGCCGTTTTATTCTCTTACTCCCTCGCAAACATTTTTATTCAACAATGAAAAAGCTTCTAGACTTGACATTTGCGTAAGGTTAGTACCGTCCTAACAATTTAAAATGGAAACGCAAACATGGCCGCCTCGGCTTCGCTGATATATGAATGTCCACTGTAATTTTCTCCCGCCCTTTTAGTTCACCCTCCTCCAGAGCTGCGGTGGTGGGTGGGGGCGCAAGGAGCGCTCAGCAAACAGCATCAATCATCCCTGGTTCGCGGCGTGTAATAGACCGTGTTAGCTAGGTGTAGGTGGCGTGCTAGACGATGCCTCCTCATCCTCGAATCGCACCTTAAATTCTCGGAAAATGTATCTTTTCCTCCGAGTGCAAAATCGAAGCTATTCTTGTGATTCTCGCGGGTTTTAGTAGTCGCGTGTTTCATGTCGTATCGGAATTTAAAAATCGAACGAGCCGGGTTATATTGCGGTAGTCTGGCATCATCAATACGTAATTGAAGAAGAATTTAGCGAATTTTATGTTTATTCTATTTTTTAAACGCGTTTTCCTCAATTGTGATCGCTTAAACATGACTTTTATTTCTATTAGAAATTAAGAATTATTCAAATTAACGCTCTCTGACAATTTTATTTTTTTATTGTCCTTTATTTTTATTTAACGGTCCGTGCTCAGCGTTACCCGGAACTCATATTTAGTTATAAATTAAAATAAAGATATGGAATGTTGATTAAAGTGACTTTATTTTCATGAAGGTCCTAGAGTTTAACTCTGCAAAATTTTAAAAAGACGCCATTCAATATATTTAATATGCATTTATACAAGAGGGTGGGTTGGCAAATGGCAGGGTGCCTATATTTTACACAGGGTTCTAAAGAGTTACTGTGCAAACTTTGGTTTAAATTTGACGAAGGCTGTAGGATTATATACAGACCAGACGGACATATTATATATACATTCCAATATTATACGTATAAAGGTTTTCGCAGTGATTGATCGAGGATTCGTTGATTGTCTTGAATATTTTTTTTATCCTAGTTTAAAAAATAGCATCAATATTAATGTGGCACCTATTTTGCGGACGAGTGTATTTTTAAAATAAGCGTGTATTGTAATATATATATATATATATATATAAACTGCAATTATAACGTTGTGAAGACCTTCCACGAATATTTATAATAATAAACTTATAATAATATAATGCATGTCGCTTACTGTTAAACGGATAATAGTTCTAGTAATGAATAACTCGGCATGGAGTGGACATAATGATTTCCAAGAAAAATTAATACCTGTTCATATTCACGCGTTATGTTATATCAACGATGCATTCTAACATTGCTTTTAAAACTGTATCTAATGCATAAGGACACACCTTGCCTGAACAAGCCTGATTTTTTTTTTTTTTTAATTTCTACTTCTGAAACTATATTTTAATGACGTATAAATAAAAAGACTGATGATATCACAGAAACCGGTAAGATACAACACATCTGTAAATTTATATACAAGCAAATATATTTTTATTAAATTATACTATTCTATTCTAGAGTTAATTCTTTTTTAAATACATACATACATACATACAGGTGTACTATAATTCTCTTGAATTCATTACACGCGGCTAACAAACGCATTTGTTTGATACTATTATAAACTATTTTATATTGATATATACATTTATCTTGCGTAGACTATGTATTTTTTAAAATTATTATTTAAAACCCTCGAGAAATAGACACAATATACATGGTTATGTACTCACAGTAAGACGGCATAACAGTATTCAAATTGTTTTAATTTATCGATACATATATAGACAGTAAAACGTGACTTGTTTGATTTTTATTTGATAAATGTACCATTAGAACAAAAAAGTCACGTGTCCGCCCAATTAATTTAATTAAAATGAAATTGACACTTCATTCTTTCAAATTTCTCTCTCTTACTCGGGGTCCATGTTTCGACTCCATACAGAGCTATGGAGAACACCAGAAGTTCAAATTTACGGTCCCCGTATTATTAACCATTCTGTTCAGCTTCGGTAGTTCGCCATTGGTCTATCTTCAACATATATCCGTCAGATTCTCGTAAACTGGCAAATCAAAAAAATCAATCCCGATCACAATGGCTCCCATATTCCATTGTTTATTAACTTCATGTTGCATTAGTGATTCGATGTAATTAACATATTCTCAATATTTTCCGAGTTGTGGTGCGCGGTGCCATCTAGCGTAACTTGGAGCAATTAAAAGCGGCCGCTTATTCTGAAGGGTGCGGTGTGATTGTTAATGTACACAATATACCGGAAGGCACAGCGGCTTGAGAGAAGGCTGTGTCGGTGGTCCGCCATCTTTTAACCATATCAATTTTATATGGGGTGTTTATCCACCATTATTTCAGCAGTATGCGTAGAACGAGACTTTATGGAAACCCACATTTACACCTCATACATAAGTAAATAATGTGACCAAATATCTCGATTATGGAGGATCCCCATTAAAGGTGACAAAATAGGGTAACCATCTATAAATATTACCAAGGGTATACGTTTTTCACTCTCAATCTTTATTACAATATATACTTACATAAGTTATCAGCACTTCTTTTTTCCACTTTCTATGCTGATATTCTATTTTTCAGTAATCTTTCAGAAATCGTCCAATTTAATATGCAATAAATACGCAAATGAGTAGCTTCTTAGTCTAGTAGTTAAGACTCGACTAATGGTCTAGCGGTCTGGGATTCGAGCCTCGTTCCAGAAGATCACCATGTTAGTCCTATATTCAAAGCAAAGGTGTTTAGCAAGTAATAGTAAAATAGTAAGAATATTGATGCAACACGCATTTCGTGTACGCATATTTAAAAAAAAAATTCTTATAACTTTAGCATAAATATATACATATTTTTTTTAAATTTACTTTTTTATTTATTTACACGTAGATATTTCATTTTTAAATTATGGTGGGTCCTTTACTAAGCTCATTGCCTGTTTTGGATGAGAAGGTACATACTTATTTTTATAGTTCTAAAATAAATTGATTTATTCATGACTACAAATTAAACTATAATATATTAAATAAAACGAAGTGATTGCTTTCTACGAAAATGGATATTCTGATACGAACCATCGTGGGATATGATTTTCGTTTAGTATGTGTATTATTTATGACGTCACGTGTGTATGTTTGTTGATATTTAATGTCCCATTTACACCGGCATCGGTAAATATTTTAAAAAAAACATATTTATTATAATTGACCATATTTTGCCGTTACTTTGGATACGTTAGAATTATATTTGATAAACTGTGTTTATAAGTATGTGATCAAAGCATAAGTTTCGCCATCAAATAGAATTTGAACCAAGAACGCGAGGATTCGTTTAATAATCCCCTGCCGTATTGAGAAATCCTCTGATGGATAAAGGAATAAAAAGTTACCCCAGTTTGGCACCCGGGGCGAGGGTAGGAACTTTTACGCACGCGTGTCCACGTGTCTACACCCTCAAGGAAAACGTCACCTTTTGAGGCACCAAATAAAGCGGTGTTTTATTTTATTTATATATTATTTCATTTACAAAATCATTTTTTCGATTATGTTAATTTATATTATATAATTAGACAGTGAGTCGGTAAATGTTTTCTTCCCGTTCTAAAATAAATATTGAGTTCGTTAGCTTAGTGGTCTGTTCAAGCCTAAGTATAATACACCACCTCATACTTAATACTTAACTGATTGTGAGTTTATTGATCTCAGTTCCCAATCAATACTTTAAGTTTATTATTATGACACGAAATCAGATTTGACCTTAATACTCTGATATTTTGTAACCTTTCAAAATTAGTATTTTTATTTTTGTTGGTTAATAAAATGTTTAAGTATTTTAGTATTTTAATATCTTCTGATCCAGTAAGAAAATAGAACTGTGTGGATTAATGTTTAAAAAAATTTTTTGAAATTAATACCTCAGATAAATAATTTATTCCTCTAATATGAAAAGATTCTCAAAATCACACAATCCAGAAGCATATTGCACGTGTTTAAAATGGTTATTTTAACACGCATGCTATCAATGTAATTGTTTAATAAAATATGTTTATTTAAACAAGAGGTGGGATATTATTGTCGAAGGAATACTACCCGTATTTACTTTGACAGCGGATTTGACCCCGAGGTTCGAATTTGGTCCCTCAACGATATTTTAAGTTGAGCATAATCAGGTGTAGTATGTGGGTACCGACCGCAAATTTATTAACACCTTTCTGTGTCAAAATGGTATTTAATAATAATTATGTTACGTTTATATACTTTCAAAGTATGGCGTTTCCTTCGCGAGTTATACAAGAATATTTTTTTTCAAATGTATCATAGTGTGGTATGTGAGGAATGCTCAGAAAAAATCTTTTCGGAAATACTTTTTGCCATTTTTCCATCTTGTCCTGTCTCGTGTGTGTGTGTGTGTGTGTGTGTGTTTTCGGCCCGAGGGATGACAGAGCTGCCTCTTTTTCTGTGTTTACCCTCGCGAGCTTTTCCCGCCAATAGCTTCCTCGGCAGCGCGGGGAGGCGAGCCCCGCCGTATTGAAATGTTTTTTTTCCAATTCAATATGTGAAATTTCCTCGACAGCGTGGACAAAAAACGAGTGTTTTTTGAGCAAACACTCCAGCGGAATGACGGAAGGACATTTTTTCAACGTCAGAAACGGGAGCTCATCGGTTCTTAGAGAGATTTTGTATTTTTTTATAATATTTGTTTAGCTCAATCATATTATATTTACGTACGTTTTACTTGCAGCCAACGGATCACCTAACATCTTTAAATACATGGAAAAATGTCATAATATTTTTACTGTTTTTTTAATTAAACTGAGTGTTTATGCCATAAAAATATTACTAAGTTGATAGACTCCTGGGACGATGAATAGGCATGCCACATTGGGGAATAACTAAATTCTTTTTAATGCATACATAATACTAAGCCCAACGTTTGTCCAGTATCTAATATCAGAATTATGTACATTTACTTTATATCCTTTATGTTAAATTGGTAACTTTGTTTTATTAACCACTTAATGTATTAAAATACATCTACCGGTTTCGATAAATATCATTCTCTTCTTCAAGATGTCAATAACTAATCAAAACATATTTCATTGTTTCTTTAACGGAATCTATTTTTAAAAAACAATAATTATTTCAAAAATAAATTTAGTACCTAACTTAAATTATTACTTGATGATACAAAATTACTTGAATAATTTATAGGAAAAAATTTTAGAATGGGACTTGTGGTTAAATTTAGTCGGTTGTTATGTTATGTATCTCCAACGATTCACAATTATTTCATTTATGACCAACAACGTTTACATGCAAAATAGACAATCCCAAATTTTTATCAAAACCATGACCATTGTTATCAAATGATTAGAAAATTCTGAAAACCCACTATTATTCAAACATCTTAAATTGATTTTGCCAATCTTAAAAATACTTAATATTCTGATATTTAATTGTTATTTCATTATATGGAGTTCATCCAAACCATAATCTAAAAATATATTTGGTTTAAATTAATTTCAACATTTAAAAAATACTTGTTTATGATAAATTATGTAAAATAATAATATTAAAAATCACTTTCGTTGCCCTCGGGCAGATCAATATTCAAAATGTACATGTCCCAGTTTTGGCTCAACATTGATAGGCATTAAGAGAGTTGAAATCTAAACCATGCATAATAGCTCATGTACACTTACATTTTGTGAGTGTATAAATCATTTTTCGCATTATCGAGCGTACCGTGCTCGCGTTCACCAAAGTTTCATACCAACCGCACTTTAGTAGCCAAGCCGACCTCCCCACGATCCGGAATATTTCGTTTCGGACCGTTTACTATTTTACTTATGAAACTTACAGGGTATGCTAAATAATCCAAAATTCATTATTTTAATTCACAAATAATTATATTTTAACGATAAATGCCGAATATTATAAAATTTTACATCATTGTCCAAATCCGTCTGTTTTAAATTATTAAATATCTTAGAAAAGTAAAAAAAATCATCTCATAAACTAATATTTAAATCCTCTCTCGAAAGACGTACACAAAACACAATTTAGATGATAACCTAACTACAATACAGCAACATTACATTTTTCAAATTTCTAACAATAGAAATGAGCTTGTTTGTTTTCTACTCGAAAATTGTATATTTTTCATATTACTTTAATGTACAGGGTCTTTCAATAGGGACGCTCGAAATTTGTTAGGTTATAACAGCCATGTTGTTAAAGTGACATCTGTCATATTTATTGTCAATTGTTTAGTAGTGTATGGAAAATCACCATGGAAAGTTATAGCGTTGAACATCGTGTGTAAATTATCAAATTTTATTATCAGTCACTGCTCCGTTCGAGAAACGTTCCGCGCAATACATGATTTTTATCCTCGCCGCAACCGTCCTGCCGAGTTGACTATTCAACGTTTGGTGGCCAAATTTGAATCAACCGGTTCGGTAAATAATCCGCCAACACCAGTACGTCACCGAAATGCAAGATCTGCTGAAAACATCGCTGCTATGCGTGAGAAAGTACGGAAAAACCCAAAGCATTTTTCATCGTTGGGTCTTGGGTCTGCACCCTTATAAAATCCAACTAACTTTAAAACTTAAGGTAAACGACCATAGACAACGCCGTGTATTCGCTGATTGGGCTCTGGAGCAGTTGGAAGTTGACCCAAATTTCACCAAAAAAATCATTATAGCATATTTAGCGACGAGGCCCATTTTTGGATGAATGGATATGTGAACAAGAAAAATTGTTGGATTTGGGGCGATACCAATTCATACGAGATACACCAGCACTAAATGCATTCCGAGAAAGTCACTTTTTGGTGCGGATTTTGGTCTGACTGAATCATCGGTCTGTTATTTTTTCAAAACGAAACTGACATTACCATAACCGTCAACGGCGATCGCTACAGATCGATGATAAGCAACTTCTTGAAACTGGATCATATGAATACCGATAATTGTGGTTCCAACAGGACGGCGCTACGTGCCACACAGCACATGCCACGATGGACTTCTGCACGAGCGATTTGAGGGCATGGTTATATCGCGCGGCGGTGACGTGAACTGGCCACCGAGATCGTGCGATTTAACGCCTTTAGACTTCTTCCTCTAGTGCTATCTTAAATCGATAGTCTTTGCAAATAAACCGCAAACAACTGACGCTCTCAAAGTCAACATAACAAACGCCATCCAGCAAATTCGGCCAGATTTATGCGACAAAGTCATTGAAAATTGGACTTCCAGAATACGTGCCACCAAGCAAAGCCGCGGCGGATATTTCAACGACGTCATATTCCACACTTAATGCCACAAAATATAATTTCAAATGAAAAAAAATTGGGTGAATAACTCACACACAACTTGTTTTATTTACATTTTAAAGTCGAGCGTCCTTATTGAAAGACCCTGTACATCAATTCCATTTTAAATATCCCTATGCGTGACACAAAATAACATTTTTGGGATATTACGTATATATTATTAAATAAAAAATATATAGTAATATAAGTTTATCTGACTACAGCGGTCTAGAAATACGACCAATTTTCGACATTTTGTAAAAAAGAAATACAGCGCATTCAATGAGTTTAATCCGCAAAAATAAAATCCCTTTTAACTTATCTTATTAAGTTTACTAACTGGTCCTCTTCCAGTATGTCGCGCTTACGGGTAGACAGTATGAGTATTTTTTCATGTTTCCTTCAGTGTTGTCACTTAACAGTTGACACGTCAATAAATCTTTTTAACCAGAGTTCCCGAAGCATGTCAAAATGGTGGAAATGGTAGTAAGTGCCTTTATGGAATCGTATCGGTGTCGGAAAATGTCTATTCATCCTTGCATACAAATATAAATTTCGTCTTATTTCCGTATCAATGAGTTTCTCTTCATATATTCTTTTCAATTGAAAACACACTACCATATTCAATAGACAGCTACAAAAATACACGACATTTTAATATTTATAAACTTATTTGACTATCAGCTGAAAAGCTCATTTTAATATGTTCGTAAACAATAATGTATATTAAGTTCATGAATATTTAAATATATAAATTAACTGTTTTTTTACAACCAATTTAATAACTTACTTTTTAAAATCTGTTCGAGAAAAATATATTTTAGAAATGCAAGTACCTAATAGGCGCCTATCTAACTTTTTACCAATTTCTTATTCTGACAGCAAAATGATTTTCAAAATTAGTATAGTAGTTATTAACAGCATAGTAAATCTGCTCCTCTTTTAAATTATTTTAAGGTTATTACTAAATTATATATTAACCTGGTGTTCCCAAATAAATGGATGGAAATTTATCTCATAAAAAAAACATTAGACTACGGCAATATTACACTCAAATGTTAGTACATTAAGCCAAATCTAGTTCATTAAATATTTTTTTATTCAATGAGGCGACAATAAATAGATATATGTAGTTGCCTGCCTAAACCAATGTTTCTTCAAAAAACTAACTAACTTATCATCACGCCATTCTCTCCATATTTGTTAATTCTTCACTTTATCATCAATGGATCCACCATACATACGTCTAAGAAATATCATTTCCACTGCATGCAGTCTATTTTCGTACAAGTAGACTAAACAAAAATGATGAATATATTTCAATTATTTTTTATTCACTCGCGTAGAATTTTTTTAATGTTATTTCGTATCTTACAAAATCAACTATATTTCAAATTAACGTATTTTAAAAACCAACAAATAGTGTAATAAAACCTACAATTTTTATTACATCTGCGCGTCGATCATAATTTTTAAATGTTGAAGTAAAACATGAGAAATGCACGGGGTTTATGTCGTACATACGTAAGCGTATAAAACGTTTATCACCGGAGAAGATATGAAAGCGGCACGAGGGTTTATCTTTTATCCAGGATTGAGCACTCGGTTTACTTTTGAGTAGGTACTTGTGTCCTAAATAGTGAATACATTTTAAACGCTTTCAACACTAAACAGATCGTAAGTGTTTTCGTGGCATTTACGGACATTATTAGTCGCCTTTTTAATACACAATAAATATTATACATCCTTTAAACATCGAGACGATAAGACTAAAGTACTCCTTAATTATAGATGTTTGTAGGGGTATTACGACGACATTCGCCAGGTTTGGAAAATGTCTCCAGCTCAAGATCCTTTATCTACATCCTCGCTCTATACAGCAATATTTTACAGGGACGGTTGTTGCGGTGACGACCTTTAGAGTTACTTAAATATCTTAGTTAAACATTAAAGTTATTTGGTTAAATAGATACCCGACCAAAGTTTGTTGTAAACTGTCAATTATAGTGGCACATTTAGATTTACTTCATTTAACTAAACATAATTTCTCGCAATGTTGCTAACTCTATTTAGAACTCGTTGAATTATTGATCGTAATTTTCTGAGCAATTCGGAATTATTTATTTTGGTGGAATATTCTCCGTCTATTTTTATACATTATAGTAAACAAAAATAATATTTTAATTTTAAAAAAATGTATCATTTTTATTTTGACTTTGTATTACACACACACACACACACACACACACACACACACACACACACACACACACACACACACACACCGAATTCAATTTTTTCTGGATTTCTATCATTTTAAATTACTCCACTCGGTACCATACCATATAGGGGAATAATAATGAATAATCTTGAAAAGTCAAAATAAAAATTATTATTTTTTAGTGATTTTCAAAAATTATCTTCCATTGTGTCTACAATGAAAAGTGTTTAATCAATACATATTTCCAGTGCTCATTCATGACTGCTAAACTGGCCCCTCAAAATATTGTCTAGCAAAATAAAGTTTTAGCAAATAGGTCTCCTAATAGGACTAGCAAAATTGAGGTCCAAATTCTTAAAGCAAAGCAAAAGAGGCATGAAAAGATGAATGTAAGGCATCACACGAAGAGACAGGATAAGAAAAATGTGCAACAGAAAGGATCCATCCTTTTCGGGAACTGCTATGAGAGTGGTTACACTCGCATCAGTTACTCTCAGCAAAACAATTGTGGAATGTAGTAGTAACCATTAATAAGAGAACAAACAAGATTAAACGATATATCAAATGAAATGACAATGTGCAGACCACAACGCAAGGAAGACGGACAATCGTTGCACAAACGCAGTCATCCAGTGGTACCCGAGACGAATCAAGAGGCCGACAGGCCGCCCTAAATCTACCGTACTGATGAAATCATCAAACTTAGTGGAAGTCAGTGAATAACAATCTACAGAGACAGAGATGATGATGATAACCAGTTTGATTATTTATACATTTATTCTACTCCGGAGTTTGTTAAGTTATAGCTTAACCAAAAATCTCATTTTTGGACAGTCACACATTAATAACAAAAATCTGATACATTCTGACGACGACTTATAAAGTGAATATGGTACCAGGTTGAAGTTTAAAAATATCTTCTCAAGATGAACCAGATTGGCAGCAGAAGAAGACACGTGACATTTCGATGACTCACTCAACCTGGGTGTGATGTCTGAATCTTGCATTCGCAAAACCATCACAACCTCCTTGAGTGAGCGATCGAGGTGTCGTAAGCAACAGGAGACCGACAAGAAATACAAATTACAAAATATAATTCAACGTATGTGTAGTGCAACGTATAGTTTATTTAAAAAATAATAATAACAGTGTTGCACTACAAAGTAAGTACCGTAATGATAAATTAATAATGTGTCTGGTAATCCTTATTATAGTTTGGTTTATAATTCGCTGGTACTTGTCGTTATCAGTCGTTCATTGGCCGCCATATGTCATCATTATAGGGTGCTCCTCTACTTATTTAAAGCTTTTAATGCAGTTGTCTTCTCATATAGTTTTTACGTATTGTGTTCAATTATTAATAATCAAACATAGCTGTTTTTGATGTAAATTGATCATTCAAAATCGGTGTCAGTTGCAAAATCAGTCGCTTTTACCCGCCGCATTCGACCAGCAGCAGTCTTCGCTACTCTGAAATATAAATCGATGCCAGTATGAAAACTAGCTTGCTTTTGGAAAAAAATCTTGCGTTTATTTTGTATTTTAAACCAGGTTATAGAGATTATCAATCATAATAAAAAGTGCTTTAATAAATATATTATTCTTCGAAGATTTTCAAATTTTTTTCCATGTAAATAAATGTAGAGGTTGCTGAGATTACAACTAGTATCGGCCATTTGATAATTGTATATTTCTACATATTTCTTCGCCTTTCTAAAATACGAGTTATTTGTAATTAATCGATTGTCAAAAGCATCAGGAGAACATGAAAAATCCTGCACGTTCTGTTTTCATCCATGCCCGATTTTTCCAACTTCGGAAGATACTACTTTATGAAGTGTTTCAGCACGCTCGTGTACCTCGTCTATCTACTGTACATTCTATCGTCCTGGTATCTGTTAGCCGATTTCCTGTGCACGACACGCCGCGCAACCTACCCGGTCTTTCTCTTCTGATGGTGTATTTGTAAAATATCACCCGCTTCAAAGCGATACTGGATAACAAACACCGATAACATTCCGCCTTATCTGTATATATTATTATTATCTACGTACATTGTTTTTATCATTGGACTTCAACAATAATATCGCTTTCGTGCTTTGCAGTGTAAATAAAAAGAACAAACTGAGATTAAATCTTTATTATGTTTTAATGTTTTGAGTCTAACGGTTTGCACGATTAAAATAGAATTTACTTTAGTTAAACCATTGTAATTTTATTTGATATTAGCCACTGGTTTCGCAGCTACCGATTTTTGTACGGCAGAATAAAACTAATTTTAAATGTGATTTTTTTTCAATTTATATATTTGTTGACATTGAATAATATAGCGCAATTTTGCTGTGTCATTAATTATCACAAATTATTTGAAATATGAACGCTGAGTACTCAGGATTATATTACATGGTAATGTAGTAAATATTGTATCCAAATGTCACTTCAAACATCGTAAGATTGATGGGAAACAGAAGTAAGATCGGTGGTAGGGCGCAGTGGCTTCGAAACTGGTCAGCTGCAAATATAAAAAATTTAACGACAAATTTACTTGTTAAAATATTTCATTTGTGTATATAAAATTGTATAAAATATTACAAAATACATCAATTTAAAATAATATTATCTAGATATCTAATAACTCTGCAGAAAACTTATTTTATGCATTTACTTAAATAACATTATTTATCGAATTAAAATTATTTATATGTATTTTTGGCATAAGTTAGGATGATAAGGATAAGGATGTCCACAGAATTAGTAATGTTGACCCGGAATTACTATATTTAGATTTCCATATGTACATATTATATGACGTCACTTAGGGACTATACATCTCGTAATAGCTCAACTACGAGTATGTTACCACTAGGGTGGAAATTTGGCGAAAGGATAGGGACCTAATAAAGCTATTATGTACCATTTAAACTACTTCACCCTCATACTCGTGCTTGTTCTAGTATGATGATTAATGGAATCATCCCAAGACTGTCGTAAAGGCAATTCCTTTTGTACATAGTTGGGATTTTTGTATGCTCATAATAGAGAAACATTGCAAATTTTCCCACAATTTGGAAAATTCATTTAATATAAAAGGTTAAATATTAAATCATTTTTTTATAATTTTTGTTTAAAATGTGGTTTGACGAACATACAAATTTTAAAGATTTTTTTAGTAAGAGTTAAAATTTTTCTTGAATAATTATTTTATTATTCATAGTCACTTTCTTTATTTCCAATAATTTTATTTAGAAATAAGTCATTATTTGTATATTATGATACTATGTTTGCAAGTATATTTATATATATATATTACTTAATTAAGGAATCCTTGTAATAAAATGTACGATATTTTATATATTAATAAAAATGTTTTCCTCAACATAATGATGTATATTTTTTTCCATTAAATAAAGCTACCATAAATGAGAAAAATCCTAAATAACCTGTTCGAAAGAAACTTTTTCTGAATAGGGCCCCGTTCCTATGTCATATTAAAACAAAGTTAAGGTAAAATCTGATTTAATTTTAATAACTTTGAATCCCAAAGTACACAAACGAAGTTTAATCTCAGCCTTTCATTATTAACTTTTTTCGTTTTAAAATTTTATCAAGCAACTTTTTTTCTTCTTGTATAACCCACTAATTACTAACTAATTTTTAAACGATTTAATCTTATATTATATTATTAATATTTATAACCCCTGTTTTATACCAGATATATTGAAAAAATATACTAATTGAACTTCTTTAATAATTTTTAATATCTCTATAGGAATTACTTTTTCAGAATATTAATAATAAATAATAAAATATAATGGATTTTGTAGTACCTATCCACATTTTTGATGACTTTTACGTATTTTACAATAGAACGACTCTTTTTATTTTGTTAAACTTGTAAAACATGGTGTACTTTGGAATTTAAAAAAAAAGTTTTATTTTATTTCCTGCTTTAAGTAAAACGGCACACATTCGAAGAAAAGTCTCCAATGGTGAAATGAATAACTTCAAGTGTCCAGAGACCAATTCTTTAAATAGCAAAATGAGTTCTATAAACTTGTAAGTATTATATGGCCACAATATACATTAAATTAGTATTTAAAACATCACAAACCTATGTTCTGAATAATTACAACTTCACAATAAGAATGTGTTCTCCTTAATAATACTTTTTTTTTTCCAAATTTTAAAAATTCTATTCAATATCTAGCTAACACGACTCTTATGAGGTTACTATCAATAGTTTAATAATAATTATTGTTATTTTATAATGTTTAAAAAATTAGAATAAGAAAACAAAAACCCTGTTTGGGAGGCAAACATAATAATTTATTTTACATTTCACACAGCATACAGGTATAATATACTGATTAAATATATCTCATCATTACATTTAGATTTTTTTAATTAACAATCCTTTAAACAAATATATAAAGGATAAATATCTATACGATTTTAATAAATTTACAAGCTTTTATTATTATTTTGACGCATTACTATCTATTTTAATAACCATGTTTTCTTATAAATAATTCATCTGGTACAATAATTGGAAGAGTGAAAATTTCTGACAAATAATTGTTTCATCGTTTAAAATCTTCACTGATCGTAAGATTTTTGAATAATTTTGCAAACAGATGCAAATTATATAAAATAAAGACAATTAAAATATTATATATAAAAATCATACCCCATAAAATTTAAACAAGATACATTTTTTAAATTCTCTAAGAAGAAAAAATAATATGAAAAAACTGCTTTAACTGTAGATATAATAAAGTTATTGATTTAAGCATATTTTAAGTCAGTATGTATGGAGATATATATTGACTTATATGTTAACTTAAATACTGATTTATTTAACTTCAAATGCTGTAGTGGGACCAGTAAGTATACACATTTGTCAATCTGTCTTTAAATTACACCATTCTTTTAAATCATATTTTTATAAAAACATAGACAAATAATTTTGAGAAGTTAATATTTATTAATTTATCATGTTTCACAAGCCAAATAGACTCATATATGATATAATAGTAAGCCCCTTTGCATATATTAAATTATTTTAGTACATGTAAAGAATTAGGTTATAATAATTACTTGTAATATAAGACAATTTACAAACTTCTTGAATGTTATGAAAAAAATAATTATGAAGACAAATTAAAAATCTGCAGCACTATGCAGAACACTTAATAAACATGTAATTAATTATTATGACATCACATATACGGTATAAATAAAAGTTTATTCCTTTCATCGCATTTATAAATAGTTATCGTTAATTTTATCAAAAAGAGGTCAATCAATAGCTTTGAATTTTGTATTAAAATAAAAACATATTTTGTTAAATGGTTTATTCATTATGGATTAATCCACCATATTACGTTACAAATTAAATTTATTTAAAATGTATAACGCACTATTTATTTAATGTATAATTAAATGAGACATATTTAAATGATAATGAAAAATCAAGTATGCATAATTTCATGTTTATTTTTTAATAATATCAGCCTCAATTGTGTCATCTGGCGCTGAATATTTTTCAGGTAATTATGGTGTAGCCATTAAAAGTTCGACAACTTTTAAGGATGATGAAGCCGTATGAGTCAAGTTTGCTACCCTGAAAAGCAGTATTTCGTTTCATGAAACCATATAAAGTGGCTGGAATATAAATGGTAAACTTGGACCGTTGTAGTTTCTGTATAGACAACTCCTAAAATGTCAAGATTGTCAGTAAAGATTTTAAATAAGGTACAACACCAATATCATGGCGTGCTATAGTAAAATTCAATAGTGAATTGTTCATTTTTAGGTATTTTTATATTATCTGCGAATATATATTTTTTTAATTAAAAAAATATTATTTAGGAGAACACATTCTTATTGTGAAGTTGTAATTATTCAGAACATAGGTCTGTGATATTTTAAATATGAATTAAATATATTAATTAGAAAGATATACATATAAAATCAATTTAATCGAAAAATATTATTGTTGCGCCACCGGGATTCGAACCTGGATCTCTTTCCTAACCGGGGAAGGTGCTTTATCCAACTAAGCTACAGCGACAATATTTTTAGCGACAATTTTCGACCCTATATGTTACCTTTTTGATATTAATACATTTAATCGTTCCATCATTTGACAGAGCCATCTACCTTATTTTTACAGAATCTCAAATACCTTTGAGTAAACTGATAGCAGACGCCATAATTATCAATTCATTTTTATTAAATTTTAACATATAGGTTCGAAAATTGTCGCTAAAAATATTGTCGCTGTAGATTAGTTGGATAAAGCACCTTCCCCGGTTAGGAAAGAGATCCAGCTTCGAATCCCGGTGGCGCAACAATAATATGTTTCGATTAAATTGATTTTATATGTATATCTTTCTAATTAATATATTTAATTCATATTTAAAAAAATATTGCTATAATATATGTAATACATAATATAATACATCAGTCAAATTTAAATCTTACTGAAATTAGCACGTGTACCGTTTATTTTCTTTTACTGTTACAGAGTAAGCCTCTAAATATGTTCGGTAGCCTGTCATCAACCAGAAAACCTTCGCATTTACAATTAGTATTCCACTTTACTAACGCCACAACGGTACAGAAACATATTAATTAATTGTTAACATTCAATTAACCAACTTTTAGACCTAGGCGTGGTCCGGTTAATGCCGGACGCGATGTCTTAATTTTCATATTTTTAACGATTATACATTTCATTCAATCATTTATTTCACTAAAAATATTTGCAGACATTATGACTTTTTTTTAAACTCATTAAGATACACTATGGTGTCTTTATTTTACCATAAAACACTTACATATAATGAAGGAATAATCGAAACGGATGCCTATTAAATGTAACTATTAAGAAAGAAAAAAATCTAAGAATATATTAGGTATTTCTTTAATGTTCAAAAATATTGTTTATTTTATTCACGACCAGTTTCAATTAAGTAATTCACCATTAATTTGAATCAATTCATTAACTAAGTAGATTAACGTTATCTTACATAATCACAGCCTATTTAATTTAGATAAATTAACTAATTTTAATATTATAATAATACCTAGTGTTGCGTAGACAAGCTTCTTTAAGATGAATTAACTCTATTTATGTATGAAATACGTACATTATACAGAATCAAAATTTCGTCTCCGATTTTATTATGTAGGTACTGGGTACACCAATAAGATTGCTGGTATTTGGTATGTACCTTCTACCTTCGCCCTTTTGTACCGAGATGAGTGCTCTTTATAGCCCAATGCTCCTATTGTACTCTGTACTTATCAAAGTATTCTCGTTTTAGAAACCAATTTCAAGATTAATGTGAAATATGTATTCTGTTATTTTTCTCTTTCTTTCGTGTTTGTCGTTTTTCACAAACTTGAGAAATTCTATTCAAATATATTAAGTCCTAAGCAAATAAAATTATTTTCTTAAACTATATTATTGTTAAAGTATATCGCTGTATATGTATGAAACATATATTTCATTTTAAATTGTATACAATGGTTGGCAGATTTAAAAAAAAAACAAATCAAATTTATAACATCAAATATGAAATTAGATTCAATTAAAGTATTAATCTATATATAAAAATTAACATATCAAATAAAAGGTCACGTATTTTTTATGTTTTTTAAATTAATTGAATCAAATAGTTGTATAATGATATTTACAAAAACATATTTTAATTATTATGAATGGTTTGGACATACTTTTCATTTTTTGTTAATGCATTTTGCATAATTTCAATTAATTTAGTTTTTCACGAAGGAACAGTTTTCAAAATAATACACAATTTAAAAGAATGATATAAATTCGAAACAGACATGTAAAATTCAAACGAATATATACAAATAAATAACAATAGCAGACTAAATGAGTATATATGAATAAATATTGTCTTTTAATCTTAAAATAATTTTAAAGAGATTTGAACTAGCTACCTAAAAGTAAGATTTCAAAATATTTTTTCAAAATACAGTGTAATATAATTAAACGACTTGTATCATAAAATTTCGAATAAATTTGAAGGGGGAAGAGAGAGGTATACAAAATCTAACAATTCAATATATGTGGGACCTTAGATACACAGGTATTGGTTAACTAGCAAACATTGCATATTAAGAAAAAAATTACAACAAAAAAATGAATGCCGCCTGGCCCAGGATTCGATTGCTTTGTTATGTTTGAAAAGGCTCGTAGCTATACCAAAACAAGCAAAGCATACATAATATACAAAAGTTAACTTTTAGAAAAATTAATTAAATAAAACACAACGTTATTTACTTCACGCTACCCATTAATTAAAATTAAAATATTTTCGATGCTTACTGCATCGTCTTCAGTGATAAACTAAAACATAAAACTAGAAGATATTTTAGCGAACTACATCTCATTTTCCTAAAACTTAATTTTTTAAGTTAATTTCAATGGACTTCCACAAAGTTAATCATGAAAATTTTTAAATATTATGTATAACAAAAAATGTAACGCATATGGTAGTTCAATTAATAATTTTTGTTAATTCGTTATATCGTATAAAAATATAACACTTATGATGTGAATATAAAGATGAAGCCAAGTCATGAAATGAGACAATCTCTCTCACTAGCTGTAGAAAATGTCATATTATGTGTATTATATTATTACCTATTCATCTATCTATCATGCAGACTCAAAGTATGATCTGAGAGTGTAGTATTAACACCTCAGACCACACTTTGAGTATCTATTGAATATCTATCACGTAGAAAATATTCTATCAGATATTTAGAACGTGATGTATTCACGAATTTAGAAACTGAACAGTACTTAAAAGTACAAAAAAAGAGCTAATGCTTCATACTCTCTTCAATAAATTGTTTATGATAAATAAATAACCAACTCTCGCGGGTTCTAACGTTAGAAGATAAACATTTTCGCAATAGTAGTGGTTTTGGCTGATATAAAATATATACATTTTAAATATATTAATTAGAAAGATATACATATAAAATCAATTTTATCGAAAAATATTGTTATTGCGCCACCGGGATTCGAACCTGAATCTCTTTCTTAACCGGGAAGGTGCATTATCCAACTATGCTACAGCGACGATATTTTTAGCGACAAATTTTCGAACCTATTTGTTACCTTTTTTGATATTAATACATTTAATCGTTCCATTATTTGAAAGACCCATCTACCTTATTTTTACAGACCTAGTTCTTAATAATTACAACTTCACAATAATAATGTGTTCTCCTAATATATACATTATTCAAATTATTATACAAAGTGCATTACTAGCATTTAGTGCATTACTAGATTATGGAAGAATTATAAAAAGTAAACTACCTCTATATAACACACTCAGCCAGTACATCATTTGAAATTTATAAATTTGTTATATTTTTATTCGCCAACCTGTACTAAATTACCCAGTAACTCATTAAAAATAGCCAAAACTTGCCATACTTGTTCGTGTACGAGTATATATGACTGTGTGGGAACCGTCGCTCTTGAATTCATTATTCTAATTCTCACACATTATTGCATCCGTTCTGAATGATGTGCCCACACACGGACATGTATTGCATGACTTCGAATTATGGTGTAGGTCCCATTTATACAACCTCTCATTGCACTGAAATATTACATTTTATTTAAACAAAAAAAGTAGAAACTCTAAATAAGCGCAGTCTGCAGCAGATTTTTTTAAATAATTGAAATACACAATAATAAAAATTTATTAATAATACATAAAGTTATTTAGTGTGAGTGATTAATATCGGTTGGACTAATCTTCTCTCCATTTAAAAAGCAGACAACGTTTAAATTAATGATTTATTTATAAGTGTGTAGCAATTAATCTGGTGGGACCTACATGCAGTGAATATAATATATCTTATAAGTGCTTATTTAAAGGACTGAACTGTTATGAAATAATTTTAAAGAATCTTGAATATATTATGTAATTAGTGAATCGGAATAAGATTTAACTCTTCTTAAATAATCAATTATTTATTTTGCTATTCATGCTATTGATTTGCATTATATTGGGTTATCTTTTAGATAACATTTTAATACATATACCTACAGTTTAAAAAAATTCAAATAATTTTAATTAAAATATATAATATTAAATGAAAACGTGAATTTGTTAGCCAGTACAAAGGGCACAAGGAAAACATTTTGTATGACGATACCATAAAACAAACTTTTAATTAAAACAAATCACCTAAAAGGATTAGCATAAAAAAACGAAAAAATATAATACATAGTCCCGGTGGCAACTGTATATTTTTCGATACATAGACTTCTTCCAATTTGTTTTAATTGTCAAAGAATACATTATTGTACAATTTTCTAATTCTTGAAAACGCACACGAATTATATGAATACAGCATTAATTACATGACTTGATCCGTTTGAAATAATCATCTCGTCTGAAAAAACTGAATGCATTTCCATTTTGACACGTGATTGGAAAACTATGTTTATGTGTTCCCATCGGAGATTGAGTGGGAGAGTGTCACTGTACTTTTTAATTAAATTTCTGTTGTCTGTCATCCGGCAGTTATTAGTTTCGCCGGGAAAAGCAATTTATAACACGAAGTTTTATATCGATGTTGTGTATAGCACAACCCCGTGTTGCCGCATCGGCCTTTCCCTTGCTTAAATATGTAGTTTATTAACTGTTTTTAAAATATGTTAATCGGCTTCATGGAATCAAATTCTAAAGCTGTTTGTATTTGTAACTACAGAATATTCTCAGAACGTTGATCATGTTTTTTTAACAACGTGAACAATCATTATAAATCTACATAATAAAAATGTTTTTCTCGATGTTAGTAGATTCTGCGGGGTTTTTTCATCGTCTTAAATATGAAAATGGAGATTTCTGTAAAAAAAATTCATTTATACAAAATTTATTTTACTGCGATGTAAAAAGCGTTAATAAGACGCGGGTAAAGAGAAATATGTGTTCCAGGCTATGCGTAGGGGAGTATATCCTGTTACAGATATACTAATAGTATGTGTAAGTAAAATATTTTTTAAGATAATTTATCAATCACCCTAATAATATTTTTATTGATAATATAAGAGTAATAATAATAATCCATATTTTTATTTATTATCTCTGTTTTATTAACCACTTAATTGAGTTTAAATACATCTAACGGTTTCGAAAAATACAATTTTCTTCTTCAGGATGTAATAACTAACTAAAACATATATTATTGTTTCTTTACCAGAATCTATTTTTAAAAGTAATAATAATCCAGTTCATATAAAATAATATTTTTCGTTTTTGTTATTATAATGAATGGCTACGTCGAAAATTCTAATATAAAGATATCCTAACTATTATACCACTTAATTTTTTTTATTATATTCATATTTTTCTTTTTTTCTTACATGTTAGTTTTGATAGATAGTAACCTCGATCAGGTGAGATACGGATCATAATGCACTTCCGCAAATCTTAGTGCTAGGTCACCCTCGTACATTTATCCACCGCTATGGTACTCTTCTGGGTCTTCTTCGTCCTAAAGTTGCACCCAGAAAATCTTCATTTTCTGTGCATATTGACGTATCCTTATGAACTATAATTTTAAATTACAAATGTTAAAAAAATATGTTAATGTTACAATCTAAGTTATAGAACCATTAATTCACTTCTAATAACAATAATTTATAGTATTATTCATTCTCATCTAATAATAGAGAACAAATAATACAACAGTTTATTAATTTTCCAACATCAATATCTTAAATTTATTAGAATACAACCATATTTTTTATTTTATAGTGGGTATTTGAAATTATTATTTAACTAAATGAAAGCCTGCCAATATTGACAGGGAAAATATATTTCCAAATTTACACAGAAAAGTTGCTGGTGAACCTATGTACCTCATGGAACCGAATTGAATTGTTATTGAGCACCCGAAAATTACGCGCGTACCTAGTTTGAATATACAATATTTTTTCACATTCATTCAGACGACTATAAAATTATTTTATTCCATATATGCATACATATGGTTATTAAAAGTGTGACTAACGTATAGGCAGCAAAATAAAGCAAAGAACATATTATTATTGTGAAGTCGCGGTATATTTTTCAGAACACAGTTCTGTGGTATTTTAATACAAATAAAGTGTATCAATTAGAAAGATATACAGAAAAAACAATCTATCGAAAAAATATCTTGGTTGCTACCGGGATTCGAACCAGGATCTTTACCCATGTTCTGAAAAAAAACTTTAATTTCACAATAATAATGTGTTCTTAAAATAAATATAAATTGTTGTGTCAAAGTTTATCTCAAATTTAATAAAAATGAATTCATTTAATATCTGGTGTCTAGTAACGTATATTATTCAAAGGTATTTGAGAATTGTTGCAATAAAAAGGTGATATAGATTCGAAAAATTGTCGTCAACTTACACGGTTGATATGGTGTAATGATAACGTATTTTCCTTGATAGAAAAAATCCTGGTTCGAATCCCTCTAGCAATCAAAATATTTTTTCGATAAATAGATTTTTTTTTGTATATCTTTCTAATTGATACATTTAATTTGTATTATACATTATTGCCTTAGCACGGACAAAGCCCGGTGAGGTAAATATTAATATACGTTATAAATTGTTTGATTCCAAAATACCTGAAAACTAAATACATGATTTTTCTCTGTACATACAAATGGTTTCGATTAATCGGTTACTAGGTATACTAGATGCAACACCTCAAAAATTATTTATGTCTCCGTTACTATAAAATGTGATAAAAAGAAGATAATTTTTTCAGGGCGCAAAGGATGTTTGTAAGCAAAAGTTTCTATATGGTCCTTCTCATTGTGGCATAGCATTTTTTTAATGCTAATAGGCAGCTGTGCAATTCCGTCTGTCACTTAAGTGACAAAACGGAACCGCACAGCCGCCATCACGAACACCCTCATTGTCCCCGACCTTTTAATTTATTCAAAAAAATTAACAAAATATATTTGCGGAAAACGTGACAATTTGTAGACATAATCATTGAATACGAAAACGTACCTACATAAGAAATTCTAATACGCAAAGAACAGTTGAATGAAATAAAATGGCGCACTTAAATTTGTAAATTGCCAATCGTAAACAACATTTTGAAAATCTAACCCAACCCTTTTCACCACGAACAAGAACCAAATAAGACGACATCTGGCTGATAAAATTGTAACATTGTTAATATACACTAAGCGATTTATAGAACAGACAAATAAGATTCAAACAAAAAGACATAACGCAGACAGCCCGAACTTTACAGGAGCGATTACATTTTATATAAAACCTTGTTGCTGTTTCAACAATTTATCTTAATTATTAAAGTTCCCCAAGTGCACAGTTTTAGCTGTTGGGTAATACAGCTGTAGCCGTAGCCGGTGCAATCTCATTCAATTCCGTAGATAAAAATAATGTTGCCAAAGAACAAAGTTTTGCATATTGACTGAGCAATTAGCGAGCTCGGTTACTGTAAAGTTTCGGCAAATTTTCAGTTTTCCTCGCCGGAAAATAATGATATTTCTTAATGTGAAGATGTAAGACTTGAAAAAGATTTTTTTAAAAAACACCCTCACATTTAACCTGGGGAAATGTAAATTTGAGGTACAGACCTTCGACGAAGTTTAATTAATTATACTGATAATTAATTCTGTATTTACTTTGTGGGATTTTATCTGTTAAAATAATTACACTTTTAATTTATCAATAAGAATAAATTTCGTATTATTATAAGCGTAAACGGATTTTATAAATCATCACTACATTATTTTATCCTGGCACACAATTGTCGCCTCATCCACATTCATACACCTTCTCATACAAGCTCGTCGATCATTGAGGCTTCTAACAGGACCATCTTCCAGTATCTGGTTTACCTGGTCGTGCCAACTCTTCCGCGGACGTGTCCTATTTCAGGTGCCATCAACACCTGCGTCATTTATATTTCTTACTATTCTCTTCTCATTAATCCATTCCATATGACCAAATCATCTAAGTGACCCTTTTTAATCATATTCACTATGCTATTTACATTTTCTCTTAATTTCTCCATTCTTTGCTCTGTCGTAGATTTGCAACATTTTTTTATTATTTCTTCTTTATTATATATATATATTCATTTTAATTTTATTTTTTGCCAAACTGCATGACAGTTTTAAGGCAAGGATTGCCTATTATATATTTTTTTATAAATAAAATATAACAAGGGGAAAAAATATATAATATGTTAGATAAAATTAATAAAATATACATAAAGATATAATCAATTTTTCGAAAAGATAAACAATTTTTACAGGGTGTAGCAGACCTAGCCCACAGTATTTTATGGGTGGATACTTGAATATAATATAACAAACATACCTAAGTGATCTCATTTCTACTGCATTCAGTCTGTTTTCATTCCTTTTCTACCAGTTCCAGGATCCCTACACATCGCTGTCAGCACCAGGACTCTATTATGTACTGCTGATCTTGCCTCGGTTGACAAGTTCCCATGAGATATTATTCCATTCAACGCTCTATTTATTCTCCGCTGTCACCCTTCTTTCGATATCTTTCTTAGCCTTCCCGTTTTAATCAAACATATGTACTTAATGTACACAAACTCATCATTTATATATTTCCAAAAGATATATCAGTGTGAAAATTGTGCATTACATATGGTAGAGAATGTTAAATATCCGTGACATAACATCCGAAAGCTTCACAAAAAATATACCAATGCACTAATATATACAACCACAATTGGTACTAACAATCTGTAGATTACATTACATGTTATCGAACTCTATGAAAAAAAAAACCTTCCGGCACTGGTCGCAAGAATTAGATATATTTCGCCTTTGTACGTGTGCTTAATTTTTATTCTCTAGGTTTAATATTATTAACGGAGTTACGAGAGTTTTTTATTGCCGCCATTTTGAAACAGGACAATAGATCAGTCTGGTAAACGAACTTAGCCGATATATCTAGGCAAGGCAGGTCAACTTTTTACAAAGGCATGATCTTAAGTATCAGACATCTGATAAGATCTAGGAAAGTTATCGTGTCTACAGTAAGAGCGTTATATCCATAGATAAACTATTTAATGAAGAGTGGTATCGACATCTGGTCACGATCGAAAAAAGTGCATTAAAATTTTCTTGAAGTTATTTCATGAGGCGCTCTGTAATATTCCTATCAAACTTATATACCTTATAAGCTGAGAGGATGAAACGATATACTATTCTATCCTGGCGTACCACTTTTCCCTCGTACACATACATACATACGTTTAACTCATGTACGCTCTTTGGTTATTGAAGCTATTAACAGGACCATTTTTTATCTGATCACCCTGTTGCCTTCATGCGTTCCATGTGACCAAACCATTGAAATCTATCTAAAATAATATTATATATGATACACCCGCAAAAATGCATTTATAATTCATATTGAATTTACTTTACATCTTATTTGTGCGAGTTTCGCATACTTTTCATTACTGACACAATCACATATATGTGACAGAGGACATTCTACATTTTTACTTGAAAATCATCGTTTTGATCTCACACCTTCATTTTCGTCGAATTCGAACAAAAGTCTACCAAAACTCTTCGTTGTTTTTCTCACAGAAAAAGAAAGCATTTATTATTTACAAAATAATTGCATCCATTCTGATCATCAAACAGCGCGATCAAACGATCCCAACCTACTGAAATCGGTACCGCAGCTGTACGCGTATAATCGCTATCAATCAAAAAAATTTAGCGGTCAAATTCACACGAATAAAACAATCTTATCTTGGTTTGTTTCCCAACCTTTACATTTTTAATGAGCTTCAAAACCAATGAAAAACTTTAAGTTAATTGAGAAATTTCATCAAAATAAATCTTCTGCTCTCGTTAATATTTGCAGGCAAGGTGCGAATCAAATTAAAACACATTTTCGTCCTAATAGTTTGATTGAAAATTCTTTTAAAATAGGCAAAATTAACTTTGTGGTTAAAATTTGTTATCTTCATTTGTTAACTTTGTTTTTTTGACCACTTATTGAGTTTAAATACATATACCGCTTTCGAAAAATATAATTTTCTTCTTCGGGATGTCAATACTAATCAAAAACATATGTTATTGTTTCTTTGACAGAATCTTTTTTTTTTTAAATGTATTTAAACTCAATAAGTGGTTAATAAAACAAAGTTAACAAATAAAAATAATGATTAAAAATTAATTATTAGCACGTTCTACGTGCTTGTGGCAGTACGACGATCGCTTAATAATCAATGAAGATAGTAGGGGCTCGAACCTTGTCCCGGGAGACTAGCGAGGAAAATAAATTATGTATTATGGATTATGATCCATCTTTATTTAACTACATGTTAACTTAACATGTATATATAAACTTGAAGAATAATATTGTCAGATATAATATGTGTTACGTACACGCTTTGATGCCAGGAGAATTCAGAATACGGAAGGAATAGGCGATCACCATAATCCAGATTCTGCAGACATCGCCAAAATGTGAACTGTATTTTTATTCACAATTTCGTAATAGGTTCCGACGCAGTATAGACGCGAAGTCTCAAATTAGTAAAATATTGTAATCGTTTAGGTAAATGTATAACCGCATTGGTTCGGCGACGAGGCCGGAAAGGGAATGGAAGGGGGGAAGCACAGTGCATTATTTTAGTTCAAGAATAAATATGTATTTACACAAATAAATATATGTCCCAAACAATATGACAACAGAAAAATTATTTTACTAATTCACTTACATATTACTAAATATGTTTCATTTATCTTGCTTCTATCTATTCTTGCTTAAATAATAAATAACATTTGATAATTTATGGCGCCATTTTCTTAAAAAAATTCACTTCTAGAGGACGTAAGAAGTAGGAATCCCAAAAAAAAATGTTGGAATATAGCGTATACCAGATCGCAGTAGAGATGTAGTAAAGATGGGCGCAGTAGAGTTGCTACAGATCCCGAACTAGGAGTCAGTCGCCAAGAACAGGAGGCAAAAGATTTAAGATATCACATTTTTATTTTTTTTCAATAGAGATGCGTACACGGAATACATGTCACATCAATATTCTTACTATTTTTAAACTATGCTAAATGCTTGTGCCATGAAAATTGGACTAACTTGCTGGTGTTCTGGAACGAGACGCGAACCCCCGACCACTATATCACTAGGCCAGCGTCTTAACCACTACACCAACAAGCTACTATTTAAGAAGAAAATGTGTCTTTATACCCATTCTGAGGTTGTGTGGCAATCGAGTTCTTACAATAGTGTAAAGATGTATAAATATTTCAATTCTCTTAATCTAGATTCTGTTCAAGAATTTTATAATTTTTCGGATATATCATGACATTCTTTCATTTTTAATATATCCTTTTAAAAAGATTAGTTTTATTTTTTCTTCCTACGCGATAAAACAGATGATGTGCGAAAGTAATATCACCGGGGTGAAAAATACATCTTAATAAAGAGTATGTCCGCTTTTGCAGTGGAAACTTCCACTTATTAAACCGGAATTACGCGTCAACTGAGTTTTCTTTCCTTAATATCAATTATTTTTCTCCCTTTAATTGGCTCTCGAGATATAATTGAAGAAATCTCACTCCGACGAGGGTGTTGTATCGAATTACGATCCAATATTTCATTAGGCTATTGCTTTTTGATCACCTAACTACCTGCAACAAAATTCATTACGACGCAATCAGGAGTGAATTATTTTTATAAAAATTCTTTAAATTATCATCACAGCAACAAATGCCAACTGTAAAGAAGGGCTAAGCGTTATTTAGTTTACAATTAACATAACAAAATATTTTTTATTTTTAAGTGTGCGATGTGAATAGTCTTGTGAATAACAAAATATTTAAAATTGTATTTATATTCAACATGGTTTAAACCACCGTGTTATTTTTACGTCAACCGGTTTCGATACTAACGTATCTTTGTCAGAACTGGCGTACAACTGAACTATCCCATAAAAAGTTTAAACGACATCCATTACGGGGTGTAGGCGTAGTCTTGATAAGAGTGGGGAGGTGATTGACAGGGAGAAATTTAAATAGGGAATATATTAAATAGCGGGTTGCTTTTAAGGTTTAATTGGTTATTAATTATGTTGGACTTGGTATTGAGTGATTTTTTAATTTCTAGACCTTATAAATGGATATCGTTTGATTTTTTTATGGAATAGTTCAGTTGTACGCCAGTCCTGACGGAGATCATCAGTATCGAAACCGGTTGACGTAAAAATAATACAGTGGTTTAAACAAAGTTAAATGTAAATACAATTTTTATTTATGTCCAACCACAAAGTTAACGCTACAGATATCAACAATAGTGAAATATTTTACTGTCTATAGATTTATCTGTTTACACTAAATACTACACGAATTTTCTTTTCAAACAATAAGTTCAAGTCAGTTCAACAAAGAGCCGGCTAAGACAACACATGAATCAAAAGGAATAATAGTTAAATAATGCATTATTATCCTGGTGATGATTTGATGACCTTTGATCTGTGTATGCAGCCACATCAGAAAACACCGTTTATAGTGATCAGTAGATAAAAGAATGAGAATGAGAAGAAAAAAGAAAAGAAATTCAATGTAGTTATTAATAATTTTCGCAAAATTTTAAATTTAGACCATCCAGCATCAATTCATAAAAAAAACATAACATAAATCCATAGAAAACATAGTTTTACATATAGATGGAAAATTAAGGTGCAGTAGTTCAAGGCAGACACTCAGGGGTCCTGTCATCAAAACACTCCCAAAATAGGGACAGTGAACGAGACACAAAATGATTGAGTCACACTTACACGGACAGACTAACGGAGTTGCAAAACACGAGGTATGAAAAGTGAGAGGTAGGCGTGTAGGTGAAGATACCCATCCACGCAGGTAGGCCTAACTACCTACCTAAGGAGCTCCAACGTGTCATCCATACCCGAACATAAAACAAGATTCGTCCCATTACTAATTACGTCTGCATTCTTGCATTCATAAATCAGCATACTGCAACTTGGTTGCCTACGTTTGATAGAAGACGACACATAAGAAGAAGAATAACTTAAAAATGGCACGTGTTACTGTGGCGAAACGTCGGCCCAGGTAACCATCGACAAAAAATCTAACCTAGAAGAATGAAGCAATGACTTGAACTTGTCGCTGGCGCGAGCCATACACAGTCCCTCTAAAGATAGATACCTGTATCCAATGAATTATTCAAAGTAAGCAAACCACTCTAACTAGGTCATTTCGATTTCAGACACATGAGGTTCTACGTAATACGTATGCTAACTTACAAATACTATCTGCATGAAAAATAGTATGTTCTAACCGCACCTGAATGACTCGTTGAACGAGTGTTATTGTTTTGTCTAAGTCCAAAGAATAAAATATCGCATCATCAGCCTGTGTTGGGATTCTCCCAAGGTTTACCGATTCTCTAGGTTTGTAGCCCTTTTCATCAACTGTTGTCTGCCACTTTCCCGATGTCGCTCCAACGAGCTTGAAGATGGCCGATACGTTTTCGTCTATTGCAAAGGTCTCCACTTCAGTTCTTATTATAATTGTTATTAAAGAAAATTCTAAGTTTTGTAGTGGATATGAAGAATTATTATTTATACATTGAAACTGGATATTTATTAAAAAATATCTCAATGAAGCTGGGTGTTCAGTAAATATTCTAATCGGCAGTATCGGTTGAGTGAACTTACTACGGTAAGTATGTAGTGCGAACCTCATGATTAATGTTCATTTTTATATAAGAAGATTATTTAATTATTTATATTAATTAAAATAATTATTATTTTAAAATAAATCTAGTACCTAACTCAAATTGTTAAGATGATAAAAGACATAAATAAATTCTAAAGACAATGATGATAACTTCAATATTTCCTGTTTATCAACTTAGCTGAAAAGACTGTACTGATTTCTATATTGGAAAAATGTAGATATTTTAATATAAGAGTCAAAGAGCATTTATGATGTTTAAATTGTCATGGTTTTTCAGAATTTTCTAATAATTCATTGGAAAAGAATCATATTTTAGGTAAAAATTTGAGATAATCTGTTTTACATTTAAATAATGTTGGTCTTAAATGGAATAATTTAGAATTATTGGAAATACCTAAAGAGTGTAAAATTACCAAAATTTATGAAAGCAATTAACAAAATATTATAAATAACCAAATCTCACTCTAAAAAAATGTATAATAATTTTGTACCATTAAGTCAACTTTCACATCTTTCATCATCATAAAAATTTATGTTGGGTGCTAGATTTATTTTTAAATAATTATTATATTAATTATTTTTTTTATAATTGATTTTTAAAAACATTAGAATATCGTGATATATATATGATTTTAACTAGTTAATTTGACATCCTCACGAAGAAAATGGTGTTTTCTGAAACCAGTTGGTGTATTAAAATAAGTGGTTAAAAATAAAGTTAAAAACTCATAATAATAAATATTAATTTTATGTTAATTATTCATAATATTAAAAACTTTTTCTAAAAATAAGAGTAATAATGATCGTTTTACGAATGCGTTTTAAATTAATCATTTTTTATTAATTCCGCCGTTAACTCAGATAACAAAAATTATAGCTGATTTTCGTTCAAATATTAAATTCTTCGATGAAGCTTGGCTGAAGCAAATCCTTAGCTAAGGCGTTCCCAACTTTTGGGTGACAGCAAGTGCAAAAGAATATTAAGGGTGGAATGTCAACCGTGCCAAGCTTGGCTGTTTAATCAATAGATGCCGCACATTCCTCCTTGTTCCCCCGCAGTCTGTGTTGTTCGTGTGAAGTAATTAATTATTCGGCCTTAAGCCTCCATCATCTCGGAAAATTCATAATAAAGCCAGCAGCACAGCCTTAAATTGAGATAGACATAAATATAAACGTAAGCACAATTAGGATTACAATTATTTAGCTTTCTATTTTCAGTCTTAATAACTACATGTTATAAGTTCGTAACCACGAATCATTGTGCACAATTTATAGCTTTCACGGTAATTCAAAAGTTGGATAACAATAAACAGTAGATCTGTAATAAATAACCCTTTTTTCTATTACTCATATTAATTTGATGTACATCTTAGTTCAACTGTAAGACACTTGCCTAATTATCAAGTGATCGGGAGTTTGAGCCGTGTGCCAGGAGACCACCATTAGAAGAAAGTAAGAATATACAATATATTTTTTAATGAAACATATTTTTGTTTTTATTTTTTATCTTTGTTTAATTAACCACTAAAATGAGTTTACATACATCTACCGGTTTCGAAAAATACCATTTTCTTCTTCAGGATGTCATAACTAACTAAAACATACATTGTTTCTTTGACAGAATCTATTTTTAAAAATCTATTTTTAAAAGAAAAATACCTTTTTAGTACCTAACTCAAATCATTACTTAATACAAATTTACTCGAATAATTTTTAGGAAAAAATTTTAGAATGGGACTCGTAGTTAAATTTAGTTGGTTGTTTATAATTTTTTGATTAGTTTTACACGCTTTATTTATCTCCAACGATTCCAAATTATTTAATTAATTTTTCGAAACCGGTAGATGTATTTAAACTCATTTTAGTGGTTAATTAAACAAAGATAAAAAATAAAAATATGAATCTTAACCACAAAGATAACATTGCTTATTTTAAAAGTATAAACATATTTTTGTTGTAAAATTCAATTTCAGAACATATTTTTGTGTTATTTTTAATACAAATGAATCAAAAAGAAAGATATACAGAAAAAGTTTATCTATTGAAAAAATATTTTTGTTGCTACCGGAGTACGAGCCCGGAACT
This sequence comes from Eubasilissa splendida, assembly GCA_031772225.1. NCBI lineage: Eukaryota > Metazoa > Arthropoda > Insecta > Trichoptera > Phryganeidae > Eubasilissa > Eubasilissa splendida. The sequence goes on along the minus strand of CM062855.1, from coordinate 10,560,083 downwards.
TTACCTATCGATTAATTACATTAATGTTGATTATTTTTAAAAATTGAAAAATAGATATGATATACAGTGCGATGAAGATTTTTAATGAAATGCCAGATACATAAGAAAGGAGGAGAAAATACATAGATTCAAAATGAAACTAAACAAATATGTGAAAGATGAGTTGTAGTAAAAATAAACGATTCTGATCTTATTAAGAAGAACACATTCATATTGTGAAGTTGTAATTATTCAGAACATAGGTCTGTGATGTTTTAAATACTAATTTAATGTATTAATTATAAATATATACATATAAAATCAATTTTGTCGAAAAATATTGTTTTTGCGCTACCGGGATTTTAAAACATCACAGACCTGTGTTCTGAATAATTACAAATTCACAATAAGAATGTGTAAATTAGATTCTGATCTTGTTTATATTAGAGCATATATAAAAATACTTATATATACACTATACTAAGAATAAAAAAATAAATACCTATACACACAGATGTTCCACTCGTTCTTCTCGCCGCGCGACACACACACACACACACACACACATATGACAACTCACGGACCTCACATTTAATGTGTATTAAATTAAATTGATTTCATATTTTTTTAAGTTATGACTTATGACTCTTTAGATGGTCACTAAATATGGCAGATATTTTTCTCAATGTTAAAGACACCGAAATAGTTAATATATATATATATATATTTTTCACTTTCATTATTATTGAATTAATTTTTTTTAATATCCCAGCAGCAAATTATACTTATACTGTAATTAATGTGATACCGCTCTTTAAATATTAATTTAGGCTAATTAAATGTACCAAATAATTGAGTAAATCAAGTGTCGTATTCTCCCCGCCACGTGGTGGTAGGGCGATGATAAATGACTCCACGTCTGCAGCAGAGTTCGTGTGTTCTGTCTCCAGCGTCTACTAATCTCTCTCCATATTTTCTTGGGTGTATTTTAAAGCTCAAAATAAATTGCTATCAAACTTCGCGATTGCAATATAATTTGTAACTTATAATCGAAGTTTGTTGAAAGCAGACCCTCCCTACTTCAATATCAACCCCTTTTTCATTCCAAACTGCATCCCCTGGTACACAGTAGCGTAGCTTCTTATCTTTGGTAGAAAGGGTACTTAGATGAGCGAACTTATCATGATTAGCAAAAGTTAAATAACTTCAATAGCTTAAAATAAAAGAATGATATTATTTTGCTCAATTCAACACAAGTTAAAGAAGAATTTTTATAAAATCTTGTAATTGAAAAAAATGAAATCCAAATATTAGCTTGTGATAAACAATGTGAAGCTCGTGATCTATTAACAAAATTTCAAAGCACTTTCTTCTACATTCTACATACATGCGATAAAATATATATTGTTGACACTCCCGCAATTCATTGAAAATTGATCCGATAAAGATACATCACATTTTTTTAATAAAGGGGTTATACTAAAACATAAAACTGTATAATTCCGTTAATATTAAAAAATAAAATACTCATACAAATAAATGAAATCCACCCGTCTCTTGCGGATAGTACCGGAAAGTCTTTCTATTTTTAGGAGATTATAAAAATATTTTTAAAGTGGGGGCAAAATATTGCACGTAAACTGGGAAATAATTTCGTAATGCTATTTATAAAGTTTAAATAAAATGCATCTAGCACTATATTTATTTATATTATTATAATAACATATAGATGATTATTACTCTAGCAACACCACTGCTAGGTACCAGATACAATCCCCTCTGTACTCGAGGTTTTCATTCCAATTTACCAACACCATTTGTGATTGTGCGTAGATTCATTGCAAAGTAATTATACGGTGTTAGAAGTTTGATTAGCATTCGTTTACTTGGGGGTGTGGCTGAATGAAAAGAAATGACTTCCGTTCCTTATCACCAGTGACGTCTCTGACAGGATCTGGTATTCGTTATCCGCTCCTTGTTCTCAGTTCCTGGTTTATATGACCTTACTCGGGAGTTAAAAGATGGCTGTTCATGATTTTGTAACACTCTTAAACCCTAGTTTGTTTTGAGTTTCGTTCTTGTGGTTGAAGGAAATGGATTTAAAAATTCAGAAAATTTTAAAACGATTTAAAATTTCAGATTTGAAAGTAAAGTTTTCATTTAGTAGGCAAATTAAAAAGGAATCTGGAACATTTTTTATACCTATTTTTATTTGTTATTTTCTGATTCGTTAACAGGAAGATCTAAACAATATATGAAACAATCTATCTCAAATAAACCAAAAATATTTAATAATTTAAATAACATAACTGAATAATCAGAACATTGCATCTGAGTTAAGTGTCAATTTCTTTTGAAATGCGAAAGAGATAGATACGTGACCATTTTGTTCTGAATATAAATTTTTCAAATGGAAAAATAAGCTACATCATGTCTATTGTCATAAATTTCAAAATTGTATTTTCTTTATGGATTATAACCACATACCAGTAAATGAATAGACATTAAATGAACTGTACATATAGGAGAGGGGGTTTGGAACATTAATTGCGGGACGAGGGGCATTCTTACACACATTATTTGTGAAAATATAAATCGGATCGTTTATGACACGTATGCAACAGTAAATGTATTTAATTTTCGAAAATTAAATCTGTGTGAATTAGACAAATTTTTTACTTTAATGCATATTATATTGTCAGCATTTAACTTTTCATTCCAATCGAGTTATATATTTTTAAAAAGTCGCGGAGCTATTTGATTGCGCAAGCGGTACAGAGTGACACCAAAATGCAAATGTTAAAACAAAGAATTTGCGTTAGTTCATGTCTATATATTTGGTAGTCTGTGATTATAACACTTTTATTACGACCTTTGTATTGATTTTTAACTTTAAATTATGCATTTTAGTAGTACATAAACATTATTAATGATCCATCTTGGTATGTCTGACAAGGTTTTTATTAGTAATTGTGATGTCCTTGAGATTGTATAGTTGTGTATGTGTGAATACCGCACCGCCGGCGCGTGTGTGCGAGGCTATAGAGGGCGGCGCGCGGCAGGGCGCGGCCTCTCTCTCTGCATGTCCATCGGCTATATCGTTTGACTTATACTAGTGATATACCTTGTTCTAATTGTATCAAATTGTAATAAACGTGTAATTTTTACAAAGTCTATTTCTTGAATCTTCATATTACGAAGTGTATACTGAAGATGTACTTAGAAGACAAGTACATAACAGTAATAAAATATGTTTTTGGTAAGAATTTTCAGGTACACCTACCATTCAGAATTTATTTATTGTTTATTTAAAGTGGAAGCTTAAGTTGATGTTTTAACTTGTTTTACTGTAATATAAAATAACTAGTATTTTACTCATTTAAGTGTCTTGCTATAAAAATAGGACTCCCTGACCACTTGATAACAGGGCATGTGTTTTAACGCTACAACACGTTTTAATAATTACATAATATTTTTCTTAAAAATAAGTATTTTAATGCTTTTTTTTTAATTTAGCCAAATGTATTTCCCTCCTATGAGTTCAGAAAATAAGTATTTACCTTATTTATTATATTATATAATTAAAAAGGTACAACAATATTCAATGATACATTATCTTACAAATGTTCTTGTGATCATTTTTCTTTGTTTTCAACATTAATTTATTAATCATGCATAATTTCTTTTGAAGTTATTTGCTCCTTAAATATTTTTTCTTAATATAGTCTTAATTTTTTTTCTTTTTTCCTCCAATACTTTGATTATTTTATATTTTCATCGAATTCTATTTTAATTAATCTTGAATTATATACCATGTTTTTATTACTTAGACATCTTGTTATCAATTCAATAAAGAGATTCGCTTTGTTAGATGATACATTATGTATTAAACTTTTACTGAACTTTTATGAACTTATATATATTATATAAATTTCTATATAAAAATGTATTCATGGTTTAAGTTTTTATATTAATGTAAGTATTGATTTTCATCCCTAACGAAATGATCACGGATGAGGAAATGTAACTCTAAGCCATGGGATACATAAGTATTTCATAAAATGTTCGTCAGAAATATTTCAAACTTCAACCAACGAACTCCGCTTTAAACTTTATCTCGAATCCACCGCGCGCATCCGCCTTCCCGTTCAAATATTAAATCAAGGTTGAAGGGGTCATATGTTTGACCTTTGTCCTTTTGTCATTGATAATCATTATCAACGTGTCCATATAGAGAACATATTTTATTTATCTCCAACGTGACTCACATAATTATTTTAAAACAACCATGGGCGTATTATTTATCTCTTTGCGAGAAAATGTGACAAACGAATTCCCAGCGGAACGGAACAATGTACCAGGAGCACATAAGGTCGGACGGAGGGTTCAAACAGAGGACGCCGGGTTGAGCGGAGGTGTTTGCCACCGGTACGGTACGTACATACACGGCGATTGCATCACAGTCGGTCGACGATCTCGACGATTATGTTGCCCTGGTACTCGAATTTTAATCACGGTTCACGAACGTCCTGCGGAATTTTTGTCAAACTATTTATTTTTATTAAAATGTTATAAATAAAAGTTAATCATATTTGATAACTAATTAAATTATAAGCTTTGAATGGCTTAAAACTTGGCAAAAGTTAATAAACCATTTCACATGCATTTGTGACCTCAGATATATACGTCAGGAAGGAAATTACAAGCGCAGTCAGAAGTTCGCTCGTCTTCACTCTAATAGCAACTAGCTAACTGTTTATTCAAAACATTTACAAGTAAGTAATCGACCTTAATTTAATATATCGCGATCACAGCTTTCTCGATATTATTCTGTAAACTTCGCAAACCACGCGCAAATCCACGATTTATGATTCCTACATGCACGAAATATGAAGTAAATAAAACCAATAAAATTAATAACCATTGATTTGACAACTTCTGTAGTCAAATTCACATACAGTTCTCATCGCAAAAGAACAGATTTTTATATTTCGCCTAAAAACATGCAAAATCTTCTTATAGATTTACGCCGTATTTGTGTTCCATTTATGTAGGCAATCTCAGATTGCAAGAATAACAAAATATACATCGGCTTTCCACTTCCGAGAAGATATTGTTATGAAACTGTTTCTGTTGCCACGTCGGTGATGATTATGTGAGATAAAATGCTCCATCTCCGCAATAATAATAGCTCAAGGCTTGGAGGAAATGTCTGAAAGGGATGTCATCCACAGAGGATGTGCATTTCCATATTTGAAAGGAAATTATTGCCGTGAAGAATTCCAACACAACTACTTTGGAGGAAATAAATCTTAGGGCGCCTCCATCCCGACAGGATGAATAAACTATTAAGGGTTAATACAGAGGTTGTAATCGGCGCATGTTAAGGAAGCTTCACCCTTATGCGCTCGCACCTTATCCCGAATACAACACATTAAAAAAGTTTATTTTTCAGTACATCAATGTTTGTTTTTTTAATTTAGTTAAATTATATTAGAAACGAAATCCCAAAAGTCAAGCAGGACTATCATTATAAGGAAAAAAATGTAATGGTAAGATGTTGACAAAAATAAAGCTCACAATTTTAAATAAAACAAAACGTTTAATAATAATTAAAACAATTTACATTATTAAGAAAAGGCGGTAATCAAAAGATTTTTGGAAAAGCTGGCATTTAAATTGCTTTCCCCGGAAAATATACAAAATATTATTTGACTTAATAGCTTATTTGTAATATATTTCGTGTTGTGTGACTAATGAGTAAGTAAGAATTTTGTAGCTATCTTTATCACCATTTTGTTTGTTACAGAGTTCACCAAGTTTGACTATTTTTCAAACAAAATTCAACGATAGGATTAAATTTTTAATGTTATGTTTAAATTAATGTATCAAATTGTAACATAAAATATATACTTACGTTACAATTTAACGACACATGATAGTCTAATGGAGCAATATATCGATATATTAAGAAGCGATTTCAAATAAGTTTTGGATGAACCTGGTATAGATCAAGGCACCGATAAAAAATTAGATAAAAGTGAGAGAATATAAAAATATAACGATATTTTCTAATTTGTTTTAATATTCCATGTTAAAATGAGTCTTATCGCCATTGTTCTAAAAGTGAATAAAACATGGTTGAAATTATTTAGCAATTCGCGCCTTGGAATCAACTTTTCTCAGAAATTTTTGGAAGATGAACTAAACAGTTAATATCTAAAATATTTTCAAAAAGTAAAAAAAAATCAATCTCAAATGATTTTCGTGTAAGCTAGTATAAAGGTATTTTTAATTAATGGTTGGGTAATTCTATTTTTAAAATGTGAACTACATTCTGGCTGACCATACGTAAATGTTTGTATAATGAATCCCGTAACAATGAATAAACACAGTTTGATATGTTCGCAAATATTACAAACTTTCGATCAGACCGAGAATTCCTTTGATTGGTAATAAGAAATAAATATCGTACAGTTATGCTGTAAACTATTGTAAAAATGTACATATTTATTTTAAGATACACAACTAATAGTAAAATGTTGGCTGTATTCAATAAATATCTTTCCAATGGCAATAAATATACTTCTACCCCAATATACTTCTTTATATGTATGTACAATGTAAGGCGTGCATATCTATACAAACACGGATGCCAATAATGTACATAAGATGGTTGGTATGGTAGAAAACATCAGCTGCGCATCTAGTTTGCGTTTGTTCCATCTTTCTTGCGCATGACGATTTACATCATTGATTCTATTAACATTTTACCTAAGCAGTCTATTAAATGTCATTATTTTATCGAACTCATCATTTTTGCGGTCTTTCTCTATCTAAACGTCGCGTTTCCTGAACTGGATCATCTTCTATATTAATGAAACATCATAAACCCCACAAACACATTTTTTTGTTATGAAGTTGTATTTTCAGAACATAGTTCTATGATATTTGAATACAAATTAAATGAATCAATTAGAAAAATATACAGAACAAATCTATCAGAAAAAATATTTTATATAAAATGTGTATTAAAGTTTCCAAATTTAATAAAATAGATTAATTAATTTAATTATTTTACTCAAAGATATTTGAGATTCTGATGATAAAGATAATATAATGTGGTAATTGCTTTTAAAAATGGAATAATAGTAGTATCAATTTGAAATATTACAGAATATATATTCAAAATTTATCGATAATGTATTCGGTTGCTATAACAAAATCAGGTTCGTATCTCGGTAGCAACTAAATATTTATTCTATATAACTTTCTAATTGATTCATTTAATTTGTATTGAAATAATTTTAATTATAACTCAGGTACTTAAATAACATTTGAATCACCATACCAATTGCATCGTAATGTTCCAAGTTTTTCAAATATCTGATCCAATATTGTCTTTCCTCTTTTGAAAAAAATTCATCTTTAGAACCAAAAGGTCATATATATACACATTCAAAGATATTCTCTTCAAAGAAAAGTATGAATTTCCTATTTTATTTTCATTTGTGATCATCAGATGGACATTGGGGTTTTACTTATATGATATGGGGTCTTTGTATGAATCCTTGGTTAAGGGCACGCATTTGGTCTTGACCAATCTTGATTCCGCATGAATTTCTGACCGATTGCTAAGTTCGCTTGGCAATGTCTTGGTTGTATTTCTCGAAAAATCACAGCACACATATTTTAAAACATTTTATATTATCTTTGTTTTATTAACCACTTAATTGAGTTTAAATACATCTACCGGTTTAGAAAAATACAATTTTCTTCTTCAGGATGTCATAACTTACTAAAACATATATTATTGTTTCTTTATCAGAATCTATTTTAAAAAAAAAAAAATTTTTTTTTAGTACCTTACTCAAATCGTTACTTAATACAAATTTACTCGAATAACTTTTAGGAAAAAATTTTAGAATGGGACTCGTAGTTAAATTTAGTTGGTTGTTTATAATTTTTTGATTAGTTTTACACGCTTTATCTATCTCCAACGATTCCAAATTATTTAATTTGTGACCAACACCGTTTATATGCAAAATTGACAATCCCAATTTTTTATCAAAACCATGACCATTTTCTATCAAATGATTAGAAAATTCTGAAAACCCACTATTGTTCAAACATCTTAAATGCTCTCTTACTCTTATATTAAAATTTCTACCCGTTTTATCAACGTATTTTATATTCTATCTATATTTGGTGAACTCGTAATTTATTTTAAAAAATAATTCGATAAAAACGTAAAAAGAACGGAACTTTGGACATAATTTATTTTTTCATATATACTTCATTTGAATTGTATTATATGAACTGATCGCTACTGCATCGAATAAACCTATTTTCTCTGTTGACATTACACATGGTGTCAAGCAGGGTTGTGTAATGTCTCCATGGCTATTCAATTTGTATATGGATAATTGTATGAAAAAACTGGAATTTTGGAGCAAAAATGGCCTATGATGCAGTACTAATGGCGAATAATGAAGAAGAACTACAGAGTCTAATGAGTAGAATGTACGATGTATGCAAAGAAAGCGATCTTATGATGAATGTCAACAAGTAGAATGTGTTGGTATTCGAGAAGGAGGAAAGTAAAACACCGTACAAAATACTTGTAGGTAATGAATGTTTGGAACAAGTAGATGAGTTTGTGTATTTGGGAAGTATGTTTGATAGAAACGGAAAGGCTGAGAATGATATCGAAATGAGGGCGACTGCAGGGAATAATGTGAACGGCGCATTGAATGGAATTATTCTAGCGGGAACTTGACAACCGAGGCAAGACTAGCGATACACAATGGAGTCCTGATATCGATACTGATGTATGGAAGTGAGGCATGGAGCCGACAGAAGAGGAACGAAAGTAGACTGAATGCAGTGGAAATGAGATCACTTAAGCGTATATGTGGAAAATCTATTTATGACAGAGTAAAGAATAAAGAAATAAGGAAAGAATGTAAAGCTAATGTTAGTATAATGAGTGAGATTAAAAAAGGATCACTTAGGTGGTTTGTCATATGGAACTAATGAATGAGGAGAGAATGGTAAGAAAGATATATGACGCAAGTGTTGATGGCGCCAGAAATAGAGGACGTCCGCGAAAGACTTGGCACGACCAGGTAAACCAGATACTGGAGGACGGTTCTATTGGAAGCCTGAATAATCGGCGAGCTTGTATGAAAAAATGTATGAGTGTGGATGAGGCGAGAATTGCACGTCAGGATAGAAGAATGTGGCGCTCTATCCTCTCTGCTTACCCCCTCGGAGAAACATCAAAAAACGCATGAAATTAAATACATTAAATATTTTAAAAATAACGGATTATTTTTTTTTTTTAATTAGAAGACTTTTTTTATATTTGAGAATTTAAATTCGACATACTATATACTTGTATTCACATTTTTTATGTTCTTAATAAGAAGTAGTGCTACGGCCACTATGTCACTAGTGAAATTTGTTTGACAATGCAAATTAATAATATTTTGGTGTATCCCTTCACAACAAATGTCCCGTGTCAAATCTTGTAACTAATGTTGTTAGAAAATGTCCGAAAAATCATGTAAAGTTATATTTCACACACAAACCCTTCTTACTTATTCATCTTCCACCGGGACGGCAGCAGGAAGGGATGGGTTACGAGGAGAGATATATCCATAGAGAAAATGAGTCAACTATGTAAAGAAAAATATTTAAATGAGCGCTCGTTCTAGTAAATGCTTACTGAGTACTGATTTAATAAAATATTGCTTTTGAAATTGCATTTTAGTATTGTTCTGAATTCCAAATTAATAATTTTTTATTTATTAATCTGATAATTTTTTTTTGTTCTACACATTTATAAAAACCATATAATTGTGCAGAAAAGAGGATTACATATTAATAATTATTGCTTACAATAACTAGCTTATAAAAAAAAAAATTAATAGCAACGATATAAAAATATTATAAATTTCGGGGCACATTTTTAGCTTTAAAGTGTTTTTTATTATTTATTTATTATCTTTAATCTTCCTGATGTTTTCGGGTAAGCTGTTAATTTTTTTTTCCTATGTGCATTTAGTGGTGTTGAGCAAATGTGTTGATTTTTGAGCATGAAAATACGAATTTAAACCTAGTATGGTTTTCAGGAATTCAGTGTTATTGGCGATCATTTTGGACTTATGTAACAGCGTGCGGTGGATTCTTCAGAATCACCGGTTCGAATCTGTTGATGTTTTGGGGTGAACTTCAGGATAAGCCAGGGAGCGTCATCATCAAGTGAGCCGAGCTGTCCGTATCCCGTAAGCTACCCTGGTCCGCTATCGAAGGTCCCCTAATCAATAATCATCCCCGCATTCCGATTCCCTGTTTCCTATCTACCCATACTGTACGATTCTATCATCCACCACTTGTGATCGGCGGCTTGCTTTGATCACAAGTACATTTGTAAAAAAAACTTGCTCATAATGCATTTATTTCTTAAATTTATGTCAGTTTTGCATCATCGACCTAATTTTTTACATATTCCGTAAATAAAGCTTAGCTTAGCATAGATGAAGCTTGAGATAAACGAAACCGGTTGACGTATAATAAATTTCGTGGTTTCATACAAAGTGATTTTAAAGTTATTTTATTTAATATAACATGTCAAACCACAAAGTGATTGCTTTCTACGAAAATAAAATATATATTTCTGATCATTTGCTGATGTTTTATGCTGTCAAATACATTTCACATCACCGAAATGTAAAATATTAAATATTATCGAGCATGCGTGTTTTTTAATCAAGTATTTACAGTATGTGTATAAGTATTACACGTACATACACCTAACGTAAACACTGGACTCCGTAATGGACTCGCGCATTCACATGCATACCTAAGTAATAAGTAAAGCAGAATGAATTGTTATTTCTTATTCTAGCGCTAAGAATGTATTAGAACTGCAGAATACATGTTTTAAATATAAATATTTTTATACAAAAAAATCGTGAAATAATTATTTTATTCTACTTCTATGGCGCTATAATCTATGTCATACCTTTTTTATATTCTTCTTTTTATTTTGGAATTAAAACTAGACCCACAAAACATCTTGCTAGACGTTTGTTTGCAAGTACATTTATATCCATTTAATTACATTTAATATAATCAAAACATAACAACTAATCAGTGTCACAGTTTAAACAATTCATTTCATGCTTACAAGTAACACAAGTTATTATCGATAAACCACTTTTTTATCATTTCTTTCAAATTGAGAGAAAGCGTACTCTTTTGTTAAAACTTATACATACTTATTGTGCGATTTCCTTGATTTACTTAGTCTTCCGCCTCTATGATACTCGATTTTGTGTTGCCCATTTCCAATTATTTACCAACAGCAGGTCCATAACACCCTTTTTCATATTGTCCGCATAAAATTAAAGTAAAATTAAATTAAAAGTATTTTTCTTGATATGCAATGAGTTTTTTAAAAACTATTGAATCATATAAGTACTTAAAATTTCTAGATTTTGATGCGTTCTGTAAAGCATTTTTGAAATTATTTATCAACAGATTCGTTGCATATTAACTGATTGCAGCTGATAGAGGTTATTCATAAATAAACACATTCAAATTTACATCGTATGCTAAAAATTTATAGCATATGCCATCAATTTATATAATTTGATAAAAATTTATATCTTGGCAAAAATTTATATCATGTGACAAGAATGTAAATATTGATAAAAAAAATTAATATCATATGAGACAATATTACATCATATGATGAAAATTTATAACATACAACAAAAATATCATATTTATGATAAAGTTGTTTTTCACGTTAGTCAATAAGGTAAATTTGCGGTTTAGAGCTGTCTCGTAATAAAATAATCTACAACTCGGTATTGAAACGCACATAACCAAGGATAAGTTTATTAATCTCACAAAACCAAAGGAAAACCCTAACGAGTCTTCTTTGAACCGTGAGCAAATGTTGATTGGCACAGGAGCGCTCACGCGGGGAAATGTTCCTGGGAATTTAAGTTGAAAACCTGGCGTACAATTATCGAACCTTCCGATCCGAAAACGGGATTCGCTCTGACGAATCCCAACTCATCTTATATACTTTTCAAATTGGAAATTCGTTTATTATGGTTGCACATAAATTATAATTAATACATGCGTTATAGATAATACATCCCAAATACGGATTTTCTGTAAACTCTGTACGCTGTTCGTAGAAACTCCGGAATATCGTTACAGCTAAAATCAATTTACTTTCAAACAGTCCATTGCAAAATGTTGTAATGTTTTTTATTTTACATTTACACAATATTTTATTTCTTTACGGTGCAGTATTTCATTTTATGAAAACAATGTTATATGTTCACTGTTTCCGATGTAAGTTCGTAGAACTCCATAATCACATATGTGAAAATAAAACACTCGTTTAATTTTTGATACGCGTTTCGCCTTGTAAGGGTATTAATATTCTAATGATTGATCTCACTAACTTGTATTTTGTTTTATTTTCGCAAATATTAATTGTCACGTACTCGTATATTTAAGGAGACAATTATTAATAACATAACTGAGATTATTTAATAACGAAGTTAAATTATTAAGTTATTACAGTATGAAATTATTTTATGGGGAAGAGCATACAATAATATAATGAACTCAGTAAAAGTAATACAGAAATCAATTATTAAAGTAATATGTTAAAAAATAACAAGTTTTTTCAAAATTTCTAGTTCCTAAAATAAAAAATATGAATATAATAAATATTCAATTAATCAAAGAAAAAAGCACTGTTAAACTTGTAAAAAATATTAGTATTTCAAAATAACTTTAATATCTCAAAATGTAACACTAGCAACAAAATTACATATATTCAGGCATAAAAAATTTCAATAGAACGGAAATAAAAAGATACACAATATAAAATAACTAAAAAAAGAAATTAATTAAATATTTCAAAAATACGCAGTTAGACAATAAATAATATTATAGAATGCAATAATAAAACTTCCGACTCTTTTGAGATTACTGTAGTGTAAGTCCCTCTCCAAGCACAGGACTAATCTCTATTTTGGAGAGGTACAGCGATATATAAAAAAATATGTAAATTAGTAACTTGTAATAGAATCAAGTAAATCATATAAAAAATTGTAAGCAATGTTAAATTTAAATTAATAATAAATGAGAAAATTATTTAGATTGCATTAATTAAATTAGAATTTGGCATGTACGAATAATTTAAAAATATATAATTATAAGAATTTCAACATCGATTTAAGAAATTATTTATATTTTATAAAATTAGTCGAATATCTAGAACGTTCGTTAAGTAGTTGTAATGGGAAGGCAAACCTATAGTTATTTGATTATATGGGATGCTGATTTTTTTCTGATTGTTCTATTTAAAACGTGGAATCGTATTTTCATAAGCTGAGAATAAAGGACACAATTGTACCTAGATTGTTACTGTGTACGAAAAATACACTCTCGTTCCCGATATGTATTAATAAATACACCCTTGTTGCTTGTTCCACTGCAACGTTTCCAGAACAAATAATCAATTAAATATATTAATTAGAAAGGTATACATATAAAATCAATTTTATCGAAAAATATTGTTGTTGCGCCACCGGGATTTGAACCTGAATAATTACAACTTCACAATAAGAATGTGTTCTCCTAATAATAAAGTTGTATCAAAGTGTACAAAATTAAATAAAAATGAATTGATAACTCTGGCGTCTGCTATCAGTTTACTCAAAAGTATTTGAGATTCTGTAAAAATAAGGTAGATGGCTCTTTCAAATAATGGAACGATTAAATGTATTAATATCAAAAATATAACATATAGGTTCGAAAAATGTCGCTAAAAATATTGTCGCTGTAGCATAGTTGGATAATGCACTTTCCCCGGTTAGGAAAGAGATCCAGGTTCGAATCCCGGTGGCGCAACAACAATATTTTTCGATAAAATTGATTTTATATGTATATCTTTCTAATTAATATATTTAAAATATCACAGACCTATGTTCTGAATAATTACAACTTCACAATAAGAATGTGTTCTAAAAATAATCACTTGTTTCTATTGGTATTCGAAGTCACACAGCAAAAGAATATCTTGAAATGCTCCCAAAAACAAATCTATAATAAACTTAATATAATATTCAAAACGTCATCTATTTAATATGTGATTTAAACAAATATTCATATAATCTATGGCTATTGCAGCAACTATTAAGTCAAGACACTTAATTGCTGCAATAACAACACGCTTTGAGTGTCAACGAACTTGCACAAAAACTATTGTTAATTATACAATAACGAAATCGCATTAAAAAATCATTTTTCTCTTAAATAAACAATACGAGGTATGTAAGAACTGAATGTCTATATATATTCACGTCTCGGACACGAAATGCAAACGACAAAATTGTTCTGAATTCGTACAGCAAATTTCACTGTTTTTTTAATTATATTAATTATTCAAGTTTGCGTTAAACTATCACGAATTAATTAATAATATTATGTCCTACTATAGCATAAAAACTCGTGTAATTATTTACAAGATGAGGCCCAAGAAAAGGTTTTCAGATATTATCTTCGGTTAATAATTTATTTTTGAACAGCCATGAGAAAATTTATCAAGAATATAGGCATATATAATTTGGCGAGCTTAGAAATGAAAATTCTTACTTACAAGACCACAATAAGTCTGAATCGATAAATATTTATATATTTTTTTTTAATATACAGATACTAGAAGATAGTCCTGCAATGACATTAAAGTACAACGTAAAAACAATTAAAGAATTTAAAACTTTACAAAATACATATGTTTTATGGTTCCAAATTCGAAACACAGTTTTAAAATAAAGATATTAAAACTATTACACAAGCACAAAAGCGCATGAGTTCCAAGGTCAACGATGTAATACGGTGATACGCGTCAGTCCTCGGCGTTCAAAAGCGAATTATTATTAACCATTAGTATTTACAATTTCGCTTATAAATTAGCGTTATTAAAATATTAATAATACAATCATTCTGTCTCTATGTGGAGTTAGCAGAAAAACAGTGACGTTAAAATAGAGTTTTTCTTTGTACTCACAATGGTGCAGAGTTCTCTCTGCTGTAATCAGAAATGAGCGGCGGGAATGTTTGTACAATATAATATTATTATATCCCGCCCACTTCCCCACGTCATCGCAGATCTGGAGCGTCGCACGTTAAACGGATAATTTCAACGATCTACAGGCCTTGATTTAAGCATTAACATACAAATGTGTCTACATGAGCAATGTTAGTTATTTTGTTGCAACTTGAAGTGCTCTTAAATCGGAAATTGGACCACACCGCCGTCAGCAGAGCGCTGTCCTTCCAGTCGAGAATAAAAATTGACAATGTGAAAGCTCGAGTGTAACTCTGAGCAGAAGTGTAATAAGAGAACGTCCAAAGCACCTGCTCTAGCAAGCGCACTTTTCTGATGGAAGAAATCCACCATTTTATATTTTCTCCGAGTGACAAGATGGCCGCCACTGACGCTTCGCGCCGAGACCGAACACAGAAACTTGTTTGGACGTTTCGGAAACTTTTCCTATACATTAATAATAGTACTACGGAACGAGAGGTAGTGCTCTTAACTCAGAAAGGATTCCGTAGTAATTATTTCTAATATACGAAAAAACTTGGGACGTGTTGTTGTTCTGTTATATTACAAAAGTTTATTAGAGTCTTGGCTTTGTTTATTTTTTCTCCTCCCGGGATCAACAACGGTTTAAAAACACAAGCTGGTGTTTGGACAACTTTTCCCAACTTGATAGATTTAATATTGCCCATGAGTAAAAGTTTATTTATGTTTTTTTTCTCTTTCGATTCACCAAATTCCGAGATTCTGTAGTATGTGGAACACAAACTTTTAAGAGCACATATCACTCTCTTTTATTATTGATTTATTTATTTATTTTGACACCTACGTTCTAATTTAATCGTTTTATTATAATTTTGAAGCCAGTGTACTTACTGTACCCAGCCACATTACTTTTATGAAGAGACGGTATTTATATTCATGAATTATAAGCCCAAAATATTCAGTTTTATGGCGCTTAACGATATATCTACGTGCATACATTATTTATCGTTCTCTGTGGACCTTTTCTAATTCTGTGCGTTTCTAATGAAATCTGTTTATGATATGTTGAGCATTCTTCTGTAGCACAACATTTCAAAGGCCTCCAACTTGTTAATAACTGCCACAGATAGTTTAGCAACCCTACAGGAATATATAATATAATAGTTTTAACGCAAAGCCAAAATATATATTAGTTTTAAAACTGGCTGACCATATAATCACACAAAAATGTATGTGGCAACACAATTCTTTAAAATTTTGAAATGCTTTTTCTCAGAGTCCATTTAATAAGACGTTCAAGATATTATCTTTTTCCTATGTTAAGTAAATTTCAGATTTTTTCAATTCTCCAAAATCTAGCAAAAATATTGTATATATATTATTGTCAACAAAAAAAATAATAATGTATATCTATAATTACGTATATTTGAATTATTAAATATTTGACGTTTTGTAGTATCAATATCATAGGTTCATAAATCCAAAATAATACGAGTTTAATGATAAATTATCCCGTAAAAACGTACAAATGTGTCGAAGAATGGTGACACGTAGGATAATAATAAAAAATATATATTTAATATTGACATAATATTTTATTATTAAAAATGCTAAATGAAAACATTTTATTTTCTTTTTATTTACATTCGTAACATATTTTTATATCAATCGTAAATTTACAAATTGACAGTCGCATTCGTTTAAACGATTTCTTATTTTTGGTTCTGTAAAGGCGCATGTACACGGATGAGAAAAGTCTCGCTTATAAGACAGTGCAGAATTGATCGCAAAACTAGTTGTGATTCATTGTCTGTTGTATTTTGTACCTAGAGTAAACAACATGATAATTATAAAAACAAAAACCATAATAAAATCACGTTGATTTAAATTACTTAGATTAATTAGAAATAAATTAAGTATATCTTTAATTGGAATAAATTGAAAATAAATGTGAATTTCTTCTTTTGAATGACGCTATTAACTTTTTTTCGTTTTTCTTTATATTATATTTCTGATTTTAAAATGAGAAAACAAATGATGTATTGGGTTACCTTTTTATTGTTTTTATTTTTAGCGTCATGCCCGGTTCGATGGCGTATCCCGACGCTCGCCGTTCTCCACGTATATGGAATATAATAATGATTGAACACACGTCAATATCCCGGGATATCAGATATCCCGGCACTATCATCGCAGCTAAGTCAGTCCGGGGGGGTTGGCGCGGCGGGGCGGGGCGGGGGAGGGGGATGAGTGAGATTCTACACCAATGGACACACGTAGTATATGTTATTATGTATATGGTAATGGCGTCTTGCTAGGGAAGTTTTCAAAAGATTATTCCCTGGCTCATTTACCATGTCTGTATAGTTCAGTGGCGTGTACTAGACATGGACTTAGGTTATGTTGCTAATAATGACGCTGTAAAAGTACAGTGGGCTGTATTTCCACTAGAGGCTGTATTCTAACCTGGAGAATATAATTATATAAATAATAACTAAGTTTCTCGCCGGGGGACAATAAGAGGTACATTTTGTCTGGTAGCCGTGTATCGTCGCCTTGTTGCTCATATAGTATGGCGGCGGGGCACAGTTTCCATTTAAAAAAATTTTAATAAAAAGTACCTATATTGGAGCACTAGCTCATAGAACGATCCTAGATAAGTGGTGGATCACTTATCTCTGACCTAGGAAATGTTTTGTCTAGGAAGAAATACAATATTTTAGAAGCGTTGTAAAAAATATTTCCTTGAGTGTTATTTTCTGGTACTGATAAATATTACGCAGGACTTTGAGAAGATTTATGCCAAGATGAAGCAACAATTTCCTCAAAGAAGTATCTGCCATACGGATCCGTATCTGGAGAGAATCGACGCTAAACAGAGATCAACGGAGGAAAAATCTTGAGGAAATCGAGACTCGTCAAGTCAAGACAAAACTACAGGTTGTAGAGCTAATGGTGACGATGATTGAAGAATATTAATATTATTACTATTTTTGTAAAGAAATTCCTCCCGTTTGTCAGTGGAAGATTCAAAATATTATAATATAAAATAAGGAATGGAAGGCGTATATTAAATACAAATTTGCATCGTGTAGCTGAAAACATTCATCATTCAATTGAAGCGAAATCGTGTATTCTGACACCGTGTAACACCGTGCGGTGTTAAAGAAATAAATATTGCATTTAGTTCATAAACGTTTGGTTCTAGTTAACATGCAAACTTTAAAATATTTGCACGTGAGCTTGAATGTACATAATTAATACACAATATATATAAAAATTATGATAATGCACAACTTTTTTGGCTGTATGTGTGCACGTATCTGGTATAGATATTAATTATGCAATTCGCTATGGTCATTGATTTGAACTGGGTTTAGGGCCTATCAAAAATGTCACCAAAAAAATGCAATAAAGCTATGTACCGATATTGTAGTACATATATAGCAAGACATTGTTTCCAACTGGCTACGGTAAATTCTGGGCTAAAATATTTTCTTGAATTGATTGATATATTAACAGGACTATCCTGTGGTCCAGACTATGATGGAGCAGTGAGTAACTGAACATGTGCCAATAGCCAACAGCTTCTACGGAGGTAGAATAACTGAAATCACCATTCCACTCTGTAGCTTGTTGGTATCGTGGTTAAGGCGTCCGCCTAGTGATCTAGTGGTCGGGGATTGGTGTTTCGCTCCAGGACACCAGCAAGTTAGTCCTATTTTCATAGTACAGGCGTTTAGCTTAGTTTTAAAATAGTAAGAATATTAATGTGACATGTAGGTATTCCGTGTACGTACCTCCATTTAAAAAATAAATAAACGACTCTTCAACAAACTGCCGGATTATATCAAGACCATTACCAACCGGCAAGGAGATCAAAGCAATTAAGAAATTTCTTACTAAATAATTTTTTCTTTGATTTCATGTTAATCAGGGTACCGGGTCCGCTGGACCCCTTACCCCTGCATCCGTAGTGGTAAATAATACAACCTTTGGAATATGGGAACAAAACAGTTAAAAATTACCTTTTATTACTTTTATGATGTACTGATGTAATAAATTAAGAAACGTGCCGACAAGCCATAATATTGTATAAATAAATAAATAATAATAAATATTGCTCCATCAGTTCTTTCAAGTGGTTTGACGGTTTTGTGGACTCATTTATTGCTCAGATTTGGTCTGTAGTGAGATATATCTATGGTTTCAAATATGGGAAGGTATAATTTTGGCCCTTGTGATTTTTTTATCGCCCTGAAGATTCTACAAGTCACGCGACTGGATGTGACGCAAGCACTTGTCTTTCTCTGTTCATTCACTTGTAAGTCCTCATCAGTTACGCAGTACAAGTGCAGTATACATCTTCGGTATCGAACATGACCTGAGATGAAAGACACCCTTTCGTAATAAAGTATTTCATTTCATACGTATACCCGACACAGTCAAAGTAATTGTAAGAGCTTTTTAACAGCGCCACAATATTAACATCTATTTGCCGTACAATTTGGAATTTCTGGAGTAAAGGGATGTTCTCACGGCAAATTAAATTACTAGACAAAAGTTCGAGAACTTTTTGCGCCGGCCCCGCAAAGTTTTTAGTAATCCTTGTAAAACCTGGAGAATCGTTTGATGGAAGCGCTTTATTGCTTTTGACGTTATTAATGGGGGTAGATAGTTGATGGTGGCATGTCAAATCATATTACTTCCATTATTGACGTTTATGGATTTATATTATTTATAAATGCATATTCACGACGACCCAGAGGTAAAGTGCTCAGTTAGTGAACTTTATAATAACTAAATTTTCATAAAATTAAATTGAATTATTGAAGGGTTGAAAACTTATACGGAGCTAAGCAAAAATTTTATTAATCAAAAAGTATTAAAAAAACATCTAATTCATGTATATCACATATAATACACGATAAAAAAGTCATATTAGGCCAACAAAATATATTATGTTTTATGATGTTTGAATTTGGGCGCCGAGGTCTTGGTTGCCTATTTTGCCGACTTATGATGATTGGCCGTCTAAATGGACGAATCAGGGATGAGAATCTGACTCTGGCAGGCAGCTGAGCTAAACTTTTGGTGGAGAGGCTTGAAAATAGGCGCATCGGTGGAGCTGCACTCCGGAGGAACATGGCGGCGGGAGGTATCGGAGATTAAGAGTAAGATCACCGTGGTGGACCCAGAGATGGATGGGCCTGAAGCAAGGAAGCGGTATGCGAGCGATGGCCGATGGATGGGCGCTATGGACAAGGCTGAGACGAGATGATGCCCTGTCTATCCGGTGAATGATATAAATCCGAGCTCGGACGTGTGGCGATCCGGGTCCTCGGCTGTATCGGCACCCCACGGCCGCGCTGGCTAGTGTTTGCAATAGATAAACTCCATAAATAGTAGAAATAAATAAAAGTGACCTCCCTCAGAGGAAAGTTGACCTGAAGAAGGAAGATCTAAAAAACATTTTTCGTGCATCCAATGTCGGGATTAATTGTGTTTTTGTGAATAAATGTATATAGTGAAAATCTGAATGCCTTTGAATCAATTATCATTCCATCTGAAGTAACAGGCAACACCAAAACACACACACACATGAGGACCCAGACTGAGCTAGATCGGTGGCGGCCCTTATGGCTTCATATCCTCTATGGCCCAAAGGCACCGTAACAGTCTCTCTACGTATAAATTTTGAGTGATCAAAGAAAATTAAATAAACTTATTAATTTAATACTGTCATAAATACTTATTTTTTCATTTGTTCCCTGCCCCCTTCACTAGACCAGAGTCCGCCTCGAGGTGGGCAGTATTTTTCTATTGAACCATTTGCAATAGTTCAATCAATAAGGATATGGATATCCAATAGTAAACATGAAACATTCAATTAAAAAGTACATAAACACATTAATAACAAAAACTCAATCTATATGCGGTGCCGAAGATGAAACCCTTGACCGTGTCTTTTTTGCCCGTCTATTGCGAATCACAGGTTTATTTTACAGTGGTCTCGTCAATGGTAATTTTCAGCTCCCGGTTAACTTGTGTCATCTTCTTTCCCTCAACTCGCCACGTTTAATCTATATAATAGCAAGTTTTTTGAACGACAATGGTATTGACTTGTAATATAGTATTTCCTATTCTATATTATTATACTTTTTGCTATAAAATAAAGTTTTTAACTTGATTAATGGCACAAATCACTCTTGAAGTGTGGATTGCCTATTTAAAAGAAGAAGAAGAATCAATATGTGAACATGATATATATAAAAAATTGAGTATATACATAGACTCAAGATAGGTAATTTGGTTTATTCATATTAATTTATTCATTTAATTTGTATTTAAAAAATATATACATAGTCAAATGTTCTAAATAACTACAACTTCACAATAAAAATGTGTTCTCATTAATAATAAAAATAATTCCATATTTGAGCCTATGTGCAATAAAATACCATCGGAATTAAACATAATTGACATGTTCCTCAAATTAATTGCTTTTTTGCTTAAAGTTTGCCAAAAAATTGCCCTAAATTCCATAAGTTATACAAAAACAGAAAATTTCAAGTCTTTTCCGAATCATCAATATATTTTTGATCCATGTAATCAACTAAGTCTTGACACCTACTATCCAATCATTTAATTTCTGAAATGGTATGCATACTACTCAGAATATTAATTTTTATGAAAAATGTTCATATTTTACTAAAATTCAAAGGACCTAAGGTGAACTAACGTCTTATCGGAAGTTAAGAATTCATAAATTACTTAAATTAGTTTATTTGAAATTTGTAGTTTACAGAAGGGAATACGGTAGATGAATCGAACAGCTGTTTGAGAGATAAGATACTTAAAACAACCGCCTTGCTTCACGCGAACTTGAATAAAGGCATTGATAATTTAGTTTTAAGGCTTTGGTCGTAATCATTTGACGCCAACGTCATTCACTACGCTGCGAGACGTTTTTTTGTATGATATTTAAAATTAATTGAAACAGAAAAGTTGTAAGTTTATTAAATATAATTTGTGAGAAACTTTTACGATGAAGAACAGCTTTACTTTTCCGTGTTGAAGGTCGTCAACAACAGAAACGTGAAAACGTAAAAAACGTAGTTACTTCGTTAACCGTGATGTATACATTTAAAACGTGTTTGAATAAAATATATTAGATGTACACTTTCTTAGAGGCGGAATGAGTAGAGGAGAGAGGAACAGAGACGTGTTTTAATAAAAAAGAAAATTATTCTTCAAAGGTGATGTTTGAATAAGAGTGAAATATACTTTTTTAAGGTGAAGCACATTAGACACGTGTTTAAATAAATAATGCCGTGTTTTAAAACTGATTTTGAGATTTCGAGGAACGAGTAGATGGCAATTTTGCTAGAGTTAGTATCCTTAATCTTTATCAACGGGAATAAAACCATTAGATAAACCCAAAAATTAGTGATTTTCAATTCAGTGCAGTGATGTTACGGTTTTTCGGAATAATAATTCCCGATAACTAAATGTGAAATCCGAGTGTTAGTATGTGTGTGTGTGTCCGCGGGTGCACGACATGGGAAGTGATAGGTTTGTGTGTATGTGGTATGTGTGTGTGTGTGTGTGACGTGGGAAGTGATATATGTTTGTGTGTGTCCACGGGAAGTGATAGGTGTGTGTATGTATGTGTGTGCTTGTGCGGAAAATGTCATATAAATGAGCCGCTCCTGTCACAGCGCGCTCTTACTGCTCCGACACGAATCAAGATACTTATACATGTATTATATTCGAATATGCAATAAACTTCTGATTATCACATGACAAAAGAGTTTAATTGCCGTCCCACCACTTGGAATACAATAAGGATTTGTCAAGAGACGAATCTGTAATCCGTGCCTACGAAGATACCACTGGCGGCCGGTATCACAACCGGTGAAGAAGGTTATTATTACCTACACTAAAAATAAAAATCATAACATATCATTGAACAAATATTTGCATTGTACATTTTTATTTATTATTTCTCTCCATTTTTAGATCTCTAAGTCAGATATGTATTTAAGAATATTATCGCTCCACCACACTGCAGGTCTTTTCAATATTCTGCATCTTTTGTTCTAGTATTCAGTGTTTGATGCTCGGTCATTCAATTCAATATCCAGTACTAAGCGTTTTTGTACTAAGATTTTGGTATTTCTGGAAAGCAGTCAGGATTAATTTGTAATAACACTGAGTTATATCTACTTTGTTAATATTCGTTAGAGTAGCTTTCTACAAGAAAATATATATAGATGAATGATTGATGAAGCAAACAAAATAATAATCAATTCTATAGCTTGTGTCTATGAAAATATTTCTGATTATTTTTGCCATTTTTGGATTTGGAAGAAGATTACTGTCATATACTGTCAGAAGCTTTAAAACAAACGGGTGTATTTTATACCGTTTTGTGTTTACGTTCATAACTTCTATTATTTCTATACTTTTGTGGTAATATACTAGATATTTGATATTCGTGTTATTTTTATTGATTCTGTATCAAATGAAATCATCATTATCGAAACATTTCTTCTTTAATACTGTCAAAGATAATCACAAATTTAGTAGGTTCTCTGTGTGAAACCTAGAGTTCTTTTACGCTAGAACGATAGTTTTTTGACATGTGGTCTCCTGGTAGTTTTCTACCTGAACCTGGGTGAAGCGCTTCAGGATGAATACCTTGGGTAATGAATAATACAAGACTACTTCGTGTTTTTGCAACATCTCCTTGTAAATGTTGTCAAGTACAAAAATGCATACCTACATCACCTATCATATACATAGAAACAAATAAAGCTTAACACGAATTATTTACTTTAATTTTGAGCTAATAAGATGGATTTTTTCATGCAAGTCTGTGCAGTTCATACATTTAAAATAAGCTATGGATAACTAAAATTTATCTGGAAGAAATGAAAATGAAGTATTATCTGATCTATTCTTAACACAATTACTTTAGTATTTTTCAGGTCATAATTTGATTTGTTTTCAAATATCGCCTATCAATAAAAAAATATGTTAGAAATTAATTACCTAACCATATTTTCTTCTATGTTTATTTCTTTAAATATCAGCATAAATGCGATCAATCCCATTTATATGTCCGATTCTGTACATCAACTTAATACTCGTAGACGTTCAAAAAATATTTATTTGGTTATATTCCGAATATTCTTTCCTAAAAATATTAATATTTGCTCAATTTAGATCGTCTGAAGTTTGAATGGCGGTCAAATGATTCATTTCACTCGAGGTTTATTTTATATCTGCAAAATTTAACATCCGACGCTAGTAAAACATCCCTCTATTATAATCATACCAGCCCCCATAACACATTTTTACAGAAATCCCTTTTTTTGGGGGAAACCTTATTCCAACACGTCACATATCTCACTTCTTTCAAAACGGAAGTGGGTTCCGCGGAATCAAACCCACATCACGGCTCGTTCTTAAACCCATAAAACACCCACAAAAAAGCGCCGCCGACCCGTGGCATAATCCACTAATGAAAGATATCCGATAGGGTCATTTACGGTCGGGTAAATATGACATAATATTTTTAGGGTTAGACGGTTAGGGCCCGGCGGTGATAGCGTATTCACAAAAAAGGCGGCAAAAGTAACGACGTGGCAGTTAGCCTTTCATCATTTCCTCCCGCCCCCCGCATGCGGGCGGTAAAAATGGAGGGAAATTGATTATTTTCATTGAAATAAAATGATTCCAAATTTGGGGTATTCAGTGCATTTGATTGTCAGCATTATGTTTTAATTTTATTCTCCGCGGGAGTTGAATAGGGCCTAATAAAATGGATAAAAATATACAAAAATACGGTCTTTTTAATACATTCAATGTTCAGACAGCAATCAGCGTTGCTGCTAGTTAAGCTTATTTTATTCAAAGTTGTGTTTATAATAAATTTATCTAAATAAAATAGTCTACCACAATATTACTAACACCAACAAATGCCTAATATATATGTTTTAAATTCGGCGATGACGCGACACAAAATCTCGCTAAATAAAGCAGTTTGTGTCTTGCATAAATAAAAGTTTAAAGTTACTTTGTACCATCATATATATGTGTAGACATAAATGTATATGTAATATAATTGAAGATAGTTGTTGGGAATATAGATGGGGTTACCATATGTCTCGTATTTACACATTAACGAAATCAAACATCTTGTTCAAATTGTCTTAAAAATTGATTTTTTGAAACAACACAAGTAAAATGACCAATCCTAGGATCTTTTCCTGTATGATATGCTATGTTTGTACTTGTTAAGGTATAGTGTATCTATTACATATAAATATTTGCTTTTAAATGCCTTTGATTACGACTACGACAATTTTAAAAAATGTCTAATTTTTGTCTTATTTTTTGTGTAATCCCAGCATCTTTCACTTATACTAGTTTATTACAAAAACTGACTTATTTTTTGTGTAATCCCAGCATCTTTCACTTATACCAGTTTATTACAAAAACTGTCTTATTTTTTCGCTGGCATCCCGGGGAGGATATTTTAATAAATATGTATTAATCTTGACAGAGGGTTGATATTCGTGTGTCGCTCGCAGTATTAATATTCCTCTCGCACGTCAATATGGAGCCGACCCTTATCACGGATCTTCACAGAATCCCGGCGCATCTAATCCCGCACGTTAAACATAAGGAAAGAAGGAGAGAGGTTAGAAAAGGAACGCAGCTATGTTGACTATGTTCAATGTCGCAGTGCTGCAAAACTATACCTCTTCACTCGGATTCGTTACTTCACAATAACCTAGAAGGCGTCTAGATAAGGTTCAAATGCTTAATCTAGAGTCACCAAGATTGTAGGACAGTAATTTGGATCTCCATAAAAATTTATAAATGGCGAAACACTTTTAAAGAATAATCATTGATGACGAAACGATGTCACACAAGTTATAGATATAGTGATTTGCGATATTATTTCTTAATCACAGATTGTATAACCCATTCATTGTTCTAATTTCATAAACGGCTAATAAATTATCTTTAAAAATGCATAAAAACACACGACTATTTTACGGGTAAATTATTATTTTTATTTTATTACAATTAAGTTATTTTTAAATTTATAAGTGTTTTTTTTATTGTAATAAATAAATACAAAATCTTATTTTAAAATAGTCACCAAAGTATGTTAGATAAATTTATAAAAAAATGTCAATGTTAAAAAAACGTTAGAAAGTTTCATAGAAAACTCCAAAGTTTTATCCAGTTCTCTTTCGACAAATCACCTCAAGGCGATGTATGTAGTTCTCACTCCTTCGGTTGAATCTTCTTTGAATTTTATGAGGCTTCAATTCTATAATAAAATGTGGCCTACAATTTATATTTTATCAATTTTCAAAAAATATAACAATTCTTCAAAAACGCAAATATTCAATAATTGGAAGAGCCGCCGGAACGCCGTAAAACAGGCACTACATATTATATATCATTTCATTATTTATGTCATTTCTTTACTTATGTTTGTCAAATAATCAGATCTAAGTAATCAGGAGGGCCTTAAAATAATTCAAAGATCTATTCCCCGCACCCCCTGGTTCTCCAAAAGAAAAGTCTTCAAGAGAACAATATAAATATCCATCAAATAGTATTGGGTATTGCCAGGCAACCTTACATTTATTCAGATTGTACTTAATAGATTCCCAGATGTCCGAGTGTGGTGCCGATGTGGAGACCCTTGACCATATATTTTTTGCCTGTCCATTGTGGATCACAGGTATCTTTTACATTAATCTCGTCAATGGTAATTTTCAACTTCCGGTTAACTTGTGTCATCTTTGTACTCTTAACTCGCCACATTTAATCTATATAATAGCAAATTTTGGAACGATAATGGTATTGACTTGTAATATAATATTTCCTATTCTATAATTTTAATGTACTTTTTCTACAAAATACCGTTGTAACTGGATTAATGGCACAAATCACTCTTTAAGAGTGGATTACCTATTTAAAAAAAGAAGAGGAATTTCATCTAGAAATTTATTTGTAAAATAACTCTCAATAAAACTTGAATAATAGATTGTCATATTAGATAGTTAGCACCAATGCAGTATAGCAGAATAGCAGCCTTCATATTGCTCAAATAATCGTAGACTCATCTAATGTAATCCTAAATTATCTTGTTATTATTACCTAATTCATGATTTATTTCTATTACTTATAAAATATGTTTGTTCTTTATTATCCTATTAAAATATTTTATATTTTTTAAAAAGAGATATCTTCATAGAATACATTTCACATCAGTATTACTCACTTGGCGAGCGTCTTGCTGCTAGGCCTAACAATCACGCAGTATTTTGATATACTACGCATGTTTTGTTTTAAATAGAGATACGTTCACGGAAAACGTGTCACATCAATATTCTTACTATTTTCAAACTAAACTAAACGCTTGTGTTATGAAAATAGGACTAACTTGCTAGTCTCCTGGAACGAGGTGCGAACCCACGACCGCTATATTACTAGGCGAGTGCCTCAACCATCAGGCTAATAATCACGTTCTTATTACATATCCTTTTAAACTGGTTAATAAATTAAAAAGCTTTTGAAACTATTAAAAAATATTACAATTTTAACATAATTCAGTAATTATCCGGAATTGATATGGAACGATAAACAAAGTAATGCGTATTTAAGATTTAAAACCCCAATAGATAATATCGAAAGCTTCACGATTTAATTGCAAAGTTTATAAATAAGTATTATAGTTAACCAATATTATTATGTAATGAAATTTCCGATCAAAATCGGCCTTCCCAAGTTGTTGAGGGTGATTAGAAAGTAGTTAATGGCTTAGCCGACTCTCCGATTCTGTTTCGCCATATTACCTACCGCAAATGGCTTCAGCTATTGACTTCCGGTTTGGAACCTGACCCGCGGTCTCTTATCACTTCCGCCACTGGTTTTGGCGGGAAGCGGCCATCTTTTATTACCCCAACCGTCTGATCAGAGCCTCCCGTATGCTAACCGCACTACCCCTTATATTCTACGCACGGCGAAGTCTGAAAGGGATGCAAATTGGGCCCATCAAAGTATGATTTATGAGATAGAAAACGATTTTAAAATTGATCGATTTCGCAGAAATATTATTCCCGCTTTAAAATATACATCTTATTACATCCGTGATAAAACAATGTATTTTCCGCAAGTTTGAGACAAAAGATGAGAAAACAATTGGCTGCTAGCATCGGACGTTTTCGCTTTTCCTTTCTCAGTTATCCGATACACCGGCTTACTTATATTTGAAATGGGAATCGAAAGATACTAGCTTGTACCGAAATATTTTATTTTCATATTCCTGAAAAATTTTGTGAAAAAAACTTAACCAATTAAAGCAAACGATACCTAATCACATACATACGCAATGTATCGTTCCGGCGCTAACATTCACCTTTCATAACTAATTCCTAATAGTACCGAGTGTAGAACAAGCGACAATATTACATTATCGACGTTTGTAGTGTAATATAATTAAAGATGCAAAAAATGAGAAAATTTATATTCGCAGAAGAAACACAAAATAATAAATTATATTATTTCAATTGATCTATATTTATATAATAAGCAATACATAACTATAAATTGAATGAAATAATTCAATTTATAGTTATGTATTCAAATTTAATATGAATAAAACGATAATAATTTGAATAGAAGCATTTCGAGATGAATATTATATAACTTATTTAATTCACTGCATTATCTTATATTATAATCTTTTTGTACCATATTCTAAATAAAGGTTATAAAGGTTATACTCGGATGTATAATGTTTAAAATAACGGTTTTTTAATAAAGTATTAATATTTAGTTGTAAACCAATGTAATTTAATTCCTTGAATTAAAAGAAATACCATTTATTATATATATATAGTTTATTTTAATATATTGAATACATGTTACAAAGAGGCCACTCTTTCTGGAGATTTCCCTCATCAATTCCATATCCCAATGTATGACAGACTTGATATGGTCAAAAAACGTACGAATTCTATTTGAACTGCACAATGGATGGATTCAAATAATCATAAGGGTAATCGGATTAAAATAATTCAAAGATCTATTCCCCGCACTCCTTGGTTCTCCAAAAGGAAAGTCTCCAAAAGAACAATATCAAATATCTCTAGAATGAAAACTAGGCAATGCCAGGTAGCCTCACATTTATTCAGATTGAACTTGATAGATTCCTCAATGTGTGAGTGTGGTGCCGAGGAGAAAACCCTTGACCATATCTTTTTTGCCTGTCCATTGCGGATCACAGATTTTTTTTACAGTAATCTCGTCAATGGTAATTTTCAACTCCTGGTTAACTTGTGTCATCTTCATACCCTTAACTCGCCACATTTAATCTATATAATAGCTAATTTTTTGAACGACAATGGTACTGACTTGTAATATAATATTTCCTATTCTATAATATTATTATTTTTATTTATTATCTTTGTTTTATTAACCACTAAAATGAGTTTAAATACATCTACCGGTTTCGAAAAATACCATTTTCTTCTTCAGGATGTCATAACTAACTAAAACATATATTTTTTCTTTGACAACTAAAACATATATTGTTTCTTTGACAGAATCTATTTTTAAAAAATCTATTTATCTTTAGTACCTAACTCAAATCATTACTTAATACAAATTTACTCGAATAATTTTTAGGAAAAAAATTTAGAATGGGACTCGTAGTTAAATTTAGTTGGTTGTTTATAATTTTTTGATTAGTTTTACACACTTTATTTATCTCCAACGATTCCAAATTATTTAATTTGTAACCAACACCGTTTATATGCAAAATTGACAACCCCAATTTTTTATCAAAATCATGAAAATGAAATGAGAAGAAAATTGTATTTTTCGAAACCGGTAGATGTATTTAAACTCATTTTAGTGGTTAATATAACAAAGATAATAAATAAAAATATGAATCTTAACCACAAAGATAACATTGCTGATTTTAAAAGTATGATATTATTGTATTTTTTCTATAAAATGAATTTTTAACTTGATTAACAGGACAAATCACTCTTAAAGAGTAGATTGTCTATTTAAAAGAAGAAGAAGACTGCATGTTGTTTCAATGTATGTATTAGATCCGTTAATTCAATTTAATGTTGAATACCAATAACATAATAGCATCCTGAAGATGTGATGCTAATATAAAATGTATAGTCTCTTAAAATATGTCACGATAATATTCATCAAGATCATCGCTTTGATATTGAAGTTACAAGCTGTATTTCAACTCTAGGCCATTGCCTGGATATTGTAACAGCATTCTATCTCAGAATTTGGATACAGCGCTGCAAACTGCATTTTGGTTTCAGACGATTGCACGTGTATTGCAGTTGCATTCTGTATTCTAATTTCAGACTGTCGCTTGGATACTGGAGCTGTTCGCTGTATTTTAATTCCAGACGTTGCTCGGGTTATCAGGAAGCCGTATTTGAAATTCGAACGATATTGGATGGTATGGCAACAGACCCCAACGAGTTTACCTGCAGCGTACAGACTCTGCATTGATTGAACATCTGTACATATTTTGTTAAAATACATATATATCCTAGCTGTGTAAGTAGTATAACAGAATATTAAAATTAAGGAAGGCTTTTTCTAAATTGGATCTTCTTCCATATTAATTAATCACCACAACAACAAAAAGTATTATTAATAAAAGTGTTTTGAAACGTTAAGAAAAATTGTGTGACGTTTTAATTTAGAAAAATAGCTTAGCTCAAGCTTTGTTAAGGAGTATTTAAAACTAACAATTAATACACAAAGAGTGTATACATAATACAATATTACATGATAAAAATAGAGAAACAGAAAACATAAACATGTATGGAAAAGGGGGAGAAAAACTAAGACAATAGAGAGAACATCAAGGGAAGGGAAAGTACTAAAAATATATGTATTACTATTTATCAATTTCAATTTTTAAATTTCTGAAAAAATATATAGTTTAAAAAATGTACCTCCAGAACAAATTATAATTAATAATCGAAATTACACATCAGAACATCAAAATATTGCATATAAGACAAATTTAGATAAATCATTTAGAAAAGATATACAGAAAAAAATTATCAATCTCATTAATCATCCCTCCTTTCATCCAGAGAAACATGTTACCATTTTCGCTATATTAACCGACTATGTTTTCGATAAATTTTGAACTTATATTCTAGTCTTTCCAATTTGTTACATTTATTATTCCATTTTTTTAAATAAATCAACTTTATCCCAAATACCTTTGAGTAATATACGCTAGGCTAAATCAGTAAATTTTATTAACCAAATATTTTTACGGAAGATAGATTTTTTCTGTGTATTTTTATAATTGATCATTTAATTTGTATTAAATTAATTATATATAGGAATTTACCCATTATTTTTAAATTATCAAAGAAAACACACACTTTGGACCCAGCCTTCTTCAAGACAATATAGTATCGTCAGAAGGTTGGGTCTAACTGAAACTAGTTGAAATTATTTTATTTTTATTTAATAATTTATTATTTAGTATACGATTAGAATATTTACCTCAAGACATGTGAGATTATAAGCATTCATTATCATAAAAACGAATACACCGCTCTGTTAAAGACAAGTGTTTACTTAATTTATTGAATTGAACCTTTTCAAAAAGGTGTATCCACACAATCACCACATCAGTCGGTACCTACCTACACCCACTCATTCATCACTCGAGATAACGTGAAACTCTTACGGATAAAATAATGTTTCTTCAACCAACCGTGTGCTATTTGATCTACCATTATATTATGGTACATCCACACGTATTGTAATACACTTAACAGGCCGGCTACCACAAGTCAATGAGATTCAAAACGACCTCTAAAAGTAAAATCAAATAATTGCACAGGTACTAATGAGCAAATCCACAGGTTCTCTGTTAGAATATTAATAATATATATTTTATTACTATTTTTAGGTTATGTAAATAAAAGAGCGATGTACGTATTCTAAATTCAAATCTGACGTGATGGTGTTTGTAAAGGATGAAATCGTGACAGAATGTATTACAGTTTAAGTGCGAACAACAATCTTGCAACAAGTTAGTGAATTTGTGTATTTAGGAGACGAATGGAAGGACGAAATGGAAGGACGAAAGGTGATATTGAGAGGCGAAATTGGATTAACATCGAAAATAAAAATCGTTCAAGGAACGTTAAAAAATCTTCTGATATTGCAACTTCACAATAAAATGTGTTTTCATTAAATACTATGGATATCAAAGATTATCCAGATTTATTAAAATTAATTTATTTAATCCTGGCGTCTCCTAACGTGGGATTTATTGCAATTTAAAAACGTATGTGTCATTTATAAAGACTTTAGAATATAAGTTCCAAATTTGTCGGAAACGCTAATGGTTGACGTAGCGAAATGGTAACGCACTTTCCCGGATAGGAAAAGTTTCGGGTTCGTATCCCGGTGTCAACAAAATACTTTTTTGGATTGATATATTTTTTTGTAATTCTTTCTAATTGATTTAATTTGTTTTATTTGGACAATTTACAAAAGGAAATGTTTTTTTTTCAATTCCTTAGAGTCTATGATACTCTAAGTACTCTACGCGTGACTAGACCGCCTGATTTACTACTACAAATGCATCAGCGTTGATCGCTTTGACACTTTACTAACTACCCTATTGTGATAAACATCATATGTGTTTTATATTAATACATGAATTGGAAGGGTAAAAAAATCAGATAAAAAACCCTCTATACAATTTACTGGAATTTAAATGCTTCTAATTAATTAAGTGAGACACTTTCTGTACAGTGCCGCCTTATTTTAGCATAATTCTTATAAGGTTATTAAAATAAATTACGACTATACTTAAAATATTATTTTTATTATTACAAATTGGAGGGAAAAGTAAATGTACTACTCGTAGGTAGATATATGATAAAATTTAGCGGTAGCGAGAAATGAATAATTCACCGGTGAAAAGTGGCTAACTGACATTTTTGCCAAATTGAGTATTAATGGCAAGCGTACTTTTAAATATTCTTTATCATTGGAGAAATAAATAAAAGTGGAGATCATAATGATGTCTATGCTACTCTGCCTTGAGGGTCAAGTAAAAAAAAATGGCAATATTTGTATTTCTTAAAAATATCAAAATATGAAAGAAAAAAAATCATATTTTAGTTCAATTTATACTTTTCATAAAAATGTTATCTAAATATTACGCATCTTCTCTATATGGTAGACAGATATAAGATACGTCATTCATGCTGCGTTCACTTTCACACACCTCACGCTCGTTAAAATCAATCCTTCAATATCTGGTTTAGTTAATAGGGTCAGATCTTTTATTTCTCTGTTTTTGTTACCTTCAACACTCTCGTGCATTTCTTTCACCTTCCACACATACGTCCCACATGCCTAACCATCTCATTCTTAAACTACACTGCAAATAAATGCGTTTACTTCAAATTTGTTCATTCAGAGAAACAGTAACTCCCATCAACGTGTGAAGTTTAATAAGTTTAATGAGAGTTACGGTTTCTCTAGAAACTCGAGTAGTACTAATAAAATCAAGTAGAGTTATAACATTGTTTCATTTATATCCATCCATTATGATGAAAATCTTCGAAATTAACGCCGATCCTATCAATAATATAATTGTTCATTCTTCACTATCGTAGATAGATTTTGTATACAAAATGTATGTTAGTTTTATACTTATATATAATAACTATCTAGCGACAGTATAAACTAGTCTATAAATATTCAGTATTGATTGGTGAAGTCTTATTATACATTTTCCTATTCATAAGCTATGCCATTGATCGTGGCGTATAACTGCGTTGAATATACGTTCCCAAATATTGTAGTTATCAAAAATAATAATAATTATGACATTGGATAGTTTTTATAGCGCCATTTTCATAAAAATGTTCACCTCAAGGGTGCTTTACACATAAATTATTTAGTCTTACACTATCTAAGGGCAAAGAATTCCACGCTTTTGGGCCTGCCACCGCAAACTCCCGTTCACTAAACATAGACTTCTGGCAACGGCTGGTCGGTTCTCCGGTTCTATCCCTTCCCGCTGGTGAAGTAGAGGTTGATCTGAGAGTTTGACGTCTACAATTTCCAATTTTCTGGATACAGAGGTGCCACGATATGTGTCGCCTTGTGAATTTTGGAACTCAACTGTGGGAGATTTATGTCACCCGTGAACAAGTACGGTTATACCATAACTTTTGAGACAACACTTTTATAATGGCACGTGTCACCGTACATCAGTCTGGGTATACTTAAGGAAACCAATTACAAAAAACGCGATCTAACTAAGAGTCACTAGTTCCGTATATATATTACGATTTAAGTCAGCATGTTCAGAGCACGTGCCGAACATGACATTTTGTTTTACGATGACAGACAACACAATACACCCAGTCGCAGGAAATGGCCTCTAGGTTTTATCACACTATCTCCCTTGCACCTTTCACCCTGTCTCCCGCGGACCACCCCGCCGGCCCGCCCCGCCCCGCCCCGGCCTACCCTCCGCCGGCGGATAAAGGAAAATGTCAACATAGAAAACGGACGAGGCTTTCATGGAAATAATATTCATTTTAAAATTTGTGACAGTCCATTTTCAGACGTCACGTTGTTGCGTATACGTTGTGCAATATTTATAGCGGCGCCAGATGTGCGGCAGCTAAAGGTTGTAATGTATCATGCAGATTTTCCAAAAAGTTATTGTATATTTTTAACATACCGGCACGCAATGGTAGGCACAGAACATAGAACGCCACACAGGATTTTATCACCTAGTTTTACATCCTTGCCAGTTCGTCAAGACCCATGTTCACAATGGTCTGAAGCGTCATTCTAATAACGGTGTGATGATTTGTATATCGCTGTTTTGCTCGCGAATTAGAATGACATATCCAATATATACGAACCTTTAGCGACTTTCAGAGATCAAAGTCTCGCTGAGAGATAGATGAGACACGAGCTATCAGATTTAGTGATCGCTCTAGACTTTTTGTTCCATCCATACACGCCAATTAGTAGACCTTTGTACATACCTGTAATTGTATTTGCAATCGAATTAAACTATGGTAAAATTTATGTATAATATCTAAAAAAATTCAAAAAAAAGAAAGCGCAGCAGACATAACCCATCCATGTGTCTACAAAATTAAGTATGATGGCAAAAAGATGAACAAAAAAGTTGGCAGACCCAGGAAACGTGACATAACTCAACCATGCGATATGGAATTAATCTATTTTATAAATAGAAAAAATAATTTCATTGCCATTTACAAAAAAAAATTGCATTTCCTATGAAGTGTGCTAATAAATCGTATGTCTCTTTTAATTTATCCTGAATTACTGAATAGTAAGAATGAGTTAATATAACACTTAGGAGGTATATTAAATCATAATTCTTATATATTTATACTAATAATATCCCAATATCCTTCTGTGTGTTAGGTTTAGGGAAATTTGAAAGGAAACTAATTCGTTGCATTGGAATGCAGTGTAAGTTTCCTTTGATATACACGATTAGGTGAATATGTGACCATTTTATTTTGAAAGTACATATTTCATTTAAAAAATTAACAAATTCATTTCCATTCTCAAAAATTAGAAAGTTGAAATACTGTAATGCTAAACAGTAGGTAAATAATTAGTTAAATTGTTACATCTTTGTACAGAAACCATCCTAACAACATCTTTCGCAACCGTCTTAGGATTGGCTATTTTAATAAACTGTTAACATTTATTACTTTAATCGGTGGTATGAGCTATCCAAGTTAATAAATGTCATAAGCTTCATACTTGATGTATAAAATATCA
The DNA here is from genome assembly GCA_031772225.1 of Eubasilissa splendida. Taxonomy (NCBI): domain Eukaryota; kingdom Metazoa; phylum Arthropoda; class Insecta; order Trichoptera; family Phryganeidae; genus Eubasilissa; species Eubasilissa splendida. The sequence goes on along the minus strand of CM062855.1, from coordinate 10,524,064 downwards.
TAAGCTTCATACTTGATGTATAAAATGACATAAGTCAGCGTTTGATGAGGGATGCATTTCAAGCTAGTTGATAAAATTGAAAATATTTAAAAATATTAAAAAATTTAAAAATATTTCTCAACCCCTAGCGCGTTTGAATGGCTAATAGATGGGTAGGTATTTTTGATTACCTTCGCCCCACTCTTGCGTGAAGCCGAGAGGGATGTGAACCTGGGCCCGGAGCAGGGGATGCGCGACCACAAGAGAGGCTGCGGCCGCCATTGTACAACCAAGGGATGTGTTTTCATAACAGTTTTTTTTTATTCCCTTTGAATTTTCTCGTTGATTCATTGTCTGCAGTAGGAATCTATGGGTTTGTTATTCATTGGCTGACTTCCCTTTCATTTTTCCTTTTGTATTTATGTAGATCGATAATCTCTTACTATTACGGGGTTTAAACATAATATATATCATTGTTGTACATACATAACGTCCAAGAAACATTTTGTAAAAGAAATGAATTGGGGATGAATTTACTGATCAACGATACAAATTCACAGTGATTTTTTCAAATTGTTATTTTATATATTTAAATGTGTGTAAAAGTATACCATCATCATCATTATCCACCGTTTTCTATTCACTACTGGATGAAGGCCTCCCCAAGTGTCTCCCACTTTTCTCTATCCATTGATCCACTTCTGCAAATTCTGAGAAGTTATTATAAATATAATAACGCCAGAATTATCCAACCACTTTTTAGAGATAGGCCACAATTTAGTAAAAGAAAACGGCATTGAAATTTTACACATTAATATAATAATAAGGCCTTAGATTGGATAATTTAGAAATTATATAAATTAAAAAATCACTCAATACTAAGTCTAATATAATTAATAACCAAATTAATTAATAAAATAAACATGAAACCAAACAAAATAAGCAAATAAAATTATTTTGCTTTTGTTTTAGTTGAATTTTTAAATAAATTAAAGTAATATTTCATCTAATTATTTCTAGTATATGTGTAAATAATTTTGGTCTCTATTTATTTTTCCGTATTTCCATACAATCATCAATTAATTACAAATACAATTATATTTTTTTTAAATATTTAAATAGAGAAGTGTACACGGAATACGTACCACATCAATATTCTTACTATTTTCAAACTAAATTAAAAGCTCGTTCTATGAAAATGGAACTAACTTGCCGGTCTCCTGGAACGAGGCTCGAATCCCAAACCACTTGATCACCAGGCTAGCGTCTTAACCACTAGACCAACAAGCTACTCTGCATTTTAATGTCGATAATACATTATATATTGAATTCTAAGCCGTTGCTTTAAGAATTATGTGATGTACTGTTACATGATTTTGTAAAAAAATACACAACATTCAGTAAAATGTTTCCCTTATCGAAGTACTTTTCGTGTTCATATATTTTCTGTAGAGGCTTACGACCCGAAGTCGGATGACAAATCTTTTCAACTTAAATTACCAGGGAGAACAATTAAAAGTTTTAAGAAATACTGCAAGTTTCATAACTCCAGGAATCTAATTAGTTCAAATTTATGTCGCTAGGTTTATCATTTCGCTTTTGAAATTCATGATTTATTTGATATCTTTGCCTTTCTTGATATAATGTCTACTTAATTAACCGTTTCAAAGATTACAATTAGATACTTTTCAGACTAATTTGAGAAAAATTAGGTCCTACAACTTCGGATTTTTGAATACGTTTAATATTTAAAAAAAACGTTTATTATACTCTAATAATCATCGTCGATTTATTACCAACATTTCGCATATCGCTTAAAAAATATTTTTTGTGACTAACATTACATAATTCACTATTTTTTACTAATATGTTGAAAATTTATCAAAATACTTTAAAATATCTAAATCTGTTACAATTTTTTTTTTTTTTTAAATAGAAATGCATAATCGAAATACGTCGCATTAAAATTCTTCCTATTTTCAACTAAGCTAAACGCTCGTGCTATGAAATAAGACAAATTTGCTGTTCTCCTATATTTGGGATCGACCCTCCGACCACTAACTAGATCACTAGATTACTAAATCAACAATCACATTATTGGCAAAACATTCTAAAGGTATTCAATAAAAATTACTATATCCCCTAAAACAAATCAAATTTTGAATTATGAAAGTTTTAAAAGTTACATTTTGAGTTAATGATGTGGAAAACCTGAAAAACTTACCATGTTTCTACATGAAGGGTATTACAACTCAAAATGAACCGATCCTACTTTGAGAAGTATTAATATAATCTGATAATATAAGGACTTTGAGAAACATTAATATTTGAAAATAGACTATGAGCATTAAATACAGTCTGAAAATATAAGGAATTACGTGAGGTACTGATTTTCAAATTAACATATTCTATATTTAGCAATATTTAAATATGTCCAAGAACACACAATTACTGGATTTTTACCTACAAAGGCACCGCTATTAAACAAATAATAGATATCTCATAGAGACTAAGCTATTTTTTATTAATGGAAAAATCGCTTCGTCTCTATGAGATATCTATTATTTGTTCATTTTCTATTTATTTATATTTCAATTATGTATTCACAAAAGAAAATGAAGAGAAACTAAGTACAGCACAAGTTTTCGTGCATCAAAAGCTTTAAAGTTGTTTTTCTCAAAAGTACATTTTCTTACTTGGAGTGCAATTTATAAAGTGGATCTAAATTCACTTTAACATTTAATAAATTTTCAAAACAACTATTTTGATTTTCGAAAAACAATTAGACAATTGGCCATTGTTATTAAACAAATATCAGATATCTCATAGATACAAAGCTATTTTTTATTATGTTTAATGGAAAATATATAGAAATATGGGGTAATTACAGGGCTTACGACCTGTCTTCGGCTGGCTTAATTGTTCATACTTACCCCATACTTCCATATATTTTCCATTAAATATAATTTAAAAAATTGCTTTGTCTCTATGAGATATCTGATATTTGTTTAATGACAGTGTTTTTGTAAGTAAAAATCTAGTAATTGTGTGTTCTTGGACATATTCAAATATTACTAATTAGCCACTGTTTATAAATTTATAATTTAAATGAAACCAAAATGACAAATTTATTAATTTTTTATTAATGAAAACACATTTTTATTCTGAAGTTGCAATGGAAATGTGTTTTGTTTGGTTACTTTGTAGGTACGTTATTTAACAGCGTCCATACAAAATACAGGATTACAGTTTCTCGTAATTTGAAAATTGTCACGTGTCTGATATTTATTCCATCGATTTTCACGTGTTCAGCAACGTGCTTATTCCCACGTGCACTAGCTTGTTATTTCAGAATCCTGTTTGTATTAAAATCAGACTAGATGTGGATACTTATAATTGTCTGCAAACTCAATTATATTCTCACTGCTCATTCCCTATCCCCCCGTGACGGTAGCTGGGTCAAGAATGTACTTGTTTTTACATTTTATTGAGCTACTTATTACCTAATAGTTGCGATATAATGCGTTATATTAATATTATGTATTTCCTCTTTTTCAGGTAAGCTACCGGCACAAGTATCGGCAGGCCTGAAGAACTCTGAAGAATAAATAATATATTCATGAAGTATCAGGTGAAATACAATTATTTAAATCGATGTACTTTTTTACAAACTAGTATTAAATACTCATCCTAGGACGAATGCGATAGACTTAAATGTAATATAATAATTATCTAATCATTAACATTTTTCTAATTTACAAATTTTTGTCAGTAGAAGAAGACTTTAAAAGATGACGAACCTACCCAATTTATATATTTATATATTTCAAAGAAATTAACGCATAACTTTAATATAATGTATCAGTCTCTTTTCGAATTTCCATAAGCGTGACACACAGAAATACAAACTTTCACGTTCATGTTCATTCTCATCCTCGCTTAAAAATTAATATCTAACATAACACATAAACAGTTTTTGTAAATGAATTCTACAAATGGGTGAAAAATGACAACAAACGTAAAATGTGTGAGAGGTAATGATAAATAACTGAGAAAAAGTAAAAGTTGGAAAACAAAATTAAGTTCGAGACGAGTATCATACATTTTTACTCTGTCAGAGTCTCGTCAGTTACGCAATATGTGCATGGGGCGGTGCAGTCCTTACTTCAATGGATTTTCTAATTAAGGCTCAGAAATGGGCCATCAGAGGTCACAAGAGGCCATTCAGACATAACTTTGAAGGATTCTTTAAATCCTTTCAAGCTTTAGATATAAGACAACTGTTTACCAGGTCAATCCTAACACAAGTTTTTTTTTAAATTAACTTTACATCCGCGATTCGATTCAAAGGAAACTAGGAACTAAACCTTAGGGTACTTTTCAGTGCCACAAATGGATACCAAATTTAGTCAACGAACTTTCTTATTTTGTGCACCGCGTATTTTTAATAAATTGCCACTAGAGGTCTAAAGTCATTAACGATTTTAAACCAAAAATAGCAAAGTGATTACTTGATATGGGTAGAAAGCAAAATGAAACCAATTTGTCATTTGTGGTAACCTAACTACCTACACATTTTGTCTCCAACTATATTATAGACAAAAATCATTTTATAACTATTTTTACAATAACATTTTATAACTTCTGATTTTACTTTTTTTACATAACATTTTATAACTTCTGATTGTACTTTAGCAATTACCAATTTTAAGAACTGTACAGGTAGTTACTTTAGAACGGACCAGCATGTATTATTTCATGCTACAAAAAATAAATAAATAAATACAGCTGGAGGAAGAACTGCCTCGTACATGTAGATTAAATGTATTGAAGTGTAAGTAAGAGAAAAAACGAATTAATATAACAGCAATTAAAAATAAGAAAATATTTTTAATTGACTCTCCTCTTCCTATTATGATTCTGCTTTTTCTTCCTTACCACATATGGCCACCACAAAATTCCTCCATTGATTATGGTTCGCCACCGCGTCTTTTCCGTGTCTTCCCATGTCAATTCCATGGGAGAAAGCAAGTACAACCTGTGTATAGTTTCCATTCGATAAGTATAACCTGCATGTATGTAGTTGAGGAACATTTAGGATTTGTCCAAACCTACTAGTATGTATTAAAAGCACACTCAGTTTATGTATCCGTAAAACGTGTCCAAGCCATGTAAATTTCTATTCTGCGACGGCCAATTTTTTTTATCACACATGAATTATGCACATTTTTTGAGCTATTTTAAGACAAATTCCATTCACAATTTAATAATACTTGTATTTTTTAGTGTTTTGTTAATTAATTATTCAATTAAGAAATAATGTAATACGGTATGAGAAATCACATAAAATTCTAAATTGACCGTATAACATTAAAGAAAAATATAATTTCTAAATGTCACGTACAAGCAATACGACCACCGTAAATGAAATTATTCCCGGAATGTTAAAATTTTACGAACACTAAAATTACGACAATGTCGCTACACAAAGAACATAACCTCTAACAAGACATTTCAAAACCGCCATCATACTTTTACACGAAAGAAAAATCCTCCAAAACATCTTCCCTCTTTTTCCTTCCTCCTCTTCATGCTCGAGTGTTTCGCATAAGTGGCTCTCGCTCTCACTAGGGCTCGGACAATTACAGGAAGACACTTTACTTTTCGCGGTTAATTTGAGCGGTGACGTCGCCATCTTGCGCCGGGGCTGCCAGCGGTGGGAGAGAGTATTTCCTCACTGGGCCGTCCGAAATATTTTATTTTATAAAGAAAACGCGTGGGTATGACGTGTGTCTACATATTAATATTATATGCTTTCCAAAAACTATGAAACATTAAAGCAAATATAAATATATATAATAACTCAGATTAGATAATGTTAGAATGATAAAAATACGTGGAATCATGTTATTGTTTTAAAAATACACGTAATATAAGTAGATAAAGCATTGTTTATATTTTGTAAGCTACGTTATTATTACATTAAATTGTTACCGTATTTGATGATTGATGTTTTTTTATATATCATTCAAATATAAAAATGCGCGAACTAATCAAAAAATCGAGACATTTACAGCGGTGTTACTTTAAGGAATCTATGTAGATATAAATACAAAATATAATAAAATATATTTTTGAATGGTGAAATAGCACGATTAGATATTATTTATAATAATGTACTACTAATTGTATCTCATTCTTACGTATCTTTAACGAAATGTATTGATGTTATAAGAACTCCGAAATTACCCTAGCAGTATTATCTGTCTAACGGTCTTACATTATTTTCTGCAACATATCTAAAAAACTCAGATGCATTTTTTTTTAATTATGTTTTTCAAACTAAGCTAAGCGCTCGTGTTACGAAAAAAAATCATCAGCATGGTGGTGAATTTAAGTGAGTGCGAAGCCCTCAAACCTCGGTCGTTGGGTGAATGTCTTGCATCAAACAAGCATCGATACGAGGATGTTTTTTTTAAGACGTAGAGCCTTTTTTATCATGGTTGTAATTCCAATTGTATTATTTATAATCACAAAAAGGATATTTATAAGTTTGTTATTTATAACATTATTTTATCGTTATTTATAACGGTCCAAAACCCGAGTAATACGTAATGCGATACCACCCGAAAATCAACTTAAATATAGAAATGTAGGCTTTTAATTAAGCCCACGTAGCGATTCCCTTTTAGGTTCACAATTACATCATGTTTAAAGTTATGTCCCGTCATTCTTCGGGACACCGCATTATCGAGTCAATTTGAAATTTTGATTTTCCTATCGCTCTCCATTAACCTAAAAACAAAACCACTTGAAACACAATCCGCCATTTTCCCGCTCTCGCCATTTCACGGCAGATTTCGCCGAAGCGAAGGAAGAAACTTAATACGCCCTAAATTTAAAGCCATTACCAGAAAACATTTCAAATGTCTCCGTTTCGTTCACCGGGTCTTGATATCTATTATCCATTAAAACAATGGTCTAATCGCCTTTTATGACTTTTTCGAGTGGAAGCTTGTCGACTCGTGATAATGGCGGGATATACTGTGTGCGGCGACTATGCGTTCCGGATATACCGGGACTGCTCCGCCATCGCGTATTCTGTATCCGTGTCCACATAAGCCGTCCGAACGTCCCAGATTTTGTCAGGGTGAATCCATGTCATCCGAAGGGTGTTTATGAAAAAGGATGAAAGGGCGGTTGCGGGAAGGGAACGATTATTCTGCATCTTGAAAGGGACGACGGGGTACAGAAGTAAACAAATCTTTTAAAATCTAATTAATGATTTAGAAAAACGGTCGGTGATCCATACATATGAAAAATATTTGAGTTTTTAAAGAAATGTAAATTAAATATATACTTATCGTTTAATGTGTAGAAATTCCAGAAAACTACTAAAAATAATATAAAAAAAGAAGGACCTCTCTAAATGAGACCATCGGTTTTGGACAGTATAAAATAAATAAAAATACTATTAAACACAATTTCTAAATGACCTTCCTTGCACTTAGAAATTGTATATCATTCAAGATAGCCAAGGCCCCCTCTATGTATCAATATTTGGAAATACCGATATACAGTGTTGTTGCAGGAGGGGTCTCGAATATTCATTTAAAAACATAATAAATTGTTGTAGAGACATACCAAGCGAAAAAAACAATAAAATATGTAAGTCCGATTTTAATTAAAATACACTTCGATAGGTTCTATAGTTATACTATACTATGTATATATTATAGTATGTACATACATAGTATAGTTTCTACATACAACACACGTAAATGATTTTTGTAAAAGAAAAATATTACCATGTTTTAATTCGCAACTCAATTGATTCGTGGTTCGATCTAGGTTCATCTTGAAATGTTACGACAGCTTCTTTTATGAAGCATAATAGCAAAAATAATAATAAAACTTCAGTTGTGATCAATTTATCTAAAATACGAGAATAATATAACTGTCTCACTTACCAGACAGAGGCTGTATTCTTCTGTTACCGATATACCAATCTTGCCTGGATCACTTTCATATTTCTTCTGATATTGTCATTTAATTCAATTCAAGTGTCAAAATTCTCTCATCATAATAAGAAATATTTCACAAACCTTAAAAAACTGATTTCTGTACCTATGAAAATATTATAGATGCCCTTCACAAAAACTGCTATGAAATATATCATTTCTTCATTAATTTTGTGGACTTCTTTTTATACAAGTATAAAGTCATCTTACATTAGATAAATAATTGCAAACTTGTAAAAATCATTTGACCAAAATCTAATCCACTAATGTTTCCCCATTTTTAGTTCTACAAATATGGTCACCGTAGATATATGACAATCCGAGGACTCATAAAGCCCGTTCAGATGCCTCCAGGGATTGATTATCGAGCATTGCGCGCGTAGGTCCGATATGATGGTCAGTATGAAACAGAAAACATACCCAATATAAATCCAGTCGACAGGTTGCGGCCGAGTCATCTACGCCTCGATTCCCAGCGGGTAGTAATAATATCGCAATAGAACCTCGATTTTTTGAGTACGAAGGCTAGATTATAATAAAATAATAAGAATACTAATTAAATGTATTAATTATAAAGATATACATATAAACTCAATTCTATCGAAAAATATCTTTGTTACGCTACCGGAATTCGAATATCTGAATCTTTTTTCCAATCCGGGGAAGGTGCATTACCAACTATGCAACAGCGACAATATTATTTGACGACAAATTTTCAAATCTACATGTTACACTTTTTCAAATTAATACCGGTAGCGCAACAACAATGTTGATTTTAATTTAATTGATTTTATAAGTATATCTTTATAATTAATACATTTAATTAGTATTTAAAACATCACAGACCTATGTTATGAATAATTACAACTTCACAATAAGAATGTGTTCTCCTTAATAAAATAATAAGAGATTTAAAAATATTTATTTTTATTTTTTAGGAGAACACATTCTTATTGTGAAGTTGTAATTATTCAGAACATAGGTCTGTGATCACAGTGATCTCCTAAAAAATAATAAAGTTGTATCAATGTGTCCAAAATTTAATAAAAATGAATTGATAATTCTGGCGTCTGCTATCAGTTTACTCAAAGGTATTTGAGATTCTGTAAAAATAAGGTAGATGGCTCTGTCAAATAATGGAATGATTAAATGTATTAATATCAAAAAGGTAACATATAGGGTCGAAAATTGTCGCTAAAAATATTGTCGCTGTAGCTTAGTTGGATAAAGCACCTTCCCCGGTTAGGAAAGAGATCCAGGTTCGAATCCCGGTGGCGTAACAATAATATTTTTCGATTAAATTGATTTTATATGTATATCTTTCTAATTAATATATTTAATTCATATTTAATATATTTTTATGTTTCCGATGTGACGTGATATCATAAAATGGTAATAAAATAATACGCGAGACTGAAAATATGTTTCATCAGTACTCTATCCGCTAATCACAATATTCAGTGCTACGAAAATATGATTATCTTTGTTGGCCGTTAATGAATTGCAAGCCCTTCCTAATTAGGTATATGGGGATATGTATTGCAATCACCAGTATAGGGAAAATGTTTTTTATTTTATTTGTTAACTATGTTTTATTAACCACTTATTGAATTAAAATACATCTACCGGTTTCGAAAAATATCAATTCTTCTTCAGGATGATGATAATTTGTTTGATAATTGTTTGATAATTTTGGCTGTAATGTATGTGTGGCTAGAGCAGGATAAAGAAGAGAAACTACTTACGGTTAACACAAGTTTATTATTAATTGACCATAGTTACGTTACGAAATATGCAACAAAAAATCTACGCAGAGGAGCGCTTGCTGGAGATCTTATCTGGAAGGCAGCAGCAAGAGGAGCCGGCCTTCTTTAGTTGCAGATGCATGTTATTAATGTACAATTTATTTATTGTGACGTCGGTACCGGGCGTGTTTTGTGGCTATTATAAGCTCTGTTTTACGCCGCAAGGTGTGTTCAGGGGTTGTCGGCGATGATGATGATTGTGGAGACGTGTGTACTTTAGTGGTACCGACCCATTACCGACCGCTCTTTTTCGTCAGTCAGATTCATCAATTCAGTTTAGTCAGTATTTGTGTTAATGAATCACGAACCTTGACTAACTAACCATCACACCGTTTCCCCGCGGAAGCCACACTCTTCTGTCGTGACATACAAATTTCGCCTCATCCACATTCATACATCTTCTCATAAAAGCTCGGCGATTATTAAGGCTTCTATGATCTTCTAGTATCTAGTTTACCATCCGCGGGCGTGCCCTATTTCTGGTGCCATCAACACTTCCGTCATATATATTTCTTACCATTCACTCCACATTAATCCGTTCCATGCGACTAAACCACCTAAGTCATTTTTTCTTAATCTTTCTCACTATGCTAAAATCAGCTCGACTAATTGTAACATTTTTATCAGGTACCACGACTGCAATGCAGTATGTGTTTTCTTCACACATAGTAAGTACAATCACAATATCATGGCTAGATGCAATTCAGTTTCCATCGAAGAAATGTACTATAAATTTACACCCATCGAAAATTGAAACCGCAAACATATTTTACCAAAACTTTCTACCACGGGACTTGGTTCTTTTACCTTATGAGATAAATATATTTTTAAATATAGTAAGGATAATAATAATGTAATATAAAATACGAAAAAAAACTTATATGATATAATATAATGTGTTTAGTCCTGAAAATTAATATACTAAATTAGTACGCTTATCTCCAACCCTTTTTCATGTGACTTCATCCTTAACATCTGGTCCGTTCAAAGTCAAAGGGTAAGAAAATATTCATGATTTATGCAATCTGTAACATATAATGAACATTTTTATTTACACCCATTGACCCTTCTTTGTACATTTAATAGTAGTTTTATAGATAAGGGGTGAAAAAAATTCACTCGAAACTGTGAGAGAGTTGTGAGGAAAAAAACAAATTGTAGTTACGAGTTTCTGTCTGGCAGTTGAAGGGTTTCAGTTAGATATTACACTATTACATTTCCGTAATTTTGAAACGTTTTAAATTACTTAAATATATATATTTACAGGGTGGCCCAAAAAAAGTGAGAACATTTCGTAAAACGTGATGTAATTACATCAAAATTAGTTTAACTATATCAACAATAGCTTAAATAGTTTACTAATTTACTTATTTACCTATTTTACGTTTTATTTCGACAATTTGTGGTCGCCATCTTTGATTATTAATTTTCCCATTGTTTATATTTGGTTTTTTCAAATTGTTGCCCAGAATGACAAAAATCACTGCAGAAGACCGTATTCTGATCAAAGAGTGTGCTAGGAAAATGATCAAAGAGTTTCAAAACAATGTTTGGAATATAACTAGACATTACAGCAGGACGGAGCTCCATCTCACACAGCCAGAAATACAATCAACTTTCTTCGTCGTGAGAATGTTAATTTAATCGACCCAGGCATGTGGCCACCGAACAGTCCAGATTTCCAGTAGAAATCCAGTAGACTATGTAATATGAGGTGTATTAATGATTTATGATTAACTAAATATTGTGCAAAAAAATTATAATTAATTATATTATGTTTTGAAATCACTCGTGTGTTACGAGATATTCTCACTTTTTTTGGGCCACCCTGTATATACATGTGTATACAATGAAAAAACTTCATATTTTACAAGACAAAAAAAGTGAAACACACCTTGATAATTTTTTAGAATATTTATTTAATAATGTATACTGCCATTGTTCCGTGTTCAACTCTCGAGTTTCAGATTTAGTTATAATTAACGTAGGTGGTTAGGGGTGAGATTTGGGGGATGCCTTGGTTTTGTGTAGGCTCTAGAGAATAAAGATATATGCAAAATTTGGTTCAGGTGTGGAAGATGAACAGGTACTCCTAGAGTATAATTGAGCAAATCTTTTAAAATGGCAATGTAGTAGAACTTCAACGATACATAAATTCTATCCTTTTTATCTAGTCTTACATATTATTCTTATTTTTCAACGAACATTGGCTATAATTACGTTGTTCACTTTGGCCCGGAAAAGCTCTACAGTAGACTGCCTTAGGTTCTTCAGCCATGATGTTCTCCTTCTTCCAAGTCCTCGATTTCCAGCAATCTTTCCCTTCATTATGAGGTGCAAGATTTCATACTTCTCTGAATGTCCGAGATGTTGAAGTTTACAAATTTTATTTTTTTTAAATCTTTCATATTACAGCAATTAAAATATTTTTAATTAAAATTAAATATATTAATTAGAAAAAAAAATATATATATATATATATATATAAAATCAAATATTGGAACGATAGATGTATTAATATGAAAAGTGTAATATATGAGTTCGAAAATTCATCGTCAATGCACTGTGTTGGTATAGCATAATCGGTTAACGCACGTTCCCCGCATTAAGAGAAATCCAGGTTCGATTCCCGGTAGTAACAACAATATTTTTCAATAAAGTTGATTTAATATGTACATCTTTCTAATTAATGCATTTAATTTATTTATTTATTAATTTATTAACACCCTTATGGGCTTTTACAAAATAGGTTTTGTATAAAACATAATAAAAAACACATGAGCAGCTACACAAGTAGCATGGAATATATATATAAAAATAAAATCAAAATCAGTTGTATATTGTATTGTATACAGCATCAAAAACATCGCTCTTATATTTAAACATAGAATATCGGAATATATCTACAAGACCAAAATCGTTCTCATGCCTGTGAAGTATTTTTATGGGTGCATTCCTATAAAAATTAGTAAATTATAAATTTACATGTAAAAACACCGACGACCTGGTGATGTCGTGGTATACGTGGTATAGAAACAGTTCAGTTAAATTAGGGGCGTCCAGTGTTCCATTTACCATTTTAAATAAAAAGAATAAATCACTTAAAGTGACAAGTTATTTAAATTAAGAGTGCTTATTAGAAAATCATAATTCAATTGTTCACCAGGTATACACAGTTTGAAGTTAATATTTTAATTTGTATTAAAAGTATCACAGACCTATGTTCTGAATAATTACAACTTCACAAAAGAATGTGTTCTCATTAAGAATTTAAATATTCATACATTACATAGATGTCTATGTACATATGCTTTATAGATATCTATGTACATTGTACATACATTGTTTACATAGATACGCGTACAATAATATAATTTAATATATTTTTATAGCAGGTTTAACTTTCAGAGTTTTTCGAAAACAGTACGTATTTTAATAATGAGTTATTTGTGTTTTTCGTTATTCTTTGTTTTGTTGGTACACAGAATTGTCATATAAAGTATACAATCGCACAAATGCTCGGCACATAGTGCTGAGCATATAAATTCCCACACATATAAATGTTCTGTAGTATAAATAATGGCGTATAAAATTCCTAGAATCTTTCGTTCTTTTAAAGAGGGAAGTTTACGGACTAAATAAGGAATACATTTTTTTCAATTGCTTTATTTCAGCAGATTTGTCGGGTTAGGTTTCTGTTTATTTGTATATTTGTCCGTTTCATCCTCGCTTCCATCTCATCCGTCATCTTCAAGCAGAATCCTTCAAAGACTTATCCAACTTTCGCATTATCATGGCACACAATGAAAAAGAGTTTCCGCGATTCGGCCGTATTGTTTTTGTTGTTTCTCGCTGTATTGGAATAGAGCATGGAGTTCGGCAAATTACTGGCTGGTTTTTTTTTTTTTTTATGAACTTTTTGAATGTCGTAAATCACTTTAATGCTTTTTATTATCAAACATTTATTTTACTTTTTCGACAATAATAACTAAACTCGGGCGTATTAGTGAACCGCTCAACCAAATCGAGCAAAAATGTATTATAATTTAACAAAAATGTTATATTTCGCATTACCCATATATTAGCATACATATTCCTCCACCAAATTCAACGGGCCAAAATCACGAAAGCAATTTTCCATAACTTTGAATATTTTTATATGAAAACGTACGTATATAATATCTTCAATAGAAAGGTTTCTTCCGCAACCAACAAGACGCCAGCATTCATACACGCCAACAAGTTGGACATCGGTCGCATTTAAGAACTGACAATTAAGTTCGCAGAAAAAAAAAATTACAATTACAAAACATTCTTATTCATTATTTGGTATACGATCTCCTAAATCAATAATACACTTGGTACAACATTTTTCTCATTGTAGGAAGCTTAATTCAAATTCATTCTCCGTGACGCTGTTTAGAGCACGCGTCGTAATCCTTCCCACCTCCGCTCGCGACATTTAACAATTTTGGGGAATTGAAAAAAGCCAGTTTGTCGAATCGAAAAAGTCATTTCTGACAATGAATCATTAACGTGATGCAGCCTTCAGCTTTTATTAGGCAAATAATTCAGGCCGTACACGCCTGGCGCTAGTAACTGTTTCATTATCTTCAGATTGAATACTGCATTAACAGCTAAGATGATATAGTTTTTTTGTAATTACAAAGTTAATTTTGTAGATACAATTAGTATTTGGAGCAACATTATCAAGTTATAAAAAAAATTCATACAGGGTGAATATTATGTTCCAAGCCGATTATGTTTGTCCACCATTTTAATTTTATAGATATTTATCAGAGTTTGCATTTGGTAGTCGTAGAGAGTAGTTAATTACAATTAATTATAAAGCATCTAAGGTAATGAGGTATCGGATAATTATTTTATTCATACAAATTGGTTTATCTTTTTTTAAATAAACGTAATGTAATTTATGACATAATATTGACTCAATTCGGTCCTGCAAATAATGTGTTCCCAGTTAATTTACAAACAAGACAAATTTTGATTAGGGATTTCAACCCGTGTATGCATCCAACGCGCCAGATTGCCCGCAGGAATTCCGATGAACGTTTCATAACATCGTCAGTATGTCTGTAAACAAATTACGTGACGCCTCCTTCGCGCAGTGGCGGTGGGTGAGGAAATTATTAGTCGCTTGTATTTCAAATAATTGTTGAAACTTTTTGGTTGAAAGAATGTGAAAACTACTCTCCTTCATTGCCGTCTTGAATAGTAGACAAAAAAATACACAGTGATGATAAAATCGAACCTAATTAGTGTCAGTTTTATTCAAGTTTTGAACAGTTTTATTGACGTCATTATATCTCATATTTTTTAATGTATTATGATCTGTTTAAAAACTTATTTTTCTTCTTCATGTTTTGTTTGTGTCTGCTCAACGATCATTATGTTATAAACGGCTGCTTGGAACAGTTGAACTGTGAACCATTTCCTTTAATTCTTATACCAGGATGTATTCTGTCTACTAGAACTTCATCTGATATATTTATGGTTATAGAATGATGTAGCCATATTCTAATTTTTACTGTCTTAAATATTTATATTTAACACACCCGACTATCAATTTAGCTTATATCAATTTAGTAGTTTTCTATAGATGCACATCTCAAATGCTTCAAGTCACTTTATCATCGTTTTACCGAGTATTCACGATTTTATTTTAGCATCGTATAATTATCATTCGTAAATTTTATTAATTATTTTTTTATTTATTAAGAACGTACTTATACACATTTAATTTCAGTAATTCACCAAGTCAGTCAAATTTGCTTTTATTTTTAATTTTGTAGTATGCATTCTACTAAAGAAACTCAAGAAATATATCAACAGATTAAATACTAATTTTATGTATTAATTATAAATATGTACATATAAAATCAATTTTGTGGAAAAATATTGTTTTTGCGCTACCGGAATTCTTGAGGAAGATCTAAGGCATAAAACTTGACATGCTCCTTTGGTCTAATGGTAAGATACTCGTCTAATAATCAAGAGACCACTAAATTAGTCTTATTTTCATATCATAAAGCTTTAGCTTAATTTGACAATAGTAAGACATTACATGCACACACAACTTTTTATTTAAATTGGAAAGAGTGCTGAACATACTTCAAGAGATAGCAGAGAAGTGGCAAATCTTTCCATTATCGAGACAATGATTCTGAAGTGATTATACATATGGATGATACGGCTTTCAAAAGAAGTTATTTTTGTACAGCAATCGAATAGTAAAAGAAGTCTCTTAACTAGGAAACCGTACCTCACATTCTATTCCAATGGTATCAACAAGTAGAAATAACTGAAAAAATGGAGAAAGAAAATAAATATTTACATTTTCCACCTTCTTCCAATCCCTCTACCAAACAGATATATCTGCACAACATATAGAGGGATGTGCTGTTCAAAAATAAGGTTCCTCAGCCATACAGACATAAACTATAACGAACGAGGGACAGCGGAAGAAGAAAGAAAAAATACGTTCCACTAATGTCTATCAGCGATAAGTTGTTGCTTTTAGCAGTGTGTGACTGCGGAAGATCCGGAGTTTTTCCCCATCAATTCCATAACCCGATGTATGATAGACTCAATATGATAAAAAAACGTACGAATTTTGTCTGGACTGCACAATGGATGGATTCAAATAATCATAAAGGTAATTGGCTTAAAATAATTCAAAGATCTATTCCCATTGTTCCCATATTGTTCTCCAAGAGAAAAGTGTCCAAAATAACAATATCAAATATCTCTAGAATGAGAATAGAGCATTGCCAGGTAGCTTCACATTTGTTCAGATTGAACTTGCTAGATTTCCCAATGTGTGAGTGTGTTGCCGAGGAGGAAACCCTTGACCATATCTTTTTTGCCTGCTCATTGCGGATCACAGATTTTTTTACAGTAATCTCGTCCGTGGTAATTTTCAACTCCCGGTTAACTTGCGTCATCTTTTTTCCCTTAACTCGCCACATTTAATCTGTATAATAGCAAACTTTTTGAACGACAATAGTATTGACTTGTAATGTAGTATTTCCTATTCTATAATATTATGTATGCTACTTTTTTTATATAAAATGGAGTTTTAACTTGATAAATGACACAAATCACTCTTGAAGGGTGGATTGTCTATTTAAAAGAAGAAAAAGAAGACTGCTGAAGACACTTAAGGCTCGCTTGAAGTCGGAGCGAGTGATGACACGCCCTCCCTGGCTGCGATGCCGCCCGACCCTTGACCCCGCGCGTCTGGGAATGCAGTGATGCACAATTCGAAATCGTTCCTCAAATTGATGCCAACTCACAGCAGTCATTACTAACTGGAACATGCGGTTGATCTTCAATTTCTGTAACATGTCTTTTGAAGATTATGAATCGTTACAATTTTTGTGTCCGACTCAATTTGATTTCATTATGTTATCTCATTATACGCGTAAAATTTAATAAATGTATATGTTATAGACCGAATGAATAATGGGATATTATGCAAAGGATGCGAGCATTATTTACAATGTCCAGAAAATTTGGGCAAAGTAATAAATATGCGTTAATTTATCGGTCATTATGCATAATGCTAATTAAATTCAAGCCATCGAAAATCATAATTTATATAATTTGCCAAATAGATTCGTCTTGGTCAATTGAAATTTTTTATATACTCAAACAGGAACTCCATGGCGAGTGTCTCTTATCGCGGTACTTCTCACTCGATCCAATATACGATATATTCGATATAGAAAATCATTTTGATTAAGTGTCGTGTCAGCGCTCGCCTTTATTAACTGAGACAGATAAAAGTATTCGGAGACGACTTCCCCCCGAGGCAGCCCGTCTACTCACAAATGCATTTATAATGTCACGCGTGGACTACTGTAACAGCATCTGTGCTGGCCTGCCAATGTTTCAGCCGGATAGATTACAATCTATTCCAAATGCGGCAGCGCGGATAATATATGGAGTTTATAAATTCTCTCACATAACATTATTTTTGCGTGAACTACATTTGCTGCGTTTCCCTGAAAGAGTTGAATTTAAATTATGCACAAGGCGACACATAACGCGGCGCCTGTGTACGTTCAAGAGCTCTGCATCCCAAACAACTTGAATAGTAGTAAACTCCCAGGTCAAGCTCTACTTCAGTCGCAGGAAGGGTTGCAGAATGAACCAGTTGTTGCCAGAACTCTAAGTTTAGCGATTGAGTATGTGCAGTGGCATGCTCAAAACGTGGAGCTTTTTGCCCTTCGTCATAAGGAACGGCGCATCAGAGACTTTATTTAAAAATATACTAAAAACGAATCTTTTCAAAAAATCATATCCGTAAGATCAAATAACAATTTTTAATTTTAAATACAAAAGTAGCGTTTGACTAAACAGTTTGTGATTTTTTTACGAAAATGGCGCTATAAAAATCATCTTATGTTATTATTAAGAATCTTGTATATTCTCGTACTACACTACACGTCGCGTATCAAGCTAACTCACGCCATTCCATCACGCCGTTTCCCACGAGGGTAGGCAGAGAAGATAGAACGCCACACTTTTCTGTCCTGACACACAATTCTCGCCTCCTCATACAAGCTCGTCGATTATTGAGACTTATAACAGAACCATCTTCCACAGTATCTGGTTTAGCTAAGTCTTCCACGGACGTCTTCTACCTCTGGTGCCAGAACTTTTGGTGGCAATATGAGAAAGAAAGGAGGGCACTAACTTTTCGTCTGTCCGGATGCTGGTTCATTAGTTGATTCCTCTCCACCACAAATACAAGCGTCGCGGGGTGTCTACAATGTTAACACTCGCGAAAAGTGTTATGATGTATAAACGGGTTAATACGGATGTATAACAAAATTTCCAAACACACTTGCGTTATATATCTTTCTTACCATATGACCAAACCGCGATCCTTTTTTAATCTTACACCGTGCCAAGCTGACGTACATTAGTCAACAGTGGGACAACCTCTGTCTCTGACGTGACGGGAGCTTATGGTTCAGTGACGTTTTGAATTTGTAGAATAGTTCACATTGGTTATTTCCTCTTCTGAGTGCATTACTCCCCACTCTCTGTAATCAAATACGAGTATTATTATTAAGGGTCGCATTCTGAATGGTGCATCTTTTAAAATTTGCTAACGTCGAGCCATCCTTCTGGGCGATGCGACGCGCATACGTGCAATCAACAAAAGTGCTCACTGCTTTCATAAATCATGTTGTTATCTTGGAAACCAACCTGCACGACATCGCAACCTAAAAGTATTTTAGGTTGCAGTGTATGCACCGAATGCAAAGGTATACTTGCACTTAACATTAATATTTTAAAAATATATATATATATTATTGTTGCCATTTTACGATTCGTTTTTAAACATTACAAAAGGTTTGTATTCATTTATTATTTTAAAAAATACGATTACATTAAATCTCGATAAATTTAAATTACCTAAATTTTTCTTCGTATCGAAATATACAAATATTTCCATCATCTCCAACACTTCATCAATTTAAACGGTTTGATTTTACGAAATCTACTTGTTTTTGTTTTTATTTGATTACTCAATTCGTGGAATTATTTTTAAGTGATATATAATTTTCAATTCACAAGTTCTATACATCATATATATAAATATATTAATTAGAAAGATATACGTATAAAATCAATTTTATCGATAAATATTGTTGTTGCGCCACCGGGATTCGAACCTGGAAATCTTTCCTTACCGGAGAAGGTGCATTATCCAACTATATTCTTCGATAAAATTGCTTTTATATGTATATCTTTCTAATTAATATATTTAATTCATATTTAAAATATCACAGACCGTCTGTTCTGAATAATTACAACTTCACAATAAGAATGAGTTCTCCTAATAATAAAGTTGTATCAATGTGTCCAAAATTTAATAAAAATGAATTGATAATTCTGGCGTCTGCTATCAGATTACTCAAAGGTATTTGAGATTCTGTAAAAATAAGGTAGATGGCTCTTTCAAATAATGGAACGATTAAATGTATTAATATCAAAAAGGTAACATATAGGTTCGAAAATTTGTCGCTAAAAATATTGTCGCTGTAGCATAGTTGGATATTGCACCTTGCCCGGTTAGGAAAGAGATTCAGGTTCTAATCCCGGTGGCGCAACAACAATATTTTTCGATAAAAATTATTTTATATGTATATCTTTCTAATTAATATATTTAATTAATATTTAAAATATCACAGACCGTCTGTTCTGAATAATTACAACTTCACAATAAGAATGTGTTCTCCTAATGATCACGGGTTGTATAAAATCTAAAAACATGAGATCCACCCCTAAGTTTCCTCGTTACGTTTCTCCGCGTGGATACACATATATTCAAACCAGACACGTAATGTATTTAATTAACGCCCTTCTATTTTACTGCCGCTTAATTCAAGAATACCAATAAAATCTTGTTAAGAAGATTCCTCGATTGCCTTTTTCAGGGCCAATATCATTTGACATTATTTAATTCCTCCCCTAGTCTAAATTAACAGCCCGCATCGCAGAACCCCCATGGAACGGGAGCGCCCATTGCGAGCCGACATTGCAACGCGTTTAAGTCATACACAAATCATTAAGGCCTCAAGGCATAACAAAAAAAAGTCAACTAAAATTACTCATTTTTATTTAAAATTCATTGCATTTGCAAAACTGTGTGTGTACTGTTATATCAAATATTCCGTAATTTTCTAAAGGGTTTAAAAATTAATATATTTCAGTTTTTACAGCTTATTGACAAAAATTTTCAGCGTGATATCTTTTCCATTTTGCACCTAACTAATTAAACACTTTATGCCTCGTCTTCTACTTTTACTTCCTGTTACTTCTTTTTAAAATTACTATTAATAGAACTATGACGATTGGTCTTTTTTAAATTCAACTGTTATAATTCTATTTTCACTTGACAGCTGATGTTCTTTTTATTATGCCATATGACACGGACAACCGTCAATAATTCGACCCATCCTACAGTATCGTAATCAACAAATACGTGATTTCTAGTTTTTCTAGTATTTCGCGTGTATTTGATACACCTTTTAAGCGGCATACATGGCATACATTACAATTTATTGAACATAATTAATTATTTTTTTAAATAAAAAAGTAATGTATAAAACTCTGATTACAATATACATTTCAAATATTTTTCGCAGAAATATATACGTATATTTAAATACAGGTAATAGTTATCCAATTTGTTTCTTTTAGAAATCGTAATATGATATAAAAATTTGTCAACTGATGTGATTCGTGTATAAAGTTACTTTCAAAAGATTTTCAATAGAAACTTTACTTCATTATCTGAAGACTTTTTAGAACAATCGGATAAACGTACAAAAATAATGACTTGATTTAATATACGTGGATATTAATATCGTAAAATTAAATTGACAATCGAGATTTCGTTAAAATAACATTATATTACGTCGTTTTTGTATTGGTGAATCCGATCCCGGGATGTTGTGATTCGAATTTGATAATCCCGAGATCAGTCCCGGAATAAGAAAATGCTAATTTGCTCGTTAATATTACATTTACGAAAAAAGCCAAAAACTAATAATGTATGTTAGATATTTATATTTAAGTATACAAAATACCTGAAAATGAATAGACAAAGATGTTAATGTAGTAAATGACAGACGCCATCAACATTATTTGGCATTGATCGTAAGAGACCAAGCTACCGAATCGATTAAACAGTTTTAATATCTGGGATCAAATGTGACATGAAATAATGATATCCAACAAAAAATAAAAACAGGATAAAATCAGTAAATGATTATTACTTTGCTTCACGGAAATTGATGTCATCAGGTTGACGCATAATTATTTGCCTTTTTTTAAAATTATATTATATTATTATATGACAAAATTCGGATTTGTTGTTGTCTGAGAGCTTGTGCGGGACCCATCCGGTTAATTTCCACACATTGCCGAGTTTTCGGAGATGACGAACAATCGTGGACTGATCGATGGTGAAGTTCTCAGCCAGTGTCCTTCCTAGTGGTGCAACTTTCATCCTCTTCCACAGCCACCAGAAGAGCCTCGTCATCAAAATCCGAAGATCGACCATTTCTTTACTCGTCAGCTTTGAAGCGAACAAACCACTCTCGGCGTGCCCTTTCACTAATCGTTCCTTCACCGAAAAGATCGTTGAGATCACGAAATGACTCAGAGAAGCTTTCCACCTTTTCCCTAAATGGCACAGTATAATGTACTTAATTGTGTGTAATTTCCTAATCCTATTAAAGAATTATATTATGACAAATATAATTTAAACGTCAAATTCAAAAAACAAAACGTCGCGATAAAAACGGCTGATAATTATGCATCAACCTAACACATACAACCGATCGTTCTACACGGCTGTAGTTTCTTAGTTTTGTGCAAGAAAATAGTTGCAAGTTTTCTAAAATAAAGTTTTGCGCCAGATTTATGGCCCGATACGTGATAACCTAACCGGGAACGATATCCCGCCCCAGATATCCTGAGGAATATGATAGCAAGGAGGTTGCAGTGGGCGGAACATATAGCGAGAGCAGATAAGTCCCTCATACACAAGCCAACAGATCGACAGCAAGGGAAAGACCAAGATGTAGATGAGCGGATAATTTCAAGACAGTCCTGCAAGAGGTATTGGACCATAGCGGCTATGTCAAGAGATGTGTGGCGCTCCGTTGTGACATCTGAGACCCATGAGACCGTTAAAGAAGAAGATGTAAGAAACCTTTGGAATATAAAATAATATTGTAAGAATAACGAATATCATTTTTATTATTATGAATAATAAGCTCGTAACATAAATAAAGCATCGAGTGTTTCATAATTTTGGTATTCCGAAATTAATCCAAAGTATTAATCCCGAAAATTTTGACATTATACGCACTATCCCGGGATTCATAAATACTGTAAACTGGGCCGGAGTCCCGGGATTGGATTCCCTGTCTGTATGTAACCTTATATGCGGAGATCGCCCGTATAATAATGTATTGATTCAATCAATTTAAAATGTTCCACTTATTGACTGATTTGTGAGTGGGGACTTTATGACAGACAATCATCGCTTGAAATACACTAAATCGTAATTGTCTTCATCTGTGGAATCGGTATGTTTTTTTTTCTTTAGAAATTAATAAAATTGTTACAATACTTTCAACTAAGCAACGTATTATTAAATGACAAAAAATACTTATACTGTATAATATTTAAAATTAAAAAATCCCTTCTGGCACAGGGTGTTTTTTACTTCACCTCTAGGACCAATAATAATGGATTTACGATTTTTTTTTAAATTTTAAATTGTCTCCATTTGGAAACAAGATGGCGGATCAGGTAAGCTTACGAACTTAGCCGAGAAATTTTCAGAAAAGTTTGATCTAAACCTAATAAGAACTCCGGGAGTGATGTCCACAAAATTCGTTATATCCCATATAAAATCCGTTCGGTGATTCGATTTTTAAACGCGAAGAAGCTTAAACCTGTTGAAATTCATCGACAGTTGGAAGAAGTTTATGGCACAGCTTGCATCAGCGTCCAACACGTCCGCAAATGGTGCAGGGAGTTCTCCGAAGGACGCACAGACGTCCACGACGAGCAAAGGAGTGGGAGGCCATCGGTGTCGGACGAAGTCGTGGCGAAGATTGAGCGCATTCTCCTCGAAGATCGGAGAGTAACGCTTCGGGAGCTTGCTGTCCAGGTTCCTGAGGTTTGTGAAAAAACCATCGACAACATTTTGACCGATAAACTTGGTTATCGCAAGGTGTGCGCGCGGTGGGTCCCACACATGCTTTCAGAAACCCACAAAGACAATCGTGTCAAGTGTGCCGAGGGGTTTCTTCGAGAATGCGCCGAGAATACCGAAGAATTATTGGACTCCATTATTACGGGAGATGAAACGTGGTGTCACTACGTCACTCCAGAAACAAAAGAACAGTCCAAACAATGGCGCCATCCTGAATCGCCTAGGCCGAAAAAGTTTAAGCAGACGCTTTCCGCAGGGAAAGTGATGGCTACGGTGTTTTGGGACCGAAAAGGCGTCTTGCTGACCGAGTTTATGCCTAAAGGGACCACCATCAATTCGGACAGGTACTGCGAGACATTGGCAAAACTCAAAAGAGCCATCTAAAATCGCCGGAGAGGAAGGCTGACCAAGGGCGTTAGGCTGCACCACGACAACGCTCGCCCGCATGTCTCTCGACAGACCACCGCCCTACTGGACAAATTCGGCTGGAAATTGCTTGACCATGCCCCCTACAGCCCTGATCTTGCTCCCAGCGACTTCCACTTGTTTCCGAAATTGAAGCAACACTTGGGTGGACAACGCTTCAATACAGATGAAGAGGTGAAAGAAGCGGTCACCAAGTTCATTGGCGGCCTAGCGGCGGAATTCTTCGAAGCGGGTTTTCAGAAGTGGATAACTCGTCAGGAAAAATGCATATAAAAATCAGGAGACTATGTAGAAAAATAGAATAAAGTACAAGCTTTCAGATGGTTTACTTATTTATTGCAATAAAAATACCTTATACCTGAAAAAAATGTAGGAACCTTATTTTTTACTTGCCCCTCGTATATATTTATTTTAACGAAGAATGATTTCGCTATTGGAATGTGCACAGAATTTTCCCGATGGATGCATTACCCGACCTTCTGCAATATACAGTATGTCTATCGAAATCTACCAAAAATGATACATTTATTTGATTTATTATTTAAATATTTCACGTATACACTTAGTTATTTAGAATTTATAAATTCTTTATATTACCATAGAATACGAATAAAATGTGCATAGTTTACGTTTATATGTCATTTGTGCTATTTAATATCTAGATAAGTATATAGGCAAGTGTGTGAAACTTATTATTTTATTACAACTATATATTATGTTGTAACATAAATGTATCCTATTATATAATATGTATTATCTATATGGCGAATCGGGTTTTCATTAAAAAATTTAAAAACCCGATCACACTGGAATAAAAGCATTATTATTATTAAAGTGTAACCCAGGACAGATGATTACATTTCATCACCGAAAGGTAAATTGTAATAATTGATAACGAAAAAAAAATTATTAACAAATATTTTGAGATATAAAATGAAAGGTATCAATAGATTACAATTTGTGCAATAGTATTAATAAATTAGTCTCTAGTAAATTAGAACCTAACTTGTTTTTTTAATCCTTAGAATAATTGTACTGAACTAAATATTTTTTTACTGAATCTATGTCGGCATCTTGACGTCTGCAGATTTTCTACATTTTTCAAACAATTTGTGCTCAAGGCTGCCCGGTTTTCGAAAGGGATTAATCCTTACTGAAAACTGCGGAGAATAACATTTCTGCGTATTTGTTTTACTTGACAGACTAAAAAGTGTTATGTTCTTACTGTATTCTAACCTATGATACCATATTTCGGTGTTTACGTAAATAAAATTTACAGGTTATTTATCATCTGTCAAGAGAGCGAATTTGCATTTTTCGGGATATTATTAAGTTAACGAAAAAAAAATTATTAAAAAATATTTTGAGATATAAAATAAAAGGTATCAATAGATTACAATTTGAGCAATAGTATTAATAAATTACGTAATGTTAATTGAATTCATATAACTCCGTGTTTGTGCTTGAACACACCTGAATATCGCCAAAAGCATGTCCGTAAAGCGATGATCCCCGCCTCGCCCGGTGTCACGCGAACAATTTATGAACGCGATCGCGACCAACAGTCTCCCTAAACGACGGAAAATGATGGTGCACTTAAGAAATTGATATTTGCAGTTGTAATTCGGTGGGTATCCATGTGTCACGCGAGAAATGCGGAACAATCTCTCATGAACTCATCATATTTTATACAAGTTACGCCACAAAACTCAACACGATTGATTTGCTCGTGTGTGCGCTCACTGGATGCTCGGCGTTTACGCTATACTTAAGAGCAGGGGCGTGCATTGCATGCAAGCAAAAAAAGCTGTGCATTACTAAAAATTATGGCAAATAAAGATAAATTAAATCATTTTTATATTATGAAAAGACCCTATAACATTCTATCCGTCATTACCCGGATTAGCGTAACCTTGTCTACGACGTAATCCGCGTCTAGCCGTGGGTTATTTGTGAATTTGTAATAACTTCATGTACATGCTGCATTTGCTAGTCTCCGGTCTTAATGAATCTAACTTGTTTTTTCAATCCTTAGAATAATTGTACTGAACTAAATATTTTTTTACTGAATCTATGTCGGCATCTTGACGACTCTTTTCTGCATTTTTCAAACAATTTGTGCTCAAGGCTGCCCCGTTTTCGAAAGGGATTAATCCTTACTGAAAACTGCGGAGAATAACATTTCTACGTATTTGTTTTACTTGACAGACTAATCGTTTCATGTTCTTACTGTATTCCAACCTATGATCCCATATTTCGGTGTTTGCGTAAATAAAATTTATAGGTTATTTATCATCTGTCAAGCGAGCGAATTTGCATTTTTCAGGATATTATTAAGTTAGATTATTACCAATATTAAATCAAATGTCAAAATATAATTATTTCTGTTATGAGTTTAAGCTATGCAAATTTGTACAGCTAGTTAATTAAATAAATGTTTTTGAACACTTTTAATGAAACATTTTAAATCCGTTGTCGGAAGGAGAAATCGCAGAAAATATTTTTAGCGAAATCGAAACCAGAATACGGTGCCGAGCAATAAAAGAACTTGCCTATTTTAAAGTAATAAATTTACAATTATAGTCTACTTTTAAATTGATAGAATTAATTGTTCTCAAAATTTAAAATACTTTTTTTTTTATACGTAGTATACCTACCTATTGTATACTTAGTTAGCATCGTCGGTAACAGCATAACCTAAGTCTGTTTCTACTATACGCCATTGCTTAAGAGATACTTGGTCGTGATTAAATATTAACAAAACTTAGCTTTTTTTTAATTCAGTACCTATATGGTAGCTATCTAAAAATTTG
Source organism: Eubasilissa splendida (assembly GCA_031772225.1). Classification (NCBI taxonomy): domain Eukaryota; kingdom Metazoa; phylum Arthropoda; class Insecta; order Trichoptera; family Phryganeidae; genus Eubasilissa; species Eubasilissa splendida. The sequence continues at coordinate 10,497,246 of CM062855.1, read as the reverse complement.
AATTTATAAAGTCTTACATACTTGCACAGAATTCCTGATTAACCGTTTTCATTATAAATAAAAATTTAAAATATTTAAAAAATATATATATGTATTCATTACTTCCTTCACATTGAACTGTACACACAACACACACGCGATGTTTACTCATAATTTGTTTTTTTTATATAATAGAAATAACAATAGCGAAAATTCATTCCAGAATTAATGTTTTTATAATCGAAATTTATTTTAAAATTCAGCTATAATACAAATAAAAATAATTCACGTTGTTTAATGCGATAACCGCACATTTTCACGTGATATAACACGGACACGGGGGTGGAAAACGAAACGTACGCCGGCCGCCTAAACTGAAGTTACGCCATAAGATACGCCACGATAAGAATATTGAATTTTACGGAATAAAATTAATTTTCTTAAATAAAATAGCAATCAAATAGCAATTAACAATGTTAGTGAAAATTTTCCTTAAAATTAAACATCATAAACAAATTCACAATGATGGCAATAGGTTTTAATGTTATTGTATTTTGAAATTTACACAATAAACATAATTATCTAATACCGATTGTTTATTTTAATCTTATTAAAATTTGCTAAAATTTCAGTTAAGTTTTATATGAAGTACTGGTTCCAGCAGTCGGAACCGTGCTTAACGTACATCTCCCGCTTCGCGATCTTAACGATTCGTTAAAACTTGTTAACGGCGCACGTTGCCGACGATAACGGCCGTTCATTATCACAGAAACGCGTCGGCGTAACGGAAAAATTAACGCGCCTAACGGCACTTCTGCTAAACTGAGTTGCATTCGGGCCCCCGATTATAATATTATTACAATGTACTATATTTGTTATTCACACTTTTATTACTAATACTGTTCTTTATTTCTGATGACGTAATCCAGACAGACGGAGAAGAAAAATTTTAAAATCTTTATTATTTCATTTATTCATCTACTCGCGCGCACGTGAAAAATGTATAAAACTATTATGCAGTTAATAAAAAATCTTTATTGTATGAAATATCTACGATCTGCATCACTACGATTTATTTATCCAAAAAAGAGGATTTGATTTAAAAAAAGCACTGAACTTTTAAGATTCTATTTTTATTTCGATTGTATTATATCATGTTCAATACTTTGTATTTACAGACTTTATGATCTAGTTATTGTAACTATTATATTTACTTTAAGTATTATTTTTATTACCTTGTCAATCATATTATATATATATCAGTGGCATCGTGATTTTGTAGAAGGATGCTGGTACAGTGTTACTACATACTACAATGTACAATATACATATCGCAAATATTCACGTTACAAAATTAACTTGTATGCTATTTTGTGCATTATACCCATAAGCATTAAAGTTGTTTTCTGCACGTTGGATGCTGTTGATGAATGCGTATACAGTATTCGAAGACCTCGACAGGCAGAACTGAATGTCGAATATTTTCAAACTTTCTGGATACGGAACGAATGATAGAATCCACTATTGTTGATAATGTGTATTTACGCGATTCATAGATGTTCGAAAGTTGAGTTTCTAAAGGACGAATTTATTTACAGCGGTGTTGTTTTCGACTAGAAACAAAATTTCATTATTACTTGAGCCACTGTAACCAATCAAACGTAAATAATATAGAGAAAACACTTTCATTTCAGTACGGACTCTGATTCAGCAGGGAATATACGAAATAAATGACATATGACATGACATGTGAAATGAGCGTATTGAAGTTTTAAATGAATTAATTAATTGATTCTGAGAAACTAGACGCAAAAAAAAAACAGTTTTAAAAATATCACTACGACGTTTAATAAAAAACTTCGCCGTCACTGACGTATTTCAAGTATTTTTGATGCTTGTGTTAATTAAAAAATATGTCCATCTCAATGGTGTCTAGAAGATTCTGAACTCGACAATTGAAAAGTGTAAAATGAATTTTATATAAAAAAAATTATAAATAATTATTTAATTAATCATTTTTGGATGGCAATGTTTTTAAATAGATAAAATACATTTAAATAAAAAATCACTGATTAAAATAAAAATAAATATTTTTCTTTAAAACCACTGTTAGTGTTGATATTTGGTAGATACCTTCCCACCCCACCTATGGCCTGGCGCCAACGCCCCTTTAAAGGGGTGACACATCACTAAAATTTGATCGGCTTTTAGACGTGATCATATAATGTCCCAGTAAGACATAATAATATAAATATAGTGTAAATTACTTAACGACGCGTGTGGGTGTTTGCGAAGATAGGTGAACGTGTTAAAATGAGAAACAGAATAAGTTAAAATTCTAACTATAATATATTGCACTACAAACACAAATAACTTATATCACGTACCATCGCACGATGTTGTACATTTAGCCAAGATACAAACCGCGATATAATCTGTCTCCAGGCGGTTTTGTCAGTTGTGTGTCGAGTTAAATTGCCAGAATGGTATAATACGTATTTTAGACAATTTCCTTAATTTGATGAATTATAACTTCAACGTTGAAAAATGGGTTTTGCGTAAACACTGGCCAAAGTTGCTGGCTAAATAATGAATGGCCACTGCATAATTTTCATTTTGAACTTCAATAAAGTGTTATAAAACTTATCTTATTTAATTACACTTTGTTATAAGTTCTTATGGCACGATTGATGGAAAATATAGTTTTTACATGAATATACGGTGCGGCAAATCTCAAACTACGAATGCGAGTAATAAAAATTGTTGAGGAGTTTACAAATACTAACCTATTAGGATCATAATAAACCTGTCAGTTTACTAAATAAATAAATAACTTGCACCCGTGTGAAGAGAAGCTCGGTGTACAATTTGCTGCGGTCACCAAAAGGGCGAAGGACAAGCACACCTGATAAGGTTGAAAAGATGACCCCCTGACCCTCCAAGGGCAGAGGGTATAAGATGTGACGAGAATCTTCCAGGGTGTAATAGGAAAGCAGAGCACACGAACAGGCATAATACGAAAACGTGAGAAACTCGTGTTTTAATAAAATAGCTAATAATATTGCTCAAGGCTTTACTTGAATTAACAATCTCACTCGGTATAATAAGTTTAATAAATTGTTCTGTCAGAAATAGCACAGAGTTGAGTCCAATCCAAACTACTCTGCTAAATGGATCGTTATACGTTGTTTCTTATACTTTTTATATGTATGTAATATTTTCAATACATTTTTAGACAGTAATTGAGGGTGTGTTTGGAGTTTATGAAGGTGGGGGTGGGGGTGGAACTAAACTAGATAAGAGAGGGGATATAATGGGCGATATTTGGATGTTTATTATTTTCTTATTGTTATTATTAAAATTTTCTAAATTCTCTGAGATGTCTAACTTTCGTCCTTTGGCGCGACTATGTAGAAGTTCTTAATTATTATTGTCAAATGAATGTTTTTCAACTTTAGTTAAATTGTATTATTGATAATAGGAATATATTCCCGAAATAATAAAATATAGTAAAATTAAACAGTGTTTCAGCTCAATTTACAAAATACATATTAATGTGAATGAATGTCTGTTTGTCTTGTCTTGTCTGTCAGTATTTTATTGCCTTCTTATGTTCTTCTAATCTTTTTCCTATCCGCCAAAGGACAAAAGTTAGACATCTTAGAGAATTTAAACATTTTTAATAATAGGAATAATAAAATAATAAATATTCAAATACCGCCCATCACATCCTCTCTCTTATCCATTTTAACTCCATCCCCACCTTCTTTAACTCCAGATACACCCTTAATAACTCTCTCTCTCTCTCTCTCTGAAAATATTTTAAACTTTAATTGAATTGTATTATTGATAATGGGAAGACATTCTCGAAAACGTTCTAACATTTAATATAATAAAATATAGTGGAATAAAACAGTGTTTCAACTCAATTTACAAAATAATCACGGATTTCACAAAGTTTCACCAAAAACCTTTGAACAGTTATAATTATTATTATGAATTTAAAATAAAATTTCATTTTATTTTGTTATGTCGGAACTTTCCAGAAGAATTATTTGACAATAAAAACATATGAGGTAAATCAATCGAAAAAATATAGTTAACCACCGGATAAGATTTTCGTCTGATTCTGAACTGTATATATATATATATTATATAACTTTTTTTGAAACATCTATTTTCTCAATAGTCTACGGTGGTAACTATAACAATGTATTGAAACATTTGAAATGTGACAACCTCTAAAAAGAAGCTAATTTTGATAGTCAATAATGGTAATGTGAAAATTCTAATGTTAAAGGAAAACGAAGATCATGAAAACAATAAAAACCCGAAAAATTGGACAAATGAGACATTCAGAAAAATATCAGGTCCTGCATGCCGTCATTCAAGACAAAACAGCTAGCCGAAGAGGTCATGGAAGACGATAGACACTGTGGCTGATAGATCTAAGACTTCCAACTATTTCAAGCTGTCGCAAATAAAGTAACGATCGGCCAACATGATCGCTAACTCAACTTGACCTTTCCAAATGATTTATCTAACTTATGAGTTCGGCCACTTAATACAGATTATTTCACCAACATTTGCGAGCGAGACAAGTCTAGTATCGATTTACTGTAATTGACTGACATTCAGTGGCGTAACTGCGCCAATGCGGTGCATTGGAATTCAAGATCGGTCCACGCCCATTTATTCTACACATACAATAAATTTGGAATCAATACGTTTAGACTAGTAAATTACGAAATGCATACGAAGAATTGGAAATATGTATAAAATTTTTAAAAATATTTTTCACTTGTATTACGTAACACATAAAAAAATTATTGATCTGTGCAGTAGTATACATCGGGATAACGACCAGGCCAAGATTTTTTTTCGTTATTGCGAACACGTTGACACAAGTCCAATAAACCTTAATATACCTTTCCCGATCTGGCCAACTAATTAATTAGGGATTTCGCCGACGTGGGACAGGTTGCATTTCGACGCGGACCTGTCGACATACTTTTTTTGTGGATCAAAAGTGTTTCCGTGCGTAAAAATCTGGATTACGAAAAAGCGGTTTTTTACATCATCCTGAATGTGATATCTCCGTTTTTTACTACAAAAGTGCAAGTCAAGTGGAGATGAAAATTGCCGTCCAACCCGGGACTGAGATCAAGGTAGGCCAGATCTATCTACTATTATTCCTTTCTTGCTCCAATTCGGGTTGTATCAACCAAATAGTAATTTTAATCGATATTGTTCACCGGGTCTATTCCCAAACAACGCACTTTAGTTTTTTTTAGACCAGAGACCAATTTTGTTCTCACTATTTAATGAATATACCACGTAATAATAATATCCTAATATCTTGTATTATATTGCGTATATATTCAGGGGGCCCTTCCAATGCAAAGACATTGGAGTCCAATTTATTTTTTCCATTCTGCATTGAAGCCAAATTTTTTTTACGGCACTGACGTCATTATGTGATAATTCGTGGAGCGAGAATTCCGTGAAAGTTGCATTGTTAAGTTAGCTCAGCATCCTTTATGATTTCATTTGAAATACAGTTCCACTTTTTGGCTGCAGCATGCTCACCCCCCGCTTCTTCCCTTCCAAGTAATTTCTCGTTGCAGTTTCTGATCTGTTGCCAACTTCATTACACGTTCAGCAGTTCTCTGCATTGCCATTACATGCAAATATCAGTCACTCTGCTCCCGAAAGTGCGCTCAGTCCAAATGGCTTGTGTCTAACTAATTCGAAAAACATTTCAGCTAATGTGAAACTCTGTATTATTTGCTGCATAACATCCTCGGTAGGTACCTACTCGCAGGACTCAAAGTTTTCTTCATAAGTACTTATCATTAAAAATCTATAATTTTGTACTTTCTCATGGTTACTGCCATTTTAACATGTTGAGGGCTTGTCGCTAGGCTTTAGTCGATACCACAAATAAAGCGGTTTGAGTCTTAACTAAATGTACAAAATGTTAATAATACAAGTTTTTTAAAAGTTAACAATAACTCTCGCAACGCGCGTTCTCAGTAGAATCTGGTTTCTAATCAAATGGCTGAACCCTCAACAGGCCTCAACATATATACAACTTGATGGGGTGAGAATGGTGAACGTTATATTTATATAAAGTGCCTTAAGCCAGCCGAAGATAGGTCGTAATTACCCCATACTTCTATATATTTTCCATTAAATATAATAAAAATAGTTTTGTCTCTATGAGATATCAGATATTTGTTTAATGTATTATTAGTTTCTCTACTCATATTCTTAAAGTCTGTGATCATTTTAAACCAATATGGTAAACTGAACTATATATCGTATTTTATTAATCAGTAAGTAATTTAGTTAATCACCCTACTCCTCATTCTTTATCATAATTCCTCTCGTCTGAGAAAATTGTAGACCGCAAGTATCATTTTTACTTTTGAAGCAACGTGCGATCTAACCGATAAATACATCTTACCATACTGCAAATTCGCTAAATCATTTCCTGCGATACTTTTTGACCTGATGTATTGTATTTTCTGATAGGTATATCCTTGCGGTACGTATCCAAGGAAGAGATTTTTAGAAGACTCGCTGAGCTGAGATACGAATTTTGCTCCCTTGAGATGCTTTGGAGACAACTCTCGACTTTTGTATACACCGTGGACACACCGTGTCTCGGAGATTCGCCGCCTCGCGCCTCACTTAAACGTCACATGTCATTGTCGTCTTGTTCATCATATAAGTGATTTGAATCTCCTCAGTAGCAGTTGAAATTGAATTAATTGTGTTCATTTAATACAAAATACATGTATCAATTATAAATATATATTATTAATAAGAATTTTCCTGTATATATTTATAATTGATATAATTGATTTGTATCAAATTAAAAACTGAACTTCACAATAATAATATGTCCTCTTTAATAACCTTATGTTAATGTTTCAGAATAGATAGTTGTAGACACAGACTACCAAATATATAGGACATGAACTAACGGAAAATCTTTTTTTAACATTTTCATTTTTGCATCACTCACGTGATCACTTTGGTACCACATACGCAATCAAATAGCTCCATGACTTTTTTTAAATATATGACTCGATTGGAACGAAATTTTAAACGCTGACAATATAATACGCATTAATATAAAAAATACGTGTAGCGTACACAAAGATTTAATTTTCAAAGAGTAAATACTTTTACTGTTTACTGAACCCCTCTCCTATGTGTTCAATTTATTTCATGTCTATTCATTTACTAGTCTGTGATTGTATGGATCAATTGTAATTTTAGATGATATTATCAAATCTCACTGTCAGAACTTACGCCGTGTACCATTTGTACAATTTTTGTCTCTTTCTAACAATCTCAAGCTGATCTCCGAGTTTATCTCTAGAACAGAATCTCATCACGTGTATACGGTATTTAGATGAATCTCAACTTAATTCTCGCACCCATAGAGCTTTTTTTATGGAATCCCTCCCCATATCTACCCAATGTATCTTAATACCACTGTACTCTTTTGGTAACGATTTTAATCGTCTTCCAACACACCGCAAACATTACCCATACGTCATCCAGCTGCATCTCGTTGCGGCCAATTGGCCGTTACATTAATAATGCATGTGCGGAGCTTTAGGCCGGTAGCGCTTCCACCCTCATGTCGGGGGATGAGTTTGTTACTAGTTTCTGCGAGTTCCCAAACACTTCACGAATACATCTAAATCAAATAGCGAGAGGCGAGGAAGAGTAGTGCAAGCAACATGGCGAGTAGCAAAGAGATCAATTGATATTTATTACTTTAAACCAAATCATTATTATAACACAATAATATGCATTTTTACGTGGCTGGTAAAAGACGCTGATCTAGGCAGAACTATTATATTCCAGGTGGCGATGGTCGTATCATCGATTTGCTAATACCAGATCCAGTATCGGATCATCTGTTCAGTTATTTTTGGAACCGGCTTCAACTTAATGGCATTTGAGTAAGTGCCCATTTTTTGCGCAGGGTTCTTAAAAGTAACTATGCAAAATTGAATTAGAATTTTTTAATAATATGAATAACAATAAGAAAACAAACATTACATCCCCTTCTTATCTATTTTAACTCCACCCACTCTCCCACCACCACCTCTCTTAACTCCAAACACACCTTTAATTACTCTCTGAAAATGTTTTGAACTTTAATTGAATTGTATTATTGATAATGGGAAGATGTTCCTAAAAACATTCTAACGTTTGATATAATTAAATATAATGGAATAAAACAGTTTTTAAACCCAACTTTTTAACTTTTTAACTTTTTGTGTTTAACTTAAGGTTTCCGCGAGCACTACTTTATGTATCTGACATCTCTTCTGGGTTATATCGCGTTATTTGTATGTAGACCTCTTTTGAGTTAGCTCAATCTCTTTGTGTATGGTTTCTTTGGGGAAACCTAGGCTGATGTTTCGGCACGGCAACACGTACTATTGTCAAGGAAGAAACCCAGAAGAGACGCTCATGTTTTGTGAAATTTTGCAGTCTTATATATTTTATACGGTTATACATAATATCCGTCAGCTACACAATAATTGATGTACAAAATTCTATGCGGAATAGGGTGATTGATAGAGCTATTGGCCGTGCTATAGTAATTGTCCATTTCAAGTTCATACCTCAACAATAAGAGTTTGACTCTCTGTTTATTACAATGTCCCACATTAAAGTACTCTGTCATTCGTTTCTAACAGTCTTTGAAAAAATTTCAGTGTGATAATTGATTTTTTTCTCCGTGTTCATAGAAAGAAAATTTTCATTAAAATAATTGTAGATTTGTTTGTGTATTCTATATTATAATGCATTTAAGTATCCAAAAGTGAAATCAAATATTGGTACAGTAATTTTTTAGACAAAATATATAGATTCAAAGTTTCAAAAATCTTTAAACAGCCAATCACTGTCAAAAGAAGTGCCCGCCCTGTGAAAAAATACCTTAACTTATTTCACCTTCCCGTTTTCTTAAAATTATTTAACATTTTTTACGACATATTAAGTGTTACGTACTTGTCTTCTTAGTACGTCTTTATTGTACACCTCGTCCTGAGAAGGTATAAACAATGGACTTTGTAACAATTATTAGTTTATTACAATATGATACAATTATTACAAGGTATATTATCACTAGTATCACTAAGCCGACGTTAACACGGAGAAAGAGCCGTGCCCTACCGCGCGCCGCCCTTTATAGCCTTATACACGCGCCGGCGGTACGACACTCACACACACACATACACAATTCCAAGGACATCACATTAAGTAAATGAATATTTGATATTTCAAAGCAGAATTGATAACAAAAAAAAAATTTAGTACTAGCTAAAATTCAATTTTTGTGAAAACCTTATTCACTCGAACGGTTGAAGTGGGATCACCCTGAAGTTTTATTGTCAATGAGACAGAGTAGAGTGAAAAAGCCAGATGTCGGTGCATTTATACTCGCGTGCGCCACATTGCCGGCGTCAGTCAACTTCCTCGGCACCGCCATTAAGATGCAGGAAGTGGGGCGGAGCTGCGTGCGGAGATAAACGGATGCTGAATTACTGTCTGCCTCTCCGAGAGAACAACAAGCAAACACTAATGTGCCGGGAAACTGGCATTTTGTGAGGCGCACTTGACAAGCCGCTGCGGGACGGGAGTAGTTGGACCGGTACACTTCCCAGTCTAGACAGTCGCGTCTAAATCAGGAGACGAATCTCGGTCATCTGATGTTTGCAGCAAGAAATAAAAAGTCTCTCGGAACTTTATGCTAATCCTTCTATTGCCCACTCACTTTTAATTAACTTCCACGAGCTAGCAATACGAAACAAAGGATTTAGGATGAATCCAGAAAAGCTAAATTTATTAAAATGAATTATAATCTTATCTGTATGTAAATTTAAAAACACTGGTACATTACATTAGAGTGATATGTCAAGTTCATGTAATATTTGAAAACAAACTGCTTCATTTCAAATGTCAGAAATTTCAATTTTATTTTTTTTTAATTTTTACTGGTGCTATCATTAGGCAAGTTGTTGGGCAAAATTGGAAGCACAGCACAAAAGAAGCTTATATTCAACTCTGGACTCAGATTGGCAGAAGAAAAAGATTTAAAAGTTTCAAATTTAAAATGTTTTCATTTACATTAGGTGAATATCAATTTCAGTTAACTCCGAAATAGTAGATTTACTGATTTATTCTTCACTATAGATTTTGCGTTTTTCATTACAAAAACAAAAAAACGCTTCAATTTTCAATCTTCTATTTTTAGTTTTCTTTTCTTATTATTCGTCGATTTAAATTAAATCAAAGACTTTTGAGAGAGTATATTTTTTTCAATTCAGTTCGTCAAATAAAAAAGAATAACGTCTTATTTTTTGAAAACGACTCGTAACGGGAGATGGATAAGATTTACTGATGACAATAATGCTCACATACGTCTACCACAGACTGGTAAAGAAGTGGGAATAGATCCAGTGGCGGATACCCGTACGTAATAACCGTAAATGAAACTAGTTTTAGTCTTACAAGAATATTATGTTGGATTCGGTAATTAAATGTCAATGACAGCTCCATCTGCAATAGGTTTGAAGACGTTAAAACTCTCACAGTAGTGAATTTAGAAATATATAATATTTAGGTGAACCAACACCAGAAACAAAGATTCTCTTCAAGTCCCAGAAGCGCTAACCACGTATGGATAAAGAAACTTTAGACACAATGAAATGTATCAACATTTAGATATTCGAAGAATCTAAATAGTTGGATTAAAATTTAGATTAGAGAGATGGGTCGACCTGTTATTGGGACACTCATCCAAATATAATGTCAACTTGAATGCTATTTGCCAGGTAACATATTATATTAAGGTATCCAATGATCCTATGTATGATATATATATATAGTTGTGATAGAATGTAGCCGACGAATCATCAATTTTATTTAATACTAGCTGAAGTACCCAGCGTTGCCCGGGCTTAACGCAGAGTGCAAAGGCTTCATTTAGAGGGACGGGGGTAGTTTTTTTTCGTAATCAGATGTAGATAGTAATGTTCCCTTTTATTTTGAACGTAAAGTGTGCAAAATTTCATCAAGTGCCGAAATACTGCTTTAAGGGGTGAAAAAGGAGGATGGAGGTGGTTTTTCAAAATCTCATCTAGACAGTAATTTTCCTCTTATTTTGATCGTCAAGTGTGCAAAATTTCATCAAAAAGTACCAAATTTCTGCTTCTAGGGGTGGTAAAGGACGATAGGGGTGATTTTTTGAAACCTCATGTGGACAGTGACCTTCCTCATGTTTTAAAGATCATGTGTGCAAAGTTTCATCAAGTTCGCAACATAATTGTAGATTTGTATAAAAAACAAACAAACCAACAGACACTCTTCTTTATGTATATAGATATTTGTATTTTATGTACTTGCATCGAACACAGTCTTAGTCTAGTGAGACGGGCACAGTCCAAACAGATTTTTACATTATATTATATAGTTAAAAATAAATAAATTGTAAACTTTGCCTGTCTCAACAGAGTTTTCTGGCGAGACAGACATAATAAAACTAAATCCTAATTAAATGTAAAAAATGTATATCGTTGAAATAAATATATAAATAAATTTACATTTCTAATGTTAGATATTTATATTTATACATGCATTTATGTGCATGTATAAATATAAATATCACCATATTTTCAGTCTATGAATATATCTGTCATTTATGGTGGTGATGTATGTCTCAAGCATATCTACGGAAATGTAGATGCTACTGACTTTAAGAAATCAGAAAATATCACAGAAATTCTCGTGACAAACTCATGAGAGGATAGTCAGACAAACACAAGAGGCTAGTGTGGGTAGTGTGGGTAGAATGCAAGTGAAGAGTGGCTGGTGACAGGAAATATAATATGTCTGCAAGAAGATAATTAAGAGTGTGTGTTAAGTGTGTCAAAATAGGAACGCTTTCTGAACCTAAAAATACAGCGTGTCAGCAGTGGCGTACAGTAGGTATTGATTTAGGTTATGCTGTTACTAATGACATTATACAATCATGTATAATATAGATACTAATTTAATGTAATTTTGTCGAAAAATAATATTTTTGCGCTACCGGGATTCGAACCTGGATCTCTATTTCCAATCCGGGGAAGTACACTATCAATTGTGTTATAGCGCCAGTATTTTTCATGACAAATTTTCGAACCTATATGTTTCACTTTTCAAATTAATACATCTGTCGTTCCGTTATTTGAAAGCCGTCTACATTAATTTTACGGAATCTCAAATACCTTTGAGTAAATCGACTGCAGATGCCAGAATTATCAATTCATTTTTATTAAATTTTGGACACATTGATACAACTAATAATATATGTACTTTCGTTTAACCAACGTCTTTAGACAAAATGAATCCGTCGTTTATACAACCCTACCATGTATTTCTTTGTAATTTTAGAGTACTATTAATAGTGTTTTTAATGTTTAAGTTTTAACATAAAATAATATCTTCTTACCCATATAAAAAATGTATGGACATTTTTAAGAACACTTTCTATGACTGAACATGATTCTTTTATTGTTTGAAAATTCTTTACGTAATAACTAAACGAAATAATAATCGTGCACCAAATGCACCTCGAACGCAAAGAACGGCCATAAAATCAACTCTTTAAAAACAGTAAGATAGTAAAATTCGCGAATTAGTAATAGTGGAAGTAGACACTTCAATGATTTGCACGTAGTTGTAAGCCTTTCTAATGTTATTCTGTTTAAAAACACCATAGGTAACGACTCCATACAAAACGGATCAACCGAAAGAAATTTTCAATTCAGTAAATAGTCATTTATATGACTATATGAGTAATTCACTAGCTTAAAGATAGAACAGTGTGAATAGCTCGATGCGGCGATTGCACAAGAGCGCCATGATTACAGTGGTAAGTAGTCGTGGTAGATTTTATAACTAAGCACAGATGGCGCTAATTGAAAATAATGTTTTCGTTTATGTTATTCCAATTATTTAATTTATATTTGTTTCCCTGAATTTTTAGTAATGCACAGCTTTTTTGCTTGTATGCACTACACGCCTCTGTTTATCAGTATTAGCCATTGTCGATTCACAGCTGTATGAAGGCCTCCCCGTAACTTTGGTACTTTCGTCGGTCCTCCGTCAATCTTTGTAAAGTCACTCCCACTGCTCAATCCCAATGCCTGTCCATCAAGACTTTACTTTGACAATGATATAATCCGCGTGCTTTTAATGCAAGTATCTTAAATAAAATTGGCCAGTAGACATACGTAAATGTTTATATGGGCCAACGTTACAAGCATTTTAATATTCACTGCAAAAATATTGTGGTTAAACATTTTTTAATAAAATTTTCAAAGGATTTTTCCGGAACCGGTTGATTTTTAATATATATCTTATGTTGAGAAATACAACACTAATTATGCAAATTTTATTAACAATGTAAAAAAAAACAATTTAGTAACAAGGCAAAAAGGAATTATGCGGAACACTGAATTTAGGATTCGCAAAGATTTGTTTCGATGTTTCAAAAGAACTTCGATCAATAAATCTTATACCAATGTTATTCTGAAATAATTTAACATATTATTTGTCCTAAAATGTACCATCAAATATATAATACCATCTCAATCACGACATTCCAAACTCCTCAAATTTTAATATACAAACGATAAATCGTTATTAATGTATTTCATTAATACGTAATCATATTTTCATTTTCATTTTTTACTTATAATTTACTACAAAAATATTAAACTACATTCAATTATACCCCTTTAATAATAGAGACGAACTGATGCTTATAAGATGTGGTGCTAGAGACACATGAACGGCAAGACGTACGGATGTCACGATTCTGCAGGAACTAAACATCAAGGATAGACTCAACCATTTGCGTAAGATGAATCCTTGAATTTTTTCAAGGGAAGTTAGCTTAGAGAAGCTTGTTGTGGTGGGCCATGCCGAAGGACGAAGAGGAAGAAGAATATCCCTCACCCATTGGACTGATCAAGTGAAAAAAGCAACAGTAACTTCTTTGGTGACAACCCTAAGATCTGCAGGATGCCAAGAAAAGTGGAGGAATGTAGTCAAATAAGCGGGTGTTCATGGAGATCAAGTGGATGAATAAGAATTATTTTCAATTATATGACATAGACAAATAATTAAAAATCATGATAAAAAAAAACATTTAAAATTAGAACAAACAAGATTAATTAAACTTAAACTTGACGTTTAGAAAAACAATACCTATACAATTGACAGAATATTATTTAATGGTTTATAAAATACTTAAAAATATAGAATCATAATAAGAGTATGTTAAATATTTGATGTTTGGAACGGACTTTAGAAATGTCGCGTCCTATTTCACACAACCAGTCATAGACACTTCTGTCATTGTTCAAATGTTTTGATACCAAAGAGTCGAAATATCTTTGTTCAAATGTCGTTTTGTTTGAGAGAGTTTATACATGATTTTACTACTATTATTTTTGTTAAATGACAATAAAAATTACGATAATACAAATGATGTCCCGATAAGAGTACGATTAATATGGTAAGGTATAAACGTCGAGAGCGTGTGTGGAAGGTATAAAAAGTATAAAGTACATTTATTTTCGACATTTTAAAATGTCCTTTGTTAGAAATCGGTCGCGCCGCTTTGCGTTGGTAGGAACCAGGTGTGTATTTTTTTAAATTTAAATTTTTACACAGGTGCTGAATGAACAGACCTACCAGGATGTGAAAGGACATAATATAATTTTCTATCGTGCGAGTGGTGCAGCTTTTAAAGTGCCAAAACGTTCGTGGACACTGAATAAAATATGTATTTTTTGGTCACTTTTTAGTCACATATTATTCTAGTATGATCTATTATTTTGGAGAAAGGCGTTTGATCCAAGATGTTTAAAATCAAATCAAAAAGATAATTTATTATTATTCTGTGCACGAAGATGCTATGAATATCACCCCTCGCTTTTTCTGAAGCTCTTCGCACGGAAATTCATTGTACCCGAATTGAAAAAGTATGTAACGGATTGAAAATATTAACTTATTGCTAATTTTTTTCATATCTTGAATAAAAACCGACGGTTGTGCAATGCTGAAAGATTTGAATATGATGACATTTAAACAAAAAATATATTTTAATATAATGGTAGTTATTTATAAAATATCGACGGAATTTATACGAAAAATTGATGCAAATCAACATGAGGAATGGATAGACTGAAACTGCCATTCAGAAAGAAAGCCAAATATCAGAAATCGATGATGTATAGTGCGTTGAAAATTTTTAATGAAATTCCAGAAAAAATGGAAAGATTTAAAATGAAACGGACCAGATATGTAAAAGATAAGTTTTGGTAAAATAAAAGACTTTAATCATGTTTGTATTAGAGCATATATAGGAGTGCTGATGTATAAACTACGTCAAGAATTAAATTAATTAATTAACCATGAAATATTGAAATAGATATTTGAGGCTCAGGGGGTCAAGGTTGTCAAATTGATTTGAACAGCCCTTCGTTTGCGTTCAGCGGCACGATAGAACTGCCAAACATCCCTGTCTGCCGCTGTAATTGCAATCTGACCAGCATCGCGGGTCGCGTCCCACTATTGTGTGCTCACTCCTCGTGGCAGTTCTTGTTTGAAGGGTCCGCAGGCACAATGGCCACTTTGCGGCGTTTATTTCGAGCGCTTAAACTCTCCGTACTCGGAATATTAACCGTAATGCCTGCACAGGCCCGGCCCGGCGAGCGGCCCTGCCGAGCCGCCATTACGGACGCTCCCCGGACGTCGGCCCGAATAAATCTCAGTTGATTCAAGGCACCCAAATACACCCAAAATTGTTTTCAATATTTGTGATGGTACTAGTTGCAAACTCGGCAATCTCCGATATTTTTTCATTTGGAATAAAAACATAAAGAACAATACATTTACTACAAATTGAATGTATAAATTAGAAAGATACGCGTATAAAATCAATTGTATCGAAAAATATTGTTGTTGCTACCGAGATTCGAACCTGGATCTCTTCCAATCCGGGGAACGTGCATTATCCGATTATACTATACCAACTAAGTTGTATCGGTGTGTCCAATATTTCACAAAAATCTTCTCAAAGATATTTGAGATTCCGTCAAAATAAAGTTGACGGATTTCAAATAATGGAACGATAGATGTATTCACTTGAAAAGTGTAACATATGGGTTCGAAAATTTGTCGTCAAAAGTACTGTCCGCTGTAGCATAGTCTGTTAATGCACCTTCCTCGAATTGGAAAGAGATCCAGATTCAAATCCCGGTAGCAATAATAATATTTTTCGATAAAATTAATTTTATATGTATATCTTTCTAATTAATACATTTAATTGGTATTTAAAAAGAGTTAAGTTTCTCAATTAATAAGTTAACACAATGTGTGGTGAAACTTTGAAAAAGTAAATAACAGAGGACGCTGCCTTTAGAGCTAGTACCTATATACTATACAAGTCTATAATATTATATAATAACATCTAAATATTCGACATTTTGGCAAATGAAATGTCGCTCAAAGGACGGACAATCGTTGGACAACTGCGGTCATCCAGTGGTACCCGAGGAGAATCAAGAGGCCGACAGGCTGCCCAAAACCCGCTTGATTGATGAACTCAAATCTAAGCGACTCTTTAGCAATCCTGTTTAATACGCTACAATCAATTTTGTTTTTACTTCTATATTATTTATTCTTATATGGCGCCTGTTTACATATGAGAAATCTCTTTAGAGATTTTTTCGAAAGCAGGTAAAGGTCAATACAGAGTTCAACGCAAAGCAATCTATGAATCATCATCGCATGAATTTCGCTCCCAAATTAGAATGATGAATCCAATACATACGTACATTTACAGACTCTCAAAGATCAAAGTACCATGGACACGGGAGATTATATACAACACATTATCAAACAATGTTCCTAATTTGAACGACGGTGATGGTTTCGCACCACGACGATACAGAAGTACCCTCTACTCGGCGGGCTAGAAAATCATGAAACCAAAAACGTTGGGAAATTTTGCGGTGTGTATTGCAGACGCCCGTCCGCATTCCTCAAATATCCGGACCCGGCCCTGTCAACAACTGTTGCCAACCACACGGAATTCTGCGTTCCGAGTCATTATACTCGATCCTTCGGATGCTTGCGGGTCTAGAAACAGTCTTAGTGGCAGTTTCTGCTGCTTTTTATGTTTGCCGCCATGTTTGACTTTTGTTTCAAATTGTGGGCACACTTTTATCTCTCTCGCGATAGTGCTTCACTCCAATCGCCGGTCGGAAGGGCTCCTTGAGATTAGCCGCTCGGCTCAAATACCACATTGACATTTTCAACCACGTTCGATTTAATTTTGAAAACCCCCCTATCTGTCAGAGTTTTCAAAAGACTCGTTTTACATATATTTTATGACCAAAACCAAATTATTACATTTTAAAATGTCAACCAAATATTCAATTTAACCTGATATATGTAAAAACGCAGAAAATTTTTAATGATCATATAATATTTTTATGATTTTAATTAGAATTCTCTCCCCATTTCTACATTCTACATATCCAAACCATATCAGCGACCTTTTCTTAATTCTATCGACATTTAATATGAAAGAAAAATATTGTTTTTGCTTTTCGTGAATTTTTACTATTATAGTATAAAGGGAGATATAATAGATAATAGTTGAAAATATAAGATGCTACAAAGGTTCTAAATTGATGGAATAAGATATAAAGGAAATTAAAGAATTCGTTACAAATAATTGTATTATATGAACGAATCTTTACCCACCCTCAAGAATAAATGTATATTTTAACCATGGATTAGGTAATATTTTAATATTTATTCAAATAGAGCATTTCAAAAACTCAACTTTTAATTATATATAATAAATACTTTTTAGAGAAATAATTTATTTTTAATTTAAATAGTTAAAAATAAAATGTTTTGGAATTATGTATATACTAATAAAGGACAGCTGGAGGGGGGTGACCCATCCTTTCCCGAGACCGGTTTAGAAGCTAGGGTTCCCCTGTCGGTCCCACCCATCAAAGCTAATAAAAATATGCGACTCAATAACATATTCAAGTTTATTCAGTATATAAAAATGAAAAGAAATTTATATTTTTATTTTTTATCTTTGTTTAATTAACCACTAAAATGAGTTTAAATACATCTACCGGTTTCGAAAAATACCATTTTCTTCTTCAGGATGTCATAACTAACTAAAACATACATTGTTTCTTTGACAGAATCTATTTTTAAAAATCTATTTTTAAAAATTTTTTTTTTTTTTAGTACCTAACTCAAATCATTACTTAATACAAATTTACTCGAATAATTTTTAGGAAAAAATTTTAGAATGGGACTCGTAGTTAAATTTAGTTGGTTGTTTATAATTTTTTGCATATAAACGGTGTTGGTCACAAATTAAATAATTTGGAATCGTTGGAGATAAATAAAGCGTGTAAAACTAATCAAAAAATTATAAACATCCAACTAAATTTAACTAGCATTCTAAATTTTCCTAAAATTATTCAGTAATTTGTATTAAGTATGATTTGAGTAGTACTAAAAAAAAAACCGCTCCTAGGGTGTCTTTATTCATATAAAATATATAACATAAATACATAGTTAATTATATATAGATGGAAAATTTATGGTAAATTAAGGTGCAGTAGTTCAAGGCAGACACTCAGAGATCCAGTCATCAAAAACACTCAGTTACACTTACACGTTAATTAATTATGTATGCACTAGCGCATCTTATTTATAATAAATAGACAAATAATAAAAAAGGATTGGACCTCAGAAAAATGTTAGACTTATTGAGTTTAGAAAATATTTTTGTGAATAATGGACATATTACGGAGTATAAAAGTTAAAACAGAACTATTATTAGTTTATTGGAATGAAATTACATTTCGAAGTACACAAGCAAAAATAATTACTCTCCCGACTTGTTGAACATCATAGGTTTCCATTTATATTACTAACGTAAATAATAACGTATATAAAGACAAAACAACACAGCGCTTCACGTTTCAAAGATGAACAAAACCTGAAATTGGACTCCATTTGTTATGGTGCATATTTATTTAAGACATCGCGTGTTTTGATGCAACATAATAATAACATAATATTTCATAGGATATATGTATTTGTGGTATAGATTTTAATATCCATTATATTTGTTTTCGTAAATCGCTGAAAATCATTATGGTCTGTGTTCACGATGATCTCAGAGAGTTTACTAAAGGCACGTGTATACTGAATGTGCCATTTTTATCCGCGCACAAAATACATGAGCCAATACAGTGAAACCTCTTATAACGTAACTAATTCGTTCCAGAATCTTACTCGTTATGTGTAACACTCGTTAAGCGAAACAATGATTCCCATACAAAACAACGTAAATGATAATAATGCGTTTCCTGCCAAAAAAATCAATTTTTATGTTTTTAACGTTTATTCTAATTATATTACATACTTATTAATTGTTAAGTAGCGTACAACCTGAAATGTTTCCAATGTTTTCGTTAATAGTGTCGCCTTGCAATTGCTTTTCGTTTATTCATATGAGAAGCTACCTTTCAACATCATCAACAATAGGGAACCGTTTCGAGGACATTCTTGACACTCCCTTCGAAGCATCTATCTTCTTCATGTTGTCCTTGTTCTTGAGGACATGCAAATCGTTGATGTAGACCTATTGTATGTGCGCGCTAGATCAGCCACGATCATGCCTCGTTCTCGCTTTTCAATGATTTTACGTTTCATTTCTATAGTTATTTTTATTCTCTTATGGCTGTCTTCTTCGGGGACATTTTTGCGAGGGTTATTAAACTTTGCGCAAAAAAAAATTACAAATAATGTCTGAACACAAGTGTGGAAAAATGTGTATTCACATGCGACACTAACGTGCTAGCGGAACGAGTGCTAACCAGAGACTGACGCACCGGCGCGAAAGTCCCGGCTCACAAGTGAGCGATGTGAAGATGGGACTTCCCCACTCGTTATGCGAAATGTCGCCCGTTAAGGGAGCATTTTTTCCGCAATCTGTTTTGCTCGTTTTGCGAATTACTCGTTATGAGAGGTTCCACTGTATAAAGAAACTAAATATTTACATATCCAATCACCACAAGCTAAACAAAAAACAATTAAAATCAATCTTGTTGGACATGATTACGAATGCTTACATAAAAGTATTTTTACAAAAAAAGCACCTCTCGGGCTACACTGTACTCACTGTACTTTGCGATGGTCGACTCGGTTATCAATAATGGAGTGAGTAGCTATGGTCTGACATATAAAACATAAAAACGTTACATATAAAACATTAAGATTTTTAAAACTTATAGTAGATAACAGAACGAAGTATTTGTATAAAAGCGATTATAGTAAATTATTTACTATATGAAAAATCTTACCAGTTAACAAAAAAGTAACATATGTTATAATATTCGAAGAGTTTATAAATAATGTAAATATAAATACTGATCCTCACCATGGCTATTCAACCAGATCGTCACGAAATTCTGTACTGCTTTTTATTTCATCTCATCAGCGGCTTTCTAGTAAATATGCAGTGTCTCCACGAGCATCAGTAACTTCGGTTTCTTACTAGTAACATCTAATATGAAACTATTTCTACTACATTGATTGCATACATTGCAGTAAGAATCCAAATTGAAATGTTCAGTGAGAATGTCGCGCGCTGATTGGTAACTGCGATCACGTGACGCGGCGGGCTAGCATTACCCGTGTAACCTAATCTTAACCTCGCTTACGTAACACAACCTAATCCAATCCTAAGGCAAATTTTTTTTCCTTGAAAATTGTGTTTTATTTTTACAACATAATTTATAATCAATTCGGATATTTACTATTACAATTCTAGTCAGAACGGTATTTGACTAAAAGTTATAGTAAATAATAAATTATATTATTTTTTCATTCGGCATTTTACTAACCGCCTTAGATTTGCTAGTCAGGTTGTATTATAACGGTTTTCGGTGATGTACTGTAACATATGCATTGATAATCACAGAATAAATATGCTCTCTGAAGGTTAATTTGTAATTTTAAAATACTTATATACTAATAACAATTTTTATAGGGTATTTTTATGTGATTTTATAATAATTTACTACAATTTTGGGGATATCCTCAATTTCCTGCAAACATTTATGAGGACTTTCACGATGTGCTGCGTAATATTCCCAAGTCTTAAATGTGCCGTCTCAACTATGTATGTAACGGGGGTAGCTGCTTCCTACCCTCTCTAGATCCCGTATTGTTATCATCACTACCGTTTACCTAATCCACGAGCTGCTTCTGTCTGCTTTTAATCCGCTCTAAGCCCCGTTAGGGATGGAAGGTGTTACGCCGAGCCTTACGTTATAATTCTAATCGACATTTCACCCTCAAGTGCATTCAAAACCCAAATTATCAAAACCGACCCAATGGATCTTATCACATTACATTTACATGTAACAATGTGAGCAAATATTATTATAGTATGTTAAATTTACGAAATGACTAGAATATATTTCAGTTAATATTTATATTCATTATTATGATGAAACTAAAGTAATTTCATATTTCATAGAGATCAAATTTTAATGGCCCGTGTCCATGGAAGAGATTCGACTCGAATTTGCGATAGAACAGTACAGAGTTCAGCGTGAAGCGATCTATGAATCATCGTCACAAGTGTTTCGCTCTCGGATTAGGATGATGCATCCAGTACATGCGTACCTTTACTGACTCTCTGAGATCAAAGTTTCACTATGGTGGACACGAACCATTAGAGATGCACATACTAAAGAGATGTATCCATACAATACTACTGACGTCATTTATATTTTGAACACCGTTTTCTATATATTGCTGATATGACTCCAGTCAGTCACTTCACAAAGAAGCAGTACCAGGCGGAGACTAATACGCGTCATCGCAGCTGACTTGGTGGTAGTGGTGACGGCATAATTACTTTCGCCAATCGATAGGGAATACTCGTAAAGATGGTTCACTATTAATATTCATATCTGTGCCCTTATGGACTTTTACAATGTGCACATAAAAATCTATTTTAAATACAATATAGTAGAAATACATAATATACGAAATATAATTGAGTTAAAATATATATACGAGGAGAAATACAATAAAAGATTAAAAATATGACCAAAATAAAAAATAGTAGATAAAACATAAGAGGAGAAAATAAAATTTAAAAAAATTTATAATTGACAAAAAAATAATTTGTATAATATTTTTTATGTTTAACACACAACAGCTCGATCAATTAGTTATGTATTATTATTACCTACACTTATATTTAAGCATTGAACATCGCAATAAGTTAATTTACAAGGCAGACATATTATTTCACGAAAGCTATTATGAATGTCGATTGAAAACAATAAATTACTTAACGTTACCGTTTTTAGAAACACAGATTGGCTTAGCTTCATAAAACACACTCCATTCTTGAAGCTGTTCAGGCGATATTTTGTATGTGCGTAGATATTGAGGTTTGTGCGGCGAGGTCTATTTTTAAATGAGATTATTTGTCTGGATCTATAATGTTAACAGCATCCAACATCCAACCGAGCCAACTTCCGCGATGACGGAATATACCCACACAGTTTGTTTACAAATTCAATTTGTTATGAAGTTCACCGAACGCTCTAGGAACACTATTCGGGAGTTTCTGTGGGGAAATTTATCGAGTGTAATTATTTGCCATTTCAAACGGAAAATTAAACGATCCAATTGTTGACGCTGAAATATATAAATCTGTTTTAAAATGGTTAAAAAATTTGCACTCCCAGGGCCGGTTGTGCGATCGGTATCTATACAATTTTTACTATAGTAACTTTTTACCATCGCCTGTGGCAAAAAATAACGTACGATAATAAAACTCGCCTCACAGTGTGGCAAGACGAATAATCATATCACGTGCTTTATCTATGGCTTTAATCGCCCCCACGTTCAAAATCTGTCACTTTTCTGACGAAATTTTCTTGGTCTATGTGCTAATATATATTAAACAGCGAGATCATCACCGGACGAACTCTCATCACTAAAATACCACATCACACAACCGGCTCCTTGGCTGTGTAAGATAAATTTGAAATTTTTTACTGTTATTGAATTTTCGATAATTGTATTTCATATCATTTTCATCATCTTGATTTGTAGCTGTTAGATAAAAGAAGATTTAAATATTTTATTTAAGGAGTACTTATTCTCTGAAAAATGATAGCTATGAAGTAATAAAAGTAAAAAAAACGAACATTTCTTTAAATCAGAATAAATAATATTCCGATAGGTATTCTAGTATTTTTTTATATATTTCTTAACCAAATAAGTACTATCTTGGAAAAATTGCTCTGCTACGATATCTATCGCTTTTTCCTCATACTCTAACATGTAAAATCAATATTGTGAAAATGTAAAATCCACGAATTTGAATATGTTCTTAACATTACGCAATCCATTTTTTTTCCTTTTTGTGTGAAAACATTTTTAAAAATGTTGATACACCCCCCAAAATTTTATATAAGAGTATTCTCAAAAAAAAAATACCAAATAAATATGTCAGCTTATTACCATGGTGAGTCCATAATTTTATTCAGTGCCCATAAACGTAAAACTTGCGTTTTAACATTTTTAGAAATTCACATGTTCGAAAATTAAAATACGTATTTTCATGTTCCGATAGGTAAGTAAAAAACGTAATTATGATTAAACTATTAAACTAGTACCTATCTACAAAATTCAGTAAATTGCTTTCCAACACTTATCTAGTAAAAAAAAATTAATAAACGTAATAAAATTTCATTCATATCTTCCAGTGAACTGTACACACAGGGTGAATATTATGTTCCAGGCTGATTTTGTTTGACCACCATTTTGGTGTTACAAATATTTGTCAGTTTGTATTTAGTAGTTGTAGAGAGTAGTTAATTACAATTTATTATGAAGTATTTAACGCCTTAACATCGTGTTGAAGTTATTTTTTTTTATCTGAATAATAATGACAACGCTGTTACCATTAATGGTGATCGCTATCGTCACATGTTGGAAAACCTTTTGGTGACCAAATTAAGGCGATTAGTCCTGATACATGTGTGATTTCACGTCCGAGACGGTACCACCTCACACACAGCCCGAGCTACGTTTGAAATTTTGCGAGAAGTCAAAAAGTGGTGATATCGATTTGCCTCCTCGATCACCTGATCTGACGGCTTCAATAATTCCGATGCTACAGTGTAATATTCAAAATGAAATTTCTGCAATAACACGCGAAGTGTGACAGAATGTTAAAATATGGTTAAAAGAGCACGTCGCTGCTAGAAGCGGCCACTTGGCCAATGTCATATTTTATAAATAATTGTAATAAATCAAGTAATTAATAAATAAAAATTAAATTACAAAACTTTGTTTAATTTTCTAGTTATTTGAAAACAATATCAGCCTGGAACATAATATTCACGCTGTAACACACAGGATGTTTACATGTAACTCAATTTTTTTTTATACGATGTAGTTCACGATGAATTGAATCCAATATAATCCAAATAATTGAATCCAATACAAAAGTGCACACTTTTAATGTTGTATATTCTACAATAGCTAACACTCAAGAAACAAATACGTGTCACTCTAGAAAGCTTTTGACCGCAAATCTATATTCGAAATAAATGGGAACAATCACGAAACCACTTTCATCGTGGCCTTACGATATTATATATCGATCGAATTTTTAGAAAATTTATTTGTACAAGGACGGGACATTACCAGTTATTGATATTACACATTTATTATATTTGTATCGATTACTAGGCAACACGACATGTTTGGAATTACTACTGCGATTACTAGGCGGTGAGGATGTACAAAGCAGGAGTCCAACCTCACTAGATTGCAGTTTTTTTTTTCATGTAAAAAAAAAACTATTGCTGTCCTACATATATAATAAATAGACTTACGACCTTCGGCGGCTGCGCCCATGCGTGTCGCACAGCAACGAAATTATACAACAATAAAATTCAACACACGCAATAAAATAATTCTTTCGTACACACGATAAACAAGACCCAGAAACGCCAAGAGGAGGCAAGCAGATAGAGCTATAAAGACATAAAATGTTCTGAAATATTCTAACACTCTTTGTAACTTTATTTCTAATGCTATTTCTGATATATGTATGTGTAATTTATAGAGAAATTTAAAAATAATAATATAAGTATATCAATTTATATATTACAATTATTTTGTTATTGTATTTTCGTTGATTTTTCAACAAACTACGGTCATAAAAAATATTCATTTCTCGTCATTATTGACGGGTTCTATCTAGTTTTAAAATATTGTTCATATGTTTAATATTAATGGCCATTTCTAACTAACCTGACTATAGACTCTACAAGAATGAATATTTCAACTTTTCCTTCTGTTTTGAAGCATAATATTTCCACATAGGTACAACCGGAGTACTCAGAATAGTAGTGAATCAAGTCTTTTAAATCATAAACTGAGAAATTAAAACCAAAGTTAATAATATATATATATGTACAAAATGAATACACCATAAGAAAAATAATACAAAAACATATAAGTCTTTTTTATTCTAGAATACAACAATTTCTTTAGTTGAATATTAGAAAAGAAATAAACGGGAGTTTGAATTTATTTAAATTAACTTAAATCATTTTTGCAGTGAAAAAAATCATACATATTTTTTATTAATTCAGAACTATTGTCTTTTTTTTGTTTATCACGATGTCCCTGTATGGTTTAATTTTCTACAGAAATATTTATACAAAATGCATGGTAAATCTGTGGAATGGAAACTATTTGGAAACTATTACAGTACATCGGTCACATCGTTTTTAATTTTTTCACTTACAATGCACCTTTAAGTGTACAAAAATTTCTGATTAATATCATTTTAAAATGTTATTTTTTTACCTCTGTCACTTTTTGTTAAATCTAATTTATCGAATTCCGCTTTTTTGTAAGATTTCTTGAAATTTGAAAAAGGAACACATTGGAGAATTCATTTTGAAACGAAACCATCACACTCGTATATTAATTTTTTTTCAAACTAATTTTGGTCATTTGGTAAGTACGAATGACCCAAAACTAGGAATTTAAAGACAATTAACTCAAAACAAATTAGATAGTGAATTAAAAAGATATACAGAAAAAATCTATGTATCGAAAAAATGTTGGTCACCACTAGGATACAAACCCGAAACTTTTACTTGTCGGGAAAATGCGTTACCACTACGCTACGTTAACTAATTAATATTACGACAAATTTGAGACATACTACATATATTATTTAATTCAACCGAAGATAGGAACTTTTGCTCTTCTGCCATTGCAAATCTGAAATTTTAAATACTGAATAATCTTCAGCTGTGAAGTCAGATTCTATAAAAGTATCAATTTTCATATAAAACTGTAAATAAAAGCACTTCGATCACACAAGTCTAAGTATTCTGAACAGATGTAATTTTAGCATACCTTAAAACGTTCACAGTGACGACATCACAGGTAAATTTGACATAATGCCTTAAACTCATGTCGCACAGAAAATATACGCGCGTTAAGTATGTCATGGAACCATATATTAATTATTTTTTAAAAGTGCACTTGATCCACTCCTATTCTGAGCGGCCCGTACAATAATTGTTTTTCCGCGGATAATGGGCGTTACATTATTAAAATTAATTGCAACATAACGTGAAGTATACACGATCAAATTAGAATTCCCCAACCCCTCGTGCGTGCGATAACGAACGCATATAATCAAAAGCGCCATGCGATCCGTTTACAATTATTTCGATAATATTTCAAAATTTTACATCGCCGCTATTTAAGCCGGTGTGTGATACGCCATTTGTTATTACACACGGGAACGAAATGCTCTTTAATGACTACCCGTTCGTTAGCGTCGTGTTACAAATTCACCCGCAATTAGTCGTGAAGATTTGATTTCACGGGTGGCAATAGTCGCCATTGTCGAATGTGCCATTGTCCCTGCAAACGGAGCCGTATCAATTCGCTCGCATTTCTGCCGGCCATTTACGTAGAACTGTCATTAGGGGGGCGCCATATTGTTTTTTTTTCGCGCCATAACTTTTCAGTGTGGCGACAATGCTTAGTGGCCATTTCCTTTTGAGGAATTTCCATAATGGTTTACGGAGCGTGTCTACGTTATGAAAGTTTGTTCTGGAATGATGCAAATATTTATGTCTGTATTTTACAGAAATGTAAACAAGTAATCATAAAAAGAAGTTTTACATTTACATAACGGGATGGTTTTCAAATTAACTTATTAATATATATTTATTTATTTATTTGTAATATTATATTATTCCTAGCAGAAAACAATCCGCCATCGATCGCTTGTTGCTAAGCTGGCCGCGTAGCGTCCACCATTGATCGCGAAGCAGGTAACAGGTAGTTTATTATGATAAAAGGGAGTGGTCCACTATAATATATAACAACTTTACTAATTCATAATTAAATTCTGGCGGCGACTGCCCTCCTACGACTCCGAACTTCGGGGTCTGGCCGTCAGACTTTTATGGGCAGCACTGAAAAAATAAATTTTGTGTTTTGACTAGATATATATAATGTATCACTGGTACTTACGTGAAAATTAAGTAAATAATTCATGTTTTAAAAAATTCAAAAATTAAAAGAATAACTTGTAGGTTATTATTCGAATAGGTATAGGTATTCGAAACTACGTTCCCAGAGAATAACTGATTTCTAATCATTCTTTACAGACACCTTATCCCTTCTGCCTCGACTGCAGATGTGAGGTGTGTAGATTTATAATAAAATGATTAATATACATATATACCTATATATAAATTAATAAATTTATAAAATAGGTATTATATTATAAAAGAGTTAACCATTCTCTATATTTAGCTGTTTCTAAGGAGATTGGAATCAAATTTCATAAATTAGGGAGAATTTTTGTTATTTTCATTTGACCTCTCCAACTAAATTGATATTTGAAAGGTTTGAATATGTTCTAAACAATTTTGTATTTTACTGATGAATTTACTCTACAGAAATATCATTTAGTTTTTTGTATTCGTAGTTTTTTTCTTTTAGCACCTATCTGTGTACTTATTTATTCTCGCTACATTACGGCAATAAAAAAAAGATCTTATTTCGAAAGATCATATTCTCTTAAGATCATCTGAATTTTTATGTTTCCTTTTTTTTATTATTTCTGATGAAAAATATGTTTATACGATTACAGCCTCCAGAGAAGATCTCACAGCCTGGACGTGGGCAAGGTCAAAGCAGAGCTGGCCAGGGCGCTGTCGGTCTGGTCCGACCACTCCAAGCTCACTTTCCAAGAGATCAACTCCGACAAGGCTGACATCGTCGTATCATTCGCCAAGTAAGTGTGATTCATGTATTAACCCCCTGCTTTACGGTTCAGGTATATGTCGTGAATCAGAATATTATACAACAATCATATGAGTATGGACAAAAATGTGAGATTTTGGTAGACTGTACCAAGGAATTGTATTCTGCCAAGAAACAAGAGTCTGGAAGGAAAAGAACAGAAATTACAGCATCTCAAATTGAACAAGAAACAGAACTGAATGATCGAATCAATTTACAGCATTTAATATATACGAAAGCAAACTGTCAAAATATCTAACCAATCTCAAGGTATGTAAATAAACTAAATATGAATTAAATATATTAATTAGAAAGATACACATATAAAATCAATTTTATCGAAAAATATTGTTGTTGCGCCACCGGGATTCGAACCTGGATCTCTTTCCTAACCAGGGAAGGTGCATTATCCAACTATGCTACAGCGACAATATTTTTAGCGACAATTTTCGAACCTATATGTTACCTTTTTGATATTAATACATTTAATCGTTCCATTATTTTAAAATTAGGAAAGAGATCCAGGTTCGATTCCCGGTGGCGCGACAACAATATGTTTCGATAAAATTGATTTTATATGTATATCTTTCTAATTAATATATTTAATACATATTTAAAATATCACAGACCTATGTTCTGAATAATTACAACTTCACAATAAGAATGTGTTCTCCTAATGTAAATAGACAATTGGAACTATAATTAGTAGTTTAAAAAACAGTATACAACTGTATCTATCAGTATTGAACAAATGCATTTAATTATAATTAATAAATTAACTAAATTGCATCTGGGTATGCAGTAAAATGCATGTATTTTGCGATATTCCTGTTTTGAAAATGTTTAATTCATCTATATTATTCGCTAATAAACTTCAGCAAATACAACCTGACATATATGGTTTGTTAAGATAGCGACAATTTTTATCAGGACACAATTGCTCGATGTATAAATTTGTTATAACAGACGTGTCATTTGTATGATTAATTTATTTTTAAATATGTTTCTGTTTTACGAAAGATGTACGTTTATGAAAGCTTGTTTGTAAATCAGTATTCCCTGGATTTCTGCCATATTTTTTTTGTATATTCTAGGTTAACAAAAATGGTTACAAATTAAACTTTAAAAATCAATAAAACTATCATAAAAAATTAGATAATAATGACGTAAATACACAATGTTAATGATGAATCAGAAAACATTAAAATCTTGGGTCCCGTATCGGTGTCTACCAACGCTGGGCGAATAGAGATAGATACTTATGTTCTCATTTCTCATTGACGCTTCAACAAACTTTTGAGCTGCGTTCCTCCATGGGATCACGTTGGATTACGATTCACAATCCTTGTTCACAATTTGAAAGAGAGGTGCCCGGAAATTATTCCATAAATTGATTTTTTCAATCCGTGGCTTAATTTTTCAATTCCGGTACAACGAATTTCCGTATTAAGAGCGTTAGTATAGCGAGAGATTGGAAATTCAAAGAGTTTTCATGCCCGGAATAATAATAAATTATATAATTATTATTATACGGTTAACATAATCGCATCATTTGTGAGATAGTAATATTTGTAGTCATTTGGAAAACAGCAGTAGCAAAATTTGGACAAAGACATTTTAAGTTTTTGGGACCGAAGCTGTCGGTACTATTAACTGCTTCATAACGTTCAGACAGCGACAAAAAAGTATTATTTAAATATTTGATTATTTAAAACAAGTCGCGATACTTCTAAAAAAATGTACTTATTTACTAATATTGTAACTAAGTTACCAAATATCTAATATTCACCATAATCTGTCAATTATTATTTACATATAATCTCTACTATTATAATATTTTTTAGTACTGTATAATATTCTATCATATATATTTCTGTATATATTCTAGCTTTGAAAGCATTTGATATCGTACTTTATGTACACGTGTAGTATTTCTTTAGAATCCACCTCAATTTAAAAAATAAATCAATAAAATGTCAGACTCGTAAAATAAATATTTATTTGAATTATTTATGTACTTATAAGTTCGCATAGCTAAAGCATAATTTATATTATACAATAACATTCTATTCATTCACTCCGATAAGAAAGAAATTTATTCCATTTACATTTTTTTTTAATTTCTCTCGCATTTTACACACACACTAACTTGAATGTATTTAAACTCAATTGAAATTGTAAGAATCGAACCAGCCCAATTTTTTTTTAAATATTTTTGGTATAGATGGGTAGCCTGGTCGATCGCCTGTGATATTAAAATTAGTTTTTTCGATATTGTCTCATACATTTTAATAGTTTCAAATGATTATTATTAAACTATCATTAACTAAAATATGTATTTCATAAAAAAAATATTTCGAAAAAATATATCTGCTACCGGTATTTGAACCCGTAACATTCTGAGTAGGTTAATAG
Source organism: Eubasilissa splendida (assembly GCA_031772225.1). Lineage (NCBI taxonomy): Eukaryota > Metazoa > Arthropoda > Insecta > Trichoptera > Phryganeidae > Eubasilissa > Eubasilissa splendida. The sequence goes on along the minus strand of CM062855.1, from coordinate 10,466,325 downwards.
TCTATTTTTTTACCTTTATTTTCACTCTGTAGATTTAGCCAAGACACAAACCGTTTTATCTGTACTGCCGATGTAAGCCTGGCATCAAGATATCGAACTTGGTCCACTGCATCGCTTTGCACAAGGAATAAAACAATCATTATAATTTTACAATTACAATTATAATTTTATTTGTTATTTACGTAGTATACAACATTTAATTTAAATCAGATATGAAGTAGAAAAAGAAATGGCGGAACTTCCTCATAAAGTTAAAGAAGAGAGCAGATATATGGGAGTTGATATATGCAGACCAAAACCATGGTTATTATGTCGGTTGAGCTGGGGTACTATCCCATTGGAACGGCTAAAAGAGGTAGATAATAATCAACGATATAACATCAGCAGGTCATAATGACCCGGCAGTCACGAACTTCAGTAATGAAAGGAGAAGAGCACTCGTATGTATACAACGTCCTGATATACCTCTTCTATATTTGATATGTCGCCGAGCGGAGAAGTGTCAACTGACACCAGTTGTCGCCTGCCGATATTGATATGGGCGAGACCTAAGCTCGCCGAGCTTATGAGTAGGTACATGTTGGAGCCGCATTTACAAAGCTTTCTTCTTCATGCCACCAAAGAAAAATTCGTTTCGTTTTCAACACATCACGAGTTTACAGAGAAACCTGACAATTTATAAATTGAAATCGTGCACCCGTTTGTCTAGAATTTATCATTGAAATTATTAACTGTATTTATTATTCTTTTTTACGTACAACCTTGCTAGCATCTATAGTCTAGCGGTAAGATTTCTGATAGGCTCATCTTGTAAGAATAAAAGATTCGTTCTTCTGCCGCGAGACTAGTAAGATCAATTCTACGCAAAACAAGCGTATAGTTTAGTTTAAAAAATACTTAGTATATTTTTTTTAAATATATTTTTACTTCAGAAGTACATTAAGAATGCGTATATAAATAATTGTACCATTTTTTCCCATAATTATCATATCATTAAAATTGCAACATCTAGATACTTAATATCTGATCTTCTTTGTTATTAATAAATTAATAATTTAGGTATGTTACACTATATCATAGAATAGTTATAAATTTCTTCTATCGAGAAGAAACGTGCTCTTTTCCTGATTGAGTAGGTCTAAAAAGTAATATCGTGTTTCAATGGGAGATTAATGCATTTTTCAATTTTGAAAAGGGTAGATTGTCACCTTCAAACCTTGAGAACGGCTGAATCGATTTTGATGCGGTTTTCTATGGAAATTTAAATATTGAAATATTCTCCGGAAAATTTAAAGCATTATACCATCGCGATACAACATGAGGTGGTGATGAAACATCGAAACAAAGTATGAAAACTTTTAAAGGGTTTAATAGTTTAAGAATTCCGCCAAATCAATACAAATCTAAATGTACTACTGATATTTCTACATTTATCTCCAATTTATTCTTAAATAATCTAAAGATCGTTAACATATCCTTAAAGAGAAATATTTTAGATTTTTTTTAATACAAACTAATGTACGAAATACACCTATGAAAATAATACTAGTTGGTAGTCTCTCGGGACGAGGATTGACTCTCAATCTATCAGTCATTCGGCAAACGTCTTACTGGCAGACTAAATCAAATATTTCGTCAATTATGTTTTAAATTATGACTCAAAAATTCAATAATTCGAGTTCAAAATATTATAAATTATTAAATGAAATGGGATATTTAATATATCAAATATGAATTGCAACTGAATTCACAAATTGATATTGCGACATTTTCTAAATGCTTTTGCCTCCAACAACACAAAACAAAGCGCCGAAATCGAAGGGGTTGGTAATGTGGCCGCGTGGACATTAGGGGTAACTTTTTGGACCATGTTGTTGCCGAACAAACGAACAGACGACGGTCCGCTATTGCTGCAACAATTTTCCGTCTGAAAAGTTTACCTTTTTACAGTTTTATGCAATTTGGCCCGATAGGACAATTACTGGTTTTTATACTGCCGGTGCTACGTGAATGCAGTGTTCTTGTAACTTCACAGGCATTCGGTGTTAAAAGTTCTAGGTGATTTGGATTAGGTGAATGTGAAATAGTTTTTTCTTCGTTAAATTATTTCATAATAATCATATTATGTATTTTTAAATAGTGTTGCATTTACAGAATACGTCTCACATCAATATCTTTACTATTTTCAAACTGTGTTAAATGCTTGTGGTATGAAATTACTTGATACTTTTAACATTAACAACGTTAACTGTGTGGTTAAACATTATTATTTATTTTAACAAATTTCTAACATTGTACTATCACGTTGATAGTACAATGCAGTGGTTTAAAGTTAATATATTTGTATTGTATCGAAACCAATGAACGTCAAGGCAACAAATGTCAATAATACAAAGTCATTTTAATTTTTCTGTACATATATAGCTCCGTGATAGCCGCTTCCAACGGAAAAAATAGATGTCTCACTCAGAAACGTATACATATATCGTAAATTGAATTTGGCAACTTTCTATATAATCAGATTACCGCAGCTTAATTGGCCTGTCTACCGCTAATGCTGTCTACCGACAACAGAATACTTTTTCGATAGATAGATATTTTTCTGTGCGATTTAACTAAATTTGTTTTAATAAAGTTATAATAGTTTAAATTAATTTCTATTCGTGCACTGTGAGCTTCATTTTATTTGACAGTAAAATCGTACAACGTCTCAACTTATCAAGAGCATTTCAGCCACATACTTGTATTAGAAGACGGAATATCTAATAAATAATATTGTAATTTTGAGAAAGATTTAAATTACTTGTAATTTTTGCGATACTACTTTGTTCCAGGTTTAAATTACTTGTAATTTTTGCGATACTACTTTGTTCCAGGTTTGAAATACTTGTAATTTTTGCGATACTACTTTGTTCCAGGTTTGAAATACTTATATTTTTTTGCGATACTGTCTTGTTCCTGATTTGATTTACTTGTAATTTTCGCGATACTATGTACTTCTATAATAGAATTGAATTGCGTATAACTTTTGCGGTACTGCTTTGTTCCAGGTTTTAATAAAATACTTATGATTTTTGTGATATTGTTTGTTCCCCGATAAGTATTTATCTTAGAAAAAAAAGTTATATTCAATATAGGTTGACAAAAACATATAGAACATGCGTATAAAACTGTTATTTAAATGAAAAAGATTACTTACACTAAAAATATTGTTTTAAATATATTTTATCTAAATATTAAACATTAAAATTATCCCTCGTTGTGTACCAACTATCTGTCTAAAGACGCAGGATCTTCATCGTATGTTCAATGCTAAGCGTTGTAGTCCCCTGAAGTATCTGAAACTTGGTGCATAAAACATCTCCATTCCTCCCGGTCTTGCGTTTAAAGAGGACCCTGGTAACTCATTTATTTGGTCTATCATCTTGCAGGGAGCCATTCCATTTCCAAATTAAACAACAAATATAAATTAAATAATCTATAATATTTACGTGAACGGATACATTATTTACCGATTTATTACAATTAACGCCATCTGTGTACCGCGCTATGTAGCGCTATTATCAACATGCTACAATGCGTCGATTGTAGCTATTCATATTACTCTGTTCTATTTTTAAGCTAGTGAATTACTCAAGTCATACAATTGGCTATTTACTGAATTGAAAATTCTTTTTGGTTGATCCGTTTTATATGAAGTCGTTACTTATGCTTTTTTTAACAGAATAGCATTAGAAAGGCTTACACGTGCATATCATTGATGTGTCTACTTCCTCTATTACTAATTCGCGAATTTTACTATCTTACTGTATTTAATGTGTTGAATTCATGCATTCGAGGTGCATTTGGTCCATGAATTTGTTTTTGATTTGGAAAAAACAAAAAGCAATTGGCAAAACTATTTCCTACGTTAACTTTTAATAAAAATAATTATTTCATTTAGTTATTACGTGAAGTATTTTAAAACAATAAAAGAATCATGTTCAGTCATAAAAAAGTGTTCTTAAAACGTCCATATATTTTTTATATTGATTTTTATATGGGTAAGAAGATATTATTTTACATTAAAACTTAAACTTTAAAAACATTATTAATAGTACTCAAAAATTATTAATAAACCCATGGTAGGGTCGTATAAACGACGGATTAATTTTGTCTCAAGACGTTGGTTAAGCGAAAGTTCATAATCCTATGTACAACATGTATTGTACATGATACATATATTATGTATGATTGTATAATATCATTGGTAACAGCACAACCTGAATCTATACCTACTGTACACCACCTTATACATATTATCGGAAATTATACATTGACAGAATGTTTATTTCCATCTTGTCACAAATTTGTCTTTAACAGACTATTTAAAATAATTTATGAATTAATAAAAATATATGTACAAAATTATATTATTACGAAAAAATATTACCGAGCAACAATTATGATTACATTAATGAAAGATGATATACATCATCATCCCCTTTATCTTGAGGGATGTCGAGGTTGTGTTCTTGATCACGTTTTCCTCGCGGTCAACGTGAGTAATGAGAGTGAAAAAGCTTCGGTGAATTTGAGAAAGATCCCTCCTTAGTGCGGGGCTCTGGAGTTTTACTTCAGAAACCACCCTCCCTCTTCCCCCTTCCCTCTTTCCTACACCCTCCCACCTCCCACCCGCTCCTTGCTCGGGGTGGCTAACCCGCAACCTTGCTTTTTATTTTTTACACAAGTCACGGGTTTATACCGTCAGGGCGAAAGTTACATCGCTTTTATTATTTTAATAAATACATAGGGATATTATATAATATTATATATTGCTACCGTGTAATATCTGTTAATTAAACATGGTATTTTACTGTGTTATCCTATACATTATTTTTCCGTTAGAAAACTTAAAAATTACTCTTTCATTTGAATCAAATTACACAAACAACAATGCGAGCGTATAAAAAATATAAATCCTTTACCAGTGCACTTTTCATTGCCGAATTTGAAGATCAATTAATAACATTTTATAAATCACGTGTTTATTTCGTCTTGCGCACATTACAAGCATGACAAACGATGCATGTAATGTTTTTGGATTTTAATACATATTAGATTTTAATTTAGTAAAGTAAGAACAGATTATTCTTTATTAAACAAATATCAGATATATCATAGAGACAAAGCTATTTTTTATTATATTCAATCGAAAATGTATAGAAATATTGGGTAATTACGGGGCTTACGACCTGTCTTCGGCTGGCATAAGTGATCACTTTATATATATAACGTTCACCAATTCTCACCCCTCAATCTCAAGTTGTATATATGTTAGTATGTGGATTAATTGGAGTAATTGTGTGTTCTTAGATATATTCAAATATTGCTAATATCCTTTATTAGTTTGATATATCTTATTATAAACTTGTTAGGGTAAGAATTTACAATTAATAATGTTTAATTTTTCCAATCTCGAAATTACCGTAGTTGAAAAATAGATATTTAAAAAATACCGGTAAAATAAAACGTCGGTATTGCGATTTCTATCGTTATTTAATCGTAGTAATAAAATGAATCATCAAATGATTTTTCAATTGAATCATGTACATGAAGAAGGCTATATGTGATTCTTATATACGAGTATGAATAAACAGACACATTGGACAGGAGCCCAAAATGTTTGCGCCCTACAAAACTTTTAACATACTTTTCCTTGTGGACTAATAATTTTTAAAATCTACTACGGTCACTAATAAAAATACTACGAAAACACATAAAAACATTATCGATGTACCCACACAGTAGAGTCCCTATTTAGGTAATCGGTAACAGAACACTTCTTATCCTTCTTCTTCTTATTCTTGTCCTTTTTTCCATTTTGCATTAGAGCCTAATTTTCACAGTTACGCCACTGAATAAAAGTTTTTTGAGATAAATAAATGTATCTTTATTATAAACAGTACGTCTCGGTTGTACACCTCGTAGTTGATTGTTGAAGGTCCAATAGAAACTCTATAATATGTAAATATTTATTACAAGAATAATACAATGATGGTACAATTCATCGATAACGCAGAAGAGAGCGCGCATGGCGCGCGTCGCCCCTTTTATCCCATCACACACACACATATAGACATCACAATTATAGATATAACATTGATACTTTCATCTTTCCTTCTGCGTGTACATGATACAATTGATTCTTATCTAACTTCGTCAGTTGAGTAAGAGCCAATACATTCAGAAATGCTGGCTATGACTAGCCGCTCGTACAGTGCCTTTTAAATACTACAATCACACATTTCTCGAACATTAGCTAGCATCGATTTTCGCTAAAGCTACACTGATTTCCGCGTTGAATAAATTCCTTCTGGAATATTCGAGGTTCATCATGACGCGTCGTATTTGACGTTTGGTAAAACATCACCGACAACAAAAATTCCGAGATATTCAAAACTAGTGATTGAATATGTGCAAAAATTAACGTGAATATATTCAGATATAAAATTGATTTATTTCATATTGAGTATAACAGTTTATTTTGATACAATCGATACCATTCTCCCTTCAAAATACTTGAAGGGAAAATCTCTTTACAATACTAGATATATATATCTATAAAATCTTTAAGAGAAGATAATAAATTATTTCATTTATTAGCATTTTAAAATATAATAGTTTATTCAGTCGTATTCAGGGTATACTAGAAAAAATTATCACCTAAACTGCGTTATAAATGGCAAATATTTTTTGAACAAAAAAAATATATTATTGCAGTGGCGGTATAGTACACGTACGACATGATTTTTATCATTTTTTTAGGCTTTTATCCTTGAGCAATATTTACAACAGACGAAAGATAATTAATTGTGCGCTATTTATTTGAAGGGATATCGCTTGTGTACAAAAATGTCAAATATTGTTTGTCTTAAGATGCTGTTTTGATCGGCTGTCCAATTTCCGGACATTCTGTATATGACAACAAAATGACGGTATTTCTTACGTAGAGCAGAAACAGTTTAGTGTTTGCCCACAGGGTTAGGGCTCGCCACCCACAGAGTTAGGGCTCGCCACCCCCAGGTCGGCATTTCGTGGCTTTCCTTACGTAAATATCTCTTCTTTATTTAAAAGCAAGCCGCGCCTTCGCAACTAAACTCGGGACATAGACAAATTCAAACCGAACGGATTTGGGAGGTTTGTCGTTAATTAAAACTACTAATTGGTTCGGCTGAGAAAATCCTAAATCTAACATCGCTTTATTTCAAACTGGGCTTGCGAGCGCTCGTCAATGTGTCATTATCATCATCATCATCAGCTGTTTTCTATTCATTGCTGAATGAATGTCCACTTTTCTCTGTCTGTTGTTATCCGCAGCCACGTATTTCGAAGATTTCGTCAGTCTAGCGGGTTTAACCATTCCTCTCCGACGATGTAAACTGAGTTGACATTGCCTCTAATTATGGGAATATCTCTATAAATATACTATGTACAGAGTTCACATTTTAGGTATTTCTCCGTGATATATTTTTGTATTGGTTAAAATAATTACAATATATAAGTATTTACCATATGCGACAATAAAAAATGTTTTCTCGAAGAACCTGACGTGATTTGTATGTGTACGTGTGGAAAGGTGCGGAAGGCTCAGCGAGCGGGACGCGGGGCGCGGGGGTGCCGGATGCCGATCGTCACTTTAGTTATGCCAGCAGCCGAGCACAAGAATGTACTGCAGCTCTCGGCTTGCATCGCCTATTCTCGTGTCGACACGGGTCGTCTCGTGCCTTGCTCGACGAGTTGAGGAGCCTCGGAGAGAGTGTACGCTGGCCGAGTTAGACGTGTCTTATGCGTCTTTGTGCTGTCGTTCCGTATAACCAATGGTTCTTCTTATTTTTAGCACTTTTTCACAAAATAATAGTTCATATATATATATATGAATAAAAATAAAATATTCATATTCATCTCTGTGTTTACAGCACCGGAGCGCGCGTTATTATTTTAGCACCGTATGGAAAAGGTTAAGGATGGTCTATCAGCCTCTGATTTCCTTCAGATAACACTGGATGACTGCGTTCATCCTACGATTGTCCATCCTCCGAGAAAAGTGGCATGCCCATTTTCATTTTATTTTCTTGGCGTATTCAATTATATCAACTCTCTTATTGTGAGAACTTTATGTATGTATGTGTGTGTGTGTGTCATGAAAGTGTGAGGATGAGTGGAGGGAGGCAGGCGTTATAAGGGGCCGCCTCAGTGGAAAGAGCTGTAATCCATCTCAGCTTCTTCTGAATAACAAGACCATCTCTGAAGTGTATAATTTATATTTACTGTAATAACATGTTGTAATAAACGTAATATTGTTATTAAGGAGAATTATATTATTATTTTAAAGTTGTAATTATTCAGAACATGGGATCGCAAATTTATCGTCAAAAGTACTGTCTGCTGTAGCATAGTTGGTTAATGCACCTGGATTGGAAAGAGATCCAGGTTCGAATCCCGGTAGTGCAACAACAATATTTTTCGATTAAATTGATTTTACACGTATGTCTTTCTATTACTATACTATTACTATTTAATTAGTATTACTATACAGTGTATTAACTAGACAGTAATCAGAGGATAGAACCCCAAGAGAATCTGAGTTAATATAAGATTCATCACCTTTATCCGCGCGTCTCTTCGTGTAATGCCCAATATGTGTTATTCTATGTTCTACGATCTCTTTTATTGAGAGCAAGTATGAATTGGTTGTTATGAACACTTCACACAGATCACTCTCGAAAATCATATACAGATGTCCAAACGCAGTTCAACCAAGTTTTGTTCTGTGAACAGCTACGAAAATGTGTTATCCTAGATAGATATGATACAGTTGTCGATTTTTCAAGATGATTTCCCTTATCATCTTTGACTGTCGAGTTAAAAAAAACAGTTCTTACATCTTACTCTGCCGCTGACTTTTGATAGCTCCTGTATTATTTTCTGAAGATCATCTAGATCGTTTGAGAAGATCACAATACCAGATACGGATAGGGCTTCCAATCCATGTTTATTTTATCAGAATAACTTTAACACAAAGTGAATATTATGTTCCAGGCCGATGGTATTTATGAATATCTAAGAAATTTAACAATTTTTTTTAATTTTGTTTTTATTTATCGATTATTTAATTTATTACAATTATGTATGAAATACGAAATTGGCAAAGTGGCTGCTTCTGACCGCGGCACAAATGCGTGTGCTTTCATAACATTCTCGCACGTGTTTGTTTGTGAATTGTTATTGGCTTATTGGCGTAGACCTTTCCTTATAGTACTCTCACAGAAAATAGTCGGAAGCCATCATATCAGGTAATCGAGAAAGTCAGTCACCATCACCACTTTTTAACATTATGCGGACGGGAAAAATTTCTCGCAAAATTTTAAGTGTAGCTCGGGCTATGTGTGAGGTGGCACTATCCTGTTAAAACCACATATTTTGCAGGCCCAACCGACCCAATTCGGCCACCAAGAAATTTTCCAACATGTGACGATAGCGACCACCATTAATGGTTACAGCATTGCCATTATTATTTAGAAAAAATGATTTAATGACTTAAACACGTTATTGAAACATTATATACTGTATAATAAATTGTATTTAACTATATTCTACGACTACCAAATATGAAATGACAAATGTTTGCCAAACAAAATGGCGACCAAACAAAATCGGCCTGGAACATAATTTTCACCTTGTGTGTAATATATATATACAAGTGAGAACATTTCATAAAATGAGATATAATTACATCAAATTTAGTTAACTATATCAACAATAGCTTAAATATTTTACTAATAGTTTACCTATATTACGTTTTATTTCGACTATTTCCGGTCGCCATCTTTGATTATTAATTTTCCCATTGTTTATATTTGGTTATTTTAAATTGTTGCCCAGAATGACAAAAATCACTGCAGAAGACCGTATTCTGATCAAAAATTTGCGTGCAAGAATTTCAAAATAAAGTCTGGAGTATGGCTAGACATTATAGCATAACTGGACATTATAGCAGGACAGAGCTCCATCTCGCACAGCCAGATATACAATCAACTTTCTTCGTCGTGAGAATGTTAATTTCATTCGAGCCAGGCATGTGGCCACCGAACAGCCCAGATTTAAACCAAGTAGATTAAGCAATATGGGGTGTTTTGATGATTTCTGATTAGCTAAATATTGTGCAAAAAAAAATTACATGAAGAATTATAATTGATTATATTATGTTTTAAAATAATTCGCGTGTTACGAGATGTTCTCACTCTTTTTGGGCCACCCTGTATATATTATATATAATATTATAATTTAATGTAGCTATGTAACCATATTTATTTTATTATACCTGCGTTATGCAGTCAATGATTTATTTTATTATTTAGGAGAACACATTCTTATTGTGAAGTTGTAATTATTCAGAACATAGGTCTGTGATATCTTAAATATATTAATTATAAAGATATACATATAAAATCAATTTTATCGAAAAATATTGTTGTTGCGCCACCGGGATTCGAACCTAAGGTATTCGAAAAATAAGGTAGATGGCTCTATCAAATGATGGAACGATTAAATGTATTAATATCAAAAAGGTAACATATAGGGTCGAAAATTGTCGCTAAAAATAATGTCGCTGTAGCTTAGTTGGATAAAGCACCTTCCCCGGTTAGGAAAGAGATCCAGGTTCGAATCCCGGTGGCGCAACAACAATATTTTTCGATAAAATTGATTTTATATGTATATCTTTATAATTAATATATTTAATTTATTTTATTATTTACTGCAATAATGACCTGAACAAATTATTTTACGGAAACAAATATAGGTACATCATAATAATCAATAATTCCGACTCACGTTTATATTTTACGTAAAACCTTCAATTAAAAAGTCCACGTGACATTTGAAAACATCGCTCAAGGGTCGCTATTCAACAGTGTCGACGCATTTGATAGGTTTCCTCCTAAGGGATCCATTTTTAAAAACGGCTATGCATTAAAAATAAATCTTAATCAGGTAATAATGTTTGACCCGTATATTTATTTATGATTGTAATATGTAATGTTGGTAGGAGAAAATATTTTAAGAACACTAGATTTTAATATAGAATATTGTGGTGCAAATATGTTAATTCAGCGGGAACATCGATAAAACTTGACAACTGCGTTACCATCTTACTGTTCATCCATAAGACTGTGGTGTCAAATTGACATATAAGTATATATTTTTTTGATATACTTTATATTTATACATTCATAACACATCCAATTTTAATACTTATATTGAATTATACTCTGTGACAAGATTGTGATCGTCTAATTTCACATCTCATACGAATCCGTCGGAGGTCAGGATTCGATTCTTTGCGAGAGAGATTTATATATTAATTTTATTTATTTAACTGAATTTTTGAATATTTCGAACCAATCAAACATATTCTATGAAGCGGTAATGTCAGAGACAAGTAACGCGTTATTTTTAACTCCGTCACTCAGTCTCTCGTGACTGAGAATCGCGTCATCGTTAACTCCCGCCTTTTTCCACTTTTCTCGGCATCCCACAGAGACGGGGGATCTTCCTCACTGTCTTTTGACATGTCTTACACCACAATGAGCTTCTCCAAGCTTTTTTTTCTCAATAGATGTCCGAAAAGTTGGAGAACACGCCTCAGGTAAATAGTTAAGTGTTTATTGTCGTTGTATAGTTAATACAAAATAGAGACATGGTAGATACAGCATGTGCCTCCAACACCACATCTCAAAGGCATTAATCCGCCTTCTTTCTCTTGCCTTTAGAGTACACGATTCCACAACATTAAATGCACTCCATAAATATAGAATGCATCAGAGAATGCAAAACCCTCATCTTTGTTATTTTAGATACACCGCGGTATCTATATGAACAAGTATCTTGTCTATAAATTGGAGTCTTTATAGAAATCACATCTAGAATTATCATATGTTTTAATAAAATTCTTAAACGTTAAAAAACAAGCCAAAAAATGAGGAAAAATTTTGAAAATAAAACATAAAAATAATTTTCGAGCACACGAGTCGTCATTGGTCAAACGCTCTTCACCATAATCGTACGTCATTTGATTTCTGGCTACCAGCTGCCATCATCAGTAATTGTAGACCGGAGATAATTATACTCCTCGACAATTGTATAGTCTGGAAAGACTGTTGTCATTACAGCAACGAAAGTCACTAATGAAAATGTAATGATTCGGATGCGAATGGAAAAATAACTTACAATATTTCGGACATGTGAGACAACCACAAAAATATTAGATCCCGCATCTCACCATTCAAGGCTAAATCGCTAGCAGAAAGGGCCCTGGTAGATGAATATAAAGGATCTTAGGCAATGTTTCGGGATATCAATATTTCGAATTGCTAATAAAATAATGATAGCCAACATGATCCTTGCGGACAAGCAATAGAAGAAGAGAATATATAGTAAAAATATTTTTTATTTATGGAAGAGAACTAGCAATTAATTGCGGTGCCATTGTGTTGTATTGTGTATGGTGGCAATAATAAGAATGATTTTTATTATAGGAAATATTCATGAAATTAGCGTGTTATTCACAAAATACATAAATATCTTACAGTATTAGAATATTTTTTTGAAAAGGTAAGCGATTAAAAAAAATACGTAACGTTAATTTTGTAAAATACTCAGGTAACTCATATATCTATTATAAAATATTTCGAAATGATAAATAAAATAAAATTTGAAAAAATCAAATTGAGATATTTATTAAAACTGCCTCATCTCATCGCATTACCCGTGGCAAGACAAAATCCGACCAATCGAATGCCTGAGTGGTCATTTGCATAAGAAGATGATTCCACCAAAAAAAAAATTCGTTCAATGATTCTACAAGAAAATTTAAAAAATATATATGTATACGAATTGGTTTCCAATTGGTGAGTCATCGCCTCACTCACCTGGCATATTTCATACTTCTGTTTTCTTTCTGTTCTGAATAACGCCAGACTTCTATCTCTTTCGTAACCTCGACAACATTTCGGCGGGATATTTTTTTAACATAGCAACCCATGTATATAACTGGATATCGGATTTGAAGTAGACTATGTCGAATAATAAAAATATTCCAAAAGGCTACGATGAAACTGCGAATTTTTTAAACCGCATATATTACATTTTCACTATTGTATAATTTGACTAGGGGTGATAAACTGGGGGATGGCACAGATTGAAAGAAATCGCGATAAATCCTGCTGGCAGCCGAGACTCACCCCGGCTTGTAAAGCAGCAGACGATGATGCTGATTACATTTTCATATTCAATATATAAATAATACTGTTTTATCATTAATTTATATGATGCGTAAATAATACAATACTTATAAAAAATTAAAGAATTAATATTAATATTACAAATCATTATTTTCTTGTGACTTTTTCCTTTTTACATATTCCCCAATACTCGTATTTTGTAGCTATATTTATAGTTTTTCGTCAGCGGGTAGTACTTTCTTACGGCAGGACCCCTCGCAGCCTGAGACATAAGCCGGTCTCGCCCTAACGGATGTCTCGGACGCCGACGGCATACTGATGACTCTCTAGGCTCGCTCCAGTTTCGCCAACCGACGGCAAGCAATATTTAGGGTCTGCATAAAAATGATCGAAACGCTCGATAGATTTTTTACGCGGCCCGAGCGGCGGTCTCGGCAATTTTATATATTTATTTCCTTTCGAGTTCGGGACGTACGTCGAGTTCTGCAAGATGAAGAAATCTAGAGGATTACGCCCGACGTGCGGCAGGGGTCGGAACGCGGCCCTCCGGTCCGTCGCCGATGTCCCCGCTTCGCGATCGCGGTCGTTATCGGTTTAGAATTGAACTTACGACCAATTTACAAGCGATCGTTTGGAAAAGATAGCATTTCCCAAACTACTTGTGACGGGAACGAGCCCGCACGCCCCGCGAATCGCAATAAAACTCCGTAGGGAATGCTAAGTGTTTCCAGTACAAATGCGCCGATGTATTCTGGAAAATCGTCAACCGTCAGGCTGTACACTTAATCCTAATGTTATAAAGTAAATACGTACCTACTTTTGTACGTGGCGTACTTACGATAATCTCGAATTAATCTAGAACCGCCTACGAAGGTCAATCGAAGGTAAAATCGGCTAGACATGTAAATACTGTATCAGAATCACGCGGGACTTGTGAAATAAAATCAATTGACGTCACATTAATATATACTGTGCGACCTTCGCATACATACAAATGATTTTTAAACTCGCCTTCCTAATCCAGACATTTTGTTGGAGGGAACTTCGCTCCGTATTCGATCTTCCATTCAGCTTAGTATTATTCTTATTGTTATTTTTTCCCGAAGTATATGAAGAAACCAATTCTATGGTCCGTGTCCACCACATGCTTTGGAAACAACTCTCGACATTCGTATTCACCATGTCTCAGAGATTCGCCTTCACGCGTTCTTATTACTTCATGCCCGACTATACCCCCTCCAAAATTCACACAGTTCACTATCCCTACAAAACAAATCACTCTTGTACAAAACAATCATCCGTCCTATACTCACATACGCGAGCCCCATCTGGGGTTCAAGTAACACAAAAATTTTAGAATCCAAACAAAACTACATCCTTGGGAGAACGACAAACCTACCCTGGTTTATCAGAAACACAATCATTCAGAGAGACTCAAACATACCCTCACTCAAACAACACATACACGATTTATCGTTTAAATTTTATTCTAAATTAATTTCCATCATAAACCCTTCCATAAACCCCCCGGCCTATATGATCCCTCATCCGATCCCCATCTTCGTCCCATTTCACTTCTTTACCCTCTGTTCTGGACCGTATTGAACAAAATTTATAAAATGATTCTATAAAAACATTCACTAAAAATATTAAAAATTCAACAAAAAAAGAATTATAAAATAAAATATAAAGTGTTATATAAAAAAACTTTACCCATTTTTGATACTACTTTATACAATTATATACAAAGTTAAAATTACCTGATATTAAAAAAATAAACAATTTCACCATGTTCCCCAAATAGGGTCCCCCAAAAAAATGCTACGCCATTGTTGTTACCTCATATGTCGGAGACAAGAGGGCTCAGCCCTTATTCCTCTCCCCTTTAACAATCGAATCAGAGACTTCATGTTCGTACATTAAACGTCAAATTTCTTTGTCATTATGTTCGTAATTTGAGTGATTTTGAGACTCCCCAGTAGCAGATAAAACCCAATAAATGTTTATAATTGAACGCCTTATGTTAATGTTTAATAACTTGTATCTACTTCCGAGTATATCTGAGACTATCTCCTTCCATGTGGATACGGACCCTAAGTTCATACCATCAATCGTAATGTTTCATGACTGTCGATTTATTTACGTTCATTTTCAACTCTGCAGTTTTGCTTGTACTAACTAGCCCATTCATTTAGACAAGGTCTTGAAATGATTATTTAAAAGTAATCTCACTACCGTTTAAAATTAATTTAATTCTATTAAGATTTTGGCGTTTGACCTGTTGCCTCATGCATACATTCAATTCGCTATTTACCTAATTGTTATTCTCCGAATATCCTTCCTTTTCTTACCTATCCCTATCCCCAAGCACAAGGAAGACTTTCTACGGATACACTACTGTCACTTTACTCCGTTACCGCGTATTAATTATATTATACTTGATAATCATTTTCGCGAGTGTTACTATACACGTCGCGATGCTTGTTACTTGTGGTGGAGAGGAATTTATGAATGAACCAACATCCAGCAGGCGAAAATGAAGTACCTCCTTTCTTCCTTGTATTTCCACCGAGTAACATGCCACTTTATCTTAAGAAAAGAGTCTGATCAGCGCATTCATCCAATCCTTATATATATGGTGTGATTTTTTTTGAAACCTGGACTAAATTCTAAACAAAGTCAGAAGCTGCAGCTGATAAAGACACAAAATATTCTTAATTGATTATCATGATACTAAAAACGACCTAATTATGGGAGTAGTGGGAGTGATATTGTAAAAATTGGCGAATGACAAAAGAATGTGAATTGTGCGCAACTATATATTTTATGAAATAAAGCGAAATTAGATATTGAATTAATAGACTATTATTATTTATTGAAATCTGAATAAAATTAGAATTATTGCGATAAAATTTTTACGAGGTACATATTTTTTTTCGATCTTGATCAATTGATTTTTGACGATCGCGTTGATGATGATAAACCGTCTCTCACGAATTTTGATTATATGGAATGTTAGTGAAAACTTTGATTATATGGAATGTTAGTGAAAACTTTGATTATATGGAATGTTAGTGAAAACTCTGATTATATGGAATGTTTGTGAAAACCTTTATTTTATAAGATAGTGTAATATAAAATACTAATTAAATGTATTAATTAGAAAGTTATACATATAATTTGTCTATATACATTAATTGTATTAATTAATAACATAACATCTATAGTTCGATTATTTTATCGAAAAATATTGTTGTTGCTACCGGGATTCGAACCTGGATCTCTTCCTATGCGGGGAAATTGCATTATCTCATTATGCTACGGCAACACAGTGCATTGAAAAAAATAAAGAAGATGATTTTCAAATAATGGAACGATAGATGTATCAATTTGAAAAGTGTTAGATATAAGTTCAAAAATCTGTCGTCAATGCACTGTATTGCCGTAGCATAATCGGATAATGCAATTTCTCCAGATAGGAAGTGATCCAGGTTCGAATCCCGGTAGCAACAACAATATTTTTCGATAAAATTGATTTTCATGTATGGTCTTTCTGATTAATACATTTAATCAGTATTTAAAATATCACATACCTATGTTCTGAATAATTACAATTTAATATAATTTTGTCGCATCACGGTATAATAACACGAAAGGAGTTACAATTTATCAAATGTCCCTGAATTAATGTTTTATGGTCTCGACTGGACGGAAGTTAAATCGGCAATGGACAATAAAATAAATTACAATATTTTCCAACGCTTGTTACGATCACCGTGCACCGTATATTCTACGAACAGAAAGAGATAAATAATACTCCATCAGTGTGCAATAGCACAGATATTCCTCTATCTCTGCCGGTATATCGCGCGGAATCCATTCCTTCTAGAACCTTCCGTATGTATTATGTATTTCTCCGTATGCGATCGCGGCCATTGGCCATCAGATATGTTTACGGCTGCGAGGGGCACCTCGATACGTGAAGGCCGGCGGCAACCCGACACCCGCCGCGCTAACGAGGGGCACGGATCACGTGACGCCGCCGAGTGCAATACTTCACACATTTCTAATGTAAAAATATAATCAGGTATCGTAACATTACAGCTGACTGGTCTAGTGTTTCTGTACAGAATGGTCCGATCGGCAGCACACTCTGATCTCTAAAGTAAAGCTTCAGGAGCATGAAACATTACAGTAAATGAGTTAGACATATTATGGATATATGGATAATATGTCTATATATGGATAATATGTCTATATGTGGATAATATGTCTATATATGGATAATATGTCTATATATGGATAATATGTCTATATGTGGATAATATGTCTATTATGGATAATATGTCTATATATGGATATTATGTCTATATATGTCTAACTCATTTACTGTGCTAATTTCATCATATAATTTACACATGCGTAAAGTCTAATTAAAGAACGCAATACTACTGTAGTCAGGCATCTAGTCTGAATATTTCATGCTTCCTTAATGATCATTAATAAGCTACAAAAAACTTGTTAATTATGTTCTTATGTATTATTATATACTATTTGCGATTAATACATTAATTGTTGTTCATTAGAACAAGAATTACAGTCTAGTAAGTAGAATGTACGATGTATGCAAGGAAGGTGACCTTCAAGATAATGTCAACAAGTCGAAAGTGATGGTATTCAAGAAGGAAGAAAGCAACTTGCAGCATTTGTAGGTAATGAATGTTTGGAACAAGTAGATGAGTTTGGGAAGTATGTTTGATAGAAACGGAAATGCTGAGAAAGATATCGAATGGAGGGCGACTGTAGGAAACAAAGTGAACGACGCATTGAATGGAATTATAGCTAATAGGAACTTGTCAACCGAGGGAAAACAAGCCGTACACAATGAAGTCCTGGAAGTGAGGCCTGGAGCTGGCAGAAAAGGAACGAAAGTAGACTGAACGCAATGGAAATGAGATCGCTTAGGTAGACGTATGTGTGACAGATCCATTTATGACAGAATATAAAATGAAAAAATAGGGAAAGAATGTAAAACTGATCTTAGTATAGTGAATAAGATTAAGAAAGGATCACTAAGATGGTTTGGTTATATAGAACGATGAATTAGGAGAGAATGGTAAGAAAGATATATGACGCAAGTGTTGATGGCACCAGAAATAGGGCACGCCCGCGGAAGACTTGGCACGACCAGGTGAACCAGATACTGGAGGATAGTTCCGTTAGATCCTTCAATAATCGGCGAGGTTGTATGAGAAATGTATGAACGCTCGAATATTTAATATATACTTTTAAGGAGAACACATTCTTATTATGAAGTTGTATTTTTTCAGAATATGGGTATGTGATATTTTTAATATAAATTAAATGTATTCATTAGAAAGATATACATATAAAATCAATTTATCGTAAATATAATGTTGTTGCTATCGGGATTCGAACCTGGATCTCATATATGGCGTCACCTATCGGATTTTACAATTATACCGATGTATCAATTTGAAAGTGCAACATGTTAATTAGCATAATTTGTTAATGCATTTCCCCGGCTAGGAAGAGATCCAGATTCTAATCCCGGTAGCAACAACAATATTTTTTCGATACGAGCGGCATTCCCGAGTGCAGATGTCGCCCGTGTCGTCGGTTAACTGGGTACGGCGATGCTGACGATGAGTTTGAATCACCGCCCTAGTACATAAATAAATTTCAGATTTTCTAAAATATAATTGAAGTCAAAATTTACACGTATTGTTTGCACAAATATTAATCAATTCGTGTTTTATATTATTTGTACTCGTAATATTTTAATATTATTCGATACTGCTAAATATAACACTGTGTGTAATAATGAAATGTCGAGAAACTATAGAACATGACTAGGATGGATAGGAAGGCTTTAAGGAGAAAAGGAATTAAACTCCATCAAGAGTTCTTACCAAGAAAGGATTTCTGTGAGAAAATAGGGCAAGGATCACAAAAGAGTTTGACTCGTCCGGCTTAGAACCACGCCGCAACATCGGCAGCTTCAATTGAATTCTCTTAGTTTGTCTCTCACAGCAGCACTTAAGTCTTAACTACTGCTTAAATGTCTAATTGCCATGCACCATACGCCATTAAAGCTATACGTAATAAATGATAAAGAAGCTGTATAACTGATGTGCTGCACTAACCGACTGTACCAAGTAGACCAATAGCTTTCATTTAACTAATTCATACCCTTCATTGTATTAAGGTAAACCATGACTTGTAGCGATTTTGCAGACGAATGGGATCCGAAACGGCGGCCAGAAAGATCAGATATACACGACAGATTAGCCCAGAAAACTATACACAGAAGATTCTGAACGGCCGTGAAAATCTAAGAACATTTTTTTGTTTGATGTTTTCCAGGAGATACCACGATGACAACTATCCATTCGACGGTCGGGGTCAGATCCTGGCTCACGCCTTCTTCCCCGGCAGCGGGAGAGGCGGGGACGCTCACTTCGACGATGAAGAAATCTGGCTGCTGAGAGATGCCTCTGAAGATGATGAAGGTAATTATACAATTTATCTTTATACCGCGAAATAGGGCAAAACCTGTGCATTACTAAAAATACTAGGAAATAAAAATTAATTAAATAATCTTTATATTATGAAAAGACCACATTAAGTTCTAGCCGTTATTACCCGAATTAGCGTAACCTCGTCTATGACGTAACCCACGTCTTTTGTCTAACCGTGGGTTATTTACGAACCATTTGTAACAACTCCATGTGGATTCTGGTCCACAATTTGCTAGCACTTAGGTCTTGAATGAACCAAATTTATTTTTTCAATCCTTATAATAATTGTAAAGTCCTGGTACCGACACTAATTTATGGAAGTGAGGCCTGGAGCTGGCAGAAGAGGAACGAAATTACACTGAATGCAGTGAAAATGAGATCACTTAGGCGTATATGTGGCAAATCTATTTATGACAGAATAAAGAATGAAGAAATAAGGAAAAAATGTAAAGCTGATGTTAGTATAACGAGTAAGATTAAGAAAGGAATAATTAAGTGGTTTGGTCATATGGAACAGATAAATAAAGGGAGACTGGCAAAAAAGATATATGACGCAAATGTTGATGGCACCAGAAATATAGGATGTCCTCGGAAGACTTGGCAAATCAGATAATGGAGGAAGTCTCAATAATCGGCGAGCTTAAATGAGAAGATGTATGAATGTGTATGAATGTGTATGAGGCGAAAATTGTGTGTCAGGACAAAGGAGTGTAGCGCTTTATCCTCTCTGCCTACCCCTGCGGGGAAACGGCGTCATGGTAAGTTAGTTATAACAGATATAATATAAACCAGTCTTAACCGATAAATCCCTACGACGAGAGATCGAAGTCTCATTCAAACACGTAAAAAAAATATGTATTGAAGTCTCAAGATTAAGTATTTATTGAATAAAGTTGCATTTAGAACCAAAAAAAATTCAATACTGTTATTAAATAAATATCAAATATCTTATAGAGACAAAGATATTTTTATTATATTTAAAGGAAAATATATAATAAATAAAATATAATAAAAATAGCTTCGTCTCTATGAGATATCTGATATTTATTTAATAACAGTGCCTTTGTAGTTAAAAATTCAATAATTGTGTATTCTTGGATATATTCAAATATTGCTAAATAAGAAAAATATATAAAAATTGAAAAATATTGATTTG
The DNA here is from genome assembly GCA_031772225.1 of Eubasilissa splendida. Classification (NCBI taxonomy): domain Eukaryota; kingdom Metazoa; phylum Arthropoda; class Insecta; order Trichoptera; family Phryganeidae; genus Eubasilissa; species Eubasilissa splendida. Next base: position 10,445,344 of record CM062855.1, on the reverse strand, counting down.
TCAGGCGTGTTCTAGTATAATGTGTTCAAAACATTTTACAGATAAAGAAATCAGATTCTCATTGAGTTGACATATATGCTGTTTCAAGGAAAAATGTATAATCAAATTTGGTCCATAGATGGCGATGGTATGGTGGCACTCGACCGCGAACGTGTCGTACTTTTACACAATACAACATAAGTGCGAATATTTAAACATATGTTCTCTATCTATACTGTAAACATACAAAACAATAACACACTGTAGACTCTCAACTATCTGGGGTGGTACACAAATTTATCTCTTCTTTCGAGCCATTAATAAGTCAAAAATTATTACCGAATCAAAGCGTGCCCGATATAATTTGCCATATTGTGTTCGCAATGTCGCCATTTTTGTTTCCTGTCACATTACATTATGAAGTCGAAAAAAAAAAGTTATTTCAAAATAAGCGCGTGTTTTACAGCCGCGCTTCATCTGGAAGTCAGTTAATGCGATGTCGAATAATCGCGAGTCTACTGTACTAGGTGTGACATATCACGAATTCGCATCATTAGAATTAGAATAGCGTTGGATTTAAAAAAAAGAAAAAAACAAAAAACACAATCGTGTTGATACCTGAATATTTTTGGTGACATTTTTTCAAATGTTGCCATTCGGGATAATATTTTCCCGCCTTATCACTTCCTCCGCCGTTTATCTGTCATGGCAGCCGGCCAACCGGAAGTTGCGAGCCGTTGTTCGCTGACCAACGTTATCTCTCTCGTTTTTTTTCTCTGTAATTTCAGAAATATTTTGCCACTCTGCCATTTCATGCACGCCAAATGAGGTCACGGGACCCCAAGAACAAAGGCGTAACGCCATCCCCTCACCATGGCAACCGATAATAATATTTTGACGGCCGCAGTTGGGCGGAAATACTCCGTATCCCGACAATTAACAGCAAATACGACGAAAGTATTCAATTAACCGATGCGCACTCGGTCAACGTATTTTAAGTACATAAGAAAAAAGGTGCCTCAACATATTCCCCACATTGAATTCAGTGAAATGAGATTAAGACTAATAAAAATTTCAAATAAAATGTATTTTAACCTTTACCATACCATGACATAAAATACCCGAACGCAGCCATGCTGTCAACTCGTGTTATCGTAAATAACAGTAAGAAAAAATGTTTTTATTAGCTTAAATGGCTTTAATGGCACGAATTTACTCTAAATATTGAGCATTCAATTTTGAAAAAATGATTAATAACATAATTTAGAGCATTCATTAAGTCGTATATAATGTGTCCTTCCTTCTTATCTCTCTTCATTTAATTAATGAGAAAGAGACAATTATATTTGTAGGTTTGTTATTCTTTTCACTGTGAAAATAGTGTGATCTCAGTCTTTCATATCACAAATTGTATTTTTACCAACGTATTAACTTTACAATGGATTGAATGGAAAAAATAATTGTTTTTGTACGATTTCCTTTTCATAACTGGTTTTTCACTAGTCATTTCTAAGCTTTAATATTTTCTTCAGGATTATCTAAAATATGAATTTTATATTGTTTGTATTTACCGAAATATTACAGGTTTAATTATGATGGTAGACCTGTGTTACTGCATGGTTTGGGAAGGGTTAACAAACGTATTGACGTATTATTGGTCCAAGTCGTGATTCTTTTGTTTCCAGATATGTAAAGGTTTCCGTTTGAATCGATCAAATAATATTTTTATACTAAACAATACAAGTTTCAACATTTATTCAGTCTGCTAGATTTATAATGTATTTCGACATACAAATGTTGCATGTAGCTTATAAGAAAATACAAATTTAAGGTTAAAATGACTTACTCTATTATCAAAATAAACACTAATGGAATTTCGCTGAACGTCGTAACAATACACTGAATGTAACGCTTCAAATTTTTCACATTGTTACAATTTGCATCGTATTATAATAATTTAAAACAATATGACGCGAAATAATTAATAAACAATTTTTTTTCAAATTCTTGACTTAGACCACTTTCATAATAATGTCCACATATATGCACGCGCCGAAACGTCGGTCTAGGTTTTCCTCAAGGAAACCATCTAAAAAAAAGCCGTCTAACCTAGAAGAGACACCAGTTTCAAACGCAGTACTCACGGAAACCTTAAATAAAATATATACTTATATATTTTTTTAAATGCATAAATGAGAAAGAGTTTATACTTGTTATCTGTATAGGTATTAATGTTTATGCGTGTTTGACATATAGTATATCAGAAGAATAGGTTTGAATGTGATCTTCTCCCCGGCACTTACTGTGTTCGTTGTGTTTGATATCGCGGAGTATGTATAGATATGTGCGCGGATATGTGTTTGCATGTGTGGCTCGAACAGGTACATGAAATAAGATTCGAGAAGCATTTACTGGAGGTGTGTTCTGGAAGCCAGCCGAGAAAGAAGTAAATGGTTATGGCTGGCTCCAGGAGCGGCTACGCTGCGACGTATTGTTGTCTGGTTCGCGGGTCGACACCAGGTGTACCTTTAAGGTTGATACGAGTCTGGTTTGCTCATCAGGTAACTGTGAGGTGCATTCTGGGCCTCCACAAACCCATTTGAGCGTTGATAAATAAATCAATATAATTTATGTAATTTTTTAATAAAGTACCTACTTACACAAACAGTTTACAAATCATTAAAATGTGTAATAATCAATATTAAAATAATTATTGCCGTTTGTGCGTCGGACAAACTTTTAACTGGGGTAAATACGCGCATAAATTGCGAATAAAATAATTCTGTAATCTTTTAAATACTAATTAAATGTATCAATTAGAAAGATATGCATATAAAATCAATTTTATCGACAAAAATATTGATGTTGCGCTACTGGGATTTGAACCTGAATCTCTTTCCAAACCGGGGAAGGTACATAATACATCTATCGTTCCATTATTTGAAAGCCATCTATTTTGTTTTTACGGAATCTCAAATACCTTTGAGTAAACCGATTGCAGACGCCAGAATTAACAATCAAAGACCTATGTTATGAATAATTACAACTGCATAGTAAGAATGTGTTCTAATAATTCTGTAATCGTCCGGTACTTTGTCACTTGACTGGATATGAAAAAATATTAATCTGAAAGTTTTGTATTTTTTTTAAATTAATAAACTGAGTTCTGCATATCCAACCCTGGTAGGTTCCTACTTACCGTGTGTTTAATAATATTTTTATTTCATATTCCAGAAGATTCCAACTATGACATTACTGATGCGCTTGAGCTTAGTTATTGTGTTATAATTCACATTTAATTAATCGTGACAAGACTGTCAGAATCGATCTTTATTTCATAACATTCAGATGTTAATTATTTGATGAAATTTACTGAAAATCAGCTCGTAACGCAGAGCTCTTTTGATCAGGAATGGTTTAAACACTTGACGGAATACTTATTTCTCTCGACGCGATAATCAATCAATGAAAACGCGTCAGCGGCCATATTTCACGACAAGGATTTTGTCCACCTTAAATTTATGTTGAAAGTGTGATGAAAGAATTTTTTTATGACCACTTGTATACCGCGCCCACTTATAGATGTATCAAAAATAAATATGCCATAAAACAGGTATTCGTAAAATATGTTTCTGGGATCCGAGCAAGATTTATTAGGAATATTGGAGGCATGCCGGCAAAAAAAAAAAGCATCGCCCACGTAAACGTAAAAAAAATGTTTTTATGGTTCTTATTCATATAAAATATTATGTACGCTCGTCTTGGTCGGTGCTTTGAGGTATTAGCATCCTTTAAAAATTTCTTCCTATTTCTTGTATAATACAGGGTGTAACAGACCTAGTCCACAATATTTTATGAACCTGACTAAATTACGAGTCGAAAATGTTCAAGGAATGTGTGCAAAATCTACACTGTTACGAAAAATATTATTATTAAGGAGAACACATTCTTTTTTTGTGGTTGTAACATAATTATATGTATTATATAAAATCAATTTTATCGAAAAATATTGTCAGTTTACTCAAGGGTATTTGAGATTCGAGTTGCGTCGTTCGTTGTATTGTACCTGACTGCGTATTCCCCCCTCTCTCTCTCTCTCTCTTTCGCGGTTGTGTGCTCATAACCGAGTATCATGGTTCCCTATTCTGCTTCTACAGCGCGAACTGCTTACCCTCGCGGTCGAGAGCCTTTCTTTAGTGCGGAGTTCCTGAATAATGAAGATCTCGCAGTCATGTACGTTGGTACGTATCAATTTCGAGCGATTCCCTTAGAGGGGTTTCAAATTTTCTAATAATTCACGCTGCAGTATGGAATCTAATCCCACTTTGCCGGCAAGCTGGCTGTGGATATCAGACAGATTACTCCGATCGCGCCCTCCATAGCACAAAGGACTTAATTTCTTTCAGAAGATCGAGTTTTCGCAGAAAATCTCCATTATACTCGCATCGGGAAATAATGAAATTAGCGCATCCGACGGTCGGCCATTCTTCCATTGAATAAATGACTAATTTGATAGATTGATCACATTTTGAATATTAATTTTCAATAATTTCCCTAAAAGCATTTTCTTTGCTTGTTTTAACGAACTTAGTGCGGAAAATTTATTAACATTTTCGACAAAATTTCGTCAAGATTTCGACATTTTGTAAATGTGCTACGCGAATACCTTCGCGGAATGTTTGGTTAATATTTGCGACGACAATAAGAGCCCGCTCATTGTTTTAAATTTGTATGTTTTTTTCAAGTATCTACCTAGCCTCTAATTTATTACGGCGTAATCATTATTTTCAAGCAACACCACTTGAAAGTATTGCAGAATATATATTTAGGTCATTCATTACCACAGAACCATCTGGATTTAATGGACTATCTCCGCTGACCTACATATATAATTTCTCTGTGTCCATCCGCTTGTCCGAGTCATAAAACATAAAACAAACGAATATTGAGTCGCGTGGCAACATTAGATTTAAAACAATGAGTCGCTCGCAGATGTGTAATCAAAACATCAACACAACAGTACAAAAGATGATCTTCGTTTAGAAATAAGACATATCTTCTTAAATTCGAATTAAATATATTAATTAGAAAGATATACATATAAAATCAATTTTATCAAAAAATATTGTTGTTGCGCCACCGGGATTCGAATCTGGACCTGTTTCCAATCCGGGGAAGGTGTATTATCCAACAATTATCAAACAACAATATATTTTTCGATAAAATTGATTATATATGTATATCTTTCTAATTAATACATTTAATTGGTATTTAATATATAATATATCTGAATAATTACAACTTCACAATAAGAATGTGTTCTCCATAATAATATATTTTTTTATTTAAAATGTACGTTTGTCTGTTTTCTTTACAATTTCCTTTGACTAAATTTTGTATAGTTACTCTCAAGAACCCTACTCAACACATAGACTCCTTCTCCTTGTCCACTCACTCACTTCTTTCCACCGGTATAAATGAGATACTAAATGCCATATATTCAAAATTTTGCTCAGTCGCACTCTAGAATCCTAAAAAAAAAAAATTCAACGCATCCCCCGGATATTTCATTCTCCCTCTGCCCGAACTAAGTTGTGAATACATCCTTTCTCTTTAAGGTTTGTACAAAACAAAAGCACCTTCTAACCCACTATTTTAAATTATTACTAAATCCGAGTCCTGTAAAACGTCTGTGGCTTTTTTCAAATTATACGATACAGTCGGAAAATATACTTAAACAAAGTAACTATTCTCATAACGGATGGAAATGGCCTCTACCCACTTCTACGCGGGCCGGCTCTAGTCTCTTTTAATTTATTTCGGTTCCAAATGTATTATATATAATTAATTTCGTCGGGAGGTACAACCACTTTAGAAAAGTATTCAAAAAATAAAAGGAGACAGTACAATGTTAAAAAATGTACACATAATTAGTCTTGAACCAACGTGCACCTGCTATCGCAATGGTGTTAAGTGTACCAAAAAAAAAAATGGCGTGGAGTCACAGCGATCGGTCGCAAAAAACTGACAAATCTCCGGTACGCAGACAGCTGTAACCGAAATGTAAATGTCTGATGTTAGTTACCGGGTAGAATTGGAGAGTAAAAAACTGGGTCTCGAAATCAACAGAAGCAAAGTAAAAATAATGATTTTAAAGTAAGCAACTTCAACAAGCTGCAACAAACTAGTCTTCTAAATGTTTTCGAGCCAGCAGATACCACTGTGATGCCACAAGTGCCTTGCATGCAGCAAAAGTATAGTTTTTTTAAATCTTTTTTTACGACTGAATTTTAATTATAAAAGCACATCAAAAAATCATAAATTTCTATATATAAATATGTATTAAAAGAACTCGGCGAATCGAAGGTTAAAATCCTTTATGTACAAATTTAACTTTTTCTCACACATATTATCAATATCATAAATTTTCTTTGTCTAATTTTGCACTATTTGATTCGGAGAAGTTATAAAAAAAATTATATTAATCGACGTCTAATACGTAAAAAATAATATTTTAAGTAGCACTGTACGGGCTATCGTAATAAAACTTCGCAACGGATAACCTTTCATCTTGGAGAGAATTTTAAGGTACTTTTTAACCCAGTTCGGTCTTATCGCAAGCTGTAAAAATCAAAGTTTCCCGGGTAGCTAGCTCCAGCTTGTGTCGTGTGCTGATGTAGGTATTTTGACGCTTGACTCATGTTCACTTTACCGTTTGCTGTCAATATTATTCCGTCAAAATATTATTGTGAGACCCTTCCACCAGTAGATGGCAATTTAAAACGCTAAGGATAATGTTAGAATAAATAATTATTTTCTAAAACAACTGTGTTCTATGGGTCAGAGTATTGTGCGACTATCAAAAAACCGAGATAATATATAGGCCGGTGTCAAACATTACAATGTTAGACAAAGTGCAAAATTTTGACAAGTAGAAAATAAAAGTATACAAAAAATATTGCGATTTCATGTTCAGAAGATGACACATTTTTTCGTATAAAAATATTATTGCAATATGGCCAAGATTGAAAGCGATATCACTCGTGCAGACTTCAAATTGGTAAATTTATTTAATCACAAAAAAATATTTTTATGTGGTCACCGCACAGCCATCTAGCGGAAAATTTGCATATCTAGCTAATCTGCTTTTTAAATGCCTCGTTTAATTATTTTAGTTTTATTATATTACATATATATACATAATTATTATTATACCTATATTTAAAGAAGAGTATTTAAAGAGCTTTACATTAGGCCAGTGGAATTATCTCATTCAAAAATAGAACTCGTTTTCTCGACCACCTGACCTTTTCCAAATGGAATACGGAAATAAATGTGCGCACAATTTTCTGCTCACAAACTTGTATCATGCGCGCCAGTTGTCAATTTTCGGTTGAAAAGTATTATTTTCTCATTTATTAAGTTATACTTCATAATTCAACACGACAAACGTGTATCTTCGACTTGTATTTACATGCAAATGACTGATTCAAGTAATTCTACCTGGTGTTGGAAAAAAGTTTTTTGCAAACGAAACTTTTTCAATATTAGAACCGCAGATTTGCCCTGCATTATTTGAAAATATGTGGCTTCGAAGTTGTTAATATTCACGTTGTGTTGTCTAGAAATATTTTAATAATAAAATACGTGCGGTTCGGTTCTAAAAATGTGTTCTCGCTTTATACGGCAACATTTCAAATTAGGCATCTTTGTGTTTGTCGTCACATTGTGTTTATCAACAAGAGGTTTGAAATTGTTGCTTTTTGTATTACGTGTTATGCGAGTGTGTGTTGAAAAATGATTTAACAAGTTTTAAGATTGATGAGTGATGAGTTTTAAATGTCGTCTCCGCAAATTACGCTCACAAATTACCGTTTTGTGTTACCCTTTTGGCAATAATTTTCGATTTTTTTAATTACATATGTGCAATAATATTGCAACACAAACAGAAATTTGAAACTGCCGAACTGAATATGCATCATTTAGAAGTATCGTATTGAATTTATAACACACTACTAATAAGAAATGTAATTTAAATATGGAAAAAAGCTTTACTAAGTACTTAAATTTCGGTAAAATATCATAATATTTACAATCTATTTAAAATTTCTCTATAAACTATTCTAATTCTAACGTAAACAAAATAATAAATTATAAACACACTTATTATTTATTATATTATTTTTACAGCTTTTATAATTTGAAGGAAACTGATAATGTTAATTAATTAATGGCAACCGAAGGAAAGATTATCATACATAAGTTTAATTTTGTTAATTCGAATGCAATCCTCTTTCTAATGTGGAATAATTGGATGGGGTGGCATTTTTTATGTTCGTAAAACTATAAGTAGACAACCAGTGGCGTGACTAAAAAAAAATGTGCCCCAGTGCAAAATTTAAAAAAGACATTGGGCCCCAAATCAAAATGGAAGGACGCCCTGTATATGTATTGGGTACAGGGGTATAGAAGTTATAAGAATATTAATAATTACACGGTTTCGTTAATTAAATAGTAAGATAGTAATCGTCTCCTATAATATTAATATATTAATAAAAAGTCAAATCTATTTTAATCGGTGTTTCAATAGATGTAAAATTGATAGATACCAAAACTTTGTAGGGTGCTATTTGTCGCGAGCCCTAGTGCACTGTATTGGCTAGAGTAGGTGGTAGAGTCACTATTAATGCGCCACTGTAAACATAAAATATAATCTGTTTCAAAGATTGTAACACTTTTTTAAAAAATTCCAACAATTACAAAAATTATTTTAAAAAAAAATATTATTACTTCTTTATAAAAACTAAATTAATAAATTATGAGATAAGATTTTTTTATTAAGTAAGTAATCAAGAAGTAAGATTTCAATAAGACCAAACAAGTATTAGTGATAAATTAAAAAATTATCATCATAGTGTAATTTTTTTTTAAATCTGTATACTTTTTTTCCAGGAACATCATTATTTGCGGTAGCTGCTCATGAGTTTGGCCACTCCTTGGGCTTGAGTCACAGCTCGGTGCAGGGGGCTCTCATGTACCCTTGGTATCAAGGGCTCAAACCCAATTTCGAACTGCCCCAAGATGACAGACTCGGTATACAAAATATGTATGGTAAGTCAAATGAAAAATATAACTTTACGATTTGAGAATCCGAATAATCCCTACAAAAATTATTGTTATATAAATATCAGTACATTTTTTTTTTAAATTGTTCAATTTAAATTGCAAATGTCAATTGAATTGAGCCGTATTTTAAAATTTTCTAAATTGTGTAATGATAATAATATCCTCTGGCATTGTTTTAGTTTCATTTGATCCTTTGTATCCAGTTTTGTATTTAACACAATATTAGAAAATGGTCATTACTTAGCTATCAGACTCATTTTAATTTCTTTTAATTATAGGAAATGGCTTTCTTCCACTAGTTAGCTTTTAAATAAAGTCAACCTAATAATGTATTTTATAAATATAAAATTATTTACAATAATAAATATATAGATTAACAGACACCTTTCATGGTTCATTTATAAAATTTTAATTCATTCAGCCTTCCACAATAAATATCAAAATCGTTACAATTGTTAATAGGTTCCAAGGAAAAAAGAATGTGGGAAAGAATTCCACCAAATCTACCTACAGAGCCTCCACACGTCTACACAACAGAAAGGACACATCACCGACCTGAGCAACCACGGTATCCCGTTCACTATCCTGACAGACATCCTGACCCTGGATATCCTCGACACAGACCGACACAAGGACCCAGACCCAGATTCCCCGAGAGAACCCCTGAAAATAGACCTGAATATCCTGGTAGCCGACCAGATTACCCAGAACGAAGGCCAAACAATCCTGAAAGGAGGCCAGAGTACATTCCTCCTAGATTCAACCCGGAAATAAAACCAAATTATCCGATAACGCCGAGATCTCCCGAAAGACAACCAGAGGAGAACCCAGACAGAAGAACGCATAAATACTATCCAGTACCCAAACCAAATTATCCAGGAACCAAGCCCCTCTACCCACACCATCCGCACTCGACCCTGAGGCCTCACTTCCCACCGACTACGGAAAATCCTTATTACCCTGGCAAACCCGAACATCCCAGGAAACCACACTCTCCAAAGAAGACTTACTATCCTGAGAAGCCATGGCGGCCCGACAGAAATCCAGAAAGGCGACCCCCGACAGAAGTTACTCTCACGGGAGAAACAAAGCCACCGAAACCCGACTCCTGCAATACGAACTATGATGCCGTGGCATTAATTAGAGGAGAAGTCTTCATTTTCAAATCACAGGTTTGTTTGAATAATTATTATGATTTTATTTTCTCAGTTTACAATTTCTTTTCAAATCACTGAAATTTAGTTGTGCAGAAATATTAAAAATAACAGGGAACAGTAACAACTTAAATTAATATAATATACTACGGGAAAGATTAATAAAATTGTTCAAGATTTATTTAACATGTTTAGATATTTAAATGGCTTTTTTTATTTCACAGTATCTATGGCGAATTGGAGATATGGGTGTGTTCGAAGGATTCCCCACTTTCATCAATCGAATGTGGAGTGGCTTACCAGAAAGTCTTACACACGTTGATGCGGTGTACGAGAGACCCGACAGAAAAATTGTATTCTTTATTGGTTAGTATAAAAATGACACATTTTTCTATAAAAAAAAACATTATTAGTAGATAACTATACATTTTTTTATTTATTAGTATTTTTTCTTCCTCTTAAAATATTTAGAGGGTTAAAAGAACAATATTCTATCAGATATAACAGGGAGAATTTCTCACTATATCTGTGATAATTAGACCTCATTTTTTTAATTCTTATTTTCTTGATAAACGTAAAAAATATTTAAAATATATAATGTATTAAAATTAAAATGTTGAAATGTACTTATTATATTGAAATAATAATACATAACCTTAATATTACATTATACATAATTTAATTTTACATCATTTTAAAACTTCGCGCTTAATGCTAAACACAATTAATGTCCTCTCTTGGATCAAATTATTTTCTATTGCCTATATGTAGACATCTTTATTCTTCCACAATGTGGACACTATTACACTATTGAAAAATAACTCAAAACATATTTAAATGGTCATTCTGGAACATAATCGCCGTCTATTTCAATAACTCCCATTTGCTTAGCAAACGATTGTTTCCACATGTAAAAAAGTCACATCTCTTGAACGCTATCCACGCTTTGCCTTTAATAACGAGTTCATTCAAATCATCTTAGACTTTACCTATCTGCCAATTTTTGATTGAGCGATTAACGTGTAATATCACCATGTGAAATGGTTGACATTGAATTATTCGGTCAACATCCTTGTTGTCAAACTTTCATCTTCTTCCACGGCTATCCGAAAAACTTGGTCATCAAAATTGGACGGACGACTTCTTTTTTCCTCATCTTTTAAGCATGTGTCACTGGATTTAAAATGACTGAACCATTTTCAATCTCGACTTTCACCAATTGTTCCTTCACCAAAGAGACTGTTGAGATTATGAAACGACTGTCTTGCAAATCATCCGTTTTCAAAGTGATAAAGCATTATATAGCGAATATAAACAGTGATTATTAACATGCATTTTTATTACCTAAAAGCAAAGAAAAATTTTAACAAAATGACAAATTTGACAGATTCGAAGGACTCCAGTAAAACAATTGTTAATTTTGCACCAACCTAATACTATATGAATGTCAAAGGCAATCTAAATAAACCCTGTAGTGTGAGAATGATGAGGAGTGATTTTGCTAATATATTTGAAATGTTCATAATTATACCTCCTCAAACAATATTATGCTGTGCAAAATCCTCGTTTCATACATTAATACGTATTTCATTTTTATTATTCAGGAAAAGAATTCTACGTTTTTAATGCAAACAGACTGGAGCCAGGTTACCCGCGACCACTGACTGATTTGGGTCTCCCGCATACGTTGGAACATCTCAATGCTGCCATGATTTGGGGACATAACGGGAAGACTTATTTCTATAATGAAACAATGTACTGGAGGTAAATTGATGCCATTTCGGCACTTATATTCCTGTAGTTAGAATGTCTTCTGTAATCATTTGTATACTTTTATCACACATACATTCTGTTCCAGTATTTATATGTTTTCTGTTTTATCTCTACGAGTTCTAATATTACTATTCGTTAAAAAATTATATATACATATATATATATATGGATTTTGTGGACTCAATACCTTTCATAGTTCTTATCAGATTTCAATCAAAAATTTTTGAATATTTTTCCTTGTATCTCAGCTAAGTCTATTAGCCAGCCTGATTTGTCATCTTATTTCAAAATGGTGGCTGTTCTAGAGATAAAAAAAAAATTCATGCATGGACAAAATATAACCAGTGCTGTATGGATTTTTTTAAATAATAGATATTAATATTATAAAATTATCATCAACTCAAAAAATGGTAGTTCTGTATTTATTTTGGTAATGTGAATAATCTAAAATTGAGGCAATGAGATGAAAAGTTTACTAACCTACAAATTTTCCAAAAACGGGTAATGATATTAAACGATAATGAATTTTTAAGTGTTTGATTTGCAATAGTAGACCAACTCTAATTTTAAAAATGATCACACACTCAAGCTGTGTAATGAATAGTGTTTGCACATATTTTATAGTTATTATTTAAAACTGTATAGTTAAATAATTACCACTCAAAACAAAGCATCTCTGAGTTAGCCCACTTTTGTCCTAGCTGCAACTGCGTCAATTATTGAATTAACTTATCTTAATCATTCTTAGGTTTGACGATGAAAAAGGCCGAGTGGAGCTGGATTACCCCCGAGACATGTCAATGTGGAAGGGCGTGGGAAATAACATTGACACTGTATTCCAGTGGAAAGATGGTAAATATACATCAGATTTATTTTTCATGTTATTAAAAATTATTTTTTGTATATTTAAAATCAGTCAAACATTGGCAAAAACAGCATTATTAATATTAACATTTAAAATCATATTTTGTGAATAATAGTGACAAGCAATTATCTGCTTGTTGTTGATTGTATGTATGCATAAACAAAATAATATGCTGACCGCCACAGTGTCACCAAATTGCTTACTGTTTATGACTTTACTACTTAATTTTTTATTAACTAGGCCATTATATATTCTATGAAAAAATAATTCAGTCCCCAAGATTTCATATTAAATGATTTGCACTGCAATTATAGATTCCCAACTTTAAATATAATTTAAGAAAGTCTTTAATTTATGAATTTCTAACAAAAAAATAACAAAATGCTTAGCATTAGACCTAGGAAATGCCTCACCAAGTCACAAGAGTAACTATTTTGTGTCTGATAGAAACATAATAATAACCAGGGGCATGCAGTGCATACAAACAAAAAAACTGTGCATTATTAAAAATTTTGGAAAACAAATATAAATTAAATAATCTATAATATGGACAGTAAACGTATATTTACAGATTTATTACAATTACCGCCATCTGTGTACCAGTAGGAACATTAATGGCTTAGTTTTAAAAACTACCACGACAACCCACCGCTGCAGCTGTATAGCGCTACAATCGACACATTATAACTATTCACATTACTATTGTCTACTTTTAAGCTAGTGAATTAATCAAGTCATACAATCGGCTATTTACTGAATTGAAAATTCCTTTCGGTTGATCCGTTTTGTATGGAGTCGTTACTTATGCTGTTTTTTAACAGAATAACATTAGAAAGGCTTACAACTGAGTGCAAATCATTGAAGTGTCTACTTCTTCTTTTACTAATTTACAAATTTTACTATCATACTGTTTTTAATGTATTGATTTCATGGTCGTTCTTTGCGTTCAAAGTGCATTTGGTGCAAGAATTTGTTTTTGTTTTGGGAAAAACAAAAAGCAATTTTCAGAACTATTTCCTATGTTAACCTTAAATAAAAATAATTATTTCGTTTAGTTATTACGTGAAGAATTTTCAAACAATAAAAGAATCATGTTGTCATAAAGTGTTCTTAAAAACCTCCATAAAAATTTTATATTGATTTTTATATGGGTAAGAAGGTATTGTTTTACATTAAAACTTAAACTTTAAAAATACCATTAATAGTTCTCTAAAATTACAAATAAATTCATGGTAAGGTCGTATAAACGACGGATTCATTTTGTCTAAAGACGTTGGTTAAACAAAAGTTCATAATCCTATGTACATCATATATTGATATATGATACATATTTTATATATGATTGTATAATATCATTAGTAACAGCATAACCTAAATCTATACCTACTGCAGGCCAATAATAATAAGGATACAACGTAATGTTAGCGCATTTCCTCAGATAGGAAAACTTCCAGGTTCATACCCCAGTAGCAAGTCTTTCTAATTGATTCAATAAATTTATGAAATGAAATTGCAACTTCAAAGCAAAAATGTGTTTTCATTCAAAATAATAAGACAATAAAGTAAGCGTGTATCTAATACGTGTGGCAAAATTATATTATAATTGCAATGGTTATATTATAATTACAAATTGAATTTAAAAGATCACAGCATAAAATTATCTTATTATGTAATTCATTTTTTGCTGCAAAGAAATAAAATTCATTTTAGATGAACATATTATTAATTTCTTGTGATTTTTTACAGGGAAGACTTATTTCTTCAAAGGAAAAGGTTTCTGGAAATTCAATGACTTGCACATGAGAGTTGAAAATGAAAAACAACAGCTCTCGGGGCCATTCTGGATGGGCTGCCCCTATCCGGGAGATGATAATTATAATAGTGGACACAAACAACCTTATCAAGGATTGCCACCATCACCAACTAGTACCTTCGATACATCTAAAGGAAATTCAGTATCTTATAGTTTATTCTTAATATTAACCATTACAATATTTTTTATACTCGATGTAGACTTAACGTGAACCATATAACATTTATTTAGCTTTTAACTTTATTTTCTCACATTATAATTTGAGGCATTTAATTTGTTCAATGCATTTTAATGTTGAACAAATGAGGAAAAAAGACCTGAAAACAGAAAGTATAAATTTCTCAAGTTTATAATAAACATGAGAAATAATTTAAAATATCCAAGTGTACTATATTAACTTTTAAGATTTTATTATTGAATCTATTCCTAATCTTAATTAATAGTTAAGAAAACGAGATATACTGTATTCTTGCATATTCTGAATAATTTGTCTTGCAAATTTCTCTGCTATTTCACTGTTACTATAATCACTAAATTAAATAATTGACAAAGACATGTATGTAAAAATAATTTCATTTAAATAACTTATTCTAATGTAAATTATTAAATCACCTAGTCTTCTCTACATATTTGGATTCAACAAGATATGCATACATACAATGCCATCTGATATTAAAATGCTAGCATTTCTTTAATTATTGGCTACCAGGTTAATCAATAAATTGACTGTAGGCTGGAATCTCACAAATAAAAACATGGGAGCTTGAGCAATTTTTTAGGCAAAATTATTTTAAAATTAATAATTTAATCTTAATCTATCAGCCAGGTGCCAGCCTACCTGCGGTATTTACATTAATACATGTTACATGAAAACCTAACCGACAGTCATAGACAAAAAATATACTGACGGTGACACAGTTCATGCTGTGCTAGTATATCTCTTATCTATAGCTATGCCCAAAAGGGATACATCTTTATCATATTTGGAGCCGAAATAATTATTTTATAATAAGAGGGTTTTGAATTATAAAATAAAATTATTGTGTTTTATATATTTTATTTGAAAAGTATGTAGCATTGTTTACAAATTGCAAAATGTACTCTCGCTTTATAAGTTTGTGATGACCTGTGAAAAACTGAGAATTATAAGCTCTTGTTTAAAAAGAGCATTTTTGTCTTTAACAAAAAATTTAATTAATAATAAATGTTTGTACTTTAATTCATTGCTTTGAAGCTAAATACGTTCTCAACAATTATTTTAAATATGTTAAATGATGACTATACCTATAGTTTTAAAAATCAAGAGTTAAAAATGTTATTTCATAAGTAAGCCAATTAGAATTTTATACAAAAAACATAAACATATTTCTTTGATTTCACCTTGTAAACTTTAAGTAAAATAATTCTCTAGGAATTTTACCTTACCTTGCTTGTAAATCTATATGCTGGATGTGTGGTTCACTTACTCAGATTCAACACAAAATACTTTTTGAAAGTATCAGAACATGTATCCAGTATCAATTCACATTAATTTTGAAGAAATGCAATATTGGAATTAAATATCTTACGATGCAATTATTCTTTGTTCACCCTCAAAATTATCACCGAATCTATCTGTTTTTATTGTAAATTGCATCTTTGAGGGCATTTGCAATATATTATTTTGTTTTATTATTGTCATTATCTTTTGAAAGTACTTTTCACATTGTCGTTTTCTTTAGAAAATACTTTTCAAAGGGCTAGATATTTAAAATAATGCAAAGAATCAATTGCAAATAATGCAAATAACATCACAATTAAAATCACTCCACTGCATTACATGTAACACAGTATTTATTAGATTAAATATATAAATTAATGCTTTGTTGAAAATCTGATATCTTGACTTTATAGGTAAGGATTATCACAATTTAAACCATTAAGCCATCACCAATACCATTGATATAATAAAATCTTTGGAGTAAAACGATCTCATAGCATGAAGCTCTCACTTCTCAATTAATATGTAAACATAATGAAATATTTCAAAGCAAAAAAAATATTTATTTAGAATTTCATTTAACTGCATCACATCATCAATCTTACTATTTTTTACACAATTTTATTAGCAATATCATTTTTACAAGTTTTTACTATTTTTATACACATTTATTAATAATACTATATCCTGCTAACTATCTACATAATATATAGAATTAGCTACTTATTTAATAAATAATTTACTTTGAGTTGTTCACATTTTTTTTATTAAAATTGTGAAACATGCGACATTATGTACTCATCAAAAATATTTGTCATTATCCTCCTTAATCAAAACAATTTGCCACATTAAATTGTTAAGATAATGATTATCCCATGTATATATTATATATTTACTAATATTTGTGTCTGCTAATCAGTAAAAATTGAAATTGAATATTACTTTTTATATAGTATTATTTATGTAATATGTAAAATATTTAATCATCTTCAGATACCAACTTTTACATTTCATATATTAAATTCATGCTGTTTTCTTAAAGTGTCATTATGGAAACTGTGATATTTATGTATTTTTTCTTTTTAATTGACTACTTAAGAGAACAAAAATATTTTTTTGCAAAGAGGGGTGAAATAATAAATAAAAAATTGCTTCAATCTACAATCAGTAGAATGACTTATGGCCTGATTATAATTTAAAGTGTTTTTTTTATTTATATTTTAATATTATATAATATGTATGTAATATTATTTCTTTTATTTTAGAACTCATTAAATATATATGACATATAACATGGCATGTAAGTATGTACCTATCTTTAATTTTATTTTAAGTAAAATATTATATTATTTTAAAGTAGTCATTTGCAATGCGAACTTTATATGTGATTGTAAAATAAATATAAATTATACAATAAACATTTTTACTTGAGTTTTTTCTGTTAAATTTATTGTGCAAGTTCAATTCCCAAATCCTCAGCACAAGTATATAAACCAAACCAATCACAATATAAATATGAATAACCTAATTATTCTCTAGCGCATATGTCAATGTGTATTTATTATTTCAAAGGACAAAATTGTGGAGAATTCAGAGCTTAATGTATGCAGACTTAGAAAACTTTCTGTATTGCTGGTCCTTACTCAGAAATCCAATAAGATACATCATGGAGCGCTGTCACAAGCTTTAACAAATCACTCAAATAAAGATAGTATTGTGTTTCAAGCAATGAACAGAACATTTCAGATCTCGTTGTCCAAAAGCTAAATTTTTTATATTTGGAGTATGTGAACTAGGTAGTCTGAATATAGCGAAAAAATCTTTTGCATTACAAATCCAGAGGGGGGAATTTTTTAGAATATTTGCTACTATGTAATATAATAATGCCGTTTCCCCACGGAGGTAGACAGAGAGGATAGAGTGCCACACTATTCTGTCCTGACACACAATTCTCGCCTCATCCACATTCATACATACAAGCTCAACGATTATTGAGGCTTCTAACAAGACCATCCTCCTTTCTTAATCTTACTCACTATAGTAAGATCAGCTTTACATTATTTCCTTATTTCTTCATTTTTCACTCCGTCATAAATGGATCTACCACATATACACCTGATCTCATTTCCACTGCATTCAGTTTACTTTCATTCCTCTTCTGCCAGCTCCAGGCCTCACTTCCATACATCAGTGTCAATACCAGAATTTCCATTGTGAACTGCTAGTCTTGCCTCAGTTGACAAGTTCCCATTAGCTATAATTCCAAAACAAATCCGCAACCTATAGTTCGACGAAAAATGTAAGGCTGCTGCTGCTGCTGTATACAGAAAGAATCATTGCACATATGCTGTTCATAAGCTGACTTCTTTGCCTCAGGTCTTCGCTATTTGCATTGTTCTGATAGATCTAGCGCGTTGTTCTGGTTTAGTAAGGAACGCCGCAAACTGTATATATAGCTAATGGTGTAACATTTGTATTATTCTTGTATAATACGAGACGAAATTCGGGTTGAAGGAAATGTAGAGAAAAGTGGAATGCTACAATACTTGTAAAAGTTTACTGACAGTAGGAAGCTTGAATCAAGTTACTTGATTCCTGTTACTCGACTTAAATATTTAATATCAGTCTTCTCGGTTTTATTCGGTGCAAGTACTTGAGTCAAGTAACAGGACTCAAGTAGCTTGACTCGAGTAACAGGACTCAAGTAGCTTGACTCAAGTAACAGGACTCAAGTAGCTTGACTCAAGTACTTGCACTCAAGTAGCTTGACTCAAGTAACAGGAATCAAGTAGCTTGACTCAAGTAACTTGACGCAAGTAACAGGAATCAAGTAACTTGACTCAAGTAACAGGAATCAAGTAACTTGACTCAAGTAACAGGAATCAAGTAACTTGACTCAAGTAACTTGATTCAAGTAACTTGACGCAAGTAACAGGAATCAAGTAACTTGATTCAAGTAACAGAAATCAAGTAGCTTGACTCGAGTACTTGCACTCAAGTAGCTTGACTCAAGTAACTTAATAATAGACAGGTGGATACTTTATTAAACTACTAACCTTATAATCTGAATCATTGTTTTGAAATACGTATATTTAAAAAATATGAAATATCCATTAACAAAAGTAAAAATCAGACACTTTTTACTTTTTAAAATATTGTCTAAAGTCTGCTGCCTCACATTCAGTTTACGCACTGCGTAAAGATCTTTATAACACCGAACATCTTTACCGATAGCATTCAGAACACTTCTATTTCGACTTTCATCATTATCACGATTAGTAAAAATCTCCACAGCTTCGTCTATCAACAAAAACCCTAATTTTGGAATAGTTATTCCTCTGAGTTCTTCTGGATGCTCTCATCATCACTATCCTGCATGTCATTTAATTTTTCAACGCAGTGTAGATAACCAGCAATGTTGCTAACCACAAAAATTTGTTTGTCACATACATCTGTAGATCTAACCGCACATATAAGGCGAGGGATTTATATTTACATAGATACATATATGTATTGCTTTTAATTCACATTGTGTAACTTGTTCGAAAACTAGTTCACTGTGTATACGTCGAGAGCGATATAAAAAGATGAATGTGTGACTTATAAAATGTGTCTGGTAACACAATAAAATGGTAAATCACTATGAAATAAACACTTATCAAAATTAAAAGGAGACAAATATTTATTTTAATATGTGAAACAAATCAGTACCGATTGCAACAACAGCTTTCTTTTAAATACTGTTGAATCTGCATAGTAGGCAAATAACTCGAAAGTTGTAGATATAATTTGTAAACAAGTGGAAAGGACAATATAATGCAGTGCAAAAATAAGCAATCACTGCATGCAACCCTATTGTTTCAACCTACAGTACATCTTTAATTATATTCATTTACCTGCTTTACCAGAAGTTCTGAAACTAATGTTATATTTAAATAAAAGACAAAGCGCTAATTTTTTTCATATATTTATTATTAACAATAATATGTTTACTGTCTATTGATTTACTATTTATATAATACATACACATTAATTATATTACAAACGTTTTCTAAAAATTCATGTGTTGAAAAAATAGAACACACACCATGTTGGGTCGTTATGACTTCTTTTCCTGTTGAGTTACGGTCTGCTCTTCTTTGAAACCGAGATTTGGCCATTCTTCCCTCGCCATAAGTTGGTTATCCATTCGGCATTCTAAATAACTTTTTGCTTCATTTCTACACATAGAATTATCGTTTTTGTTATCAGATAAACATATCATATATTTTAACATAAACTTTTTGCACTGCCCTTCGTGATCCAAAGGAAAACTTCCCTTATCTGGTGGAGTCGGAGTAAATATTTTTTGGCCGAAAGTCATTGACGACATTTTAAAGTATATATGCAGAAATCAAAGGAAAAATTAGAAGCAGAGTTTTAATTCCTATAATAAATCGAAGTAAACTTAAATTTGTGTTTCATGAGCAACTCAATAAAAAAACAAATATGAAAAACCATAAATGTCATCAAATCCGAATTTGACAACCGAGGATAATATCATAGATAAAAGATATATATGCGCATCTATTATCTATGATCTGGGAAACATCTATGGTTACGGATAGCGAGTATAGTACTTGAAAACGAATAAATATAGAGGTAAATCATAGCAGATGGGAAATTATGTTATGTGTGCGATATATATGTTTTTTAGAATAACAACATTTAGATTTTATGTCAAATTTCACGTGTTGTTTTGTATGGCTGACATTGGATAGTTGTCAGTGTTGTCTAATTGAAATAGGATATTTTTTTAATATGTCTTCTCGATTAATAGTTAAAAATCTACCTAATAATGTAAATTTACTTTGGTTTATATAATGGAAAATTTTAAGTATCCCAATTCTTAATTTCATAATAATGTTTTGGAGGTTACCATTTTCAGGTTACGACAGAGAAACTGCGAGACATTTTCAGTGAAAAGGGAGAAATCACGGATGTGCAGTTAAAATATACAAGAGAAGGAAAGTTTCGAAACTTTGGATTTGTGGGATTCAAAACAGATGAGCAAGCTTCATTGGCGAGAGATTTCTTCAATGGAACGTGTATTAAGACAACTCGAATTGTAGTCGAGACGTGTGTTTCTCTTGGCAATAGTGATAAGCCCCAAGCGTGGAGCAAGTATGCCTCAGACAGTTCAGCCTACAAAAAGAGCCATAACATCACTGATACGAAGGAACCCTTGGCGAAAGAAATAAGCGAAAATAAATTATCCAAAGAGGAAAGAAAAAAAGTTAGACAGAAACAGAAAAATAGTAAAATCACAGAAATTTTACAAAAGGTATGTCATTATATTGCAATTATTTTGATTCATTTTGAAAATGTATGATCTAAATCTCAGCGATTTCAACATTGACATTTGCTTAAAGATATTTCCATGTACTCAAAACTCCATTTTGTCAAAGAATGTGCTGTTACCAGGTATCACCTGATGTCCGGTTGAAGTTCTTTATTAATATATGACATAGCTCCCTTGAGGTGAAATTTTTACAAAAATTGCGCTATAAAAATTGTCCAATATTATTTACAGTCGATGAACACCATGCTTGTTTTGATTTCACTTGTCGTAAAACTTATGTAGTTTGGCAAATATTAAAAATTATAATGTATATGTTTGTAATAAAGTTGAAAGAAACAAAAATAATTTTAAAAAAATTTATTGCCACCTACGTAGATGTAATCTTAATTTTTTATTTTAATTAACAGTAAAAATTGCAACAGGCATTCCATATGCAAAGTCTTAATAATCATGTCATTAATTTTTTTAATATATTTTAGCATAAAGATGACCCTTTGTTTTCTGAATTTATGGAAGTTCACGCTTCAAAGCTAGACAAAGCCGTATGGGCTAATGACGCAATTATAAATAAAAGTAAAACCAGCAAAGAGAGCCCTGACAATGAAGAGGATACTAGAAATGAGGATAGCGGTGTGGAAGATGAAGAAAAACCAACAGAACTGGAAGAAAAAACTGAGAAGGAAAAGAAAAAGCTTGCTGATGAAGCCATCAGCGATTTTGAGGTAAAATAAATGTATGAATAATATTTTCTATCAAAAATGTTAGGTACTATTCGTATTTCATACAAAACTCCTTATACTAATGCACCATACTAATACTAAGGCATTGAGAATGAAAGTATTCTTTTGGCTATCAAAGATATTATATATTTATATGGTACAATGTGCCATTAACAGAAATGTTATAAAAGCAATCATATCCTTTCAGACAGATTATTGAACAAACATGGCAAAGATTATTTATAGAAAATTACATAAAGATATGAACAAATAGTATAAATAATCCATTACGCAACTGCTTTTCTTACATAATAACTAAAAACAAATATTGTGATTATTTTTGATGAGTTGTAAATAGAAAATACATATCCAAAAATAACAGCATAAATGAACAGTTAAAATATAAAAATATGTAGTAATAGTAAATATCAAATGTATATATCATATATAGCGAAAATAAAATTTTAAAAAAGAGAAAATAACAATTATCCTGTAAGTATAAAGCAACATAAAGAAATAATTAAATATAGAATAATCATTTTTAATTCTAATTCAATCTAAATTAAAATATTTGACTATACTAGTACTAATATTTTTAAGCAGACTTAGATAAGACCTTTACACTAATTAAAAACTAATAAACTGAATATTATTTGCCATAATTAAGACAATACAAGTATTATAAGAAAGATCGCGACCATTTGATTCATTTTCCGTGTGCCACAAAATTGCCTTAATATGGAAAATTCTTGCATATATGAAATAATATGTATATATTTTCTTAAAATTTTGAAGCCAAGGTTATGGAGACAAATCTGAACCGAGACAAATTAATAGTTATATAAACCAAAATTGATAATTTTCAGGACATATTATCAATTTTCGACATTTTTAAAATACGTTTTTAAATAATATATGTATTGTATTTACTCACATGCTTTGAGGTTTTTTCAGCTACTATTTAAAATCAAGTTTTATACAGCTCACAATACGGCAATGTGGTGTTTTAAATCGATAATGAACAAAACCACAAAATGCATCTGACATAATTTTAAATTTAAAACATTGATTTAAGCGACCATCTCAATATATCTACGTACTGATTTCAAAATATTTTCATATATATAAACTAGGTACTTCAATAAATAGTTTAATTTTCGATGGATTAATTTAAATGACAACAGACATTTTATTTCATTCCATAAAATTAATATGAAAAAATATGGATAAGATTCTAGATACGAGTTATTTTTGATACTTGTCTCGAATGCGAGAAAATCAACAATTTTATTGCCTTCTCTTTCTATTATAATTTTTATAACTATTATAACTTTTTTCTCTAACAAGATTTATGTAACAAATAACATCCTTAATATTTAATTGACACTTAAGCAAGAACACGAGAAGTTTAACTATTAGTCCCTTCTTGAAAGAGAATGTAATTCACATAGAATTTCTCGAATTTCAAACTAGAAAAATTAAAGAAAATAAAGCTAAATTTCAAAAAAAAAAATTAGTATGAAAGATGGTAAAAAAACTTTATATTTCTATTTGGATAATACTTAATATAGAACATAGCTTAGCTTTTATTCTCATCACCCTAAATTAATAGTCATCATTTGAATACTCATTTATTATTGATATGTGATGTATAAATAATCCATCTTTTGCAAGGTTTTTTGAATTATTATTAATGCTATTATTTTATATTAACAATCCTATTAGTGATAGACATGGTTGCTATACCCATTATAGTCTTTATTTCATCAAACACTTTACAGAAATATTAAATATTTAGCATATTAATATAACACTTTTCAATTGTATATCTTTAACAAACCTGTTTAATAAAGTATTAGTGATGAGCTAAATCATTATTTTAACCATGATTGTGACTGATTTGTGTTCGATTGTAATGGTGATTGGTTACTGATTATTTGTAATCTACTCTACTGTAATTGTACTGTAATGAGAGGTAACTACAATAATTGGGCCTCAATGCAAAATGGAAAAGCCCTTGAAAATTAGCATGGTACGATTGTGTAATGTATCGATAATATTTTCTAATTGAACATAATTTCGTTTCTTGATGTGATGAATTTAAAAAAATATTAATCCACATTAGCTCTGGGTAAAGTATCTATTCCAAATGTATTATTGTTAGGCACAGACCTTTTGGGCCTCGATGCATTGGCGTATTTACGCCCCTGAATCTACTGTAATATATTTGTAATCAGATTACTGGTACACTACAAACAACAAAACCTCCAACTGTTAAATCTCAGTTACCAATCATCATTACAATCACAGTCACAATAACGGTTTTGCTCATTATAAAACATTTATAAATTATAGTCTCTAGAAAATTACTTAAATTGTCACGGGAAAAACTAAATTAATTAAATTTACAGTATATGAAGTCACTTATGAAAAAAAAAAAGAAAAAGGAAGATAAGAACGAGGAAGGATCGCCCAATGGAGATGATGAAAAAGTAGAAAAGAAAACAAAGAAGAAGAAGGAACCGCGAAACAGACTTCTCTTTTTTGTCAAGGTGAATTAACACATTGTTTTTTGTAATAATAAGAAATATTAAACTGTAATAATGCACATTAGAGTATAAGTAAAGCTTCAAACCCCAAGCCCGTCCGAGCTCGCCAGGAACAAAATAAAGTCCATGTTTGTATTCAGAGGCCGAAGTAAGGTCTCCGGTAGATATCGCTATTCAAAGCAAAAATAAAATACAAGATGTATTAGATACATAAATGAATTACGTCACAACAAATTAATATGATGCCTACCGTGGTGGAAAGTGTTTTGCAATGGATATATTCGGTGCTGAGCCGTAGAGGGGTTATTTTAAACTCTATTGGTGCATTTTTGTTATTATTTGTCAAAACTTGACATTTGAAAATTTGTTTTACAGATTCAAGGATTATCTTTTTCATGTAAAAAGAAAGATGTAAAGGAATTTTTCAGACCCTTAATTCCATTTACTATCAGGATACCGAGAGTAGTAAAAGGCTTTTGCTATGTTGGGTTCAGATCAGAGGATGAAAGAAAAAAGGCACTGTTCAAGACTAAAAGCTTTTTAGGTGAGTTTCACAACCACCATACCTCTTTACAATAATTCCATATAACCAATCAATAATTCAATTATCTAAAAATGGCATCAAAGTTCATTTTGATAAGTATTAAGGAATATATACACAATCTTACATGCTCTAACGTGTTTGGGCTGGAAATTTTCTGATTTTATTACATTTTCATTAGTAACTTTTTAATAACGCCCGTGGCTAAAATCGTTTGCGGGTTGTTTGAATGTCAAATTTACCATTATCAAAGAATAGATGGAAATGTTTATGGGTGTGACAAATAATCTTGAAATATGCTTTATTTTATGTATTATCTATGGATTTTTTCGCCTAGGCGTTCGATATCTGTCACTTTGGTGGTGACATTTTTTTGTATTATGTGTAATAATGTATATTAAACAACGAGATCATCATCGGACAAACTCTCATCACTAAAATAACAGGATATTGAATGATTAATTGTCGTATACTGCAACTTTCAAAGTATCAATATGTCAGATGACTTTTGGAACAGCTGTGAAAAGTCTGCCATATTTAACTATCAATTCTCGTTTTTAATTTCGGATATCACAGAGTAAAATGAGTTTACTACGGGATGTACTTTCGAGAAATAAATATTTTTTGCTAACAATCAAACAACCCGTTTTTGCAAAAAATTTACTTTATTAACTTTTTTACTGTAGTAAAATGTTACTACTGATCATACAACCGGCCTGTATACTTAAATATCCATAATAATATTATCTTAATGATTACCTAAAATAAAGGGCATGTTTTTTAAAGAACACTTTGCATACGTGTTGTGTAGCAACCCTCGTGCCTCTTTTATTTGTTCAATGTTTATTTGTTTATTTTTTACAAACAACTATGTCCAGGGATGGTGAACTTTTTTACTTAAATGTATTGAATATAAAATGTTAAAATTTTCAGCTGGACATCGGGTATTGGTCAATAAATATGAAAGTAAAGTGATTCCAGAAGAGGAGCCAACTGAAGTTTCCAGTTTCAAAAGGAAGAATCAGGAGGTATGTCTATTATACAATGGAAGTAAACGCTTTGTTACGAGTCTAACAATAGTTATTCCCCTGCTACATATTTCCTTGGCAGCATATAAAAAGATAATAAAAGTTAGCAATAAAAGCAACACTACCGCTTATAGTTTTTTTTTCATTTTTTATGTATGTGATATTGTAGTGTGGCGCAAAGTGAGCGCAATAGTTTTGAATGGTGATCAGAATGATAGTTGTAACTCACTGATGTCATTTAATACATTAATTATTACATTTTATTTTTATTTGTTCCCTCTGCCCATCTCATTAGATCAAAGTCTGTATTGACTTTATACATGTTTATGCAATGATATTTACTTATCCTTTAAAAATGTCTAATTTGTATATATTTATGGCTCTCAATGTATCTGCATATTTTAATAATGTTTTATTTTTTAAGGATTCATTAAAAAATGAGGAAAGCATAGCTGAAAGCGGCCGTATTTATGTTAGAAATCTACCTTACATCACTACTGAGAATGAATTGCAAGAGCTGTTTGAGAAATTTGGTAATATTTAAATAATTTATTCTATTAACTAGTAAATTACAGATAAATCCATTTTTAGAAATGTTATAAAAAAACTCCTTGAATATCAGACTTTATCCTTACTTTTTATGATATTATATTATATTATAGCAGAATTTGTAAAAATGCTAAGAAGCTGTAGTCACGCATAAAGGCTTTAATAAAATCCCAATTATACCATATTTATTATGGAACAAAATTATGTGTCAATTATTGTCTGATATATCTTGCGTTAGTTTTTGCAAAATGAACAAACTGATAATATTAATTCTTTGGTTTAAATTTACAGTAATCGTGAAATATCCATATTTATTCACTTCACCAAAATTAATGAAAACACGTTACCCCTTTCAATAATTTATTCCCAAGACCTATCAAAAGGTAAAATGTGGTATGATGGCTTACCTGATATTTTTATACAGAGCTGTATCTATCTATTATATTTAAGTTGCTAAAAGAAAAAACTTTTCCCAATAGATTAACAACATTAATAACTCCTATATTTAAAAACAAAGTTTCAAAGTTGGCAATTTTTTATTTAACATTAGAATAAATTCTCTACTATCAATTAAACACCATGGTTTCTGCAAGGATCTTGGCACATATCTTGAGTCCAATATCTTATTTAATAATTGTGTACAAAATACTTGGGTTTATTTTAAGAATTAGTAAAATTTACAAAAATAGAAGTCTACTAAGGGTAAGGGCCGGTTGTGTGGTTTAACTTTTTACTATAGTAAAAAAAATTGCGAAAACGGGTTGCTTGATTGTTAGTAAAAAAATATTTACTACTCGAAAATACAACCGTAGTAAACTCATTTTACTCTGCAATATCTGATAGTAAAACGATAGTTAAATACGGTGGACTTTTCACAGCTGTTCCAAAAGTCATTTGATACTTTGAAAGTTGCAGTACATGATAATTAATCATTCAATATCCCACCATTTTAATTATGAGAGTTTGTCCAATGATGATATTGTTGTTTAATACATAATACAAACAAATTTCACCATCAAAGTGACAGATTTCAAATGCCTAGGTGAAAAAATCCATAGATAAAGCATTGAATAAAACATATTTCATGATTATTAGTCACGCCTATAGACATCTCCATCTATGCTTTGACAGTAGTAAATTTGATGTATCAACAAACTGCAAAGTATTTTTACTATAGGCGTTAGTAAAAAGTTACTACCGATCACACAACCAGCCCTAACTGTCTTGATTTATATTTGTCAATAAACCTCAAAACACACCTTTTCTCTACATAAAAAAATATTAAACTAATTCCAAGTATTAAATTAATATTAATTGAATTATGTACCTACACAGTTCATTTTGTCAAACCATTAGAAAGAAATTTTTAGAAAATCAGATTTCAATGACTAAACAATAAAAAAATATTTTTCAAGTATTGAAATATCTGATTGCTAATACATGTACCATTGTATCTATAGCAATATATGATAGCAAAATTTTAACTTTTCAAGGAAATCAAAAATAAAATAACAGGCAATTTTATTAAAAATTCAGTAATATATTTCCTCACATGAATATTATTACAAAATGTATTTATTTTAGTCTCGTCTCATTTTACTCTAATTTGCATATATTTAATATGATTTGCGAATGTAAAATAGATAGGTATAATACATATTATGTTTATACAGGTCCTGTAACAGAGGCGAACCTTCCTATAGATAAATTAACGCATCAATCTAAAGGATTTGGTCATATTACCTTCATGATGCCTGAACATGCTGTTAAAGCCTTCATTGAACTTGATGGTTCGGTGTTTTGTGGAAGAATGTTGCATCTCCTTCCAGGCAAACAGAAGGAAGAGCTTGACCCTAATGAAGGTAATGACGGCAATCTTGTTTATGAAAAAAAAAGCTCTTGTTGAAAATACTCAACACTATAGAATGCAATAATCCAACTTTACGTCTGATTTGGAAGCCATTCATTTTTTTGTAATAAAATGCAATTTATTATTTTATGCAGAATTTGTTCTTTTTGTTCACAATTATTTTTATTTCAGAGGGTCTCACATTCAAACAAAAAAAAGAAAGAAAACAGAAACAACAGGCAGGCTCAGCACACAATTGGAATACACTGTTTCTTGGAGCCAATGCCATAGCTGACGCAGTAGCCAACACTTACAACACAACAAAAGAAAAATTCCTCCAAGGAAATGCCAGTAAGTACTCTCTTTATAGTATTTACAGAAAAGTATTAAAATTTTTGTTTTTTCTGCAAATGCTGTATCCCAAAGAAAAAATCTATAATAATACGATGTATGTACCCAAATTAAACATTGCTCTCAAACTCACCTAAAGGATGGTGTTGCGCACAAAACATAGATGCCGAAAGGAGGTTGACACTCACCACAATCCGAATTCTGCTGGCATCTCCAAAATGTAGACTGTATATTTTACTCACTACTTCATGCAAGGTTCTGACACAGTATAGATGCGAAATCTTGAATTAGTATAATATTGCAAACAACCGTACACATATAACTGCACTGGTTCAAGGTCGCTAATCGACTAATCGGTGGCGCGGCCGGGTGGGGAAGGGAAGGAGGGGGAAGGCACAGTGCATTATTTTCATTTAATAATTAATATATGTCCCAAACAGGTGGGTACAGAATTAGTGTGAAGCACTTTTCATCATCAATTGCATTTTGTACACAGCAGAGTGACCAACTAATGCATATCGACCTTTACCGCCGAGACATGAGAACAAAGTTTCATTTATGCACATGTGTACCATTAAGAAGGAATACTTGCGGAATTTTTAATGAAATTATCACGTTCATGATGGCAATAATTTTTATACTTTCAGAAACTAGTGCAGCAGTTAGACTAGCTTTAGGAGAAACTCAACTTGTGTCAAGCACCAAGAAATTTTTGGATGACAACGGAGTATGTTTGGATGCTTTCAATCAGGTAAAAGTTTGTTTAAAATAATTTATTTCTGACATTGTCATCACTTTCTAAAGCAGACTTCCAAGCAGCGGTGCTGTGCATCTTAGTAATTTTTTAATAATGAAATATTCACACTTGTGCTTAAATTTGATTTGTCTGTAGTTAGGCTTCAAGAAACAAAGTATTTAAATTGTCATAAATACATTTCTCTTTTCAGCCTGCTAAAAAGCGATCTAAAACTGTTATTTTGGTCAAAAATATGCCTGCACAAACAACTTATGACGAAGTTCTAAAAGTATTTGAACCTTTCGGCCAGATAGCTCGCTTAGTCCTGCCACCCCACGGTATTACGGCGTTAATAGAATTTGTTGAACCTTCAGAAGCGAGGCAAGCATTTTCAAAACTTGCTTATTCAAAGTTCAAATACCTCCCACTTTACTTGGAATGGGCTCCTGATAATGCTTTCGATAAACCGGCAGATAAAGAGGAATACATTCAAGAATCAAACGTGAAAAAAGAAGATTTGGAAAATACTTTGGCTAAAAACAAGACAATAAATAAAAATCAACGAGAACAAGTAAAGGTAGAAAGTGTGGCTGAAACTGTTAAAGTAGAGGAGACACGGGCAATAGAAGAAGAAGATGGTGATTCACCCGAAGCAGACACTGTTCTCTTTGTTAAAGGTCTCAATTTTGAAACAAGGGAAGAAGCACTTAAAGAGGTATAAATATTTTATAATCATGTTTTTATTTCTTATTTTAATGGTTGTAGTTTGATTTTGTATGAGTATAAATTTCGTCATGTAAAATTTAGCACAGTTTAGTTCCTCGTGATGTTAGTACACTCTTATTTATTTTTCAACAGCACTTCAATGGCTGCGGACGCTTATACTCTGCAACGGTAGCACTGAAGAAAGACCCTCACAATCCGGGACAAAAACTATCAATGGGATATGGTTTTGTACAATTTTATAGACAAAGTTCGACTGAAAAAGCTCTTAAAAATCTCCAATTTTCAACATTAGATGGAAAACAAATTGAATTAAAGCGTTCTGAAAGATCTGGAAGGTTTGGAATTATATTAACATCTTATTATAAATGTATTACTTATGTGTATTGACAATTTTCAAAATAAATTAATGTTTTATGTATCTTATTTTTTAGCGGTGACGTAAAAACGGCAAAAAAAGACACACAAATAAAGAAGCAGACAGGCACAAAAATACTTGTAAGAAATGTACCGTTTCAAGCTAATCAACGAGAAATTCAAGAAATTTTTAGGCAAGTTTTACCAGACCCATATACATTTAATTTTCAAGTATTAAATAAAAATAATTTATAACTTTGAAATAATTTGTACTTTATATTTCAGTACGTTTGGTGAAATTAAAGCTTTGAGGATGCCTAAAAAGATGCAACCAGGGGAAAGTAACCATCGAGGTTTCTGCTTTGTTGAATATTACAATAAAGGAGATGCCAAGGTATTTATATTATTTTACATAATTCTCCATTAGAAGAATTATTGTCTATTGAACGTAAAATTTCAAAACCAGCTGAATTTTTGATCAGTTCAGATTGGTATAAATATCACGAAATATATTTACACTTATTTCACACCTACATTGTGTCCCGTGTAATCCAATGATTGTTGTTAATGGTTATCATTAAAACGAGCAGCATAATATTGAGGTTTTGGTCAACTCTAAAATGTTTTCTGCCGGCAAATTTAGTCAGTTGAGCCACCACTTATGGTCGGAAATAGAACAAGATTGATCAGCAAATAATGTCATATTAGGCAGCTCTAAAGTTATTTCTATAGCTAATTAAATACATTTGCAGCAATATAAGTAATAAATAGGCAATATAAGTAATGTAAGTCAAATTTTGTTAGCCAGCTGTCAAATTTATTTTATTCTGTTAAACCTAACCTAACCTAACATTTTTGTTGCTGACCATGTAATAACTTTGTTTCATGACTATTTATTTTGAATACACATAAATATGAAGCTGACTAAATATGTATTTTCTCGCTGATCAAATTTAGTTTGTTTGCTACCCACAGTTTGAGCCTGATATTTTTTCACTGCCGACAAAAAGTATGATGTCCAAATGATTTAATAGCTGTTTTTTTTTTTGCTGACCCAATATTAAATGGTGAATCATTTAATTAAATCTATGTTTAGAGTCTAAATTTGTTTTTATATACATGTAATAAAACTTTTGTTAATTAAAGTAGTTTTGAAACTGGATGTCATTTGTCAGCAATTCGTGTTTTTAATTTTCTTTGCACATTTCAAAATCTCCCTTTTTATAATTTAATAAATAATAAAATGTTTTACAAAATTTCTTTATTTTAGAGTGCTTTTGATGCTCTATGCCAAAGTACACATTTGTACGGAAGAAGATTGGTGCTGGAGTGGGCTAAAGCAGAAGACGAAAATGAATTCTTAGACACATTGAGGAAAAGAACTGCCGAGTCATACAACCAGGCGACACCCGGGGGGAAAAAGACTAAAAAGGCCTTAATTGAACCTGAAGAAATGGAAGAAGATGATTGAGATTGATTTTTTAATAAAATACAATTATCATTGTAAAACATTAATTTCAATTGATAAATTTAAAAAATATTTAAATATTTTTTATTTAAAATATTTACTGTCCCATACTTTTTCTTAACTTATAACCACTGAAATACACGGTGGCATATTTGATAAAAAAAATCCACAAGCTTAGCATTTGCAATAGTGATGACAAATTGTTTTGTTTATTTTAATTTGGTTGGAGCTGCAGAGTTTCAAAATATTTACACTATATGTATACAGTGGTGTAACTACAAAAATTGAACCTCAATGGAAAAGGGAGCCTTCTGTATAAAACGTATACAATAAAGATATAAGAATTTTAAGATAGGAGAACACATTCTTATTTTAATGTTGTAATTATTCAGAACATAGGTCTGTGATATTTAAATTGTCGCTGTAGCATAGTTGGATAATGCACCTTCCTCGGTTTGGAAAGAGATCCAGATTCGAATCCCGGTGGCGCAACAACAATATTTTTCGAAAAAATTGATTTTATATGAATATTTAGAATATGTATTAAGTATTTACCCATTAAATATTACACAAAATTTGTTTCCTATAATATTCATACCTTCATAAAAAAACAAATGAGTATTTTTAGATATTATATTTTATGCATTCGCAAGTATAAAAATTCTTTATTCATTTTACGATGGTGGTCTGCTCCCTAACTTAGCACATTAGCGGAGAATTACTGTAAACATTGATATGTGTGGAACATTATGCTAAGAAACACCGCCGTCGCCGTGGCTTTCAGTTTGTTTCAGAGATGACTGCTGCCCGCATTTCAGAAAATGGCCCAGCGATTGGAACTCCCGGGAGCATGCACAGGCGACAATATTCCATGAAATTGACCCCACTTTGCTCTGGTAAATTCCACCGGCCGTTAGGTCCCGCATAGCAACAATCCATACAAGGGTGCGACTGACTTACAAGCAGAGGGGTACACTGCCTCAAAAACAACTAATTGGCCGCTTGTCACCAGCGCTACACAAGGGCTCCCAATTCTGTAGACGACGAAGACGACACGGGTCGATTCTGGACAAAGCGACTCCGTTCGAGCGTGCCACTAGCTGCCACCTCCACCAATCTCTGTCTGGATAGACAAGGCTGCCGCTGCCACCGCAGGATCGACTGCAAGGATCGCTGCCCACACCGGACCCACTCGGTCTGCTTGGCTGATACTCCAGCCAACCGCTGCCTCTTGCTGCCATTGCCGAGACATCTATTGTGAAGTCTGCCGCCGGTGACCGCCAGTTTCAGTCACCCAGCTGCTGTCTTCATCACCCCAGCTGCTCCTCACCACTCGCAAGCCATCCTCCACCATACACGGCTTCACCGCTACTTTCTATATTGATCTTCCCCGATTTATTTCTTCAAAAATTTTTGTGTAATTTCCAATGTGTTTCACTGAGCCCTCTTGATACCGCCGTATCAACATCAATAATGTTTTCTTAATACATTTTAAAATTTAATTATATTTTTATTGAAGTGGATTTTAAAAGTGATTAGACCATTTGAATACTAGGAATAGTATTGAAACAAAAGTACAGTAGGATGCGGACCTTTTAGGCCCCTGTGTAAGTTGGGCCGCAATGCACCACATTGACTGCATTGGCATAGTTATGCCACTGCATATATATTACATTATTTATGATCATTAATCGGCGATTTGAAATAAAATAAACCCCTAAGTCATTGCAAACTAAATCATATTCTGCCGACAGCAGCGAAATATAATAAAAGACTAACGCATTCATAAATGTATTTAAATAATTCTACTGCGCGCCATAAAACCCTTGTAGCAAAATATATATTTTTTTTTATCAATTTCTCATGAACCGCAATAAAAGTTGCAGACATTTCGAACAATGTATCTATTAAATATTTTCATCGTGAACAATTGCACAATAACGAGGACAATAAATTCTTATCGATATGTGTTTAAAAAATATTTTGTTATTAGCCATAAAATTCCCACCACTTTTTTATAAAATGCACTGTTAATATTCCATTTTTCTATATTTCTTGTTTTGCCAAGATATCCAAATTTATTGAAGAATTAAAAATACAAGCACAAAATAAAATCACTCGCCCAAGACAGTTCGCCACCAACTGGTCTATCATTGGAAAATTTAGTCATCAGTGTGCTGCCATACATTCTCATAGCCCTCACTATCACGACAGAACTGTTATATGACAGAAAGTCGTCATTGTGCATAAGCACAATATATTAGGGGTAAAATACATATTAAAAATATGTGTAGAAAATTTTCAACCTGCATGTGCCTAATTCAACCATGTCAGATATATAAGTATTTTAAAAAGGTGATAGTTATGCAATTATTTTGATTAATTGAAATATTTTATTGATTCCAAATCATATTATGTATATTGAATACAAAAAATAACTTTGAGCCACCAGACCATTTTTTATTACATGATTTAAAACCTAAAGCAAAGATATAGAATAATAACAGGTCAAATTTGCATATGTGTATTAATTTTGAAGTACATAGACAAAACTTTGACACGATTTTGTAAAAAACTCAATGATATTTTCCGCAACAGTATAGAATTTATGCACATTCCTTTTCGACTCGTAACTTAGTCAGGTATCCACCAAAAAAATATTGTGGACTAGGTCTGTTACACCCTGTATACAGTAAAATGCTGATTATCTATAAGTTGGACTGTTGTTCTCTGTAGTACAATTAATTTTACATTACAAATTTTTGAAAATTACAAAACAAGGTCCTAAACTATTCTTAAATGTATGGTTTATATTATACCAATTGACTAATAGTAGATAAATATTAATGAATAGTTAAATATAGACCAAAATTAACCCAGATATGAAAAAATTACAGAAGATGAATTAATCAAGTATGCGTGAACCAATATCAAATGCAAGACCTCGTATTCCTCGACATATTGTATACACTTGTAATGAAGTCCTAACAGCTGCAAAAACATTACATACTTAAATTTTGTGAAAGCCAAGATGGTGTTGTTTACAGAGAACTGTTTCAAATTTGCAGGTGTATAAGAAAAATCAAACAAAATTCAG
This sequence comes from Eubasilissa splendida, assembly GCA_031772225.1. Lineage (NCBI taxonomy): Eukaryota > Metazoa > Arthropoda > Insecta > Trichoptera > Phryganeidae > Eubasilissa > Eubasilissa splendida. The sequence goes on along the minus strand of CM062855.1, from coordinate 10,409,846 downwards.
ACTTTATAATTATTAATATTTAGTTTTATAGTTAAATGCTACTAGAATACTAGTCTTACATTTTTATACATATTTTTAAATTTATAAAAGTTAATTTGGATTGATTGTGTTTTTCAATTATCTAGGCTCGAATGTTTATCTAATTACTGTGGGTAATTGGCGCTCTATTACATATCACACACCTAGATCAAAAAGTCATTTTTCACTAAACAAAAAAATAAAAACATTTTTCTCCATTTTTTGTTACTAAAGTTATTAAACTAAATAACATTTTAGGTCATTAATGTATCCTAAAATGACATTAATCGAGAACTGGAGCTAAGTTAGTTACGTATATGACAGTGTATCCAAATACAATAATAACTCAAAAATCTTGTTTTTTTGAGTTGTCTTAGTTTTGATCTAGGTGTGCGATATGTATAGGTATATTGCGGGACATGAGGTAAGCGTTTGTTAAAATTGTATCAATTTGATTAATTGTGGTACTTATATAGATGAATGAAAATGAAGTTTTTATTATTTTTTGTATTTTTACAATTACTTTTGCATTAAATAACTGCAACTCACTACTTTCAAATATGTGACATTATAATTTGCAATAATCTGACGCCAAAGGCAAGGCCTCTCTGAGCTAAGATACACCAACCTAGAGAAAAATTTCTAGCATCATCGATGTCTTCAAACAATGTCTGTGTACCCGGACCAATAAAAGAGTAAAAATGTAAAGTAAAAACATTTATTTTAAAAATATGTACATTCTAAGGAATACTAACAAAATTTGACAATTCTTATCACCCGATAAAACTAAGTTAATAAAAGGTTTCTCAAAGTTTATTCACTCGAGATCAGAAAAGATTTAGGAAGAGGACAATGAAAACGTTGGAACAAGTATAACATTGTTATATTATAAGATTATACAAGACAAAAAAATAATGCCATAAAGATTGATTCTATACAATTTGGAAAGAGAAAAATGATAGCAAAACTATAAATGCCATTGACTAGTCCTGAATCATAAATAAAATTTGTAATGAGTGATAAAAGGTGAACCAGCCCCTAAGAATATTGCCGTCGGTATTTATTTTTTTAATAATTACATCTTACACACCAAAATATATTTTTTATACAAATAATGTACGAAATGCGTACCATCAAATCAACGTTTAACATGTGCATCCGAATCAATAATGATTGTACAAGAAAAAGAAAACAGGTTAATTGTATAATAGAGCAAGCTGATACAATACAATGACAATAATCAATATGTACAATGTATGATTGACAGTCGACGATTCAAAGAAAATATAATTTTTAATGATTTAAATTATACAGCAGTATTCCAAAACACATTTATTAAAAATGAATGCAGTAAATAATAAACAATAATTTAAAGGCATATTAAACGAGAAAAATACTATGAAAATCTGAAAAATGATGTAGTTACTGTAGTTAGTATTAATAAGTATTTTATTTAATTTCATATAAGATGTTAACATTTTAGAAACTCATAACTGTAGAACTTAGTTGGCTTAAAATTTTTACCGTTTATGTGGCCATATATTTCTCCTGTATGAGAAAAAATTTATTTTTCAAGGCTAAAAAGTATGTTAAAGTCTGCAAAAAAAAATATTAAGAACACTGATAACTGAACAATTATATTTTTCTGAATATTTTCATAGGTGTTGCGCAATTTATTTTTTGATAAATGTATTTAGATTCTAAATATTTATTATAGGGCAAGTGAGTTTTGTCAGTAAAATGTGCATAGTGAATTTGGCTATTTTATTTATTTTAAATTATGTAATATTTCATTCAGATGGCAATATAATGTCTGTTCTAGAGCTGAATTCAAATACTTTTGAAGAAACATATTTTACAATTTAAAGGTATATTTGAATAAAATCTATATACACTGTCAAAATTACAATTTCATGCATGAAATAATATTTCTCTACACTGTCTGCTCTGGAGTGTACAGGAGTAGACTAACTATAAACTATAACTATAAACAAAATAAATGAAATAATAGAATCTGTTAATGAATTAATTCAATGTGATTGCAAGTTGATTTGACTGGATTAATAAAATAATGTTACAAACAAATTCTATCAATATAACATAAAATTGAAAATCTCACTACATTAGATATTAACAGGTCAATTGATGGTCATAATTTTTAAGGCTTTTTACAAATTTTAAGTTTGGTTTACATAATTTTTACTAGACAATAATCCAAGCAGAACAAAATAACAATGTTGTATTTAAAAATACTCTACCATAGCTGTACAGTTCTAGATGTAAAGCGTGGGCTGTTTTAAATTTTGTTCCTGCAATGCAAACGAAAAAGCTAACGCATCCAGATTGAATATAGCAATAATTGTCCACATATACAAACAAAATGAAAGATTTGTGCCAATTCTACGAGGTGAAGAACCAATTGTTAAACTTCGGATTTAAATCAGTTGGCTTATTTTGTTTGTTGCATACCTAACACAAAATTGAGACTGCTCTCAGAGTGATTGTTAATTACATCCCTGGCTAAAGCGGTACCGGGCACCTTTAACGCACAATATTTTATGGATGGATACCTGACTAAATTACGAGTCAAAAATGTGCCTAATCTCAACCATATCAGAGATGTAAGCATTTCGAAAATATCATAATTATGCAATAATTTCGATTAATTGAAATATTTTATCGATTCAAAGTTATATATTGAATACAAAAAATGAAAGGTCATCGAATTTCGAGCAGACAAGACTATTTTTTGTTAGATGATTTAGGGCCTGAAGCAAAGATATAGATTAATAATGGATAAATTTTGTAAATATTTATTTCGAAGTACGTACACTTAAGGCTTCAAATAATATTTTCCTTAACTGTGTAGCATTTGCACATACTTCTTGAACATTTTTGACTCGTAATTTAGTCAGATATCCATCCATTAAATATTGTGGACTAGGTCTGTTACACCCTATATAGTCATATAAAATGTCACCTACCATTAAAATCTATTTTCAAAATTTCAGCGCACTAGAAGAGTATATTGTGCGCAATATTATATCACAGCCCATAATTGTGTAATAATATTGCGCACGAGAGGTTAAAAAGAGTTTTAAAAGATAAGACTCAAGTATAATTTTTTATTGGGGCTATTTTAAACCTTACCAATAACAATAAAATGAATATTTTATACTGATTTAGAGATATGCAGGTCTGAAAATACAGACACCGAGTACGCTTATCGTAATATTTAACTGTATGTAATGCATTGTTTGTTAAAGGACTAAAAATCACAAAGCAGTACCTGCAATTAAAGCTGGACCTGATGAAATAATAAAATATGGGGGTATGCCTTGCAACACACGCTCTTCAATAAGATGAAACAAATATGGGAAACGGAAGAGATACCTAGCGATTGGAAAAATGCTAATATTGTCACAGTTTTCAAAAAAGATATGAAATCTTCCAGCAGCAATTATCGCAGTATTACATTGTTATCATCCGCTGGTAAACTGTTAGTATATTGATAAATCGACTGCTACCATTGACCGAAAGCGTACTTCCCAAGTCCCAGTGTAGATTTAGGCCTGGTAGAGGGACATCAGACATTATATTTGTAGTCAGACAAATACATTTGATTGAAACATTGATTTTTACATTGGCTTTGTAAATCTCTGCAAGGCGTTTGACTCAGTACACCGCGAAGCCCTATGGAAAGTGCTGGCTAGATTTAAAAATTTATAAAAACTCTTCACCTACTGCACGATGATATGACAACGGTGTTCCTGACTGATGTTGGCCAATTCGAACAAGACTGCGTCATTAACCCGATACTCTTCACTCTATACCGCTCTGCAGTTGGCATAATATGGTGGTCTCTTTAATCTCAGCCGATTGAGCTCAAAAACCAAAATGACAGACGCATCCATAATAGAATAACTGATGGCTGCGCTATTTTGGCAGGAACTGGAGAAGACCTTCAACAGGTCTTAATAACCTTTTTGGATGCCTTCAAAAAATTAGTTCTCAATCTAAATACAGCCATCTGTGCCAACCTGCAGCTAGAACACAGAGGACCCTCTAAAATATTAGTGTTATGGGACACCCTCTCTAGAGTGTAGAATATTTCCCATACATAGGTAGTTACATATCACAAAAGGCTAACATTGAGGTAGAAACCAAGAACAGAATTCCAAGTGCAAGCTGCGCGTTTGGCAAACAACTATCACATGTGTTTGATAACCACAAGCTACGCAAAAGTACCAAAGTGTTAATCTATCGTGCTATAGTATTGCCCTCACTACTATACAGATGCGAATCATGGGTGTTATACAGCTGCAACCCAAAGTCCCTCGAGAAGTATCACAACAGATGATCGAGGAAGATCTTAGGTATAAAATGGCAAGAGTGCAGAACAAACTTGAGTGTCCTGGAAGAGGATAACATTCCTAGTATCAAAACTACAATTCTGAAGCACCAACTACGATAGGCAGGTCACTGTGTGAGTATAGATGATACACGGCTTCTCAAACAAATGATGTTTGCCCAACTATCTCACAGCAAAAGAAGACAGGGCAGACCAAGGAAAAGATTCAAAGACACCCTGAAGGCAAATCTGAGTAGATGTGGCATAGATCCTGAACACTATGAAACCGCAGCCCAGGACTGAGGACAATGGTGTCAAAAAGTACATTGTGCAAAGGAAACATGTGAACAAAAGAGAAATAACCGAAAAAAGGAGATTAGTCACTCAAAATCCCCCCTGCCCAGCAGGTGCACGTGCACAACATGTGAAAGGGTGTGCGGTTCGAGAATAGGGCTCCTCAGCCACACTCAGACTTCATCCTCGTAACAAGGGACCACTGAAGAAGATGTTTGTTTATTCATTATATAAATAGAAAAATCAAATATAAATTTAGTATTTGAGAGAAGATAGTGAGACCAACTCCATTTTTAATCCATTGCAAGTCAAAATACAAGGAGAACATTTATATATTTTATGTTGTATGTAAGACAAAGTATATATTAATGAATTTGGTATGCTGAAAAATAAGTATAAACGGAGACCATGTTAAATGTTAAGACATAAACAAGATACACAACTTTTAAAGAATTCCAATACATATAAGCAAATGTATTCATTCATATTCACTTTCGCAAACATAGTATGAATGTGATGAAAATTGTGATATAGTTATAGTGCGCTCCTCGGATACATTTGTCCATGCACACAATAAACATTAAAACACTATTCCAGCTGTCATCAGATTAAAGAGGGAAAACAAGAAGATTTATTATCAGTGCTTCAATAAATTCAGAATCCGAATCACTATTTCCACAAAGTTTTAAAGATTCAACAATTAGTGTGTGAAAATTTTAGGAACCATATACATACAGAAGAGCTACTTATGCAACATATTAAAGAGTAGACATTTTCAATTATCTATTTTTAATATTATATCTGTTAAATTTTCTTTCTAAAATTAAGTTTGAATAAATGTTCAGCATTATATGTAAGTATTTTGTGAAATCAAAATGTAAAATAAATTAACAAAATTGTAAAATTCAATTGTCTTCTAGTGTGCCCATTGTCACCAGTTCGTGCACCTAAGGGCACATAATGAGTGCTTATCGACACTGGCAAACTATTGGAATATGGGGAATATATATAATGGAGTAGACCAACTCAAATAGAAGAAGAAATTTGGTGACCTACCTTGACACAAAAATCTTGAAATATAAGAACACAACTGATAGCTCATTGTTGTGTGCATTTCTTTTCATCAAATAAATTACTTAAAAAATTATTTGACAACTTTTCATGTTTCTTATTACCTGTTCTTTATATTTTAAGGTCTCTTCACATATTGACAAAGGCACTTTAAATATTTGGAAATAAAATAAAAAACAATTTAGTCTCCAGGAGTCTCTGTACACTTATGACATTAGAAGATATACAGGTCTAATGAGCAAGCCTGGATATGTATAGAAAGCGATCTATATTTTTCCCCACGCACAACAGTCAACATAACTAGTTTATTCGAGGCATCTACAGGAGGCATAAACCATCTATATTTCAAATATATTTATGTAAACAAAGTCTAAGCAAATTTGGAATATTCTTAGAAAAAAACTTAATATTCATAAAGACAAGCGCTATATGAAGAACACTAACTCAGTACACCCAGTAAACTCATGTTTCAGCATTCAAAGATAGATACTAGAGCCTCGAAATGCATCTGTTACCACATAATAGCAACCGTAATCATAAAAAATATTTTTTAAAAACACTTAAAATGGTGATCTTTCAATCTCTATGAGTCTCTACTTTTAATGATACAGTGAAAAAATAATATATAAAAAACAAGTTCACGGGAGGATGAGACAGACAAATTAGGTGAAGGGAGTAGCCTCTTAATCACAGATGCTTAACCAAAGTTATCGTTCAGCATTTACCAACAGTCTGTTCAATTTTTTAAAAAAGTTACATACCTAGATTTTATAGACAAATTCTCAAATAAATATTTATGATTTAGATAATATAGCACATTGCCATTTTTCTAATTCAATAACAATAATCTATAAATCATTATAGAGTTAATTTAATGACAACCAAATTCATTTTATAAGCATAATGTCCATTTAAGTGTAACTGATTGGGTCAATAAATATCTGTGTTACAATTTGTGTATACATCTAAGTAATGCCTTAATAATTGCTTGAGAAATGACAAAACCATTGAAATATCAGCAATCACTTGAAAAAGTGTATATTAAAAATAAAATACAGTTAATTTGTAATTCATATAAAGAATTATAAGAAAAACTACTATATTATTCATCAGGTTCAGAAAGACTACGTGTCTGCACTGACTTGCATATTTCCGAGCCTTTTTCAGGATAAAAGTTTGAATGTTATTAATTATAAAGTGTTACATTGCTACATTGGGTAAAATAAGTTAAACGTTCATTATTTTGTAAAGTTAAAATAATTTACACGTTCAGATAAATATATATAAAGAAAGAAAATTAACCTCTACATATTATATAGGAAAAAAATATGTACAATAAGCTCCTAGTAGCAATTCACTTACAAAATCAAAGTATTCATCAATGTAGAATGTTTCAATAGAGAGAAAACAAATGCTTTGTCTTTTACATTAAACAAGTTGGTACAGTAAAACATTGATAATTCGGACACAGATAATCTAAATTCACCATAAACATTTTTTTTTGTAAAATTGATTCATTTTAATATTTTTTATTTGATTTTTGATTAAATACAAATCCAAATAATTTCAGCAATAAGGAACACCCTTATAAGTGATAAGAAAAATCTCACCTTTGTGTAAATATATATGTATCAGGGAAGTTTCAATTTTTTGCAACGGCACTCTCATAATGGTTGAAGTTGAAAAACATGACCGGATAATTAATTTGGACCCTGATCTGACAAAATGTTCGGTTAAATTTCAGACGTCCATGAACATTGTTACATCAATGTTAATTATTTGTTGAACATTAGCAGAAATACATGAAAAAATCTTTTGCCTTTTCCAGATAACAGAAAGATTTTTTTTTTGAATTGAGGAAATCAAATTGTCAGAATTCAAATAATTACTTTCTGGAAATCTGAAAATTGATAAAATGAAGTTTTACTGTAACACAATTGCACTCTTAATGTTAAGAGCTAATTAACATTTAAGTAAAATTCACATTTATTTTAAGAAGTGTGAAGCTTACATACACATACATGTCTCCACAAGATTCTTAAATCAATAATCACATTTTTTTAACAGAATGTTTAATCGATTTTAACTGTTGAATATATTTTCCTAACAAATAGACTGGTACCGATGTACCCCACAGTCCCGCACATGATACCGAGCCCGGCACTGAACAAGGCCATGTATCCAAAGTAAAAAGCTGTCTGGAACAGGCCATACATCTTGGTCTTAAAAAGGAAATAATAGAAAGAGTACAGATATACGTAGGAAGCTGTGCTGCCCGCAGCCAAGAAGCTCGTCCACTGCCAACGATAGTCCTCAGCATTCAGCAGGAAGTATGTGCATACAATGGTCACGCACACTGTTACAATCATCAATATTATAAATACCAGTAACATAAATCCATAAACGTAATAAATCTTGTAAGCCCAGAATGACGTAAATATGAAGTACATCTCGATGAATATGGATCCAAATGGTAATATACCCCCCAGCATAATAATCACAATGGGTTCCATAAACCATTTCTTTTCTGGTATCGGCCGCGGAACAGCGTTAATGCGACAAGGAAAGTCAGGTTGTCCAGCCAGGTTCCTGCCCAGAACTGTACCCACAAGCGTGAGCGGAAGGATCACAAATATACAAATGCAAGTCACGGCTATCATGGTTCCGATGGGAATAGCTCGAGATGCATGGTAGTAAATAGCGATGAAGTTTATGAAGAAGGCTGTACCGCAAACCAATACGGGAAGCATGAAAGCCGATAAAAGCATTTGTTTGATCCACACCTTCCCGCCCATTCGAGCATACAAAGAACCTCCAAAATAACCATTCACAGCAGAAGTCGCTGCGTATATAAAGATTGTAGTGGACAATAAAGACCCTCTCTCGGTATACAGTTCTCCAAAGATTGTAAAAATAATAACACTGACGGTAACGGTGGTGAGTTGATATCCTGATCCTATGAGGGCGGAAAACACTGCGAGATGAGGTACTGGTCTGAAAACATCTCCATGCACTTGTTTCCATCCATATTCATCACCAAGATCTCTCTCCAAATCATCTAAATCTTCATCCTTTGAATATCTTGCGTAATCCTTGCGCAATGTTCTCATCAATATCATTGAAACCAGACCGACAAGAAAGATGACCATCATGAAACTATTGAATATGCTAAACCAGTGGATACGGTGCTGGAAAAAGTTGGGATCGAGGTACTTATCAAATCTGTCTTCAAAACGAATATCACTCTTCTTCCAATTTACTTCATAAGTAAATGCAATCTTAGCATCTGGAGAAAGCCGAATCTTATTCTCGGCTGTCAAGTTAACCTCTACGATCCTATCGCCATTGTATCCGATGTCGAACTTCTTATGGGACCATATATAATGGTTATTTCCATCCGCCTCTCCTACTATGCCCCATATGGGAAGATCATCAATGTACATCTGGTACCAATAGTGATTTTTAACAGCGTAAACGAAAGCCTTATACTTCTGTTCGTTCAATTCGATAGCACAATAATTTTGGGTGGAAACATCATCTTTATACGTGATATCGATCCCGCTAAACTCTAATTCGACGCCCTGAAGCGCCTCGGACAGTGTTTCATGATAATGTCCGATGCTTTCTTTGCTCCCTACGCAAAAAGGTAAAGAGAAATACGCATAAGTCTCTTGCCGATTGTGATAAGGTCCAACTGTGTTCATCCACAGTACGACTTGCTCCTCGTCCTTATATGAATGGTTGTGCTCATCGCAGTGCGCTAAAGCCAAAAAAATGGCAAACACAGTTGTTAACACCTTATTCATCTTAAAAATAAGTTTATTATTACATTAAGGATACTGTCAATCTTTAAAAAACAAACGAACACGTAGAACATTCACAAAAATCACCATAGTTTTCCTTTTTAGTGTGGCAAGCTAGTTTACATAAACGTCAATAAGAACTTTCACTCAATATGCGAGTAGGTACATTGAATAAACAAACATTAGGTAAGAACTATACTAAATTGATAGACCTAAAAAGTGTAATAGAAACGCCATAAAACAAATAACAGCCAAAAGGACCGACCCGAGAGGGGGACGAGCTCGGTCCCCGCAGTATATTTCTTATCTATGGTAACCGACCATATAGGGGCGCCACTTTAAAATTTTTTAATATTATATTTATATATAATTAACATGTTTTACTCACTTGGCGCCGAAGGAGCGCCCCAACTTGCTAAACGCATATTTTTTAATACTATGTTTGTTTATATATTGTAGAATTAACTTATTTTACTTGCAGGACAAAGAAGGCACACCAATTTATTTGGTGCTGAAGGCATCCCAACTTGCTAGGCGAACAAACATTTTGTTAATGTCATGTTTATATAGAATTAACCTATTTTATTCACCAACTCACTTTGCGCCCTCTTTTTATATTATGTTTATATAATTGATATTTTTATGCGCTAGATACAGGTAACTTTCATATTATGTTTATACCGAATGATACATTGTATTTTATCGATTTAAAAAGTATCTGCTATTTAAAGTTAGAATTGCAATGGAATATATGGGGTGGCTCTCTCTTTCGTGAATTAAGCAAATAGTACCGCATACTTTCCTAAAGAAATAATAATAATAATGCATTCAATTACAAATCCGCTCACTACGACAATACTATATTTTTTTGTAAATGGGATCCTTTAGGCGGCACATAAAAATAATATTTTTTATTACTTTCAGTCGGGCTTAAGTGGTAACCTTTAATTTTATGACCGGCTAAAATTCTGATATATTATTTGAAGTTGATCGTTATTGCATTTGGAAATGTTTAGTGCATCTTCGTTAGTGAAAGGATATTATTTTCTTTCTTCCCTGAGACTCGCTAATACCACCCAGAAAAATTTCGCCCGATAACGCTACAGAGGCTAGGGTATTGGTTACCACCAATAGGGCACCATGTACCTATATGTAGTGCCGTCATTCCGTCCTCCTGGTAACAGCCTGTCTGGGCTGTTGGCGCACTTCTGGTCTCCCATGTCATGGTATTCGGTTCGACTTTGCTCGACTCTGTTCTGCTTACTCTCACGTCTTATAATGTTTCTGTGCGATAAGACTGTGGTCTGAAATTGACTGCTGGGCTCTCCTCGGAGGTATAGATTTCACAATTCCGGCGAGTTACTCTCCCTCTCAGAAATCTTTGGTGAATAATTTCTACGGATTGCTTTTACAGATAACTTTTCAGTCTCTGAGACGAACTGCCACGAATTCTGAGACAAACTGAGACAAACTCATGTCCGAGGCCAGCTGATGCCCCCCCCCCCCAAATTCTGTGACAAATTGTCTGTAAAATTCTGAGATGAACTGCCCTTAAAATTTTGAGGCGAACTGTCTGTAACAATCTGTTTTATGTGCTTGCGCGGCGAGGGCGTTTCCACGCCTGTTAGTTGCACCCCCTCCCCATTCTCCAGATACGGCATACTTGGGTATCATTATACCGTGTCCAGCCCAGTGTTAATCTAGAGCCAAAATAAACTCGGAAGCTATTACTTTTAGCCACGTCGTTATCATTGCCTCATGGTTATTACCTTTACTCGGACTAATGGACTCTGGAGCAATTATACACGTCACTTTAATGTGATGTATCGACTTATTTTGGGTGATCAATTTCGCCTGTAAGTGAAATAAATCTCGGAAACAATGCCTTCAAGAAAATATCTACCGTATTTTAAGCTAGTCTGCTTTTTGTCAAAATCGCGGCCCTTGTCAACTGGACCACCCCGGCTAGTGAAACAAAATGGACCTCACTCATTCGCGATATTATCAAGTAATTAATCTATTGAATCTGGTGCGATCGCGTCGTAATCTATGTTGGGGCATTACCAGATATGACAAGCTGAAATTGAATTTTTTTTCCAATTCCTTAGAGTCTACGATACTCTGAGAACTCTACATGCGGCTAGACCACCAAATCTACTACTACAAGTGCATCAGCGCTAATCGCTTTGACACTTTTACTAACTAACTTATTGTAATAAACATCATATGTGTTTTATATTAATACATGAATTGGAAGGGTAAAAAATTCTGATAAAAAACCCTCTAGACAATTTACTGGAAGTTAAGTATTTCAAATTAATTAGGCGCAACACTTTATGTACAGTGCCACCTTATTCTAATATAATACTTATAGTTAAACTAAAATAAATCACTACTAAACTTAAAAATATATTGTTTTATTGTTTTTCAAGTCATTTATTGGAGAGTTCAGTCGACGCTGTCCACTTCTGTGTGCATCTCAGTCCGGAGGATCGAGCGCGTTGCTTCGCTTCAGGAAATAGTGCCTGGGCAATCTGTGTTTGTATCTGAAAGGCATTAAGCTGATGTTGTGCTCGTACGAGCCGAGACCCCGGATGAGAGGATTATCTTGAGAAGGATGGGAGCAAGATTTGTGGAAGTTTGCTGATAATTTATTGAAGCATTGCATAATTGTGTTCACCTTGTGCTTGTGGTGTAATCTGGTTAAATTTGTTTTGGGTGAAGTGTTGTGTATGATTTTAAGTGCTTTGTTTTGTATCACTTGGAGCTGCGTGTATTTTGTTTTGTGTATGCTGCTGAAGGCAGGCGCTGCGTAGGCAGAACCATACTGTGGTGTATAATTGACTTGTTGTGAGTGGATAGTGCGCCGGTCCTGTTGAATAGGGGGCGAAGCGCGCCAATCGCTTGGTTTGCTTTCCGGCGTGTGTTCGTCACATGACGTGTCCAATTCAAGCGCCGGTCGAGTGTCAGTCCGAGGTATTTCACCTCGTGCAGCCACTCCACCTCACTTTCGTTGACTAAAAATTTGACCCTCGGCGTCGCCTTCACAACTCTATGAGTGAATAGAATTGTCTCGGTCTTGTCCTCGTTCAGTTTCAGCTTCCACTGGCGGTAATACGCCACCATTAGGGTTAACGCCCTCTGGAGCTGTCTGGCGGCCAAGTCCGGGCATCTAGATGTGGCAAAGAGCGCGGTGTCGTCTGCGAAGCGGCGCGCGAGCAGTTCTGTGATGTAGGAGTATCAAAAGTGAAAATTTTAAACAAATGGGGACCGAGCAGACTGCCTTGAGGCACACCAATGGGTATGACTCGGTCGGATGAAAATTCTCCTCTCACCGAAACTGTGAAGGTACGGCCTGTCAGATACGAGTTTATGATCGCGATCAGGTACCGAGACACTCCGATTGCGATCAGTTTGAAAATTAAATCATCTATCCAAACGGTGTCGAACGCCTTCGCGAGGTCCAAGAGCGCCATCGCTGTGCTCTTGTTCCAGTTGAAGCCGATCGACACTTGCTCGACCACCCGGACCAGCTGTTGGGTCGTGCTGTGGCTAGTTCTAAATCCGAACTGGTCGCCGGGGATAGTGCCTTTACATGATGTGTACGACACCAGACGGGTGAGGATAACTTTTTCCAAGATTTTACTGAGAGTTGTGAGGAGGCTGATCGGTCGGTAGTTAAGAGGGCAAGAGCGGTCCTTCTTTGCTTTCGCAAAAGGAAGGACGTTGGCCTTTTTCCACTGTTTGGGAAAATATCGCAGCAGCAATGATGCGTTAAAAGGCTACTGAATATTGTATTGGCATCCTTTTATATGGTCTCCGCTTTCATAGAAAACGTAGGATTGTTGTATCTTTTATCTATGAGTGTTGTGATCATAAATAAAATATATACTTTTGTGATTGTTTGGAAATTCTGTCAACCGTTATTTTAAAATTTTTCAAAAATGGTAAAATCTTGTAGTGCGTATGGATGCCAAAATGTTTGGTATCAAAATTGTGGCCTTCACTTTCATGGGTAAGTAATTGTCGAAGTTTTATTTTCATATTATAGTCCTTTTTTTGTTCATAACCTTCAATTTACAATGTATCAAGGAGAGATTGTTTTTAGGGGATTTTACAGATTATTTTTACCATTTAACTGATTACGATTAATCAAATTTCAGATTTCCTTTTCAAAGACCAGATGTTTTAGCAAAATGGATTCATGTGATGCGTCGGAAAAACTTTCGGCCAACCAAAAGTTCGTATTTGTGCAGCGAACATTTCAGTTTTGATTCATATAAGGAATCATCATACGCACAACACTTTCTTAATAACGACGCTGTTCCCAGTATATTTAATTTTCCGGAACATCTTCGACTCCCTACTAAAATTCCAAGGAGGGAATTAGTTCAAAGAGCAACGAAAAAGCTTCCAGTCGAAGAGGAAACGGTTTTTCCGAAATTTATAGATACATCAATTCAAACATCTGGATCACTGGTGAGTTTTAAGCAACTGAGTATTTTTGACATATAAATGTTCACAAACTCATTTAGAATTGTACTTTTCATGCATAAGGTCCAGGGGTGGATGGAATAATAACCCTCAACAGTTTAGACGGGCTTTAAGAAAACTACTTTTTAAAAACAGCATTCCACCTAGTAACAAATCAAATTGTTTAGATTTTTTTAATGACACTTAAAAAACCTAGTAATCACACTTACTGTACTGATAACAATTTTTCATCTTTCACTAATTTTGTTTCAAAGGGATGACTATTTTTAACATCAAATGTTATAAGATACACAGAAAATAAGTAGAGCTGAAATTTCTTTAGTGTTGAAAGAAAAATATAAAGTCACAAGTATTGCTTCTAGCAACAAGAAAATTTGCATTAGATCTACATATTCTTTTCCCAAATCACCCAACAGTTGATTTTACTGCACAAAATCTACATGAATCTTAGTTGCTCAATGCAATTGTTGATTCTTATTGTAATTTAAGAGTTTTAACATATTGTAAAAAGAAAACATTAAGAATACTTGGAGAACGAGCAACATTGAGTAAATTGGTACCTTATTTAAATTAATTTGTATTTTTTGGTGTATTAAATGTTTTTTTTTTATTACATATATACTAAGTGTGTTCTGTATGTCAGACTATTTAACCTGTTAGCTGCCCAGAAAAATCATAGGTGAAACAGCATCATACCAATATTGGCGCCAAAATTCACAGGCTTTGAATTTTATTTTTACAAAAAACTATGAAAACATTGATATAACTAAAAAAAAATATGTGGGTACTATTTCACCATAAGCGTCCATCGATTGCGATTTCGTACAGTTTTGAAATGAAAAAAAAGGAAAAAATAAAAGTTGATAGTGTTGTCAGGCCATAACACTTAGAACATTACTATTTATTTTATATTTGTTTTTTGGAAGGACAACATCAATTCTGCCTAACGATGCACTCACTGAGTTTATTTATAGTAAAACGCTTGTATATTAATTTTAATTTATAACTAAAAGATAATATCTTATTCACTTGAATTACTTGGCAACAAACACAAGAAATATCGCAAATGTACGCCGTTCCATATACTTTCCTACTTATTGCGTCCTTCTCATCATCGGACTCTGTGGTAGTAACAAGCATATTTGGAATGTCTAAAATGTCGGCAGTCTCCACTAACGAAATAAGTCACCCTCCGCCATTTTGTAAAGTAAAAATGAAATCAAAAAAGTTTACGAAAATTCGATAACTAAAAATATCAGCATGTGACGTCGACATGAGAATATGTGTGTTAAATTTCCAAATTTAATGAAATTGCGATCTGGCAACACAAAAGTGAGCGCCAACTGTCAATTTTGTATGGAGGAAAAATAACAATTTTTACACTCGATTTCAGACGTAATTCGTTGTGTTCTCGAGTTGAAACAGATTTCTATGGGGCGTACGATATCACTACTGGAAATAATAATTTGGTTAAAGATCCTATCTGCGGCGCCGGTGATATCATGCGTTATTTGATGGTTACTTGCCGTGAGAAATAGACGCTGCGGACTGTCACGTGGTTGTTCGCTATACTCACGATAGCCAACTTAAATTCTACCATTCTCGTGCCATCTCTTTCTCTGTCGTAAACTTGCGACGTGAGCGGCCAAGGAGTTAAAATGATAGTATATTTTTCTATCAAGTTAGCACAGGTGAGCATATTAATGACTATTATGAATGTATAATATGTGTCTATTTTAAATAGGTAAATTTGTATGTTTTTTTAACAAAATTATTATATATTTGAACATGTGAATTGGAATGGAAAAAAAGGTTTGTTTTAAAACATTTTAATAATATGCATTTTTTATAATTATATTATATATTACATCAATAAGGAGATTGTGACAAGTGTGTGTTAGTATTTTTGAATAAAAATATTTTTTTGTTTTTTTTGATTTTCTTTCCAATAACCCACAATGCAATAACCTTCAAATTAATATGAACAACTCTCTAGAAAGAGAAAGGAATACCACCAATCAGCAGCCGTCCCACTCTAACAAACTGACACTACTGTTATAACAGGAAGCACTCCATATGGGTACGTCTCAATGGTCGTTCCATAGATAAGTCTTTATTATTATATTAATTCTCAAAAATGTTGCTTCTATTGGTGATATTTGCATTTGTGTGAACGTTTTGATATTTGAATACATGTAAGTATTTAAAATAATAGATTTTTCTTTAATGAATATGTGTCGCCATAGTGTAAAAATTATACGTAGGTTTTTTTATTTTGTGGTTGTCTCTATTAAAATATAATATGTGTGAATTTGGATTGAGCTAAACACAGTTGTGTTTTTAAAAATTGCTAAGCATATAATAGATTGTTAATGAACTGCTTCAGCACATGGTAATTTATTTATTATTCTATTTGTCTATGTACTCCTAGTAGCGAAAAGCAAAACTTTATTTTGTAATGAACGCTTCACGAATTGCATGTTTATAGGGTAGATAATTATCTTGTGATATTAGTCGAAATGTGCGCGCTTTAAGTTGTCCAGTAACTGATGGAGTGGCTGATATTTGGAGCATTGAAAGCTTAGCATGACCCGTTTGGGTTATAGTTACAAAATATTATTTGATCAGCTTTTGAACTCTTCAAGAATGTAAATTTTACTACCCAAATACCTAGTATCTATTCTAATTAGTGTAAATTTCAATTGTTATTTGTTTTTTTAGCAGATGAGAGCAGACATGTCCACTGCAGACGAAGCAGACCCTCCAGCTAAGGCTATGAATCCTAATCCTGAAGGATTGAAAAAAAACTTACAGGCTATTAAAGGTTAGCTAAAGCATAATCTTATTACTGATCATCAGTGTGTTTTCAAATAAGTAAGAGTTCATTCGTTCTTTATTCTCTCTTATTTTGGGAGGCCAGTGGTCAGTTCTGAACAAGTCACCTCCATCTTCCCCTATCTTTTATTTCTTCAGACATCTGTGCACCTCGCAGTCCACATATCCAAAATACGTTGAATCCGCCTCCAGCACTACATCTCAAAGCCATCCAGCATACTAGTTTTGATACCCTGAAATCAATCCAAAATATTGATCCCGAAGGTTTCGGGATCCCGGAGTTCTTGTGTACTGTAAATTGGACCGAATCCTGGAATTGGATTACCTTATTGTGTGTATATATTAATAATTGTTGAATTGATCTTTGTTTTGTAAAGGTCTCATGATTGGTAATAACTGTTGTGAAAAACACTCCCAAATATTTATAAAGAGTGTCCAGCGAAAAATTTTCAAGTTTAATATTAAATAAAAAAAACTACAATGTTATTCTCATATTTTATTTATACAAAATGGAGTTTAACGATGCGGATTTTACGTTTTATAAACAATATTGTCTAAATACCGTCCATTTCTCTCAAGACACTCTTGCAATCGGATTCTTAAATTTACAAACACGCAAGAGCAAAGTGTTGGTTAATTATTGGGAAAAATTCCCCTCACCTTTTTTCTCCATTGAAACTCTAGCTGTGTGTGGAGTGGCCCCGTCTTGCTGAAATTGTGTTCTGATGTTTAACCCGGGAAACAGCTGCAGTTGCGGTACCAAAAACTTGTCAATCATTCGGCAATACATGTCAGCAGTGACTGTCTCTCGCTGGTTAAAAAATAAGGGCCAATTATCCCTCGGGCAGAATTTGCACACCACTGTCATTTTTGGACAATGCAAACGTTTTTGATGGCGTTCCCTTGAGTTAGCCATCAATATGAAAATGTGCTTCGTCAGTAAATAATATGTTTCCAAGCATTCGTGCTGTTACGAAACGTTGCAGCATCGTTCTCGCTAAGGTTTCACATAAAGAATAGTCATTTTCTTTGAGAAACTGTTTACAGTTTGCATGGGTGAAACTGTAGTTTCTTTTTCAAAATAATTCCATTAAAGGCTGCAATTTTCCTTATCGATATACGCGGATTGCGCATAATTTCTCGTTGAACTTGAGCCTGATGTTCTGATGTCGCTGCTGACGTTTATGGTCCCGGAGGAGTTTGGTTTACTATTGTCCCCTGTTTAAACTTTTGAATACAACACCAGATAAGTTGCGTGCTCGGCCCATCACTTACTCGTTAAATATTAAAGTGAGTATAAAAAGCGCGACGTGCCAATGAATCACCGCACTTTAAATATGACTCAACCGCGAATGCGCGATGCGCTCCCGACCAGTGACTCATTGCGACTGGCAAATCAGCAAATCACGCGTGTCGATCAATAGCCCTCACCCTGATGGTTTACGAGCTATTACAATTTAATCATGAAATTTTTCCACTGGACACCCTATAAAATTAAATCCTGTTTTTTATAGATGCCCAAGAACAGACGGGGACACTGGATGTTCTGGTCTGCGGCCAGTGCCACTCTGTTTACCATTTCATCGAGGAATTCATTGAGCATCGGGATGCTGTGGCTTGCTCTGGGAAGTCTCCTGTTAGAGACTGTGTAAGATAAAGAATAAAAAATATTTTTTCCTTGTTTAGCCTTTTATACTTGTATTTTGCAATTATTGGTGACTTACAATTTGATTATTAAGGAGAACACATTCTTATTGTGAAGTTGTAATTATCCAGAACAGACGGTCTGTGATATTTTAAATACAAATTAATGTATTAATTTGAAAGATATACGTTTAATTTATTACAATACAATTACAATCTTACAATTGTTATAATAAGACAAACTTTATATGAAAAACAAAAGATTCTTTTGGAAAATCAGTATATCATTATTTGATTCATTATCATTAATTTTTTTTGTTTGTAATAAACATTAATTAGAAATATGACAAAAATTACTGTTCAAAGAGAATTTTCCTAATATGAGCTTATTTTAAATATTAGGAGTACCAAAGTTTTTTAAATAAAAAATTTGAATGCTTATAAAAAAAAATTTCAAAGTGAATAATGTCCTGTCACCACTGCCAAACAGATAAAAAAAAATTTCATTGTGAGGCCGGGCTTGATGGTGGGTTTCGCTACCTGTCATTTCGTAACACGTAAATATTAGAGAAAAACAAATAATTTTCTTTATATATAAAACAATGGCTATAAAATAATTAACAATACACGAGAAACACTAACTACACATTCTTTAAAATGCCTTTACATTAAACTTAAATAGAAAGAGAAATGTCTGTATTAAAATGAATACAAATTAAATAATTTATAAAACAAGGAAAAGTCTGAGGAACTCAACTGCATACTAGATAGATGAACAAAAATAATGATGGCAAGCACTGACATTCGCAGCTAGCAAAGATAATATTTGCTATTTTTTCTAATGTAAAGAAAACAAGTGAGAGAAAAAAGCATGCGACCTTAAGTTAATGCGTCATGGTAAGGAAGATAAAGATTTCTAATCGAAAATGCACAAGATATATTTGCCATCTTTACTAGTATACTGAGAGTGAGTTAAAAAACAAACAATGCAAATTAACTTTACGCATCGTGAATTGGTATAGAGGTGGAACTACCCATTTGAATGGTCTTGGACTTTGGACAGGCATATTGCGTAGCGCATGCGTATTTTCCAAATTAGACATTTGACAAAAAAAATCAAATAGGGTCCAAGAATAGCTTTGAATAACGATATTCAATTTATAAATATAATTTAGTACGACTTTCCAGAGGGACCACATTCTGCTCTAAACTTCGACTTGCGGCGAATTTCGAATAAATGGGATTTTACTACACATATCACTTAAAATATTATTATTTTGGCAGACGGAGTCCAAGCATCAGGTGTGGGCCTTCATACTGTGGAAATGCTCCATGGTAACCCCGGAGACGGGGGCCAACAGTTCTTGGCGGCTCTACCAGCAGTGGTGTAAGATGGATGAAAAGCAGAGAGCTGCGTGGATAGCGGCCGGCAAGACCGTACAGAACCTTTCTAAGCTGGCCAACAGTAAAGTGGTGGGTAGCATGTTTTACAGCCTGTCTCATTGTACTACATATATAAATGAATATAAAATGTTGTCAATATACATATGTATACAGTAAAACCGCGATATAACGAACCCCGATATAGCGAAAAATGACGTATATCGAAAAAAAAATCGAAATTTAGTCCCTAAAACCAATTTTTCATACAAAAATGCATATATATAACGAAATCCCGTTAATATTTATAACGAAATCATTTTTGTCCCGTACGAAAAAATGCCAATACATTTACGTAAATTTATAACGAAATAAAAAAATGATAAAAGATGAAAATATTATTTCGCACTTACAAAGCCGCGCCGCTGCATCTGCCGTATGCGAACGGTTTAATGGCCTTTTTGGCGTCAAATTTTGGCAATTCAAACTTTTTCTTGGGTTCATAGTAGGTTCATAGTCCCATAAAACCATTTGACATAATTCTTGCGGCGTTCACTTGGACATGTTTTACGTACGCATACGCCTCTAATATGTATTGCAATCCCAGACCCAGACAGCTGGAAAATACAAAAATTAACAGGAATACGCAGAATGTTGCAGTATGTACTTATTGGGAATATCAGTCTCAGTGTAAGGTCTGTAGAGTTAAGTTTGTTCCGTTTTTAACGCGATTATTGCATGACCGAACTGAATATTTACATAAATTCATTTTCGTTTGACAATTGTTTTCGTGTGAACTCGTCAATAATACAAATAATTCTTTAAAATACTTTATGGACTATTTTTTGTGTTTCTATTAACTATTGTTTTCGTGTGTTTACTGCTATGCATACTAGTGTAGTGTAATTTATTATTTAAAGTACATTTCATAATATTTTGTGAAACCTTAAAATGGCTTCAGTACGTGATAATTCCCGCAAAACTTTAACCATGGCACAAAAAATAATGATATTGAAAGACATCGACAACAAAGTGGACAGTAAAGGCAAGATAGCCGTAAAATATGGTATTCCGGTTTCGTTTCTCTCCACAATTTTAAAAAATCGGAAGAAGATTGAAGATGCGTTTGATAGATGTAAGGCGAGCGGTTCCCAACAGCGTGTACGGCCTGCCAAATATGAAGAATTGGAAGAAAAACTGTTCGAGTATTTCTCCCAAATCCGATCAGCGAATATATCTACTTCTGGTTTAATGCTTATTGAGAAAGCAAAGTCGTTGGCTCATCAGATGGGAATTGATTTTAAGGCATCTAATGGGTGGTTAGATCGCTTTAAAAAGCGACACAACATTGTTTGCCTCGCGGTTTGTGGCGATTCCCAAAAAGTTGATGAAGAAGAAGTTTCGAGCTGGATAACAAACAATCGGCATATTTGGGAGAAATACGACGCAAAAAATGTTTATAACATAGATGAAACTGGTGTGTTTTATAACATGATGCCAGATCGGACACTAGCTCTTAAAGGAGAGAGATGTCATGGAGGAAAACGTAGTAAGGAACGCCTGACGGCCGCGTTATGTACAAATATGGACGGATCCGATAAAGTAAAGATCACAGTCATCGGAAAATATAAAAAACCACGATGCTTTAGAGGCCTTACTTTTAGCAGTTTTCCCGCTGTTACTTATTGCCATAATAAAAAAGCGTGGATGACGCGGGAAATATTTAAGAGCTTTGCTATTACGATGCAGAGAAAAATGGCAGCACAAGATCGTAAAATATTGATGATTTTGGATAATTGTTCAGCACATTACGCACCGGAAATTGTTGCGCCAAATATAGAATTTCTGTTCCTACCTCCTAATACTACGAGTGCTCTCCAACCGCTAGATCAGGGAATAATACAGAACTTCAAAAGCCATTACAGAAAAAGTTTATTGCATTCCTGTATTATACAGGTAAACAATGGCTGTTCTGTAGAAAACTTAAGAAAATGGACGGTATTGGATGCATGTCGAGCTATGAGTATAGCATGGCAATCGGTAACATCTACAACAATCGCGAATTGTTTTAAAAAGTGCGGGTTTTCTTCGCTGCCCGTAGATGAAATTGACGCCCCTCAAGCGAGTTTAACAACGGGTGAAAGAATTTTGTTGAGATCTACAAGTTACGATGATTTTATTTCTTACGACCATGAAGTGATAACGTCTGCTTTGTATGTTCCCGCGCCTCGCATTACGGTATCTGAGACGAGTGATGAGGACAAAAATGACACATTGAATGAGGAAAGCAATGAAATCTCATTTGCTTCGTTACCGTCAACTTCCGAAGTTTTTCATGCCTTAGATGTTCTCCAACGATACGTATCGGGAAGACCAGAATTACCGGTGGATGCATTTTCCCACTGCGATGCATTGGCTAAAATAATTATACGAGACAGTGAAAGAAATGTTAAAACTAAACAAGGGAAAATAAACGATTATTTTAAGTGAACAATGTTAAAGATCATTTTTAAGTGAACAATTTTATCGATTATATTTTGAAGTGGTTGCAGCCGTTACCGGTAAGTACCTTCGTAATTTATATACGACTCATTTTATAAAAATGCCACGATTCAACTGTAAAATTTTTATTTTTGAATTATTTTTTATGTTTCATGCCCAAAACTATGTTTGAAGCGGCTCTACATTTAAACACAATTAAAATATTTAACCAAACAACTAAAAATATGTATGTATTCAGTTCCCTATGGCCTTCCTCCTCCTTTGTTTGCAGAATTTGCGATCTTTTTTGAAGCCGCGCAACATTTTTTTGCGACGGCGCGTAACATATATGTAGTAGGATATTTTTTTTTTTTTTTTTTATTTTTTTTTTTTTTTATTTCGTTATATGTGGGAATTCGTTATAACGAATTTTTATTTTTTGGTCCCTTGGATTTCGTTATATCGCGGTTTTACTGTATATAGTAAATATAGCAGATATATACAAAGAAGATCTATGGCCCAGAGCCGTATATATCCATTGCAAGAAACTTTCCACCATGCCCAACAACATATTAATCCGGCGTGATGTATCTTTGTATATCGACATCTATCAAAGATCTTACTTTAGCCTGTAAATACAAATACAGCGGGGCCTCGTACGGCGAACGCCCCTTATGGCGAACTTTTTATATTCAATATTCATTCCTGTGCACCAGGCACACCCAGCACAGGAACGAATATTGAATATGTGAAAGAACGTAAGATTAGTTTTATTTCTAAATTCAGTTCAAAGTGTAAATTAAATTTTGTTTTAAATATGTGTGAGGAAAAAACAACTAATTTTTTGTGTCAAGAATCATTACCATTGGCTTGGAATTTTCTGGTTTAGAAGAGCTAACAGTGATTATTGGTATTCCTCGTATGAGCGAAAGAAAATATATTAAATGCCAAGAAAAGTATATGATCGGTGGGAAAAAACTAAAATAAAGAGTATGGCAGAGGCTGCGCGGGAAGAAACTGAATTGTTATTGCTGACAGATGTGTGGATAAGAACGGGATGCCGATAATAACTGTGGTCGCAGATGGATGTTGGATAAAAAGATCATATAAAACTAATTATTCATCTCTGTCTGGGCTGCTGCTATAGTTAGCCATAGAACAGGAAAAATGTTATATATGGGAGGGGTTAAAAATAAATATAGTATGATTTGTACTCGTGCAAATACTAAAAATTCTCCAGTGCCAGAACACAGATGTTTTAAAAATTATAGTGGTTCTTCTAGTAGAATGGAGTCCGCTACAATTGTCGAAGGTTTTAAAAATTCCATTCCAATGTATGGGTTGATATATTCTTCATTAATTGCAGACGGAGATTCCAGTAGCTACAAAAAAATTTTGAATATCCTAATATAACTAGAGAAAGTTGAATGTCGAAATCATCTTTTGAGAAATTATTGCTCTAAACTGTGTACGTTATAGTCTGACACTTCTTTTCCCATTTCAGTATGGAAAATTTTAAAACAAAGAGTTAAACGATTATGTGTGGCTGTCACTAGCGTCATTAAATATAGAATATCAGAACACAATACATTAGAAGAAAAAATTTGTAATTTGAGCCGTGACATTAAACAGTCCTAGACATATTTTTGGGGACCATTAAAAATATAATGCATATTTTTGTAAAAGTTTTAATTTGGATCAAAATCTTACTTATCTTGTAAAGTATGGCCAGTATAAGTTTGCATTTTAAAAAATCTGCACAGAAATACATTTGGGGAAGGGATGTGGTCTAATCCAATGTGTCACCAATCAGCTTTCATTTTCATTAGTCATCCCTTGTCCTTCAAGCAGTTTGTGTGCTCTGGACGTTTCTAATTGATTTTTAGTGCAGGTACACTCAATCTAATCGAGAGTTACGGAATTTTTAATATTTATATAATATCTTCATCATCTTCTTTGGGACATGGACGAGCACTACAAGGGCAAGCGCGTGAAATATTATTCAACGTATGCAACTTCATGTCTAATGAAGCTGTCAATGGGGTTGGTGATTTGAAAACAGTTCAAAGACGAGTTGTGGAAGCTACTGGAATATCAGTGCGCTTATTGCAAACAATTTTAAAGGAAAAATGGACAATGAACATGATTTCTAAAGCGAACACTTCATTTTCTACACTTGGAAAAAAAAAGTATTCAAAAATTCCCAATGACATGTAGATAATTTCAACAAAGATTATCTTCAGCAAACTATTTATGATTTCCATATATTGTATAAACAAACGCCTACTTTAAAAAATACAACAAGAAAACATTAATTATATTGGAGGCAAAGAATCTTAAGAATTTCCTATCTAAGACAAATAAATAAATCTAGGCGAGAAGTAAATCTTCGCAAAAAACTGGCAATTATCACAATAATATGAATGGTGTCAATTATACAAAGTGGATGAAAGAAATGCTTATTCCTAATTTACAACCAAATTCAGTAATTGTTGTTGATAACGCGTCTTATCATAACATTCAAGAAAATAGACAACCAACTTCAGCCTCTAAGAAAGTAGATATGCAAACTTGGCTATGAGATAACAATATTCCTTTCAATGAACATTCATATAAACCTGAGTTATACAACTTGATTCTTTTACACAAAGAAAGGAATAAAATCTATGTTCTTGATAAACTATTAGGTGAACTGATATACTATACTTAGGTTTCCTCTGTATCATCCCAACTTCAATCCAATTGAAAAAATCTGGGCTCAGATTAAAGATTATGTTGTCCAGAATAATGTAGAAATGAACATGAAACATGTTCTTGAATTAATAATGGAAAAAGTTGCAGCTATTGGACAAAATGAATGGCTCTTGTATGTAGACATGCGCAAGATGAAGAAAAATCTACATGGAACGATAAATTGTAACGGACAATCTTTTAGAAGGAATTGTTATAAATATATAATAATAATAATTAGGGTAGTAATGACAGTGACAATTTAAAAGACAGGAGATAGAAACAATTTTGATATTAAAGGAGTCCACGAAATAGACATGTGATATTGATGTGATTAAATGTAAATGACTTAATTTTTATTTCTTGCAATATTTTTGTGTTTAAATATAATGGTAGGTATATTATTAATTTTGTATAATATATTGTTGTGTTTAAATGTTTTTGTGTCTTTAAATGTGTATATGCGTTAACTTTTTTGTGTTTAAATGACTTAATAAGTTAATAACACATTTTAAATATTTTATTTTATAATATTTTCACAGTTAAATGTAAATGACTATATTTTATTTATTGTGCATTGTGTTATAATGTCAATAACTTAATTTCTAATCTTATTTTTATAATATTGTTGGGGTAATCGTAAATGACTTAATTTTCATAAATCTTTTTATTGTGATATTGTTGCGGTTAAATGTAACAAATTAAATTTTTATTATTATTTATCATTTCATTATTTATTAAGAGGCAACTTTCATTTTTCCAGTTTGAATTTCGATATATTTTTTGCATTTCAAGATGTTAAGTGTGTTATTTTTTACGTAAATATTGCTAGAGTGAAAGGTATCAATAGAAAAAGACAAGTATACAATTGTTGGTTTTCTTAAATTCCTAGGTCCTAGGTCTAGCTATCAGAAATTAGCCATTTCTTCAACATTCATAATGCATGTGTTGCCATTTGAAATTATCAAGCGAAAATTAAATAATTTGTTAAGTTCTCACTTAAGAATTGTTATGTTTATACTATGAAGAATTATTATGTTTATGATAAAAACCATTGTTTGTGTCGATAAACATATGATTATAAAATATTACAATTTTGCCCTGATTTATAAGGAAAAAATTGACATAAATTTATACTGATAAATAATATTGAGAACTTTTGAAGCAGCTGTATTTGTGAAGAGAAAACTATTTATGCTAATATTATATTATATAATAATCATACTCCGGTTGTAATAATTTTTTTAAATATTTATTTATTGTTTTAATAAATTACATATATATTTAATATTTAAATATAAATGAAAATATGATGAAAGTATTATTATTCACTTTTAAATAATTAGTTGTTCATCGAGCATATTATCGGTCTTCAGAATTTCGTTATTTTTTACACACATATTATACTTTAAACTGAATTTAGAAATAAAACCTTACGTTCTTTCACATATTTAATATTTGTTCCTGTGCACGTGCACCTAAACATCAGTTTGTGAGAGTAAATTTGATTAATTTGAGAAAAGAATTGGTGTATGTCAACCACTCTTTTGCCATCCAATTAGGAAGTTCACACGAGTCCACACATTTCTGAACATCCTGAAAATAATTTATAATATTATTATTATTGTTATTTAGTTATCAGTATTTTTATGTCTAAAATATTAAAATACGTGTTTATTTATTATATGACTATATCAAATACATTTGTATCAATCAGACAGGTCTGTCATGTAAAATTCTTTTTATAAAATTATTTATCTTTAAGGATATGTATTTCCAATAGAAAATAATTTATCTGCACTACATAATATATGTATATTGAACTATGTAATTTATATTGTTAAATCAAATAGATAATTATTATAGGAATGGTAAAAATTATCAACTTACATTGCGATTTTTTTTCTAAGAAGTTTATAATCATTTTAAATTTTGTTGGAACATTTCCTATAGCGTGTCAATGGATACTTTTTGACCTTAGGCATCTTGAGTCACAGGAGGCAGTAATTTCAGAACAATAATATATTATTGACTTTTAATGAGAACCAAATCCAACAAAAAATCACGGGTTCGCAAATTTCACGTTGAATCTTGCGTTAGCTGCGCATGCGCTGTCAGATTCTAAAATGCACCGATCGGTTGACATATGTTTAAATGTCAAAATTATAATCTGTTTTCGTATAAAAACAGCCCAAAACCTTACAATTTACAAAAATAAGAAATTGGTATCGAGAATAAGTATAATATTCATTAATATTTTTGTAATATTTAAAAATTTGTATTAAAATGTGTTTTAAAGGCAAATTTAATTAAAATTTATCGGAGCGCAAATTTCACAATTCCCATCGCCGTTTTGAACGGCATACTAACAGTGTGAGATATAATTAATAATATTGTGTTTTATAAGACTGGAAATATATTATTTAAAAAATTATTATTGTGTATCTGATATTTAACTTAGTTTTAAATAGTAGTTGAAGTCTCAAAGCATGTGAGTAAATATAGTATATTATTTTAAAACATATGTTTTTACTAAAACAAAATATTTTAAAAACGTCAAAAATTCATCAAATGTACTGCAAATTGAATGATTTATAACTCTATTCATTTTTAACATTTTGCTAATTTGGTTTCCTACAAATTTGTCTCCGTAATCTTGGCTTCAAGATTATAAGAAAATATATTTCATTTTTGCATTAATTTAGCGTATTGACTCAATTTCGTACCATGCCTAAAATGCATCTAATGGTCGCGGTCTTTCATATAATATTTGTATCGTCTTAATTATGGCAAATAAAATTCAGTTTATTAGTTTTATATTAATGTAAAGGTCTAAACTAAGTAATAGTTGAAAAAAAGTCTAATCTATTGAATAACTTCTGATATAAATGAATAATAAAAACCCACATTTTCGTAAAAAATGCGAAAATTTGAATTATTATTGCAAGTCGTGCCTTAAAATCAAATTTTTATATTAATATTTTAAAAAATTGTGACCTCTGTTAAATTTTATAAGGAGCCAGTATTAATAAAAGGTTAAAAATATTTGTGAACTGTTATTTTCTTATATATTTATTAAATAAATTGATTATCAAATGAAACTGACTTTTTATTTTGTGTGTCTTTCAATAATGCCCAAATTTAAAAGTCAATTAAATTCAGAAGTTCGCTTTTTGGTTTACCTACTGTAAGCATCTGGCATGTGCTCCCTTTTTCTGAAGTTTTACGAATGTCTTCATATAGATGCGCATGGCCGAAATCTCATGTGCAAACTTACATTGCCTTACTCTAACTTATTTTCGAAACTGTAATAGTAATATTGCTGAAACCTTTAATATTATAATTGCTAAATTTGTAGGGGGGGAAAAGAATCAATTTGACAGGAAGACAGTCGTACAGTGGGAGGTGTGCAGCTGCTGTATCTTTTAATTCAAAAACTCACAGCATCTCGAGTAAAGCCATTTTTGATACAAGTCCAAAAAAGTCTATAAAACGTTTGGAAGAAAGGAAAATTAGGATAGGGTCCTTGAGAAAAAAGTATGTTAGAATACAATCAGAATTAAAACATATTACAGTATCTCGGAAAGATGCTGAATATGGTTAGTAAGGCAAAAGGAAGACTCTTTAAATAAATTTATGTTATCTAATATATATCGACTGAATATTGAAAAAATACTCGTTTACAATCAGATTGCGGGAATGGTTAGAAAAAATAATAAATTTATTAATCGTGGTTCGGGAAAGTTTGTAAAAGGCAGTTAGGTATACGTTGTGGGTCTTTGGTAAGCAGTATGTTGTATAGTCCTTCTTTATGTCAATGAATTTACTGCGCTTCGGCAATTAGAACATCAAGAAAACATTAAAATTGATAGATGTAGCCTGTTTATTGATAGTACAGATCATTTTTTGGGCGCAACTCCAGATGGTATTTCTGAAAACATTATGGAAATAAATCGCTTCAAGTATGACTGTTGATGAAACTATAGAAAAGCGAAAAGTAACATTTTGGAAATTAGACAAAAATAAAATAATGAACATTAATAAAAATCATGATTGATGTTATCAAGTTCAAGGACAATTGCACGTTAGTAATAAAAATATGTGTCTTTTTGAAGTTTGGACGGAAAAGTATGGACAAATTTTAAAATTAAATGCGAAAATATCTGTCGAGATGATAATTTTTGGTACAAATTTTTTTTAAAAAACTACATGGGTTGTATGGTTCTTGTATTAAAACTACATTTAAAAGTAGTATTAAAACTACATTTTAAAAAACATGGGTTGTATGGTTCCAGAATTAATTGGCCCAAGAAAAACGAGGTCCATTGATATCAAACACCCACAACATATAATTAAATCCATAGAAAATAAAGTTCAGAAAAGCGAACAATCAAGGAAAAAGATACTT
The DNA here is from genome assembly GCA_031772225.1 of Eubasilissa splendida. NCBI lineage: Eukaryota > Metazoa > Arthropoda > Insecta > Trichoptera > Phryganeidae > Eubasilissa > Eubasilissa splendida. Next base: position 10,380,337 of record CM062855.1, on the reverse strand, counting down.
TAATCATTTCTCAGATCTGATTTTTAAAACACTTTTTTTGAAATTGTTAATGAATACATGTCATATTGATATTCTCTGTATATTTAAAATTAACACGCCACGAACAACTGGTGGTCTCCCGGGACGAGGCTTTATTTTTAATTCAGGCTTTAATTTTTTTGATGACCCCCAGACATTGATAAAATAATTTAGAAATAAAAATAAAGATAATTTGTCAGTGCTGACATGAGGATCAATAATGCTTGCAAGTGAAAAAGTTTGTTTCTTAAAAGTATGCCCAAGCGAATGTAAGGAAGAGAAGTAATATTGATTGATAGAGAAAGGACAACATGGGAAGACAGGTTTTTATATACATATTTAGGTTGGGGTTTCTTTCCTGTCAATAATGAGTAACTATTCATTATGTTAATAAAAAAATAAAAAATGCAATCATCTGAATGCCTCTGGGTGGTTGTGGAATTCAGCTCAAAACTTTACTTTCATATCAATAATTAATCTGCAGATGTTTTCAGATACACCACCATTCTGAATAACTTTAATATGATCGATGAACAACTAATTATTTAACAGTGAATAATAATACTTTTGTCATATTTTCATTTATATGCATTTAATGCAATGTATTATGTGTGTGTATTACAGCAATAAATAAATATTAAAAAATATATATAAATCAGTTTTTTTTATTATAACCTGAGTATGAATATTATATAATATTAACATAAACAGTTTTCTCTTCACAAATAGAGCTGCTTCAAAAGTTATCAACATTATTTATCAGTATGAATTTACATCCATTTTTTCCTTATAAATCGGGGCAAAATTTTAATATTTTTTAATCATATGTTTATCGACATAAACAATGATTTTTATCATAAATATAATAATTTTTCATAGTATAAACATAACAATTCTTAGGTGAGAACTTTAACAAATTATTTAATTTTCGCTTGATAATTTCAAATGGCAACACCCAGCGCACCAAAAATAGCCTCACCTATCGAAAATATAATTTCGGCAGTTTTGTTCACTCTATCAGCTGTCTTTTGCTAACTGTTATATTATATATAAATAAGACAACATACGTACATACTTTAGTTTTAATAAATATACATTTTATAGCATAATAACAGCATCAAGTGTTTAATTGTTGAAGACTACATTTATTAGGAAAAACTAATCAGTCATTCTTAATTCAAAATGATTTCTATGTAGTTTCTATATCGATGTGTTATTTAATTTTGACACTAATATTTTTAATGAAATTAGAAGGATTTTAAAGCAAATTTATTATTTTAAACATCAAATCAATATTAATTTTACCCTCTTTGGAACGATTACACTTTGAATACGTCTCGGCATTGATTTATAAAGATTGTGTATGTATTCCACTGTAATTTATTTATACCACACGCTTTCTATAATGTTTTTTTAATTCTTTAATAGTTTTGGTCAATTTTTTGCAGATATTTTACTCATTATGGACTACAGATTTTCAATAATATTTAAACCAGGACTGTTTCTTGGCGATTTCAATCCCAATGATTTGAATTGTGATACCTAAGAAAAAATTTAAAGGAATTTATTGTTGGGAATAAATAAAACTAAGTAAAAAAACAAATAAATTTTAAAGACTTATGAAAATTAACTTACAGAGCGGGTACGATAGCAAGGTGCAGAATCGTCCTGAAATATCATCCATTTTTTTTAGTCCAATTCTCAGTTTGTAAAACACCTTTAAGATTTTTTTTTGTATTTCTCAGCGTCCACTGAACCTTCTAGATAGCATATTAAGATTGCCAACACCAAGCGATATGATGCATCTCCACACCATGACATATGGAGAATGTTTCACTGTGGGTGCGATACATTCATCGCTGTACCTCTGGATTTCTGAAGAACTGTCTGCAAACCATCTGCACTAATCAAGTTAAATTTTATTTCGTCAGAAAAAACATCCCTCTCCCAATCACTCGCAGACAATTTTTCTTTTTCTTTGGCCCATTGCAGTTGTTTTTTTTTCATTTCCTTGAGCAATAAAGGTTTTTTTGCTCGTAAACCCATATCGTAAGCCTATTTTGAATAGTTCTGACACTAACACTAGGACCGGTGGTGTCTTGGAGTTCCACTGAAGCCGAAGCAAAACGATTTTTCAAAGAAAGCCGTTTCAAAATGCGATCGTCTCAACTCGAAGTACTACACTTTAAGCCAGTTCCCACTTTTTTTTTTACCGATGACTCATTACACTGAATTTGCCTTGCTATAGCACGATTAGAAAAGTTTTGTTTTGATGATGCAAAAATTTGCGATTCGGTAAAACTAATAACACACTAATAAAACGACCACTCACTGCAAAAATGGGTACTAAAGTGAAGAAATGTAGGATTCTTCAAGTACCTGATAAGCGAATTGCTCTTCCTGGAAGCAAACCGCTTTCTCCCGTTATCTACTTTGAGTTTTATTGACGCTTCATGGGAATTTTTGTACTTAATTAGGGGGTGCAGCTATTTTTGTTACGCTAGGCGTATATTATTGAGTTCCACGCATCCCATATATTATACATTTTTATGAATGCTCGAGAAATGGCTATTTTCTAATAATATGATATTTCTGATATAATTTGAGAAAATCAACAATCATATACTCATCCTTTTCTACTGTTACCTTTCACTCTAGCAATATTTACGTCAAAAATAATACACTTTTTATGTTTACTTGATATTGTAAAAAAATGAACTATTAGTCTCATCTTGAAAGAGTATACAAAATGCAAATAATATCTCAAATTTCAAATTGAAAAAATGAAAGTACTCCCTTATTGCTTATTATAATACCAGATGATTTTTAATAAAATATCTTACTTTTAAGTTTACAAAATTCATAAATGCTATTTTTCCAAATGTTTGATGTACCTAGAGTGCCTATTAACAATTTATTATTATTTTGGAATAAAAGTCATTTTTGAAAAATATTAGTTGTGGTGTTTTCAAAATGATAAGTCAGAAATTATATTTGAAATACCTCGTTATATATTCTCACTGCCAGGCTTTGTTGACAGTGCTTGATGGACATTAGTTTGTGTCTTTGCTAAATATTAGAGTACACAACTACTGGTGTGTAGTGCAATGTAATAATATATGAATATCTAAATTAATTTTAAAATGGATGATAGTAAAGTAAAAAATTCATGTTTGAGAAACACCAAAGTTATTAAAACTCCCAATCAATAGGATTCAAACCTATGTTCCCAGAGAGAATCTGATCTCTAGTCGGACACTTTAACTCAGGGACTCACGGACCAAAGCCTGTGAGAGCTTCATCCTCAGAAAAGCTGAGCTGAGCTTATTGGTCAAGAGTTCTTAAAGTTGCAATAATATTTCAATTCATTTTTAGAATGACGAAGAATTCCAACCGTCATCCACTGAAGATTCTGACGATGAGACGGCCATCAAAATCGAGGAGATCCGTAGTAATCGCTCTCGTGTCATATCTTCCGTGAAGACCACTGATACCGAGGAGGATGGAAAGACTAGTATCATCAAGAAGTTGGGCAGTTCTGTCACTGTCACCGAAACCTCGGCCAAGGTGATCTTCTTGATGATCAATTCATCATTTGTAACAGTTGCTGCCTTAGTTTTCTCAAATATAGACTTCCTAAATTAAATATTTAACTGTTTACTGTTGATCTTAATCTATTACTGCTAGTTTATTAGCTTCGGTTTGTGAAAGTAGGGATAGATATTTTACAATTTAAACATATTTTTTTGATGGAAGCAACATTACTTTTTTTTTTAACTCTGGTGTAAGTAGTGAAAATTCTTATTTATCTTAAACCTGAAATTATCACTTCTATAAATTCTGTTGTAAATATTGGCTATAGCCTTGTTTAATTGAATACGTTTTTCCTAACCCAAGACACCGGTGCTGGAGACCCAAGCCAGCGTGCCCATCAAGAACAGGATGGCGCGGAGGACGGATAAAAATGCAGCGGCCGATGTGCAGAACACTGAGTTTGTCATAGAGAAAATCCTTGCCAAGAGGTTCAACCTTTGCAAAAAACAGTACGAGTACCTACTCAAGTGGGAGGGATATCCTCAGTAAGTGATGTAATTACTCACTGTTTTATTATTGCCACTTTATGATTTGTCCACCCTCTTTTTGGCTGTCTACATATTCTTTCATTTCACACAACAAAGGCCTTTCTGTAGACAATATGAACTTGGTATTTGAAACCATGGGTGCCTTTTCCTTTTTTAAATATATCCTGTTTACCAGGCGCGTGCTGTCAGTACATTTAAATAAGCCTTACATATGTAGCATTATATTTTGAGAAATAAAATATTTATCTGACACAGTTTTCAGGTTTTTTTTATTTACATATAAGTTTATTTATTAATAATTCATTAACATTTTAACCACTGTGAGTTAATTATATTGACCAACCGGTTTCTTTATCACCCTGATGAAGGAAAATGTATTTTTCAGTAGAGTTAATAAATTATTTATTAATAAAATGAATAACCACAACGTGTTTCATGTTAAATATTAAGAATTTTTCCTTTTTTCTCCTTCCATTATTATCACTTTTCTACTTCCTTTCGCTTTTTGTAACATTGCAGCTAAATATGAACATTGAAAATATTATAATATTTTAATAATATGCCTTTCCTTCATGATTATTAATAAAAAAAATATGTCATTCTAATCAAAAACATTTTAAATATACTCTCTTCTTGTGAATTCTTCATCCACTGCTAATTCTTGTGTTTCAAGCCTCATTGCATTTAAAATAAACAAAATCAGGATAATTTAAATTTTCATTTGCTTCTCTGAAAAAAGTATTTGCTCCACAAATGTTATTGTATTTTTTTTTTGTAATTACGTTAGTTACTTTTGTATCGGATGGTTATTTCAACGAGTCATTAAATGTACAGTGAGCAGAATACGTGGGAGCTAGCAGATAACATGGACACGTGCCGCCACCTTTTGGAGATCTTTGAAAGGCAGCTAGCGAGACAAATAGAACTGAAGGCGCTGAGGAATGGACAGAGTGAAGCACCCACACCCGAGCCTGCTCCAGTTCCAGTTCCTATCCTCGCCACACCCACCACACCTGCCGCACAGCAGCCCACGCTCACTCCTTCTGGGTAAGTTTCTGAAAGCTAATTTATATTATTGATTCACTGTGACACCATTTATTTTTGATCTTCTACCGATTAGGCATTTTATTGCATGCATTGCTCGATGTCTGGATTTGACTCGATTGAATACTGAAGGGAGGAGAGAAAGCCACTTTTTTTTCTGCTATCTGTTATAATATTTGCTGAAGACATATTGTCACCTAAGCAGCAACACCACATGTCTAAGGATTGTGTACTTTACAAGAGAGACATAACTAGTTTTAAATTACTGTTGTTAATTAATTGTTTTCTCGCATGTGTCGTTTATTTCTTCCAGTCCCGAATTAATTTCACACAAAACACACAAAAATAGATTGCATCAATCGTTCCTCTACGCATAATTTTCCCATATTAATCATTTAAATTACGCAGCATATTTCGTTACACTGGTTTATTTTATAATTGCCTGTCTAACGGCACATTGACATTAAAGAGCGAGTTTTTTTTTATGCACATTCTAACTGATGCCGAAAAATATTTAATTTGCAACATGTTTACTTACTGCAATAATGCAACAGCCAAAATACATGCAAGATTATGTATGATACAAAGTTTAATTTAATTTTTTTTCGTTTCTGTGCAGCTTTCTAATTTTATTTGTGTCTAAACACATTCATTTATATGTGAAATATGCATCCTTTTTAGAATATGATGTATGAATGTAACTTTGGGAGTTAGGACGGTGGTTAAATGAAATAAATGTGATTGGCGTGTGATCATTATGACAGTGAAAACAGATAGAAATGAATAAATGAATGAAGATGTGATGTAGAAGGTGCATGTGTGTGAAATGAAATGAATTGGCGGTCTTGCTCGGCAAGCGCGAGCCGGCAAGACTGCCATTGTGAAACGCTGATACTGGAGAGACTGCCTGGCGGTGAATGCTTGAGCCTGACTTGTAGCAGCAGCCGGCAGCACTGTCGCTAGCGCCGATGCCGACTGAGATGGCGGTAGATTTGAATTATGATCGCTACATAACTTTTTTCTATATTCCCGCATTCATAGTTTATTTTAGTAGGTCCCTTCAAAAACGATAGAGAGGTTTCACTGTATTTAATTTATACATGTGTAACCACAGTTTAATGAAAGGAAAGCTGTGTACTTCAGATACATTCTCCGCAGTGAAAAATATGATATTTTACAACTCATTATGCAGGGGTAGATAGAAGGCAGCAGAACTAGTGGTGTAGGTAGAAAGAGATTATCTAGGCTGTGTAACCTCAGAAAGTGGTTCAATGTCCAAAATATTTGTGATCTTATACAGGAAACATCTTTTTCCCCATGTAAAAGAAAATAAGTAATACCACTAAACCTTATTTACCTGATGGCTCAAGAGACATGCTACTTCGGAACAAGTCTCTTAAATCTTAGAAGTGGATAGGTGGACTCATTCACGGGAATATTTAATAGCAATTCAGGGGTACCCTTCATCAAATAACAACACAGAAAATTGTAGAAAAACATATACAGTAAAACCGCGATATAACGAAATCCAAGGGCCCAAAAAATAAAAATTCGAAATTTAGTCCCTAAAACCAATTTTTCATACAAAAATGCATATATATAACGAAATCCCGTTAATATTTATAACGAAATCATTTTTGTCCCGTACGAAAAAATGCCAATACATTTACGTAAATTTATAACGAAATAAAAAAATGATAAAAGATGAAAATATTATTTCGCACTTACAAAGCCGCGCCGCTGCATCTGCCGTATGCGAACGGTTTAATGGCCTTTTTGGCGTCAAATTTTGGCAATTCAAACTTTTTCTTGGGTTCATAGTAGGTTCATAGTCCCATAAAACCATTTGACATAATTCTTGCGGCGTTCACTTGGACATGTTTTACGTACGCATACGCCTCTAATATGTATTGCAATCCCAGACCCAGACAGCTGGAAAATACAAAAATTAACAGGAATACGCAGAATGTTGCAGTATGTACTTATTGGGAATATCAGTCTCAGTGTAAGGTCTGTAGAGTTAAGTTTGTTCCGTTTTTAACGCGATTATTGCATGACCGAACTGAATATTTACATAAATTCATTTTCGTTTGACAATTGTTTTCGTGTGAACTCGTCAATAATACAAATAATTCTTTAAAATACTTTATGGACTATTTTTTGTGTTTCTATTAACTATTGTTTTCGTGTGTTTACTGCTATGCATACTAGTGTAGTGTAATTTATTATTTAAAGTACATTTCATAATATTTTGTGAAACCTTAAAATGGCTTCAGTACGTGATAATTCCCGCAAAACTTTAACCATGGCACAAAAAATAATGATATTGAAAGACATCGACAACAAAGTGGACAGTAAAGGCAAGATAGCCGTAAAATATGGTATTCCGGTTTCGTTTCTCTCCACAATTTTAAAAAATCGGAAGAAGATTGAAGATGCGTTTGATAGATGTAAGGCGAGCGGTTCCCAACAGCGTGTACGGCCTGCCAAATATGAAGAATTGGAAGAAAAACTGTTCGAGTATTTCTCCCAAATCCGATCAGCGAATATATCTACTTCTGGTTTAATGCTTATTGAGAAAGCAAAGTCGTTGGCTCATCAGATGGGAATTGATTTTAAGGCATCTAATGGGTGGTTAGATCGCTTTAAAAAGCGACACAACATTGTTTGCCTCGCGGTTTGTGGCGATTCCCAAAAAGTTGATGAAGAAGAAGTTTCGAGCTGGATAACAAACAATCGGCATATTTGGGAGAAATACGACGCAAAAAATGTTTATAACATAGATGAAACTGGTGTGTTTTATAACATGATGCCAGATCGGACACTAGCTCTTAAAGGAGAGAGATGTCATGGAGGAAAACGTAGTAAGGAACGCCTGACGGCCGCGTTATGTACAAATATGGACGGATCCGATAAAGTAAAGATCACAGTCATCGGAAAATATAAAAAACCACGATGCTTTAGAGGCCTTACTTTTAGCAGTTTTCCCGCTGTTACTTATTGCCATAATAAAAAAGCGTGGATGACGCGGGAAATATTTAAGAGCTTTGCTATTACGATGCAGAGAAAAATGGCAGCACAAGATCGTAAAATATTGATGATTTTGGATAATTGTTCAGCACATTACGCACCGGAAATTGTTGCGCCAAATATAGAATTTCTGTTCCTACCTCCTAATACTACGAGTGCTCTCCAACCGCTAGATCAGGGAATAATACAGAACTTCAAAAGCCATTACAGAAAAAGTTTATTGCATTCCTGTATTATACAGGTAAACAATGGCTGTTCTGTAGAAAACTTAAGAAAATGGACGGTATTGGATGCATGTCGAGCTATGAGTATAGCATGGCAATCGGTAACATCTACAACAATCGCGAATTGTTTTAAAAAGTGCGGGTTTTCTTCGCTGCCCGTAGATGAAATTGACGCCCCTCAAGCGAGTTTAACAACGGGTGAAAGAATTTTGTTGAGATCTACAAGTTACGATGATTTTATTTCTTACGACCATGAAGTGATAACGTCTGCTTTGTATGTTCCCGCGCCTCGCATTACGGTATCTGAGACGAGTGATGAGGACAAAAATGACACATTGAATGAGGAAAGCAATGAAATCTCATTTGCTTCGTTACCGTCAACTTCCGAAGTTTTTCATGCCTTAGATGTTCTCCAACGATACGTATCGGGAAGACCAGAATTACCGGTGGATGCATTTTCCCACTGCGATGCATTGGCTAAAATAATTATACGAGACAGTGAAAGAAATGTTAAAACTAAACAAGGGAAAATAAACGATTATTTTAAGTGAACAATGTTAAAGATCATTTTTAAGTGAACAATTTTATCGATTATATTTTGAAGTGGTTGCAGCCGTTACCGGTAAGTACCTTCGTAATTTATATACGACTCATTTTATAAAAATGCCACGATTCAACTGTAAAATTTTTATTTTTGAATTATTTTTTATGTTTCATGCCCAAAACTATGTTTGAAGCGGCTCTACATTTAAACACAATTAAAATATTTAACCAAACAACTAAAAATATGTATGTATTCAGTTCCCTATGGCCTTCCTCCTCCTTTGTTTGCAGAATTTGCGATCTTTTTTGAAGCCGCGCAACATTTTTTTGCGACGGCGCGTAACATATATGTAGTAGGATATTTTTTTTTTTTTTTTTTTTTTTTTTTTTATTTCGTTATATGTGGGAATTCGTTATAACGAATTTTTATTTTTTGGTCCCTTGGATTTCGTTATATCGCGGTTTTACTGTATGCATTTTTGTATGAAAAATTGGTTTTAGGGACTAAATTTCGATTTTTTTTTCGATATACGTCATTTTTCGCTATATCGGGGTTCGTTATATCGCGGTTTTACTGTACCACTAAACCTTATTTACCTGATGGCTCAAGAGACATGCTACTTCGGAACAAGTCTCTTAAATCTTAGAAGTGGATAGGTGGACTCATTCACGGGAATATTTAATAGCAATTCAGGGGTACCCTTCATCAAATAACAACACAGAAAATTGTAGAAAAACATATATTATAAAAGTTTGTTCAACTGTATAAAATGTAATAAATGAAAATCAAATGGAAAAGAGCGCAATTAGTACGTTACAATATCTTATTGCGTCAATATCAAATATTCTTTACAATAATAAAGAAATTAGTTTTACCACAATGACAATTATTATAAATTCCAACACACTTGCAGGCATATAATGATTATATCAAACAAGAATGCCTGTAAATTTTCCAGTTACACAACAAAGAAAATAAAATTGTTTCCTAAATAAAAGTACTCGAGCATTACTAACTTCGACGAGAAAAAAATCAATCTGATAATAGATTTTTTTTATTAGCTCTAGTTTTGGAGATACACAACTTGTTCTTCGATATATAATAGTGAAAAACAAAATGTTAATACTATCATATTACAATGTAAATACTACTACAATATAAATTAAATTTCATTATATCAATTGGAAATAACACAATATAAAACAAACAAAATATCAAAAACATACAGGAATTGAATTTACTATATAAAATACTGAAATAGTGGCCTAAATCAATGCGCTATCTCTTTGCTTGTCACCTGTAATCCTGTTCTGGGACATCTCTGGTCAAACAGTAGTCTGCATGCACAACAGAGTTCCACCGACCCTAATATCTTCATTCCATTGTTGAAATGTCTCGATGGAACTGTTCACCACGCTCATCACTCACTGCACCGCACTTTACTGGGAAGAAATCTAGATGAGAGTGGAGAAAGTGCATTTTGATACATGTTGCAGCCTAATCGCTGATACTCGTCTAGAAGGTAGTTTACAAGCTCAACATAATTTTCAGCTCTTCGGTTACCCAATAAGCCATGCACAACACTTTTAAAGGCTCAACATTTTTAAGTTCTTGAATTAAATCACTTAGTTCACCTTGGGTAAATTTGTGTGGCACACCTAGTGACTCAGGTGCGAAATCAGGATCCTGTGATATCGAAGCCTCAAGGTATAAGTCTGATGACACTTGCATACTATCTTCCATCTTCATCTGAGTACAGACTGTACTCCTCTGGATGGGTAGGTACAGGCAGATCGTCCCTACGTGACACTGATCAGATAGCTGACGAGATTTTGGGGTATTTTATGCTCAACTTCTTTCTTGGTATACCATGCTTAACCTCTCAGCCGCTAAACAAATGTACTCCAAGGATACCCCCCTACGCGGGCCTCTTTTCGAAAGCCATGTATTCGGTTGAACACCACTTTTAAAACGATATTTAGACATCCATAAAGGTATCCTGTGTATGATTTATTACTTGATAGGACTTCACAGATAATATTGTTAATATAAACAATCACTTGATATGTTCAAATCCTTAAGATAATGTAAATATTGACTGAATAAAATAATCGATCTCCGAAAAAGCCACTGTCTTACGAATATTATCACACGGTCACCAATACAATCACATTGTTTATACAGTCATAGCTATCTCGTTCAACCGGATTGCTGCGCCGATCTTCAATATGCACTTACGCTGTATTTTTTTAACATTTCTTATGGTTGTTTGAAAATAATGTTTAAAGTCTCATAAAGTCCTTTGGAATACATAAATAAACAAAAGAGCACAGATACAGCTAGAATATGTAAACATTAAGATATCACAATAAGTCAAGTGCTGGCCTCAGAGATGTCCGCTCATGAATAAATAATACAATAATGTCGGTACTCGCCCGCTATAATATTTTTATTCATTATCGTTATTATTATTATTATTTGAGAGTTTGATAAAATCAAATTCATTAAATGGAAAGCCACTTTCTTGTACTACTTTATTATTTTCCGTAAGTAATTTAAACTACTCAACATCATGTCCACTTTATCCACAGAATTCGTACACTTACTATAGTCATTGACACATTTTGGTTAATAATAGGTTGACCAATGTGTTTCGGCTGTCGTTTCCATGGAATCGTCATGCAAGGTTGTTAGAATGTGGACTTCCCTTTTATCACGCTATTTTAATGCCAAAAGAGGTCCATGATATTTGGTGTCCATTTCACCTTTTTTTTAATTTACAAAATGTGGCCCTACCTTTCCGTGTTTTACGCACTGTACCACACACATTAGTATTTTTCTTGTGCATAAAATCAAATAAATGAGAGCTACTATCCCAATTAACGAAAAGAGCAGGTTCACTTTAACTGACATCTTCATTAATTATTTAATCTTGCTCATCTTCACTTATTTCTAAATCGGAGTCTACATCTAAAAATGTTTCTAATATTTCTTCCTCCGCAAATCTACAGCCTGCCATTTTAAAAGGTATACAATTATTAAATATAAATAATTTTGATAAATATACGTAGCACCAATACAAGCTTCTGTTTTCTAATGAAAATATTATAATAAAATATGAAAAATACAACCGTTCACCCTCAAAACACAAATGCAGTCAAAACAATATCAACATTTCAAATGTAATTACCAATTTTAAATAAAATCACATAGTAATAATAAATGTATTTTCCGATACAATATATTGATTCAATTGTCCACAAAATACAGATCGCGATGTCAATATTTCGTATCAACACACCGACAAATACTAGTGACCTCGAACACAACAAGAGGACGATAATTCAGTGCTGCGAAATTCAAATAACTGGACGGCATTTCAAGATGTCTTCGTTTTTAAACTGATTTATATAAACAAATAACAATATTTCACTTGACTAACACAAGATGTCAGCAACAGTACGGATTGAACTAATTTTTGGTATATTTTCCCGCTCGATTTTCCACGCTGTCACGTAGTACATAACGAAATAAGTCGAAAACATCATATGATGTGCGTCTCGCTGGGAGAACTATTCCTTCTCACATCATATGATGCGCGTAGCGAGCGTCAAGTTAATAGGTGGTACCATGTAGAAATAACAGTTATCTATGTGATTTGTCAGCTCTCTCCAAATCATAAGATTGCCAAAAGACATTGAATGTCCATTTTTATGAATCCACCCACGTAGATTCACAGAACATGTATTGCAGCAGATATGAGGTGCCCACGTTTTGTCTTTATCTCCTAACTCATACGAATATAATGATGGTAGGCTGTCGAGCAGAGTAATTGGGCGTTTCTGTTGATAAAACTCTAGGAATGAGTTTTATTCTGACAGTTCGTCTCGAATGCGAGAAAATCAACTATTTATTGCATCTCTTTCTATCAAAACCTTCCTCTCTGGCAAGATTTACGTAATAAATAACATTCTTTAGTAGTTTAGGTCATATTATAAGCAGTTTAACTACCTTATCTTGAAAGAGAATGTAATTTAAACGTAGAATTTCTCGTATTTTAAACTAGAAAAATGAATGTACACCCCATCAATTGTAATTTTTATTTTATTATTATTACCTAAAATTATACAAAAAATATGAGTGATTACTGATACGGCCTCATTAAACGTTACGCATACTCAAAAATATTATTACTTGTGAAAACAACTGAGTACAAATATTTTTGAGTATGCAAAAATTGATTTTTCACTGTGATTTATATAATTTGATTATCTCAATAAACCAACATTATCTATCTGTTTATCTAGCCGCCTACAGCGATACAGCAAGGCCCGAGCCATGGACAAGGTGAAAGCTTGGTGCGGAGCAGATGTGTCCTCAACCCCCATCACAGCACCAGTCCCCAGCACTCTTGTTGCGGCTTCGGTGGCTGTTAGTAAGCTGCACGCGGTCTCCCACAAAATAACAATGACCAAATCTGGTAACTGTTACCCTCTTCAATTTGGTTTGTGTATAACTCTGGTTAAAAATATTGGTGTCTTGACTTAAACCTCCATGTCAGCATTGACAACAGCTTGATGAAAAAATGTATTTTCGATTTTTTTTGTACTTTTCGTCTAATGTGGTCTAAGATGAGTTATTGCTCGTCTCGGCCCGCAATCCGCTCTTGTCTACTCCAGGTACATATTTTCATTGATCCAGCGGCATATAAATGTAAAGTTATCAAAACTCACAACGTAATATTGTCGACAAAAATTGAAACCAGACGCGTCATGTTCCGCATGCAGAATCTGGTGGCAAAACCCATTTCTTCCCATGAAAAATTATGTACCGAGGTCTGAGTTTTACTTTTCCTGTTAAGAATACAATTAGTTAAGTATCAGAAAAGTCTGTGATATCACTGCTATAAGACATAATGTACTAATGTACAATGTACATTTCGATATTAGTGTCAAAAATTGAAAAAACTTGATTTTGGCATGTGCTGCTGGCTTACATTTTCTTTCTAATATGGACATCATTAGAGATTTTACAAAGCATATTTTCTTAAAGAAATCCTCTTGCAATGAAATCAATCAATTTAAATTACTCTATTAACTGAAATCCATTTGTAGAATTGGTCACACAAAATTATTCTGATATTTCAATTTAGATGTATGTTCATTTATTATATGTTCTTTGAATTTACAGATATAATTATGAGGTTAAAATTTTACATTTCATTGTAAATTGCATTTAAATATTTGGTTGACATCTGTTGCGTACAAGCATAGATGCTGGAAGAATTCAGGATACAGAAGGAATAGGCACTCACCACAATCCGGATTCTGTTGACACCTTCAAAGATGTGGACTGTATATTTTGCTCACTATTTCGTCAAAGGTTCTGACACAGTATAGACGTGAAGTCTTGAATTAGTATAATATTGTAGACTGTACTGCACTGGTTTAAAGTCGCTAATTGACTGATCAGCGGCGAGGCCGGGTAGGGAAGGGGGGAAGGCACAGTACATTATTTTCGTTCAATAATTAATATTTATACATCAAATAAATATATGTCCCAAACAACATCTTCATTAGAAAATCCTCAGCATAATTTAAGTGATAACTGAATGATTTGTATGTAAGTTTCCTATAGTGATTTGACATACCTATATGTGTACAGGTAGCGGGCAAAAATGAAGAAGGGCAGACCCTGCTGGTGGCAGCCAAAAGGGCGGATGGTCAAGGGGGTGAAACGAAGAGTGCGGGGCAGTGCATCTATGTGGCCCAGCAGGATGGGGACGACTCGGTGCAGTTTGTGTATGTCATGCCAGAACATCTAATTACTATATCGACCCCTCCTACATAAAATATCCGTAAGTAAAAAATTGCATTTTAATCATAATATATCAATAAATAATCTCACATCTTTCAGTTTTAATGTATGTGAAGCTCCTTCCCTTCCTGGCAATGTCTATACATAAAAAAATATTACAACCTACAATTTTGTGAGGCAAAAATAAATTTTGAGCATTATTAATATTAAATGAATAAATTCTTGTTTAAAATGTTTATTTATTTTATGGACGTTGATTTTATGATTATTAAATTTGTACAAAAAATATTAGTTTTGACAACATAGGCTCATTTCTGTAATGCAGAACATTGAAATAAATTGATTTTTTTGGGACTACATTTGCCAAGTTGAGTTTGGGTTCAATAATTCAGCGATTATTATAAAATGCTCTACACATCAAATTAAGATAAGAAAAAATTACTTTTTCAATTTTCTTCAATGCTCACTGTTTACAAGGAGCATTAATTAAATTTACAGACAAAAATATTTGACTAACAGAGTGGACTATTATAATTTTATTTTGACAACCACATATTGTACAGTAAAACCGCGATTTAACGAAATCCAAGGGCCCAAAAAATAAAAATTCGTAATAACGAATTCCCACATATAACGAAATAAATAAAAAAAATCCTACTATATGTTACGCGCCGTCGCAAAAAAATGTTGCGCGGCTTCAAAAAAGATCGCAAATTCTGCAAACAAAGGAGGAAGAAGGCCATAGGGAACTGAATACCTACATATTTTTAGTAGTTTTGTTATTAAAACAGATAAGCAAATGGATAATCAAAGGAATTAAATTGAGAACAGAACCTATTCAACACCAATTGGAAGATATTTTTGTAAATTCCAGAATATTGCAAACACAAAACAATATTTTAATTGTGTTTAAATGTAGAGCCGCTTCAAACATAGTTTTGGGCATGAAACATAAAAAATAAAAAATTTACAGTTGAATCGCGGCATTTTTATAAAATGAGTCGTATATAAATTACGAAGGTACTTACCGGTAACGGCGGCAACCACTTCAAAATATGATACTATGAATCCAAGAAGAAGTTTGAATTGTTTTACTACCTTGTCGGCAGACCGCCGCGCACCGCCGAAAAGGCCATAAAACCATTCGCATACAGCAGATGCAGCGGCGCGGCTTTGTAAGTGCGAAATAATATTTTCATCTTTTAACATTTTTTTATTTCGTTATAAATTTACGTAAATGTATTGGCATTTTTTCATGCGGGACAAAAATAATTTTGTTATAAATATTAACGGGATTTCGTTATATAAATGCATTTTTGTATGAAAAATTGGTTTTAGGGACTAAATTTCGATTTTTTTTCGATATACGTCATTTTTCACTATATCGGGTTTCGTTATATCGCGGTTTTACTGTATTATATTACACAAGCAACCAACTTTGTTTTTTTAAAATTATATATATTTTTATTTGCAGCACTTGCTCCAAACCTTTTGATATTACAAATTATCTCTAAAATATAGTCCCTTGGTAATCTAAACCATTAATGTTCCTAGGGAGGAAGCGGTGATACCCTGACAGAAAGCCAAGTCGCCCTGCAGGTGGATAGAAAGGGCGATGATTCCACGCAAGTTATAGCTCAGCTGATGCGAGCCGATCCACCATCGCTAGGTAATTTTTTTTAAATATATCAAACTATTTTACCTATTATCAGTAGAAATTAGTATGAAACGTTATTTTCAGGTAAAATTTGTTGAAAAAAGTGTGAATTACGTGAAAAAACATTGGGTACATGAATTAATGAAGTTTTACTGTATCAGTATTCCAATTTAATATTTTTTTCCAGGTGGTACGAGGAAAGTAGTCCTCCTTCTTCCTGATGGCAGTTTGACGGTGACATATTTGGACAATGAGCAATACCTGTCCATAATAGACGGAGACAAATTTCAAGAATGAAGGAAGAATAAATATTGAATGGTTACTTAAGACACCCCACCTTTACTCATGTTATGTGATGATTGTGAAAACCCAAAGCTAAACTAATTAATTCTGCATTGGAATTACATCCCATATTTCTTTGGGTCACATTTTACCCTTCCTATTTAATTCATGTAACATTTCTATGGCCAATTTTTTTTACGTGGTTTGAGTTTAATTGAATAGAATTACCATCAACAGGCGTCTAAATTCTGAGTAATATTTTACATCTTGAGGGAGTTGCTGACAGAAGTGCCGTGTATACTGGACGGCTTGGGAGGTCAAGTCTGATTTAGAGGTGTGTGTGTGAATAAAAACGGCCTCTATAAATTTTTCAAATTATTAAAATACTACAATTACAAATTGATTTGAAAACTCCATCGTTCATAATATGAGAGTAATTTCATATTAACTATTGTTTTGAGATTTTATAGTGCATGGTGTAATACATATTACACTAGAACTGCGTTAATTCGAACCCCTTTTATTCAAAATTCAATATAATACAAAATTTTCAAACACTTGTCAGTTTCATACTTTATCAACCTCTTTAACACGAAAACCTCGTTAACATGTAGTACGAACTAATTTTCAGGCTCTCGCGTCATAAATCAATACATTTTTACAATAATTTGAAAATTTTGTGTAAGTTATTAACAATGCGTGCAGTTTTTTGACCACGCACACCCGTGTAAAGCGTTCTTTATGTATTTTGCGATACCTGCCGACACAACGCGCGTCTGAGCCATAAATAAGAAAGGTTTGAGCATACTGTGTGTGCAACTTCCTTTATGTATATAATTATATCGCAATAAAATGGAATTCCGGGTATGCGGTATGCTTTCTTCAGTTGGCTTCTTGCACCATTGAATAGAGACGACTTTTCGTGTTATTTCACGTATTTATGAACATATATATTTCTTATTCTATTATTTATTTCACGTATATGTTTTTAATAACTGTTAATAATCTTCATTTTCCTTGAATGACGTTATTGTTAACTTATCTTATTATTTCACGAGAAATTTTTCGAGTGATACCTAAATGAGAAATGTCAAAAAATGATACATGGAAAAATAAATGATTTTTTCAAGCCTGACAATTAAAAACTTTTAAATTTGTTCTTATTATTCTTAATTGAGTATTATAGTTATTGTATATTTTACTTAATGATTGTTTAATTTCATGAGAACATTTTAAAGTAGGATCTTTTGTTCGCACTTTGCGGCACCATCTTTAATTATAATGAGAAATAGATCTAATATTTACTATCTAATACACATATAATAAATTACATCAGGATTTTGTATTAGCATAATAAATACCCCGTTTTTGAGGTGATTTCGCAAAATATGCCAAAATATGTATATTTTTTTACGAAAATAGCGGCTTTTTTCATGATTTGCGATTTTTTAAGCAATCGCATGGCGAAATTTGTAAAATGATTTTTTTTCGGTCCCTTGAATTTCTTATTAACGGGGTTCCGCGTAATACGAATTAACTTTTTTTGGAATTAACTTGAACTTCGAATTAACACAGTTCTAATTTATATCACCTATACGATGTTTGTTTAGTTTAGACATTTCTAGATTTATATAAATGTCTGAACTACATATATTATGAACTGTATAGTCTTGTAGGGATTATGGATTACTTTGTTGTTACTTTTTGTGCTTCAGGTGAAGTATGTATAGTCTGATTTGTGATCCACTATTGGTTGCCTAAGTGCTAAGTATATATGTACATATTATGTAATATTGTTTTAAAAGTATCTTTATTCTATGCTCAGTTTGAGTTGTGTTAAAAAATGAGAGTTCTATTGCATCAATTGAAGATCTGTAATAAAATAGGGCCTAAGCACTGAAAAATAAATTTTTGAGTCGAGTATGAGAAAATGTTCTACATGCTTACGCCGATAACCTAAATTTAGTCCATAGTACCAGAAAAAATAATTGCTATGTCTAGTCAAGGTCGTAATAAGGGATGGGACCTTAATAAGATTTTCATTAATACAAAAGGGGGCCTATGTGAGTCATCACAACGCTGCACATTTCATACAAAATGAGTGAACGCAAGACTCGTGAGTCTGACACGCTCCTGATACAGAAGAGAAAAATAACTACTTTTATCAAGTTAAGTGAAAATAAAAAGTTATAAGCATAAGGGAAACAACCCTGTTTTTCTAAAAATGTTAATGTACCGGCAATAAATCCTCCAAATACCTCGGTAAGTTCATTTGTTTTATAAATTCTGTTTCGACGTATTTTTGATAAGTTTGATCAAGCATCAAGCATCTAGGGATGTGATAACGATGTGCTTAAATTTAAAAGTGTGTACAATGAAAAACTTGATTAATTTTATTTTTAAATGTTTATTTTTATGAAAAGCCGAACTTTGCATATAACAATTTTCGGTAAGTAGGTACCCACATAATTATGAAATGAACACATTACAGTGACGTGTCAGTTTCCTTTGCAATTCGAATTGGTTCAATTCAAACCGTTGTATGACCAACGTAGTGGGTTTATTAAGGAGTGTCTTTTTATTGCAATACAAAGGATTTATATAACTTTTTGACAGAAGTTACTTGGTTTTGTTATTTTGGTCAGTTGTATTTGTATTCAGGTATACTTTGATACTACTAGTACTCTCAAGTAAAGAGTATTTAAGCCCTAATTTAAATATTCATAGACTATTCAAAAGTTTTAAGTTAGCCAATCCAGAATCTGACAACTTACCAATATTATTTTACTGTTTTTCGCAATAAATTCCACACTTTAAAATTTGGGCAACCTCGAACAGGTGTCTGTTCGATTAATCCTTCAAATAAAAATCATATTTCATCAAACCTAGAACTGCACCATCGAAAATGTAAGAGTGCTGTTGCTGCAATGCAAAAAGATATAAAGCTATCCTAGTACCTAAGTTGTAAGATTTGTACCATCACTATGGATCTGCAGCAAGTATTATTAACTCCTATATTGACTCACAATCAGATGTATTATTCAAGGCACCTATCGAACTTCAATCTTGGAATTCACATTACCGATACAAATGGTGCATTTATGCACATGTGACATGAAGGATTGAGTGGTAGAGGAGGCAAAGAAATGAGTGTTTTAAAGATGGTGTCAATTAATTTAACTTCAAAAAATCACAGTAAGGAGTGATAATTGCTGTGGACAAAATAAAAACAGAATGATGCTTTTCATATGGATTTATTTGGTTTCAAAAGGATTGTTCCGTACAGGAAACAAGAAAACAAGGGGTGGTTCGCCGATCTCAGCTTCTCTCAACCGGCGATGATGATGATAATGAGGTTGAAAGAAATGAAACACAAAAGTTGTTCAATATAAGCACACTACGGCGACAAAATGGAGAATGCCTGCCGCAGCAGAATACTCCTGTTTTTATTCAAATTCATTACAATACATACAGTCATTTTGCAAGTACATATGTAAAACGGCGACAGTCTACCGCTTGAAACAGTCTTCTAAGACATCTTTGTTTTCCTAAATCTATCCCACGGATTTTTTTGGCGCCGCGCCGATGACCACCTTGAAATTATTAACACGTGTCTTATCATATTAATTAATATGGCGTCTGCTCGGCGAGAAATTCCTGTGTGATACAAGGATATTTTGAAGAAATAAACCATAGTGGGTACTCCTTTATGAACTGTGATCGAGACTTTGGGATAGTTGAAAAACGAAAGCATGTTTCATGTCCGATGGTTCCGAAAGATTTAGAAAAAATGATAAAGGATGCTCGAGATAATGTACCTTTTAAGGTAGTAACGATGGAAAAGGAAAACTTTTTCAACCATTCCATTTCCAAATCAATACCCAAAAGTTTGAAATATCTAAGGCCCATTGGATAAAAATCAGTTCTTCAACGATTTAGATCTGTGAAAAGTTGTAAATGTTTTAAGAAGAAATAAATTAATTGGCGATGTAAAAAACTGTGAATTATGCAAATTAGATTGCCAAAGTAGGAAAACAGATGAAAAAAAAGATACTTACTCAACATGATAGATTATCTTTATTCCGAAGAACATAAGGATTTCTATAAAAATCTATTTGAGTAGATATTTATAACAATGATAATTAATAATACACCTCCTTTTTTTCAAATATATTTAGATGATAGCACTTTTTTTAACTTACGTTGTTCATAATAATTAGTTTTTCACATCCCTGGTTTAAAAAAGTATGCACTTTGTGCGAGTGGATGTTTGTGTCGTGCCCTATTTTAAGTTTTTAAGAAGGCACTTAAGCTAAACTAATAAGTGACAGTTGGTCCTTAAGCCTTTTCATATACTTTGTTATTTTTAATAATATTTGACTAATCATATTTCATACACAGTTGTATACTTTTTTATGACGTATAAAATATATGCTGTCTATTAAAAAATATGAGTATTTCTTTAAACCCTTGTATCTTTTTTCATTTTTCTGGTGCTTAGGCCCTGCTTTTTAACAGGTCTTCAATTAATGAAAGGAAATAACATTGATTTAATACCGTATATTTTTATTTCGAATTTATTAATCCTACATTTTGAAGAAGACTTTTAATAATGTTTTAATGATTCGAATATGAAACATTTTATAAAAAGTGCCAATATAAATAATTTGATTGTGATTTCATAATTCACTGAATATAAAAGAAATGTATGTATGAAATTGTGTGCAGTGATCAACATGTTTGTTTATATTTTTTATACTGTTAATAAGAAATTGATAGCTTAAAGTGTTTCTTAGTAATTTAAATACAAACAAATATATATAAAACTACTTTTTTTCATTTGAAAATTCAGTTTACTAATTATGTATGTAAGTATTAGTATTTTCAAATTACAAAATACTAAGGGTTAGAAAATATCAGTAGGAAAATAATGATTAAATCATTTTTAGTCAAATACGCGAACGATGAAAACATCTTAATGTTAAATTAAGGCAAGTAGAAATTTGGTCTAGAATAGGTGGAATAAACTTGTACTGGCTTTTACAAAATTATTTATAAAAACATGTGCAGTTTGTACAAGATAATACACCGTAGTAAGTGCAATACTGTATACAATACAAGTACTGTAGAAGTACACAAGTAACATCGGAATATATACATATATAAAAGAAAATAATTTTTAAAGTTGACGGATACAAAAAAATTAAACTTTTGTAGAAGTACATATTAACTTGAATAGAAGTATTTATATTTGCCTAAGAAGAACAATATATTAGAAGAAAATAAAAATATTCATAAAATGACCAAAGTATTTTTTTTAAATTAAGCAAACATTTTTTTTTTGGTTAAACAGCTTAAATACCTTAATCAATTATGCCTTTGTCTCAGTACAGCATCAAAGACATCACTCTTATATTTAAGCATTAAACATTGGAATACATCTACAAGACCAAAATTATTTCCATGCCTGTGAAGTCTTTGTGTTACCATAAAAATTTGTATTTGAAGCATTTACATGAAACAACACCAGAGATCTGGTACTTCGAGCGGGAACATGATACAAAATCAATTCAGTTAAATTAAGGGGTTCCATCATGTCATTTACTATATAAAAATAATAAAAAGTTCTTCTACATGATAAGTTAGTTAAATTGAGAATGATCATTGTAAAATCATAATTCATTTGTTCAACAGATATACACAGTTTAAAAATTAATAAACCTTAAAAATGTATGTTAACCCTTTCTAATTTTAATTCATGCACTTTGTAGAATGGAGACCAAATTGTCGAGTTATATCCTAAATTGCTACGAACCACAGCATGTACTAAATTTTAAGAGATTTAAGTCAATTGATATCTTTCACCGTTCTTAATACAAAATCAAGACATTTTATAGCTTTATTCATAATTTCTAAGGTGTACTTTCATTTTTCCGTTTCGTTTGAAATTTGAGAAATTTCAAAATGAGGATAGAAGTAAATAATAATAATAAGTAAATAAAATACTTAAAGATAAATACTTAGGAACGTTATTTGTTACGTAAATCTTGCTAGACAGAAAGTCCATTTATGCTAGGCCTAGCACACATTGCGGTGTTATACCGTGATACCATAGATAAGACGTGATACACAAAATCGCGTTCCAACACGCACTGCGATTTTAATTAAGCCGCGTATTTTCAATTCTATAGTCTTATCTTATCTTTTATCTGTGGTGTAGAGTGCTATTCTCATATGACATGCTTTCACTTTGACATTCACAGTCATAGATAAAAGTATTCGCGGTTTCACGCTTCACACGTGAAACTGACTGTCAAATGTTTATGTAGGTTATAAATACGATAACTTTGTTTTTTGACTAAGGTTCAACAATTTTTCTACTTTCAATTTTATAATGGATGAAAATGATGACATTCCGCAAACCATCCAAGCGCGTTTTAAGTCAGATACGGGCGAAGAAATTGGACATCCACTGGATTTACCTCTCAAAATCACCAGGGACCAACTACAGTTAATTTGTAATGCTCTCTTAGAACAGGTTCGTTTAAAGTATTATACAAATCCACTTTATAAACGATATATGGCTTCAAGTCTGTTTTAAAATGTTTGTTCAATTTAATAACCTACAAGACTTACGAACAGACTACAAAAATTTGTATTGAATAAGTAATACTTTACATTTTTACAGGAAGAAAATAATCCATTCTTATTTTATGTCAACGACAATGAAATAACATCTACATTGGAGAACAGTTTGGATATTGGAAAATTGAATTTAGAGGAGGTTGTGGATATTATATATCAACAGCAAGCTGTGTTCAGAGTTCGTCCGGTAACGAGATGTACAAGGTACAAGTCAACCAAATAACTTTT
Organism: Eubasilissa splendida; assembly: GCA_031772225.1. Taxonomy (NCBI): domain Eukaryota; kingdom Metazoa; phylum Arthropoda; class Insecta; order Trichoptera; family Phryganeidae; genus Eubasilissa; species Eubasilissa splendida. Next base: position 10,356,766 of record CM062855.1, on the reverse strand, counting down.
ATTTGCTATTTCAATGATTAAAAATATAGAAAATTATTTTTAAGCTGATACCATTATGTGTTCTACCGTTTTTTTTTAAAAATATATCCCGTTTCTTGGTTTTGACAACTTATGGGGTCAATTTACTTTGATGTTTCAGTTCACTCCCAGGACATGCAGAGGCCGTCATATCTGTAAATTTTAGCCCATGTGGGAAATACCTCGCCAGCGGTTCAGGAGATACAACAGTTCGTTTTTGGGATCTGAATACACAAACTCCACATTTCACTTGTGAAGGTAGATTTAATTTATCTTTATATCATAGTTAGTTACCTGCTTTTTAAAGTTTTTTATAAATATAAACTATGTTATATCGTTGTTACTTTTTATAATTATTTATTTATCAATTTAACTAGCAGAATATATGCATTGGGCCTAGTAGCAAGCAATCGACGACAGCCCAATGCATATGGGTCTTGTAGGAAAAAATTCCCTGAAAAACTATTGGTCCACAAATCCAATCATCGAGATGCCTTTCTTCAGTCTCTTTTTCTCAAGATCAGTTTCTTCGATTACTGCGGGTTTTTTGCTTTGCTAATAACAAAATCAGAATGACGGATAAATGACATAAAATTAGGAATCTTTTGGATCCTATAAAAAAAAATGTTGAAAAGCACATTTTATTCATTTCTAAATCTATACATTGATGAAAGTCTTGTTGAGGAAGGGAAAACTCTCATTCAAAATTTACATTCCCTTTAAACACCACCACTTTGGAATCAAGTTGTTTACAAACTGGGTGTGTATTGGACATCATTGTCTATACTGACAAAGAATCGGACATAATCATTGATCCAAACATTGGAATCTCTGGATCGGTCGTTACTCAATGTAGGACTATTTAGGGAAAGGTCATCAACTATTTCTAGATAACTGGTACACGAGTACTGTTTTATTAAACTTTTTGTTTGAAAATAGAACAAATGCCTAAGTTCGGGAATGAGAAAAGGGGAGATGTAAAATTTTTCAATTCTAATGACTTGCTCGCAGTAAAGTGGCATGACAAAAAAGATGTTGTTTTATTAACAAATATACATGGTATAACAAACAAAATTAACTACGCCGTAGGAGAATATAAAATAAAGCCTGAAGCAGTAGTCGACTATTCTAAAACACGAGAACATGGACATTTCCAGAAAACCCATCAAGTGATACAAAAAAAATTTCTTCCGGCTGTTAGATATCGGTACACTAAATGCTTTCTTCCTACATCGAGTTAAAACAAGATAAACCATGACTTTTAGTGAATTTCGTGACCATCATCTTCACCTGGAGGTAGACGAGCAGTGAATTCTCCCACTCGCCTTTCAAGAAAATATTTCCTTCACCCTGTGCCTCAAACAGAAGCACAAGGAAGTGTCATGTGTGCAGTCACAATAATTCGGCCAAAAAAAGGACAAGATATTAAATTTATGTACATCGAGTGTAAAATGGCTTTGTTTATATCCATGTTTCTAGAACTATCTTTATAGAGCAAATTAATTTTTCTGGAATTTGAACTATCATATTTTAAAAAACACATTGATTTTCGGGGAACAACGCAAACTCCACGCCGTTGGATCAATTTATCAACCAAATAACATTCTCGACAATATTTTGAGATACTAAGGTTAACTTTACTATGGGTGGTATTAGAAATTTAGGTCTTAACGCGACAAAGTTATAAAGGGTTAACATTAAAAGACTACATAATAGAATAGGTTTTTTTTTAAATTTAATAATACTAAGTGTGTAAATTTGTGTAAAAAGTATTTCTGTACAAAAATATTCCTCTCTCAACTGGAAGTATTTTTCTTGGTAAAAATTATCTGCTCTGATGCAACCGATGACTGCTCCAACCTAGATTAAGCTCGCCATTTATCGTCGCTAAATCATGTATATTGACAGTGATTAAGTTTTTTATTCATCAAATGTGTTTTTATGGACTAAATATGATTTTCTATGAAAAAAGTTGAAATTTTAAAAATTAAAAAAAACTCACTGCTCACATATACATTTTTAATCTCATAAACTCACTCGTGGAGAGGATAAAACCATTCTTGAAAAACGAAGATCATGTTTACAATAACTAATTATTAAACAAACATAAACATTATGAACATATTTGATAATGATTGACTATGCGAGGTGACAGATGGTCAATATACTTGCCAGTGGGAAAAATTCAACAGTCGAAAGAAATAAAACACAAAAGATGTTCAATATAGGTACACTATGGCAACACAACACAATCGAGAATGGCTTCCCGCCTACAGAATAGCCTGTTTTTATTCAGATACATATATTTGCAAATACCTACTCAGCGACAGGCCACCGCTGTGATGTTTTACTAAAAATAGTAGTCTTCATTTTCCTGAAATCTATCCCACAGGTTTTTTGACGCCACGCCGATGATTACACCTTTAAATTACTGATACGTGTCTTATCATATCAATTATATGGCGCCTCTGCTGCGACCTCGCAATTCTGTGCGATACACTCGTAATAAAGACAATGTACACTTCATTTCAAACTGAATATATATTTGCGTACTGTTATTGAATATGTAAAAGAGTAAACATTTAAGTAATCTTAACCTAGAGATATTAAAAACACGGTCGACATATTTGCTACTTTGGTGAATATGTCGAATTTTTCTTACTGGCAATGACACTTACATATCTAAATACAAATCCAATAGCGATAGCTACGAAGCGCAATCATATTCAATTTGATTATCTTAAACAAAAGTCTGTCTAATACGTAAAGGGATAGCATTCATTGACCCATTTGCCCACACCCAAGAAATGTTCTACCGTTCTTCTCATATTCAAATATTCTTGTTTGTTTTGCAAATAACAATATTGCTATATTGATTTCTTTGACAGGTCACAAAAACTGGGTGTTATGTATCAGTTGGTCTCCAGATGGTTCCAAACTGATTTCAGCATGTAAACAGGGACATATCATTCTTTGGGATCCTAACACTGGAAAACAATTTGGTCGAACGATGATAGGACATAAACAGTGGATCACTTCCCTTTGCTGGGAGCCTTTTCATATGTTTGTATTTCTTACCATAATACTATTATTTCTCTTAACTAAATTAAGATAATAGAAAGAATATGCAGCATATAAGTTTGAAAATTTGTTTGTCACTCAGTTGGTGTAGTGAAACTGGATAATGCATTTCCCCGGATAAGAAAACATTTTTATGTACATCTTTCTAGTTGATTAATTTAATTTGTATTCAATAATAACTCATTATGCCTTAAATATAATTTTTTTCAAGCTCGTTACAATAGTAAATCATTGCTTATTACAAAAATAATGCAATTATTTATTTATATTTTATACATACAGTAACTTGATTTAATCATTATAGAAATTTTTCAGAAATCCCGAATGTAGAAAGGTGGCAAGTTCATCAAAAGATGGAGATATTCGTATATGGGACACTGTGTTGTGTCAAACTCTGTTGACTCTCGCCGGACACACTAAGGCAGTCACACAGGTCAAGTGGGGAGGAACAGGACTCATATATTCCGCCTCCCAAGACCGAACCATCAGAGTGTGGAGAGCAGAAGATGGAGTACTGTGTAGGATACTTGAGGGACACGCTCACTGGGTCAACACTTTAGCATTGAGTACTGACTTTGTGCTGAGGATTGGACCTTTTCACCCAATCATGGATGCCAACAAACAATTAAATGACAGTGAGTAAATAATATTTAATTACCAGACTTTAAGTCAAGAAAAAAATCTATTTTTATCATATTTTATGATGTATTGTTCAAATCAATGTCATGTGTATGATATTTTTTTATTACAGAAAGTAGTTTAAAAGCACTTGCTAAAGAAAAATATGAAATAGTGTGTTCTAAAGGAGTGGAGAGATTAGTTTCTGGGTCTGATGACTTTACACTTTTCCTTTGGCTTCCGGAAACTGATAAAAAGCCCCTTGCAAGAATGACTGGCCACCAACAGCTCATAAACGATGTGAAATTCTCTCCTGACACTAGGTAATGTTTTCTCTGTATTTCTCCGCATTATTATTTGGCAATACAAAAGTGTATATTGTTATGCGTCAAATAATCAATCATCGCATCACAGGAATTGCCAACATTACCGCTAGAGGGGAGAGAGTGCAATCAACTTCAGGGCTATTATTATTCTTCTCATGCCCATGCCGCTATGTAATTCTGATGGTGTGGAAATAAAATGTGAAACTCCAACCAAATTGTTATTGATTCTCATTATCTAATAATATATTTTTCTGTTATTCTCTAAACAATGTAGAATTATTTTTTCAGAATAATTGCTTCAGCTTCTTTTGATAAATCAGTGAAATTATGGGATTCTTCAAATGGAAAATTTATTACCTCGCTTCGAGGTCATGTACAAGCTGTTTACATGATTGCATGGTCAGCTGATTCTAGGCTTCTAGTGAGTGGCAGTGCAGATTCTACATTAAAAGGTATATTATTTGCATATTATATACTTGAAACTGTTATGTTAAGAATATTTGAGAAAACCCCTTATGATGTCGAGATTTTTTAAATGGGATGAAAGTGTTTTCTTCTTTTTCTTTTCTTTTAAATAGGCAATTAAAGTGTATTCAAATCATGTGAAAAAAATAAAGTTAAAATAAAATATGTCAAAAATATTTAAGGATACATACATTTAAAAAAATATATTATTTAACACTTCATTTAAAGAGTTTTGAGAGAACTTAACATTTAAAAAAAAAACCCTCATGTTAATTAATATCTTTCATCTATTTTAGTTTGGAATATGAAAACGAAAAAACTTGAAATAGATCTTCCGGGACACGCAGATGCAGTATTTGCCGTAGATTGGTCACCAGATGGTTCTTGTGTGGCGTCAGGAGGAAAAGATAAAGTTTTGAAGCTGTAAGTTCACCAATCTGAAACGTGATTTAAATTTGTTTAAAGAATGTACGGAACTGAACTTTTGACCCATTTTACATTATCATAACTAACGACAATAATAATTACATTTAACTTATGGCCAGTTGATGAGTTTTTAAATACACCCTGACGAAGCTTGAGCTAAGCGAAGCCGGTTGGCGTGTAATAAAATTTGTGGTTTCATGCAAAGTGATTGTGTTCTATTTAATCTAATATGTCAGACCACAAAGTAAATGCTTTCTACGAAAATATAATTAAATTTGACTTATTATATATATTATATTTGAACAATTAAAAAATGTCACACCTAGAATCTATCGGGTTCGTGTCAAAGTGATAATTATTGTTTTTAAACCGTACAGAAAATCGGATATCTAAAACTTATTATTTAATATTGTGTTATTTTACTTTCAGATGGCAGAAATGATGAAATGAAACAAGAAAAAATAGGAAAAATATTTTATTGAAAAATGGATTACAAGAATTTGCTAACATTCAACATGTTATTATTGTCCTTTACCCATCTTTATCTAAATAAAACATTCACATATACTCATTTTATTTTATTTTGATACTCTTCTTAACGTTGGCCTTAATACCAGATGCCTCTCCGGCGTAGCGAGTGACCTCGGTACGCACTTCCCTTATAGCCCCCTTCCTCCTGATCTGGGCTTTCCTATATTTATTCCTGTGTTTAACCCTGGGATTCCTCTGTTCCTTCTTTCGGTGAGGTGTCAGCCCCTTATTTTTGGCCATTTGGTAAGTGATAGCTCTCTTCTCACCTCCTTCTCCGTCAATTACATTTTTAGTTGGTAAGGTTAATTCACTTTCCTTAATGCTTTGTGACTCAACGTCTTCAAACTGCTTGCTAGAATCGCTGTCAGCATTATCACTTAACTCATTGTCATCTGAATTTTCCATTTCAATATGTTCTATTTCATCAATGGCAGATAGTATGCTTTCAATCTGAGGTTTTATAGAATTTTCAAAGATAGGTTCTAGTTGATTCAACATTTGTCTGTACTGATAGAGCCGTTTTATAGCGGGATGATTTTGAATACTAGTCTTTTTTGTTTTCAACAAAAGATAAAAGCTTATATTAGTACAATAATTTAATATAAGGTCATATTTAGTTTGGACAAACTGAATAGCTTTGCATTTAGGGATTTTTCCTTCTTTAGCTAAATTCAAAAAAGGTAATAAGATATTTCTTGCAATAGACAATTTTGTTTCAAAATCGTTTACCAAGCCGCTAAATTCCGGAGACTCTTTCTCTAAAAGCTGTAATTTTTGTCTTTTGGACATTTGTGAAAGATCAGTTTTTATTAGGATTTCGCCATCCTTTTCATGTTTACCCTCTTCTGCTGTTTTTTTAGATGTGAAAAATTCCAAAGAAAAGTCATCATCCTCCAACTGTTCCGCTAGTCTGGTTTGCAAGATTCTGGCTTCTTTTTCTTCAAGTGTTGCCGCTTCTTCATCTTTACCGAAACCGCCATAATCTTCGTCCACGTAATCTGTAGAGTAGAAAGATTTCTTCTTTAGACCCCAAGCTCTCGCATCAGGCAGATCATCTCCTGATGCTTCTTGTCCTTCAATATCACTGTCTGCCACTTCATCTTCTTCCTTTTCAGAGTCGGAGAATCCGTAAACTTCCTCTTCGCTTCCTGAGTCATCAGCATTTCTTCTCCGGGCTTTAGCTAAAAGACGTTTCTCATTTTCTGAATATTCATCCTCAGAATCAGAAGGATTATATTCACCATCCAAGTCATACTTAGTATCGAGGCTGAAAAAAAAACAAGTATAATTAAAATTGATGGCAAATTCAAGAAGTTCTCTGGTTGGGTTTGTATGTAAACAGGTTATACTATTTAGTCATGATGCTAAATTTATGGAAGTTAGTGGAATCGGTCCTATTAGTCTAATAATGATTGGCAACGTCAGACTGTCGTTGTCAGAGTTGTTTGTTTCTGAATCACCTAGTAGAATGTAGCAATTTGTACAATAGCAGAAAACTGAAAGGTAATTTTTCCAGAAACAATAAGCAAAGCCACTTTGCAGGAGACGTATCCCCAATATTTACAAACCCTTGGAAGCCTCGTCGATGAGATGCGGCGAATAAATTATTGGGTGTAAACAGTTCTCTTCCAAAACATTACTTGAAGAGTTTTCAGATTAAGTACCATTCCGAAAATATTATTTATATATTATTTAACATAACTTTTTAAATGGCGCTCCCGGAAGATAATTACGGTCACATACATGGCAAATGGTAGAACATAAGAAATTACAAAAACATATACCAACCTTATTTTTTCAGACATTTGAAGCGGTATATTCTAAAATAATATATCACCATAAAGTTTTCACTATATAATTTTATGAATAAATCAGCACACTCGTAAATATTAATTTATTTATGAATATTAAATTGAAATAATCAGAAAGAACTGTTTACTGATTAGTTAGAGATTGAGGTTATGCGGCGTACCACAGAGTTGTACACACGCATACTGTAGCACATTTATTATCTATGCACACATAGCTGTCTTACATTATGTCTTATCTATGGATATATCTTATCTACGGTTTGTTGCTATCATCTTATCTATGGTTGCTATTCTCTTATCTATGCTGCGAGTTCGCGCGTTTGAGAGCAGGGGGTGCGAACATTCATACTAACAAACGTAGCACTACTTTTTTGTTTGTTATATTGGTTGGCCTGCCCAAAAGTGGTGATCATAGATAAGATTATAGAATATATATTATGACGATATTTAAGTTTGTTTCTATTATCTATGACCATAACCGTAAATAATCCATACGTATAACGACTTTTGACGTTACTTCTTACTTTCAAATTTTATCATGTTTCGAAGACAAAAGTGCTGTGTACCTTGTTATTTGAGTATAAAATCAATATGTGACACTGGTTTCTCAGATATGAATATACTTAAAGAGTGAATTTGTAAAATATCCAACCTAGAGATGCTATTCAAATTCTCAAAATTGCACGCGGCGTACATCAACAAACGTAAGTTTTCATCTATATTCATTCCAGGATCAGGAAGTCCTTCTGAAGTCGCATTACCTTCGCAGACACTTTGAAGCCTACCACTTATAACTTTCATAAATTTTTATCTCGTATTTTTGTAGAGATGCATAATGCTATAAATAAGTTCTCAGGTATTTCACGGTAGCTATAGCCGTCTTTACATCACAAAAATTTATTTATCCGATTAATTTATCAAACTTTAAATTATATGAAATGTGGTACATTGGTAGCTTATAGCAGAATTTTTTTATCAGAATAGTTTGCATTAAAAGTCTTCACTTAATAAGCTTAGCCTAATATTAGAATAAAAAGATATATGTACTTGACATTTTGAATCCTCATTTCCCAACTTACAAATATAATTTATTTTTCAGAGATAGCACAAGGAGACATTAGCCAAGCTGAATTTTGTATTGACACTGAGTGAGTGTGGTGAGTACTAGTTCCCTTGCCCCAGTGCACTCATAGACACCCTCGGTCGACCTGTTCATTATATCACAAGATTAATTATAATGACAAGTCACACAAGACTGATGTAATTAAATTTTATAGCATTATATTTTTGCTTCCTTTTTTTTTTTTTACTATGTTTAACAACACTTAGAAATCGTGTGTGCTTTGCGTTGTTTTTTAGAGGTGGAACCAGAATTAGTGGGCAGTGAGGGAGGCAGCGAGCGCTTGGTCCTGTTATTGTGTGCACTCCACCTGTTAGGAGCTGGGAGCCTGGCTGCCAAGCAGCACCTCCTCGCCAGGACCCTGCATTCTTCTAGTTAAGAATGGTAAGCCCATTTTGTCATGATTATTTTTCAGTCATATATGTTTGTTACTGTAATTCAAATAAATATTTGTTGCTATCCATAAGACAAGTATTTTATATGTCATTGAAAATATATTACGAACACTAAGTACGTAATTATATTTGTTTTCACTATTGTTCTTCATGAATAAGTACAGATCCAGAGCCTCTGTTCCAAAAAAGCCGTCCCCGCCACTGCTAACAAAATCCTCTACCATTGCGCTATTCGTATGGTAAACTCGATGTATTTAATTGCAGTTTATGTATTTAGCTACAACTTTCCCGGAGGCAGAAAAGAATTAACCAGTGTAAGGAACATGTCTTGAGTCAGAAGCAATGGGGAATCCAAGCGATTTACATATAAGCATATTGTTATATCCAACATCCAATTATTTTTCTCTAATACCTATTATCTAAAACAGATATTCATATTTTGCAGATTAAATCAAGAAGATGAAAGTCAGGTAGTCTTGTCGCCCAGATGTTAAACCGATCATGTTAAATGATGCAAAGGAGACTATGAGCCAATGTATTACTAAAGAAACAACTGTTTATACAACTAAAGTATGCAATGTAACTTAGACATGTACATTTTTTATAATTTCTTGTAAATCACTCATAATTTAATATCTATTATCCGCCCACTCCATTGCGATGAATTGTGAGGATGATGAGAGCGATGAATTAATGAATTGAGCATTGTTATTGAAGGAGACCGACAATATGTATTTATTGCTCTTCTTCAAGTTTCTAAAGTTGTGAAACATCCACCTTAAAGAATGCACCACCATCTGTTGTTGATGAAAGAAATAGGAAATTTTGAGGAATGTATAAAATATGTAAAAAAATTTCAAACATTTCTTTTGTTTTTGTACCTCAAATAACTTTTTTTAAATTTCCGGGAGTACAAAATTACAGTTTTATCAGATCGCCACATGCCTAATATATGTTATAAATTTAATATTGCTGCTCATCTTAATTATTAGTTTTAAATACAATAGAGATTCAGTAAATAATTTACAATAGATATTCAGTAAATAATTTGATTTTAAATTTAACATAAAAAATGAACATTTATACATGATGCAAAGACGTTAATCATATTTTAAATGTCGGTTAGGCTTAAATCCTTTTTCATACCCAGTCAAAAAATGGCACGTAAATTAGTTCTTAAAAATAATAAAAATAAAAATCGAGCAAGTTCATTCTTTCAGAGTAATAATTTATAATAAATTTAATGTATTCTAATGTAGAATATATTATTTTTATAGTGCAATTAAATTATCCAATCACTTTGGTACCACTTAACAAAATCTCACTTATTGTGCAGATATACTTGCTATGGAATTTGGCCATTTTTTATACATTTATGTAAAGTCATCAATAATATACTTCACATTTAAGTAATTGTTATGTTTTCAATAGGTTCGATGACAATAATTTATAATATAAGTGAATGTAATGTTTTCAGTATGGTCGGTGACTAAAATATATTATGAATAACACTGAATTTCAAATCTATCCACAAAGCGATAACCATTTCGTATTATATTAATAATTTAATATGATTATTATGCAAAGACAATTAACTATCATACGAAAAGCATTAACTATCATACAAAACCTATATAGTGTTGCAGGGATGGTCTCATATAATGTATTATTTTGTATAATCACTAAGTAAATCAATATTTTTCATTATCAATTTAATTTAACAATGTGTGCAGTACAAATTAATTGTCAGGATGATGAGATAAATATATTAATTAGCTCTTTAAGAACATTGTTAGCTAATAATATTGGTTATTGAAGAAAACTAACAATATGTATTTGTTGCTCTTCTTCAAGTTTCCAAATTTCAGAAACATCCACCTTAAATAATGCACCACCAGATATGTTGTTGATGAAAGAAATAGGAACGAACCCAGCTATATTGAAAAATGACGTATATTGAATAAAAATTCTAAATTCACTACAATCAATTTTTCATACAAAAATGAATTAATATAATTAAGTCTCCTTAATATGTATAACAAAATTATATAAATGTATCCATTGCGTTTAATATCACATTATTTTTAATTTTACCACTATTTTTTCTGATAAAAGCATTGGGTTTAGACAATTCTAAGCCAATTGCTTAATAAAAGTTTTACGGTGACTACGCTTGTTTGTTCTCCACTCTGGATATTTTTGGACCTAAAGAATATTAGCATTTAGAGCTGCAATATCGAATAATTCGAAAAGACCATCGTCTTGTAGCCACCACACAAATATTTCTTAGTCATTTTATCGCCCGTATCGTAATTTTGTTAAATAATAATTCACCACCTGCAGATTGTATGAATTGGTCAAACTTTGTTGCAACTTTTTTATCTTTGCATTACCACATTTTTATCTTGTCTTATAATTTATATTCCATTGTCAATTTTCTTTCCCTATTTTTCTGTTATTCTAGAATTTGCATATTTCGCATAATAAATATTTTAAAACAAGCTTGACATTTTTATTGTTTACCAAATTCCCATTTTCAACAATAGATGTAATTTTATATATTTTTGTTACAAAAATTTTAAAATTATTTCTATTGATTGAAAAACATTATTTTCGATAGAAAAACTATTTTTCTATCGAAAATAAAAAAAAACGATTTTTTAATTTTTTGGAAAATTAAACATTCAAAAAAAGAGCGGCAAAATCTGTGAATTAGTACCCACATTTGCATTAGATTGCGCCACTGTACCTTGCTGTGGTACCGTTTTTTTCGTTAGAGTTGCCAATCTAAGTATATCTCTTATCTATGTTTGAGAGCATAGTTAAGTGTTTGAGATTTGAGTGAAGTGTGACGAATTAGATTGATTTTTATTTCCTTCACAAAATTCAAGTAACGATGGGCAAATCTTCTAAAGACAAGAGAGATGTTTATTACCGATTAGCAAAAGAAGAAGGTTGGCGCGCCAGGAGCGCTTTTAAATTAATGCATATCGACGAAGAATACAATATTTTCGATGGTGTGACGAGGGCTGTTGACTTGTGCGCTGCGCCCGGTAGCTGGAGTCAAGTTCTAGCCCAGAAACTCAAATCGAACAAGTCCAACGGGAGTGATGTGAAAATAGTCGCTGTCGATTTGCAAGCCATGGCGCCCCTACCCGGCGTGGTTCAGATTCAGGGCGACATTACAAAGTTGAGCACCGCACAAGAGATAATCAAACACTTTGAGGGTCAACCCGCCGATTTGGTGGTTTGCGACGGCGCCCCTGACGTGACCGGTCTGCATGACATAGACGAATACATTCAGTCTCAGCTCCTCTTGGCAGCCTTAAACATAACGACGCACACTCTCAAACAAGGAGGAACATTTGTAGCAAAAATTTTTCGAGGAAAAGATGTCACACTATTGTATTCACAACTGAAGCAATTTTTCCCCGTTGTGATTGTCGCAAAACCTCTCAGCTCCAGAAATTCAAGTATAGAAGCATTTGTGGTTTGCCAGGATTACAGTCCTCCTGATGGTTATGTTCCTACGATGGTGAATCCTTTGTTGGATCACGAGTACTGCGACTTCAATCAGTTAGTGGGTCCGAATAGGTTGGTGGTGCCATTTAATTCATGCGGTGACTTAAGTGCTTACGACTCTGATACAACCGTCTCGCTGTTACTCCCGGGCCGTGGGGAATATACCTATCACGAACCGGTACAGAGGCCCATTTCCCCGCCATACAAGGAAGCCATGGACCTATTGAAGAATTTGCAAATGAACAAGACCGAAGTATCCCTCAACACAAGCAGTGATGTCGCTGAAGAAATGAATAAGGCTGGAGTATCACACGATTCAAGTGGTAAATGCTCTGAAGACTCGTGAGTTTTTTTGTAGTTCCAGATTGCTGAAATAACAGTTAAATTTTATTGATTTCTATGTAATGTAAGTTTGCATGTTTTTTTTACTGTTGAACGTAGTAATTTATATATATTTTTTCATTATCAAATTTTTAAAAACATTTTCTGAGGCATATTTGAATTGTCAGTGTATGAGAAATGTATAATTGTAAATTTAAAATAGTATACACCTACAACAAAATGGCTACAAGTAAAAATGTATTGTCACAAGAGTTGCATGTATGGGTACAAAATATTGAGTATTTTATTTTTTTGAATAACAAAATCTTGAAACTAGTCGGGGGACTTGGGGTTATAATTATTTCATAATTCAAATCAAAGTTGTTGATTTAAAATGTAAATGTACTTCCTTCTTTGTATATCAAATCATTTCAGCTGGATTTAACATTGTGATTGCTTTTGAATTAAGAATTTTAAATAAATATACATAATTATTTTCAAAGTAAAATAAATTTTAAAATATTTATATTTGGCATGCGATCCAAAGATAGAAAACAACAATAAAATCAGTGAAATATAGTTTTAAATTAAATACATATTTGGAACGTATTCTAGCAAATCAATATTGTAAAGTATTAGGTGTACTCAAAAAAACAAATTTATTTTAACAACATTATTCTAGAATATATTCTCCGTCAATAGATTCGACCTTCCTCTAATTGTTCAAGCGAGTTTTTTATTCCTCGTTTATAAAACTTGTTACTCTGTTAGGACCGTTTTTATTTCATTTACATTATTAAACTTCTTCCATCTAAATAATGTCGCATAGAGCAAATGATAATCAGACAGTGCTAAATGAAAGATGTTCCATAAGTTTCCTTTTTAGTGTGTTCATTTTTTCTCGCATGATTTTTACTGTATGAGGACGAGTATCATCAAGTTGCAAAAAGTTTGTTTGAATTTACTAAAGCAGATCTTTTTGTTTTCAATGATTTTTCATGTTATCGATCCAGCTGTTCACAGTACTTCTCTGTCGTGATTGTTTCGCCTGGATTGAGTAATTCAAAATGAATTGTCCCACCAAATAGACAATTTGGGATTGTACTCGCTACCTGCTTCATAGATAGCCATTGTATTATTCGTCTTTTGTTATCACACAATGTCCACTTCTCGTCTCCAGGTGAAGCAAAAAATATGAATTTATTTTAATTTTATTACCATCGAATGGGCTTTAACATAAACAATCATTTTTATTTAGATATAACTACATAATTTTAAAACTGAGTATATTCCAAGTACAAATATTTATTCAATTCAAGTATGCTCCTGCAACGAAATTCAACTTGTTACCAAGCCGATGCATCTGTGTTATTGGCAAGTTTACGGTATAATTATTTCTATGGGTACCTACAAAGAACACTTGTCACGTTTGAGTTAGTACTTTATACAAAATCATTTGGGTTAATTAAGGGCAGTCCAACATGCTGTTGATAATTTTGTATAGAAATACTATATCGCTCACATCTCTTTTTCAGGAAAATTTTTTCAAATGAAGTAGACTCATTAAATAATCATATCTTATATTTTCTATTGGAATATGCAATTTAAATTGATAATTTTAGAAATTTATATAGAACTCTTTTGATTTTTATATTATGTGATCCATAGTAGGGAGACCACAGAGTCAAGTTATATTCCAGCGTACTTCTTACAATAGATATATATAATGTTGTTAGAGAGCGGAGAGAGTTAACACAAATCTGCATTGTTGCAAATTTCGTTGTAATGTTGAATAAATGTCAATTTTTCATTGAAGAGCACACTCAAATCCCGCATAACTGAGACTACTTAGATCTATATTGTTAATGCAGTATTGAAATACGAGTTGATTTTTACTTCTATTAAAACTTATTTCTTTACATTTTTCTACATTAAGATATAGTTCGTTAGCACAGCACCACATATAAAGCCGATTTAGGTTATTTTGCAAAGTAATAGTCATTTATGTTAGAGATTGCTTTATATATTTTGAGAACCTACATTAAGATATAGTTCGTTAGCACAGCACCACATATAAAGCCGATTTAGGTTATTTTGCAAAGTAATAGTCATTTATGTTAGAGATTGCTTTATATATTTTGAGAACATAAACTCCATTAAATTTTTTCACTTCTGGAATGAACTGTTTTCTATATCATCGTTTAAAAATTTCACCACTCATCCGTGTCTTTCTGATGATCATATGAAACTGGAAGACTTCTTCCATTTTTAAAACATCTACGATTCTTGGATTTCCCAATGAGAAACAGTGGAAGTCTGTGTCTGCCTGTTGAATTACCACAAAACATAATGGTCACATGTTCTTTACTGAGTTTGTAACCCAGTGCAGTATTTTCGTGTGTTGATGCTAAAGATTTGCTGGGTAGTTTTTTTCAATTTAAACCGGCTTTATAGATAAACTCTTCATTATATCCTTCTTCTTCCACAAACACCTTTAACGTGTTTATAAAACTGTTTGCTGAAGGTATGTCGACAGAACGCTTTTCCCTATGTATTTCCAGTTCTCCAATACTATGTTGCCCACTTGATGGCTACTTCACGCTACTCGCACTTGTCAAAAGTCTACAAATTTATAGATTCGAGACCTTATAGTGTTAATGATATATTTTACGTATACAAATAATTTTCTTCATGATTATTTATAAATGTGTATTTAAAAATTAAGTTATGGAATACTAATTTGCAAGCGCATGGAGAGAGTAGGTAGGAGAATGGTAGTTTTGTCTCGTTCGCTCAACGTTCTCGATTCGCGTGACTTTAGCAAACCACCGAAATGTGGTACAAATGAAAAAATTATTAAATCCAATTCGGATAATCGATAATTCAGATAAACGAGGTGCGGATTATGAAAATTTCACACACAACGTTATTTCGCAAAATATATTTTATTTTATTTATTCTGCTTCACTCAATAGTGCCTTATATAAAGCAGTATGCTCATCTAACATGAATTCACATGTCATTGAGGTCTTTGAGCTTAGCAGCCTTGATTGGCAGCAGATTGGAGTACATTGGAGTGAATTCCAAGCTCCGTAACTGCATGAAATTCCGTACGGTAGCAAATCTTCCCCGTTTTTCATGAAGAGGTGGTTAAAGGCTGTGGGAGGTTCAAGCTCTGATTGTGGTGGGATCATCAACAGAGAGCTGAAGCCAAATGGCACCAGTGATCTTCATTTTCGCCGACCTCTGTATTACATTTTCAACATGTTAAATTTTTTAAGTTAATGCTTTCTTTAATAACTTGGTTCCACTGCTGCTCCGGCACCATCACCTTGGAGACACGTTTCCTTTGCTTTATTAAAGCAAATTCACGGTCACGTTGCTAAGAACTTGATATGAAGTTGACGCAAGTTGTTGTGCAATCAACATTTTAATGGTGGTGGAGGGTAAATTAAATTACACAAGCTTTACATATTTATTTACACATAGATGAACAAAAAAAGAGAGAAAATTCTTATAACTACTGTGAAGGTTTCTGTTTTTCCGTTGTTCAAATATTAAGTTCTAAATATTGTGCGATGCTCCTGGTCCAAAGCACCACCGTGAAGAACCTGGTCTCTCTGGCACCAGTGTAAAGGACCTGAAATTCCTCTACTTCTGAGTTTTCCTCTCAGTTCGACGTTTAACGTAGACGGCTTCTACAAAATCTTAATATTAATTTGGCCAAATGATCATCTAACGGTAGGAATGGTCCCCATGTTATGTCCGTAATAATCCTAGTTCTTTTAACCCGCGTTTTCAATTATCAAATATCCAAAGTTTAAAAACATCCAAATATTATAGCCGTTCAAATACCTATAGAGCAATTGTTAAAATAAATATACCGATTATCTTATAGTACGCGATTAAATAACGGAAACCTCTGATTATGCGGTATGATACCCGAACGCACTCGTTATAACATTAATTCTACTAGTCTTCAATTTATTACCTCTAATTCTGAAATATAAGAGTGTGGAAGGAATTATACATAGGACACCAACCTTGTCGTAGACTTATCCTCGTGACTGTGGCCGCCTCGTGGCGTCACCTAGCTGTTCATAAATTATGTGGACATGTGAAACAACATGCGACATGCTAAATGCCTCGCTTGGCAAATATGTTCCGTGATTATGTTAAGTTCTCTAGACACGGCCTATTCGCGGTAGACAACGGGTGCTTAACCCCGAGCCCTCTCACCCACGCGTTCAAAAGTTAATGATGATGATGATGATCCAAAATTTAGATTCGGCCGATGTCTCAGTGAACAATATCATTTGTTATGACTCATTCAAGATGCACGGCCGAGGTCCTTGTATCTCCAATATGCTGCTGTTCAGTATCGGTAGGAAAATGGCCAATCCGTGGCCGCGTCCACCACTGAAGGTAATTAATTGTGATTGATTGTGACATGACAGTACGATTCTCAGGAAAATTACCATCCTTTAGGTGCGTCTGAGGGCATACGACATGTGACAGCGATGAATAGTTTAGTTTATCTGCAGGATGATCCTCGGTGTCTCGAACAATGCATCTCGAATAGAGCCAGGAACAAATCGGTTAGATGTGTTAATAATACGTAAGTCCGTGCAAAATGACGCCTTTTGATGTAAATCTCCCTCTCGTCCTTTCGTTAAGATACCCACGCTAGGTGGTGTGAAATGGCAATCTCCCGGCATTCATGTTTAGAGACTCATCTCTCGAGAAGTCCGAAGAGGTACCTATAGAGCGCTGAGGCTTCCTTCTGGGATCCGTTCCGTCCACTCAAGTCTCAGCTAAGGTGTGACGCAACAGCATTCAATCGGCAGACTCTTTCGTCTTTGTGCCGATAATGCCTCTTGGATGGCTAGCTAATGTATGCATGTCAGGAAACCTTCAGGCTAAAGTATTTGATCATGTCCAGCATGATACCCGTGAAATATTGCCCACAACGGAGAACCTCCTCAGCAACTATAGATCACTCCGAACTCGACGAGAGACTACCTCGACATACAATTCCTCTGCATCATTATCTGTCACTCGCGACATTGTTGTTACTTTGATCACAGGAGAGCAAGGCCCTCGAATAATTTCAGTTTGGGGTGGTTGTTAGTACCATGCCAATAATAAAAGGCAGTATGATTTCCATACACATGCAATCGTGCGATTTCAAAGTAAAATAAACACACAACCATTCTCGGATATACTCTATCATTTCGACTGGCAAGCCATTACTTCGGATCGAAAATGTAATTTATAAAATGCGCCCTGTCTCTCACCGTGGTGCCAGCAGCGTGAGCCATGACGGGATTCGTGAGATCTTACTAGATTTCCGCGAATAAGTAAATACACAAATAATTACGTACATAGTTACATAATTATTTACACAGCCCATAGTAGTATATAATTAGTCCTGAACGATGAGATAAATGTAACTAAAACTTTTAGGATGGCGTTCCGAATTAATAAAACAGGACAGTAATTAAATAAAGCGAAATATCAAGTAGTCTAGCGATTATGCCACCCCCTTTTTATGAATGAGTAATTACATGATGATCCGAATCAAACTACCGTATTTGTTAGCGGTTTTAATTATGTATACAAACATGCAAAAAGATAAACTTAGTATTTCGGTGCAGCTATGGTTCTCAGCGTCTGCGCCAATCCTGGTCTGCACTCTGGAACTTGGAGTCACCGCACCCGCGATTTGAATTAGAACACGACCTCCGCGGACCTCGAAACCCATACTTAAATCACCCCTATAACACTCGCGGCGTAAATTTCAAAAGGAAATCAAATTTCGCACCCCGAACATATTCAACTCTTTTCCCGTCTTCAAAAGCGACTCTCACACGTACAACCCCCTCACCCTCCCGAAACCGACTGTCTGGAGAAGCGTTCGCCACCCCCGCTCATACTGTTCTCATCCCCCGCCCCGCTACTCTCGCCCCTAACCGACCCGCTCTAGAAATTTCGTAGAATTCGTATTTTTTTATCATTTTGTTATATGTGGATCATCACACTACTTATGTCTAACCTTAATTAAAACGCGGGGCGCACCACATGGAGAGGGAGGTAGCCACCTTTCGCCCGGCTGTTAATGCCTGTTTAGGAGCGGGGAGAGGAGGGGTTAACATCACCCGGCGTGCATATTATAATATATCTATTGCGTATAAGCATAGATGCCGGAATAAGTTAGGATACAGAAGGAGTTTGGCACTCACCACAATCCAGATTCTGTTGGCACCTCCAAAATGTGGACTGTATTTTAATCACTATTTCATCTTAGGTTCCTTTAGACGACGACGAGCTCCGACACTATAGATGAGAAGTCTCAAATGTATTATATTGTAATATTGTATAACCGCATTCGTTCAAGGTTGCCAATCGACTGATCGGCAGCGTGCCGAGAGGAGAAAGGAATGGGGGGAAAGGCACAGTGTACTATTTTCATTCAAAATAAATAAACTGCTTTTGTTTATTATGGTTTGTTTTAATGCCTCAGTTTGTGCATTTTGCAATTGCATCTGAAATTGATCACAAGCTCGACACGTATCTGAACGTGGTTGACCAAAACGCAGCTTGAATTGAGTATAGAATACATCTTTGTAAAACCAATACTTTACATCAATAGTGGGATGCTTTTCTATGAACAAGCGGTGCATTATTTTTATATTAATATTAGGATTTAAATACTCCCTGAGAGTGTCTCCATGGATACACAAGCGAATAGTGGTTTTCATATTTTAGGAAGCTTTAATATGCTTTTAAAAAACTTTTAATAATTTTTTTTTACTTTTTGAAAATGTGAATTATTAAAATAAAACACAACGTTATTTACTTCAGACTACACTTTAATTAAAAAATAAAAACATTTTTGACGCTTAGTGCGTCATTTTCAGTAATAAACTAAATCTTATAACTAGAAGATAGACTATCGACTACATGGAAATTCAATACATTATTTTAACAATTAAAATTATTGATTTCAACACTATGATATTTAATAAATAAAAGTGGGTGAAATCAGCCATAAAAATATTGTCGTGGGCTTGTAGAACCAGGACATTTTCGGAGTTTGTTAGTACAAGGTTAATGAGATGACCATCTTTGTTGTTAACATAATTTACCTGGCGAAAATACAGTGTGAATTTGGTAAGGCAATGAAAAATCTGGGTTCGCCAATACAGGGGCCGTGGTCAATGCAAACTTTAATAACCGGCGATAATATGAGCATAGTCCTACGAAACTTCTAATGTACTTTGGGTTCTTAGGCGTCAGGAAATTTTTAACACAGCTAATCTTTTCTGGGTCTGTTCCCAACCCTTCTTCGTCTACCAAATATCCCAAATACCGCAATTGTTTTTTTGCAAAATTTGCATTTCTTTAAGTTCACTGTTTAATTAGATCTGCGCAATTTATCTAATACCTTCCTCAAAAGTAAAATGTAGCTAGGCAAAGAATGCAATATTTCAGAGCGTTTGGAGCGTGTGCGATGATGATGCAACGAGGCTTCCAGATTACGACGTGATGGAAGAATGTTGTGGAAGAAAGTAAGTATAGGAATAATAGTACCAGTAAGTACTAAATATAATATTTAATATTAGAGATAACTTAATTCTTTTGAATAAAAACTTCAAGAATATTACATAAAATTACGTAGCGCGCACCGATAACAGTAGACAGGTAAGATGCGACTCATCCAAATACATGCGTCATATCTGCCGTTACCCAATAAGGATATTTATCCCAATAAAGATATTGATATTTTTTTTGCGCTTTGAATTCTTTGGGATTTTTATAAGGATTTCAATGAACACCAGTTCAATATTATCATTAATATTATATAAATAGTTTTAAAAATATGATTTTTGGGGTTATGTTGTACCCTGTTCCGGAACGGGAGTGTTAATAAAAAAAAAAATAAGTCATAAATGAAAAAACGTCGACGGCGAAAGCAAAGAATTCAGCTGGCTTCCGGCGGTCTGCCTGGCTCATCAGGGGCGTAGATCCTTACTAACTTCACCTAAAAATAGATATTTAATTTTAATAAAATAATCAAACGTAAAAATATGATTACCTCACTCGCCGTTTTTATATGTAAGAGCGTATCACAACCGCTGAAATAAAAATAATTCAATTGAATTATTGAAATATTACACCAAAATATGATTACTTCACCCACTGGCTCACGTCGTTCGGTGATGTTTTCTTTTTCCAAAATTGGATTCATCGAATTTTACAATTTTTCCTACTTTATAAGTTTAACATTATTCTTCTCTGCAAAAGCAGTTTTCATACTTATATTTAATTCATTACATGAGTATACCAATGAATGTGGTTAACCCACATATGTAAAAAACCAAAAATTTGAAAAATAGTTAATTTAGAACGACCAAAGAAGGTATTATGTCTAAAGCCACCCAAATCATCATCGCGTGGATATAATTTCAAATTATTTCCACACTTTTGACATTTGTAATCACCTTCTCGTGGCACCAACTTCCAAATGCGTCAACTTTAATGAGTCGGCAAATTTTTTTATTCAAAAATGGAATTTCGAAAATCCCCAAATTGTGAGTGGTTTGTGCTTTCGATTTGTCTCTTGTATTTTCTATCTACGGTAAACGTAATTTGGTGTTAACTATGAATGAAGCGGCTGAAACATCTATTTTCTATGGCCTTAAAAGTCGAATGTATGTTTAATAGCTTTTTTAATAGTTGCGAGCGCCTTAATTTGACTTCATTTATGTAATCAGGGCACTCAACTATACCGGGGGAAAAAAAAATGAACCAAATTGGATATTGTATAGTGTAAGATTGGCTTCTTGAAACTCTAAAAACAAATCTCCCTGGAATGTAAGATGTTATATACATAGTTATTATTTTATGGACTAGCTGGTGAGTAGAGATATCCCATGTCTCGGGTAGTATGGGTTAGGTAAACCATTATCAAGTGAGGACGTTTCAATGATGACAAGGGAGTAGATTTGAAACATACATTTATTCGATAAAGACAAACAATTATCTTACTCAAAATCTTAATTAAAATGAGGGTGATATGAGACTTATCACTAAGTTTACACCGAGTCTTTTCAAACAAACAATAGGAGTAATTTAAAGTGAAATTTGCATGTTTGGAGATACTTTGGAATAAATTAATAGAATCTTTGAGATGTTTCTCTTCCTAGCAATATTTATATTGCCTTCCTTTAGTTTTCCCTTTATCGTTTTTTTTTTACACATCGCTGTGATATGTCTTATATTTGACGCCGATGGACGAGGAATATAGAAACGTGGACGACCAAATAAATTATCGATAGCTGCCAGTCTAAAGTCATACAAACTCTTTTTTATTTTGCTTTAGTAGTTGTAATGGTATGATATGCGTTTAGAAGCATTCATTGAAGAATATGAATCTCCAGTTTCTTATACCACCAGTATTAGTGTCTTTTGTCGGCACAGATAATAAGCCAACATCTGATGGTGGTAATCCACGCCACCCATATATTTATTATATTCGACAACCATTTTTGGTTTTAAAACTTCTCTAATGCGACAATTTGTTGTTTGGGCATTGAATTCTGAGGATATTGTGACAATTTCTCGCCGATCGGTTAAAATTGCTTCATAACAGTATGGTCGTAAAATCAAATGATTTAATACGTGTTTTAAATATTGTTTTGTATTAACTCGATAGAACACCATTTTACAAGTGCTTATTATAGTTCATTTACAAAAAGTCCAAAAGAGGAACAAATAAACAAAATTAAAATATTTACCTATCGAACACTGGTAATTATACAAAATTCAAACGCCATCAAAAATTCCCAGCGATCTTTATAAAATTTGCTTTTTCTTTACTGTGCCGGGAATTAGGCAACGGAGATCAAATATCAGAAATTGATTGCGGAAAATGAAGCTATGTTTTCTTAAAAAAAATATGCATTTAAGATATAAAAATATTATCCTAGTAAAACAAAACATAAGTTTGAATATCCAAACAAACATTTATTTTGTTTATTTACTTTTTTTTTTTTATCTAGTGTTAAAAAAAACTTCAATGAGAGAAGCTGATAAATTATGCACTACAGTATGTGTGTAAATCTTTATAATAATTATTTTATTGATTTCATATTTCGTAAACACTCTGTAATGAAAAACTTCTCTAGTTGTTTTTAAATTATTATAAGATGTACGTTATTAACAGTAAAAGACCTTGATTAGGTTCACCAAGACCTACCTTTGAAGTGAAGATGCCGATGCCAGCTCTGCGGATAGAACACTTCTCTTTCGTCTCAAGGTTTGCTCGAGGTTCGACTCAATATATGCTTTTATGGTCAGGGAATCGAAATAAAAGGTTTATGTACATTTAGTACGGAATGACATATATTCAGTTAAAAAGTTATGAACAGAACAAAGACAATATAAAAGTGAAATGTAGTGGTGGCGAAAAATAAAAGGTTTACATGGGAAAATCACATATCGTAATATATAAAATACCATAGAAAGACTTAGTGCTTCTGCGTGTGCGGTATTGAGGCCGTCACATCACACTTGACAAATTATAATGTTTCTTAGACAGAGTAATAACTGTTTTCTAATTTTCCATAATCGATGACTGATTTATACCAGATTAATTCTCTACACGGATACTGTGGAGACACCGAATGGATATTAAGATCATACTCGACCGAGTCTAATTATTTTAATAAATTGTGGCCTGTCTTATCAAGAAATAACGAAACAAGATGTTTATTTAGCTAGAGCTGGTCGGGTATGATTTTATTATGTGGGCAAGTGCTCCGGTTTATGAATAATTCTAATAATAAAATTTTATGGAAAAGTAAAGTGACAAAAAGTTATACACAATCAAGATTTACGATGGCAATGAAATGTATTACAATACAAATAAAGTTAGATGGAGTAATTCGAGGTTATTATAATCTATACGGTGGTCGAGGAAAACCTTACATTGTCAGTGGAGTTTCAAACGGAGAAAACTGGAGGGATGACTTTCGGTGAGAGCGGGAATGTTCAGAATATAAATTTCGAAGAGTTGTAGGTTTACATAAATGTGGAACACTGGTGGGCGCACGGTACATTAGTTTTAAATGAGGAAATTGGTGACGGCGTATCTAATGACACGCGCAGCCTGAAGTCGTCAGGTGGGCAGAAGCGATCTTCCTGGAAGGCGTAGTAAATGACTTCTTGGTGAATGCGAGGTCTTCCGGAGCAGTTAGGCGATGGAGAAAGTAGTAGTAAATGTACCTAGGATCTAGATAATACGGCGGTGTTCACAAAGAGGCATCAAATTCGTTCAAACGAATGTAAAATTTCTTTATAATCTAACATGGCAAAATTCTTATCCGGTTTTGTATATTACATACGCGATAGATTGAGGTCACTATTTTGAGATTTTGGTAAAGTTCACTGTGACATGCTGAGTACATTATTATTAGAGTTAAAGATTATTCTCAAAATAAATCGTTTTACGGCAACTGCATACATAATCGTTTTACGGCATACATAATCGATAAATTCTCGGACGCGCGCCTATAGGCGGTATAGATGTTGATTTTTTCTGCTGCTGGTGCTAAGTGGGGGTCGTTTATATATCCATTCTAGCAACGGCGTTCAGCTATTTTAGGGAGGGGGAAAAACTAGAACTACACAACATCTTTATAAATAGGGAAGATTGGACAATAATTTCTATATAGCACGAGCTCGTGACGCGTTCATCCTGCTTTTGTTGGAACAGTACGTGTGCCCTTGAATAGTTTATTTTTCGAAAGTACTTCCTGTGCACGTGCGATTTTAAACGGTTGTCTGACGAAATTGCGTGTAATATTAATATTTACGCGGAGTCAATTTTGAAGATATTTAAAAATGGTTATAAAATTAATTTTTCTTTTACAAATTCCTGATTATTTATATCGTAATGGTGGCGTGTTATACACGTTATAGATGTTTCTTTTACGAAGATTTAGTAATTAGGATCATAGAATTTAAAACACGCGTATGTTGACTGGCGAAATAATATACATGACAACTCGAAGGTGCACACATTCAAATACAGATATACATATATGATGGTGCGACATGCAGACAACCGCAAGTGAAACATGCCAAAATTAAGAAACAACTTGCTCCTAGGCCCTGCGAGGGTCTATTATTTTAGTATTTATAACCTAGGGCGCCCTACGTTCGACATATTCACTACCTTGGCCAATATGTCAAATTTTTTATTACTGGCAAGTGATAACATATGCAGATAATGGTCATAAATAAAAGATGGGGAAGAACAATATTATTATGAATATTGGTAAAATTAAAAACTTGTCATGTCAAAAGTATGAATAAATTTTTACTAAGTTACTAAGCTAAAATAATCTTAGGCAATAATCTGACAAACATGTAAATGTAAAATGACCTTTAAAATGGAAATTAATAACAAACACCGAATAAAAAAAAAACGACTTACAAAAAAGACATTTTATTTTGAAAATAAAATAGTCCGTTGCATTCCATGCGGCACTGCTGTCATTAGTTGCATCACATAATGACGCCACATGCGTCTAGCTCACTGTCACACTGCACATATTTTGCAAAATCAAGATCAAACTCCCCCGCACTTTTCGATTGTTTTGCGAATGTCACTTCCTAGCAACAATCATGTTAAGAGTTGATGGTGCTAGTCCCAGATGGTATGTTAGTTTGTGAATGGGTTAAACGTGAGTTCTAGTTTTTGTCATGGGGGTATTTTATTTGCGATACGACATGCGAGGCAAGACTGAACGTCGACCGACCTGTGCAAACACAGCGAAGCGACTGGAGTCTGTATGTATACAGGACACTGGACACAGGTGCTCAGTTAGTTATCAGCGGAAATTAATTGTACTATAGGTATTTTTTACGAATCATTTTGTGTTCATCTTTAGAAGATTAACATTAAAAAATGCAATTTTTTTGAACGTTTGGCGAAGTTGGTCCACTTCTGCGATCGGTTATTATTTGTTCAGTTTTTGAAACAATTTGTTCATAAGGAATGGACGTTGCTACGATGATTCTAATGACAAAAAAAGATGACAAAAATGATTTTTTTTACCTCAAGTATGGCTTCGGATGCTGGATTTTGAGAATGAACCGTATACGAAGTTCTGTCATCAAAATCCTTCCACACAGCTGATTTAGGTCTATCAGTAGATATTTCAATTGGCTTATTTGCATTTGAAATATCAGGACAAACACTAGAATTTTTAGAATCAACTTTTATTCTTGTGGCGAATGTGGTAATGCTTTTCACTGCTTCTTCAGCAGCTGTATTATCTGTGAACCTTTTATTTTTTCTTAAAACGAGGGTCCAACAATATTGCCTCTGCACAAATATACTGAAATTCTACATTATTGAATCTTTTATTCATGGAATTTACTATAGATGTAGTCATTTTATTGATTGCCGGAGAAAGAGGTGTCTCGTACAGAATTGCTGGTAATTTTCGTCAATCCTATTGGCTAAAAGGATTATTTTTGACGCAGATATTGTTTTTTCAGAACTAATTTCAACAGTCATCTGATTAAAATGGCTGCAGAATTGTGCAAGCTTCTGCGATGACTTTCAATCGTCCGGTGTTCAAGTTAGAAGTTGTGCATGCCGAGGTTGAAATGATTGGTTCTTGAATCTCACAAACATAGTGTATGTCGAATTCCACCTTGTAATCACGTCCTGTTTATGTTTGAGAACGTTCAAACCAATGAGTTTTTGCTGTTATTTAAATTACTCATTTTCTTGCATACTTCTGTTAGACAAATGCATGGTAAATTATAGTCCATTTAGTTAGAGATACTGCTGCTCTGACATTAGCTGCATTATCACTAACTACAGCAACTTTTTTTCGTTAAATTCTATTCACAACAGAAATAGTTAATTTTTTAAATTATCTGCGGTGTGTATCATTATATGCTTGACACTCCAATAAATGAGAATGTAAAACATAGTCGTGACCAATAGAATGTGCAGTAACTGCAATGTAACTCTCGTTAGTTGGAGATGTCCAACCATTAGTAGTGAGGCGGGCAGTATTCACATTTAAAAAATTTTGTCATTTTAGTCATCTATTGTCTAATTATAACGATTATTTGCGAAAAGGTTTATAGAAGATGGAAACTGAATATTTTTGATTTTCTGATACTCTGATCTGATATTTTACTAGACACTAGGACCAAGGAGTATAAGCAAGCTCGAACTGCATTCTTTCACCCGACGAAAGCATTATGCACTTATATAGAATGGCTTCTAATTGAAATAGCACTAAAGCGACGCGAGTATTTGAGATGTGGATCATCTATAGGTGACTACTAAAAGTTAGCCAGATTCATAGGATCACTGATGGTTAATGCATTGATTGGATGCGAAAAGACAAAGAACCTCATGCTAACAAATACAAATACAGATATAAGACATTACACAGCATAGTAAATCAATTTTTTTTTTTCAACGAGACAAATCAAATGTAAATTATGGTACCCAGAGAGATGGCAACCCTATGAGGGTGATACCGTGTTAAGAACACCTCTGGGTAGCATGCAGATACTTAGTACTCAATTGGCAAAGAACACAATTTGACCGCCGGGCAGACAAAGGTGCCTTTACTCGTTTTAATGGTGGCCGCACGTACAACATTGTTCTTGCTAGGATGGACAGCGGTGATTCGCCCTAACGTCCACCTCAAGGGAGGGAGACGCTCGTCTTTCACGATCACTAACCGATTGGGTTCCAAATTAGGACAACCTTTCAACCATTTTAAATTGGTCGGGGAATTTTTGAAGTCAAGTAGGTTGATGAAAACGGGTTTGTGGTCAGAGTCTAAATAGTTTGAGGTGGAAATGGAGTGGGTCCTGGAGGTATTTTTGAGGATTGCCAGGGAACTACTGGCGTAGTAAGGGATGTGGGTGGGTTCAAGGGAACAACAATAGTAATGGGATTAGTGTCGGCATATGTGTTTAGTGTTACGCCGACTGTATTGGTGTAGCTACTATTCCAGGAGGGGTGATTCGCATTGAAATCCCCTGCTAGAATTATAGGGGTGTGGCCTTCGAGAAGTAGATTCAGATCTGAACCGAGAATGGTTTTTCTAGAGGTCTGAATGCTTTGTGTACACGGTGATTGATGTCGTTTCTATGTGTGGGTGG
This sequence comes from Eubasilissa splendida, assembly GCA_031772225.1. Classification (NCBI taxonomy): domain Eukaryota; kingdom Metazoa; phylum Arthropoda; class Insecta; order Trichoptera; family Phryganeidae; genus Eubasilissa; species Eubasilissa splendida. The sequence goes on along the minus strand of CM062855.1, from coordinate 10,328,922 downwards.
AGTGTTGAGGCTGTGTGCGATGCTATGTTTAATATAAATTGCAGTGCCTCCGCCGCCGGTGATTCTATCGCTCCGGTAGCAGAAATAATTCGGAAAGTTCAATACGTGTGACGCATTAAAGTGAGCCTCGTTAACCAAACACAAATCGAGATTGTGTTGTAGAAAGTTTTTTACTTCTAGTATGCTTCTGTAAAGCCCGTTGGCATTCCAGAAGGCAATGTTGAGTGTAGTAGGGGAGATTAAAGGAGGCATTTAGTTTAAGATTGATATGATGGCGGGAATGGAGGAAATAAGGATGTGAATGTAGTCGAAAATTGAAGAGGCATATGCAAATTTGGGGATTATGTTTGAAATTAGCTCATCTACCTTGACAAAGTTAATTTTGCTGAATAAATCTGCAAAGCCGAAGGTAGATGAAGTGGATGGAGTAGATTGGGGAGTGATAGGAGGTGGGGGAATTGTGATAGAATTATTTGGGATATTGTTGGAAAGGGTAGCTGAGTATGAAGAATTGGGGTTTACAGTGGTTGAATCTAATGTACGTCGGTTTGTAGCACCTTTGATAAGGGGGGGGGGGGCAACTAGGGCAGCCCTTAAAGATGGCTGGATGGTCGCCACTGCAGTTGGCGCATTTGGCCGGGCCATCTTCGCGGGTTTTGGAGCAGGCGTGAGTGAAGTGATTACCGACGCACTTAATGCATTTAGGGTTGACCGTGCACATCACTGCAGTATGAAAATAACCATGGCAGGGATGACACTGATGGGAATTTGGCTAAAATTACTAGCCGATGGCTTATTTCTAGTGCAAGCAGTTCTTGTCGATGATTTATTTCTAGTCCAAGCAGTTCTTGTCGATGATTTATTTCTAATGCAAGCAGTTCTTGTCGATGATGTATTTCTAATGCAAGCAGTTCTTGTCGATGATTTATTTCTAGTGCAAGCAGTTCTTGTCGATGATTTATTTCTAGTGCAAGCAGTTCTTGTCGATGATTTATTTCTAGTGCAAGCAGTTCTTGTCGATGATTTATTTCTAGTGCATGCAGTTTGTGTTGATTGTCTATGTGGCGTTGCTGCATTTCTAATTTAAGGGCAATCAATTGTTATCTGAGATAATTTTTTTGCTTCTAATGTGATCTAATTTCTCAGTACCCAAAGAAGGAAATATTTTGCGGACCTCATTTGGGGTGGTTCCATTCAATTTGCGTTTTGATTTATCTGCGAACGAAGAAAGGGTATATATTATAAATGATATAATTAAACTAAGTAATCAACTCATTTCTGAGGTAATTTTTTTGCTTTTAATATGATTTCTAATTTGCTCATTGGTTATCTGCGAACGAAGAGAAGGTATTTATAATGATTAATTAACTAGTAATCACTCATTCTGAGTAATTTTTTGCTTCTATGATTTAATTCTCGTACCCAAAGGAATATTTGCGACTCGGGCCATTTTTCGCTTGGGTTTTGGAGCAGGCGTGATGTGAAGTGATTACTGCGCACTTAATGCATTTAGGGTTGACCGTGCACATCACTGCAGTATGAAAATAACCCTGGCAGCGATGACACTGATGGGAGTTTGGCTAAATATATTACTAGTCGATCGCTCATTTCTGAGTCAAGTTTTTTTGCTTCTAATGATTTAATTTCTCAGTACCCAAGAAGGAAATATTTTGCGGACTCATTTGGGTGCATTCAATTTGCGTTGATTATCTGACGAGAGGTATGATGATATAATTAAACTAAGTAATCAACTCATTTCTGAGGTAATTTTTTTGCTTCTAATATGATTTAATTTCTCAGTACCCAAAGAAGGAAATATTTTGCGGACCTCATTTGGGGTGATTCCATTCAATTTGCGTTTTGATTTATCTGCGAACGAAGAAAGGGTATATATTATAAATGATATAATTAAACTAAGTAATCAACTCATTTCTGAGGTAATTTTTTTGCTTCTAATATGATTTAATTTCTCAGTACCCAAAGAAGGAAATATTTTGCGGACCTCATTTGGGGTGATTCCATTCAATTTGCGTTTTGATTTATCTGCGAACGAAGAAAGGGTATATATTATAAATGATATAATTAAACTAAGTAATCAACTCATTTCTGAGGTAATTTTTTTGCTTCTAATGTGATTTAATTTCTCAGTACCCAAAGAGGAAATATTTTGCGGACCTCATTTGGGTGATTCCATTCAATTTGCGTTTGATTTATCTGCGACGAAGAAGGTATATATTAATGATTAATTAACTAGTAATCAACTCTAGGTTTTGATTCTAGTGATTTAATTTCTCAGTCCAAGAAGAATATTTGCGACTCATTGGTGATCATTCATTTGCGTGATTTGCGCGAAGAAGTTATTTATGATATTTCTAGTACAATCTAGTTTTTGCTCAATGATTTAATTTCTCAGTACCAAAGAGGAAATATTTTGCGGACTCATTTGGGTGATTCCATTCAATTTGCGTTTTGATTTATCTGCGACGAAGAAGGTATTGTATAATGATATAATTACTAAGTATCAACTCATTTCTGAGTATTTTTTTGCTTCTAATATGATTTAATTTCTCAGTACCAAGCAGAATTTTTGCGACTCATTGGTGATTCCATTCAATTTGCGTTTTGATTTATCTGCGACAAGCAGTTTCTTGTCAATGATTTATTTCTAGTATCAAGCATTTCGAGTTTTTTTGCTTCTAATGATTTATTTCTAGTCCAAGCAGTTCTTGCGATCATTTGTATTCCATTCATGCGTTTTGATTATCTGCGATGTGGCGTTGCTGCATTTCCAATTTAAGGGCAATCAACTGTTTTCCGAGGTAATTTTTTTGCTTCTAATGTGATCTAATTTCTCAGTACCCAAAGAAGGAAATATTTTGCGGACCTCATTTGGGGTGGTTCCATTCAATTTGCGTTTTGATTTATCTGCGAACGAAGAAAGGGTATATATTATAAATGATATAATTAAACTAAGTAATCAACTCATTTCTGAGGTAATTTTTTTGCTTCTAATGTGATTTAATTTCTCAGTACCCAAAGAAGGAAATATTTTGCGGAACTCAGTTGGCGCATTTGGCCGGGCCATTTTCGCGGGTTTTGGAGCAGGCGTGAGTGAAGTGATTACCGGCGCACTTAATGCACTTAGGGTTGACCGTGCACATCACTGCAGTATGAAAATAACCCTGGCAGCGATGACACTGATGGGAGTTTGCCTAAAATTACTAGCCGATGGCTTATTTCTAGTGCAAGCAGTTCTTGTCGATGATTTATTTCTAGTGCAAGCAGTTCTTGTCGATGATTTATTTCTAGTGCAAGCAGTTCTTGTCGATGATTTATTTCTAGTGCATGCAGTTCCTGTTGATTGTCTATGTGGCGTTGCTGCATTTCCAATTTAAGGGCAATCAACTGTTTTCCGAGGTAATTTTTTTGCTTCTAATGTGATCTAATTTCTCAGTACCCAAAGAAGGAAATATTTTGCGGACCTCATTTGAAGTGGTTCCATTCAATTTGCATTTTGATTTATCTGCGAACGAAGAAAGGGATTATTATTATTATTATAAATGATATAATTAAACTAAGTAAAAACATTATTGATATTTTTTTACGTTATGTAAGTGTGCATGCTCGGAAAAAATAATTCATTGTGAATTATCATTGTTCTCACTTTTTAGAGGTGATGCCATTGGTTGGCGTTTAAATGCAACGCCCAGATATTCAGGCCTGTGCTCAACATCTTCCATATATGAACATACAAACATATTAAATTTGTATATTTGATCGGCTTATTGTGCATTATATTTATTTGTTTTTAACAGGTACCGTGTTAAAGGCAAATGAGTGATAAATAAAATCTAATATATTTTACTCTGTACCACACATCTGGCTCAGACATTGTGAGGCAGTCAGTGTCAGTCTCTGTTTCTGCTTCTAATGTGAGTGAAGTGGACACCTGTATGTAAGGTTGGGTCTGGTTACTGCTCCCAGAAGCAATATCTAAAACATAAGCACACACCATCATATAGACAAATATAGTTAAAATGTAAATGACTTTTTCAAAAAACTAACGATATTCTGTTCTCCCGTATATAAAATAATAAATTTTCTAAATTAAAGTGATAAGACTCACTTCGCAAGGCATTGCAGAGTACTTACAATTGGAATCTGCGTCATCATCAAATTCCGAAACCCGCCCTTCCATTGATTATCTGCATTGCACCTCGCATGCATTCTGTTGTTTCATCCACCTTTGCAGGTGGAGGTCCTCCGCCAGTTCTACGAACTTCTTGAATGAAACGGGATGATTCCTAAAAACATTCCCGTTAATTCACAAACATATTATGTTTACAAAGTACCCACAAATACTATATGGAAACACATATATTTCTCATTAATCTTTACAAATTTTTTTTTCTTCATTTTTTCGAACTTATTTTGAAGCTGTTTCATACTTCTCGGTTTATTTTCTGGGCATGACGTGTTAAAATTGCCGCATAATGCGATCTACGAATCTTCCCTTTCCTGACTTGCTCAGAGGTTCACATGATGGGCGTAAGTCTTTGGTTACAGAATTTACCAATATGTCTTGTCTGTCACTTCAGCCATCGTACTCAGGAAAAATTAAAGATTATTACAAATTTTTATCACTAATTTAATACAAAAAAACTATGGAGATAAAATATAAAAAGGAATAGAAATTATCAAACATTACTGCATAAATTGCAATTTAAATAAGAGTTGTCTCGGCAATTTTGTCACATAAAATATAAAGTTTACTATTCATTTTTATCAAAGCTAAGTGAACAAAATTGTTACCTGACAGTTCGTCAGGTCAAGTAAAGGGTTTTTCATTAAGGGCGCTCAAACTTTTTTTTAAAATAAAACAAAAACGAATAAAGATATAGAAAAAAAAATTATTATGTGTTGAAGTACATTTAGTGGCAATTATGTATGAAATTCAATTTCCCTCGCATGACCACCGCGGGCACGTTTGCAGAAGTCCAATCGTTGAATCCAATTTTCCACCACTTTTTCACATAATTCGGCCCGAATCGCACCAATTTCGCGTTCAATATTTGTTCTTAGCTCTTGTAACGTCGCCGGCTTGTTGGTATAGACCAAAGATTTAACATAGCCCCAAAGAAAATAGTCCAGTGGTGTTAAATCGCATGATCTAGGCGGCCATTGAACTGGTCCATTTCGCGAAATAACACGCTCACCAAATTTGGTTTTCAATAAGTCGATTGTTGCGTGTGCCGTGTGACTGGTAGCGCCGTCTTGTTGAAACCACATATTGGCCAAGTCCATACCTTGCAATTGAGTCCAAAAATATTCAGTTATCATGGAGCGATAACGATTACCATTCACAGTAACATGACGATTAGCATCATCAACAAAAAAATATGGTCCAATGACACCTCCGGCATGTAATCCACACCAAACAGTGATTTTTCCGGGATGCAATTGTGTTTCGTGAAGCACGTGTGGATTGGTGCCTGCCCAATAACGCATATTTTGCTTGTTTACATATCCATTGAGCCAAAAATGAGCTTCGTCGCTAAAGATGATTTTTCGATGGAATTCAGCATCATTTTCAAATTGTTGTTCAGCCCAATTGACGAATTGGCGACGCTTCAAATGGTCAAGCGGCTTTAGTTCTTGTGTCAACATGATCTTGTATGGATGTAGGCCAAGATCTTTTCGCAAAATTCGCCACAATGACGTCACAGAGACGCCCAATTGTTGAGAACGTCGTGTGAGTGATTCATTTGGGTCGTCAAGAACAGATGCTCTAGCGGCGGCAATATTTTCTTCACTTCGTGCCTTTCTTTGTCTCACTGGCACTGGAACATTGTGTAGCGACAATGTGGTTTCGAATTTTTGCACCAAACGTTGAATTGTTGATGTGACAGGCAAATGATGACGACGATAAAATGGTCGTAATGCTCTTAAAGTTGCGGTGAGCGAACGCGATTTTTGGTAGTAAATTTGAATGATTTGCAAGCGTTGCTCCGGTGTGTACTGCTCCATGATGATTTGCCAACTAAGTACGAGTGTTTACCTCAAAAAAAATTGAAGAAATATGGCGTAGTTTTTTGTCCCTGTTGAAAGAAAGTTTGAGCGTCCCTATTGAAAAACCCTTTACATGCAAGCATATATCAGCTGTAAAGTTATCTTCCCCGGGTGCCTTTGTAGGAGATATACTTTTAATAGTATCTTCAACTTCCACATTAGTGAATGGCGGATCGTTATTTGTACAAGGTAGAGTTTTCGCGGATTTCCTTATTTCTGTTTGTTCAACATTGTCTAACTCTTCATTATCATCGGGAAAAAACCTCTCGACTAGTCTTTGTGTTGTGCTTTCTGCCAATTCAAAATACTCATCCCCATCTTTTAACGTTGCCAGTGGTACTCTTTTTCGTTGCTTGACCAAGACTCTATGTATTGTTCCCCAGGCACTTTCTTTACTTTGCGACTCACAAAATATCTTCCAAGAAGATGTTTTTGCATTATCTATCGCTGTTTTGTATTCGAATTTCATCTTAAGATATCCTGGTAGTGTGGTTTCTTTTCTGAGTTTATTCGAATTTTGAAGCTTATGTTTAGCCTGTCTGGTTTTTCTCTTTAGCTCACTCAATTCCTGAGTCCACCATGGACAGGTTTTTCTTGAGAGAGTTCTTATTAGTGGGATGCTCTCTTTACATGCTTTATCAATACAAATATTAAGAGAAGAGATGTTTTCTTCCAAGTTTGTCGCGTTATTTACATTTTTGAACATCTCAGATGTTAGAAAATAAGATTCTAATTGAGATTGGATATTTGTGTTAAAGAGGTCCCAATTTGCTTTCTTTGTATTGTAAATACGAGAATTTGTATTTGGCAGTTCAGTACTTTTGCTTAGGAAAAGAAACTCGATTGGATTATGATCGCTGAGAATATTTAGTTTTCTCTCCACGTGCCAGTCTTCAATTTTGTCAAGCAGTTGGTGTGAACAAAATGTTATATCAATTACGCTATGTATGTGTTTATTCCCGCGATGAGTCTCGAAAGTAGGAATCGATCCTTCGTTCAGCAAGTGCAATCCAGATTCTGAGAGGTACGATGCTACGAGATCACCTCGATCGTCGGTCCTGGAGCTTCCCCACCATATACTCTTGGCATTAACATCTCCGCCTACAATAATGTGTTTTTGTGCCAAACTCTTTACAGTCTCCATCACCGGCTCAATATTTGTCGATGGTTCAATGTATAGTGATCCAAAAATAACTGGTCCAAGTTCTGTATTTAGCTGAACAAAAACGCTGTTTGTGTTAGAAAAATTGTTCAGAAGCAGCCCTTTAGGACAGTTATTAATAATAATGGCAGCTTTACAAATGTTATCTGTCGAAGAATCCGCCTGGTACACATCAAATCCTGGAGCATTTAACCTTCCTGTATTGCCGGTGTAAGGCTCTTGGATTAGAATAACGTTATATTTATTTATTGATTTTAATAAGTCTTCTTGTGCTGCCCTACAGCGGCCTACGTTCCATTGAATAATTCTTAAATAAGGTTGTAATCTGTCAGTGATTGTAGGAACTTTACAAACATAAGTCATAGTCTGTTAACTCTCTCGCTCTGTGTTCTTTAATCAATCGAATGGGGCACTTAGTGCTGAAAGAGTTGTGGGTCGCATCTCTATTTTGCGATTTACAATTGACGCACGTAGGCTCTTGAGTCGCCTTATCCGTGCAATCTTTATACAGATGTTCCCCAGTACAATGTGCACATGTAACTTTTGCATCGCAAAACCTTTGCGTATGACCGAATTTAAGACATTTGAAGCATTGTAGTAACGGGCTTTCGTCTTCGACTGGAACTCTTTGGTATCCAATGTTTACTTTCCCAATGCTCACGAGTTGATTCCAGGTTTTAGGTAGCACCTGGCAAACAACATTTGATAAAAGTCCATTCCTGTGCCTCTTTCTGTACTTAATTTTTAGTACTTCATCCAATACTAGGCCCCTATTTTGATTGCTAATAGATTGGCTACGATCCTCCTCTGTAACTCCTTTTATAAGTCCCTTGAAAACGACAAAAAGGTTTTTCCGCCGTCCTTCTTCAACTGTCAAGCCGCTTCGGCTGGCAATTTCTTTTTTAAGTTTCAGGGTATCTTCCCTGGTAACACAGTTGATGACAATTTTTTGATTTCCCACTTTTCTGAGTCGTGTTACACCTATACCTTTACTCCTCACATTCACGGAGCGCTTAACGATGCCCTCAATCTCATCGCTATTTTTTGAGGTGTCGCTAGAAGAAACGACTAAAGCGTATGTCGTGTCGTCCTTATTTTTAGGTTTCGAGGCTACGTTGGAAACAGGATTGTATAAATTGCTTCCCTCAATAATTTTTTTCATGTTGGTTATTTCACTTTTGACATCTGAAATATCATCTTTATTGGCAATCGATTTAAATTTATCAGCAAGAATTTCTTCCAATCTAGAGTCCACATCGGGAGAAATATTCGATACATTTTGAAGCGAAATTTTGATTACGATGTTTTTCAAACAATCCAATGTTTTTACCCTGGTCTCTTTAATCTCTCTTTTGAGATTTCCCGCACTATTCAACGATTCCATCGCCCCAGAGATGAGCAAATTTGCTTCTTCGATATAACTGTGGTTTCCACTCATTTTATTTGGGGTATCGACTGAAGGCGTTGATTTAATTATTCGTAGTCACTCGGCGCTGGTCTATCTCATGTGGAGATGCTTCTCTAGAGCTGGGCTTGGATTTGGATGTACACGCAGTGAGAATTTTAGCTGTTTGGATAACTTTTCAGCCATATTGATAGGTATTTTTATTTTCAACTGCTATAACTTTTACCCGTAAAGACGCGAAATCTTTCACCAAAACTAATTTATACACTATATACACATGCGCAGTCCACCTACACGTTCGACTACAGCTCCACAAAAACCTTTCGGCAATAAACAATCCAAATATTTCGAGATATGCAATAAAATAAAAAAAAGTGTTCAAAAATACCCCACTTTGAGATTGACAAGTCTGCAATTTTTCAATACAATGGAGGTATAGTAGAAGTCCGATAATCCGGCACGTTCGGGACCGGCTCGGTGCCAGATTATTGGGCGGTAATTATAAGAACAATTAGGTTAATAATTAAACTACAAATACAGTATGCAAATACATACAACAAAGTTTATTTTACATTTCATGTAAAACATATTTCACTTAGATTTAAAAAAGTCACGAATGTCTTTTTGTTTTCTTGACTTTTGGCGTTTAGTATAAAATTAATTTCTAATGATATGGAAATCAATAATTTCTGAAGCACTGTAGCTAGTACTAGCCCCAGCAAAAGAGATAAACTTATTTAGTGATTCTGCAGCTTCTGCCCAGCTGATTTTTTCCTTTTCTTCCGTTTCGGCATCTGAGTCACTTTCTTCAAGATTTTGAGTAGGCTGAGGGTTTACTACAATGTTGATAATGTCCTCATCGGTTAGTTCTTGTTCAACAGGCTCATTCTCGTCGATTAGAAGCCACTCCTCTACCTCATCTTCAGGCAGGTTTTTCAAGGGATTGTCAGCACTTCTAACGACATCCAAAACTTTGGTCAGAGCGTCTTGATGGTTTTCTTCATCATCAGTCTGTAGAGTTAGGTCAGATGCAGGGTTTGCAGCTGGCCAAAGTTTTCTCCAGCATTTTTGGTGTGTTGTATTTTTTACAGTGCAATAGCATAGACGGCATCTTTTACTGTAAACTTTTTTTGAAAATCAGTCACGTCACAGTCGGCATTTAACAGGCCTTGAATAAAAGACCTTCTAGAAAAGCATTTAAAATTTTGAATAACCCCTTGGTCCATGGGTTGAATCAAAGATGTTACGTTAGGGAACATACCCATACTACGTGACCTATTTTTTAAGTTTTTTCGACCCCTCCCTCCCCTCGGTGACCATTCGTAGTATATGCCCAGACCCCCCCCCCTCCCCCTTGAGTTTTCACGTAGTAATTCATAATTATGATTTTTAATCATTGCACAGGCAAAAATTGAAAAAAAAATAATAATTTGGCTCATACTCGTCTTTATTACATAAGACTGCATGCATACTTAAATTACTAGTGAATTATGTATTATGAAAAAGAACAACATTTGTGAAAACATATTGCTATACAGTCTGTAACTTACAGTAACTTAATTTACGAACACAACAATTATTTTCTGTTTAATCACATTAATATTCATCTCATACGTCTTCAACAAATACATTTCCAGCATCAATCCACTTGGATACATCGTTGATTAAGGGGGCAGTCATATCAAAAGTTTCTTCAGCCTTGGTTATGTCTTGTTCATCGATGGTCTCGACGTCTAACCACTCCACGTTTTCTTCCAAAACACATAAAACTTCTTGTAGCCTCCTGGATAGAATCCGCAGAGGTCGCACGCGAGACAGGTTGTCCACTGCACCACTATGCAAATTTTTTCGATGGCTGTTCATTGATTTTTTTGAGGCGAAATAAAGGCCACAAATTGAACACGTTCTTCCGGTGATATCATCTTTAATAGATGGACAGTATAAATCATAGGGTATTTCTCTACCCTGTGAGAAATCCGGCCGTAATGTTATAGATTGACGTACAAGCAATGATGGAAATATTTCCGACCCAACTTCATCGGGACTTGGTATACGGAAAGGGTTTTGTGACATCGGAAAAGGTGCCGGTAAAAAGCCTTGGTACAAAACATTTTTTAGTGCACTGCGACGAGGAGCACAGCAGAAGTTATCGGAGCACTTGGTGATTTGAAGAAAATATTGACTTTCACGAACGTGATTTCCATACCAAGTGTCAGAAACTTGTGCAGTTTCCGGAAGAACTTCCCCAGGAGGCATATATTCCGCCATTACATTATGACCGTCAATAACCATCTGAGACCAAATCTCAGCTAACGTTTCGCCTGAAAATAATATACAATAAAATTATAAATAAATTTGAATTCAAGTTATAAATATATTAACAGCAGAGAAGACTGTATATCACTCAATAAAATGTACCTGCATGTTGAAAGTTTTTTAACTCTAACTCGGTGTCAATGGTTTTTCCTTGAGAATCGAGATGTGACCCGTAGTGTTCATAAGGAAGTACGACAGTGGCTAATTCACGGCTTAAAGGTGCCATCCTCCGCTCAACTCGGTTGTAAGCTGATCGACCAGGTGCATTCGTAAACACGAACAGCCCATCCAAATCGTATTCTTTGAAGTGCGATATACAGTTAGATATCACTTTATTGTAACGTGGATTTTCATCTGGTCCTCCATCGACCGATAAAATCATTACAGGCTTGACTTTTCCATCCTTTCCTAGAGCTAAATTTTTAAAATCATCTAATGTTAAAAGTTTATTAAGGTCTTTGGCATGAGTTGCTGCTGTTGAACTGCTGTGTTTTCCACTGCGGATTACGATGTATGTTGGACCAGAATATGTAACAGCTTCTTTCCTACCCATGCAGTTTTCTTTTATTGTAATACCAGCATATACTGAAGGAGTCAGTTGATGACGGACTCCAACAGCAAAATCGTGGTCATCGAGGCGCACTTTGTAATTCAAATGCATTAAAACAGGAGCCTGTACTTTTGCAGCTGTTTTTCCAATCGGTACTTTTGCTTTATCATCTTGAGAGATAAAAACTACCTGTTCTGGCCCAAGTATAGATGCAAGTTCCTCGAGACCATTAGCAGTAGCTTTACAAAAATGTTGATCGACGTGGTCTCGATGTCTGTCTGTTTGCGCTCGACACAATCTCACAGGCACAGTTGTGACATGACGCTTACCCTCCAAGGATCCAGAATACTTTGGAATGAGCCTACGATATGTAGAGGTCCGGGATATGGAAAATCCATCTTCAACAAGCCGTGTATGCAATTCATCAAGAGTCTTGCAAGTTCTCAAAACCTCTGATCGGCGCCGATCAGCAGCTGAGCTTCCATGTGTTGCTATATCACAAATTACTTGAAGAAGACCTGACTGATTTTCATCAAGAGAAGGACGTCCTGGCTGAGTCCTTATAGACGAGGATTGAATGTTGGGATGAGCAGATTTCAGGCTCAAAATTTCAGCTTTTTGTTTTACCCTAAATTTTCGCATGTTCGTTGCACGGACTATTTTATTCTGTAACTGTTTTTTCTTTCCATCAGTATCATGCCGTAATTTTTTTATTGTCTTCTCAATCCCTTCGTCTCCCAGTCCTGCATCTCGCTTTCTTACGACAGCATTTAGTTCAGCTTCAAGTACTGAAATTTCAGATTTCAAAGCGTTCTGTTTTGGTGTCCAGGCTGTTGTCGATACAGATGAAGAAGGCTTCAAAGCAGAAGGTTTTGATGTCGAGACTGTTTTAGATACAGATGAAAAAGGCATTAAATCAGAAGATTGGTCAACGGAATATTCATTGTTACTGGAGGCTAGAAAAAGAAGTATTAACTCGTATTATATTAGTAACTATAAAATTGAGAAATTAAAACGAGCTACGTGAAAGTTGTTAGTATGTATGTTACAGTTAAAATTCATTTTAGCTGTTACATATATTTTTTAAAGGCGATTTGGCCTACAAGAGTTGACAAAAAAAAATCATTGGCACTGGTAGAGCAAAAAGTAGATGATTATACCTTTCCAAGTGATAGAAAGAGACTCTCTCGCGACATTATCACCTTCAATGTTGGGAAGCACTTCGAGATTATCTTGCGTGGGAAGAGCTTTTTGTACAGGTAGCTACATTTACCAAATACAAAAAAAGAAGCAGGCATTACCAATTTTCACACATGCGAGAGTAGAAACAAATTTATTAGTCTATTATGGTGCCAAAACATTAATGACATGAAAACAAGGTATTTATTCTTACAACAGAAATAAATGTTTCATTATAAAAATATACCATCAAACCCATGCAACAAATAGAATATTAACAAGCGGCTTTTATAAGTCAGTACAGGCCAGAAAAAAAAATCAGGTGAAACAATATAAAGACCGTAATACCCTTTGTTCATGTCAGATTAATGCTGGAAGTCACATAGGTTATAATTTCCAATCAACTTTTAAAAACATGCAAAAAAAAATGAACTGTTTGAAGCATATGACAAAATACACTTAGAATACCCACCTTAACGAAATAATTGAGAAGATGAGCATTTTTTTTAGTTCCAATCTGACAGAGTTCTTCGACTTTTAACAAAGTAAGGCGCTCTAGCTCTTTTGGATTTTTTTTGTGTTCATCTCTTAACGGTACCCAAAATTCGTTTGTTTTTTTTTGGATTGCTTGCATTGACAAGGAATCTTTATAACATTTATTAAAAGCTTTGTACAGCCGATCGTACAACGACATTTTTGTGTCAGTACGAACTTTTGTCGACTTGCTTGACAACTTCACTGAACTAAAAACTGACTGACAGTGTCTGTTTTCAATCAGTTGACGCTCGGCAGTGCGTCAGCGCCACCAACTGTGAGTTTACAAAGCGCTAAACACCGCGCTATATTCGAATATGAGTCGAAAAAATACGAGATTTCTCTCATTAAAATCGACTACGTGACAAAGACCTAAGCCCCCCCCCTCCTGTGACTGACCGTAGTATTTTGAAGACTCCGCTCCCCCCCCTAAACGGGTCACGTAGTATGGGTACGTTCCCTTAGGTGGGAGCAGAGTAGCAACAATATTTTCAGAAACTAACTCATCTACTGGCGGATGGGCTTTGCAATTGTCCAAAAGAAGGATGGCTTTAGTATCTTCTGGTAGACCAAGGCCCTTGAAGGATTCCTTGACCTCAGGCACAAAGTGGTGAAAAAACCAGTCTTTAAAGAGGGCGGCAGTCATCCACGCATTTGATTGAGCATCGTATCGGACAGGCAAGTGTGTAACATTCTTAAAAGCCCTGGGTTTTGCAGATTTACCTATCACAAAAGGGGTCACTCGGTGGTTTCCAGACGCATTAGCACATAGCAAAACGGTTAATCTGTCTTTGTTTTTTTTAAAACCCTTGGCTGCTTTTTCTCCTCCCCCAGCTAGTGTAGATGTTGGTAAACATCGCCACAATAGCCCTGTTTCATCAGCATTGTAAATCTGTTCAGGTGTTAAATCATTATCAGCCACGATTTTCTCAAACTCGTCTTTGTATTTTTCTGCAGAGTTTTGGTTTGCTGAAAGTGTTTCTCCAGTTACATCAAGTCTTCGAATTCCATGCCGAAACTTAAAGTTTCTGAGCCAACCATCAGAATAATTACATTCACTTTCAGCAACTCCTAAATCTTGGCCGAATTTCTTTGCCTTTTCAACAATCATTGGCCCTGTTACCGGCTTTCCTTCAGAACGTACTGCACTAAACCAATTGAACAATACACTATCTAGCTGTTCCAGTTTTGGTTTTTTTAATGTTTGTCTAGAAGCCAATTTTTCAGTTGTTACCGATTGAGAAGCAAACTTCATTAGTTCATCTTTTTGTTTTTTAATGTCATAAATAGTTGATGAGCCAATATTAAACTCATTCATTAAAACATTTCTATTCTCGCATTTTTCTAGCCGTTTGATGATTTCTAGTTTCTGATTGAGAGTCAGTGTTACGTGTTTTCGTTTCTCTCCTTTTGAACTTGAAGGCTTAGGTTTTGAAAACATGGTCACTGTACAGTTAAAACGAAACTCACTTTTTTTATGAACAGTTTCAAAAGTTACGTTTACTGCGATGTGAAAGGACACAAAACAACAACGCACAAAAAATGGCGAAGACGCTTCGTGATTGATTAACGGAGCTGCACTGCACCTGAATTTGTTGTAACAGCTGAGACTAGCCGGCCGCTAATTGTTTCCGAACAATACCGAGCGCTTCCGCATGATCCCGAACTACCCCGAATTCTTCCGAATAGCTCTCGAGCGTTTTTACTATTTGCTTTAAAGACACACTTTTGGAGAAAACCAAAATTTTTACAATTTTCCGGAGCGATAATTCCTGTCTGTAATAATGAAAGTAAAAACTCTTATAAAATCTACTTCTGTAATAAAATCACTGTTAACAGCGCTGGTGGGATAATCTAGAATGGTTTTAAGTATTTGACGCAACCCGAAATGGAAGTCTGAAGAAACATAAGGGCAAATGGATATGGCCTACCTTGTTTTGAAGTCCTGGGTTGGGTGTCGATTGCACCTCCGGTTAACGAGCACATATATTATGCCGAACTGAGATCTCTATGATGGCACTTCTGAAAACGATTCACTTCCTCTGCGCGGTCCAAGCGATACGCACGGCGTGAGTGTAGGGCGGCAGGAAGAAGCGCAAAAAAAAAAACTTAATGCATCGTGGTCGAAGCACAATCGGGGTGTGGTTCCCGGCGGCGAAATGCAAGGTAATCGGCCAGAGCGGGACAGGTATAGATGATTGGATGGACGAAAGAGGACAAAGAATGAGTATTGGACTTGCGCCAACAAGCGCAATTACAATATTTTTTGTAAAATTTTTATGTTCTGTGATTAATAAAATAAAAATGTGTGATGAATATGATATGAATGCTGACACTCTGGACGTTGCGCAATCAACATTTGGTGATGGTCATGAGGAGGTAGCGGGAGGGTAAATTAAATTAACAACTTTCTACACATATGTATTTACACACGTTCTTCCCACTCACTTTTTTGTCCACCTTCACACTTGTGGCCAACTGCATAGTCATGTGTGGCCTGCTGCGGACACGTGCGACAAGCTGCGTTTGGAGCCCGCCCCTGGTTCTGTTCACGGACGTGGGCTCTGCAGCTTCGCTCGGGTCCACGTAATCTCCATGGCTGCGTCCGGTCATCTCACGATGGAACGACTTCCGATTCTTTTGTGTGAACGGTGGGAATATCCGCTGCTTGCTTCGATGCCTTTAAGGAGGCACGTCACAGCTTCCTGGCGGCTTTGTCTCGGGGCAAAATGGCAGTTGGTAAGGAGGGCTGCCCGGAGGCCAGCCGTAAACCGGCGGCACCCCGGGAGCCGATATTTAGGTCCAGAGCACTGGGCGGGCAAGAAGTGAGAGAGCGTCCTCAGCCTGGGCAGCAACCCATCA
Organism: Eubasilissa splendida; assembly: GCA_031772225.1. Classification (NCBI taxonomy): domain Eukaryota; kingdom Metazoa; phylum Arthropoda; class Insecta; order Trichoptera; family Phryganeidae; genus Eubasilissa; species Eubasilissa splendida. The sequence goes on along the minus strand of CM062855.1, from coordinate 10,312,845 downwards.
CGGCCAATACGCGGAGGAAAGGTTAGCCATCCTTTGTCCACCCGCAACGCGTGTTTAGGAGCGGGGTGAAGAGGGGTTAGCGTCGCCAGGCGCGCGGCCCGTGCACAGCAATATTTAAATTTTGAACTGGAAATAAATGCAATACGTGAACGTCACATGTGAGTTGCGGCCGTAACAAGTATAAAAAGTATCTAAAATAATAAAAATACTTTTGTTTTTGTTTTATTTTGTTTGATCTACTGAGATATACTATGTTGAGATTAATCATTTGCCTGTTCAGAAGTTTTAGAAATTTCTAGGATATGTGGCTAAGACGTATAATAATTAAAACCATATTATATGGGACAGAAATCATTAAACCATTAAAATAGTTTTGTATAAAGTACCAACTCAAATGAGACAACATGAAGTTTTCTTTGTAGGTACACATAGAAATAATTATGCTGTTAACTCGCCAATATTGCGGATGCATCGGTTTGGCAACAAGTTGAATTTCGTTAACATTTTTCATTGCAGGAGCAAACTTGAGCTGAAGAAATATTTGTATGTAAATTATACTTAGTTTTTATTTTTTTATGTTATATAGAAATGTCAATTAAAAATGTACTGTTATATTTAAATGAAATAAAAATTTATTCACAAGGTCGTTGATGGAAATAGATAAATAAATATTTTTTGACATTCTGTTAGAATAATATCCCGCTTTATTACTTTAAAATATGCATAATAAATTTTGAAAGCTATGGATTTATGGTACAAGTAGTTTTGGATTAAAATTAGCAAAATTAGGATATCTTTTTATGTATTATTGAATTTTAAAGTCAGATTCAAGATTAGAGTTTGCTTTCTGTATTCACAATTAAATTTATCCCGACTTAGATGAGATTCTGTTTCATATAAGCCTTATTACTTTACTTTAATTCTTATTTTTATTCACGTTTAGGTGCCTCAGTTTATGTTTGTTTTATAATACAATCTGCTAAGTAGATTGAAATTATTGTGAAAAAAATCTGATAGAATATTTTATCATGAAGCATTTGTGTTTTTGCTTCTTCAAATTATGTATTTAATACTTTTTGTTTCTATGATGTTAGAAGTGTAAATTTAAGTATATAATATAAGTAATGAAACTGTCTTCTTGATGATTAATAATACATATTGTTTTAATGTAGGTATTTATTCCAATATTTCTAAGGATTCTAGTAATTCTAAATCTTTGTAATAATTCAAGGCACGCATTTGTTATTTTTTTAGTGAAAGATCACTTGATTGTATATTATGATCCAACCAGGAAATAGCAGCATTTAGTGTATTTTTGTAAATGACAAATATTTTAATGTTACTGTGTAACATTAATAGAACATTACCATGTAACATGATTTAATTTATGAATTTTCCAAGAATTAAATTTGAAAAAAATCAATCTTCTTTTATTTTTTTCTATTCCCTTGTGCATGAATGATGTAATTATTATGACAAATTGACATATGGTAAAAGTGGTTTTTAAAATAAATATTTATAAGAAAATTTAAACATTTACAATGAGCGACACAACTATTAAAACAAGTGAATCGAGTGAAGAGTATAAACCAAAAAAAATAAAGAAGAAGGTTAATGTAAGTTTAGTTTTTATATTTTTAAAAATTGTTCTTACATGTCATTTACATTAGATTAACTTAATTGACATACAGATATAAAATATCTTTGTTGTGTTTTTTCAAATGTTGGGTTAATATTTGGACAAGAGAAAATTATTGTTTTAGAGGAGTTTATTTGTGAATTAAATGCTTAAATATTTACGCCATTCACAAACCATTTATTATTTTATACAAATCTTGCAAACTTTTTTGCAATTAAATTTTCACAGCACACTGAAAAATACTTACATATTTATCACTTTTTTCAAACTCGTTAATTAACATATTTTATTTGAACCACCAGATTTGTAATGAAAAAATTTCGCAATAGCATAACATATAAAAACAATTTATTAAATATGTGAAAATTATATTTTAACAGCCACCATGTTCCATAACAATTAATAGTGTTACGGTGGATACTTCTGCACATTATTTGTTTATTTTAATAATAAAGAAAAAACATTTTGTATTGATTAGAATAGAACGAAGTTAGAAGACTAGTTGGGAGTCACCGACTTATATATATTTATTTATTTATTATTATACACGCCCTATTCAGTCTAATTTATAAAATTACAACAGGAGTGCAATACACAAAGAAAAAAATTACATAGTGTCAGCATGTTTTTACATAATTAAAAATAAATATAAAATGTGAAGTAGCAATTTATCCGTCACCATTGAGTTGAGATATTATAATATTACTGTCGTAATCCAATTATAAAACGAAAAATACATGGTTAATTTCTCTACAATTGACAATTGTTTATAAACATTCAAAAATTAAAACAAATAATTTGATTTTATTTAACTAGTGGCAAAGTACCCTTTTTCCAAGTGTTTTAAGATTATCATTATTCTGTCCCTGGAGATGGGCAAGGTACAGCCACGATTTCATAAAAATATGTATAGATCTCCAATTGCGTTTTTCTATACATTAAACATTCTCAATGCAAATTTTGGAAAAATTTCCTAAAATATTTTGAATCAAATTTGCTTCCCAAGTTATTAGAAATTAAATTACTTAGCTCTACTAAAACAAAGCAATTAATGATATGAATTGATTAGCAAATAGGTAAGAGACAATTCCTATAAGAAATTGTAAGTCTAATTGTGTATTCTATTTCGATGCTTTGTAAGTATGTATTTTAAAGAGACGAGTCTGGAGAACATCGTCGTCATTGGTTTCCATAGAACTGAAATGGCGGGGCGAAGACTACCAAAAGTATTTGATTCGTTGTGAAAAATTATGGAAAAATATAAGAGAAGAAAAGCGAAGAGAGAGAGAATATCGTAAGTACCCATGTTTAATAAATATATATGAGAGTACTAATTGCAAAGTGAGCAACCTGCATTTTTATCTTTGTTCTAACTTTTAATGCAGTTTTCTTTTCATTACACAATCAAACTTAGCCCTTTTTGATGTAAATTGATCATTCAAAATCGGTGTTAGCTGCAAAGTGAGTTGCTTTTACCCGTCGCCGTTTTTTATAAAGATTCAACCAATAGGAGTCTTCGTTACTCTGGAATTTAAATAGCCACCAGTATCGAAGCTAGATTGTTTATGAAAGAATTTTATTAAGGAGAACACGTTCTTATTGTGAAGTTGTAATTATTCAGAACAGGTCTGTGATGTTTTAAATACTAGTTTAATGTATTAATTATAAATATATACATATAAAATCAATTTTGTCAAAAAATATTGTTTTTGCGCTACCGGGATTCGAACCTGGATCTCTATGTTGCGTCTGTAGTTGGTTTACTCAAAGGTATTTGTGATTCCGTAAAAATAATGTAGATGGCTTTCAAAAATAATGGAACGACAGATGTATTAATTTGAAAAAGTGTAACATATAGGTTCGAAAATTTGTCATGAAAAATACTGGCGCTATAACACAATTGGTAGTGTACTTCCCCAGATTGGAAATAGAGATTCAGGTTCGAATCCCGATAGTGCAAAAACAATATTTTTCAGCAACATTGATTTTATATGTATATATTTATAATTAATACATTAAACTAGTATTTAAAGAATTTTATGTCTTAAACCAGATTATAACAATTGTCATCTGTAATAATAAGTGGATTAATAAATATATTGTTCTTCCAATATACATCAGTTTTTCTCCAAATAAAGAAATACAAAGTGCTGAGATTGCAACCAGTACAGAACCCTCTAATATGTGAGGTGAATAATCTCAGAATACCAATATCTCCTTTATGACCTAGATATGTTCTGAGAAAATTTGTCATGCCGTGTAACAAATCGTTTATTTTGATACAAATTCCATAGGATCCATTTCAATTTTATAAAAAAAAAGGAAATCACCAAGTTGAACGGTTCTAATCGGAGAATAAAGAATAATAAGATGTTGTGCTGTCATCAACTTTGGAGAGCTTATGGAAGGACCTGGCTGTACAAATTTGTCTTGATTTGCCCTGCATAGAATGTATGTTAATGGCTGTATTGTTTGAAATGAGAATGTGTATTATATATTTGTACACAAAAATATTGCTTAGAATTTCAACACTCGCAATTCCCTAAACACAAGCAATATGTATTTTTATTTAGTTATGCGATATAACTTTTTTCAGATAAATACTTTTTAAATCTTCTGGTGGCAGACATTGGTCCCCCGTGGTACCAAGAGTTATCAAACCCTCAGCGAGATAGTCTGGTCACACTCTACATGATGATACACATGGATGTCGGCCAAGGTACTCCAAGCAGGACTATGAGAGTCTTGGCTGATTTGGGCATACTGCCGAGATATAAGAGTATTACAGTCATGGGCGCGTTAAAGAGGTGTGAAGAAAATCCTATTCTGTTCCTCAAGGAATTGTACAATGCTGTGTACGAACATGACCCCAGTGAGGTACAAGATCGTAAGTGTTTGTCTATGATCTATTAATAGGAATTTTCAAAAAGTATTCGGTTATAAAGAAAAACTGGAACATTATTTTGGATTACAATTATTTTAATACATATTATAATTTTCTTTTTCGCCGGATTAAGATTTTCACAACTGGGTGTGGAGATTGAACCCTTAACCTTCAGCTATGTTTACAATATGATAATATTTTTAAAATATGTCTTTGAACAGTAGTATTTTTGGTCAATTATTTATGATTATTTATAATATCTAGTGGTCCCATGAAGTAACTATGTATAAGTAATTCAGGGGACCACAACACTTAGTATTGAGCATATGATCAAGAAGAAGAATAGTATATAGTACCTAAATAAGTAATTTTTTTGCAAATGAAGTCTTAATTATTTTTAAAGAGTTTAAATTAGGGATAATCTTTGACAAAACTATTTTGCAATTAAATTATAAAATATCATGTTTTATCGGTAGTATTCCGTTTCTTCAGAATACATTGTTTCTTGATAATTAAATTAAAGTAAATTTATCACTGAAAAGTTATGTCACAGTTAGGAGAGGCTTATAGAAGAAATTAGGGTTAAAAAACATATTAACAATACTAATGTACTCATGGTCAGACGTTCCAGGAATTTTTGGTACGTACACAATATTGTGCAGTGTAATCCTCCTTCATTTCTTACAGATTACATATTGGAACAAAAGTTAATTATGTCTGGTATGGTTGCTCTTGGCATTGAAGATGTAATCAAGGAACTCGAGAGGCAAACTAAATATATACCTCCTCCACCAGCTGCGTTGAAGCCACCAGGTCATTAGAACATAAATTACCTGAAATTATGAATTAGTAGGTTTGCAGATCTGAAAAACTAGGCTTTTGTGAGAAATTTTTCAAAAACGTATAAAACTCAATCACTGCTATCTTTGAGTTTTCTTTAAACTATATGTTGCGGTGTAGATGCTTGAGGTGGAACTTGCATCTATAATGCTTGAAGTGATTTAACCTCAAAAATATATTTATACAATTTTTTTCTCAGATCTTCAGCACTATATAATATAATTTAGCTTGATTCATATTTAGTAATTTGTTCTTAAATTATCTAAATCTCTGGACAAATATTTAGATCTAATTTTTTTCATGTTGTATAAACATCTCAGCTCGCTCCCCCCTCCCCTTCCCCAAAAGTTAGTGACCAAACAAATACATCATAAATGTTACCATGGTGACATTTTATTTGGTACCCAAAACACTTTAGAAATTCAAAAAAGTTTATTGTTCAAAAAGCCACAACACTTACATATTCGAAAACTAAAATATGTCCTTTCAAATCTCGGTAGGTATCATATCATTCCTTTCTTACTTTCCAGTGAACTACACACATCACACACACATACCAATTGTAATTATTCAATTTTTTTAATAGATGTAAGGATAAAATATTTCACCCTTTTTTAAAATGATAAAACTATTTATTTTCAAAAACTATGATGTATGTAGTGTAAAAAATTTAAATTGTGACGAGTACTTTAATTTTTTAAGTTTTAATAGTAATTTTTATTTTTTTGGTACATTGATTTCTGTTTGACAATAATTTATACTTTGATTAGCAGCACTGTTACAAATTTTTTGTTGTATAAATGAATAAAAAGTATCTAATAATATATCTTTCCTACCCTAGCTCGTCAGAAAAAACATAAAGCAGCAAAGTCGGTATATCTTGAAGAAGATTCGTTTATTCCATTAATATCAACAAAAATGTACAAGCCACATCCACCGCCTAAAGATCCTGAAAATCTTCCTGACTCCATCCTAAAGAAATTTGGCCTTATATCGGTTTGTAAAGTTTATTAAATATGTCATATGGTTAATGTGATCTTTATACAGTGAAACCTCGACTTATGAGTACATTGAGACACAAGAAAATTTAAAAAAATAATTGACTCGACATACGAGCAATGTCTCGATATATGAACATAAAAACATATTACGTAATTTAAAAAAACAGTAGAAGAAAAAACAATGCCTGGTCATAAACTCATGAAAGATCATCTCACCCTCTTGATGTGTGTTAATGCAAGCAGTAATTTGAAAGTTAAACCCTTGCTCGTGGATGATTCCGAGAATCCACGAGCCTTCAAGAAATTCAAGGTACAGAAGAGCCAGTTAAATGTTATGTGGAGGTCCAACAGCAAGGCTTGGGTCACTCATATTTTGTTCGTTCAGTGGATCAACAAAGTCTTTGGTCCTGCAGTAACGACTTACCTTTTGGAAAAACATTTGCCATTCAAAGTCTTGTTAGTTATGGATTAGTGAGCGATTAACCTTTTTAATATCAATGCAATGTAATTTTCATCCTAGGATAGGTTCCTGGTTAAAGTTCCACGAAAAGAAAATGATTTTATGATATTAAAATAGTAAAAGTGAAATTTTATAATGCTTTATTTCCAATGCAATTTTTTGTGATATTTTACTGGGAGAGCCTCTGGAAAAACATATTCTATCATATTTCATCCTTAAATTCTGATTCAAACTTATTTTACTGTTGCCTTAGCTGACTTCTTAATTGCTTATTTCTAAGAGCTTCTTCGAGTCAATAATAATTGGGATATTAAAACACACTATTCAAGATTTATCTTAAACAATTTAAGGCTCCAATACGCCACACTTAAGAACATTTCCTATTTATTTTAAATGTCTGTGAACGAATGCTGGGTACCTTTGTGTAACCATCCATTTACAAGTATTACAGATCTGGTTTGATGACAGCCCTAATATCCATCTTGAGGCCTACCAGCCCTCAGTAAAACTACAATGTCAAAATATCTGGAATTAAATTTTTTGAACCACTTTTGACAATATCGTAATTTTATTGCATCCCTATCCATTGCACTACAAATATTGTCAATATCCAAAATCACAATATGTCCGAGTTGGGAGTCATAAAGCTGAATGTAACATCATGGTATTGTCAATTTAGATAAATAAATAAGTGCATAAATAAAAATAAACACATTGGCATGACTGCTGTTGCAAAATACCAAAAGAACTATAAAAATATGTTTAGTTTTCGAAAAGGAGTGCATTTTTCGTATATAAAAAAAATGCAAAGATTTATGGGATAACCCATGATATTTTTCAATATTTTTATTTGCATTTGTGTTACATTTTTCCGTGTCTGTTTACAGGATGATGAAGACAGCACCAACAGTGAGAGTATGAGCATCAAAAGCCATGATGTAATGTATATAATAGATACTCTGACCAACATAACTTGATCAGTATGCTTAAATCTCATGTGATCTGTCACATTTGTCCTTTATTCAGTATTCCTTTTTGCATAGTTCAAATATTCAAAATAATTTATTTTCTGTACCCCGGAGGCATATCCTTAAGACAACTTAATATTCAATTTTAATCATAACAGACGTTTGTGGCATGTTTTTAAAAATTTTGTTGGTACACATTAGTTAGTCTAAAAAAGAAAAGAAACACTAATATTTTATTATACATGTACATTAATAATTATTTTCATTATAATATTTAATTCAATTTACTAATAGATATGTTATAAATTCCTTCCTTGCGAATCAATATTAGAGTCTGATTCTTCTGAGCTGATGATACCTATATCATATGCATATTGGTGGCTTCACATTTCGAAAGAGTGTGAAATCACTCATGTCACTTTATTCTCAAATAGAGTTGGAGAATGTGATAAATGTGATAAAGGTTCAACTTGAAGGCAGGGTTTACAGCTAAAAACAAAATGTGTGGCACAGTATGCAAAGCACAGGAAAATTAAAAAAAAACTAAATAAAGACTTTCTATTAATTAATGATAGTGATTGTAACTAAAAATTGTCTCACAATAAGTAAACTGGGCCTGCTATAAATTGATTTTTGTCCTAATCAGTTTATGATTTTTTTTTAGCTTGATTCTGATAAGAAAAAGACTCTGAAACATCCAAAACATACAGCAGGAAAAGGTAATTTATGCTTTTTATTACTTTCCTAATTATCATTGGCGCCGCCCCCTTCAGGACTGTTGTGTATTTTTAACAAATTCAAAAAGCTTCAGGTTTGAATTTAAAAATATTCTATGACTGCTTTTAACCCAATTTTGATTTATTTTTCATTTACTTATTTATGCTAGGAAGCTGTAAATTAAGTATGATATTTTTCACTATGAAAGCGTTGAAAGTTCATGCTCGACGATTGTGATTGTGATATGTCAATAAGGCACGTGCACAGTAGGCAGGGGGGATCAGCTCGGCTCGGATATCCCCGGTGGGTTGAATTATAACCATATATTTACATCTATAAAAATGAGCTATTTTCAAATTATGTGCTATTGCTCAATTTTGTCATAAAAAAATACCCATTAAAAATATATTACATATTTGAAAACAATTTTAAAAATTGTGTTTGGTGTGAAATGGTCTTAGGTCGCTTGTCCACCCCTGACAGCAGGTATATGGAAAACATGATCAATCACAGTTTACAATTGCTGATAATGAAAAACCAATCCCACTCATGTCTATGAGTCAAGAGTGGTAATTTATCTCTTCATTGATATTAGATCAATATTTTAGCATTAAAATTGACCTGCGTATTAATAAATGTGTAAACTTAAGGTACAGCCACTCATCAGACGTGTGACGATGTTGATACACCACATCACACCAAATTTGCACCCTTACCAACAACTGCATATGATTGTTGCACAACAGAGTGCCAATGTATCAAATGGTTTGTAGTTCTTAACTTGTTTAAGATAAAATTCCTCGAATTCCTAAAAAAATAAAATTATTTTTCACATAACTGGTGAATTTAATCAGCTTAATTCAATTGGCTTTTCCGATTGCTTTTGCTACTTTTTATTTAGTGAAATACTTTCACTAAAAGCTGTTTTTTAATGTGGAAAACTGATATGATTTCACTAGTGGAAAACATAATTTATATTGGCTAATAACTTAATAAGTATTCTGCACAAAGTAGTCAGGATATAATAAATAAAAAATTGACATAATAAAATGATTACGTCACACAATAGGGGGCCTGGTGACTTCTTGTTTTAATTGAAATACACATCTCAGTAAATATAAAATTCCCATTTTGATTGGTTTTAGCAGGGTTTTGTTAAACTAACCAATGTCGTTCAAGAAATAAGAATATTATATATATGATGGGTATTTAATATCTTAATTTTTTTTTAAATTAATAGGTACCCAGCGATTATTAAATATATAGATCAGAAAAGATGGGAAGCAGAGGAATTGAAAAGGAGGGAAGCAAAGCTGAAATCAAAACGCAGTAAAACTGACACCAAAAGCAAATCCAAACATCTTCCAAAAGGTGATGCAAGTAAATTTTCCAAGGTAAAATAAATTTATGGTATGTAAATGTAACGCATTAGAATGAACAAATTAGGAGCAATTGTGGGTCTGTAGCATAGTCGACAGAATTAAGAAATAATTGCTGAGATGGTTTGGTCTTGCGTAACATATGAGCAAGGAAAGGATGGTAAAGAAAGTGTATGTGGCGAGCATTGAAGGCAACGGGAACAGAGGATATTTGCGAAAGACCTGGCCGGCGAAAGATTGGATAAACCAAATATTAGAAAACTGTCAAAAGCTTCAACAACTGAAGAGCGTACATGAGAAGATGTATGATAGTGGATGAGACAAGAGTGGTGTGTCAGGACAGAAGAGTGTGGCGTTACATCTTCTCTATCTATCCCTGTGCGGAACCGGCATGTTGGTAAGTTAGTTAACTCACTGAACGTTGCAGTAATCTGTTAAAATAACTGATATAATATTGAAAGAAGACTTGAATCATGACATTGCTAAAGGTTCTTGGTGACAGATGCATGCTACATGGCATTACATCTAGTCCATTATTCCATTCTTAAAATAGTGCATACAAATAATGATTATGTGCATATTTTAATTTGCAGAAAAAGGGGAAAAAACACGAAAAAAAGAGATATTCGCATCCAATAAAACCGTCTGACTTTTTAAAAGTAAGTTTTGTGACCACTTTGTGTTTAAATGATATTAATTTAAAATGTTCAAAAATGCCTGCTTAAATTTTGTATCTATATGTCAGTACTCTCAAGAAATTAAACAGGTCAGAAGCATTCACTAACAAATGACCGTCGGTCAGTCTTTGCACATCAAGTGCTAAATCCAGAGATATATTAATTCTATTTAATTGATCTACATATTATGTAATATATTAGTAACTACCCAGTTAGTGTGATTTGCACCAATTATCTGCTCTGAATAAATATTTCTAATTCGCCCTAAGGTTAAAAGTTGTTAAAATATAAAATAAAATAAAAATAAATTAATAATCACAAAATAAAAATAAATCACATTTAATTAATACAACTGTAGAATCATACAACTTCATTTCAGAAAGTTCTAAACATTCTTCCAAATTCCCACATTTTATTTAAATCGCTTTATTTAATTTGTAAATTAACAAATGTCTGTATGCTCTCCAATCTATTTATAAAACGGATATTGTTTTAATATAATATAACAGATTGCGCTTTATCATAACGTGATTTAGTGGAGAAAATTGGCATTTAGCATTTAACGAAATTTACACACACATTTTGGAAAGGTCTTATACTAAGCTAGATCAAGCATAGTAAAGGTAATTATATATATTTTTTGATAAATGTATGTATTTAAAAAGGATATTCAAGTGAAACTGTATGAAATTTTTAATAAGGAATGAGGTGAGGCCAACATAGTTCCAATATCATTTTCCTTGGAATTAAAATTTTTATACAGTGTCAGGCAACTTGGAGCACAACTTTGTTCCAGCACTTTTAAATAGCAATAGTAAAAAACACTGATTTTTTTTATCATTACTAAATAGATAGGAAAAAAGATATTCATATGTGTAAAATTTTATTCAAAACTTGGAACAAATTTGTGTTTCGGGACACATTGTTTTTTTGTTGTGTATATATATATGTTCTTGCTGTAAACCAGTTGAAGTATTTTCATTTTCATCATTTTCATTTCAAACCAGGTCCTTTTAGCCGAGCAGGCCGAAGCTGGGTCTATAATACCGGCATTCCCCGGAGTACACAAATTACCCTTACTGCAGGAGTGGGCGAGAAAGCGCCTCAAGGGAGGTCTATCCAACAAAGAAAGTGGTATGTATTTAAAAGTGTTAGCTGTTCAAATAAATCAAATAAACATTTGAAACTCCTATTTTTAAAATAGAACAGTTTACTTGTAATTACATTACTATTTTCATAATAATTTCCATTTTATTTTTAATATAGATATACAATCCTCAATAACAACAATTGAGTGAGGCGGCTAGTTTGCTACAATTTTAAGATGAAGATATTAAATAATTAATGTAGCCTAGAAATTAAATTATTAAACGTGTAATGATATCTTAGAAATATACATATGTGCAGCGGATTATGAAGTATTCAGCGACGACACTAGCCTAATTTATCAATTTCTGAAGTTTTTTCTTCATTTTTTGTTTATCTATACAAAACAAATTTCAAATTTAGATATTTTTTAAAAATATTAGGTTTTAATGAGGTTAGTTTATTTTTTTATTACGGATTATTGAGTCATTATTAACACCAAATAATAATATGTATAATCATCCATTTTCCACAGTTCTGATATGTGTTCTGTTTCACACATATAACTTAGCAGCTGGTGTGTGGTAAAAGATTATGAGCTTTTTTTCATTTTTTGTTTTCCAGAAAGGATACGATTGTCTCAAAATGTGCGCTGGAGGTTTTTGTCATCAGAGCATTTTCAGCTACGGCCTCCCAAGTTACCATTTACCGATAAAGAATTATTCTCCATGGACTGGAATCAACGACCCAAAATTAATAAACTGGTGAGTAATTCAAAATAATATACGAGGTGTGATAATTTAATTCCCCAAAATGCACCATTAAGAAATATACTAGCAGAAAAGCAATTGACTGTCGCTCAATCTGCAACTGGCTCTATCATCTTGAAATTTACGCAGATATTAGTTCAAATATGGTCTCATGATTTCAATACAATTACTTCACAGGTGACACAGTCAACCGTGCGGTCATTCCGGGAATTAAATTGTCACACCTTGTATATTTGTGTTAAAAATGTATTACTTTTTTGGACTTCGGTTTAATGTCATTCGGAGTACCGGGTCACTTCGGACCCCTTGCTCCTTCATCATGTGGTTTGCCACAATGGACTGAAAAATATTATTTTTAGTAAATGTATTACTACCCGAATACCTACTAATTACCTTTTTTGTAGGTAGAAGAATTACATACACAGTATCATAAAAAGTTGAAGCGCAAACTGATCAAGACAGCCCAAATTTGGTGGCCGACTATGGAAATGGATAAATTTCCAAACAAGACATTCAGGTAAAATATTTATTCCTAGAACAACTATTTCATATAGGTATTTAGAAACAATACCGCAATTAGCCAGTAATTGACGAAAAATAGGGGGTCACGTCTTTGAAAATGATTATCTGGCAATGGTAGCAGTTTTACAATTTGTTTTAGGAGTATTTTATTAAAAGTATATATGTATATTTTTAAATCTCCGCTCTAGCTATAAAATAGGTACAAATATGTTCAATCTTATTTATTGGATAGTGGCGGTTTTGTTTCTGAACCCCTTTTAAGATGTATGATGTTGATGATTTTTTTCTGTTTATAGTAGGTAAGTATCCTATTTCCAAATTAAAAAAGAATGGTAATAAGTAAGTGTAATGTATCATGATGTAGCGATTGTATGACGTAAACACATCTCTTATAGTGTATTCATAATTGTGAGATTCGTAATAAATTGTATTATTGTACATCGAGTTCTTGACTACCTGAATTCCCGCACACAAAAAGACATCATTGTTTGCAGCCGTAATAGTCGGGTTAAGGATATAACAGTAAGAAATATCAATTAAAAAATGTTTTAAAATCTCTCTATTAAAGTTATCACAATGGCAAAGTTATGTGTTGTGGGAGTATAGACCGACGTTCTCCCCTTTCACCGGCTAGTCAGTGATGAGCACAAGATCCGCGGGTTCTTTACCTCAGAAACACATACCCACCTTATTTTGTCACATTCTGCCTTCATCCTAAACTGGGAAAAATTTATAAGTAATACCTGGAGGTGATATTCAAAATGAAAAGGTGTTATTCATTATAAAAATGGCATCTAATCATAAAAGAAACATGAAGAAATTAAATAAAATAAAGATACAATTCACTTTAACTAATCCTTATTTCGTCGCATTGGGCACTATTTCGATGTTTTTTAGGCAAGCAGGTGACAACCAGATGTTCCACTAGATAGCATCCCTCCGGTCCATGCCATCCGAGCATTTCATCTTATTGGCCTGTCATTGTAGATGATCATATCACATCAAAAATATAGCCTACAGTGAGGCAAAGAAACCAAAGGGAAACATCTCGTTTCCTGTAAAGATTGTTCACCATGCGATTAGATTAACAAATTATAGTAAATTATGTACTAGTGATTGAATAACATAAAATATTTACCTTTTGGTTATACTGGATCGCACACAGTTACATGTTAGAAATGCTGATCTATTGAACCGTGCTAATCTGATAGCTCTGCTCAATGATTTGAAAAAAGAACCATAGACGGTGACCATTTTTATAACCTTGAAAACGAATTGCGATACCAACGTACGGGCAATTATTAGTGATTTCGAGATGCTTGGCAATTAAACAAGGGACGGTACAAGTTCGAACTTGACCCTAATTTATAATGTCACAGTGTATATATTTACAATATATAAATTTTATGTGGTTCTTTGTTAAAAGAATGTCAATTTAATTGATTTTTATAAAGAATATCTGAATAAGGCCCAAACTACTTTTGCACCTAATATGACATGCCAGATACAAAAACATCCATCCAAACATCATTGTTAAGTGTTACACATAAGCGACACCTGGCTATTTTTATTCTGGCCCGCAATCTGTCCTCACAAAATCTTTTAGTCTGGCCCTCCAGGCACAACTTACTACCTGTTCAAATGAACCCATTGACTGCCGGCCTTTTTCTGCAACATTAACAAATGCCGATTATGTATTATTGCTCAAGCATACATTTGCTATGAAAACAACAGGTCGCAGGTTATGTCGGCGACATACTGATACAAATAAATATGTATGGAAATGGTCTGCCTTCGGGTGTTAGTGACACCTAGCAAGACAATGTAATAATGCTCATGGATGTGATCAGCAATCAATGTGTTATTTGGAAAAGGGCTAGAGATACATATTCACCATTCAGTGAGAGGTTAATGATTTGACCTCAAAACCAGTAAAGTTGCTTGCCCATGTATAGATAAATGTATTAAAACATAAAAAAAGTGTAACAGTAAACATAATTAAAATCACATTCAGAAAAAAGTTTTATTTCCTAAAATGAATTGATTCTTATCATATACATTTATTATTTAACCCATCAAATAAATTATGTATTGAGTAACATTTTTGTACTTTTTTTTCTATTTTTTAGGAATGTCTACTTTTCATACTTACCAGGACGAGAGGAAGACTTGTATGTGAAAGATGTATCGACATTTATGTGAGAGACAGATCAACTAGAGAGTAGATAATGTGTAAATTTATTGAACGAAAAAACAGCATCAATAGTTCAACAAATTTCATAAGTTCATTTGTTTGATATATTTTGGTTTAAGCTTCTATAAATTGTTGTACCTGGAATATTGTTTTCTTATCTTAAATAATGTTGCCACAATATCTACACTATAAAGTTTTGAAATAAATGTAAAAAAATAAAATACATATAAGCCAAATTGTAGACTATGCATGAGAGAAAAATGGTAATTTTTTTACTAAAACTATGTTAATTGTATGTTCATTTCGATAGAAATACTACTAGGTTTAGGAAAATTTGGGATTAAAACTATGTTTGGGACCCCCTCCTCTCAAGACATGGAGACATTGTGATTATCTCAGGACATATTGCAATGTTAATTACCAACAGCAACATAGATAGAGACAAATTTCTAGGTCAAACTATAAATAACAACGGACCTGCAGCCTAGAGCTCCAGAGCTGACCTGACAAAGATTGAGCATCCAGTATCGGATATGCCGGTATTGTTGGCGATAAAGTAGTATTTCTTGGCGATAAAATAGTTGCTCCTGGTTTTTCTTCCCTTTTCTCAGTGATCCAATTACAGGGATCCTCTGGAAAGTGGGACCCTTCACAATTGCGACTTGCACGACTTTATAAATCCGCCACTGAGTAAACCCTTTACTGTGTCCTTAGAGCCTTTCATCTTTTCAAGGATGGCATGCAAACAGACACATGGACATTCTAAAATATATTTAGGATTTTAGATTCTGAAACATTCAAATTCAAAAACTATTTTATTAAATAAATAAATATTTACAATGAAAATAAATGATAAAACTATTCTTATTTTTTATGTATTTATATTATACATAATTTATTTTGTTTACATTCATTTTTAAATGTATATTTTGTTTATTTCAAACATAACAATGAATATTCACAATCATTCAATAATGTTCCACAAATAAATATGCATTTATTTATGTGAATCTTATTACTATATACCACGGATAAACTGGATGTCACAAATTCAAGATTTTAATTGTATGACCAAACTGGCTCGGTACACTCTGACGAAGCCGTTTTCTTGTTCGGTGCCACAAAAAAATTTCAATCTGTCACACAACGGTGGCGGAATACAAAATGAATCATCAAACTGTCGCCATGTAAATGGTGTCGACAGTCGGTTAAATAATTTTTTCCACAGTAGATAGCTGTTAATTTTGAATAATAAACAACATCCATTGGAAGCCTGAACCGTAAATATTCTGAAATTAACATAAAAATATCATATGATTGTAATATGACAGTACGTAAAAATTTGCTTAAAAAAATTACAATATTTATAATACATAACGACAGAGGCAAAACAGACAGATCTTTGTACATACTCGTAATAAGTCAATTTATACCAAATGGTATATCGCAATGATGTATGACAATTTAAAAAAATTTAAAGCTTTCTGTTGAGAAATGAATGGTTTTATATTATCGATAGAATCGGCTCGGATGGATATAAATAATACAATTTAGTTACTTCACCTGTCAATGAGAGTTATTGTTTCTCTCGAAATTCGAGTAGTGCAAATAAACTCAAGTAGAGTTATAACATTGTTTTACTTATATCCATCTATATTAATGAATGGTTTGATTGTTATAAAAATCTAGTATACGAGTACTATCATGGGCACATAAATATCACACGCGTTGTTTTGTGTACAGTTTATTCGGAAGGGATGATATTTTTTACATTTATTTTGAATATTTTAAAATTACATTTGTTATAAAATGGTTGCTTAGCATTGTAAGGTGAGTCGTGGTTAGTGCATCTATATGGGGGAAGTGCATTTACATCTCCTAATTACGTTAGAAATTAAATTTCGATGCCGCAATCTATTAAGAAATGTTATAAATCAATATTTGATTAGCACCAGAGATGGTGCTAATCCATATATTAGTTTGCATGTAATACTATTAATCAAATTATGACAGTTGATTGATGTCAACATGCGAGTTGTATATGCCTTTTCAATCTTTTATATATCTCGATAATCTTTTGTGCCAGGATGCTGATATTTTGAGTTGTAGCTTGTGATGTATATATTATTTTTGTGATTACTTCCGCGGATTGCGATTTATAAGACCAGATACGCTTACCCCATAAATTTTAGACTGCGGGGGAAGTGAATCAAAGTGAATCGACTCATTGGTTGGTATGGTTCCACATATATTTTTGTATGGAAACTTTCTCAATTAGTGATATGTGGACAGTTCCATTATTTTTCAAAAATAATTTCAAAAACAATCACTATGATATGTCGCACTTCCCCCGTCTAAGCAATTTTACTAGATTTTTTTGGAACTTAGCATGCTTACACGTCATTAAGGACCAAAATAACTAATTCATATTGTCATTAAGCAGATCAGTAAAGGCATTTTCATTATTTTAACAATTTGTCAGAAATAATACAACTAGATGCTCTTGCCCCAAATTTGGGGTAAGTGCATCTACTCATCCGATTTTTATAAAATGCTATAAATATCCACTATCCTAAAAGGTTAAATTCCGATTTTTAAAGACTTAAATTAGGAAATGGTTAATGATCCTATCAAAGTTTCATAGTCATAGCATAATCTTATGAAGTTTGAGAACAGCTTAAAGTTTATGTCAATGATTTATATGTCGCACTTACCCCAATTTACCTTACATACTTTGTGTAGGTAGGTACTTAGTATGTATTATTTTTTTCAATTCAATTTTTTAGGTAGGTACTGCGTGTGTACTGAATTCACAAATAAGTTGTTTATCTATGTACCTACCACATTGCGAGTGTTGTGGCTTTTTATTATACGAATTTCTAATAATAAATAATAATAGATAATAAATATGTAGACACCATGGTAACGAATACAATGATTTGTTTGGTCACTTGTTTGTTGCAGTTGTTTACATGTTATTAAAACATATTAGTATTTTTCTAACAGTTTTCAAAAATGTTGTAACTTTTGAAAATAATTGATTTACGAGCATCTGTTTCTTCACTGTTGACATAGACAACATAAACATATCATTATTCAAAATCTAATCACAATTTTAAAGTACATAATCAAGTACAAAATACATTTCTATTTTATCAATACATAGTATTTTACATACACAGTTAATAAATTAATAACAATTAGATTTTTAAAAAGAAATTGCACAAAGCAAATCAAAAATAAATCTGCCACCATTCGATTTGATACAAACAGTTGCACAATTATATATTTGTACAATCTGTAACCATAAGCTTACGATTTCTCCACAAAAAGTTGGATTTTTCAAAATACTGTTCGATTTGTAAAAGGCTCCTGTTTCTTGTTTCCGGCAAAACAAGATACATAAAAATTGTTCCCAGTAGTGATGCTACACCGAAAATCATAAATAGCCCATGACTGCCTATGGCAGTCTTCATCAAGGGATACAATTTGGTGAAACCGAACAATATCAAATTAAACACCATAAAAATGTACCCTCCGCACATTCCCCTGATTTTGGCTGGAAGAAGTTCCCCCACCATTAATCCTGGTAACATCATGAAACCGAGAGTATTGGACGCTATGTAAACAACAATACAAATAGCTGTCACCCATATATCCAATGATGCAGGCTCTTGACCTATTCTGCAGAACATGAATATTCCCAGGGCCAACGAGGTGACTGTAGAACCAATTCCTGATACAATACACATTGTTCTTCGATTCACGTAATAAAGTAAAAAGCATCCAATTACACAGAAAACTAAACGTATCACAGCTGTCAGGATAGCTGCTATTAAACTGTCTATCTTGTCCCCAGCAACATCTCGTATAATGTCAACGGCGTAAAATATGACTATATAAGTTCCAGAGAAGATCTGGAGCATGTTAAAGACATTAATAATGATGAGAGGTTTCAAAACCGGAGGCCTCTTTATTGTCATAAGGAATGTATCTTTTGTCCTAGCTTGTTCATCTCTCTCCTTGGCACTCGCTGTCAAAATCTGATGGATTTCTTTTTTGGCCTGAAAAAGAAAATGTAGCGTGATAAATAAATACTTGCGTACTTTAATTATCCTGATGTCGGAAAACTATGTTCCACATTTAAAATTATTGACTGATTCGAAGTCTGCTTTTGTTTAAAATTATTTATTGAAATACATATTATATCATTTTATTGCTATGACACTCGTGGATGCGGATGCGCAGAATAACAGAGAGATATAAGACATATATCGTCGAATAATTAGCAACACTGAGATTAATATACTGTTTGGTTTGTATTTTCGTTGATTCTTCATTGATCTGTAACTTCTGTTTTATAGGTTGGCCAACAGAATTTTTTATATTAAAAGAAATGCAACACTGCTTATCTCATTTAGTTTCAGAAACACCGAGTATCTCAGTGCCAAGACGTGGCCGGTTTTAGTTCTCCTGAAAAGTTAAAATTTTTGAGATACTCGTTGCAAATTACTTGATGATATGTTGGATTATATTATTCTATTACAAAAAACCTATCATCACAATATCACAAAGAATTGCATCTGGTTACTTTTTCAGGTGAAACGTGCAAAATATGTTCATTTAAGAGTTTGAAAAAAAGCTATAGGTATGTAAGTATTTTTTAATGTGCTGCAAAATGTGAAATTTGAATAGTGCACTCAGATGTTAAAAAGTCGCAGGAACCACTGCAATAGATCATGACAGAAATTTTTTCTTATATGATTTTGGAGCTGTAATATTTTTAGGTTCGACTTGGCCTGGCCTGACAAGACTATCTGTACACACAATGTGCTTTATTTCACTAGTAGTTTTATGTTAAGTAGGTGAAAACCTGTCAATGAGGCAATGAAAATATAATTTTTTCAAATTTACGCAGAATAGCTGGTGGGTATCTACCTTTCTGGTGTTGGATTAAATTATTATTGAACACGTGGGAAGTAGATACCTATCTAGGTTGGATACACAAAGGTCAGTTGATTTATTTGAAAAAATGAAACGCCATGAGAGCAATATTTGTACATATACAGTGAAGTGACAAAGTGCTAGACGACTTTAGAATTATTAAAAAAAAAATATTTCCTTTACTAATAGATATGAGTAGTTTTTCCACAAACTAGTTATTCATTTGAACCTTGTACGCATGGACGATAATACATTTAATAAATTCTGCATAATCTGAACTCACCAGAGCCTCGTCCCCTCTCAGCCAGAGGACGGAAGCGTGAGCTTGAGTCAGTTTGCCATGACGAGCGAGCCAGTCCGGAGTCTCAGGAGCTCGGAGTAGTAGAACGATGGCTAATAAAGGGAGCACTACTCCTGATGCAGCCACCCACCTCCACGGTAGTTGTCCAAGAGCGTAGATACAGAGAATTCCCAGAGAATAGTTCACGAAGGGAGCACCAGACAACATACCTCTGAGCTTGGGGTCCGATATCTCACCGAGATATACCTTTAAATAATTCAATTTGTTGGTTTACAAATTCAATTAAAATAGGGAACGACTTTTTAATTAATGAATTAATTTAAAAAAATATTTTAATTTTAATTCACCTGTGTATTGCTCGTATAAAAGGTTTTCATTTTTGAGGGGAATTATAGTTTATGGATTATTGTTCTACAAGCTTTACATTTCTTCTTAAATAAACAATAAGAGTAACGAGGTTATACAAAGATAAAATATTATTATGCACTGCTACATTGCTGTGAATAACTACTGCGCCATGTTATAAATGACTGTTATAATGACACTGGTTTCATATAATAATATTGATGAATGTGCATGGGATATAGCTATAATAAATTAGAGTACTTCAACCATGTTCTTATTTTTTATTAATAAATTATTCTCATTTATATAATATGTATATACACATACAGTAATTACATTCAATAATGTAATAAAAACAATAAAACTTTTAAATTTAATTATCTCAAAAACTTCCAAATGCGATGTTCATCGTTCTAGCTTTGTACTCGTCGTATGCAATAGACGCTACATCATTTTTGCATTATAATAATGAGATAATCATAATATATCATAATAATAATCAAATTATATTTTTTAATGTTCAAAAACTTTTTTTATGGCTGATTCAGGTAAAATTTTCTACTTTCTGATCTTAGGATTGTTACACTAAAATACAAATGATGTCAACAGCAACATTGCGCTAGTGTTGTGAGAATAATCTTTGTGTCTTATTTAGATTTATTAGAGTGAAGAGTCAGCCAATCTTTTAAAATTACTGTTAATGTCATCCAGATATTATAAATAGATAATACCAGCCGACCTGACCCGTAGCAGCAAGGGTCCCCACAGAGTAACCGCAAAGCACGCGGCCCACGAGCAATACGGACATCTGTTGGGCGGTGGCCAGCACCACCCAGCCGGCCACCAGCGGCAGCACGGATATTTGCAGAGTGCGGAGCCGGCCCAGGCGCTCCATTGTGGCACCGGCAAGTAGAGACCCTATCGGTGTTGCTGCAGAGTGCACACTTGCTGAAAGAAATCTTCATTATTAAGAGTTCTGTGTAAAATGTGACAGGATGGATGATTTTTTGTGCAGTGAACTAATAAAATGAAAGAAGCAGCAGGAACCACATTATATGGAGCAATTCTTCTTGCTAAAGACAGTAAAACCTGGCGGGTTTTGGTCAAGGTTGATCGCAAGGGGATCATGTCCTTAGGAAAGTGACTGAATGAGAAAAAGCAAGTATGGTGTACTATCTTTGAAATAGTATATTTTTCCATAACATCCTTATTCATTTTACAATAGGTATTGATGATTTGATTTTTGAGTTTTTTCCATTGGAAACTAATAACTTTTAACTTTACCTGGTATTTAAAAATTCTAATTTAATATTATTCAATTAGAATAACTTTTAATAATGGTGATATTTCTTTTTAATATTTAACGCAAACACATTGTTATTTATTTTTAATAATAAATAATTCATTAACTTTGATTTTAACCACTGAGTTAATTATTTTCACCAATATAATACTAAAATACCTCTACCTCCATCAGGGTAATAAAAAACTAACTAAAACTATATACATCGAATTGTTCTTATGTTTTTAAATTCTTTTTCTTAGGTAATTAATTCAAAAATAAATCTAGTACCTGACTAAAATTGTTATAATGACAAAAGATGTGAAAATTGGCTTAATAATTAAAAATTATTGGAAACATTTTTAGAATAGGACTTAACAATTATTTATTATTAATGGTGATATTAAAATGTGTGATTTGTACATAAGATGCAACTAACCAATCCATGAGCCCATCTCCAGATCAGCATGCATGGTGGAGTTCTCTGCGTACAGTTGCGGAAGCAAAACTGCAGAGAAGCCAATGGGTTGGCCTGCAGCGGCCGACAAGACAAACACCGCAAAAGCTGCGATACACTGACAAAGAAAAAAATTAAATTTTAATACAAATGTAGGTTGTTTGTGAGTCCAGTTCTTCCAGGCTTCGAAAAATATATAACATGGTCTGCCGTGACCGCACTATATTAATGATAAAAGTTACGAATTATTTAAATTAATGTACTTTTGCACACCAAAGTTGTACCATACATTAATTATTTTTATTTCCAAACACGAGATGGCACTATGGTATGATATATATCTTTGGTGGGCAAATTATTTTATTATTTCCATTTTTAGATTTATCTTTGTATATAATAAAAATCATTTTTACAAATACATCTCATTAGTTTAAATAATTCCAGTACTTAGCAAAATTGACTTAAAATCTGTAATTTAGGAATATATATAGATAGGTGGAATACTTTTGGATAATCAAATGACCACACGTATTTTATAAATGAAACTTTCATAAAAACTTAATTATCTCAAAATGGTACTCTTGTGGGCTGGATCTTGTTTGCAGAGATGCATCCAGTTGTATATTATCCATTTGAATCGGTTGACAATGTACATTTATCTCTTTAAAAGTACCTAGTTAGTTTTTATGAACATATTAAAGTAAATGGTGTTCCTGCAAAACTTTTATTTCAGTCTGAAGTATTTTATCACTATTACAAAAAAAAATTCCATGGTTTTACATACTTTTTAATTTTATTTAAAATCAGCTCAGTAATTCGGAAATTAGAGATATCTATAAATGCATAAGCCATAAATGATGTCACTGGTTTAGGGAGAAGAGGGTTTAGTGGAATTGTGAAGTCAGTCATATTTACAAATCTAACTCTTTCTTGAAATTGAAATATAGGAGAATCTATATGGATGTTTGAATTAAAACTTCCATAGAAAGCCAACCCGTGTGTAATCTAATTTATCAGTGTAAATGTATCTCTGTGGGTCATGAAATAGTTTCTAAATGTCAAGCACAAAGGTCAGAGATGTCTAAACTATGTACCTGAGCTGATGACTTTTTTCTCAGTTAATAAATTGAGCCGACTAGTGCGATACGTTGCATATTGTCAAAAATTGTTGACATGCTGCACATTGTAACAGTTCATTTTTTTTGGATCACATTGTGTGGAAAAAAACCTTTTGTGGTATTTTAAAGTCCAATTAGAATAGAAATAAAGTTTTGAAAAAGTACCAATATAAGGGTACTATATTTTTTTATGAGTGCTATGTTGGCAATGCAAAACAACACTGATGCCACATATGTATTTGAATTCCTGGTATAAAGGTTGGCAGAATAAAATATAATGGGATCCACATTATTCCTAACAATGTAGAAATAATCAGACACCGGTATTGCTTACGATAATCTAAAAATAATGAGTGTCTATTACACTATAGTATTTGCAATATCAATCATTTCTAATAATGTATATGACATGTGTAGATAAAAACGGCCTGTCATGACCTGCCGAGGTTAAAATATTTGTGATAACTGATTGATTGAACTGATCATAGTAATAAGTTGACAAGGTAACATTAATAGCAATCATATGATTAAAATACACTATTTTATCAACATTCAATGTGGTACGACTACTTGGAAAAAAATATTAATTACAACTGACAACATTGACATATCTATTGGGCATATCAAGATTGATATTCACAATTTATTGTGTCCTTTGGTGAAATAAAATAACCTATTATAACCCATTAGTTATAATAAAATAATCTATTATAACCATTTGGCTGAGAATTTGGCCATTTGACAGTTAGCTTGGAAAAGATTGTTTTCAATTGGCCACTTAGAAGGACGGAGAGGAATAGGAGAATCCCTCACCCGTTGAATTGACTGAGTGGAAAAGGCAACAGCACTTCTCTGGTGACAGCTTTAAGATCTGTAGGATGCCAAGAAAAGTTGAGGAGAATAGTGAAGAGGGCGGGAGTTCATGGAGATCGCGATCCTCAGTCATGAGGGACCGACTTAGATGAGTTATAAGAGGAGTAGTCATCTTTTTATAAGCGAACTTGACATGTATCCATCTTCCAAAAATAGGCTAGGCTATCTGTGATGGTGAAAGTACGTGGCTAACTTTTCAAGACAAGACAAGGTTTCCCAGTGAAATGAAACATACTAATGTAGTAAACGGATTCTATTTCAAATCAGATACCTCAGTGAAAACTGAAACAGATGATCATGAATGAAAACTACTTTTGGTCAAAGATTATTTACTTTGTAAGCTCCCAGAATATATAATCAAATTGGAAATAATATTAAAACTTTAAGTGACATTAAGGCTTTTAAAAATAATGTTTCAAATTAGTTGTTAAAATTAGGTAACGCAGATATTGACAGTAAACTGTTTTATCTTATGAAATTACTCTTATAAGTGCGTTTTGTGTATTATACTGACTGCATTACAACTTTAATCTTACATATTTTCCTTTACCTTGTATGTGCTTACATTCTATTTATACATATTGTATTGCACATTAGTATTTTATATATTTTCATGTTACCTTGCCTTGAATGTTTAATTTTCTATTTAATTGTGTTTGGCCTCATATTCAATGAATCATATTGGTTTATTTGGTTTTGTGAGATATAATTTGTTTGCCAATTTACCCTAAAACAGACTTGCCTAGATGGGCAATGTATTTTAAAATCTGTGTAAAATGTATATAACAAATTGTCATTTTTTAGCTGTACATTACTTATATAAGTGTCTAAATAAATAACGGACGTTACAGTGCTACAATAAAGCACTCATAATAATAATAATAATAATAAGCAAGCATACGTCGGTAAAAAATCAGATATAAATGACATAATGGACCAGAAAACTTACAGTTTTAACACTCATTGCCCGGTGGGTCAAAACAAAACACATCCGGTTTTCGATTTTTCAATCGTTTTGTGAGAGATTTTTTATAGATATTTAATTATAAATATGATTTAATGAAATGTAATGATGTGCAGTAATGTTTCTGCTAATATATAATAAGTTAATAATTTAAAAATATTACAAATAATGTATGTATTCTCATGCATCAACAGATGCCCTACACAGCCAAAATACAAACATCTACTGAGCATGTGATCTTCTCATCGCTTGGGGATAGTTTCTACTTGCTTGAGTGTAACAGTGGTTATAAACAATTAAAATATATTATTTATTTTTTATATATTAGTATTTTTTACACGTAAACCGGATGAAAATAATTTAAACAAAATATTTATATGAGTGTAATAAATATATTATAAATAAAATATTTAAAAAATTACATCATTTTTATACGAAACGTAATCAACAATATTATATGCAGAAGCAAATGTAATTGACATAATTTAAAAAAAAAATTATAACAATAGACAACTTATACTCAAAATAGATATAATATTGATTGTGTTCTGTGAATTCCGGTCAGTAAATTGTTTGTTATTGTCAGAATATAATTGTCAAAAATATAAATAACAATTGCCCCATGGCCGACCCGCTGCTAACTGTGTCGGAACCGCCTGGGTCATAAAACTTACAGGTAGACGCAACGCCCCTCAAATAGTTATATTGCTGGCATTGTTTAGGGGCCGCCAGACGAAAATAAGTCAAAACAAATAACAATATAAATCTGTACAATAATTGGACTGGCTCTCAATATATGGACGCATACTTGGTATCCTTTGTCTACCCGCTTAAAATGTTGACAATATATGTTTCGATCTAAGCGCTGAGAATCAATCCAGTAAAAGCGACTATCTTAGGTCAGTTTTTGAGCGTTTTTTCTCATTTTTATCAATTACTCAATTGAATCTCGTCCGATAACATTTATTTGTATCTAAAATTATTTGGAAATATTTAATGAAAGATTAGCTAGAAGGAAAACAGCATTAAACGAATATTTGTAGTGTAATTCATATTTTTACAAACACCCGGGTCAGATCTTACCCATCACCGCAGAGGATGTGTTAATATATACTGCAAAAGTATTGTAGTTTACAAAATTATACAAAAACTTTGTATTTAACCACATGAGTTTTCTTTGAAAAACCACTCAATTTACTGGAAAAACCAACCTGGAAAAATCTCTATTAGGATAATTAAAAACTAAACTTAAATATCAAGTTATTGTGTTTTGTTTAAAAAAATCTATTTTTTATACAGCCACAAATATACTTTTCTACAGTTTCTGTACAGCCAAAGAAATCTCTTCATATAAGTTTTTGTGAATATACATCACACAAAATAAATACATATCATGTGATATTTTTAATGATAGTATATTTCATTGCTTAGCCTGTGAAGATAATGTTTATGTATGTACAATTTATGAAAATGAAGAATCTTCTGCAATTGAGACATAATCTTGCTGCTCAATCGGAGTCTGGGTGTATTAGAAATCTCCTGGGTTGATCACATTACCTATGAAGAAGCGTGAATATGGTAAGATAACTAGTAACATTTTTCAAACAAAGAAAAATTGTGTAGGCAATAGAGGCACAGGTAAAAGAGGTTATCTTGGCTGCCCAGTCTCAGAAAGTGGCTCAAAGTCAAAAATGTCGGTGATTTTAAATATCTTGCACATGATAAATCAACATGCTGCATCTTGGTCGCCAACCTTCGACAGAAGACAGCACGTAGAGATGTATGATTAAGATTTAAATCAATCAATCAAGGCAAGCCATGGAATGGACTATGTTCGGTGTGTCTGAGAGGTATAATAACAAATTAAACACACAGAAGGTTTACACACATTTTGTACTTCAATGGGCAGGCCTGGTATTATAATTTGAATGTGTGCGTTCCATTTATGTAAATTTAAAACAGAAACAAAAGCGAAACTCCTTCTATTCAGAGACGTTTTCGGAGTCGGTCTTATATTTTTACTGCAGTGATATACATTTTGTATATTGTATTTTTCGGTTATCGGTTGTGTAAAGTTTCGGAGGCAGGCCAGTTGAGTTTTCAGAAGATTCAAGACAGCAGGGAAGCAACCATCAGTAGAAGAATCGGCAAGTAACAACCCAGTTTCTCAACAGTTGGTGTATTTTTATTTACATAGGTTGAATGAATATATTCAACAAACCAATTAGAAAATTCAAGACTAGCTATCAAAGGTAATTACGGCAACAGTAAGATGCAAAAAACCAAAGGCTGAATAAGAAAGCTGAAATTGCAATGAGCTGAGCACCTTAACTGAAGGAATGAGAATCATTGAAGTAAAAAAGTTCTAGAATGGGGCCCCAAACGTAGATTGTCCCTCAACTTGGTGGACCGATGATATAAGAAAGATTGCAGGAAGCAGCTCGATGGGAACAATGGATAGAGAGGAATATAGATGTTGACCGAAGGAGAAATTTAATTAATCAATCACCGAGCTGCAACTGCAAAAAAAACTGGAAGTTATAGAATTTTGATAGGCACCGATAATATTAGCTTTTACGTACACGGATGAGATGTGTCTCAAAGACTCGTCTTGAGAGAGCTTAAAGGACAGTACAGTATGAGTCACTGTGCCATGTATTTTGAAGCAGAGTAGAAAGTCCTAACTCATACATGCCAACCTTTACCGATAAATCTCTGAGACGAGAAAATCTCATCTATGGACAAACACCATTATGGAAAATGTCTCAATTAGACTATTTTATAATAGTAAAATTGACCTTGGAAAGGTGAATAATAATCAAATTATCTTAAATGTTCTGTTGCTTCATAAATGATAAAGTTATATTGTACTTACATCTTATAATGATGTTACAAATACACAAAGCAACATTAATCAGAGTGCATTTTCTTTTTAATGTGAAGATTATACTAATGAATATTGTGATTATTATATTGCGGTGTAATTTCATACTACATACTATGTAGAACATTTTATAATGAATTATTTGAACGAATTGCAGGAAAGTTACTTCCGAGACGATGATTGTCATAAAAAATATTACATAATTTAAATAAATAATGAAAATTAAATAAAGGTGCCGATTCTTTAAAACTACTAGATATTTGAGAAAATATGCTCCAAGAATTTAGTGTATTACGAGGGCCAAGTAAAAAATAAGGTTCCTTACGCTGTACACTCGCCACGCGAGATGCTAGGCGAAATCCGGCAACACCGCCTTGATTGTTGGTCCCTTAACTACATCCCCACTACCGGGAGCAAACGCTGCGACGCTCAGTAAAGGCCTGACAGCCATCCGCTATGGAACCCGCCATCGCCGTTACCGCCAGGTGTGAAATCCGTTCGGTGATTCGATTTTTAAACGCGAAGAAGCTTAAACCTGTTGAAATTCATCGACAGTTGGAAGAAGTTTATGGCACAGCTTGCATCAGCGTCCAACACGTCCGCAAATGGTGCAGGGAGTTCTCCGAAGGACGCACAGACGTCCAGGCTGACCAAGGGCGTTAGGCTGCACCACGACAACGCTCGCCCGCATGTCTCTCGACAGACCACCGCCCTACTGGACAAATTCGGCTGGAAATTGCTTGACCATGCCCCCTACAGCCCTGATCTTGCTCCCAGCGACTTCCACTTGTTTCCGAAATTGAAGCAACACTTGGGTGGACAACGCTTCAATACAGATGAAGAGGTGAAAGAAGCGGTCACCAAGTTCATCGGCGGCCTAGCGGCGGAATTCTTCGAAGCGGGTTTTCTGAAGTGGATAACTCGTCAGGAAAAATGCATAGAAAAATCAGGAGACTATGTAGAAAAATAGAATAAAGTACAAGCTTTCAGATGGTTTACTTATTTATTGCAATAAAAAATACCTTATACCTGAAAAAAATGTAGGAACCTTATTTTTTACTTGCCCCTCGTACATGATATCCAGCTAAGATTTAATATTAAAAATCAAATATAGTGTACATATATATGTTACAGTGGTATTGTTTGCCTTATATTTTCCATTTTCCATTCATAATATAGTCAGGTATTCACCCATAAAATATTGTGAACTAGGTTTGGTACACCCTGTATACTTCATTTAAAATTATGTATTTCTGCAATTTTTTCTGTCATGTTTTCTAAATGTAGGTAGGTACTTCTACTGTATTATCTTTATTGTTATGACTGAAAGGAAGGGTTTGTGTTCTAATGACTTAAATGAAATGTTGAGGTCAATCCTGGCCACATCTGCCTCTCACTGACCTGATTGACAATACCTCTTGTGGTGGAGAAGGGCTTCCCTTGGTGTCCTGGCAAGGAGCCCACGGATCCAAGATCCTTTATAAAGTCCCTCAGAGATTCCTTGCGGGGTTTCTTCGGCAGTCTGTCAAATTCTGTGCTACACACTATCCGAGGGGGCTTATCGGAGCCCGACAGCATTGCTGTCGTCTCACTGGAAAAATATAAAGTTAGAAATTAATTATTTGTATTAGGTACATGAATGTATAATTTAATGTGTGTTTTTAATTGTAATGTATCAAGATGTAGCGATTCGATGACGCGCGCATGTTGGCAAAAATGACAGCCTGAAAGGGATAAAAGGGCGTCGCGCTCAGGTGCGGCTCTCTCTCCAGAATCGTTGATCAGAACACATTTCTTATACTATATCATACTTGTGAGATCTGTAATGAACTGTATTGTTGTACATCAAGTTCTTGACTACTTGAATTCCTGCACACACGAAAACGCCATTGTTTGCAGCCATAATAGTCATAATATATATATATTAATTAACATTAATTAACTGTTGAGAAAAACTGGGAGAGCTGAAGATTTTTAACCAATATTTTGTTCAGTGGTATGATTTACTCCGGGGTGGGAGTATTTGGAGGGTCCGTCCTTTTAGCCCTGCAAATCTATAAGAGAGGGGAGCTGAGAAGTACAAAAAGTGATCTGTAATATTATATTAAAAAACAATTACATCCTTACGTTGTAAATTAATTTCACAAAAATTTTAATAAGGAAGGCTTCTAGCCAAATTTAAGATACAATTATGATTATACTCTCCTTATTTCCGCCTGCAAATTCATTTTTCTTGTATATCAACAATGGTCAAATTCAAGGATGGTCTTTTTTAAATCTATATGTAACAATTATTCATTTTTAATCACAATTATTACATATAAAAATAAAAATGAAGTCTTTGTTTCATTTAAAAAAGGGAAGCATACTCTTAGTTACTGCGCAGTGATTGAAATTACGAATAGAGCATTTTGGCAGAAATCTCTGACCCGACATATACACACATATTTTTTCCACCTAGTAACTTAAGTGAAGATGATGTTTTCAATTTTTGTAAAACCATCCCCATAAATTGGCCGCCCGCGTGCCATACACGTTAGAGGCAGTATTTTGTTAGGTCAGCATTTTGAAACTTGCCCAAGGGCAGCCTTTTACCAAAAGACGTTCTGGGCACTAGTGTTGAGTACAAATTACTGCTTTATTAGGAATTAACTATAATGTTATTTATTGGATTTGCTTTCTTAGATTGTTTATACTTGGTTTATTTTTATTACACACTGTTATAGTTTTGTAACATGGGATTTTGTTTTTAAATTTTTATATATAATATTTTTCGCTGGTTTTCATAATACATGTGAAAAAAGGTTTATTAAATTTTATTTCTAGCTGTGGAATACTATTAGTGCTGGGAAAATTTTCAAACTTTGCGAAAACATCGATCTCCATTGGATTGTAGGATACAAACTTTTTAGGCTGCTATATAATGTGGGCCCCAATGTACTGTAGTGCCTGCACTGGTATAGTTAAGCGACTGTATATACATAAATTACTAAGAAGAATTTGGTATTCTAAAAAATTGTTATATGTTTCTTCCTTACTATGAAACAATATCATAGATATTTACTACTGGTTTTAAAATCAAATCGGCGAAACCAAAAACCTATTTTGTAATTACCTTTATATACCAGCTGTCATTTTAAATTTGCTGATGACGCTATCGTTCTTGAGAATTCAATCGGCAGTCTACAAGAGGTTCTTGACAGACTTGAAAAATACTCTTCGTGCATAGGTTTAGAACATTGAGAGAGTGGACAGTTTCAAATACCTCGGAGTGTACATCACTGCTGATGGTAGCGTCCAAAAAGAACTAGCAGTGTATATTGGACAAACGACAGTAGTGTCCGATAACATGAACATTTTTTGGAGCTCACAGTTATACTCGTCAAAACGACACAATACCATCTACGCAACACACATGTCAGTTCTACTTTAATTCTTGGAATCTCACTAAGATCCAAAGCAGTTGTGTATTGAAATTTGAGAGCAGATGCTTATGAAGAATTCTCAGCATGCAGTGATTTGACTGTTGATCTGTTCACCGCTGGAGAAATTATACAACCTTGAAGTTTTATATTGTTCTGATCCTTAGTACATTTTGTCAATCCGCCCTCAAAGATCGTCGCTCTTCTAAATTTTGCAGGTCAATGAAAATTTATATGAAACCTCTTCTTAAAAATATGTCTTCCGGTAGAATTGAGTGCCTTGATTCCAAAAAGGAAAAAATTTGATCCTAAAAGTTATTACAGTTATCACACTTAGGTCGCAATACGCAATGGTGAATATGGTAACATTCAGATTTTTAACAAATTCTACAATCCGATGGAGTCCAGTAAACCGTTTCACACTGATTGTGAAATTTGTTATGGATTGTAATGGCGATAATAATTATTTATAACTTGGTGAGCAATCATTAAGTACATTAGAAACTAAATCATCATTACAATCAAACACAAATCACACAATCATAATCACTGTAACGATTTAGCTCATCACTAATGGATGATATGGAAAGTCACTGCTACGGAATGAGTTCACATTAGTGTTTTTAGATTTTTTTCTTTGACTTTACTTTACTTTACAGTGTTACAACTTTTTAATTATTTGCGACCGGGGGTAAGTTTTTGATTTTCAGGTTAGGGTGACTACATCTCAGGGTTTCATCTAGAGCCTCAGTTCAATCCTGCTTCTCCAGGCTCCGAGTTTTGTTAAATTTTTCCGGATCACGCTAATTTTGTAATAATGAAAATAAAATATGTTTATTAAGGAGAACACATTCTTATTGTGAAGTTGTAATTATTCAGAACATAGGTCTGTGATATTTTTAAAAATACTAATTAAATGTATTAATTAGAATGATATACATACATATATAATAAATTTTATCGAAAAATATATTGTTGATGCTACCGGGAATCGAACCTGGATCTCTATCCAATCCGGGGAAGGTGCATTATCCAACTATATAAATTTGTCGTCAAAAGTACTGTCGCTGTAGCATAGTTGGAAATGCACCTTTCCCGGTTTCGAAAGAGATCCAGGTTCGAATCCCGGTAGCGCAACAACAATATTTTTCGATAAAATTGATTTTATATGTATATCTTTCTAATTTTACATTTAATTAGTATTAAAATATGTTTATTTTACATATGACAGTGCACACACTGACTGCGACTGCTTATCTTCATGGACTTCGCCATTATGACAGAAAGTTGTAGATGTGTATTTCCCAAATGGAGTTCTGTGGAACCTTGGGGTTCCGTGAAATTATAAAAGTTGTGACAATAAATTCTCGCTATACTCTGGAACGAAAACGAAAGATCGATATCGACTTGATGAGGTTCCAAACATACAATTGTCAACAATTAAACTAATAAAAACATACAAAGAATCAGATACCTAAACAGTTGTTTAATTGAGAATTCAACCTCATTACATGTTTTCCTGTCAGGTAGTGCAGGTATTAATGGGATGTGAAAGAAGACAAGTTTTAAAAAAAAAATTCAATTTAAGGGTGACCTTGGTCCACGAAAATTTTTCGCCTAGGGTTCATTTTTTTTTTTTTTAATTTTATGTTGTCAGACAATGATGTGTCATACAAAATTTAAAAGAATTAAAGTTTAATTCAGAAACACTTTTGATCTGAATGCTGTCTGAGATTTTGCGAACTTTTTTTTTTTTCTCGCGAATAATCTCGGCGTTTGCATAAACTGAAGTCTGGTCACCCTATTCGGGGCGCTCAAATTGTATTCGCCAAAAATCCTCCGTGTTATTTTAGCAACAATTAATTTCACAACAACTTTCATGACGCACACAATTTAGAAGAGCCGAGCTCGTAGTATTTTAATCAGTTCTTTTAATGACATTTAAATCAGCTTACGACGATATCGGTATCAATTCGACTAATTAAACCATAGTGTGTATGTATATCTTTCATTTATTTGCATGTCAATTCATTGAACTTTGAGTTTTTTTTATGGAACGATGGATACCTACGGTAGTATTAATTTCTGATAATGGCTGTGTAATTAACATTAGCGTTGCTCACTTTGGGGATTTGCCTATTAAGCTGATGGATTGCCATGTATTCATTACTGTGTAAGCTATGACGCTGATTAATGGCTTTAAAAATAATTGAAGCACTCATAAAATGCATGCATATTATATGTACTTAGCAGGGGCATACACTCAATATAATAACAAAACTATAATATCTGTGAAAAAAATCTAAATTACATACTCATTAGTTATATAATATTATATTAAAGATAACACATTATTATTGTGAAGTTGCAGTTTTTCGGAACACAGTTCTGTGGTATTTTAATACAAATTAAATGTATCAATTTGTATTATAATATTATATTACATTAATAAGTTCGCGCGCAAATGATTCAAAGTTCGCACGTAAATCTAGGACCATCCAGCGGAAGAATCTAGAAGGAACACGTAAAGTTGCGCACGTGTTTTTGCGCAATTTTTCTCAAAATCTATCCCAAACTTATACGAACCAAACGCAATCTTCCTCTTCCCACGCGATGTTCCGAATACACATCTTCGCTTGAACTGACGTCCTACAAAATGTTTTCAGTTACACACAGCAAGTATCATATTTGATACGTACTTGATTGTATGTATACGTTCATCTCAGGGGCGGATTTATAATGCGGGGGGGGGCCTGTCTCACTGGACATTTTGAGAGTAATATCACAACACGGCGTGAAATACGGATAGCAATACAGATAAATATAATTTATTTTATTTTATTGATAAAGACCAAGCGTATACGAAGTTATAAATACCCGATGACAGCCGATCACAATTAGATCTGCAGTATCTTTGGAGATGTGCAGTGGTGAGAACAGTATTTCTATGCCTTTTCTTTGTTATGTAGCGACCATAATTCAAATCTACCGCCATCTCAGTCGGCATCGACGCTAGCGACAGCGCTGCCGGCTGCTGCCACAAATCTGGCTCAATTCACCGCCAGACAGTCTCTCAAGTTTCAGCGTTTCACAATGGCGGTCTTGCCGGCTCGCCTTTGCCGAGCAAGACTGCCAATTCATTTCATTTCATAATTTCCTACATCTTCATTCACTGTATTCATTTCTATCTGTCTTCATTGTTTTTATCATTTGTCACAATAAACCTCAACACGCGCCAATCACATGTATTTCATTTGACCTCCTAACCCCCAAAGTTATTTACGCTTTCTCTGTTGCTCCTGGTTTTACTTCCCCTTCACTCTAATACATTAAAATGTTATGGAAAATAATTGTACCACGTAGCGAAAAATACAGGAAACCTCAAAAATATTTTTGTTACACAAAAAAGATTACATTGTTTATATGAAGAATGTTCCGAATTTAGTAAATGGTACATAGTCAATTTCCATCCTAGGAGGGTGACTCGTTGTCAGATATTTTCACCCTTTCTTTCTAAGCACGTGTCAGTATAGTATAGTAGTGAATTCTTCACCTTTACAAATGTTTTGACAGATTAATTAGGGGTTATATTGAAATACCAACACGTGCAGGCAGGCATAGGTACTCGTGCATTCAAATAAGATGTGAACTGGCGTTTCTGTGAAATATATAATATTTTTTAAATATTAATACTTATTTTACCTACTAGCGTACCTAATAGTGAAATTACGCTGAAACGTAAACCCACTTTTAATAATCTTTAAAATCTCGCTATTCACAGTTTCCGTATTTCCGGCATTTCGTGTGAACATAGCTCCCCGCCAGTAATAATGAGATAATATAGTATTAAAACAAGAAAATATTATAATTAAAAATGCGTGACACCACAGGCCGCGTTAACGTGATCTTATTAATTTTGTACAAAGTGAGCTAATTGTAAATCAAATATTCTAGTCTAACCTTTCAAACACGTAATGAAGGAAAAATAATTTTACTGCCTAATTTACATGCCGGCAACTATCATTTATCGACGATAAAGAGTTGGAGAAGACACTCGCCCTTTCTTTAATATCTTCGAAAGTTAAAAAATGTCCACACATTTGATTACTAATGTTCTTCTGAAAAACGTTTTGTAAACCAGTTGTCACTGTCTTCTGGCCGACGATTCGGAGCCCATTGCAGGGTTCATCACTGGTTTAAGATGTAAAAAAAAATATTTTTATTTTCTGCACATTTGACCGAGCTCCGGTTCTGCGATCAAATTTGATATACGCCCGTGTCTACTATCGCTCTCGCCCGCGTCAAGAAACTATATTAAAATAATATTTGAGGTGTGCATAATATTTTTTTTTATCCATTATTCATTTCAAAGCGCAAAACTGTCAAATAACTTTTGCCCCTCCCTCTGGGCGGCCCTGATCATCGCTAGTGTTTATAGTCTCTAATCTTGTATTTTGAGTTCACTCTCTGAAAATCAACCACTAATTCTTTTTATTTCGTTGGACTGAACAAGAATAAATCAAAATAAAATTACTTCTTTAATATTTGCAAAATTCCTTTGTGGCAACATATTATATGAATAATAAGAAAAAAATACTTTATTTAAACCACTATATATTGATTTAACAATATGTTTTATATAGGTGAAACCTGCAGAAATTTTGATATAAGAATTAAGAAGCATTTGAGATGTTTAAATAGCAATAATTATTCTGAATTTGCCAAATCACCGTTTAGAAAAAAACCATTATTTTGACATTAATAAGGGTTTAAAAAAATATATACAAATACTACGGGTTTACAGTTAGATAAATTAGAAATTTTTGAAATAAGAAAAAGTGATAAATAGTAAATTAAACATTATAAATTATCAAATTCTTTTTACAAATAGGTTACCATTTAAATTTGTTTTCACAGTAGTTCCTAATTAGTTAATATTTATTTTTAACTTGAGTATATCATTTATATCCTGATGAAGGGACCATTGGTCTTAAAACATGTTGATAAATCAATATATCGTCGAGTAGTTAGCAACATCGTGTATCTCAATTTTTTTAAAGTTTTCAGAACTAAAAAAAACTTTATATTACTTTCAGTATTGTATATGTTCTTATTTTATTTACATTTTGTATACTTGGAACTAACCTAACCTAACCTAACCTAACGCAAGTGCTAAATATTGTTATTCAACATATTAGCGCGAAAATACAAACCAAACGGTGATATATTAGTCTCAATGTGTCAAAAAAATGTGTTTTTTCTTATTATTTACAAAATAAAATTAGTTAATATTTTGATTAGCACAAGCGCCCAGTTTTAGAGCTTAGTTCGGTTTGAATAATAGTAAAAATATTAAGGTGAAATGTATTCCAAATTATCTCTATTATTATTTTTTAATAAAAATATGTGAGACACTGGACGGACATGGTTAATGTTTCCAAAATTGAGAACACTGAAAAAATAACGGATTATATTGTATCCCTTGTTTTATAAAACATAATAAAAATTACCAATATAAGCTTTCAATTGCACATTTATAAGACACTGTTGGACCAGCTCAAAACTCAGACTCAGAATAAAACCCATGTAAGAAACCTGAAAACATAATTTATTATCAAACAAAAGGGAAGTGGTCTGCTACACTACAGTTGGGTATGAAATTTAAATAACGTTTATTGCAAATAAATACTAAATCAGACATATTCTCAAAATAAAACAAATTGATTATTTAAGTATTTATTTATTAAAGCACCGTTCGGGCGTTGCGGACGTGACACGTGGAATACATTTCAGAAGCAGAATTTTGTGGAACTGTGAGTTACTGGAGACTGCTGTTTCATTTTCATTTAACGGTACATCAAGACTTTCCCATCAAAATAATTATATCGCGCACACTTCGCGGTATTTGTTTAGTAGATTTTTACTAGACCGAGACCAATATTAACCTTCGCCAAACCATGATATAAAATACCCGAATGCAGCCATGCTGTCAACTCGTGTTACCGTAAATAACATTTAGAAAAAATGTTTTTATTAGCTTAAATGGCTTCAATAGCATGAATTAACTCTAAATATTGAGCATTCAATTTTGAAAAATTTATCAATATCATAATTTAAAGCATTAATTAAGTCATGTACAATGTGTCCTTCCTTCTTATCTCTCTTCATTTAATTAGTGAGAGAGATACAATTATATTTGTATGTTTATTGTTCTTTTCACTGTGAAAATAGTGTGTGATCTCTGTCTTTCATATCACAAATGGTAATTTTACCAACGTATTAATTTTACAACAGTTTGAATGGAAAAAATAATTGTTTTTGTACGATTCCATTCTTCTTAGGTATTATTCCATTAGATCTACCATCATGATTAAACCTGTAATATTTCGGTAAATACACGCAACATAAAATTCATATTTTAGATAATGCTAAAGAAAATATTAGCACTTAGGAATGACTAGTGAAAAACCAATTATGAAAAGCGAATAGTACAAAAACAATTATTTTTTCCATTCAATCAGTTGTAAAATTAATACATTGGTAAAAATACCATTTGTGATATAAAAGACAGAGATCACACACTATTTTCACAATGAAAAGAACAATATACATACAAATATAATTGTCTCTCTCTCACTAATTAAATGAAGAGAGATACGAAGGAAGAACACATTTTATAGGACTTAATGAATGCTCTAAATTATGTTATTAATCATTTTTTCAAAATTGAATACTCTATGTTTAGAGTAAATTCGTACCATTAAAGCCATTTAAGCTAATACAAATATTTTTTCTAACCGTTATTTACGGTAACACGGGTTGACAGCATGGCTGCATTCGGGTATTTTATATCATGGTATGGTAAAGGTTAAGAAAATTTAAATAATACCTGTTTGTTGTTCTTTTCGTTAACATTGTCTCGAGTAGTAACTAGTTTATGACGGATACAATTCAAGATAATGTCGCACTGCCGGCCATATTAAGGCATTAGACTCAAAAATAATATATTAATAAGATATAATAATAAGAATAGATAAGATATGAGTTTCTGGATAAAAAAAAATTAAGTTTTACATGAGACAACATACAACCATACTTTACATTTTTTTTATTACAATTAGATTGCAATTTTTTATTGAGTTATCTTTGATAGTTATTCAACCGTGTTCTGACTACTTTGCTAGACTGTTATCTGTGTTAAAGTAGAGTTTTTTCGTGCTATTTAGATGATGTCCTTTTCTTCAAATATTTATTTTTAAATATGAATTAAATATTATCGAATTTTCATCAATCAATTTTATCGAAAAGTATTGTTGTTGCGAGGTAGATGGCTCTTTCAAATAATGGAACGATTAAATGTATTAATATAAAAAAGGTAACATATGGGTTCGAAAATTGTCGCTAAAAATATTGTCGCTGTAGCATAGTTGGATAATGCACCTTCCCCGGTTAGGAAAGAGATCCAGGTTCGAATCCCGGTGGCGCAACAACAATATTTTCGATAAAATTGATTTTATATGTATATCTTTCTAATTAATATATTTAATTCATATTTAAAATATCACAGACCGTCTGTTCTGAATAATTACAACTTCACAATAAGAATGTGTTCTCCTAATTTATTTTTAATTACATTAGGTGTACATATTTATAATTTATAGGATAATAATAAAGTATGTTTATAAGTGAAGTGAATTATTAAGATAGCAGTGTTACCAAACAAACGCAAATAAATACAATAATAAATACCCTATCAGTTATACTTAACATGATTTAAATACGTTATATACCGACAGTGGTCTTGGAGATATTTTTTTTAATACTACGGGTAGATCGCGTCTTCTCAATGAATTCATTTATTTTGTGTGTGGTTCTTGTACATATCTAACAAATGAGAAGTCGCTCTCGAGGTCGCTGGTGTCGCTCACCTTCGCTGCACCTTTTTCCCGGAACCGGATACTTTAATTATTTGTGTAGCGAATAGTGTTGCCACACGACATCAATAACGTTTGACACGTGTCCTGTTGACGTAGCGCGACAAAAAACAATTTATTTTAAAATTATTGTTGATATTTAATTAACATTCAAAACTTTAGAATTAAAACTTGAAATTAAACCCATATTAGAATTAATCTGGAGTCTATTATGTAAACGAATTATTTTATTGTAATAATCCACTGCCACGCTTCAAAATAAATGTTGGAGAAAACAGATTGCTGGATCAAAATCTTTGAAATTTAGAAATGACATTGGCAACTAAACATGCGTAATTCGTAGTCGCATTGAATGCAGCAGGTATGAGATCACTTACGCGTATATGTGGCAAATTCCAGTGGCGTGCAGTAGGCGTAAACTTAGGTTACGCCGTTACCGACGATGCTACATATACAATAGGTATACTAGGTACCAAAAAAATGTATAAAAAGTTATTCTAATCTTGAGAATAATTCTATCAATTTACATTTAGAAAATAAGTGTGAATTCATTACTTCAAAAAGACATGTTCTTTTATTGCTCTGTAACGTATTCTGCTGTCAATTTGGCTTATAACATTATCTACGATTTCTCCTTCAGACATCGGATATTTAAAATTACATTAACAGTGTTCAAAAATATATACGAGTATTTAAATAACTAGCTTTATTACAACATTTAATTTGATATTGGTAACAATCTACCCAAAATATATGTTATTTTCGTATCTTGGTGGATTCAGGGATCTCCGTAAAATCACACAAAAAACTTTGGTTCGCAAGACTTTTATTAACGCCAGTTATTCTAGCACAAACGGTACCTAATTATCGTCTACCTCGGACGCTGGCCTATTTCGTTCTCTCGCTTGTTTTCCCAACGCCCCGCTGCAAAACGGCGGCGCTGCTCGCGCGCGTACCTAACACAAAAGTATCAGCCTCACAATATACAAACTCACTCTCTAATTAGATAATTCGACAGATAATTGACGAACACATATGTTATATCTCTTATATATGTGAACACCATTCGAAATGACGTTGGAATACACCATGAAAACGAAACGTTTAGTCTGTAGAATTAGTAAAAATTATCATAGTACGAAGTTTTTAATCAAGATGATCCCTTTTTATAAAACAGAATATTAGTACTAACAAATTAACGAAGTTGCACATAAACGACTGTCGCAATTTAAAAGTCTAGCCATATTATGCTAATCCGAATATTAACGGTTTAATTTTAAAGTTTCATAAGATGAGAATTATTTAATTTATATTTATTTCCCAGAATTTTAAGCATTGTACATTTTTTTTACGTGTAATAAATATCCCATCAAATTCATTCAGGATAGATGAAAAAATTAGGCAGGAATGTACAGCTAATCTAATGGGGAGGGATGGGGAGGAGCATATAAAACTTCAATGTCACAATTAGAAATCACTCAAAAAATGATAATAAAAATTATTCTAAAAAAAAAGACAATCCAAGTACACAACTCTTCACAGATTCCAAAGTACCTAAAATAATAAACGTGTACAAAAAAAATTCAATAATAAATTAAATTAAATTTTAGAAGTGAATTCCGATCAGAAACCAAATTGATATCCCAAAACTAAAATATACCGCAACCCAAAATCACTATATTTATCAAGGTATCAAATTTTTTAACGGTCTCCCCATCACAATTAGAACAATTACAGACTACTATCAATTTGTATCTGAAGTAAAAAAAATATGTACACAGACTAACTGAAACGTAAATTATCTCATAGAGAAGAAACAAAAGTTAAAAGAAATATATATATATATATATATATCCTACTGATTATTATTATTAAATGTAAATGACAAAAAAAAATCTTAGCAGCTTAACGCAGTTCGTGGAAGACTTGGCTCAACCAGATAACTGGACGGTGGAAGATTCTGCAAGAAACCTTAACATGAGCTTGCATGAATGTGGATGATACGACATTATATGTCAGGACAGAAGAGTGTGGCGCTTCATCCTCGGACTAGCCCCGCATGGAAACGGCATGATGCGTGATGGTAAATTAGTTTGTTCAACAAGTCGTTCGGATGATATTGAGGATAAAAAATTGAAAAGATAATTTTATTTTCTGTATCCGTTATGTATCGTGAAACTGCTAAGTGTATAATGAATATGCATTTATTCATTTAACCTTGAAGCAAAACTGGAAGCATAATATTTATACATATACTAAAAATTATACCATAATAATGATGTGGATATTATAATGAGTTATGTAATTTAAATTTATACGAATACCAACCAAAATATAATAGCCAAATATTTTAAATAGAGACACGTACACGGAATACGTGACACATTAATATTTTTACTGTTTTCAAGTCAAGCTAAACGCTTGTGCTGTGAAAAAAGAACTAACTTGCCGGTCTCCTAGAATACGGCTCAAATCCCCGACCGCTGGATCACCGAGTGCTTGTTTTAATCACTAGACCAACAAGCGTGTCATGCTAATGTGTACACGTGTTGAAATTTCTATCTGGAGATAAACTCAAAGCCGTACACACAATGTACGATTTGACAGCGAGACTGGCATGAACGCCAAAACGTCCCGAAGTTTAGACAAACAGAAGGCGAAAACATTGATTCTATTTTAAAACTGCTGGTGGGGAGATTCTGAGAACTGACGAACGGAACATAAACGGTTAATAGATTGACATTTGACGCACAACACGCGCGAATGAGGCGCAAGACGGCGAATCTCTGAGAGATGATATACGGGGATCACAAGAGCCGAGAGTTGTATCTGCGGAGACGCTGTATGCGCTCTCAACAACCGTATAATCTCTCCTAGTGCCGACCGCGAAACGATAACAATACATCGCAGCGTAGCCACTCCGAGAGCCAGCCTAAAGCGACCACTTCTCTGCCGGCCGACTTTTTGAGCGCATCTCCAGTCAACATTTCTCGTCATAAACTTTATCTGTATTTTAACCTCAACTTGTGTGCTGTAAATTGCGTATCAATCTTCAATAAACGTCAATTGTCAAAAGTCAATATTTTATTTCGTCCACCTGCTCTAGCCACACTCACATCCACACTCACACACTCTGCGACATCATATACAGAAACACTGAGTCCTGGGGAGATTTGGGGCCTCCTCACCTTCTAACACAACCTTCTGATACATCTCATTAACCTATTAAATTCAACTTTCAAACGGGCGACACGTGTAAGATATAAACCTTCTACTTTATACTGGTGACACGCCATAACCTACAAACCATTCTTCCGCAAATCTTCAAAGAATCTCACAGAAGCAAAATCTGTATCTCAGAGATTGTCTTGAGTAGAAAACTTCTTAAAAATTTCAACCATAGACAGGGCCATAACGAACTAAACAATGTTATTTTCATAACATCGTTACTTCGCTATACGAAAACTTCACTTTTTGCTTCAAGCTACTGTCTTCCATTACAATTACACCGAAATTAAGTTTCTAAAATGCCAGGATGATGAACCGCTCTCGAAATCAGGTAGGTATCCTCAAAATGACTCATAGCTCGATACCAGAAGGGATACGCAGACCGGGGATTCTGCATCCACACCACGGGCCCAGACTGAGGTTTCAATTGGTTTCATTATCGCGCCTATGAGAATCAGTATCAGTTAAACGTCCGTACCAGTGGCGTAATTATGCCAATGCAGTCAATGCAATTGGGGGCCAAAAAGTCTTCACCCTACAGAGGTATCGATGTTTTTTGAGTATTGATACTTTTCCCACGTTAATTAACCAATAAATTTTAAAATCTACCACAGCTATTGAACTGCAATGCAAAAATGATCGAGTTTTATACACAGCAGTTTTAACTAATATTATACATGGGTGACATCTATTACATAATGTGGAAAGATTGTAAATGAACATTAATATTAATTATTTGCTAATCAGTACTGTCATCTAGAGGATTTTTTTTAAACTACTTTGGTATGTATTTTTAAAGACTACTTTAAATGATACTAACAGATCCAATATCAACTATGTGCAATCATATTATTAGATATAGTAGCTCTCTGCTTTTAGTCTTGTTAGGAATCAGATCATCGCCGCTAAGCGAAAATACTCGTAGAGCTAAGTAAGGATTTTTTCAGTTGCGAGTGTGAACGCCTTATATTTCCTTCAGTTATGAACGCTAAATGTACATATTAAAAATCCTAGGTAATTGCTTTTTACAGGGGGTCAAAAATATTTAGCGGCTCTTTTATCCATTTCGCATTGGGGGGCATTTTTTTTTGGTTGCGCCACTGGTCCCCACCAATCCAACCGGATACTTACGGATATACACACCGGCGGTAGACGGCATAGTTATAAGTTTCAGGATTGAAACAAATATTTGTAAATTCAATAACTGTTATTAAAAATACTGGTGAAAACAAATAGAAAAATCTCCCCGACGGGAAACCGAACCCCGTGATAGGATACTAGCTACAATGGCAGAGTACTCGTGTAACGTTTGAGAAATACCCCGATCAACTTTCGGGGATTCAAAATGTTTTTTAAGATAAAACACTGAGTAAAATGTATAAGCGCAGGGCTTAGCATCGTGACTGTGAAAGCTATCACGAATGCTAGTTTTTTAATCAAGCAATGATTTGAACTCATATTTAAGCATTTTCTAATTCATGTTCCTGCAATGCTTTATGTAAATATAGCGTTTTTTCTCCTAGCTCGCAACATAATCTCATATATACATAATTGTCTCGATTAGCTCTCCGTAATC
Source organism: Eubasilissa splendida (assembly GCA_031772225.1). Classification (NCBI taxonomy): domain Eukaryota; kingdom Metazoa; phylum Arthropoda; class Insecta; order Trichoptera; family Phryganeidae; genus Eubasilissa; species Eubasilissa splendida. The sequence continues at coordinate 10,268,380 of CM062855.1, read as the reverse complement.
TGAGAACCAACAAGCGTATAATTATTTGATTGCTGATAAATTGTTACGTAATACGCCACCAACGGAACCAGCGGCGTAACAATGCAGTTAATGCGGTGCATTGTGACTAGGGATTCTGTGTCGAGTCAACCCGGGAATTCCGCGAATTTTTCATGTCACGAGACTCGGGACTTTATACCCCGAGACTCTAATTTAAGTTACGTTAATCCCATACGTACATACAGTAGGTAGTGACCCTGCGGCGAGTTTTTATAGTAAAAAAAGTTTCTATAGTTTACATGGTCAGCCATAAATATTGGCACTGAGAAATTAGTCCTAAGATATCAACAACTAAGATATACTATAAATATAAATGGATTTCTATTGACTTTGGCCAAATGTTCTCGTCTTTGAATGTGTGTCTTTATTAATTGTTCTTTTTTTTATTATTCTTAATTGTTTGTGTTTTGTAATTTTTATAGATGCATGCATGTAAACTACTCAATCAGAATTTAATCAAAAAGTTTTTACTTGTTTTAATAAATTAATATTAACGTATATATTTATACACGTATGATTTTTTTTTCTGTTTAATTAAACAAAATTTATCGTCTCGATTTCTGGTCTTCGAGAATGTTGAATCTCAAATTGAAAAAAGGCGAGAACACTGAAAAGGTCCGCACCCTACGATACATTGATTTGATATCGATACTTTTCCAATGCTAATATATGAACTAATCATTTTTTAAAAGGCCACCATATCGAGAGCAAAGGAAGAATTTCTTTGATTGCAATTTTGTTCATACTATGCAATGGATAAAACCGGTTTAATATGCATATATTATCAATACATTACATTTACTGGGGGCCTTAATATAGGGGTCCGATTTTTTTAATTACTCCACTGACAGGAACATTCCGTATCGGAATCAATCTACAGGTTTCAGAGGAAAATTGAATGACAGGAATGAAGGCAATTTCTGATAAATAATAACTGACATTTAAATTAGCAGATGCGGGCGCTTGTTAAGCGGAAAATAAAATGCACGAGGAACAACTGCATGGCCTTGTTATTATTATTTATTTATTTACGAATAAAACAAGATGAATATTATGTTCCAGGCCGATTTTGTTTAACCGCCATTTTGTTTTGGCAGATACTTGTCAGTTCGCATTTGGTAGTATTAGAGAATCGTTGATTACAATTTATTATAAAGCCTCCAACGTCTAAACAACGTGTTGAAGTTATTAAAAAAATTTATCTAAATAATAATGGCAATGCTTAACGTGTTGGAAAACTTCTCGGTGGCCGAATTGGGTCGATTGAGCCTGCAACACATACGGTTTCGACAGGACGGTGCCACCTCATACACAGCCCGAGCTACGCTGGGGAAAAAATTTAGAATGACACTTGTGGTTAAATTTAGTCGGTTGTTTATAATATTTTGGTTAGTTTTACACGCTTTATTTATTTCCTTTGCATCGGATTGTGGATGTAAAATACATATATTTTTTTAAATAGTTTTAGGATTGATCCGGTAAACAGTTGTTTTATGGATTTAAAGAATTCTCCAGAGTTATGTCTAAATGGTCTCTTAGTGTTGTAAGCACTCTATAATCTTGCTTGAATAAATCCGTGTTAATTGTCACCCGACAAAGGTGTTTGATTCAACTATCGCAGCACAACTCAGAATACTACAGCCGGCCATTAACAGACGGCCGCAAGACATTACAATAACTTTGTGTAAAACTTGCGTTTGACACAATTTGGCGTCATAAATGATTGCCGAATCGTGATCAAACGTGTTCTGTTCTTGGTTATTTGTGTTCGCCTCACGTCATGCTGTTAATAACTCGCCCAATTGATATGTACCAATCGACAGAGCAGTAACGACAATCAATTATCGGAATATTTTTAGATCGTATCCAAAATGTTGCATTGGGGACCCCAAAAAGTCCGCGGTCTACAATCAGTTTTAAAACAATGCACAGTACGAAATGTATCATATTATTATATTTTTAAAACATGTTCGAAAACATTATCGATATATATATATTATTTTCCGCAAATGCCCGAGTTAGCAACATTTTACTATATCAAATTTACTACTGTCAAAGCATAGATGGAGATGTCTATAGGCGCGACAAATAACCATGAAATATGCTTTATTTTATACATTATTGTGAGAACGGTCCCTTTGTAAATGTATGTGTGTGTGTGTGTCATGAAAGTGAGTAGATGAGTGCCGAGGGACGAACATTATAAGAGGCTGACTCTGGGGGGAACAGCTCTCTTCCATCACAGCTTCTTCTGAATAACTAGTCTATCTCTGAATGTGTAATTTATATTACTGTATAACGTGTTGTAATAAACGTATAATATTGTTATCTGGAAAGACTGAGTTTCACTTACAAGGAATTGGGACCCAAGTAATTAGACAGTAATCAGAGGATAGAACCCCAAGGGAATCTGGTGGTAATCTAAGATGTATCACAATTATCTATGAATTTTTTTTTTGCCCGAGCGTTCGAAATCTGTCACTTAGTGGCGAAATTTTTTTCGTATTGTGTGCTAATGTATATTAAACAACGAGATCATAATCGGACGAATTCTCATCACTTAAATAGCGGGATGTTGAATGATCAATTGTCGTATACTGCAACATGCAAAGTATCAAAGATGACTTTTGGAACAGCTGTGAAAAGTCCGCCATTCGATTCTCGTTTTTACTATCGGATATCGGAGAGTAAAATGAGCTGACTACGGGATGTACTATAGAGAAGTAAATATTTTTATACTTACGAACAACAAAATATTATCACTTTTTTTTTTACTATAGTAAAAAGTTACTATCGCAAAGCGAAAATCATCGTAAAGCAAAGAGAGGATTTTCTTTCAGTTCATAGGTAAATGACTAAAAACACATTTTTTTAAAAATGAAACGAGAAATCAATTTTGTGTTTACAGTTTAATAGATACAACTGCAAACCACGTAATATTTAATATTCACATATCTTCCTTTTTGCATTGGGGTCCGATTATTTAGTTACGCCGCTGGATTCTAAACACAATAAAACATCATTAAACTGTGGTTGCACGTGTTTAAATCAAATAGGTGTATAATACATGGGCGAGTTTGTTATCCGTTACGAATTTCAGATCCGTTCTATGACATTCAGAGACGTATGCATCTATTTCAAAATAATTTTTTGTTCTATTTATTACTCAATCATCGCTCAAAGCTCGAATGCGATTGTGAGCAATGTTCACGCGCACACGATTTTGCATCATCAACAAATATAGCGTGCATACAATATTTAATAAGATCTTTATAATATCATCTTCATGTGCAGTATGTTGGTGTAAGCTGCGTAAGTTCACTAACATTTTGGACGTTGAATCACTTTCTGCGAGTATTTAGCCAAGATAAATTCTTTCTGCCTACTCCTCTGCTGCCTTATATCATCCCCTACATAATGAGTTGTAAAATATTATATTTTTCGTTACGGAGAATGCATATGCAGGGGACAGGATTTCAATCAGGCATCGATGCTAGCGACATAGCGCTGCCGGCTGCCGCTACAGGTCCGGCCCGATCCCTCACCGACGATCTCTCTTCGATTTTCACCGCTCCGCAACGGCGGTCTTGCAGGCCAACGAGCGCTCTTCATTTCTTCGTTCTATCCGTAATTCTGTATTCATTGTTTTATCATACTCTCACAATAAACATCAACACGCCTCTTTCATTTAACCACCGACCTAACCCCCAAATATGTATAGCTTTCCTTGATAGTTATTAGTTATATTGGCTTATTTATGCGTCTACAAACTCATCCATTACACGAGGAAGTGGTTGGATGCGTTTATACCGTACATTCGTCCCATTCGGTAGTCGCTTATTTGTCAGTCAACCCAGCCGCGAGCAACGACACTTGGCACGGCACGGTTTTCCAAGTGTCCTTTTTCGTCACTTAGATTTACGTATGAAAATATTAAACATTTCTTCAATGCAGCCAATGCAACACATTGGGGCTCACGTTCGATAGGGCCACGGTTCACGATCGCTTCATACGTGATATTGATGAGGTAAAGAGAACTTTTTGTTTCTAGCCGAAAACGGCACTGCTAGAAACAAATTCGTCCTGTCGTAACACACACTACGACACGGCGCGCACACGGAGCGAGTCGAAATACATATATTCTCAACTTTCGGACATCTACGAATCACAGCCAGCCGATTGAAACATTACATATCTTTCCATTATATGTTATATTTGTATATTTGATAGTAGGTATTATTAATATTATCATTATCCAGCGTCCCTTCTGCACAAAGTCATCGACCGCCACGGATAGCAACAGCAAGAACCAAACCACCACAACAGCAAGAAATGCAATTGTACCTTTTAAAAAAACTATTTTACACGTGTGTTGAGATAATATTATATGTATATACGGTAGTACTCCACTAATATGTTAGGTTAGGAACCATACCATCGCGGCAAAGCGACAAATGTCGTAAAACGATGTTTATTGTTTTTTTTCTGACATTTGTTCTTTTCTTCATCAAAGTGTGAATATTATAGAAGAAAGTATAGTAATTTAGTTCTTACTGTCTAATAGATAAAACTGTGCAGTAGGTACTCAGTTTTTAAAAATATATTATATAGATATAATACGTAAACAGGGTTATTTTATCCATTTTGCATTGGGGTCCAATATTTTTAGTTACGTCACTGGCGAATGTGGATTTATCTAGTTATTTGGTTGCAAAAAATATCTATCAATATCTGTACATATATGAGTATATGATATATTAAATATTTAAATATTCCTCGAGGTTCATTATTGTCCATTATAATGACATTTAAAACGGAATATTTTTCATGTAACTTTCATTCTTATATACCTTAAGATGTCAATAAATACATTTAAATAATTACATTCTCGATAATATATTTGTATATTTAAATTTAGATGTTTTGGAAGATTGACAAAAAGATAAGATTTTAAAATTACAAAATTGGCAACTTTCACTGTCCGTTAAAGCCCGCGTCCACGGTAATCTCTGCGTGAGACTTTGATCTCTGAGAGTCAGTAGAGGTACGCGCGCGTACTGAGCGTGTCATTGTAATTAGTGTGCAAAACATATGGGGTGATGATAATTAATAAATCACTTCACGCTGAATGCAGAACTGTTCTTTATGCATGGACTCATTAGTGAACCAATCTGTTTTTTTTTTTTTTTTCATAATTTACGTTGTTTAATTTTATTCTGTAAAATTTACAACTTTTCGGTGCAAATCTCTGTTTTTATTTTGGAAAAAATAACATTTTTCTAAGATCTAATAACTGCAACCTCTTTTTGAAGAGACGGTGTGACCCAAATGATAAATGCTATTTTCTTAAATACATATTTAAAAATATCCTATTAAATTAAACATTAAAGATTTAGCAATATTTGAATATGTCCAAGTAAATACAATTACTGAATTTTTACCTACAAAGGCACTGTTATTAAACAAATAATAGATAAATACTAATTTAATGTATTAATTATAAATATATACATATAAAATCAATTTTGTCGAAAAATATTGTTTTTGCGCTACCGGGATTCGAACCTGGATCTCTATTTCCAATCCGGGGAAGTACACTACCAATTGTGTTATAACACCAGTATTTTTCATGACAAATTTTCGAACCTATATGTTACACTTTTTCAAATTAATACATCTGTCGTTCCATTATTTTTGAAAGCCATCTACATTATTTTTACGGAATCACAAATACCTTTGAGTAAACCGACTGCAGACGCCAGAATTATCAATTCATTTTTATTAAATTTTGGACACATTGATACAACTTATAATATTATATATTATAATAGATATCTCATAGAGACGAAGCTATTTTTTATTATATTTAATGGAAGTATTGCATAATTTGTTTAATAACAGTGCCTTTGTAGATGAAAATTCAGTAATTGTGTGTTCTTGGATATATTTAAATATTGCTAATAATATGGTACACTGGTAAAAATAGGAAAATATATAAAATTGAAAAATATTGATTTTTGAGGCGTATTCTAGTATTATGTAACATTTTACAGATAAAGAATATTGCTTTAAATAATTACATTCTCATTGTAACGTATATGCCGTTTCAGGGAAATGAATTATCAAATTTAGTCCATAGATAGCGATAGTGTAGTGGTACTCGAAGTGTTTCCACATATTAACATATATACAACTCTCAACAATTTGATAGATATGGAGATTGATAAGTGATCACTTTATATAAATATAACGTTCACCATTCTCACCCATTAATCATATAATCACCAAAACTAAAACGCGTAAACATAAAAATGTATTATAATACAATGTAAGACAAATATATATTTTTTAATTGTTACCATAAAAGATTGGTTAAATTTGCGATATATTTTTTATATTCTTAATTTTGATCACAGTCCTAGATCTTATGTTTTTGTATATTTATGAAAAATTGATATATAGAGAAAAAGCATTAAAATTAATGTTTTCTTTTTGGTTTAGCGGTACAAAACTTTTCACAGAGCAATCGCTAACTTAGTGTGAAAAATGTAAAATATATCGATGTGATGAATTTCCTGTTTAATATACAGGGTATTATTAGGGTCTAATATACAGGGTATTATTAGGGTCTAATATACAGGGTATTATTAGGGTCTAATATACAGGGTATTATTAGAGGGTATTAATATACAGGGTATTATTAGACTTAGATGTGATATAATTTCACAGGAAAACAAGTCATAAAAGTGAGCATGGAATATTTGGTTTCTATCAAATTTGTATATATAATTCGGTTATTACGGTACGTGCATACGGATGAGACTGATTTATCGTCTCGGCGACGACAGGTTCGATTGACGGTAAAGACGTGCGTGCACAGAGACTTTCGAGACTTGTCTCGAGACAAGTGTCATCCGTGTGCACACACCATTACGACATATTGATATTTTCTCAGTGAGTTTGGCATCTTTTAAAAATACTATCACCGTACTTTAGAAACCGGACCGTGTATGTGTAAATATTTTTCAACTTTTAAATATTATTATACTTTAGCGAAACTGGTTATCGTGCATCATTAATTTTTAATATGCATTTTTATTATTTGTCCGAGTATTTTGTTCCATAAATAATTTGCGTGCTTTTTTGTACTTATTTTGACCATTTTGAGAATTGTTATGCGAACATTGAGTGGATACAGTATTAGGTCATTTTTGAGCGACATTATTTATTTTATAGTTCATCTTGTTCGTCCACCAATTATAAGAAATACATAAATGTCATCGAAAACATTATTATTATTATTGAATTTTAAGTAATTTTAATATTGTAGAAATTCGATCGATTTGAATATCGATAATTTATGTTTAGAGCTATAATTTTTAAGAATACATTTAATCTCAATTATTAGTAAATGTTTTTTAAACATTGAATTTTTATTAAAACACACTTTATTAAACACTGATGCGAATTGAATCAACATTCAATACGCGCAATAATATTTAATACAGATATTTATAAGTATATATATTTATAAGTAATATACAGTATAAATACATAACAAAAAAAAAAAAAGTTAATAAAAATTACTCACATAGATGTGTCGATATCTTTAGTCATTTTGTTAAAGTTATTCCAATATCACGACAAGAAGCGAATAATTTATAATAAAAATTTACGCACGTCACACCTGGTATCGAAATTCGAAATGCATTAATTTACGAGAATTGTCGAGAACGCGGACTGCATCACCCCCAGTCTCGTTCTGCGTCCGCGTTCCGTTTTCAAATCTCCGAATGACATTTACGCGGGGACACGAAGCAGCTGGCCGAAGACACGGAAGACGGCCGATGCCCACGACCTTCGGTCCGGCTCACGCGACGCTGACTGAAATTCAAACACAAACACTGAAACTGAACGGCCGGCGCGGAAAACTCGATAAAAAGTCTCGAATCTCGCCAGGGTCAAATCGTTTGACGATCGAATGAATTATACAAGTTCAAAAAAAAAAAAGATTGCGCGTGTGTGCCATCAATACGCACTTCGTGTACACGGGCAACGTTCCTGGGGTCCGGATCTCTGGTGGAAATTTTTTTTATTCATGGTAGGGGTGCATATTCAATACTCTTTCGAACCGACACTAATAGTTAAGTAGGCTTATTCTCAATATCATTTTAAGGTTAAAATTACTTTTATTATTGAGAACTACTGTCAAAATTACATTACGTTATGGACGTCCATCAACGATGCTCTATATTCAAAATAATATATAATTTTATAACTTATTTTTTTATTTATTTGAAATTTTCACAATTTTTTTATAATATGAGTTATTAATTAATAAAATTACATGTTTTTTATTCGCTTGCTTCTTGCGCTTGGAGAGGGAGTTACATTCTAATCATTTTATATAGAGAGTTAAACATTTGTAGTCTATAATTATTTATCGTCTATTTGTGTGCTTCTGAAGTGTTCATTTAATTTCTTTCTAAGCTCTTTTATATCTTTTATTTATTTAATTTGTGTGTTACATTTAGGGATTTTAAAGTTATTTTTAAACCTTAATGATGTGCTTGTTTCAAATTTTACAGTGTTATTTTATTTAAGTAATTGATTTATTGAGATTTTTTTGTAAATGTTTTCTATTTTGGGAACTGTGAAATTTTCAAAAAGTGTTGAAAAAGTTAATTATAATTCCATTATAATTTCTATAATATATTAGGGGGGATTAATTTCTATTATATATTATATCTAATGGGAATTTGTGGAAGACTAGCGGTACACAATGGAGTCCCGGTACCGGCACTAATGTATGGAAGTGAGGCCTGGAGTATATGCGGTAGATCTATTTATGACAGAGTGAAGAGTGAAGAAATAAAGAAAGAATGCAAAGCTGATCTTAGTATGGTGAGTAAGATTAAAAAATAATCACTTAGATAGTTTGGTCATATGGAACAGATGAATGAGGAGAGAATGGCAAGTGTTGACGGCACCAGAAGTAGAGGACGTTCGTGGAAGAATTGGCATGACTAGGTAAACCAGATACTGGAGGATAGTCCTGTTAGAAGCCTCAAGAATCGGCGAGCTTATTTCAGAAGATGTATGAATGTGGATGAGGCGAAAATTATGTGTCGGGCCAAAAGATTGTGGCTCTCTATCCTCCCTGCCTACCCCCGCAGAGGAAACGGCATGATGATAAGTCAGTTAGTTAGTTTAGTTATATATTAGGGGCTTACCCCTAGATATAATATGTTTTAGGACATTGTAATTAAAGTTTGTGAAAATAGATTAATCAAATAAAAATATAATTTATACATGGCTTCTAAATATTGCCTTGATAATTATTGACTAATTTATATTTACAATTGAACAACGCATTCTGTGTAAAATGACGACCATGTCTCTCAGACGATGCACACGTTGTGAGATTTTAATCTGGAGATAATTTCAAAAACTTGAGATTGTAGAAAGAGACAAAAACTGTACCAGTGTACACGACATTCGAGTACAGCGAGATTCGACACGTACACATAAACGTCACCTAAAACTACCAGATTCCTATAACTATATATATTCTGGAAAGTTAAACATTAATAAAAGATGTTAAATTAGAAACATTTACCGCACGGCACCCGGCCGGGATTTACACACGTCTCCATCATCTGTCAAACTCTGGCGCACCGCGCGCACACACACACACATATTAACAGAGTAATGGATATCACAATTAAGATAACAAATATCACACCCGTATAAACCCATCGGTTTTGTCAGCGTTGTACACGATTTGCTATTTAAATTTTATGACTACAACCTCGAATTACTTTACTTTTGATTTATCACGATAAAAAATACCTGTACGCAGCCATAATGTCAAATTGTGTTACATTGAGGAATGTGTAATTTTAAACATTTTAAATGAGAGAGAAATGCTTTTACTAGTTTTAATGGCTGTAAAATAGTTGCTATCATACTTTTACTCTAAACATTGAGTATTTAATATACATTTTTAACGGAGCTTTCATTATACACAATCAGCTTCAGCGGCAAATATTGATTTGTACCGAAAGATAAACCCGTGTTACTGCATGGCTACAGAAAGGTTAGAATCTTCGCATTGAAAATATGTCTCGTTTATTACAAATTTCTTGGAATTTATTAGTGTTATTTATAGCAGTACTATCTAAGTTAGTATTTTAAGAGGAAAAATACGAGTATACATCTTGTGATCGTTCAAGAAAATTTCGAGTACTGCTCTATTCATGCCGCCTAGCTGTGCTACTTTTAGATTATGCATTAGACCGGCAGACAGCGTCCAAGTTTCGTATGTCATCATTGGCGCTGGTTGAAAATTTTACTTTCGACCAGATGGCGCTAACCATCGCTGATCATCGAATCCCCAACACCGGCCACTGAGATCGGAGACACACGGCAGAATAGCCCAAAAACTCTGCATATAAGATTCTGAACCGCCGTGAAAATCTAAGAACCTTTCTAATTATCTTAATAAATAATTTGGTAATGATGCCAAAATGAAGATCTACGGAGTACGTGTTCTAATTTTGAAATACAGTAGGCGTTTTTTAAATGCATGCATTATTTAACTAATTTGCTTTTCTCAAACGTATTTACAAAAAGAGTAAAAATAGATTTGTTGTCATTCGCATTCAGAGTATGTATAACGCTTTAAGAGTAATCCGCGCGCAAAACATATACGACGGTGTTTCATAAATCGCTTCGGACTCAAGTCTGCACTGTCTTTTATGCGCACTCGAGACGAATCTCTGAAATAAATCTCATCCATTGACGCGGGCCATAAAGTTAAACAAACATCTAGTTACCTAGTTAGCTAGTTAATATGCCCACATGGCCGCCTTCAATTCTTTCATCAGTGGTTTCGTTGTTCGCCACAAGAGGAATCTCGTGAATTTTGACACTAATGTTGATACAATATTCGGTGGGGTAATCTCTCGGTGCGGCCCTGGCGCGGCAGCACGGTTTTTCCGTTTCGGTTCAGAGTAGTTGTAACGATCGATTGATTAGATAAAGAAATGTCAACCAAATGAGTTGTCATTGTGACGAAATAAACGTGAAATTAGCTTGAATCGCTCATTGATACGTTGAAGCGACGATCTCCTACGAGGGCTGCGCAAAGGCTAAATATAATTTTTAATATTAATTACAATATTTAGCTATCTACCGGTACGTACTGTTGAAGGTAAATTAAAAGTATCGAGATATTTACTATGCAATTCAGTTTCGTAGTTCATACCATAATGACTAAATTTATTACAAAACGATCAACGTGATGTAATATGTCAGCGTGGCAGGCTGTGCTGTATCCCACCTGCTCAGTTCAGGTATAATCTCAAACAATGTGCGCTCGGCTGGGACCGAGGGTCAGTTCATCTAAGTACCTACCTTTTTTTTTAACTATTGTTTCTGCTGTTTTATTGTTATTAATAATAATAATAATATCGTACACCAATTTTCCAGTTTCGTGAGTATTATCTACTAGTGATGTATGAATCGATATTTAAACCGTTATTGTAACTGATTTTGTTCGATTACAACTATGATTGGTTATTGATTATTCGATTGCAACTATGATTGGTTATTGATTATTCGATTGCAACTTTGATTGGTTATAGATTATTCGATTGCAACTACGATTGATTATTGATTATTCGATTGCAACTATGATTGGTTATTGATTATTCGATTGCAACTATGATTGGTTATTGATTATTCGATTGCAACTATTATTGGTTATTGATTATTCGATTGCAACTACGATTGATTATTGATTATTCGATTGCAACTATGATTGGTTATTGATTATTCGATTGCAACTATGATTGGTTATTGATTATTCGATTGCAACTATGATTGGTTATTGATTATTCGATTGCAACTATTATTGGTTATTGATTATTCGATTGCAACTATGATTGATTATTGATTATTCGATTACAACTATGATTGGTTATTGATTATTCGATTACAACTATGATTGGTTATTGATTATTCGATTGCAACTATGATTGGTTATTGATTATTCGTAATTCTTCGAACAATAACCGGTACGAGTACTCTAGAAAGTAAACCTCCAACAGTTCAATTTTAGTTACCAATCATTGTTAAATCTCAGCTACCAACCATCGTCACAATCACACTCTACATGTTTTATATTATCACAAGACGGGACTAACAATTGGTAATGAAACGGACTCGTGAATTTTTTTAACAAGGGAATATTCCTTAATAAGAGAATTGATAAAAAGGGAAATGGTATATTAGAGAGCGGGATATTTTATCACAACGACTATCGGGCCCCCGGCAAACACGCCCTTACCCCGTCCTCCTCCCCGCAACCAAAACACATCTAGTTTTAGATTTTTAAAATAAAAAATAAGCAAGTACCAGAAAAATAACGAAAACGCGAACTAAACATAAACAAAATAAATAATTATTTTCTGAAATAGTTTTATGGCAGAGACTATTAGATATCTGTATATGTATAGTGTAATGCGGATAGGTGGCAAAGCGAACTATTCACAGATTGTACTTCAAGACACATTGACTTCTAAGTATCCGTTTTCTTTTCAGAGCAGTATAAAACGATTGGCGGCTTTCGACTTTCGCACCTGATTGGTTCCTGAAATGTGTGCGAAAGTAAAGTTATCTAAAACAAAATCACCAAAATGGGATGTATTTTCAGTTATGTATTTATTTATCAATCACACACATACACATAATAAAATAACAATGAATATTAGAACTCGGGAATCTTCTGCGTGAAATTGTCAAGAGATTGTTGAGTGCCACCCTTTTTTCTTTTCCTGATAGAGAGTTCCATAACATGCCGTGTCTCTATCGATTGCCCTACGCACTTGAGATGTACGCTCTGTATTGGGATCACATTCATCCATGATAGCCAAAAAATTATCAAGACGCATGAAGGCTTTATTGATTGTCAAAGTCTCGACGATGTCAGCCTCTTCTTCGCCTCCATTTTCTATTTCATTTGCTTCTTGTTGTTCAATTAGGTATGAGATTCGATTAATTCATCAGCATCTTCGTTGTTGACGTCCATGTTTAGTTCACTATTTCAGTTGTGATAGTTTCCGGAGATTCTTCAGGGCTTAAATGATCGCCCATCATTTGTGGGCATAATTTTTTCCAAGATACTTTCATTGTGGATTGTTTTATTTCGGCCCACGAGTATCCTATATTGTTAACTGCGTTCCGTATGATGTAGTTTCTCCAAAAGGGTTTTAGTGCGTTTAGTACCTTCCCTATCAATTGCCTGCATAATAACATTTAAACGTAGCAATTACTGTTTGGTCCGTAGGCTGTATGAGTGAGGCGGTATTGGGAGGAAGAAATATAACTTTAATTTCCGAATATAGATCCTGCAGGTATTTGGGATGTCCAGGAGCATTATCCGAGGCTAACGATGCTTTAAATTCCAAATTATTATCATTACAATACATATTGCTTAAGCGTGCGAAATAGCGAATTGTGCGAAGCCGAACGTGCGAAAGTCGAGGGTCGCCCCTGTAATCCTAAATTCTTATATTGTGTCACGTCTTGGGTCTGGTGTATGCAGGGTTGATTGCTATGGAGAGATGTGTATTTATTAGAAACATTTTTAAATAGGAGTGGACATTAGGTTCAGTTGTTTTTTTCCATTTAAGTGATTTATTAACGTATTACGAATCTCCTCTTATTTACATGTAAAATGGTTAATGTTGTGTTTTAACACTGGATATGTTTTTACAGAAGCTTCCTGTGTAAAATGTGTCACGAAACTGAGTTAACATTTTATAGGATGTTCGCGGGCGATGGTGTAATATATAAGAACATCGTTACGAGTATTTAATATATTTGTAGTCACCAACGAGGAAGAAATGTGTCCAATCATAGAGAGTACAGGTAATGGAAGAAGTTGGAATATTAAATGCTATTACAGCTATCATCATCAGTGGCGTTACAGATTATTTTCAGTTATAAGGGCATGTGTAAATACACACTATTGTTTTTATTTCATTAAAGTATTTTAGAGACACATTCTTATTGTGAAGTTGTAATTATTCAGAACAGACGGTCTGTGATATTTTAAATATGGTGATATATACAAACCGGTGGCGCAACAACAATATATTTCGATAAAATTGATTTTATATTAATATATTTAATTCATATTTAAAATAACATCATTCGAACGTAAAATAAATAAAGTTAAGGTGGTGTTTGAAACGTGACATGATTAATTTTTCAAAATTATAATATGGTGTTGTTGATTGGACACATTTCTTCCTCGTTGGTGACTACAAATATATTAAATACTCGTAACGATGTTCTTATATATTACACCTATATATAAACAGTGTGTATTTACACATGCCCTTATAACTGAAAATAATCTGTAACGCCACTGATGATGATAGCTGTAATAGCATTTAATATTCCAACATCTTCCATTACCTGTATTCTCTATGATTGGACACATTTCTTCCTCGTTGGTGACTACAAATATATTAAATACTCGTAACGATGTTCTTATATATTACACCCTCGCCCGCGAACATCCTATAAAATGTTAACGCAGTTTTACACAGGAAGCTTCTGAAAAAACATATCCATTAACCATTTTACATGTAAATAAGAGGGGATTCGTAATACGTTAATAAATCACTTAAATGGAAAAAAACAATGTCCACCCCTATTTAAAAATGTTTGATTACATCTGATCTGAAAAAATACCGTGTGTTGATTTGTTCCAACTCATCGAATTCGATTATCTTTTGGATAGAAACGTATTAAATGTCATTTAAAATCGACACGTTATTGAACCGTGAGTAAACAGGGATGTCAGATATTTGCATGCAACTGGAACGCATTTTGCATACGGGGTGTCTATTCTTCAAACTCTCCGTGCATGAAACCGGTCTCTATCGAAACTGAACAAATGCAATCTAAAAGCCTGCACGAATTTATATTGCAAGTATTAATAAATATATTTCGATACTCATTAGAGATTTGCGCTATTATTCGACCATGACCGCAGTAATACACAGATCTACTCAATTTCGATGGTAGGATTTATCGGAACCACTTGGCGTCGCATACGCAGCAGTCGGCCGTCAAACGTAATACGTATATATGTTTATTTATTTATTTCCTTCAACGCCCTTGTGAGCTTTTACATGCATATACATAACAGTACATTTTTAATTGACATTTCAATATAACAGATTGAATATAACATAAAAAAATAAAAACTAAGTATAATTTACATACAAATACTTCTTCAGCTCAAGTATGCTCCTACAACGAAAAATATCAACGAAACTCAACTTGTGATATTGGCGAGTTAACAGCATAATTATTTCTATGTGTACCCACAAAAACACTTCATGTTGTCTCGTTTGAGTTGGTACTTTATACGAAACCATTTGTATCAAC
Source organism: Eubasilissa splendida (assembly GCA_031772225.1). Taxonomy (NCBI): domain Eukaryota; kingdom Metazoa; phylum Arthropoda; class Insecta; order Trichoptera; family Phryganeidae; genus Eubasilissa; species Eubasilissa splendida. The sequence goes on along the minus strand of CM062855.1, from coordinate 10,252,873 downwards.
TCAGGGCAGTCCAACATGCTATTGATCATTTTATATAGATATACTACATCGCTCACATCCCTTCTCCGGGCTAATTTTTTAAAATGAAGAAGACTCATTAAACAATCGTAGAATTGATAAATCTTAGAAATTTATATTGCACTCTTTCATTTTTTATAATATGTGAGCCACAGTAGGGAGACCACAGAGGGGAGTTAAATTCCATCGTACTTACAATTACTCAAGCCTGGCTCGATCATTCACCGCCAAGCAGTCTCTCCAGTTTCATCGTTTCACAGCGGCGGTCTTGCCGGCTCGCGCTCGCCGAGCGAGACCGCCAACTCGCTTCATTTCATTTCATGCACACGTGCACCTTCTACATCTTCACTCATTCATTCATTTCATTATTATCTGTCATTTTTTTTATCATACTGTCATAATAAACCTTCAACACGCCAAACAACATTTATTTCATTTAACCACCGTCTTACCCCCCAAAGATGTATAGTTAGAGGGCGGGGCGAGTTAAAGTTTTTGGCTGTCCTTAACACAAATCCTAAGGATTTCTCATCGCCTTGTTGCAAATTTCGTTGTAATGTTGAATAAATGATCTCTACTTAGATCAATATGGTTAATGCTGTAATGAAAAAGGAGTTGATTTTTACTTCTATTGAGACTTATTTGTTTACTACATTTTTCTACATTGAGATATAGTTCGTACGCACAGCACCACATATAATGCAAATTTAGATTTTTCTGCAAAGTAATACAGTAATTTATGTTAGAAATTATTTTATATATCTGTAGCGACCATGATTCAAATTTACCGCCATCTCAGTCGGCATCGACGCTAGCGACAGCGCTGCCGGCTGCTGCCACAAGTCTGGCTCAATTCACCGCCAGACAGTCTCTCCAGTTTCAGCGTTTCACAAGAGCGGTCTTGCCGGCTCGCCTTAGCCGAGCAAGACCACCAATCCATTTCATTTCATCATTTCTTACATCGTCATTCACTGTGTTCATTTCTATCTGTCTTAATCGCATTTATCATTTGTCACAATAAACCTCAACACGCGCCAAACACATGTATTTCATTTAACCACCGTCCTAACCCCCAAATATTTTAAGATCATCTGCAAACTGAACATGAACTTCATTAAAAGTATCAACAATGCCGTTTATGAATAGTAAAAATAAAACAGGTCCAAGGTGGGACCCTTGCGGTACCCCCCACTGGACGCTTTAAATTGAAAAGATTTATAATTATGTATTTTAACGTAAAGTTTTCTAGAAGTTAGGTAACTTTCGATCCATTTTAAGGTGTTATTGCTTATTTCCAGAGCTTTTAATTGTTTTAATAATAGTTTATGTAAAACCTTGTCGATGCTTTGCTAAAGTCCGTATATACCGCGTCCGTCTGCAAATGGATATACATATTTGTATTGATATACTGTTCGTACAAGAGTAAGTTTGTTTGTGTTGATTTGCCGCTTACAAAGCAATGTTGCGACGGGGAAATAACTTTTTTTGTGTCTATTATAGTTTTGGAATCGCGGACTGTATGCATATGGGTCTGTAGTTTGATATATCGTTTTTATCTACTTTTTTCAAAATTGGAGATATGCATTTGGGGGTTAGGACGGTGGTTAAATGAAATAAATGTGATTGGCGTGTGAGGTTTATTATGACAATGACAATGAAAACAGATAGAATTAAAGAATGAATGAAGAAGGTGCATGTGTCTTATGAAATGAAATGAATTGGCGGTCTTGCTCGGCGAGCGCGAGCCGGCAAGACCGCCATTGTGAAACGCTGATACTGGAGAGACTGCTTTGCGGTGAATTGAGCCAGACTTGTGGCAGCACCCGGCAGCGCTGTCGCCAGCGTCGATGCCGACTGAGATGGCGGTAGATTTTAATTATGGTCGCTACATACATATAACTGATTTTTCATTTATCGGGGAATACTCCGGACTGCAAAGAAAAGTTGAATATTTTCGCCATTGCATTCGTAAGTTGGTTTCTACATTTAATTGAAAAAAGTGAAGGAACATTGTCTGGACCTGCTGTTTGATAATAAATGATCATAGAGCATATTATAATTGCTTGGGGTGGAGCGACTATGTATGCAATTAATCCAATAATAGCAGCTCAAAAAATTTTATTAAAAGTTATCCTGACGAAATTTTTAATAAATTCGATGTCTTTGATATTAGACAAATATACGCTAATACTACTCTCAAATACATACAAACAGACACATTTTAAAACAACTCAAAACATAATTTCCACACGGACAAATACAAATAACCTACAAACCCCAAGAGCACATACTACATTTGGTCAAAGGAACTACAAATATTTTGGACTTAAACTATTTAATAGAATGCTAAAAGACTTAAACCAATTGAATTGTCCCAAGAACATGAAACTATATATTAAAACTTGGATTCGTAATATGGGTAGAGCCAGTATTGGTGCACTCACCCACCAAACATATTGACTCATACCCATATTAATTATTGCTACAAAGTGATCCAAAAATTAAGTCCATTTTAAAATTGTTCTTCATATACATCTTTTATATAGTAATAAATGTAATTCTATCTACTTGAACAATTGTTTGTAAACTATGCCCATCTCGACACAGAATTTCTCCAGTGAAACGGGCACAGTCCAAACTGATTTGTACATAGTATTATATAGTTACTAATAATAAATAAATAGTACTTTCAACATTGAAAAACAGGTTTTATTGGCCCGTATACATGATGTCCTCTTAATAAGACTATCGATCTCATCTCTGAGAGTCAGTAATGGTGTGCGTTATTCTAATCTGCACGCAAAACATATGGACCGATGACTTATTGCGAGATCCGTGAGTTGTTATATGTGTGTGTGTGTGTACCGCGGTCGCGCGGTGAAAAGATCGAGTATGGCGTGTGTGTGTGTGTGTATTAAAGATCCCAACCCGAATATTAAATTATTCGATATTCGAATATATTCGGTATTTTTTTATTATTCGATACTCGAATATTTGTGCAGCTATTCGAACACTATTCGTACTGATTTCTAAGAATGGAATGTTAAACAATTCTCAGGATTCGGATTCGGACGTGGAAGAGATACCTGTTGCCTGTACGAAGAGTTCATCGACGTCCGAATTGCAGGCTTAATTAAGAAGCACCATTGTGTCCCTCGTAGAATAGATAGAATAGTAGATAAAAGCAAAATTAAGAATACATTTAAAATACGAAACGTTCTAAACCTACAAATAACTACAATAAATAAACACTTTATGGTAAATTAGCTCGTTTTTTTATAATTTTTGATGTACTTACGTATAATACGATTTATTTGAAATATTCAATATTAATTTCGTACTGTTGTCATACTTCGATACGTATTCGAATATTTTTAGTTTTACTATTTAATATTCGAATAGTTGATGATGTCGAACAGTTGGAATCTCTAGTATGGTATGTATATGCGATAGCTTATGAGCGGGCGCGCTGGTAGATCGTCTATATTTCTTCTTGACTTCGATGCGATCTAGTACTACCTATTATTTTCTTAAATATTTTCACATTATACAATAATATATTTAAGATATAGAATATCTATATAAAATTATCAATAGCATGTTGGAGTGCCCTGAGTTGATACAAATGGTTTCGTATAAAGTACCAACTCAAACGAGACAACGTGAAGTGTTCTCTGTAGGTACACATAGATATAATTATGCTGTTAACTCGCCAATATCGCGGATGCATCGGCTTGGTAACAAGTTGAATTTCGTTGACATTTTTCGTCGCAGGAGCATACCTGAACTGGAGAAATATTTGTACGTAAATTATACTTAGTTTTTTTTTATGTTATATTTAAAAAATATATTTTATGTAAAAGCCTACAAGGACGTTGATGGAAATAAAATAAAAAAATATAAAAAATTACTGCATGTTTTTTGTTAAATAAAACAACGTAACCGGTACACTACGACCTTTTCATCGACAAATCTCTGAGATGAGAGTTCAAAGTTTCATCCGTGGACACATATTACCATTAAATTATGTATTATCAACAAATAGCGTAAAATTTCGGATGTTATCATCCGTTCCGGCTAGTTATTTTTTCACTTCGATCTCATCGTCAGACCTAACATATTTTGTGTCCGTTTATCCCTATTATGATAAAAAAAGGTCCCTGGACAAAGAGATGTATTTTTATATTAACCAGCTAGGTTGTATGCTATGTATGTATTCGATCTCACTGTATGCCTTCGATGAGTTTTGGTTTTATAAAATATATTAGTTCATCAATTTCCCCTAAAACAGGCTTGCCTAGTTGGGCAATGTATTTAAATGTGTGTAAATATGTAAATATGATACCTTTTAAAGAAAAATTCAGCTACAATACTATTGTATTATATTAATGATAATGATAACAAAGAAGTGTACTATACTGTATCTGATTCGATTGTTAAAGGGGGGAGGGAAAAGGGCTGAGCTCTCCGACATACGCGGTAACAACAATGGCGTAAGATTTTTTTGGGGACCCTGTTCGGGGAACATGGTGAAATTGTTTTTTTTTCTTAATATCAGGTCATTTTAACTTTGTATTTGATTGTATAAAATAGTAGCCAAATTGGGTAAAGTTTTTTTATATTTTCAGTGAAAGTTTTTATAGAATCTTTTTATAAATTTTGTTCAATAGGGTCAAGAACAGGGTAAAGAAGTCAAATGGGACGAAGATGATGGGGATCGGATGAGGGATCATATAGGCCGGGGGGTTTATGGAAGAATATGGGATGGAAATTAATTTAGACGATAAACCTTATGTGTTGTTTGAGTGAGGTGTCTGTCTCCCAAGGTTGTAGTTTTGTTTGGATTCTAAAATTTTTACGTTGAACCCCAGATGGGGCTCGCGTAGGACGGATGATTGCTTTGTACGAGAGTAATTTAGTTTAGTTCGTCAACTACAAGATACCTCAGCATTAAAAGGCGGCCGCAGTACATTATATAATATTTATAAATTGCTTCGCGATGAACTCTATACTGTCCATTATACGCACTCGAGTCGAATCTCCGAGAGAAATCTCATCCGCGGGCATGAGTCATTGAATTGTGGCGAGAGGACTTGTCGGATTGCTTTCTGCTAGTCTACAATAAAATAGAAAACATTTGTGAATTTACCAATTCCAACCGTTAAGACTCCAAGTTGTTACATCCCGATGTATTCCAGGTCCGACTCTCTCGCCTTCTCTCTCCAATTGTTTCAAGCATCAGGCCCCTCAGGCCCTAATGCATAACCAAATGAAGCACAGATAAATTGGTTGCCTAATAATATATTATTTGTTCCCATATGCGTCTATCGAGCTGGCGTTTTCCCTTCACTAGTCTGAAGGCGGACGCCATTGAACATGATTAATGTCCAACCAGCGGTCAGGTTTTTGCATTTATATTCAGCGCGTCAATCAAAACAACACCGTGTTTAATGTACCTATGTTTCGATACGATAGATTCGGCGCCACCAACATTTTAATCGATAATCGATCAAAAAATTGTTAGATTACGTTTAAATACTTTGCAAGAGAAATAATTGATTTATTTAAGAAAAACTTCTTACGGCCAATATTCAAAACAAGATGATCCGTCTATCGCCGCTTTGGGCTTTATATATCCTGAATCCTTTGTCTAGGAGCTAATGGTTTATTGTAAGGGAAGATTTTTAGGGCTAACCTAAACATTTTTATGCGTTCATTGACCTAGCTGGTTAATATAAAAATCCATCCCTTTGTCCCGGGACCTTTTTTTTATCATAATAGGGATTACACGGACACAAAATATGTTAGGTCTGACGATGAGATCGAAGTGAAAAAAATAGCTGGCCGGAACGGATGATAACATCTGAAATTTTACGCTATTTGTTGATAATACATAATTTAACGGTAATATGTGTCTACGGATGAAACTTTGAACTCTCATCTCAGAGATTTGTCGATGAAGGTCGTGGTGTACCGATTGCGTTATTTTTTTTACAAAAAACATACGGTAATTTTTTATATTTTTTTATTTTATTTCCATCAACGTCCTTGTAGGCTTTTACATAAAATATATTTTTTAAATATAACAATATTTTTAATTAACATTTCAATATAACAGTTTAAATATAACATAAAAAAAAAACTAAGTATAATTTGCGTACAAATATTTCTTCAGTTCAGGTATGCTCCTGCGACGAAAAATGTCAACGAAATTCAACTTGTTACCAAGCCGATGCATCCGCGATTTTGGCGAGTTAATAGCATAATTATATCTATGTGTACCTACAGAGAACACTTCACGTTGTCTCGTTTGAGTTGGTACTTTATACGAAACCATTTGTATCAACTCAGGGCACTCCAACATGCTATTGATAATTTTATATAGATATACTATATCTTAAATATGAATTAAATATATTAATTAGAAAGATATACAAATAAAATCAATTTTATCTAAAAATATTGTTGTTGCGCCACCGGGATTCGAGCCTGGATCTCTTTCCTAACCGGGGAAGGTGCATTATCCAACTATGCTACAGCGACAATATTTTTAGCGACAATTTTCGAACCTGTATGTTACCTTTTTTGATATTAATACATTTAATCGTTCCATTATTTGAAAGAGCCATCTACCTTATTTTTACAGAATCTCAAATACCTTTGAGTAAACTGATAGCAGACGCCAGAATTATCAATTCATATAATGGAACGATTAAATAATAGCTCTTTCAAATAATGGAACGATTAAATGTATTAATGTCAAAAAAGGTAACATATAGGCTCGAAAATTGTCGCTGTAGCATAGTTGGATAATGCACCTTCCCCGGTTAGGAAAGAGATCCAGGTTCGAATCCCGGTCGCGCAACAACAATATTTTTCGATAAAATTAATTTTATATGTATATCTTTCTAATTAATATATTTAAATCATATTTAAAATATCACAGACCGTCAGTTCTGAATAATTACAACTTCACAATAAGAATGTGTTCTCCTAATGTACTATATCGCTCACATCTCTTCTCCAGATTAATTTTTTCAAATGAAGTACTCGTTAATGAGTCACAGCTTCGCGCTCAACTTTGTACCGTTATTTATGCGCTCACGTTCGACGGCGGTGTTCCGGTTCATTCCGTGCCCCGACACAGAACGAATATATGTATTATTTTATCGGTTAAATTCCGACTAATTATTATGTTACCGCCGATGTGGCGAGACTTTGAATCTAGGAAAAGAAGGATTGAGATCAGATATGGGACAAATAGAGGATTCTTGCATTGTTTCATCATATTTCGTTTGCAGTGTCGGCCTTGTAAATTATAAACAAACGATGCAATGCGTATCTCTTTCTTTCATGTGCTATATTATTATTATTATTATACGATAATCAGCACACCTATACATGAGCCTAATTCGATGATAAGCAATGAGATAATGCAAAGCTGATATACGAGTAGATACTTGCACATTTTTACATTGCACACAAACCTGCGCCATCGCACGTTTTGACAAACAGAATATGTTTAATATATTTTATTACGAGAACACATTCTCATTGTGAAGTTGTAATTATTCAGAACATACGGTCTGTGACATGTTAAATATGAATTAAATATATTAATTAGAAAGATATACATATAAAATCAATTTTATCGAAAAATATTGTTGTTGCGATTAAATATATTTAAAATATCACAGACCTATGTTCTGAATAATTACAACTTCACAATAAGAATGCATTCTCATAATAATAAAGTTGTATCAATGTGTCCAAAATTTAATAAAAATGAATTGATAATTCTGTCGTCTGCTATCAGATTACTCAAAGGTATTCGAGATTCTGTAAAAATAAGGTGGATGGCTCATTCAAAATAATGAAACGATTAAATGTATTAATATCAATAATGTAACATATAGGTTCGAAAATTGTCGCTGTAGCATAGTTGGATAATGCACCTTCCCCGGTTAGGAAAGAGATCCAGGTTCGAATCCCGGTGGTGCAACAACAATATTTTTCGATAAAATTGATTTTATATGTATATCTTTCTAATTAATATATTTTAGTTTTAAAATAATTTGATTGCTTTTTTTATGTCTGATATATAGAGAATACAATTTATAGAATATAATTTTTTAATTAATGTACATATATATATATATATATTACAGTCTACCCGTGAACCTCTTATAAAATTAACTTCATTTCAAACGCGCCATTTTTAACACCGATAAATCATATTTTACGTTTAAAAGACAAACACACTTTTACTCTCTCATTTTTTTATTAATCATTTAAAATTTAAAAAACAGCATTACGTTCTTATATTACAATTTAGCACGGCAACCAACTGAAGTAGCGAAGCTAAAATGGTGAAGTGTCAAGTGAAGCGAATCAGAAGTGCCGGGACAGATATTCACTACTGTCTCAAAAATCTTTTTGAAATAAAGATGAAAGTAAAACACAAGATAAAAGTGGGAGTAAAAACTTTTGAACTCACGATTTCTAATGCAATTTTCGTTACAATTTCGTCCTGGTATTTTTTCTTAACTGTAGAACTTTAGATCGGAATCTTTTTAAAACAATAATTTATTAATTTGACTGAAAACACATTTTTGTTGCGAAGTTGCAATTTCAGAACATGCTTCTGTTCTATTTTGAAAACAAATTAATAATTAATCAATAAATTGCTATCGGGATTCGAACCTGCACCTTGTCCTGACCAGAGAATCCAATAACCAATTATTTTTTTTGTATATCTTTTTAGTTGATTCAGTTAATTTGTGTTTACATTTTTAACGTCGAAGCAAATACATTGTGGTTAATTTTTAATAATTAATACATAGTTTAATTAACATTGTTTTAGTTTATAAACCACAGTGAGTTCATTTTTCCAATAATTTTGGATCATTATATCAGTTTTCACATCTTACATAATTGTAACAATTAAAGTTAGGTACATTCTGACATATTATTATTTTAATTAATTTTTTCATCCTGATGAAGGAAATTTGTATTATACAATGGTATTTTTCCTAAACCTGCCTAATATAAATAACTCATAGTGGTTTATAAGATAAAACAAAGTTAATAAACGATTAATTAATTTGATTAACTTCATATCTTTTTAGTTTCATTAATTAACACACAATATATTTTTTTCCAATCTAGTCGTTAGTGATTGTTTAAGACAACAGTATATCAATTAACAAAAAACTTTAACATGGCACTGCATGAGAACATTACTAAAATTGATTAATTAATTGATCTGTGAAACCTGACCAAAGAAAGTCAAAAATTAGCAATATTTTAATATGTCCAAAAACACACAATTACTGGATTTTTACCTACAAAGGCACTGTTATTAAACAAATATCAGATATCTCATAGAGACAAAGCTATTTTTTATTATATTTAATGCAAAATACGTTGAAGTATGGGGTAACAGTGCCTTTGCAGGTAACAATCAGTAATTGTGTGTTCTTGGACATATTCAAATATTGCTAATATGATATACTGGTCAAAATAAGAAAATATATAAAAAAATTTAAAAATTTGATTTTTCAGGCGTATTCTTGTATAATATCTTAAAAAACATTTTACAGATAAAGAATATTGCTTTACAATAATTTCAAAAAAATCAAATTCTCATTGTGATAACATTAAAAAAAGGGAAAAATGAATTATCAAATTTGATGGTGTAGTAGTACTGGAAGCGAGTCCACATAATAACATATATACAACTTTCAAAAATTTGATAAATGTGGAGATTGAGGGGTGAGAATTGGTGATATAATATATATAAAAAGTGATCACTTAAGCCAGCCGAAGACAGGTCGTAAACCTTGTAATTACCCCATACTTCCATATATATTTTCCATTAAATATAATAAAAAATAGCTTTGTCTCTATGAGATATCTGATATTTGTTTAATAAAAGTAAAAATTGGTTGGATATAGAAAAGTGGATGAAAAGATATCACTACAGATATCATCTACCCCCAAATTAATTGAGGATTTTTTATTATTAATATAGATATTGTCATAATTGTTTTCATGAGCCTGATTTTATTTTTGGGAAAAATAATAATAAATCAAATAATATATATTTATCTTGTATATATTTTAGGATGCCCATTGTCTATACATTTTTGAATATATAAGGTGGCAAGATGAAAATATCTAAAGAGCTTTCTTTTCATACTGGATAGCATTTTTTTCATACAATGCGGGGTATGAGTTTACCACCCATGCAAAGCCAATTATATTGACTAGTAATAAATAAAAATTCTAGATTCCCTACGTCCTGGGCCCTGTATCTGTGCACCTACCTAGCTACAGAAATGAAAATAGATAAATATAATGTATAATAAGTATTAGTTACAATTCAACTTTCCTATGTGAAAAAATAACTAGTAAAATAACCAATATAATATCGTAGAATAACAATAAGGAATTTCATGAAATGACACCATGCGCTTTAACGTTAACAAACATACTTTTTATATCAGCTATAACCAGAATCAGCCCTGTTAACTTAACATAACTTTAAACTAATATTAAGTTAACAGACTGCAAATACATTTTGCTTGACCTCCAGCAACCTGTTTGTCAGTTCGTTCACCTCAAGCTGCTCAATTGTATTACCACGCCAGCGAGGCTGCTCTAGAAACCACAAAAAATTTGAACAAAAAAAACAGATGTTTTTTCATTAATTTTGAACTTTTTTCACGGAGGTCAACTGTAAATGCTCAATATTTGTTTTGTTTGGTGCAAATATTTTCTTATACAATTGTAAATACATTTTATTATTATTTATTATAAAGATCATTAGATTTGGTAAATTAGCGTGGCAACGGAGTTAAAAAACCAAAACTAAACCCAAAGTCATGACATGGTTATTAAATTTATCCAAATCCTGAGGTCCCATGGAATTCATATCAATATGGTTCTACTGTAATATTAAGACAGGTGTAAAAAAATAAATTAATAAGGAGGTAGAATTATTTATTACAAGAATATACATTTTTCACGCCCTCTTAATAAACATTCTTAGTTTCTGATCTAAGAAACTTTTAATATTTAAACATCATAAATCAAATCTTATATTTTATTACATTAATTAATTTGTACCCTACAAGTACAAATGAATGTAAGGTTATTTTGTAACACCATATTTCAAATCAAATGGTGTCTGTGAATTTGAACCCACCTTTCTCATCCTGAGTAATAACTTACAAGTCAATTACTTTTAAAACAGTTTTCCAAATCAAATACCAATAAGTATAATTATTACTTGTTTACGCGCTTTTATACTTCGATAGTAGGCCTGGTATAAAATTTTGAATATGTGTGTTCTTTTTGTCTGGATTTAAAAACAGAAAACAAAAACGTAGCTACAACTGGGAAGAGAGAGTTTTTGAGATACGGACGGACTTGTACGACGATATAAAAACATTTTGTATTATATATTTTCAGATTATCGGTTGTGAGGTTTTCGGTGGCTGACCAGCAGATTTAAGGACCATCAGACTACAAGGAGTGCAACGTCGGCGTCTTACCAGCACAGGTTCACAAAGGTTTGTGTATTTTGGATTTGCATAGATTGAATAGGTAATAATTCTATAGGTATTCAACTTTACCTATAGAAAACCCAGAACTAGCTATCAAAGTATTTACGGCAACATTACTAGTGATCAGATAAACTGATTGTTGTGTGATTGTAACAATGATTGGTAAATGTGATACAACTGGTTTCCAATGTGATAAAGATTGCTTGTCGAATTAAAAAGCGTAATAATCAAACAATGTTAAAATCAAACATCAATCATCCAATCACAGTTTATCTCATCACAATTTATTGCTAGTACTCAATGATTAAATATGACTTAAAATTAATCAAGAAAATACATTGCTTTCAAGGTTTTTTTAAAAAGATTTAATCATTTTTAATCATTAATCAATCGATAGTGATAGCTTCCGGTTTCTGATTGGAGGTGTTGGTGACTGAAGACGCAGATAAGGATGTGCACCCAGGACAGGCGTGAAGGCTCTCGTGAACAAATATGTCGCAATCACAACAAAAACACTTGTTGCAGCAGCCACACTGATAAACCTGAAACAATTAAATGATATAATTTGAAATTAACATCAATATGCCAACTGACACCAATATGACATGTATAAAAAATGTACATATAAATTTAATAAGAACTAGCAGGAAGCAGTTGGCGACAACCAATTGCGTGTTGCTAGACCCTGCTTCGTGACCAACGGTGATTGCTGCGCCGGCATGGTAAGTATTTTGGTAAAAACATTTTATTAATGTAGAAATCATAATAATTTATTCTCAAGAAAGAGAAGTGGTCTACCACAGTATCTTAAGCAATTAACAAATACCCAATTCTTGAAAAAAAAAAAAACCCAACATAATTTACAATTCTGGCAGTAACACAGTTTATATGTGCTGTTGTGTGTTGTACACTTAAGACCAATATTTACACTAAGAGAAAAGATAATTGCTAATAGGCTAACAATTATTGCATTCACTATAATCCCTGCAATCACCTTCTTTCTTAGCCTTTCCGTTCCTATCAAACATGCTAACAAAATACAAAAACTTGTTCTAAACATTATGTCCTAATACTTGCTCCAAACATTAGTAATTACTATCTTATCTTTCTCATTCTGCAAAATCATAAAATCTCTTTCCTTCCACACATTACACATTTTAAAACATTAAACTCTATAAATTACAATCACAATTCTCCATTAACAGTCCATCATATCATCACAATCAAATCACACTCTTACATTCATACATTTCAGTGCTTTCACACAATGATCTATTAACCATCACCATTTATAACTTACAATTACGCTATTTTATTCTTTTTAAGAACACATTATTATTGTGTATAAGTTGAAGTTTTTCAGAACATAGTTCTGTGATATTTTTAATACAAATTAGAAACTAAATCAATTAGAAAAATATACAGATAAAATCAATTTATCGAAAAAATAATAAATACTAATTAAATGTATTAATTAGAAATATATACATATATATTGATTTTGCTACCGGGATTCGAACATGGATCTCTTTCCAATCCAGGGAAGGTGCATTATCCAACTATGCTACAGCTAACAGTACCTTTGTTGATAATTTTTCAAATCTATATCTTACATTCTCCAAGTTTGCAGTGGTATTGTTGTGCTATGGTTTTCGCAGTGGTTCGCAGTTAGGGGTTTATTATATCTCAGGTCGTCAGACACAGTTAAAAATGTTAATTTTATGAGAAAATAAATAAAATTAAAAAAACAATTATATAATGGGTAATTTATAATAATTTACTTTTTATTCATAATAATACATATTAAATTAACAAAGTCGACTGATATGATTTAGTCTGGTGGTGAATTGACGAAAGAAGGAAACATTGTAATGAGTACTACTACTGACACTGATGAGTAATGACACTAATGGGTAAGATATATTTCTACCAAACAAAAGAACACCATCTAAACTTGAAATAAAATAAGAAAACAAAAGAAAATATAATGATTTTTATGTCCTTAATAATTTTACTGGCCAGCAAATAGTGTAATTTATAAAAGGAATTTTAAAATTAAAGAAATTGGTTGGAATTAATTATATGATGTATTATTTGATTATAAAAAATACAAACTGTAAACTCATAATCAGAACATAACTCATCTAGCACTATATCACGGGGGGTGCCAGTTAAGAATCTGCGTGCAATAAAATATTCTCTAGAACAATCGTCGGTGATTTAAATTGATTGCCCGCACAGAAATGGAGGGGTCAATTGCCAGCGACTCTATTCGATGCAGGCAATTTGATGCCATCCAATGCAGCCAATTTAACAATAAGTATTGTCAAACAATAAAATAACACTTTACATAAGTGGATGACGAGTGTTGGCAAGGTCATAGATTATAACCACAGACAAAATCAAAGTACTCGCTACAAAGCATTTCTGAACAGATGAGAACATAATCTTTGTCATGTACAAAACTATGAACTTGATATCCAATAGCAATAACAGTATCAAAATTGATAAACAATTAATAAGAGTATATCAATTGAAATATTTCAATTACAGAAAATTCCAGTTTATTCGATCGATTTACGATAATGAAAATAAATTTAATTAGATTTTTATTTACATACTAACTTTTTTCATTACAACTCAAAGTAATTATATATACCTATATTCACACATTTTAAAATAACAAGTTGCCAAAATACAGCGTACACAAATCACAACATTATTTAAAAAAATCTTATTATAATGGACTATCTTTTTGCGCCATTTTTAACAACAAATAACAACATAATCGTCAACACCGCCATTTCTCTACTGTATTGAAGTTAGCAACAAAAATTCTCAGCGCTTTTAAAACTTTGTTTTGTGGTGGTCGCGGGGGCATTTCGCACTCGCCTGTGACGACTTGTTATTTTTCTTCTTCACTCTCCGCTTCCGTACACTTTTTCCCTCCGTGACATTGCTCGCCTTTCAATGCTTAAGTTCAACATTAATGGAGTCGCATATTCTTCTGTTAATTTTGTTTTGGATAATATTTTCGAAAATATATAATTATCAGTCAAAATTATAAAAATGTTTTCATTTAAATTTAATGAAATACGGAAAAGTCTAAGGAACGCAAAACATTAATTTGCGAATATTAAAATGCCTAATACGTAAATATTAGAGATTATATAATAAATAATCGTCTTTACATTTAAAACAATGGCAATAAAATAATTAACAAGATATGAGAAAATTTGAAAAATGTCAAACACACATTCTTCAAAATGCCTTGACACTAAACTTGAATAGAAAGAAATGACTTTTAAAATGAATACAAATTATAATTTATAAAACACTGAAAAGTCTGAGGAACTCAACCGCGTACTGAGCATTTGTACAACAAAATATACAAACGCTACGTGAACAAAAATAATGATGGTAATAATACGGAATAGAAGATTGGCAAGCACTGACGGAATCACATTACCTATAAGGGCGCAAAGATAATATTTCCTATCTTTTTCTAATGTAAAGAAAACGAGTGAGAGAAAAAAGCAAGCGAGCTGAGTTAATACGTTGCGGTAAGGAAAATAAAAAATTTAAAATCGAAGATGCACAAGACATATTTGTCATCTTTTTTTAGCATACTGAAAATGAGCATACAAACAATGTGAATGAACTTTATGCATCGTGAATCGGTATAAGGGCAGATACTACCTATCAGATGGACTTTAACATTTCACAAGCACATCGCGTAGCAAACGTGTATTTTCTAGATTACGGACATTTGACAAAAAAAAACGAATTATGCAAAAAATAGATCGATAAATTCATCTGATAGGGTCCAAAAATAGCTATGCGAATAAATATTTGCGAATTTAACCTAATATTATTCTATATCTTCACTTCGGGCCCCTAAATCATCTAACAAAAAATAATCTGGCCGCTTGAAGTTCGATGATCTTTTATTTTTTGTATTCAATAAAATATTTTAATTAATAGAAATAATCACATAAATATGACTTATTTTAAATGGTTATATCTCTGACATGGTTGAAATTAGGCACACGAAGCTTGACATTTTTGACTCATATTTTTAATATTTATCTATCCATAAAATATTGTGCACTAGATGTGTTATTTTTTATATATTTTTTTTTATTTGTAACTATATAATACAATGTAAAATCTGTTTGGACTGTGCCCGTCTCACTGGAGAAATTCTGTGTCGGGTATGTATGTATAAAGAAAAAAATGCTTACAAACTTATCGGAATCCTCAAAGTTCCTAATGCATGAAAAACAGTATTCCACTTGTTTCTCATAAGGCGATTCTTTGAAGGCATCTACAGGAAATAAATGATGATACGATCTGAAAAAAAAAAGTTATAAAATATATTACACAATACAGTGTTATGTGTGCAACGTTTCTAAGTATATAAATAAAGTTATATTATTTAGGTAATAGATAGGTAACAAATTTTCATAGTATCAAAATGTGACAAAATACTGCTTTAACTTATATCAGCCGGCACAAACTTGTATTGTTTTAAAGGTTGTTCTTCTAGGAAGCCATGTAACGGCCAGAACCATAATAAATACACAATACCACAGCTCATCAGACATTGATGATAACATGTTAAAATATAAAGTCAACCTAGCTAAATGTGGAGCGGAAGCCAAAGTGAGATCACAAGTACGACACTGAACGGGCAGTTCGCAGTAACGACTGCGGCACTGCGGACACAGATGACCCCCACTGGACACTTTACTTGGTTCTTCTGTATCTTCTAGGTGACTGAAAAAAAATATATATATATTATTAAGGTTAACCACTCAATAATTGCCTTGAGAGTTAACCAACAATTTGTTAAGAACCCAAGTGTAAAAAAAAAAAAAAGATATTACATTAATTGATGTCAATTAACATGAAACTATATCTGAAAAATATCTAATTGGATATAAATTGATACATATTTATTTAGGATTATAGGAGGAAATTGTATAGATGTAAAAAAAAAAAAAACAATTAACCGAACTAACAGAGTTTGTGCATAAAATCAATAGAATTAAGTGAAAAATTAATTTGATATGTATATACATTTTGAGAGTACCTATTTTCAAATATTTTTGATCAATATTTTAAACACATATGTAAATATGTACATATTTATAGTGAAATATCGGTACATATTAAATGGTTAGTATTACACTGAATATTACAAAATAAAACAATTGAATTTTAAATCAATTGGTAAGTATTTATAATAAAATATATCAGCAAGCAATAACAACCAGTAAAAGACACTGATTAAAAAAAAATTTATTTAAATTAAAATTACAGTATTTTTTTTTTATGGCAACTTCTTGTATTATTAGGTTTGGTTAATTAATATAATTGTATAATCCCACGGTACCTAGACTTATGATTGATGATGTGATAAATGAGGAAGATCTGTCTGATTTTGAATGAGTTTATATTATAGTGTTTCTTAGATTTTTTTTTGACGAATAAATGGTTTTTCACTAAACTTTAAATTGCAATAACTGAACTATGCCAATACCTCGCTAGACCGTAGTCTAGATACGTTCCAAGAAAGTTGACAGAGGTATGGGTGTACATATATGCAACCTAAGGGTAATTATCTTTTTTGGATTCAGGGCACTCAATTCTAAATAAAAATCCTTTTTGTGAAAATCTAAGAAATAACCATTTTCACCATTACGTATTGCGATCCAAGTGTGATTTTTGCTTGGCATATAACTTTAAACCTTAAAGTGTAATAACTTTTAAACATGTATTCGCGAGTTAACCGTTTTATTTCTTTTTTGAAATCAGGGCACTCAATCCATATTTTGTAAAAATCTGAGAAGTTCCATGTTCTTAATACACACCCAATATTTTATCTAACCAAACTATTAACTCATTGGCTGCCCACATTGGAAACTTGCGACAAAGAAAGAGATGGCACAAGAACTGTCAGAATTTAAGTTGGTTATTGTGAGTATAGCGAACACCCACGTGACAGTCCGCGGCGTCTATTTCTCACGGCAAATAACCATCTAATAATGCATGTTATTACCGGCGCCGCTGACATTATTATTTATTATTATCATTATTTCCAGTAGTGACATCATATGTCACCCCATATAAATCTGTTTCAACTCAAGAACACAACGAATTACATCTGAAATCGAGTGTAAAAATCGTCATTTTTCCTCCATACAAAATTGACAGTTGGCAGTCACTTTTGCATTGCCAGATTGCAATTTTATTTAATTCGGAAATTTAACACACATACTCTCATGTCGACGTCAAAGTGCCGATATTTTTACAGTTATCGAATTTTCGAAAACTTTTTTGATTTTATTTTTACTTCACAAAATGGTGGAGGGTGACTTATTTTGTTAATAGAGACTGCCAACTTTTTGGACATTCCCGATATGCTTGTTACTACCACAGAGTCTGATGATGAGAAGGATGCAATAAGTTAGAAAGTATCTGGAACGTCCCAATTTGAGTAAATTGTCAGCTAGATTTTGACATAACATTTGACATTTCTCGTTTTTGTTGTTCAAGTAATTCAAGTGAATAAGATATTATTTTTTAATAATTAATTAAAATTAATATACAAGCGTTTTACTATAAATACAGTGAGTACGTCGTTAGGCAGTATTGGCCATTGCCGCGGCCGGTTGTTAGTGCTATATAAATATGATATGTAATGTGTACGTAGTAGTGATGTGAAGTGCTAATATTTTTTTGTTTTAAGCATCACATGAAACACAATAATATTAATAAAACCTGATGTCGTTTGTCCAAAAAACAAATAATAATGTTCCAAGTGCCTGAGAATACTATCAACATTTATTTTTCCTTTTTTTCATCTCAAAACCGTACGAAATCAAGGTTGATGGATGCTTATGGTGAAATAGTACCCACGTTTTTTTTTTGTTATACCAACGTTTTCATGGTTTTTTCGTAAAAATAAAATTCGAAAAGGCTAGCCTGTGAATTTTTAATTTTAAGAATTTTGGGCTAATATGGTGGTATGATACTGTTTCATCTATGATTTTTTTGGGTAGCTAACAAGATAATAAAAATATGTCATTATTTAGTATATTATTTCTAAAACTTTACCAAAAAAATTACAGTTTAGTAGGTAAATTATCAAGTGGTATTTTATTTATATAATATGTGACAGTAGATAAATATCGAAAACATAATTTACCAAATTTATATAAATATAACCATATACATATTAGTGTTTGTACTAAATTAACTCACCACATGCAGACGGTCAGCAAAGGATCCTTGGAATCATCGTCTTGGATGTTGATGGGTCCGCTGTGGGGGAAACCCATTTTCACAAGACAGGCAGCCGTTGGCTTGGCATGAGCCGGCGGGGATACATGGGCCAGCAGCTGCGCACGGAAGTGACAGTCATCCAGGATTACCTACCAAATATCAATGTTGCTATCAACTGTACAAGTAAAGTCTCACCGATCCAAATAAATTATTGACACCAAAGTAATTTGGATTGGGCAGTTTTGAGAATAACTAGGTTTTCAGTTTGTTGCCAGGGAGAGGCAACATAATGTAAAATAGTGCCATATCCATTGTCTTAGTACACAGCTGAGTAACATACACTTTTACAAGTTTAAATTACGAATAACATTTAGCCCAGATATTTTTAAAATCCAAAAAATATTTTATGTTAAATAAATGATAAGTTGTATAACACAAGTTTTGAATATAAAAAATTATTTCCCAATTATAAGGGAAACTAGATTTTTACCTTATAAAAACCTGAGAAATAACTAATTTATACTTACACCGTACGTACCCCCTGTTTCTTGGCACAAGTGACGGCAAATCCGAACCTCCGCAGCCAATCCAATCACAGAACAACGTATGCCATCCGTTTTCATTGACTAAAACAAAGATAAAACATTTGTACAAATTAAATTAATCGACTATCAATCTATCAAAAAAATATTTAGTTGCTACCGGGATTCGAACCGGGACCTCTTCCTATCTGGAGAAGCGCATTCACCATTTAATTTGTAGATACCACAGAATTATGGTCTGAAAATGCAACTTCACAGCAAAAATGTGTTCTCTTTAAAAGATAAAAGAGGCAGTTGGTAACAATTTTTAGTAAGAATTCACTCGAGAGATTAAAAATAATATTAAAAATTTTGATATTATGCTTACAACTATTTTGTTGTTATTTACAAAGTTTAAAGAGTTTACGGGTTTCAGCTATAACTGACACTGACTGGATATGTACATATGGGCGCTCTTAGAATATTTATTACTATTTTAATATGTTATTTTTTAAATCTGCGTAGTAATATTAAATTATCTTGTCTGTTGTGGTAAGTCATTTTGTTCTAGCTTGCATCTAATCCGATTGAACATACATGAACACGATACAACCCAACATACCTGTATAGTATGGTGGATATCACTTGGATCACAAGTAGTGAGACTGGCGCTGATAATGAGAACCTCTCGGCAGGCGTGGGCGGGCAAAGCTTTGAGCTGTCGGGCGCACGTCTCCAGGGCGTTCTGCAATGACGGTTCTCCCACCAGTGGAGAATCTGTGAGTCTGGCAAACATAACTCGATCAGAGAGAAGAAAAATTTAACAATCACAGTCACATTTCTCCCTGTATTTTTCCAAAGAGATTTAATAAACTAGAGTGGAAGTCTGAGCTGTGATAAATAAATATCGGTTGATTAGTCATCAGTAACTGTTCATTAGTGGCACTCAGCGTGTTATTATTAGACGAAAGTGGCGTTTTAGGTGATCAAATGATTCAAAATGCTGATAAATATTGTTCATCAATCTCGATTCTCTTCCCCGCCAACCTCCACAGCCGGCTTCAATGCCCAACTGCGTACGAGAGCTAAATTCACCTCTAGGATATTTAACCTCTGACTTTTTCTACGTTTCTTTATCTTTTCTGTATAAGTTTTGTCAAACTACTTTTGGTGTCTTTAAAGTTGTTCACTTACATATTTAAAAATACAATTCAGAATTTTTTGTAAGTTTTTATACTCTTACATCATATTGTAAATATTTTTACCGTTTTATTTACTTTATTTTATAGAAAAATGGCTGGCTTACAGATGCCCCCCATATCTAATATGGCTGGCAGTTAAAAATTGAAAAGCAGGTCATCTTATTTTATAATATTCAATGCGATTCATGTAAGATAACTGATATTCAGACAATTTATTTTTACACTTTGGGAAGGTTATTTATTATAGGTGCTATTGCGATTAAAGATTTTACATACTATCTAAACATTCTGTTGAGATGCTTTGTATAGGTACAGTAAAGGGATAAATTATAAGAGACATAAGGACCAACCCTTGAAGTACCCTGATGTGACGCCTGGCACTGCCTCCCAGAGGGCTGATCCGCTCAGCCCGCTTGTTCCTCATCACGACTATGCCCAGCTGACTCAAGGGGTTCTGATCGAAGAATTCTTCAATGTACACTTCTAAAAGCTGGCAACAGAAATATTTTCATGATATGTAAAAGAAATTCAACAAATATTGATATTCGAGTATAATATGTCATGTGCTGGAAAATGTATTTACTAACAATATTTTTAAATAGTACTGTACAAAAACCGCGATATAACGAAATCCAAGGGACCAAAAAATAAAAATTCGTAATAACGAATTCCCACATATAACGAAATAAATAAAAAAAATCCTACTACTATATGTTACGCGCCGTCGCAAAAAATATTGCGCGGCTTCAAAAAAGATCGCAAATTCTGCAAACAAAGGAGGAAGAAGGCCATAGGGAACTGAATACCTACATATTTTTAGTAGTTTTGTTATTAAAACAGATAAGCAAATGGATAATCAAAGGAATTAAATTAAGAACAGAACCTATTCAACACCAATTGGAAGATATTTTTGTAAATTCCAGAATATTGCAAACACAAAACAATATTTTAATTGTGTTTAAATGTAGAGCCGCTTCAAACATAGTTTTGGGCATGAAACATAAAAAATAATTCAAAAATAAAAATTTGACAGTTGAATCGCGGCATTTTTATAAAATGAGTCGTATATAAATTACGAAAGTACTTACCGGTAACGGCGGCAACCACTTCAAAATGTGATACTATGAACCCAAGAAGAAGTTTGAATTGTTTTACTACCTTGTCGGCAGACCGCCGCGCACCGCCGAAAATGCCATTAAACCGTTCGCATGCGGCAGATGCAGCGGCGCGGCTTTGTAAGTGCGAAATAATATTTTCATCTTTTAACATTTTTTTATTTCGTTATAAATTTACGTAAATGTATTGGCATTTTTTCATACGGGACAAAAATGATTTTGTTATAAATATTAACGGGATTTCGTTATATAAATGCATTTTTGTATGAAAAATTGATTTTAGGGACTAAATTTCGATTTTTTTTTCGATATACGTCATTTTTCGCTATATCGGGTTTCGTTATATCGCGGTTTTACTGTATACAATAAAGAAGCGAATAGACAATTTCAGGTATAACACGAGATGTGCAATAAATGCTCCAATTGCGCCTTTTTTGTTAGTTATAACAATTTTTTTAAGAACACACTCTAACAACTGTACATATAATAGTGGGTTGATTCATAAATAAGTTACAAGACCTCATAAGCAAGGGGTTTAATATTAATGGCATCTACTTATTTTGTCTACAGCAAATAATTGGGCATTCGTCAGATATGAAGCTGTAGTTGTTTTGTAAATATTGTTTTATAAAAGCATTAAAAACAATCCACAAAATGGATGATTTAAAGGGGCATCTTTGCATATCAACACACGGCCAGAGTAACAAGTTCAGGTTATTAAATGTGAAAATTTACCGAAATGACATTGTCAATATTTTTTTCTCATCATAACCTCAAAATTCCTTTAAGGAAGGGATTAATCTAAATGGATTAATGGCAATATAATATATAATGAAAACAAGTAGTACTTAATAATGGCAAATTTTAACATTTTTTAAAATCAAATTTTCAATTACAATAATACAACAGCACTTATTTATGAATCAACCCAATAAATAAATATAATAAGAATAATTATAAGGGTAAAAACAATAAAAACATTAAAACAACAGTAAACATATGGTAAAACCAGCATAACTATTGTTGACGCAAGTCGAGTACTCCCTGTGCTTTCTATTCTTTCAATAGCCTTAATATACCTGTCCCGCTCTGACCAACTACTAATTAGGGATTTCGGTCGACGTGGGACAGATTGCATTTTGACGTGGATCTGTCAACAGGCTTATTTTTGGGGATCAAAAGTGTCGCCGTGCGTAAAAATCCGGACCACGAAAAAGCAGTTTTCTCCAGCATCCATGAAGTGCAGTGATATCTCCGTTCTTCACCACAAAAGTGCAAGTCAACTGGAGGTGTAAATTGTCATCCAACCCAGGACTTAAATCAAGGTAGGCTAAATCCATCTGCTATTATTCCTTTCTGAATCAAATTCGGGTTGCGTCAACTAAACCATAATTTTAATCGATACAGTCCACGGGATTTTTTCCCACCAACTATAACGTCCTCTCTAAACATGAGAATTTTCTCATATAGAAAGGCAGAATTACAACAATCTTTGAATTGTATAAAATCTAATTTTAACACATTTCAGGGGCTAGAAGTAAAAACATAGTACATATCTCACAAAATATCTAAAACAGTGCAATCCCCCAATACCGTACCACATATCTCTCATAAAAAAATGTCGATCTTCACCGATAGATGGCAGTAGCACATAATAATGGTATAGCCAAAAAAGTCAAATGAACCATTTTTAAAGTTTAACAACAGAACTTATTATTTGTCATTAATTTTTTTATTGATAACCACTGAACATGTTTGAAAAGTTACACTAGAGATCATTCGCAGAGAAGGGGCGAACTGACTTTAATTATATTTTCATGGGGTGCAGAGAATTATGTTTACTTCACTATTCCAAAATAAAACATAACTTAGAAAATTTTGAATTATGTACTACATTTTTCTATGGGATATGCGATGTGTATTTAAAGCATTTGTTAATTAGAAAGTCACAATTATCTAACTTCTCATTTTGACCGAAACCATGTTCTTATTGCTAGCCACTCATTTATATACACAAATAATAATCTAAAAAAAAAAATTTGGTTAGCCAAAATATATTTTTCTGAAATCAAATATTTGATGTGTTTATAAAAAATATTCCATCTTTAAACAACCGTTTTTTTTAAATACCGCTGATAGTTACCTTCAATGAACATAGGAACCTAGATGGTTTTAAATCCTGGGAAGCCATGGCTTCTGAAGCATCCAGGACCAGGTAGAAGTAACGCATCATACCCAATCGAGGTCTCCCACGCCTCTCAGCCAATCTTCGCCTCTTCTCACGTTGTACAATTTCCGCCACAGAGGCTTCCAGGAACCCATCATCATCTTCCTTGATCGCTTCCCTAAAAAATTGTAAATTGTTAAACCTATCTCTTATTCTCTCATTTTGTAAGGGTAAATAAAATATTAATTCCAGGCTGCTGATTAACTACCAAGAGTCAATTCTAATTGTTTCACTAGCCTATATTATAAAAAGTTGTCTATAAGGTAAAAACTGTGATCATAAAATTATCTATAAGGCGGACGCACCAGGTTTTTTCATAGCCGGTCTCCCATCTATATTCTTTCGCGTCATCTTCGTCACCCATTTTTCAGTTGATTTATGTTTTGAAGACCCCTAATCCTTAACTACACGAGTGTTAAATTAGAGACCAAAGTAAGACCTCGGTGACCAAAACAAAAAAAATGCCAGATTCCGCCTGACAGTCAACAATAGCAATCTGTCAAAATTCGTATTAACATTTTCGTAATCGTATGTTGGTCATCTTTGAGTATATCGCTACCAACAGGACGGACGTAAATTCAACGCGATGGTATTCTACACAAGCGTGTTTATTTTGTGTGAGTTAGAAATAAATAGAAAATCGAACTACGTATATATACAGAACCGATGTTCGTCTTCGCAAAGGGCGCAAAGTTATCCATAGTCCGATAGAAACCTAAGTCCGTGCTCCGTACGTTCGAAGTCCAAAGGGCAAGTGCAGGACGCGTAAAGAGTCACACAACATATATTTAGTAATTATTTTTCCGACAAATATTTTATGAGGATAAAAATGATTAGGATTGTGAAATTGAATTGCAATTTATTTAGGCGGCAAAAATATCAATATCATTTCCTAGTAAAATATTACCACTGCGTGGTGTAGAATTCAATAATTAGTGATTGTTTGTATCATTAACATTTTAAAAATAATCATATTTATTATATTAGGTATATAACAAAAAATAGTATTAAACAGGAATAATACAATAAATTATTTTCAAATAGATACGTATTTCATAATTTTGGTACGCCTCTGTATGTCATAGAATGGGTTAAAATTCAGCAACAAATAACAAATTCACTTCTTCAATATCTTTGTATTTGATTTAAACATATGTAACCAGAATATAATACTATTTTATTATTTAGAAAATAAAACGATCTAAATACTGAATATAATTCTAAAACCTCATAAAATGTTCAAATAAAGATGGAATCTCCACTAGAGGTAAAAAGTAAAGTTAGCGTACGGAAGGCTAATCCTGTTGTTTATTTTTCATAATGACATTAAAGTCGATAACAAAACGTGCTATTAAAAAAAAATCGCTCTCGGATTAAATTCAATACTTCGACCGTAGCCAGACAGCGCTTTCTCCAAGCAGGTTCTAAGCCTATTGGAAAAATTCTGCAATGTAAATTTCGCTACCCTTCGTGGTTGTTTGCATTGCTGCAGGCTGTAGATTGCAGACGTCCAGTCGTTAGCTGCAAAGGCACAAGCCTTTCAAAACAGTTGGATCTTCCTACCACCGTACTACAAAGATCTGCTTGGACTGAATAGAGTGCGAATTCTGTATAAAATGCCTCCTTCTTTCACTTTCGGATCATATATGAGTGGGGCGGCTGAATGGACGACACGATAATGAGCACTTACTCCGACTTGCTGTTGCAACTTGTTTTTAGTATATTTATATAGAATTAACATGTTTTTCTCATTAGGCGCCGAAGGCGCCCTAACATAGTTGGGGGAATTTTTTTTTTAATATTAAGATTATATACAATTAACCTATTTTACTCCCTGGACTCAAAAAGCGCATCAACTCACTTGATATTTATATTATGTTTATATATAATTACGACACGACAGGGGGCCGTTGGACTCTGGAGCAGAAGTTATAGTACTCGAATCAAAAGAATAATTTTGCCCTTTATTAAAAAATCAAGGATCCAGTGTACTTACTCGTACTATCAGGAATACAGATTTTGCTGAGTAGTTATAGCGATAGTGCTGCCGGCTGCCGCCACAGTTTGGCAGGTCTAGCCCGATCGCTCACCGATGATCTTCTTCTGTTCCATCGCTTCGCTACGACGCGCGACGAGTCTCGCTCGATGTTCAAGAGTCGGATGAGGCCGACCAAACGCCGCCGACTCGCTTCTCTATTTTTAATTAACATGCTTAACCTCTGTATTCTTCCTTGTCTACCTATGTCACAATAAATATCAATACCAACCGCTCATTTCATTTAACCACCTACCTTAACCCCTAAATAACTGTTGAGCTTATATATTCTTGCCAATAAGCTCAATCAGGCATTGACATTCCAAGAATATATAACGGAATGGCGAACTTACTCTCTCACTTTGGAATAAGCAGCCGACTAGATGCGCAACAAAAAAAATACAACTTGTTACTTACTTATCCGGCAACGGGACGAAGAGCACCTCTTAAGGATCATTTCTGATTGATTGACTGTTGATGAAATAAATACCATTATTTTGTGGCCAGCCTTGAAGTCAAAGGCTAGTACAACGAAGCACCAACAATTGGAAAATGAAAGAGGAAGAAAACATGAATCCCTCGGTTTGGCTTCGGAAGCTCGTAACCAAACAAATACCGTGTAGGCATGCGTACAGAAAGAGATCGAATTGAGACACGCAAAAAAACGACAATTTTCAAGCGACCTTTCTGAGACACTCGCATTGCAATCATTGTTTTAGGTTAGAACCATTTTCGAATTTACTCAGCTGGTTATCATAAAATACTGTGATATTTTCTAAAGTGTATTCTTTATTAATATTATTTCTCACTATTTCTGTCACGATGGCAACAGAGGAACAATCGTTTTCGAAATAAAAATGAATCAAAAAAAATCTGGGGAGTACCGTGGAACAAGAACGTCATTGGTATTAGCGCTGCTTAGTATATATAGAAGCTAAAATAATGAACGTCTCAAAATAACTTATGCTTTGCATGTCCTAAATCAAAACGAAAGCCATTTTGGAATTGAAATTTGTTGACATTTAAAAATTGGTTTATTTTTAAGGAGAACACATTATTATTGTGGAGTTGTATTTATTAGACTTTATTGACATACATGTTTTTGTTGTAACAAAGGTAAATATAAAATAATATAACATGTTAAACATAAGATACAATTATATTTTCGATAAATTGATTTTATCTGTTTTATCATTCTAATTGATACATTTAATTTGTATCGTTTGTTTTATTTTTTGTTCTATTTCATGGATAAAACCGCATTAATTTTCTCATATCTTATATACTCATCTCATTTAAAGGGGGTCCTTTTTTATTTTTTTTAAATTACGCCACTGGCTAAACCCTTAAAATTTAATGTAAATGTGAAAAAGAAAAAACCTAGTTAAAAACCTGTAAAGAGCATCAAATATGGGTGTAATCAAGAAACAATTTATTTACACACACAAAAAATAATATTAATACTTGATGATTTATCAAAGATCGAAATACGAAATTGAGATTTGCCCAATGGTAAAATTTGATAGCAAAATTATAAAATAAAACAGATATTTAGGCTTTAAAACGAAGCCTGTCAACTGGGATACACGATACTTACACGAAAATATAAAAGACCTCGATGTAGTAAAAAGATTAAATACAATATGACTTTAGTGATGTGCTAATTATATCGATGTAACGTCTTGTCCTAACCCTCAAAATTTTTAGAAAATACGTGGAATCGATTCCAATAATGATGTCAGCATAATATCTTTACTGATAGTAAGCGAGTTGACCTATAAATCTAAATGGAAGGAACTCCAAATATGTGCCCATTATTATGAAAGTGGTCTAAGTCATGTTTCTTTCGTTTCTAGATAGTTACAGGTTTGTGTTTGAATTGATTATAGAATATTTTTACATTACACAACATAATGTTTCAACATTTATTTAGTCTACTAGATTTCTAATTTATTTCGACATATAAGTGTTGCATGTAGCTTATAAGGAAATAAAAAAATAAAGTTATAATGACTTATTCTAATATCAAAATAAACACTTGTGGAATACTGTTGAACTAAATATGACGTTTCAAAATTTTCACAATTATTACAATTTGCATCATATTAAACATAATTCTTCAACAGCAATACTGTATAATTAGTATTATAATGTCGGTGTTATCACCGATTATTTATGTAAATGTGAGAAACTGCTTATATACTCTGGGCTGAATATTTTTCGACTTCAAAATCAAATACTGATCGATGTGAGATCGTGTTTCTTCGAACACGTCCGTGTCACTTACTAACAAAATTATCATGATATTGATTTCCGCTTGAAATATGGTTTCAGATAAAATTAATAGTTATGGCTATCTCTCGAATTACCTTAAACCACTGATAAATTAATTAACAACAAGATATTTGAAAACCTATCTTTAAAATCAAATAACTAAGAACATTGTTTTAATGTGACTCAAACGTCAAACGAATGTACCAGTCGGATAGTTAGTTATTTGACAGTTTATCCAGAGATGGTGAAACAGTCTCTAAGAGGTAAAAAATTAAACATCTTTAATTTTTTTGTGCATGCAAAATGAATTTGAAAAATATTAAAATGTTATTTAAAAAGAAGGAATTTTCAAAATAAAAATTATCAGTTATAAAATGACACACGCTTTAGGTAATCGGAATGTCATTAAGCAATCACGATCGCGTGTACTGCGAATGAAATCAAAAAAATATTATAATAGACAGTACTTTTCACTGTATTATTATTTTCATTACCGAATAAGTTGTTTGAAATTAATTATGTTTAAATTAAAAATAAAACAAACACGGCGAACCAATATTTAATTTGCAATCATTATAATTTTTCCTGTTTATGTGAACGCAAAATCACTCGGATATCACTCCGGCGACATCCGACGACAACCGCCGCTGAATGAACGCGATCCTGGGGCAGCCCCAGCAGATTTTTTCATAGATATGTGTGAGATTGACATTTTAATAGGGGTATTTCTTAAATGTAGTAAAGAAATAAATTGCTTTTCGTATATAGTGAATGGATTGAATCATATCAGGGATTAAAAATTGAGACTGATCGCCATTTCAATACTATTTTTCTATTTTGTTTTGAATAATTATTATTATAAATTTTTATTTTTTACATTTGAAATATTTGACCGTATTAATTTCAAAGTAAGTTGAAACACAATTATTAGCCGAATTCAGACGGCAGTTCATTTATTGTGCACGTGTAGGAACACGTTACAGGCGTGTACATACAGTAGTGATGGTTAAATCGTTATTGAAACCGTTGTTTTAACCGTTATTGTGAGTGTGATTGTGTTCAATTATAAAGATGATTTGTAACTGATCATTCGTAATTCTTCGAGCAATGGCCGGTACATTAGAAAGTTACATTAGAAAATAGAAAAAAAAACAATTAAATCTTAGTTACTAATCATCGTTAAATCTCTGTTACCAATCATCTTCACAATTACAGTCATACTCGTACAACGGTTTACCATCACTAGTGTACAGTGCTCCTGTTGTATAAATAAACACCATTAAAAATATTAACTGTAAACAGAATAGAAATAACTTCCAAGAATACAAGAGAACAATTGGTAGATTCCGATGGCGCTATTCAACTTGACAATATTTTCAGACAAGAATCACGATATTTTCAGATACTCGATCACTGTTAATGATTGCGACTTACATCAGTTCGTGGTTTTGAGCTAATCGCTAATTAAATATTTTTCATATTATTTAAAAGAAAATAAAAAGGTATACAATCAAACATTTTAACGTACACACACTGATTGACCAGTCAAAACATCAATTTATGTAGATATCAAATATACGATGTGGACTTATTGGTACATACCATTGAATTCAGTTATTTATCTTTATTTCTATGCACTCAAATTGATTTATTCTATGGTATAATAAATTATACTATTGAAAAATTACCTTCATGTCATTCTAAAAAAATGTCATTGTTAGCTGTAAAGTGTCCCGCTGAAAGTTTTGTCCCTTAGATATATTTATATGTGTATAATAACGTATGTACCACGAAAAGTATATGTCCTCTCACAACACATAAATTTATATCGTTTAGGCTAATAAATAAATATAAGGTATATGTTTAATTAAATACAATATTTTTTAAAATTAATAATGAGAAAAATAAAAGAAAATAATCCAGGCTATTCAAAATTAAAAGCCGGAGCTATTATCAATAATGGACTAATAAACATTTGACGAACCGAACGGTCGATAATACCGAAATTCTATACTTGAACAATATTTTCACGTATGTTTTATGTAAGATTTGCACAATTTTTATCAATTGTATAAAATATTTCTGACAAAATGAACAAAAATGTTGAAAGAAAAATATCAATTTCAAAGAAACCGTAAATATGAAAGAAATTACTGGTTACATTGGGCAACCGACATCTTTTTGTTGATCTAAGAGAATTGTTTTATAACCTGAATGGTAACTAAAATTGACTCTGCTATGCATTAATTAATTATATAGCTAAACATAAATTCATTGATAAACCTTTAGAAAAAAATAACCGGTTTAAAATAATCAGCAGGAATTGTAATTGAAATTAAAAGGATGCCACGAACCGGAGATATATTTGCGAGAATCTCACAAACGGGAGCGGTGTTCCGGTTTGCTCCGGTTCATTCCGAGTCCTGATACCATCGATAATCAGACTTGCAAAACTGAATTATCTGTGACTGGCGGCAAATACAGAAAATCGAAATAAATTTTCAGATCTTAAATAGTCTTTTCTGGAAAATTGTTCCCGCCTATATTTGGTTGACACGCGTTTGCAGGATATAGCACCAGACAATCATTTCTAAATAATGTCACACCAAAATTAGACTTCGTGCTGTCGATACTCTACATTCTAGTAAAACGCATAATTTCTTCAAGTTCATCAATGACATATTGACTATTTTCAGCTAAGAACATCTTGGATTCGAATAACTGAAGAAATTAAAATTAAAATATCTGAATTATAAGATTAAAAATTAAACAAAATAAAAACATTCGATTAAAGTAAGACGTGGACACAATCTATATTTCAGCTTTATAATACCTAAATAAAAGTAGACAATAGTTATGTATAATCTATTTATTTACATTTTACAAGTTGGTCCGTGTCGACGGTCCGCAAGTTCGTATCTGCTTTGAGTATAATATGAAGTATACAAACACAGAGGACGTAAGCATTCAACGCGACCTTGACGATATGAAAACGCTAACGGGCGATGACATGAGCTAGAAAGAGCCAAGTGTACGATTCACAGTACCGCATCCATTTCTCTGTTTTTGAGGCTAGTATAAGCAGTAGTCCCACGGGGCGATATCATTCGCGAAAGCGAATTATTTTTAATTTTATTTTGTTACTGATTAAAGTTTTTTTTTAAATATTTATAATTATGGTTTCTTGTTGTGTAAAAGGATGTAAATCAAACATCAGGAAGAGAATACCGGGGTTAGCCTTCCATGTGTAAGTTTTACTCTTCATGGCGCTTGTCTCCTTATTAAGATTTTCATATTTATTAGTTTATTTTATGAGAATCTCAGGTAAATTTATGATTTTTATATACCTAGCTTAGATTCCAAGTATAATAAACATAATTGATACAAGTCTGAATATATTCGACCCGTAAATTCGTTGTCAACTGTCATTCCGCTCTACGGCCTCCAGAGGCGAACTGACATTGGGAAATATAAAAATTAAAGGTATCGGGTTTTAATACAATTTGATGTTTTTTATAGTTGAATTAATTAAAATAATAAAAATGACCTTTTTTATTTCAATTTTAGATTTCCTAAGGGCGGGGATCGACGAAAATTATGGCTGAAGATACTTCGACGAAGCGAATGTGAAGTACGGCCATACACCAAAATATGTTCTTTTCACTTCGAATCAAAATGTTTTCTAAGCATGAAAAAAAAAACGAGTATACTTCGTAAAAATTCTATACCAACCATACTTCCTTCGTACTATAATGTTCAACACCAGGAGGTAAGTCGCATTTTGCTTATTAGCAATAAAAGCTATATTTTATCTCGTCTCATCAATAGTTTTATTGTACATAAAGCAAACGTGCTTTGAAATTTAGTCTAACTTAAACTTCCAATCTCAGTTGAGAATCTTGACCGCTTGACTTCGCACACACACACGTCAAATATTGAATTGGAATTAAATTGTGCATATGAGCACTGTTACAAAAGCATACTTTACATGAGTTTAGAGGGTTTCATTGTATATTTATATGTATAAAATTCTGTTTGCTTACAAAAGTTAATTAAGTACTAATAATATACGGAAATTCATACTGCTTTATTGTTAATTTTTTTCTTTCGCATGTATTTCTGTGTAATTTATATGTATTTGTATTTTTATTTCTATATGTTTTTTCTTATGTATGTATTAAGCATTGTTACTTTCTCGAAAAATAAAACACTTGTAAATACATTTAATTTCTTTGAATGATTCAAACTATATTGCCTGGAGAAGAACATAGCAAAATTGAATTTTGTAAAATGGAAGAATTTAAAATGCTTTTAGCTGGTTGCTGGCTGCAGTTTATCGGTAATGCTTTACTGATTAGTTTGGCTACGGCGTTTGCCGCTAGTGGCGAGCCACAAAACTAACATTGAACACTAGCATCATAATAATGATTTATTTTAATATAAATCGAAGCTTTTTTTGTGGACTGTTCTAATATTGTATAGAAAATTAGTGACTCGTCGTTAGTGGCCTGGTATGGCGCGACTCCTACACGCGCATTCATCTGAAGCAATGTAGTGGCCCAATGTGTCATGGCCACACAGAGATAACTGGCGTCATTTGCGGGCAGCACTTTTGAGCATTAAGTTAATTTTACTTAACTTAACTTTTGAGCATTAATCTCCACAGGGATAGACAGAGAATATATCTTGCCTCGTTCACTACTATACATCTTCATATGTACGTTCATCGATTGTTGAAGCTTATAACTGTTCGTGCCTGATCTTTCACGGATAGCCTCTGTTACGTCTGTTCTTGTTACCTTCAACATTCGCATACAATTTTTCCTTTATCATCCTCTCTTCATTCATACGTTCCACATGCTCAAACCATCTTAGCAATTATGTTGATTATGCCTCAAATACGAGCAGATCTACATTCGCTCCTAATGTTCACTCTTCATTATATATGCCTGAGCGATCGCATTCAATCTATCTTCACTTCCGTACATTAGTATTGGCACTCAAACTCCATTATGTACCGTTAGTCTTGCTTCGGATGACAAATTCCTATTGGCGATAATTGTGTTTATCTTACAGCAAAGCACCGTTCACTATATTTCCCGCAGTCACCCTCCTTTCGGTATCTTTCTCAACCTTGTCGTCCTCGGAGATCATACTTCCCAAATACACATATTGGATTATGTACTTGTTTGAGTTTTCATTATTTACTATTACTCACTTTCGTATCCCCGCACACTATTTCTTTCGATTTGCTAACATTTATCAGAGGCTCACTCTCCGTGCATACATTTGCATCAGGCATCTTTCTTTTTGATTATAAATAATTCTGCAGTGGATTCCGAAACCTCGGTCAAGGTTCAAACATTATGTAATCGCGTTAAATTCAATATTTATAAGTCAGGGCGAATCGACAATATTAAAGGCGTTTGGATCTTACGAAACTCCCAAAACTCAAGTAAATTTGTTATTATTTAACACCCCATATAGCAAAGTTTTGATAATAAATCGTGTCACGAAATTAAATTCAGTATTTTATTATCGAGTGAATATCATACTCAGCTACATCTTTCTCTCGGTTATCCCCGGTCAAGTATAGAAGTAGAAAACGTTTTGTTCTAGTTCACTCGTTTGTTGGCTCGCAATGTTCGCATACCTATTTCTGTCATTTGCATTTTGTCGACATATTTTGTCGCCAAACATTATTTGTACACGTTTTGTGTCGACCAAATGCTTCAGTTCGTTCGTTGTTTCGTAGACATCGAATACGTGAAAAATTCTTGTCTCTCATTGGATACAGTTTTAGAATTCTCTTCTATCATTGGTCGGTTCTTTTGCTTGGGGCGGAACTTCTAGATAAACGAACGGAATCGTTATATTATTGAATAGAGGTCAGCACTATCGATGAAAAAGACGCATCGCTGAAAAGTGTCGTTCCACAGATAAGTCTTAAAAAAAATATTAATTCTCAAAAACGTTGCTTCTATTGGTGATATTTGCGTTTGTGTGAACGTTTTTATATTTGAATACATGTAAGTATTTAAAATAATAGATTTTTGTTTAATGAATGTGTCGCCATAGCGTAAAAATTATACATAGGTTCCTTTATTTCGTGGTTTTCTCTATTAAAATATAATATGTGTGAATCTGGATTGAGCTTAACACGGTTGTGTTGTTCAAAATTGCTAAGCATATAATAGATTGTGAATGAACCGCTTCAGTACATGGTAATTTGTTTATTGTCCTATTTGTCGATGCATTCCTAGTATTGATATCTGCACCAATCCACGTTTACCTCTTATTCGGGAAAGATAACGCTACTATAGCTGTCATTTAAGTATTGGCGGGAATCATCTGTCAAATTTAATGCATTTTAAAATTTATTATCGTAATGTCAAATATAGTATTTACAACATTAGTTAATGAGAACTGTGGATGATTGATACCGATGATTTTCATTTACAGAAAATTCTTGATTTTATTTTTCATTGGTTGTTTTGTCTTTTGAGTTGATTTAGAGTTGTCAGTGCATTTTGGGATAAGCACTTAAATTAATAATATCTATAATTTAAAATGGAACTCATTATAAATATTTGATTTATATGCGACTGTTTAAGTGATCTTAACTTTCAGTCGAATAATTAAAAATATTATATTAACACACTAACGGTGGGAAGGGTATTAAATACCCTTCACTCGACCAGCGTCAAACTGCGGGAAGAGTATTAATGTAATTAAACTCGATCATTTCCTTTGGATATCATATTGCATCATGTAGATAGGATGTCAAATTACTATATTAGAGCAATTAAATCAAAATCTCGTGTTTTATTTCTACAGAATACATTGCATAAATTTACGAGATGTATTCTGTACAACTGGTCCATAAAAGATAATATTAGAACTTAAATAAAAAGTGGAAAATACAACACAACAAATAAAAACCATATGTGAATGGCTATAGACCATCATTTTTGTGATATATATATTTTAATACCTATTCATAATATTGGGAGTGGAGAGAGCAGAGAGCATGTTACCGGTCCCATCCACATGACAATTTACACTCGAGACAAGCACATCATTATATTGCTGTCTCTCTTAGACTGATAAACAACATGATGTGTAAAAATGAGTCAAAATAATAATCTCATTGAAAGAAGTCAATTAATTCATGTTAAACACCAAGGCTACAAGTATAAACGGTGCTGCGCGCTCATCTTTGTTTGTGCAAGGATGTGTAAAAATGTATTTTTACCACCAATCTATTATTATACATGCACGTTAGTATTTTTATGACAATATGGAAATGTAAAAAACCTTTATTTTATATTTAAGGAATCGAAGAACTCCAGTTGAAATGTGATGTTTTATGGGTTCACTAGTAGGTATTTTCGACAATAACTATTTTAAATAGTATAGATATCTAGCGAGGATGTCCAATAATAACTAAGAAAATTTGATTGAAAAATATTCAGCAGTTTGTGCGATATGGCGAATTTGCAAAAATATATGTTTTTTTTGCAAAACACTCATTTTTTACCCGCATTACGTTGATTACGGAGATTACCCAATGGAAATGTGTTAATAATTTTAAATATTATAAATTATTCTTACGATTCATATTAAAATTACTCTCGCTAAACTATGTTGCATTTTTTGAGAATTGCTGTTATCAGTAGTCCAAATATATCTCGTGTATGTACCGTCAGGTCAAATTTGCCCAATTCTATCATCGTACTATTGTTTCATGTCTATCATTTTACATTTATTTTGCTGGAGTCGTATACACTTTAGGACATAGACATAATACAATATTACTGGACTAAGCATCAGAACTGTCAAAGTGAGCCAACATAAAAACAGCTAATCTGGAGCAAAAACCAAACAAACGCTAGTGAAATACTATCGAATATTGTTGAGTTTTATTTTATTTGACTTATTTTGTGAATTGAAGGTAAGTTATACCATACCTAAAGATATTAATGCTTAAAGCATAATCTATAAGAATATTATTTGATTCAATTTGTATTTTTCAGAAGATAAAATGGTTAATTCATGTGCTGCTTATAAATGTAAAGCGCGTTATTCCAAAGGGTGTGGATTATCCTTCCATTTGTAAGTAAATTTGCAAATTATTGATTCAATGAAATATTAAATAATATTAATTGTTCATTATTGGGATATTTGATGTTCAGATTATTAAGAGTAAAGGAATAAGCCAGCGTAGCGTCCATTTGCCATTCTTGAGGCTATGTGCGATGATTATGGCGACAATCACACCAAATCATTTTATTTAAACTGGAATTATTACAGTTTACACACTATGTTATAATAGTTAGTATCATTATACTTTCATATCCCTTTTGTTTCTGTGAATTATATTTAGATAATTATCGATTTTGAAATATATTAAGGATTTAAAAAAAAAAAGATTAAATATATTATTACAAAATTAAGGAACAGATTTAGTAAGATAGCAGTATTCTACCTTTTATTCAGATTGATATTTAAGTTTGTGCTATATAGTAAACATAACTTAAATGAAAATGAAAAATAAAATGTCAGTTTTCTCATTGCAGATTTCCAAAAGATACTGAGAGGAGAGATAAATGGGTTGTTGCAATGAAAAGGCAGAATTTTAAGCCATCGTCATCAAGTGTTTTGTGTAGCAAACACTTTGAACCCAGCTGCTACAATAATGTCTTTGGACAAATTAAATTGTTAAGCTCGG
The DNA here is from genome assembly GCA_031772225.1 of Eubasilissa splendida. Taxonomy (NCBI): domain Eukaryota; kingdom Metazoa; phylum Arthropoda; class Insecta; order Trichoptera; family Phryganeidae; genus Eubasilissa; species Eubasilissa splendida. The sequence continues at coordinate 10,215,890 of CM062855.1, read as the reverse complement.
CGATTCCAACAATATTTGACATTCAAAAGGTCAAAATGAAGAAACTTCAATCAAAAAATAGAAGATTAACAAAAAAAGTTAAAAAATTTAATTCACTTCATGAGCACCTTGAGAAAAAATGTCTTTTGAATGCGAATTCGTCATCAGTTTTGAAGGTAAGTGTACAGTAAGACCCCATATGTAACGCGGGAATACATTCCAATAAGTTCCAGCGCTAAACGAAACAGTGTTAAACGAGGCAATCTTAACACGTAAATAATGGGGATAAGTGAAACAGAATAGAGAATAAGAATATTTATCAGTTTTATTTTGCAACATTTATTGTTAAATACTTATTTATTATGCTAATTATAGACTTATTTATTGCTAATATTGATTTTTATTCATAGAAGTCAAAATAAAGTTTGAGTAAAGAAGTTGTTTGTGATGAGAAAGGTTCTTCTTCATTAAACATTTTTTGTTTCTTTGTGAAGAAGTCATCTAACGTCATTTATTTTTTCCTGTTTCGTTCAGCAAGCAGTTGTCGATAACAAGACATTGCATCAATGACACTTTGTCTTGCCTTTGAACTTCTATCAAAATTTAAATCATTTTGTATAAATTGATCCATAATTTCCGTTATAGTGGTTAAACCTTTTTTTTAGAAAATGGTTCAAAGTTTCTTTTGCTCCTAATTAATGTTCAGAAACACTAATTTCGTCATCTTCGTGCATTTGTTATTCTACTAATTCTTTAAGATTGTTGTTGGAAAGACTTTCACCAGTTGTAACATGCAATAATTCTTTAATATCCTGCGCATTTATATCATTCAACCCTGTTTCATTAGCTAGCTTGACAATTTAGTTCACATTAACAATGGATTCTTTTGTGTCAACATCCTTGCTTAGCTCCGGCCATACATTCTTCCATACTTCTTTATAAACATTTCTCGGTCACCACATTCCAGGAAAGATTGATGTTGTCTACAGCATCCATGATATTGTAGTTTTTCCAAAAATCTCTGATAGATTGTTTATTTTTTCCATTGGTTTTATCAATCAGTTGTCGGAATGTCTGCCGCAGATAATAAGCTTAAAAATTTGATATTACGCCTTGCTCCATTGGTTGGATTAACGAAGTTGTAATTGGCGGCAGGAAAACAACTTATATTGGAATGCATGTTGTTAAGTCAGACAAATGTGTTAGATGGCTTGGAGTATTATCAATCGAAAGTAAAGCTTTTAGTTCTAGTTTTTTAAATTTGCTGTAGCGTTTAACCAATTTTGGAAAATTATCACAGTGATCCAAGATTTTTTATTAGACTCCTAAATTACCGGTAAAGATGATTTTGAAATTCCCTTCATCACTCTTGAGCTTGGATTGTTTCTGTTTTTAAATCGATGGAACCACCCTCGACTAGATATAAAATTTTCACTCATGTCGTCATTTTCATTCTGAATATGGTTAAAAATTATTCTCGCTTTTTCCATTGTAATTGCTTGACTTAATGGCATATTGCGTTCAACTTCATCGTCAATCAAGATGGAAAGTCGTTTTTCCATTTCCTCAATCACATTACTTCTGGAACAGGTAATTTTTGTTGCAGAAGTCGTGGTTGTAATTGCTGATGACTTGATTTGTGCGTATCGTTGAAGTAGACAAATTTAATGCAGTGCATTGCGCAATCACCCATTGTAAAAATTAAAAATTGCTATATTTATCACAATAAAATAAAATATTATGTTTATATCTTTATACACAATAACATTGATGACCCATCATAAATCAGCTGTTACGGCAAACATGCTGCGAGACTGCATGGTCATAAATCAATTGTGATGCAGCAAAACTGCATGTAAAGTATCAAAGCAACAAAATTGTACGCGATTTCGGGGAATCCCAATTCTACCGCGTAATACTGAAACAGCGTTAAGCGGGGTCTTACTGTATTATTCTTACTCAAATACATAAAAAAAAAATCTATAAGTGTGAATGTGTGCATATGTATGTATTTGTTTTACTTCTTATTATATGAGTCACTGCCTGTGTGTGAGTCAACAATTATTAGTAAAATCATTGAAAGGAAAGTCCTTCAAAAAATTTCCACCAGAATTGAGAAGATTTATTTTGAAATTGTCATTTTATTCAAGTAAGGCATACAATTATGTCCGAAACATGTTCTTTAAGCAGTTTCCACATCCATCAACCCTAAGAAAATAGTATTTTTCTATTGATGGTACTCCAGCATATATGGCAAAATCTATACGGGGCATTAAATTGAAATTAGAGAAAGCCAAAAGGACGGCAAGACCATTGCGTGTGGTTTGGTCATGGACGAAATTTCAATTCGCCAACACGTCAAATGGAACGGTTCCAGGCAATTTGAGTATGTCATTTACGGCACACATGTAAACAGCGATTCATTACCCTGTGCTCATGCGAGTAAAACTCGCTACGCAAATCTTTATCAATAGTGTTGCTGATGCTTTGTTATATATTAGCAGTGATATAAATTTGCATCAATTTCAAAATACTCAAGGTATAGTAAAATTTTGCCGAGTTATAAATAGGGCATTTGATGTTCTCAACACAAGAAACTTTTGCAATAAAGGTTGCTACAAAAAACCATTATGTCCAGCTAATGAAAAAAGGTGTTTGAATTTATAGATGAAGCAATAGACTATATCATTAATTTAAAATTTGAGAATGGTAAACTAGTATTGCATTCTGGAAGAAAGATTGGTTTTTGTGTGGGCCTTGTAAAGTGAAGTGTAAAACTAATTTACAATGACTTGGTGTGAGATAGTAATTTTAAGTACATCTTGACTTACAAGCTCAGTCAAGATCACTTAGAAATGTTTTTTTCAGCAATTCGTTCCAGATGAGGTTTTAACAATAACCCTACTTCAGTGCAATTTAAATCAGCCTATAAAAGACTCCAGTTCAACAATGAGTTGTGTTACGTCGATAGACTCAATTTTAATTAACACTGAAGAGTCTCATATTATTAACAGTTGTCAGTGTTGCAAAATAAAGCTTTGAGAATAATACTCAGAAAAAATAGATATACTCGGATTAGTGCAATGCAAGAGCAAGTCCAAGAGCAGAAAAAAAAAAAATTAATATAATGGTATTTATTTATAAAATTCTGAATAATAAAATATTGGCAGAATTTATACGAAAAATTTATGCAAATCAAAACGAGTACGAGCATCGTACAAAAGGAAGGGATAGACTGAGACTGCCATTCAGGAAAGAGGCCAAATCTCAGAAATCGATGATGTATAGTGCAAAGAAGATTTTTAATGAAATGCCAGAAAACATAAGAAAGGAGGAGAAATTGAATAGATTTAAAGTGAAACTGACCAGATATGTAAAAGATAAGTTTTAGTAAAAGAAAAGACTTTAATCTTGTTTATATTAGAGCATATATAGGAGTGCTTATGTATGCACTATGTTAAGAATTAAATAAATAAATAAATTAACCAAAATGATACTTACTTTTAGATATAAAAAAATAGAGGTGGCCTAACAAAGCCATCTAAAGATATTGTTTATGTATTTTTGTAAGCAAATTGAAAAAATATTCAAATCTCATTTTCAATAGATTAATTAAAACAACACATCGCAGATCAATACCCAACTGTTAATCATGTGTTACAATTGTTAAATATGATATTAAGCATGTATCTTAAAATTCGTATTCATTATCAAAATAATACAATAAATGATAATACTGTGAAAACACGTGTCCGCAATGTGTACACAAAATTAATTAATTTCAAGCACCAGTAATTTTTAGTAATTTTTACTCTAATATTATTTTATCATTATTATAGTTTATTTTTTGTATTTTCATACGTTGCTATTACTTTGTGGCACATTTTAAAATTAATAATTAATTTAAGTTCAAATTAACTTTGTTAAAACCACATTGAGCAAATGTAATTTTAACAAAGCTCAATGTGGTTTTAACAATGTTAATTTGCATTTAAATTAATTATGAATTTATTTGTATTTTTAATGATTTTAATTTGTATTAAATAGTACATGTAAAAGGTGCAAGCTGTGTGTGTACAAATAAATAAATGCTGAGTATCTTGTGATCTTTTTATTTACAACACCACTTACAAGTGCAAGGATATCAGATCGATCCTTATCCTATGATGATGCTGGATGATTTTGTTTCCGCCGTTTAGTGATCAAAGATCACCTCAAGAGCGTACGTGACTTACTCATGTAAATTATAACCTTTTAAAACAAATTCAGATTTATATCTTGAATATACATAAGTAGATATCAGAATTGTTCACTCTTTCAAGGACTATAATACTCTTACCTCAATGGCACACCACTATGTATTGTTATACATGTTAGTAGGTGTTAAAAGCCCAAGCTGTGTATATATCTACCGATTCTGCCTTGTGATCTTGTTACAGATCTATCCTTTTCTTACTGAATTTTAAGTGTACAATATTGTCTTAAGACATTTGGAAAATACCATTTATAGCTGTTATACACTGTAAATATTCAAAACAAATTCAATTTCCTGTCTTGAATGTAAAGAAATGCCAGAGATTTTGTCTCATGAAAGGACGTTTTTCATTGAAAATTTGAATTCCCGCAACCATTTGCCCCTGGGTCATGTGATCTCTAGTACAAATCATGTTGGCACACAGATCTGCTATGCGGTGCGCTCATAGATGCGATCTATTAGTATTGTATTATGTTTATGCTTTAGGATCATAAAAAAAGCAGTTCTTCAATACCAAAGTATTTAAATTCTTTAAAATATATTTGTTATAAGCTCAATGGAATGTACAATACACACATTGACTGACATTTTTCTTCATTTCTCTATTTTAAATATGAACCTAATAAGATTAACGAGCTGGAGTATGCGTGATTAATTAAATATTATCACTTGGGTTTTGAAATTTAAACTATTATTTGATCAATTTTTTTAACTCTTCAAGGGTGTGAATTTGACTACCCAAATTTCTTCATACCTGGTATCTATTTTAATGGGTGTAAATTTCAATTGCTATTTGTTATTTTAGCAGATGAGAGCAGATATGTCCACTGCAGACGAAGCAGACCCTCCAGCCAAGGCCATGAATCCTAATCCTGAAGGATTGAAGAAAAACTTACAGGCTATTAAAGGTTAGCTAAAGCATAATTTTAGAAGCGAATCAATTGTTAAAAAATTTGATACCTTGATAAATTTTTAAATGGGGAGATTGTTAAAAAATATCAAATTTTTTAACAATCTCCCCATCACAATTAGAAAAATTACGGCCTATCATAAATTTGTAACTGAAGTAAAAAAAATATGTGCACAGACTAACTGAAACATAAATTAACTCAAATATACTCCTTCTCTATACACGAGTCTTACTCTCATAGAGAAGAAACAAATGTTAAAAAAAATATATATATACATATATATCCACTGATTATTGAAATTGTATTATATTTTTAATATTAATAAAAAAAAATAATAATAATAATCTTATTACTGATCATCAATGTGTTTTCAAATATGTAATAGTTCATTTGTGAGGTATATAATCAAAATCAGACATGTCCAATTTTTATGGTTTTTGAGTTAGTTATGTACAATTATAAAGCAAATGAATGTCTACAAGACATGAATTATTGTATTGTGGGGGTTTAATAATAGTAATAGCCAGGGGCGTGCTGTGCATTACTAAAAATTCTAGGAAACAAATATAAATGAAATAATTGGATTAACATAAACAGAAACATTATTTTACAATTAGCGCCATCTGTGTACCAGTAGAGACTTTAATTGCTTAGTTCTAAAAACTACCACGACAACTCACCGCTGTACCCATGGCGCTCTTGTGTATTCGCTGCATCAAGCTATTCTAATTACTCTGTTCTGTGAAGCTAGTGAATTACTCAAGTCATATAATTGGCTATTTACATTTAAATTTCTAAAATTCTACTAGTGCTTTTTTAAATATCTTGTATGGTTTACTAGATTTCACGTCTTGCTGCAAAAAACATTTTTTTTTAAACAAACATTTTATTTTTATTGTTAAATGTAGCTTAAAGTTCCCACTTTGATCATTAACTCTGGATAAAAATGGTCATGTTATTCGTTGAACTTAGCTGAAAATTCTCACTGCTGTTGTAAAATTTGACTTAAAATTACAGGAATTCTTTCTAGATGGATGAAAAGAATTGAATTTGATTGTTAATGCATGTTTGCGTATAACCTACATACATACATGTTCAATATCAAAACCAGAAAACTTACAATACTGGTAGCAATATAAAGCACATTCCCGTATTTCACATAGAAGTGTATAGGCATTGAATTTGATTGTTAATGCATGTTTGCGTATAACCTACATACATACATGTTCAATATCAAAACCAGAAAACTTACAATACTGGTAGCAATATAAAGCACATTCCCGTATTTCACATAGAAGTGTATAGGCATTACTTATTATTCATTTTAACAGGTTTATGCCATTGCTCATCCCTAGCAGATGCATACAAAATACGTGTACGTGGTGATGTATTGCGTTGATTGTGTAGTGAATCCAATCCCGAGCCAAAATAGGGATCGAGGCAATCCTGGGATTTGATTTTGATGATCAGTCAGATTATTATATTATATTTATTAAAAAAGGCCAGGAAGATTAAATACAATTTATGTAAGATACTTATACCTAAGTAAGGAATCTTTGAAAAAAAATGTAATTAATAATGTGAGACAATAATAATTTTAAACTTTATTTTATTAGAATAAAATGCCTGTATCAATAACAGAGCATCTAGTCTTGATCTAATTTTGATCATCTTCTTTGTTGTAGGCTGAGCATCATGGTCCCGTGTTCTGTCGTTCAACTTCGTGCGCAATATGTCTCAGTTCCCCCCAGTCTTAAGCCAACTTGATTTTAACACTTAACACCTTATTAACTCCTTTATTTAGTCTATCCATCTTGATTATGAGTTTCTCAAAACTTTCGTTATCCGTTCTGGCAACATATCCTAAGTATACAAAAATCATTTTCCTGCATGGCATTATCTTTCGGCAATCATAAATTCTTGTAGGATAGAGACACCTGTGCGGCCTCACAGTCCATGGAATATGTAGCCTTCGCCTCCAGCACCACATCTCAAAGGCATCCAGCATGCTAATTTTGATACCCTGAAACCAAACCAAAATATGAATTACTGTAAATTGGACCGAATACTGAGATTGTGTGTATATTAATAATTGTTGAATTGATTTTTGTTTTGCAAAGGTCTCATGATTGGTAATAACTTTTGTAAAAAATATTCCCAAATTTTTATATAATGAAGTCCTGTTCTTTATAGATGCCCAAGAACAGATGGGGACACTGGATGTGCTAGTCTGCGGCCAGTGCCACTCTGTTTACCATTTCATCGAGGAGTTCATTGAGCACCGGGATGCTGTGGCTTGCTCTGGAAAGTCTCCTGTTAGAGATTGTGTAAGAAAAAATTTTTTTTTCTTGTTTATCCTTTTTTACTTTTGCAATTGGTAACTTACAATTTTTATCATAACAATAGTTGCATAATTTTATTTTGACAAACTTTATTTGAAAAACAAATGTTTCTTTTGAAAAATCATTCACTAGCTTAAAGATAGAACAGAGTAATGTGGATAGCTACAATGCGGTCTTATCTAGACCAGCTTATGGACCAGCTGGAGAAAATAAAAACCCCCGAAATCGCAATTGGCACATCACACTTTGTGTATGGTATCGCCCGCAAAGCTTGAGATGCCTAAAATTCTACGCATTATTATCTTCAATCACTTGTCACTTTTTACATTATAACTGAATATTTACATCGATTCCAATAAACGGTAATATAGCGTACAATATTTTCGTTAATGTGTTTATTTAACAATTGTTTTCGTGTGGTTGTTTACCGACGTTTATATGTACTACCATTCCGCGATTTATTTTTTAAAGTACATTTTTTAATATTTTGTGGAACCCTAAAATGGCTTCACGTCGTGATAATTCCCGCAAAATTTTAACCTTCGACAAAAAACTATGATTCCGAATTCGTCTATACGATTTAAAGATCGATCGAATTAAAGATTGATCGCTGAATTTTAGGTTATCTTATATTATTTCGTAAAATGTTTTTAATTTAATTTCTTAATTATTATCCATTTGCTTATCTGTTGAAACAACAAAACTAAATAGATTATTCAGAGTTTTCTTTATACAGAAAATCCCACTTTGCAGAATGCCTTATTATGTTGTATATTCCATATTAAACTGACAATGGGTGTCTTGTTTGCGGAACTTGTGAACTTTTTTTAAAGCCACACTACATTTATTTCTACGGCGCATGCGGAAAATTCATATACTAGGAATTTTTATTTTTTGGTTCCTTGGATTTCGTAATAATGAGGTTTTACTGTATATCATTTTAAGAGTTTGCTAATTACAATATTGTCTAAGGATATAGAAGTAGAATAAAAATTTACATAATTTATTATTTAAGACTGTTATGTGTTCTTTGAAGTTTAACTTATTATCTAGGACTAATCCTAAATATTTGTACTCAGTTGTTCTTTGTATATTGGTTTTACAGTTACATTGACAAATAGAGTTTGTTAGAAAATCACAATCACAGAAATGTGAGATAAGTTTATATTCGTCAGCCGGTTGCCCTACTTTTGTTGCAGAGAAGTTATATAATTAGTTTTATCGGCATTTAAAGTTAGCAGATTACAATGGACCCATTTTTTAATTGATTGAATTCCTAATGTCGCTTTATTAAAAACTTGTTCCCAGGTATCTTCGCTGATTTGGATAACTGTATCTGCAAACCCAATTATCTCCTCTGAGTTATTAATAAATAAATATATAAAACAATAAATATCTGACTCCACCGATAAATGTTGCCCGTTTCATATATTGTCTTATAAATTTAGGGTGCGTCTTATAAAATTGGTTGTTCTGTCTCATTTTTCTAAAAATAAGGTAAATTCTCATAAAAAAAAATTCACAAAGTTTTATTTTTAGTTTAATTTATTATACCTAGGAGTTGTAAATAAATAAAATTTAATAAAAAGCGAATAGCTTGAACAACCAAGTCCACCTTTTTGATAAGCATTACATTTTTTGCATTTAAGTTCATATCACATAAAATATTATTATTTTGGCAGACGGAGTCCAAGCACCAGGTGTGGGCCTTCATGTTGTGGAAATGCTCCATGGTAACCCCGGAGACGGGGGCCAACAGTTCTTGGCGGCTCTACCAGCAGTGGTGTAAAATGGATGAAAAGCAGAGAGCCGCGTGGATAGCGGCTGGCAAGACCGTACAGAGCCTTTCTAAGCTGGCCAACAGTAAAGTGGTGGGTAGCATGTTTTACAGCCGTCTCATTGTACTACATATATTCTTTTGACTACATATACTGAAGTATGGGGTCAAAAGAGTCTTAGCTTCAGCGACATCTATACTGTTATATTAGAATGAATATCAAATTTAAAAAATAAACATAGATGGTGACAGCATAGTTGGTAATAAATAATTTATATGTTCCAACATGATAACATATATATGACTTCCAAAAATTTGATAGATGTGGTAGCATGGGTAAATAGGTGAACATTACATTGTGTAAAGTGATCACTTAAGCCAGCCGATGACAGGTCGTAAGCCCTGTAATGCCCAAAATTTCCATACTTCCCATGTAAATATAAATAATAGCTTCGTCTCTGAGATATCTATATCTTGATGACAATCCCTCAGGGTATAAATCCCAGTAATTGGTTCCTATAAAGATTTGGACATACTCAAAATATTGATTAATATAACAGTCGAGGGATTAAAAATATATGTGACATTAATTTGATGAATATTAAGATGAAGTGATGTTGCAGGTGGAAGTTAAATCTCCCGCAGCAGCCACCACCACCACGACCACTACTGTCAGCACGGTGGCTCCTCAGCAAGAAGCCGTCGAGGTTGTCACGCCGGCACCGAGGAAAAGGGGTCGCCCCTCTAAGGGGACTCATGGACCAAAGCCTGTGAGAGCTTCATCCTCAGAAAAGGTTAGCATACCACACAGCACGCCTATTGGTCAAGAGTCCTTAAAGTTGTAATAATATTTCAATTCATTTTTAGAACGACGAAGAATTCCAGCCGTCATCCACTGGAGACTCTGACGATGAGACGACCATCAAAATTGAGGAGATGCGTAGTAATCGCTCTCGTGTCGCATCTTCTGTGAAGACCACCGATACCGAGGAGGATGGAAAGACTAGTATCATCAAGAAGTTGGGCAGCTCTGTCACTGTCACCAAAACCTCAGCCAAGGTGATCTTCTTGATGATCAATTCATTATTTGTGACAGTTGCTGCCTTAGTTTTCTCAAATATAGACTTCCTGAATTAAATATTTAACCGTTTACTATCGATCAATCTATTACTGCTGGTGAATTTTTAGCTTTGGGTTGCGAAAGTAATAATAGATATTTTACAATTTAAACGTATTTTTTTGGTGGAAGCAACATTACCTTTTTTTTTTTACTCGGTTGTAAGTAGTGAAAATATTTATTTATTTTAAACCTGAAGTCATCACTTTAGTGAATTGTGTTGTAGATATTGGCATTATAGCCTTATTTAATTGAGTACGCTTTCTTTAGCCCAAGATACCTGCGGTGGAGTCCCAGGCCAGTGTGCCCGTCGAGAACAGGATGGCGCGGAGGACGGATAAGAATGCGGCGGCTGATGAGCAGAACACTGAGTTTGTCGTGGAGAAGATCCTCGCCAAGAGGTTTAACCCTCGCAAAAAACAGTACGAGTATCTACTCAAGTGGGAGGGATATCCTCAGTAAGTGTTGTGATCACTCAATGTTCTATAATTGCCACTTTATAATTTATCCACCCTCTTTTTGGATGTTCATATATTCTATCATTTCACATAACAATGGCTTTTCTGTAGACAACAAAACAAAGAAGTTGGTTTTTGAAACTGATTTAATATTAAGGATTTGCTCCCGGATTATTAAGGATTTTCCCTTTACGAATCCAACCTGCTTACTAGGCGAGTGCAGTTAGTATATTGAAATAAGCTATATGCAACATTATATTTTGAGAAATACAGCGATATTAAATATTTATCTGACAGAATATTACAATATATTAAAATCTGAATAATATGATAATAATTGTGATAGGAATGTTACGAGGTACATATTTTATTTTGATTGAATTCTACAGCTTATTTTGAAGTACTGACTGCGCACCGCCGTTTACATGGTATATATTTTCCAACCAGTTTTTCATATGGCTATTGACTACGGATAGTACTGTTATTATATAGCAAAATTTTCTAAGCCGCATTGCATCAATAAACAGAAGAAGCATGATAATTACAATTTCCATTGGCTTCTCTGAAAAAAGTAATGTTATTGTTTTTTTTTGTAATTATGATAGTTATTTCAACGAGTCATTAAATGTACAGTGAGCAGAATACGTGGGAGCCAGCAGATAACATGGACACGTGTCGCCACCTTTTGGAGACCTTTGAAAAGCAGCTGGCGAGGCAGAAAGAGCTGAAGGCGCTGAGGAGTGGACAGAGTGCAGCACCTGCGCCCGCTCCAGCTCCGGTTCCTGTCCCCGTCACGCCCACCACACCTGCCGTACAGCAACCCATGCTCACGCCTTCTGGGTAAGTTTCCAAAACTTAATTTATATTATTGATTCATTGGTGATGCCATTTACTTTTGATATTCTACCGATTGGGCATTTTATTACATGCATTGCTCGATGTCCGGATTTGACTCAATTAAATACTGAATGGAGGAGAGAAAGCTATTTTATTAAGATCACTTTTTTTATCTGTTATAATATCTGCGGTAGAAATATATGTAACATTTTTCTAATTACTGTATCTCAGTGATTGAATTTCAGTTTCATTGAAGTGGTTCACAGATCAAATCCTTGATTGCCCGATTTCATGTTTATTATTTTTTACAAATTGTCATAAATCTCACAGATTTTATGTTTTGTTATAAATTGTCGTTAAAAATCTTTTGTGCAATTTCAAGGACCAAAAAAAAGCTATTATCTGTGCGCTGGGGGAGAAAGTAACAAAAACATTACCATACCAGTATAAGGGTACTGCTTGGGTCTGGGTTGACCTCATTACTAATGAAGATGTATTAAGATGCATAAATAAGTCAACAGAACTAATAACAACTAAGGAAGGCTGTGTACTTCGGACACATTTTCTGCAAGAAAAATATGATCTTTTATAACTCATTATGCAGGGGAAGATAGAAGGTAGCAGAGCTGGTAGTGTAGGTAGAAATAAATTATGTTGGCTGTGTAACCTCAGAAAGTGGTTTAATATCTAAAATGTTGGTGATCTTATACAGGATTAATCATACTGCGTCATGATCGTCAACCTTCACACACAAAGAAAAAGTCTTATTAAAAATTGTGTATGCATGCTATGATGCCAAATTGTGTGCGCACGCACACCCGCACACCTTCGAGGGACCTTTGCTTTTAAACATAGCAAAATATTACATAATTATGATACAAACAGCTCACAAAACAACAACGTGGTGTTTTAAATCGATAATATTAAACAAAATCACCAAATGCATCTGACATCATCATTTTAAATGTAGAACATTGTATTAAACGTCAATCTAAATATATATAGGTATTTCAATAAATTATTTAATTTCCGATCAATTAATTCAAATAACAACATACATTATTTTATTCCATAATATTAATATAAAAAATGTGAATAAAACTCTAGAAATTAGTTTTATTCTGACAGTTCATCTCGAATGCAAGAAAATCAACTATTTTATTGTCATCTCTTTCTATCAAAACCTTTCTCTCTGGCAAGATTTACATAACAAATAATGTCCTTTAATATTTAGGTCATCTTTAAGCAGTATAACTATCAGCTTCATCTTGAAAGAGTATGTAATTCGCATAGAATTTCACAAATTTCAAACTGGAAAAATGAAAGTACCCCTTAATTGTTATTTTATTTTATTGGTTTATTATTGTTACCTAAAATAATACAAGAAATATGAGCAAATACTGATTCGGCCTCATTAAACGTTGTGCATACTCAATCAAAAATATTATTAATACAAATTAAATTAATCAATTAGAAAGAAAAAAATATTTAGTTGCTACTGGGATTCGAACCTGGACTTCTTCCTATCTTTATATCTTACTAATTAATTATTTTAATTTGTATTAAAATACCACAAAACTATGTTCTGAAAATGCAACTTCCATAGCATAAAATGTATTCTCCTTTAGGGCGCGCTTTCAAAAATAATTAATATTTTTGTGTTTTTTTTTTACGAAAATGTGGGTTTTTATTATTAATTTATATCAAAAGTTATATAATAGATTTGACTTTTTTAAAACTATTACTTAGATTGGACCTTTACACTAATGTAAAACTAATAAACTAAATGTTATTTGCCATAATTAAGACAATATATTAAATTCAATTTATCGATCCCGTGGCAGCTAAAATATTTTTTCGATAAATTGAGTTTATCTGTATGTATATCTTTCTAATTGATGCATTTAATTTATATTAAAATATCACAGAACTATGTTCTGAAAAAATTACAACTTCACAAATGATAATGTGTTTTCTTTAAAATATATATATATTTTTTTAAAGTTTTGTACCGACCACTATTATAATAATACAAACATTATTAGCGATCATGTATAATATGTTCAACACTGAAAGATTGTGAAAGAGTAATTATTAATAATTTTTTTGAACCATAATTTAACTTGATAGTCGAAGTATGACAATATATACATTCATATTGAAATACGTCTTGTTTACAGAAAGATTTAATTTTTGAAGAGTAAATACTTTTACTGTAGTATAAATGTGTCATAATCTATCGGATTCACGTTTTCACCAACGAGTGCATATAGAATGCCCTTCGTTCCGCAAATAATGAGCCATACCCCTCTTCCTAGATCAGACTTAATTGCATGTCTGGTATATTTATTGGTCTGTTGTTTTCACTATATGTTAATTATCTCAATAAACCAGAGTTATCTCTCTATTTATCTAGTCGTCTGCAGCGAAACAGCAAGGCTCGAGCCATGGACCAGGTGAAAGCTTGGTGCGGAGCAGAAGTGTCCTCAACCCCCATCTCGGCACCAGTCCTCAGCACTTCTGTTACATCTACGGTGGACAGCCGAAAGAGACCAGCCCCCGAGACCCCTGAGTCAGAAGTTGCCCCTGAGGGAAAGAAGGTCAAGCGGGAACCCATGACCAGCGAGGACGAGTCCTCATCACCCGTCACACCTTCCAAGCAAGGTTAATACCAACTTTTGATGTTGATATTAAGATTTATACCACTCTGAATGAATTATAAATTAAACGCTATGCAGGTGTACCTCTCTTTAAGGTGCTTAAGAGCGTTTCACTAATACAGTGTTTTTTAAAATTATATTTGTATATATATTTTTTGATGCTTGTCATGATCTTGGAGCGGTTTTCATTGTTGATGCACCTACGTTGTTATTTTATACATACACTTTAATATCACGCACTTAAACTTGTCACAATGTATATATGTTTTTTAGGCTTTTGAAAACATTGAATTGCTTATTAGTTTTACAAATGTCCAGAACCTAATCCGCCGTATTAGCAAATATTAAAGTAGGTGTTACATACATCCAAAGGAGATTAAAATCAATAATTAACACCATAAATTGTAATCTGAAACGAACATTAGAAATTTTTTCCAAAAAGATTTTTTTTTACAATCCATAATATTATAAGTGGTCCTAGTGAAAGAAAGGAATATTTTTAGTTTTATTTCTCGATTTCCCAGAATGATTTTCATAAATTACCATTTTACTTTAACTAACTTTTTAAAAGAAGTAGGTAAAGAGGCAGCCATTACCCTGGGACTCTTATATGTGAGGTGCATTAAATATACTGCATTGCGACTAGTGATGAGCTAAGCCAAACGAAAGGGTTAACCGACAAATATGTAACAAGAATATTGAATATTGGGAAGGATTTGCAATAATAATTTTTAAATATTCCATAATGTATCTACCATAGATGAAAATCAGCCTCAAATGCATCTTTTTTTCTCAGATTCTTCACCATCTCCAAAAATCAAAGTCCTCAGGCTGTCTTCATCAGACACGAAAGCCATCAATGGTACACCTAACAGGATATCTGATGCCCAGCTGGTCAAGTCCTTCGGTGTTGACTCCAAGGGAATGCCCCTCATCAAGGGAGTCATTAAAGTGGATCCCAAGCAGATGCCCAACCTTACTACAGGTGAGAGAACTGCTCATATAGCATTTACTAGTGCAATATTTATAGTATGTGTTCTACTTTATTAATGTGCTATATTTTAAAAAGTAATATTGTGAATAATTTAAAATGTTGTCATTGTGTTATATAAATAATTCTCTATACAGTAAAATCCCGTTTATTTGAAGTTGAGGGGACCCAAAATCAAGAAAAAAGTTTGAATAACGATTTACGATAATGAAAATAATTTTTTTTTTTTTTTTTACATTGGTACTAACATTTTTCATTACAACTCGGAAGTAATTATATATGGTACCTATATACACACATTTTAAAATAACAAACAAGTTGTCAAAATACAGCGTAAACAAATCACAATATAATTTTTAAAAATTCGATTATAATGGACTATCTTTTCGCGCTATTTTTAATAACGACATAATTGTCGAACTTGTCAATACTGTCATTTCTCCGATGTATTGAAGTTTTGAAGCAACAAATGTTTCCAGTGCTTTTAAAACTTTGTTTTGTGGTGGTCACGGCGGCATTTCGCACTCGCCTATGATGTCTTGTTATTTTTCTCCTTCAATCTCCACTTCCTTACTCCTTTTCCCTCCATGACATTTCTAGCCTTTCAGTGCTAAAGTTCTATCTGTCATCATGTTTAATATTGTCGACAACGTCATTGATGGGGTCGTGTATTTTTCTGTTAATTTTATTTTGGATAATATTTTTTGACAATCTCTTGTATTAATTAGATTTTTTAGCAACTGTTGGCGTTTTGTACGAGTTTCGCATTCGTGCTATTTTCGAGATTATAACATTATCAGTCAAAATCATAAAAATGTTTTAATTTAAATTTGATGAAATACTGAAAAGTCTGAGGAACGCAAACCATGCATTTGTGAATTTCAAAATATTTGAGAAATACAAATAATTGTCTTTACAATAAAATAATTAACAAGATATGAGAATGGGAAATGCCAATCACACATAAAATAATTAACAATGGTAATAAAATAATTAACAAGATATATATAGGAAATGCCAATCACACATTCTTCGAAATGCTTTAACACTAAACTTAAATAGAAAGAGAAATGTCTGTATTAAAATTAGTACAAATTAAATAATTAATAAAACATGGAAAAATCTGAGAAACTCGATCGCGAACTAGCGTTTGTACAACAAAATATACAAGCACTACATAATTATGTATACGGAACAGAAGATTGGTAGGCACTGATGTTCGCAGAAACTGGGAGAATTATGATACCTATAAGGGTGCAAAGATAATATTTGCTATCTTTTTCTAATGTAAAGAAAACAAGCGAGAAAAAAAAGCATGCGCATTAATGTGATGCGATAAGGAAGATAAAGATTTAAAAATCGAGGATGCACTAGATATGTCTATATGATATGTTTGTCATCTTTTTTTAGTATACTGAAAATGAGTGAGAAAACAAACAATGCGAATTAACTTTATGCGTCATGAATTGGTATAGGGCGGGTACTACCCATTTGAACGGACTTGTACATTTGACAGGTACATCGCGTAGCGTACGTGTATTTTGCAGATTACGGATATATGACAAAAAAAATTGAATTGGCTAAAAATAGATCAACAAACTCATCTGATAGGGTCCAAAAATGGCTTTGAATAACGATATTCGATTTATAAGTACAATTTTGTATGAAAACTTTCCAGAGGGACCACTTTCGACTTATGGCGAATTTCGAATAAGTGGGATTTTACTGTATATTCATTTTCTATTCTTACGATGATGCCTGAGCATATGAACAAATAATTTATAAATATTATTTTTGTTATAAAATAGTGTTACTGATTTTCATCTTGCAGGAGTATACATAATGTCGAAAAACTCGGGAATAATGAAAATTGATACCCCGGGGAAATTAGGCCCTGGACTAAATATTGACCAAGAGCTTATCAGGAAACAAATATTGGCAGCGAAACAGGCACAGATGAAGGTAAATAATCACTGTGCAATATATGTCAATATTATAAATTATAGATTTATTTGATCACTGCACGTGCCCTATAGTATATTCATTTACACATTTTTTAATTCAATTGTGGATTATTTTCAGAAAAAATCTGACAGTCCGTTTTCAAACATTGTTCCGAAGTCCTCTACCCCCTCTAGACCAGTTGGGCGCCCGCCCTTGCGACCTGCTTTTGCTCCGCGACCCCAGCCAGGCCAGCCTAGATTACCCCTCAGCCAGGTTGGTACTGTGCATGCAATGATATATATGTATACAGTATATTTTTGTTTAGATTCTATCCGATATTTATAATTAGAAAAAAAATTGGGAAGATTTTACCAATCACATACATAGAAAAAAATGACAATAACAACCAAATAAAACCATAATACCTGTGTGAAAATACAACAAATTAAATTACTACAGTACAACTCCGTTAATCTGCAACTCACAAGACCGAAATTTAAAAAAAAAAAAGAATTACGAATGAGGAGAACAAGTGTTTTGAAGGCAAAATTAGAAATATTTTTTTTTAAATGCGTCAGTTTCCTGTGTCCACGTTTTTGTACACGCTTTCACTGTTGACATTGCGATTTTCATACTGAAACATAATGATTTCAGCTTCTTCTGTATCGAAATGTTCAAATAACTAATTTCTCTTGAATAAGGAAGGTGTGTGGCGATACGGCGAGTCCAATATTAAAAACACTTTTTTTTACCAAGTCACTTGTTGCAACAAAATTATGCACATTAATTTGATTGGCAATCGATCTCGCCTTTGGGCATCAAAATTGGGCAAAAAAAAATTTAATATTAAAAATAATCACAAGCTTTTAAATCCTCATGCATCGTTGGTTGGCCTTAATGGTTGAAGCTTAATATTTTCCTACAATTTTTCAAGTTCGAACCCAGGGAGTTATTCGGGATTCTTTTTTTTCTGCCAATTTTATCTTTGACATTAATTTTTGTCAGTTTAAAATGTGTTCCATGTTTCCAAATGGTCAAGGATTTACATGAATGGTGTTGGTGCCATTTTAGAGAACAATGTTTTTGTTTTGGCACCAACATGTTTGAAAAAAAATAATTAAATACAAAATATGTTAACATATTTAAATACAAAAGATTCTGTTTCTTCAGTACACATACAAGTCGCTTCATAAACATAAAAACCAGTTATAAAATCAATAGAACTGTTGCATACAATTAATTTATAAATTACTCAATTCAATGAAAACGTTCAAGTTATAATAAGGGGGCATTCCATATGAAATGGTCCAGAAATTAAATAAATAGTTTCTTGACTATTTCTAGTCACTATAACTAATTTTTCTGAAATCTGAAATTCAGCAATAACTCTCGTATTGCCATATTAATTCGAAATCATTAAATAAATTGTTTAATGTATACTAGTTAGCATTCTATATGTTTTTGTATTTTTAAAATACCCATTCTGCTGTATCAAATATTCATTGGTTTAATACAAATACAGTAAAACCGCGATATAACGAAATCCAAGGGACCAAAAAATAAAAATTCGTTATAACGAATTCCCACATATAACGAAATAAAAAAAAAAAAAAAAAAAAAAAAAAAAATATCCTACTACATATATGTTACGCGCCGTCGCAAAAAAATGTTGCGCGGCTTCAAAAAAGATCGCAAATTCTGCAAACAAAGGAGGAGGAAGGCCATAGGGAACTGAATACATACATATTTTTAGTTGTTTGGTTAAATATTTTAATTGTGTTTAAATGTAGAGCCGCTTCAAACATAGTTTTGGGCATGAAACATAAAAAATAATTCAAAAATAAAAATTTTACAGTTGAATCGTGGCATTTTTATAAAATGAGTCGTATATAAATTACGAAGGTACTTACCGGTAACGGCTGCAACCACTTCAAAATATAATCGATAAAATTGTTCACTTAAAAATGATCTTTAACATTGTTCACTTAAAATAATCGTTTATTTTCCCTTGTTTAGTTTTAACATTTCTTTCACTGTCTCGTATAATTATTTTAGCCAATGCATCGCAGTGGGAAAATGCATCCACCGGTAATTCTGGTCTTCCCGATACGTATCGTTGGAGAACATCTAAGGCATGAAAAACTTCGGAAGTTGACGGTAACGAAGCAAATGAGATTTCATTGCTTTCCTCATTCAATGTGTCATTTTTGTCCTCATCACTCGTCTCAGATACCGTAATGCGAGGCGCGGGAACATACAAAGCAGACGTTATCACTTCATGGTCGTAAGAAATAAAATCATCGTAACTTGTAGATCTCAACAAAATTCTTTCACCCGTTGTTAAACTCGCTTGAGGGGCGTCAATTTCATCTACGGGCAGCGAAGAAAACCCGCACTTTTTAAAACAATTCGCGATTGTTGTAGATGTTACCGATTGCCATGCTATACTCATAGCTCGACATGCATCCAATACCGTCCATTTTCTTAAGTTTTCTACAGAACAGCCATTGTTTACCTGTATAATACAGGAATGCAATAAACTTTTTCTGTAATGGCTTTTGAAGTTCTGTATTATTCCCTGATCTAGCGGTTGGAGAGCACTCGTAGTATTAGGAGGTAGGAACAGAAATTCTATATTTGGCGCAACAATTTCCGGTGCGTAATGTGCTGAACAATTATCCAAAATCATCAATATTTTACGATCTTGTGCTGCCATTTTTCTCTGCATCGTAATAGCAAAGCTCTTAAATATTTCCCGCGTCATCCACGCTTTTTTATTATGGCAATAAGTAACAGCGGGAAAACTGCTAAAAGTAAGGCCTCTAAAGCATCGTGGTTTTTTATATTTTCCGATGACTGTGATCTTTACTTTATCGGATCCGTCCATATTTGTACATAACGCGGCCGTCAGGCGTTCCTTACTACGTTTTCCTCCATGACATCTCTCTCCTTTAAGAGCTAGTGTCCGATCTGGCATCATGTTATAAAACACACCAGTTTCATCTATGTTATAAACATTTTTTGCGTCGTATTTCTCCCAAATATGCCGATTGTTTGTTATCCAGCTCGAAACTTCTTCTTCATCAACTTTTTGGGAATCGCCACAAACCGCGAGGCAAACAATGTTGTGTCGCTTTTTAAAGCGATCTAACCACCCATTAGATGCCTTAAAATCAATTCCCATCTGATGAGCCAACGACTTTGCTTTCTCAATAAGCATTAAACCAGAAGTAGATATATTCGCTGATCGGATTTGGGAGAAATACTCGAACAGTTTTTCTTCCAATTCTTCATATTTGGCAGGCCGTACACGCTGTTGGGAACCGCTCGCCTTACATCTATCAAACGCATCTTCAATCTTCTTCCGATTTTTTAAAATTGTGGAGAGAAACGAAACCGGAATACCATATTTTACGGCTATCTTGCCTTTACTGTCCACTTTGTTGTCGATGTCTTTCAATATCATTATTTTTTGTGCCATGGTTAAAGTTTTGCGGGAATTATCACGTACTGAAGCCATTTTAAGGTTTCACAAAATATTATGAAATGTACTTTAAATAATAAATTACACTACACTAGTATGCATAGCAGTAAACACACGAAAACAATAGTTAATAGAAACACAAAAAATAGTCCATAAAGTATTTTAAAGAATTATTTGTATTATTGACGAGTTCACACGAAAACAATTGTCAAACGAAAATGAATTTATGTAAATATTCAGTTCGGTCATGCAATAATCGCGTTAAAAACGGAACAAACTTAACTCTACAGACCTTACACTGAGACTGATATTCCCAATAAGTACATACTGCAACATTCTGCGTATTCCTGTTAATTTTTGTATTTTCCAGCTGTCTGGGTCTGGGATTGCAATACATATTAGAGGCGTATGCGTACGTAAAACATGTCCAAGTGAACGCCGCAAGAATTATGTCAAATGGTTTTATGGGACTATGAACCTACTATGAACCCAAGAAAAAGTTTGAATTGCCAAAATTTGACGCCAAAAAGGCCATTAAACCGTTCGCATACGGCAGATGCAGCGGCGCGGCTTTGTAAGTGCGAAATAATATTTTCATCTTTTATCATTTTTTTATTTCGTTATAAATTTACGTAAATGTATTGGCATTTTTTCGTACGGGACAAAAATGATTTCGTTATAAATATTAACGGGATTTCGTTATATATATGCATTTTTGTATGAAAAATTGGTTTTAGGGACTAAATTTCGATTTTTTTTTCGATATACGTCATTTTTCGCTATATCGGGGTTCGTTATATCGGTTTTACTGTAACATATATACGCCCATTAACGTATGAAGATTTTTATGACATTTTGTGCTCGCAATATCTTTGCTTGTAGTCAAATCTAAAAAACTTTTTTGGTGCATAATATCATGGTATAGTACTGTTTTTGGGGCAGATTTCAGATTTTTATCAAGGATTGTCAATGGCAATTTTCGACAGCGATTGTAAGATGCCATCGAGTATAAGACGCACCATGAACACAGAGACACATGTCTTATAATCAATGTAATACGATATATTGAATTTATTAATATTATGGTTTCAGATAAAGCGAAATTCATTGACAACCTCATCTCCGTCACAACAGCAGATAGTAGAGAAGACAATTATTACACCTAGTGGACAGAAGATCATCCAGAGGACTATTCAGAGAAATCCGTTAGGCGAGGGTTCTCTCAGTCACAACAAACTCAGTCCAAAGGTAAAGGTACTAAGTTCATCATATATAATACTTAATGTTTTAACTTAAAATAATCTGAATAATTCTCATCATAAGATATCTTGAAAGGCTTTTATTAACAGTATGTACTTTTTAATTATTTCATTTCTAACTTCTATGATATGTGCATGACAAATTGCATATTTGCTTTACGATTAAATGATAAATTCATATTTTATTCTGAAGTTCTGATTATTTAAAACATTGTTTTTAGAATACAACAATAATATTGCATACAATTATTTCTTTAAGTGAGGGCAATATTTTATTAACAAAATTTTAGGGAAATCAACAGATTAATTTAAATTTAATGAATTTATTTAAAAGATAATTTGAAGTTCATAACTCATAGGCATTGGTGCAATATAACTAATGAACCGGCGCGGATGATAAAGGTGATTATATAATGAAACGTGATAGTAGTACCTTAACCCGGTGAAGGCCCGCGTTGGATACTTGCGACAGAGCACTTTTTTTTTTTACTTTCAAACTTTTTTTATACAATGGCGGAAGGTGACTTTTTCGTTAGTGGATATATTGCTGACTTTTTAAACATTCCCGATATGCTCGTTACTACCGCAGAGTCTGATGGTGAGTTGAGTGATGAGAAAGATGTTGAGAATGATTATTCTGAGGTTCATGTTTTTGTCGTGTGATTTTATTACAAAATAAGTTGGAAAGTATCTGGAACGTTCCAAATTAAGTAAATTGTCAGTTTAATTTTGACGTACGTTCGCAATATATCTCATTTTTGTTACTTACATACAAACAAAGAAGTATCACGAAATATGGAAACAATTGTATATATATGTGTATTACAGGCTGGAATCAAAATGTAACTGACAAGTACTTTCTTTTTGGAAAGTTCTGGTATTTTAAAAGTGTGTAATTAGCATGTGCAATGCGTTTGTCGTCGATATATTATTATATATGATATTACTGAAAATCCTGTTATTTGGATAAAGAAGAAATCTGGCAACACAAAATTACCGGCATCTGTGCGCGCTGTCACGTGGTGCAGCGTCTTTCTTATCTATGGTGTAGCGCTAAATATTCTGACGTTTATTGCTGTCTCTTCTCTGTCAGCGATAGTCGACGCAGGCTTTCTTGGGGTTAATTAAAATTAAAATATGCACGTTTTCAGTGAGTGCATCGTTAGGTAGCATTGGTCATCGCTGTTGCCAGCGGCACCATTTTATGCGTGTTTTTAGTGATATATAAGTACAATGTGTAATGTTTAAGCATCATATTAAACACAATATTAATGTAAATAAAATGTTCTATGTAAAAATCAAATTAAATATAACAATTGTAGTGTAAAAACAAATTCAAAATAAATAATTATTTCCTAAATGCTTAGCCTGACAACAATATAAATGTATATTATTTGGCACCAATATGGTGCCACGATGACGTTTCGACTAGGAATTTTTTGGCAGCTTACAAGTTAATAATTTTTAAAACACCAAAAAATTCACCAGGTCTAGATGAAAATGTTACATAACATTTTTTAGGTATAGGTACTCTCGCTTAACAACCGTTCAGACTTACGATCAGTTCTTCAGCACGGAGATGCACTGAACTGGTCAAATTTTCTGTAGCCATTTTTTCATAAACCGACCACATTTAAGAATAAAACAAAGCGTAATTGTCTAATTCACTTATAATTCCGGTCGATTTGGTAATCAGCTGAGTTCCTAGTCTATTATTTACAAAAATATATTTTTGTCATTTTTAGGATCAAACTCTTTTGAGAAAGGTGGCAGCCGCAGCCCGCGGCAGGGGCCGCGGCGGGGGTAACATGACTAGACAGCGAACATCGGGATACAATCCCATTGTGGAATTTGACCAGGTAATATCTAAACACATTTTTCATATCTATTATTATTGATTAGTTAAATGTTGATTATATTTTTATTTGCCAATGTCATAGTTTGATGCATACATCACTCCCATTGTGAAAGATCTGAATGTTTCTTTTAAGGTCATAGATATGTTTTAATGATTTTTGTTTATTCTGACAAACAGGAATAAGTTTATTATCTTCATATATTATGAAAACCTTATTCAAAAATAGATGCGTCACTAATAAGTTTTAATATTTAAAACAGTTTTGTCTTTAAAGTATACATTTTTACTTACGATTTGTATCAGTATAAATTGTGTGCCCAGTAAACATTAATTTAATTTTCTTTTGTAAATGTTTGTGTTACAAAACAAGTAAGACACTGAATGTAACAAATAGTGTACTATTGGAGTACACATATCTGTGCTCTCTACAATATAGACAGAGCACAAAATAATAGTAGCACCAGTTAAATTGTCCACTCCATACTTATTCTACTTTAGTTGCATCAGCTTTTATTTTGTATTGTTTTTAACACCTGTAGTTAAAATTTGTAAATAAACTCAATATCGTCCAATTAGTACGACGAAGTGAACGGCTTCCAGGCCTTCCAGTCCGACCACGAGTCTTCGGACGATGATTACATCTCCGACCCGTTTCCCGTGGATCTGCCGCCCATTCCGCCTCCCAGTCCGGATCGGGACCTGACCCTGTGCCCGCTGACAGGCAAGCGGCTGGCCCGTGCGGAGGGCGAACCTACACCTCCTCCCACACCGCCTCCTCCCCCCTCACCGCCACTGGTGCCAAAGGTGGAAACGCTCATGAAGGTGGAGATGAGCCCCGGTGGCACAACAGGCACACTGGTGCATGGCACACCGCAGCCCTCACTACCTCAGCTGTTGGCTGATGATGATGTTAGTATTCACAGCTTGTGATTTCTG
This sequence comes from Eubasilissa splendida, assembly GCA_031772225.1. Taxonomy (NCBI): domain Eukaryota; kingdom Metazoa; phylum Arthropoda; class Insecta; order Trichoptera; family Phryganeidae; genus Eubasilissa; species Eubasilissa splendida. The sequence goes on along the minus strand of CM062855.1, from coordinate 10,191,082 downwards.
GTTCTATTTAGTGTTCTATTATTCAATTATCTTGACTCAAGGCGCTACTTTCAATGATAATTCAAATATTAGCAATTTTTATTATTCATTTGTTATACACTAGATTTGATTTTTTAAAAAATTATTACTTAGATAGGACCTTTACACTCATTTAAGACTAATAAATTAAATGTTATTTGCCATATTTAAGACAATACAAGCATTATAAGAAAGACCGCGACCAATAGATGCATGTTAATTTACCAATTTTTATCAATTTTTGACGTTTTTAAAATACTTTGTTTTAGTGAAAACATAAGTTTTTAAATAATATATTCTATTTACTCACATGCTTTGAGGCTTCAGCTACTATTTAAAACCAAGTTTTATATCAAAAACACAAATCAGTTTTTAAATAATATATTTTCAGTCTTATAAAAGATGATAATTTAAATTGTCCATCGAACTTCAATACACCGCTCGATCCGGCTGTGACGATCGCCTAGTCCGCGCTGTCATTATTTTTGTTAAAAAATGCCGACATATGTTTTCACGCATATTTTATCCACAATATGAAGTAATATTGAACTTATTCACATTAGTAGCAAATTTTCTCAAATCTTTTCAAGGATCAAATCCTCTGATTTTCACAGACGCTCAGGATATTGTGTAGTAATTTTTTTGTGTTGTACATCTTGTACATGGTATAACAATGGGCGATGGTTTTTAAAATATATTTATTATTTTGGAAATATTATTATTATTTATTCTTAATATAGTGCATACATAAGTATTTTTATATATGCTCTAATATAAATAAAGTCAAAATTGTTTATTTTTACTACAACTTATCGTTCACATATTTGCTTTGTTTAATTTTGAATCCATGTAGTTTCTCCTCCTTATGTTTTTTTGCATTTCATTAAAAATCTTCATCGCACTGTACATCATCGGTTTCTGAGATTTAGCCTTCTTACTGAATGGCAGTCTCAGTCTACCTACTATATGTTTGATTTTGATTTCATACATTTCTAAGTTTTTTTTGTGCAGTACTACTTCTCTATAAGAGAAAAATGTTATGCTTAGAGAGAGATAATTTATTTTGTATCTTAAAACATATCTCTGAATACCAACCACAAATTTCCATTCGCTAATGTTTCAAAATATTTTTATAGAATGATGCCATGGATACAAAGGTGGTGAAGAGATTATTCACCGGGGATGATATGGACCCGCTGTCGTCTAACGAACCCATCATGATACAGGGAGCGGATGGTGTTTTATACCAAGTAAGTTTGCAGTTTTACATCTCAGTCTGTGAATCTTGTGTGCCATGATAGACCTTCTGCATCAGATGGTGCGCAGCAATGCAATGAGATAATGTCATGAATTTATTAGATTTTAATGAAATCACATTTTACTTGTGAAGTTGCGATTTTTCAAAATGTAGTTCCTTGATAATTTAAACAAATTAGATAAACTACTGTCACCACTGGGACACGAACTCGGAACAGTGGGTAGACGAACATTATCTGTTGAAATAATAAAACTAATGGGATTATTGAAAGTTTTCTACATAGAAAAAAATCCTTTGATTGCAGAACGTCTTATTATGTTATATCCCATATTAAACTGACCATTGGGTGTCTTGTTTGCGTAATTACAAACTTTTTTTGCTACGGCACAGAATATAGGTATATAAGTAAATAAGTTTTTTTTATTTCGCTATATGTGGAAATTCATTATTACAAATTTTTATTCTTTGGTCCCTTGGATTTCGCAATAACGAGCAAACTTGATTTGAATTTTAGTGACAACTGAATGAACGGAATAGATTTTAGTGGTAACTGAACGATTTATATGTACGTTTTCTATAATGATTTGATATACCTATGTGTGTACAGGTGGCGGGCAAGAATGAAGAAGGGCAGACTTTGCTAGTGGCCGCCGAGGGGGCAGACGGCCAAGGGGGCGAGGAAGAAGAGGGCGAAACGGGCAGTGCGGGGCAGTGCATCTATGTGGCCCAGCAGGATGGAGAGGAGGTACTCACTATTGACTCGGCGCAGCTTGCACATCTCATGCCGGAACATGTAACTACTATATATAATTATGTCTTTAACCTAATATTATAAATGCTGCCCACATTAAATTAAAATGAGAAAGAATTACTAACTTAATTCTGCTTCAATGTCAGTGGTGGATAATTATTCTTATTTTTTCAAAAAAAAAAAAATTTTGATAACCACATGTTATCTTATATTACACGAGCGACCTAAAGGCTTTTTTTTTTTAATTATATTTATTTTTATTTGTAGCACTTGCTCTGAACCTTTTGTTATTACAAATAATCTCCAGATTATAGTCCTACGGTATTCTAAACCATTAATGTTCCCAGGGAGGAGGCGGTGATACCCTCACAGAAGCCTTAGGCCAGGTGGCCCTGCAGGTGGATGGAGAAGGTGATGATTCCACGCAAGTTATAGCTCAGTTAGTGCAAGCCGATCCACCATCTCCAGGTAATTTTTGAAACATATATCATAAAACTATTTCTATTTTGAAGACTGTATGGTGAGATTTATTTTTATTTTTAGAGGTAGCATTTTAGAAGACTATAATATATTAGTATTCTAATTTAATATTTTTTTCTAGGTGGTACGAGGAAAGTGGTTCTTCTTCTTCCTGATGGCAGTTTGACGATGACAGAGTTGGACAATGAACAATACCTATCCATAACAGACGGAGACAAATCTCAAGAATGAAGGGAAAATAAATATTGAATGGTTACTTAAGACACCCCACCTTTACTCATGTTATGTGATGATTGTGAAAACCCAAAGCTAAACTAATTAATTCTGCATTGGAATTACATCCCATATTTCTTTGGGTAACATTTTACCCTTCCTATTTAACGCATGTAACATTTCCATGACAAATTTTTGACGTGGATTGAGTTTAATTGAATAGAATTACCATCAACAGGAGTCTAAATTCTGAGTAATATTTTACATCTTGCGGGAATTATTGACAGAAGTGCCGTGTACACTTGACGGCTCGGGAGGTCAAGTCTGATTTAGAGATATGTGTGAAGTTTACTGTTAGTGTTAAAATGTCTGGATTGAGAACTTCTTGAAATAGTTTTCAACAAGAGTATAATGTAAGGGCTGATGGTAGCTTCATTTCTCTGGAGCGGGTGTTTGCTCAACATTTAAAATAATCAAAATACACTCTAGAGAATGTGTAAATATTTTATCCAAACCACAAACTTCTCCCGAAGAGTACATATGGACGGAATCTAAAAATTTACCATGTTAACACATGCAAAATAGAATAATCCCACGTGTTATGTATAGTAAAAAAATGTGGCAAAGGTGAAGCAATCACTAAATAATATTTTGCTGTAATTGCCCACCTAAAGACTGCACAAAAAATTATTAATATTTATTCTTACGTCCTATTCAAACTGAACATGGCCGTGGAAGAGTGTTCTTTTACATTGAAATAAAAATCCCTTTTTGAAGAGACTATCAACAAAAGTTTTTATTTGTTGCTAAAGTGACAGTGAACAATCGCTCAATCATGTATTTAATTATTTTTCCTACCCAATAAATTGTTCATGGAATATAACAAATGGAAATTTCTCTACTTTGATATACGATTCAATTTATGGAAATGATGTTCCGCTGGTCAATCCTAATTGAATTCAAAAACTGTATTATGACCTCTGTTTTAGTGATGGTAATTGTATACAAAAAAATGCATACAACAGAGCCCCAAACTATTTTTCCCTTTCTAAATTTTCTCAACTATAAGCATTGAACTCGTTATAAATACAATACACTGAATGAAAAAAACATTGCTGTTCCATATCTTCTAGTTTTGTGCTTGTGATGATTGATGATAGGAAAATATAATTAATTCCAAAATAATACATTGTGTAAAATTCTCTGATATGTGAAATATATTTGTTTTTTTAAGAAAACTAAATTTTGCAGTGGTTTGGTTCATAGCTTCAATCAAGTATATAAAAGCAATAGATCTTTATTAGTACATTTAAGCATTTTTAAAGTATTTTAGTGTACAGTATATATTAGCTTCAACCTGAACACTGCAAGAATATGTTTAGTATCCATAACACAAAAGTATTTGATTCTATATATTTATGAGTTGTCGAGTTTTATTTTAATTTTTTTTGGTTAGGCTAGGTAATATTTTAACTACTACAGTTTTATTGAAATACTAGCTACATATTAGAAAATGTGCCTTTAATATGAAAGTAATAAAGACAGCCTCTATAAATTTTTAAAATTATTAAAACACTACAATTCCAAATTGATTTGAAAACTCCGTCGTTCATCATCGTTGGAGAGTAATTTTATGTTAACTATAGTTTTGAAATTTTATAGTGTATGGTGTAATAATACATTCGCAATGTATATTTGTGTTCTTGTAAGTATTGCGTACACTTAATATGGTAAAACATTATTGTCATTTGAAATTTATTTTAAAATATGTAACGGTATTCATAAGATGTAAAAAAAATTGTATTATATGTACCAACATATTCAAAGATAATTTTTAAAGTTAAAAGAAATATTGTACATATATACAGTGAACTTATGAATTTGAATTTATTTGTCAATTTAAAAAAATAATGTGTTTTTGCATACTTGGGAACTTATTTTTTTTTTAAATCTGACAATAAAGATTTAATAACTTTCGACTAGTATAGAATATGGATATTTGCAATATTTATTTTTGTGTAAATAAATTCTTACAACTTGTATATTGTGTAATTTAATCTGTTATTCTATTGCCAAATTTTTTAAAGTAATTGTGTTTCTTAACCCTCAATCTTTTGCACGCCTGTTTCTTTTATTCAGGGTTTAATGTTAACCCTTTTCTGTCTTATGTTGAGTCTGATTCAACATCGATTCTTTGGATGGGTTCTATGTCAGGTTAGCCTTGACATTTTACAATATATGTATTGGATAACTCAAATCTTAAAGCAAAAAAGCGTGTTCGTTTTTTCTTAGCCGTGCTAGAACAAATACTACAGAGTTTTATAACGTTCAGACAGTATTCAGTCCTGCTAAAGACACAAAAGGGATTGTTTTGAGGAGCACCACGGGTGAGAAATGATGCAGCATTACCGATACAAAAATCACAATGTGCGTTCATCTATTATTTTTTATTTATATAATGTTTTTAAGTCAGCTTTACTTAATAATAAAAATAAAATCGAAAATCATAAATATTTATGTATTCCAACAAAGACGAGTTTATAATATGTTTGAATTAGACGATATACTACAAAGTTGTATTTTAGTTCAATAAAATAAGAATAAAAATATCAAAATATATTTTTTTAACATTCTTTAATTTGTTTGTGAACATCAAAGGGTTAATAAATTCATGCTAAGATTTTTTTTACCTGTTTAAGAATTTTGCATTCAGAAGAGCCAATTTTATTTTGCTTAATGGCATGTATTTGGTAATATTAACAATTTATCACTTATGTGGTGTTTCTTTAGTTTAGGAATTTTTAGATTTAAATAAATGTCATAGACCATTCTGAACTACATATGTACAGTGAAACCTCATTTTCAAGTTTTCTCACTATTTACACTGAATAGTCATAGTCCCGTTTCTCATACATCTTCATACATTCCCATACAAATATTTTTCGTTATTTACGCGTATAAAATTTTACATTTCCTCAGTTTAAGGCCAAAACATTTTAAAAATTCAACATGCCAGCTTTACTATCCCAAATGTGTACGTTCATCGTTGTCATGTATAGTTCCGACTCGAGCGAGTACATTAGTAATGAAGAAATGTAAAAAGGGACACACTAATTACTCATTGTAAATATTTTTAACGTTTGATTGGTGACCCTTTATGTATGAAAATTACTCCATTTAACCGTCAGTCATCCGTCTGCTACACTGACGCCGTGATACTGGAATTAATTTTTGTAATGGTAATTTTTTTAAGGGTTTCGTCTACAATGACAAACTTTTTGCCGAACGGACTGTCGTCTGTGCCAGTCGCACGCTACCACAATCTTTGCCGTGACAATTAGCAATGTTTCTAAGTTGATTTTTTAACGTGTTATGCATTGTTTTTTAAAGTTTCTTTTATCAGTTTTGATTGTTAAATTGATTTTCATTTTTTTTTTTATTACGTTTGCCTTTTATGATCGTTACTATCCTTCATAATTTTCTCTCAAAATGTCTCAACAAAGAAATACTACCGAGTTGAAGATGATTACTTAAAAAAATCTTGAACATGTCAATTTGCTCATTGACCTGGCAAAGGAGCTTAACATCTCGCGTTCGACTTTAAGCAATCATAAAAAGTAATAAGTCGAGAAGAAAGACATGAGCGCCCCGCGGTGCGGTTTATTTAAAAAAAAACTCCCGGAATTCCAAATACGACGAAATGGAAACGGTATTGTCAGAATGGTTTCTGTCACACCAAATCTTCCAGGATATGATCCAAACATTTTCAACGCAGATGAAACAGGTTTTTTTTACGTTTTGCCATAAAAAATGTGTGACGGGGGAAACTGTCTTGGTGGGAAATGAAATAATCTGTGGTTAATCAAGAATTATTTTGCATAGAGAAGTTGAAAACTTTTTCTATTGTCGAGTTCATAATACAAAAATATAAAGATAAGGCGCAGTTAAAAAAAATAGCAGTCTAAAACAAGATGTAAATTTTTGAAAATAGACTGCACTTTCGCATTTTCAAATATTTTACCTACACATATGTGCATATATAAAATAATGTGTGTTGCTTTACAACATATTCCATGGAATGGGTAGAACAGTCTGCATATTAATACATATATTTTATCAAATTATTTAAGTAGGTATTAACGGTTTTTATTTTCATAAAAAGTCCATTTTTCCATACATTTTTCATTTCCTCAGTTTTTCACAATTTTTTGCCATTCCTTTGAAAAGTGTAAAACTGAGTTCTTACTGTAAGATGGACTGTATAGTCTTGTAGGAATTATGTTGTTACTTTTTGTGCTTCAGGTGGAGTATGTATAGTTTGATTTGTGATCCACTATTGGTTGCCTGAGTGCTAAGTAATATACATATTATGTAATATTGTTTTAAAAGTATCTTTATTCTGTGCTTAGTTCGAGTTGTGTTAAAAAATGGGGGTTCTATTGAATCAATTAATGAAGGGAAAAAACATTGATTTAATACTGTATATTTTTTATTTCGAATTTGGAGATGACTTTCAATAATTTAAATTATTCAAATATGAAACATTTAATAAAAAGTGCCAAAATGAATAATTTGATTGTTATTTCATAATTCACTGTATATAAAAGAAGTGTGTGTGAAATTGTCTGCAGAGACAGGAGTTTACTTTTATGATCATCATAAAAATAAACATATTTGTTTATATTTTTTATACTGTTAATAAGAAATTGATAGATTTAAGTGTTTCTTCGTAATTTAAATATAAACAAATAACTATAAAAAACTACTTTGTTTAATTTGAAAATTCAGTTTACCAATTATGTATACAGTAAAACTCCGTTAATTTGTAACTCATGGGACCAAAATTTAAAAAAAAATTAGAATTACGAATAATGAGAACAAAATTTTTTAAAGGCAACAGAAAGAAAATTTGGGCGCACCGCCGCTGTTGACATCGCAATTTTCATACTGAAACATGATAAATCTCCATTATTTCAGCTTCTTATGTGTTAAATGTTTATCAAATAACGTATTTCTCCTAAATAATAAAGGTGTGTGGTGACGCGGCGATTCACCACTTGACCAGTCACTTGACTCAACAAAATCACGTGCATTAATTTGATCGGCGATCGAACTCACCTTTTCGATCAGAATTGGAAGTATTCGGGATTCAATTTTTTTCTGCCAATTTTATCTTTTTTTATCAGCTTTCAAAATAAGCTTCATTCTTCCAAATGGTCAAGGATTTACATGAATTACAAGGTGTTGGTGCTATTTTAGAGAACGAAATATGAAAAAAAAAGTCAACATATTTAAATACCGAAGATTTAGTTTCTTTAGTACCTACACATGCAAATCGAAACGTTTCATAAACCTACAAACCAAGTGATTCAATGAAAACATTATTTTAATAACAAATCTTATAAAATGCACTATGGAATTTGACATACATATGGCTAAACTCAGTTGGCACGCCCTGTCATATCAGTGCGCGGTTTATGCGATAAGGAACGGCATCATGATTGGCTAGTAGGCGAGGCTAGCTGCAGATGTTTAGTAGCGCAAGTTTAGGGATTTAAAAACATTTGCAAATATGCAAATTACGTGAACAAATTATTTACTTTGGGTGTCAAAAACGCATATGAACTGCGAATAATCAGTTTTTACAAATTAAATGTAGTTATGTTATTTTCGGGGCAATTTTTTTTGAAAAAATTGCTATTTTGTAAAAATACTAAATTTTTTACATTACGAATTAATGGAGTTTTACTGTATATGTATGTACACTGGACTCTCTTTTTACACGGTTTTGAAATAACACGGTGCTACATCCCTTGATCCCTTGCATTTACTTACTATTCAGTACTATGCGAAAGGGAGCTAGGATAAAGCGGAGCGGGAATCGCGAGACTGCTGTTTGCAGTGCAGTCAGTTGTGTGGATTCTGTTAGACATCGCGGACACCATAGCATTATCTGTGTGTGGTGGCGTGTTTTCTTGATATTCCGCCGTATAAATTAACTCTAAAATGTCAGGTAACTCAAAAATTACGAAACTTAAAAGAAAAACAATTTCGTTGGAGATTAAGATAAGATTATTAGATTACCTTAAAAATGGACAAGGTTCAACATCTGTAGCTAAGAAGTTTGGTTTGAATGGAGCAACAGTGAGAACCATTAAAAAAGTGATGTTGCTATAAGACAATCAGTGTCTTCTGGATCAAAAGTGAGTGCAAAATCATCACAAGAGGTATTATTATTATTTTTAAAGTAATTTTTTTAATAAAATTAATATACAATAAACAATAATGAATTTTATTTTTTAATATCCTGAATTGATTTTTATACAAAGGAAACCTATCCACGATTATTTTTTATTTTAGTATACTTTTTTTTACACGGTATTGCGTGGAACGTATCCACTGTGTAAAAAGAGAGTCCAGTGTACTATGTAGCACCTTCAAACTACATACTATAAAGGCTAGAATATATCAGTAGGAAAATTACAATTTAATATACTGATTAAATTGTTTGTAGTCAAATAAGTGAACGATGAAGGCAAGTTAAACAAGTATATAGCATCTTTCATCAGGTTTGAAAATTTGGTGAATAACCTCTACAATAGGTGGAATGAACTTGTATCCTATTACACGAGGGATTTGCTAGAAAATAAATTGCAGAACTGTTGCTCGCACCTTACTTATCTACGAGTCATATTCAGATGTTTTGAAAACTTGTATATTTTCAGGCAGAAGTAAAAAAATATATTTGTCAAATTTTCACAATTCTGTTGGCGTTTGACTTTGTTAAATGAAGAAAAAGTCTAGACATCTTATAAGTACATTTAAAATATTATATTTTTTTCTTCGTAAACGATGCAATAAAAAAGCCTATAGTGTCATTGTATACTGGATCAACTTTTCTCAGCGAATCTTCTTCTGGACCAAATCTTTGAACCATTAATCTGAAAATATTATCAGATTAAAAATATAAGAATTATAAAATCTATTGGCCAACAACAGTTACACACTTAATTGAATAGTACCTCTGTTCATCGTTTAATCCTGAATGTGGCCAGCCGGGTCCCCCAAATATGGGTGTAGAGGGGATTAAATTTAACACAGAGAAGGTAGAAAGGGCCCATGCTACCATGAGTTCGCATTCCTCTTTGGTGGTTGTGCAAGTGCTATAAACTAGGCGTCCATCAGGCTTCAACAGCTTCACTGCCTGTAATAAAATATGAACTTCACTACAAATAAATCGTTGGTTAAGTCTTCCCATCGTCGATTATCAGATGGCAATACAATAAATTAAACCACAAAAGGTGAGTAGTATTAATGATTTTTTCTCAAAAATCTAAGTTACATATATAAAATTAGATTTATTATTGAAATTCTTACGGCATGAAATAGTTTTCTTTGTAGTGGAATGTAAGATTTTAACATTTTTACTGTCAATTTGTTTCTCAGCAACGGTCTTTGTCCTAGAGCACTACATGGAACATCTAATAGGATCCTGTCAAAAGTTTCTGAAGAGAATGGTGGTCCGTTTAATATTGTATTTTGTACTGGGCCGTCCTCTGTGACTGCTTTTGTTGAATCGTACGCAAATGGGTATACGCACGTGATTGAAGATTCTTCACATCTGCTTTTAATAACATTAACTTTGTTCACTATTTTATCGATGGCTATGATGATTCCCTGTAACAATAAATAATACAAATTAAATTAATCAATTAGGAAGATATATAGAAAAAGTCTTACCTATCGAAAAAAAATATTTTGTTGCTACTGGGACATTTATTTTTTCTGTATATCTTTCTAATTGATTAATTTAATTTGTATTAAAATACCACAGAACTATGTTCTGAAAATGCAAAAATGTGTTCTTAAAAAAATAAAAATCTATTGTTAATATTACATGTACTTAAACACATTACTGGCCCATATTAAATACAATATTTTACCCACGACTTAAGTTTTTATATCATTCATTATTAATAAATTTAAATAGTAATGTACACTTTTAATATAGAATATATTTTTTCAGAGACTTCTTGGGTAAATGTGTTATGAAACATTGTTAAAAAAGTGCATAAAAAAATGGTGGGTAACATTTTATAGGAGGTTCGCGCGGGAAGTTTAATATGTAAGAGTATTGTTACGGGTATTTAGTATTTTCGTAAACACCAACAATGAAGAAATATTTCCAGAAAACAAACACCATCTGAACTTGGAATAAAATTCAGACATGTATGAGATGGGACTTAGGTGTACCAGAAAAAACATAAGAGGCATGTCTCAGATCACTGTATAATAAAGACATGTACTGTATATGTTTTACGAAAATCATCACCTTTAAGTGTAGGCATACACAACATTAGCAGCAACTATAATGAGAACTGCAGTTTCTCTCAGCTTTCTGGAAGGTCTATTTTATAAAACTGAGATTGTTGTTTTCATGAAGAATGTAGAACAGTAATTTATGCATTATGATAATAATATACAGTAAAGATATGCATACAATATATTTTAATAAAAATATCCAAAACTATCAGGACAGATGGTGAGAAGCAGGCTTCTCATTCATCTCAACAACAAATTCATGAATAATAACACTGGATAACAAAATTTTTTTTTTTTTTGTTATCCAGTGTTTTATTATTTGTATCAATCTAAAAATGGTAAACTTCCTCCTTGAACAGCAAAGTGGATATACAAAATATCATTGTTTTTTATGTCTTTGAGACAGCAGAGCTAAGGATCAACATTGGGTTAACAGAAATTGGCTTTTAAGAAATGTCATAATTCAAGGAAAACAAAACTTAATCAACAAACCTTTGGTTGCAAGAGAGAGAATCATATTTCCACCATTGCATAACAATTTAGGGCTTATAAAGCAATTTGTGAAGGCTTTAAATCAAGATGCACTTTGTTTTGGTTACTTGACATAAAATAAAAATAAGATGATTTTATTCTAAAAGAAGCCAATATAGTGTATCTCAAAAATTAGATCTGATAAGACTAAATCTGATGGCTATTTTGGATTCTGCACCCTAAAATTACCTAGAAACAGTGAAAAAATCGCTGGCACCAAAATATGTGTTGCCCAATGTATTTTTTTTTTTGTAAATTTTCATCATTCCTTCTCATTTATGGGTATAAAAAGTCTAATGCACCATAAATATTTAGACCTACCTGGTTTCCCATAATCTCTGCAAGATGGCTTGTTTTATTACCAGGAGCTGCACACATATCTAAGACTATTTCTCCTGGTTGTGGATTTAACACTTTACCACAAATAATAGATGGTAAGTTTTGTAACAGGCAACTTCCTCGAGGAATAACTTCTTGGTCAACAACTGGAACCCGGGAAACTGGCAAAATAGTTTGAATGGCTATGCCTCTGTGAAAATAATGAAGAATTTTAATACAAATTAAATTACTAAACTAGAAAGATATACAGAAAAAATATTTTAGTTACTATGTACCAAGATTTGAACCTGGAACATTTCCTATCTGGGGAAATACATTACCGTTACACCACGCCAACAGAGTAAGTTGGCGACAAGTTTTCGAACTTATATTCTGCAGCTCTTTCAAATTGATATATCTATTAGTCCATTTTTTAAAAGTTATCACCTTTATATTGCGACAAATCTCAAATACCTTTGGGTAATATATACTGGAAGACGCCAGATATTAAATCAATTTAATTTGAATAAACTTTGGTACAACTTATACATTTTTAAGGAGAACACATTATTATTGTGAAGTTGCAGTTTTTTTTAATTTGGCGAAACTGGATAACGCATTTCCCCAGATAGGAAAAGGTCCAGATTCGAATCCCGGTAGCAACTGGAATATTTTGTTGATAAATTGTTTTTTTCTGTATATGTTTCTAGTTGATTAATTTAATTTGTATTAAAATACCACAGAAGTATGTTCTGAAAAAACTGCTATAATAATGTGTTCTCCTTAAAAATTAAGAATAACGTTTAATTTATTCACTTTTTTTATATCTATAACATCAAATGATGTATTTCAACCATGAGATTGTGTCTCTTTTACATTTCTTTACTGTAGCTTGTTCCAAAAAGATGGCGGAGATAAAGTTTGAATTTTTGTTTCTTAGATCTACAGGGGTAAGGAAACAAAACACATGTCTGGCAAGTAATACATAGTTCATTTTAAATGTTTTATAGAATTTTTTTAAAAATACATCATTTCTGTTACATTTTCTTTTTGACATGTCATTGTTTGTTTTATCCATTTTATTGCTATATTATTTTGTAAACTATTTTAATCTTAAACCATGTGCGTATTTATAAATGTAAATAAAAAATAAGTGTATAATTGAAGGGTAGACTGTATTAAATTAAATTACACTAGTATTCTTTGAATGATACACAAGTTATATATACATATGTAATAGATATATGTATGTTCATTACATGAGAAGGTATTATGCATTTGGTATATTCCAATCCAGTCATTCATATGACACAAAGTTCTATCAAATAAAACTTTTAAAAAAAAAAATTATAATTCAAATTAAATTTTCTCTGAATAGTCATAAAAATGTTAACAGTTTTTTGAACTTCCTGAACAATTTGATTTTTGGCAGTTTTTTCTGTCGCGAAGTAACAAAATTTTACAACAATAATATTACGACAAATAATTTTGAACAAAAGCAGACTTCAATAATTTTGAGTTGATTGACACAATAAAGGTGTAGGTGCTTGCATACTTTTTAACTTCAAAATTCATAGATAGCAGGAAAAAAATGGTTATTTATAGAGAAATTGATGAACAATACTATGAATATATCAATTTAAATATTCAAATTACCTTGGTTTTGAATTGACTCCAAAAAGTTCCTGCCTCGACATCTTTAACTTTCCTCTTCCAACTAAGACTTTATCTCCATTAACATAATCAATTTTCAATCCTTGCTTGCAACCACCAGAAACATCCGCAAATATATTAACATCTTCATTAAGAGAAATATCTGAAATTACACAAATCTCACATTAATTTTAACCCTTAAAACCAAAGGACACCACAGTAGCATCATTTAAAGTCTCTATTCAAAATTGAGTGTCGATATGACGACACATTATTATAGGACACAGACCCGAGAACCGGTGTGCGCCAAATCACATCAGTTCTCCGGTGTCTCTTGATGAAGGTAAGTAATATTTTGTTATGCATTTTGTATAGTTGTTCAGAATCATCGAAAAAATATTGAATGCGAGGAGTTGAATATGTATATCCATTAGTATAAATGTTTTTTTATACTATGTATGTAGTAGGATTTATCAAGATTTATCCAAAATTATTCAGATATTTTGCTTAGGCATGAATATTTCAACAATATGTAGATTGAATTAAGAAAATTTACCAGGCGGCAATCCCATTACAGCTGGTGCAAACACATTGGATCCCCGGAGAACAGCAGCACCACATGGTGCATCCACTATCACAGCAGCAGTATTAAATTCTTCATTCAACTTATTCTCGCTGGACCATGACTCGATACCAATCGTATCATGGAAAATATGGTATATCCTCGGGATTCTTTCCCAAGAATTTAACTGCATTTGCTGGATGAGAGAAGAAATGTAAATCATATAAATTTTTGCATCAAACTGTGATTCATTGTAGAGAACATATGTCTGAATATAATAGGTGGCAATATATCAAAAGGTTTAGTGAATTGATTAGCATTGAAATAGTTCATTTTTCTGAACCGATACTAAATTGTACGCAATCACGATGCCCTGGTACCATATTAATCATAAATGATTTTCAATTTTAATAGAAATTCGATTTGATTCAAGTGCATGTGGAGAATTTATCAGCATAAATATAAGGTGTTTTGGAATTACACATTTGATAAAAATAATAAATGAGACGCCAACAGTAATATTTGGATTTGGTGCTCCTTCCTTGGGTTTAAAGATTGATAAAAAAAATAGCCCGATTAGTGCTATTGATACTTAACAAGTTCACAGTCAATAGGGAATGTATTTAATAGAAAATGTTATTCAATAAATAATGTGCTCCTAATATTTTAAATGAACAATTATTATAAGTTAAAATAAAATTATTTAAAGGACTTTAATACTTATTAATAAAATATTAATGTATCATAGTTTGGACGTTTATCTTCCTAATTTTTTCATTTACATTTTACACTTCTCTGAAGCAGTGATCTGCACATTCTAAGTCTCAATGGAACACTAATGGTGTGGTCAATGATAGGGTTTCCATCCGTTTTATGCAAGAAATCTCCATAAACTGAACAATTTCTCAAGTTCCCAGTATATTCTTTAAAAAATGTTTGACTATCATTTGAATCATTAATTCAATTCCCTTTTCGCAGGTGTGTTCATCCATAAAATCCTTCAAAAGTATTATCTGGAGAATAAAAAAATAGTGACTATCTATAACTACCATCTCTTTACAATCACGGGATCAGAACAGCTTTAAGTTTCGATAATACAGGATCAAGATCTGAAGAGGCATTCCTCTAGCAAAATTGGGATTAGTTCCCTGGGAAATTTTAAGAAGTCGTAAGCATTAAATATGCAGATTTAACATTATTTTAAGCAGTTTTGGTTAATCAGTCTTAATTTATCTCAAAATTATTTTTATTTTCAAAATATTTTGCTTTACAATGCAAAATTTTCACGCTTAAAATCAAATCATTATTTATAGCGTTTTCTTTGTACGAAGTTATTGCAGAAAGTGGTTGAAAACTTGTTATTATGTAATGGGATTTTTTTTTGTTCAGTGTGCCAGATATAAAACACAAGAATTCAATTATAACTTTTACAGATAAACAAGATAAACTGAAAATACAAGTATCTATCAGTTTCTAGACACTGTGTTGCCGTTTTACCGGTTTTCACCCAGATAGTCTGATTTCCTAACCGACATACTGGATTGATAGCGCAATTGTCCAGTTTTTATGCAAAAATGTGAGAAACGTAATGCGTAAATATTGTGGACATTTTACCTTAAAAAGGTCAATTTTCCAAGGATGCCAAACATCAAATCTATATTTTATATTCCACTTTACAATGCTTAGATTCAAAGAACTTTCTTTATTATAATACTGAATGCAAAGAAATAATATCCATAATAAACAATAAAAACATCTCAAAGAGTAATACAAAATATACATTTAAAAGATGATCGCAACAAAAGGGATAAATAGAAAATTATTAAATGTTATTATTATTATTATTCCTACTCTTTTTAGTTTTTTTTTGGCAAGTGTCTGGGTGATCATTTTTAGAAAGATGGTGATATTACTTCTACTCACATAGTTTGA
Organism: Eubasilissa splendida; assembly: GCA_031772225.1. Lineage (NCBI taxonomy): Eukaryota > Metazoa > Arthropoda > Insecta > Trichoptera > Phryganeidae > Eubasilissa > Eubasilissa splendida. Next base: position 10,175,044 of record CM062855.1, on the reverse strand, counting down.
AAGAAATGAGAAAACAATTAAATGCACAGTTACAAGGGAAAATCATGGCTGTAATAGATATAACCAAAGTACATAATACATAAATAAATTATAATACCTTTTCTAAATGCTCTTGGAAGATATTAATCAAGCCATCAATATCAGCACACAGTGGATTTACTCTGTATGTAGTTAGTTTTGGTGCTCTCTGAAGCCATGATATATAATCTTGGGCACTCGATTTCTAAATAAAATGTCAGTGTAATTTTAATACATACAGAAAATCACAACTAAAACAGTTAAATACATATCGACATACAGTTGTCACTCTCTATAGAAAAATCCAAGGAACCGAGCAATTTACTTTGATATAGAGAGTTTACATTATAAGGAGTAAGGAACAAAATTAATTTGTAACGGTTTAAATATAACATAATTTTTTTGAATCTTTGCCTCAAAATTAAAATCGTCTGTCATCTTGCTTTTTACTCTTTTGCTTTTCCAAGATGCTGTTTGTATCTTCTGCATTCTGGAAAATTTTTCTACTGTCCCCTGGTCATCTGTGTACACCGCGAAGAATTTCCCAACTAGCTTAGCCGCGTCCAAAGCTTGCTGGATGCTAGGTGGTTCGGGCTCCTCTGTCCTTTTCTTCTAAAGCCGATTTCATTATTAGTCATCTCTGCAAGAACCACTGCAGAATAGCTCGGTCCAGATCTTCGAATTGCGGTCTCCTTATATTTTTCTTGGAGTTGTCCTCTGCTTTATCCTGTAAGAGTTTCTCCTTGCTTTTCTAAGTGGAAGGTGTGAGTTCGAACCGTCACCCGACATCACTTTTCTTTTCGCCTCGCTCTATCGTACAAATCAAAGAAACTTTTATGTCTTGAGTTAAAAACTTACTTTCACTATTAACAATATTTACCAAATGAATGTCAGGTACTTACTAAACATTGATAGAATGATAATGGAAAAAACCATTATGAATTTTGCCAGGTGTTGGAGGAATTCTAAGAAACGGGATTTCTGGGTGTCTTGATTTTGGCAAAATTGTCCCAATTTTTCTGCTATAGAGAGTGAGTCATTTTGTTACAGTGTGAATGAAAACTTATGGAAAAAGTCTGGTTAATTTATCATTAAAGGGAGTGATGACTGTACTTTTTAAAAGTTTTAATACATTCCTTAAATCAATACATATTAAAATAACCTCAAAAATGTTTTAAATCCTTAAATCTATATTTTAGCAATCTAGAAAATTTTAAATAAAGTAAATACTATTGATTAAAAATAATATTATCCGGATTAAAAATAAAAAAAAAATCATGTATTTTTAAACCATTAATAATTAGTTGAATTTTTATTTATTTAATCTTTTGTGTAGAGTTTTCTAGGTTATTCTCTGATCTCTCTGAAGAATGTTCCGGATCCCATTGCAGGGTCCATCATTAAGGCTGACATCACTGAGGCATCATTCGATGAAATCATATCAGCAACACCAACTATCATGACACAATGAGATTTCGAAACTTCGGCCAGAGAGATCGGAGATACATTGAAGGAGTAGCCTAGAAAATTTTATATGGAAGATTATGGGTGTGAAAACCTGAAAACATTTTTAACTTCTGTTTAATTCAATTTAATTTTAATTCAACAAATTTGATGTAATATTAATTTTGAAACGAAATATTAATTCAACGCTTTTCTTTTCTAAAATATCAGTTATATTATATTATATTGAAATGAAATATAGATGTTTTATAAGTGATCCTAAAAAATAGTAAAATAAGTTAATTTTAAACCATGCTCGGACAACTAGATAATTATTATCAAGATCTATCGTACGTTTGTTGTCAACTTATAATTAGAGCAGACGATATCCTCCACGTCTTTATTTTGGAAAGGAGAAGTCATTGCATTAAAAACATAATATCTTTGGAAAAATTAAAACTCAATGAGTCGACAATGCATTTTCAAAAATGACAGCTGTCATTAATGTGCCGATAGTAGTGTGGTTATTTTAAATTTATTTTTAAAGAATATATGACTGTTTAGATTCAAATGCTCAGATACTTACCATCATTAGGTACTGTGTGTGATTCTTATTCATTAACTTACTATCACGCCGTTTCTCCATGGGGCTAGGCAGAGAGGATAGAGCACCACACTCTTCTGTCCTAACACACAATTCTCGCCTCATACAAGCTCGCCGATTATTGAGGCTTCCAACAGAACCATCCTCCAGTATCTGGTTTACCTGGTCGTGCCAAGTCTTTCGCTGACGTCCTCTATTTCTGGTGCCATCAACATTTGCGTCATATCTTTTTCTTACCATTCTTTCCTCATTTATTCGTTTCATATGACCAAACCACCTAAGTGATCCTTTCTTAATCTTACTATACTAAGATCAGGTTTACATTTGTTCCATATTTCTTCATTCTTTACTCTGTCATACGCCTAATTGATCTCATTTCTACTGCATTCAGTTTATTTCCGTTCCTCTTCTGCCAGTTCCAAATCTCACTTCTATACACCAACGTCGGTACCAGGACTCCATTGTGTACCGCCAGTATTGCCTCGGTTAATAAGTTTCCGTTAGACACAATTCCATTCAAAGCGCCGTTCACTTTATTCTTTATTTTCTGCGGTCACCCTCCTTTCGATATCTTTCTTAATCTTTCTGTTTCTATCAAAAATACTTCCCAAATACACAAACTCATCTACTTGTGTCAAACATTCATTACCTACAAGTATTTTGCACGGTGTCTTGCTTTCCTCTTTCTCGAATACTATTACTTTCGACTTGTTAACATTCTTAATAAGGTCACTTTACTTGCATACATCGTAATTCTACTCATTTCTTATTCAATAAATTTACGACAATCAAATACTATCACACAAAAAACATGTCACAAATATTGGCTTAAAGGATAAATATTTAAAAAAAAGAACAGAACAACATGCATTAATACATCGATAAAATGTTTTCACAATTTTAAACAAACCTAATAAGTAGTAATGATGCATATAGCGATTTGTTTAATAATGTTCGATATTTTCTGATTCTTGTGAAAAATAATTTACAATAATTAGTGTTATGCTTATAATGATCTAACAGTAAATAAATTAGGATTAAATGCAATTTTGTAAAAATTTATTCGTCACACTTCTGTCAATTCAAATTTGGATTGGCGCTAGTGGTGATAAACCACATACGTCACGTGGTTTTGTTTAACCAATCAGCGTTATTTTCCTTCCCCGATACGTGGCAGAAGCACGAATCCTCTTCCACGTCCGCCATTTTGACACACGGCCGATCGTAGTAAGATTTGGTCTATGCGTTAGCGTTTTTTACGATTTATAGTCTAATAGTTCCATAAAACGTAAGTAGAAAATTGCGACAAGTGTTAATTCTTAACAATGAGTTATAAAACTATGGATTTAAATTCAGTGTATTGTTATTTCGAGCGAATTTGTTGATGATGTTTGGCTGGGGTGGCGACCGCCGCGGTGACAAACTGGTTGTGTCGGCGTATCTTTTGTTATAATTTTTGATACGAATTTAATGCATTAAAACGTGGAAAGTTGTCAAATTTTGATACTTTTTTCGGGTACTACTATATTAGTGACTTTCTTATGTATAATGACGTGTACCCGATTTCATTTCAAATCGATATTATGTGGTCGGTCACAGTATGAATCATTTGGACATTTCATCGGAATCCTGAATATTGCGTTTCGATGCCTGTTTTTTTACCAATTAGTCAACCGAACTCGATTTCACTCTTTGGAAGCGATAGGCGTTTTAAAGTTCATTTTATTCAATAGGATAAAATCTATGTTGGTTCAAATATTTAGACTTCGACATTTTAAAATTGAAAGTGCCATGTCAGTGTTGTTAAAAATATAACAATGTATTTGTCATTCTAGGTGACACAAAGCAGACATCATGGGGAATATGTTTGCAAATTTGTTTAAAGGCCTCTTTGGCAAAAAAGAGATGAGGATATTGATGGTGGGGCTTGACGCAGCTGGTAAAACCACAATCCTATACAAACTTAAATTAGGAGAAATTGTCACAACGATACCTACTATCGGTAAGATACTTTTGCCCTTTTTGTGTTAATAGGTGGTTCTTTTTTTTTTACTTCTTTTCATTTTAATAATTTTGTCACTCGATTACATTACTTTAACCAAATTAATCTTTACATTTTTTTTTCTATTGTATTCAATAAAAATTTATCAGTGGTCCTCTTCATTTCTGTCTTTTCACCGTCTAAATAATATGTATGAGTTGAAATAAAAGGCAACACAATTGACGCAACCCATTCTCTATTAGACGCATGATAGAAGAGCATTGTCTGAATATGAAGTCTATATATGCATCTTGAAGTACTTAGTAAGCGAATATCTGCAACCACTGCAAGCTGTCTGCCCATTTTATTTAACTCTTCTACAAATATTTTATGTGGTGTTATTTATATTTCTACTGCAAAATGTTGCATGTCTCAAATCCACTATTTTTTATGAGGGCAATAAGACATTGCTTAATATTAAACATATGATTCTTAAAGTAATTGGTGATTTTTTGATTAAAAGCGTCGGAACAATATATGGCATTTTCAGATTTTGACATAGCTCCATGTTTGATTATTTAGCATGTCAGATTATAGATGGTGATTGTGTCATATCCACACATATATAGCAGAATTGTTCATTTGCAAAATTTGTGTTTTTAAGTTTTTAGTTGAATTGATACTAAAGATAACATCTTCATATAAAAGCAAAAAGATAGGTTTAAAAATATCAGTTTTAACAAAAAAAAAAATATCAAATCTAAATATTAGCATTGTCTAATGCAAAATTGAATAATGCAATGCTCCAATATAAATTTGACATTTCTGTTTGGTATTTTTAGTAGTGATTATAGAGATTCCTTCCTATTGAACTGACATTTCAGAAGATATTTTGTCTTCAACGTGAACTTCAGAACTTGTCTAGAATTTTTACAGCATGGTTCATAATTATATAGTTGATAATGTTTGATGCAATATGTGACTTAGTTAAAATGAAAAAATATATATAACAAAGAATGCAGCTTAAATTATTGAGTATTGGCGGTCAATCTCGAATCATGTAAGAAGTTAAATTAGCTCCAAATTTAAAAGCTGATTACCTACAAAGCCATACTGTATCAATAAAAAGTTATACAATAATTTACAATATGGTAATGGAGAAGTGTTACTGTTGTGTATAAAATTAATGTGAAGGAGTTTTTCATTATCTAATTTGTCCAGTGCTGAGAACACATCTCACGTTCATACAAATATATGTGCCATATGACACGCCAGGCGTATTCTGTCGATGTGTATTTACTATCCACCATTATTTCAGCATTTTGCTTCACAGCACATCAAGCCAGTTTTTGTCTTATATTTTATATTAATTTTATTTAAAGCATGTATATACCTAAGTAGATTGAAAGCAAGCAAATATCATGTATTTTTCACCGTTAAAAAATAATACACGTTTTGTAATAAATATATATATATATATATTAGTGACTTCTAACTAGTGTATTCTAAAGTGTAAAATATAGATATATAATAAATAGTGTATTTTGTGTTGCTTTGATAGATTTGTATTTTTTTTTAACATACGCTCGTCCTTGAAAGCTTATCCTTATGATTGTACATTGCTACCAGGGGCGTGCAGTGCATACAAGCAAAAAAGCTGTGCATTACTAAAAATTCTGGGAAACAAATATAAATTAAATAATTGGATTAACATAAACGGAAACATTATTTTACAATTAGTTCCATCTGTGTACCAGTATAGACGTTAATGGCTTAGTTCTTAAAACTACCACGGCAACTCACCGCTGTAGCCATAATGCTCTTGTGCATTCACCGCATGTAGCTATTCACATTATTCTGTTCTATCTTTAAGCTAGTGAATTACTCAAGTCATATAATTGGGTATTTATTGAATTGAAAATTCCTTTCGGTTGATCTCTTTTGTATGGAGTCGTTATCTATGCTGTTTTTTAACAATAAAATTAGAAAGGCTTACACTTGCGTGCAAATCATTGAAGTGTTTAATTCCTCTTTTACTAATATGCAAATTTTACTATCTTACTGTTTTTAACATGTTGAATTCGTGGCTGTTCTTTGCGTTCAAGGTGCATTTGGTGCATGAATTTGTTTTTGATTTGAGAAAAACAAAAAGCAATTGGCAGAACTATTTCCTACGTTAACCTTTAATAAAAATAATTATTTCGTTTAGTTATCACGAGAAGGATTTTTAAACAATAAAGAATCATGTAGTCATAAAAAGTGTTCTTAAAAACGTCCATACATTTTTTATATGGGTAAGAAGTTATTATTTTACGTTAAAACTTAAACTTTAAAAACACCATTAATAATACTATAAAATTACAAATAAATACATGGTAGGGTCGTATAAACAACATATTCATTTTGTCTAAAGACGTTGGTTAAACGAAAGTTCATAATCCTATGTACAACGTTTATTGTAGGTACATATATTATATATGATTGTATAATATCATTGGTAATAGCATAACCTACATCTATACCTACTGCACGCCACTGATTGCTACGAGGATTCTGCATATTTGGGACGGTGCAGTGACATATTTAACAGAAATATTATGCAAAATATTTTCATTTTGCTTTCTTTCTATCATAAATTAACAAAATTGTTGCACATGGTGTGGGAGCGAGCAAGCACATTGTTGTTTGCTGCGAATGTTATGAACATGTACAGGATGCAAAATGATTATATACTTGTGCTTCATTTGTTTTGCTTATGTTAAAACAAAGTTTTTTTTCACTCCTGAAAAGTAGTGTTTTTGTAGATACATAATATTGCACTGGAAATTATATTTCTCTGTGAAGACAACAATTTTAGCATTATTTAAATTTATAAAGTAAGTTTTTCAATAACAAAGTCAATTGCTTTGATTAGTTATTCCTTCCAAAGGAGGAATATTTATTGAAACTAAGTTAATAAATATTCTGTTTAGTCATTATTCCGGTTCCCTTTACATCTCTTACTCTACTTGTCAGGAAGCTTTAAAATTTACAGATATAATTCTTTACATTTATGAGTCAATCATATATACCAGGATGAATGTAATTATTGTATTTCTGTTTCACCTTTGATCTTTCTCGCGGTTTTGTTCTAAGAAATGTCCAAATCCAAAGGTCAACATTTTATGCTAAAACTACAATTTTATTTTATTGGATCTTCTGTGGCTGTCCATAATAAATAAGCACAAAATACACATATTTTTTAATAATAAAAGCTGTATTTTCAATATCAAACATATTTATTAGCTTTTTTTTTAAAAAAAAAAATAGTATTATGAGTTGATAAATTAGGTTAAAGATTACATTAATAAACTGTTACATTGTTCAAAAGAAAAAATTGCAGAATAAAAAATTAGGACTATATGTCAATACTACTAGTAGGTGGCTTTTATTTGACATTTGAACCTTCCCGACCTTTGATTCTATGGGCAAGCGTGCAATGAACTCCTATTTTTCACTTATCCATTCTTAATGTCAATTATATATTATTGCTTGAAACTGGATTTAAGAATTGTAATTTTCATTAATGTCAAAGTGTAAATATTATCAATAGCAAACATATTTATCAGAAATGAATCCCATTGTTGTGGAGAAAGACAGTGTTCTAATTGTATTCAAAAGCTTTTATTTTCTGCAAATTTATTAAATGGTCTCATGACCATCACAGAAATTAGTGAAAGTTATGTGGCATTGGTGATCTAATGATGTGTGTGTCAAGCTTAATCTGATATTTCTCAATACTGTTACAATCAATGTCTTTTGGCTTTAGGCATTCTGTTAATTCATTAATAAGGAAATATATTTTAATTTATTTAAATGATTATACATTATTCAATATCAGTGTCTTCAATACAGATTTTCAAGGTTAGAAATTCAGAATTCACAATCTTTCAAATGAACTCTCGACCGAAGATCATATTTATAATAAAATAATAATTTTTTAATAAATATTTACTGTACAGATTATTGTAATCCAGATTTTGATTTATGGTTATTTAAAAAAAAGGTTATTATAAAAAGCAGTTATTATTATAAGTAATAATGCTGTAAATGTTTAATTTACTTAGTGTGGGAAGACGCACACTCAAAAGTAAACATTTCTTTGAATAAAAAAATTAGCTTTGATTGACTTGTCAAAACAGTTCATATTTAGTCGTCAGTTCATACTTGTCATGTCATTTCTCCGTAGAACAGAAAAATATGTCACCGCACACCATTGTCCTGATAATAATTTTTGTCCCATTCGCGTTCACTTACGCATTTGTTTGCAACGTCCAGGCTTTCAATGACCATGTTCTAACACCTAAATAATATTTTTTTTTTTTATATAACTTTATATAATATGATCCATTTCATTGTACATACAGACATGCACCTTTTCCCATCAAGAGAAAAGGATATTCGCTGTACTATAAATAGAGCATAGATCCAAACAAATCAAAAAAGATTGCTTTGATGTTTGTTTAGTGATTCTATAATCAATTTAGCAAAAAGCCTTTAGGTTTTAAAAGGAACTAGTCTCACCATTGTTTTAATTATTCTTATTTGTTTTTTTAAATTTTGTTGTAAGTTTCCATTTGTTCAAAGTCAGAAGCAACATTGTAAATGTTTTCCCTTTATTATTAAACTATCATTTTCATACCACATATCATCGTTTCCCAACATTGTGACTGAGGTACCATTAAAAAAAATTACTGCTTCCATTTTAGCCATACATATTATGTATAATTTGTTTGTAATTGTGTGTTTATTTATCTTGGTGTGATAATGTTCAACGGACATTGAGGTATAGAACATTATTAACTTTACTGAAGCTTATCTTTGACCATACTTGCCCTGAGTTTTGATAACAATTTTATGAATGTGTAGATTAGTACTTTTCTACCCATCTATATTGGCTCATCATTTGAATCTAATAATTAATTATTATTGGTAAAATATTTTATTTCAAATTGGATTTGATACAGATTTTTTAAAGGCTTGATAATACACTGATCATATAACAGATGTTGATGAATTGTTATTTCAAAAACTGACAACTTTTTAAAGACAGATTGCAAACATTTCGGTTTCGTTTGCCACTGGCTCGGAACTATCAGGTTGATGCAAAAGTTTTGATGTTTTTTTTGACAAGAAATAAAAAGATATTTTTATTAATTTAATCAACAATACAATTTCCAATGTTATAACTGTCTCCCCCCCAACCTCGGTATTAGTTTATTTATTCCTTTAAAATAAAATTCCTGCGACTGATGCAAAAAATTAATCAAGGGATGTTTTAACCTGTGCTACGGTATCAAATTTTGTGCCATTTAGAAAATTTTATAATGACCTAAATAAGTGGAAATCTGAAGGAGCAAGGTCTGGATAATTTGGCGGGTGCTTAATAACATCTCAATTTAATTATTTTATGTTGGATCATCAAAGCCACATGTGGTCACGTATTGATTATTTTTGTATACGTAAGGTCCATTTTTTAAATAAATGAATCAAATAATCTTTGCGTATTTAACTTTTCACATATTCAATAATAATCACAGACTAGTAAATGAATAGACATGAAATAAAGTGTGCATATAGAAGAGGGGTTTGGAACATTAGTTGCGGGACGAGGGGCATTCATTCTTTGTGGAAACATAAATCTGATAGTCTGTGACACATTTATGCAACAGTAAAAGTATATTTACTCTTTGAAAATTGTAAACAAGACATATTTTTTACATTAATGCATATTATATTGTCAGCGTTTAAATTTTTGTTTCGATGGAGTTATATATTTAAAAAAAGTCACAGAACAATTTGCTTGTGTAAGTGGTACCAAAGTGATCACGAGGGGGACACCAAAATGAAAATATTGAAACAAGGAATTTGGGTTAGTTCATGTCTACATATTTGGTAGTCTGCAGGGCTGTGAAAACCCAAACTCATACTTGGTATTTTAGTTTGGTTCTAAGAGTTATTAACACAATCACAGAAAAGCTACATTCTCAGAGAGATCTTTATCCAAAATTCATACCAGAAATCACTGCTTATCTACAGATAAGGGACGAGGCATTATACTTATTGATAAAAACAAGTGACAAAAATTCTCAAGATTTTTGACGGGAGGTAATAATTTTGATTATTCAGAGCGATATTAATGTGAGATGAATGTTGTTTTCAGGTTTTAATGTGGAAACAGTAGAATACAAGAACATCAGCTTCACCGTATGGGATGTCGGCGGCCAAGACAAAATCAGACCATTATGGAGGCATTATTTCCAAAATACACAGGTAGGTAATCCAGATGGTCATTCTGGTTATTTCATGATATACAGTCAATTTTGGTCAATTTAAATATGTAGTTTCACTTGGTCATAACCTGATAGCCGGATTGTGTTTAGTAATGGTGGAAAATGTATTGTAAGAACAATTAGATTTAAACCTGGATTTATAGAGGCAAACTAAAAAAACTACTATTTTGCAGTTAACCTTTCCTCTCCGACGATGCCTCTAATTATGTGAATATAAATACAGAGTTCATATTTTAGGTATTCCTCTGTGATATATTTATGTATTGGATAAAATAATTACAATATATAAGTATTTATCATACGCAATAATAAAAAATGTTTTCTCAAAGAACCTGACGTGAATTTGTTAATATGTGTATGTGTACGTGCGGAATGGCGTTTTGCGCGGGGAGCCGGATCTGATTGTCATATTAGTGGTGGAGCGTGCGCTGATCAAGTCAGATGTGACTTATGCATTCTTTTTCTTTATTTATTTGAACCATAACATCTTCATTCGTAACTATCCATCCAGCTTATTTTAAGTATTCTTCTGTAGATCCACATATCAAATGCTTCAAGTCACCTTATCGTTTCTTCAGTAAGTGTTCATGCTTCCATTCCATAAAATAAAATGAAGAGCGGGTAATCGTAGATCTGGTTCACAAGCGAGTATACGCTTTGCTTCAATATTATTGATGCTTTTTACTTAAATATCCTACTATGTTTTTGCGTGCAAATACAAAATAGTTAAAGTCAGTCACATTAGTTGCTGTGGTGGAGGCATGAAGGCAAAATTGAGCTGCCTGAATCGACCATGTTTGTGTTGTGTTGCAAAGCAGAGCTGGCATATCGCTGGTTATTATTCTTATGTTCTCCCATATTTAAATTTTCACTTTAAGTTTAGAAAAGTAACAATTATTTTTCAATTTACTAGTTTAATTATTTTGCTATTACAAAGCAGTTCTTTTAACATTCTAAAGAGAGCATTAATTCCTTACTCGTGTTTAGAATTTGGTGATTCTGGCAATTTCCACATTTGGAATCCGGTATCAATGATTCTTTATTTGATGTAGAATGATAAAACATTTGCTTTTAATAATATTCTAAGTGTGTACAGGCAAGTTCTTGTGATACATTACATCATGCAAACGCACTGATAACACATTTTTTTCCAAAAAGTTTAAAGTTAATGTTTACATGAATGGTTTAATCTTGCCATAAATAATTTTTATGGTGTTTTGAACAGGCAGAAATGACAGTACTTAACATTTTTCTGCTTTACTTAATATTAAATTATTTTTCTTTGTATTGCAAGTCCTAGTGATCACACAGAATGTTTTGAATTGAATTACTATTTTATCTTCTATGATCGTACCATCATGTGTAGCAAGAATTTTCTGTGTTTAATTATAATTCATAATAAGTGCGCTTAGCATTCTGTAAAAACCATTGTGTATTAATTTCATAGGTTAGTACAGTAAAATCCCATTTATTTGAAGTTGAGGGGACCGAAAAAAGTTCGAATAACGATTTAGGATAACGAATATAAAAATTTCAAAAATTTGATTATTTTTTACATACTAACTTTTTTCATAGCAACTCGAAGTAATTATATACACCTATATCCACACATTTAAAATGAACAAACAAAATACAGTGTAAACAAATCACAATATTTTATTTTTTTAAAAACAGTTATAAATGGACTATCTTTCTGCACCATTTTTAATAACGACATAATAGTCGTACTTATCAACCTGCCATTTCTCCGTTGAAGTTAGCGACAAAAGTTTCCAGCGCTTTTAAAACATTTGTTTTGTGGTGGTCGCGGTGACATTTGGCACCCGCCTTTCAACGTTAAAGTTCTTTCTGTCATCATGTTTAATATTGCTGACAACCTCATTAATGGGGTCGCATATTTTTCTGTTAATTTTGTTTTGGATAATAATTTTTGTCAATCTCTTGTATTAATTCGCTTTTTAGCAACTGTCGGCGTTTTGTACGAGTTTCGCATTAATGCCTATTATCGGGAATATAAAATTAAAAATATCAGTCAAAATTATAAAAATATTTTAATGAAATACGGAAAAGTCTAAGGAACGCAAACCATGCATTAGCGAATTTCAAAATATCTAACACGTAAATATTAGAAAAAAACAAATAATGTTCTTTACATATAATTAACAAGATACGAGAAAATCTGAGAAACACTAACTACACATTCTTTAAAATGCCTTGACACTAAACTTAAATAGAAAGAGAAATGTCTGTATTTAAATGAATACAAATTAAATTATTTATAAAACACGAAAAAGTCTGAGGAACTCAACCGCGTACATATGTTTGTGCAACAAAATATACAAACGCTACGTAAACAAAAATAATGATGGTAATAATACAGAACAGAAGATTGGCAAGCACTGACATTTGCAGCTAGCAGCTGGGAGAACTAGAGAACTGCGTTACCTATAGGGGTGCAAAAATAATATTTGATATCTTTTTCTCTTTTATCTCTTTTTAAATTAGGAAAAAAATAGATCGACAAAATAACTTCGAGTAACGATATTCGATTTATAAGCACAATTTAGTATGAAAACTTTCCAGAGAGGCCACATTCTGCTCTAAAACTTCGACTTGCGGCGAATTTCGAATAAACGGGGTTACTGTATTTTTTTATTTAACTGTTTTATGAGACTATGATTTCAATGACTAATTTATCAAATTAATGTCACAAGTAAATTGATCATAACAGATTTATATGCATGTTTTGTAAATCTGATATGTATGCATATAGGTATCGTTAAATTAATATATATGTTCAATGAAAGTGTAAAATTTACTTGTGTTAATTTAACATTTGCAAACACGTGTGACTCGTCAAATTTATAAGTTATGTGGGGTTGGTGATCAAATTTGCTAGCAAAAGGATTAATTTAAATTAAAGTGCTTGTGAATACTTTTTTTTACTCATTAAATTAATATTTTTATATATTGCCTAGTAAGTCTACACATTTAGTAAATTAACACATTTACTATTGCATATACGTGATAGAAATATACCCTTTGCGATTTTTTAAATCAGAAATTAATCCAGCTTCATCAATTGTACTGCTAGGGCAAGTATCTGATCAGTGGTCGATTCGCGGCTATAGTCAAGGTGTTTATATTTTCTCACCCTGATTCATTCACTTGTTCAAATTAGATTAAAAATATATTTTCCCCTCTGAATTCTCTTTTGCTGCATTCGTCCTCTCTGAAGGCGTGATACAGATAATGTAATATCAGATTTTTAATTCCAGGGTCTTATTTTCGTGGTGGACAGTAATGACAGAGAGCGTATCGGCGAGGCGCGGGAAGAACTCATGCGCATGTTATCAGAAGATGAGCTGAGGGACGCTGTTCTACTTATATTTGCTAACAAACAGGTAACATTTCCGACTCATTTTATTTTAGTTGTACATAAAACGGCACATAAAAATGTCACAATAACGGAATGCAGATTAATTATTATTGAAGCTATGCATTGTTTTTGGGTTTCTGGTGAAACATGTAAATAAAACAATCTCTATTAAAAGTTATTGTAGAAATAATCCAAAATATGATTTCAGAAATTAGTCTGGTTTCAATCCTGACAATGAGATTATCATTGACAGTTTAAATGGATTTTACAAATATTTTTTGGCACACATTAATAACGGCAGTTCTGCAAGCACGCACACGAAAGATTAAACTGTCACATGCCGACTCGATATCTGATCATCAGCATGCATGCGAGCAAGGACAACACATTTTATTATTAATTTCTGCGGCATTAGATAAATACACTGAGAAGAGGATGTAAATATTTTAATTGCCAGTCATATACAATGAGGCACTAAAAGTATACATTTATAGAACTGTCTTTTATCCAAACCGACATAGACCAAATTATTTTGTTCTCAGTGTGCGCTAGCTATTAGGTAGACTCACAGATTTGTACGAACATCAACAAGGGTGTTGAGATGTAAGATTGGTTATTTTTACCATTTAGTTACTTTTGCAGATTTGTTCATGATTGCATACATTACATACATTAACCCTCAGTATGCAGGAGACTACAATAGCAGCTCGAGAAATTCAGTACTGTGGGATAGGGGAATACATTTATAACTAGGACAAAATGTTCACTTTCATTTTCAATTATCGCGTAAATTTACTACTGAGAGATCGTAGTAAAAATGTTCATTCAATTGTTTCATGTTTTTTCTGTGGCCTGGACTGTAGATCATCATTTTTATAAGGAGATTTAAATTTATTTCCTTTTTTGTAATATGTAGCCATACAAATTTCACAGTACGGAATAGCCGGCACATGCAGTTCCGTACGCGCTTAGCTGTGTGGAGGTCGCCACGCTTCATTGTGTCGGTACACGTATTTGATGTTAGTGTATTTGGTCTGGATTTATATTCTGGATATATCTTCGGGTGGCTAGTTTGTAAGATAAGAATTTAGTGTATTTTTGTTTTACATTTATAAACATTTATTTAGGGACATTTATACACATTTAATTGGTGACATCGCCATTTATGTGAATTTAGTGAACTTTCGTGTTACCTTTTCAGTCATAATTATTATTGATTACGTTAACAATGAACGACGAAGAGGTAGAACAATGCCTTATAGACATTGATTCTGAAATTTAGAGAATCAAGGTGATAATTTAGAGGATAGTGATAGTGCTATTGATATTTTTGTGTGCTTGACTGACTTTCATTTACAAGTTATAAGGCAACTTCTACAAAAATATCATAATCCAATCGAGAGCCAAACAAGGTGGTGACCATCCTCTCAGAAGTATCAGTTGAATATTCCACGTATACCAAATTCCAAGAGAGATTCTGTCTACTGGCGGTGTTTTGTATGTGTGAACACTTCGCGGCACCTTAAACGACGAGTTTTGACTCGGTATTGGTGTAGGGATTGTGAGGTTGCCTTATGCTCGATAACTTGTTTTAAAACTTATTACACTATCCAACATTTTTAATAAACATTGTGTCTGGTCCGGCAATACTATCATGCGGTCTCCGTAACCAATGCGGACGAGCACCGTGCTTGTATTTGAGCTGGGATACTTTTTGAGTGCATAAGTTAAATTTATTTGTTTATAATACATGATAAAACTATGATTTATTTTATAATTGAATAGCACTCGTAAAAAATACTACCTTAACAGACACAAAAAAAAAAATTGCGATAGATCTTACAATTAATATTCTGGGTTAATAAAGTTGGCTGTATTACTGGAATATACATTAATCTGATTTTTTTTTATTTATACATATTTTTTAAGGTACATCAAAGTTATTTTATTACTCAATTCTGTAGATGAAGAAAGAAATTTAACTAATAATGGTCATAGTTTGGTTTATTATTTGTCCCAAAATGAATGAATTGCAATATAGTGATAATAGTACTAAACTGCCTTGTGTCGTTACGTGCAGGACCTGCCAAACGCAATGAATGCTGCGGAGATCACAGATAAGCTGGGCCTGCACTCGCTGCGGAACCGCAACTGGTACATCCAGGCCACATGCGCCACCTCCGGGGACGGCCTGTACGAGGGCCTGGACTGGCTGTCCAACCAGCTGAAGAACGCCAACCGCTAACACCTCACGACCCTAGTGACAATATGTGCAGTGCGGACTCTCGTGTATCGGGCATCATGCTTTTATTTATCATTTGTATCTATTCCTCTGTATTATAATGAATATTTGAATCGCTACATTATTACTATTAAGTTTTATTATTGTAACGATATGGATGTATGTTTTAATTTGGCACGGCACTGAGTGTGATGCCCCGCCCTCCCTCCGCTCCTCCCCGCGCCCCGAGCTCCGAGACCTGCGACGTTCCATCAGCCCATTTCAATATACAATTAGTGGAATGTATGTTGCGGATGATCCCGAGGACCGAGCTGGGGTGCGGGGAGGGGCGGGTGCGGGGTGACCGTGTGTGCGATGCTTGAATGTATTTTAAAGACTAGTTTTGTCTGTTAAGAATTTTACTACTGTTGGACACCCGAGCGCCTCGGACGCTCCCTTCGGGATTGTATTAAGCTCCACTACGGAATTATTAGCTCCAGTTCGCTTTCAATCAAACTTGACGTGTTAGAAAAACTCCCGTCACCGTTTCATTCGTGTATCTTCTGTTTTCATCTTTCCAGTGGTAGATGTTTCTCCATCAGAAAAGCTGAAATATTCATTGAGGGCGAAGGGATTTTTCTGAACGTTTTATATAATGCAAAGTATTAATTTTCGATTTCACTTCATAACTTGCGGACTTGTCGGACCGACGGATGAAAGTGTACTCGTTGACGATCTAGAACTTTTTATGTTTTGAATATTTGAGGAAGAATTAGATAGGCCAAATGTAATGTGTACGACACTCGCTAGACAGTTAACATGTTTCCGTAGGTTTTATACAAACCGGACTTGATATCGCGTTACTTTAATTTTTGATTAAATAATATACACTTAATGAAAAAGATTGCACATTGTTATATCTCCTTATAATTGATTGCGTATAATAAACATTGCAAACCACGGAGTGAGGCTGTCGGTATGTAGGTATTTTTCTAATATAATTTTGTCTCGCAGAAGTATGGTGTACTATGGACAATATGTTGGGAGGGGCGCCCCCTCGCCCACACTGCGAAAAAAGAATGTGACATTCCGGTTTGTCTTGTGCTGTAATATGGAATAAAATTTATCCTCATACATCATAGCGTATTATTATCTTCCTTTCCCGACCGACTTGCGCCAGCTAGCATTCCCCCTTTCACCTAAGTTCTGTTCGTGTTTACTGTTTGGCCTTACAACAAACAAATCGCCGTTTCTTTGGAGAACAATCTTTTCTAATAAAATAATCAACCTAAATTTCTAGTATAAAAGTAATAAAAAAAAAATTAGATAAATTTGTGAAATTAAGATTATTCAATTTCTTACAATTTTTAAATAAAAGCAGGTTTTGAAAGTTCACATTAAATTCCATACAAATGAGAGGAAGGATGTGATGTTGCAGTCCATTCTTCGAGTCTAGCAATTTTATCATAGCGGTCTGATGCGTCACACCGCTATATAGATGTTGTCATTATTATTATGTGCTATGAAAAAAATTTAAAAAAACATCTGTAAAAATATATTATTTACAATTATACATGGTCATTTTAATTTTAAACTATATTCGCGTGTATGTGCTTAATTGTATTTGAATGTGAAGTAACGTGGCAGCGTACGATGTTGCCAGCAACAAAAAACATCAAAAACACATTTGTGCCAAATGTAATGGAACCACCCATCATATTATGTAGATTATTTTGCTACAATTGGTATTATCCGGTTTATTGACCATTAATTTAATGGCCATTTCTTATTACAGTAAAACCTCGTTATTACGAAATCCAAGGAACCAAAAAATAAAAATTCCTAGTATATGAATATTCCGCATGCGCCGTAGAAATAAATGTAGTGTGGCTTTAAAAAAAGTTCACAAGTTCCGCAAACAAGACACCCATTGTCAGTTTAATATGGAATATACAACATAATAAGGCATAAGTGGGATTTTCTGTATAAAGAAAACTCTGAATAATCTATTTAGTTTTGTTGTTTCAACAGATTATCAAATGGATAATAATTAAGAAATTAGATTAAAAACATTTTACGAAACAATATAAGATAACCTAAAATTCGATGACATTTTTGGAAATTCTAAAATGTCATGCATATATAAAACAACATTAAATTTAACTGTTTTAATTGTAGAGCCGCTGCAACCATTGAGAGTTTCGCATCGGTCAATCGATCTTCCTATTTCTTTAAATTGCATAGAAACGAATTTGGAATTATGGTTTTTTATTGAGGGTTAAAATTTTACTGGAATTATCACGACACAAAACTTAAATAGTACTTTAAAAAATAAATTACGGAATGGTAGTATATATAAAAGTTGGTAAACAAACACACTAAAACAATTGTCATTTAAACACATTAACGAAAATGTCATGCGCAATATTACCGTTTATTGGAATCGATGTAAATGTTAAGTTATAATGTAAAAAGAGACGATGATAATGAAGATACAAAGTGAAGATTGAAGATAATGCGCAGAATTGTAGGCATTTCGAGCTTTGCGGGCGATACCATACACAAAGCTAACGCGCGCGTGCCCTAAAGTGTGACATGCCAATCGCGATTTTGGAGGTTTTTATTTTCTCCAGTTGGTCTAGAAGACTTATTTGTAGAGGCGTGAACACGTGTACGCTTTGGAGCGTGGAAGGGTGCCATTCAAACCTATTTTGACAATCTGCAATAAATCCAACCTAAATGGCTTTATAAGGGCCTATTATGATCCCAAGAAGAAGTTTTGCAAAGATTTAAGGTCGGCGCGGGCGGCCTGCTGCTCCAAGGCAATAAAACAATTAACAAACATGACTAAACGGCCAAAATATATTTTGAAATATTTTTGTTATAAAAAAAAATTTTCATTATATATTTATGTAAATGTATCAGTATTTTTTCTTCTTCCTCTTTTAAATAGGCAATCCTTCCTTCAAGAATGATTTGTGCCATTAATCAAGTTAAAAACATTGTTTTATTGAAAAAAGTACAATAATATTATAGAATAGGTAATACTATATTACAAGTCAATACCATTGTCGTTAAAAAAACTTGCTATTATATAGATTAAACGTGGCGTGTTAAGGGAAAGAAGATGGCACAAGTTAACCGGGAGCTGAAAATTACCATTGACGAGACCACTGTATAAAAAACCTGTGATCCGCAATGGAGAGGCAAAAAAGACATGGTCAAGGGTTTCTTCTTCGGCACCACACTCACACATTGGGGAATCTATCAAGTTCAATCTGAACAAATGAGAGGCCACCTGGCAATGCTCAATTCTCATTCTAGAGATATTTAATACTGTTCTTTCGGAGACTTTCCTTTTTGAGAAGCAGGGGTGCGGGGAATAGATCCTTGAATTACTTTTAGACGATTACCCTTATGATTATTTGGATCCATCCATTGTGCAGTCCAGATAGAATTCATACGTTTTTTACCATATTAAGTCTGTCATACATCGGGATATGGAATTGATGGGGGAAAACTCCGGAAAGAGTGGCCTCCTTGGCCAATTTATCAGCACATTGATTTTCATGAATTCCCTTATGTGCAGGAATCCAAACTAATGACACCTGTTTATTGTTGCTGTACAAAATAAATAGACATCTGATGGAACAGGTTATCTCATTGTCTAGCCAAACTTTTATATTAGCAGAGAGAATATAATAGCCTTATCGACGTTCCGGAGTACGCAGATGTCCAAGGCCTCTTTAATTGCCCAACGTTCTGCTGAAAAAACCGATGAATCCGAAGGAAGTCGTAGCTTCACATTTATTTCTACAGTATTTTTTCGTATGCGGCAAAAAAATTTCATTATACATATTAACGAAATTTCGTTATATAAATTAATTTTTGTATGAAAAATTAATTATAAGCAATTAATTTTGAATTTTTTTTTTTAAATAAGTCATTTTTCAGTAAAGCGGGGTTAGTTTTATCGAGGTCTTACTGTAACTATCCTAAGAAGGGATATTTAATAAGAAAAAAACTCAACTGCAGTTTTGTAAATTATATTTTCAAAACTACCGGCAAATATCTGTCACGACAGACAACATTACACAACATTGACAGCTCTTGACATGTGTATATCGAATGTGTTCGATAATAAACAATATAAATACTTAAACTAAACATATAATATCTGTCAGAAAAACACTAAGATAACTCAACATTTAGCCAAAATGAGTAATCTCAAATTATATTTTTAACATTGAAAAATAAATTTTATTTATGAAACATGGGCTGCTACCACGCAACGGTCGCAACAGTTCATTACCTAGCTAATGCAATTGGCGTGGAATCAGATTTTATAAAAACCATTTGCAGGACATGCGATTTGAATTAGCGAGACCCGACTGAATTTTTTCGATATTTCGTGTCAGATGTAGCAGGCCTAAGGTGGATTTATAAATGAACATCACCATTTAGAAAAAAAACTTCATGCATAAGTTTTACTAAGATGTTTGATCATGATCTATTTTTTGCAATCAATTTACAAATAGGTATATATTTGTAATTTATTAGCATTTTCATTGTGAGGTTATTGGCATTATCAAAAAGCACCCATATAAAAATAGACAAAAAATTTTGACACTTATCTCATTAGTACATATTTATCTTTTCCCTTTGGTTTTTTCCGATCTTTTGAAAGTCTCTATTGTGTTCTAAATTAATGAAAATCCCTATTCATCATGTCCATAATTAAGAAATCCATACTATAGTAAATAATATGTGATATAGCAGACTCGGTTTATAACTTGGTTTCAGTAAAGTGAGGTAAGTAATATAAACATTAGCTTTTATCGGCATACAGCCAGTTATCGATTTACAAACAAGTTTCATTCCTTGATGTTTGTAATGATGGGCTAAACGTTATTGTGCGTTTGTTTTTTTTTTTATAACGATTGGTAACTGATATTTTACTGTTGGAGGTTTAGTTTCCAGTATATCAGTGATTGCTCACTGAATTACGAATAATCAGTTACTTATCATTGTTACAATCGAACAAAAATTTCACAGTCGCAATAACGCTTAAAATAACGGTTTAGCTCATCACTGGTTGTTATGCGTCAAGACAACCAAATGTACATTTTTTGCATACATGATTCAATTGTATAAGTTAGCGGTCATTTTTACATATGCAAAGTATCCTTATTATATATTGTATTAAATGTCAAATGTGTACGTTTTATTATAACGATACGTTACAAACGTGAAATAAGTTGAAAAAATTCTAAGAGTATAGTAATAGTTAATTTTAATTAAAAACATAAACAAAATTATATATGTATATTGTATACTCAACTTTTATTCATTCAAATTTTCATCAGTGTTTGTTATTTTCACATGTGTGTCACTTTGCGCACTTGAGGTAGATGGTTGAACTTCCGATGAAATGGCTGCGGCTTGTTCATCCACTTTTTTATGGAAGATTTTTTTATATGACCTGATGGAAGACTGCAGTCACTGTATTTTGTAATGTCAGTGAATCGTAAACACCTCATTTCACTTTCTCAATTCTCTTCATAATCGAGTCCTGTTTTTCAAACATTGCCAATCCCTCAGAGATTAACTTAAAAGCTGCAGCCATTTTCTATGTCGTAAATGTTCTGGATTGGGAAATTTCAAGTTTTTCTTGTATGTGCTTCTGTTTAAATTTGCTTCTATTTCTATTAACTCATCAGTTGTCAATTGACATGTAATTACTCAGAATACGAATCCTATAACTCTTTATATCAGCTGAGTCAAGTTCGAGTTTCATTTAATTACTTTGTGCGTTACGTAAATTTAAAGAAAAATTTAAAATTGTGATGTTCGTTATAGTAGATGTTCGTAAATTGAGAACTGCCTGTATATGAAATTATCTTTCACACCTGGGCAATCGATCATTTGTGTTTTTAACAATCTTTATTATGAAATTTCCTTTATTGTTATTAGATGCATCAATTTTACAGTATTTTCTTTTAAATAGGCAATCCACCCTTCAAGAGTGATTTGTGAAATTTTACAGTCTATAGAACTGTATATTTTAGGAATATAAACTTTATCAGTATTATAATTTAAAAAAATATATAACAGGTGCTTCACTTCTATGGAATATATCATAAACATTTTTCCTATTCTATGGACAAGCTAAGTAAGCATTATGCTACAAAAAGTAGGACTAATTTGGTGGTTTCTCATGACGTCACTAGGCAAGTACATATGTACTTAGATAAGCGAGTGAGTGTCTTACTGCTACACCAAACAATATTTTAGCAGTGTCAGGTGATATTTTAATAATACTGAAGAGTTAAAATCTCAAATTAATTCTTATGATTCTTAAAAAGATACAAAAGATTTGATTAAAACTTCTTCAAAAATATACCTTCATCCATCTCTGCACTGGACTACTTCTCATCAATTGCTGATGTCCAGAGTGGATCGGTAAGTTTATCAGTCAGATTTTGAAGAGCTTGGTAGAGGGTACGGATCTTTAGATCGTTGCTCATTTTTAATTTGCCAGGACGTCTTAAAAGTTAAGTAGTTGGTGTCTTGATTTTGAGGTTTCATAATGTTGATTTCTTCCGGGGTGAGGTTTTTTCTGACGTCTAACGCTCGAGTAGGAGGACGCAAAGCGATGCTACATTATCATAGTAATTTTAATGTAAACTTTTCACTAATTTCATTTAAACTATATTTCAAAAAATGATGGTATAAAATTGTAGACAAATCCTTTAAGGAATTTTGAAACTTTTGAAATTTCCCACAATTAACAGGGGCACCAAAAAAGAATGTCATTTTTTTAAATAAAAAATTTGAATGCTTATAATTTTTTTCATTTCTGCCGCTAAACGGTCCAGTTGTTCACAATACAATTGTACATTCATCGTTTGCTCAGGTTTGAGAGCTTCAAAGTGAATAATGCCCTTGCAGTCCCACCAAACAGACAAAATGATTTTTTTTATTGTGAGGCCGGGCTCAGTGGTGGGTTTCACTACCTGACCTTTCAAAAGCCATTGCTTTTGCGTCCTTGGTTCGAGTATAGCACCTATTTCTCGTCTCCAGTTATCAGATGTAAAAATGGCATTTCTGATTCCATTTCCAAGAGTTTGCATGCATCGCTTAGGTGTTCTTCGCTTAGTTTGTGCGGTATCCATTTTCCTTATCTCCACACCTTGCCAATTTTTTTAAGATGCAGTTGAACGATTGACGATGAGTATCTGATTGTCTGTCATTTTTTTAATAGATAAATTTGGTTTGTTCGGCAGTTTCGAAATTTGGAATTTCGGCGGCCAGTATGACGTCATTCACTTTAATAGGTCTTCCATTTCCAGGAATATTTTTTAAATCAAAATTTCATGAACCATCTTTGACACTTGCAAACATTCAAAACATCTCCCGGTACATCACAAATAGTTTTAGTGGCACTTGTTGCTGTCTCTTTCTTCAAGAAATGATATAAAATCAAATTTTGAATAAATTATTCATTTGGTACGAATAGGTCCATTGTAAATAGGGTTGTTAAATTTCAGTTTTATAAATTACAATTCACTCTTGGTATGTGTAGTCACCGGAATAACACAAAACACGTTGTGTAAGGGCAGCAGTCAAAGCGCAAATAACTGTTGAAAACAGTAAACGATAAAAACTATATTCTTTTTTGGTACATCTAATAATTACCATTTTTCAACATTCATTTTTATCAAAATTTTCATTTTCTCAGTAAAAAAGTAGTCTAGTGGGTGGGTACCTATTATCCATTCAAAAGGTGTATAGAGGAATTAAGAATATTGAATGTTTCAAACAAATATAATATTTTTTTTAATATTGAAAATATTTGAAGATAGTTTTAATATCTATAGAAGTCCCTGAATATCGTCGGAAGGGTGGAATTGGCAGGGGAAGATTGAGTTTCTGCAAAATGGAAGATATTCAAACAATAAGATTAAAGCTTTGTAATGACAAAGATATTTTATTTGGTGAACAAACAAATGAAAGGTAAGATGATGTAAAAGTGTAAAAAAATATTACTTAAAATTATCTACTATCCACTTGTTTTTGATATGATTTGAGTTAGTTATTCAGAAAACAAATTTAAAAAAATATAAAATTAATTAATATGTGAGGTAATACCTTGCATAGTCTGGCTTCGATCAGTTCATATTCAAGCGGTTTATTTTTATGCAGTTTTGAAGTTTAGCGATATAACTATTAAAAATTATTGAATTAGTTGAAACCTTGTCAGAGCATATTATGGAAGTTGATCCCAATATTGAACATAATCTTACAATTCGCCGAACGATACACGTTGCAGTTTGTTGCTACAAAGAATGTATGAGGAGAAAAGGCTATAGAAGAAAAATAAGCCGACATGAGTAAAAAATGAATTACAAAAAACATGAATTTTTAAAAATTACATAAAATAAAATGTATTTATTGAAAAATGAAGAAATTTTTGTTTTTGTTACCAATTATCATTAAATATATATATATATATTTAGTTCCTCCATTAGTCTGGTTTCAAAAAGTCTGGAATATTGTAATATAGTAATATAAACTATCAGCCAATAATTGCAGTTGGGTTAGGTACTAATAATTTTCTTTGCTGCACAAGAAACACCTCTTATCTCAAAATGATATTTATCTTCATGTGTTCCTTGTTTCATTAGATGAGTGTGTGGGAATAAAATATGTCAGAAAATCTACATAAAGTAAAATAGTTACTTGGATCCAAGAACAGACAAAAGAAATGTAATGTTATTTATCTATTATGTCTCACCCGCTGGGACACTCCTTTATCGGGAGTGTCTCACTACTTTAATGGTGTAACTATGTAAATTTAACCCAAGAAAAAGATTAAATTTATAGGTAGATTATTAAAATGAACGAAATAAAATTTTAAAAAATGTTAACATTAGATATATGTACATATATCATAATTATTTCAAGGATCTTAATATATATTATGAGTCCTCTTAACTTTAAAAGAATGCTAATGAAAAGGCATAAAACTTTTCATGAAGTAATTCAAAGTGAAAAATAAAAGAGATACATATTTTGTTATGCCAATTGTTTTCAGTTCAACAAAACCATAAATAATGATTTTCTACGGGTACAAGTATAATGAATATTAGCAATAAATTAATCTATTTCTACTTCAAAACATTTAGAATACATTGCAATATTGTTTGCAACACTTATTGTTGGTTTGTAAATTTCATTGAAATTTATGAGGGTCACTCAAACTGAATTTGCTTTTGATTAAAAGAGAGTAATGAAGTCAATAAATTCATTAAATAATTAAATAAAAAGTGTCACGCTCACCCGAGCGATATGCGCGTCACCAAATAAGAAAATTGAGTTTTCAAATATATAGTGTCATTTAATTCTTTCTTGATGATTCATATTGAACTGCAATGACGAATTTGGAACATTGCAATTGTTTTTAATTTCAAGTATAATAATAAATATGACATTGACATTTATCTCATGGCAAACAGAGTCCCGGGTACTACCACCCCTTGCTCCTTCATCTATTGTAGCAATCGATATGGTAATTGGGTTAGGTGGTATTCAACAAAGAGGGGAAGAGAGAGAGTTCACTGCTGGCAAGTGGCAGGGATCTGTTTTCTTGGGGCAGGGTTTTTAATAATCTAGTAGGACCATCTTTGGTCATCTAAATCGGAAGGGAGAAATTAAATTGTGTGTTGAGAGGGTATTTATGGTAGGGTTTGGGAGCCCGGCATAAAAACGTTTGGCAAGATGTTTTATGTGATCCATTATTAGGAGGATGCCTGAGTTGTGTAACTCTTGACTAGCTAGACGCACCAAGGGCTAACCGGATGGCTTTACTTTGGAAAGTTTGGAGTCTTTTTATGTGACTTTTGGAGGCGTGACCCTAGACGGGGGCTGCATAGGTGAGAGTAGGCCTGAGAATCGCCTTGTATAGACAGGTTGAGAGGACGCCTAGTAGTTTGACACTAAAGGAGCGTCTTGAGAGGAAACTGGCTAGATATTGGGCGGGATACTGTTGAGGTTATATGTATAGCAGGCCGTTGTACCATACCCTATCGAGAGCTTTACAGACATCGACTGAGAGGACTGCCATATGTTGCTTTGTGTTGATGCCGAAGTTAATCTGTTCAACTACGCCCGGGAGTTGGTGGTCTGTTGAATGATTTTGCCTAAAACCGTATTGGAAGTTGAAGATGATTGAATTTTTGTCGCTGTACTGGACGAATCTGATGAGTATAATCTTTTCAAGGATTTTACAAGTACATGGTAGTAGGCTGATTGGGCGGTGGTTTTGAGCCAGGAGGGGATCCTTGCCTGGCTTTGGTATTAAATTTATCTATTTGGTATCTGCTAATAAATATAAAATTATTTTGTATATAACCACTTGATATGTAATTATTTCAAACCAATTGTTCTTTCGTTGGTATAGTATAAAACAACTAAAGGAACAGTAAAAATAAAACACATGAGTTATTCAAAGTTTATTGAATTATTAATATGTCTAACCACAAAGTTATTGCTTCAAATATTAAGAACGAGCACAATTTATCAACAAATTTTATGTTAGAAATCCTTAGTATTTAATTATTTTAAAGGAAGTCCTCAATTTTTTGTAGAAATATTAATAAACACTTGAATAACTTTTAAACAATAGCCTACCTCGATACAGGATCGTCATAGTTAGGGGACATTATTATTAATAATTGTAAAAATATTTTAATACATTCAAAATTAAAAAAATATGGTAGAAAATAAAAAAACCCAGTATAACTCGTATTTGTATTCATATTAAGTTGTAAAAAAATTAATGATTTAAAAAATTATTAACGAAATTAGCAAATCACAAATAGTAATAGATAGGTGAAAAAATATATATATGTAGAACGCAAGCTATAATGATTCTCAGAATTCCTCAAATTTTTCTAATAATTTTTTGCACTAAAATCGCTATAATCATTGTTTTATTTTATTTATATATTTTAATGGTAATTATAGTTATAATTATATCACAGTGCAAAGATGCCGTCATATATATTTGGAAACACTCAGATTGGTAAATCCTATCTGGTTCTACCCTACAACCAATGAAAATATTTACTTCAAAATTCAAAAGGAATTTACTCAGAAACTTTTATCTTTTAATTCAAAAAGCTTTTGGAAGACTCCATAAGATGTCGCGAAACCAGAGATTTTTTAATATTCAATTAATTATATATAGGTTTTCCCAAAATATTATTACGTATGCTTATTATGTATTGCCGAAGTTTTATTTTATAAACATTTGAAAGTTTGCATATTTTTGTCTCCAAAAATATAGTTTAAACAGACGGGGATATGTATAATAATAATAATATTGGATAATTTGTATAGCGTCATTTTCGTAAAAACTTTCACCTCAATGGCGCTTTACACATAAACTGTTTATAGTCCTACATTATCTTTCTTTTTAAAATTAATAATTGTCATTTCAACTTATGGAAATGATTTTTTGAAAAAGTGAGTTTTTACCCTCTATATTTTATAAAAAAAAACTTAAGAACCTTATTCGAAGATGTGTTAAGCATGCACATAGATTTAAGAGTTATCAAAATTGTTATACAAAGTCAATCGATAAATTATAAGACATGTGGATTGATATATTAAAAATAAATCCAATTCCTCGATAGCATGTCATTTTATCTTTTTTGAGGTGTCAGTTTGCTTGCATGCACTGGCGTTCAAAATAGGTACACGTGTGTCTCGGAAAAGATAATATAAAATTTTATTAGTAGGTTCCCAAATATATATTTTAGTATATTTTTTTAGTATAAAATAGTAGTGTGATGACTTCTTGACAAACCAATATCAGGATTCTATCTAAGTAGATGACATATATTCAATAATAATTTTACAGGCATTCGTTTTTCGTTTGAAAGATTTTCTTCTACTTCTTTATAATTTACTCCCTAGATAGGAAATGTAATGATAGAATTTCTTCCGTCACGTAGCCGACGTTTCGGGTCACATTTCAGTGGATATCACAGGGCTGATGTGACGGATAAACAGTGTCATGACGGAATAACCCATACAAAATATTTTATCATCTGACGGTTGTGAATAATACGAAATGTATTTGTTTTTTTCAGAAAATAATGTTGTTTTAAATTATTACAGTAAAGATTCACGAGGTGCAGTTTGCTAAATCATACGATTTAATGACATTGATAAGTTAGATTTTTTTCTGTGTCACTTTGTGTGTTTTCCGAGTTTCGCAATTTCCACCAAAAATACAACATTTCCGATACGGAAACTGGTCACTAGACTGACTAAATATTTTCCCCTGCTCTGTGTTGACTACGTCGGAGGTAGATACACACCGCTTGACCCCAGGCTAATTTAGCACGCCACTGCCGCCAGCGGCGCACCCATTTCGTCATCTTATCATCGTAATGTGACAGCTGGGAGTTAGCTCTTTAATAGCCGTCATGTCGAGCGGGTGAGGCGAGCGCCGCGAATAGAACCGCTCCGAACATCGCGCGATCGGACGGGCCGCAAGGTCAAGGCGGAGAGGGAAAAGTTCAATTTTAAAATTGGAATAAAATATGACACAATAGAGAAAGCGTGCAGTTTGTGTATAGACAGATTTTGTAAAATAGTAGTTTGTATGGGTCGAAATAAGTATCAGTTCGAATCGCTATTCTAATTAGAATTTACAAATATTCATTACTTTCAACTATTCGAATATGTTCGTAAAGTTATGAAGAATTTAAAAAAGCAGTTTGAATAATAAATACAGGGTATATACATGTTTATATGTTGTAAAAAACAACCAAAAAGATAATTATTTTAATTAAAATAAATTAGTCATGGCTAACTGATTATTTAAAAAATTGATAAATCAGAACTAATAACAATTGCGGTTTTGTTAAAAAATAAAAATAATATTTGCGGTCTTAATTGCGCAGAAGATGTATAATTAAACACCTTTCTTGAACGAATCAACCCTTCCTCAGTAACTGATTTAAAGTCTCAATAGGCAACTTTCGTTTCACAACAGATAAATGTGCACCGATTTCGTCGAAACATCGAGACGGAAATTTCGCCATGAAATGCGTTGTCCAGAATATGGCTTAATGGGCATAAATATTTCGGCGTATAATTTGGACTTATTCGAATATTCGAATTATAGTCCTCAGTAGGCAGTAGCGTTGTTGATCTGGCCGGTCCATCGAATTGGAGATCGACCTTTTCCTCTCTGACCTTTCACCTTTGCAGTCACCGCAAGCTTCTCCAGGTTATCGTCCTCTCTGCGGGTGATGTGTGTGAAAAATTAGAGTCTCAGATAGGTCGTGAACAATCTATCTCCAATCCTTAGATGTTCTTTGGTTGTACCAAAAACTAAGGTTTATTTATGAATTAACATGTTATGACAAGTTGGCTTCGTCTGAAGTAAAAATATCAGAGAATGTTCATTTTAACTAATTCGGCTGATGAAGGCGATATCAAAATATGAGGATAGCTTCTCAAGTTATAAATAATGTGATGTCACCTTGGCGATTTATTGGCAATCTTTCGCGTATTCTTTTTTATTATACATACATATTTAGAATTAAACCGTAATTATAATAAAATCTGAGACAATTTGTAATGCTCGCTTTACTTCACAGATAGAAATGAGCTATGGCGACTTTACGGAGGAAATTTTTTAATAAATATGTAGCCTTCGACTGGGTTCTCAGCCTGCAGCTTCTTTGGTCTGACTGGATTCTGGAATGGAATTAATCATGTTTCAATTACAGATAAGTTCGCGGAATATTTTTTATGTGGTAGTTATCCATTGGGTTTTGAGTTCAAAAGCACGGGCAAAAGTCAAATATGCTAATAAAATCATACATGTCATTTATCGTTTAGATTTAGCTACAGATTTAATAGCGGTTGCAGTTTCAGTTAATAAATAGGTTTTTTATTAGTTACTTAAGTACGTGTACAGTCGCTTAGTTCAGTTTGAAAATAGTCAGAATATTGATGTACGCATTACCTACTATTTAAAAAACGATTAAAAAAAACTCTAAAAATATGTTGAATAGCTTATAAAATAAAAACGAGCTAATACAACATGCAGTCTCATCTTTATATGTAAACATTGCATGCGTGTGTGTGTGTGTGTGTGCTAATGTACAGTTCACTATGAAAGAAGGAGGGAATGAAATTTTATTACATTAAATGTCAAAACATTTTAAAATTTCATTTGTAAGAAAACTGTTGCTTAGCATTGCGTAATATTTTAGTTTGAATTCGATATATTTGAGGTACCACGTGGGTACTGAATTCCTAAAGAAGTTCTTTTTGTAACTACTGAGACGTGAAAGAGCATATTATTTAATTTTAGTGAATTTATACAAAGTGTAAAAATATATATTTGGGTACTGAATAAAATATGTAATAAGACGACTTGCCTGGAATCTAAGCTCTGACGATATTTAACAAAAAGCAAATGGCTTTCAGGTTTTCTTTTTAAATATACATTTTTTACAAAACAAATATGTTTTGAATCTATTAATACAATAAACGCAAACGAAAAGTATAAAACAAAACCAGTCTGGCATGTAAATCCTATTTCTACGATAGGACCGTTCATTTGCATATTTTGATTCCACGGCTGCAGATGTGGCGTTATTTTTGAAACAAAGAGCCATAAAATCCGTTAATTTCGTGTTAAATATAATGGTAACCCGATAAGTTGTGGGACGCACCCATGGCCTGGGCGCTCCATACAAGTATGGAAAGAAAGATGGCCGCTTGAAAGCTTTTAGAAAATACCGCTGCTGTAGCACTGGAATATTATTAATAATTTTGGTTTCTATGGTGATGAAGTGAATGTGGAGTAAAAATTTTGTTCTCCAATTTATAATTAAACTGGAGAGAGTGAAATATCTGAAAAATCTAAGTTAATCCAAATGATTGTTTTTGACAGATATAAATTGTTTGTGAAGTTTGTAATGTGTTTGTCACTTGTTCAAATTGTGTAACGTTTGTTTTATATAAATATTCTGTATCAGTTTACTTTCTGACATTTGTTTAGAACTGTTGGATTTCAATGCGAAAGCCCGTCTATATTTTGACCCCCTCCACCTGACTCAGTTCACAAAGAAACCACGATTGTTTCCGCACTTTAAGCCGTAGATGTAATGTTTTAAGCTTTTCATTTAATTATATATACATATATATTATTTATCTTATCTATGGACGCGCCGGAGACGCTCTGACATGCCAGAAGTGCTCCCACGCCTGGCCCCTGATAAACTGTCTTTTCTTATTAGGTGTTGAGCGCTCTCGACAGGTTACGCAGACGTCGCTATTGTCGAACAATAAAACAGAAAAAATATACGTTTATTGTATTGTCTTCCGATAGACATCTAGCAGGAAATAATTTTTCATTCTCAGACGTTGGCCACTTCGTCGAGATAAGCAATATATGGTGCGATGACGAATGCGTAATATTATGTAGGAATGAAATATTTTGAGAGCAAACAAAAGAAATCGTCATTTTGCGTGATTTCTTTGTTTGGATGAGCGTAAGCGTAACTAGTGTTTAGAACCGGTCTTAGGACGTTGTCGAGCGTCGCTTCGTCTCAATTGGATCTTCGTATTAATCAAACACCACTTTTAAATAACAACGAGAAATAGTTTGATGTTTTAACTTTGAAAATTGTTCGTTATGTAGAACTTTTTTGTGAAATAACGCTTTAACCTTTACCATACCATGATAAAATATACCCGAACGCAGCCGTGCTGTCAACTCATATTACCGTAAATAACAGTTATAAAAAATGTTTTTATTAGCTTAAATGGCGTTAATGAAACGAATTTACTCTAAATATTGAGCATTCAATTTTGAAAAAATGATTAATAACATAATTTAGAGCATTCATTAAGTCCTATACAATGTGTCCTTCCTTGTTATCTCTCTTCATTTAATTAGTAAGAAAGAGAAAATTATATTTGTTTGTTTGTTGTTCTTTTCACTGCGAAAATAGTGTGTGATCTTTGTCTTTCATATCATAAATTATATTTTTACCAACGTATTAATTTAACAACGGATTGAATGGAAAAATAATTGTTTTAGTGCGAGTCCCTTTTCATAATTGGTTTTTCACTAGTCATTCCAGAGCGCTAATATTTTCTTTAAGATTATCTAAAACATGAATTTTATGTTGCATATATTTTCCAAAATATTACAGGTTTAATTATGATGGTAGACCTGTGTTACTGCATGGTTTGGGAAGGGTTAACAATGCTGTCCGTCCTTTACATAACACGATAGTATTAAGACTCATTTATGAATCCCTACCCTCAAGTATTTAATTCCCTATTACACAATATCACGTTGTTTTCTTATATATAATACCCTATATATAATATTTTAGGGCATCACGCAGGGAAATTTAAAAGGAAAAGTGAATATTAGAATTACCCTTCCCAAACCATGCAGTAACACAGGTCTACCATCATAATTAAACCTGTAATATTTCACTAAATACATGCAACACAGCGTAAGGGTTACACACTCAAATTTTTCTTACATTGTTAATAAGCTATTTCATTAATATTTTACGTGTCACGATAAGTTTCAGGAAATTTTAATTGTACTGAATTAAAAATGGGTTAAAATTTTCACATACGGCGTGCATTGCATATTTCAAAACAGCTCCATTGCACTAGGCCGCCAAATATCCGGATCCGACCCTGCGTAAATTATTACGTATTGATAATATTAAATTATAATGTGCTGACTTTGAAATCTCACGAGGTATTTCTCACTGAATAATGCATCAGTTCAATTGTTTAATTTCTTCGCTAAATAGGCGATTAGTATTTTCATAAGAACACACGCCACTGTCGAAGTATGCACGAGCTGACGTATCGGTGTTACATGTCCGATATTAGACTTGCATTCATTATTCAAATCCGATGCAAATGTCCGACTAAATGAGTGGTCAATATGTACATATGCACACCTGGCGTGTCGAGTGTCGAGTCGCAAGGAGAATTTAAAACAACCCTGCTCACAAAGAGTGATTCAAGAGAAGATATTCGAGTTCATAGAAAAGGGAGCAGTTGGCCCACGGGAAAGAGATATTGATACAATATGCCCCGGTGTCTGTTTGGATGTAATAAAAATAAGCATGTTGGGTACAACACTAAGATATCTCGGTTTAAACAAATTCAAACATGACGTGACATACTATTTTTAAATATATCAATTAGAAAGATATACATATAAAATCAATTTTATCGAAAAATATTGTTGTTGCGCTACCGGGATTCGAACCTGGATCTCTGTCCTAACCGGGGAAGGTGCATTATCCAACTATGCTACAGCGACAATTTTTCAAACCTAAATCTTATCTTCTTGATATTAATACATTTAATTGTTCCACTATTTGAAAGAGCCATCTACCTTATTTTTACAGAATCTTAAATATCTTTGAGTAATCTGATAACAGACGCCAGAATTATCAATTCATTTAATGAATTCTTAATTCATATAATTGAAATGAATTGAAAATAATCATACTATTTTTATTTTATTTACACCTTATCCCGGAATCGTTTTAAGAGTTGTTTACTGTTGTTTCGATTCGTCAATATTACATTTTTTTATTTTATTGTATTCAATTATATTAACATCTTAATGCCATCATAGGTTGGTTCCGGTATCATCGTACCAGAGCCACACCTGTACAATTTGACGTGAGACTCGTTATCACATTCAATTCAGAGAGCAGCCAGAGAGAAGCTATAGAAATCATGCACCTCCAAAAGGTGAGGATAGACGTCACATTTATGTGTTACAGTCGCAGAACTCGGTTACAGCCCGGCAGAAATTCACCCTGTCCAGGTTGCGAGAGAATGCTGCGTTAGGTCTCTCTAGTCACTGCTCTTCCCGGCATCGTCCATCCCAGCAACCCCCGGCGGGAGACCCACACTCTAATAAATTACCGGAAATTTTTGTTAGTAAATAATAGAAATTGATGATTTACAAAGTATATATAATAAGTGGCGTCGATCAGTTTAACAGCTCAGCCATACTAAGATAACTTTTTTTCGTGAATACGAACACGGATATAAGTTTCAACAGGATATAAGCAATTGTCACAGTCTGATGTTCTTTTCTAAATTATTTAAACTTGGGAGATTTTTTAAAAAATTTCATTCACCAAAGTACTCGCGGCGCGAATCGGAATACACCTACACCGACAAGTAAGGTTACAAAATACATTTCTTTTAAATGTTGTTTTTTGTTAATCTCCGTATTATTAAATCAATTCATAAAAAAACCACTATATTTTCTGAACACTGTACCGCTGTTATCGATACAGAAGTGTATTATGCAATAGAAGCGAGTCGCTTATGCACTCCTCGTATACAAGTATCATAAATAACACCCAAATATTCAGGGATGCCAGATATAAACAAAATTGAAAACTGGGTGGCTTATCGATCAAAAATAAAGATTTTTAATTGACAACCATAGTTGTCTGCAGAGCCTAGCGACAAGAAGTCGGCGTTAGCCGATTGATTTCTGTCAGCTTGCTAGTTGAGAATTAAACTTTGAAAGCGACGTTAAATTTTTTCATGGAACAACCTGAAAAATTGTTTGCGCCTTAGAGCCATTCTTGTAGAACACTTGTGTTAGTGATTTGTTTTCCACAGGCGCGCTAAGTGTTAATATACTTTAGCGCTTTATTAAATACGAGTAGGTGCCTACTTACGAGAGATGACACATCGCACACCTAGATCGAAACTAAGACAACTTAAAAAAAAAGAGAATTTTGAGTTATTATTGTATTCGGATACTCTGTAAGTTTTCTAATAATAATATCATTTTAAATACCAATTAAATGTATAAATTAAAAATACATACATATAAAATCATTTTTTTTCCAAACCGGGGAAGGTGCATTGTCCAACTATGCTACATTAATTTTGACGACAATACATGACGTATTTTGATACATCTATCGTTCCATTATTTGAAAGTCATCTACTTTGCATAGTTGGATAATGCACCTTCCCCGGTTTGGAAAGTGATCCAGGTTCGAATCCCGGTGGCGCAACAGCAATATTTTCCGACAAAATTGATTTTATATGTATATCTTTCTGATTAATACATTTAATTCGTATTTAAAATATCACAGACTTATATTCTGAATAATTACAACTTCACAATAAGAATGTGTTCTCCTAATAATGTTATTTTAGGATACGTTTATGACCTAAAATGTTATTTAGTAACAAAAAATGGAGAAAAATGTTATTATTTTTTTGTCTACTGAAAAATGACTTTTTGAATTGTATTATTTTTGATTTGTAAGTGTACGATATGTGTATTTATGTATGCACCATGAAGTATATAAAAGAACACGAACGGGCCAAGAACTGAATCTGACACTACATCCGACATTTTGTTTTTATTTCGTTTTTAACGCCCACGTCACACTCTGTATTTGATCTAATTAAAAATACCTTTGTATGAATATCGTTATTCATTATAAAGAACCAAAATCCGCCTGGTGAAATCTCTGGTAATATCTCCATAGCATTATATGGGATAGAAAAATGGGCATTAAGAATGTAAGGAATGTTGGATGGCTTCGCAGCGGCGCAACTATAAAAATAGGGCCCCAATGTAAAATGAATAATGAAGAAAAACGTTGGGTATAAAAGTTTATTAAGTATTTCGCCGGGTTATTCGTTAATAACCAAATTAGTGTCTTATCTTCTATAATATTCGTGAAAAAATAAAGTGTGTTATATGCGCTCGCAAATAAAACAAATCCTTACTTCGCTTTACAGATAATTTTTAATAACCTTTAAATAATTATACAAAATACTTTGTTTAAACCACTATTTATTAATTATTCTACATGTTTCGATACCTACGGTATCATCTTCAGGCAACAATGTATACTGATATTAAAAAATACAAGCATAGATAAAAACAAAAATATAAAATGGTGAATAAATAAGAACTAATTTGAAACAATTTAAATTGAATTATTCAGAAAGTAATTATTCGAACATAGGTCTGTGATATGTGTAGCGCAGTTGGATAATGCACCTTCCCCGATTAGGAAAGAGATCCAGGTTCGAATCCCGGTGGCGCAACAACAATATTTTTCGATAAAATTGATTTTATATGTATATCTTTCTAATTAATATATTTAATTAATATATTTAAAATATCACAGACCGTCTGTTCTGAATAATTACAACTTCACAATAAGAATGTGTTCTCCTAATACAAATATTTCAGTAGACTACGATGTTCAGCATGGAGCACACAATGAAGAGGGAGTATGCCCATTTGACATATAGTAATTACGTCAGATGCTCATCTCATACCGTCTAGACAATGTTATATCGGTTATGGTTACACTCATTTCATCACTGAATTCTCTCCATATACCCACGATACTGTATGCCACTCAATTTACCCACTCGTTGTTTTAATTATCAATCAAATTTGTCTAATTGTCTTTGGTAGATTTCGAGATTTCTATATTCTATTCCTAATGCAGAAAGTCTCGTGATGCAACTTCCGAAAAATTTAAACGTGCTTTTTTCGATCACGACCAGAGACCCCGAAACCACTCTCCGTTAAAAAGGTTATCTATCGACACCTCCGACGTAAAGTATCGCAACAAAAAGGTTTTTTTCATTTGTTCTTGTGCTTCGCATGTATTTAATACACATTTTAAATGACAGTGATTTTTTAATGATTTGTTATCTACTATTTTTTATTAAACTTAATATATAAAAAAATTACTGCCACTCAAAAATAAATTTGAATTTAAAAAATATACTATATTTGTACTTAAATATACGAAGTATAATGCTAGGCAACCGTTTTCTAACAAATTATAGATTAAAATGTTTAAAATAAATGTAATCAAATTTCATTCCTTTCTTCCTTCCCAATGAATTGTACACATGACATAAACTCATTAGATACAGGTTTAGTTAAAAGCAAAATTGTATTATAGATGGTTAAGTATCTGAGGACTGTTGGATATCACGTGATTGGACTTCGTTGACCCACGCATTTTTGTACTTATGCGGTAGTTTTCAATATTTCGTTTATTTTATAACTTTTATTTTTTCGTTTCTTTTAGATGCGTACAATGAATAGGTAGGTACGCATGACATTAATGTTATAGCTATTTTCAAACTAAGCTAAATGCTTGTGCCATGAAAATAGGATAAACTTGCTGGTCTCCTGGAACGAGGTTTGAACCCTTGACTACTATAGATAACTGGGCGAGTGTCTTAACCACTAGACCAACAAGCACATCAATGTGTTTCTATTGCTTCAACCATAATAAAGTATTTTCTGTGTCGTTTTATACCCATAATTTATTAAAATATTTTTAATTAATGACATACTAGGACTATCTATCAGGTTAACGTTACGTCAAAACGAAAGAATAAATTTAAATACTAATTTAATTAATTAATTACAAAGATATACATATAAAATCAATTTTATCTAAAAATATTATTGTCGCGCTACCGGGATTCGAACCTGGATCTCTTTTCCAATCCGGAACAATGTAATCGAACGATTGATGTATTAATATGAAAAAATGTAACATATAGGTTCGAAAATTTGTCGACAAAAATACTGTCGCTGTAAAATAGTTGGTAATGCACCTTTCCCGGATTGGAAAAGAGATCCAGGTTCGAATCCCGGCAGCGTAACAACAATATTTATCGATAAAACTGATTTTATATGTATATCTTTCTAATTAATATATTTAATTCATATTTTTAAAATATCACAGACCTATGTTCTGAATTTCTTCAACTTCACCTAATAATAAAGTTGTATCAATGTGTCCAAAATTTAATAAAAATGAATTGATAATTCTGGCGTCTGCTATCAGTTTACTCAAAGGTATTTGAGATTCTGTAAAAATAAGGTAGATGGCTCTTTCAAATAATGGAACGATTAAATGTATTAATGTCAAAAAGGTAACATATAAGTTCGAAAATTGTCGCTAAAAATATTGTCGCTGTAGCATAGTTAGATAATGCACCTTCCCCGGTTAGGAAAGAGATCCAGGTTCGAATCTCGGTGGCGCGACAACAATATTTTTCGATAAAATTGATTTTATATGTATATCTTTCTAATTAATATATTTAATTCACATTTTTCAAGAATAAATCGGTTGGCGGTCAGAAAAAATATTTTCTTGATTCAGCGCACGCGCGTCGCTTTCGTCGCAAATCTTTCCGTCGAACTAGCATTTC
The DNA here is from genome assembly GCA_031772225.1 of Eubasilissa splendida. NCBI lineage: Eukaryota > Metazoa > Arthropoda > Insecta > Trichoptera > Phryganeidae > Eubasilissa > Eubasilissa splendida. Next base: position 10,136,737 of record CM062855.1, on the reverse strand, counting down.
CCCGCGACACGACACGTGTTTTGCGGAGATCGAACCATCGGATTAATAGTTTTCTAAAACACATCGCGTAGACCCCATGAGTCATTTCGCACGCCAGAACCGAAGTCGTGCGATAGATCTGGAATCATGACTTGCTCGAGGAATATTGATAACATGACATTTTGACACGTCTGAACGGCTCAGGAAGAAGATACAATGAATCATCAATACACAATGGTGGTATTTGAATCAATAGTCTGTTTTTTTCGACAGGCAAAAGATCGAAATGAAATCATCGGTGGAACGGTAAAGGAGCGGGAGGGAGAGGCCGAGGGGAGAGACTGACTTTGTTATGTAATGTAACATTCTTGAACTCAATCGGTATCAGCATTATGTTTTATTCTATTACTAGAGATTTACAATCCTCTGTTATAAATCGTTGTCCATCTTTCAAAAAAGCGTACTTCGTTGTTTTGCTAAAAATGAGTTACGTTGCTCAAACACACACCCGCAATCCATTCAAACAGGTACAGCGTGTTGCCGTAAATACTTCGATAGCTAGTTCTGGGTTTTCTATTCGCAATGATGAATACAGTAATTCAATTTATGTAAATTCAAATTGCACAAACCTTTGTGAATCTGTGCTGGTAGACGCCGACGTCGTTCTCCTTGCAGTCTGATGGTCCTTAAATCTGCTGGTCGGCCACCGAATATATATAATACAATAATAATAATATATAATACAAAATGTTTTTATTATCGCCGCCGTACAAGTCCGTCCGAATCGCAAAAACTCTCTTTCCAGAAGCAGCTTCACTTTTGTTTTCTGTTTTTAAATCCACACAAAAAGAACACACGTGTTCAAAATTTTATATCAGGCCTACCTATCGAAATATAGTAAAACCTCTATATTCATCATCAATTCGTTCCTGAGGGCCTGACGAATACAGTTTTTCCCATAACAAATAGTACAAAAATGAATAAATTTTATGTCAAAACTTTACCTTTATTATACTGAGGAGACATGATGGCAGAAGCGGAAGAGGAGGAAAGTTACTAATATTTAGTAGGAGACTATTTAAACATCTAATTCTGGTGGTGGTTTTCGTTTGCCGATGATTCAGTAGCACCCCATTTAACAAAGAACTTGTCCAATGTCGCCTGTTTCTGTCTGTTTTTTAAAACTTTCACGAAGTTGTCAATCACATTACCATTGAATCCATTCATGTTTTGGTTGACTATGGCAACATTTGGGTGCCACTTTTCGACCATATTCTGTGTTTTGGCTCAGTTAGACGTGACAAATATAGAAAATATTAACGAATAAGGAAACATTTGCTTGTTATCAAAATGTGACGGATATCGAACCAGACGAATATAGAGGTTCCACTGTATATCTGAATTTTATTCCAATGAAGTGCTATTATATACAAATACATTTTGACGTAATCACTCTTATTTCGACATGTCATTCTCAAAAATGACAGAAATAAGTTATATTTTTGGAATAAACACACCTCACACTGTCTTTAAATCAAAACATATCCGTTGAAAGCGGTAAGATTTGTTTATATCAATTTTCAACAATAAAAAATTTCACACAATTTGTTAACATATCGCCCGCTGTAAACTAAACAAATTTGAAAAACGCCTCTTTGAAAGATAGCCGACCAAATGTGATGCAAAGTCAACCGTTATTTGAATTGTTTTTTTGTAAAGTATAGCAGCTCGAATATCGAACTTAAGTGATTAGATTGTTTCTGAAGCATTAACGTAGATCATATCTTTTACATAACCTCAAAGAAAAAAGTCCAGGTGTGTTGAATTGCACGACCTAGGCGGCCAAGTGATGTCTCTGAAATGAGAATTTGCGCGTCCAGGAAGTATCTGACGTAATAACTCGATTGCTTTCCGGCTTGTGTGGCACGTAGCCCTACCCTGCTTCAAATATACATTGTCCAAAAGTATTTAGAACTTTAAGAACTGTTTCTGTGAAATTCTCATCTCATTTAAAAGTATTACATATAGTATTTCTAACCCTGAAATATAAAAAATTGAGCTATATTTAAAATAATGGTAATGTTTGGATCACAATACCGTAAAAAGGCACGTAACGTGCCATTGTACGATGTTGTTCGTGTATTTTATGACACTAAAGAATGTGTCTGGTATACTTACAAAACTTCTTGTATTTTCTATACCACTATAAGGTGTAGAGACGTAGAAATTTAGTGTATACATAGCCAAACTGAACTCTAAGATATTGGACACCGGATGGGAAAGCTGAAATGGCAGTAGGCGGGGCGTATGATGAGATAAGTGGACAAAATATGGGCTGAAAAAGTGTAGACCTCAGACCAGAAGGCGAAGTGTGGATAGGCCAAAGACTCGCTGTATCGATGATATATGGACAAATGTGGAAAGAGAGTGTACCCGTGATATCAGCAACAAGATGCCGAGGATGATGATGATGATGATATGGCGATAACTTATCCATTCACCAAGAGTTGAAGAACAAAGGCAGCCATGAAACACGGAGCGGGATGGTATCCAGGATGCTCAGTAATGGGCAATGAACTACAGAAAGATAATGTGAATACATTTAATTAATTTATATCCTTTTCTGTACTCTCGCTTGGGACGGACGAATTGACAGCCCGCATATTTCATTCCCGCATCGCGTTTCAAGTGAAAGAAATCTCATCGTCTGTACGTTCGTATCATCAGCAATTACAGATCATTATTTAAACTTTAAGATTATTTAAAATTTATTGTAACTATTATCCGTACAGCCAACCCGTTTTTAAAGATTATTTAATAACAATTAATGAGTCATTTTAAAACGTCACCCGTTAATGGTGAATAATTAATAAGAATTACTGAGGCTAGTGAGTAGAATGTACGATGTATGCAAGGGAAACGACCTTATTATGAATGTCAACAAGTCGAAAGTGATGGTATTCGAGAAGGAAGAAAGCAAGACACCGCGCTAAATACTTGTAGGTAATGAATGTTTGACACAAGTAGATGAGTTTGTGTATTAGGGAAGTATTTTTGATAGAAACGGAAAGAAAGAAAAAGATATCGAAAGGAGGGTGACTGCAGGGAATAAAGTGAACGGCGCTTTGAATGGAATTATAGCTAATGGGAACTTGTCAACAGAGGCAAGACTAGCTGTTCAGTTATGGAAGTGAGGCCTGGAGTTAACAGAAGAGGAACGAAAGAAGACCAAATGCAGTGGAAATGAGATCACAGGAGAGTGTGGCGCTCTATCCTCTCTGCCTACCCCCGCGGAGAAACGGCGTGATGGCAAGTAAGTAACCTGTTTCGCAAAACACAATTTTCTCCTTCAGGATATCAAATTAACTAATAAATTATAATGGTTATTATAAACAAAGTTACATAATGAATCAAAAAGTTCAATTTGCAAATATTAAAAATAGTTTAAAATACTTGTACACGTTATTATCACGTCTCACTGACTTCTCGATATTGAGAAGTCAATGTCTTATTTTATTTCCTGCAGCCAACAAACAGATGTTATAAATCAAGAGAATTACAAAACGACATTATCTAGATATACGAAATTCTGCAAACTGTATAAGCCTCTACCGACGTTTCGTATTAAGATCGTTATCTAGAGGTTGGCCATCTGCAGAGTAGATCTATGCAACACAATAGACGGCACTCAGCCCACTCGGCCGTCTGCCCCCAGTCTAGAGATGGTCCAGATTTAATTTAAACCGGGATTAAGTGTCGTGATCTCTGGGTTCCCATGCTCGCAACAGTCCGCTTGATCTGAATGGATGCTGTGAAACGCGAGATCGCTTTTTCATTGTTTTGCGTTTGCACAAGGAAGCCGTGAATTAATTCATTCATGATTTTGAGGTTACTACAATCTGTTCGCGTGTGACATAAATCTCGCTGGACACGTGGGCCGGCCAGGAGGGTTCACATCAGCGGACCGCGAGCCAATTTTTTTTTTTTTTTAAATTCCGTTAACTTTGTTCAAATTTAAATGAGAATGTCAGATTAAATGAATCAATTAGAAAGATATACAGAAACAATTAATTAAAGAAAAATACATTTTCCTGTATCAATTGGAAATATTACTGAATATAAGTTCAACATTTGCGAATTTAGCGAAATGGTGAACGCGCTTTCCCGGATCAGAAGACGTCCAGGTTCGAATCCCGGTAGAATCTAATTATTTTTTCGTTAAATATATATTTTATTTACATCTTTCTATTTGATTAATTTAACTTGTATTAAAATACCACAGAAGTATGTTTTGAAAATGCAACATCACAACATAAATTGTGCTTTCATTAAAAATAAAATATCAGACGATAATTGAAATATTTTTGCTATAAAATTACAGGTTTTCATTATTTATTTATTTATTTATTCGAATATCCTACACGAGGAATCCATCAATGTGAGTCTATCGATATACTACACTATACTTACTCATTTACCATCACGCCGTTTCTCTGTCAGACACACAACTTTTGTCTTATCCACATTCAAGTTCGTCGATTTTTGAGGCTTTCAACAAAACCAACTTCCAGTAGCCGGTTGCCGAGTTTTTTGCGTACGTTCTCTATTTCTGGAGCCATCAACAGTCGCGCCATATACATTTCTTACCATTCTCTCCTTATTCATTCGTTTAACATGACTAAACTATCTAAGCGATCCTTTTGTAATTCAATTAACTAAGTTAAGATCAGCTTTATATTCACTTATTTGTTCATTCATTACTTTATCATAAATGGATTTGCCACATGTACACCTAATCGATCTCATTCAGTCTACTTCCGTTCCTCTTCTGCCAGTTCTAGACTTCACTTCCATACACCAGTGTTGGTACCAGGACGCCATTTTTTACCGCTAGTCTTGCCTCAGCTGACAAGTTTTTTTATTATTAGAAATTACTGCATTTTCAGCGCCGTTCACTTTATTCCACGCAGACACCTTTCAATATCTTTTTCAGCCCCTTCATTCCTGTATTTTGTACGTTGTTTTACTTCTCGATAACCATTGGGTCGTCTAATAAGTCTTTGCGGGTTTTTTTGAAATGCTATTTTCCCGCTATTTTCTTATTTCGTGACAAAAATGATGTACTATTCGATAGAATAAAACATGTGTCTCCGTTTTCCTGTATCTTTATTTTTTAATTTTTGGGCTTAAATAATAATAAATAATAATAAATAATAATAATAATAAACATCTTCGACACATACTTAATTTCGCCTTTAATTAAGATTCAAATGGTTACCCAAGAGCTCAACTGGGAAAATTTCCGCATCCACTCTGTAGTCCCGACCTCGCTCCGTCAGATTATCACATTTTTTGGTCGCTCTCCAATCAAATTGTGGCGTTATATTAAACAACGATGGTGACCTCGGAAATTTGCTTGCTAACTATTTCGATACCAGACCAGCCGATTTTTATAGAAAAAGCATTGAAAAATTGGTCGAAAGCTGAGATGAAGTCCTAAAAAATAATGAAGAATGCGACATTGATTGAAATGTGGTAATTTATGTTTAAAAATTTGATTTCATAATAAATAATTGAACAAAACCGCAAAGATTTATTAGACACTTTCACGAGTACACAATTTTTTTTTTAGTATCTGTCTCACATGAAATCACAGCATCTCATTTGATTAAATCTAGAATAAACTATATATAATAAAATATATAGTTGACCTACTTGTATTGTATTATCGAATATTAATTAATTACTCAATACTGTATAACGCTTAGCTAACTATTGAGCGAAAAAAAATCTAAATTTCCACTGAAATTATATAAAATTATATTTTGAGGTTAACAATTATGTCGTGTATAATATTTTAGTGTTTGCATTACATAATTGTAATAATTCTCAATACGGTTTTTAAATATTTAATCAAATATTTTTAATTTAAATTCAGGTGAGGTTTTTGTCACGTAAAAATACGCAGAAGTTTTTAAGAAAGTTATCATCAGTTGAACAGAGGAAACTTGACACCGTGAGCCAGGACCTTGGAACATGGTCTCTACTTACCTGACCCGGAGTATAGCCATTCAAATGAACGAAACGATGTTGGGATTTTATTGTAGAACTTAAATTAATTCAGTACTTAAATCTTGAAAAGCATCTTAACTTTTGTGATTCAAGATTGAAAAACACTGTGTTTATGGTCGTAAATTAAAAAGAAACATCAATATTCTTCGTATACTATGAATACCTTGTTTAAACAATCTAGGTGTACAATGAATACCTTGTTTAAACAATCTAGGTGTACAATGAATACCTTGTTTAAACAATCTAGGTGTACAATGAATACCTTGTTTAAACAATCTAGGTGTACAATGAATACCTTGTTTAAACAATCTAGGTGTACAATGAATACCTTAGGCTCATATATCTCATAAACATAACATTTCACCTAAGCATGTTCACAAACACTTACACCATACACTCGGTAGGTAAATTATTATGTTATACTTTGAAATGTTACTGTTGATAGATCAGCGAGTCGCCCATCTACTTGTCTATGGACAAAGGGAAGCGCGATGATGCTTCTACGAAGCGTGTACATCTATGTACTTCCGCGTGTACTGGACTGTAAAATAGGTCTATCGAATAAAGCTGATTAAATATCCAGGAGTTATATTATTTATTATGCTATTGTCACGTAATATTGAAATAATACTCGTGTATATTATCAGTCATAAGCGAACATTGGAAAGAATTATTCTGGGTGTGTTTTCGCAGGATAATCAGAAATGAAAACTGTAGGACTAAATAAGAAAGAGTACGCAAGTTGAAAAGGCAACTCGCTGAAGACTTTAATCGAAGAAACGATAATCTATTAGACTAAAGATATTCGTAACGAAACACGGGTCATCTCCCAGCTCGCTGGATCAACGGTTTAAGATGATTATTGCAGAAGACAAGGCACAGAGAGAAGAGGCAGTCTGCGAGAAATCTTGATTGATCTAAGAATGAATAAAGTTTTTACAAAATATATTATTAAATTATATTTATATTATATCAGCAGATCGTATCAATTCACTGCGGGATGAAGGTCTCTCCATGATGTTTCTACTAATTTATGTCCTTGGCACACCCAGCCGCTAGGCCATTCAGAAAAGGTGTCGAATCTCGCCAATCTAGCCTATCTCGTGGTTTTTTTTCTATACCGTGGGTATCACTGGAGTAGTTGATTGGTCCGATGATCGTTGGTTACTCTAGCCACACGCCTTGTTCATTGTTATTTAAAAAATTTCGCATCTCTCAATGCGTCTCTTCTAGCATTCATATCTCTATACCTCGCTGTGTTCGCTGGAGCTTCCGTGTTGCCCTTGTCGAAAGTATTAAATGAAACCGCGCGGGACGCTGAAGAATAAGGATTTCTGGCAACGCGGCCATAAAACATGTCGCCAGTCAAGGGTTAAAATATCTCGATGTTAAAAATATAAACCGGCGACACGTATTTTAGAGAGTACGCCTGGTCACCTCTGTTATTCGAGACTAACAATGAATGGCACCGCCTACTCGGCCAGCGACAGTGGGCGGAGGACTGTGACGTCACCACAGTCATCAGAGATGCGAATTATCCAGGCTGTATGCATACATTGCCATTTTTTTCTTCGATGCATTTTTATTCAGCCTTAAAGACTAACTGCGTGTGCAAAATTTGGTCCAGACAAGGATATATATATATATAATATGTGGCTGTATATTCTTCAGGGTCCTAGAGTGCAACTGAGTCAAATTTGTGACGAATACCTTTAAATATAATGTTCGTTTACATCGAGGGGAGAGCGCCCACGTATTTCGCAGGATTCTAAAGAGTAACTATGCAAAATTTGGTTTAGTTCGGTCAAAGAGTATAAGATTTTAAAGAGAGTATACAGACATGTAGATATACATTCAATTTATTACATAAAAATTTTGCAATTTCATTTCACATAATTATGTTTTCGTACAAAATATTCTAAAATAACGTATTTGAACATTGAAATGAAATCAAAGCTCGAGAATCTGAAACGCAACGTTATTAGTTAACGCGTTTTTTTGAAAATGCTGTTTATCTATTAAAAACATCGATGTTATCAGAATATCTGCGGTGCAATATCGTTCTCAAAACGTCCCTATTCTTCGGTTAGATTATTACGTTTTGGATAGCAAATCTTGCGGAATACATCATTTTCGAAGACCTGCAACCAACATTCTTACACAAAGGTGAGAAACAAGCCATACAGTACAATTGGTTGTGTCACCATTGTATATATTAATAGTTTAATCTTTAGAAGTCGTGATAATGAGCCCGATGACAGAAATTTTCGTATTAGCCAATAGGTACTATATATTAAATTAATATTGTTACTATTAAAGAGAACACATTCTTATTGTGAGGTTGTAATTATTCAAAATACAGATCTGTGATATTTTATATAGATAGAAAGATATACATATAAAATCAATTTTTATCGAAAAATATTATTGTTGCGCTATCGGGATTCGAACCTGGATCTCTTTCCAAACCGGGAAAGGTGCATTATCCAACTATGCTACAGCGACAGTATTTATGACGACAAATTTACTCAAAAATATTTGAGATTCCGTAAAAACAAAGTAGATGGCTTTCAAATAATGGAACGATAGATGTATTGATTTGAAAAAGTATAATATATAGGTTCGAAAATTTGTCGTCAAAAATACTGTTGCTGTAGTATAGTTGGATAATGCACCTTCCCCGGTTTGAAAAGAGATCCAGGTTCGAATCCCGGCAGCGCAACGACAATATTTTTCGATAAAATTGATTTTATATGTATATCTTCCTAATTAATACATTTAAACTCGGGCTGTGTATGAGGTGGAACAGTCCTGTTAAAACCACACGTGTTGCAGGCCTATTCGACCCAATTCGGCCATCAAGAAGTTTCCCAATATGCGACGATAGCGATCACCATTAATGGTTACAGCATTGCCATTATTATATAGATAAAATGTTTTAATTACTTCAATATGTTTTTGAGGCGTTAGATGCATCATATTCACCCGGTATTTCAAGGAATATAGCTGGTGCAGTGCACAACAACTGGTGCAGCGGTATATAGCTGCGGCAGTACATAACAGTTACTGTACGTACATTATGGTAAGGTATCTATTTTGTAAATTGTTTCATAATTTAAGCGCTTTTTAAAATCAGTATGTAGTTATTTCTAAAAATATGTATTATAATACATTGCAAAATAAACTCAAGAAAAATGGCGGATAGGTCTGCCCGTGGCTTTTGGTATCTTCAGTGCTCGAAATGGAAAATATTACGTAAGACAACACTTCATACGAAACGGAACAGGCGTCGCTCAAATGAGACGGAACAATTTAGTGTATGTATAACGTTATGTCTGCCTTATCACGGGAAGGAGTGCGTGACGAAGTCGACGGCTTCCGGTTTGTTCCGGTCCATTCCGAGAAGTTACTGGCTATTTCCGCGTCTTGTAAAAATTCCATAATATACGATTGCCGATTGGGCAATATGTTGTGTAAGTTTATTCACTCAAATTTAAACAAATATGATGGAAAAAATGCAATTGGAAGTAAGGGTAAGTAAGTATTTTACTATGAGCAACGTAATACGCGAAAATAACACAACCTATTTGCAATAACGTATTTTAGCAAATTTTATTACACAAATATTGGATGACATAAATACTCCAACCACACGAATAGTATGTTTCAATCGGTTGATTCAGAAGATATTGAAAGATAACAATAATAATTGATAATAATAATTCTCAACCATTTATTTGCCTGACTCGAATTCTTCAATATTTTGAACATCTTGCGGAAAGGGCCAAAACGAGGGACGAAGAGGAAGAGGAAGATCCCTCATCCGTTGGACTAACCGAGTAGAAAAGGTAATAGGCTATTTTTTAGTGACATCTCTAAGGCCTACCACGCAGTTTACTAGCGATGGGACGATTTAAACATTTTTATCGATACCGACACAATAATCTCTTATTTTTGGTGTTTTTTTTTGTATTCCTGTTATAAAATATAAAGATATCACTCTTTTTATCGTTTTCTACGCAGCGTAAAATTAATTTCTTATTTCTATCGCCTTAATAAGCTATCAATATAACAAACCTTATTCAAATTATTGTCTTACACCGTATCTAGTATATTGATAATTCAGAGAAAACATGTATTAGTTAAATTTTTGTTATGATTTTTTTTTGTGTCAATTGCATCTGTTTGTTTTCCAAATAAATAAAATATAATGGTTTCGAGAAAAGGTGGATCCTTCTAACGTATCGTATTGACGTAAGTCGAGTACCTACTCCCTGTGCATTTTGTCATTCCAATATAAACCTGTTCCGCTTTGGCCAACTAATTACTTAGGGATTTTGCCGACGGGGGGACAAATTGCCTTCCGACCCCGAACGGTCAAGATCTGTGTTCTTTTTTTATCGTCCGAAAGTAGCGCCGTGCGTAACGCTAGGACCACGAAGAGGCGGCGTTCTAAACAGCTCCGAAAGTGCAGTTACATCTCGGTCAACTGGAGGTAAAAATTTGATGTCCAATCCACGATTGAGATCAAGGTAGGCCAGATCCATTTGTCTATATTCCTCTCTTGAATTCAATTCAGATTGCGTCAACTAATCATAATTGTAATCGATACGGTCCACGGGATCTTATCCCACCATATCGGTTAGACCTCGACCATTCAAGCCGTCTTATTTTAACCCTCAGAATGTACACAAGTGGATTATAATTAATAAGAGAAGAAAAAACGTTGGCGAGTATTATCCCCGGCAACTGGCATATTCCTGAGGTGGCTTGCACATGATGCCACTCTGACAAAAATGCAAAAGCTCAATTACGACAGGATTGTATCGTGTTTTCTTTGGAAGCAAATGAAAGAATTTTTTGTGTGAGCTAGTTTTGAGGTGTTTACGAATATCATGTCATGTGCTTAAAGGCACTGTAGAGCTTTGATGTTTGTAAGCAGAAAATCTTATTTAGTCGACTAGTAAATTTGAATATTGATTAAAAAATGAAGTCAATTTGTTTACTGGGGAAATTTTTTCATATAACGTTGCAATTTTATTACAAAATAGAAATATCTAATACGATTGGCACACATTCGTCAAATATTTTTTAGTATATCTATAAATTTATTTTAGTGAAATGACATTTCAACAGCACGAAAAAATAGACAAAAGCCTAGCAATTAGTAAACTGAACAGCAATTTATTTGTAATAATTGCAATATATTATATTATTGTATCTTCACGTTTGATGTAAATAAAATGTATGTCAAAAAGGCTTATATTTTCTTACCAATCTATAGAAAAAATACATTTACGACCGAGGCTCGAATCTGGAACTATCTCTTGCCGGGAGAATGCATTATCAATTACGCTATGTTAACCAAGTACTTTCAGTGGAATTTTCGACCTCATATGTTGTTACAGGTACATATTTACTATTTTAATTATATTCAATCTCAAAATTCTTGGTGTAATAAATAAATGGCTGTGAATAGTGTAATTGGCATTTTTCCGGCAAGAAAAAGAACTGGGTACGAGGCCCGGTGGTAACTAAATATTTTTTCGATATCTGATTTTTTTTTTCCATTTAACTTTGATACGTATTGTAACTTAAATGATTTTTTTTTCATACTGCCGTTATACACATTTAAAATTTATTAAAAAATTACAATCCTTGAAGTTGACACATAACCATTTTCGTTGGACGTAAGAAATAACCTTTTTTTCATTTACATTATCATTTTTATCCCCTTAACCACTAACTTAACTTCAGGGGCCTAAAGAATCGACAAGGCGTATCCATTCTCCTATGTCTTGCGCTTTATTAGTATTTGATGACCTATCACAGCCCAACCTATTTACATAATGTTTTCGCTTCTGTTATTTCTACTAATTAAACAGTAATTATATCTTAGGAGATGATTTCATAACAATCATCTTAATGGCCCGTATTCACGGATGAGATTTCTCTTCGAGATTTAACTCGAGTGCGCGCAAAGAACAGTTTAGAATTTATTTTTTTGACAGAAAGATGGGTAAAAAATTAATTTAACATTTTATGAGTTGCGCAGACGCGCAGGTTTGCTTTTTAGTTGGAATACATATCGAATTAAATCTTTGTTATGGTATTTTCGGATAAGTTTCTTATTATTTAACGTCATATAATTTCTATGTATAGCTTCTAATATGTATTACGTTAATAATTGCGATTTATAAACTTCAAATTCAAATACTTACATTTATCTACTGGAAACAATACATTTTTGCCGATTAATTACAAGTTTTGGAGTTGATAAAACCACGAAATACACTTTCAACAGCAGCTTGGTTGTTGAAGAAGTAAAACGAGGCGAGGTGTCTGGTGAGTATGGTGGATGAAGCAATGTTTGTAACGGCAATTTTTTGGTTTTCAGTTCGTGCGGCACCCATTTATCAAGCTACGTTCCTTAATAGTACCCAAGACAATAACATCGGTTAGTTTACAAGCGGTTTTTGCTGCTTTGCCACCCGTTTTGAACCTTTCTAATAGCAAAATTAATATTAACAGATACAGTAATAATGTTAATATTATCAAAATGCACTTAACATTAACATGAACGCGATAAAATTACACTTTCATTGAAAAAAAAAAAATGATTAGAATTTAGAAAACAAAAACTGCAATTGTTTTCTTACCAACCTAATATTACGGCAAACGTTTAGAATGTTTTGGTGTCAAGGGAAATATTATACGAGTAGAACTGTGTATCTGGGGATAATGCGATTTCCATATTCAGATGTGATGACACCACATCGAGATTGGACGACGCACTTAAAGAAAATGTCCGCGGACGGATTAAGATCAAAAGAAAAAGAATATATAAATCTGATCACAAAAAAATCTTAACGATATTCGGTTGTCACCGCGGTGCTTTGGAGCAATTTTTTGCCCAGCAATAAAATGCCAAACTAATTTTTTAGTGCAATTATTATATCTAAACAAGCAACCGATCGAGAAGTCTTCTGCGCCAAGAAAAATAAAGTCTCACCGAAATGTCTAGACCGATTTTTTACGCGTATTAATGTCTACCCAATTTTCGATCGGATTATCCGCCAAAAATAACACAATATGCGATTAATGTACGATAAATTAAAAAAAAAAAAAATGACACCACGTAGACGGCTTACGGTTGCAATCTCAGCAATCTTCATTTAATTTTTTTATTTGAAGTAAAACATGATAGACCGAGCTTGAATATGAATATATTTTTTAATGCACTTATTATTATAAATATGAATTAAATATATTAATTAGAAAGATATACATATAAAATCAATTTAATCGAAAAATATTATTGTTGCGCCACCGGGATTCGAACCTGGATCTCTTTCCTAACCGGGGAAGGTGCTTTATCCAACTAAGCTACAGCGACAATATTTTTAGCGACAATTTTCGACCCTATATGTTACCTTTTTGATATTAATACATTTAATCGTTCCATCATTTGACAGAGCCATCTACCTTATTTTTACAGAATCTCAAATACCTTTGAGTAAACTGATAGCAGACGCCAGAATTATCAATTCATTTTTATTAAATTTGGACACATTGATACAACTTTATTATTTTAGGAGTAGATGGCTCTGTCAAATGATGGAACGATTAAATGTATTAATATTAAAAAGGTAACATATAGGGTCGAAAATTGTCGCTAAAAATATTGTCGCTGTAGCTTAGTTGGATAAAGCACCTTCCCCGGTTAGGAAAGAGATCCAGATTCGAATCCCGGTGGCGCAACAATAATATTTTTCGATTAAATTGATTTTATATGTATATCTTTCTAATTAATATATTTAATTCATATTTAAAATATCACAGACCTATGTTCTGAATAATTACAACTTCACAATAAGAATGTGTTGATAAAACTTATTATTATGACTGATAATTGCTAAAGTCTGGTTTAAAACACAAAATAAATTCAACAACTTCTAATAAAAAAATATGTTAGCTCACATATTGGCGGCCATTTAAATTTCAGTGTACTGAAAATTACTATCGGTCGAATCTCAATATAAATGGCGGAGGGCAAAAGCAACTGACTTTGCGGCAGACATCGTTTCTGAATGACCAATTTATATCCAAAAAGAGCTAAGTTTGATTGTTATAAGTACATAATGCATAAAAGTTATATAAGAAGAAAACTGCATTAGAAGATAGAAAAAAATAAGTTGCTGGCTTTGTAACGAGTACACTCGCATCGACGATTATAATAATTAAGATCACCTCTGCAAGAACACTGTATATCGTTTTTGGGCAGATCTGAGTTATTAATGCATATGCGTTGTATATTAAGTTTATTTTTATTTTTTGCCCAACTGCATGGCAGTTTTACAGCTAAATATCTTCTTGGACATCGAATGATCCATTAAAAAAAATTAATACAAATACTATTACACACGATTTAGAAGAGATAAACCCGAAGAGGGACCAGACTGCATCTATAAAAAGAGAAAGAAGATGAACAAATATTATTCGGCATTATTACAAATCATGATCGCGTCTCGCGTGAAACAGCAGACGCAGTCTAGTCTAGCTGAGAAATACTTGGGAACATTTATAGATGCTCGACTATATTCGATGGTGACATTGGAAAGAGTAAAATTGGAGTATAGCTGTTGCTAAGGACGCGCCACACCGGCGTTTTTATTGAAAGCAAAATTATTAATGATTCATATATTTTAAAAATATGTGAGTTTTATTTTATTCATTCATTAATTGCATGGTAATGTATCTCTTTGTTGTTTATGTTTCTTCCGAATTATAATTAGAGCAATACTTTACAATATTTTAACATTAAAATAATATATAAGTAGTATATAGTTCTGTGGTATTTTTAATACAAATGAATCAACAAGAATCTATTCATCGAAAAAATATTTATTTAAAAACGTGTTCTCCTAATAATAAAGTTGTGTCAATGTGTCCAAATTTTCATGAAAATGAATTGATAATTCAGTATAATCAGACTACTCACAGGTATTTGAGATTCCGTAAAAATAAGGCAGATGGCTCTTTCAAATAATGGAACGATTAAATGTATTAATATCTAAAAGGTAACATACATAAAAATATCGTCGCTGTAGCATAGTTGGATAATACACCTTCCCCGGTTAGGAAAGAGATTCAGGTTCGAATCCCGGTGGCACAATAACAATATTTTTCGAGAAAATTGATTTTATATGTATATCTTTCTAATTAATATATTTAATACGTATTTGAAAAAATATTTAGTTGCTACCGGGATTCGAACCCGGAACTCTTTCATCCGGGGAAAAATAAATAGATTTTTTCTGTATATCTTTCTAGTTGATTCAATTAATTTCTATTAAATATATTTATATAATATATTGCGATAAAAAAAAAACATTTTCTAATACTGTTTTGAGGAGCTAATGCTCCTACATTAGATTAATGCCGTTAAATGTTCGGCCCGTGACTAAGATGATTTCTCGTTGAGACTTTGATCTCTGAGAGTCGCTAAAGATACATGTGTATGATTATATGTATGATTGCGTCATTCTAATCTGCGCGCAAAACATATGGGGTGATGATTCATAGATCGGCATTTTTCTCGTCCACATAACTCTAAAAAAAACCAATTACTTTATTATGTGTGAACAGAGAATTTAGAAAAAGAGCTATTTTACATAGCTCAAAAACCAGAGCCTCTCTATTCTTATCGGGTCGGGGTCCTAGCGCTTTGACAGCAATCTCCAACCGCTCTCTGTCCTGCGTAGGAATCCGTATGTTAAAAATATATTTCTACCTCCAAAGGCATAATTAATAAGATAAATTATAATTATTGTTAATATAATATACTGGCCTAAATAAGAAATATAAAAAATTTGAAAATTGACTTTTCAAGCGTATTCTTGTATAATACGTTAATCATTCGTCATATATACAGATAAAGAATATAACTTTCATATTTCTAAAAAAATAAGATTATCACTAGTGGCGTCTTTGTTGTTTTAGAGGAATGAATATCAAATTCAAAACCATAGATGGCAACAGCAAAGTTGTAATTAAAATCTTGAAAGGTTTCTACATGGTAACATATATATATAACCAAAATATAAAATATCACAGACCGTTTGTTCTGAATAATTACAACTTCACAATAAGAATGTGTTCTCCTAATAATAAAGTTGTATCGATGTGTATAAAATTGAATAAAAATGAATTGATAATTCTGGCGTCTGCTATCAGTTTACTCAAAGGTATTTGAGATTCTGTAAAAATAAGGTAGATGGCTCTTTCAAATAATGGAACGATTAAATGTATTTATATCAAAAAGGTAACATGCAGGTTCTAAAATTGTCGCTAAAATATTGTCGCTGTAGCATAGTTGGATAATGCACCTTCTTCGGTTAGGAAAGAGATCCAGGTTCGAATCCCGGTGGCGCAACAACAATATTTTTCGATAAAATTGATTTTATATGTATATCTTTCTAATAAATATATTTAATTCATATAACTCCCGAGATTTATTGTAGGTAGAATTGGTGAACGTCACATTGTGTAAAGTGATCACTTAAGCCTGCTGAAGACGGGATGTAAGCCCTGTAATACCCATACTTACATATTTTCCACATAATATAATATAAATAGCTTCGCCTCTAAGGGATATCTATAATTTGTCTTACTAAAATATGTGTCGGTCAGTATAGAGTGTAATCTTTTTCATTTTGAGAAAAAAAATCAGCACTTGATTTCATTTGTTACTGTTATTAAAATTAATGTCACATTGATATTTTATCTTGTACTTAATTGGATTTTTTTTAGATCATGTGTAATAAATGTTTTTAAAACAAAATATTGCCGAGTAAAACTGATATGGAGCCACCAGCTCGAGCACCGAACAGTTTCGGGGGTGTGGCGGGGGTAGGGCTGTTGAACGGTTGGCGATGTTGTAAGTCAGAGGTGCGATGGAGCCTCTAGCCCGGCTGTCAGCAGTCAAGAGCGGTGTCTGGAGAGCGGCCGGTTGCGCAATGGCGGGAGTATTCCTGGCCGAACTAATTGTTCGTCTGGCGTCGCGTCATGCCGTCCCGACACGTCATACGTCATCGAGTCACTCGCCCGACTAAGGCCCGGTGCACAATTCACGCACCGGGTAGCTTTTTATAATATTCTATATTCCGTCGGCAGGAATTTGCTAACACTCTTCAGATATTTGACGCCAAATTACAAAATACATACAATAAAGTAAATAATAAATCAACGCTAATAATGTACACGCTATTTAAAACATATACAACCATTGTGAACTGTAATGCAAAAATAATCGTGTACTTGTATCGAATAATTATTTACGGCAATTTTAACAAATATTAGACCTGGGCGACATTTATTGCACAATGCGGAAAGATTGGAAAACGAATATGAATGTATATTTGTTTATTTTTAAATTAACGGCTCCAATTGAGTTTTTTACACTGCGCTTAATATGTGAGGTCCAGAATCAAAAGCAGTCATGTCCACTTTACTTGTTTTCGAGTAAAATGCAAAAAAACCATTATATCACTATTACATTTGGGATCATATTGAACGTGACCAAATACTGTCGTCTTATTGGTTGAAAACATATTTGTCTGGATTTGAATTAATGTCCATTGAAAATATCTGCAATTGAAGTAACAAGCACATTTTAAATACGATTTTATACGAAATTCAGCAATATTTGTCTAATTTCGATAATCTAGTCTTGTAGACATTAATTTTCTTTATATTTGTACATACTTAACTCATAAACCATAAAAATTGGACATGTCTGATTTTAATTCTATACCTCACATATATAAAGTAATATAAAAACGAAAAATATAGAATAAAAACAATAAGTACACAATAAAAGTTAAACTATTAAATACATGACAAAAAGAAAATGTAGGAATACGAAATTATATAAAATTTACAAAGTATAGAAATTTTTTCGAAAATAATTCGGAATTAAGCTTGTTTATTCATTATTTGCTAAACTGTACTGTCATCTTGCGGAATTTTTAAAGACTACTTTGGTATTTGACTATGAAACTAATATATATATATATATATATATACAATAGCGACGATAATTTGACATAATGACAAAAGTAAACATTGAATCTAAGCGCACCCAAATAATAATTTAAGACTACGTCGCAATTTCGCCAGTTTAATTTTTAAAGTCTTTTTTCATCAATGGAAGAATTTTCCATGATCTGTCTGCGGTTTTGCAGTATTAAAATTGGTCTGATAATTTAGTCGGTTGATATTGAAATTTTATTTAAACAGTATGTAAAACAAATTATGTCCAATAAAAATAGCATGACATTGCTAGTGTAGAATATATTTTATAAAACGCTAAAATCTATTTATATGTTTGTACATTTTGCTGCTTTTCAGCTATACAGAATGAAATACTAGATACATCTATGATTTATAATGCACACCTTTTTTTATAATGTTTAACTATTTTTTTCATAGAAGGCGATGAAATAGTTTTTCTAATTAATAATATAGATTAATTCCATATCGGAATGTAGGTACGGTAATAATTATTATTTGAAAATGTGATTTCAAATACAATTGTATATAAAGAAACACGTTAACTGTGCATTACTATTAATGTTTCCTCTAAGATGTGCGACTTCTTCTTCATGTGCCGCCTTCTATCGAAGACCATGTTGCAGTATGTTGCCACAGTCAAGACAATCTCTTTTTAACTACGTCTGTGCTGCCTTCTATCTTCTGTATAATGAGTTGTAAAATATATTATTCATTGCGGAAAATGTTTCCGTATTATGCAGCTTTCCTTGATATTTGTTCTCTTGACTGATATATGCCTAATTTTAACCATATAAGCATTAAAAAAAATCATAATTATGCGATTATTTCGATTAATTGAAATATTTTATTGATTCCAAATGATATATTGAATGCAAAAAATTAAAAATCATCGAATTTAGAGCGGATAGACTATTTATTGTTAGATGATTTAAGGCTTGAAGCAAAGATATCGATTAAGAATGGAACAATTTCGCAATTATTTATTTCGAAGTACGGAGACTTTTTGTAATAAACAATAATATTTTACTACTTTTAAAATTAGCAATATTAACTTTGTGGTTAAAATTAATATTTTTATTTATTATATATATTTTTTTAAAATAATTGTTTTTTTTTTAAATAGATTCTGGTAAAGAAACAATAATATATATTTTAGTTAGTTATGACATCCTGAAGAAGAAAGTGGTATTTTTCGAAACCGGTAGATGTATTTAAACTCAATTAAGTGGTTAATAATAATAACAAAGATAATAAATAAAAAAATAAAAATAATATTTAAAATATGAATTAAATATATTGATTAGAAAGATATACATATTTTTTTTTATCGAAAAATATTGTTGTTGCGCTACCGGGATTCTAACCTGGATCTCTTTCCTAACCGGGGAAGGTGCATTATCCAACTATGCTACAGCGACAATATTTTTAGCGACAATTTTCGAACCCATATGTTACCTTTTTGATATTAATACATTTAATCGTTCCATAATTTGAAAGAGCCATCTACCTTATTTTTAATAATTTTTAATAAGAATGTGTTCTCCTAATAATAATATTTTACGTAACAGAATTTGAACATATTCCTTGAACATTCAGTCAGATATTCGCCCATAAAATATTGTGGACTTGGTCTATTACACCCTGTATATTTATTTCTTTAACATTTATTATTATATATTTTTATATTCCATCTAATTACTATGTCTTTCTAAATAAAATTATAATAAAGGGATTAATTAAATATTGAATGAGGTACGTACTGTATCGATATGTTGCCAGATCATTTATATGTAGATAATTTAGATACATAGCTGCATTTTCTCTAATGATGCTTGATAAGCTAACAGCCGCCAATATATGTTAGTTTAGAAAATATTTCCATTGCTCTAGTTTTATTATAGATTACAAAAAAGTTATTTTGCTGTGTTTTGTTACTGTCTCCGAAAATTCTACTTTACACAATTCCGCACTCTTCTATCGCCTCTCTCTCATACGACATCTTAACGGAGCAAAAATATCGCGTCTCCTGTGTAGGTTAAAAATACTCATTATAAGTTGGTGGTTAGGGCGGCTCCAAATTATGTGAAAATCCGGTCTCTCAGACGTATGGTGAGCGACGTGGTACGGATATCAAAAATAATTTAAATTAAGAACCAGACGAAGAGTTCTAGAGACGTGGAACGAATGCTGAAAGAGATTGGCAAAATTAAGAAAAATAAGGATGCTGGATGAGATTAATAAATTACGCGCAAACATATTTTACATGAGTCAATTTGTAGATTCAATGATAAAAAATATGCATCTAATTTGAATAATTTCAATTTATTAATCACACAAATGAACGTAATGTATTATTAAGGAGAACACTTTATTATTGTGAAGTTGTAATTATTCAGAGCGTAGGTCTGTGATATTTTAAATACTAATTAAATGTATTATTGGTAAAGAGATCCAGGTTCGAATTCCGGTAGTGTTACAACATTATTATTCGATAAAATGGACTTATAAATAATGCATTTAATTAGTATTTAAAATATCACAGATCTATGTTCTGAATAATTACAACTTCACGATGAGAATGTGTTCTCCTTAATAAAATATAAGTTGTATCAATGTGTCCAAAATTTAATAAAAATGAATTGTTAATTCTGGTTTCTGCTGTCGGTTTACTCAAAGGTATTTGAGATTCCGTAAAAATAATGTAAATGGATAAACGATAAGAATTTTGTATCCCAGACAATTTGAATGGTAGACGTCAAACTCTCAGGTCAGCCTCTACTTCAGCTGCAGAAAGGGTTGTAGAATCGACCAACAGTTGCCAGAAGTCTAAATTTAGTGAGCGGACATTTGCGGTGGCAGGCCCAAAAGCGTGGATCTCTTTGCCCTCCGTTATAAGGAACAGTACATCAGAGAATTTATTTAAGAAGAAACTAAAAACGCACCTTTTCAAAAAATCATTTCCACAAGTGAAAACAACAATTTTAAATTTTAAAAACAAAGATAACTATAAACAGTTTATGTGTAAAGCGCCCTTGAGGTGAAAGTTTTTACGAAAATGGCGCTATACAAATTATCCATTATTATTATTATTATAGCTTTCAAATAATGGAACGATAAATATATTAATTTAAAAAAAGTGTAATAATATATATAGGTTCAAAAATTTGTCGCTGTAGCATAGTTGGTAATGCACCTACCCCAGATTGGAAAAGAGATCCAGGTTCGAATCCCGGTAGCGCGGCACTATTATTTTTCGATAAAATTGATTTTATATGTGTATATATTTATAAATAATACATTTAATTGTTATTTAGAACATTATGTAATATAAGTTTAAAAAGCTTAAGGTGTTATTACAAGTAAATGTATTCTTCTAGTATATCATCTGGTTTCATTAATTAAACAATTCTCTTAGTTAGCGCGCGCTCATATTTTCGTGATACAAGTATCGAATGTCTAATAACTCAGTTTTAATGTGACTTAACGCATTGTTACAGAACACCGTCCAATTGGTCATAATTGATTTTCTATGCCCGGTTGATAAATGTGTTGATTTCAATTACATTTTCATTGAAATACAATTAAAAATCAGTAAAAATACCCGAGTATCAGAAATATATATTTTTTTTAATAAGTAATACCAAAAAGTAATTCCTGATAAAATAAGATTGATACTGTGTGATACGATGATTCGCATTGTTGACGTATTTCATAGTATTATTTAACGAGAAAGGTACTGCAACCTAAGGTTGAGGGCGATATCGCTCATGCAGACAAATAATTATTTTACTTGTCTATAAGATATTTATATATATATATAATATAGCAACATTTTTCTACAGCTTATAGATTAATCATTTTTGACACGTAATTACACTAGTATCCAGATAAAACCCCGCGTCCGACACTAGTCACTTCATTTTCACATGTTTTTTTTTTAAATTCCTCGACCCGTGAATTGTTGTATTTCTGTCGGCGCTCGGGGTCCATAAAAAAGCCTTCGGAAAACGTCATTGTCTAAGCACATCCCGAATTGCATTCCTCGAATTGGCACCATATTTTAGCTGGACCAATAAACGCGTTCGGACCCTCCTCGGGAATGCGGCCCGCCGTCCAATTCCCCTGACTTGATCCATTGTGCTATTGTCGTGCTAAGCCTGACTTATGCCTTAACCGATGGTTCGACGGCTTTGGTCAGGGTTGGTCAAGCCGTGTGAGAAGTGCATTTTAATGATTTTATGGTAACATAAGTATTACAGGCTTTACTATAGATGTGCGGTGGGTGAATTGTAGCTGCGTTTGTTAGCTCTTGATATCAGAAATCAAACGTGTCCTGAAGATTAATCCGTCAAATTTGGTCAAAAACATTATTTCTTAAGTATAAGCATAGAAAATAACGTTCTCCTTTCCTGTTTTTAGTCTACGTTCATCCAAATTTGGATAAAGGCTTCTATTAACAATCATATCTATCCTTTGTCCCCTGCAACTAGTTTCATCCTGAAATTGTGAGGTCTTCACCAATATTATTTATTTGTTGTACACGAGCTCTATTCAGTCGTTAACAATTTTTTTTAACATACTAGAAAATCACATCAGAAGCGCAATATAAAGATAAAAATTATATTATATCTGCATGTTTTTCATAATCAAAATTAAAAAAATAAATAAACACTAATATAGTAAAAAAATACATGGAGTTGGAAGAAGTGTCATAGTTTGCAAATCACACACAACTAGTCGACAAGTATAACATAATAAACATCAAACAAATAATAGATATCTCATAGAGACGAAGCTATTTTTTATTTATGGAAAAATATGTAAGTATGGATAATTACAGGATTTACGATCTGTCTTCGGCTGGTTTAAGTGATCACTTTACACAATGTAACGTTCACCATTCCACCCAATCAACCTCCATATCTATCAAATTTTTGAAAGTTTTATATATGTTAATATGTGGAATCACTTAGAATACTATTACACTATCGCCATCTATGGACTAAATTTGATATTCATTTTCCCTGAAACAGCATATATATCACAATGAGTATAGAATTATTTAAAATGTTTTTAACACATTATATTAGAATACGTCTAAAAAATCCATTTTTATATATTTTCTTATTTTGTCCAGTATAATATTGCTAATAATAATAAACATCAGACTTAAGATTTGATAATCTGTAAAGCGTTTTATCCGTCACCATTGAGTTGAGACACAACAAATTGTAACAATTTAGTCCAATAAACAGTTAAACTAATAGCAAAAATGTCGACTACTTCCGACTATTCCCCAAAGAATGCAATCTGGGCACTGCGGAGTTAGCTAATGCATATGTTCTGACATTACCACTATAATAGAACAATAAATTGTGAATTATCTGTAATTTTGGATTAAGGTGTGCGAATAAAAAACCTTTTGCGCAATTTTAAGCCCCAATTATTATTTGTGCTCTGTAGTAGAAAATAAGAATGTTTTTACTATACCAGTATAAGGTTACTCGGGTTGACCACATTGCTTATGAAGATGTATTAAGATGCATAGATAATTCAAGAGAACTAACAAGTACTGTTAACTATCAAGTAAAGTTACATACTCAAATCATATTTTTCACAATCAAAAATATGATATTTTACAATTGATTATGTAGGGTGAAGATAAAAGGTAGCAGAGGCGTACGTGGAAAAAGATTATATTGGCTGTGTAATATCAGAAAGTTCGTCAAATATGGTCGCCAATCTTCAGAGGGCGGCACATGAAGAAGAAGTCTTGTGAAAAATTGTGTGCGTGCGCACCTTAGGAGGAACATTGGTCTATACTACGAATGTCTTCATTTCATATAATATCCCGCAAAAAATTTTTTTGACCCAACGAACAAATCTTCAAATCACATTTAAAAGACGTAAAAGACCTATCTGAACCTATCTGAAAGAATAAGAAGCATGCGATATGTGGTGTTGGTGAAGAATGGAGAGACTTACAAAAGAGGAGGTCATGAAGTAAGTGTATAGAAGAGGTCCATAATAGATACAATCGAAAATCGAAGACTTGATAGATAGGACACATTCTTAGAGCTATTGCACACCTACAGGTTTCTGTCGCATTACAGTTCTTTCGCAGTGGCGAGAACTATGGAGATATGGAGTCGCAGTGTGCATTTCGTCACATATTTCCAAATCCCCTCGCCTTTACGACAGATCTGTCGTGCGACAGAAAGTCTTAGACACAAAGCATACCTCAGTAATGAGATTGAAGAAGGTACTGACAAAAATACATTCACCAAATAATGAACAACGACAACTTCTGGGTGAGTCCAGGTTAGAGAAGTTATTATTATATGCAAATATTTAAGATATATTATACAATAACAAAAAAGACAAGATGTTAGTTCGTGAATTTAAAGACTACACCTTTCGACGCTTCTATGTGCTTTCTTTATTGGTAACAATATACATATGTAAAGTTAATTACAGTTTATAAATTTAAATATCAATTATCAATACATTGGAAAACAGAAAGAAGTGTGATTGGCCAGTATGCTCCTGGGTCAGATCGCGGTTTGCCCTTACCTTTAGGAATAACAAAGGGCAATAATCCTTTTTTCAACCCATTTTTAAGACAAACATAAAGTACATAAATAACTTCCGACCTGAAATTTTTCACACTGATTTACAAATTACACCTGTGATCCAGTCGCTTTGGTTATATGTGATCCAGTTCATTTATTCATTACCATATTTTTTGTGAGGTTCTGATCGAAATAAATTTCTATTCCTTTGGCCCCGACCCTCACGTTGACGACTCCCTGCGCTGTGACTCTAAGCAGTAATTCACGAATCCATAAATAATATCTGTATTAAAATTCACCCTCTTGACAGAGTCGTGTCTAGCACAAACGTGTCGGCGGAAGGATTCACAATTGCCTGCATTGTCAACTTGAATATTTTAAATACTTAGCTTCGCCGGAACTTTTCTCGCAAAATTCTGTGTTTCTCGATGTCGGAATTTTGGTAAATTTTTTTTTTTTGAGTCATTCTTTCTCAGTATCAAAGTGATATGGTCGGTGATGATTGTAGCTAGGAATTTGGACTTTATATTTTGAGTCATCCGTCTGCGTGACTTGAGACAAGTTTTATATAATTATTTAATTATTTTTATAGAACAAATTCATAACAATTGATGAATCAGCTGTCGTAATTTGGTTATGAGGTCATCATCGTCATAATCAATATCAACCGCTATAAATTTAATTCTGGATGAAGACCACCCCACCACTCCCACTGCTTACATAATTCCATCTATCCTTCGAGACTTTGGGCGTCTTTTAGGTTTCACTTGTTAACTTGGTTACCATTTAAGAATATTCTGTATCCATCGGTTATCTCTGCGTCCTGAAATATGACTCGCCAATTTCTATTTACACATTTTTGACTGAATACTAAGCTCTTGAGTTAGGTTAGTATTCAGAGTCCAAGTTGATATACGGAAGGTAGAAGGATTGATGCGCCAAAAATATTTTTGAACTTAAAAAGTTATTGATTCCGGTACCAGAAGAGGGAAAAATAAAACACAAGGTAAAAGTGAGAGAATATTAAAAATTTGTGAAATTTTCTAACGAGTAATTTTTATCGCTGTTTTCAAGACAAATTTGACTAGGATGCCTACTGAGTAAATATACTCTGTTAAATTTTTTAACACACGACTACTTCAATCTTACAATGAATTCAACCACAGCAAGCCCTATCTACAACAGTGAACAAATAATTCATTACATTTTTTAGGCACATCGTGTCTTAGCCTAGAAAATGAGCTTATCTTTGGCACAACTATGAACACCTGGAAGAGTGCCACCATAATGGATAGATGCGATGCATCCAGCTGGAGAGGCACATGACTTGTGGACAGAGGCGTAATTATGCCAGTGCAGTGCATTAGGGCCTACGCTGTACAACCAAGCATATTAATAATACATTTGGTATCAAAATTTATCACAGAGTTTTTTTAAATCCACCACAGCTGTCATAAACGGCATTACAAATTAAAAAACATTTTCGACACAAATATAGTCTAGTAGTGTATTCTATATTTTTATATGGTGTGGAATCATGGACTCTGAAGGCAAGGGAGAGAAGTCGGATTGATGTTTTTGAGATGTGGACCATGGACGGCGAGACGCACGAATGTCTCCATTCTGCAGGACAGACTCTTAATCGTTTGCCATTTAGATGAATCCTTACATTTTTTAAGCATCTTGCGAGAAGAGATGATAGCTTGGAGAAGCTTTGTTATGAGGGACGAAGAGGGAGAGGAAGATCCGCCACCCGATCGACCAAGTGTAAAAGGTAACAGGCACTTCTCTGGTGACAACCCTAAGATTTGTAGGATGCCGAAAAAAGTGGAAGTGGAATACCAATTGTGTTATAACGTCAATTAAAAATTGATTTTATATGTATTTATTTATAATTTATACATTAAATTAGTATTTAAAACATCACAGACCTATGTCCTATGAATAATTACAACTTCACAATAATAATGTATTCTCCTTAATAATATAACTTGTATCAGTGTGTCCAAAATTTAATAAATATGAATTGATAATTCTGGCGTCTGCAGTCGGTTTACTCAAAGGTATTTGTGATTCCGTAAAAATAATGTAGATGGCTTTCAAAAATAATGGAACGACAGATGTATTAATTTGAAAAAGTGTAACATATAGGTTCGAAAATTTGTCACGAAAAATACTGGCGTTATAACACAATTGGTAGTGTACTTCTCCGGATTGGAAATAGAGATCCAGGTTCGAATCCCGGTAGTGTAAAAACAATATTTTTCGATAAAATTGATTTTATATGTGTATATTTATAATTAATACATTCAATTAGTATTTGATGCAGTAGTACTCTGCTAATATGTCAGGCTAGCGACCGGACCATGTATTTTTATTTTGTCATGAAAGTATGAATATTATAGGAGAACAGAAATCAATCTTACTATTTATTGAATAAAACTACGCAATACTTAATATTATTATTACAGATAGAAAATATTGGGGACTAATTTTTATAGATACGCCACTGCTTGTGGAGGTGCATTACAATCGATTATCATCTGATTGAGGCCATTATGTGTCAATACTGGAATGGTATACTAGACGCCCTTAATTTAACTGAATTGATTGTATACCACGTTCCCGCGCGGAGTACCAGATCGTCGGTGCTGTTCCATGTAAATGCATCTATAGACTTCACAGGCTTGGGAACGATTTTGGTCTTGAAGATATATTTCAATATTCAATGTTAAAATATAAGAGTGTTGTTTTTGATGCTGTTCTGTTAGTTTTGATACTCAGCCATTCTGTGCTTAACTTACATTTTTATTTTTTGTTCTGTCTTCAACTTTAATTGTTATTTTGTTTGTTTTGCTCATTTTTAATTTTTTTTAAAGCTATATATCGCACACCTAGATCAAAGCTAAGACAACTCAAAAAGTAATTTTTCAGTAAATAAAAAAATATAAACATTTTTCTCCATTTTTTGTTACTAAGGTTATAAAACTAAATAACATTTTAGGTCATACATGTATCCTAAAATAATACTTTTCGAGAACTGGGGCTAAGTTAATTGCGTATTTGACGGAGTATCCGAATACAATTATAACTAAAAATTATTGGGTTTTTTTTGTTGATCTAGGTGTGCGATACGTATATTCTATCAATTTTTATAATAAATATCTATTAATAGATAAATAAATTCTGAGATGACGGAAGAAAGAAGAAGAGAAAAATATAAAGTCGGGATTAATATTTGATCTGTAAAATATTTCAAGGTATTGAATGGAATCATCGAGTCTATCTAAGATCCACGCGTGACTCACACCAGAATTATTAGTCATAACTTGAGTTCTTGCTCGTTGTGGATAAACACACCTACATATATTTCTTCAAGCGGCATCTTATGGCCTGTGATATTTATAGTCTTTATTAGGCTTTATTATACGTCATGTCAATTTCTTTCAGCTCTTCCGTACGTTTTTATTTAACGCCTCTCGCGTGGGATGCGTAATATAAAAATGAAATATGAATGACTCCGAAAAATGATCGGCTGTCATGCGATCGATGTCAACTGGCCACACCTTCGTCGGCTTTTCCTACCTTGAACCGAAGCAGTCCGAACCGGTGACGCAAGTACTTTCCATTCAATATGCCGTGGAACGGTGCTGCTACTTCTAAATGTTTCCTGTCATGTGTCCGTCATTATTTGCTGGACTGTGATTGGTATAAAATGACATTTTAGGTAGCAACAACAGTTTTATTTCATTTTCAATACATTTTACACTAACTAGATAGAATACTGAATTCAAGTTAGTGTATGAACAGAATGAGAATAAAAGATAACAGTGTAAACTTAATCGGTAAACAGTGGCGTGGACATAACAACAAGGTGGCGGGCAGATGATAGGAAAGATTCCTCATTCTTATTCATGTAGAAGTTTCTGAAGTATATCCATCTGTGCGAGAATGGTTGTTCTCTGTAGTTATCTAACCGAGTATTCTTGATTACAGCATCAACATCATCTTTCTATTCTTTCGGTCAGCTTTCCTCGCATAAGTGGCTCTATTATGATTAGTTTCCTGATTTATATGTGCATTTTTCATCCTTCTTTTGGTATTTGACCACCAGGGTCGAGGTATGTATCTTTGTTTTCTGTCGTTGTTTATTTTTAATGTAGTTTTGGTGATTTGGTCGTCTGATCTCCTCATTGCATAATCCTACCATATTCAATACTTCTATGCTTGGCTACGACAATTTTGAATCTAGAAAGATTGTGTATTTTGGTACTTATTTCTTCAGATGGATACGGGGTGCAATCGTCAATACCGCCTTTATGTCTCACATAATTCTTCGTGTCTCTGAGAACTATCTTCAGTATTGGTAGTAACATTACTGCTTCAACATAGCGAGTTGCTCTAGCTGTTGGTTCTGCATCCAACCGCCAGTGCCATTAAAAGATTTATTAAGAATAATGAATCACTTCAGAGACGGACATTTTTCTTTTGCTAACAATGGGGTCATTCCCATGTCATCGTAACTCTTTCCATTGATCCCTATGTTGCGCTAGCTCTTTTACTTATCAGTAGCTTCTGCATTAGATTCAATCCTTTTTTTCCATATTAGTGAAATACGGTTTAGGATGCATTTAGGAATATTTTTCCCGTCTGTGAAAAACAGTTTAGAAGCGTATTTCAGAATACAACCTCGGTTTATGAACTTAATTCGTTTCGTAAAACTGTTAGTAAATCTAGTTGTTTGTAAACCGAAACAATTATTCTAATACAAATCAATGTAAAATGTATTAATCTGTTTAACCATTACCATACCGTGATATAAAATACCCATATGCAGCCATGCTGTCAACTCGTGTTACCGTAAAATTTTTTTAACATTTTAAGTGTGAAGAAAGCTTTTATTAGTTTAAATGGCAATAAAAATATAAATCCAGTAAACTTACTCTTAAGCATTAATGACGAAAATGGGATCAATATCCCGATACAATTCGGACCATTCATCAAGTCCTACATAACACTACCTTTTATCTTATCTCTCTTCATTAAATTAGTGAGAAAGAGAGATCATATATTCGTATTTTTGTAATTATTTTTATTATGAAATTAATGTACCATCTCTTACCATGTCTTACCACAAATTATATTTTTTCCAGCATATTAATTACAACTGACTGAATTGAAAAATAATGATTCTTGTAGGATTTGCTTTACACAACTGGTTTTTCACTAGTCAGTTCTAAGTATAAACATTTTCCTGAGAATTAATTAAAATATGAATTTAATGTTAAGTGTATTAACCGAAATATTACAGTTTTAATTAGGGCGGTAGACCTGCATGGTTTTGAAATGGCCATTTATTTTCTACTTTTTGATTGAAATCCTATAAAAGCAATAAAAAATCATGGTTTTTAACTTAAAATAAATTTGAAGTAATAAAATGAAAATAATAAATGTAAAAATAAATTTTATTTTCAAATATGTAGTAAAGTGTTATTGTTTGGAAGGGGACTGGGGAAGGGGAAAACATCGGGTGCTTCAAGTTCGTCTGTAGAAAAACGAAAAATCTATCCAATGATATTCGTTTCTTTTCGCTTTTTATAACGTTGTGGAAATGAGACATGACATTACCATCGTCAGGGTGATTAACTAAATTTTGCACCTCACTCCACATCGCGTACATTTCGCAGTTGAACGAAAGACTCATTAAGAAGCTGTTCCAGTTCTTCCGTAGTGAGCTCTGTTCGCAAACTGAAACATTTTTTCGTCAGGATTTTTGTTTGTAAACCGAGGGTCCACCCTATTTTTCATACGAGTGAAATAGGAATGTACTATCTCTTAACATTCTAACATAATATAACTTTAGAAATACAAATATATTTGTGACGTCCTTGGAATTGTAGGGTTGTGTGTGTGTGTGTGAGTACCGCACCGCCGGCGCATGTGTGTGAGGCTATAAAGGGCGGCGCACGGCAGGGCGCGGTCCTATCTTTCTCCGTGTGATCGTCGACTTAGTGATATTAGTGATATACCTTGTACTAATTGTATTATAATATAATAAACCTATAATTATTACAAAGTCTATTTCTGAGACCTTCCCTCGACGAGGTGTACACTAAAGACGTACTAAGAAGTAAAGTACGTAACATTGACGCAACGTATCAATATTTTTTTGTCATCATCCACTATTGTCCCTCATGACTGAGGATAGCGATCTCCATGAATTCCTTCCCTCTTGACTATGTTCCTCCAGTTCTATTAGCATCCTGCAGATCTTAAGTCTGTCACCAGAGATTGCCTGTTGCCTTTTCCACTCGGTCGGTCCAACGGTTGGGGGATCTTCCTCTTCCTCTTCGTCCTTCGACGTGGCCCACCACAACAAGCTTCTCCAAGCTATCTTCTCTTCTCGCAAGATGCCCAAAAATTGAAAGATTCGTCTCAGGCTGCAGGTTGAGAGTCTGTCCTTGATGTTCAGCTCCTGCAGAATAGAGACATTCAAGCATTTCACCTTCCACGGTTCGCGCAAGACGTGTCACCCAATGCTAATTCAAATGGTTTTATATGTAACATTATGATCTTTTTTGAAAATTATTGCATTATCTCAAGGTGACAGCAAAATTCAATAGTTATGCCGATGATACGGTTATACTGGCGCCATCTATAAAAGCGATAAAGAAACTTTTACAGATATGTAAAAATATTTTATACAATGCAATGAATAGGACCAGATAATATCCCTATCGTGTGGCTGGACGGGACGAAATAAGTTCAAATACCTTGGCCATATATTCAATGAAGATGAATGAATGATGATGACATAGAACGACAGAAGATAAGAAGTGAGGAGGTGAAGAGGATCCTGTTTAAATCATTCTCCATCAGCATGTATATCTTCGTGCTCTGGTCGAAATACAAGCAAGTGACGTACAACCGTCTCCGAATTTAATATTATAACTCATACAGAATACTAATAAAGGGGCGCTAGAAGGTAAGGACCCACCCTTTCCCGGAACCGTTTTAGAAGTTTCAACTTCTTTTATCGGTTCCACACGCGGTACTACAGAAACGCGAAATGTATAATTAATAAACACAAATGAAAGGAGATAAAAAAAACAAAAGGTAATGTAAGAAATTACGAAAACGAACAGAGATTTTAATTTAATCCTTCCTGCGCCCTTTTAAGTGCTATCTATATTTATTTTAAAATACAGGTATATAA
This sequence comes from Eubasilissa splendida, assembly GCA_031772225.1. Classification (NCBI taxonomy): domain Eukaryota; kingdom Metazoa; phylum Arthropoda; class Insecta; order Trichoptera; family Phryganeidae; genus Eubasilissa; species Eubasilissa splendida. The sequence goes on along the minus strand of CM062855.1, from coordinate 10,104,823 downwards.
CAACATTACAAAAAAACAGATAATCAAGTGTTATTTACGGAAATAAAGAGACCAGTGGGTACAAGACAGCCGTTAAAGGGCTAACTATCAAGTACACTCTCCCATGAAGGGACTTGGACGAAACACAATGATGCGTGAGTCACGTCATACACGGTACAGGCCAACGGAGTTTTTCACGATTTTGTATAGAATACTGTTCGGGTTGGCGTGACGTTGTAGTGCATCTACAATGTTTGTCGAAGGCCGTGTACATGGATTCGTTCCGCCTTTGAGACATATGGCGTAAAGCTGCTGCTGGAGCTCAGCACCAAGTCTCTAGTGCTAGCGGCGGTCTCGTGGAAAGCTGGTTCTCTGACCAGAGAATGGCAACGACTACAGATTAGCTACATATATAATAATAGCCGTGACTGAAATGTAGTCTTTCTTTTCATAACATAAATATTATTTTGCTACTTAAATGTATTCTATAATATGTGTAGCGATCGTAATTCGAATCTACCGCCATCTCAGTCGGCATCGACGCTAGCGACAGCGCTGCCGGCCGCTGCCACAAGTCGGCTCAATTCCCCGCCAGACAGTCTCTCCAGTTTCAGCGTTTCACAATGGCGGTCTTGCCAGCTCGCCTTTGCCGAGCAAGACTGCCAATTCATTTCATTTCATAATTTCCTACATCTTCATTCACTGTATTCATTTCTATCTGTCTTCATTGTTTTTATCATTTGTCACAATAAACCTCAACGCGCGCCAATCACGTGTATATCATTTAACCACCGTCCTAACCCCCAAATATGTATTATCTTTATGAGGAATCGGGTCTTATTGTTATTAATACATTTTTACGAATCTAGTATAGAGCACCAAGGCCATTCTTGCGGTGTTACTCACGCTCAAGAGACACTGCTAGAATTGGGTTGTGCAGACTGGCACAGCATGGAGACGTCGCTTTCTTTATACGACTTGGTAATCCAGGCACAGAGCATCCGAGGCTGAAAAACTTTGCGTATTTCTGGCCTGCCAGTTCACATCTCCCTCTAACGTCGCACTGGTTCGTGACCGTGAAATCATCATGTCAAATTACGTAATGTTTATTTTCTTTTCGGTACATTGCGGCCCAGGTTGTTTAGTATTCAAAAACAGTGCTGATGGCTAAGGCGGGTACGCACTTTTACAGGGACGGTTTTCGATAATAGGATTAATATTTTTTAGTATATTTAAGACAATTCATTATTATAACCAGGGACGTGCAGTGTATACAAGAAAAAAAGCTGTGCATTGCTAAAAAACATGGGAAACAAATACAAATTAAATAATTGGATTAACATAAACGCATATAATAGAGACTTTAATGGCTTAGTTATAAAAATTACCACTGTACCCATGGCGCTCTTGTGTATTCGCCGCATAGAGCTATTCACATTACTCTGTTCTGTCTTTTAATAAGCTAGTGAAATAAATACTCAAGTCATATAGTTGGATATTTACTGAGTTGAAAGTTCCTTTCGGTTGATCTGTTTTATCTGGAGTCGTTACCTATGCTGTATTTTAGTAAAATAACATTAGAAAGGGTTACAACTGCATGAAAATCATTGAAGTATCTACTTCCTCTTTTACTAATTCGCGAATTTTACTATCTTACTATTTTTAACGTGTTGATTTTATGATTATTCTTTAAATTTGGTGCATGGATTGATTTTTGCTTTGGGAAAAACAAAAAGCCATTGTCAGAACTATTTCCTACGTTAAACTTTAATAAAAATAATTATTTCCTTTAGTTATTACGTGAAGGATTTTCAAACAATAAATTAATCATGTTCAATCATAGAAAGTGTTCTTAAAAAGGTCCATTATATGGGTAAGAAGGTATTATTCTATGTCAAAACTTAAACTTTAAAAACACTATTAATAGTACTCTAAAATTATAAATAAATACATGGTAGGGTCGTATAAACGACAGATTTATTTTGTCTAAAGACGAAAGTATATATATTGTATTACATATATTATATATGATTGTATAATATTATTGGTAAAAGCATAATCTAAATCTATACCTACTGCACGCTACATTTACATTTTTCAAAAAAAACATTTTTTTTCTGTATATAAATGTACTTAACGGTGTACATAAATTTTTTAACTAATTTAGGCAACATAAATAAATAATATTATATGATTTTAAAACACACATTAATACAACCGTTTTTTTAAATGAAAAGTAGTAAAACAATTATATATAGATATATATAAAATATCAGCAATATCGCGTATCGCGTTGAGACTTTTTAACCTCTAGTTTTTCAACGATTCACTGTATGTTTCTCGAATTCTGCATATACCTGCTCCTAATGGTAGTATTTTTACTAAACCTTTTTCGGCAGATCAAATGAAGGTACTAATCAACAATACTATTGAGGTGTATTCTAGTACACTGCGAACTAAGGACATATAGGAAATATAAAATGATTAACCTTTACCATACCGTGATAGAAAATATCCGTTAGCAACCATGCTGTCAACTCGTGTTAACGTTAAGTGTTTAGAGTTTTTTTTTTGCATAAATGGCTTTAACATAATTAATGACGTAAATTTACTCTAAATATCGAGCAATAAAAATGAAAAAATATATATTATTGGTAGTATTCACTTATTCAAGTTCTATACAAAATGACATTCCTTCTTATTATTCTTCATTTAATTAGTGAGAAAGATAAATAATTATATTCGTATGTTTGTTATTCTAAACTAACGTTTGATATTTTTTGTCTTACTGCAAATACTATTTTTTCCAACGTAGCAATTTTACATGGAATCGAATTGAAAAATAATTATTATTCAATTTATTAATATTTTATAAATCATTAGTGATTTTTTTAAGGTCAGTTAAAATATTAATTTTGTGCTGCGCGTATTTACGGAAATATATAGGCGTCAGGGCGATATATAACATGTCTCGCCCAAAGTATATATTTTATTGATAAAGGGCGACAGATGTATATGTATAGAATCAGAAGCAATAAAGGTCTGACAGGAGAATTTTAATTCCTCGTAATTCTGCGGACAGAGTGAAGAAATACCTTCCTTCAATCAGACGGATTCAGACCAGGTCGTACACGATTAAGCAATAGGTTTAATCGGGGCGGTAGACCTGTGTTACAACTCGGCTAGGGAAGGGTTAAAACGGAGGATACAATTCGAATCTCAATCTCAATATCACCATTAATGTTATGACGACGGTACTATAAAGTGACGAAGAGGCCGTTCGTGATATACGTAGGATATTTGAAGTCGTTCCGCCCGTCACCGGCAAGTATCCACCAGCAAGGTAATGATAAATAAAAGCGTACTTACGACCGTTTGTCTATAATGTCGTTCTTTTAGTTATTGCCATCTGTGGTGGTGTCGTCGTTCGAATTGAAATCATACGCAATTTGCTTTTATGTCCGACTAAACAATGGCTCGAAAATTGTGGAAGGAGCGGATAATGTTTGTAATGAGTTGGCGTTGGCGCCGATCGACATGCTATTAAGGCTAATAAAAATACCAAGATAAATTTGATTCCATCCGCACGTTCTGTAGAATCTCAACAGACTGAATACCATTCATTCCACCGTTTAACCCGGGAAACATTAAAACCTTTCGGGACTGATTTCGGTAAAGATTTAACTCGAGGAATAGTAGCTTGAGTAGCTTGTTGGTGTAGTGGTTGAGACAATGGCCTAGTGACCTAGCAGTCGAGGGTTCGCGCTTCGTTCCGAGAGACCGCCAAGTTAAAAAATCAATTTTATCGAAAAACATTGTTGCTGCGCCACCGGGATTCGAAACTGGATCTCTTTCCAAATTGGGGAAGGTGCATTATCCTACTATGCTACAGCGACGATATTTTTGTTGACAAATTTTCGAATCTATATGTTACCTTTTTTGATATTAATACATTTAATCGTTCCATTATTTGAAAGAGCCATCTACGTTATTTTTACGGAATGTCAAATACCTTTGAGTAATAATTATAATTCAATATATATATATATCGAAAAACTATTGTTGAACATGCTACATTTAATTTGTATTAAAATTACTTTTAAAATCAGCAATGTTATCTTTGTGGTTAAGATTCATATTTTTATTTATTTTCTTTGTTTTATTAACCACTAAAATGAGTATATATATATATATACAATATATGTTTTAGTTAGTTATGACATCCTGAAGAAGAAAATGGTATTTTTCGAAACCGGTAGATGTATTTAAACTCATTTTAGTGGTTAATAAAACAAAGAAAATAAATAAAAATATGTATTAAAATTATTTTAAGTATTGCATATTGTTGACGAGAACTTGAATTGAACTGGATGATTGATACCGACGACGGTATGACCATCGATGGGAGATATGTCTTGAAGTTGTTGCAGTCGGAATATTGATGCGACCTAATTTTGCGAGGCAGGGGCGGCTTTTGAAAAACAATGGGGATGTCGCCCAAAAGATATTGTAACATTTTTCGTGAAATATTTTTTTAATTCGGACATTAAAAATACTAACAGCCTACTTGCCATCCTCCCACACTGCCCGTCGGTGCGGCATGCGGATGATGTGGACCGCACCTTACAGCGGAGCGTTTTGTTGTCTTTACTAAAAAAATAAATCGGTTGATATACATCAAACTGGGAAGTAAAAATAATAAATAAATATATTGAAAGCTTTGAATATTCGCATTGCATTACATAAATTTATGAACTTTTTACTATAAAATATAAACGTAAAAATAAAATAGAGGTTTTATTTAGGAGAACACATTCTTATTGTGAAGTTGTAATTATTCGGAACATAGGTCTGTGATATTTTAAATATGAATTAAATATATTAATTATAAAGATATACATATAAAATCAATTTTATCGAAAAATATTGTTGTTGCGCCACCGGGATTCGAACCTGGGTCTCTTTCCTAACCGGGGAAGGTGCTTTATCCAACTAAGCTACAGCGACATTATTTTTAGCGACAATTTTCGACAATGATGGAACGATTAAATGTATTAATATCAAAAAAGGTAACATATAAGGTCGAAAATTGTCGCTGTAGCTTAGTTGGATAAAGCACCTTCCCCGGTTAGGAAAGAGATCAAGGTTCGAATCCCGGTGGCGCAACAACAATATTTTTCGATAAAATTGATTTTATATGTATATCTTTATAATTAATATATTTAATTCATATTTATAAAATAGAGGCATTTAACATGATTTTTTAAATATATACTTATCTTTTTGTTCTTTGCTACAAATAATAATTAGTAAAAAATACATAAATTACATATTATGCTAATAGTTTGTTTAATGCTTTTGAAAAACTACTTTTTATTATAAAATCACTTTGATAGATACTATAAATACATTAAAGTGAAACATACAAATAACATTGAAACAATAACACATAATATACGGTTTATACAGAAGTTGACAGTAACGTGACGAGCATAGAAAGATGTATAACTGGTTGAATCCCTTAGAGACCACGAGACCAGTAAATAAATAAGGGAACAAGCAAAAGTAACGGATGTGGCAGACGAAGCAGCTCAGCTAAAGCGGAACTGGACGAGTCACGCGATGAAGCAATTATTGCAGTGGTAACCGAGTACGGGACGCAGCAGTCAGACGACAGGCATATCCTGGCACTGGAATATTGAAGGCTGATGAACCTAATAGGTCGTGCAAAACATGAAAGTACGCGAAACAAATACAATGTAATTCAGATATGTACAGTATTGAGATTTATCTCAACAATTGTTCAGATAAATCTCAAAACTGTTTACATACATTTCGAGATCATCGATAGATATTTTATGACCTCTTGTTTTGGATCACTGTGTGCGTTTAAAAATTGTTTAGGGCAATTTCAAGGACCAAAGGTATTCTTCAATATTTGCAAAATTACTTTGCGGCAACGTATTATATAAACAATAAGAAAATTTTGATTATTTTGCAAATAGTCACCTTTTAAATTTGTTTTCACAGTAGTTCCTGATTAGTTATCCACCACTTTTATTTATATTTTTGTTTTGTTTTCGTCTATGGTTGCATTTTTAATTTTAGTATACATTGTTTCCTGAAGAAGGGAGCACATGCCTTGAAACATGTTGATGTATCAATAAATAGTGGTTTTAAACAAAGCGTTTTTCTAATTATTTATACCAATGGTATTATTAGTGCGCTGAAGTAGAACACAAGAAAAATATTATCACACCGGCAGCACAATACGCCAAGATAAGTAACAATAAATATCAAATGAAAAGTATGATCTCTTACAACTCATTACGGGAAGATAGAAGGCAGCAGAACAAGTAGTGTAGGTGGAAAGAGATTATCTTGAATGTGTATCCTCAGAAAGTGGTTCAATATCAAAAGCGTTGGTTATGTCATACAGGATAAATCAACATCTTGCAACATGATCGCCGACCGTCGAAAGAAGGCGGCAAATGAAGAAGTCTTGTTAAAAAATGTGTGCGCTGTAGACGATCTGATGTTGATTCAGATTGACAATGGGCAGTATAGGGCACACGATTTAGCATCACAGCGCATACAAATAAATATACAGCGCACACATTTTTTAACAAGACTTCTTCATTTGCCGCCTTCTTTCGACGGTCGGCGATCATGTTGCAAGATGTTGATATATCCTGTATAACATCACCAACAAAAAGTGAATAAAATACTTTACAGAAAAAGGTATCACTAGGTGCCCAGTGCATTATATCGTCTACATACTAGCTTACATCATTTAGTTTCATTTCATTCAAGGAAATTTGTCAAAGTAAATCTGAATTAAATGTAAGTTGATATGTCATCTCTCAGAATGTAGTTTAGCTGATGTTTGATTAGTAATTTCTGCATTATTTAAAATTATTATTAACTAAAATAATTATCATGTTGTGTATTTGACATTACTAATTGTGTTAATAAACTTTATAGAACGTGAAAGTTAATTATACAGCTGATGTGTAGCAGATCCGCTACAGTGAGCATTGGTGATATACTGAAACATGGCAAACTGTGAATATACCGATTGACTAATATCAAATTTGCTAGCAGATTGGAACGAGAGTGAAGACGAATTAAATAATTCTGATGAAGAAAATGAAGATTTTATCGTGGAAGAATTTGATATTTTAAACTTACCTATGGATATTTTGGGAGAAGATTCTCGATCATCTCAAACCATTGAGGATTCTATTAAATCATTAAATAAAATGTACGAAATGTTCTGTTTGAATAAAAATAATAATTGTTTTTGCAATTTTCATCGTTAAAATATGTAATTGCATGAAAAGCTGAATAATTTTTGTAGTCTTCTTTTCAAAATATTGATGTCCGATGTAGCATATAATATACATAACGAAAAAGTAAAAATAAAACTGACATGTAACTATACAATTTTTAAAACTATTTTTCTTATAATCTACACTAAAAAACAATAATGAAAATATTTTTTTAAATTTAGTAATGAAAAATTGGGCATTGTAAGGTTAAAGAGAACATTGCTTAGGACAACAAGGTATCATCTGGTATTTTGTCAAAATTGTTTTTTTTTTCTATCGTAATTCTGATAATAATTTTCTCTACAAAAATTACGAACATATCAATTTTTCTAGTAGTGTATGAGATAACGAGAAAGCAAGGTTATATTTTTGCAGCACTTTTAATATTTTTTAAAACATTGTGCCCAAAATCAGGAATCAGTTAATTTTAAATGCTAATTAAATGTATTAATTAGAAAGATATACATATATAACCAATTTTATCGAAAAATATATTGTTATTGCAACCGGGATTCGAACCTGGATGTCAATCCAAACAGGGCAAGGTGCATTATCCAACTATGCTATATGTCATGTATTAATTTGAAAAATGTAACATATGGGTTCGAAAATTTGTCGACAAAGGTACTGTCTGCTGTAGCATAGTTGGATAATACACCTTCCTGGATTGGAAAGAGATCCAGGTTTGAATCCTTGTAGCATCAACAATATATTTTTCGATAAAATTAATTATGTATGTATATTTTTCTACTTAATACATTTAATTATTATTTAAAAAAATATCACAGACCTATGTTCTGAATAATTACAACTTCACAATAAGAATGTGTTCTCCTTAATATGTTAATTTTAACTAATCAAAATTATATAGTAAGATTTTGTAAAAATTTCACCTCATGAGCGATGGATACAACCCCGCCGAAAAAACCAAAAATGAATATTCACATCTTTGAAGCTCTATATTTTAGTTTGACGTAAATTTAAAATGATACTTTGTTGTTCAAAGGGCATGATTTGGTAGGACGTGACAGATCTCATCTTAATCTTCAGTGAGAAGTGCTATCAAACCAACTTAACGATGCAGGCGGTATGGATGAGCTGCCTGCGGCCTGACGTGTGACGTTAGACAGATTTGGATGAGTGGATTTCTTCCTTTTTCGTTTTGATAGTTGAATTAATTGACTTTAAGGACATTTTTTTCAAATATCTTTGAAATATGATGTTGTTATTTACGACATTTAAAATATTGTTACCGATTAAAATAATCATATGTAATTAAAAGTCCGGCTGTATGGCTAAATGCTTTCTATGAAGGTAAAATTTAAAATGATTTTTTTTAGATAAGTTTGAAAGGAAATTTTGTAAGTAAATTTGAAAGGAAATTTTGTAGGCAAATTTGAATGAAATGAAAGAAAATTGATATATTTTATCAAAGTGAAGTGTCAATTTACTTTGAAATACGAAATAAATTGATGTGTTCTGGTTCTGAATTTATAATAATAATGTTTTTACAAATTATTCTTATAGATAAAATATCGATCAATTTTGATACTGCCAAAGTTAACGGCAGTTATTTTACCAAAGCAATTAATAGTGGAAGTAAATTTATTTATTTACTCGTATTTTCACATATTTTATTGATTACATCGTTCTGAGACAGCCCAATCTCTATACCCCTACAAATTAATTATATTATAAATGATTGAAATGCGTGCACGGAGTACATGTCATATTAATATTTTTACTATTTTCAAACTAAGCTAGTACGCTTGTACTATGAAAATAGAACTAACTTGCTGGTCTCCTGGAACGAGGCGCGAACCTCCGACTAGGTTAGCGTCTTAACCAACAAGCTATTGTGAATAAATATTACCTTTTCGAAGTTTTATTTTTATTGGACCCAATTCAGACCTTTAAGGTTACCAATTATTTTTATTGCTCTCTTAGACTTAATGAAGAGGTGGAGCATTTTCCCTTAAAGCCAGCTATAACACTTCTTGTGCGGCCATTTTAGACAGGTAAGAGGAATTATCACGAACCGTGAGTCAATCACTGATATCTTTGAGTCACACTCACTATCAGTGATTGAATATCTGGCATTATCGTGATTTATTTTTATATTTTATTTATATTTGGTTGTGAATCGTGATTCGGCGCATGTGCACATGCAACGAAAATATTAATGAAAGAATGACGTTATTATTCATGATAAGCGCCATCTAGTAGATTTTGACAAAATATTTTACACATTTGACCCGAAAAATAAACTCAAATTTTTTAAGAGTTTTCATTCTCTTTGTGATGATATATTAATTATATATGCTAGAATATGCTTTTCACGCAAACGAAGTTTGAATAATATAAGGAAATACGCTCTAAATTATATTTATTTATTTATTTCGCGTATTGTGATAACGTGCGGCGCCTATTAGTAATGAAACTGTGATCGCAGTCACAGTTTTCAATCACTGATATTATCGAATATCAATCACAATCACACCATTGAGTCAAACGTAGCATTTTTTCTCATCACTAGTGAACACAGTGCAAAATCGCTCAAGTCAGATTATGGGTAAAATGATTTATAGTAAAATATTTTGGAAAACAGCGTGATTTGGTATTTTTATAAATGTCATCATCATCATCATCAGCCCGTATTAATCCACTGCAGGATGAAGGCCTCTCCGTGATTTTTTCTCAAGTTTCTGTCAATGGTGCCTTGCTGCCGTTCTATTCGGCACGACTTTCGTCTGTCTCGTGGTCTCTATCGTAGTCTCTCTCTATCCCGTGGATATAAAGTTTTCTAAATATAAATTCAAAATTCTGTAATGTGAAATTGTATAATTGTAGGTAGAATTCTACACGGCAACCTAAAAGTAATCACAAAATAATTTTTATAAATTCTTGATAATTAATGATTCGTTTTTATCATTTTATTTGAGAAGCGATATTAATTATATAATATTAGTATATTATCTATCGACTTAAGCGGGTCACTAATAGACTTTGTAAGAGTATCAGATAAATCTTTGCGTGTGAGTGATGCAGGGTTGTAATATGATTCTGTTCGTTAGCGAAGATATTGAAGATAACTACAAGATTTTGGGAGATAAAAAGGGGTAGGGGGTTTGAGAATAAATTAAATTTTTAGATGGTTCTCAGGGGTTCTAGAAGTTCAAATTTTCTGCAACGTCGGGGATATTAGCAAGTCTTCTATAAAACAATCTTTAGGTTCTTTTGCCGTTTTGGTATGATCTCATTATTAAATTCTCCATAAATCAATTGAGATATCTATTCATCAGCAATTTAATATTAGCACTAAAGCGTTTTGCAGACCACCCAGCGCAGGGATTTTCCAAGAAGATTACCATTCACGTCAGCGTCTATTAAGATATTATATCAAAAGCGGGATAAAGGCGAAGGACCGTTATTAAATTCGGGTCCTTTGCCGAAAATGACCAGGAGCAAGAAGAAAGGATATAGTTAATTTGTTAATCCTACAATATGAGAAAAATATTGTAGGATTGTAAATATGGTTTATTTTAGAAACAACTTAACATAAAAAGTTTTTAAATCTCACATTATACGGACATAACACAAGACACACCACACGCCAGTCCCGAGAGCAACAACGACATTTTATCAAAGATTCTACACGTTCTTAGCTCCGAAACTGTACAACACACTCAGCAACAACTGGAAATCGTTCAACTCCAATAAGATTACACAAATATGGACCCAACATATGATCCAATCGGGTAGAGATCAATCAGAAGCACGGCTATCCAACATTCTAGTGCCTACACTAATAATTCACTAGTTCTACAACACTTTCACTACATTTTTATTTAAAAAGTCTTTTTTTTATCTCTATTTTTATTTCTGTCGAATATTTATTAAATAACACCACAACAGCACGAAAAAACTGGCTACTTTAACACAAGCTTCAGTCTAGCAAAGTAACCAAGACAACGCTGAGGTGGAGTCCACTCCATCCCACACAATAAACTACGAGTGTTTAATTGCAATATAATTGTATCTTATGTTATATTATAATATATTCATCTATGTTACAACAAAAATATGTATGTCAATAAAGTCTAAATAAATAAACATATTATTTTGTGGTTCATCTGCTAGTAAGATTGTAGATACGTAAAATAAAAATAAAGATAAGATAAAATAATTTACTTTCATAATGAGCATACACTTCTTCGGGAAACAATGTATACTAAAATTAAAAATATAAGCACAAATAAAAACAAAACTATAAAATGGCGAATAAGTAAGAACTAATATGAAATTAATTTAGATAATTTGTTTTCATATTAGTTCTTACTTATTCACCACTTTATATTTACATTACACTTTAATTTTTCTGTGTGATTGAAAACATTTGATTCAATAAAAATTATACTTAAAATTATTTAAAATGGTAAGAAACATTCCACATTTGAACTCAATTTTAAAATTGCTTAAACTTGAAAACACAAAAAAACCACTAACAAAAATTTACTTAAACCTTTTTTTTTGTTAAAAATGATATGTCAACCAATTTTTTTTATTAAGGAGAACACATTCTTATTTTGAAGTTGTAATTATTCAAAACATAAGTCTGTGATATTTAAAAAAATACAAATTAAATGTATTAATTAGAAAGATATACATATAAAGTCAATTTTATTGAAAAATATTGTTGTTGCTACCGAGATTCGAACCTGGATCTCTTTCTATCCGGGGAACGTGCATTAAATAAAAAATATGACTTTCAAATAATGGAACGATAGATGTATTAATTTGAAAAGTGTATTATACAAGTTCGAAAATTTGTCGTCAATGCACTGTGTTGGTGTAGCATAATCGGTAGTGATGGTAAAATTGTTATTTTGACTGCTATTGTGACTGTGATTTGGTCCGATTGTAAAAATGATTGATAACTAATTAACGCAATTCTTAGAGCAATGACTGGTACACTAGAAAGTAAGCCTTACAGTTAAATCTTAGTTACCAATCATCGTTAAATTTCAGTTACCAATCAGTGGCATAATCATAGTCAAGTAACGGTTTACCATCACTAATAATCAGTTAATGCACGTTCTCCGGATAGGAAGAGATCCAGGTTCGAATTCCGGTAGCAGCAACAATATTTATCGATAAAATTGATTTTATATGGATATCTTTCTAATTAATACGTTAAATTAATATTTAATTTTATTATTGTATTGATTCAGTTGAAATGAAACAAATAACATATTCAGCGAAGGTTCTTCGCGGTTTCGTGCGGGTAGTTAGCGGGTGTCGAGCGAAAGGGTGGCCGGATTCGAACGCCACCACTTAGGCCGCAATCACAAAAACTGGGCGAACATCGCCGGCATTGTTCGACCCACCCGTCCGTACGCGATTTTATGGCCACGGCTCTCGGCTTAATGTGGTTATTGTTCTGTAACACGACCACTAATTTGATATACGTGACGGACGTGTTCGGGCATTAAAATTCACTTCTTAATTTTAGAGGTGATTTTTTGATTTACTGCACCTCCTGGTGCTCTGAGTGAGTGAGACATTCCAAACATTTCGAATGTCTTTGCTTTTCACCGAATTTGTGGGCGTCGAATGCCACACCCGTGAAGGAGCGCTCTAGGTCCGTTTTAGAATTAATAGTTTCTTAGAAGATAATTAAATCTATTAAAAAAAACTAATATCTGTCTACGTCATTACTTTCAATATTTAAGGAAATATTACATTTATCAACATCACTGTGAAAAATTGAATAGATAACTAATTGAAACTCACGACCAGAACTATTTTATAATTGTTTCTAATATTTATTCAAACCTCTTCAGCCTGAAGATGACGTCAGATACTTGACATTGAAAGTTAAGGATTTATTTATTTGAAGTGTTTTACGAAGAGGTACGATAGTAGACTAAATTCAGTGGAAATGAGATCACTTAGGCGTATAATAATAATAATATTGGATAATTTGTATAGCGCCATTTTCGTAAAAACTTTCACCTCAAGGGCGCTTTACACACAAACTGTTTATAATTATCTTGGTCATTAAAATTAAAAATTGTTATTTTCACTTATGGAAATGAATTTTTGAAAAGGTACGTTTTTAGTTTATTCTTAAATAATGTCTCTGATGCACTGTTTCTTATGACGGAGGGCAAAGAGTTCCACGCTTTTGGGCCTGCCACCGCAAATGCCCGTTCACTAAATTTAGACTTCTGGAAACGGTTGGTCGTTTCTAAAACTCTTCCTGCGGCTGTAGTAGAGGCTGACCTGAGAGTTTGACGTCTACCATTCAAATCGTCTGGGATACAAAGTTCTTGAAGATACAGAACCGAGATGTTATGTGTCGCCCTGTACATCATCCAGCACAATTTGAATTCAACTCTTCTAGAGAATCAGAGCCAGCATAGCGGATGTAAAAGGGATGTTACATGAGAGAACTTGGAAACTTCATATATTATCCGTGCTGCCGCATTTAGAATCGATTGTAATCTATCCAGCTGAAACATTGGTATATGTGCTGTTTACACGCCTTATTACTTCGGTTGGCACTGCTGGGTTTCCTGGTTTATAATAATGTACACGTGTGTGCGTGATTATTGCCACCTATTGTCGGAATTGGAGAAGACGGAACGAGGGCGTGATTCTCATTACCTCCGGTGCTTCGACTAATCCAGCAGTCCTAAAACCACTAGGGTATCATATGTGTACTTATTATTAATCGGAAACTTGGGAATCAGCGATCAAAGGTGTTTACATAAACATAATTTCATTTATGACAGAGTAAAGAATGAAGAAATAAGGAAAGAATGTAATGTTCATTTTAGTATAGTGCGTAAGATTAAGGATCACTTAGATGGTAAGAAAGATATATGACGCAAGTGTTGATGGCACTACATCCGCGGAAGACTTGGCACGACCAGGTAAACCAGATAGTGGAGGATGGTTCTGTCAGAAGCCACAATAATCGGCGAACTTGTATGAAAAGATGTATGAATGTTGATGTGGCGAGAATTGTGTGTCAGGACAGAAGAGTGTGGCGTTCTATCCTCTCTGCCTACCCCCGCGGCGGAACGGCGTGGCAAAGGTGAAAAAGCGAAATTAAATATATATCTGATAGAATATTATGAAGTATTAAAATCTAAATAATATGATAATAATTACAGTTACAGCTGATTTAAAAATACTAACAGCGTATTTAAATATTTACCTCACTAGGCTTTGCGCATGCTGAGGCAAACATTTTACATAGCTAATCGATAATCAGCAAAAAAAAAAAAAATAATAATAAAAAAGAAATGATGCTAATAAACATGACAAATTATATTGGATAAACTTAAAAAAATTGGTTTAAAATGTGTCAAATAATTCAATATAATAATATTATATTAAATATTATTATATTGAATTATATTAATATATTAATATCACAGACCTATGTTCTGAATAATTATAACTTCACAATAAGAATATGTTCTACTAATAATAATGTTGTATCAATGTGTCCTAAATTTCATAAAAATTAATTGATAATTCAGTATAATCAGATTACTCAAAGGTATTTGAGATTCTGTAAAAATAAGGTAGATGGCTCTCTCAAATAATGGAACGATTAAATGTATTAATATCAAAAAGGTAACATAGAGGTTCGAAAATTTGTCGTTAAAAATATTGTCGCTGTAGCATAGTTGGATAATGCACCTTATCCGGTTAGGAAAGAGATCATGGTTCGAATTCCGGTGGTGCAACAACAATATTTTTCGATAAAATTGATTTTATATGTATATCTTTCTAATTAATATATTTAATTCATATTTAAAAGATTATACTTTAATAAGTTAAGGTAATTTTATAATAGCTTCAACAAAATTACACCGTATCTTTGATCACCTCACTAGATCAAGATTCACGTCTATTGTAGTTGGATTAGTTGCTTCTGAGAATCGCAACTAAATGTGACAAACTCATGCGACCAGAGACAGTTTAATGTGAACCTTCAGATATTTATTGACAATAATAATTATTAAATATAAAGATAAGATTATAAATAAAGATTACGTAGAATAAAACATGAGTGGTTAAATACATTTTTTTATAAGTTTAATAGTTTAGTTTGCTAAGTAGTTTTATAAATAATAATTAGGTGTAAGTTTTTAGCCCAATCACAAGAAGCCCTAAGAAGTAAAAATAAATGCAGGAGGACCGAACGTTGTGTTGAAAATTGAGAGAGGTATGATTCCTGCAGTTTGAGAACTTCGTCGACGTTAAAAAAAAAGAAGAATAATAATATTTTGTGTTTTATAGAAAAAGAGTCGTGTTTTAGATTAATACATTAGCAGGATCCCAGTTGTTTGATTCTCATGATTTATGGATCGCCGATCACCATCTCGTGTGCATGTGAACGCGATATAGATAATCATTCCTATCTATTACCTCTTATTACTCCCTTCCCTATACCAGATTATGAACTTTTCTGTGGTCTTCTCTATGGTTTTAGACCAGGTGACAAGTTTGCGTTGACAATTAGCGTCTATCATTAGTCGCGTTAGTTTGTGAAATCTTTGTGAGTTATCTTCCTGCCGTGTGTGAATGATAAATTAATTAGTTAATGTTTGACCTTCGGAGTTGATTGAAGTGCGTTAGACTGCCGTGTAATTAATGTCCCGCTATCGAGATCGTCAGACTGACTATTGTGTGTAATAGGTTTCTCGCTACCGTGTGTACCGATCAATGTTTTCATCCTACTATTGTGCATGGTACATGTATGTCACTTCGCGCTAGTGACTATGCTAGTTCGTACCATAGTGTGGCTATCTCTCTCTCTCTCTCTTTCTTTCTCTCTCTCTTCTAATGATCCTATCATTTCTTCTCAGTTGATTTATCGATCTTGTAGGTGATCGCCCATTCGCTCTCTTGTCTTGAGTTGATGTTGTTGAGTATCACCAGATTCTTCACATATCGCGCTACATATAAGTTCTTTACTATTCGCTTTTTGGACAAAATTGACAATCTTTGATCTTAAGTTACTGTAGAATGTTAGATTAAGTTTTTATGTTTAGCCGTCTACGGTATGTGCATAATACAGCACCAGCATCACATTTCAAATGCATCCAAAATATTAATTTATTTTTATAAAAATATTCATTAATTACTTACAATAAAATACTTATTAGAATTTTAGCGGACCTGCCATATTCTTGGAATATTATAAAAACAAATTAGAATTGTTTGTAGGTGGCGCACTGGTCTCTCAAGTTGTTGAACAGTTTAACTGCGGTCATATTTTAAGTTAATTAGAGGTCTATTGGCCGCCTTTTTTTGAGTTTTCTCGGACCGTAAAAGAATCAAAACACAAAACGTTTGTTTTCAGGGGCGGATTCCTTTCGGATGCTGCGGTGTCATCTCTAGAGATAATATCTCAAGACGCTCAGGAATGCGTCCTCTTTCTATTCATCTTGAGAATTTATCGGGAAATATTGATCCGAACGGTTACGATAAGGATCAAGTTTTATCGATCAAAGTAGGATTGAGGCTATTAATGTAGGTGAGGCGCAAGGTTCTGAAACGGACCTTCGTGGTATGGGTTTATAACACAAATTTGAGTATGACAGTATGGTTAATGTAATGTGTATCCGTTTTATTGTTATGCATTCCAGCGCCGTTTGAAATGTAAAAAAATTGCGAGTTATAAATACAATGAGATTTGATTAAATTGGGCACAACATTTTTTCTTTATGTATCCCTGCAGAAGTATGGTATTTATGTATTTACCCTGTCCTTGATGCATGACGTTTTGTATATATATGTATTTATTTGTTCTGTATGTGATGCATGACGTGTATTCGTTCTGTCCTTGATACATGACATTTTGTATCATTACGTATTTGTTATGTTCTTGATGCATAATATTTAATTGTAGTTTTGCAGGAAGCAGACAGCCATTGAAAACTTAAACTATTTTAAATACACTTTTATTAAAAATGTTAATGTTAAATCTATACAAGAACTTGATGTTCTTTAAAATATATAATTTATGAACATGTTTCAGAGATTTTTGTGTTTAATCATATAATGAAATTGTTTAAATTTAATGGTGGGGTTTTTGGACAATCAAAATTATTATTGTATGAAAGCAGTTCAGGTATTTTTGGCTGAATATAGAATCTACTTTACAGCGTCCGATAATAAAAATAGCTATTTTTTTCAAAATTGTGGACTGGATGCATATTGCATGACTTCGTTCAGTTTAAATTCTGCTTTCAATCAAAGTTTATTAACAACTATGTTTTTTTTAAAATAGAGATGTGTACACAGAATACGTGTCACATCAATATTCTTACTATTTTCAAACTGAGCTAAATGCTTGTACTATAAAAATAGGACTAACTTGATGGTATCATTATATTACTATTTATATTCCTTTAATTGTGTAGCTCTCAAGCAACAGAAAACAAACGAAAATATATAAAAAAAAACACAATTTTTTTAATGTATTTAAAATCTTAGATATTTTTAAAATATACGATAAATAACTTGCTGGACTCCTGGAAAGAGGTTTGAATCCCTGACCACTGGATCGCTGGGCGAGTGTCTTAATTAACCACATGACGTTGAAATTTAATTTAAAATCTATCCGGATTGGAAGAGAACCAGGTTCGAATCCCGGTAGCAACCAAAACAAAATTTTCTAAAAAATGGATTTTTTAATTAATACATTTAAATTGTATTTAAAATCTTTCGTTAATATAGGGTGTCCTTAGAAGCCATGTGGAGCAGGCGAACTTTCTACTCCTCTGTCTAACGTACCTGATCTTAAGCTTCTCATCAGTGCCAATCAAATCAAGGGGGTGGCCGCAAAATATATAAAAATTGAAAAACAAAATCGATAATAGTGTACAATAAAAATAATCCAGATATAAACAATCCGGCTTAACAAAATACCGCCCCTAACGTGTGTGGCGCGCGGGCGGCCGATTTAGGAAGCGGCTAATTTAGGAGGATGGTTTTACAGACATTTAAAACACCATCTTTACATAAAACAATTTTACCCGAGGCGGAAAAAAGTCTAGCGCCGGCGCTGCTTCTCATGTAAATAAGATATTTTTGGCATGTATACTTTGTATTCTATAACAAGAACAGTTTAATGTGAAAATCAATTTACAATATTAATTCAAAAATAATATACAAAGACTTCATAGGATCGCGAAAGATTTCAATTTTGAGCATGTATGTTTTTGTTTGTTTTAAACGTGTAATAATATTAGATTGATGCATAATTATCTGCCGTCTTTTTCGCGACGTACTTCACCACTGCTATTAGTAGAATAGCGAAACCCGGACAGAATTGGCCAAAGGCAGTACCCAGCTTAATTGCCTTTATACTGCCATTCGGCTGAAAAGACCGCGCATAAAGAATCAATTCGTTTTCCATCGCGACAACGCTCGCCCTCATGTCGAACGCCGTGTGATCGAATCCATCGCCAGCGAGAGAGCGAGGCCCCCGCGGACTGTCACATCAACCGCTCTCTGAATAATTGGCCGGTTGGCAAAGTCTACGACCAGTTGTTGGAGGATGTCAAATCGTGGATTGCCTCAAAAAAGCAGTGCTTCTTCGCCCGCGGAATCGACCGTCTTCCAAGCAAATTGGTATCTGTAATTAAACAAAAAATAAATATCTCATACGGATACGAAGTTATTTTTTATTATATTTAATAGAAAATATATGGAAGTATGAGTAATGAGTAATTACAGGGCTTACGACCTGTCTCTCACCACTCTCACCCATCAATCTCTATATCTATCAAAATTTTGAAAGTTGTATATATGTTAATATGTGGTCTCCCTTCGAGTATTACTCCACTATCGCCATATATGGATTAAATTTGATAATTCATTTCCCTGAAACAGAATATATGTCACAATGAGAATCTAATTATTTTTTTGAAATTATTAAAAGCAATATTTTTTATCTGTAAAATGTTTTTAACACATTATACTAGAATACGCACGAAAAATCAATATTTTTCAATTTTATATATTTTCTCATTTTCACCAGTAGCAATATTTAAATATAATAAAAAATAGCTTTGTTTCTATACGATATCTATTATTTGTTTAATAACAGTGCCTTTGTAGGTGAAAATCCAGTAATTGTGTGTTCTTGGACATATTCAAATATTGGTAGCAGTAAATGACGTTAATGGTGATCATGCCCTCAAATGACAATTGTACATAATATGTTTTCATTTTTGGTTATGTTACAATTAAATTGAAAAATGCTAGAAAAATGCATCAACCTAATATTTTTGAAGTACATATTGCATATATTAGATTAGATAATAGGTATAAAAGCCTCGTATTCCTGTATTTTTCTTGCATTATTAGTTAGTTGTTTGTGTTCACATATATGGGATGAATGCTTAGAACGTATGTCTTAATTTCGGAACTATTATGGGTTCGAATCTGAGACGGATTCTCCAATTTTTTGAATACATCGCAGAGATTCGAAGCTGGTCGTGGCTGGAAAGAAAGACCAGAAATGATGAGGCTGACTCCAACTCAATGAGCCGACCTAGCTATCCTGTTAGAACGACTATTAAACGGTGGAAAATCGTCATAGATATCAGGAGTTTACAACACGGAGGTGGTCACGTACCTCAGTAATGAGGAAACCAATTCAAGACATCATTGCGTATATAAAAAGCGTATACAGGCATTACCAATGAATATTATATATATATATATACCCTTAAGGAGGTGCCTTATCTGTGAAGTGTCGCTCTAAAATGGTCGTGAGACACGTCTTCTTAGGCGGACAGTTCAACGCTAAGTGAGTTAAACTAAACTTCACAACGCCTTAATTATAAAAAAATAATATTATATATCTTCTGGAATGAGACACGAACCCCCGACCACTAGACGAGTGTCTTAACCACTAGATCATCAAGCATGTTAATAATAAATAACAAAGAATGGTTATTTGAGTAGTGCTTCGCATTAAATTATAGCGAAACGTTATTTGAAATTGCTGATATTTTATCGACGTTTCGACGAGGTCACACCCCATCTTCGGGAGCCGTTTGCCAGACGCCACGGTCCCCGCAGTGTGGGACGCCCAAATAATAATACAAAAAAAACCACGACCCATACACGAGCAGAGTCGGCTGGCGTTTAAGCGCCTCGATAAATAACGCCTCCGCCCTCAACTCTCCTCACCCATCCCACGGGACCAGGGTGACAGCGGATCTAGTACGCATTAAAAAAAAAAAAAAATTAATTCTGGTCGAGATCAAAATCTCTCTTTCGGTCGATGTGCTCATGACTGAGCATTCTGCTTCTACAACGCGAACGTGCTTCTACTCTACATTTAATCAATCAATGCCTTGTTTAGTATGCACGTGTGTATGTATGTATATATTTTATTTAGTTGTAAAATTTTTCTTACATCTAACATATAACACTATAAAACATAAGGAAAAATTTAATTACATCCTATATGAAAATAAACACTTGAAATTATCAGTTATTAAACTTAGATACTACATATGTTTCGCTTAACCTAGGAAAATTAGCAAGACGAGTTGCTTCCTTCACATTTGCCGGCAGTTCATTAAAGAATTTGAAACTGTTATAGTATAAAATATTTTGTTATTAAGGAGAACACATCTTATTGTGAAGTTGTAATTATACAGAACATTGATCTGTGATATTTTAAATACTAATTAAATGTATTCATTAGAAAAATATACATATATAACCAATTTTATAGAAAAATATATTATCGTTGCTACCAGAATTCGAACCTGGATCTCTTTCCAATCCGGGGAAGGTGCATTAACCAACTATGCTGTAGCAGACAGTACTTTTGACGACATGATTATTTAATAATGGAACGACAGATGTATTAATTTGAAAAAGTGTAACAAAAGTACTGTCTGCTATAGAATAGTTGGTTAATGCACCTTCCCCGAATTGGAAAGAGATCCAGGTTCGAATCCCAGTAGCAATAATAATATATTTATCGATAAAATTGATTATACATGTATATCTTTCTAATTAATACATTAAATAAGTATTTAAAACATCACAGAGCTATGTTATGAATAATTACAACTTTACAATAAGAGTGTGTTCTCCTTAATAATGTATACAAAAATACATATAAGTGTAAAATGATCTCATTTTATAAAACAATCTAGTAATATGTTCATATTTACCACCATTCTTTTGGGCTACGGTTGGGTAACCATCCATGAATCAAAACTAACGGGAACATGTTAAATTTTAATATGACAAACTGTTTAATTAAATAATTAATAAAATTCCCACGTCCAGTAACCACGATACATTGCAAATGTATATACATGTGTAGGGGAGAGCGGGAAGATATGGGACGCAGGAGGTATGGGACAGGAGCTATAAATAAATAATTTAGTATTTAAACTATTTTGTGTTGCTGCCAGATTCATTTGTAGAAGTCTGAAATCCCACCGACTTTTCATAGGATAAGTGTGGACCTCAAAATTATATTTTATATTTTTATTCATGTGCGATGGAAGAAGTTGATTTTTAATATTGTATATCAATACTAGAATACTTTGTATATTTTTTTGCTTTGCCGTCATTAATTTTAGTTGTTTTAGCATATAACTTTTTATTGTATATCTATTATATCTTAAAATAGTCCTTATTGCTATGTTTTGAATTATTAGAATATTTTGTGCGACATCTAACGAGACTTGGTCGGAGTAAAAGGATAATAAATTAAAAATTATGTCGAGGATCACCATTGTAGGGATTGAAAGAGCTTTGCTTTATGCGTTAAGAAAGTTACCAGTATGAAGTTATTGATGTTTGTAGGTTATGAATATCAGTAAAATTTGTTTAAGGCGAGTGTGAGGGCCCTATTCTCCTCAGATCTCACGCATGTATGTGAATGTTGCAATGTATATAAATGTTGCGGAACGTGCGTGTAAATAAAGGTGTTGGTGTTTGTGGCTGGAGCAAGTTGATGAAATGAAACATGACTTACAATCGGTTGGGCACAAATGAATTTACGCAGGTTGAAAGTTAAGATATCTATTTAATTTGGACAACAATAAACAGGTGTCATTCGTTTGGATTTCTGCACAAAAGGGAATTCATGGAAATTAACGTGCTGATAAGGTAGGCCACTCTTTCCGGAGTTTTCCCTCATCAATTCCATATCCCGATGTATGACAGACTTAATATGGTAAAAAAACGTACGAATTCTATTTGGAGAGCGCGATGGATGGATTCAAATAATCATAAGGGTAATCGGCTTAAAATAATTCAAAGGTATATTCTCAGCACTCCCTGGTTCTCCAAAAGTAAAATCTTCAAAAGAACAATATCAAATATATCTAGAATTAGAATTGAACATTGCCAGGTAGCCTCACATTTAATCAGATTGAACTTAATAGATTCCCCAATGTGTGAGTGTGGTGTCGAGGAGGAAACCCTTGATCATATCTTTTTTGCCAGATAATTTGTTTTTTTTTACAGTAATCTCGTCAATGGTAATTTTCAACTCCCGGTTAACTTGTGTCATCTTCTTTCTCCTAACTCGCCACATTTAATGCGAATTTTTTGAACGACAATGGTATTGCCTTGTAATGTAATATTTCCTATTCTACAATATTATTGTACTTTTTTCTATATGATAATGTTTTAACTTGATTAATAGCACAAATCACTCTTGAAGGGTGGATTACCTATTTAAACGAATAAGAATATGGTTGAAAGTTAGGTAATTTCCGAATACTGTCGCATCAACTCTGCTAGAACAAAACAGGGCAATCGCGACTCATCTGCAACAGATTAAAATTAATCAACGACTTACCACAGCAGACGAGACAACTGCGCGTTGACAAATTTAAAAAAGAAGTGACAAAC
Organism: Eubasilissa splendida; assembly: GCA_031772225.1. NCBI lineage: Eukaryota > Metazoa > Arthropoda > Insecta > Trichoptera > Phryganeidae > Eubasilissa > Eubasilissa splendida. The sequence continues at coordinate 10,081,583 of CM062855.1, read as the reverse complement.
ATATTAAGGCATACGCAGACATAACGGACACAAATATTGTAATTTTTTTAATATTTCTCTAAATGTTATTTGTAATTGTATTGTGTTATTTTACAATAAATAAAAAAAAGTAGCGCAAGCATATTTTGAGCTATGAATTTTCGCGGTGGACTCAACCGAATAGTATGTACGTGTGAAAACAATACCTACTTGATGGTCGATGACGGCATCGAGTCTCGCAGAATCTCGCAGGCAATGCCATTGAACAACAATATTATTACAACTTTATTATATAATATTTATAAAGTTGTATCAATGTGTCCAAAATTTAATAAAAATGAATTGATAATTCTGGCGTCTGCTATCAGTTTACTCAAAGGTATTTGAGATTCTGTAAAAATAAGGTAGATGGCTCTGTCAAATAATGGAAAGATTAAATGTATTAATATCAAAAAGGTAACATATAAGTTCGAAAATTGTCGCTAAAAATATTGTCGCTGTAGCATAGTTGGATAATGCACCTTCCCCGGTTAGGAAAGAGATCCAGGTTCGAATCCCGGTGGCGCAACAATAATATTTTTCGATAAAATTGATTTTATATGTATATCTTTCTAATTAATATATTTAATTCATATTTAACAATATTATTAAACGATCGTGTTATTTTTCTATATTAAATTATTTATTTTAATTAGTAAGAAAATATACAGATAATTGTCGTGATAAAAATTAGTACGCACATACGATGACTAGATAACTGACACATAATAATACAATATTAGGTACATAAAGTTAATAAATAACCATTGACAGTTAATTATATTCATCAAGCCTTTTAAAAAAAAACATTTTTCTTCATCGGGGTGACAATAAACTAACTAATACCACATATCAAAGTGTTCGTAAGTTTTTTAATTCAAATTATAAAAATATCAGGATACTAAATAAAAATTAATTTAGTATCCGACTAAAAATGTCGTGATGATAAGAGATGTAATAAATAAATGTAATATTTATTAACATATAATTATTCGGTTGGTGAATATAATAAAGTCACAGTAATTAAAAACAAAGCGAATGAATTATTTACTATTAAAATGAATAACCATAACGTGTTTGCGTTAAATATTAAAAATATACATATATAAGTTACCTTATAATAACTGTGTGCAATTGTCTATGTGTGCTCTTGTCACTGTGTGCACCTGTCTTGTGCGTACTTGTCTCGCATTGCGATATCAGGGATTAGGTGGTAATGGTATTTCAAGTCCTTCGAAGCCGTTATAGAATAAGAAGACTAATTGTTACATTTTTTGGATTTATTGTTGGATGATTGTTAAGATATTTAATTACATCAGACATTATTTATACTTTAGATTGCGGTTCGGTTATTTTTATAATGTTTAAATTAATTTTGATAATTATATATATATAATTATATATATGATAATTATATCAATTACAATATATCCTATTAAGGAGAACACATTCTTATCGTGAAGTTGTAATTATTCAGAACATAAGTCTGTGATGTTTTAAATACTAATTAAATGTATTAATTATAAATATATACATATAAAATCAATTTTGTCGAAAAATATTGTTTTTGCGCTACCGGGATTCGAACCTGGATCTCTATTTCCAATCCGGGGAAGTACACTACCAATTGTGTTATAGCGTCAGTATTTTTCATGACAAATTTTCGAACCTATATGTTACACTTTTTCAAATTAATACATCTGTCGTTCCATTATTTGAAAGTCATAATCCCGGTGGCGCAACAACAATATTTTCGATAAAATTGATTTAATATGTATATATTTATAATTAATACATTAAAGTAGTATTTACAATATATGCTGAAAGTTTTCTATCTATTTAAAAATGTTAGTACAATCTGTATAGTAAACATATATGTATCTTGCATAGTATGAAGGGATTACATATGCAAATTTATTTCTAGTATTTCGACTATTTTTAATTAATACAATGGAGTTTAAAAATTAATAAATCTCCATAAAAAGAAATTAAAATGTATTATTTATTACAGTTTTGTGAAATACAAATTACATTGAATGCCTATATTATTGTTTATATCGAAAATATTTAACATTACGGTACACGAAAAGAAAACACATTCAGAGGCAATCAATTGTCATTTTTTCTACCTTTAGCTAGTACAAGATAACCCGATGTGGTAACACTATACTCTAATACACAGAGCTTACAGTTCTAAGTACAATGCGAGAGATGCATTTCGAGCCACGGCTCAGATGCGAGAACGCGCTCATGAGCTCGTCGATCTTTTATCCCTTTCACTCGCGTCAGTCATGCCAACATGCGCGCGTTACGTATTCCCTACAACCAGATATATTACACTTTTAAAATATGTATCAAATATATTCAAAATACAAGAACAACTAAAAATTACCTATTTGTTTGTTACACTTTACGTAGGAGGTGTGTTACGTACAGAATAAATCCGATGTCAATCTTCATATGATTTTGTAAACTTAACTGATATTGATTGTAGAGAGATACGTGAAGGTTCACATCAGAAGATTTAGGACAAAAAAAACTGTTATATGGCAGATTTATTCCAGAGAACTGACTTAAAAATTATTCACTGTAACTTATTTAGGCAGATTTACAGTCTACGTGCTATTTACTCACATGTTGCGGATGTGATGTAAATATGATATTATACATACTAAATAAGAACAGGTGTTCTTTCACCGTGAGAACTCAGAAGCGAGTACATAACAATATGCCAAGTACGTCGTCCACGTGCTTCTATGTCCCACGGTACACGTATTATTCATTACACATTAATTCTCAGATAATGGTTAAACACCTTCACAACAGGAAGGGTTGATCAATCAAGTCGATCAATTTTTTGTACATATAACTGAATCTTTCCTAGATGCCTGGTAGCTTACAATTGTGATATCTAGACTCCGGAACCGGATCATGTTTCTGATTCTTCCTATGTTGTTGCATCCATAATCACAAATTCATTAAAAATATATTTTAATACAATATAGTAACCATAAAATTAAACAACTAGATAAGTAATATTTGATTATCATGACAGTTGTGTGCCAACAAACATTGCTCATAATCAGATTTTAGTGATGGTAAACTGTTACGTGACTGTGATTGTGTCGATGATTGGTAATTGAGATTTAACGATGATTAGTAACTAAGATTTAACTGTCGGAGGCTTACTTTCTAGTGTACCAGTCATTGCTCGAAGAATTACGTTAATCAGTTATCAACCATCGTTACAATCGAACTTAATCACAGTCACAATAACAGTCAAAATAACGGTTTATTATCAGATTTTATGTAGTATTATAGGGATGTAAAATAATAATTAAAAAATAATTGTTTGACTTGCTCCGCTACAACGGTGAGCCCTTGATAAAGGTGTATTGTGATGATGCCTACAACCGCCAATCAAGTGACCGCCCCCTCTAGCTGTCTGGATTAATTAAATATTATCCTTTTACAGGATTATACAAGCCGCCTTAACTCACAAAGGACACTGTAACTACCTACTTACCTTTATTATACATCCACCTGAGGCAGGACCGCATTCGCATATTTTTAAATTTATTTATTAGTATATATATTTATATATCGAGTGTGTCTGTTCGTGTCACATAAAACAACACAGCACTTCGTGTTGCATGGCAGATAAGATTTGCTGTCAATTCTATCATGTGAATATGTGCGATTCTCGTGTCAAAGTTAATTATTATATTATTAAGGAGAACACATTCCCATTGTGAAGTTGTAATTATTCAGAATATAGGTGTATTAATTAGAAAGATTTATATATAAAATCAATTATATCGAAAAATATTGTTTTTGCTGCCGGGATTCGCCGATACACCAACAAAGTGCATTGACGACAAATTTTCGAACTTATACTTTTTTCAATTGATATCGTTCCATTATTTGAAAGCCGTCTTCTTTATTTTTACGCAATCTCAAATACCATTGAGTAATCCGACAGGATACGCCAGAGTTAATAATTCATTTTTATTAAAAATTGGACACATTTACATTATGAAGAAAAACACATTCTTATTGTGAAGTTGTAATTATTCAGAATATACATCTGTGATATTATTGTGGATAGGAAGAGATCCAGGTACGAATCTCGCTAGCAACAACAATATTTTTCGATAAAATTGATTTTATATGTATATAATTTTAATCAATACATTTGATTTGTATTTCAATTATTATATTGTATTTTTACTGATTTTTAAATAATATAATGTTACAAAAATTATCATTTTTCGGTAATTGTTGGCGAATTATTTCTATAATGAATATTTCGTGTGAATTAATTATTGACGAACGTAGCAGATACAGTAAACATATTGAGAAATATGTAATATGTACAGCGGTAAGACCAGATGTCCAGTGGAATCCGCTCAAGTTCAAATATTCTTGTTTCTCATGTCTACTTATTTTTCTTCTTACATGTCATTAGTCTGTATCAAAATATTTGATTGTCTCCTTTTTGATTTTTCTGTTTTTTTAAATTATTTAATTTGTTGCCTTACTTCCAACTTATAATCTAGCTAATGGAACCTAATGGCTAACTACCTCAGAACAGGTACTTTATGTACATTGCATGTAAATGGTATGTAGTATTAATACTTGTACTTGCTGGTGTATTGGTTACTTTAAGGATTTTTATATTGATGCAAGCTTTAAAGGAATATTGTTTTGAAAATAAATATACGCAAGCGACGTTAAGGTGAACAGTGCAATAATAATTGTGATAGATAAATATTGAATTTAAATTTATTTTTTAGAAATTCTTAAGTACAGTTTATTCGAAAGTATGTGTCAAACTTTAGGTGAAAGGGTTGCATTAAGAAATGACCGCACCTAGATCAATTTACTCAGTGAAGATTATATTAACAATTTTTTAATACGTCCAAGAACAACACAATTACTGTATTTTTACCAACAAAGGCACTGTCATATGAGACACTGTATTAGATATCTGATATTTGTTTAATAAAAGTGCATTTTTTAGGTAAAAATCCAGTATTTGTGTGTTCTTGGACATATTCAAATATTGCTAAATAAATTGAGTTTCGCGTATCCAACTTGAGTACGTACGAGTACCTATTTTCCATATGTTCAATTGTATATCAGTAAAGTTTGTTTAAAGTGAGTGTGAGGGCCCTATCCCTCAGATCTCACGCATGTATGTGAATGTTGCAATGTATATAAATGTTGCGGAACGTGCGTGTAAATAAAGGTGTTGGTGTTTGTGGCTGGAGCAAGTTGATGAAATGAAACATGACTTATAATCGGTTGGGCACAAATGAATTTACGCAGGTTGAACGTTAAGATATCTATTTAATTTGGACAACAACAATAAACAGGTGTCATTCGTTTGGATTTCTGCACAAAAGGGAATTCGATATAATTTAATTCGATACCAGAATGTAGGTAGGTACTTACCAACTATTCCGTGTAATTTTTTTTTCGTGTCATTATTTACCTAGTAATAATAATAATGATAATAATTTTAAACAACGATAATATAAAAAAAGTGCTTGTTAATTGTTTTCGACCAGCCTGCCTCCGGCCCTGTCGGAAGGAGCCGCCAACGTTTTGTCACCTATCTTGTCCTTATCTAAAATGCCCGCGAAAACACAAACCGCGTCGTTATTTCTCTCCCTTTTTTGTATTTGGAACGCGTTCGACCTTTTACTTTTTAAATCGTTTCCTATGGACCGACCGCGCGAGACGAAATACGCCGTCGAGCACCGTGGCGTATCATCGAAAAGTTCACATTATGTATATATATACACGTGTTGATATTCTTACGTAGTACTGTGTACATTTTTACTATAATCCTTTATATTAATTTTAGTTTACCCGTCACGCAGACAGACTTTACGGCTTTCGCGTTTGGATCGTCCGCGGTCGGTCGACAGAGAATTTGACGAAAAAAAGGCTTTTTTGGATTTATTCAAATCTTACTATTGTTAACAAATACCATGAGATTTTACTGGTTGTATTTTATGCGGTCGGCGTGGTTTTATTTGATTTCAAAAAGGCGTTTTTCCTAATTCGATCGGACCCTTAATTAAGGCAGTGACGATGACACTGCGAATTGTACCTTTGTTTTCAGTGTTAGCGCTGAGTAACAAATCCTTACTGTAAGATATAGGAGGACCTAAGTAGGACCTGTTTATAAACATAAATCGTGTCACCGTTAAAATAATTCTCGCCGTTTACACGTCGGTCAAATTTTCAATAACGTAAACGTAATATTTATGATATAAAACGTAGGGAAAATAACTAATCAGCTCGGTAAATGAATGAGTATAAGCGTACTTACGGTAGAATCACAAGGTTTATTCAAAAAAGTTACTATTCGATTTGAAACACGATTAGATTAAACAGGATGTTACGAAGCGTTGACGACGCCGTCTGCACGAAACGATGCAGTAGAATGTGGCGACGCGCGCTGGCGGGTGGTCGTCACAGAGAAAATTAGATGCATCCTCAAGGATACTACACCCTTATCACCGTACGAATAATAAGAATGGCAGTATGAACATCACCACCCTCAATTCATAGTCAACATGGCAATTTTGCAATGATATTATTACAGAAAAATGTATAAACTTCTAAATATCCCTCATATTATTATTTTGTTGGGAAATTCGTGCATTTATATCTGGTTGTTCTTTGTTTATTTAATAATATATTTTTTCACAGGATCACACAGACAGAGGACAGGTCACAAGGCATAATGTAGATTGCTCTTTTTACTTTTGTCTATTCCAAAAACACAACGTTGTCATGGCTACGCAGCGCCCAAACGTAACCGCCCATTGTTTTCTGCTTGTTATAAATATTAATCTGTAAATACATATAATAAAGGCATAATAAAATTTTCGACTTAAATTGATTTTAATGCGTTTGATTTTTATATGCGCTAATCACGGTATGACGTCGGGAGGCCAAGAATTGAAGAAATACGTTGCATTATTCGAAAAATACGTGCGGCACATTAAACTCGACACGGTGGCAAAACTCACATTAAAAACAATATTAAGTATGAAGTATAAATAAAAAACAAATTAATTTATGCATCCCGCGATCGAGCCGCCAAAATAAAATAAAATAAATCAAAACACATCCTGAAACCGAGCCCAAATCGAAGAATTTTTCTGATTCAGAACTCCGCTTAATACATCCGTGCCTACGGAAGCTTTCAATTTAAAATCACATTCCTCACGGGTGATTAATTAATAAATCGTACAACTATCAATTTGAGCCGTTAGGCACTTGTAATTAATATAGATGGGTGTTGGATTAAAAATAATCGTGAACATTTTTAATTTAATGCCCGTGAAAAAAATGACCAATGACTCAAGAACGGATTTGAACGGATTTGAACGGAATTGACGTAATTTATTACGGCAACGTAGTTTGACGGGCTCGTTGGTCCAGTAGTAAATACTCTCGCCTAGTAATTTAGCAGTCGGGAATCCGAGCCTTAGGAGACCAGCAGAATAGTCCTATTTGCATAGAGCAAAGATTGAAAATAGTGTATAAATTTTTCATTTTTTTAAACTGTGTAATCTGAAATATAACAATATACAACGCAAACAATTTGGTACATTTTGAGCCTACAGTAGTTTATTATAATATATATATGTATTATGTATATATTAATTTCGATATTGGAATCTTTTCTGATACCTCATATAACGTACTTGTAATATATTAAATATGTATTAAATAAGCTTTATACCACATCAATCGTGCGCATTTTTTAACAGAGAAAACAAAACATTAATATTTCCTTTATTAAGGAGGACACATTCTCATTATGAAGTTGTAATTATTCAGAACACAGGTATGTAATACTTTAAATATTAATTAAATGTATTAATTAGAAAGACAAATTTTATTTTCTTTTTATAGAGATTTATTAATTTTTAAACTCCATTGTATTAATTAAAAATAGTCGAAATACTAGAAATAAATTTGCATATGTAATCCCTTCATACTATGCAAGATACATATATGTTTACTATACAGATTGTACTAACATTTTTAAATAGATAGAAAACTTTCAGCATATATTGTAAATACTAATTTAATGTATTAATTATAAATATATACATATTAAATCAATTTTATCGAAATATATTGTTGTTGTGCCACCGGGATTCGAACCTGAGAATATGTTCTGTAATATATTGATTATTTTCATATAGATAATATATTCTCCTTTTGAAATTGCATAAAAAATAAGAGAATGTAAGTGATAGATGATGCATAAGTATATTAGTTTAGCATAAATATTACCCTGTGGGAAATTATAACCTAATCATAGAACGGATGTTATCACTTAACTATGTCCACGCCTGTCATAAAGTGGTTCTCGTATATAAATACGATATCATAATAATCTTACAGGATGATTTTTATAAAACATTTTATTTCATACTAGTGCTGAGAAAAACTACTACTCTTGACTCACTGGCGTGATTGTGATTGATGTTCGATAATATCAGTGATTGAAAACTGTGACTGCGATCACAGTTTCATTACTAATACGCGTGCGTCGCACGTTATCACAATACACAAAATAAATAAATAAACTTAAGTTTAAGCGTATTTCATTGTATTATTCATGCGTGAAAAACATATTAATATTAATTAATATATCACCACAAAGAGAATGAAAATACTTAAAAAATTTGAGTTTATTTTTCTCATTTTAGCAGAATCTACAAGATGGTGCTTATCATGAATTATAACGTCATTCCTACATGAATATTTTCATTTCATTTGCATATGCGCCGAATCACGATTCACAACCAAATATAAATAAAATAATCATGAAACACGATATTCTCAGATATTCAATCACTGATAGTGAGTGTGACTCAAAGCTATCAGTGATCGACTCACGGTTCGTGATTTTGAGCTCATCACTAATTTATACTAACAAAATAACAATACAATGATAATATTCTTCTTTTTCTTCTACAGAACTACATCACAGGGTGGAATTAGGCCTCCCCCACAGGTGCTCTCCACTGACTCCTATCCCTGGCCATTCTTGTCCAGTTCCCAGACCCTCCCATCCTGCTCCAGTCCTCTTTCACAGTCAGCCCACCTTTTTCTTGGTCGATTTCTCTGGGGTATCCACTTGGTCATGATTTTTGGCGTACTGTCATCTGGCATTCATTCAACATGGCCAGTCCATCGCAGTCTTTAAATCTCACAATAAGAATATGCCTTCCAATGAATTTTAATATAATTGAATTGGATATAAATTTTTAAGGGTATCCAGCGGAAAATATCTAGTTTAATATTAAATAAAAAAATGAACTACAATACAAAATGGAGTTTAGCGATGCGGATTTAACGTTTTATAAACAATATACATTGATTTTTTATTTTAATTTTATTTACCTGACACGAATTTTTTTTTCCATTGCTGGTGTAGGTTGGTTCGTCTACCGCTGTGTAGGATCAACTTGCCAATCATCATACCGATGGTCATATAATAGGATTCTGCTGAATCGAAGAAACAGTCTAGAAATTAACTTTTAACAAATGAAATAATCATAGAGATTTAGTTGAGATACATCTCAGTACCATATGATTTGGAGATATACTCAGAGATCCGATTGCGATTGGTTGATAAAGGCAAAAACTCAAAAACGACATCTAAAATCACCATAGATCCATACAACTATACATATTTTGAAAAGTTGATATATGCGTTAATAACAAACAAGTATTACATTTTAACTGCTGCTGAAAATATTCAAAATCACCCAATTGATGAACCGAAACTATACAACACACTCAGTACCAACTGGAAATCGTTTAACTCCAATAAGATTACACAAATATGGACCCAATATATGATCCAATCGGGTAGAGATCAATCAGAAGCACGGCTATCCAACATTCTAGTGCCTACACTAATAATTCACTAGTTCTACAATACTCCCACTACATTTTTATTTAAAATATCTTTTTTTTTATTTCTGTCGAAATAACACCACAACAGTACGAAAAAAACTGGCTACTTTAACACAGACTTCAGTCTAGCAAAGTAGCCAGGACAACGTTGTATAAATCAGAGGTGGAGTCTACTCCATCCCACACAATAAACTACGAGTATTTAATTGCAATATAATTGTATCTCATGTTATATTATAATATATTCACCTCTGTTACAACAAAAATATGTATGTAAATAAATAATAAATAAAAATACATTTGATGTTTGACGTAAAGCGAGCGCGAAGCGAGGCGCGAGATGACGACTCTCTGAGACATGGTGTGGGTAAACTCGTAGAAGCAAAGATTGTCTCGAGTCGAAATTATCTTAAAAATCTTAAAAATAAACAAAACGAGTGCACATTTTTTGAAATTGTTTTATAGTCGGACGAGTTGAATGCAGTTTGTTATGTACAAATCAGATCGCAAACAGCGAAGTTATTGCCGACGAAACGTTTGGGCGATAACTGTACCGAGCTGTGTAGCACGATGTGATGCTGTATCAAGATTTCGTTTCATTTGTCAATTTCGGATGATATTTCCTAGGATATTTCACACCAAGAATAATTGTCAAAATTGTTTATTCCGTATGCCTTAAATCCATGTTTGGAATATATGTATAATGCTGTTATATTTTTACAACGAAGAATGGAGCATCTCAAAGGTGTCGAGTATGCTCCTTTATGTCCTGCTCAAAGCTAATGTGTCGACCCCATACAGAGCTATGGAGAGCAGACTTTAATGTGTCTACTTGTAAATTATTTCAGTGAAAATTTTTCAAATGAAAAAAAATCAGTTATTAAACAAATAATAAATATCTCATAGAGACGAAGTTATTTTTTATTAATGGAAAAATATTGAAGTATGGGTAATTATATATAAGCTGTTTCAAGAAAAATGAATATCAAATTTTGTCCATAGATGGCAATAGTAGTAGCAGTAGTATTCGAAGTGATTCCACATATTAACATGTATACAACTTTCAAAAATTGGATAGATTTGGAGGTTGATTGGGTGAAATGGTGAACGTTACATTGTGTAAAGTGATTACTTAAGTCAGCCAATGATAGCCCTGTAATTACCCATACTTACATATTTTTCCATTAATAAAAAATTGCTTCGTCTCTATGAGATATCCATTATTTGTTTAATAACAGTGCTTTTGTATGTGAAAATCCAGTAATTGTGTGTTCTTGGACATAGTCAAATATTGCTGAAAAAAAATCTACTTAACCTCATCAAATCTAAAACCATGTAAAATTATCAAATGCCTAATTATTAGATGGTCAATTTTAATATTAAGTATAAATAATGGAAGATAATTATTAAAATTATTTTTTTGTAAGCTTTTCTTTTAATAACTGTTGGCTTTCATAAAAAATAAAGTACAAGACCAAATTATTTCCTACGCAAAATATACCGCAATTAACACTTGAATGAAAATCTCGACGCGAAGTCCAATAATTAGGGCAATAAATGTATTCAAAATATTTGTCTCAATTGATTTTAAAACTTACCATCACGCCGTTTCTCTGCGGGGGTAGGCAGAGAGGATGTAGCGTTGCACTCTTCTGTTCTGATATACAGTTCTCGCCTCATCCACATTCATACATCTTCTCATACAAGTTTACCGATTGTCGAGACTTCTAACAGGATCATCCTCCAGTATCTGGTTTATCTGGTCGTGCCAAGTCTTCTTCCTAACCATTCTCTTTTCATTCATCCGTTCCATGTGACTAAACCGCCTTAGTGATCTTTTCTTAATCTTACTCACTATACCAAGATCAGCTTTACATTATTTCGTTATTTCTTCGTTCGTTGGTTCGCTACTTTTCTGCCAGCTCCAGGCCTAACTTCCATACATTAGTGTCAGCACCAGGACTCCATTGTGTACTGCTAGTTTTGCCTCGGTTGACAAGTCCCCATTAGCTATAACTCCATTCAAAGCGCCGTTCACTTTGTTTCTTGTAGTCACCCTCTTTTCGATATCTTTCTCAGCTTTTCTGTTTCTATTAAACATTCTTCCCAAATACACAAACTCATCTCCTCGTTCCAAACATTCATTACCTACAAGTATATTTTACGTTGTATTGCTTTCCTCCTTCTCAAATACTATCACTTTCGACTTGTTAACATTCATAATAAGATCGCTTTCCTTGCATACATCGTACATTCTACTCACTCGACTCTGTAATTCTTGTTCATTATTCACCATTAATACTGCATCGTCGGCATACAATAAACAGCATACAATCAAATCGCTCTTTTTCGCTCCCACATTCATACATTCCGGTTCTTTTGCACAATTATCCATTTTCACTATTTAGGAAATAAGATCAATATCTCGAAATTACTAAAGTTTTTCTTTCATAAAAATGATAAGTATTATGTTAAAGTACAACAGATGTCCAAAAATTACAACAAATCAATTGAGGTATCTAGTATTTAGTGCACGATTTCGTTATATTATATATTTTAATGAAAACACATTTTTATTGCCATGTTGCAATTTCAGAATACAGTTCTGCGATATATTTAAAACAAATTAGCAAGATATTTGGTTGCCACCGGGATAGGAAACCGGTTATGTTTAAGTTTCCGACAAATTTGGAACTTATATTGTGTAATCTTTTATTTATTTTTTATATTATAATAGGTAACATTAAATATATAAATATAAGAATACTTTAATATGCACTGATGTGAGGCACTATTGGTTGGGGGTAGGGCTATTACATAAAAATTAAACAAAAAGATTTTTAGAATGCAGGTTTATTTTTAGGAGAACACATTTTTATTGTGAAGTTGTAATTATTCAGAACATAGGTCTTTGATATTTTAAATATAATTAAATATATTAATTATAAAGATATACATATAAAATCAATTTTATCGAAAAATATTGTTGTTGCGCCACCGGGATTCGAACCTGGATCTCTTTGCAAACCGGGGAAGGTGCATTATCCAACTAGTTACGGCGACGATATTTTTAGCGAGAAATTTTACAACCTATATGTAACCTTTTTGATATTAATACATTTAATTGTTCCAATATTTGAAAGAGCCATCTACTTTATTTTTACGGAATCTCAAATACCTTTGAGTAATCTGATAGCAGACGCCCGAATTATCAATTCATTTTTATTAAATTTTGGACACATTGATACATCTTATTTTTTTAACCAGCGAGAGACAGTCACAGCTGACGTGTATTGCCGAATGATCGACAAGTTTTTGGTACTGATATCTCGTATGTCGAGAATTTATAGTAATAATCATCGAACAATTCAGGCTCTACAAGAAAATATCCTCTGTGAAGTTGCTGCCATTGGACCAACGTTTTGCTCTCGCGTGTACGCAAATTTAAAAGTCCTATTGCAAGAGTGTCTTGAGAGAAATGGAAGGCATTTAGATGATATTGTTTATAAAACGTTAAATCGGCATCGTTAAACTCCATTTTGTAAAAATAATATATGGGAATAACATTGTAGTTTTTTTAAAATTCAATATTAAACTTGAAAATTTTCCGCTGGACACTCTTATATAGGAATATATAAAAAAAAAACTAATTAAATTTTTTATTTAATTTAGTAAAAATATGAAGTATAAAATAGCAGCCACAATCCTAAATACATACTGTTTAAATCGGTTTGTATACAAATAACATACAAACACAGATAGATATCTCAAAATAGTTTCAAGTATGCCAGTTTTACGGTAGGCACCAAGTAAATTATATTATAGAAATATAATAATAAACCGTTCACTTTGTTTAAAGAACGAAGGAAAGAAGGAGATCTTCAGGGGTGTACGAGAACCGGTTGGTGTTTAAACAAAGTGAATTGTTTTTAAATGTATTTATAATGAATCACTACAAAATTATAGCGGAATACAACAGTATAATATTATGGAAGATGATTTTCTTTTCCGACTAACGATGAAAAATTGTCTCTAATCAAAATCGCGATGCTATCAAGACGTCAGACATCAAACGGTGGACTGTGACCAGCCCCCCGGGAGGGGGGCAGGTCTCAGAGCGGCAGGGGAGGGGGGAGGCGTCCACGCGGCCAGTGGCGTGATGGATTGACGCTTTTAATATCAACAGCACGCCGTGTCACTTCCATATTACATCCATATTACGCCGGGCCGTATATTTCGGCCGCCATTAGATGGCCGCGGTCCAAGAACCGATATAGCCACAGGTCCGTGTCGCGGCGAGCGCACTATCGGGCGGGGGAGGCGGGCGCGGAGGGGGGAAATCAGTCGGAAAACTCAACAGCCAATATTGACACGGCGATAAAGTTTGTCGCGCTCCACCGGTAGATGGCAGTGGTCCTCCCGCTCTGGTGAAATGATATTCGCTTGAAGTGCATTCGCTTTATATGTCGCGTGACCTAAACTCAATCTAAGTCTATTTGCGCGAAATTTGTAGTGAATTTAAATGCGTTGCTAAATCATGTATCGACAACTTTCATTAATCGTATAAAGTTTGTAAAATCACGACGTCAACAATTATGAACAAGTGGATACCCCAGTGGGTACAGACTGGGTGGAAGAGAACCGGAGCACGATGACAGGATCTGGGAACTGGACAAGAATGGCCAGGGATAGGAGTCGGTGAAGGACACTTGTGGACGAGGCCAAATCCCACCCTGAGATGACCTTAAGGCTTCTCTTTCAAAAATAATTCATATTTCCGCGTTTTTTTTTACGAAAATGTGGGTTTTTATTATTCATTCACGTCAAAGTTATACACTAGATTTGACCTTTTTAAAACAATTACTTAGATAGGACCTTTACACTAATGTAAAGTTGATAAACTGAATGTTATTTGCCATAATTAAGAAAACACAAGCATTATAAAATAGACCGCGATCATTAAAAGTATGTTCCACGTGCCACAAAATTGCCTTTATTCGGAAAATTTTTGCGTATACTAAATATATTTTCTTATAATCTTGAAGCTAAAATTACGTAAACTAATTTGTATTGAACCAAATTAGCAAAATGTTAAAAATTAATAATTATGAACCATTCAATTGGCAGTACAAATGATTAATAATAAACGTTTTTAAAACACCGTGTTAGTGAAAATAAAATATTATAAATAATATATTAAATTTACTTACATAGTTTGCGGCTTCAGCTACTATTTTAAATTAAGTTTTATATATAAAAAAAATATAACTTCTTACTTAATAATATTTAAATCAAACTAATTAATGTGTGTTTTTTATTGGGTTTTTATTTCAAATCGCCGATTAAGAAAATATATTTCGTATATTCAAGAATTTTCTATACGAAGGCGATTTTGTGGCATCTGAAAAATAATTGTAATGGTCGTGGTCTTTCTTATAATTTCTTAATTATGGCTAATATTATTCAGTTTATTAATTTAACATTAGTCTAAAGGCCTTATCTAAGTAATTGTTTTAAAAAAAGTAAAATATATTGTATAACTTCTGATATCAATAAATAATAAAAACAGATATTTTCGTAAAAAACGCGGAAATGTGAATAATTTTTGAATTTTTATCATTTGAGTTTGGATCATCCTATGTTACTATTCTAGTAACACGAGCCGTGCGATGTCGCGCTTCGAATATTTAGAAAATTAAATAAATTTTATTCATGTCTCGTTTTCTATCGAAGTTTGGAAATTAAGTGGTATTATGATTTATCCTGAGCAAGATGTATAAGATCTCTTATATTTTGGGGATTGAGTTATGCAGTCAAGATAATTTCATTTTATTACACTTCTGCTGCCTTTTGATTGTAAGAGATCGTATTTCTCATTGCGGAGAATGTGTCCCAAGTATGCAGCTTTCCTTCATTTGATATTAAGTTGTTATTTTTTCATTAGTAATGTGGTCAACCCAGGAGATCTTTAGCATACGTCGAAATTTCAAATGCCTCCAGCCTTGTATAAATAAATAAAGAAATAAATGACTTGGTTAAATACACAGAGTGCTATATTAAAAATAAAAATATATCCATTAAATACACACCATCGCCAGTGGTGGTCTGCAATCTTTATTGCCAGTGCGAAAAAACAACAATAAACGTCGTGTTACCGTTCGAATGGTAGATTACGAATTTAATTACATATTTAAATAATTTTAAGACTTTGTCTGATTGGGTAATTATGTGCGTTAATTGGTTATATAAGATGGAAGGCTACTTCCATTTTGTCGTTTAATATATAAAATATAATATAACAGTAATAATTTTAAAACTAGTATTTAAAACCCACCCTAGGACATCGTTTAAGTACCAATTTTTCTGAGGTGGATCATCTTCCATATTAATTAAATACCACAAAATGTTTGTGATCACGTTTGAAATCGTAAAATAATAATAATCTACATAATTTTCGTATTCAAAATATTAAATTTAATTTAAATAATTAATTATAGCAGCGTTGCGGTTTTAGAATTATTATATTTTAAGTAATGTACCTTCAGAACAAATAAGTCACATATCCGTACACTTCAAAGAAAATTGAAACTTCATTTCAATGAAGATCGATTTCCGTAAGTGGGAGGGACACCCATAACGTTATTAGGGATTTTTATTAATGATAGTAGCAGCATTCATAACTATTACATAAAAGCTCTTAAAGTCAAAAAATCTCTAATTTTTAATAAACAATTAGGATAAGATGGGACGTGGTGGACCAAGACACGTCGTCAAACCCCGACTGTCAGGTACTAGCAGTGGCGTGCAGTAGGTATAGACTTAGGTTATGCTGTTACCATGCTATTATATATTACTATATAATATGCTACATTGTACATAGGTTTATGAATTTTCTAGGAGAACACATTCTTATTGTGAAGTTGTAATTATTCAGAACAGACGGTCTGTGATATTTTAAATATGAATTAAATATATTAATTATAAAGATATACATATAATTAATATATTTATGAATTTTCGTTTAACCGACGTCTTTAGGAAAAATGAATCCATAATAAAAATGTATTATCCTCGAATGCATAGAACAATCATGAATACAACACGTTTAGTAAGGTAGTCAAATTTTCGAACTAGTAAATGAGGAAGTAGATGCTTCAATCAGCTCTAAGCCAAGTTCAAAACCTTTAAAATGTCATTCGGTTAGGAAACAGCATAAGTAAGGAGTGGAATTTTCAATTCAGTAAGTAGAAATTGTATGGCTTGCCAGTTTCTCAGAATTTTTAGTAATGCATAGCTTTTTGTTTTTATGCAGTGCACGCCCTGGGTACTAGGTACCTAAGCTGCGACCTGGGGGGCAGCCGGACCGAGAAGTCGCTGGCGCCCGAGGTGGAAAACTGACGCAGCGTCAGACCAAATGCGACAGGTCATCAAAGGCTAGTGCAGCCGGAGTCTGATGTGAGATGTGGAAGGGCATCTGATGGGGACACCGTGAAGGTATAATAAAATCAAATCAAATTTTCAAAGATGCAAACAAGTTGTGGTTTGTCATTGTAATTAAATAATAGAACGCTTTAGTTTTTAACCATATTATTATGCACATATACCAAATCCTTTTAACTTTTTTTACACTTTTTAACTTTTTTTCACTATTTATTATTTAATTACCATTACCTGTTTCAGCCTGTCACGGCCATCTTCAGACAGGTACATTTTCTCTTAAGCTAGGATATTTATACAATGCAATACAGGGGTGTTTTTCAGTGAGTACATAATTTGAAAGTTGATGTTAATTTGACTATAATGTTGGGATTTTCCCTTATATTTTTGGTATTTACTGAGCTTCTAGAGTAAATTTCCATTTATTGGTTGAGTGCTTCTATTAACTTTATGATTATACTTTTGGGAGAAAATGTACCAGTCTGAAGATGGCCGCGATAGGCTGATACCGGTAATTGTGATAAAATTATAAACAGTGGAAAAAAGTTAAAAAGCGTTTTTATATATCATTAAAATGGAATTCCACCATGAATTAATAGTCAATAACTTTGTTATTAATGGTCCGAATCATGGACTTGTTTTCTCTATTTCTCCTTTCAGCTTCTGCCAACTAATTAAAGATGCCATCTTAACGTCTCGATATGCACAGTTGAATATATTCACAGAATGATATCAACATTTCCTTCGTATTCATAAATGACATTTGTCTACGTGTTTTTTTCCTGTGCCACATATCCGCTTGCGAGATGCTTAATGAATGACAGAGTCAATTTTTGAATGTAGTAAGCAGAAAAAATATCATATAAATTATGTATTGTATTTAAAATGATATTCTACTTTGTCCATTTTATGTTCCGTACTTTAAATGATCTTTAAGATTAAGATATTGTCCAATAAGGCGCTGCGACAGTTCATCAATCAATGTCGCGAGGAAATGTATCTCAGGGGTGAGATTATTCTTTGAATCAATCAGGTTAACTTGTCGCAGCGTATTAGGCGAGAGATAAAAAAAGTCGCTCAAGAGCATCCCTGAACCAGCGGCTACATTTTTCTTCAGCGATGCAGCTGCGCGACTTATTTTTGTTGTTTGCACAGCGCGCCAAGCAGTCTGCCTAGAGAGTCTGGCGAAGGAGAGGGATGCTGTTTAAATACTAAAGCTAGCGAAATTTCATTTCAATCAGACAATTGCTAACAGATTTACTACTGGGTAATCTAAAACAAATATTAAATAAATATCAGATATCTCATAGAGACGAAGTTATTATTATTATATTTAATGGTAAATGTATAGAAATATGGGGTAATTACAGGGCTTACAACCTGCCTTCGGCTGACTTAAGAGATCAATTTAGGATTGGTATATATATCCTCTCCTCTATCTCCATATTTATCATCTGTTTTTGAAAGTTGTATATATGTTAATACGTATATTTGCTTTGAGTACCACTACACCGCCGCCATATATGGACCAAATTTGATAATTCATTTATCCTTGAAATAGCATATATGTCAACTCAATGAGAACCTGATTTTTTTGAAAATTATTTAAACATTCTTTATCTGTAAAATGTTTTTAACACATTATAATAGAATACGCCTGAAAAATCAATATTTTTCAATTTTTATATATTCTTCTTCTTTTGCCCAATATATTCAAATATTGTTAAAACGAATATAACTGGTTATAGAATCTCATTCGTCATCTTTTCGTTCTAGCATATATGATATATTTAAGGGTAATATGTTTCAAAAGTCAAAAGGTCAAAAGACCTCCTACTTTTTCATAATGATGTGATAATGTGAAGTTAATTATAAAGTTAAGGTTTGTCTACAAGAATAGGGTAGGGAATTACTCGATAAGGAGGATCATTTTTTGTCTTTTGTACTTTGTATGAGAATCAGCATCGGGTGGTATTCAATTCAACGAGTCTTTATGTGATTCTAATCAATATTTACTGTTTCTTAGATAAGTTTGTAAAACTCCATAATCACATATTATGTGATTACTCGTTTAACTTACTTACGTCCCGTTTCGCCTTGTAAGAGCATTATCAATACAATAATTTAACTCAACTACTTGTATTTGTATTAATGTTGATCTTGTTATTTATATTAACTTGTATTAGTATTAATGTTCTTCGCAAGTTGTTGAGTTAAATTGTTAGATTGATAATGTCCTTACAAGGTGAAACGCGTCTCATTCCAAGTGAATTAAAAGAGTAGAATAAGAAAACAAGTGACTTATTTTCACATGTGTTTTTGATCCACTTTGACGCATCGTAATCCCAGATGTGGGTTGCGTAAGGGAGTATGCGACTAATTGAAGGCACTTGTTACAGTCATCAACCTTCAGTTTTCTTCTCATGTAACTTTTACGCACTATGTTAATTTATTAACAATCAAACTTAGCTCTTTTTGATGTGTTAGATGCAAAGTCAGTTGCTTTTGCCCGCTGTCATTCAATAATATAATTAGACCGATAAATGAAATGATTGCCAGCATGGAAATCAGCCTGTTTTTAAAATAAGGTTTTGCTTTTATTTTGTGTTTTAAACCAGATAATGTAATTGTGATTCATTATAATACTTGCGTTAATAATTATTTTGTTCTTCAAGCTCCTGTCGGTTTTTCATGTTTTTCTTAAAAACAATACAGAGGTTAATGCGATTGCAACTAGTACCCTCAATTATGGTCTTGCATATGAGGAGCCTGTTATCTATGGACAGTGTGGTATTTATGCCCATCATTGGATACACAGCCGACAGTGAACGTAACGCAGAATTTATTTATCCAGGATATGTTTGTACCATGTGAGTTTTGAATCTAGGAGCCTAGGCCAGGGGTCGACAAATTACGGCTCCCGAGGTGGATGCGGCTCCTTGGGTGTATGCGCGTGCATCCTTCGAAGTTTGTTATGTTGAGGTATCAACATAGTTAATCTGCTACGAAAAATGTAAAAAAATTGCCGATACTTGGTGAATAAATCAATGAGAGTAGATTCTTTAATGTAGTTCAGTTCATATTACATTTTTACATATGTTCACTTCATATTTGTATGTTATTTACTTATTTTAGACACTCTTACTTCATATTTGTATATTATTTACTCTTACTTTACTTACTCTTTTTTATTTTTGATACATTAAAGATTGCATTTACTTTAAGTTTTACGTTGTATTTATATGTTATCTAATTGCATCTTGTTTTATATACATTGAACAATAAAGTTGATTTACTCTTTAAATATATTTTTTTCATTGTACATTACACTTTGTTTACTACTATACTGGAAAAGCACTGTCTTCTATAATACAGTAAAATACTAGTTAGTAGGCTGGGTACCGAATTATATGTTTTACTTTGCTGCAATTTTATCCGCTTATAACGATATAACACACTGTACTATGAATAAAAAAAAAAGATCTTATTCTTATTAAGGAGAACACATTCTTATTGTGAAGTTGTAATTATTCAGAACATAGGCCCGTGATATTTTAAATAGTAATTAAATGTATTAATTAGAAAGATATACATATAAAATCAATTTTATCGAAAAATATTGTTGTCAAATAATGGAACGATAGATTTAAAAGTGTAAAACATAGGTTCAAAAGTACTGTCGCTGTAGCATAGTTGGATAATGCACCTTCCCTGGTTTGGAAAGAGATCCCGGTTCGAATCCCGGTAGCGCAACAATAATATTTTTCGATAAAATTTATTTTATATGTATGGCATTTCTAATTAATACATTTAATTAGTATTATAATTATTATTTCTGAATGTTGATCTTTGAGAAGGTATTGATTATTTGATTTTGCCAAAACAAAATAATAAATCATATGTTAAATTAGGCACAAACATATACGAGTCGATAAGTTGCCATGTAGGAACTATTCCAATAAGATAGATAATAATAAGTGCTGGAGACTGATTGACTGATTTGAGTCATGGAAATGGTTTTTCCATTGACTTGAGTCTGCAGAAAAGTTACGGCAGTTAAAAGCATTTATTCTTTACTCACTGAACGTGACGAGATCTATATAAAATAAACATATATTAAAAGATAAACGTTAATTTCAACCTCCAAAATATAGTCAACACTGCTTGGGTGAAGTGAATGGTAGGATGGAAAATCTCTCTTAAGAGTATCGTGCGACAAAAGAATGCCTCTATAATCTATGGTAAGGTAAATAAATGCCTCTATATGACTGGTGTCATGCTATATAATTTCAACATAATTTTTTAAGGTTTATTAACTTCAAACTGCGTATACCCGTTGAAGAAATGATTATTTTCTAATGAGCATTCTTAATTAAACTGACTTGTCGTGTAGAGATTTAAAATAGTTAGTTTGCATGCTAGACGCCCTTAATTTAACTGATTTGATTTTATACCATATTCCCGCGCGAAGTACCAGGATGCTGACGCTGTTTCATGTAAATGCTTCATATACATATTTTTATAGTTACGCACACACACAAATACTTCACAGGCTTGGGGACAATTTTGGTCTTGTAGATATATTTCCGATGTGCATTGTTGCCTTAAAAAATTAAGGTAATTTTTTTTAGGTAAGCCTTGATAATGGCACGTGTTACAGTACCGAATTGTTAACTTAGGTTTTCCCATTGAAACCATATACAATAAACGCGATCTAACCTAATTAAATTAAAAACACATATATATATATGTATGTATATATAAATATTGTTAAAAATATTGGTACATTTCTCTGAAATGATATTCAAGTATTATATTCACATATAGCTTTTTAATTAATAATGCAATATAAGTAATGGTGCTTCTTTCTAAGTAATAATGTTCTGTTCTTCTTATTCACATATATACTTATACACAAGTTAATATTATGTACTTCTACAATTTTTTGTCTTTGTGTTTGTCAATTTAAAAAAAATATTTTCTTTTTTATATATTCCAATGTTACTAGCGTACGTCTACTGTATTGTATTTACTGTGGTGAATTATTTTGTACAAGCTACACATGTTTTAATAATTATTTTTGTTTAAGCCCATAAGGGCGTTAATATAATATAAACAAATGAACAATTTGAAATTCTGTGCTATTAGTAGACAATGTTGCATGTTACCGAAATGACGATGCTGAGAGAGCTTGGGATGTTGCCACAGAAAACATGATAATAAGAAATAAAAAACAACTTCAAGATTGCCTCTGTCCCAAAAAATGTTAAGAGTGGTAGTTACGTTAACATGAATATCTACTGAAGCACCAGTAAACATTGAAGTTGATTGAAGAAGCCGTGAAAGACGGTTTAACGACATGGATGTCAATGATTTTATAATACTCGAAGACTCTAAACTTAACATACTTGACAACCCACGATTGCAAAATATGGCGATTGGAGATTAGGAGAGTTGATCTCAAATGATAGAAAAAAGCGAGGAAAAATAAGATGATTCTGTATAGGACAATATTTTTACTGATTATAAGAAAGAGAACAATTTTATTACATACTTAATCATAAAAATAGACACACATACAATATTTCAACTTGTTTATCTGCAGATTCATATTTTCACTTAACATGCATTTAATTATATTTGTAAAAATAAAATTACAAATGTATAATATTTCAAATGAACAAACAAAAACTCTCGCATCCATAATTCAACATGAAATTTAATATTCCCAAGTATTGTAAGTCAATTCCATATTGTCGTCTCAAAATTTAGAGTTGGCTAATAGATTGATCAACAACACCTGATGAGATAACTACGAATGACCTTCGTGACGCGAAAGTACGATAGGATTGTTGTTTTGCCAAGTAGAAGATATCGAGGGAAACACTCGCACCGATAGCGGAAAAACAATGTAACAACCAAAGATACAATGTGAAAATGATGAAAACGTATTATGAGATGCGGAAAGGGTGCCCGCGTCGTTTTAGCTGGTAGACAAACACACTGGATTCCATTTTTCTTCAAACTCACTAGACGAATGTTATAAAGAACAAACGAAGCTACAAAAATTGCAAAATGAAAAATTTCCACGATCTCTCTGTGTTGGTAGTTAGTTCCAGCTGCATAAATATCAATCTTACTTCAAGCATTATGGAAGAGAAATCTAAAATTCATCTAAAATTCACTCTACAAGATTTAATTTCGTAAATTACTTTATGGCAAAATTTTCGAGATGAAGGGGCAATGATGTTATCATAATCATAATCATCGTCAACAGATAAACGTTTGTATTAAATTACATTATTAAAGATAATATAACACTTTTCAAAACAGATAGTTGTAGTGATTTTAGATGACGTTTGCGTACACGTGTCGAATCTCGCTGTTAGATCGAACGTCATGTACACTTGTCAGAGTTTTCGACTCTTTCTACTAATCTCGAGCCGATCTCTGAGTTTATATCCAGATCAAAATCTCGACACATATCTCAACTGAATCTCTGAGACTAACCCATCGTGTCTCCTTTCGTGGATATGGACCTTAACTGCGGCCAGCAATCACGGATGCATTATAAACTAAACTCTTAAAACGCAGTTGTACAGTCAGTCATAATCACTGTTTATCTCATTACTAATTGTAATCATCGTCAGCATCCTAATCGTCATCCTCATCATAATCTTTATCAATGTCACTGTCATCGTCATCAGTATTGTTAAACTAATCATTATGTTGGCGCACGTCGGATAGAATCAAAGAATTTGAAACGGATGATGCAAGAATGAGTATGGTATGATATTGTAGTATTTTTCTATCAGAATGATGAGTATTATCCAATACAACGAGGTTCCTGCTGAGCTTTTTAACATCTCGCAAGGTCGCACTTCCACACCACTGTGCCACTGTCTCCGCCGCATTAAATGTAACTCAGTCTTATCTCGAAGGACAATACCGTTTATCGCGAACGCGTCTGAAAAACGAAACAAAGGCAATTTTTATTTTAAAATACTCGGATTTCCATAGAAGTGGCTGGCCCCGGAGGGATAACCCGATGTGGCTGAACTTTGCCCATACGCGGAGCGGCCCCGCCATGTACGGCGCGCCAGTTGTTGTCTAGGCCATTCTTCTCGGCTTCGGAACACATCGGACTCAGGAACATATCGGGGCACTGCCGTTCTCTTATCAATTATTACTAGAACATTACCCTTCCTAGGACGTGATGGTCAGGCGAAGAAGGTAAAGAGAAGAAAATGCAGCGAAATTTGATCTATCACCAGAATTTTTAAACACAGAAAAAGAGCTTAATATTACAGAGAAAACACAGACCATCAAATAAATAGACATGAACTAACGCAACTTCCTTGTCCCAAAATATTCATTTTGGTGGCACGCACGTGATCAATTAAATAGCTCCGCAATTTTTTTTAAAAACATGACTCGATTGGAACGAAAATTTAAACGCTGACAATATAATATGCATTAATGTAAAAAATACGTCTTGTTTACACAAAGATTTAATTTTCGAAGATTGAATACTTTTACTGTTGTATAAATGTGTCATAATCTACTGGATTTATGTTTTGTTGGATAAATGTGTGTAGAATTCCCCTCCTCCCTCAAAAAAACCCTTCTCCTGTATATCATGTCTATTAATTTACTAGTCTGTGAGAAAAAATCATAAATAAACATATTCGACAGAAGAAATTTATTAATCAGCAAAGCTTAAATCTCACAAAAGAGCTTAAAAATAGTTGTGCTAAATGTTCTCATGTTTTCACGATCCATTGCAGAGGCCTGATGATGTTGAATCCTACAATAGGATCCGAAACGCTGGTCAAGAGGTCGTATACGCACGGGAGAATAACCCAGAAAACTCTACACAGAAGATTCTGAACGGCCGTGAGAACATTATAAAGTATGTATAAGAAGAATTCCCTTTTCAAACGTTTCTATTGTTGAATTTTTGAAATCAATTAAATTGTTCTATTTTGGGAAGATTGTGTCCAGATGGTTTAAACAAAGTGTTTTTAAAAATTATTTATATAATATGTTGTTGCCACAAAAGTTATTTTGCAAATATTAAAGAAGAAACTATTAATTACTGAAATAAACTGATAAATTGACAGTAATTACACAGTATTTGATTAAACAATAATTTCGAGCATTTTTCCTGATTATTTGTAAAAAATCTATTAATTACTAAAATAGACTTGATCCATTACGCTTTGCAATTCCTCGCGAAGTCGGCGCTCCACTATGGTCATGCCAACTGAAGAGCTGCAGTACATATTTATAAACATTTCTAAAAATAAAATTCAACCTCGTAGCCCTGTGAAACATTTTTTTTCACGTGCTCATGTTCATCTCAACCACAATTATTGCACGTGACAAGCGAGATGGTCATTTTTTAAGAGATAAAGGAATATGTAATCGAAGTCAAAGATAAAATGTCACTTTGATATTAACTTTTTATTTAAATATATATTTTTTTAAATTAACACTAGACCCACAAAATGTCTTGATAGACGTTTGTCTGCATGTACATTTATATCAATTTGTTACATTTAATAAACTCAAAAATATAAACAATACATATTCTTACATGTGAGACGGGTTATTTTCTATAAGTCATTTTTTAACAATTTCTTCTAAATTAGAAGAAAGCGTGCTCTTTTGTAAAGACCCAGACATTTTATGTAACAATAGTTATATTTTATTTTAAGGAGAACACATGATTGTTGTGAAGTTGCAACTTCATAATAAAACACGTGACTAACATATTTACATAATAAAAAATATAATTAAAACTTAAAATAATATTTTGTAACTCATTGATTACAAAGAGTTACAAAGTAAGCCTTCAGCGAGATTATCCTGTAGTACGTTAGTATTAGTATTACAGGATAATCTCGCCGAAGGCATTAACTTTGATCCGCTATTATGTGGATATCCCACCTTCCTTGGTACATCCTTTCATGATTTTTATATCTTAATAAAATCTTGTTCTTCACTTAAATACCAAGATTATCAGGAAAGTGATCAAAGTCCTGTAGAGGTAATGCACCTTAATACTCTTGTAGCCAAGAGTGCAAAAACTAGACGGCATTTTTTTTTAACTAGTTAAGTATTATTTTCTGATTTATGTGATCCAAGAAAGTTATTTTTTACTAAAACCAGTGAGGATTAGACAAATGATTCAAAATTGTTCGTTGAATTTATGGAAGATGAATTTTTCGCGACTATCAAAAATCTCTGCCTTTAATTTTTCCCTAATCCAGGAAATTTAGTAGAATAGAAGAGAATTGACGGATATGTACAAAATGTATGGCATTTTGATAGATATCATAGATATCTTATAGAGACGAAGCTAGTTTTAAAAAATGTATATATATATATTTTTCATTGGAAAAATATAATAAAAAATATCTTCATCTCTGTGAGATATTTATTATTTGTGCCTTTGTAGGTGAAAATCCAGTAATTGTTTGTTCTAGGACTTATTCAAATATTGCTAGTATCATATTTTTTCACACCGCATATTCTAATACACTCAAATACAAGATCACGCACACATATACACAAGTTCATTCATTAACTAATTGAATTGTGTTATTGATATAATATTTAATTTATTTTTTGACTAAGTTAACATGTCTCCTTCTTCTTGTGCCCTATCCGTTCAACGGACGTTGCCTATCGTGTTGGCTATCGTCACTTTGTTCAACGCGGCCCGGAAAAGCTCCACAGTAGACTGGCTAAACCATTGCCACAGGTTCTTCAGCCATGATGTTCTCCTTCTTACTTCTTCTTTATCCTTCTTACATGTACATAAGCAAAATTGTGGAACTAATTTATAAAATAAAATATACGAAAGCAACATGTACAAGTATGGTTTATTACATTATTATTCATATTACAATATGTCCAAGAACACACAATTACTGGATTTTCACCTACAAAGGTTCTGTTATTAAACAAATAATAGATATCTCATAGAGACGAAGATATATTTTTATTATTAATTGGTGAACTTTATATATATATATATAGCGTTCACGAATTCTCACTCCTCAATCTCCATATTTATTAAATTTTTGAAAGTTGTATATATGTGTAATTTTTAATTATAAAAAATCTGATTCTCATAGTGATGACATATATGCTGTTTAAAAAAAAGGAAAAATGAATTTCAAATTTGGTCCAAAGATGGCGATGGTGTAGTGGTACTCGAAGCGAATCCACATACTACCACATATACAACTTTCAAAATATTGATAAATGTGGAGATTGAGGTTGATTGAGATTGAGATTGAAATTGGTGAACGTTATATATTTATATAAATATAAGGTGATCACTTAAGCCAGCCGAAGACAGGTCGTAAGGTAAGGTAAGCCCATACTTCCATATATTTTCCATTAAATATAATAAAAAATAGTTTTACCTCTATGAGATATCTGATACTTGTTTAATGCATTATTGTTGAATTCAACATTGAAGTTGAACCCATCAATTCAATTTAAAATAAAATAAATAGAAAAGCAATAATTTTTAAATATTAATAATTTTAAAAATCATTCTATCGAAACATACTATATATACCTTTTTAAAATAAGTATTTCTTTGGGTAAATGGCTTTCCAATAAATAGTACAGAATACACCCAACTAAACAAATAATTAATTTTAATTACTTTATTTGTAATTTTGTTAGACCTTCTTTGTAATGTCTCGTGCGTGGGATTGCGTGATGTTAGTTGACGAAGGGGTGTGGTTGCCGACGCGATGTCAGCACAGATAGTGCGGCTTGGCAAGGAACGAGTATGCGAGTTCTGGCGCGTCACTGTGGACATGGCCGATAGTCGTCGGGCTGGCGGGTATATTAACTACACATTTCAAGCGCGCGATTAACTTTCAAGCGACTATGCATCAAGCGTTGTAATAGTTTTAATTTTCTTATTTATGATTAAAAATAATAATATTTTATTTTATGATAAAATATGTCAATTCGGCGCGTATCCCAGTTAACTGTGTTAGAAATAGCGCAACAATTAATTTCATTATATTTTATAAAGCTCTCATTATTATCATGTATTTCATTTTAATCTCCACCGATACCGGGATCAACACCGGACCCTTCCAAAATCTTTTTGAAATCGTTCATCAGATGAGACCACTCCTGCAACAACACTGTATATCTTCTTGAGCATCGAATACTATATTAAACAACCATATAAAATATAATAAAAATACTATTATACACAATTTCTCAGTGGTGCAACTTGCAATAACACTGTATATCATCCAAGATGGCCGATGCTCCGTATGAACATGCAGGGGGATGTCAAATCAACAATCGATCACCCTACCTCTCAGATGGTAAGAGAGAGACGGGATGCTTTACCATCTTACTATTCCATCTTAAATGTCATAAATAGTAGTGTTGGTTAAATCGTTATATAAACAGTTATTTAAGTAGTTATTTAAATAGTTATTTTAAAAGTTGTTTAATCAGTTGTTAAACAATTATTTAAACGGCTACTTATATAAACAGTTATTTAAATAATTATTTAAACAGTTATTGTGATTGTGTTCGGTTTCCATTAACAGTTATTGTGATAGTTGGTGTCTAATTATCGTAATTATTCAAGCAATGACTGGTACATTAGAAAGTAAACCTCCAACAGTTGAATTTTAGTTACTATTACTAATCATTGTCATAATCACAGTCACACAATGGTTTACCATTACTAATAAGTACAATTATTGTTGTAAAATGTAGATTTTTATGTATTGAGACTCGTTTCGACGATGATCTCTCAATGAAACTTTGAGATCTGAGAGTCGGTAAAGGTACGTGTGTACTGGATGCGTCATTCAAATCCATGCGCAAAACACATATGATAATGACTCATAAATATTGGGCTTGGTATCCACTGCATCTGGATATGTTAGTGTGAGAAAATATATCAAATAAGCCTATAAAATCCGCTAGATGGCAGTACAGATTAGCAAATAATGAATATTCAAATTCATTTGCAATCTTTTCGCATTGTGCAATAGATGTCGTCACCCATGTCTACTATTTGTCAAAACTGCCGTGACCAATTCTTAGGTATAATAGTTCAAAATGGTTTTACACAAAATATCGTATTCACTTGAGATTATAAGTAAACTTTTTTATGTTCATATTATTTAATTTCTTTAAGTTCACTATATTTTTCGTGTTTATGGTTTTAATAATATTATGATGATAATTATATCAGTTTAAGATAGGTAATATTTTATTTTTTTCTTACTGGAAATAAAGACAAAGTGCACTACATGGTGCATTGTTAAAGTAATATAATTATAGGGATTTCCGCATTGTAAAATAAATTTTACGGAAGCCCTGGGTGCGCATCGGTCACAATAGATACCCACAGGGCCTAGCAGCAAGCAATTGGCGAGTTGCCTCACGCTGAACGTTAACCTGTTCTTTATGCGAATTTGAGTCGAATATCTGAGAGAAGTCTAATAAGAAGAATTATACATTATAAATTTAATAAGAATGTTAAATTTATTTGACAAATAGTTACACCTGGTGTACATTGTGACAAGATTAATAATTAAAGAGCGATTCGTTTTTTTTGTAAATTTCAGGTTTGCAAAAATATTATTAAAATCAATTGAATAAATAAATTATAACAAAAATTTCCCCGGTAGTGAACCGAACCCAAGTCTCCCGTGTTCTAGGCGGGGATACTAATCACCGCTCTGCCAACGGATATATATATTAAGCTATATATATATATATAATATATTAAGCTCTATATTAAGAAGCTTTGTAAAATAAAGCAGAGAGATTCGGAAATAAAATCTGTCGCCAGGTGTCGTGCGGGTAGCATCTATAATTAATTTATAGTAAATATAATTAAATTAAATGTTAATACGCTGTCCAAAAAGTTAATACGAATTAATCTTTTTTACTGAAATCATTTTTTTTTATATATCTTAATATTTAGTTTGTATTCACTAGTTTCGGCCATGTTGAAGAGAGTATAATAACATGGAAAACATGCAGTAAGTGAAAATGTTTTTCTACCCTTTCCAAACTCCTGTGATCTTCTAAATATTGAGAATGAAGGAGAAGAATTAGAAGAAGTCAACCGTGAGGTTACGACTAAGAAAAAGAGAAGTAGATTGTCATCATCACTGTATTGCCATATCATGTTGGGCAGAAATGCACGAGGCGAGTTTGATCACGTGGGTGTAAGCAGTCGAAGGTTTTTGTATGGTACAGGGTTGCATAGTGTCAATGTATATACTTTAGCTTTATATCAAGTGATGGCAACGCAAAATAAATTCTGTTAAAACTGTCTCATCTGAGACAATTTTAAGATATCTATTTTTGCATCTTTTTTGTTTACATACCAATATAAACAGTACATTTTTAGGATTCGTCACTTTTTACATAGAGGTATTTGAGATTCACCGTAATATAAATGTTGACATAATTACCATTCGATAGCTAGTCCTGGGTTTTTCATCGGTAATGTTGAATACATTCATTCAATCCATGCCATTAAAATACACCAACCGTTGTGAAACTGGGCTGTTAGACGCCGATGGTCGTTCTCTTTGCAGTCTTGAAACTCTCAAAACTCTGCTGGCCAGCCTCTGAAACTTTATCACAACCGATAATTCGAAAAAATACAATATAAAATGTTTTTATATCACCGCCGTAAATATATCTGATCGAACCGAAAATCGTATCTCAACAGAAGCAGTTTCACTTTTGTTTACTGTTTTAAATTTACACAAATAGAATTCACATATTCAAAATTTATACCAGGCCTATCGAAATATAAAAACGCGTAAACAATTAAGTTGATTGCTTTTAAAATTGAAATAGTAGACGTAACTGGAAATATTGAGGAATATAAGTTCAAAAATGAATTCCATTGTCTATAGCGAAAGTGGAGAACGCGCTTTTCCGGATAGGAAGAGGTCCAGATTTGAATCTCGGTAACAAAAATATATTTTTTCGATAAATAGATTTTTTTCTGTATATCTTTCTAGTTGATTAATTTAATTTGTCCAAAACTTTAGATTCATCGTGTTGCATAGCCCTGGAAGGCCGACTATGCTGCTGTGGACTTACTAATTATAGTGAACAGATCTGAAGAGCCAACTCTCCTACTTTTCCTACTGGAAATCTTCCTTCTCAGCAGGTGGAGGAAGGTGTCTCGCAAAAACAATTCCATAAAAAGTCCACAAGTCACACCAGTTGCTGTACTGCTTCGGGAAAGAGAGAAGAAACGTCATTTGTATTCATGCAGCATTATACTTCCAGTGTCTGACTTATCATCGACCTGATGCAGTACCATTAAAATATTATAAATATCCTGCGTACTGTATTGTATACATTTCTTTCTCTAAGAAAATAACAATATAAGGATTTGTACTAAAATTTTTTAAATGGAATATATGTAACGGATTTTGTGGGCATGATATCTCCTGTAATTCTTATCTAATTTCAATCAAACTTCTCGGAAAAGTTTATCTTGTATATATCTCGGCAAGGTTTTTGTCAACCAGACTTTTTTTGCCTTTTTCTTTAAAAAAGACTGTTCAAAAATTTAAAAAATCAGGAATTCCGTTAATATTTTTCTTCACGTATTTTATCTATAATCTATCTTTTAACGTACAATATGTAGTATTTCTATCAAAATCTAATTAAAGAACATATTATACTAAAAAATATAGTAATATTTTGATTATTTCACTTTTCATGTAAAATAAATTTTTGTTCCGTTTAGCACTTAAAATATATAAAAAATCAGGCAAGTTTGTCGTTATGTGATTTATATTGCTTGGGAAAATAGTTCATTTCCCGATCGGGTTTATGAGAGGAACGCATTGTTGGGTCAAGTCAGCTAGGCGTATATTGGCTTGGTCACCGCAGTCAGCTTGCACCGCCGAGCGACTGTTGCGACCTGCCTATAGGACAAGATGTCTCGGGTCCATTTCGAAAATACACGCGTGTGCCGGAGTTGCAGAACAAGACTCGATAGTGAGCAATGTGATTTTCGGGAAAGTTTTTGGGGGCGTGGAGTCAGTTCATTTTACATGACATATTATTTTGATTTGACACTGTTTAGATTTCTTTATCAGATAATTATGAGATCCCCCGATATTATCAGGGGTTGTCAATTTTTATTAGCAGTTCTACAATATGGTTTGCTGATAAGACGTGCATTTGAAAAATGTTATTTTTAAAATTTTTATACAGACATATCGACCCCTTAGAATAACAAGTTTCCAACTAACATTTTGAGCTAATTTGAGTTATTGCGTGAAAAGGGTTCCAAATGCATTATTCATTATTTCTTCCACACACACCGACTTTATTTAACAGATATTAAAAGAAATAGCAACAGCTGCAGTTCAATTCAATTTATCAATGATTATTGTTAATTTACAGTGTTTTATTTTTATTTTTAATTTGTCATTGATAATACTGAAGATAAGTTAAGAACTTAAAACTGATCATATTTGCATACTCAAAACAAAATATACAAAATAATGTTGAAATTCAATCAACACTTTTGAGCTCATTATCTCAAAACAGTGTAAGTATCAGATAGAACTTTGTTATTCTGAGGGGTCGATATCTTAATTACGAATTTAGTGTAAATAAACAGACAAACCTCGAGGTGAAATTTTTATTAAAATGCCGCTATATAAATTATTCAATTATATTATTGATATATTAAAAAGTTTAATATATAAGAATAAAGTAAAAGGTATTGGAAAACACATGTTCATATTAATAACAATAACTAATTATCATCCTAAAATATATATATATATATATTTTTTAAATAGAAGAAAACAGTAGGTATTTCTAAATATCTAAAATATTTGCCATAAATTGATTAGGTACAACATTTTTGTTTTACGGAAATAACTACCACAAAATGCATCATAGATATCGGATACATATATCATACTACCTATAAAAATATACGAAGATAAGTCAAAATTATCTATATTTTTCCTTCTACAATTTATTTACACAGACTTTACGGAATCCTAGCTCGTTCTCGATGGTTTGATTTACAGAATCATGACTGATGTCCAAATAAGATGTTTCTTTCAGCCTGTAGTGGAGGTTGACGGGCATCTTGCTCCCCTTTCGTGCATCACACTCGTCCGGCTAAAAAAAAAAACCCACTTTTATGCAAACTGCTAGCGGAGCGGATATGTTTACACTTCAATAGCCGGAAGGCAAATGATGCGATCGAGATCAAATTTCGTACACGTGACCGCAGTCGTACTAATTTTAAGCACACATGAAGAAGGCAGTATGGCAACGTTGAAGGTGGTGTTATGCCGAAAGTGTAGTTACTTTTTGATTCGCCCTCTAAATATATTTATCTAGTTCGTTAAAATATTAATAAGTTCAGTTAAATAAATGAAATAAAAATCCACTTGGCGGAAAGGCGAAGCTCGGTCTACTGCGCGATAAGCGGGGATACTTACCATTACACAGCCGAAAAATCAATGAGATGTGTAACAAATATTTTAAATTGATTATTAACACTAGCTACCTACAAAGTTTAATAGGGGGAAGAATTCTTGCATTATGTTCTGAAAAATTGGTATTTTTATTTATATGATATTTTGACATCACAGTTTAGAAGAATAGCAAAACAACAGCGCACTTAGTTAGCACGTGAAAGGTATTTAAAAACATTCCAACAATAAATTCAGAACTGAAAGGTATCAATTTATATTGTATTTCAAAAGAAACTTCATTTCGATATGTGTTAGTTTCCTTTAAACTTACCTACAAAAAAATAGCGTTAGATGCGACGCTGGTTTGATATTCACACGCGTTAATTACCAAGACAGCGCAATCTTGCGTGCGTAGCGTCAGCTCTTGCGAGATCTGTGCCCCGTGTCGTTTTGCAAATCGCGCGTTATTAGAAGAAAAGTATCTTACTGGTAGTTGTCGCGGACTCGTCATCAGTAGCCGACCTGTTAGTGAGAGCCGAGGTGCTCCCGCGAGCGAAAATCACCTCCGTTTTCCTCGTCGGACGAAAAGTAAAATACGCGCGTCACGCGGAGACGTAATCATCAATTCCAGAATCAGTGTCTCCGATATCACGACCGTTGTTCCGAGTGCCAATGGACCCGTCGTGATCCGCATGAGGTCGCTTATCGGACGAATGTCACATTAGTGCACAACCGCCCTGAAGTCGCGGCGGAAACAGCTGACGGTCGAATGTCATTTGTTTACGTTCGGCGCGGTTTTCATTGAGATTTTCTCGCGTTGAGGAGCTCAATACGGCGCTGCTGTTCGCGTTTAAAGAAATTTGAGAAGTTTCGAGTTCAACCTGTGATGAGTGATTTGAATAACAGTTTTTTTGGCCGTGATTTTGACATTACAGGCAATAATCAGTTAATAATAAATTAATAGTGCCCTTGAGTGTTTATACATGTAAGGTATTTTTTGACTTGTCTAAGAGTGATAGCGGTTAGATTCATCTAGTGTTACAAAACGCTTACAAAAGACAGTTCATAGTTAGTACAGAGCAAGCTGCCATTTGTTGTGTATTGATTTTGCATTAGAATGACCAACTGATGCCTAATCTCAGAGACGGTAGAGTAATTAGATTTGCTGTGTTTATTCACATAAAATACTCCCATGAGACAAAAATGCATCACGGTAATAATTATGTCATTCACATCGATCGCGGCATCTATTTCAATCCCTTTACCAGTCTGCGTTGGGCGATTGTCCTGGGCGGCAGCGAATGGAGCGCGTGAAGCTTTATCAACTTCTAGTGCTATATCAAGAGTTCTGATGAATTGATTTAAACAATTTAACGTCTAACTGAACAAGAGTAATGCAAAAAAATAATATTAAATACTTTACATACAAAATTGAGAAACGCAAAGAAGTTTCACTTAGAATGCGTGAGCCCGGCATATTCTACGATAACTAGTTTAGCAGCGTAGCAAGTCTTATAAACGTTTTAATTGCATTATAAAAAAAAAAAAGAATATGTCGATTTCGAATCAGGGGTCGGATTAAAATGTCAGTAAAAACTAATTTAGGTGTAATTTTTTTTTCTCATTCGACATAGAACACTTACAAACTAATTGTAGTAATATTTGGTACGTAAGTGTGCGTGAAAATATGCATATTCTCGTGGTTGTGTTGGTACGCAGTGTCCATAAGACGTCACGTTGAATATCACCTCTTCCTGACATTGCAGTACACATAAAATATATTAATGTGTGTATTGTGATTGTAAATGATTCAATAGCTGTGAGTATATAGACACGTAATTGGTTATTCCACTAAAATTCAGTGTTATTGATTTGATTTTTCATATTCCTATTTGTGTGCGAATAAATTAAAAAAAAAGATTATATAATACCAGTTACGTTGTGATGCAGTATAATTATTTTATCTATATATATATATATAATATATTTTTGTTGCATTTTCAGAAATTAATTTCCTGATAAAAAAAGGTTCAGGTTCGAATCCCGGTAGCAACCAAAATAATTTTTTTGATAGATTGATTTCTCTGATTAATTCACTTAATTTGTATTATTACACGTTATTTTGTCACTGTTATACTTTTGAGAGATGCAGTTCCTCTCGTCATAGAGTATAATTGATAACTAATCTACTCCACAGCTCGAACAGGTCGGCGCTATACTGTATTCAATGTGTGTGTAGTACAATGTTCAATGTGAAAATTAAAAATATAAATTTTAATGCCCCATCCTGTATATACTATAGTCGTACCAACTATTAGTGTTAGTGTTAGTGTTAGTGTTGTGCCTATACTCTATTGATACAATGTTTCATATAATCATCGCATATATTTACGAGTTCTTCAGCATTAAGTCGTTTGTCATTGACATTGAAAACACAAAAATAACGTTATGTGAATAAATTTCGAACAAAGGGTATCGTAAAATATAGCACTAATAAAAATAAGTACATTACAGGGATAAGTTTTATTAATAATAAATATATACTGAACAAAACATAAAACTACAGCGGTTGAAGTCAAAACACCTTGTAGTTTAATAAATATACTATTAAATATAAATAACTATACAATGGTAAGTGAAAACAAGAGAATAAATTCCAAATTAATTTATTAAAAACATTATTTTTGTATATAAAAAATACTAAAGTGTTTCGTTAATGGTAAAAAAGAGTGATTTATAAGATTAAACGATTTAAAAGCAGTTGAATTATCAACTATATAATGTGATTTTTTTGTCTTATGTACATCTTCAGTACATAGGCGTATGCATAAAATAAAGAAAGTACAGCGTTATAAATTCTTGGTTTAAGTTGATCAGCAGAACAGGTAGTAGGTTAAGATAAAATTAAGTATACAAATTATTTACACAAGAAATTTCAAAATTATAATGACAAAGATAAGATAAGGAATGGATACGAAGTTTATCTTGTTTGGAGACATCTCGCGGAAGATAAATATTGTATCAAATGGAGTCTAGTCTGATCGAAAACGGTTGGCTTGTGACCATATTCCTATTTTTTTTCTGATCAAATTAGCTTCTTGATAAATTTAAAATACAAGTAAAAATTACGATATTTTTATTTCAATGTAGATAAGAGAGGATCGAGTTTGTTGTGAAAATAACAGTATTGTCTAAGAAGTGATTATTATCCAAACACTCATGAATAGAATGCTTTACAGAATGTTCTAAGCGATACGTGTATTACTTTGAATGTATAACATAAAAATAACATATTCCGAACAAAAAATGTTATATAAGAATATGGTATAAAATGACCCCCCATTATATAAGACTAAAACACAACTACTAAACGATTATTGCGTGTTATAAGTAGAAATTTTTTGTTGTAGTAATAAAATGCTCCATTGTCAACATAATATAAAAATATATTTTAAATAAAAAATATATATTTGTACCTAAGAGAAACGCTCGAAATTATGTCAAATTACTTGATATGTTTTTTGCAGAATTCAACAATTATTTGCATTATCTTGGAAATAAAGCATTTAAGGTTTATTTATTCAGAAATTGGCTACTAGTTTATATTTAGTCTTTACCTAGTAAGTAAATTCTACGAAATCAAAAACTGAGATTATTATTAAGATAAATAGATTACTATTATAATACATACATTAAAGTTTAACTTATGTACATACATGGTAGGTACTATTTATTATGGAATCTTTAGTGATCGTGATTTATAATTTCATAGAATTGTTTTGTTCTTGCGAATAGTAAATTCGCAGTAAGTGTGTCTTGCATTTTCTTTGGAACGATAAACAAGGAAAATACTGGATCAATTATTATATAGAAATATTTTGTTTTGATAAATAGGTAAACTGATTTATTTATTTCACATCGTGTTTTAATTTAAATCGATCTGATGTAAAGGAACGGAGTTTCTGAATGAAAATGAAAAACCAACGGAAGGTAAGAATTTTCGTTTTTCGAAAAAATATTTGACTTCTCTATAATGCAATGCCGATGTACAGTTAGTTATGATAATTAAAGGAATTTCAAAAAAGTATTTTTTAATTTATTATTAGGTACTACATTATTATGACTACAAAAATTAAACATTTTATCTGTTAGCCATTTTTGGGGCCCAAGGCCAAAAGACCCAAAAATAAGAAAATAAATCGAATAAAAATGGTACATAGAGTATTGGTGGTCCGGTCCACATTGACATTATAATAATGCTAGCAGAATGATACATATTGGTGGGTCTGACGACAAAAGCGATTTGCATCTTAGGTACAGAGTGAATCTTGGCCAAAATGTACACCATCGTACGATGGAACATGGTGGCGGTTAATTTCATTTCTTCGATAATCCAGATTATCAAATTGAAAGTGTCGATTTAATCCATAATAATATTACGCTTCGGTTGTGTCATTTGGGGCTGTAAAGTGCTTGCTAAAATGTCCAGGTCTGTGATACGCAAGCAGGGCATAAACGAACGTGTTTTTAATATCTCTAAGTTAAGATTAATAAAATGTTTTCTCTTTTATATATTCATATATATGTAAATATATATTAAATTTGAAGTGAAGTATACATCGTCTTTATTACAAGAACGAAAAAATATACATGACATCTGTCATTTTTTCTTATCTGTACTGTCTATGTATATATATAATATCTAATGTTATAGGTTAGGTTTTGTTTCGACCTAAACTTTGTCAAAATCAAATTTGAGAGAAAACCTTCCATTCATCCGATTCCAAATACCATTTTTGTGTTTATTATTGTCTACCCGCGAACAAAAGTGGAATAATTTTAATTACATCGTGATTTTATTTAAGTGCGGTTTGTTTTGGGGAAAGCTCTATCATTGAAATATAGATTATATTGAGACCCTGACGCGAAAAGGTCATAAATGGCCGCTAAGCGGCCCCAATCCTAGCAGCAAGCAATCGGCGATAGTTAATGAGATCCTGACCGCCCAGCGGTCACCAATGGGCGCGTAGTGGCCACTATTAGCCGATTGCTTATCTGTTAATTAACATGACTAATTCTATGAACTTACACATAACTCGTTGAAAAAATGTGTAAATTACACAATATTTAAAATATCAAATAACTTTTTTTTCAAATATGTATATTTGCACCAGAAGTATGCTTATGTCAGCATAGTACGCTAGTATAAAAACATCAAATGTAATTGAAATTAGATAGGGACATGTGAGACACCCAAAATATAGTATTGATATTTGGTTCTCTATGTGAAATTATATATATCGAGTTAAAATAATAACGTCCAATAAACAATAAGTGAATATTAATGATTAAATTTATATTTTTAATAAGTAAAAATATAATACACGTACCGTATGTCAATATTTACTTTTAGGGTATATATAATCCTCTGGATGTAGATTTCACTTATGAAAAAACCTTACAAATAAATGTAGAAGATTGACAGGAAGGTAAAAGTTGGTGCACATCCTCGCACGATCAAGCCACCTTCATAAACATGTCACGTG
This sequence comes from Eubasilissa splendida, assembly GCA_031772225.1. Classification (NCBI taxonomy): domain Eukaryota; kingdom Metazoa; phylum Arthropoda; class Insecta; order Trichoptera; family Phryganeidae; genus Eubasilissa; species Eubasilissa splendida. The sequence goes on along the minus strand of CM062855.1, from coordinate 10,042,123 downwards.
ATACGAGCTGATGAGACTTGCACTTACTGTCGTGCATAAATTTTCCATATTTACACTGTTGCCTTAACAACTGAGACGATGAAGATGAACCGTTCCAGTTGTTAGATGCTGGGATCAAATGACGTGCTGCAAAAAAAAAAAACTCTGAGAAGTATCAAATTAACCAGATTACGGGTCAGCTGGTTTAATGACTTTTGATTTAAGATTCAAGACATTGCTGTTTTATAGTCGAGAAAAATGGTATTGTTTTAATTAATTTAACAATTAAGCTTTTATTCAAGTGTCTAATGATAAACCAATTTATTGCGACAAGATTGCCAGGGTTTTTAGGTTATAGTATATGAGCTCGTCTTGAATAAGTAAGTACATATTATGTAAAATATATAAACAATTAATACTAAAATCTTCAATGCATATCATCGCGTAACATGTACTGTACAACTCCAGTGTAAAATATATTTTTCTGATTTGCCTCTCCTCACCTCGTATACAGATTATTGTATTTATTTTTTATATCTTTATATATCGTCTGAATTTTATTTTAAGTTCAGGTGTTCCTTTGTTGCATATTATTGTACTCAACCTACTTTTATTTATTTTATTTTGTTGTACACGCCTTATTTAGGCCTTAACAGAATATTTTTATATAACAGAGAATCACATGTGAAGCGTAATACTAAGATAAAAATAATATTATATCTGCATGTTTTTCATAATCAAATTATTATGAAAAAGAAAATGTGACGTAAAACGAATTGGAAATTATCGAAAATGAATAGATCAAAACAAAGATGTGTCATAGTTTTCAAATTACAAACAACTAGTGTAACATATTAAACTTTTTCAATATTAGCAAAATTACTTTGTGGCCACATATTATATGATATAAATAATAAGACAAAACACTTTGTGTTTAAACCACTATTTATTGATAAATCAACATGTTTCAATACCTATGGTATCTTCTTCAGAAAACCATGTGTACTAAAATTAAAAATACAAGCATTGATAAAAATAAAACTATAAAATACAAGTGGTGGGTAACTAAGTAGGAACTACTATGAAAAAAAATTTAAAAAGTGACTATTTGCAAAAACGATTTGGTTATTTATAATATTTAGATTGCTATTAACACTTGTTTTAATTTCAAATGTCAAAATAATGGTTTGTTACGAAAAGGTTCCTAAAGTAGTTCCTACTTAGTTACCCACCAATTATACTTTTGTTTTTATCTATGCTTGTATTTTTAATTTTAGTATATATTGTTTCCTGCAGAAGATACCATAAGTATCGAAACATTTTGATTTATCAATAATTAGCGGTTTGAACAAAGTGTTTTGTCTTATTATGTATAACATATTAAACATCAGTTGCCAACACACTTGAGTATAGACAATCTGTAAAGCGTTTTATCCGTCACCATTGAGTTGAGACACAAAAAATTGTAACGATTTAGTCCTATAAACAGTTGGATTAACGGTAATAAGAATCTAATAAACGTATTAAAGTATCGAGGCCGCTCCCGTTGTACCCGGTCGGGAATAAATTGTCAAATAAATGAACGAATGCACAACACCAATAAGAAATCAGTCCAATAAACAAACGAATGCAACAATAAACAATATCGCACGTACGAATTAAGGCTTCGCGCTCGGTATACACAAGGCGCGCGCGTCTCCACCCCCCGCGCCGCCTGCCGCCGTGATTTATCATCTGGGTGCCGTCAGGCTGTGCACCGTGCAGTGCTCGCTCGGCGGCTCTACAGGACGGACGTCTGCACGCGGTCGCGGATTGCATCCTTATATGCGCGTTGTCGATTTGCGAATTGATACGATTTCGAAAAGGATAAAAAAATTGTTTAAAGCAGTAAATAATACATTTATTAATTTTGTTAATATTATTCGTATCTTTATTGTGATTGATTTAACGGGATTGAACAAATAGATAGAACGTTTTCTATAATATTCTATACTGAAAATTGTCATAACCACACCGACGGGTTTATGAAGTAGATCTATAAATTGACACGCGATTTTTCTTTCCATGAAAAAAAAGGAAAAAAAGTGGATTTAGTTAGCTCTTGAATATTCCAGTTTATAATGGATTTTTTTTTATTGTCGTTTAATCTTTTGTGCTATTGTACCCTGTTTTGTTAATTCAATTTATATAATTTACTATCGAATGCAATTTAATTTCAATTTAAATGCATTTTTCAAGCAGTGGCATGTGTGCACAATTGAAATAAATTAAGCATAATTTTATGAAACGTCACACATTGAATATTTAATTATGAATGATTTTTTAAAAATGTTAAAAGATACGTTGTTGTGATAAATATAATAATTATGATATTATATTGTAAAATGGAAATGTTTTATAGAGATAGATAGGTTTTTATAAATATGTTGTGGCATACGTGATATTTTAGAAATAATGTCAAATGAATTTGTAATTGAAAAATATTCATTTGACATTATCTAATCAAATATATCATATTTTAATAGGTTTTCAATAATGTTCTTCAACATTTTTTGATTCGAAGACAGCGGTCTATAATATTGCATATATATGCAAATCAATTGAGTGTTTATTAAGATTGCTAACAAATATGCTGTAGATTCACTGAAATCGCACATTATTTCATATTAAACTGAGTGTTTCTCGAGTCTGCAGTTTCTAAATTCGTGCTCTAAAACGAACTAGGAAAATCACAAGTCGAACCACCCAGTGTTAGATAATTCTAAGGGTGATTGTTAAAAGTGCATAGTGATAAATATTGTTGAAATTAGTGGCCGGGAGTGGGAAAAAGTGACCGGGAGTGACATTGGTAGAGAAAAATAGTGACCGGGAGTGACATTACCGGGGGGGAAAGTGACCGAGAGTGACATTAGTGGAAGATTCGCGGGCGGAAGTGATATCGGTGGTAGTCAGCGATGCGGTGGACCTGGTGGGTGGCCCTCGTCGCCCTGGTCGCGGTCCTGGGTGCAGGGCCGGCCTTGAGCAGACGTCACGCCCCAAACCTTCTGGATGACGAAGTAACGAAGAAGGTAGTCAGAGCTGCAGGTAATTTTATAAGTTTTTTTCCAAACCATTTGCTTCTTTGTATCGTCATTTCATTTGAGTTGTGTACGTAATTACTACGGCCGTACTTAGAAATATATAATATATTTTTAATGCAGTTATATCGATGAAGGACGTTTCATATCTGAAGTGTCTTTATCGCAGTGACGTTTTAATGTACAATCATATTACACATGTGCAATAAATAAGAATATGTTTCTGATGATTTCACATAAGAGAAAAAAATATAAGTTACTGGCGTTATATTATTTATAATTAAAATTGCCTTCGTATAAAAGATATTCTTTTTAGGGCGCTCTTTTCTTAAGTGCAATATTGCTTTAAAATAAAATATAAGAGTTAAGTCTCGTCGTTTCCTCCGTTTCACTGAGAATTTTTCCCGTATTGCATTTCTTGACTTGCAATACTGGAGAAATTTCTAAAAGCGAAGAATATTGTGAAAGTTTGTTTCCGACTCTAGCGGCGGATTTATTTACACCAGATTATGTTAACATAAAATAAATTGTAAGCCGACATGCAAAAAAATAATTTGCATAACGTTACTTCCTTTTAACATCGCGATTTGAAGATACAGATGTCACAGATAAATATCGCGCAGTCTTAAAAAAATCATGATAAATAAAATAACATTACGTTTTTTGTAAGAACCATATATATATACCATAAAGCTGTTTTGATGGATATTTCATATTAAAGTACATGATGGCAATGTGTAGGTAAATTGTAGAATATTTTAATGAAAAAACCATTATTATATAAACATCAATATGTCCAGCGTAATGGCGTCATAATAATATTTTTTTTAACTTACTACTTGAATAAAAAATAAAATTCTGCGCAGCAAAATTTTAATTAAAAAGATTGGAGAATTTTGCAAAAAATTTTCAGCAATCATTAAAATATTTTGAATGCAATCGTGTCCCTATACGAAGGAAATACTGCGTGTGTGAGAATCAATCTATCATTAAAGCCATGGTTTGATATTGCGAAAAGTGCCAAGCGGGTTTGCGTAATGTCTCCATGGCAGTTCAACTTAATATATATATATATATATATAATACCTAAACATTAAATGAAAACACATTTCAGCTGTAAATGTTCGGTAAATAGATTTTTACTGTACCACTTTCTAACTGATTAATTTAATTTATATTAATATTAGGTAGATACCAAACACCTTAAATATTTTGAAACGGTGTTACATTAATGCATTATGGTCCAGGGTCCAGCCCCATTTACGTACATTTATTTATTGTGAAGCTTCATAAATTTTTCGGAAAAATTTAGGGAGATGTTTTGATGTTTATTTATTTTATCAGAATGTTGCGCGAAGCATTCTGTGTAGTAATTTTATAACGTATTTGAGAAAAGGCACAATTTTTTTTCTTTAAAAATGAAACTGAACATGTGTCACATCATTATGCTTATTATTTTAAAAATATGCTTATCGCTTGTGCTATGAAAATAAGATCAACTAATTCGAATCCCGACTTTCGAGTGTCTTAATCACTATACCAACAAGCGCGTCAAGTAACATTAGAACATTGTTTAATGTAATTAAAAAATAATTAAGTATTTATTGTGCCTACATTACAGAATCGAAGTTCTGATCGATATAAACTTTATATCGGTCCTTAATTAAATCAGGAAATCACAATGGACTGTATATACGGACTATCGTAAATTTTACTATCTAATATAAAACATCTTCCCAATGTCTTGTATTTTTATTACAATTTCATGATTGTACTATAGATTTTTTTTTAATGTTATGTATTTTTTACAATTTTATATAATATACGAGTTACTTGAATCAGTTACACAAATAAAGTTACATATTTTTGTGAGTTCATTATTGAAGCAATACAATTTTAAAATCCTACTGGAAAGACGATTCTATATATGGGATACCCACCATCTAAAACATAAGAGAAAATAAATAAAATAAGACGTAAAATGTAAGTTAAAGTATTTACTGTTTCCGAGGTAAGTTTGTAGTATTCCATAATCACATATGTGAAAATAAAACACTTTTTTTGATTCTATTCGTTTAATTTTTGCAAGGGATCAATCTAACAATTTTAACTAAAAGATTTGTTTTAAATATAAATTAAATATATTAATTAGAAAGATATAAATATAAAATCAATTTTATCGAAAAATATTGTTGTTGCTCCACCGGGATTCGAACCTGGATCTCGTTCCTAACCGGGGAAGGTGCATTATCCAACTATGCAACAACAATATTTTTCGATAAAATTGATTTTATATGTATATCTTTCTAATTAATATATTTAATTAATATTTAAAATATCACCGACCGTCTGTTCTGAATAATTACAACTTCACAATAAGAATGTGTTCTCCTAATAAACAATTTGTATTTATAACTATAATGGACAGCCATAAAATTTATTTATATTTTATTTATTTTTATTTATATTCCAATGAATAATATAAATATGACGATGATGATCCAGAAGTTAACACTGAAGATTGTAGATACCTATTATACATAAACATTATATAAAACTAAAAATATATCTACATAATGTAAACATTTTTCATAAAGATTGTATAATTAATGATGTACATTCTATCTACGTCCCGAGAGACCTCCAAGTTAGTCATATTTTTCATAGCACAAGCGCTTAGATAAATTATAAAATGGTGAGAATATTGACACCTATCGATTTATATGACTTTTTAGAACATACACGGGTACGTGTGATATATATATATATATATAAATAATCTGCATGAAATAGTTGTAAATAAATGATGAGCTTTATGGCTAATACTTTTTGTAGGCTGATTTTAAAGAAAGATAATACGTAATACAGGAAGGAAATGTGAATTCCTTTTAGAAATACGAATCAAATTAATATGTAGCCGTATGGTTTTAAAATCACAGTAAAAATGTTTTTAAAAGGGATTTTTAATAAATATTGGTCAATTTTGACATTATTAAAAATGTTTTTTTTTTCACCGCAATCAATTGCGGAGATTCAAAATCGAAGTAAGGCAGAGTTATGAAATCGGGTATTAATTCTATTTACATATTTATTTTTAGAATACAGGGAAATACTAACCCCTACATATAATTGAATAACATATCAATTAGATTCTAAAAGATAGACAACCCAAAGTAAATGAAGTGGAAAAGTAGATAACGTATTTGAATTGTATTAACAAGGCAGGATTCTCATTAAATGTGATATTAATTAATTTGTTTACTCAATTTTTATACACGTGGAAAGATTATCATACATGCTTTTTAATTGCAAAAATAACATATTTTTATCAATATTTTTATCGAAAAATTAAATAACAGATAAGCTACGCCCTGTGTCACTCAACCTTAGTTCTGCGAATGGACTTGTTGATTAAATTGTAGGACAGTTAAAGCCACGCTATTTTGAAGAAAAATAAAAAAATAAAATCATATCGGTTGGTACATTGAGAATAGGATCGATATAGAGTGAATATTATGTTCCAGGCCGATATTGTTTTTAAATAATTAGAAAATAAAACACAATTTTTAAATTTAATTTCTATTTATTAATTATTTCATTTATTACAATTATGTATGAAATGTGTCATTGGCTAACTAGTCTTTTCTGGCAGCGACACAAATGCGTGCTCTTTTAACCATTTTTTCATAACATTCTCGCACACTTTGCGTGTTATTTCAGTTTTTTCATTAAAAATATTATCCTGTAGCATCGAAATCATTGTCAGATTATTAGTATAGACTTTTCCTTTGAAGTATTTCTACAGAGAATAGTCATGAGCCGTCAAATCAGGTGATCGAGGAGGCCAATTGATATCACCACTTTTTGACATTATGCGGCCGGGAATAATTTCTCACAAAATTTAAAAAGTAGCTCGGGCTGTGTGTGAGGTGGCACCGTCCTGTTAAAACTACATGTGTTGCAGGTCCAGGTCCAATCAACTCGTTTCGGTCACTAGGGAGTTTTCCAACATGTGGCGATAGCGATAACCATTAATTTTTAAGGAGAACACATTCTTATCGCGATGTTGCAGTTTTGTTATATTTTTAATAATTGATTTTATATGTAAATATATTTTTCTAATTAATACATTTAATTTGTATTAAAAATCATCCTTAATGGTTACAGCATTGCCATTAGTATTTAATTAAAATGTTTTAATAACTTTTAACACGTTGTTGAGACATTAGGTGCTTTATAATAAATTGTAATTAACTATTATTTACGACTACCAAATTTGAATTGACAAATATTTGCCAAACCAAAATAGCGGCCATACAAAATTGGCCTGGAACATAATATTCATCCTGTATTTGATGTATTGATTAACAATCTAGTGTACATGTATGTATATGTTTAGATATGATTGCCTGTTTGCGTATTGACAAGCAACTGCATACCTAATCTTCCATCGATATCACACTGAGTCAGTGACCCCGCGGGCATAAAGGATAAATCAGATTAACCGGACGTTTTAACCTTTCGTTCTTGATTTACGATTATTTCATTAAATAATCAGATTTGTATAAATATAAATTAATATTAAACAGTTAAATAGCAGACTCATTAGTAAAGTTGCGATTCTTTGATAATTAAACCATAGGACAAATCTTTATTTACAAATTGTATCCAGCATCTTTCTGTTGCCGATTGAATGCTCTTCCAACAAAGCTATATTATTAGCCTTATTATTCTTGTCAAATTTGTTCTATGAAGCTTACTTCGGTGACAAGTGATACATCTATTTTTTCCAGAAGAAAACATTAAAAATAATGTAATGTTTCAAACTTGTCAGTACCTACCTCCAGTTCATTTGTACGATTTAAAAAGCTAATGTGGATCATTTGGGAGAGAATTCTGGAAGGGTCCCGGAATAAGATTGGCAGTTCTTTATTGTTAAATACGGATATATTCATAGCATTTTTTCCGTCACATATTTATTTAAGTTTATGATTCAAAATTTTGGAAGACACGATGTTTGAATTTGATAAAATTGTTGATCATTTTACTGAGAGAATCTAGTGTAGTTTAAATTTAATGTGAATCGTTCAGGGTGTCATGAGATCAAATAATAAATTTAAAAACTATGGTTACAAGCAAAAGTACGTGAATGTTATGTATGTAATGTAACAGAATTTAATACATCGTTTGAAACCATTCAAAAACCCTTCAGTAAAGACTTGAATTAAAATATTGACTTTGATTTAGTGGCTTTTGGATTACCAGATCTCGTGGACCCCTTGTTCCTTCATCGTGTCGTATGCCTTATGGGCCTGTTAAATTTTATTATTAGTTTTTAGATTTCTTCAAAAGGTGGCAAAGGGACTGCTAGTTGACGCAATGATTAGTGATTTAACCTCTAAAGAAGGATGATTTTGGGACGTTTAATTCGCGAGGAGACGGTTGTATCGTAAGTTGACAACACGTTGATCGTGGGGTTTTGGTGCTTGGGGAGGCCAGCATAAAAACGCTTGAAGAGGTGTTTTATGAATTCTTTTACGGAGAGGATTCCCGAATAGTGATGAAGTTGTGAGATCCTCGTCCGTGCTAGCCGGATGATCTTATTCTGGAAGACATGTAGTTTTCTCATGTGTGTTATAGGACGGCCTTGTATAATAGGAGTTTGTTGTCTGTGGCAAGTTTGCTATTCCTGCCTAATAGTGGATACATTGCGCAGAGTGCACGTGTTGTGTCGCTTAATTTATTTTTAATACGTTTGCTCCATGTCTACTTAAATAAAATGGTTAAAACGACTAAAATGTCGTATCCTATTCGCGGAATAAATTAATTTGCACTATTCTATATAAAAATATTTAAGACATTGCCATATTTAACTGGATTATCTTTAAAATACTAAGAAATTTTATATGACATATCAGTCGAATTATTTTAGGTAACATCATAGTTATTTTATCTTTTCGGTTTGTTATTTCCTCTATGACTAAACTGCGGGTTCGTGCCGATGTTCACAGCCATTATGTAACACAAGCGGCCGTCCAAAACGTTATGATATCATCGTTGAAGAGTTGGGCGAAAAAACGTCGAGTTTTTCATTTCCCGCGCGATTTTCGCTAGTATCACGGCGCCCACCGCGCACGCGCACCGCCGTGGCGCCAGTTTTGACATCTGCCTCTCGCAGCGTCGTCAGCTGTAAGGACAAGGACACCTTCTCCGGCAATGATCAGCTCACGCGATTTCAAATATTCATCTGAGGGCCGTTCCAGTTTGAAATTAGAGCTATAGATAGATACACGGCTTATGGTTAATTAATTTAGAAAATTATGACAGGAAATTGTTTGTTAGATTTAATCAATTAAATTAAATTATCAACAAAACCATGAAGACTGAAATATTCATTGTGAAGTTGTAGTTATTTAGAACACAGGTCTGTGATATTTATTTAAATACAAATTAAATGTATCAATTAGAAAGATATACACATAAAATCAATTTTATCGAATAATATTGTTGTTGCGCTGCCGAGATTCGAACCTGGATCTCTTTACAATTCGGCGAAAGTGCATTATTCAACTATGCTACAGCGACAGTACTTTTGACGATAAATTTTCGAACCCATATGTTACACTTTTCAAATGAATACATCTATCGTTTCATTATTTGAAAGCCATCTACTTTGTTTTTGCAGAATCTCAAATACCTTTTACTAAATCGATAGCAGACGCCAGAATAATCCTAGCATAGTTAAATAATGCACTTTCTCCGGATGGAAAAGAGATCCAGGTTCGAATCCCGGTAGCGCAACAACAATATTTTTCGATAAAACTGATTTTATCTTTCTAATTAATACATTTAATTTGTATTTTAAATTATTAAAATAGTAAGGGTGGTGTGCGACAAGCGGCAGTCAGAAAGTAGAGTTCTTTAGGACTTTTATGTCATAAACTGTAAACAATTTGGTGACATTATATATTATTTTGTTTTTCTATGATGATAAATCTTTTCATGTCAAGCATAAATATATTGTTTCACGTTATAAGAAAACAAATCCTAGGATGTTTTTTCATTTTAATTTATTTTTCATGTTAAACGTTTTTCATTGTATTTAAAATATTTTCCATATCCGCCTGATAAATAATTAAAAAATTATATATTTAACGGTTAGTTAATGTGCGACCGTTCTGAAATACTAGCTGATGAACTAGAAATAAAAGCTGGATGGATAGAATTATGAATGGAAGATATTATGATCAGGATTAATGAAGAGAAATATTAAAAAAGTAAAAATCCGTAAATTTAAATATATGGGATATGTGATGTGATATCCAAAAAAGTATGAGGTCTTGCACCTCATAATTCAGGAATTGTAATTGAAGATAACATCATGTATGAAGAACACAAGGCAGTGATGGCGAACCTATGACACGCGTGTCAAAGGTAACACGCCACAGCGTTTTGGGCGACACGCCAGCGTTCACTAATATCAAAGTTATCAATTAACCAGACGTCTACCCGATAACAACGTTCGAATTTATCACTACGCACATATTACACATGTATCTCTTTTGGGTCTCACTTTGTGAAAAAAACAATTAATTGAAATAAGCAATTAATTAATTGACATCAACTCGAATACTATGGGGGGGGGGGGGGGGTGACACGCCAGCAAAGTTAAGTTAGATTTTGCTAGTCTACTGTGGTTTTCCGGGTAGCAGTGAATAAAATGATGATAGCCAACGGGAATGGATAAGGCATCAGAAAAATAAGTAAGGTGTAAAGTAAAGAAAAGAAAATTGAAAATTATAAGTGTTATATAAACAGCTGGAGTGCTCCTCCTGCGATCGCAGGTATGTGTATAGCATATACACCCTAAATCACAACTCGTCAATCGAGGAATCGAGATTTTTGTATAAACATCTTGTAGATCATCCAATTTCCACCGTGCAAGAGTAAAGAGGACGGAGCGAAGTAATTACCTGTTCTCTCCCGCAGAGCGAGGCAAAAAGCTAAAACCAGTTATTAAACTCGTAACACATATGCAAAATTATGGATAGTCGTTATAGCAGAGTCTTAATCGATATTTACACCGTGTGTAAATATTAAGACGTTGTCAATGGTGCCAACGCCGCCATCGGATACAATAGTGCCAACGCCGCCGTCGGATACAAACGACACTCGTTAAAACATGAAATATATTTTTTACAACAGGCAAAACCAATTCCATATCCTGTCATTTAATTTAATGTGCGCGAGATACGAGGCACACGTTATTCCTCATCAGTTTTGATCGGCAGGCACGGGGGTCTCGCGACGCGAGACTCTGAAACAACCCTTTATTAAATTTATACACGAGAGGTTCTGAAACAAAACTGTCATTATCCAATTGACGTAAAATAGAGAGTGTCGTATTTGAAAATGATTTTCTGGAAATTGTGGCAGTTTTACAACCGATAACTGCTCTCGAAAACACATTTATATATATAATAGAAGCATTTTGTTAAAAGAATACTATTTTAAATTGAGTTGTAAATGCGTTATCTCAATTTCGTCAAGTGAGTAGTGGCGATTTTGTTTCTGAATTTCTCATGCCCGTCTCAACACAGAATTTTCTAGTGAGATGGACACACTACAAACTATTATATTCTACTAGTATTCTATAATCCAAAGGTTTTGATATCAACTTTTATTTAAAAAAAATACAAAAAAATGTACCTTCTTAGAATTTTAAACTAAACTTTTAGTTTAATATTTACAATCGCTAAATATTACATTAATTAACTTTAACAATCGTGAACCCGTAAAAAGTAATGCATTTTTCTTTTAAATAAATGATATATTACAAATATTTTCCAAAGACAATTATAATTTATTGCTAAGCAGTTTTCTGGTAATTCATATCATTAATCAAAACCAGTGGACATATTTTTACTTCTATCACTTCTCGCTTAGTTTTCAACTATTACAGTTTCTCTTATTTCTAGTATTAATAATCAGGCCTCTATGTACTGAACTGCACTTTGACCTCAGACCGTTTGTTAACCAATCTGCAGTAGGGTTACCAGATATTAAAATTTTACTTGTCTATAATGTATTAGCCATTAAATTTGAGATAATGGTGTACATACACGTTTTTAACATTACGCAAATTTTAATTACCGAATTTATTTATTTGCAGTAAACCATTGACTATCGAAATTCGCAAAAATTATCTCATAAAACATAGTAGAGAGGTGGTACTTAATACTAAAATAAAGTACCTGAGAATGAGTGAGCAGAAAACAGACTCCACTACCATTGTTATCATTCATCTCGAGGTTGAGATTTTGAATTGGTTGAACGTCACATCCCATACCAGGAAAAGAATGTGACTGGGAACAATAATATTAAACAATAAATAAATAGCAGGATAAAATAGTCAGGAAAAATGCTTTGTACTTTGCTCTACAGAAATTGCTGTCGTCGAGACTGTTATCACAGAATATTAAGAGTAAATATGAATTAAATATATTAATTAGAAACGTATACATATAAAATCAATTTTATCGAAAAATATTGTTGTCGCGCCACCGGGATTCGAACCTGGATCTCTTTTCAAACCGGGGAAGATGCATTATTCAACTATGCTACAGCGACGATATTTTTAACAACAAACTTTTTTTGATATTAATACATTTAATCGTTACATTATTCGAAAGAACCATTTACCTTATTTTTACGTTATCTCAAATACCTTTGAGTAATCTGATAGCAGACGCCAGAGTTATTAATTAATTTTTATTAAATTTTGAACACATTGATAGAACTTTATTATTAGGAGAACACATTCTTATTGTGAAGTTGTAATTATTCAGAACATAGAAAGAGATCCAGGTTCGAATCCCGATGGCGCAACTATAATATTTTTCGATAAAATTGATTTTATATGTATATCTTTCTAATTAATATATTTAATTCATATTTAAAATATCACACACCGTCTGTTCTGAATAATTACAACTTCACAATAAGAATGTGTTCTCCTAATATTAAGATTAAACCGTTCAACGCTGATACAACAGATTGCATTGTACGAATGTGAGGCCTAGTCATTTTGGACCACAACGGTGATGTCAAGGGATAGATGGTGTTCATGTAATGTAATATCGATTTACATGAGGCCAAGAAGAAAACCTTCAATACAGAATTGACCATTACTCTAAGATGAGAGAGTTAACTCTTTTCACTCTATATTTAAATACGCGATCGTATGATTGATACAAATATATATCTATTATAATCAATTCAAAATTATGTATGCGTGTGTTAAAATGATTTAGGTAAAGGTTTATATCATAGCATGTAGTATTTATCATGTCATATGATTTTTTTAAATACATAAATAAATTACGCATTATTTCCAGTTAGATTTTAAAATGATTTTTAAAAAAAAATTTTAATCCCAAGAAACAATGGCCCACCATGCATTTCAACCATTACACTTAAATAGACTGTCTACGACAAATGTTACTATGTGAGTATATACTTAAATATGTTTAGTTACTATTAGTCACATAATTTTTGTTGATTATTATAGTTTATTAAAATATTATAGAGTAATGCAAAAAAAATGTTTTTAATTTTTTAAATTAATTTATCCAGTACCTGTATAAAAAGAGCAGCAGTAAAATCATATTGTATATATATTTTGTCGTTTATTACTAGCATCATTATAATTAAGATCAAACAGAAAATTACAACCCTGGCTGTACCTGACACTCAGGAAGTGGCGACTTGACTCAGTTAACTGTTATCAGCAGCACTTAAACTAGTTAACATTAAGAAAACCAATAGGAATATGTACAGGTATGCATAAACTATATGTTTCTGATAAGAAGTAGAGTTTAATGTGTTACATAATTAGTTTATTTTGCTAAGTGCTTTATAACACTAGAAATTGTTGCTGAATTAAGAGAAAATTAAGTCAAATCAAAGTATTTATTTAAAGACTTTATTAATTAATATAATGCAAAAAATTTTACTCCCATTCTCACTTTCTATTACCAGTATATTGCCTTTCCAACTGAGCTACGACAGCTCACCGTACGACACATTTATTCTCTGCATCATTTCAGAAGGTGCATTTATTTTTTCCCTTAGTAGAAATATACTAAATCTGATTTAACTTTGGAAGGAATTTGCTAGATGGCACCAAGATTCTTTCTTCATTTTTGTAATTAGAATATTGTACACAACTAATGTATAATTAATTACATTAATTTCGATCATTCGTCGGTGTGGTGTTTTGATTTTTTTCATGTTTCGACATTGTTGGTAAATTAATTTGACTAAAACTGAATTATTACTCGATGTTGTTGCGATATTTTTCTGAGACAAAACCTAATTTTAAACCTTTTTTTATGTTACAAATGTTTAATTCATTATTATTACCAACAACACTGCTACTAGTCTTGCGGTCGGTTTTATCATCGCTATCCGTACATGACTTATATATTATCTGATTATGTGGTGTTAAATGGTGATAGCTTTAATCTATTTGCCGATGGGGATCTCGTGCAAATTGAATGAAAATTATATGGATGGAATTTTACCATTCATTGAGTATTTAAAAAATTGCTGGGGAAATCACTTGAAGCGTGTTAAAAATTTTTTTTTTTTTGTATTGCATTGAAAATACGCGTATACTTGTTGAGATTTTTAATTAAAATAAAACTGCAGTATTTGTTTAGAGTTTTATTTAGTAGCACTATCTTAATATAAATAAAATGTATTTTATTATTTTCTCCTTCGTGTCATTATTGACATATGGCGACCTCAATCAGATGATAATCAGCTCGTAGTGCACCTCGACGGTCTTGGGTCGCCCTCACAGCTGACTCCAGATCCAGGGTCTCTATTCACCGTTGTAGCACTTTTCCAGGTCTGCTTCGGCCAAGGTTGTTACCAAGATAATCTCCTTGCCTAAGCTGTCACTTTGATGCATAATGTTTTTTTTTTCAAATTTTTATTATTTTTAAATAAATACTAGACCCACAAAACGTCTTCATAGACGTTTGTCTGCAGGTACATTTATATCCATTTGTTATATTTAATAAACTCAAAAACATAACAATTAATCAGTCACCGTTTATACAATACACATCATTCTTACAGGTAATTTTTTATAAGCCATTATTTAATAATTTATTCTAAATTAGGAGAAAGCGTGGCCTTTTGTAAAGACACAGGCAGTTTATTTTTTATTGTAGGAAAAGCAAATTTCATTGTCCTCGATCCATACTTGTTGGTGATTTTGGGGATCGTTAGATTCAGATTTGCTGCACCTTTTGTATTTTTTCCGTGTGAAGCTACCATATTTAGAGCACCGTTATTATAATTGTACTTTATTAAAAGGAACAGTAACAGCATTGTGTACAGGAAGACCGTTTACGGAAGAATATAACAATTTTAGATTATGCCTCAATTTAAATGCTTCCAGGCTTACAATTTTTTCATTAAATAATTGGAAGAATTTTGTGTTCACAGTTGTAGATCAAGGCTTACATTTCGAAGACATCTATTTTACGCACTTGTCGCTATTGCACACTGTGTGAAGAGTGTGAACCGACATAATTTTACTTGTTTGCTTTATGTCACTGTCTTTCCATATCCTCGTAACTTTGTTCACTGCAAATTAGGTAGTTGTATGCGTCATCGAATATTCTGTCCACTCATCAGCGCACCAAAATTTTTTCTTGAACTACCTCGCATGCTGCTGATTGGGAAGTTTATTTTAACACATTAGCACAATAAAATAGTGCGTTATAATATATAAAAAAATCTGCTGAAATAATCGATACATTAACAGTGAAAACTTTGATGTTCAATGTCTTAGTTTGTTGTAAATGTCAAATGATACTTCGTTGTTCCAAGGGCACGATATGACGCCGTGCACAGCTTCTGTATCTTTTTAATTTCTCATTCAGAGATACTAGTGCGCTCCTAGAGATGATTCTTTTAACCGTCATCAAAACAAGGGGTGTCTTTCCTGCTACAGTATGATAATGCGTATGGGCATGTAGGCAGGCGTCTGATCCGTTATCGCTGTCCTATATTTTTACGCCAGCGCCATCGTATGTTTTCTATATTGTCTTACTTTTATCTTATCACAAAAAAAAAAACAGAAAAATATACATATATTTAAAATATTGCAAAATTTACAGTGAGAAGACGTTCGTAAAACTGTCGAGAGAGTAAGTACATCGTAAAAATAAAAATAGGATCTGAAATATTATAATCTTTATAAATTGTTATTCGCGATACTTTGGTGTCGTGTACCAATGTGCTTTGAAAACAATTGGTAATGTGATAAACAGCGCATGGAATAATTAGAATATTTTATCGATTGAGAAGCAAATATCTTCGTCCATCGACGAGATGTCATAAAAGGGAGACTAATCTCAGTGAAGTGGCGCAACAAAGAACCTAAGCATGCGTGGTTCAGAGACACAGCTCGATACTTGAAATATTTATTCTTAATATAGTGCATACACATATATATATTGTTACGTAATGCGCTGGTCCTGGTGGATCGAACCACCGGCTAGGCTCAGTCTGCGGGTGTCTCTAGTGTAATGTGTCAGTGTGGCTGTCTCGGATGGATGGGAATAGTCTTAAACAAATGAAACACTTAGTTAACACATGAAACACAATACAATTTACTCACGATCACAACGAATTCCCGACAACATATTTGAGTATTTTTATCTTTTTCACTTGTCATTGTTGTTTTCTCCTGGCGAGGACACTAGTCTCTTATGAATTTGACACTAATCCTATGGTTATTACAAGGTTGAGAGGTTACGTGGATATTGAATGAATGAATGAATTAACTCTCGCCATCGAGAGACGTCCAGATCCATTTTTCCGGTCCGCATAGCTATCAGCTGAGATTCTCCTCCTGCTTCTAACCAGGGGATGGGTTCATGATGCGGATGGATCGGGGATCTAGAACCTCCCGTATCCACCGCATCTCAGAAATCATTCTTCCTAATTTCTCCATATTGTCGGCGAAACGCCGCTCTGCGCGCACTACCCGTCTCGCCGGTTCGAGTCCAAGTCCCCCATTCTCTTTCCGTTCGCCAACACTCGGATCGGTAATGTAGCGCTCGGTCTGCAGTGCAATTTTGAAATGTGACAATATGCTCTAATATGAACAGTATCAATATTTTACATTTTATTATTTGTCTTGTGCATATTTGCTCAGTTTAATTTTGAACCTATGAAATTTCTCTTCCTTTCTAATATCATCTGGAATTAAATTAAAAATCTTCATCGCACTGTACATAATTGATTTCTGAGATTTAGCCTTCTTTCTGAATGTGTGGTGTTCTTGCTAACGTTGATTTGTCTTAATTTTTCTTATCAAATCTACCGGAGGATTTTAATAACGAACACCGTAACATTGAAATATATTTCCTGTTTAAATATCTTTCAGCATTATACTGATACGAACATATCTATTTTTTCTCAATATTATTCTCGAAGCTTTTTGCAGTACTGATAATAATGCTAGCATTTGTTCTTCATTAGCCAAAAATAAAATTCTGCTGCAGTAGTTTATATGTATGAGGAATATATTTTTATACGAGTGGTGGAATAACTCCAACATAACCTCGATCATTAAGATGTATGAATTCGTGCATGTCATAGTTTCAAGAGGTAGTCTAAAAATCCCTATTTGAAACCAGCTCGTATTTGTGCCACGGAATTTCTACGCCAAAATACTTGCTGGATTATAAATTCTCATGTTGATTGCACCATATCGATTTAATTTGTTTGTGTTATTAGAATTTAGAATTATAATGTTCTGAACCATTTTCGAACTTCTGAGACATCGAGTTGCTGGCGTAAAGCTGCGGCTGGAGCTCAGCACCAACTCTCTGGTGCAAGCGGCGCTCTCATGGAATGAGAACGGCAGCGCCTACAGAATAGCTACATATACAACAATGGCCGTGACTGAAGTAGTTATATATGTAATATTTATATTTTGTGTGTATATACTCGTATGTGTGAACTTTTTATTTTTTATTAACTTTTAAAATTTATTTATTAATATTTTCCTTAGTTTTCTTTTTCATAGCATTATATTTATTTCATAACCTTTAATGTATAACATAATATGTATTATCTTTATGGCGAATCGGGTTAAAAAAAACCTGATCACGCTGGAATAAACACATTATTATTATTATTATTATTATTATTATTATTTAACTATATTTTTTCCTAGAACAACTATTCAAAGCATGTGTTGAAGAAATAATCAATTCTGTCGTAGTACTCACGAAAAATTATGCAATACTCTGAAGCTACCCGGTAGACGTACCGACATATGTCGCGTATGTTACATTTTGTATATACATATATACTAGAGTTGTATATTATCATACAAGACAAGACAAATTCAATTTAGAATCTATTATGTTGCCCTATGTACCTTCGATAGCTAGTCCTGGGTTTGCTGTTGGTATTCTCAAATATATTAATTCGATCCTTGTAAATAAAAGACAAACCTTTGTGAAACTGGGATGATAGATGCCGTTTAACTCTGCTGGTCAGCCTCCGAAACCTTATGTAACCGATAACTGAAAAATAATACACGAAATGTTTTTATATCACCGCCGTAAAACATCGAAACCGTATCTCACCAGAAGCAGTTTCGCTTTTGTTCCTGCTTTAAATTTACATAAATGGAACGCATATATTCAAACTTTATAACCAGGCCTACCTTTCGAAGTATAAAAACGCGTAAACATATTATGATGTCCAAATATTTAATTTCAATCCCAACTTTCAGACTTTTATCATCTACGATAATTGCTGTCATAGTTGGTATTGTTTCATTTCCCATGTTCATAAAATCAGCTTTGTTTAGGTTTAGATTTAGTTCTTCAGCCACATTGCAAAGTAATAATTTAATTAATTCATTTAGTTTCATAATTATCTCTTGCAATGTATGTAAGTGCATCGTCATTTGTATTATGTCGTTTATGTAGATAATAAAAATGATTGACGTAAAATATGATTTATGGAGGGAAAATCGCAAAATGACCCGAGTGATTTGCCGCGATGTTACGAACCGCTGGAGGAATGTCGGCTATGAATTATTATGGCGATGAGCGGTAGGCAGCCAGATTCTCAGCGAAGTTGCAACATTTATGCTTTATGCGACATGGCTGCTGGGTCAAATTCCGTTACTTTAATAGTATGGATAAACATTCCGCGGTGCAATTATGCGGTTATTTTACTAATTAGCCAATATTAACTGAACAAGATACCTGCGGACCGTAACTCAAGCGAACACGTAAGTTAGGCAACACTTTCGACGGGTATTCAGATGTTAACCATCTGATATTGCCATATATTCTAGCTTTTGTAAGAACAATATCTAAGTGTTGTAATTAACAGAATAACTGTATATATATATGTACATACACACACATATATATATATATATGGAACAGGCGTCTTTTCTACGTTAGATAGCATTTTTATAGATGACAGAATTGATTAGTAATGGGTCGACTTCCAACTGAGATCAACTCAATTGTGAGAGATTAAATCTCATTCTAATAAGTATGCTGTACCGTACGTTGTATGTCTAGGTTTCCCCAAGAATAGACGCGAGTTCCATACATCAGTGCTAAACAGAGATAAACATAAATAATTAACTTTGTGGTTAAAAATACCATTTTCTTCTCCAGGATGTCAATACTGATCAAAATATGTTGTTTCTTTACCAGAATTTATTTTTAAAAAACAATAATTATTTAAAAAATTAATTTAGTACCTATCTCAAATTGTTACAAATTTACTCGAATAATTTTAAGGAATTTTTTTTAGAATGGGACTCGTAGTTACATTTAATTGGTTGTTTGTATTTTTTTTTTTGATTAGTTTTACACGCTTTCCACGATTCCAAATTATTTTATTTATGACCAACACCGGCTACATGTAAAATTAACAATCCCATTTTTTTTATCAAAACCTTGACCATTTTCTATCAAATGATTAGAAAATTCTGAAAACTGTTGTTTTTTAAAAATAGATTCTGGTAAAGAAACTATAATATATGTTTTTAGTTAGTATTGACACCATGAAGAAGAAAATGGCATTTTTTGAAACCGGTAGATGTATTTAAACTCAATGAGTGGTTAATATAATAAAGTTAACAAATAAAAATAATTATGTTATTTCCTATTTTTTCCAGAAATTAGTTTATTTAAGTAAAAATGTTCCATGGTGAGATTAGAATGAGTGTATTGGCATGGGAACCTTCAAATGGCTCTAATGTAAAATAATACTTTTTATCTCTGGGGTGCTGATATTGGATATAACACTAGTCCAGAATGCTTTAAAGGTGGAAATCTTTCCAATATTTAGGCTTTAAGATTTCAAGCTGCATGTTTTTCAGAATTTACCATGTATCAAGGCTTCTTTGATTAAATTTATTAATTAATCTTGAATATCTCTCGTATGTACAATACAAACATTTCATCTGTATGGACTAGAACTTTTTAGTCCATTTAAAAATAATAATATTAGCAAAATATCAACTGAACAAAGTTGTAATCATTTTGGGGTTACTTTGATAGCCTTGCTTGTTGTTAAGTTGTTAATTGTTGACTTTTAATAAAATCAAAAAAAAAAAACATTAAATGAAACCATATTGTCTTATGTAGCAAATGTGTATAATAATTAGGGGTTGGTTGTCTTCGTAACTAGATTCCAAATAACCTTGGTTTATCTCCTAGGTAAATGAATCGGATGTGATCGTACCGCCGGAGTCTGATCTTTTTAAGTTTAATGCAGATGAGAATTAGTTTTGATTGTTTAATTTTTATGGCCGATTCCTACATAATGAGAAGAGTACTTTCTCTGGAAATCTAAAGTCACCGATGACTAGTTTGTGTTTATTACACCCGTCTGCTTACACTGTCTGTTTTACAATCTCCTATTTCAATAGGAAGTATTGTCTGTAACGTCTGCTTTGGATATGTCGAAGAAACTTTCAGATAAGAGTTTGTTAACAAAGTACGGTGTAGAATTATGGAGTTCGAAAGGAATGGAGAGGAGACGCATCGATGCATTTGAGCTGTGGTGCTAGACACACACGCCACGCGTACTATGGATAGTGATATGCACAAAAACATTCTACAGGAACATTATCAAACAGAATAAACTCTCAATCCTTCGACGATCCCCCGTCCGTTGGACTCACCATGTGGAAAAAAGTAATAGGCACTATTCTGACGTAGATGATGAATAATGTATGCCTGTTTGGTCCGCGGTAGGTATCATATACCTTACGTCTAACGGGCGTTCTTTTATTTGCCACTTGGGGGATACATTCTTAAGGAATTCAGGTTCCTTTGAAAGCTTCATTAGCATCCCTGTCAAACAAAAAAAATTTACTTATTTTGTCCGAGTAAATACGAGGCACATAAAACAACTGGTCTATATTTCGGGGAACAGAAGTTATCTACAGAATTGTCAAATATTAATGAATTTATTTTAGAAGCGTGACATCACCATTTATTTCCGATATCATTTATCGCTATAATAATTATTGCTAACTGATAAATTATACGATTAAAAATACCTAAACGTTTTAATTCGTGTTATTAAACGCGTGATACTAATCACCAGAGAGCGAAAATATATTATATTATGAAAGGTGACGCCGGACATTTATTAAAGGAATACGCTATTGTTTTATTTTGTAACATTGATATCTTTAATACAACATTATATAGTAAATGTTTACGTTTTATATATACATATATATATATATTTTAATCTAACAACACTTCTGTATACATACGAAGAAAATTAGTAGTATTAGATTCAGTCTGAAGAAAACAATCAAGAAAACGTAGAATAGTTTTCAAGTTAATAAAAAAATATTCTATTTGTGAAAGACATTTATTTATATGTATATATTTTTAATTAATATATTTAATTCATATTTAAAATATCACAGACCTATGTTCCGAATAATTACAACTTCACAATAAGAATGTGTTCTCCTAATAATAAAGTTGTATCAATGTGTGCAAAATTTAATAAAAATGAATTGATAATTCAGGCGTCTGCTATCAGTTTACTCAAAGGTATTTGAGATTCTGTAAAAATAAGGTAGATGGCTCTTTCAAATAATGGAACGATTAAATGTATTAATATCAAAAAGGTGGGTTCGAAAATTGTCGTTAAAAATATTGTCGCTGTAGCATAGATGGATAATGCACTTTCCCCGGTTAGGAGAGAGATCCAGGTTCGAATCCCGGTGGCGCAACAACAATGTTTTTCGATAAAATTGATTTTATATGTATATATTTTTAATTCATATTTGAAATTTATTTCGTTCTTTAAATGTATAAGTTGCATTGTTTCAATGACACATTTAAATGAATTAATTTTTTCAGGAACAATGTGTGTGGAACAATATCGAAACCTATTCAATAAAAATGAATTCATTATCATCTATTAATATTGAAATATAATCCAAGGATTTTTGTTTAAAATGATTTACTAGAATGATTGCATTTCATACAGTTGGTAGATGTGGCAACAAATAATGTTTCCAATAAACATGACACTTCAAACTGGTTCAGACTACTGAGGCTCCGCTTCCCACATCCCCGTGACACTTGACACTAATGTACGTGCTAAGAGGTACTAGGAACTTGAACATTGTAAATTTTAAAAATTGTATCTTGGGATATTCAATTAAACCGAATATATAATGTTCAGATTTAGACTGTACAAAATGATTAGGTTTAATGGAAACACATTTTTGTTGTCAAGTTGGAATTTCAGAACATAGTTCTGTGGTATTTTTACAAATTAAATGACACCATTATAATTGGTTGATGTAGTAGGTGGTAACACGTTTCCCGGATAGGAAAAGGTAGCAAAAAAATATTTTTTAGATATTTTTGAATATCTTTCTAATTGATTAATTTAATTTATATTTTGTTTTGTTTTAGACTGTTCTGATGAAAATATGTGTTTATTACGATAATTACTTTTAAGCAAGTTACTTTATATTATTCGTCATCGTCTTTAGCCAGTATCTACAGCTGGGTACAGGTCTCCTCTAAGGTTCTCCAATTCTTTTTCTTCAAGCCTTTTAATTCATCTGTTACCCACCGTTCTTCTGTAGCCGTCGCTCCGTCGAGCTGAACGTCAATACTCCTTTGACGAGTGCAAAATTTCCACTGCATCAGGATCTACCTTTCCCAACGTGTCATTTTTTTAACAGGGATGTCCGGCCCACTGTCACTTGCATGCAGATTTTTTGAGTAACATCGTGTTATATCGAATTTCTACGTTTGATCTTCGATCTCTGAGGTATTCCAAGTATAGCTCTTTCCATTGCTCTTTGGGCAAGTTTTAATTTATGTACGACATTAATTGTAAAGGTCCACGTCTCGGATCCGTGTGTAAATACTGAAAGCACGTATTGGCTGTGGGGTTTATTTATTCTTTAAGGATTGTCGTATTTTGAATTTGATGATAATAAGAGTTGTTTATTGAATTGAATTCATGTTCGGCAATGCTCTCTGTCCAGGGTCGAATCGAATGGAGAAGGCTGGTTGAACACGGGTGGCTGGCAATGGCTGAGAGCAAAGTTTGGGCACGGAGCCTTCTTATTTATTTATTTCTACCTTCACGTAATGATGAAAAACAGGCATAAAAATAAAATAACATTATCACTACGGAATGTTTTCAATTTTTTATAGTTTTTAGTAAGCTGTTATAGAATTAAATAAAACCTGCTTATTAAGGAGAACACATTATTATTGTCAAGTTGCAGTTTTTTCAAAACGTGGTTCTGTGCTATTTTTAATACTATCCGCAGAACTATGTTCTGAAGAAACTGCATATTCACAATAATAATGTGGTTTCTTTAATATATTTGTTGTACCAAGTTTATCCAAAAATTTAATAAAAAGGTGTTGTAGATGTATTAATTTGAAAGAACTGCAGCGTATAAGTTTGAAAAACTATCGTCGACTAACTCTATTTGTGTGGTGTAATCGGTTAACGCATTTCTTCGGATAGGATAAGAGCCAGGTTCGAATCTCGGTACCAACAAAGATATATTTTCGATAAAATGAATTTTCCTGTGTATCTTTCTAATTGATTAATTTAATTTGTATTAAAACCTGCTTAAACTGTACCGGTTAAGCATTTTAAACTTGCTTAAACTGGACCGGTTAAGCATTTTAAACTTGCTTAAACTGGACCGGTTAAGCATTTTAAACTTGCTTAAACTGGACCGGTTAAGCATTTTAAACTTGCTTAAACTGGACCGGTTAAGCATTTTAAACTTGCTTAAACTGGACCGGTTAAGCATTTTAAACTTGCTTAAACTGGACTGTAGGAGCTACAAATTATTCACACGCTGCTCTAACGCAAATAAGACGATAACCTTTTTTGTAAATGAGATTAAATGAAAAAATATGTTTGTAAATAAATTAAAATTTTGATGGCCGTGAGTTTTATTTCTGAAGGAGAGTCATTTCATCTCCTGTCAACTTGTTCGGGTCTTAGATAACGACAGAGATAAACTAAAATAGATATTTTTTGTTGATTTGTTTCTTACCCTTTCAGACCGTTGGCAAAATTAATTCAATTCAAAAAATTTTAAAAATATCTTCATGATATTCACGACTTATTCAAATATGTCACAAGTATTTTAATACACGAGCATAATGTATTGTTTTTTTTATTTATTTTAACAATATAGATAGTATGACATATTACAGTATCTTTTACAAAATAAATTTAAAAACATTTCAATATTATATTTCAATATATCTAATTGTTGTTGATTTTTTAAAATAAATTTTTCACTTAAGATTTGAAATTTATACAAATTATCCCCCGACCACTAGATCACTAAGCGAGTATCGTAATCACTAGACTACATACAAGCACGTCGATTAAAATTACATGTAAGGTAAAACGATGCTGGGATGTATTTTAACCTGAGTTTAAAATTTTCAGTTTTTGTCGTGAAAAATACGTTTCTTCTTCTTTTAAATAGGCAATCCAACCTTCAAGAGTGATTTGTGCTATTTGTGTCATAGAAAAAAATACAATAATATTATAGAATAGGAAATATTATATTACAAGTCAACACCATTGTCGATCAAAAATTTTGCTATTTAATTGATTAAATGTGGCGAGTTAAGGGAAAGAAGATGACACAAGTTAACCGGGAGTTGAACTAGAGTTGACGAGATTACTGTAAAAAACCTATGATCCGCAATGGACGGGCAAAAAAGATGTGGCCATGAAAAATACGTTTCATTAATTACTAAATTAATAACTCGATAGTTCTGACAAATAGAAAGTCTCATAATAAGTCATTGGAGTAATTAAATATTATAAAAATGCTAATCAAACGAATAAAACACAAAATAGTGCTATAATTTTTTCATCCCAAAATGATGTCTATAATAATATGATGTGAGAATTATTAAAAAATCTTTTATGTAAATACTCCGCAAAGAAATGTATTTTTAACGAAAAAATCGAGTGTACTCGTAGATTTCGTTTAAGATATGTTATCGTGTCAAATGTAAATATTGTCAATGATTGTCTCTCAATAGATCGAATGTTTATTTAACTTGACAGGCATGAAGAGATAAGGGGTTAATTCTAACCTTTGAGTTATCTCCAAAGTGAAATATTATTTTTTAACTTTACCTTCACGACTATTTTTATAACGTCTATAAATAACTGTTATCGCTGTCTAAATCGTATTTAACACGAGAAATAATCATTACTAATATTTGATATAAAATAAATATAACTATATTATACAAAATATCATAGATTGCCTTTCTAAGAAAGGCACTCCACTAGAATATTTTATTTTTAGTTGAAGATAAAACATGTTCACAAATCCTAAAATGTACACAGAAAAAGATAAGTCAATTGTAAATGATAACATTCGTAACACAAATTTGATTTATAAGTATAGGTTAAAAGATCTTATATAAAAATAAATTTGCACTAAAATAAAATATACAAAATCCAAAATTGATTAGATCTTTTGCTTTCTCTCATTAAGTAGATACTGGAATTATGAATTTTGCCTCTGAAGATGAGTGTCTTTAATTTGATGATTATAAAAGATTAAAAAAATTATCGCTTATTCTTATTAGTTGCTCTATGAAATTACTGCTTATTTAAAAAAATATATTACCTAACTTTCCATCAGACTTTCTTTTCTGAGAGTGGGTTTTGCTTGATTTCAGTAAATTATTATTTATTTCCAACAGGATTCCACTAGCCTTATTGTTTTTGTCCAAGTTATTTAGAACTAAGATGAAAACTAAATTCTAAATATGAATTAAATACATTAATTGGAAAGATATACATATAAAATCAATTCTATCGAAAAATATTGTTGTTGCTTCACCGGGATTCGAACCAGGATCACTTTCCTAACCGGGGATGGTGCATTATCCAACTATGCTACAGCGACAAATTTTCGAACCTGTTACCTTTTTGATAGTAATACATTTAATCGTTACATTATTTGAAAGAGCCTTATTTTTACAGAATCTCAAATACCTTTGAGTAATCTGATAGCGGACGCCAGAATTATCAATGAATTTTTATTAAATTTTGGACACATTGATACAACTTTATTATTAGAATGTGTTCTCCCAATAAAACTAAATTCAGTCTATAACTCTCTGCATCCTTTCTATGCAACTTAATAAATAAATCAGATGTGGCACTGAAATTAATAAGAAATTTATAACAATGAGACATTATGAATTTGAACTACTCAACATTCCGCCGATAATTTTTTAACAATGGAATAATAGATTTATCAATTTGAAATATTACAGAATATAAGTTCAATAATTTATCGATAATGTATTCGGTTGCTGTTGCGTAATCGGAGAACGCGCTTCCATGAATAGGAAGAAGCCCAGGATCGAATCCCGGTAGCAACTGAATATATTTTCGATAAATAGATTTTTTCTGCATATCTTTATAATTGATTCGTTTAATTTGTATTAAAATACCACCGAACTATATTCTGAAAATGCAACACTAATATTTTTTTCCTTTTATTCATTACATAATTTTTCATGATAGATTTAGATAATTGATTAAAAGTAGATATACTGACTGATTAGTTAACATGATAGAGGCGCTGAGAATTTTTATCACCCCTAGAGGTGCTCTCTTCGTGCTACTGCCTAATAAGAGATATTTAATACATTAATAATTTGAATACAATCCAAATCTAAATATTTTTCAACTCGAAATTAAAATAAATCACTCAATTTTCATATTGTCGAACACATTGATTGAAATCAGCTATTTGTGCGTACGTATCAATTTGCTGATATGCGTTAAAGATGTTTTTCAAATTGTTTTGATATTTACATTTTTGATGATGTGTAAAAATGTCGTAAATATAGGACACATATAACAATTTTTGTTCTACACAGCGATAATGAGAAATATTAAAGTGATGTAATACGCAAAATATTGAACAGATATAAATTAATTATCAAACAGTGTACATACGCAATAACTTTTATGGGTAATAAAATAAACATAACATTGTGTATAAAAATAATAATTAGATGTTGTTCCGATGGCGTTTAACATTACGTTGATTCATATTACTACGCCGTTTTTTGAAAATTCAATTACTGCTTCACATTTGCTCGGAAGACGGTTCGTTCTCTGATTTTTTAAGGTAATCTTTGATTTAACAGCCTCCAAATCGTCATATAAGATTTTGCTAACTTATCAGCGATTGATATGGTAGTCCGTGGGGGCTTCGGTGGGAGAGTAGAGTGGATGGGGGAGTAGTCGTGAATCCCATCTCTTGCTAGCGTTGGATTCGATTTCGCGGCGTTCGATATGAGGGCGAGCGTTTTCGTGGTGGAAAACGATGTGGTTCTTTTTACGCGGTCTTTTCAGTTGAATGACAGTATAGACACCATCAAGCTGAGCCAGGTACATGCCTTGTTGATGTTGTACTGCCTTTGGTCATTTCTATCCGGAACTCGCCAATCCTGACGCCCAATAAAACGTGGCGACAAATCCTATTATATATAGGTAACTAACATAATAAAGCAAAAAGTTATCAGACGGACCAACAATCTTTTATCTTTTTTTTTTTATTAAAATTTTTTCCGTAGCATTATTGTGTCTGAAATTAGCAATAGTCTAAACAGCCCAAGTTTGCAAATGTCCGTCTGTATATATGTCCGATGTATATATGTATGTGGTTTAATACTTTCATGTGAAGCTTACAAATATAACGACATAATTGGCCGTTTGTGGTCAAGTGGTATAAGCACGGTGCATTACAGATCCAGTTGACCTCGGTTCATTCTCAAGAAACTAACCATCACTATTGTGGGTAGATTATCTGATCTGTCTCAAAGACCAAAACCGCCAAGCCAAAATGAGTACGTAAATACCACCAGAGAGACAGGCAGAGAGGACAGAACGCTGCAACTCTTCGAAGTGTTTGCCTTACGGTAGTATGGAAAATGCACGATTTTTTAGATTCACACTTAAGATGGTCGCTCTCCTTGTATTTATACCCTCGGCTTATCTGTCTGGACATCCTCCATCAGATAGTCGAGCCAAAGACCAGACCATGTGTCATCACCTCGTTTAAAAGATATTCTTACAAAATGGTTGGTCTAGGTTAGGTGATATTTTTTTAGATTTGTTGGCTTTGTGAACCTTGAACAAATTGTATATAGTTAAAAATGAAATTGTAATTTAATTGTCGCGTGACTATTTATATGCATTTTTTAATTCTTGAAGATTGGTAGATGTAAATTCAGGTTCGAATCCCGGTTGCAACAACAATGAATTTTCCGAAATATCTTTATAATTGATCCATTTAGTCTGTATTAAAATATATTTATCTTAAATTATAATAATGATATATATCATTATTGAATTATTATTTATTCTACCTAAATCGCCTTACATATTTACCGCCATACCCATTGAAATAATTCAACGAATTAATTAAAACAGCAACATTTTTGCAATTTAATTTTGAAGACAAATTTATTAGATTGGTTCAAAAGTACGCGGTATAAAAATTGAAATTTTTTCTCCTGTGCTTTGAAATGCTTTGCAATTTTGTCGTTTACACGTCCATTTCTCTCAAATCTACAAAACCTTTGATGCAGGATTAATCTGATGAAATAGATCCACGTGAAGGGCGTCTCTTGTGTGGGAATAAGTATAAACTCCGTCGCGATATCGCGTTCGCCATCTTATCTTTAAGAAAATGACATTTGGCGCCATAACCGGCTTCGCTTAAACGGTGGACATGTCAATCAACCAGTTCAAAGCGGCAACAACTTAATTTAGTATTCGGATTTAATTACAACAAATAACGCTACCGTCATTTATCACTGTAAACACTGCAGGCTTAATGTGTTAGTACGATAAGGAAATTTCACGTACCTACCTACATATAAATATATAAAATATATATACAAGAATTTTTTCTTTTACATCACTCGGTCTGTATCTAATTAGTAGTTAAACATTTGTAGTAGATTTTGAGTGATGTAAAAGTTTAGCAGTTTTTTTTATAACATTTATATAATTATTGGTATTTTTTAAATAATTAACTGCTCTGAAAAACAGCAAAAATAGTTAAAAAAAATAAATTATTCAAGCTCTAATTTTTATTGTATAATTTATGCGAGTAAACTAAATCAAACATTCAATTTTAATGTAAGGTTTTAACACTAATCTAAATACAACACGTGCAATCCCGAGGTGTTTAGATATAACTAATTAACCTACCAGAATACCGTATAAATTGAAACAGTCTTTACGATAACGTTTTTTTTTTAAATGGAGCATATATGGAATATATCAAGATTTTTCTACCAAATAAAAGCGCTTATGCTAAAGGATTAATTTAATAGTCTTTTAATAGTGTCTTAAAATAGTTGTGAAGTGTCTAATCGCTAAACCAAAGAAATCCACAAACTGATCTAATTATCACAATTTATTTATTTAATCTTTCTCTCTTCATATTATTTACATAAAGAACAAGTTATGTAACATGTCTATACTATAATTATTTTAATATTAAATATCAAAATCAATAAATTTATCTTTGATAACCATAAATACATAAAAGTTTAATTTGAAATTGTTAATATTATGATAGTATTTATGCTGGCCTGTCAATGTTCTAGCTGGTCGAATACGGCAGCACGGATAATATATGAATTTTCTAAATTTTCTCACGTAAAATCCCTTCCGTCCGTTTTCCTAAAAGAGTAGAATTTAAATTGCGCTGGTCGATGTACAAGGTGATGCATAATATCGCGCCTCTATATCTTCAAGAGCTCAGCATCCTACACAGCATGAAGGGTAGACGTCAAGTTCTCAGATGGGTGTCTACTTCAGCCGCAGGAAGGGTTGAAGAACCGACCAACCATTACTAGAAGTCTTAACGGACATTTGTGGTTGCAGGTTCAAAAGCGTGGAACTCATTGCCCTCCATGATAAGGAACATTGTATCATAAACTCTGTTTAAAAATAAACTAAAAACCCACTTTTTCACAAAATCTTGCTCATAAGTTCAAATAACAATTCTTAATGTTATAAACAACTGTAGAACTGAACAGATTATGTGTAATTATTATTATAATGTATTTTATTTTACGAAAGTGGGGCTAAATTAAATTATCCAACGTTATTATTATTAAATATGAATTAAATATATTAATTATAAAGATATACATATAAAATCAATTTTATCAAAAATATTGTTGTTGTGCCACCAGGATTCGAACCTGGGTCTCTTTTCTAATCGGGGAAGGTGCTTTATCCAACTAAGCTACAGCGACATTATTTTTGGAGTCAATTTTCGACCCTATATGTTACCTTTTTGATATTAATACATTTAATCGTTCCATAATTTGACAGAGCCATCTACCTTATTTTTACAGAATCTCAAATACCTTTGAGTAAACTGATAGCAGACGCCAGAATTATCAATTCATTTTTATTAAATTTTGGACACATTGATACAACTTTATTATTTAGGAGAACACATTCTTATTGTGATGTTGTAATTATTCAGAACATAGATGGATCTGTCAAATGTATTAATATCAAAAAGGTAACATATAGGGTCGAAAATTGACGCTAAAAATAATGTCGCTGTAGCTTAGTTGGAAAAAGCAACTTCCCTGGTTAGGAAAGAGATCCAGGTTCGAATCCCGGTGGCGCAACAACAATATTTTTCGATAAAATTGATTTTATATGTATATCTTTATAATTAATATATTTAATTCATATTAAAAATATCACAGACCTATGTTCTGAATAATTACAACTTCACAATAAGAATGTGTTCTTCTAAATAAAATAAAAAGTTTAATATTATTATCAGAAATTTACAGATTCATATAACACTTTTCATACAATCGAGTTTCATCAATGATGGTTAAAATTTTTCAAGATGTCGCAACATTGCACCGTCCGTCCGCACCTTATATTATGTCTGTTTTATTGATATAATCTTGTCCCGAAGGTGTATATGTAATATGGGGCGGCAGGGCCGAGCAGAGCCGGGGAGCGAGCCCGGACCACCGGGCTGCTAGGTAGGTCCACCACCACAAGGCGACTGGTAAATTAGCCAACTCGCCCGACGATTATTAGTACCTACCTGCCCGCCTTATCTTAAACACTCGCCACTATGTAAAGAGTGATACGAAAGAATTGTCGATATAATATTTGCAAATAATAATCTAGATTTTACTAAAGAAAGTGCGCTGCATAGCGCCGAGGTGCTCTTTGATATATTTTCAAACACTTTTTTGACATTTGATATATTTTTTTAATTTTGGATTTTTACATAAAAATTACACCCAGATCCAGTTATAACATGAACCCTGTGATTAGACATAAAGCAACCAGTATTTAAAACCCCTTCTCTCAGGACGTAGTTTAAACATAAGCCTTTTCCTGAATTGGATCATCTTCCATGTTAATTAAACATCACAATTAAGGGTTGGATTAATATTCATAATTTTTTTTTCCGGACATGATCGAAATATTTTTTTTTTGTCTACATGAAACAAAATGATATAATGACTAATTAATCAAAATAAGTATTACATTTTTGTACCCAAAACTGATCATTGTTTATGTGGCGGATTGAATCTTGTACCCACACCCCGACAATTGTTTCCATGGCGAATCGAGTTATGGACCCACAGCACGATCATTGTTTACATGGCGGATCGAGTTTTGCACACACAGCACAATCTTTGTTTACATGGCGGATCGACTTTTGGACCCACAGTTTACAAGGTGGATCTAGTCTAGCACCCACTTCCTGATCATTGTTCAAATCGAGTTTTGCACCCATAACACGATCATTGTTTACTGGGCGGATCGAGTATTGCGCCCATACTGCGACAAATGTTTTCATGGCGGATAGAGTATTGTGTCCACACCACTACAATTGTTTACATGGCGGATCGAGTATTGCGCCCATACCGCGACAAATGTTTTCATGGCGGATAGAGTATTGTGTCCACACCACTACAATTGTTTACATGGCGGATCGAGTATTGCACCCACATCCCGATAATTGTTTACATGGCGGATAGAGTATTGTGTCCACACCACTACAATTGTTTACATGGCGGATCGAGTATTGCACCCACATCCCGATAATTGTTTACATGGCGGATCGAGTCTTGCACCCACATCCCGATAATTGTTTACATGGCGGATCGAGTCTTGCACCCACATCCCGATAATTGTTTACATGGCGGATCGAGTCTTGCACCCACATCCCGATAATTGTTTACATGGCGGATCGAGTCTTGCACCCACATCCCGATAATTGTTTACATGGCGGATCGAGTCTTGCACCCACATCCCGATAATTGTTTACATGGCAGATCGCCCACAACTCGATCACGCCGGAATATACAATAATTTAATAAATAATATTTCTCGCGTTTTGACTTTCGGCACCGATGGTTATCAACTAGTTTAATCATGCCGGCATACATAACAGGTCAGTGATAATCGCGTGTATGGGACGCATAAGTGGTGCGGAGGAGAGGCGGCTAGTTGACGCACTCTTTTATTTTTAAATAAATAATATCTGACGTCTTCACATAGCACTTTATGTTGCGGTAGGTCTCAATCACCGGCCTCTCCTAAGGGGACCCGAGGAACGTGGTTTTGAAACCTCTGTAACTGTACGCGTGGCGGAAGGTGAAAGAAAATCGACCAAGTTTTTTTGACAATCTTGTATTTATTCAATTTTAAATGCCGTTATCGTTATGGAAGCTTAATACTCAAGTGTGTCCGTATGCTGTTTTCCTTACTTAAAGGTGTGTCCTGACTTCGAAATCGAAAAGTGTTTATGAATACTAAAAGTTGTAATGTTTTTAAATTAAAAATATATTTAATTTTTAACACTGTTAAATATCTGAAAATAAGTTTAGCCTAACCTCGGGACTTGGGACCTAACCGTGGTGTGTGAAAATGATGTGCAACTATATATGTGAGGCGTCTGGAGCTGAATTTTTTTTCGTATATACATACGATAAAAAATAAATTAATAAAGCTTATTTGGTCTTGCGGTGAGACACTCATCTAGTAAACTGTGTGGTCGCGAGTTTGTCTTATTTTTCGAATCATAAGCGATTTAACTTAATTTGAAAAATAGTTTTATTATTGAGGTGAGATTTATATCTATTAAAACCAAATATCTATATATAATGTATACAATAATCCAATATCCTTCTCTATTGTAATGAAACTTGAAACGAAACTGGAAACATTAGAGTGAAGTGTTAATTTTCTTTGAAATCTACGAATTAGGATATGTGCCTTAAAAATTTAAATATTTTAATACTCTCTTACTGTATATAAGTAATTATCTAAAAATGAGAATGTCTCAAATGGATAATCTCAGTTAGTATAGTATTTTGTTCCGTGAGGATTAACACCAAATCAACAACACGTTTACATCGACAACTCTAAATCTACAACACGTTCACATCGACAACTCTAAATCTATAATACGTTCACATCGACAACTCTAAATCTACAACACGTTCACATCGACAACTCTATATCTATAATACGTTTACATCGACAACTCTAAATCTACAACACGTTCACATCGACAACTCTAAATCTACAACACGTTCACATCGACAACTCTAAATCTACAACACGTTCACATCGACAACTCTAAATCAACAACACGTTCACATCGACAACTCGCAAATCAACAACACGTTCAAATAGGAAGCATGTTGGGACGAACCTCATTCTACAATGCCCGTTCTCCTATATGTATAGGTAATAATTTATAATTTAAATAAGGTTCTATGTACATCTTTCGTACCTGTCCTAGAAAAGTGTTAAAACAATAGTTAATTATAGAGTATAGAAATATGTGGCGTACTATTCTACTTTTTTAGGTATCGTGTAGTATAACGTATTGAAAAGCTCAAATGGATCAAAAAGCTCATGTATCGTAGATGGACTCATTAAACTTGACAAGCATTATATCAAATTCAATTCTTTATATATTTAACACAACAGCAGAACTTTATAGTTAAATATCAAATATTTTTTTTGATTATTTTTAACTTCATTGAACACCTGCACTACAGCGAATTATGTACAATATAAAAAAAAAACACAATATTATGTTTATTTAATTCTATGGTGTAATATGAGAACTAATGACAAATAATATTATTATTCACAATAATTATTACTTTAAAAGGTGATTAACATTTATGTTTATTTACCTGTCTAAGCAATTGTATAATTTAGTATTATTTTCTTAAAAAATATATACTTAATACTGGATAATTAAATACATGAATTTTATATTAAAGACGGACATATTTAATCGTTGATGCCAAAACAATGTCGAATTTCTACCTTAATTTTTTTCTTCTGTTTTTCTCTTTCACGTCGGTATTGACATATAGTAGCTTCAATCAGATGAGACTCACCTCCTAATACACTTCCGCAAGTCTCAATCCTGGGTCTTCTTCACAGCTAACTCCAGGATTTCTCCAGCTGTACGCAACGCATCTGTCCGCCACTTGCGCTCAGGATAATATCTTTTTTAGGGTTTGTATAATGTGGCCGAAGAATCGGAAGCTTTCTTTCTGTAGTCCTGCTGTCCACGAGATACGTCACGTCCGTCTCCAACAATACATTTCGAAAGCGTCTGTTTTACGTTTGTAATACAGTAATATCCCGAAGTTACGCGGATCGGTGGGATCAACGAAAATTGCGTTAAGTCGATTTTGCAAATAAAATTAGTTTGTTTCAACAAACACTCTTTCCAGCGACAGCCAATTTGACAGCTGATTCTGATTTGTGCTCCGTTTGGTTTGCCATTTTACCATGAATAGACTTACACCAGAACAACGCTTACAAATTGTGCAAATTTATTTAGAAAATCGTGGTTCAATTCGCGAAACGTACCCTACGCTACGTTTATCGTCTATCTGAGTAATCATGGATCGTTTTCGCACCATACACACTTTAATTGATAATACGCATCCGCAGAGACGTCGTACAGAAGGTGTTGCTGCAATGGACCCAAATGGTTACAGTCAATGAAGAATGCTATAGATTCATGATTACTGACTTTTTCGGTCCCCAATTTAATGGCATTAATGTGGAAGAGCTGTGGTTTAAACAAGACGGTAACAACATACTACACAGCGCGCGCCATAGTCAATTAATTTCACTTAATGGATCTGTGAATTGGTTTCCAAGATCGTGTGATTTAACACCTTTGGATTATTTTCTGTGGGGATATGTGAAGTCGTTAGTCTATGTCGCGTTATTGCCGATATACGTCCTCAGCTGCTCCAAAAAGTGGTCACAAATTGGACTTCCAGATTTTACTTTATTCGAGCCAGCCGCGGTGCCTATATGCGCGATATTATATTTAAACACTAATGGCATAAAATTAACTTTCCAATAAAGCCAATACCATGGCCAATGTATGTTCTGAAAAACTACAACTTCATAATAATTATTTGTTCTCCTTAAAAATCTAACAAACTGGTCTGACGATACAATATCTTATTTTTTCACGCAAAATTTCTTCGTAGCAAGTTAATAATTATTTTATTTCTTGCAATAACGCATTCTTAACGCATTCTTCGTTGGAGTCTATGTTTTTTAAAATTTGTAAGTCTTTTTCAATTTAGCTGAGACCTTCTGTCAATTGCTGCAATGCCACGTGGTTTTCTGGCGGTACTGGATCTGAAGTGGCGGATTTTTCAGTAACGTTTTCGTCACGCGTCTCTATGAGCTCGTCGATTGTCAGCTCCTGATTATGTGAATCCAACAGCTCGTTGACATCATCACCATCGACTTCCAAATCTAATTGCCTGGCAAGATTGACAATTGTCATCAGAGTTTTCAGCATCGATTATCAACTGTTCAGAGTCAATTGTTTCAATCGTCTCTTGTTTTACGGTGGGGTGAGAGAATTGAAAGTCAAATGAAATAATATTATCTAGATTTATACTAGTTATGTCAATTTTATTTGTAAATTCTTCTTCGCTATTTTTATGAATGTCTATCTGGCTAATTTTATTACATACAGTAGGACCATTTACAAATGTTTGTATTTTTATTTGTGATTTGCTATTAGTTAGGGCTAAATCTTGTATTGCAACCGTGTCAGCAATTGCTTTAGATGAAACTTCACATAATGTTGTGCCTGCTGATGTTGATTTTTCATCCAATATTGTATCCCCACCACCTAAATATGATGGACCATTATACTCCATCTGACGATTGATCTTATGATGTTTCTTTACTTGACAGTTCATCTTCATTATTATCCAATACAATATCTTTAACGTTAATTTGCGAAGAATCTTATTCTAAATACTAATTTAATGTATTAATTATAAAGATATACATATAAAATCAATTTTATAGAAAAATATTGTTATTGCGCTACCGGGATTCGAACCTGGATTTCTTTTCCAATCCGAGGAAGGTGCATTACCAACTATACTACAGCGACAGTATTTTAGACGATAAATTTTCGAACCTATAAATTACACTTTTTCAAATTAATACATCTGTCGTTCCATTATTTGAAAGCCATTGTTTTAATGGAATCTCAAATGTAATGCACCTTCCCTGTTTTGGAAATAGAGATCCAGGTTCGAATCCCGGTAGCGCAAAAACAATATTTTTCGATAAAATTGATTTTATATGTATATCTTTATAATTAATACATTTAATTAGTATTTAAAATATCACAGACCGTCTGTTCTGAATAATTACAACACAATAAAAATGTGTTCTCCTTAATAATCTTTTTCTAATAAAGCATCTTCCTTATCTGTTTCAGCTTAACATTTAAAAAAAATAAATAATAATTTTACTTTTAAAATTAGCAATATTATCTTTGTGGTTAAATTAAAATTAGCAATATTATCTTTGTGGTAAAAATTTGTTTCTTACATTTGTTTTTTACATTCTTACATGTTATACATTATAAACAATTCTTAGAGTATATACAAAAGGTGAACAATTTTCATAATGTAAGAGATGTTCATTGTCTCCTTAATTAGACCGAAGTCTGTACTAAAGGAAACATACTTGATCCAAAGCTATGGTTCATGGAACCATAGCTTAAATTCATCCATTTCATTATTTTTTCCTTGCGATGATTCTTCATCAATTCTTGGTGATCAATATTAGGTTAAATTGATAACTCAATATCTTTAATGGTTGGCTCATTTGTGTGAATCCTCCCTGGCGGGCGGAGCGGGTAGAGCGTGTTTCATGTGTGTGGTGAGGGGTGAAGCGGGTAATGGAAAATTAAAAACCGCGTAACTCCGAGTTCGCGTAAGTCGAGGATTCTGTATTTTCCATGTTCTCACAAGTTGGTAATCTGATTCTGAAAAGTGAAGTATATATTGTGAGAGTAAAGACCGGCGTTCTACCCTCTCATTGGCTAGCCAGTGGTGAATACAAGATCCGCGGGTTCTTCACCTCAGAAACACATACCCACCTTATTTCGTCACATTTTGCCTTCAGTCTAAACTGGGAAAAAATTATAAGTAATCGCTGAAGGTGATAAATAAAAAGGTGTTATTCATTATAAAAATGGTATCTAATCATAAAAAGAAACATGAACAAAGGAAATAAAATATATATACAATCCACATTAACAAATCCTTATTTCATCGGGTTGAGCGGGAGATCGACGTTTTGCGATGCGGGCAGGTGACAACAAGATGTTCCATTAGATGGCACCACTCCGGTCCATGTCATCCCATCTCCTTGGCCTATCATCGTAAATGATCCTCAGCATCCAGGTCGACGCAATTGAATTCGCATGCGAAAGTGTAGAAAATCACATAGCCCAAGGTTGTAATGTGAAGCGAAGTGAAAAATGTAGCCCACGGTGAGAATAAACGTAGGCGAAGAAACCAAAGGCGAAGAAACCAAAGGGAGAAACCAATCTTGTTTTCTGAAAGATTATTCACCATGTGATTTTAGATCAACAAATTTATAGTAAATTATGCACTAGTGATTGAATAACATAAAATATTTACCTTTTGGTTATGCTAGATCGTACACAGTTACATGTATTGAACCGCGCAATGCGCTCTGCTCGATGATTTGAAAACGAACCATAGATGGTGACCATTTTTATATTCTTGAAAACGGATTGCGATACCAACGTAAAAAAAATATATTTATAATTTCGAGGTGCTCGACAATAAAACAAGTGACGGAGCAATTTTGAACGTGACCCTAATTTGTAATGTCACAATGTGGATTCTATTAATTTATCAGCTATCATGCCGTGCACTTCGGTTGACGTTTAGATACCATTGCAGTGACAATCGTTCTGTACATATAAAACTAACATTCACAAGATTTTTAACAGTAGAAATCTTAGGGACCGAAATATTTATTCATGTTAATAGAAACGACAGATGCTGGCCTAGTTAATAATATAAAGTTAAGTCGTAAAGTCATAAACTGTAAACAACTCGGTGACGATGTGGGTGATGGTAAGGCTGGTGAGCGGCAAGCGGCACACTAGTCGGAAAGTTGAGTCATAAAGTCATTAAAGGCTAACAATTTAGTGACTATGTGGCAGCCGGGTATATTATTCTGTTTTTATTAGATGCGAAATCTTTTCATATTAAGCGTATTTTGATATACATTAAAAGAAAATACATATATTAAATAAAATTGCAATGACTTTGTATGAAACCACGAAATTTATTATACGTCGACCGGTTTCTCTTATCTCAAGCTTCATCAGGATGTATTAAAAACTAAATATATATATATATATATAATACGTATATTTGTGAGAAATTCGAGACTCTTTCCGCATTGAAAAATGAAAGTAAAAATCATTTTGAGATAGCTTTAATTCTGATTTGCGGTTTCGATGTAACCGATCGCAGGGAAATTTGACAAGCGGAGCCAGATTTCGATATTCATCCGTCAAATTTGATGTTTTGGGTATGGGGGTCGTCAAAGATGATGGGAAAAGGTATGTGTTGTCGCGATCATGTTGTGAAATATAATCCTTTCATACGGTGTTTGTATATTCTCGGTTCTTGAATATTAAATTGCTTCAACGACTTATTTTTTATAACAAGTCTGAATCATTGGTAGGCAGCCGTGAGTCATAAATGTACCTGCACATGTATTGACGACCATAGTTTCAAACCATGTTTAAAAATATATTAATATTACTAAACGTTATAACAATAGTACAGGTAGCTAAAACGTTATCCAAAACAAGAGCGTGGCGCATTTAAGGGCGTTATTGTTTAAAATAGAATATTCAATAAAATTATCGTGAAATAGATAGTAATGATGAAATGGTATGATTAACAATTAAAATATTAATTTTATTGTATTACATTCGTGTCAAAGTCACCAACCAGGTATAGATATACACTCTGTGGGTAATTAATGTAATTAATAATAACCCAACGTTAATTTTGACGTTAAAGAAATAATAAACATCAATTAAATATATTAATTATAAAGATATACATATAAAATCAATTCTATCGAAAAATATTGTTGTTGCGCCACCGGGATTCGAACCTGGATCTCTTTCCTAACCGGAGAAGGTGCTTTATCCAACTAAGCTACAGCGACATTATTTTTAGCGACAATTTTCGACCTTATATGTTACCTTTTTGATATTAATACATTTAATCGTTCCATCATTCGACAGAGCCATCTACCTTATTTTTACAGAATCTCAAATACCTTTGAGTAAACTGATAGCAGACGCCAGAATTATCAATTCATTTTTATTAAATTTTGGACACATTGATACAACTTTATTATTTTAGGAGAAATACATTTACATTTATTATTAATTTTTTTCGCTCGCAATTCATGTGTATGCAATTTAGGATTTGATTATTGACACAAAGTAACAAGACACTTCTCTAGTATCATCGTCATCATCATCTGGCATACCTTATTAATGAGTAATAAAAATAATCCTACACTGCACAATAAATTTTTGCTAATGAATATGTTATTGACATTCTGCGAGTGTTTCGCAAGATTACCCAAAATGTTCGCAGAATTTTTATTCGATAATTTCTATGAATTTTTTTCAAGG
Source organism: Eubasilissa splendida (assembly GCA_031772225.1). Classification (NCBI taxonomy): domain Eukaryota; kingdom Metazoa; phylum Arthropoda; class Insecta; order Trichoptera; family Phryganeidae; genus Eubasilissa; species Eubasilissa splendida. The sequence continues at coordinate 10,001,329 of CM062855.1, read as the reverse complement.
TTATTTATTGTAATTAACCGTACCTACGGTAGCGTGAATAAGTTTTGAAATATTTTATTCCATGAATTTTTCACATTATTTACTGTCATACTTTGTAATTATACAAGCGTGCGATGTATGCAGTTTCTTATCTCGTAAGATATTAAAAAATATTTATTATAAGAAAAATTAAACCCACTAGCATATACATACTTAATTTTCTGTATATATAAATTAATATTAATAAAATTATACAGTTTAACCAGCTGAGGAATGACGTGACCTGCGTAATATTGCATAATACCACAATTAAAAAAATAATTATGAATTTAAAAATTGATCGTGTGGTTCATTCAATTCTAGTATATATTCATTAAAAATTAATAATAAATATATTATAGATTATGAACTAGAAGAAAAATCTATTCCAGAAACGGCGAAAAGTTCTGTGTCCAGACTCGACAAAATACGGAAAGATTGCAGTATTTCCATGACAACGTAGGTCAGGCTTATACTATATTTTTATATGGTGTGGAATCATGGACTTTGAAAGCATGGGAGAGAAGACTGATTGATGCCTTTGAGATGCGGTGCCGGAGACACATGTTGCGCATACCATGGACGGCGAAACGCACGACTGTCTCCTGAATGTAGGAATTAAACATCAAAGACAGACTCTCAACCTGCACCCTGAGATGAATCCTTTAATTTTTTGGGTATCTTGCAAGAAAAGAAGATAACGTTGTTGTGGTGGGCCATGTCAAAAGATGAGGAGGAAGAGAAAGATTCCCACCAGTTGGACCGACCGAGTGACAGATTGGTGACAGCCTTAAGGTCTGCAGGATGTTGAGAAAAGTGGAGGAACATAGTCAAGAGGGTGGGAGTTCATGGAAATCGCGATCCTCAATCGTGAGGGACTGATGTGAATGATAATTACGAGAAAATATATGAAATACTAATTAAATGTATTAATTAGACAGATATACATATAAAATTAATTTTATCGAAAAATATTGTTATTGCTACCGGCTTTTGAACCTAGATCTCTTTTCAATCCATTAACCAACTATGCTACAGCAGACAGTACTTTTGACGACAAATTTTCAAACCCATATGTAATATTTTTTAAATCAATACATCTATCGTTCCACTATTTGAAAGCCATCTACTTTATTTTTACGGAATCTCATATATAATACCTTTGAGTAGTCCGATAAGAGACGCCAGAATTAACAATTCATTCTTATTAAATTTCGGACACATTAATACAACTTATATTATAAAGGAGAACACATTCTTATTGTGAAGTTGTAATTATTCAGAACATGGGTGGAAAGAGATACAGGTTTGAATCCCGGTAGGAACAATAAAATATCACAGACCTAAGTTCTGAATAATTACAACTTCACAATAAAAATGTGTTCTCTTTAATAAGAAAATATATGATGTACTTATATTTAAACACATTTTAAGGATCCTTATACACATTTTATAAAATACAATTTACAATGTATTAAAATCTGTCAGTAAATATTGGATTAGAAAATACATTTAATCTATATCAGGGCTGTCCAAAAATCAACATTTTAGGATACATTGTATCCTGAAGACGGGACCATTGGTCTTGAAACATGTTGATTTATCAATAAATAGTGGTTTGAACTACATATTTTTTCTTATTATTTGTGGTGGATGCCCCAATAATCACCCATCATTTACGTGTCCATTTGTTAGTCACAGAATGTATTGCGTATGTGTTGTGTAAAATCAACATTTTTGGACAGCGGGCAACGTGCAATTTTATGCGGCCCGTGTGTTAATTCTAACGCTACAGAACTGGACAATCAAAGGCATGGTCCTAATTTTTATCTGGTCTTGTTTATTTTACGGATATTACAATCAATTTGAATGACTCGAATTTTAAACTGCAAGACAAACAACATAATATTTCTAACTCATATTGTCATTTAAATGGGTTTAATAAAATTTTTATTACAATATTAGAATCAAACTATACCTTGTGTAGGTACCTACTTTTTAAATTTAACCTTTAATAAACAATATGAGTTTTTATTTTGGACTTAAAAAATATACATACAAATACACAATTAAAATAAAAATATTTTTTATTGTAATGTTGAAGTTTTAGAACATAATTTTACGATATTTTAATCAAATTTGATAACTTACATACTTACCATCACGCCGTTTCTTCGCGGGGTTAAGCAGAGATGATAGAGCGCCACACTCTTTTGTCCTGACACACAATTCTCGCCTCATCCACTGAGGCTTCTAATAGGACCATCCTTCATTATCTGTTTTACCAGGTCGTGCCAAGTCTTCCGCGGACGTCCTCTACTTCTAGAAATCTATCAATCGAATAAATATTTTGTTAGCACCGAGACCCAAACCTGGAACTTTTTCTTGACGAAAAATCATTTAAATTTACAATGAATTTAGACTTTTAAAAAATTTTATTCCGATAATAATTAATTATAGTAGTTAATTCTATTGGTGTACATAATATGCTAAAATTAAAATATATATAATAATCTCTGTTTAAAAAGGTTTGTTTCGGCGGAAGATCATCTTGGCTTAATCAAAAAATGACATTTAATCTCTAGATCAATGTTCACAACATGGACGCCCATTTAGCGCGTCGCTCTAGGAAAAGTGCGAAAAAATATTTATATTTCATTACATTTTATTTTAAATTTACCGATTGCCTGTATAAATGAGGTCGATGATATAATATCAATCAATTAAAACAATATAACTTTACACACGAGTATCATTAGATACCTACGTAGTTTTCTAGGTTCAGAAACATATGTAAATATAATATTGTTGAAAGTTTTAGATTGTACAACCTTGAGGTGAGTTTTCACATAAACGGCGCCACACAAATTAGCCGAGATTATTTTTATTATTAATAACTCTTTAGTGAATGCTATAGCCGTTATTGTACTTTACGACCATAACAACATCAATTGACTCCATTCTGAAATAAACTGGCTAGTTTAGTTTTGCGAAACGTTCAAATAAAAGTTACTTGATAAATAACTTCAAAATATTACGTCAATATTTATATCACTGTCGACAATTTTTATTTATATTTTTTCCGAGGTAAGTTCGTAGAATTCAATTATCACATATGAGAAAAAAACCACTTCTAATTATTCTAAGTAACCATTCAGTTTCAACACTAATGATATTTTAATGTCATGGATAATTTGTAGAAAAGGACAGCTATATAATTTTACAATCTAGACAATGCGTCAAGAGAGACATATTTGATATTCTGGAATTTATATAATGTTAGCATGATTCTAGGAAATTGTTATGTTTAATAAGAACGATATTTTAAAATGAATGCAGAAAGGTTGAATTGGTGATCTTGTTCCACATCTTTGGTAGATCTATAACAGAAAAAAAGGTTTCGGCAGAATCAAAACCTCGAATTGTCTATATATAATTTATGAAAATAAGAAATGAAATTAAAATGGAAAGTATGTATTAAAAAAAGGTTTTTATATGTTTAAATTGTTAGATTAATAATGCCATTAGAAGGCAAGATAAATAGTTAGATTGATAATGCCCTTACAAGGCGAATGGCGTCTCAAGTAAATTAAACGAGTAGAATAAAAAAAACAAGATACAAGACGTGATAATTGTTTTTCTTTTGTTTTAAAATTAATTTATTATAATTAGTAAACGGGTTTTGGCCAATGTTCTTAATCATTATTATTTTAATTTTAATGTGTTCGTTGTAAACGGTCTAAATGTCACTTCTTTTTGGAATCTAGCTGCTTGTATTAAAACAGGTGTAAGTCTGCGGACACATGCTGCAGCCACCACGCTAATAGACAGTTATCAATGTATAATAGTTATATAAGGATAATTAATGAAATAAATAAAAATGTCGGCGTGTTACCATTATTCGTCAAGTTTGTGAATTTTTGACATTGGTAGGTCAAAAAAGATAGGATGATAATAATACACGATTTTAACTAGTATATATAAGATTAATAAAAAAAAGGAACAATTTACAATACGAACTTAACATTTTATAACCTGCTGTCTAGGACGTGTCGTAATTTTAACATTAACGGACATAGCTATAAAGATATTGATTTTTTATCACTGAGTATGTCATCTTTTAAAAAGGCCGTGACTGTACTTCCATAACCTAACTAACTGTATGTGTAATTTATTTTTTACCGTATTATATGTCAACTTTTAGATACTTAAGCGAACTTACCATTAATTATAAATAATACAACAAAACACTTTGTTTTAATCATTATTTATTGATTATTCATCTTCGATCTTCTTCAGGAAACAATGTATGCTGAAATTAAAAATACAAGAATAGATAAAAACAAAACTATAAATAAGTAGGAACTAATATGAAAAAAAATTTAAAAGGTTGACGATTTGGTTATTTATAATATTTAGTTTGCTATTATTACTTTATGTTATTTATAAAATTTCAAATTTATGTAACTGTGAACTCCTGGTATTTGTATATATATATAATTTCTAAACCCTTGTTGATGTCAAAAGAATGCTTTGTTTACAAAAGGTGATCTGTATCAGGAAAAGTAATTATTTTGCGAGAATATCATGTATTTTGACTATTGAGAATTGTTGTGGAAGCAGTGGCGTGGCAACAATTTGACGGGTCTCGGGGCAACCGTGTATACCGGGCCCCTGGCCTCCTTCCAAGAACGCACACTTTACAATGGTGTCCATATTAATTATTATCGACTTAGCTTTTAATATCCCTGTGTGTTTGTCTACTGCAAGTACTGATTTATTTACAGAAAAACTTTGAAATATTTGCCATCTTTAATAAAATATTGTTAGCTAAAAGAACATAAATTCGATCCATATCTTTATCAAAAGTTTTAATTATAGATTTTTTTTATTTATTGGATGTATTTAAAGATATCTGAATGTCACTTTTTGGTACGATTAATTTGGAATAATTAGGTTAAAAATTATGAAAGTTGGATATTTTTATTATTAGTTGTGCTTAGTGATCTTGTTCAGCGATTCTGGCCCCCCGGACAGTTGTCCAGGTTACTCAGGCAGTAGCTACGCCACTGTGTGAGAAAATTTAAATGCTTGATATATAATCTTTATGTAATTTTTTTAAAATACAAATTAAATGAATCTATTTTACGAAAATAATATTATTTTGCTACCGGGATACGAACTTGGACCTCTTCCTAACCGGGGAAAGAGCATTACTGTTTTCGCTATAGCAATCCTTAATAATATTACGGATTATTAACCTTTAATAAAACTTATATATTTTTAAAAACACATTTTTTTGTGAAGTTACATAAATAGATTATTTTTTGTATATATCTTTCTTATTAAGGAGAACACATTCTTATTGTATTGTTATATATAAATTGTATCAATGTGTCCAAAATTTAATAAAAATAAATTGTTATTTCAGGCATCTCCTATCGGACTACTCAAAGGTATTTGAGATTTCGTAAAAATAAAATACATGGCTTTCAAATAATGGAATGATAGATGTATTAATTTGAAAAGTGCAACATATAGGTTCGAAAAACTGTCTGCTGTAGCATAGTTGGTTAATGCACCTCCCCCGGATTGGAAAGAGATCCAGCTTCAAATGCCGATAGAAACAACAATATTTTATGATAAAATTGATTTTATATGTATATCTTTCTAATTAATATATTTAATTAATATATCTTTCTAGTTGATTAATTTAATTTGTATTAAAATACCACAGAAGTACGTTCTGAAAATACAACATCACAACCAAAAATGTTCTCCTTAAATTAAAAAAAAAAAAAATCGTTTATCTCTCGTGTGTTGGTTTACCAAATAAACTATTTTTCCATGATTTAAAATAATTATTGATATTGATACCAGTTTGTTGCAATGCAAAAATCATGCCATAACAAGAGTGCTGTGAGCTGCTCGGAGCGTATCGGCTCACGCGCATGTATCGGAACACTCATTTTTAGCCATAAAAATTAATAAAATGTTCCCGACGATAATTGATTAATAAAAAATAATTGAGCCTTTACAAAACTCGTTTGATCACATAAATGTATAAATAAAAATGGCAGTCGCGCACACACCGACACACCGACACACGCACAACCGACGCACGCACACATCCCAAAGACATCTCCGATAATTGTGTTTAATTTATTGTTTTATTGCCGATCATATATCGCCCTGTCACGCGGGTGATGCCACAGCTGAAAAATACAGACATTAGGACCGTGGTAAAATTTTTTTAGTAGGATACATGATAACTAACACTTGTACCTAAAAATAAATATATTTTTTTGATATATATATAAATTTAACTGTCAAAAATACATTCGGTTTTCAAAACAGTGCCCACGTATTACAGACGGGTTAATCAGTTGGTTTTCGACATCCTAAATACATAATACGGGGGCCTTTCAACCCTCAGCTAGTCTGTGCGTCAGCGTGTCACACGGTACGATAATAGTTCAATAATTGTCAATAAAAGCAGACTTTAAATCAATTACGAACATTTTGAATGTGGATCATCGACGATAGACATCAAATTAGGTAAGTAGGTACTTTGATAATTAAAAATATGTATTTATAGAGAAATTACCAGTACATATCAATTTAAATGATCATATTTTGCTATCGCATTTTAGTTGATTTTGATTAAAAAGATATATTAAGATTATTTAAATAATTTCCCGTCATTATTGACGGGTTACTCATAATTTCAGTTATACGGAAAAAAATATTTCAAAGACCATTATTAAATAATTAGATTGTAATCTAGATGTGTGATATTTTTGTACAGTAATTATAATACAATTATTGCACATTTCATTTTGATTTTTACTTATTTTATTTTGGTTGAATTTACAAGGCTAGGGAGCACCTTTAAATATGATTTCACCCCACGAGGGGATGAGCGAGACAATGGGCCCCGACCTATGATCAGAAGTTAAACGTGTTAAAAGTGTCAAATAACGTTAATGTTGTTTTTTTAACCTAACCTAACCTACTACTAATCTAATCATTCAGTAGCGTTATGGATGTTGCTAAGCACATCATTTTTTTATTAATAAATTTATGTATCGTGCCCTTGTAACAACGAGGTATCATCCGAAATTTACGTCAAACTGAGATATTGAGCTATATTGATATTTATAGTAATAAAGTGTCTATACTGTTAACTGACCGAGAGTCTACTTCTACATGTAAAATTAGTTCTATTAGGGTGGCTTGGACATGTCTTGCGAATGCCAGAATAACTACCAAAATGTATCATCATGGCAACGCTCGAAGGTAGGCGGATGGTGGGTTGTCAGACATATTGGGTCTTGATTAGTCAGCAAGTACTGAACCGGCGCTAGACAGTGAAGGATGGAAGCGCCTTACAGAGGCTTTAGGTCTCCGACATTTCTAGAATAAAATTATAAAAATTAATGAATAATTTATAGTTTCGAGTTTGTTATACAGTATTATTCATACATTTTATTTGTATTCAAATAAACAATTGCTAATATTACAAATGCTACTGAAATATAATTATGTTTTCTCATCATCGTACTAAAAAATTTGTAATACAAATTTAAAGAGAAAATTTTTGTCACAATTTTGATAAAAAAAAGTCAATTTATACCAAAAAATATATTATGAAAATAAATATAAAAATAATGAATTACGTATCAAGATTCACTTACTACATTATAATTTTTTTATTTTTTGAAGCCTTAACAATTATTACATACATGGCTATATTATTATATATCGTTCATTCAAACCACATAATTTTAAATAATGCACTCTCTCGTTCAACGTCGACAAATAATAAAAATTAATTTAATATAAAGAAATACACGAAAACATAATACATTATTACGGATGTAGAAGGCTTATAGGAATTTGGTATAAGGACAGGACAATAAAGATTCAAGGACCAATCGGGAAGAATATGACTCGCTTGGATTTTTTCTCCTGCAGTCACAGCCCTTGAACTTCAGGAACCTTTTCGATGATCAGCACGTAGCACTGTGATCCACAATAGCGGTTTCAGTACGCACACGCGAGGAACCGAATTCACTAGCAGCAAAACTTTACAAAAACTCAAAATTCGTGGCGAGAACATAGCATGTCATCTACTCTCCTTGACAAATCAAAGTTATATACAATACACACATAAAAATCGTGGTCTGAGGTGTAAGTAGGGTATAGGGTGAGAGGGACAGATAGGTACAGTTAACGTAGTGGAGCATCTACACACGCGCTCGGTGATTCGTGAATCTGTCATAAATATCACAGAATTATATTATATGTTTTAGAGTATTTCTTGTCCAGTTTCTAATTTTGAATAGAAATCCTAAAACATTGAAAGGACCCAATTGGAATAATCTGGAAATGGAGTATTACGTAATCATTGCACTTCTCTTCCAACATTTTATGGCTTCCATTTAGGACTAAAAGCTGGACATAGATATTTTAATATCAATCCATCATAATACCTCCATATATAAGTGTATAATTTCCTTGTATTGTGTGTAAGTTTTATAGATCCGTTAGTCTCGTTTAGCAATATAAAATATATATTGTTTATTAGCAATATAAAATACATCTCGTTTAGCAATATATTTTGTTTTGTTGCTATATTGAATCAATAGTGTAATTGATAGTTATTAAAGTTATTTAAACTTTATTTATATCAGTAGTACTGTATATATTTGCTGTTTATATTATGCTGATGTTGGCTGGACATATTAATGACCATATTAAATTCAGTGTTATTCAGATTTAAGATCAAAAAGCTTTTCCAAAAATGTATTATAATGTCCATATGATGTGCGTATATATTTAATAAATAATTTATTAATAATGTATAGCCCATATGGACGTTGATAATAAATAAATATTGACACATGTCTCTATCGCATGGCAACATTAAAATACGTTAATTCTATTATGTGAAAGTATGCTGTTGTTGCCCAAAACAAAGTGAATAATTTTTGTTTATTTTTTAAATATGAATTTCGGGCTTAGTTTTTAATATAATATTGTCACCTAGTCAATCATTGTTTATTTGCTAAGTTTGCATTGTTCATGTGTTTCTTTTGTGCGCGACTTATGGTTCACACTGTAGTATTAAATAATTTATAATAATGATAGAAAAATATTTTAAAATTCATCAGATTCAAGTAGATGTAGATCCAATAAGCGGTTGATTTAGTTTTTCCGGAAACAAAAAAAAAAAAAAATTTAAATTATGCGTTATAGATTTGTGGCAACATTGAACCGCAGGTGCGGCATGGAAAGGTCATCAGAGAACGTATTTATATCCTGAATTAATTAATATAATATTTTCACATCTGTTGCGAAATCGTGTAGGCGTCGTTTGGGATTTTTTCACGATATACTAGAAGCGGTGCATACAAATCAATGATTTCTCTTTGTTGTACCTCATCTACATATAATTATATATATACATACATACAAATCTAATTCTACAAGTTTTTTCTACTCACTAATTTACGCATTTTAAAATATGAATGCCATATTTATTTGATCTGTCCAATAGCACACTTGGTATCAACATTTAATAGGTATTGTTAGGTAACTAACTAGCTGACTCACTAGCCATCATGCCGTTTGCAGCATTGGTAGGCAGATAAAATAGTACACCAAGATCTTCAATTGTTGAAGCTTCCCAAAGCTTGTTTTAAATGTGATCAGATATTGACACGGTATATCTGATCATGCTAGGTCTTTATCAAGCGACCAATGTTCCAGTTACTTTCAACCCTCGCATTATATATTTACTTTACCACCCTCTAATTGCAGATGCCCAAACCATCTGATTGGCTATAAATGAATTCTATTGCGTACACCTCAAACAAATATACATTTAGTCTACTTTTTCTAATTATAAGCTTTACTTCTATTGCTGCGGATGACATCATTCATTTTATTTTCCTAGGTATAATTCATTTGGTATAATATATATAGGATGTAACAGACCTAGTCCACAATATTTTATGGGTAGATACCTGACTAAAATACGAATCGAAAATGTTCAATGGATATGTGCCTAATCTCAACCATATCAGAGATATAAGCATTAAAAAAAATCATAATAATCCGATTACTTCAATTAATTGAAATATTGAATTGGTTCCCAATTTTATATTGAATACAAAAAATTAAACGCCATCGAATTTTGAGCGGCTAGACTATTTTTTGTGAGATAATTTAGGGCCTGAAGCATAGATATACATTAATAGTGGAACAATTTTGCAAATATTTATTTAAAAGTACGTAGACTTCAAGCTTAACACGATTTTGTAAAAACTTCAAACAATAATATTTTCCGTTACAGTGTAGAGTTTGCACATATTCCTTGAACATTTTCGACTCATAATTTAGTCGGGTATCCACCCATAAAATATTGTGGTCTAGGTCTGTTACACCCTGTATGTACGAGTATATATATTGAAATTAAATGTTTCTTTAATTACTATTTTGGTAAATTCTAGAGTCGACTAAAAATATAAATCCACTTTCAAACGTATAATACGTGATCTTAAACAGCTATTTAAATGTAGCTAAGTACACTACATATTTCAAAATTATTAATGCTATTACAAATCCACTCTAATACTTTTCCAATAAGTTTTATTAATAGCGGTCGCCGGAGAATAATTCCAAATATTGACTTGATTTGTCAGATTTAAAATCCACTTTTCAGTCAGCTAATTTAATTTCATAATTTTATTGAAATATGTAAAGCAATTAATTTAAAACAATTATTCAGCAAGTATTTAATGTTTTTACTACACGGGGATAATTATTATTATATCTGATAAACTAGAATTATCATATTTAATGGAATTTTATTTTTCCATTCGTCATTCTGTAATGAATTAAACAATACCTTTGATTAATTTTATTTTAATAATTTACTCATGTTAAATAAATAGTTTATTATGACTAAGGATTAAAAATGATGTAATATGACATTATTTAATTAAAGATTTAAAAAAAATAATTCACAATTTTGCTTAAGTATACTCAAGTGATCTAGCGGTTAGGATACTCGCCTAGTGATCTAGTAGTTGGGGGCTGGAGTCTCGTTCATTTGAAAATAGTAAGAAAATTGATGCAAATATATATCCCCGAGTAAGCATTTTTTTTTTAATTCGGTTACAAAATACAAAAATATAAGCACAAATAAAACGGTTTGGTTTAGAAATAGCATAAAACTGTTGGACGTATGGACTGCTCACGTTACTGATGTGCAACGCTAGCGCGATTCTTTGTGTAAAGTTACTGGATGTACGTTGTAAAGGTAATGATCCTCCCCCCCCTTCTAGGACAAGGGGTAGAAGATGAATACGAAATTTTTCAGTTATAAAAGTACATTTTGTGTAATATATTTGTTTCATATTACCGGTTGTGGCCGAGAAATCGTCAACAAACAAACAATCTGGAACCACGGGTTCAAATCACCGATCAGTCAGTTATTTTATTTATTAAATTTATCTGAGTATATTTAATTGTATCAATGTAATAAATAACATAAATTATAATAAAATAATGTAATAATTTATTTTTACATAATCATAACCGATTTATACATAACCCAATCACTATCAGTGATTGAGTATTTGAAAACATCGTGGTTCGTGAGATGATTTTTTATCATTATTACATATTTTTTTAACTTTTCGACTGATGGCACTATTGGATATTTTCACAAATTGATGAAATTGATGCGCAAAATTTACTACGGAATGACTGGCGCCATCTAGTAATTTCTGATAAAAATTTGCTGGGAATTTGACTGTTTAAAATGCCAGCAAATGTTGGAAATTTGTATACACCTATATTTTATAAAAATATTTAATTCTTTTCGTGATGATATTGCTAGAATATGTTTTGAACGTAATCGAAGTTTTAATATTAGACTCGGTTTTTTTTTTGTTTCTTTATTTATTCCGTGCGGCACATTGATAAATAGTAATGATATAGTGATCACAGTCACAGTTTTCAATCACTGATGTTATCGAACACCAATCACAATCACACATGTGATTCAAGAGTATCATTCTTTCTCATCATTTATGTATGGATAGCGATTTAATTAAATTATATAATAAAAATACAACGTGTTTATAAACTCTTTCGGATAGTTACAAAAATTATTAATTTGATTAAAATATAATCCAGAGTGCCGAGGCAACTCCGAGTGCAGTGTCAAGAATTGCACACAATCCGATCGCTATATGAAATACTAACGATACGACATTGTATCCGCGGTTCCTCATGCCCTTCCCGATTGCGTGCGCCTGCGCCTGACTCACGAGGGCAGCACTTAATGTTCGGGACTTGCGGTGAGGCATTCCTCTCCGACGGTGGCGCGCGCCGACGACATATTATTTATCCGTTAAAAATATTCTGAATACAAAGAAGGTGCGCATGTGTGTCGCGTTATCGCCGAAAATGCACATTTCGTATTTAAATCATTTTGTAAACACATCTGGTTGGGTTTAGTTTACGTTAATTATACGAGGTTGTACTGTAGTAGATTATTTCACTTTTTATAATATAATATTGATAAATAGGTTTTACGGAAACATCGGTTTGTTAAACATATCTGTTCCGTATAGGAAACAAAAAAATGTAGACAAGGGTGGTTCGCCGATCTCCGCTTCACTCAACTGGCGATTATGATGATTATAAGGGCGGAAAAAATGAAACACAAAAGATGTTCAATCTAGGTAAACTATGGCGATAGAATCGAGAATGCGATCCCGCCCGCAGAATTCGACAGAATTTAATTTAATTTTTATTTTTTATTATTTTGACATTTTTTACAATTTTTTTATAGCGTGAATAAAGTATTTTACATTTTTTTAAAATTATATGGTTTTTCTTTCGCTTACCTCTCCAAAAAAGAGACCAGCTCTTGTGCTTGGAGAGGGAGTTACACTACAATAATTTTATATAATACCTTACATATTCTATTCATTGTCCATTTGTGTGCTTCTGAAGTGTTCTGTAATATTGTTTATTTTCTAATTATGTGTTTTTGAAGTGTTCATTTAGTTTCTTTTTAAACTCTTTTATATGCTTTATTTCTTTAATTTGTGTAGGGAGGCTACAATAAGGGATTTTAAAGTTATTTTTAAACCCTAATGATGTGCTTATTTCAAATTGTACAGTGTTATTTTCTTTAATTAATTGATTAATTGAGATTTTTTTGTAAATGTTTTCTATTTTGGGATCTGGGAATTTTGCAAAAAATGTTTGTGTTGAAAAAGTTGATTTTTAAAAAAATATTACTTTGATGATTGTTCTCTGTATTATTTTTACCGAGTTCATTATATTATTGTATGCTCCTCCTCACCCAATTATTCCATACTGGAGTATTGAGTGAACAATAGCAAAATATACCTTTTTTAAATTATTTATATTTAGAATGTTCCTTAATCTTATGAATATATAAATACATTTTCATATTTCTTCTTTTGTTTTAGTTACATATAGTACATTCATTTATTCATATTTTTCTCACCGTATTAGCAAGGAGCATTTTATAAGAAAATGACAGTCATTGTTTACCGAAATCTTTCGCACGTCTCTTCGGCGCCATGCCGATGATTATACCTCCAAATCACTGCCTCATGTCCTTACAATATCAATTAATTGGCGTCACTTCGGTGACTTCTCCATCCTGTGCGATACAATATCGTTAAGGGTCGTAAGTTGCAGTCAGAAATTTATATATACATATTTTATATATATTTTTTCTGTCAATGCAGTTGTCTTCTCATATGGTTTTTACATATTGTGTCAATTCATTAACAGTCAAACATAGCCCTTTTTAATGTAAATTGGTCATTTAAAATCAGTTATTGGTCTGCTGCTGCTGATATTAGAATTCAACCAATACTTCTCTACTTTAATATTCAAATAGCCATTCACATACTAATTTTTGGAATAAGGTCTTGTATTTATTTTGTATTTTTAACTAGATTACTGGGAATATTCGAATTCATAATACGAAGTGCTTTAATAAATATTTAGTTCTTCGAGCTCCTATCAATTTTTCACGTTTTTTTCCAAATAATATGGAGTTTACTGAGATTGTAACCAGTAGATACCCTTAAATGTACGTATGAATATAACTTGTTTGTATAATACATGTATGTATTCAAAAACTGAGCGTATTTCAAAATAACGATTTACATTGAAAAATTGTCAGTAAAATATTGAACCGTTAATTTACCTTTTTCCGGGCTGTTTCAGGTTTTATTTATTATTTATTTTAACGTTGGCTGTCGTGGTTTTATTTAGTTAAATTTTAGTTTGGGTGGTGCAGGGCACAGCCGGCTTTAGGAACCGCTGCACTAATGCGCGTATATATATTTGTGGTAGGTGGGAAGCGGCTGTTATACGGGAATGTCTGAATATATTTGCATACAAGTCACGCCCGTGTGGGAACATGTGTAGGAATGACTTAACGGTAAAGTATTGTTTGTGGATGTTTCGGAAATGGACGGCGAGATTCGCTCAGCGCCGACGGACGAGTACCTACACCAGATATTATTCAACCACACTCTTACACAACTTGCGCGATGTAAGGACCAAATAAAATGGAATTTATTTGTAGGCATTCAAGCATAATATTATGAATGGAATCTGCATATTTATTTTAACAATGTTTATCTTTGACGGAAAATAGTGAAATTTCTGTTTAGCGGTTTAGATCATTTGTGTTACAGCGATTACATAAGGTTCCTAGGCAGTGTGATTATGGATGAATTATTGATTATTGTAGAATAGTCGTGGTCGCTATGATAATAACGACATCACAGCGTGGCGTGACTAACAGTATTAGGCACCAATGCGAAATTGAAAAACAAGTCCAAACAATGTATTGCAAACAGAATATAAAGAATTATTTTCATTCATTAAAATGGTAAAAAAACTAATAGGCCTTTTATTATTCATAGTTACGCCACTGACCACGGCCAAAATTATACGGCGTTATCTGCAGTATCACTGACGGCCTTCTGGAGTTAGCCATTGGTTAGAAACATCACTAGATATGCCCTAGTGCATCTAGATGTGTCGCTAGTGCATCTTCTGGCATGCCCGTTTGGTTATTTATTTATATGTTTACGTATGTACGTAGTACCATTAAAAAAAAAAAAAAACAGCAAATATCGTCGAATATATAAAGAGCAACAACAACAAAAAAACAGTGAAAAAAGGAGAAAGAGTAATAAAAATTGCCTTACATTATATAAAAATATTATTTCTCAATTATGTCTCAAAAATCTTCCAGTTATAAAAAAAATTGTTAGAGTTATTTATATTTGGCTAATGTTATATTCCACATTAGAGATATCTGCGTTCATGTTACCCAAGTTCTGTTAGCTGTGTAATGGAGAATTAAACTCAGCAACCGTCTCAGTATTGTTGCAATAGTAAGATAATATAATTTCAGCGCATATTTTATTTATCAAAGACATTAAAATGTTTTTGTATAGTCCAAAGTTTAGTTAATCATTGTATTTATTTGAATAATGTTAAATAGATCATGTGGTAAATAAAACGCCAAGTTTATATGACTGGACGATTTCTCTTGTATCAATTGTATATTGTGAAGTTTTACGGAGCAGGGTAAAAGTAAACGGCGGAATTGTTGTTTGCGCGGTCAGCCAATGTGACCGAATCGCGCGTGTTTTTTTTTATTTGGTATCAATTATTTTATACAAACATAAGCATGTGTGATATACGTCAGCTACTTTCTTAATACCTAGTACATCAAATTAGACTAATTTGATACAGATTCTTATAGTGCTTGTTTGTTACAATTTAATTATTCTTGGGATAAAAAGATTACAGGACACAGAAATGAATGGTTACGAGGTTATTAACCAGTTAGGACGACTAACGCATAAAAATATTAAGATTACCCTTAAAAAATTTTCCATTAAAATAAATAATCAACTGT
This sequence comes from Eubasilissa splendida, assembly GCA_031772225.1. NCBI lineage: Eukaryota > Metazoa > Arthropoda > Insecta > Trichoptera > Phryganeidae > Eubasilissa > Eubasilissa splendida. Next base: position 9,985,305 of record CM062855.1, on the reverse strand, counting down.
GTTTTTGATATCGATTGTAACACAGGTCTTGTTAAACAAATTAATTAATTTCCTTGCATTGTTTAAATAATGTCTAATATTTCCTATTAAAGAAAACACATTCTTATTGTGAAGTTGTAATTATTCAGAACAGACGGTCTGTGATATTTTAAATACTAATTAAATATATTAATTATAAAGATGTACATATAAAATCAATTTTTCTAAAAATATTATTGTTGCGCTACCGGAATTTGAACCTGGATCTCTTTTCAAATCCGGAAATGGTGCAGCGCTATGCTACAGCGGCATTATTTTACAACTTCACGATAAGAATGTGTATTCTCTTTAATAATATATGGTATTTAAGATTCTGTAAAAATAATGTAGTTGGCTTTCAAACAATGGAACGATAGATGTATTAATTTGAAAAATTGTAACATATAGGTACGAAAATTTTTCGTCTAAAATACTGTAGTACGCTGTAGTATAGTTGGTAATGCACCTTCCCCGGATTGGAAAAAAGATCCAGGTTCGAATATTTTTTGATAAAATTGATTTAATTAGTATTTCTAATATTTACATTCGACTACGCTGATGTGAGAAATATAATTCGTGTATTATTTTTTAAAATTAGGATTCGGATGTCAGGATTATGAACAAACTATTTATTGCTTCTTACCGTTCTTCAAAAATATAGACCTATGGACTAGTTCGGAGAAAACATTTATCATCGCACAATTTCGTTATAGGTATACATATATTCTTTTGATAATACACTCGTTCAAATTCTTCTACGAAACAGATTCATGCGATACATTTGTATGAAAAAATAATAAATATGTCATCTAGTGTGTGACCAACCAAGTTGGTCACTTACCACGAAATGTGCTCTTTTCCTTGAAGTTAGATTTACATCTATCGCTCGCGTCACGTACTATAACTCCGTGTATTTAAGTTTCAGATGAGTGCATTAGATAAAATAAAGAAAAGAGGTCGCTTTGTAGGTTTGGACACATGGAGCGAATATAAAAGTGATACCGAGGAAAACACGGCAATCCCACGTACGTAATCTCCTTACGTCCGTTATCCGTCCGTTCGTCAGTTGGACCTTGTTCATTTGGCATCGTTTCTTTTGAAAATAGTAAAACACTATGCAAATATGAAACAAACATATCGAAAAATGGCAACGCAGTACCTACAGTTCAATGTATAATTTTAAATAAAATCTAACTGCGAATTTTGAATGTTAAAAAACAACGCATACTTTTTAACAAATCTCAAAATATATGTAACACGTGTTTTAAATTTTTTTAATATACGTAAATATATCATGTGTCAACTCTTCGATACTTTAGCGAAACTGGTCGTTATTTATTTTTAGTGTGTTGCTATTTATAATATTTTCCTAAATATGTTTGTATCGTAATGTATTAAAATATGCTTTAAAAATGCCCAGATCATAATATGAACTTTTCTACGTTGATTTTTCTTCATGTAATTTTTTTATACATATTATTATACAAATTCTGTCAATCGTTTTATTTATTTGTGTTATAAATATTTACATGAATTAATAAATAGTTTTCAGAAATGCGTATTAATGGTTAAAATAAAAGTTTTTTCAACTTTATAAAGAAGTATTATTAAGGAGAACACATTCTTATTATGAAGTTGTAATTATTCAGAACAGACGGTGTGTGATATTTTAAATACGAATTAAATGAATTAATTAGAAAGATATACATATAAAATAAATTTTATCGAAAAATATTGTTTTTGCGCTACCGGGATTCGAACCTGGATCTCTTTTCCAATCCGGGGAAGGTGCATTACCAACAATGCTACAGCGACAGTATTTTTGACGCCAAATTTTCGAACCTACGAGTATATGTTACACTTTTTCAAATTAATACATCTATCGTTCCATTATTTGAAAGCCATCTACATTGTTTTTACGGATTCTCAAATACCTTGAGTAAGCTGATAATAGACGCCAGAGTTAAGACTGTAATGCACCTTCCCCGGATTAGAAAAGAGATCCAGGTTTGAATCGCGGTAGCGCAACAACAATATTTTCCGATAAAATTGATTTTATATGTTTATTTTATGATTAATACATTTATAAAGAAGTCACTGAACGACAAAGTCATGAGCGCTATTAACAAAACACGCAAAAAAGAGTCTAAATAGAGATATTTCTGGGAGACTGATTATTACATACTTATCCGCGCTTGTATAAGTTCCTTTGGAATCCTCTCTGCGTAATTTGACCAGAGTGCGCTGTGATGCTCTTCAAGAATGCACGTACTCCCGACTCCATTAGGCATCCATCGGCTCCACTATCAGCGGCGCACCGTAAAATAAACAAATAAATACATTTAGCACGGAGCTTAGTGTGTGATGCCGCCCCCGGCCGCGCTCGTGGCGCCAAGTCCTATCTTTTTAGGTTAATTGTTCGGGCCGCAACACACGCGGGGCTCGCACCCGCGGTCCCGGCGGCCAGATTCATACGCAGGATGATTACAGCTTCGCGAGTGACCAGTTTTTGGTGCGCGCACCGGGACGCAAAAAATAAAAAAAACTTTCGTACGTTCAAAAATAAAACTATTGGGGTGATGCGAATGTCGGTTCCGTTTGAACGGCACTCATTTAGAGATGCTGTAAATGATTTGTCTTGAAACATATATTTGTGTCATTGCTTTGCTGCTTGCTACCGCGATTCGAACCTGGATCTCTTTCGATCCGGGCACTGTGCATTAAAAAACATCACAGATCTATGTTCTGAATTATTACAACTTCACAATAAGAATGTGTTCTCCTTAACCTTCTACATACCGTGATGTAAAATACCCATGCTATCAACTCGTGTTACCGTAAGAAATTTTTAACATTTTAAATGTGAAGAAAGCTTTTATTAGTCAAAATGGTTTAAAAATTATTAATCCTATAAACTTACTCTAATTATTGAACATGAATTACGAAAATGGGATCAATATCCTAATATAATTCAGAGCATTCATTTAGTCCTATACAATACTTCCTTATTTTCTTATCTCTCTTCATTAAATTAGTGAGAAAGAGAGATCGTATATTCGTATGTTTGTTATTATTTTTATTGTGGAATTAATGTACCATCTCTATTTGTCTTACCACAAATAATATTTTTCCCAGCATATTATTTTTACGACTGACTGAATTGAAAAATTGGTTTTTTAAAATTGGTTTTTCACTAATCATTTCTAAGCATAAACATTTTCTTTATAATTAACTAAAATATTAATGTCATATTAAGTATATTAACCAAAATATTACAGTTTTGATTGGGGTGGTAGACCTGTGTTACTGCATGGTTTTGGAAGGGTTAATAAGATTATTATTATTATTTTATTTTTTATTTTTAGAGAAACAAACAGTGTAACAATACTAACTGATAATTACATAATATATAAAAATAACACCAGTGAAGTTTCTTCGGAATTAAATACGTAGCATATAATAAACTAAAAAGTAGTATACTCAAACAGACTGATAAACAAAAATACTTTTAAATATGAATTAAATATATTCATTAGAAAGATATACATAAAAAATATTGTTGTTGCGCCACCGGGATTCGAATCTGGATCTCTTTCCAAACCGGGAAAGGTGCATTATCCAACTATGCTACAGCGACAATTTTCGAACCTATATGTTACCTATTTGATATTAATACATTTAATCGTTCCATTATTCTAATAAATATAATTAATTCATGTTTAAAATATCGCAGACCTATGTTCTGAATAGTTACAACTTCACAATAAAAATGTTTCTCCTAAAAATACTTTTACATAAAAATAAACATAATAAACTAAAAACTAGTATATATTAAAAATAAATAAATAATAATAAATTGAAAAAAGAAACAAAAGAGTGATTTTAAACTGAAGATACAAAGAGGAAAGAGTAAGGAGGGGAGGGAAATGGGATGCAATATATACAATTTATGTTAATAGTTATTGGAATGTTGGCGTAGTTTAAATTTAAAATCAAGCAATTTATCGTTGAAGATGTCCACGTTATTGGAAAAATTTACGGCATTGTATTTTGATTATTACGAATATAAGCAATTCAAGTAATCGAGAATGGTTACATTGAATCAAAGTAAACATGTTTAAAATGGACAAGTTTTAAAATATAGATTACTGGTAAGGAACATGGGAGAGAAATCTCAAAAAATCAGGCCATTGACAGCTGAAAAAGGACGAGTGGTCACTGGATGTTTTAATATAGGCGTACGAGCGGTGAAATGTTTTATTACAAACAAGATAAGAGATTTATTGCAGTACATACGGCCGGTTTGATTTATTCCAATTTTAACTGCATTTTGTTATATAAATAGACACACACGCCAGCACGTAAGATTTGCGTCAAAGGATAAAGTCGTGAAAGGGCAAGTCATATTATAAAGTAATCATTGGTGGAATATTCGTACGGATAGGCTGCACGAGTCCCGAGTGCCGAGTGCCGAGTGCCGTGTCCTAAATCATGCCGATACTTTTGGACCGAGTTTAAAACTGACGCATTCAAATATTGGTTAGATTTAATTAAGGTAACTAGTTAACACTGATTCATTTTAAGATGTGATTAAAATCTAATTTCGCTTTGCAGAATTTTCCACGCTCAATGTACGACGGAAATCTATATTTAAAATAAAAACACTGTTAGCTTGTTATTTATTAGAACGTTTTCAATGCTGACGCATCATCTTCAGTAATGTTACTAATACTAAACTTAAGACTAAAGGACTACTACGAGCTACTTATGAAAGGGGCGGAAGGGGGGGGGGGGATTAGAGTTTGGAGAGTGTAGGGGAGTCGCGGTCAACAAGCGCAGGAGATGATACGTTATAGAAGGTGTTTAAATATTGATGACATTTTTGGTACAATTAATCATTAAGTTTTCTAAAATATCTAGTTTATTTTCTTTTTTACAAAAATGTACTAATTCTACGTTCACAATATTTCATTGGTAAATACCGGATTAAATTACGAGTCGAAAATGTTCAAGGAATATGTGCAAATTTTGTAATGTTACGGAAAAAAATATTGTTTGAAGTTTGTACAAAATCGTGTTACGTTTGAAGTCTACGTACTTCGAAATAAATATTTGACAAATGTAACAATTATTAGTTTATATCTTGCTTCGGGCCCTAAATCATCCAACAAAAAATGAAATTCGATGACGTATAATTTTTTGTATTCAATATATAATTTTGAATCAATAAAATATTTCAATTAATCTAAATAATCACATATTTACGATTTTACTCTGACATGGTTGAGATTAGGTTCATATAGCACGACCAGGTAAACCAGATAATGAATGATGGTTCTGTTGGAAGCCACAATTCGGCAAGAGTATTCTGTGAACGCATCTTTATTTAAAAAATAAGTAATATGTAGAAGGCATAATGAAACATGTGTTTTTTTTTTAAATCATTTTTTATGATGGGATACAAAATATACTATTTTATAAATATGATATAGATAAACTACACACGTATTAAATATTTGAATTCAATTGTTATGCCTGTCACAGTCATTAATAATTACCTTACTAAGGGAACACATTCTTATTGTGAAGTTGTAATTATTCAGAACATAGGTCTGTGATATTTTAAATATTATTAAATATATTAAATTAGAAACATATACGTATAAAATCAATTTATCGAAAAATATTGTTATTGCTATTAGGATTCGAATCTGGATCTCTTTCCAATCCGGGGAAGGTGCATTAATCAACTATGCTACAGCAGACAGTACTCTAGTAGCAACAATATTTTTCGATAAAATTGATTTCATTTGTATATCCTTCTAATTAATACATTTAATTAGTATTTATAATAATTACCTCATTTTCACAACAAATCTAGGCGAATATCACGTAAGCCAACTTGAAGGTGGAGTACCATGTACATCTGATGCTTCTGATTTCATTTGACTTCTAAATATGTATAATAACCTATAGTATTAGTTATTTCTTTCGAAACCCAAATATGATTTTCAGTATGTTATAATTGCGTAAATAAGTATTATATGCAAACACACATAAATAAAATGAGGTATAAAATGAGGTAGTGAAAAATCTCATTTACAATACTCAAAGAATTTTTTCGATTTCTTGAAATATGGCAGAGTTTACAGATGTTTAAAGTTGCGTGTTTTAAAAATTCGGTTTATCACACGAGAGATGTGACGTCACATCTTCGGAGTCGAAAAGTCGATACTCGACATTCTAGTACTAATATTGTATGCACGAGAGATGTGACGTTACACGGTGGATATTAATAATTCGAGCATTTTTCAACAAGCCCGACTTTGAACGAAAGTATTGCACATTTCGAAAAAATTCAACAAGCATAGTCAGCGCTGTTCAACTTCTTTTAGGCCGCGGGGCATTTTTTCTTTGGCAAACATTTCGGGTGCCAAAGAGGATAGGTAAATGAAAAGTCAGTTAATGTCAATTCAAAAGTTACTAACTGAATATTGTTTAGTTATTTAATTTTTTTATTAAAAATTTTATTCATCATAAATTACATACAGCTCGCGGCCCGCAAAAAAAGTTTTGCGGGCCGCCAGTTGGACAACGCTGAGCATGGTAATTTGGATTTTTTATTATTTTTTTTAGACATACTACAAAAGCTCGACTATCTTATTTGCTCGCATTAGATAATATTTAGCAACATTTGCAGATGCTCTTTTTATGGTCCACCGAATAACTTACATCAATGCAGTGACGTCATTAAAAAAAACCACTTGAATCAGAATTGCATTGACATTAGTGACTGTGACGTTGTTACAAGACTGACTCAATTTCAACGCGAAACCAGTTAGGCTACTACTGAATGATTTATTTCCTTCGATGGGCGACGGAGGGGGTCTAATTTATCTAGCGAGCAGATGTCGGCTGCTGTAAAAATCGAAATGACACCTCTGCTCCACTTTCTCTGGGATATATTATTATGTATTGTGTCTCGGCCCGCCGGACCATGTGCCCGACATGTTGTTTTATGAGTCACCGGGCTTGGTCACGTGGGCGGATCGGTTGATCTTCCGACGGACAGACGTTGGACCGCTGGACTCTGAGAACCGATGGCGACGTACGTGCCACTTGAATATTTGAGTATTTAAAAAAATAAAGTATTTATATACATTTTGAGTGGCTTCCATAATAACTTATAATCCAGAGTTATTTTAGAAAATTACAATTATCGCATTAAAAATAATATATGTGTATGATGAAATTACATTTTTATTGTGAAGTAAGAACGTAGTTCTCTGATAATTAAAACAAATTAGGTGAAATCCTGAGAAAGATGCAAAAAAAAAAAATCTATCTATCGACAAAAATAATACAGGGTGAATATTATGTTCCAGGCATTTGTCAGTTTGTATTTGGTAGTCGTAAAGTGTAGTTGATTACATTTTATTATGAAGCATGTTAAAATCATTAAAACATTTTATTTAAATAATAGCCTGTAGCCGTTAGTAGTGATCGCTATCATCTCATGTTGGAAAACTTCTTGTTCGATTTGACCTTCAACACGTGTAGTTTCAACACGACGGTGCCACCCATACACAGCCTGAACTACGCTTGAAATTATGCTAGAAAATTTTCCCGGCTGCATAATGTCAAAAAGTGGATTACATGATATGACGGCTCCCGAGTATTTTCTGTGAGGATTTGAAAGAAAAGGTCAACGCCAATAAGTCGACAACAATTCTGATGCTACAAGACAAAATTCGAAATGAAACTGCTGAAGTGTGCGAGAATGTTATGAAAAATATGGTTAAAAGAGCACGCATTTGTGCCACTCCCAGAGGCGGTCATCTGGCCAATGTCATATTATAAACATAATTGTAATTAACCATATAATTGATAAATAAAAACCAAATTAAAATATTGTGTTTTTATTTCTAGTTATTCAAAAACAACATCGGCCTGGAACATTATATTCACCCTTTACATAGTTACTTAGTACTTAAACCCGGAACTTATCTTGCCGGGAAAATGAGTTGAACGTTCACTTTTAAGACGAATTTATCTAACCTAACCTAACTTAATAGATACACATTAAAAATATGAGTCGAAAATGTTTTAACTGCATGTACTTAATCTCAATCATGTCATAGATATAAGCATTTTAAAAAGTCATACTAATGCAATTACATTGAACACAAATATAAAAGATCATCTAACTTCAAGCGGCCATACTATAGGTATTTAAAATTTAATTAAATAATGGCTTTCATAAATTACAAGTCAAAAATTTGAGTTGTTAGTTAATGCTATGTGTAATGGAACTTACAAACACCTAACACAACACGTGACTCGTTTCACACGTTACTGTTTTCGATACGGTATTGCAAGTCAGTACCTGAAAACGACACATCCTGTCTTCGAGTATCACCGTTGATGATGGACCCTGCAATGGGATAGGAAAAAGGACGATATACACGGCAGACTGGCCCAGGAAACTGTACACAGTAGATTCTGAACGGCCGTGAAAACCTAAGAACATTATTACGACTAGTGTTTGAAATGATATTCAATATATAACATCAAAAATACAAATGTTTACATTATTTAAAAGCTTTTATTTTACCGATAGTAATATTTTTTACATACAGAGAAGAATAGAATTTGTAGGAATCAAATCACAATATTTTGGTGTATAATGTGATCAAATTTGCAGTTATTTTGTGAAGCGGAAATGTATACTATCATGTTCTCGGCGTGTAATTATTTACGTGAAAGCTCTATAATAATACAGTTGAAATGGTTGAGGTTTCGTTAAAAAAGCTTTAGAAAAACATTGCTTATTTTTCCAAAACTGACAGCCGCGCCAAGATGGCGGCCGACGCGATGCCCTCATTGGCCGTGAACGTCACGTGGGCGAGGGTGAACAGCTCGCGTGGGATAGGGCTTTGTGAATGAACTTAATCCGCACGCGGCTGTGAGCCTCCTACAAGAACTTTAAAACACAACAAACAATTGAGAAGAGTTTTGTCATCAATGAGATACTTTCATTATCAGAGGCGAGATATAAACAATGTAACTGAACGTTCAATTTTATTAAATGACAAGCGTTCACAGACCAGTAAATGAATAGATATGAAATAAAGTGCGCATATAAGAGAGGGGATTGAAACATTAGTTGTGGCATCCCAGGCATTGGCACAGGCAGGAGCACTCTACACACATTCTTGGTGGACACATGAATCCGATAGTTTATGACACATTAAATCTTTGTGTAAACCAGACGTATTTTTTACACTAATGCATATTAATTTTTGCTGCAATCGAGTCATATTTAAAAAAAAAGTCGCAGTGCTATTTGATTGCGTAAGTGGTACCAACGTGATCATATGGGTGTCACCAAAAATAAAATATTGGGACAAGGAATTTGCGTTAGTTCTGTCTATATATTTGGTGGTGTGCAACCGTTAATGTTTTACAGTACGTCGCATGTATGCAACTATCAAGCAGCATCAAAGCAGAAGAGTGTGGTATTAAATACATTTTATTTGCTTTTTAGCGGAAACATAATGTAAAGGCTAATGGTCGTTAGATAGGGGCTTAAAATGCGCCATATAATACATTGTTTGGTACACTGGAAAATTGTTTATATTTTTTGGTAATAATATTTTTCGGTAATAACCGAATGTATTTAAATGAAAATTTATTATATTTATCATTGAAAGTGGAAGATTAAGCTTTTAATTATCCTAATATGGAGTGCTGCGATGTTCCTGTAAAAGTTTTGATATAACTCAAGATAATTCTTATTTGGGGGTGCACAACTCTATTGTTAACTAATAAAAATTGTTATAAAAATATATTATATATGTATGCAAATATTTCTTAATAATATGTGATAGATATAGATTTACATACAGCATTATATATTAATACATTATCATTATATATGAGATCTCATCTGCAACAACACTGTATATCGGTTTTTACAAATATTGATTGATAAACGAAGCGTCGTCCATCTTGAATGGCATACGGTGTTGTTATAAGTAAAATCATTTAGAAATTGTGTGTAAAAATGTTAATATTTATTTTTTGAATGCAGACAGTATTCATTTTATATAACTCCATTGATAATCAACACAATAAATCAAACACGATTTTTTAAAATTTGAAACAACTATTGAATTTGTATTAGGTGTAGGTTTAATAATAGATATTACTATGATATTTTGTGCTAATGATTGTTACATATATAAAAGTTTGTTTTTTCCATTATTAATGTATGATAATAATGACATGTAAGTAAAGTTGTATTTAAGGACGTTACCAAAGAGTAGTCGTACTTCAAGAAGATATCCCCGTATGTAAATTACTATGAATAGAATAAAAAACAGTTGAGATACGGTGTACTTTTTAGCTTCCGCTCACATGCGCAGAAGTTCAAAAATCTCTCACTATTCAAATTATAAAAGGAAACGTCAAAACCATACAAAAGTGGTTGACTTTTAACATTTTTTATAACAAAACGAATACCGCTTGTTTTAGTTATTTTTACAGAAAGATATTTGTTAAATTTTCTATGAATGATTCTCAGTTTTTCAAAACAATCGTAAGAAAATTACTATTGCTATTCAATTAAACGTGCGCTACAACATCGATCGGGGATGATCGGGTATGATCGGGGATGGTTCGTATGTTAAATATGCTCATTTTAATAGTCAATACTTACAAATTTACTACCGCAAGGACTATTGAAAAAAAATTCTACGTATAAAAGACACTCGTAAGTATGTGTATTCAAAGTTTCAAAAGGATTGTAAGAAAAGTGTTTTTTTTGGGAACGTCCTTAATGGAATGCTGTATTGTTAATCATCTAATATGAAATATCCAAATTTGTAACAAAATTTGTACCGCACTGTTCTATGTTTTATCAGTTTATCATGGCCCAGACAGCCGAAACGATTATTAAATTATTTTTGAAATATTAAATATAATCAAAAAAATCGTGTCGATTTATTGTATTGATTTTTATTTATTTTCATACCTATACCATTCGATGGCCAAGAATGTATACAGATCTGCTCAAAAACTATATACTGAGATGGTGTAGAGTGGTCTCATATATACTTTTTTTACAAATAAAAAATGTATGCATTGTAAAAAATCATTTTTTCTTTCAACAGCTTGCTATCTCTTGTGCTTTGCTTCTAAATTTGCCCGACACCTTGCCCGGTGTCATCTGGTTAATAAATTAAAGTGAGGAATAAGTTACGCAAGCAACGTTCGACAGGAGTACCTGTTTATTTTACGTCAGTAATAAAGGCAAGAATATTTCATATTCTTCGCAGTAATCACGCCAATTAAACGAATTGCGTGAATTATTTAACAGGTTGTTCATTACCTCCCGAGTTGCTGGCGCGCACAAAAGGATACAGAGCCGCCGACTGCCGAAGGCTGTAAAACTATACGGTTAATTAAGTATAAGAGAAAGCCTGCAAATACTGCAACCTTAAAATGATATAAATTTTAATGTAACCATAAAATAATGAACAAAATCGCTTTGTTGGAACTAATCGATTTTACATTAATGTATTTATTTTCAATTTTTAACTGGCGGCACGTCCAGTAGGTGAGAATTATTTTTCTGCGTGTAGTCGAAAGTCTTTTTGTAATCTTTAATTTCTGACATTGTGCAGTTCACGGGATATGCATCGTCCGCCTCCAGCGTCATATCTTGAAGGCGTCTAACACATTCTATATATCCATTTATAAAAAAGTATATAAATCCGTACACATCACATGCGATACATATCACATCAATATTTTTACTATTTTAAAACTAAGCCTAACGCTTGTACTGTGCAAATAGGACTAACTTGCTGGTCTTGAACGGGGCGTGAATCCCCGACCACTAGATTACTAGGTTAGCGTTTTAACCACTAGAACAACAAGTGAAACAACCATTATTGCGCTTCTTTATCTTGTAACTATGACTTTTATCTGGATATGTTATTGGATTTGGATCCGTACACGTAAGTGTCATTGCAAATAAGAAAAAAATCGATACATTCGCCAAAGTAGCGTGTTTTTAATATCTCTACGTTAAGATTACTTAAATGTCTTCTATTTTATATATATTAACAATACGTTAATATATATTCAATTTGAAACAAAGTGTACATTGTCTTTATTACGAGTAAGAATATACATGCATTAGCGAAATCGTATGAATTTATACGACTGGCAAGTATATTTACCATTTGTCATCTCGCGTGCGCATCGCACTTGTTTTTTTTTTATCTATGGTCGCACTGTAAAATGCGACGCGAGATGACCATAGAATAAAGATATATTGAGATGACAGATGGTAATGTTTATGTGTGTTCAATAATTATTTATGTAAACTTGATTTCAGTTTTTTCAAGAATGTGGAATTATGGATAGATATACAAGAAGTCCCAAAAGTATTTTTTATAATGAAAATTCTGTAATAAAATAATGGATGTGTTTAATAAAAAAATGTTTATTTTGCATTTAAGTAAGTGTGAATTCATTTCTGAAAAATTATGTTTTCTAAATGTGATCCGTTATTTCGCTGGCACTCTTCTAAACGGGAGGTAAAATTTCTGAGAACTGCTCGGCACGTTTTCTCCGTGATCGCTATCATTTCTTCTCGGATATTTTATTTTAATTGGTCCAGAGAGAAAGGATTGTTACTGTATATACCTTTGATTTAAGGTAGCCTCATAGGAAAAAGTCCATTGGTGTCAAGTCGGGGCTACGTGGAAGTCAGTTTATGTCACCTCATCGAGATATAAATTTTCTTGGGAAAATTTCACGAACAACTGGCAAGGATACGCTCCATAGCGACTGAATTTTCAGGGACATGGCTAGCGATTGACATACCCCCCGCCCCTCTCCCGATCGTTGCGTTGGTGCAGCGATAAATCAAAATGAAAAAGACTTTTTCGGGACACACGGTATATATTTCAAAGTTGATACATAAGAATACCGTTTGTATAATTTTAGGGAGGGCAATACAGAATGATGATGATGATGACAGCCTATTGCTGCTAGGAACTGCGGGCGGCTATTCTAGTGGCTTCTGATTGGTTTTCTGCTAGTTTATTAATTATTATTTCACGTATATTTGCAATTTACTCTTCGCCTGTTATTCATTTGTTTTCTGTCTGCTCATTGCCCATTTGGTATAGGAGTACACAGATTTTTATCCCAGGCGGCGTCGTTCTGTGACGAAGGTATACAAAAATTGGTGCTCCGTTATGACAAGTATTTTAAGTACGTTTCAAAAATAATTAATAATTCTACGTTATTTACAAAAAGATGGGTTTTAATTATTAATTTTTATTTGAAGTTATGTAATAGATTTGTTTTTTTTAGGACTATTACTTAAATAAGACCTTTACGCTAATATAAAACTGATAAACTGAATGTTTTTCAAGCCATAATTATTAAATACAAGCATTATAAGAAATACCATTAAATCTATTTTCCGCGTGCCACAGAATATTCGAAATATATTTTCATGTAATCTTGAAGCCAAGATTATGAAGATAAATTTTCATTGAATCAAATTACCAAAATGTTAAAAGCTAATAGACTTATAAACCATTCAATTTGCAGTACATATGAGGAATTTTAGACGTTTTTAAAACACTTTTTGTAAGTGAAAACAAATTATTTTAAATAATATATTATATTTATTTACATGCTTTGAGGCTTAAATATAATATTTATATCGATCCTATTAATGTGTGTTTTTATTGTTTTTTAATCGGCGATTGAAATAAAAAAAACCCCGTAATGTGTTGTAAAAAAGATTTAAAAAAATCCGGTACTTAAACCATTACATTGAAATCGTATTAAAGTCTTTCAGGATTGTATCCATTCATTCAAATTTATCTCTTTTTTCTAAATATTGTTCTCAAAGTTTTATTTAATTACGTTTGTGTATACTTTCAACGTTTTTCTTATATTTTACGAATTATCCGGGGTGATGTGATTTCTTCCTCTCTATTTCGTATAATTGAGAGTTTTTCATACTTGAACCCCGGTGACACTGCTCGTCATCATTCCGCGTCTGAACGCCCGTGAGTGCTGATCATCGCGTCGCGGTACTTCAGGAACGTACCTTCGAATTGTCTGGCTAACACGACAGCCGGCGACTCGGACACTGAGGGATTGCAAGTTTCATCGTTATTTATGTCCTCACATATTTAACTCATAATTTCAATTGACGCGGTACTCGCTCGACGCAGCGGTCTGCACTCGACAGACGAGCTTTTTTAATGCAAATCCATTTAGTGTTCGTACTCTAATAGAGTTCTATTGGGTGCAGTTTATCAAATTGCGCTAGTGGCGTCGCTATTGGCCGCCGAGGATAAATGGCGCGGCGAGGCGTTCAACGATTGGCCGACGAGCCGTTTTTCGCAAATGGAGATTTATCGTTCGCGGCTCCGCGGCTCATTTGTTTAATATGCTGAGAACGGCCGCCGTTTTCATCGCGGTTTTTGTATAATTTATCTAGAAATACATTAGATGGCAGCCTTTTGAGCTAAGAAATGTAACCTGTCAATAAAATGACTTAGTTGCATTCATAGGTTCACTCTGTTGGTATTTATCGTTGATGAATTTTAAATGTAATTGCCCGACGCTTAGAAATTCCACACAGATAATAAATTTATAATTGAAATGTGAATTAAATATATTAATTAGAAAGATATACATATAAAATCAATTTTATAGAAAAATATTGTTGTTGCGCCACCGGGATTCGAACGTGGATCTCTTTCATAACCGGGGATGGTGCATTATCCAACTATGCTACAGCGACAATATTTTTAGCGACAGATTTTTGAACCTATATGATACCTTTCTGATATTAATACATTTAATCGTTCCATTATTTGAAAGAGCCATCTATTTTATTTTTACAATTGATTTAACATCGTGCGACTTATTTTTGTGTTTTTTTTTAATTATAATTAATTATTAATTCTAATTGAAAGTTTTGTAAAAAAAATCATGCGGCCGAAGTCGAGGTAGCCATTGGTCCGATATATATTATTATATTTAATCGGAGAGTTTGCACTTTAAAACTCAATAAAAATCCAATTGTCAAATTAATAAAAATGACATTTTATTTACATTTTAAATCCGGCGTTCAATTTGGGCCAATGTGATGGTCATGCTCATCATCTTTTGATTAACAGATTTTGAAGGCCAAATGAAGGTCACTCAATCGAGATCAATTGGTGAAATAAAGGAAATATTTTAGATCTCACGTATAAACAAGTCACTGTTTTTTTTTCGGATTTCTGGACATCGCCGAATAAATGATGATTCTTTAAAAAACATAATACTTAATATGTTATGAATACTTAGTATATTTTTTGACATAATTATTCTTAATTTTTTACAGGTAAGCATCCCTCCCATCTGTCTACAAAGAAGAACACCGTTGGGCTGGAGGAAAGATGTCTAACTCTGATGAAGCGTCTGCGGTTATTTTTGAAAACTATTTATTACCACGTGAGGTAAAAAATTGATATATTTTAATTTAAGCAAAATTTTGCTGGTGTAGCAGGTGTTTGAGGTATGACTCGTATAAAACATTTCTGTGTTGGATCAGGCACCGATAAGTGGTAAATTAACAAATTTATCAATTGTATAATACAGGGTTTTTTCTTCATCTTGGTCAGATAGCCACGAAAAATGTACAATTATCTAAATTATGCATTCATCAAAACATGGGATAAACATTATTTGATGGGAAATTTGTTGATTAAAACTTTCGCAGCATTAGAAGTTTCTCTTACTTTTGCTGCTAAATTTTATGGCTACAGGCGTCGCGCCAGTTGGCAATCCGCACCATCCTATAACCACCAAATATATGATATGTTACCGCCCGTACGGAGTTTTATGTAGATAGCGCTGGTTAAATTAGGTTGAACTGTGGTTTACAACTTTTGTTTGATAATAAATAATTTCAATATTGAAAAATAGGTTTTGCAGGGTCTAGCAATAACCATTCACTTGCTTTCTGTTAGTTATAACATATAAATAAACACAACTCCTACTAACTATTTACTCCCTAACACGGCTCTCATACCGCCACCCCCCACCATGCAGTCGATAGTCTATATTCTAGTTTAAGCTTTAGTTTATTACTGAAGATGACGCAGTAAGCGTCGAAAATGTTTTAATTAATAATTAATTAAAGCATTGTGTGAAGTAAACAACGTTGTGTTTCATTTAATTTTTTTTTTTTGTAAAATGTTTTTTAAAAGTAAATTACAATGGACTTCCACAAAGTTAATCACGGTAATTTTGAAATATTATCTATTTAATGAAGTGTGCGTGATTAATTGGAATGGTTTATTTTAAAGCACATAATATTTTATCTTAACTTGACTCAACCAGTTTGAGCTTGATACATAATCTTTTAATTTGCTTATTCTATAATTTAATATGTTGTAACAAAATATTGTAGGACTTTTTACCAGAGTTTAAAAAACCGGTTCATTATGTGTAAAATAAAATAATACAAAAAATGTTAAGACATCCAGATAAGAATAAAAAAATATTTAAAAAAAATTAATTATTATTGTGAAGTTGTAATTATTCAGAACATAGGTCTGTGTTATTTTAAATATGAATTAAATATATTAATTAGAAAGATATAAACAAATAATGGTACGATTAAATGAATTAATATTAAAAGGTAACATATAGGTTCGAAAATTGTCGCTCAAATTATTGTCGCTGTAGCATAGTTGGATAATGCACCTTCCCCGGTTAGGAAAGAGATCCAGATTCGAATCGATAAAATTGATTTTATATGTATATCTTTATAATTAATATATTTAATTCATATTTAATAATTTTTGTTAACCCAAGTTCAAATAGTTCCAATACATTTCCCAAACAACACATCTATATTCAATTCTGATAATTTATTATCATATTACATTCGAAAGTTAGTAATTGGCGTTGAATTATGTATTTTATTCTATTTTGTAATTTGCTATGTTTATTAAAAGCCGTAGATTAATTTTCAAAATAAATCCAAAAACGAATAAATAACTATGTTTACGATAATGGTCCGCCCGGGATGCGTAATCTAATCAGCGGATAACGAATTAGCAGATTCGTGTATTAAAAACAACAATGCATGCAAATTTTATTCATCCGACAATATATGGTGAATTCTCCAACTGAAGATGACGCAACGCCCGCGGCGTGGGAGCCGGGAGCCGGGAGGAAAATAACTGGTTTCATTCATAAAATACAAGTATGTAATGGCTCCTTATAGCGTGTACGCGGGCATGTATACCGCCAATGTTTGGTGCGATCTCGCGAGATGTTATTGCGTACATGTCGGCTGCACCATTGCACGGATGCCGGCAGGGGTGGACGGCGGCGCCGAGTGTCGGCGGCCATTTTGAGCAAATACGTCACGTTCACATTAATGCCGACGGATATTGAATATAAAAAAAAATCGAGTGAGCACAATTAAATAGTGCCCTATTGTGGTCAAGCGACGCGCGCAGGCGCTTGTGTTTGTGCGTGTCGTGTCATATGTAAAGTTCACTATGAAAGAAGGAAGGAATGAAATATAAAACGGTTGTTTAGCTTTACTGTACTATATGTATGTAGGTACTAGGTATGTGTTTTGTATTCGTAATAAATTAAATTTATTATATTATTTTTTATTGGTGAACACATATACTTTATTTTGTAAATTGAGTCAAAACTCTGTTTTATTCCACGTCACTTTTCATTGTGCTAAATGATATAACGTTTTCGGGAACATCTTCCCATTATTCATTGCTTTTAATTTTAGTTGAATTATAATATTGATTATGGGAAGATGTTCCCGAAAATGTTATATATCATTTAACACACTGAAAAGTGTAGTGGAATAAAACAAGAGTTTTGACTCAATTTATAAAATAATCATAGAATTCCACAAAGTTTCACTAAAAACCTTTGAATATATACTTTCATACTTGGTCCTGAATAGTATATTGTCACCAGTTTTTAGTTTATTCCAAAACCAGTACATACCATTCTTTTCGTTCGACTGGTTGTCCCTTTGGAAGTAGACGAGAGGTTGTGTTCTCATGTGGATTGTTCGTGTTGGATGACTTCTTTGCACACACCGCTGTAATTTTTATTTCATCGTGAACGCGGCGCTCATCAGAGTTTTGTGCTGTGTCATCCAATCGGGTGAGTCGATCTGTCCTTTGGTTCCGCGAGCCCCCCCGATTTTTGGTGACCGGCAACTTGCGTCGGTAATTATGCTGCGCTATTTTAATTGTCGAACATGTGACTGTTTTGCAGTAACGAATATAACACATTTTTGTTACACATTTTACTGAGATAATTTTCGAATTACATTTCTGGTGAGAGGTGTAGCGCAAGCTTTACATGTCATAAAATATAATGAACAAACAGCAATTTTTTTAATTTTGTTTGATATTTTCATCATTCGCACTTTGTTGAATATAGACGTGTTAGATGTAATTTTTTAGAATAAACGAATTAATTGCGTCTTTGTTGATAAATTGCAAATCAGGGCAGATAAATGTGCGGCCTGCCAACGTCGCTGGCACCAGAAACAACAACATTAAAATGATTTTGAAAAAGTATTTTGCACTCTAATGTCTACCAGTTGTTTCTAAATGATTTTTTATTAATAAAATTGAATGCATATCATAGTGTGCGTTATATATTAAAATCTTGTTAAGTTGTAATCTAAGACCCTTAAGAAAATATAGTCTATTTAACCGATCATTTTAAACTATCTATATCTGTATTCCGGTTACGTACCATTAGTTACATATACAAATAATCTATAAAAACCTAAAACAGGATACCTAAGAAAACAAACATTAATATAAAGAATTTAAAAAAATATATTTTACATTAACCATATCGACTCGCCTTGTGTAAAGTATCGCAACTTACAAATGTGTCATTTTAATTGTTCCAGTATTTTGCGTGTATTTGAAACGTTATTAAGTACCGGTAATTTTATAATTTTATTATATATATATTGTGTACGTTAGAACATAACACAATACAGATATAAACAAAAAAAATATACTGCTGTACTGGAACAACTAAAACTGAACTATTCTTTAGTTTCGTTTTATAAAAAAATATATTGTCAATATTTATCTCAACTAAATATTGTATTGGAGAATATATCCCAACTCATTTTTCATGCTATTGACATTATACAATGTCACACATAATATGAAATAGTTTTGATTATTCGATAATATAAGATAACAGATTTTCTGCCACATTTATACATTTTTTTACATCACAGATGCTCATACAATAATGTAATACATTTATTACAAATAAATTGCTATTAATATGTCAACCGAGGCAAGACTAGTGGTGCACAATGAAGTCCTGGTACCGATACTGATGTATGGAAGTGAGGCCTGGAGCTGGCAGAAGAGAAACGAAAGTAGACTGAATGCAGTGGAAATGAGATCACTTAGGCGTATATGTGACAAATCTATTTATGACATAGTAAAGAATAGGGAAAAAGGAAATAATGTAAAGCTGATGTTAGTATAATGAGTAAGATTAAGAAAGGATCACTTAGGCGGTTTGGTCACATGGAACGGACGAATGAGGAGAGAATGGTAAGAAAGATATATGACGCAAGTGTTGAAGACTTGGCACGACCAGGTAAACCAGATAATGAGGATGGTTCTGTTAGAGGCTTCAACAATCGGCGAGCTTGTATGAGAAGATGTATGAATGTGGATGAGGCGAGAATTGTGTGTCAGAATAGAGGAGTGTGGCGCTCTATCTTTTCTGCCTACCCCCGCGGTGAGACGGTGTGATGGTAAGTTAATTAAGTTATTTAAGTTTACAAATTTATTATTTTTTTGAGTCAGTTGTCCTGACCTACTTTGCTAGAATTTTGTCTGTGTTAAAGTAGCCAGTTTTATTCAGATGTCATTTTATTAAAATAAATGATTTTATAGATTAACAATATTGTTATTTAAATCATTAAATATTTTTGGTTTTTCAATTTTTAACTTGTAATTTAATTTTGAGATTAAATAACTAATAGATATCTCATGGAGACGAAGCTATTTTTTATTATATTTAATGGAAATATATGGAAGTATGGGTAATTATAGGGCTTACGACCTGTCTTCGGCTGGCTTAAGTGATCAATTTATATAAATATAAAGTTCACCATTCTCACCCATTAATCAATCTCCATATCTTTCAAATTTTTGAAAGTTGTATATATGTTAATATGTGAAAACACTTCGAATACCACTACACTATCGCCATCTATGGATTAAATTTGATAATTCATTTCCTGAAACAGCATACATGTTACAACGAGAATCTAAGTATTTTTTGAAATTATTTAAAGCAATATTCTTTATCTGTAAAATGTTTTTTACACATTATATTAGAATACGCCTGAAAAATCAATATTTTTTAATTTTATATATTTAACTTATTAACTATATACAACTTTCAAAAATTTGATAGAAATCTTACAGCAAAAACTATTTTATCCAACGTAGCAATTTTACATGGAATTAAAGTGAAAAATAGTTATTTAGGAGAACACATTCTTATTGTGAAGTTGTAATTATTCAGAACATAGGTCTGTGATATTTTAAATATGAATTAAATAAAATTATTAAAAATATTGTCGCTGTAGCATAGTTGGATAATGCACCTTCCCCGGTTAGGAAAGAGATCCAGATTCGAATCCCGGTGGCGCAACAACAATATTTTTCGATAAAATTGATTTTATATGTATATCTTTCTAATTAATATATTTATTTCATATTAAAAATATGTATTATTGTGTCAGAAAAGCTAAATAAATAATATACATAAATATTGCTGTGATAGGTATCACATCTGAATGTTTTATACTCGTATATTTAATTAATCCATGTGATATGTAATAAACATGGGATTAAAAAGAAAATAATCGACTCTATACAGGTGACACAACAATGTGATACTACTTAATTTAACTACGACGTCGTGTGGGAGAGCAAGAATATAAATGATGTAGAAAAAACGGAACACCTGGCGTCCATTTCCATCACGTTATTAGAACTTTTTAATAGACTCAACACAGCTACACTACGAGATGTAAATCTTCTCCATCTTTTGTTTACAAAACAAAACACAGAGGGCGATTTATTATTCGTCTACGCTAAAACAAAAGCTTCTCGATAGTAAATACGGCAGCCGAATTATGTCGGTCGATTCATTTTCACGTGTATAAATCCCACGCTTAGATAAATCCTCTTTCCACGAAGAAATGGATGGGCGTTACTAGCGGATCGCCGATTGTGTTTTGTTTTGTAAACAAAGATTTTCTGCTCGGTTTTTATTCTTCAGACTTGACTGAAATCGCTCGCTAGTTGAATTTAATAGTTTAAGTGAAAAATGTCTTTTTGAAAATAATTTTCATATTATATTATATAATATAGGTCTTCAGTGAATCAAGAAAATACAGCAGCGGACACTCCTTTAAGACAGTTAATACATTTACATATCTATAATCCCTATTATAACAGACATTAACAAAATTGACGGATAGATAAAAACTCGAATAGCATGTGCTGAATGTTGCTACTTCAGGCCTGCAAAAATGTCCATAAAAACAAAAGTTGTCTTGTATAAATACACCAGAACATTAAATGCATTTGAATGAAGAATCCTTCGGACATTTTTAGGAGCTATCCAATAAAATGGAGTGTGGCGTAGGCGCTATAATCAAGAATATAACTTTTTTTTTTACCGCGATGAGGTGATGTCGTACAATTCATGAATGGTGACTCCCGACACGGCTGCTCAATGAAAATCTAAAAAATGAAAAAGAATACGCAGACCAAAAATGAGATGACAGGACAATGTAAATTAAAACCTCCCATTATTACAGTCAACAGTTGACGGGATGCAGCAGGAAGTGCGGAAATTGGTGGAGGTGTATTATCGAGGCAAGGACCCCATCAAGATTATAGAGTCAGGGATGATGATTATGATTGTCACTAAAATCATCATTCTGAATGTATTGTTTCCACGTCGATGCTCCATACGATCGTTAACATACCCGCGCGGCATCAGATTGGTGAACAAGACGAAAAATAATCATTTCAATTGAATTCAATTACGTGTAGTTAACAAACACGGTAAATATAGATAAGATATTGATTAAAAAAAACTTTGTACCACTTTGATTAACTTGACGTCTGTACAACACGCTACTGTATCTTTTTATTTCAACTTTATTACATATATATACATTATAATTTTATTTTTTGTCAAACTGAGGTTTTATAAACAACATTTTATATTAAGAGAACACACTCTTATTGCGAAGTTGTAATTATTCAGAACAGACGGTCCGTGATATTTTAAATATATTAATTAGAAAGATATACATATACAATCAATTTTTATCGAAAAATATTGTTCTCAAATAATGGAATGATAGATGTAAAAGTGTAAAACATAAGTTCAAAAGTACTGTCGCTGTAGTATAGTTAGATAATGCACCTTCCCTGGTTTGGAAAGAGATCCAGGTTCGAATCCCGGTGGCGCAACAACAATATTTTTCGATAAAATTGATTTTATATGTATATATTTCTAATTAATATATTTACAACATTTTTTTTTATAAATGTAATATAACAAGGGAAAAAAATTAGACTTGAAGATGTTAATGAACTAAAAGAAAGCATTATTCTACACCAAATTAATATGTTAATATAATATACTGTAGTTTCCATTTATAGTGGTGTGACACGCTTAAAAATCATGTTATAGTAAAGTTAAAAGAAATTAGATGATTAGGAGAACACATTCTTATTGTACAACTTCACAAAGTTGTATCAATGTGTCAAAAATTTAATAAAAATTAATTGATAAATCTGTCATCTGCTATCAGATTACTCAAATGTATTTGAGATTCCGTAAAAATAAGGTAGATGGCTCTTTCAAATAATGAAACGATTAAATGTATTAATATCAAAAAGGTAACATACAGGTTCGAAAATTTGTCGCTAAAAATATCGTTGCTGTAGCATAGTTGGATAATGCACCTTCCCCGGTTTGGAAAGAGATCCAGGTTCGAATCCCGGTGGCGCAACAACAATATTTTTCGATAAAATTGATTTTATATGTATATATTTCTAATTAATATATTTAAAATTAGATGAATTACTTAGAAAGATATAAAGAGAAAATTAATCTTTTGAAAAAAAAATACAATTTTTACAGGGTGAATATAATATAATACAACAAGGAAACAAAAAATAAGATAAGTATACGATATTTTACTTTTATATTGTAAGGTGGTCACTGGGGGGTCTCATAATTTATTAAAGTGTTTAATAAATCTTTATTAATTTTGATAATTATTCTAGACACAAAGCATTCTCTCGTTCTCTCACCGTACACACGGCGTTAAGACGGATGCACGCTAACTGATGCTTGAATAAAATATACAAAGAAATAAATTTTATTCAATTAATAATATATACATGGAACTGGAGTCTTTTCTAGGTTAGATCGCGTTATTGGACATGGTTTCCTCGAGGAAATCTACGCTGACATTTCGGCACTGTGAGTTCTTAACTGTGGGAGATTTTTATCTCCTGCGTACAAGTGCAAGTGACAGAACGTCGGCCTAGGTTTCCCAGAGGAAGCCACCTTCAAAGAACACCATCTGACCTAGAAGAGATGCCAGTTCCGTATATATATATATAACTTAATATCTGTGTGTGTACTCATCGTGTGTATACAATCCTACATCATTTTAATCTAAACTAAATTTTATACAGTTACTCTTTAGGACCCTGCGCAAAACATAGACACAGTATCTTGGACAGCACCGGGTGTGTACAGCTGGTTTATTTACATTAGTTAGTTATTTTTCTGCATTATTTAATATTTTTTTTATATAAAGTAGAGTTATTTTAAAATTATAGCGAATTATGAATTTACACACGTGTTTAAATGTCGTCACGCTTTTAGCAGCAATCATAATAGATTACTTATAAATTAAAATATTTACTAAACGATTCTATTAGCTCGCGAGTAGGAATGAGAGCCACACTACAAGTATTTATAACAGGCAAAACAACTGGCTTTGACGGTAGTCACTGCTAGATGCTCATGTTCATTTGAAACTGTACATTGCCAAAATAGTTTTAATGTCACTGAATTGTTGTTTTTTTCTCATTTTTTTTCATTTCACTGGAAATCAGTGAAGAGCACGAAATCACGGACTGCAAGTCAATCACCGTTTTACTTAAGTCGCAACCACTAACGGTGATTTAATATTGATATTAACGTTATTAGAGATTTATCGACGTTGTTATCATGGTGAAACTTATTCGTAATTTGGTGAGCAATCAACGATATACCAGAGATTAAATCTCTAACCTCTAAATCATAGTTACATATAATTGAATTAAAATAAACGAAAATATTATTTTAGAATTAGCGCCACCCGTACACCAGTAGAGACTTTAATTGCTTAGTTCTAAAAATTACCACGACAACTCACCGCTGTACCCATGGCGCTCTTGTGTATTCGCCGCATCGAGGAATTCATATTACTCTCGTCTGTCTTTAAGCTAGTGAATTATTCGAGTCATATAATTGGTTATTTACTGAATTTAAAATTTATTTCGGTTGATCCGTTTTGTATGGAGTCGTTACCTATGCTATTTTTCAACAGAATGATATTAGAAAGGCTTACAATTGCGTGAAAATCATTGAAGTGTTTACTTCCTCTTTTACTAATTCGCGAATTTTAACGTGTTGATTTCATGATTGTTCTCTAAATTTAATGCATGGATTGGTTTTTGATTTGGTAAAAACAAAAAGCAATTGACAGAACTATTTCCTACTTTAATCTTAAATAAAAATAATTATTTCCTTTTGTTATCACGTGAAGGAATTTTAAACAATAAATGAATCATGTTCAGTCATAGCAAGTGTTCTTAATTTTTTATATGCGTAAAAATGTATTTCAAAACACTATTAATAGTACTCTAAAATTACATATAAATATATGGAAGGATTGTATAAACGACGGATTTATTATGTCTAAAGACGTTAGTTAAACAAAAGTACACATATTGTATATGATTATATGGTGTCATTGGCAATAGCATAACCTAAATCTATACCTACTGTACGCCACTGGTTACGCTTAATCGTAGGAGTTGTGAATGTTAGAGACACGCGCACACATGGCGCGTATTATATTGTATATGATTTAATGTTATGCAGATATTATTTACATTGATTATAGTAGGCGCCACTGTAATGGAAGGGAGAGATATGTAAACAATAATAGTTTTATTAGCAGCGGGAAGCTGTGGAGACGTCTGTCGGTCGGAGTCAATACGGAATTGAACATTTAAGTGGTACTTAAATGAAATCCATCAGTAAGGAACGTTTATTAAAGTGACTTCGTTTGATTAATATTTAATTAAGCCAATAACGCCTGCCTTTGCTATTGTATCACAGACAGGAATGAAGAAATCGTGATAGAATAAAATGGGCTAAAACCAATTTCGTAATAAAACTTCTGTTAAATGTATTAATTAGAAAGTTATACATATAAATATTGTTGTTGCTACCGGGATTCGAACCTGGATCTCTTCCAATCCGAAGAATGCGCATTAATCATAATGTGTTCTCCTTAATAATACATAAGATGTATCAATGTGTAAAGAATTTCTCAAGTTTTTGAGATTCCGTAAAAATAAAATAGATGGCTTTCAAATAATGGAACGATATATGAATCAACTTGAAAAGTGTATATACATATAGATTCAAATTTTTTTTTCTTCAATTTACTGTGTGCTGTAGCATAATCGGTTAATGCACGTTCCCCGGGTTGGAAGAGATCCACGTTCGAATCCCGGTAGCTACAACAATATTGATTTTATATGTATAACTTTCTAATTAATACATTTAATTTGTATTTGAAATATCACAGACTTATGTTCTGAATAATTACAACTTCACAATAAGAATGTGTTTTCCTTAATAATTAATAAAATTTCTGTGTTTGTTTACTGATTTTTACAGTTAGATACAGCATCGTCCAACTGACCTATTGTATACCTACACGTATGTGTTGATGTACATACAGTACACATTTAAATTAAATAAATTATAAATATAATATATGTATAACTGCTTTAAGGATATTGAATTCGACATTACAAAGGGTGCCAAGCAGGGTTGTGTAATGTTGCCGTGGCTATTCAACTTGGATATTAACAATTGTGTGAAAGAACTAGAATGTATGAATGTGGGAGCGAAAACGGGCGATTTGATTGTATGCTGTTTATTGTACGCCGACAATGCTGTATTATTGAAGAATCATGAACAAGAATTACAGTCTAGTGAGTAGAATGTACGATGTATGCAAGGAAAGTGATTTTATTATGGACGTTAACAAGTCGAATGTGTTGCAAATCTATTTATGACAGAGTAAAGAATGAAAAAAGAAGGAAAGAATGTAAAGTTGATCTTAGTATAGTGAAGTAAGATTAAGAAATTGAGGAACGAGGAGATAATGGTAAGGAAGATATATGATGGATGTGTTGATGGCACCAGAAATAGAGAACATCGACGGAAAACTTGGCACTACCAGGTTAACAAGATACTGGAGGATGGTTCTGTTAAAAGTTTCAATAATCGGCGAGCTTGTATGAGAAGATGTATGAATGTGGATGAGGCGAGAACTATGTGTCAGAACAAAAGAGTGTGGCGCTCTATCCTCTCTGCCTACCCCCGCGGGGAAACGGGATGATGTTAAGTAAGTTAGTTAGTTAATTCGAATTAAGCCAATTCGACATGAAGACCCATGTCTCGAAGAGCTGTGTTAAGTAGTATACATTGAAGTTAAAAAATAGTTATCTGTAAAGGGTAGTAAATCTTTTAGAACTCACTATCTAAAAAATCTAAAAGAATTTCGAATAATCATTTACCAATTATCGTTACACACTGCAGCATGAAAAATAATATTTAAAAAATATAAACACAAGGTTAATTATGGCTCATCGGGTAGAGTTATCTTAGATCAAATTCGTCCAAAACGAAAAGCGAACGGTACTGCACTATCCGAGTATTCTGGCGTTGGCGAATCCGGGTGAATGCTTTATTATCAAAATGTTGTCAAACATTGCCAATTGAAATGACGTCGTGTGGCGTGTATGTATATGTGTTTGATGTTACGTCATGTCTGGCATGTGTGTGTATATATATATGTGTGTTTGATCTCGACCAAGAATCCGCCCCTCAGATTAATAAGATCGATTAGCTGTATTAACATATCATAAAATATAATTTTATAATAATATAATTTGGACCGATATCCACGTCATGGCAGAATAATAATAAGTTTTTGTCATACAACTTGTTAAATGTATTGGTATAACATTGAAAAAGATTAATTGTGACGTGTCCCGACGTCGCTGTATGATAATCAGGGGCGTGCTGTGCATACAAGCAAAAAAGATGTGCATAACTAAAAATTCTGGGAAACAAACAAAAATTAAAAAATTTGATTAACATTAACGAAAACATTATTTTGCAATTAGTGCCATCTGTGTACCGGTAGAGATTTTAATTGCTTAGTTCTAAAAATTCGCCGCAACTCAAGGCTGTACTCGGCGCTCTTTTTTATTTCGCTGTATCGTGCTATTTACGTGACTCAGTTCTGTCTTTAAGCTAGTGAATTACTCAAGTCATATAAATGGCTATTTACTGAATTGAAAATTCCTTTCGGTTAATTTGTTTTGTATGGAGTCGTTACCTATGCTGTTTCTTAACAGAATAATATCAGAAAGGGTTATAACTGCGTGTAAATTATTAAAGTGTCTACTTCCTCCTTTACTAATTCGTGAATTTTACTATCTTACTGTTTTTAATCTGTTGATTTAATGATTGTTCTTTAAATTTGGTACATGGATTGGTTTTTGATTTGGTAAAAACAAAAAGCAATTAACATAACTATTTCCTACGTCTACCTTTAATAGAAATAATTATTTTCTTTTGTTATTACGTGAAGGAATTTCAAACAATAAATGAATCATGTTCAGTCATAGCAAGTGTTTTTAATTTTTCATATGGGTAAGAAGGTATTATTTTACGTTAAAACTTAAGCTTACAAAACACTATTAATAGTACTCTAAAATTATAAATTTAAAATATAAGATATTAGAACTACGGATGTTAAGTTGTTCACAAAATTCTTTATAATCCCATGTTTACGTATCATAGTTAGATAAGCTGTTTAATAGAGTACCGTTTCTGAGCCTCCTGGTCATGATTAAAGAAAAAAAAAATCCGGTAGTTGTGCCATGAGCTAATATTACGTTTCCCCGTCTATATTTGTGACTTTCTAGATTCCGGCTTCGGTAGTATCATTGTGGGTGTTTAGTGCTTGATTAAACGGCCAGGTCATCATGGCACAAAACAACGTGTTTTTAATATTTCAATAACAGTATGCAAATATACATTCAATTTCAATTGAATGGCTAAATGAGTAAAACGTAGGAAATTATGCCTTTATTGTTTCCTGTAATATTTTCCTGTATTTTATTGTAATTGAAGTTATTATTAAAAAATGAACCATTTAACACAACGCGGTCTCATCAGCTTATCTCGGTTCATCAGCTCCATCACCAACGCATCAGAAGCTTACGTCTTATTTAAGTGACTCAGATGAGAATGGAAATATTTCATTAACACTCCTCAATAAAGAAGCAATTAATATAATAGATATTAACAACCATGTTATGACGTCACTACAGCCACACGCCTTTCCATCGGGTCATATTCATATCGTGAAGTGTTAAATGGTTACTTAAGGGGGGGCATCACAGTCGTCCGGGAGACAAAGAGACGCGGAAGATGCAGTTTTTAGAGATCATCACGTGTCTAATAATAAACAAGATCAGCTAGATGCGTTTCATCTCACGCATACAGCTGCTTGTAAAATTATTAAACTCTGGTTGAAGAGAAGATGGCACTCACTTTTTCGGTCTGCCTGATGCTGGATGCTGATTTAATTGTTTCTCTCCTTTCCAAACACAAGACGAGCGACGCAGAATATGTATAACACGCACTGTCAACACTTTCGTAAAGGATTGTTTTTAAGTATTAGCGGTAATTAAATTGATATAGATATTAACATCTCTAACAGACTCACTGTAAAAAATCGTACATTTTTGAGAAACAATCGATTTATTTTTAAATTATTCATTATATACATTTTTTTTCCTTTTGAAATGAAAAATTTAATGTCAGCATTAAGCTGTGTGTGTCAAACTCAACAGTTAATTGAAATATTTTAATAGTTCTAAAATATATGTAGAATCCAAAAAAAATTATATAAGCAGAAACATTTAGTAATAATAATAATAATGCCTTAATAAAATATATATAATGATATTTATTTCTAAGTACGTACACGGAGCATGATGTAATAATCTACGTTAATGTTACAGAAAATCTTATTACAATTAAATTGTACATACGAATACACTTTGAACTTTCGACGCGTAATTTAGTCACGTGTCTACCATTAAAATATTGTTGACTCGATCTATTAAACCATGTATAATAAAGTGTATCCCAAAAATGTATACACACTTTGAAGTGTTATAAATTTAATATTGATTAAGCTGAATTCATATTTTTTTTATGTTGAACGAAGATTTTTTAAAATTTGTATTTATGTTTAACTCTGTTTAAATCACTGTGTTGCTTTTACGTCAACCAGTTTCGATACTAACGAATCTTCATCAGGACTGGCGTACAATTGAACTATTCCGTAGTGTTTAAACGACATCCATTACGGGGTGTAGGCGGAATCTTGATAAGAGTGGGGAGGTGATTGACAGGGAGCATGGAATTAGGGAGTATATGAAATAGCGGGTTGTTTGTAAGGTTTATTAAGTGATTAATTATATTGCACTTAGTGTTGAGTGATTTTTTGTTTTCTATATTTTTTAAATTACTCAATCTAAGGCCTTTTCAATGCTGTTTTATATTTTGAAATTGTGGCCTGTCTCTAAAAGGTGGTTGAAAAATTATGAGAAATTATTATTGTTAAGGCACCTTACATATTTTATTATTCTATTAATTCTCGCAAACGTTCGAAGTTCTCCATTCTGGATTGGGAATATTTGATAACCCAAATGGCAAACGTTTTGTATTTGGGCGTATTGCACCTTAACAGCTGTTTTTAATTCCGTAATTTTTGTCAATCTTGCACCATCAACTTTATCTTTCACGTGTCCCTGTAAAAAAAGTTAACTGGCGCGAGGTCCGGAAAATGTGGGGCATATTGAATTTCATATCTTCGATTAAGTCATCTGTTGGATCCTGATATCACGAGCTGAATGTGCTGATAAACTGGCCAAGGCGGCCACTCTTTCCGGAATTTTCCCTCATCAATTCCATATTCCGATGTATGACAGACATAATATGGTACAAAACGTACGAATTTTATTTGGACTGCACAATGGATGGATCCAAATAATCATAAGAATAAACGGCTTAAAATAATTCACTATTCCTTGCACTCCCTGAAAAGAACAATATCAAATATCTATAGAATGAGAATTGGGCATTGCCAGGTAGCCTCACATTTATTCAGATTGAATTTAATAGATTCCTCAATATCTGCATGTGGTGCCGAGGAGGAAATTCTTGACCATATTGCCTGTTTATTGCGGATCACAGGTTTTTTTACAGTTATCTCGTTAATGGTAATTTTACACTCCTGGTTAACTTGTGTCATCTTCTTTCCCTTAACTCGCCACGTTTAATCTATATAACAGCAAATTTTTTGAACGACAATGTATATCCTATTCTATAACATTATTGTACTTTTTTCTATAAAATAAAGTTTTAACTTGATTAATGGCACAGATCACTCTTGAAGGGTGGATTGTCTATTTAAAAGAATATGAAGAAGAAAATGCAATGGACGCTCGATTTTGGAGCTCCTGTCTCATGTGTATACATTTTATTGGGACAGCCTGTATAAAGTATAAAATGTTAAACTTAGTAAAATGACATAACTAATGTTTTGCGAAGGGTTCAGATTTACGATCTCGCTTTAGGCCCCAATTTTATTAATCCGGTCCTGACTGGCTACCGTGCAGTTCATTGAACTGCTGTAAAATTTTATTATTATTATTAATCATTCTAATATTATTTTTTTATTTGTTTTATTGACTATCGTAAGCTTTTCGTGCGTGGCGACCTTCGCCAAGTTGTCCCGCGAGCCCGCCGCGCACTGCACCAGTTCGCAGCGATGCGCAGTCTCGGCGACGCGACGTGCACGGCGTCCGGGGCCTGTCAAACGGCTTTCGGACACACGAAGAAGAAGACAAAAAAAAAAACCCATCCGAGGTGTGAAAATGTAGCAGACGTATTCTGCATTCGTAATTAATATTATTCAAATTGATCGGGGCTTAACGGGGGACGGAACGGCGCGGAGCGGTGAAGCTTCAGATTTATGGCCGAATTACTGAACAGCATTCGCACCCAGCGCTCGGCGCGCGCCTGTGCTCGGGTTGCTAAATTTTCTGCCGTCGAAGTTTCTAGAAAAATGTCAGAAATGATTTTTTATTTTCAACTTCTTTGCAGGCACCAAAAAAATCTTATACGACTGAAAATCAATGTTTCTAATTTCGTCATGCTGCCTCACATCCGAGCGGTAGCATCTGGAGCACGACTCATTATTGCCCTTAGTGCTGTATATCGAATCCTAGTGAACATATTTTGATATGATCTATATAAAGGGTGTGCCAAAAAGAGCGGAAAATTAAAATTTTAAATAAAATATAGTATTTTTTGAGAAAATAACCGAAATTTTGAATTAATCAAAAAGTGCAATGTGAGAATTATGTATGGAACAACACATCTGATAAATGCCCTCCTCGGCTTTGCTGATACATTTGTGTTCTTTTGACGAAACTTTCAATCACGGTGTTCCGAATTCGTAAACGCCCTTTTTGAATCGGTCGCGACCCATGTTATTGACACATTTCCACATCCAAATTTCCATCCATATATTTTTTAATGCTCGCCTTTTCAGTGTAAATTGTGACCTTGACGTCAGCAGAGATCAACTCGATCGATATTTGCGATAGCATTCGCGGTGTGAACTTTCAACTCCAGTGCACCAGCACTGTGTTTTGTGATATTGTGTTTTGGTCACGTATTGTACGTTGTTTGTGTACCGTGGGTGAACTTGTGACATTGCCGTATTCAAGTGGAATCAAAAATAGGCTCATCCGCGTGCCATTGTGTGATTCTCGACGGAGATTACGGAGACGTCACATACAAGGTAAGGCGAGCAGTCTTTCTGAATCTCGGATTCCGATATCACTGGCCCATCGACTAGAACCTCTATTCCCTCACTGACCTCTCCTGTACCGAGGTTTTCCTACTTCCCTCCACTACCCTGCGGTGATTCCGGTTTACAACCAGAATTGTCGTTTTCCATTCCGCGGGCCGCGCAACCCGGAGTTTGCGTAATTCGTTCATTTATATCCTATCGATCCGGATTTACAGTTCGAATTCACACGGTTTGGCATAACTGTAGCTAGATTTCAGCGGTACAGCGTCTAATCTCTTCCTAGGCTTGGATGGTTGTGGGCTTATTGACATAAAACTTCAAAAAACTTCAGAGAAAGAAGTCCAAAGGCGTTAAATCGCGCGGTCTAAGGGGCCGATTCTGTTCGCCCAAACGGGAGATTACACAACCAGGGAATGTGTCGTGTAATAATTAATAACATTGTTTCACTTGATGTGTGGCAAGTGGCGCCGTTTTGTTGGAACCACATGTCTTCAAGATGTATACCATTCATGAAATGTTCAATTCTTGAGCACGACGCGGAATGGATGTTTCCTGACACTCGGCCACATTCTGACAACAGCCGTGATGTTTTCTGCCGAACGACCTGGACAAGCGCGTGTCGATAGTCTGGCATCAGCAATCGACCCAGTCTTCTCGATTTTTCCATTATTTTCATCACAGTCGATGCACTTGGAACATTTTGATTACAAAGAATTGGATGCTAATTGTGCCAGTCAAACTTTCACCATTTTCGAAATAATATATAACGATAAAAATGCGCGATTGTGTCAAATAGTGATTTATTTTTAAAAATGGCAGACTATGTATCATCGAACTGTCAAAACCGTCAAATTTAAATTTTCCGCTCTTATTGGGACACCTTTATAACAAGTTTATACATATAACGCAATTTTTTAACGACATAAATAAAGTGAGTATAATTAGTATTTTCACGGTTATGTATAAACAATGTGCGTATGTGATGTGTACAGTTTACTGGGAAGGAAGAAATGAAAAACTATTAGCATTGTATAATTTATATATAAATATGGTATATATTATTTTATGAATTGAAATAGAACATGTGTTCAATTTACAAGAAAGATGTTCTTTATCTAGCGGGATGTAAAATTAGACATTTTTGAGTATTGTGGCTTTTAGAACATGTACATTTTTAAAAAGTAATTTTTTGGGTCAGTTTTACGTCACATTACTCTAGTACGATTTTTTTTAGGGGCGTGGGAGAGGGGGCGCGAGCTGTGATGTTTATACATCACAAAAAAAATTATACGCAAGTACCTACTCTTTCGCACGTGCTCGGCGTATCTAGTCTTTTTTTGGATATTTTTTTTTGTGTTGTAAGAAATAACATTCGAATATGATAATAATATATGATGATAACTAAAATGAAGTCCCAAAAGTGAATACAAAACGACCGATACATGTGTCATACGTTCTGTCTCAAGTGTGCTATTTTTCATAATAACAATATACGGCTGTTGTCGCATGTGTCGACGAAGCGCGACCGAACGCAATCAAAATTATTATTTTTTTGTTTTCGGCCAAGATTCAGAATGGCCTTGATGACATCATGTGTTTGATCAAATGATAGCATGATTCCATTTATGCACGATTGCTAATTGGCGATATAAAACAATTTATTTAAATATACAAAGCAAACACGGCTTTTCTTTGCTGCAATCACTTTAATACGCTGACTGTAAAGCCACAACAAAAGATAAATTATTATGCGTACACGTGTTGACAGACATTTACATTAATATGTAGGTAACGTATTAAGTAGTTATGCATCTGTTTTCAAAGAAAGTACAAAAGCCAGTTAACAGCTGTACACAAAGATAGACAATTCACGCCCTTAAAATGTCAAGGTATCATCTACATTAAATATTTACATCAAACTAAGCTTTAAAACTTTGAGTATTCATTTTCTGATTTGTTCGGGAGAGTTTGGTTCACCGTCCATGAAGTTGTGTGTAGCTAAAACGTTATTGTGACTGTGATTGTATGATTGGTGCTCGATTGTAACGCTGATTGGTGACTTACATTTAACTGTTGGAGGTTTAGTTTTTAGTGTACCGGTGATTGCTCGTCAAATTATAAACAATAAGTTACTAATAATCGTTATTATCGAACACAAATTTATCAATCATAGTCACAATCACTGTTAAAATAACGGTTTACCTCATCACTACCATGAAGTGAAATTTGTAATAATATGTATCAACGTTTACACGTTTTATAATATAACTCATGCATTTTATTTGCATTTAAATCAACAGTGGTTGTTCTAAAATAATATTACAAATCTCCTAAACTATTTTTTAAAAATACAAATAGAAATACGCACATGGAATACATGTCACATTAATATTCTTACTATTTTCAAACTAAGCTAAACACTTGTACCATGAAAATAGGACTAACTTACTGGTGTCCTGGAACAAGGCGCGAACCCCCGACTACTAGATCACTAGGCCATCGTCTTAATCACTACACCAACAAGCTAGACTATTTTATTTTTAGGAGAACACATTCTTATTCATAATTATTCAGAACATAGATCTGTGATATTTTATTATTATTATATATTACCTAGTTTGGAAAGATATCCAGGTTCGATTCCCGGTGGCGTAACAATATTTTTCGATAAAATTGATTTTATATGTATATTTTTCTAATGAATACATTTAATTCATATTTTATTTATATATTTGACATACATTTTTTATACATCAGAAGTAAAATATAACACATTTATTAGTTGACTGTGTGGGATGGTATCCACCTCTGATATATAAAGCATTGTCCTGGCTACATTGTTAGACTATCGTATGTGTTGAAGTAAAGAGTTTTTTCCGTATTGTTGCGGTGTTATTTAATTAAAACTTAAAAAAATAGTAAAATTTGACAGAGATTTATAAAAAAAATAGAGATAATGAAAAAATATAGTGAATGTGTGTTCAATCTAAAGTGAATCAACAGTGTATTGTATTGTGATTAAGTTGGAATGTTGAAAAGCGATGCTTCTAGCTAATCTCTACCCAATTGAATCATGCATTGAGACCATATTTGCTTAATTTTTTTTGTATGTGAACGATTTCCAGTCAGTGTT
Source organism: Eubasilissa splendida (assembly GCA_031772225.1). Taxonomy (NCBI): domain Eukaryota; kingdom Metazoa; phylum Arthropoda; class Insecta; order Trichoptera; family Phryganeidae; genus Eubasilissa; species Eubasilissa splendida. The sequence goes on along the minus strand of CM062855.1, from coordinate 9,949,717 downwards.
AAGTGTGTTGTGCAGTTTCGGATTTAAAACATATACAAACGTTGAAATAATGTCGTTGACCATGCTTCTTTACTTCTCTCGGCATCCTGCAGAACTTAGGGGTGTCATTAGAGAAATGCCTGTTGCCTTTTTCACACGGTCGGTACAACGGCTGACGAATGTTTCTCTTCCTCTTCGTCTTCTCGCAAGATGCCCAAAAATGGAATAATTATTCTTAGGAAAATGGTCGAGAATCTGTTACTGTCAGAATATTGACTAAATTGTCAACCTTGTCTGTTTTCTGTCCTTCCTATCAATCTGTTATCTGTCATTCTTCGGATCAAGAATGGGCGCGGTTAATACTTCTCTCCTCTTGAACCTTATTTTTTCATCATCCATCATCTCTTCGATAAATGTTCTTTGGAAAATTTGTACGTTAAGTATTCAGACTTTCAAATATATTTCAAGAACAACCCTTTCCATTGCTCTTTGAGTAACTTTTAATTTGTATACAGCATTCAAGGTGACTTGGAAAATCTTGAAGTTTTACGAATAGTGTTTTTCGCCTCTTGTTTCTAACACCTGTATATGTTTATTGATGAATGCGATGACTTCCTCCTTCAACGTATTCAATTTGCTTTGTACCAACTTTAATCGGTAGAAGGTTTTCCTGGTTTGTCATCATCTCACTCTTATCAATATTCATGTAGAGGCTCACTCTATCGCTGACTCAAATACGCAGTTTTTATTTATAAATGGTTAGTTTTATTAGAAATACAAGAAAAAACAATAATATATTTTTTCTAATAATAATAATAATAATAATAATATAAAAATTCAAATATTATTTTATATATTTTGCGAAATGCAATATTCTTCTGTCACACTCTTTCTGCTTTTAATTTTATTTTTTGTTAATACGTAAAATTTCGCCGCTTCATATTCTTCATGGCGCTGCAGCTCGATTCCTTGGTCTCCTCAATCATGCAGAAGATCGAGCTCCTGCTGTCCGTTATTATTTGCAGCACATATTACACATTCATATATTCATTCAACATCATCTTTTTAATATTCTCCTTTTTTTTCAAATTGCCCTAATAAGCAACACCAAAATGAATTGCGCAATCTCCGCGTTGCGCGTCCTGCGGAATGGAATACGACAATTCCGGTCGTAAATCGGAATCACCGCAGGGTAGGGGAAGAAGTAGGGAAACGTGGTATAGAATAAGGTTGATGAGAGGATAGGGGTTCTTGTCGAAGTACCAGTAAATTTCGGGGAACCGGGATTCGGAAGGACTGCTCGCCTCCGTTATCTCTGCAGTCGCCGCCGAGATCACACAAACAGCACGCGGATGAGCCGATCTCCGCTCCCAATTGAATACGACTAAGTCACAAGTTCACCCACGGCACATACACAACAAACAACACGCGATAACACAATATCACAAAATACAGTGCAGGTGCACTGGAGCTGAAAAGTCCACACCGCGAATGCTATCGCGATGTCGAGATCGAACAAATATCGATCAAGTTGATGTCTGCTGGCGTCAAGGACACAATTCACACTTTTAACGAGCTGTAAATATCATTTGCTCACATGGGGAGCATTGCACGGCAAGTTAATTATTTATTAAACTATACATTTTTTATAATACGGATAAATAATATCATGAGCAGGGCTCCCGCGGGTCGAAGGTTGCCGACGAACTTCGCAGACAGATTCTCTCATAGAGATAGTTTAGGATTTGTGTGGCGAGCGTTCTAAAATTGCTTTTGTCTGACTTATTTTGAGCGTCGCTTGTCGCGGTTAGTCTGCTTGCTCCTTTTCCCGGATAGGAATTCTTCCCGGCAGTCGTCGAATTGTTTCCAAATACTTAACACTGTAGCGCCAACCAAAAAATTATTGCCGATCTTATATATTTACATACTATAATGGAGAACAATTAAAAATATTAAAATGTTGATTATAGATTAAATAGTAGTAAATAAAAAGTACCGTATTGCTATTTTTTATTTTATTTTCACCCACCACTATCAATTGATTGAAAATGTAATAATTTTCTAAAGAGTTAATAAGGCTATTAAATAAAACAGACAGAACTATTCGTTTTTGAAAATCTACAAACTTATAAAAGGTTATTATTTGTTGTTTATCCTTTCGATTTATTGTGACTATAAACCATTATATTCTAAATAGTGATGATCTTAAAATCACAAACCGTGAGTTAATCACTGATATATTTGAGTTACACTCATTATCAGTGATTGAATATCTGGGAATATCGTGATTCGTGATTCATTTTTAAATTTATTCATATTTGGTTGTGAACCGTGATTCGGCGCACGTGCATATGAAACGAAAGTATTCATCAATGAATGACGTTATAATTCGTGGTAAGCGCCATCTAGTAGATTCTGCCAAAAAGTTTTACGCATTTGACCCCGAAATGCTGAGAATTTGATCCGAAAAATGAACAAATTTTTTAAAGGTTTTCATTATTTTTGTTATTATTGTAAATTAAATATGTTTTTTATGCAATTGAAGTTTGAATAATATAAGTAAATATGATAAATATGTTTTATTTATTTATTTCGTGTATTGTGATACGCGTATCGTATATTGTGTATCGTGTATTGTGCGGCGCATGCGTATTGGTATTGAAACTGTGATCACAGTCACAGTTTTCAATCACTGATATGATCGAATATCAATCACAATCACACCAGTGAGCCAAGCGTAATATTTTTTCTCATCACTAATTCTAATTACGTAAATTAAAAAAAAAGTATATTTTCATTTAAATGCATGATGTAATATTTTTAAAGAATTTCCTTCTGACGAATTTGATAGATTTTATTATATATTTACGAGTTTTTTTAAAAATAAAGGTTCCGGCCCGACTACTCCTTTAGGTTTGCTGTATCGTGTTGATTTTTAGGGTTAAAAATAAAATATTTTGTTAGCAATAAGCATGAAGTTTTGGTTTCTTGAGTCTAATGTGTGATCAGTTGTCACTTTTTTTTTTACTACATTTTTTACTGACTCCCGTTGTATAAATCTTTTGCGAGTGGTTGATAGATCAAATTTACTTCTGTCAAAGCATAGATGGAGATGTCTATAGGCGTGACAAATAATCATGAAATATGTTTTATTCAGTGCTTTATCTATGGATTTTTTCGCCTAAGCATTCGAAATATCTCACTTTGATTGTGAATTTTTATTTCATTATGTATTAAACAACGAGACCATCATCGGACAAACTCTCATCACTAAAATAGCGGGATATTGAATGATTAATTGTCGTACACTGCAACTTTCAGAGTATCAATGTGTCAGATGACTTTTGGAACAGCTGTGAAAAGTCCGCCATATTTAACAATCGATCCTCGTTTTTACTATCGAATATTGGAGAGTAAAATAAGTTTACTACGAGATGTACTTGCGAAAAGTAAATATTATTTTACTAACCATCAAACAACACGTTTTAGTATTTTTTTTTACTTAAGTAACTTTTTTTACAATCGGCTCTAAGAACTGTGTTCTTTTCAGTGTAGTATTTTTAGTATGCTACTATTGTTCATCGTAGTTGACGGTAGTCCTTGTACGAGACGACATTTAACCTTTACCATACCATACTAAAAATAGCCTACGTAGCCATGTTGTCAACTCGTGTTACTGCACGAAATTAGAGTTTTTTTTAACACTTTACATGAGAATAAAATGCTTTTACAAGCTTAAATGACTTTAAAATAGTTAATGTCATAGTTACTATAAATATAATAATTAAATACATTCATTTTATTCTCAAACGTTATTCTTGTAACGCGTTCGTCAAAAGACGCATCTGACACGATCTTCACCTTTACCCCTCATTATTTAAATGAATGCGTGATTTTTTTCACGTAGTGATATTTTAAAAGCAGATCGCATGCAATGCGTCAATTTTACACAGCATTTAATTAAAAAATGATCATTTTTTATTATGATTCGCTTTACATAATTGAATTTACACTAGTCATTTCAATGTGCAAATGATTTTTTTAGGACTAGGTAAAATGTAAGTTTTAAATTGTGTATATTTATAGAAATACGATTTAATTGGCTCGGTAGGCCCATGTCACTGCGTGGCCAGGGAAAGGTAAAATGAATTTTCATTTGGTCAATGTATCTCTTTCTTTGTTTCACTCTCTGTTTTGATACTTCTACTGTATTCTTTACTATTCAACATTTCGATTTTAGATAAATTATTTATTTCCGGTGATTTCTACAATCCGACTTAACAATTTCATAACAAACATGTTTGGTTGGTTCTTCTTCGCCAGTCCATTTTTTCCTTCGTCCTTTCGTCTTTCATCCTTTAACATGACCCATCGCAGTAAGTTTTTTCAAGCTATCTTCCCTTATATAATATTATATTAGGATACTTTCGGAATATTCAGTATAGCCATGTTACGTTAAAGAATTATGTATGTGTTATATTACATATTCATCTCTCCCGATAAAATCAAAACGTGTCAAAGGTTAGCCGGATTGAATTATTTTTATAGTTTATTAATACGATCTCACGAAGAATAGATCTGACCGAAAATAATAGCCGCTTTGTGACATTTTTAAAAATGAATAATTCAAACTTGATCGAGATTGTTCGTTTGTACGAATCAAATCACGAAATCGCCTTATGACAACCGGATGGCAGAACGTCGACATTCGAAATTCAAAGTCGCCAAAACCATAGAGAAATACGAAGGAGCGCCGCCGCATCTGTGAACTTGTTTAGTGTTGTTATATCAGAGTGACGACTCGATTGAGCGGGAACAATCATATTGGTTTTTAGGGGGGTGAGGGGGGATCTCCGTATTTATAGATATGGCGTCATTCTTCATGTCCGCAGTGGCAGCGCGAAAAAATTAAAAATTTGAAACTGTTCTTATTTCAAGCGTAGCGGTTAATTGAAATAAACGTATTTTTAGTTCATTTATTTAATGAAGACACAAACAGCAATGCTCTTAATTACTTAAAATAATCTACTAATGATAAAATAAACACCAGATATATATTTATCATGGTCCTTTATTTTGTCTCCACTCTTCGCGATCTTGGCCCTTGTTTATAGGCTTCGGTCATATCTCGGTCACGGTCTGTCCATTTTATTGAAGTTCGAATCCTGTGAATGAAAAGTCTCCAAAAGAACAATATCAAATATCTCTAGAATGAGAGTTGGGCATTGCCATGTAGCCTCACATTTATTCAGGTTGGAATTAATAGATTCCTCGATGTGTGAGTGTGGTGCCGAGGAGGAAACCCTCGACTATATCTTTTTTGCCTGTCCATTGCAGAACACAGGTTTTTTACAGTAATCTCGTCAAAGGTAATTTTCAACTCCCGGTTAACTTGTGTCATCTTCTTTCCCCTAACTCGCCACATTTAATCTGTGTAATAGCGAATTTTTTCAACGACAATGGTATTGACTTGCAATATAATATTTCATATTCTATAATATTATTGTACCCTTTTCTATAAAATAAAGTTTTAACTTGATTAATGGTACAAATCTCTCTTGAAGGGTGGATTGCCCATTTAAAAGAAGAAGAAAAAGAATCCTGTGATTGTATTCATGTGTATATTCATAAATACAGTCTAATTATTACCATTACAGTTTTTATAACATATTTTTGACCTCTACCTCATTTCACTGAATTCAATGATTTCATTTAATATAATTAAGTACTTTTAAAAAAAATACAGAACGGCTTTAATTTCCTAATCAGTCACTGTGTCAATACCACATAAAAAATATTACACTAACATTAAATCATTAAAAAAATGAAACAATAATTTTTGTGAACTTTCATTTCAAATATATATTCTTATTATTTTTTAATAGTAATCATTAGAATATTTCAGCGTACCTAGGTCGTGCTTAAACCAAGGTGAGAACATTAGTCTAATTCGATAGTAACTTATCTTAATTTTTAAGGATATTTCTTATTTTCCTTATTCTTCAACATTATCACAATTCTGTCTAGACAATTTACAATATTTGTTATCACAATACATAATCCAAAATCGATAAGGTTGATTGTATATGTGTTCCTTCTATTTTGATGAGACATGCTAACCATACATTTGTCAACAGATACCTGTATGATTTCTGGGTAAATTTATAAATGAATTATCTAGTTTATTTTATTAAGGAGAACACATTCTAATTGTAAAGTTGTAATTATTCAGAACATAGGTCTGTGATATTTTAAATACTAATTAAACATATTAGTTAGAAAGATTGATACAACTTAAATGTTCTGAATAATTACAACTTCACAATAATAATGTGTTCTCCTTAATAATATATAAGTTGTATCAATGTGTCCAACAAATTATTAAAAATTAATGGTTAATTCTGGTGTCTCATATTGGTTTACTCGAAGGTATTTGAGATTCCGTAAAAACAATGTAGATGGCTAAAATAATGGAACGATAGATGTATTAATTTGAAAAGGGTAACATATTAGTTCTAAAATTTGTCGTCAATCCACTGTGTTCGTATAGCATGATCGGATAATGCACGTTCTCCGGATTGGAAGAGATTCAGGTTCGAATCCCGGTATGCAAGAACAATATTTTTAGATATAATTAATTTTATATGCATATCTTTGTTATTAATACATTTAATTTATATTTAGTTTATTTTGATGATTAAAGCTTTCGAATATACATATAGCTGAAGGGAAGAAGGAATAAATTAAAGCAAGGGGTAATCTTTCATTGGGCCAATAGTAAATTATTGCCTTGAGAATATATTTACTTGTAACATAGATGTAATTTGTATCAGATGTATTCATCATCAGATAAACTATAATTCTGTATTAACAGAATTGTTAATTACCATTTCTTATTTATATAAAATCAATATATATGTTACTGCAATATATATAAATACATATAACATTTTCTACATAATTGAATATCTTTTAGTGTTTTTCCATTTACGCAATGACTATCTAAACATTCTCTCATTCACCCAATGAACATCTGAGTATTCTCTCATTTACGCAAGAGTATCTGAACATTCTCTCATTTACGCAAGAGTATCTGAACATTCTCTCATTTACGCAATGAATATCTGAGCATTCTCTCGTTCATGTAATGAATATCTGAGCATTCTCTCATTCATGCAATGCATATCTGAGCATTCTCTCATTCACGCAATGAATATTTGAGCATCGTCTCACACATGCAATGAATCTTTTTGTTAACATTCTCTCATGTCTCTGAAAATTATTCTGTTCAAATAATGAACTCCAGTGACTAAATATGTTGGCACAACTCCTGTCAGTTTGGGAGGGCTTAGTAGTTTTTACAAAATAGACCTAGTGAAGATGTCAATAGACGACAGAATCGCCCGCCGCTGGGAGGCGGGCTCAGACAGAGTGTAACCAGTCTAGAATACATAAATGGAAGCCGCGGGCGCCTTTTCACCATACCAAGGCGAAATACATATTCAATTCCGTCCATAACTGGCTAATTTATTTGACTCATAATTATATTACCGTTTCTTAGATTTATTGACTCTATTTTATGGTTGACAATGGCCACATTAGACGATATCTGATTAAAACTTTACAATTTATCGCCAATCCAGGCGATATTGGAGTACCGGCTCTAATCTTCGGTCATTACGTTCGTCGATCGCTGATGTAATCGATTTAGATTTGGGTAAGACAAAAAAAAAACGAGTTCGCAGACAATTCACAACGTTGTCTTCGTGAACGCCATTTAATATGCAGTATTGTTATTTTAATTTTCTCTTAAACAATATTTTATGAATATTTTAAAACACAATATCATTTGACACAGGTGACATCATCTTGTGTCAAGACGCAATCTATTTTATTTGATTAGATGTTGTGCGGGAGAAGGGGAAGTGGGATGATGTAACGGCGTAGAACGGATTTGGTTACTATGCACGGCACTACCATTGTAAGGCTACTTTTCGATAATTGGTGGCCTTTCACCATGGTGATTCAGAGGTATCTTTCACTCAGGATTACGGGCTGGGTTCAATCGCTTTAAAAAAATTGTCTTTTTCGTAATCCATGTTACAACTGAGCATCATACATTGGATTGTCTTGATAGCCCAATGAAGTAAATAACTATGGTTATACGTCATACTGCATCGTCGTATCATAAGCACGATATACACTTACTAACATATCAACTCAAGAGTCGATAATTATAGTGTCTTGTAAACCCAATTAATAAATTAATTACCATGGTTATACGCTTAACACCATATCGTCGAATTACATGTGCGTTATACGCATACTAACGTATCAACTCACAAGAGTCGATAATTGAATTGTCTCGATATATTAAGTAAATAATAATCGTTATACGCAAAATAATGTATTGTTGCATCATAATATATCGTCACAAGTGTGACTTGGACGAAATAAAATATCAAATCAACAGACGTTAATTGAATTAATATTTTGTAAAAACAACGTGGATGGCTTTCAAATAACGGAACGATAGATGTATTCAATTGAAAAGTGTAGCATACAGGTTCGAAAATTTTTCATCAAAATTACTAGCGCTGTAGGATAGTTGGTGACGCACCTTCTCCGGATTGGAAAAAGAGATCCAGGTTCGAACCCCGGTAGTGCAATAACAATATATTACAGAGCTTACTACCTGTCTTCGGCTGGTTTAAGTTATCACATATATATATATAACGTTCCATAAAAAAAATTCAAAAAAATTAGATATTAAAATTGGTCCATAGATGGCGATAGTGAAGTGGTACTTGAAGCGAGTCCACATACTAAAATATATACAACATTAAAAAATTTCATAAATGTAGAGATTGAAGGGTAAGAATTAGTGAATATATATATAAAAAAATTAAGAAATAAAAAACAAATATCAGATATATCATAGAGACAAATCTATTTTTATTTTATTATATTTAATGGAAAATATATGGAAGTATATATATATAAAGTGATCACTCAAGCCAGCCGAAGACAGATCGTAAACCCAGTAATTATCCCATACTTCCATATATTTTCCATGAAATATAATTTAAAAAAAATAAGTTTGTCTCTAGAGATATCTGATATTTGTTTTTTATTTCTTAATTTTTTCATTGTACAAAAAGTGATCACAATACATTCATTGTAAGGCAGTGTTTATTTAAATTATTTTAATATAAAGTCTATTTGAGTTTTCCTGTTGTTTAAATTATTTTTCTCTTAGCATACCTAGCATTACTTTGACGTCGAACTGTATCGTTACAGCTGTATCTTTATTAGACGAAGGCCTCATAGAATTGGAGATCATGGAGTTCAACAAAGGAGACGAAAAATAATAAATATCTTAATCAGGTACGTCTATTCTGACGTATTATATAGATAACAGCGGTATCGAAACCGGCCAATGTTAATGCAGCGTTATTATTTGTTTAATTTAATACATATACATTATTTTATATCCAATATATAAAATTTTATTAAAAATTCTCGATGATCTTGTCCTGTGAGATATTATTATCTGTCGTGAGCAAATAATGAAAGTGTAGTTGTTCAAGATCTGAGCAAACGTTGGAATGGTGTCGGGTAATTAGTTTTCTCAAACACTTTAAAGTAAGAACTAATATTGAACGCTCGTATTTAATACGAGACGATTTATCATGAAATTAACAACGATAATGCCTATATAATTGTATGAATTATTAAGATATTAAAATATATGCATATTTGGAGTAACGCATGTTAAATATTATTATTATTAAATCACAATATGTTATAAGAATTAAAACCTCGTATATTGTATACGGGTTCAATTATTTTCAGAACATTTTTGATAGCTGTAGATCTACTATAGATACATCGTTAAATATTTCAGGAAAATACTGAAAAATATAACGAATAATATTTTTGCAGGCGCTTAATTTTAAAATAAAATAAATGTAATTTAACAAATATATAATTAAGATTGTTTTTGTAAAAATATAGAATTGTTATAATTTTTCAAAATATGTAAATTACGATTTTTATTACCTAAAAATAAAATTGAATTGATACAATCCTGTATATAACCTTTGACTGATTTAAACCAAATTTTTCGTAATTACTCTTTAAGATATTGCCCTCTACCTCCTCCCACGACATAAGTGTGTATTGTAAATGCACTCTAGAACCTTGAAGTAAATAATGTAACCCACCCCCGGACATCTCATATTCTCTTTGCCTGAACACTATTTTGCATACACCGCTATTCTTTAAATAAAGAAATCCCATTTTTATTGAGAAGTTACAATTTTTGGAACATAGTTGATAATTAAAACGAATTAGATTAATAAAAAGTTTGATTGGGAAATAATAGATGTCTCTCTACATAACAAATTAATTCAAAAAATTTAATTGGAAGTAAGTAGTTAACACGATATAATTAGTAACCCATTGTTCTGGCAAGGAAAAGTTCTGGGTTCTGGGTGTATAAATAACTATATATTTTTCAATTATAAGTCTATCTTTCTAAGTAGTATCTTTCGGTACCCTGCCTGCTATACTAGTATTTTTTATTCTGTATTATAGCAGACAGTGCTTTTCCAGTATAGTTTAGTAATATTCAATGTACAAATATATATATAAAGAGTATAACAATATGCAATTAGATAACATATAAATACAACGTAAAATCAATGTATCAAACATAAAAAAGAGTAAGTAAAGGAAGAGTAAATAATATACAAATATGAAGTAAGAGTGTGTAAAATAAGTAAATAACATACAAATATGAAGTGAAGATATGTAAAATTATAATATTCAATATAAAATGATTGAAAAAAGTTTAGTTAAATAATATATTAACACAATTATAAAGAAAAGTAGAAAATGCAATCTTCGATATATTGGTACTGTTGTAGTACTATCAATCTCAAGTTTGGACTTTTAAAAGATCTTGGGCGTAATTTTTCCCCATTTCGTGGAGCCAGAACTGCACTTTTCTTGAAAAATATATTCATCTAACATGTAATTGTTTTCGCGTGCCGCTGATTTGCCGTCCCCGTTTTGAACCGAGGCCGGAAAATCGCGGCGGAAAAAAACTGCGGAAGATGCGACCGTATGGTCGGCTCTTCAGGGGCGTGGCGTCGTGTATTTTTATACCGCCACATAACATGATATGCTCAGATGCTCCTGACTCGGATAAACATCGTTTAATTGCCTGATTTACGGCGCTGGGACCGTCGGCACTCTTATGACATCTTATGTCTCTGGAGGTCTCCGCACAGCGCCAAAAATACACGCAAATAGGATGCTCTTTAGTGCAGGGTGTCGAAACAGAACCGAATGGTAGTAATTAAAACCAAAAAAAAAATTAGTACAAATTGATTAGGTACCTCTTAATTAGTTCGTAAAAACTGCAGCTGTCATAAATATGTCCAATTTCCTAGTAGTTTATGAGATAACAAGAAAACAAAGTTATATTTTTAGAACGTTTTAATTTGAGTGCAAATAAAATGTAGGAGCTAAATTATACGACATGTACAAAATTATTTTTTTATTTACGAATTATAAAGCAAAAGTTTTGAAAAAAATTACCTCATGGACGATGGATTAATATTAATAATTCAATTTAAAACTTTGAAGCTCAATATTTCAGTTTGATGAAAATGTCTGATGATACCTTGTCGTTTAAAGGGTGTGGTATGTCGAAGTCATTCGATTGAATATGTCTTAAATTTTACATTTTGTATGCTTGTATCGGTTAATTTCTAATTTAAGTTAATTTCTGTTTCAAGTACAAGAAACGAACATTTTCGACATATATTTTTATTTGAGTTTAACAGAGGCGTCGGGACCATTTACTATATATTAAATCACATAAATTGGTTTCGAGGAATGTAACCATCAAGATTTATTCTCTAAAACTCCGCGTTGAGGCCACAATTCAAGAAAAACGACCGGGCAGACGACATAAAGTGTTTTTTCAGCATGATATTGCCTATCCGCATACTACTAATATTACTAAAACAACTATTCAAGAGCTATTCTTTCATTTTTCCTATTCTCCTAATTGTTTCCTCTTCATATCCAGCAACCTCGAAGGAGTCTTCTTTAATAACCGCAAAACTTTGGAAATCAATTGTAAATAATCCGGTAGAATTTTTTAATATTTATATATTTTATGTATTTTGTTAATATATTTAATTAAAATATCAACAATATAAAATATTAATTACCAATTAAATTTATCAATTAGAAAAATAAACAGATAAAAACAATTTATCGAAAAAATATTTTTGATGCCACCCGGACTCGAACCAGGAACCCTTCTATTACACCATGGCACCATAGTAAGATAACGGAAATTTTTCTAACTTATATGTTGCACTTTCAAATTGATACATCGGGCATTACATTATTTGAAAGCAATATACTTAATAAGTACGGAATCTAAACACCTAGAACTGTTTTCTGAAAAAATACAACTTTTCCATATGTTCAATTTGGTGTTACTCATGTAATCACTCTGGTACCACTTACGCAATCAAATAGCTCTGCGACTTTAAAAAAAATATATGACTCCATTGGAACGAAAATATAATGTGCATTATTGTAAAAAATATGTCTTATTTACATGAAGATTTAATTTTAGAAGAGTAAATACTTTTACTGTTACATAATATAAGATGACCGACCTTATATTTCTATACAGGATCATCGATGGTATGATAGACTGCCTCCAGATTGTTGGTCTGGTTGACTTTCACGCACCATTGAGGTCATCGAGACACAATTATTTGTTCTATTACAGTGGTAATGTCAGAACTTATGCATTAGAATGCATTCCCAGAATGCATTCTTTGGGGAATAAATATGCTGAGGTAGTTTGACATTTTTGCAGTAAATTTAACTCTTTATAGGACTACATTTTTACAATATTTTGTGCCTCAACTCAATGGTGACGGATAAATTGCATTACTTTACATTTTTTAAAATATTGATTACAAAAAAACATGCTGGCGTTATATAATTTTTTTCTTTGTGTATTGCACTTCTGATAAAATTTTCTGTTATTTTACAAATTATGTTAATGCCGGAATAGGGCATGTATAATAATAATAATAATAATAATGAATAAATGTGTAGTAAACTATCGGATTTATGTTTCCACAAATAATGTTTATAGAATGCCCTTCGTTCCGTAACTAATGTTCAAAACCACTCTCCTACATGTATAGTTTATTTCGTGTCTATTAATTTACTAGTCTGTGAACTTCACAACAATAATTTGATTCAAATTTGATTTGGTTTCGAATCTAGAAGGTGGTTGCCCTGCACCAGACACGCGGGGAGACTGGAATTTGCAACTGTGACGCACTTCGATAATGCATACGTCTTCCATTTAAGTGCGCCTGTATTCTCGGCATGACAAAATTGTTTGAATTTCAGATGTCATTACTGAATTGCTCCGGCGACAAAACGTTTTAAGACACTTAAACAGACACTGCAATAAATTGATATGTTTGTAATGTGCGTTCCACTTAACGTCATATCATCGTGTGCCAAAATACTGCTGTGTTATAATAATATTAAGTATACATTTATTAGAAGACTACAAAGTGAAGCACGGTAATTATTTGCATATTAGTCTACTAGTAATAACGCCTTATAATATCTTATAGTCCATCCATAACTTTTAGTTTTGCTAAAAATATTTGATTAACCATATATGTATTTTATTTCATTTATAATGTTACAGCATTAAAATAGATTGCTTTTGCTCGGTAGTGTAGAGTAGTGGCCGCTCCACAGTAGTGTTGACCGCTGCGCAACCTTGGTGTTTCCGTAAATCTTATTTTTCAATGTCGAAATTATAATTTATAACAAAGAAGGGGAAGTGATCTATCACAGTACAACCTAACTTAACCAATGAACGCAAATAAATATCCAATTAGACGTATTCGTATTTATGTTACTTTAAATTCTATGTATCTACTATCTAAAATATTTTTTCAGTAAATTGAGTTTATCCACATGTATATATTTCTAATTGAAGCATTTAATTTATATTAAATATCACAGAACTATGTTCTGAAAAAAATTACAACTTCACAAATAATAATATGTTCTCTTTAAAAAAAAAAAATTATCTATCGGTTTGTGTATTTGAAACCACTACTATAAGATCCAGCATTTTGTTTTTTTTTTATTGTGATTTAATTATTTTTTAATATTGGTAAAAATGTGTTTTGATCCACGTGTAAATAAATTCTTAGTTATTGAAAATCGCGATTTGATCTGTGGTGGACCTGCTCGCGCCTCACATAGCTGCATATGTAAACACTACGTAAACAGCCATACAGTCCGCCTGGTACCCGCCAAATTGGAGGCAACAATACACTGCGATCGAACCATTCTGTGTAACCACCAGAACAACTCACTCTTCTCCTGGCCAGTTCCTCGGACACGCGTAGCGCCCAATTCAAAACTCCCTAAAACGACTTCATGTGTTTTTGAGTTATGGATGAAAACGTATATTTTAAAAGCAAATATACAAACGGTTTGTTTTTAGATTTTTTGTGTATATGTATCGTTCTGGCGGCCATACTGGATATTAGATCACGTGATATTAACAATGGTTGTGATTGGCTGATTTCATTTTAGGGGGAATAGCAACTAATACTCTGTCTGCTTTGGGGTATTTTGGAACCAATCCTGATTTTGAAGATGCCATATCAATTGACTTAAGTGGCTTTAATGAAAAATTATGTGTTCTGCATGTAGCCGATAAAAAATCTACGTTTACCTTGAACTTTGTATAATAATACAAACAGTTAAATATAGCCACAAACACTCACACAAATACCAGCCTCTATATTGGTAACATTTCTGATACATCGTAAGCACAGTCATCATACTGGTGACCCTTTCGAGTCAAAGTCACTAAAGATCGTTTTCTTTACATATTACTTTTGCGCAGTGCTGTGGTCCGAGGTCCGAGTCGTCTTACTGTCATCGCTCATTGCGTAACTCGCGCGTTGTCGCTTCGCGTTACATTCGGAACATGTTCCGGGTGTCGGGCGTATGTCGTCCGCTGCAAAGTGGTGTGGTGTCTGCATCGGGCCGTAAAGATGGAGCGCAGACACCACCGTTTGTCGTAAATTTTCCAAGAAACTTTAGCTAAAACGTCGGCGTAAATATGCTGGCAGAAAACCGTTTACAACGTATAACATACGCACGAGACGAACGTACTAATCAAATTTGATTGTAATGAGATACAAGAAAATTAAAAAATCGAATATAAATAGAAGTTCAGTTTTGTAGATAGCTAAATGTAACGCTGCGAATTTGAAGGAAAAGTACGCTACCTATGTTCTGAATAATTACAACTTCACAATAAGAATGTGTTCTCTTTAATAATATATAAGTTGTATCAATGAGTCCAAAATTGAATAAAAATGAATTATTAATTTTGGCTTCTGCTATCGGTTTACTCAAAGGTATTTGAGATTCCGTAAAAATAATATAGATGACTTTCAAATAATGGAACGATAGATGTATTAATTTGAAATGTGTAATATGGGTTCGAAAATTTATCGTCAAAAGTATCATAGTTGTATAATGCACCTTCCCCGGTTTGGAAATAGATCCAGGTTCGAATCCCGGTAGCGTTACGGAATCTCAAATAAGTTTGAGTAAACTGATAGTAGACGCAATAATTAATACTGTCGCTGTAGCATAGTTGATAATGCATCGTCCCCGAATTGGAAAAGAGATTTAGGTTCGAATCTCAGTAGCGTAACAACAAATTTTTTCGATAAAATTGATTATATATGTATATATTTATAAGGACCAACAAACATGACATACATTGCAATGGACTGTAGTATTAATTTTCTTAAAAATTACAAATTAAATTGAATCTAGTTGGTTCTGAATTTATAATAGGAATATTTTTGAAAATTCTTTTTAAATATAATCAAAAAACTCCAACCAGGATAACAGGAAGCTAATAATGAAGACAGCTTCTAAAATAATAACATGTTTGAAATGTGATTAAAAAATATTAAGGCAAAGAGTTATGAAATCATGTATAAATTCTATCTTAACTCGATTAATCTTTTTTCACATATTTTATTAATAACGATGTCCTAGAACATGCTATAATATATACAGAGTGTAACAGACCTAGTTGACAATATCTTATCCGACTAAATTACGACTCTTTTATAATAAATACATACAATTAAAACGTCAACAACGTGTGCATTTATAAATTTTCTAATAAAATTGATTTTAAATTATAAATAAAACGCCTTCGGACGGCCTAACCCTTGTGTGTTTATACAATATGTATATGTAAATATTATAATATCTAGTTCAATAACATTCTTTCAATTATATCAATAAATAAATTATATAATTCATGCATAAATACGGTGATCCTGTTTATTCAATTTGTCATTTCATTCAGTTGTTTTATCAATATTTTATTTACGCGTGTACGTTTCATTTGACGCCTGTCCTCTGTGTATATTTCTTTGGGTGTATATTGTGTTTCCATCAGAATTTTACAAATTGATAGATAAACGTTTATCTTATTTATCGTATTATGTATGTCACAGGGTAATCAAAAATTCAATTAACCACTATTGCAAATGATTAGATTCGCGAGGAAATAATGTTATATTATTATTGTTGACCTGAAATGGATGCTAATCTGCGTTGCTTATTTGACCTCAATTCAATGTGAACTTTCAAGAGTCGATGATTAATATACTAAATAATTGTTTTTATAATATGGCTTAGTTGTAAATTAAAATGATTAAATTCGTAATTTATTTTTATTAACCCGTAATGCATGAAAATTTTTGATTTTAAAACATTCATTAGTATTTCACTCGTCCTAAGATAAGTCAGGTAAGTTATTAAATATTACAATATAAGAAAATGAAGAAAAAGATGCGCCTGATTTATCACCATAATTTTAAATACAATAAATGCGCGTAATCTTAAACAAGTGCGACTGTGTGATTATAAGTAAATTATTTAGTTACTATTATTTTTTAATTAACAATTTACACCATAAACAAGAAAACCCACGCCAGGAAACTGATGTATGGATAATATTTTATTTTAAAATACGATTTTACGGGAGAAAAAAAGAACGTTATATTCATCTGATTGAGTCTAATATAATAATTTTTGTAAATACGTTAATGACTTATATAGACAAAAAAAACTTACATTGGTCACTGTAATTATAGAGGCAGTGTTAAAATTAACGAATTTAATATTCTACATATTATATTTATAATAATAAATGCTGTAAATAAAATAAACTAAAAACTAACATATCCAAGACTTCAAGTAACTAAAACGTGTATTTTATTAATTTATACCTCTTTACTGCATATGTATTGCGTATTTTGAAAAAATATTTTATTTACGCTTTATTTTGTATCTGAAAATGATTGCCAATAAAATATCCTTTAATAAATTTATTTAACTCTTTTGTAATCCTAAATTTATTGAGACTTGATCTCACGACTTTGCATCATTGAAGAAGTCAGGCAGGAGTTAGATAATCGGGAATATTTTAATCTATACATTGATAGATATATGAGAGAGTTGGAAGATATGGGCATAGCAGTGCATGTTGCTGCATTTGATGTACGCTGATGATGCAGTTAGACCGAGTGTGAGAATGATTTAGAAGAGTTTGCGAGTAAGTTATCTGCTATCAGTAGCAGCAATTTATTGTGAACTGCGAATGAATGTGGCTATGTTTATGGTAATGATGTTTGAGATGGATGGATTTGAGTGACTCCAAGTAGTATACGTGAGAATAGAATACTTGAAGCAAGTGAGTAAGTAAAATATGAAAAGTTAGCCATTATTTATCAATGCCATATTGATCTGTAAATCGAGTTGATCTAAAAATACAAAATTAAAAGTATTCAAGACAGAGTACAGAGCCACCCCGTCCTACGGATACTGACAGAGAGGATCGAGTATGATAATAACTTAGAAAAGTACCTAGCTGAAACCGAGTGAGATGTTCTAAATAGATGCGACATTTTGAAATGTTTTTAATGATTGTTTTTTGGATACCATAGCAAAGTTAGAGGACGGGATTTTGAGAGAAGATGAGTTTCAGAAGGATCTGAAAAATTATCTATGCAAAATAAGGCTCCCAAGATACTTTGTCTTATCATGGTCATCAACCTGTATAGAACTGGGGAAGAAAAATAATAAGAGGAAGAACATGAATAATCGAGAAACAAATGAGAGGAGAATAGTAGAAAAAAATAAGTTAACATAAAAGTTTGTTGACATTTTTTACAGTATTTTACAAGAGAAGTGAACTACAGCAATCATAATAATCACATAATATATCTGTTAGAAATAAATTGTCATCTTAGATTACAAATATTTTTTTGTATGGAATGCTAGAATGTCTGTATTAAGTAGCCAATAGTTAACTTACAATTTAGAGTGCTATAGTAAGGTTAAGGAAGGGGGGAGGATAAAGTAAATAACAGGTGTTGGTAAAGGTTGTACAATAATTTGGGGTTACCACTTAAGGCAATTAAATTTTGAAATAATGCCAGAAGTCTTATGAACCGGATAGTGTATGGAAAGGTGTTTTTCTGGATAAGTGAATAGCAATAAATTAATTATAATGTTAATTTTATGCTCTTTAATTATAGAAAATTGAATATCAAGGATAATAATTCAGTTAATTAATTATAAGAGATATTCATTAAATTAAATAACGCAACTCGATATTCTGCGGTCATACTTTTAATGCGGTGTTTGCGGTAAGATGGCGGTCTAGCCTTCGCCAATCAATTGTCTTATGGTCGATTACATTTTACGGTCTTCATTACGGTACAGGGCGACAGGTATAATACGCAAGTACATGCATTTGTGTACATATTTAATTACACATACTACTAGGAAACTAGGAAGGCCTATACTGTTGATTTTTTGTACCATGTATCATCATAATTTATAAGAACAATTGATGCGAATCAACATGAGCACGAACATCATACAAGAGAAAGAGAAAGACGGCAAAATCTCAGAAACCGGTAACAGTGTGATAAAGATTTACATGAAAAAACCAGATAATGAGAAACTACATAGATTCCAAATGAAATTAAGTAAATATGTTCAAGATAACATGATGTACCTTTGTACATACCAACGAGGAATATATGTGTATGATATTAATAATTCACTAATTCTACAACACTTCCACTTCATTTTATTTTATTCTATATATATATATATATATTTATTTATTTTTTTATCTCTATTTTTATTCCTGTCGAATCTTAAATAACAGCATGAAAAAAACTGGCTACTTTAACACAGACTTCAGTCTAGCAAAGTAGCCAGAACAACGCTGTATATATCAGAGGTGGAGTCTAACCCATTCCACACAATAAACATATTACCATGTTATATTATAATATATTCACTTCTGTTATAACAAAAATATGTACGTCAATAAATAAATAAATAAATACATTCATGTGTGATACATTTTTTTGTTCTGATTATAAGAAATGCTTATTGATATTAGTTTAATGATATTTTGATATTAATTATTAACATAAGTACGATAAGTGTTTTATAAGTAAGTATCGTTGCCGGATATTCCCGCTGTAGCGCTGCGGTTGCGATGCAACCGCACGCAACCTTAGAGACATTCACATAGTGTGGCCATATTGTTGTGAGTGGTTGAAATGTTCAAGATTATAGATCAGCCCGCCATCCGTGATACGTTTCTTGAATGCACGAAACATGAAACCTACTGACATTCATTACCAAGTGTGTTCTGATTTGGCGCCAAGAGATTTCCATTGTGGCAAGCGTTTTAATGACAATGATGAACTCAAAGACGGAGTACAGACATGGTTTTCATCCCAGGCGGCGTCGTTATACGACCAAGGTATACAAAAATTGGTGCCCCGTTATGACAAGTGCCTTAATAATAGACGACTATGTTGAGAAGTAGTTTAAGGTATATAAGGTCCGAAGAAAGTGTTCTAAAAATGATATTGTTTCTTTAAAAAAAATCTGGTACTTACTTAAAACTTACGTAAAACGCGCCTTGTATTATTATAATTATTTTAATTTTGCTGTCTACGAAATAGATCAATTATATATTTTTTTACATTCCTATGTTAAGACAATTTTCACTTTCATTCGCCGAAATTACTCACCGCTGCGGGCCGCACATAAAATTATATTTTACACATTTTTAACCATTGCTACTTAATTTAAAATCTTAAAGCTATAAACACAGCTTCGCAGCGGTCACCGTACGTTACTGAATTTTAATGAAATTCCCCGACACATGTGGCACTTTTTATACCAATTTTATTTTGGGTTGAAAATCTTGCTCAAACAACACATTTACAAGGACACGACATGTCCTTACATGCATATGTATTATACGTATATACTAAGGAAGATTTATATATAATATACGCCGACAACCTATTCCCGAACACCGTTTGTGAAATCAATGAATACTAAAAAAACAGTTTTAACTAAACATTAATTATGACAAATTACAGTGAATATTCCGTCAATAATAACGTAAAATTTAAAAGGGTTGATATCAATATTGCCGCAGTCGTTAGCGATATCGAAATTTGACAGATGACAGTTTGTTTTGAAGTGTTCAAACATGAACATTACACGGACGTAAAGGTCTACATTTTGAGTTTACTTATGGATAACGTTGTTGTTCACAGAACAGGCGAAATTGTTTGACTTGTATCGAGTGTTTAACGCACCAGGAGGGTTACCATATTTTGTGGATGGATACCTGACTAAATCACGAGTCGAATATGTTCAAGAAGTATTATATGTACCGTTAGGAAAAATCTTATTGTAATTGAGATTCAATAAATATTTCAATTAATCTAAATAGTCGCATAACTAATATATATCTGATATGGTTGAGGCTGCACGTGCAGCTGAAACATTTTAAATTCATATTTTTAATATTTTATTGTACCCCTAAAATATTGTATATTCAACAGATTTTCACAGGATGCCAGCCATCAAACATATTTTATGTTATTATTTATGAACTGATTTGTTTTATATTTAAGATCAAAATCTGTTAGACGAATTACAAATATACAAGTGATCAGAACTTTAGTTTTGTTTAATTTGTTCAATGAAGACATGGACACTTTTGAGTCATTTGTATGTTTGGTATTGTAATAATGATATATATCTGTGATTTATAAATTATGTTTCTAGTATACTGTTAACTGTTCCGAAAATTACGAATATGTTGAACAGGTAAATCGCGAATCGTAAATAAAAATTAAATTAATATTTTATCAATATTCAATCACGTAAAGCGACTAAAAGATAATGATGAATGACTCACAGATCGTAATTTTATTCTCATCACTAATCAAGTGATTCAGTGCTGAATAATTTCACGTTACTTTTAAAAAATTCTGAGAAAATGCACTCATGTACTACTTAACTGATCAATTAAGAATGTAAGTTTGTAATTAAGTTCTTGGGGAATACCGCTTAATACGCAATACGAATTCATTTCCTGTAGAAATAAGGATTAAGGGAATACCAGAAATCAGCTCATATACTGACATCATAATGAGTGGCGTACCTAATAAAATTGGACCCCAATGCAAAAGCCAAACTACATATATTATGAATTGTACATATATATATATATGTTAATTTAGGAATAGAATAGAGACGTGCATCATACATTTCTGCTTAACTGTATAAACAACTGCTAAAATCAATTATCAGCAGCAAATATAAATGTGTATTAAAAAGAGGTTCTAAAATGGTCTTCAAATAATTGAATAGTTATGTACAAGTAATTAATAATTATTTACAAGTTCTAATCTGATCAATTTTCTAACATTTAAATAAATATTTATTATTTCGCACTGTATTATTATAGATATTGATCTTGTTTTATATAAATATCGATAGCCACCCCTTTAATTCAAGATCTTTCTTCTTTGGGGGCGCACATCCCTATTATTGTTATTATGTTATTGAATGTATATATATATATTAACTCTTACATTATATTTGTATTAAAAGCAACAGTTGTTTTAAAAATAAATAAATTTAAAACTATTATGTACTACATGATTTATCAATTAAATAGTGAGAAAAAAATGGATTATTGGTTGGTATTAACACTTGCATAAAAAAAGTACGTTTTTAAGCATTTATTATGGCTTTTATACTGAAAGCCCGATGGCAGAGTACCTACTACTGTATAAATCAATAATGCTTTCATAATACACTTGAGAAAATATTAAAAAAATATATTATTCCATTTCTTGATGTCGTGGAATATTTTTTTTGTATATTAGCGCTGTAAAAATTATTGATACTCGTAAATATATTGTAGGGTACCTTTTGGGTTTTTATCTAACGTGAGCTCCAGTGAATCGCATTGACTGTATTGGTGTAGCTACTCGTGGTCATAATTAGATACATATTAATTTTAAATACGAATTAAATATATTAATTAGAAAGATACACATATAAAATCAATTTTATCGAAAAATATTGTTGTTGCGCCACCGGGATTTGAACCTGGATCTCCTTCCAAACTGGGGAAGGTGCATTATCCAACTATGCTACAGCGACGACATTTTTAGCGACGAATTTTCGAACCTATATGTTACCTTATTAATTCATATTTAAAATATCACAGACCTATGTTCTGAATAATTACAACTTCACAATAAGAATGTGTTCTCCTAACATATTAATTTAATAAATAGATGGATCCATTTATGACAGAGTAAAGAATGAAGAAATAAAGAGAGAATGTAAAGCTGATCTTAGCATAGTAAGTAAGATTAAGAATTAAACGTAGGTAATTTGTTCATATGGAACGGATGATTGAGGAGAGAATCGTAAGAACGATATATGATGCAAGTGTGGATGGCACCAGAAATAGAGGACGTCCGCGGAAGACTTGACATGATTAGGTATTAGAAGATTTATTTATTTACTTATCTATATGATATAACTGCGTTTGGGCTGCGCCCGTCTCACTAGAAAAATCTGCGTTGTGAGGGGCAAGATGGTTCCGTTAGAAGCCTCAATAAACGACGAGCTTGTATGGGAATATGTGTGAATGTGAATGAGGCGAGAATTGTGTCAGGACAGAAGAGTGTGGCGGTCTATCCTTTCTGCCTACTCCCACGGAAAAAACGGTGTGATGGTGAGTTAGTTAGTTAATTTAATAATACCAATTTACATACCCATGAATATAAATAAATAAAAATAAAAGTATTGCAGTTTGATTTCAACTTTGTATTGTAATATAGACAGATATTCCTTAGACTGGTCTATCTTCTTCTACTTTCGGCTATTTGTTGTCCATTGCTGACATAGTTCTCGACGGTTCCTGGTTGTGTGCAATTCTTTTCCGACAAAAGCCACTAGTCTTTTTAATATCAGTCAGCGCCAATAATCCAATCAATCCAGTGCATTTGTCATTGGCCTTTACTTACTTGGCTTATCCATTTCAACACTGGTATATCTACTGAATATTCATCTTGCCATATACAAGTATTTATTCAATGAAGTGTGTGCGATATAATTTAATAAAAATTAAATTAACTAAATAGGAAGATATACAGATAAAAATCTATTAATCGAAAATATATTTTAGTTGCTACCGGGATTCCAATCTGAACCTTTTCCTATCCGGGGAAATGCGTTATTCTATTTTACCACATTAACTAAGCAAGTTTAGTACAATTAGCTCTTTAAAATTGATACATCTGTTATTCCATTTTTAAAAGCAATCAACGTTATATTGCGACGAATCTCAAATATCATTGAGTAATATTCGCTAGGAGATGTCAGAATTAAATCAATTAATTTTTATAAAATTTGGATAAATTTTGGTAATATTTTAATGATAACTCATTATTATCGTGAAGTTGCGGTTTTTCATAACACAGTTTTAATTTAATTTAATTTGTATTAAAAATACCACAGAACTATGTTCTGAAAATTGCAACATCATAATAATAATCCTTAAAACGATATAATTTAGTTTAATTTATACAAACAAATATTTACAAGGATTGTAGAGACGACAACATTATAAAAATCCTATCAGTATTGTAATAATAGTTCGTTTTGTCTATATAAATGATATCGCCCCCTTTTTTAGTCAAATTTCAAAGATATTTTAATCGAAAATCTTTTATCGTCTAAGATGAACACACATTATTATTTTGATGAAAAATCTTGGTATATGATAAATACAAATTAAAACTTTCGATATTAATCTAAGAATTTGTGATCTAAAATTAATAATTTGTAAGATGTTTTTTATCAATATATAAAAACCTAACATAAAAAATATTATGTTTTGTAGATTTTTTTTGTATAAGTATTGTTTAATTTAATTTTTCCTGTATTTATATTTCTCATTGTGATTATTTTTACGTGCGTGTGAAAATGAATAATTTGTTTTGTACCGAGGGCAGCCAAATCGCTTTCAATGCCCTTGTCGCAAAAAGAAATATCTGATTTTAAAGTCTATTAATGCTGGTTCTATTAATGCGCATGCCTTGAACTACTTTCGAAACACCCGCCGACGATGCTTGACCACAATTTTGTCAATGTTCTGGCGATTTACATTTTCCTTTGACAACATTTTCAACGTCCAAATGGCGGCAAACTTGTTCGCAAACTTCGTTATGGTTTCCTTTGTCACGTTGTTTCCTATTAGCATTTCCTTTTTGTAGAGAGGATACCGTTAATAATTATCTCATATAATTTGGGACACCGGTATTCGTCGGTATTGTTTTGAAATGTTTATTTAGGAATGCACAACGTTAAGAAAATGTTTATTCATAATAACACAAACAATTATAACACCCAGAATAGATGCAATCGATCAATTCAATAGAGTTTAGAATAGTGAATTAGGAGTCTCAGATCAGTTAACCGAGCTTCACCGTCATCGTTGACATGTTCGTCATTTGGCTGAGTTTGAATTTGCCCTGTTTCAGTTAAAACGAAATAAATGTTTGTAATTTAATTCCTTATGTTCATGTTTAATGACTTATATTTATCTATCAGAATAGATAGCTGTAGGAATCTATGGTAGTTTTTGGTGACTTATCAAATCTCGCTATCAGAACGTACGCCGTGTACAATGGTTTAAGTTTTCATCTCTTTCTAACAATCTCAAGCTGATCTCCAAGTTTACGCATTCAGATCAAGCATCAACTTTGTCAGGACCAAATTAAAACAAATATATTTTATTTAAAATGTTACTGCTTCTATGTTCCTTATTCATAATTATTTTTAGTCTCTAACGAATGTTTTCCTCGTTCAGTTGCTTCCTTCAATTATTTTTATGTAGTTCGGGCCCTTCAATCCAGGACCATATTATTGATAATCGGGTAACTATATCTTCTATATTGGTAATATTGACTTCTTAATTAAAATAATACTAAGAATGGTTTTAATATTCCGTCCACAAAACATTTCAAAAGGCATGCAATAATTGAAGCCATCCGACAAATAAATTATAAATTATAATTATAATTTATTTGTCGTCAGTTAAATTATAAATTATAATTTATTTGTTCCCTTAAAGGAAAATAGTGCATACTGCAAGATACGTGTATAATTATCAGTATGATGGTCTCGAGTTCATATCTCTGTGGTATTTGCAGAGGTACTTTGTCACATATGTGAAAATAAAACACTTGTTTTTTGATTCTACACGTTTAATTTACTCAAGACGCGTTTCGTCTTGCAAGGGCATTATCAATCTAACAATTTTAACTTAAAAATCTGTGTTTATGACTATAATGGGAGGCAGCTATACAATTTATTTACACGAGATGAAAAGGGACAACATTATTCATTGGAATGCTGGCCCATTATAGTTATAAATACAAATATTTGAGTTAAAATTGTTAGATTGATAATGCCCTTGCAAGGCGAAACACGTCTCAAGTAAATTAAACGAGTAGGATAAAAAAACAAATATTTTATTTTCACATACGTGATTATGGAGTTCTACAAACTTACCTTGGAAACAGTGAAACAGAGATATTTTGTATTTTTTCAATGACAATATTTTAATTTACATTGACGTTACGGATTCAACAAAAATAATTTTATATCATTTCTTCTTCTTTTAAATAGGCAATCCACCCTTCAAAAGTGGTTTGTGCCATTGATCAAGTTAAAACATTACTTTATAGAAAAAACTACAATAATATTATAGAAGAGAAAATATTACATTACAAGTCAATACCATTGTCGTTCAAAAAATTTGCTATTATATAGATTAAATGTGGCGAGTTAAGGGAAAGAAGAAAATTACCATTGACGAGATTACTGTAAAAAAACCTGTGATCCGCAATGGACATGCAAAAGAGATATGGTCAAGGGTTTCCTCCTCGGCACCACACTCACACATAGGGGAATCTATTAAGTTCAATCTGAATAAATGTGAGGCTACCTGGCAATGCCCAATTCTTATTCTAGAGATATTTGATATTGTTCTTTTGGAGAACCAGGGGGTGCGGGGAATAGATCTTTGAATTATTTTAAGCCGATTACCCTTATGATTATTTGGATCCATCCATTGTGCAGTCCAGATAGAATTCGTACGTTTTTTTACTATATTGAGTCCGTAATACATCGGGATATGGAATTAATGAGGATAAACTCCAGAAAGAGTGGTCTCCTTGGCCAGTTTATCGGTACATTCATTTAAATAATTTCACAAATAACATTAATACTTAATGATGAATTACAACATTATTATAATTAATTAATTTATAACAAATTATAATTATTCAATGTTTATTTATTGTGTTTTGTTATAAGTGAGATTATAAATCGATAATTTAGACGTTTATTTGATTATAATAAATTATATAAGATTTTGGTACAATGTGGTACATGATTATTTTTTCCATTGCTCATTTAAAATAAGAAATATATCATGTGCTTATATATAAATTTTCCTATTTTTATTATTATTATTATCACCTATTATGTATGTATGTATGTATTATTTATTTCGTGAAAAATGTGATCACTGAGATGAAACAACCATAGTTTTAATATTTGTTAGTTATCTTGTGATCTTATTTCTATTTATTTAATGTTATTGCGTTTAATTTGTAGAATTCTCATGTTTTTATAAAAAAATAAATTTAAATAACTGAATTATAATAAATATTATTATTGGGTTATGATAGTTTGCGTAAGCATTATTTAGATGTTACAACTGTTTCGGAGGTTAAGGCCATTTTCAAGCAGTAGATAAACCACGTATATTCGACATAGGAATTTAAATGTTTTTAGTTGCCCTTCCTCTATAGGTAATTGGGTGGTTTCGGTGGAACCGATGTATATTGATATTATTATTCTCCTTATCATTAAACACACTTTAATGTGTATAATATCTATGTTTGCTAATTGTTTGTAAAATTTTTATGATAAGCTTAATTGTCAATTTTTTCGTTTGTGTAAATGATTAGTTGAAATATTCTGTAAGTGCTTCTATTTATTTTATGTACCGAGATTACCACATTGTGATTGGTTATTATGTTTTGATTTTAGGTTTTTTGAACATGAGGTGGGGAGAATATAATTTTTTGTTGGCTATTTATTGATTAAAGTTATATTTTTATTTATTATCTTTGTTTTATTAACCACTTAATTGAGTTTAAATACATCTACCGGTTTCGAAAAATACCATTTTCTTCTTCAGGATGTCATAACTAACTAAAACATATATTATTGTTTCTTTACCAGAATCTATTTTAAAAAAAAAAAAATTTTTTTAGTACCTAACTCAAATCATTACTTAATACAAATTTACTCGAATAATTTTTAGGAAAAAATTTTAGAATGGGACTCGTAGTTAAATTTAGTTGGTTGTTTATAATTTTTTGATTAGTTTTATTTAAACTCAATTAAGTGGTTAATAAAACAAAGATAATAAATAAAAATATGAATTTTAACCACAACATTAATATTGGTATTTTTAAAAGTATGATTAAAGTTATATTTGCGCCCATATTTGTCTCGATTGCATCTCTATTGTGTCTCTATGCGTATATATTCTTTCTATTTGTAATTTTATCATGGTTTTACGCTTAAAATGTACAATATATCTATCTAATTTTTCATTTTCTATCTGTTTCAGGTAAGATAATACTTACATAATCGGTATTGATAACTCATGGATCAGTCTGTAAGTTCAATCATTTATTATTAAAATGCATATTTACGCCAACTATAGTAAACCGGTATGTGAAGATTTAACTGTTGGATATTTACTTTCTAGTGTACTAATCATTGATAAAAGAATTAAGAATAATAACTAATCATTTATTGTTACAATTGAACACAATCACAGTCAAAATAATAGTTTAAATAACAATTTAACCATCATTAATTTACGTTTAAAATTAATATGTAATTTTGCAACTTATACACCGGTTCTAAAATTATTGAAATCGTATATTAATAATAACAGTACAGCTGATATTTATACAATGAATTACAATTATAACAAAATTAATTTGATTGATCTTTCAGCTATATCTTCTTTATGTTCATATTTCTTCTGGTGAAGTCAGCCCGGAGGCTTCTTGGCAAACTATCGAAGGTTAACGTTATGCTTATTATTATTTTTCGAGATTTGTAGGGGAAGTCCAGTTGTTGCTTTGGATTTTATATTATAAAAATACATACGATTTGATTATGTTTAAGTGAAAATTCCCAGTTGAACACACGTCTGGAATATCCCTTGGTCGGAAACAGATCACCACGTCAGCGAGATATTTTTTATGACAGTGCATGTAATTAAATTAGCTGTGTAGGCGAATGAATTCGTCATCTATTTGTTATAACATTGTTTAATGTGCTTTTTGTAAAAATGTCCCGAGCACTGGTGTCGTCGTTAATTGGGTAGAATTCGACAGAATTATTACCAAATGCAAAGGGTACCTTCAGATACTTACGTTTTTTTTTTTAATTAGCGGTCGTGATTAAGATCTTATTTTCTGGTTAATAGTGTCACACAAAAAAAAAATCTAAATAATTATAAATATGAATTAAATATATCAATTAGAAAGATATACATATAAAATCAATTCTATCGAAAAATATTATTGTCGCGCCACCGGAATTTGAACCTGGATCTCTTTCCTAACCGGGGAAGGTGCATTATCCAACTATGCTACAGCGACAATATTTTTAGCGACACATTTTCGAACCTATTTGTTATCTTTTTGATATTAATACATTTAATCGTTCCGTCATTATACACATCACACGTCATATCGCAGACCTATATTCTGAATAATTACAACTTTACAATAAGAATGTGTTCTCCTAATAAATAATTATATTCATTTAACCCAGACCAGTTTAGTTTTATTTTGCCACGTATTTAAATGCAGTTGAAAGAATTTTTATAAACAGTTTTTAAGTGCAGTGAAAATACATTTCACGTTTCCGCAGGCAGCCTGCATTCAGCTGAAGAATGTTAAAAACTCTTAAAATGCTTTAAAATCTCATACTAAACGAATAAAATCGTGCAAATAATCTGCAAGGTGCGATGACGTATTTACGACAGTTTTTATTGAATTAAGCAGATGCTGGAACATATTTAAAAGCTTTTGTTTACTATTAATGTTTCATCAAATTCGCTCAAAAATTCAGTTATCTCGATCTTTAAATTAAAACTTAAAAAATCAAGCGTGACTAATCATAATAATTAATACCATATTCAGGTACTTTGTTTCTTTAACTATTAAAATAACACGATGCTCGCCTAATAGTCAAAAGGTTGGGGATTAGTCTCATCAGAGGAGACCACCGATTTAGACCTATTTACATATATCCCATTTTTAATTTTTATCAAAAACACGTTTTGGTAATTCATTTTTAACAATAAATAATCTTTTTTTTTATTACCCTTACAAAAGAAAAGGTATTCTCCGAAACCGGTTAGTGAAAATAATTAATTCAATAGTTAAAAACAATGTTAAGGAGAATTCATTTTTGTTGTGAAGTTACATTGTCGGAACATAGTTCTGTGATATTTTAATACAAGCTAAATGAATGAACTAGAAAAATATACAGAATAAAAATCAATCAAAAAAATAATATTTTTTTTTTGCTAGCGGGATTTGAACCTGGATCTCTTCGTATCCGGGAAAGCAGGTTCTCCATTTTTAAAGGGTTTTATTCAAAGATATTTGAAATTCACCGTAATGTAAAGTTGATTGCTTTTAAAAATTACAGAATTTAAGTTCAACATTTCTCTAAAATGTATTCGACTCCTATAGCAAAATTGGAGAACGCGCTTCCCCGGATAGGAAAAAGTTTAGGTTCGAGTCC
Source organism: Eubasilissa splendida (assembly GCA_031772225.1). NCBI lineage: Eukaryota > Metazoa > Arthropoda > Insecta > Trichoptera > Phryganeidae > Eubasilissa > Eubasilissa splendida. Next base: position 9,919,279 of record CM062855.1, on the reverse strand, counting down.
CGGTAGCAACAACTTATTTTTCGATAGATAGTATTTATTAAATAAAAAATACATGATCTGTAAATCCTAAAAGTTAAGTTAAAATACAGATATTTTTTTACTGAAATGAAAAATTAATTGTTTTTATCTTTTTATTTTTATATGCTATGTAATATGCTACAAAATAATATTTCCTATCTCTTAATGTTTATTTTGATATGGTTTAAATAAAATGTAAATATTTTGGACTATAAACGTGGGTATGTAGATTCACCCTATTTTGAGTAGGACTACGTCCGGATATTCGGTTGACACTTTACGATGGCGATGACAAAGGATGCCAGGACATGGGATCACGAGTGGGCGGAAATTATTAATATCCTTCCTTTGAAACGTGGACATAATAGTTGTTGATAGCGTGGCCGTAATCACAGGAAGGGATTCTGACTAACTGGAGTTGATCTTTTGTGTCCATAAGTGTTGTTTCATGATCCTACGTGCGAAGTATACATCTTGGAAGTGTAAATCTTGGAAGTGTAAATCTTAGAAGTGTAAATCTTGGAAGTGTAAATATTGGAAGTGTAAATCTTGGAAATGTAAATCTTGGAAGTGTAAATCTTGGAAGTGTAAATCTTGGAAGTGTAAATCTTGGAAGTGTAAATCTTAGAAGTGTAAATATTGGAAGTGTAAATCTTGGAAGAGAAAATCTTGAAAGTATAAATTTTGGAAATGAAAATCTTGAATCAAATAATTATTTAATAATTATTAAGCGGTAAACAGGAGTTGATTTTTGAACTAAACATGAATTCAACTTTTTAAATTTTCTTTCTGTAATCCGTCATTTTGATTTTTAAAACATGTGTAGTTTATTATAATACTTTTTTGTAAACATTAGTAATTGTAGGAAGGTTGTACATACTAGTTAACATATAATAGAAGGGTGCACGTTAATTAAGTTGGTAGTTTTTTTATTGGTGTTTTTATATCTTGTCTCATAAGTAAAGCCACGATTTACGAATAAAACGTTTGACATCATGCCCAGTTTCTTGACTCACAGCTCCACTTAATGGATAGTATAAAGAAAACACGAATCGAATTCTACTGCATACAAGCACATAAATAACACAACAAAAAATTAATTAAATTAGTACTTTTCACATAATAAATACGAGCTTATCGTGTAATTTTAACCGTGTAAAAAAATAAAATATCACGAAATACGCTATGTGGAATGTCAGAAATCTATATAAACTAAGAATATTCAAGGATTTTCATTCTAGAACCTTGCACTGTGTAGTGACTGCTGTTACGAACTTTCGAGTTCACCATTACAGAAGAAAAAAAAGAGAATACATTATACTATGAGATTTTAAAAATACATTAAAAATACGATTTTTTTTATAATGTTGTATATTTATAACGATAAAGAAATATGCAACACCGTAAAAATATATTCACAAAGGCATTAACGATTAATATCCTCACTTAGAAATCATTTCAACTTTCTTCTCATTTGACATAACTGTAGCTTAGGTACTTATGTTTTAACGATCGATAAATACTTTTTTAATTACTCGTTTACGTTGGAATTGCAATTTTATTTTTATTTGAATATTAAACATTTAACGACCCAAATATTATACTAAAAATTTAATAATACTTGTGTGCAAAAATGTTACGTTCGTATATTGGCATACTCTTCTGTCGATGCAAATTAAAGTATCTTTTTTGATTATATTTATCTTTTTGTAATTCTTTTAAATCATTATCAAGACTAGTCTCGGCATTTTTATATCGAGAATAAGTCTTAAGCCTATCCCAACTTATACGAAGCTTTTCTGTTGCAAGTATTGAGGGTTTACTGTCTGTAAACCTACAATATGGCCACGGCGGTCTGAGGTGTATTTAATTTTTTTTTAAGGTATTTAAATTATGCATGGTTGATAAACACTGTTTGTTTAGAGTATTTTTAGTAATTTAGTTTTTATCACTTTACCTATACTTAACTATTTTTAAAAAATAGGTAAAAGCATCTGTACAATTTTTCAAACAGTTAAAACTCGTTGGTATGAATTTTAAATAAAAGTTTATGGGATTCGAAATTCTGAATTAGTTAATATGCCAGACTATATAAATATATTCGAAGAATTTCTTAGAATCCATTAATTTAATCATCATGTTTTTTTTGTGTGTTTTGAATGGTCTAAGTTCTAGTGAACTCAAGCTTTTTTTATGATCTTTCAAATATTCTGCAGTTAATAGTGCTCCAATCATGAAAAATGTCGGTTGTAAAATTGTTAATTTGATTGAGGAAATGAGCTTAAAATATATATAATTATAGTCAACGAATGATATTTTATCGATTAAAATGATAGATTCAATCTTCAAATAAGTAATGTTCGTGTGAGATCCCTGTGGCTTGTAAATCGATTCATTTACAATCTTCTGTCGAATTCACTATGCTAATCTACTATCAATTTATCCATCGAAAAATAAAACTTTTCCTGTATTATAGATACCTTCTATTCAATGGCATGCAGTAGGTATGGATTTAGGTTATGCTGTTACCAATGACACTACAATCATATATATATGTACTTTCGTAGCGCAAAAATAATATTTTTTGATAAAATTGATTTTATATATATCTTTCTAATTAATACATTTAATTTGTATTTAATCATTAATGAATGATTTAATGATATGGCACAATGTTGTTGTTTACAGTCGTTAATGAGAGGGACTACACTTATCGAAAATAGTAGTGATAAAAATTAAACTCAATTATGTGTAGTACAAAGTTTGATTTATTTTAAAAAAATTATAAAAATAACATTTCGTTGCGCGTGTGGCGAACTATCGCCTACAAATTTTCTACCATAATCAAAAGTAACATCGTAAATTCATTTGATCACTAACCATTTATTCAAATGTCCTTGTATTTTTCTATTTAACATTTGTTTTTTTTAAACGTTATCGAAATAACCACAAATAAGTCAAGCGATTTTCTTGAATAACTAAGCTATTAACCATTTGAATAATTTTTCACCAAATCAGATATTTTCTTGAATACGTGCGATCTTAAACGGTGGCAAATTTTTTGACATTTTTACGAGACTTCACTAAACTAAAATGTAAACACACTCGTGACATATAATTTGGCCATTTTGATTTCAAAAGATACGAGAAACCAGCTTTATGATATTTACGATCGGCATTACTTAATTATCAAAGTATTAATTGGTTACTGAGACGGTTTCAAAGTTTTATGGCTAAATTAAATAGAGATTTCTGTTCAAATCGATTATGCATGTATTACATAATAATTGTTAACTCACATAATTAGTTTTCAGATTTCACGATCGTTCTCTATTTTCTATACATAGTTTTACGCAACGTTTTTCGGATGCATTAAAAAAAATTTAAAGGAAAACCCAAATTTTATTTAATTATTTCTAAATCATTTTTACACGTGTTAAGACAAGCAAAATTTGTTAGAAAATTACTGCGGAAAAAATATTTTAATTATAAAGCAATTTTAATATATATACGAGGTGCGTTTTTTAGGTAAATAACGGATTTTTTTTTTAAAGAAACACAACATTTTTACATTTTATTTTATTTGGACGCTACATATTTTAAACTATTTCTCAACACAGTCGCCACCATTATTAAAAGACACTTGTCATAACAGGGCACCAATTTTGGTATATCTTTGACATAGAATGACGCTGCCTGGGATGAAAACCATCTGTCTTTGAGTTCATCATCGTTATTAAAACGTTTGCCACCAAGGAACCTCTTCAGATGAAGGAAAATATGGAAATCTCTTGGTGATAAATCAGGACAAAACTGGATACATTTGGCGATGAATGTCAGCTGGTTTAATTTTTCGAGCATTCAAGAAACGAATCACGGACCGTATCTTACAGTCGGCGGGCTGATCTATTGTCTTGAACATTTCAATCACTCACTGCAAGAGGGCCACACTATGTGAATGTCTCTAACGTTGCATGTGATAAGTTAACATATGAAGGTAATCATTGAGCATGCGCAACACCGCAACCGCAGTGCTACACCGGCAACGGTACTTACTTAAAAAACGCGCCTCGTATATATATAACAACATTTTAGTTAAATAATAATACAGTGAATAAGTTAATACTTCAATTATGTGAACATTAAAAAAAATATCTAATAAATGTATCGATCAAAAAATGACCCTGCAACAAGGTAACAAATTTTAGTTTTAATCACTTACTATATATCCATATGTTTATAAAAAAAATTGTGGACCAGACTTTGTAATATTTACAATATTTTGAGTACGTCAAAATTTTCGCAAGAACACAATTATTGGATTTATCTCCAGAGGCATTGTCATCAAGACATTATAGATGTCTCATAGAGACGAAGCTATAATTTTTATATGGGAAATATGGAAGTCATGGGTATTACAGGGTTTACACCCTGTCCTCGGCTGGCTTGAGAGATCATTTTACCTACTAAATTTGTAATATTTCTTATGAAGTCTGGAAGTTTGTTTCAGACTTGAATTGAAAAATATTTGTCACATCTTTGTCCATACGAAATGCGTGTTTTGGGATAACAAAAAAGTGTTTTAGTTTTGTGCATATATTTATTTATATTTTTGTAGTTGTAGCGATGATGATAAGGATATTGTCTACTGATGAAGTTTTTAGGTGAGCGGTGTAAGAATAGAGCAATTTTCGAGAAATTTCTCCGATTTTTAAATATGCAAGTGTTTTGATTTGAGGAAAAACTAAGATCTACGCTTAATAAGTGCTTTAAAAAGTATATTAGACCGAGTAAGAAACCACGATGAGTATGTAAAAAATTACACCTTACAGAAGAAGACTGGAAAGAATGGAGAATAGAATAATAATAAAAATGGAATGACTTCTGGTACAACTACAGCAAAGGATAGTATAATATTGTAATTTTATATAAACGGTGATAAGTGATTTAATTTTTCTTGAGAATGTTCCAGATAAATAATAGGTTTGCGGTTAATTCCCAAAGATAATAAATTCCAGTTACGTATGTAAATAGGTACCTTACACATCCCATTTCATTGTCTGATGCTCGCTTCGAGTACGCGCGCAGAATTTAAATACTGCACGTGTGAATTCCTTTGGTTAATTATGTAGAACCTTCGGCTGACGGACTGGTTGTCGAACTCGACGGAATCCGCTTTATTTGTTACAGGACTAAATGCTACAGTTCATGTACGTGAAGCATTATTCGAGTCTCATCAGTATTTAAGGTTTATATCTTTTTCTTCGATCTTGATAATTATTAACTATTAAAGAACTACTAGACATTATCTAGAAAACTATTCAAATACACTACGTTTAGTGACATTTATTATCTCAGAAGCCATAGTTAATTAACTGTCATATCCTTAACCCGACTATGGCGGTTGCAAACCGTGGTGTCTTCTTGTGTGCGGGAATTCAGGTAGTCGATGTACAACAATACAGTTTATTACAGATGTCACAAGTATGATACAGTATAAGAGAGAGAGAGAGCCCTTTTATTTCTTTTGCAACTAGCGATCACTTCTCCGCAGGCCGTCCTAACACCAGCATCGCTACTTAACATTCCACATTGATATATAAATTTTATTTCATTCAAGTACGGAATGTGCCCAGACGAGCATTGTTTGAAGATATGCAATCTGCGGTATGCCAGCCGAAAACACGTTGTGAGCCCTGTAATTACCCCATACTTCCACATTGGACGCCTTTTGTTGTGCATAAGAAAATACGCGCGTCATCCAATCACTACTACATCATGACACATTACATTAACTTTTCACCAAACTGTAATATTAATAACATCTCTTTCAGAAGAAGATATGCATATTTCAATATGAAAATGTTAGTGTTAGTGACGAGAAAAACGGTGATCGTGATTGGTTTAATAATTACAATGATTTAAATATCGGAGGTTTAGATTTTAGTGTCCTGTTGATTGGTCTCCGATTTATCATATCCTACATAATAATACTCTGCAATTTGGCTAAATTGTCGATCTCTTTTCGTGAAATTAGACATATTATTATTCTGGATGATTATTCCGAAGGATAAAGAATTTATACAGTAAAAATATTTCAATAAATAATTTTAAATCATAGTAGACTTTGAATCTGAATGTTTTTGATCGACATCACAATAAATAAGTGTATAATTTTTTATGGCGCGATTTTCAAATAAATTCAAATTTTCGCGTTTTTTATAAAAATGTGGCTTTTTATTATTCATTTATATCAGAAGTTATACACTAGATTTGAATTTTTTAAACTCATTTTAAAATAATAAATTTAATATTATTTGTCATAATTATGACAATACAAGCATTATAAGAAAGATCGCGACTATTAGATATATTTTCCTCGTGCCACAAAATTGTCTAAATATGGAAAATTCTTGCATTAACGAAATATATTTTCTTATAATCTTAAAGCCAAAATTATAGGAACAAATCTCGATTAAGACAAATTAACAAAATGTTAAAAATTAATCGAGTTATAACCATTCAAATAGCAGAACATATTATCAATTTTTGACGTTTTTTAATACTTTGTTTTAGTGAAAACATACGTTTTTAAATAATATATTCTATTTACTCATATGCTTTGAGGCTTCAACTATTATTTAAAACTAAGTTTTATATCAAAAACATAATAAGCAATTTGTAAATAATATATTTTCAGTTGTCGAATCCGGGCTGTCGTTATTTTCGTTAAAAAATGCCGAAAATATATGTTTTCACGAGTATTTTATCCACAATATGTATCAATATTGAACTTACTTACACCATTAGTAGCAAATTTTATAAATTAGATGTTTTGTTACAGATTTTAAGAGAATACAAATCTTAAACAAAGTAAACATTTTATGTGTGTTTTTTTCATGTGAGTCGCAATTAAATATTTCGTTTATATATAACACTGTTGTCTTTTAAACACTAGCTGTTGTTTCATAAATGCTATGCACGGATGAAACTAACGACTCGCAAAACAGATTTAATCTGTGTTTTATATCGATAATATTAAACAAAACCAGAAGATGCATCTGACATAATAATTTTACATTTAGAACACTGATTTAAGCGACCGTCTAAATATATGTAGGTACTTTGTCTGATTTCAAAACATATTCATATGTATGAATTAGGTATTTAAATAAATTATTGAATTTTTAATGTATTAATTCAAACGACAACATACATTTTTATTTCATTCCATATATCAATATGAAAAGACTTACAGATACGAATTATTTTTGACATTTGTATCGATTGCCAGAAAATTTTATTGTCATCTATTTCTACTCAAACCTTCCACTCTCACATGATTTACATGAAAAATAATGTCATTAATTATTTCTCTGATACTTATAAGAATTTAACTATTAGCCTCATCTTGTAAGCATATGTAAGTCAAGTAAAATTTTTCGAATTTCAAACTGGACAAATAAAACTACACCATTAATTATTTGAAATAAAACTGGTGGATAGCCTATACTGTGTTATGTGTAGAATTTAAAACATGTAAATATTGTTTACTGAATACTTATTGAACATATTATGTTCATTTGCTTATAATTACACTATATCGTAAGTTTTTTTAAATATTACTTTTATTTTTTATAATAACTTGATCGGAGGTATAACTTTTATTATTTTTTTATAGTTTATTTAACTATGTTTATAATTAACTAATTAATCATTTTTATTATAAAAGTTTTATTTCAGAAATGTATAGGTATTAATAAACTTAATGAAATAAACAAAATCTGCTGTCAAATATATAACGTTAAAGTGTGCGGTTATAACGTCAGATAAACTAAAAATATATGTATATATTGTATTTTTGGTGATTTTTTAAAAATAAATGTGGGTTATAAAAAATATTATTTCGCAAATAATTTCCCGTCGATATTGACGGGCTATTCTGGTATTTTTAATATTGTCCATTACGACTCTTATCATAACGATACATTAGCTAGGCCACTCATATAATAAAGTAACATTAAAAAACACTCAGAGTAGACATTTAACATTAAGGATAGTAAATTTTTTATGTTTAAAATATTTTAGACAACTTTTACTAATTACTCGATAGCGTTGTTATATAATACGTTAAGTATTAATAATGAGTTTACGTTCATAATGGTCTAGTGGTTAAGCCACAACACAGAAGACCAGCAAGTTGTCCTGTTTTAGCACAAGCATATTTTGAAAATAGTAAAAATACTGACGTGACACACATTTCGTTTAAATATTACCATATATGATTATATCATAGACACCTCAAATGAAATAGTCAAAATAATTGAATACATGAATATATTCAAAAGAATATTAAAAAAATAATGTATAAGGGGAATTTCAAGAATAAATAGTATATATATTGATACCCCTTTTGAGGGGAAGGGGGGGTGGGGGGTGGGGGGGTTACCGGAAATAAAATAAACATAACATAATAATAAATAAATAAACAAAATAAAATATTGAATATGGTTCCCTACTTAAATTACTTGACACCGACTGAAACAGTCTACCAGACAATGCAGCAATTTAATATCAATATTATAACAAAGTTTAAAACTTTAAACCTAGTATATATAAGCTTGCTATTGACAAATGATATTAAGTTTCACGAAACATATTAAAACTATCCGTAGTGTTTAATAATATTTCAAAACTACCGTATAAATTCAGTTAATACAAAAATGGCAATAGCGACTCATTTGCAACGAATTAATATTATACAATGATTACCACAACAGAGAAATTAATTGAACATTGATAGATTTGAAAAAGAAGTGACATATATACCAATGTTGTGTGATCGGTAGTAAACTTTTACTAATGTAAATTTAATAATAAAAAAACGTTTGCGAGTTGTTCGTACGTCAAATTTACTACTGTCAGAGTCAATCCCGCCCAATAGTGTGGCTTTACGAATAATCATCAAATACATACAATAACTTTTCTAATCTATGGATTTATTCACCTATGCGTTCGAAATCTGTCACTTTGGAAAAAACTGGTGGAAAAAATCACGGGCAAAAAATCTTCGTTAATATAAATTAAATAGCAAAGTCCTTCATCGGACGAACTACCATCACTAAAATATGACTTTTGAAACAGCTGTAAAGAGTCCGCAATTTTTAAATAACAATAGATGATTTGTTACTTACTTACCATCATGCCGTTTTTCCGCGGGGGTAGGCAGAGAGGATAGAGCGCCACACTCCTCTGTCCTGACACACATTCACTCATCTTCTCATACATGCTCGCCGATTGTTAAGGCTTTTAACAGAACCATTCTCCATTATCTGGTTTACCTCGTCTTCCGCGGACGTCCTCTATTTCTGGTGCCATAAAAACTTGCGTCATATATCTTTATTACCATTCTCTCCTCATTCAGCCATTTCATATGACCAAACCACCTAAGTGATCCTTTCTTAGTCTCACTCACTGTACTAACATCAGCTTTACATTCTTTCCTTACTTCTTCATTATTTACTCTGTCATAAATAGATTAGCCACATTCTTTACTTTCGTTCCTCTTCTGGCACTTCCATACATCAGTGTCCGTACCAGGACTCCATTGTGCACCGCTAGTCTTGCCTCGGTTAAATTTTCTAAATATAAATATACTCTCGGGTCTCCCATATTTTATCCGTAGATTAACAAAAATGTTGCAGTTATTTTTTCTTTTTTTAAATTATATTCAATCACTGACGCAATGAATTCTTAAAAATAAATTATTTTCATCACCTTAGCTAAATTTTTTTTTGTCATTTCTGATATTAACATAATATTATGTACATCCGAAACACACGAATCGAAATGAGATAATAATTATTTTGAGAGTTGTTCGCTAGGTACCCACTTCTTCCTGTATATTACATGTAAGGCGCAGTCACGCGGCGGAGGTCAGGTAGCGCGTGCCTGAGCGCGATCTTCCGACTATTTGACTTCACCTCGCTTGCCCACAAATAAGGGAACTCAATGCCGAAGAGGAAGAATTAAGAGATGTTTCCAATTTGGTTACAGCAACTAGTACCTACCTACCTGTTTATCCGCCTTATGTCCGAAGCGAATTAAAACAACAATAAATTTTTACCGAGATTCTTCAATGTATTTTCACAAAGATATTAATAATCTTTTTCACCTACATATATCTCGTTTTACTTTATCCGGTTTCGCCCCAGATGTGCGGCGAAAAGCCGCAAAACCTGCTGCTGGAATAATTATGTATGTGAAATATTTAATATCATCGACAACATGTTCAAAAATATTGTCAATCTTCATTTAATTAAAAAAATATATAATTTTTATTTTGACTTTGTAATACGCACATACACACTGTTTTATGAGTTGATATGACAACTAGTTTCGGGAAGAGCAGTCCTTCCCATCTGCAGGTGTTATTGAACTGAATTAAATACAGTTGGCTATTGGATGGTGGAGGTACGTACGGGTATTTGTCTGCCAACTGTATTGCCAACTTTAAGAGTGATTTGTTCCATTAATCAAGTTAAAATTTTATATAATAGAAAAAAGTACAATAATATTGTAGAATATGAAATATTTTATTACAAGTCAATACCACTGTCGTTCAAAAAATTTGCTATTATATAGATTGAATGTGGCGAGTTAGGGGAAAGAAGATGACACAACTTAACCGGGAGTTGAAAATTACCATTGACGAGATTACTGTAAAAAAACATGTGATCCTCAATGGACAGGCAAAAAAGATATGGTCAAGGGTTTCCTCCTCGGCCTCACACTCACACATTGGGGAATCTATGAAGGTCAATATAAATAAATGTGAGGCTACCTGGCAGTGCCCAATTCTCATTCTAGAGATATTTGATATTGTTCTTTTAGAGACTTTCCTTTTGGAGAACCAGGGAGTGCGGGGAATAGATCTTTGATTTATTTTAAGCCGATTACCCTTTTGATTATTTGGATCCATCAATTGTGCAGTACAAATAGAATTCGTACGTTTTTTTACCATATTAAGTCTGTCATACATTGTAATATGTAATTGATGAGGGACAACTCCAAAAAGAGTGGCTTGCTTGCTAACCGTATTTAATTTAGTTCAATTTACACCTGTAGATGGGAAGTACTGCTCTTCCCGAAACTAGTCGTAATATTAACTCAAAAAGTTGTGTGTGTGGAATACAAAGTCAAAACAAAAATGATATATTTTTTAAATTAAAATATTACACCACAAAGTAACTACTAAATCAATCAGTGATTGTAACGAAACCCAAACTGAAACTCGCGTAAATGATATTTCTACCGTATATTTTATTTTTACAGTTGTTTAACTGATTATTTTTGGATATTATTATGTAACCGGTTATTTTTTGCATTTATAGTTACTGCTATAATTCAGATTCAAATTCATGTTTAAAGTGAATCAGTTATCTTTATGGTACCCATGAGTGATATCCTTATTATTTCTTACATCATCAGTTCAACCAATTTTTAGCGTGTGTCTGAACATGCACATTTCGACACTGCTTCAGTGAGGATACAATTTTCTGCATCATACAATAGGACTGAGAAAACATACCACCATATCAATCTTAATCGAAGTATCGGATAAATCTAACCAACGAACATCTACACACCAGTTCAGAGAGCAACAACGATATTTTATTAACGATTCTACATGATGTTCTTAGCTCCGAAACTGTATAACACACTCAATACTAACTGGAAATCGTTCACTTCCAATAAGATTACACAAATATGGACCCAATTTATGATCCAATTGGGTAGAAAACAATCAGAAGTATCGCTGTCCAATATTCCAACATAATCATAATACAATACCTACACTAATAATTCACTAGTTTTACAACAGTCTCACTACATATAATTTTTTATTCTTGTTGTACCTACCTTTATTTAATTAAATAACACCACAACAGCACGAAAAAAACTAGCTACTTTAACACAGACGAAAGTTTAGCAAAGTAACCAGGATGACGCTGTATATATAAGATATATTTGTATATATCTGCATCCCGCACAATAAACTACGAGTATTATACTTTATTGCAATATAAATGTATCTTATGTTTATCATGTTATATTTTATATTCACCTCTATTAAAACAAAAACATGTATGTCAATAAAGTCTAATGTCGTGACTACAAAGAACGTGTTTAATTTTAATCTTGTCTAGCGCCTCAGTGAAATGTTTACTATCTCAGCAAAAATGGTACTTTCATATTATGTTAAAACTCTTGTAAAAATAGTAATTATTAAAATATATAAATAAATATTATAGATATATAAATATTTATATTTCAATTAACTCATTTTTATTTTGAAGTTGCAATTTTAGAACACAACAGTTCATTGATATCTAAAAACAAGTTAGACGAGTTAGAAAGAAAATCAATCCATCGTGAAAATATGAGAGATCCAGGTTCGAATCCCGGTGGCGCAACAATAATATTTTTCGATAAAATAGATTTAATATGTATATCTTTCTAATTAATATATTTATTTCATATTTGAAAATATTTTCCTATAGTTACTTGATTCATTAAGAGATTCATCTAATTTTTTTATTTAATATCATTGATCAGATATATACGAATGAAATAACACAATTCAGATTGCTAACATTTATTCTTGTAAAATAATTGTGTTTTACAAAGGCATCACAAATACGATTGAATTCCATCGATTCTTATGGCATTAGTAAAGACAAAAAATTTAATGGAATATATTTTTAATTGCTTAATCATCTGTTCGGTCATGTGCATAAAATAATCTCGAATAATTTAAACTTAGATGGGAGTTAATCCCACGAAGGTATTGCGGTCCAAGTTCAACAGCCACGGCAATTAACAATGGGTACGCCCACGCTGATCGACGCCAGCGACGTCTGTAGACTGAAAGTTGAGGGCGTCTCGCCAGCAAACCTGAATTTCACGACACGAGAACTCATGACTCGCGCCCACGCCGATTTTACCTTCGTCTGTAAAAATGTGGTGAACTTGAGTGTACCACCTATGAAGATACATGCATGTTAATAATTAGATTTTCTTCGGTTGGCTTCACTGAAATAGAAGGCGTCATTCAAAAGGTAGAATAATCAAGTGTTTTTACATATACAGTTCTTCCAGTGTCAGATTCTTTTTTCCAGTTACGACGATGAAGTTGCAAATTTTTATAAACAAAGACAACTTTTATTGTACAAAACTAATAATATTTACTTTTTCAATATTAGCAAAAGCAAAAATTACTTTGTGGCCTCATTTTATATAAATAATTAGACAAAATACTTTGTTTAAACCACAATTTATTGATTATTATACATGTTTTGATACCTATGGTATCTTCTTCAGGAAACAATGTACACTGAAATTAAAAATACAAGCATAGGTAAAAACAAAATTATCAAGTAGTGAATAAGTAAGAATTAATATGCAAACAAATTTAAAAGGTGACTATTTGCAAAGAGAATTTGATTATTTATAATATTTAACTTGCTATTAACACTTTTTCTTATTATTATCGCAAGCTAAATATTATATATAACCAAATCCTCTTGGCAGATAGTCCTTTTAATTTTTTTTTCATATTAGTTCTTACTTATTCATCACTTTATACTTTTGTTTTTATCTATGTTTGTATTTTTAATTTCAGTACACGTTGTTTCCTGAAGAAGATACCATAGGTATCGAAACACGTAGAATAAAGGTTTAAACAAAGTATTTTGTCTAATTATTTACAATAATATTTAGTATAAATCATAAAGTATAAGTGATGAGTATTATTTTATTATTTATATAATATGTGGCCACACAGTAATTTTGATAATATTGAAGAAATAATATTTAGGTCTTATTGAAAATTTTTCTTTGCGTACTTGGTTGAGCATTTTTAATTAACTAACTTACCATCACTCCGTTTAACCGTCGAAGTAGACTTTTATTAAAAATAACTTTAATGTTTTTGCAGAAAATATTAAAAAAAACATCATTTATATATTTTGACAAAAAGCTGTCAAATTAAATTCATTAACATATTTAATATATTGCACGCACTTTAATTATTGTTGAAGGGTTTTTTTGTTAATTTTTTATAGTGTGTCTTCAGATTACTTTAATTAAAAAAAAATTTTCTTTAAAAAAACATGATACTTTTCACATCTTTATTTCTTATACTCTGGGGTCTCCTGGGTTGAGTATCGAATTCCTGACCTCTTGATCACTAGGCGAGTGTCTTATCACTTTTTAAGTTACGCGTTCTTAATTGATGTCTACAGCCTATACCTTTTATTCTATCATACTCTGTGTAGATTTTGAATTCCGAACGCCCCTGTCAGCCAATCCCAGAGGCGTGTGCCCCTCCATTGTTATGCTAATATGGCGAGTATTTAAGCATGGGTTCGAATCCCACGTAAGTTATTGTGCACGCATAACAATGCACGCCAATAGAGGCTGACATCTGCAAAGGTCGTTTTGACTTCTTGCCGGGGTTCTCAACCTTGAAAGTGGTTAAGATCTTAGGAAAGTTGTATATCTGCTTTCTATTCAAGTTTATTTTTCACTGTAAGGTTCATCCAATTTTTGAATTAAATGAAAATACGAAACAAATTTATTTAATTATTTCATCTGCTCGTGTAACTAACAATTCCTTATAAAATATTCGAATTATGATTGACTATTATCCAAACTTGTTACAATTCTAAAATATTTAGCGTGAAGATTTTGTTATAAACTTATATCTCACGAAAAATATTAATTGTATTTAAATTTCACATGTAACGATGTTTCATATGTAGCATCTATTCTCAAAACCCCCCTAAAACGACTTTATGTATTTATGAGTTATGGATGAAAACGTATATTTTGAAAGCAAATGTACAAAATGTTTGTTTTTACATCAGAATTTTTTAAAGAGGTAATTCTGTGATATAATTTTTTTCTCTGTATATATCGTTCTGGCAGCTATACTGGATTTTAGATCATGTGATTGCGTGAAGCGTTGTGATTAGATGATTTCATTTTTGGGGGAATAGCAACTTATACTCTGTCTGCTTCGGGGTATTTTGAAACTAACCTTGATTTTGAATATGCAATACTAATGGATTTAAGTGGCTTTTGCGAGAAACAACGTGTTCTCTATGCAGCTGACAAAAAAATCTACAAAATTGCTTATTTAATTAATATTATTTGAAATTCGTTTTAGGGGGTTTTGTAATTAGGTGCTACATATGTCGACATGCAACGAAAGTGGATAGAGAGTAAAGCTCTCTTATGATTTGAATAACATTGAGGGAAGAACCAAGACATAGATGGCAGATAATGTTATGATGGACCTAGGCCAGTGCCCATAATGGCGATGCCAAGGGACATATGATGCCCTGTAGTGAATGCGATCGCAGACTTTTGAGTCTTTTGACCAAAAAAAAGATGTATATTTTAAGTACTCAGAGAGATTTATTTATTTATTCAAAATTTATTGACATACATATTTTTATTGTTTTGTTTGATGTAAGAGATAACTCTTCATCTTTTGGTGCCCTGTTTGTATTCAGGTGTAGGTGTAGATTTTATAAACTTTTTACACAACTAACCATTGCCTTATATTTTTTCATGAATAATTTGTAATGGACAAACTAATAATTTAGTATTCAATATTAGCAAAATTACTTTGTGGCCTCATGTTATATTAATAATTAGAATAAATACTTTATTTAAACCACTATTTATTGATTATTTTACATATTTCGATACCTATGGTATCTTCTTCAGGAAACAATGTATACTGAAATAAAAAAATACAAGCATAAATAAAAACAAAACTATAAAGTGGTGAATAAGTAAGAACTAATATGAAAACAAATTTAAAAGGTGACTATTCGCAGAGAGGATTTGGTTATTTATAATAATATTATTTTGTTTTTATCTATGCTTGTATTTTTTAATTTCAGTATGCATTGTTTCCTGAAGAAGATACCATAGGTATTGAAACATGTAGAATAATCAATAAATAGCGGTTCAAGCAAAATATTTTGTCTAATTATTAATAATCATTTAGTATTTTGTTAATGAAATCTCATTTCTACAATATTGTAATTTTTCAAATCAAGCAAATCATTTCGAAAGGTAGACAGAAAAAAATTAATCCTTCTATCGAAACACATTATCACCATTGGCACTTGAACTTTATTGTAGAAGAATAATCCTTCACTAATTAAGTAACATAATATATAGATAAAATAAAAACTACAAAATACCGTCTACAAAAACAACATTTGGGCAGAGAACCATTAAATATTGCTCCACAAAATTATAAATTGCCTATGAAAATAAAAGATACAACAAATGGAGCAATATTTAGGAAACTAATTAAAAAATGGATTAAAGAATTAGATAAATAAATTTTAAAAAGGTTATTAACGACGAGCAATTAATTAAAAAAAATAGTCATCATTATCCTTAGAATGATTAATAAACACTTAAACAACCCTTAAACAATAGGCCACCTTGACACAGGATCATCCTAGTGAAGGGGCATTATTTTTCATAAATGTAAAAAAGAAGCGAGTGTAAGCGATTTGTCAAATTTGCTTTAAGCATTGAAAATATTTCAAACGGTTCGAACTATGAGAACGTCGTTAGTCTTGTCAGTAAACGTGCTGCCTTCTGTGTTGCGTCACTCCCTTTATGATGCAGAAATACGTTGACGATCTCTTTGAAAATATCTCTATCACATGCACGAAGGTATATTGTCCCTCTCCCATCCGTGTAAAGTGCAAATACATGGTTTATTTACGATACTGTTCTGGTCGCGAGGTTGAACACAAAAGATGAATAAATACCACCAGGCTCGCAAGTGTCAATAAGGCAAATGTCAGATGTGTCGATGGCGAGACTCGAACGTAGATATGGCGACGATGTATGTATATTTTAATATTTATATTTATATTTTCATAAAGTAGAATCGTAGGGATCTCACTATTGTTTGTTAAGTTACTTGTTTCTGAACAACGTAATATTAAAATATTAATTATTTTACGATACCTGATCACAAATAAAGATGCGTTTAGTTGAGTTTCTTGTTTTTTTCACATGCCTCTACGGGTTGAAACATGCACATTGAGATCAGAGATAAGTGAGAGGAAGAATTTGACGACAGAAATGAGCATCAATATTACAATTTTGAGATGAATTCAATTTTATGTAGTTTTTGACGCGCGTCCTCGACAAACTAAGTATATAATTGGAACTGCAATAAATGCGTTAAATATTCCATTTCGCTAATAATATATTTATTTTACTGCAGTTGTCATCTATTATATTAGTGAATGGTGGGATAAGATCCCGTGAACTGTATCGATTAAAATGGTTAGTCGACACAATCGGAATTGGAACAAGAAAGGAATATTGGCTGATGGATCTGGCCTACCTTGATCTCGGTCCTGGGTTGGACGTCAAGTTTTACCTCCAGTTGACTTGCATTTTTGTAGTTAAGAATGGAGATATCACTGCACTCCTAATACTAAAGAACACCGCTGCTTTTTCGTGGTCCGGATTTTACATACGGCGCTACTCAGCACAGATGTTAACCGTTTCTCTTCCACCGTTGGCGAATTCCCTAAATAATCAGTTGGCCAGAAAGGTATATTAAGGTTTATAGGACAAAATGCACAGGAAGTAGGTACTCGACTTGCGTCAGCACGTACTAATATTTATAAATTTGTATTTGAAAACATAGTATGTTATATATTCACATATTCGATTAGATTATATATAGGTACGTGTCCATGAATTAAATTGACACCAATTACTAGTTAGTCTCTATGAGTTTTGAGTTGAAAATTACATTCGTGTTGCATTATTATTTAAATAACATTGTTAATTATAAACAGAGTTAAATAATCTATAAAATAATGAACATAATAAATTATAAAGTTAATTTTGCAAATATTAAAAATAATATGTCAATATTTCATTGATGAAATAAAATCTAAATAACCTTTTATCGGCTCCATGACAGGATTGACATATCATTAGTTAATAATATATTAAAATATACACAATATTAATCCGTGCATGTAAATGCATATGTATATTTTACATATTTTATATATACCTATATGTATGGATTTATACATCTTGTGTGTAATCAGTTGTGCCATACTGCACCACTGATTACATACAAGACTCCTTTTGTCGGCTGCATAAAGTCTTTCTATAATTGCATCCGACTGCGAAAAGCAAGGACTTATTCATTAAGATGTAGGTACAGAGTTTAACAACTAAATACTACTAAAACAATTAATACGACTCTTCTTTTCGAGGAAAATAATAGAAGATGGAAATAAAATAATTGTAATGAAATATAAATTAGACAATTTAAAAAAGGCAATGTCGTATTTTTTAAATGTATTTAAATATTAGTGATGAGAAAAAATGCTACTCTTTATTCACTGGTGTGATTGTGATTGATATTTGATAATATCAGTGATCGAAAACTGTGACTGTGATCACAGTTACATTACTAATATGCGTGCGCCGCACGATATCACAATACACGAAATAAATAAAAAACATAATTTTGGGCGTATTTAATTATATTATTAAAATTTAATTTGCGTAAAAAACATATTCTAGAATATGTAATTTATATATAACTAATTTAATATTATCACAAAGATAATGGAAACCCTTAAAAAAATGTGAGTTTATTTTTCAGGTCAAATTCTCAGCATTTCGCGTTAAACGTTTTGGCAGAATCACGAATTATAACGTCATTTTTACATAAATATTTTCATTTCATATGCACATGCGCCGGATCACGTTCACACTCAAATATAATAAAAATAAAAAAACAATCACGAATCACGATATTCCCAGATATTCAATCACTGATAGTGAGTGTGACTCAAAGACATCAGCGATTGACTCACGGTTCGTGATTTTGAGCTTATAACTATTAAATATACATTTTTTAGAGAGAATGAAAAATGTGTATAAAGTAATGAATCATATAATATAAAAATATGGTGTAATAGCAGTGTATATATATAAAACCATTATTCTACCTACATGATATAATTTTAATTGTAATGAAATCAGTAGCTTCAGGGAATGGCTTGTTGGTCAAGTTATTAAGACACTCGCTAGTTCTAGAGGCCAGCAATTCTAGTCTCGTTTCAGGAGACTACCAAGTTAGTCACATTTCAAAACAATATTGATGTATTATGTGAATGCATCTCTATTTAAAAAAAATGTTATATTTCTTTCAAAGTATTTCTACTGAAACCTACTTCAATAAGTTAAGAATCGTTAGTGAAGTTGTGTTAGGAAAGTTATCTCTCTGATTAGATTATGTTTCCCTGTTTAGCTTTAATTCTTTTCAACGGCCTTTTATTTCCTGATATTTTTTGAATATTACTTCATAATATCTTCTGCAATTTCTTTTGAAATAAACGTAGAACCTTCATTGTTCCGAGTCAGTCATTATAATAGATTTTAAAATAATGCTACATCGGTATATATGTTAAGTGGGCAATTCTAATGTTAATTTAGCGTATATCATATATATCGTATATCATCATCATCGTTAAATATAAGCCTTCTTTAAAGAATGCCTTTCTTTGTCTTCTACCCTTCCTTTCTACCTAACTCACCACTATTTCGACGTCGTCGATGTATTTTACCAGTGCAAGGCTCCCACTGTACATCACCTCGTCGAAAGACGTATCCAGGCCATTTCATATATCAAGATACAAAGGTGGTGATAATGCTACAGTTCTCAATTATTATTATTTTTTCTCATAAATAAATCTTTTTTGGAATTAAAAGTATGTCTTTAAATTTAAAAAAAAAAACATTAATTCGTCGTTTATTGCTTAGTAATGATTTTTTTTCTCAACATATTCATAAGTGATAATCACAAAATCAAGAAGTCAAATCACCAACATTTATTTAAGTCGGTTTCTAAAAATACAGTGAAAATACTGTTAACTCAAACATGTATTTTTTTTACTAAAGAATTTAGGTTGCTTCCATTAGATTTTTATTAACTTATTTATGCTAAAAGCTGTAAACATAGCGTTTAAATAATGTTGAAATAGTATTATTTATTTATAAGCATTTAAGTGTTAATTTTCTTCATTTATATCGTTAAATAAATGATCATTATCACAATTTTCAATCACTGATGCTATCAAATACCAATCACAATCATTCCAGTGAGTCAAGAATAGTGTGGTGGATCTTTTCGCGCCCTACAGACATGGCCGCGTAAGCATACACTCAACAGCCTTACAGTAGACAACAATACGTCACGCCGCAACCAGTCCGAGGAAATCTTGAACCGACCACTATGTACCTCAGTTAACTACGTTAAACTTATAATTTTTATAATATCACAAATAGTGTAAATTCAATCTGTAAATAAACGCAACTATCGTAAGTACTGTTTCACTCATAATTTACCCACTCTAGCTGTATACGCAAACACCAAATCACCATAATTGGTAACATTTAATATACATGCGGGAAAAGTGAGGAGGTATAGGGTCCTCGATACTCACTTTACACATACTTCGGACACAAAAAATCCCTATTAGTGACTCTAACGAGTATGCATAATCATTCACACAGAATCACTAAAGTAGCAATTTATATTTTCACTAATATCCACACATCGCTATATACCTACTAGGTAATGCCCAATATCTGTATTTTAAATTGTTTTGACAGAGGATGTTGAATGCTTCAGACTTCTGACTATCAATTAGTTTTTAACGTTTCCCCAAATTTCGTCATAGAATGGTGTGGACCAAAAAAAACATACACCCATCAAATATTTATTAAATATGAAAGTTTCAAATATTTAGTGTGGTAAATAAATTAAATTTGAGTGACTTGAAAGTAGACTTACTGAATGATTATGAGTATGCTTATAAATTATATGAATTAATAAGTAGTATAAGATTGATCGTATTATATAATACAATGTTGTCATGTCACGTAACTTAGGTAACGTAATTACGTATATATAAATAATTAGAAAATATGTTAATTCGTGAGTTATTTACACGCGACACTTTCCTCGGTAGAAAATTATATATTTTCAAATTAAAAAATACTTTATGGCTGCAATGAGATAATATTTCAATATCTTTGAGTCTGATAATGCGTTATTCTGCCATGTCGGTTGGTTTTTGTCGTGGCTAATGTGATGTATAATAAAGTGTTTCGGAGCAACCTAGCAATTTTGCAATAAAAAAATATCCAGCAATAAATAATCTATATTAAAATATTAAGCACATGTCAATATGTGTCCACAAATAAAACATTGAATTTTTAATGAATTTTTTTAAAGTTTCAGTATTTTTTGGCCTATTCATTGCAAGCTTCAGTGTTATATTTGATAATAATACTTAAACGGGATGTAGTAACTTGTTAAATTAAAGTGCTGTGGAAACATCCTTGTTATATTTTAGCCGGGGTACAAGCAAACGATGATTTGATTGACCAGCCGAGACGTACTTCCTGTACGTTTCCGTTTATACTATGTTTGTATGAACTTGTATTTTATGTCTGAATTCGGTGTACTGTGAAACGTGTCCCAATGAAAAATATTAAAAAGTAAATAAATACATATCATTTATCACCTCACATTTATATAGAACATGTTTAATAGACGGCCTTTTTGCAATTGAAAAAAAAAACCGTTGTATGTATTGATACGTACTTTATTTCATATTTCACACATATATTGTCACTTCACTTCTTATACACTAGTACAAGCACACAACCTTCAGGATATCAAAAATAATGTTGGATTTGATTCTAAGATTTCACATGTGATATCTAACTTAACTTTAAACTAAACTTCACGTGTAACGGACGTGCTTAACAGATTTCACAACACATATCTAGCTATTATAAAAATTAACGAAACAAGTCAATTTGGAGGTCTATACAGCGTATCTATTTCATAAACTGATAATGTAATTTGTTAAATAATAATAAATCTGTGTATTTAGCTTGGTTGCCATATTTGTTAATTAGCAGTGACGTGCAATAGGCTTAAATTTAAGTTATGATGTTACTGACGACGCTATGCCATACGGAAACTGGATGCGATTGTCTTTTGAAACTTATTACACAATGTGACTTAAACAAGTGTTAAAGATATACATATAAAATAAATTTTATCAAAAAATATTGTTGTTGCGCCACTGGGATTCGAACCTGGATCTCTTTTCTAACCGGGGAAGGTGCATTATTCAACTATGCTACAGCGACAATATTTTTAGCGACAATTTTCGAACCCATATGTCACCCCTTTGATATTAATACATTTAATCGTTCCATTATTAATGTAATGTAGTTAAGGCAGTAATCAATTTAGTCTATAAATAGTGTATGTAATTAGTTTACAAGCAAATCTTTAAGTAGAGTTAAACACCATAAAATAAACTTACGACGTCTGTTACATCATAAAAAATCTTTATTAAATATTTTTACAAATTTAAAAAGCGTTTTAATTAAAGCCAGACACATAATATTATATATATATATATGCAGAATTCTCAAAAATTCAAAATTTTATTAGGAAAAATCGTTTAGTTTTATTGCTAATAAATGCAGCAATAACTCGAAAAAATGACAACTATTATGTTTCTAATGAAATTGACTACGTTTCGATTACAAAAGTTATGTGTTTAGCTGGGTAATTATACACTTCAAGCTGCGATAACTATTAAAATAAATAAATAATTAAGAACGATATTAATACTGTCTTCGATATTGCTAATTATAATTGGCGTGACAATTTTACTATGCACCACGCAAATTAAAATGCTCATTTTATGCATACGCATCAACAAAGTATAAATATTAACTATATTTCCATCGGATGGGTGGCATTTTGTTTTAAAAAATATTCATAAACAAGTGTAACATTATTTTGTAATCATTTTTGCCATTTCCCATCAATATGGCAGTTTTTTAAACACCCATGATGTGCACTGACTTCAATTAGCATTTAAATTATATTTATAATTGAAAAGGCCAAATCAATAAAATATTAAAAAAATGATCCTCTGCTGTGCTGAAAATAAATAAATGCAAAACGGCAAAATTTTTAAAGTAAATGCATTTTTGAAATTCTTGAATATCTAATCTTGTATTGAAATGAGTTGTTAATACTATGTTTTAAATTATTGGATTTTTTGTTATGCTTTACAAACATTCTTGTTTTACACTTCACAGACTACATACATGGTGCGTTCATTAATGAGACTAGTACAATGAACTCAGTAAAGTTTTTGATGTGATCAATCAATCAAACAAACCTTAAGACAAATATCAGATATCTCGTAGAGACAAAGCTATTTTTTTATTATTATTATATTTTAATGAAAAATATATGGAAGTATGGGGTAATTACAGAACTTACGACCTGTCTTTGGCTGGCTTAAGTGAGCATTTTATATATATAAAGTTCACCCCTCAATCTCCACATTTAGCAAAATTTTGAAAGTTGTATATATGTTAGTATGTGGACTTGCTTCGATTTCCACTACACCATCGCCATCTATGGACCATATTTGATAATGCATTTTTCCTTTTTTTTTGAACAGCATGTATGTCATCACTATGAGAATATGATTATTTAAAAAAATATTTTAAAGCTTTAACTGTAAAATGTTTTTTAACATATTATACTAGAATACATATTTTTTAATTTTATATACATTTCCTTATTTTGATCAGTATATTATTTATATGAGCAATATTTGAATATCTCCAAGACATAACCTTAAAACGTTTGACTGGTAAATTTATATTTATTCAAAAATTTATTATGCTTTAGCACTTTTCATAAAAATCGGTTTTAATTATTCACAACCCTTACATGTTCAAAAATTGAAACATTGGGTAGGTAAAATATATTTAAATTCAATACCTACACGGTATATCCAAAAAAAAAAATTATCATACCTAATATCTGAAAAGTCCATAATAAATTTAATAAAATTTCATTCTTTCTTCCTTCCCCGTGAAATATACACATAACTCACATACACACGCGTGCGATGTTTACACACGTTTATGAGAATGCTAATTGCATTCGCATGATTATATTTATAATTAGGCATCGTTTCAAGAGTGTCGTTCTGTGTGTAAAGTAATGTCGTTATGTGATTGTTTTATTGAGATAATTAGCGAAATTAAAAAAAATTGCTCGCGGACTGTGCGCGCGCAATCGTAGTTGTAATATTTATTGCAATTCCAATCAACTTCACGTATTTCAAACTCATCAAAAATGATGAGTCTATAATAAATTAATAAATTTACTAACATAACTTTAAAATTGTTAAGTAATTTTAAAATAATGCATTATTTGGCTTATTTGATGTTTTATAGATGAGAAATAAAAAAAATAGTTTTCTGAAACGAGACGATTTTTCATATTTTAATAGATGTCTACACGAAATAAATTACCCATATATATATGTGTGTGTATGTGGTCTAATTTGTACTAAATAAAAATCACAGAAATATTGTCAACTAATCAATATTGTATAACCAATAACCATTTTCAAATATTATTAACATTTCATAATCACAATTGAATAAATGTGTTTTTGAAAAATTGAATGTGCATTCGGACGTTTGAATATAATTTTCAAAAGTGTTCTTCCACTGTGTTTAAAATGAAAAATGTTCAATTATTGCCCACTGTTCACGAATGGCTGTGAAACATGGAATCTCAACAAAAGAGAGGTCTAAAAATTTAGAGTAAAGCAAAGACGCATTGAAAGAGTAGTTGATATAACTGCGCACCCCAAGAAAGTAAAATGGCAATGACAAGGCCATATCGCCTGGAGGACAGACAATCGTTGTACGATACAGAAGTCATTCAATGATATCTGAGAAGAATCAAGAGGAACACGGCCACCCCAAAACCCGCAATCGTCTAATTCTGTGTGACACAAGGGGTGGGAAAACGGGATGTAAGAAAGGCGATAGGAACTTGGTATAGGGACAAGACAATAAAGTCTTGAGGACACGACTTACCTACGTTTTTATCTTGTAGTCACATCTTCTGTACTTCAGGAACATTCTTCGATGAACCGAACCGAATATATTATACTAGCATCTACGTATCTTTCATAAATATCGAACATTGTGGAAGCGAATAATAATGGACAAAGAGTGGGAAACACTTGGGGAGGCCTTCAACCAGCAGTGAACAAAAAACTGCTGATAATGATGATGATGAATGATGAATAAACAAAATTATCTGCCATACATGTTTGCCCAAAAATCTGTAGGGGATTTATTTATTTCCAACATATTCATTCACATTCTTATGGATATTTATAAATTTTATATACAATTCATTTTAATATGTATTTTTCGAAGAAATTAATATCAAAAAATTTAAAGAAATCACTAAAAAGTATAAACAACAACAAAAAATATAGAAAAAATATATAACAAATCCCGGAACATTAATAAAAAAGGAATAACATATACGAGAGAAGCTTCGATGTGAAAGTACTTGATTAAAAAGTTTCGATTTCGAGTCTCAATGTGAAATAGGTATATTTTTTTTTCCATAAATAGATTTTTTTTGTTTATTATAATTATCTGAAAAAAAAAGCAATTCTAAAATTGCAACATTTTACTAAAAATGTAATTTCATTAAAAGTATATAATTATTATGAATTGGCTTAAATTATTTTATGTATATTTAAGTTTTGTTAAATAACAATCTATCAAAGCCAAAAGATTTTTCAATAGAAGAGTATGAATGTAAAACTTTTAAAAAGAGTTTCTTTGATCGAACATGCAGCTGGGCACGGAATTTTATTATGCAATTAAGATGGATATCCCTCGTTCTTTAAGGACATGTCCAGAGATTTCAATGTCTGATGATACAGTATCGTCTCCCAGGGGATCATGATCGTGTGTCGGATGAGTGGTAAAAAGTCTTCCGACGTGTATTCATCAGCTGTTTACTTAGGCCACCTGTTGATCTGTGATAGTATAGGAGGAAACGTGATCCCGACGCACAAAGAATTTTTTAATATCGAATCCTTTTACACGAACCAGCTTTACCATATAAATCGATACATGTTTATTTCTTTAGATCTCTTACAATCATTATGTAGTATGTTTATATTTTATAGCAATTATGTATTTTTTTATCTAATTGATTATATTCTATATGTTATATCTATTGATTGGATTCGAGTTAATCCAGTAGAGGCAATAATTTTTTGAGATACTTTACTAAGTCACTAAAAGCATTGTTTTTGAAAGGCTTACTAGATAAATTGTATATGGAATTGAGTGCTTTATAGAACTGTAAATAAAAACTGTAAGTACATATCGACAAATCATATTTTTTGGATGGTTTAAAAAAATTGGATTATCGCTGAACTAGTATATCGAGATGAAAGGAAGAGTTGAGAAATATATATATATTTTTAAATGCGTTTCCTTTCCTAACACGGGTAACTAACTACTTATAATACAGCCCTCGTATATATTACCGCTGTTACACACATAGGTTGATCTTTATTTATTTGTTCGTGTGAAATAATTTAATGATTTTGTTTTATTTTATTTTAAAAGATCACAATGACCCTAATAGATAGTCCTACACGTAAAATACTTAATTAAAATTTGATGATAATTGATGTTTGATGTTAACAAAATCAGATATTTGGAAAATTAATAGTTAGCATTTAAATTACAATCAAATGACGAATCAATAATGGCTTAACATTAAAAGGAATCATCATCGATAAATTTAAATCAGACACTGTATTCGAAATGTAAATCTATGCCAATATCATCAGTACTAATGGCACTAGTAATAAAAAATTCTGATAATTGTATTTATGAATAATTTATGCTAGCTGTATCATAAAACAAATCAAAATAATAACGGAGCGACGATGTACAAGGAAAGATAAAATATTTTCAGATTAAGTTAATAAAATCACTCCCTACAATTTTATGAATGCCAAATTGTCTTCCCATATTATCATCTACATTTCACAATATTCAGTTTGAGATGACACTATTTTCCTGATACTAAGGGCTTAGAATTTGTGGGGCTAATCTACACCACATGACTCATATCCAAATTATTTGATATGATGATACCCCGTTCGTGACATGGTTAGAAAATTATGCCATCATAAAACAAACTTCAAGATATAAATAATCCCTATGATAAAGTACGGTAGAAAGATCCCCATGATAAAATAACCTCCTTCATAACAGACGCTATCGGTAGAAAGATTCCCATGATAAAATAACCTCCTTCATAACAGACGCTATCGGTAGAAAGATTCCCATGATAAAATAACCTCCTTCATAACAGACGCTATCGGTAGAAAAATCCCCATGATAAAATAACCTCCTTCATAACAGACGCTATCGGTAGAAAGATTCCCATGATAAAATAACCTCCTTCATAACAGACGCTATCGGTAGAAAGATTCCCATGATAAAATAACCTCCTTCATAACAGACGCTATCGGTAGAAAGATTCCCATGATAAAATAACCTCCTTCATAACAGACGCTATCGGTAGAAAGATTCCCATGATAAAATAACCTCCTTCATAACAGACGCTATCGGTAGAAAGATTCCCATGATAAAATAACCTCTTTCATAACAGACGCTATCGGTAGAAAGATCCCCATGATAAAATAACCTCCTTCATGACAGACGCCATCAGTGAAAAAATGCCATTTTCACAAAACTCCAATGTCACGAGTAGCTTGTTGGTGTAATAAAGACGCTGGCCTAGTGATCTAGTTGTCGGGGGTTCGCGCATTGTTTAAGGACACCAGCAATATAGTCCTATTTTTATAGTACAAGCGTCTAGCTTAGTTTGAAAATAGCGAGAATATTGATGTGACATGTATTGCTTGTACGCATCTCTATTTAAAACAAAAATAATAAAGAAAAGCATGTCCGTTTCTCTTTATACAAAGCTGAATGATCACGGCACAGCGGCCGCCCGTCTTCTTGGCTCCGTCTAGAAACGTCCAAAAATCCGCCATCTTACAATATGCCGCGCTGCTATTGGTCAATGCATAATCTCTGTGTTATCGTATCGCAGAAGAAATGTGGCATGCATTTAAAATAAATTCGTGATCCTAATTTCGTTACGTCACAACGTATTAAAAAGCTGTAATAGATCTCTCTCAACATTAAAAAAAATAAATATATATATACCTAATAATAACATACCAATATATATTTAACATATTGCCTTATAACATAAAATGCTTCTTCCTCCTCTTATGCCTAATCCGTTTAACAGACTTGCCTATGATGTTGGCCATCGTTTGTTTTGTTCACAGCGGACCGGAAAAGCTCTACAAACAATTGCCTTAGGTTCTTCAGCCGTGATGTTCTTCTTCTTCCAAAGCCCCGACTTCCAGAAATCTGTCCCTGCATCTCAGGTGTAATGTCTCATACTTATCTGGATGTCTCATTATGTCGTGACCGAAATATTGAAGTTTTCGGGTTTTTATTGCTTTAAATACTTATTTTTCTTTATTCATACAAATCATAACAGTCCATTCATCCAGCTTGTTTTGAGCATTATTCTGTAGATCCACATCTCAAATGCTTTGAATAGCCTTACCATTTCTTCGGTTCGGTGGTTAAATTCAATACAAAAACTTACTGAATAACGTGTAAACAATTATTTGTAAACTAGTTTTTGTTCCACCATCTAGAAATAATTAAAACTATGCACTTACCTAGTACATACATAAGGTGTCGTCTCAGCCTGTGAAAGAAATTCAGTGAATTTATCTAAGTAGGTACTGAATTTAAATATTTATAATATTTCTAAGTAACATGAATTATTTATGCAAAAATGTGAAGCAGATAGATGATTGCAGGAATATAGAGGTTGATATATATTTTTCATTTCTCTGTTTTGCTATTGTAATTCTTACAAAAAATTCGTTTGTCTTTCACTTATTTTTTTATTTTACTTTACGTTATTGATCGTAAACATAAAACTCGATTTACTTATTTTAATTTTTATTAAAAAAATTACCATGAAACGTATTGCGTCTTACTTTTCTGTTCATTGAGTTTATTTTTTATTTTATTTTATTTGTAACTATATAATACAATGTAAAATCTGTTTGGACTGTGCCCGTCTCACTAGAGAAATTCTGTGTCGAATATGTAGTTATATATTTGATTAGCTGACCCTGCAACACCGCTCTTGCACAACCACCCTGAGAGGCCTACATTATCTACAATGAAAATATACCCTTGATAATCCATATTTTCTCTTACCCTTATAACATTTGTGCCCATTATTATGAAAGTGGTCCAAGTCAAAAAAAATTAGTTAATCAATAATTTGGCGTCACATTGTTTAAAATTAATATAATATGATGCAAATTGTAACAATTATGAAGAATTTGAAGCGTTATATTCAGTGAATTGTTACGACGTTCAACGGTATTCCGCTAGTGTTTATTTTGATAATAGAGTAAGTCATTTCAACCTTAAATTTTTTATTTCCTTATAAGCTACGCGCAACATTTATATGTCGAAATTAATTATAAATCTAGTAGATTAAATAAATTGTGAAATATTGTGTTGTGAAATATAAAAATATTTTTTGATCAATTCAAACGGAAACCTTTAAATATCTCGAAACGAAAGAAACATGCGCGCATATATATTATTTAAGATTTATTATGTTTTCAAGTTAAAATTTTCAATGGCATCATCAGTTCTCGTATTGACTCTGAAACCGTACTGATTTTCAGATAAAATTTTATCTGTCTCAAGATATTCCATGAGTCTCTTCTTTACTGCATTTTCCAGTAGTTTGGTACTATTCCTGTTTCCAGGCTAAGGTGAAATATATGTAGCAGAGTCAAAGTCTTTGACTTCTTTCACTGTGAAATTAGATATTGTATCGTGTCCAGTGTGCGCAGTTTGTGTATATAGATGAAATTAGAGTGGACAATTCACTTGAAGAAATTGGGTAAAAATTAAAACTATGTGTTGTGTGTTGAGAAGTTGTATTTCCAGTTAGGTGTGTTTTATCTAAGTTTTTGGATTTAATAATGCTATCAATAAATTCATCAGCGATGAGTTTAGGATTCTCTTTAACAGACAGCAAAGTGTCCTGGACTTTAGCTATGGCCGAATAATTGTGTTTATTTTTAGAGTCCATATTTTTTTAGAGTCCATTTAGGTTTTTTAATTTTTTTTTTCATAATAAGCTTCTTTTGTGATTTTGAGTAAAAATTTACACTTATTTCTAAACTTTTTGTATGCATTTTTATGATTTATGTCATTTGGGTATTTTTTAACTTTTATATGCATTTTGTTTCGTTTGTGGATACTATTTATTAGATCTGGAGTTATCCAATCTTTAAGATTATTACATCTATGGCGTGTATTATGCTGTACATATTTAAATTTAGTATTGTTAGTAAGGTGAGTGTTTAGTGTATGGGTAAAGTTTGCCATAGCCTCATTTGTATCATGTGTTGTTAAAGTAGATGTCCAAGGCTCACTTTTTAAATCTTCTTTTAGTTTGTTATAGCTGATTATTTTATTTAGATGGCCAGTTTTATTATATATTGCATGTACCGAATAACTAATTAACCTTTTTGGGTACATAGATGCTATAGAATAGTCAATTACTGACTTGACTATATTATTCTAAAAATCATTTATAGTTAACTATGACCAGTGATGATTAAGGGATGGTCTAATAAATGGTTATGAGGAAAACTCTGTAAAAACCTCCAGATTGTAACAAATGGTCGAATGCGTAGGAAATAATATTGCTACGTTCATTAATAGACTATTTTTGATTATGTGAGGCATGTTTGATGATGGAAGTATTTGTAGCATTAGACCTAAATATAATCCAGATCAACATTGTATATTTTTTCCAATGAGAATCCTACTTCATCATTTTGCTTCGCTTTCGATCTAATGACATCACTTCTTTAACGTTTTCTACTCCAAATATTATTAATATATCTATATTTGATTAGTTCTGAACCTAGTATCGTTTAATAATAATAACATTGTATAATTTATAAAGCGCTATTTTCAAAAAATAAATTATGAGCGCTTTACACATAAACTGGTTAGTTCTACACTAGTATTATAAATGGTTATTTGAACATATATGATTTTGTGAAAAGGTGTGTATTCAGTCTATTTTTAATTGTCTCTGAAGCACTGTTATGACGAAGGGCAAAGAGTTCCATGCTTTTGGGGGTCCATCGCAAATGCCCTTTCACTTCTGGTAACGGCTGGTTGATTCTACAACCCTTTCTGTGGTTAAAGTAAAACCTGAGAGTTTGACGTCTATAATTCGCTGGCGGCTTCACTAATTGTACTGAAATGAAGTCTGGAATTGGCAAAAGTTAAAGTAAAGTAGACTGAATGCAGTGCAAATGCAGTAGCTCAGAGTGGAAAATCTATGTACGATTTAATGAAGAATAAAAAAATGAAATTATCAGCGAATGTAATGTAAATCTCTTTGTACCGTAGTCGAGTCAAGTAAAAATTAAAAATTTGTGTTTAAATTTTATGTTACAAATGATTAAATAATAAAGTACATATATATAATATCAAATATAGAAAATATTTAAGAGTCAGAAGTGCACTGTAGAAAATACTAGTTGGGTTCATAATATTATGTATATACATATTCATCGCGTACTGAGAAACGTTTGCGTCGTAAGTTGTAAGTCTTATGCTCCGCAACTAAGATTAACTTATAACCGCAGGGTTAAAATTAATGTTAGGAATTTATAATTTTTATTACATTAGAAATAATCTTTCTAAGAAAAGCACTACTTATTATTCATCATTGTATGTAGAATATTCGAGTGCGTTCGGGAAAAACCGGCAATGGGAGACGAATAGCTCGACTTTTTCTTTCTGAAAAAAATTATGTACCAACCCACAAATAAAAAAGTTTGGATTGATTAATTCAGTTAATAGATATCGTTCGGAATTGGTAATATTTGCTACATAAAAATTACATATTAGTCTGATTAGAAAAATTGTTTGTACTTCTCAACTTTTATGGAATATAAATTTTAATCTTATATTTCTAAGAATAATTATATTAAAAACGTCATATTATTACATAACTAGATATTCTTCCATGTCAAATAAATATCAGAATTTTTTTTTAATAACAGACGTCTTGAGGCGTTAAGAAAAATAATTTGATGGTTCAAGAATAAAAAAACAACCGTAAAAAAAAGCGTTCATGTTAAAAATTCATGTCCGAAATATAACCGGTCTAATTATAGAAATTTTGACAATGTGGTTTTTTTCTGTTTTCTGTTTAAAAATATGCATATTCAGAAAAAAATCACATGTTCACATTTCAAAGGAAATTGATACATCACGAAAGCTTTCAATTTCTCTCGCGGAATTGCGATATTTTAAGAAATAATTTTATCACATTTGATTATGTAGGAAAAGAAACAGTTCCTATACGAATATGTCCATTACCAGGAGCGCATAACGACAATAAGTAAATCGGAATGCGACGGATAGCGTTCTCTGCCACGGCCGCCGCCGTGCCCTCACTTCGATTGTTCTTACCTTCAATTACCTCCGCGCGATTATGCCTCCCTAGGAATGCGACATTCGATACAACTGTATGGGCGTTGGTGTACCACAGCGTTGTTGCAGTTCGTCGACACGATTCGTTGATTATTTATTGCCTATTGAATGATTGGTAGACATGATCGAACGCAATAATGACATGCGGCTTTGTATTCAATTTAAGATTCATCTTAAAACGAAACAATCAGACAGTGATTACGGTTTACTCGGAAAACCACATCAATCTGTAGCAACAGTAAGATCCTTTTTAAATAGGTAGTTTTAATTCTCAGTTGCGAGGGTAGCTGTATGCCAGAAGTCAAACGATGTAGAATGTCCAGACTTAATAAA
This sequence comes from Eubasilissa splendida, assembly GCA_031772225.1. Taxonomy (NCBI): domain Eukaryota; kingdom Metazoa; phylum Arthropoda; class Insecta; order Trichoptera; family Phryganeidae; genus Eubasilissa; species Eubasilissa splendida. The sequence goes on along the minus strand of CM062855.1, from coordinate 9,886,234 downwards.
ATCATAAATAATATTACATAAATCAAAGAATTATTCGATAAAATTATTTTTTTAGAAATACCAATACCAAGTACCAACGTTTTGTGACCTATTTAAAAGAAATTCTGTTCTTTAAATATTAAATGTAAAACAAAATAAAATTTTATTACTGTAAATCGTACCAGATTAAAATTTCGTTCATGCTCTAAAATCAAAACATGATTTGCACAGCATATATGTTACATAGAGAAAAAATTCTTTAATAACTTACCTGAAAACATTAGGAACATTAATGATTCTAAACTATCAAATGTTATTAAAAAAATGGAATTATTATATTATTTATGTCGCTAATGCTATTATTTTATAATATAACATTTAACACTTGTAAAAAATAATTTCTATTGATTTACACTTCACTTCTCTAGAAAAGAGCAGTACTTTAAAAAATGTATCTAAATATTGTAGTATTAAAACAAAAAAAAATCTGAAGACAATGAGTAGGTGGGTACCTTGGAGATGTGGTGCTAATGGACTAACTTTGACCTTGACGTTTGACGCACAACAAGCGTAAAGTGATACGCGAGTCGGTAAATCTCTAAGACTTGGTGTGTACGCGGTGAATTACAAAATCAAGAGTCTGAGAGTTATTTCTAAAGAATATCGTAATCCATGTCTCATAGACTATCTTGAGTTAAAAATCTCGTAAGAGTTGGGATATGAACGCCGTTTCACGTCACGTGGAGTGAGAACAAGTTCCTACTCAACTCAAATTTGATAAATCTACTCCTTTTGATCCCGTGGTATTCGCCATAGAGTTGCTGTGCGAATTTCGATACGACTCGAGTATCGAGTAGAAATTCAAAAGAAAGTAGAACACGAACTAGCATCGCTAACGTATGCAAAATGTGTTTGACACTGCTTGACTTTTGGCCGAGTCAACGTGGAAAAAAAACGAACAGGTACCTAATCTGCATCGATCGTATAGCCGAATAATTTATGATAATTTCTCGCTCGTTACCGGCGACGTCTGCCGGCGGGCAGTTAAAGTCTCCCGGCGGCCTTCCGCCGGTGGCGCCTCGGAAGTTATTAAAACTATCTCTCGACTATAAACGAAGATATCACACTTGACACTTTGACACGGGCTCCGTCCTGCGCCGGACACCGCAACGCGCGTTGTGCATTCTGAACCGAAGTTTAAGCCCGTGAAGATAATACTTGCTTAATAGTTCATTGTATTCAAATATTAAGAGACTTAATAATAATATGTATATATATATATAATTTTGGTCAATTGACGCTACTCTAAATTTGGATGAAAATAACTTAAATACAAATTATATGTATTAAATAGAAAGATATACATATAAAATCAATTTATTAAAAAATATTGTTGTTTCGCTGACTGATCGAACTGGATTTCTTCTAATCCGTGGAACGTGCATTAACCGATTATGCTACAACACACAGTACATTGACGACAAATTTTCGAATCTATATGTTGCACTTCTCAAATTGACGCCAGAATTAACAATTAATTTTTTTAAATTTTGGACACATTGACACAACTTATATATTATTAAGGAACTCATTCTTATTGTGAAGTTGTAATTAATCAGAGCAGGTCTGCGATGTTTTAAATACAAATTAAATGTATGTATAAAAGTAAAAGATATACATATAAAATAAATTTTATCAAAAAATATTGTTTTAATAATATTGGAAGAGATCTAGGTTCCAATTCCAGTAGCAAATTAAATGTGTTAATTAGAAAGATATACATATAAAATCAATTTTTATCGAAAAATATTGTTGTAACAATATTGGAAGAGATCCAGGATCGAATCCCGGTAGCAACAACAATATAATATATTTAAAATATCACAGATACATGTTTTGAATAATTTCAACCTTACAATAAGAATGTAATCTCCTTAATAATAAAATAACTTAATAATCTGATTTTATACCATTGAAAGAGGAAGTTCATTTTGGAGTGGTTTATGTACGGAGTGTTCTAATCCGTGCATTACCCATTTAAAAAAACCTCTGCAGTATACTAGCCAAATCATTGTCGCAGGTCTCCTTCTTCCAGGGTTCAGACTTCCGCCAATCTTTCCCTGCATTACAGGATACAAGATCTGACCTGTGGATGTTTCGTTTTTTGGATCGGATTTTTACAATTTTAAATATCTTTTCTATATTCATACGAACAAGACATATTCACTCGTAACTTTATCCATCCATTCTGAACCAAAAATGCTATATTAAAATATGATTTAAAATCATACATAACCGAGATAATAATGGTCCCTTTTCTATCTAAATTATCTGCAATCAAGTGGGATTGATAATTAGTTTCTCACTTCAGTGCCACCCGGATCGGAGAGCTCCCCTGGGTAGATTTATTGTACAGTCGCTAACAAGAGTTAAATCAATTTTTTTACTTACCACCTTTATGCAATAAAGCGTCATCTTTTGCATTCCGTCGCTATTCTGTTTTCCATTAGCAGTTTTAATGGTATACAGGGTGTAACGGATTTATTCCCCAATATATTATGGGTGAATATCTGACTAAATTGCAAGTCGAAAATGTTCAAGAAATATGTGCCGAATTTCAACCATGTCAGAGATATAAGCATTTAAAAAAAATCGTATTCGGGCGATTTTTTCGATTAATTGAAATATGTTATTGATTTCATATTATATATTGAACACAAACAACTAAAGGTTATCGATATTCGAGCGGCAAGACTATTTTTTTAGATGATTAAGAGCCTGAAGCAAAGATATACAATGAATACATATTGAAAATATTTATTACGAAGTACGTAGACTTAAAGTTTAACATGATATTGTAAAAATTTTAAACAATAATATTTTTCGTAACGGTACATAATTTGCACATATTCCTTAAACATTTTCGACTCGTAATTTAGTCAGGTATCCACTTATACAATATCGTTAACTAGGCTTGTTACACTCTGTATATAATAAATTCAGGGGAAGATGTTTGCTTTGCCGGTATGGTATTTATTAGACAGCTAAATGATATTCACAAGAATTGTTTGTCATCTTTAACCACAGATAAGATATTTGCAATAATGTCGTGTTGATGTTGGAAAGTTTATTCGATCGGTAATTAGATGATTTCAATTAGAACAGATTAATTTAAACTGATCTTTAAATTTTTTTTTTGATATACAGGTAACTTCGTGGAGGGGCTCCTTTATAGAAAACAAGGTTACCGATGACTCATTGCAAAAAATGTTTTAAAAAAAACCTAGCACGTGCACACATTTGAAACGAACAATTTTCTTTGATATTTAATTTTCAGTGAAAAATTCGGCGATAATTTGCTACATATGTGTAACATTAAAAAAATAACTTGGCAATGAAGAGAGTACTTAATTTTAATTAAAGAATATGACAGTCGTTAGTTTGCACAAATGTCGCACACGGTAATATGACGTAAGGGTATGTTTTTTTTACTTCTTCTTTCTTTCTGTATGATCAACATTTTTCTTTTTTAACAATATACACATGCAGAATTATTATTAGTTCCGTCACGACTGACTCGATTATCATAAATAAAAATATATAATTAGATTAAACGTTGTGGGTCTAACTAATTAAAGTTACTCGAAAATTAAATTTACAAAAATAATTTTGGTAACATGGTTATTCACATACATATTCATAAACTCCATGTAAATATTTCCAATAGTATGGTTAATAATATTTTTTTAATAGAACAACAATAGTGTGTAATTAATTATTAATGATTAACTCGTATTATCTCTATCACAATAATTGTATGCTAATCAACCATTGTGATTTTAAACCCGCACTAACCCGCGTCATCTATTTTAAAACTTGCACGTTTTGCTTCAGGTTAATGTATTCTAAGATATGTGCACCTTCATTGCAAAATGGACTAACCTGTACAAGTTTAAGAAAAATGTAACAGAACTAATCAATAATCTAAGTCTCATTTGATTGAATTACTGATAAAACATTTGAATTAGTACAGTATAACTCTAATTGAACAATTGTTGTCTTAACAGTGCTGTTTGGGTGTGGCCCGTTTGTCGAAGAATTTCATCGAAACAGGACTCGGCAACATTAGCAGAAAACTTGTCCAAGCAAACCGTACAACATGTCTAATAAGAATGACCAAGAATAACAGATTACGTAACCATATATAATTTCCTTAAGTCGCGTAGCAACATGAAATATACATATATTTAGTCGCATGGCAACATAAAATAAACAAGATCCGCGATAATTTCGATCAGTTGAAAGAATGCAGTTATCGCGTCAAAAATTATTAATTCACGTCATTATTGACGCATTATTTCTTGTGCTGTGTACATTTTTAAAAATAAATGTTATTTTTTTTAACAATAATTTTTTTGTAACACAATATCTGCATAAATCAATAGTTAAATGCATTTTTTAATGTGACGTACTATCATTTTGTAAGAGAAAAATCTTGTACTTAGAAAGAGATCATCTACAATCGTACTATGTACATACATAATTTAAAATACACACACAACTGAAACACAATTAACGAGTAGAATATTATTAAAAGAAGAAAATTATTAATTATTATAATAATATATTATATTATATATTTTCACAGAAAGTTATAAATAAACGTTTTTTCTTCCAGTGCATACACTATTTTACAGACTTGACAAAGTATTTAATGACATGTGAAGGTCTATCGCTTCCATAATCTGCACTCACCCTGGGTGCAAAACCTCTCATCAATCTCAAAAATGAGCCAGGTACCGACCCCAAAAAGATAATAATACAACGCGTCGCAGCCTCCTAGGGAATCGAGCCTAACACGGCACTTTTCCCACACGTGTTTATTAATTAACGCTTCACACTGTAGAACATTTAATACTTAGCATCAATAAACATCGGTCTACTGTAAGAAGATTTTTATTGTTCGTCCTGCTCTGTCTATACACTCACACACGCACACTCTGTGTTTTAATTCAAACGAACATGAGAATGGAGAAATGAAATATAACGGGGCATTCATCCCTCACATTAATAAATCAACTTTTTGACAACACACAAACATTACACATCTTTTCCCCCATACGCACAATTTACAGATTTTTTGAGTTTAAACATGCGAAAAAATTATTATGTTATTAAGGAGAACACATTATTATGACGAAGTTGTAATTATTCAGAACATAGGTCTGTGATATTTTAAATATTAATTAAATGTATTAATTAGAAAGATATACATATAAAATAAATTTTATCGAAAAATATTGCTGTTGCTTCCGGGATTCGAACCTGGATCTTTTCCAATTTAATTTGATAAAAAACAATTATTAATTCTGGCGTCTCATATCGGTTTACTCAAAAATATTTGAGATTTCGTAAGAACAAAGTAGATGGCTTTCAAATAATGGAACAATAGATGTATTAATTTGAAAAGTGTAACATATACTGTGTTGGTATAGCATAATTGGATAATGCACGTTTCCCGGATTGAAAGAGATCCTGGTTCGAATTACGGTAGCAACAACAATATTTTTCGTTTTTAAAATTGATTTTATAGTATATCTTTTTGATTAATACATTTAATTTGTATTTAATTATTATGTTATTCCTCCCGGCTTTTTACACTAATAAATCTCCCCTAATCTCGTCTATTAATGAACAAATCATACGCCAAAATAATCTAAGTAAACCACATTGAATTATTAATTAACCAATAAACAGTCTGGTGAAATTCTCCCGGCGCGTGTCACTGCGTCTTAAGTATACCTACGTCGAAATGAAAAAAAAAAAATTAGATCACATCTAAAAACGAAGTGCACCGTTTCTCGGAAATGGCTCGAATAAAAGTGCGATAATTCTCATTTTTTGTCAAAACAATATTACGAAAAGTTTATCGAGCGTGTCCGCGGAGATAATCTTTCAATAAACACTCTAAATTCTCGACCGGCGGCCGGGGCGGCAGCCGTAAATCAAATTTATATAAAAAGAAGCGGGAAAAGTCCAACGTACTGTCATATCAAATGTGAGAAATGGCCGATAGCAACACTAACACCGCCGCCAGAATTGTCGTCCGCCGCCAAATTTGTAAGTCGTGAGAAACAAGTCCGATGTGAGAACCACTCGAATTTCTCCGTATAACATTAACGACCCGTCCCGCGTATCGTATCGTGAAAATGACAATAGTCGAGGAGAGTATTTTAAAGATTAATAAAATAATACGGTAATTTTGTATTTAATTAAGTGAGTTTTATATGCATTCCAACCGGTTTAGAATTTTTTTTCTTCATCACGATTAAAACAAACTAAAAACATACGTCAAAATATTTATATTAGAAGTTCATTTTTTTTTAATATTTAGAAATTTATTAAAAAATAATTCTAGTACCATTCTGATAAGTAGACGAAAATAAATGAAAACCGAAATTGAATGAAACTAATTATCGTTACGGATGTGGCATTACACCTCTTACTAATCACACTACAATACGCTGCACGTTCATCACTAATAACTTCGGTATTTGTAGACTGATTTAGATAAAATTTGTTTAATAAATTCTATAAGATATACATTATTATTTGAATAATAAGGTGCAAATACCAAAATACTAGAGATTTTGAATTTTTGCATAAATTGAGTTATGTCTTTAAGGAGTATAGTTTCGAAAGGTGCAATACCTCTCATAAACAGGTAAACGACAACAACTTTACACGTGTAATCAAAATATATTATATTAAAGAGATGGATTACACCTGGATTAATTGCCGTGTTAATTAAAAGTACTTTTAGAGAAATTAAATAATTTTAGTCAGATACGGAAAGATACATTCATAGCATAACACCAAATTGTCAATTTAACGAAGATGAAATTTAGTCAAATAAAAAATCTTTGGAATGTCATTCTTGGAATTTTGCAACGGATGTGCCAGCATATTTATCGAAGACTATCGATTGAGGTCGGAACTCATGGCCGCAGCAGCTGGAGTAGCGGTTTTTACACGGCTGACACTGCCACCTATTTCCATTTTTTCAATGGTTCTGGTACAAAAATTGATCAATTTATATATATTTTCAAACCTGTCATGAGATCTCATTGTAATTAGATAAATGGTTTTTGAAAAATAAAAAAAACACGAAGGAAGAAAAAAAACAAATCAAAACAAAAAGTTTACTCCTCAGAACGAATTATTTGTGCAATAAAATAATAAAAAATTAACAAAGTTAAGTTAGGTTACTACTTCAATATTTGAAAAAATTTTGTGGCAACATATTATATGAATAATAAATTAAACATTAAATAACATTAACAAGGATTTAGAAATATTACATACAAGTACTAGGGGATTACAGTTAGATAAATTTGAAATTTGTAATAACGTTCGGACGACGTTTGAAGATATAAAAATAAATTACAATGATCTGAATTGGAATGGGGCGGAGAAAATCAGAAAACAATTTATTATATATGCAGGGGTCGTACGATACGTGTATCTGAGACATGAGTTTTTTTTTAAATTTCATATAGAAATATGCTTAATGCAAACTCGACACCTTACACAGTGAATAATTCTTTACTTAAATATTTATTAAGTAATCATAATAATATTAAGCTTCCTCATATATATATATATATATCTATGTAGTGTCATTTGTGTCTGTAAAGTGCTTGCTTAAATGGCCAGATCTGTGAAACGTGAGCTGGGTTGTGTTTAATATCTCTAGGTTAAGATTACTTAAATGTTTTCTCTTTTAATTCAATAACAGTACGTTAACATATATTCAATTTGAAATAAATCTTGTCTATACTGTCTATGGTACACCATAGTACTTTCCGCAATATCAAAACAACGATTTTTGGTTGTGTTACGACCTAAACTTCGTCAAAATCAAATTTGAAAACTATTCATCCGATACCAAATAGCATTTTTGTGTTTATGTTTGTCATTCCGCGAACATAAGTGGAATAATTTTAATTACATCGAGATTTTATTTACGTGTGGTTTGTTTTGGGGAAGCTGTGGCGCAAGTAGCAAGCAATCGGCGATAGCCGATATGGCCTAGACTGGGGAGCACTCACCGATGGCTAGTATATTGCCTTGTAATCAAAGTAAAATTTGCTTGTCTCAATATAGATTGTTCTGCTGAGACAGGAAAAGAATAATTAAGGAGGTACTTAGAATAAACTTGTAACAATTGTCATGCGATTTAGATTTGTATGAATAAATTGTTATTTTTAAAAAATATTTTTATTTATTATCTTTGTTTTTAAATTATAAATAATAAATTGTTAGTAGCTTAAATATATGAAATTGCTTATAATGTAAAAGAAAACAAATAAAATAGTTTTATTGAAGGAAAATCTCCTTGAAAGCACGCCAAATATACTTTTCCGATTTAGATGTGTTCGCAGATGGGGAAAACGTTAAAGACGTTGAATAAGATCAGTCAAAACAGTAATATGACAGGTTAAAAAATTTTATGTCGGCCAGACGGTATTGCTGGAAGATATTCTTGTTTCTATGTGGATGCTCCAGTCTGCGGAGGAGACATCATCGCAGACGGGCCAGTTGGACTCTTCTCGTGATCGAGTCATGGATCGTTGTGTTCGTGAATCATGCCGTAGGAATATTCGTATTTTGAAATTTTATTACTACATTTTTTTTATATTTTCCTAAAAAAATTAGACCCACAAAGCACCTTTACTAGACGCTTGTCTGCAGGTTCATACTTTCAATTACATTACTTACTACACTCTTCTGACACACAATTATCACCTCATCCACATTTATACATCATCTCATACGTCGTGGCTTCTAACAGGACCATCTTCCAGCATCTGGTTTACCTGGTCATGCCTAATCTTCTGCGGACGTCCTCTAATTCTAGTGACAACAACACTTACGTTGTATATCATTCTCTCCTCATTCATCCGTTCCATATGACCAAACCATCTAAGTGATCCTTTCTTAATCTTATCTACTCACTATACTAAGATCAATTTTACATTCTTTCCGTATATCTTCATTCTTGATTCTGTCATAAATAGATTTTCCACGTATACGCCAATGATCCAATGAGTGATCTCATTTCCACTGCATTCAGTCTACTTTCATTCCTCTTCTGCCAGCTCCAGGTTTAATTTCCACTCATCAGTGTCGGTACCAGAACTCTGTTATAGACCGCTAGTCTTGCCTCGGTTGAGAACTTCAATTACATACTTAACGTGTAAAAAAAGATCTTTTAATGTGGCTTAAAAGTCTTAAAAATAATGAATTTATTATGTGTTTGACATCTTTCTTATTTCTAAGTTTTAATCTGATCAATTTCTCACCATTTTTTATAAAATATTGTTTTGTTATTAATTTTCACATTGTATTAATAGATGTCGATAACCACCCCTATAATTCAAGATCTTTCTTATTGGGGCTTGCATAATTCTAACATCATAGTTGTTGAAATGAACAAAACAAAAACTTCTCCGAAAGTAAATATTTTGAATTAACGTACGTAATATTATAAAATAACATAACGTATTATAAAATATATTTTGTATAATATTATAGATATATTGCTAAAATAAGTATAAAAACAAATATCATATTTTTGTAAGATTCGATTTATATATGTTGTTTAGTACGATATTTTACTGTTAAACTTATCATAAATAATAATAATTGGAAATTAGATTTGCATCAGAAGGAAAATTTATAATTTACTGGAATTACTTTTTAATTTATTTTCATATATTGGATAAATATACCTAATTATATACGTATTACTACAAAACATGACACTAAACAAAAGAAAAGTTTTTCAAATTAATAAATAATTGTTTGTATGTTATTTACTATTTCATTGTATTTCCATAGATGTTAGTAGATGCTAGAAAGTTATTCATTCTTAATATTTAGACTAATACAATAGGTTTTTTGGAGCTGTTGATATTGTTCTCCTTTATATTTGTACTTATGGGTTATTTCATGTTTTCTCTAGTTATCTCCGACTTCTTGTACTATTGAGACTAACCGAAAAATATGTAATAATAGTATTTATAAATAAACGTTATAATTAATCTTAATAAAGCTTAAGACTAGCTGTATAAGTTTTATTCTGATAAGATTACTTATAACCTAAAAATAGTTTGTATATTAAGACATTTCTTAATTATAAAGTTGCCATTATGACTAATGCCATTCTCATACTGTAATAATGAATAAACAAATAATATTTTTAGATTTGCCTACTTTTTATGAGTTTGCAACGCATTTTATTCAGGAAAAAATCAAAGGGATGAGATTCGACGTATAATGGATGTTTTTTCATAATAATAATAATTAGTGAATATTCGTTTGTAAAAGAAATTCGCCTTTGAATAAGTTTTTAATTCAAATTTTTTTCATTAAAGACGTAATTATTTTGTAATACGCAAGATCCACCTTCGGCAGAGACATCATAAAACACCTGTTTAACTTCTCACTGGCCTTTTTACGAACTTGTCTATTTAATAGAATTCATTAATGCCGACTATTTTGTATTTCTGCCGATTTTCTCACTAAACTGCTTATTATAATTAAGTTAATAAATTAATTACTTCCTTTGACGGATTAATTTATAAAAACATTAATTATAATATATGAGAAAATAAAAACTTGTATAACAAATTCGTAATGCCAGTGTGTCGTAATTTCGACATAATTCATACACAATTTTGTGATGGATTCAAGGTTGGACGTGCGCAGGGCCGGCTCCAGGCAATGCGCGTAGCACGCGAGAACACCGGATCACATGTTTAGGAAGGAGGGTTAAAACACATGTATATATGGTTCTTAATCATTATTGAATCTTAATAGCTTATAGACAGGTAGGTAATCATGCATTTTTGGTCTGGAAGAGGGCGTTGCTTTTATTTACCTACGTATATAAATACATATCCATTATTAATATATTACATTAGATACTGATCCTATAAATAATTTGTATTACGTATGAAGCTTGTGATTAGATATGAATACAGGTCGATTTTTTTACTAATGGCACTGTACAGTCGGCCACTGACGAATCTGTTGCTAGTATATATATATATGCATTGATAGTACATTGATTTGTTTAATGTTTAATTATTTTATGGATAAGGAAAGAAATAATATTAATCATATCTTAATATTAATAATAATTCTGTCAATGCTATTTATTATCTGAAACTAATAGGTGAAGAAAATAAATTTTGAATAAAAGTGAACAGTATATGTTATTATATTAATATTATGATTAACCACAGAGAAATTTCGAAAAGCTTTAAAAATGGTTTAATAATAATTATTATCAATGTGTTAAATTTACTTTAAGACTGTATATATTGAAAGCGCAACACACTGCGCGCGGTGTACACAACCGATATTATGCGTCAACCGACGTCAAGTGCGTTGTTGGCGTTGTTGCATTACTGTCTAGCGTGAAGCGGTAATATAACTTTGTCTCTTTCTCGCTTAGATAGCGCTTATACACGCGTTGACGTGTATTGGTACACAGCAATCCTTGAAGTGTATATAAATGGAGCATAAAGTAGTAGCTCTTACGTCAGTGTGGATTTTCTTAAACAATGGAAAATCATCGAGGGTACATGTTCAGTCAACGCTTTTTGGGGGGTATTTTAGATATACCCAGATACGTTATAGATATACCGAATAAACTGATCAATTTTATTTTTATTAAAAATAGATTTTTTTAAAAATAGATTCTGACAAATATGTTTTAGTTAGTTATAACACCCTGAAGAAGAAAATGGTATTTTTCGAAACCGGTAGATGTATTTAAACCCAATTTAGTGGTTAATAAAACAAAGATAATAAATAAAAATATAATTTTTTAACATTCCTATATCCGTCCATTTCATCATCGATAAAGAATATCAATTCTAAGGGAAGAAATAAAAGGCAGCAAATTATATCAAGGTGCGAATTATATCAACTGTAGGAAGTAAGAGTTGCAATAATGTAGAAATATAAGATAAGTGATATGTCTTTTTATTATGTAATTTCGTTGCTATACAAAATGCGGCGACGCGGACACGTAGAATCGCAGACGCGTGTGTACGTAGGGCTATTATATATAGTATTTTAGTTAATAGGTGTCTATTTTAATATAAAAGTAAATAACCCATATAAATAAATAATAAATAATATAATAGTAAATTTTATCCATTAAAAAAAAAAGATATCATTTAAAATCTTTTCTAATCTTGGCGAGACGCCCAGAAGCCTGCATTGACGACCTGTCTCGGTAGGGTCCAACTAACCTTGAGCCAGCCCTGTACGTTAACATCATTATTTATTCAGTTCGATGACTGGTCTAGTCAGTTGGTGGTAAAATAAAATTTTAAAATTTTGTCTGTCTGCGAATCGTCAAACATATATTCGTGGGAGAGACATTCGTCAGAAACTACTTTTCACGTTTTAAAATGATTTTCTTGTTCCCATCTTGACATGCTTTTTTTATCGACAACACATTATTTGTTTGAATGGCTTATTAGATATATTATTTTTTCTCTTCTTGTAAACATTAGTCTGTTCTCTATTTGAGCTCTCATCATTCTTGAGACATTGATTCTCAACTGTATTTTCTTCATCTTTTATGGAGCCTTTCAGGTGGACGACTACCACCAGTGAAGAGTGGAGTAATCTCGAATTGACAATCCATTCCGCTGTGATGATATGCAATAATATCTCTATTGTCTTCTCGTTCCTTTATGGTTTTCTCTCTGATGGTTCCAATAATTTTCATTTCCAAGTTTCATAGCTGTTTTGGTCGTGTCTGCTCTAAAATTGAAGTAAACCAACATGAGTACGAACATCATACAAGAGGAAGACATAGAATGAGACCGTCGTTCAATGAGTTCAATGATGTATAATACGATGCGATACAGGTTTTTAATAAAATGCCAGATGATATATGGAAGAAGGAAAAATAACATAGATTAAAAATTAAACTAAGCAAATATGTACAAAATAAGTTAGAGTAAAAATAAAAATATTAACATTGTTTACATTAAAATATATATATACATCTCGTAGACAATTTAAAGAGTTATTGCTGGCTAAACAAATCTTACATTATTGATTGATATTTTAATTTTTTATTCCATAATTTTTATTTTTTTCTATCACTAGGATCAGAAGAGATAAATTTACAAGTGATAATTAAATAAATTATAATATAAATTAAAAAAACAATGAAAACACATAAAATCTTTCTTTTACGGAGCTAAACACAAAGAACTCGTTGACACACAGTGCGGTAACGTTAGGTTCCCGCTACTATTTTTATATATTTTATGAAACTACATCCTTGTAATATTAAAATATATATGGGTATTGGATCGTGCATGTTTATTGAGATGTTAAAATAAATATATCTCGAGAACCCGAATTTACCGCATCGATACGAGATAATTAAAAAATATTACAACTCAAGAAAAAACCAAAATGTTAATAGTTTTATTTTGTTTGTGTATTTATGTGCCCTAGTGTGTGCCGAGTTTTGTGATGAATCTCCCTTCTGTGGTCTTATGTTTGCACAATACGATGTCGCTTGTTAACAAAAAAAGCTCTTATATTGGAGAAATATCTTTTTAAGTGCAAAAAAATTTTGGCGATACTTACAAAAAAAAATCGGACTCAAATATAGGGTGTCCAGCGGAAAAATTTCAAGATTCAGTTGTGATTGTTCGTAAACCATCAGTGAGGTAAGTAGGAGGAGTATTGTTCGACGCGCGTGATTTGCTGAATTGTCAGTCGCAATGAGTCACTGGTTGGGAGCGCATCTCGCGTTCGCGGTTGAGCAATATTTAAAGAGCGTGTTCGTGTGCGTCGCGCTTTTTGTACTCACTTTAATATTCGACGAGTAAGTGACAGGCAGAGCACACAACTTATCTGGTGTTGTATTTAGAAGTTCAGACAAGAAAGGACAATGATTAACCAAACTTCTCCGGGACCATCAACGTTCGCAGCGACGCCAAAACATGTGGCTCAACGCAATGCGCGTAAATCGATAAGGAAGATTTCAACCTTTACTGGAATAAAAAAATCAACAGTGCACGTTATTTTGAAAAAAAAACTATAGTTTCACCCATACAAACTGCAAATCGTGCAGTTTCTCAACGAAAATGACTATTCTTTACGTGAAACCTTAGCGAGAACGATGCTGGAACGTTTTGGAACAGCACGAATGCTTGAAAACATATTGTTTACTGACGAAGTACATTTTCATATCGATGGTTGTGTTAATAAACAGAACACGAGATACTGGTGCCCCGACAACCAAAGGGAACGCCATCAAAAACGTTTGCATTGTCCAAAAACAGCAGTGTGGTGCGCAATTTCTGCCCGCGAGACAATTGGCCCTTATTTTTTTTAACCAGTTAGAAACAGTCACTGCTGACGTGGTACCGTTTTGGTACCGCAACTGCAGTTGTTTTCCAGGTTCAACAACAGAACACAGTTTTAGCAAGACGAGGGCTACTCCACACACAGCTAATGTTTCATTGGAGAAGCTGAGAGGAATTTTTCCCAATAAATTAATCAGCAAGTACGGAGACGTACCCTAGATACCTCGGTCACCGGACCACTTTTTTTATGAGGATTTCTGAAGTCGAGAGTTTATAGCAACAATCCTCGAACAATTCAGGCACTACAAGAAAATATTCGCCGTGAAGTTGCTGCCTTTGAACCAACGCTTTGCTCTCGCGTGTTCGCAGATTTAAGAGTCCAATTGCAAGTGTTTTGAGAGAAATTACGGCATTTAGACGATATTGTTTATAAAACGTTCAATTAGCATCGTTAAACTCTATTTTGTGTAAATAAAATATGAGAATAACATTGTAGCTTTTTTTTATTATTTAATATTAAACTTGAAAATTTTACGCTGGACATATATAACCCTATATAAATCCAATAAATAACGAAAATGCTTACATTTTATTAATAAGTAGTCTCTGACCTTGAGCTGACGCGATCTGTTACCGCTCTGCCTCAGTTATGATGTTAAATAAATGTACGATGTCACCTGTCAACCAAGAAGAACTAAGAAGTTTTATTTTTCTATCATTGTCTACAAAAAAATGAAAAATATAAAAAATTAAATCCATTTTGCAAATAGTTACATTTTAAATTTAATACATCACTTATATTTATAGTTTTGTTTTTTGCCTATGCTTGTATTTTTAATTTTAGTATACAATTTGTATCCTGATGAAGGAACCATTGATATTGAAACATGTTGATTTATTAATAAATAGTGGTTTAAGCTTTTTTTTTAAAGGAGAACACATTATTATTGTGAAGTTGCAGTTTTACATAACATAGTTCTGTGATATTTTAATACAAATAACATGTATCAATTAGAAACATATACAGAAAATAAAAATATTTTTTCGATAAATCGATATTATCCATATATCTTTCTAATTGATACATTTAATTTGCATTAGAGTATTTTTTTCTTACTATTTTTATAATATATTGCCGCCAAAAAGTAATTTTGCAAGTATTGATAAAATAATAATATTTAATCCTCTATTCTTCTAAATGCACGCAATTTTTTATTGTTGATATTTTTGACTGAAGAGTCACGTGATTATCACAATTAGAACTATGTCTAGGTACATACCAACATACTCGTGCGTTCGTATTTTTAAACTTAAAGAATAAATTTAGACCTACCCACCGTCTATCGATAAATAATATACATATCTCCATTTTATTGATCGATATTGTATGTTAAACATTCGTTGCTCTGTAATTACATATGCAAATTTTTTCCGTTTCTGCAATTGTCATTAGCTTTTATGTGTACCATTGTCTTTTGCGAAATTTTATGCTAATACGTTGTTAATAAAATTAAAGGTGGATGTACTACATTCCTGTTGGCATTGATTTTTTTATCTTAATCTTATCTTCGTTGCTAGACTCGATCCATATGTCACAACAATTCTCCAAACTTTTATGTTTCCAAAATTAATGCAAGACTTTTGTTATAATTTTTATGTTTTATTCTTCAATTTGGTGCATTTTTTTTTATAACTCTGGAATGAGTCCATTTGCAAGTGTAACTTTTTTATTTATTTTGAATTTTTTTACAATTTTATATATGATTTACTGGATTCTATTACAAAACAAAAGTTACATATTTTTTATATATCTCTCTACCTCTGCAAAAAAGAGACAGCTGTATATCAAAAGTATGAAATCTTCAATAATCATTAATTCAATGTAGGTACATGCATTAAAAAATATGTTTTCAATTTTATCATTAAATTATTAAATGATACTTTTGTTATTATTCGAAATCAGAACTAACTGGAATTATTTTAGACATAATTGTTATTGGGGGCCACATTTGTTTTTTGATTTTAGAATATTAATAAAAGATCCAATATTTGTTATCAGAGGGATTATGTCTTCATTATGTGTATGTATTTATGCTTGAGTATTTCACCATATTTCATCACTGATTTTTAGTAATTCTTTTTTTTTTTAAATCTAATTTTAGACAATATCACATTTTTGTTAGTTAAAGTAATATAAATACTATATTTCCAGTGACCTGATATCCAAGTAGTCAAAATTATGCAGCTACTCCAATCCCGGATACAACTTGGTGCAAATAGATAGCGTTTACTGCTATCCGGTTGTCAATATCCAGTTAGATTAAATTAATTTAGATTTGGTTAGTGTTGGTGAGTTTCACAAAATAAAATGTGAACTTATATTATATTATTATTGAATAATAAAATATTTAGTTTTAAAAGACTTTATTATGTACATAACGCTAAAGTCAAATAGTTTCAATATTTTAATATGTCCAAAACCACACAATTACTGGATTCTCACCTACAAAGGCACTGTAGATATCTCATAAAAACAAAGCTATATTTATTATATTTAATAGAAAGATATGTAAGTATGGGTAATTAATTACTGGGCTTACGACCTGTCTTCGGCTGGCTTAAGTGATCACTTTATACAAATATAACGTTCACTACTCTCACCCATTAATCAATCTCCATATCTATAAATTTTTTGAATGTTGTATATATGTTTATATGTGGAAACACTTCAAGTACAACTATTTCCATTAAATATAATAAAAATAGCTTCGTCTCTATAATTTGTCAAATAGTTTCAGTTGGACCCAACCTTCTTCAGGACAATATAGTATAGATTAACTTAAGTACAGCTATTTAAATAGAAAGTTATAAGGACAGAGCAACAGCAACAGGTTGGGAGAGAAGGGTAGGGGATAACTTTAAAATCGGACTATTATATACATTTATTTTGTTATTTAGTATCTGGCTATTATTATTGATTTATTTATTAATCTCTAATGCTTCTAATGCTTCATTTTTATGTAACATTTGTACCTCTGTATTATCAATTAAAGTATGGTTACTTATTAAGTATCTAATGTACTATTTTATTTTATTATTTACATTCCTCGAAATTTTGTTAATATAGAAAGCTGAACAATCGTTTATAGATGTCAGAATGGCTTAGTATGTCTTCTTTGTCTTTACAAATAGTTAAAAGTTTGCCTAAATTATTGTTAGTCTTTTAGTAATTAATGTTGAAAAATTATTAATGTATAAAATTTTGCACCATTAGGGAGTTAAGTTACTAGAATTAATAGGTGAAAAACCGCTATAAAGAAATTTATTTGTTGAAATTAATTATAATGTCAAACCATAACGTGTTTGCTTTCTTTGAAAATTTTATATCACATTAGTTGTATAATACACAAAGCTGTCTCAATGAACTGTTAACTAGTATAATAGTTTGAACACTGATAATGTTGATTTATATAACGTTATTATAATCGTAATGTTGATTGATTTTTACAACGTTATAACGATATTAATAATAACTGCAATATCTTAAAACTATCATTAGACTTCACAGGTTGAGAACAATAACGGGAATATCGCGATTCATTTGCAGCATATATAAACTATTTAAGGACTTACACAACAGATACCACGTGGTTGTTGGTTTGGCAGTGAGACATTAATCTAGTGATCAAATAGTCGAAGGGTTTAAGCCTCATCCCGGGAGTCTAAAAAGATAGTCCTATTTTCATAGCACAAATGCTCAGCTTAGTTTGAAAACAGTAAGAATATAGATGCGCAGATACACAAGCAAACTGTATTTATTTATGTTTCACTTTTTAATGTAAATGATTTTTTTATAACACACCCGCGGTTATAACGAATATTATAAAATAAATAATATGCTTATTATTGATAGAATAAAGTGTCATCATAAAAGACGGATATAAATGAAACAATGTTATTAACCCTTCCCAAACCATGCAGTAACACAGGTCTACCATCATAATTAAACGTGAATTATTTCGGTAAATACATGCAATATAAAATTCATATTTTAAATAATCCTAAAGAAAATATTAGCGCTCAGGAATGACGAGTGAAAAACCAATTATGAAAAGGGAATCGCACAAAAACAATTATTTTTTCCATTCAATCCGTTGTAAAATTAATACGTTGGTAAAAATACAATTTGTGATATGAAAGACAGCGATCACACACTATTTTCTCAGTGAAAAAAAAACAAACGTACAAATATAATTATTTCTTTCTTACTAATTAAATGAAGAGAGATAAGAAGAAAGGACACATTGTATAGAATTTAATGAATACTCTAAATTATGTTATTAATCATTTTTTCAAAATTTAATGCTCAATATTTAGAGTAAATTCGTGCCATTAAACCCATTTAAGCTAATAAAAACAATTTTTCTAACTATTATTTACGGTAACACGAGTTGACAGCATGGCTGCGTTCGGCTGTTTTATATCATGGTATGGTATAGGTTAATGAGAACACATTCTTATTGTGAAGTTGTAATTATTCATAACATAGGTCTGTGATGTTTTAAATACTAATTTAATGTATTTATTATAAATATATACATATGAAATCAATTTTGTCGAAAAATATTGTTTTTGCGCTACCGGAATACGAACCTGGATCTCTATTTTCAATCCGGGGAAGTACACTACCAATTGTGTTATAGCGCCAGTATTTTTCATAAAAAATCCCGGTAGCGCAAAAACAATATTTTTCGACAACATTGATTTTATATGTATATATTTATAATTAATACATTAAATTAGTATTTGAAACAATGTTATAACTCTACTTGAGTTTATTAACAGTACTCGAGTTTTGAGAGAAAAGCCTTGTCTCCTATATTTGTGTGCAGTTAGTTTAATACTTCACTTGTCGATGTGAGTTACTGTTTCTTTCGAAACTCGAGTAGTGCTAACAAACTCAAGTAGAGTTATAACATTGTTTCATTTATATCCATCCAAATAATATGATGTTTAAACGATAATAATGACAATGCTGTTTTATATATAGTTATCATGAATTTATATAGGATTCCTAGGATTGCGATGACAAAACTTAAAAATAATAATATTGATACTGATTCATGAACGATGACGCTAATTTAGTAAGGATTTTTATAGATACGATATTAATTTATTTGAACTCTAGATACTTGTGAAATTTGTATATTCTTCATCTGTACATTCAAGAAATAGGAACGAAAATTGTATCAAAGACTTTAAAAGCTCCCCAAAACGTTGAAATTTTGAGCCTTTGATAGCACCGCTGACGAGCGTGTTTCTTTGGATGAATTGAAGGTTTGACCTCGTATAACCCAGGGTGTGAATGAGGCAGGAGCAGCAGGAGCAGACGCAGGAGACTGGCGCCAGAGGGTCGCCACCTCGCCGATTACAATTCACGGCGCGTCTTCAGCCAATAGGATGTCGGTCGGTCGGTAAATGTAGGCTGCATTATGAAAAAAATGTGTTATTCACGCCTTCTTCTAGGTGATTTGCACACTATCTTTGTGTGCCACACGCGTTACAGGCAAAGCGTGGGGGGTTGGCAATTAGCGAAATTCCCAGGTATGCTATACATGTTCAGAATCCTGGGCAAAATACATTCAGTTTCATTGAGTTTCTTGGAATATATTATAATTATTTATAGATCTAATTAATATGCTTAATTAATGTATTTTCAATCAAACTGCACATATATTGATGGAATTGAATTTTATATCATTTGGATTAACATGCATGTTTTTTTCCCTCATTAAATGCTACGTGCTTCTCGTGAATAACAAGGTATCTGACATTTAAGTCAAAATTAACTTTTTTGTATTAAAATCCTGACAATCTCTACACTTCTCTAATCAGATCTCAGGTAGAGTATAGTTTGGTTATATGGTCGCCACACTTCATTGTTCACTCGACGGCGGTTGAAAGAATCCAGAGAAAATTTTCTAAGATTCATTAATTTAAAATTAAATATACAATCTGAGGATATCAATTATGATTATCTCCTCAGCCGTCTGAAATTGTTTAAATTATCAGTGAGACGTACGATATATATATATTGTAACGCAAAATGGGGGGGGGGGGGGGGTATGGTGAGGCGCGTGAAGCGCACCGATTCCATCCCACCCCCGGAAATCCACGCATTCCACCTCAACGAGGTGAACGCGCTTTTCTCGATTAATGCAGCCGAGCGGTGATCGGTCTGCTGGCATGCCGTTACACAATACACGCCAACTCGTCTCTTCACATAGGTTGCTGATATTCAGGATAGGAACCGGGAAGGTTGTCAAAGAGAAGTCTGGTTGTATAAAATCATGTATTGTAAACACATAAAAATAACTTACAAGCTATAACTTAATTGACTAAATTATCCTAATACTTAAAAGCTACCTTACAAATAATCTAAATCTAAGCTTAACCTAAGCCAGCCACCCTCGGGGTCAATGGCTTTTGGATTCCCGCCACGCGGTACCCGGTGCCGTCCCTCGACCCCTCCTGATGCTGTGTGGGTACCGGACAGCCGTCACCGAACGGTATCCCTCCGAGCGTGATACGTCCACCTGAGCGCCCCACCTGCTCCAGCAGCCCTCCTCCCTACTCCCGGCTGCTCCGTGGGCTCTTGATACGCTGGATAGGCGTATCCACCAGAGCGGCCCACACTCTCGACAGCTTCTGCAGAGCTTGTGTCTCACAGAAACACAGGCTGTCATCAGCCTCAGCATCGTCCTCGATGCTACGTAGGTCTGGGCACCATCGCCGCGCGGACTCCATCCGTGCGGGATACCTTATTGCCAGCGTGCCCCACCTACCAGCAGTCCTTCTCCCTACTCTGACTGCACCGTGAGCTCTGGCTGTAAAACACCCTCCTGAGCGGCCCAAACACTCAACAGCTTCTGGCAAAGCTACTGCGTCTCACAGACGCACAGGCTGTGCACAGCCTCAGCACCTTCCGCGACTGTAGCCTCCGAGCGCCCCGCAAGGCGGATCCACGACGCCCTCCTCCAATCCTTCATGATGCTCTGTGGGTACTGGTCACAAGGTGACCTCCTGAGCGCCCCACCTGCTCGGGTCCTTACGGACGTCGCCAGCCTTGGCCTTGATGCCGAGGCACCTCGAGCTTTCGGAGTCAGCGTTGTCGGGGCTAAAGCCCTTATTGTGCTGACCCGATAGCCCTCCGCTACCTCCAGTTGGAGATATCGGCCGCGGATGACCCTCCTCCTCCGGTCGCTTTCGCTACGACCGATAGAACGTCCTCCGTATTCAAGCCTCCATCCGAAGAGGGATGGCCCAGAGTCTTTAGACGTTCTATCCTCCTCCGGTCGCCTCCGCTACAACCGATAGAACGTCCTCCGTATTCAAGCCTCCGTCCGAAGAGGGATGGCCCAGAGTCTTTAGACGTTTTATCCTCCTCCTCCGCGCCATCTAGGGTAAACAACGTACCGAGTCCCAAGGGACAGGATAACGTCAGCATCCCTAGACGCGCTCCCCTCGGGTTTGTCCGGTATATCAGTTATCACTAACCAGGGTCCAGCGACTCCCCCCCACCTCGTCTGCCTTCTCTAGGATTTGCTGAGCCTTATATACCAAATTTCTGGGTTCCATCTCTTTCTCACTCAAGGGCAACCCTTAGGGAGAGATGTCCTTTTCCCACTTATTGCTTTAAATGGCATGTCAGCTTTCTCCTTTGTCGGCCTTTACTTGATCCTAATTCCTGGTAAAAACGTAAATATTCAGCGAGGCCAGATTTCTAAAAGAATAACATCCCTTAACTGCCGAGGTCGCCGGGACATGTTTTAACGGTCTTCAAAACAATGGGCTGTTGTGTGCGGCCTCGCACACCAGATGACGATCCCAACGATTTCTCTTTTACCAGGAATTTTAGATCTTGCAAACTTTTGTTACAATATTATATGTTATATATATTATACCTCATATTTCTTTACAAGATCATCAATGGTATGACAGACTGCCCCCAGATTGTTGGTTTGTTTGACTTTCACGCACCATAGAGGTAATCAAGACACAATTCATTGTTCTATTACAGTGGTAATGTCAGAACTCATTTACTGGCCAACTCCGCAGTCCCCAGAATGCATTATTTTGGAATGAAAATGCGGAGGTAGTCGACATAATAACGTAATGCACTTCTGATGAAATTTTCTGTTATTTTACAAATTATTTTAATGCCTGAATAGAGTGTGTATAATAATAATAATAATAAATAAATAAATAATCTTAATCTCTTTAAAAATATCAAATTTCATCAGTTTAATAGGTAACAAAGTTACTTTATATATTTTTTATAGTGTGGATATTTTCGTATATATTAGAAATATTTAACATAACACACATATAAATACATTTAGTGTTTTATAAAATAGACAAAAAACATTTAAATATTAAAACCCATATTTATAAAAAAACAATAGGTTTTTTTTATATAAAACACATTTTCGCATATAATTAAAAAAAAAATTAAAATATATTTCATGTTCATGTGCACATATTATCTGAAATATAATCTTCAAAAAAACTGAAAAATCTCATAACATAATGTTAACTTTATTTTCGTCAGTTTGTGAAATGAGGAGAGTCGTTATTATGTGATTCTTACAGACGCACATGCGGACTTGCTAATAGTTCTTTAATAATTTAGATAATATTTATATTAACCTAATGCATCTTCCACCCACGGTAACGAGTTGATGGAGAGCGGAGAGCCTGGCATTATTCTTTAACAAAGACTAGTTTAGAATATTTCACCATCCAATGTTTACCTATGAAGTTTCATGCATTTCATATAATTACCAGCATTCTGCGATTTACCGTTACCACTTACACTACACATATACATATTTATGTAGAATACATGTCGAGAAGAACTAAAGTCAATATTTTAAATATATGTCTTAACATGTCTTCAAGAGGACAATGACAAAAGACAAAAGGATAGTTTTTTCTCGTTCGAGTCATTGTACTTTCAGTTAATTTTCAACAATGAAGAAATATATGTATTTAAAAATATTTTGTTTTAAATATTAATAATGAGGTAGGATTTAACATGTCCCAGGAATCTTCTAATTTTTATTACAAAATGACAGCTGAAAGATACTATATTTGGATATTTGAAAATCGATATTTTAAATAAAATTCAATTTTTGTGTGATTCAAATAAAATGAAATATTGACGAGAAATCTTTCTCAGTGAGGGTCAATTAAAACATACATTTTTAGTAATTGAGGCCATTTGTAAATTGTTAATTATTTCATGTCTTCTCGTGGTGAATTATACATATCTATACTATATAGTTTATTTGTTCGGCAGCAGAAGATTATTTAGATCTTGTCTCGGTATAATAGTAATGTTATTACTTATACAGTTATTAAATTAATATACGTATTAATAGTAATTTCATAAGATTATTTTAAGATACGCATATAATCCTAATAATTAATTATATTTGAAACATTTGTACACTGTAAACACTTTTATTATAAATTAATAATATGACAATATAAATGCTGTGAAAACAATATAAATAAATAATCGTGAGGTAATTTAACATTTTCAAAAATAGGTGATATTTGAATCGAATCAAATGGCTTCAAATAATATCTACTGCTGTGTCGGCAGTCTACCTTCAGGGTAACTGATGGCCAAGGTCTGACAGACAGGATGATAAATTTTTACACTCTTAATTCTCGTCACATCAAGGCGGGAAGATATAATTCCGATCAGCTTGCTGAAAATACATATTTTATTCAGTACCCATACCATTATTTTGCCATTTACTATTTAATTTAATTCGTTACCTTACTTCAACTAATCCAGATTATAGAACCTAATGGCTACCTATTTCAGAACAGGTACTTTATATGTACCCAGCGAGGTAGGAAGCGGTAAACAGGCTTGCATGTAAATGGAATGTAGTATTAATGCTTGCACTTTCTGGTGTATTGGTTACTTTAAGGACTTTTATATTGATGCAAGCTTTAAAGGAATGTTGTTTTAAAAATAAACGCCGATTTATCGGCACTGAAAATGAACGATAAACGTTAAACTTATATTATACAATTCACGAAAAGCCACAACATAACTCACATGTTCATCTAATATGGAATCAATATTTAAACTAAACTATTATGTAACTAAAAAGTTTTACTTAAAAAAATAAAAAAGGATTTGTTATTTTATTGTTTATATTCTTACTACTTTAAAACTATACTAAACGCTCATACTATGAAAAAAGAACTAGCTTGCTGGTGTCCTGGAACGAGGCGCGAACCTCCCACCACTAGATCACTAGGCCAGCGTATTAACCACTACACCGACAAGCTATTCAAATATCTCAAATACTCAAACCATCTCAACAATAATTTAGCATTCGACCGCGCGGACAAACCGATAAGGCCCAACCTTGGCGGAGAGGTTCGCTCCATATATGACGAGTGGATTTATTTGGTGCAAATATGGTACGATACAGATCCTTGGATGACTGTCGATGGACCGCGGAATCTGCGTGCTGTGTGGCCGGCCGGGCCGACATCCTTGCTCTTTTAATAATCATCGTCGGTGTTCTCAAAGAACTGCATCGGCTGAGGGGTGATTGATGCATCTTCTGTGTGTAGGATTGCATTCTGCACCCGGCCGTGACCGGCGCTCCATTGTGCCCGTGATTGCAATAGTGGGGGATAATGGGGGATATGGTAATACTGATTGTCGACGACGGGCCGGGCGCGGCGCGCACTGTCAGCTGATATGCTCGGCTCATTTATCATCTGTTATTTAATATAAAAATGCGCACAATTAAGGTGGGGATGTATCGCGGCTTGGTGGCGATTACGATGTGGTAAGTATGTATTCAAAATACAACGTATAACATTACGGGTTTATCAGCGGTGCAACTGTGCCAGTGTGGTGTTAGGCAGGGGCCCTATAATGCTCTTGCTAATATGGACTAATCATTTTTAGAATCCAACACAGCAATGAAATTATTATTAAGTAGACTGTTCTGATTTACTTAGACGAATATGCATTCGAGTGCCGTCTAGGTCAACTAGAACTAACTTACATTTAACCTTCTACATTGTAACACCAATGCCAAACAAAACTTATTTTTATACAGAGCCTTTCTTTATTTCATTTCACACTTAAATAAATTAGACATTTTCAATACTTGAGTTATCACAATTGAAACAAAATTCACCCATCATTTTATTTTTATTACATAGATTTTATTCCTTATCATATTTTCTTTCCCATTCACTCTCCTGTTCCCCTGGAATTTTTTTTTTTTAACTTTTAACTCTTCTCTTTTTATATATTTTTATTATATTTTCTATTTTTTCTCTAATTTTTCTTATTTCATTGATTTTTATTGTATTCATGGAATAGAAGAGAAAGTTCTCATTCTTTTACCGTTTTCTATGCAGCGTAAAATTAATTTCTAAATGCTAATAATATAAGCTATTGTATCAATTTAATAAGTCTTATTCAAATGATTATCTTACATTGTATCTAGTACGTTGTTAATTCAGAGAGAACATGTATTGGTTTTGTATTTTGTTACAATTTTATTATGATTTTTTTGGCATCGATTTTAACCATTTGTTTTCCAAATAAAAATAAAATCATTTCTTTCGTACTCGCTAAAATGTATGTAAGTAGTATGCTAAATATTCTTGTCAGATCATCGCCGCAAAGCGAAAATCGCCTTAGACAAGAGGCGAATTTTGATCTTACTATTTAATTACCTTGTTAGTCTAATGGTTAAGACGCTGGCATAGTGATCTAGTAGTCGCGCCTCATTCCTGGAGACCAGCAAGTTATTCATATTTTCATAGCACAATCATTTAGCTTAGTTAGAAAATAGTAACAATATTGATGTTACAAATATTTCCTGTAAGCATCACTTCAGTACGCTTCAAAAAATATATATATATACATAAATCTTATACACAATACAGGGGCCATTTTCCATTTTGCATTGGGGATCAAATCCTGTAGTTATGCTACTGGAGTTTATATTACCTGAGTCATAATATAAATTAAGAACAATTTAAATTGAAGGCATATTGCGTGTATTTCATTGCAATTTTATCTTAACCTAACGGCCTACTTCCTCAATGGATCTGCAGCTCATATTATATACAAGTCTTGGCCTCCTAAATATTCCGGTTCTCGGCGACTGTCTTCTAATTCAGAATCTATAGCAGCTCTACTGGGTCCTTCTTCACTCTATTCTCCCAGCGTAGTCAAGATCTTCCCACTCTTCTCGTATCACTTGAGTGACCATTAATGATTTTTTTTGGGATTCACGCATCCTGCATTGTTTGGATTAGGCCCACCCACTTGTAGTTTCATATGGATTTGAGTTTGGGGTTCTCATAAGTGTTATATAACTCGTAATTGTATATTATTCTTCAAACTGCCCTTTCTACACAGGTTCATAAAATCTCCGCAATACTTTCTTCTCAACATTGTGCGACATTTCTTTCAATTTTTCACACTCCTAATGCAATAATTTATTTTATACAAATAATAATCGTTAAGAAGAACACATTCTTATTGTGAATTTGTAATTATTCACAACACAGGACTGTGGTATTTTAAATACTAATTAAATGTATTAATTAAAAAAATATACATATAAAATCATTTTTATTGTAAAATATTGTTGTTGCTATCGGGATTCGAACCTGGATCTCTTCCGATCCGGGGAACGTGCATTAACCGATTATGCTACAGCACGCAGTACATTGACGACAAATTTTCGAACCTATACGTTACATTTTTCAAATTGATACATACCGATAGAATAGTAAAATTGTATATAACCTACATATAAGTAAGGTAAAACATAATATCTAATAGGAATGGATACGTTATTGGCATGCAGAAAGGGTGGACTATTCAATTTTATCCCATATGGCGCTATGTATGAAAGACCAACCGGCAGACCCGGAAGGCCTCCTAAATTATGAAATGATAGCTGGGATTCTACATCTCAAGAACGAGGCGAGCCCGGTGAACGGACATAACTGATTAATATCTAAAATATGAGAAAGAAGAAAAATAACGTATGTCGATCGTAATGCAATGATTAAATCAGCCATTAATGGCCAAGTTAACCACTCTAATGGCCAGTTAACTAAATTTTCGTACCAGGAAAAGATTGAACAATCATGAGCAGAAATATTGTTTTATTGCTTCGAATGTTGAACCATAAATATATATAGAATTTTTTATTTTGCCCGTTGCTCGGAGTGTAAATTAAATAAATATATTCACTGCACGATGAAATTAATTAATTCTTTAATACGGCGGCGGCTTAAAATGGTCCAAGGACTCTTTTGCAGGAAATGATTTACATGTTTATGTATAATATTTAAAGGTTAAAGTTGAATGTTTACGATATCGAGGAGAGGTTGCGCGAATGGGGATTAACGGTGCTTGTGATATCGGGAATAAGAATCTTTCAGGTGAAAGGCGGCCTCTTTAAACTGTATCAAAATCCTTTCCGGCACTGGCTGTAAGAATCAGGTAGATTTCGTCTCTGTGTGTAAGTGGGCAAGATCACAAAGCACTCAAAGGATCGAGGCAGAGTTGTGACTGCGGTCATGGACTTCCGAGTCCCAAAATGCCGTTGAAGAAGTGTAAGTGTGTTTTTGTAAATATTTATTTCTAGGTCCAATATTGACTGAGTTACGAGCTTTTTAAACGTTTAACGTTAAAAGTTTTTAAACAGCCCCCATTTTAAAACAAGATAGTGAATCAGGATAATGAATATTACATATATATCACAAATACCATAAAAAAGTGAGTTTTACAGGAAAGCGAAATAAAAATTAACATTTTTAATGTTTTTTTATTGATAGATAGTAACTTAATACACTTTTAAACTAAATTGACTTGCATATTATAGATGTCGCATAGAGACGAATCCAAATTCCAAAAATTCCTTCCAAAAACAAACTTCCAAAAATTTAATAAGTTTGGTAGTCGCCAATGGGTAGAATTGGTGAACGTTTACATTGTGTAAAGTGATCATATCTACAATGTATAAAGTGATCATATCATCATCTGCTGGTGGTATTCCTATCAAAAACTACTTACTATGCTTAGTTGTTTGTGTTATGTTATGTTATGAAAATTAGCTGCCTTACAGTTTATCCGAGTGAGAGATCACTTTGTTTACATACACTTCACATTCTTATACAGTCTACATTCTTTTACTATCTTTTCTACATATATTTTGTTTTAGAATGAGTTTGAGAATTAGTTGCTCTTATGGAGACTAATTTTCTGTTTACAATTTTTACAGTTACATTTCCAAAAGATTCAAGAACAATAAATTAACTAAAACAATATATATGTATATATATATATATTAAAAAAGTGGTGACAGAACATAATCATAATGATATTTTTTGTCAATATATCCTATGATACTCAATCGATTCTATATAACTCATTTTTCTACTGAGCCCCCCTTTTCTTCATTTTCAATACTCCAATTAAATCTAAATACAATACATAATCTTTAATAGTCTTTATTTTGTTTTTATCACACAGATTTTAATCCCTATCTTATTTTCTTTTTCCTTTTCCGTCGCTCCCGTTTCCCTGGCATATTTTATATTTTTTTTCTTTATAACTTCCATCCCTCCTTTGTTTTTATTTTTATTTTAAACTTCTTCTCTCACATCTTTCTGTATTAGAGAAGAAAGTACATTATAGTCGTTTTTAACTGGATAAATTATCGTTTTGCTTTTATTATGATTTTTGTATTTACAGATAAACTGTATGTTTTCCTAATAAAATAGAATAGAATCGCTTACTACGATGTCGTGCCTTGGTTAGTAACCGGTTACTACGTTGTCGTTAGTAACCGTTTATAAATCACCGCGACACAAATATCAACCGTCGCTACCATAAACACTGCAACTTACCATATAAGAGGTGTGTATATATATTATATAATTCTATCAACACAATATTACCACATTGTTCCGGTAATTGCACCGTTATTTATTGCATTTCGTGCTAGTTTATAATAATGCACGTTTTCCTTGTATTTATTTACCGACGGCATTCCCAAACAATTCATGATTCGCCCAGTACCCAATCGTGACCGCTGCGCGAAAAAATGCAATCAGAGATAAACCGCGAATGGTATTTATTTAATCAAATGAGCCACGTGACCTATCGCCAGTTGCGGAGTCATTCGAGTTCAACGTTAACTTTGTCATTGATATTAGATTTATAAAATATATTTTCGAGCTAACCGTTAAGATGATCGAAGCATTGAAGGATACTTTGATAGAATCCCATTTATTAAAAAAGTGATGTTATCAATTTGAAACAGTATGGAAAGGCAGAGACATCAAAATAGCAACAAAATTACATTATTATTTAATCAAACTTCATGTATGCATAACGTGACCATGCGTCCCGTTCTTAGATAGCCTATTCCGTTGTCCCCAAAAGAACAGCTTCTGAACGCCGAAATGTCTCGTTTTCAGAAAGAGATCAACCCACGGCAACAATTTTAAATAAAGGCGCGAAAAAATCCGATGATGGCGCCTAGTAGCGGGGCAACGACGGCATCCGCAATATGTCGCATACATATGTAAGTCGGTCAGAAGCCTGCTAGCTCGCTCCTCGAGTGCGAGTACGCGTATACAGCTCGTGCATCTTTCTTGACGATTTAGTATTGTTTTTTTTATCGACGTATGTCATTATAGTCAATTTGAATTTCTTGTACGTGATTTTAATGTCAGATGTGAAAAGTGTCGTACAGAATTTAGCGTAGCCCATGGAGTAGATGTTCCATTTTGAGAACTTTAAAAATTGACAGATGTCCCGTTTTGAGAATAAAATAAATGCTCACGTTATGTATGTAGTAGAGGCTTGGACATTTTGTAACAATGACAAGCGGAAAATATATCGTCTTCGAAATATACTGCCATCTCGTGAATAACACGAATATCTCAATCCTGCAACAGAACCAACCACGGCAAGTTCTATCTATGGTAATTAGCAACAACATCAAAAATTCGGCCACGTTTTACCTGAACATGGCAGGCAAAAAAAAATAATTCTCGAGTGAGTACATTTTTAGGACGAAGAAGACATGGAAGATTGCCATACTGGTAGAAGGGTGCATTGCATCTGGCTGGAGGACCCCTGAAGTCAGTTATGAGGGTGACTGAGACATGTGAAAGTGTATTACGAGCCTTGTCTCATCTGATTGAGGCCTCGTTGTCGTGAAGAAAGAAATATGAGGAATTTTAAAGACATTTGTCACATTTTAAATATTTGTTCACACTGAAAACTCATGGTTTCCAATAAACTACAGTAATCTGTTAGTATGTACTAAACTGTTTTTAATTATAATACATAGCAAACATCTTTATATTTAAAATATAAATTAAATGTATTAATCAGAAAAATGTACATATAAAATCAATTTTATCGAAAAATATTGTTATTGCTACAGGGATTCGAACCTGGATCTCTTCCAATCCGGGGAACATGCATTATCCGATTATTCTATATCAACACAGTGGATTGGTGACAAATTTTCGAACCTATATGTTACACTTTTCAAATGAATACATCTATCGTTCCATTATTTGAAAGCCATCCACTTTGTTTTTAAGAAATCTCAAATGCGTTTGAGTAAACCGATAAATAGGAGACACCAGAATTATCAATCATTTCAAGCAACAATAATATTTTTCAGTAAAATTGTTTTCATATGTATATTTTTCTAATTAATACATTTAATTATTATTTAAAAATTAGTTAGTATTTAAAATATCACAGACCTATGTCTGAATAATTACAACTTCACAATAAGAATGTGTTCTCCATAATAACTTTATATTCTTCTTTTAAATTGCGACTGGAGTCTTTCATTGATCCTTTTGGCGGCATTCGTGCATACTTGTTGACATCTTGCACTTCTCAGCACTGTTACAAATTAAGATCATCGGTTTTTTATATTAAATTTAATAAAAAAAACCTAATCTATGTAACCAATTTGATCGACATGGTATAAAAATATATTTTCAATATTTGTACATGGCTAGGAAGAATAATATATAAAGTTAGTAAATGTTTGTAGTTATGATATCGTGCTAATGGTGATGTCTTTTGTCTGCGGGACGTGTTTTCAGAATAATACCCGGCTCGTGGTAACAAAAGTATTTATTCTAGATGCTTCTGAACAGGACAATATTAGGTGTTAACTTTTCACGGTCCGGAGCCAAGAGAGTGCGCCCACCGCGGCCCACTCCTGTTATCTCTTTTAGCATAGATAAATTACACCCTTACCCAGCCACTCTACAATCCCCTGCTTGGCCGGGATGATCATGACGTAGGTAGGTCTTCATCCATGGTAGGTACCCGGATCCAGCATCTGGAAACGGATAATAGCACGTTAAGCTTTCCAGTGACTTCCGGGCTGGTCCGGTTTGATAGGAGATAGCCTGCAGCTTCAGCCTGGGACCGGATCCACTTCCTATCCATCAGTCCACCACATCACTCTCGAACCGAGCCCTAAATACTGCCCAGTCGTCATTGCGAATAAATAAATAAATTATGTTCATTTTATTTATATAGCAAGTAATAAATCTTCTGTGTTAGGTATATTTATTATCTTGAGACTAGTTGAAAATATCATCTAGAATGTGTGAAAACAATGACTAAAACATTTTTTTTTTATTACGTATGCGTATGTAGGTACTCTGAATGCGAAAATTAAAACAAATTTAATAAAAATAAAAGTTAATATGTTTACAAAAGAAAAAAATAAATTAATGCATATACCTGTCGAGATTCCTACCGAGTTTTTTCTTTGATAGCATTATGTATATTAAAATTAAAGTTGCGCAGTAGATCTTCTCATTTCGGAATTATTAGCAAATTATATATTAAGGTCGTGCATAATACGGCTGGAGTCAGTTCAGTCAAGTTCAGTCAAAAATTAATTTAAACGATTTCTTGACAAGTGAGATTCTGTTCAAAAACTTTAAAATTGTTCTGCAATCAATACATGGATTGAACAACATATAGAAATATATACAAAGTAATTTAATTTAAAGATTTATCTCAATCAAATACGACCAATGGTAGAGTATATGTACAATTTTAAATCTATTACATGCACTACATATACGCAACTATATATATATAATAATAATAATGCGTTTATTTCAGTGTAATTGGGTTTATTTTTTCTGAAGATTCGATTCGCCATAAATATAACATATGTAATAGAATACATGTAAGTTTCAAAATAATATTAATGACATAAAAAGAAAAGAAAAAAATATATAAAAAGGTTCACACACAATCATGGCTATTATTGTATCTGTAGTTATTCTGTAGTCGTTGCTATTCTCTGATCAGGGAGCCAGCTTTCCATGAGAGTGCCGCTTGCACTAGAGCGTTACTTAACTTTATTCCAGCAAGCTCAGAAGTGGAACGAATCCATGTACACGGCCATCGGCAAACATTGTAGATGCGCTACAATAACGCGCCAACCCGAACAGTATTCCGTATGAGTTGTTGTACTGAATTCGGAGATGGTTGTACGTCACTTGCTTGTATTTCGACCAGAGATGCAGGTATACATGCTGGTGAAGAATGATTTAGACATGATCCTATTCACGTCCTTACTGCATCGGTAGAAACGCCGTGACAGCACATTCGCACCAATGCTTAACTGTCTACTTTTTTATTCTATATCATCATCGTCTTGTCTATCTTCATTGAATATATGGCCAAGGTACTTGATCTTATTTTGATCGCTCAGTTTCTTCCCGTCCAGCCACACGGAAGGGATATATATTTGAACACCATTATGACCGTTATTTGCTGATATTGTATAGAATATTGTGTTTACTGGCATATGTTTTGTATATCTGTAAAAGCTTTCTTTTCGATTTTATAGATGGCGCCAGTATAACCATATCATCGGCATCACTAATATGCTTCACATTTGTCCCGCCCATGTGGCAGCCAATTTTTGCATCGGATAATCGTTCGCTCAATTCGTCCATGTACATATATATACACGCGATGCCTGGCGAGATGTAAGGTTCTAAGAGCACAGGTAAGAGTTTATTAGAGATATACGGCGGATAATATAACACAGGCCAAGGTGCGAGTAGGGATACTGGAGGGATGCAGAGGGGGTTATTAAAAATATGTGATTCTGGAAGGAGTTTCTAGAAGTTAAATAATTTTTTTAGATAGTTATAGATTGGTTGTCATATCGTGATCCCAGCAGCCTGTCTCTTCTGACCAGCAAAGCCATAGTATTTGTGTTGCAAGGTAGACATTTTTATTTAGCTTCAATAACATAGTAATGGTTTCTTTCTGAAATATCTGACAGACATACACCACTCGACAAAACAAGTAATGATAAAATCGTTTTTATACATTAGATTATTGTATAATATAAGATATCTGCTAAAATATCTAATGTAATTCTTAGCCGTAAAAACTATTAAAAACATAGGATATTTATGTATTATTTATAAAATATCAAATTGTAAAAGCCGCGCCACCAGCGGCGCCCGGTGATACTTCATCAATATTTTAGAACATTCTAGATATATTTATTATTTAAATCCCATAACGGCCACAGACGTCTGGGAAAATATGGTATCCGGCACAATTCAGATACGAAATCGACTTGTACCCGTTTTAATAAAGTGTTAAATAGACATAAATAAATTGATCCAATGACGAAATTGGCGCCACTGATAGTTAACAAGTAAAAAAATCTCCGCAACGAATTAACATCATTGTAATTAAGCGATAAATTAATTCGAAATTCGTGCATTTAGAAAACGTGGCGTGATTCTGGCGCGTTATTTATGTGACAATAAAATTATAAAAATATTTATTATTATCGAGCAAGGCTTTAATGACCGCCGGTCGGCGTCTCCTCCGTCCAGTCTAGGGAGCTTTGTAACGTAAAGGAAAAACTAATAAAAAATAACATGTTTGCATTGTTAGGCGCAGGTTTGGTTGTAAATTGTATAATAAACTGTTTCAGTTTAGATTTTAATTTGTTCTTTTAAAAAAAATATGTAAATAACGACGAATTTTATTTTCAAGGATACATTTTGTTCTTCAAGATTTAACATAATTATTTATATTATAAATGGTGTTCCAACAAGAGGTAGCAGGTTTGAAATTGCTATTATTTCTCTGGTAGAGCTTTTTAGAAATTTATAGGTACTCGACAGCTATCATGTAGACAGGGTTTCAATGATTAGGTACTCACAGTGAAAGCATATTATGAAAGTAATGGATTAGTTGTGAATTCTGAAAGGCGAGTTTGTGTAACTTTCAGTCGCCACTCGGCACCCGCTGAGCGGATAATCCAACATTTGCTAGCAAAATTGGAAGAACTAGACCCCGTGTGTGTTTAATATAATTTAAAAAAATATAAAATATAGAAGATGCTCCCTTAATAAATATGAGAAACGAAGTGCAGACTGCAAGAAAATTTACATTTAAATTCTTATGTAAATACACCAGAAAAAAACTTTGTCGGTAGACAGATATGAGTCAAGGTTCTCCGAGTAATTAAAACATTAATTCGCCTCGAATAATTTAATACTGGTCGGTCCAGAACTAGCCAACTGTGCCAGCTTGGCTATTATTTACATTCCATTGTGTTTAAGCGTTATCCTTGATACCGTGAGAATTCAGAGTTGTGTTACTCGTATTATTGCGTTGTTGTACTATGTTTTCATAATCGGCTACATGGCGCGCAGCGATACAATATTTTTATTTAAAATTAGCATATTTAATTCAAGATCTTCAGTATCGCTTGACGGCATCAGCTTAATTTCCGCTCAAGGACCTAATGTTATTATCATATTTTTTTCAAATATAATTGTATGAATAAACCGTGACGCCGAATTGTATTATCATTCCTTCTTCTTCGAGCGTTATCGGACTTTATTTATTGGTACCCGGAAGAGAGATTCAAATATATGGCCGAATCATTCTCTAAGCCTCTTTTTAAACCGTGAGGTTCTACATCTGCCAGGACCTTGTCTGATGATTTTCTCCTGCATGATAATGTGCGTATCACATTAATCTCAAGGTATCTCATGACCAGGGGCGTGCAGTGCATACAAGCAAAAAAGCTGTGCATTACTAAAAATTCTGGGAAACAAATATAAATTAAATAATTGGATTAACATAAACGGAAAAATTATTTTACAATTAGCGCCATTTTTGTACTAGTAGAGACTTTAATTGCTTAGTTCTAAAAACAACCACGACAACTCACCGCTGTACCCATTGAGCTCTTATGCATTCGCCGCCTTGAGCTATTCACATTACTTTGCCCTATCTTTAAGCTAGTGAATTACTCAAGTCATATAATTGACTATTTACTGAATTGCAAACTCCTTTCGGTTGATATGTTTTGTATGGAGTCGTTACCTATGCTGTTTTTAAACAGAATAATATTAGAAAGGCTTACAACTGCGTGCAAATCATTGAAGTGTCTACTTCCTCTTTTACTAATTCGCGAATTTAACTATCTTACTGTTTTTAAAGTGTCGATTTCATGGCCGTTCTTTGCGTTCGAGGTGCATTTGGTGCATGATTATTATTTTGTTTAGTTATTACGTAAAAGATTTTATCTTTCTCATGTCTTCTTAATTCCTCCTCCAAGTCAGTATTGACTTATAGTGGTTGTTTATGTAAACACCTTCGATAGCTGGTTCCCAAGTCTCCGATTAACAATAAGCACACATATGATACATGAACTGCACTAACCTTTTAATTTTCGTGTCTTTAGATTTCGACCGACTGAAGCACGCACTGGTGGTTTATTAGGACTGCTGGACTGGTCGAAGCACGGGATGTAATAAAAATGACGGCTCGGTTACCGTCTTCTTAGCTTCCGATAAAAGGCGAAAGAATATTTTAGAAATATGTAATAATAAAAGATGTAATAGTGTAGAAATATGTAATAATAAAAATAACAATAAAAACGTAATAAATATTCAAATACCGCCCATTACATCCCGTCTCTTATCCATTTTGACTCCATCCCCACCTCTACCACCGTCAACTCCAAACACCCCATATATTACTCTCTGAAAGTGGTTTTAATTTTAGTTGAATTATAATATTGATAATGAGAAGATGTTCCCGAAAATGTTATATATCATTAAACACAATGAAAAGTGTAGTGGAATAAAACAGAGTTTGACTCAATTTACAAAATTATATTGATAATAATAAAAACTTATTTTTTATACCACTGTTTATTGATAAATCAACATATTTCAAGACCAATGGTCCCTTCTTCAGGATACAATGCATACTAAAATTTAAAATGCCAGCATAGACAAAAACAAAACTATAAATATAAGTGGTGGGTAACTAATTAGAAACTAATGCGAAACAAAATTTATAAGGTGACTATTTGCAAAAAAGGATTTGGTTAATAAAAATGTTAAATTTGCTATTAACACTTTAGTGTGTCGCTTATTCTTTTGGAAATAAAATCACAAATTGTTGACAATGGCGGCATAACATGTTTTGTTATAAATATTTTTAATTATTATTAATAAACTATATTATATAGTAAAGATAAAATAGACAAATATAACATAAAAATGTAGCTATTGGTGTAAAAGCGTGAGGCAGAACTTCTTAAAAAATACAATTTTATTAATTCAATAATATTTACTTGTGGATACAGGTATACATATTACAACCATTACGTATCTCTTTCATATCTTCGAGAAATATTAATTTATTATTTTCTTATTAATGTAAAATTATATTTGAATATGTATTTTGTACGGCTAACAAGAAATTGAACACATTTAATAGCCTCGTTATCTAGTGTAAACGAACAAATAAAAATATTAAATTTATCTCTGACAAGAAATTACATTTCTTTATTTTATAATATTTCACGAAGTATGATGACAATAAGCGAGTAGGATTTTTGATAAGAAATTTATGACGTGTTGTCATAACTGTATAAATGTCCAAGTCTTGATATTAAAAAAATGACACACATGGACAAAGAACACACTTGATGTTACGTTTAATTTTACTGTTGAATTTTTGGTAATTATTAAATATCTGATTTTTCGCGATTAAGATAAGAAAGCGTGCTGTATAAATTAGGATCTGCGGTAGATACCAAATGTTATTTGATATTAGTAAGTACGTAATATGTACAGTTGTACTAGATGTATTTAGTTATATATTGTCAAGTCTAGACATAGAACTGTATGCCGTACCTATGCGATGATAGACATTTGATAAGTTTTTCATTGGCATTTATCGGACGCGGGCTGTTTGTGACTTCCGTGAGATCTGATTTCTTTCATTCTCTTTTTGATAACCAATTTTTTCATGGTGGTCGTCTGGTAACGTTACCAAAATATCTAAGGATTCAGAGCTGAGTAGTTGAGGATAGATGCTGGTCGATAATCGAGGTATTAGTTCTGTAGACTGTAGACTGCCCATGGATGCGAAGCTCCCATTCTCTCAGAGTCCATGTTTCGGCACCACTGAGAAAGACCGGAAAGACGTGACTGTGGATGAGCCTAATTAATGTTTTCCTAATTATGTTTCGCTATTGCTAGATCTTTTTGAGATTGTCTATAGCATATTGTATTACAGCGTTTGTGACTAAGTGAAAATGTAACTCCCTTTACCTCGTCTAAGCAAAAAGATATCGTAAAATAAAACCCACACAGCTGTTTAAAAAAAAAGTCTCTAAATCAAGACACGGCATTTTAACTAAAGGATGATTGATTTCAGCGACGGTCATATATATACATAGGCATATTGTTTGATTGGCACTATGTACTCGGTCGGTGTAGACGAGTGTATATGCTTTTTTATTAGAATATTGGCGCCACAGGCTAACTGACAAGTAAACATAGACTATTATTTTAATGACACTTGTTAAACACGCGAGTACATAATATTTTTGGCGTCAAGATGACTATGTGATAAATAACTCGACGATAAGTCAATACTCATTTCTGAAAGTATAAAATTGTTTATAATAAATATATTTGTACAAACGCACGGTATTTGTATTAATTTTAATTAAATTTATCATTTTTTATTCAAATTAGCTGTACTGGATTAGAATTTTTGGGAAATGAATGTAAATAAAACAAATATGAATTAAATATATTAATTAAAAATATATACATATAAAATTAATTCTATCGAAAAATATTGTTGCGCCATCGGGATTCGAACCTTAGATCTCTTTCCTAACCGGGGAAGGTGCATTATCCAACTATGCTACAGCGATAACATTTTTAGCGACAATTTTCGAACCTATATGTTACCTTTCTAATATTAATACATTTAATCGTTCCATAATTTGAAAGAGCCATCTAACTTATTTTTACAGAATCTCAAATACCTTTGAGTAAACTGATAGCAGACGCCAGAATTATCAATTCATTTTTATTACATTTTGGACACATTGATACAACTTTATTATTAGGAGAACACATTCTTATTGTGAAGTTGTAATTATTCCGAACATAGGTCTGTGATATTTTAAATATGAATTAAATATATTATACCTATGTTCTGAATAATTATAACTTCACAATAAGAATGTGTTCTCCTAATAGTAAATAAAACATTTTTTCATGTATTTTTTTGCGTTATTTATTATTCACAAGAGTCTTTCATCGGTGTATTCTTCCAGCTCATAGTGAAATCTGAAATCTAAGCTTCAGACGACACAGCACAGTATGGGAAAAAATGCGTCAATTTGTGGATCAAGTAGAAAAATATCATTGTCGATGGGATTATGGATTATCAAAATGCATAGACAATATTTTTGAATATTATCCATGAGTTATAAACGAAATTGTCAAAGCAGTGTGCATTAAGGTATCTGCGTATCTATGCCACCTTATACATACACACAAAGTATCCGTAGGCTATTATTTGGATATTTCGTGACCATATTAAGCACATCTACTATAGGTTTTATCTTCAAAGAACTTCAACTATATCGAATCATTTTATGTGTTGCAGAGTCGCTTAAAATACTTCACATTTAAAAGTCTGTTATTACACATTAAAGCAGATCCACAGTGAAGGTTATCTCATAGCTGTTGTAGTCTATAAATCTTTAGTCGGTTTAACAAAATACTCAGTAGTCCAGCGCGTACAACCGTAGTACACATTAATATTATAATGTCAAATATAACAAATTATAAACAAGGATTATACTAAAGAAGCTAAAAAATACTAAAAAAGTTGTATTTTAAGACAAGAATTTTTCAGCAGGTGTACAATATGTTTATTTATTGTTAAAAAAACTAATTGTTTTCTTCACACACAAGGCAAATAGAATAGTATTTTTAATTAATAATACTGTTTATTATCATATCTTATGTAACTAAAAATCAATTAAAAAATAATTTTTCTGTAATTATTTTTAATACACATATTAACAAAAAAGTAAAATATTGTCGTGTAGTAAACCGGTGATGTGAAATCATAAACAATTCACGATCATTGGTCGGAAAAATATTTTGGTACGTGCGACGGCAAAGTTGGTCTCTGCGTGGCGTTGCTCACGGCAATGCAAAAATGGACTGCCGAAGTAGTTCATTAATGATTTACTAGTTTTTTTTTTTTTTTTTAAATATTTAGTATTTTAATTAAACGTTTATTTAACGTATATATTTCATTATTTTTAGAATGCACCTTCGGAGGTCAGGGCCGGGAGCTGGGGTCTACGTGGTTTGCTGATCTCGGGCCCCCATTTGGAGTCATGTACTGCATCAAGTGTGAATGTGTGCCTGTAAGTATACAGTTGAATTATTATTAGCATTGTTTTTAATCAGTATGTAGTAAACAAGATCTCATTCATTGACACTAAGCTGGATTGGACTGCATAACGCCGAGGACTGCGTTCCACGTGATTAGACTTCGTTAATTTTGGAACTCACACACTTCTGTACTTATGCGGTAGTTTTTAATATATCGTTTAGCCTCATCATCTATGAATTTATAATATCACTTTTTTTTAATATTTTTTTTTCACAATGTTTCTATTTTTTCAACCATATAAAATATATCCTGTAATACATTTTATTTTATTTTATATTATACAGATTATAAATAGTTTAATGACACAACATAGGCTAGAAAAATAAGCCGCAATAAAAATATAGTTTATTAAAGAGAACACATTCTTATTGTGAAGTTGTAATTGTTCAGAACATAGGTAATATAGAATTTAATAAAAACAAATTGTTAATTCTGGCGTCTCCCATCGGATTACTCAAAGGTATTTGAGATGCCGTAAAAACAAATAGATTGTTTTTAAACAATGGAACGATAGATGTATATAAATTTGAAAAGTGTAACGTGTAGGTTCGAAAATTTATCATCAATGCACTGTGTGCTGTAGCATAATCGGTTAATGCACGTTCACCGGATTGGAAGAGATCCAGGTTTGAATACCCGGTAGCAGCGACAATATTTTTGAATAAAATTGATTTTATATGTATATCTTTCTAATTAATACATTTAGTTTTTATTTAAAAGTATAGTTGTTATTTAACCTATTAAAAATGCTCATCGCAAGCGTTTACTGTAACGTGGTTACCCACCTCAGCCATAAATACTACAATGCTGTTACGTCATTCCCATAATTGTCTTTACATTACACCATTATGTCACAGTAAGATTATATATCAAGATCATTAACGATCTGTTGATGTTCTGTATATTAAAAATAATAAACCCTTATAACAGTTTTTATGCTGGCTCGCTGATGTTTCAGGTGGATAGATTGCAACTTATTTTATTATATGTTTTTGCATTTCACAATCATCTACATTATCTCAGTTTCCCTGGAAGGGTTGAATTTAAGTAGTTCTGACTGGTGTATGTACATCTCAGATAACTTGAATGGTAGGCGTTAAACAATCAGCCACTTTCAGAATACCAAAATATATACTAGTTCAGTGAACTGGCATGTATTAATGTATTAATATCAAAAAGGTAACAGATAGGTTCGAAAATTGTCGCTAAAAATATTGTCGCTGTAGCTTAGTTGGATAAAGCACCTTCCCCGGTTAGGAAAGAGATCCAGGTTCGAATCCCGGTGGCGCACCAATAATATTTTTCGATTAAATTGATTTTATATGTATATCTTTCTAATTAATATATTTAATTCATATTTAAAATATCACAGACCTATGTTCGGAATAATTACAACTTCACAATAATAATGTGTTCTTCTAATAATTACGTATGTGTTCTCCTAAATAATACAGTTATATATTATTACATATAGTTTTCAGTCAGTTAATAAGTATTGGTGTGAGTTAATTAATAATTAATGATTATAGCATGTTGACGAGTTTGTGTACTACGGAAGTATGTTTGATGAGAAAAAAGGTTAAGAAAAATATTGAAAAGTGATCGAAGATCATTTAGATATTTTTTGTATTTTTATTACATATTAACTAAATGATGATGTCAATAATGACAGAAGATAAACAGTGATGAGCTAAACTGTTATTTTAACCGTGATTTGTGTTCGATTATCATGATGATTAGTAACTTATTATTCGCAATTCGTCGCGCAATCACGAGTACACTAGAAACTAAACCTCCAACAATTAAATATCATTTATACCAATTACACAATCACAGTCACAATAACGGTTTAGCTCATCACTAGAAATAAATAATTTTGTAACCTTAATTTACATTATTTAAAAAAAAAATCAACGAAAATACAAAAACAAAGCAATAGTAGTAATCCTTTATAAGGAACAATGCCGATGTCTGCCAAAGCTCCTTCAAGCCACACAACTAGCTTTACTTGTAAGGTTCATGTCGTGCAAATGGCCAGACATGGTTTCACTTACAGTACAGCCTTCGGCCTGAGTTACAAAACGATTCCTATGTTTATTAAACAGCCCAAGGCTTTGAATTTTTGCGTGTATTTTCAATGATGTTTCAGGGCCATTGTTACTTCCTTGAGTCTTAGTTACTATACGATTAAAGGCAATCAAATTTTTTTTCAACATCAGTCATCGTAAAGAAGAAATTTAGATATAATGTTTGTCTCTTATAATGAAATGTACTCTTTTAATGAAAAAACACTGCTAACCTAGAAGTTTTTCATGATGCCTAAATTTAGCTTTACACTAAAGTATTTTTTCTGTAAATAGTAGGGATGAGCTCAAAATTACGAACTGTGAGTCAATCACTGATATCTTTGAGTCACATTCATTACCAGTGATCGAATATCTGGGAATATCGTGATTCGTAATTCATCTTTTTATTTTATTTATTGATTTTTGATTCAACGCAGTGCAAATAAAATCAAAATATTCACGAAGAAATGACGTTATAGTTCGTAATAAGCGCCATCTTGTAGATTCTAAATGCACTGTACAGTAAGTTAGATAAGAGTTATGTCGAGGGGGTGACGTGGGTGTGGGAGGGGGGAGAGATGGCGTATTATGAAGACAAATTTAAAAGGATTTGGTTATTTATAATGTAGTTCCTCATTAGTTACCTACTATTTATATTTATAGTTCTGTTTTTATATATGCTTACATTTTTAATTTTAGTTTACGTTGTATCCTGAAGAAGAGAGTATTGGTTTTGAAACATGTTGATTAAACAAAAAAGAGTGGTGAATTCGAAACCGATAGGAAACAATTCGAATTCGATAGGATCCAAATAAACTAATTCGGATTGCGATCGAAAAATATGACAATTCCGGTCGTAAATCGGAATTACCGCAGGGTAGAGAAAAGAAGTAGGGAAACCTTGGTACAGGATGAGGTTGGTGAGGGGATAGAGATTGCAGTCGAATGAACAGTGATCTCGGGAACCGGCATTCGGAAGGACTGCTCGCCTTACCTTGTATATGATGGCTCCGCCACCCCTGCAGTCGCCGCCAAGATCACACAAACGGTACGCTGATGAGCAGATTACAATTTCACTCACAGCACAAACATTCAACAAACAATACGTGATCAAAACACAATATTACAAAATACAGTGCTGGTGCACTGGAGCAGACAAGTCCACACCGTGAATGCTATCGCGATGTCGAGATCAAACAAATATCGGTCAAGTTGACGTCTGCTGACGTCAAGGTCACAATTCACACTGACAAGACGAGCATGAGAAAAGATATGGATGAATATTTGGACGCGGAATTATGTCAATAAAACGGTTGCGGCTGATTTAAAAGATGCGCCAAAAGTATGTTTTTCTAATTCGGAACAAGTGGTATGAAAAAAATTGTTTTCTTATTATTAATATATTAGATTGCAATTATTGAAGAAGTAATCGTTAATTTTTTGTTACATTTAAAAAGATTTTTTTTTCCTGTGGGGACTTTCATTCTATAGTCTTGTCATTCTGGCCATGATCTTAGGCCATCTGCGCACCGCCGAGCGGCTCCCACCTCCCACCTCCCACTGTGGTGTGGTGACTCATGCTCATGGCCACGGCGCCAGGGTTCCCCGTCCTCGTGGGTGAGTCCGTACGAGATATCGAGCGCCCTGTCTCTTCGCAATCATAAAGGGACCTATACACGCAGAAACTCTACGACTCCAAAGATCTTATAAGACTATTAATAAAGGAATAAAATTTATCGGAAATTTAAATGGTTAACGTATTGGTAACGCATTCTCTCGGTAACTAAATATTTTTTTGAATGTCAGGTTTTTTTATGCATATTTTTAATTTATTTTCTTCTATATCTCATATTCCCGTCATCATTCATGTCGGTTCCTCAGGACTGAAGTTCGTTTCCTCTACTTTTCTCGGCATCCCGCTGTCACCAGAGATGTGTTTGTTATCTTTTTCTGGTCCAACGGGTGGGGAGTCTTCCTCTTACTCTTCGTCCTCTGACGTGGCCTATCACAATAAGCTTCTCCATCTTATTTTCTTGCAAGATGCCCAAAATATTGAAGAATTCGTCTTAGATACACGGTTAGTTTAATTAGGTTAGCTTAATCTTAGGTTCCTGTAGAATGGAGACATTTGTGCGTCTT
Source organism: Eubasilissa splendida (assembly GCA_031772225.1). NCBI lineage: Eukaryota > Metazoa > Arthropoda > Insecta > Trichoptera > Phryganeidae > Eubasilissa > Eubasilissa splendida. The sequence goes on along the minus strand of CM062855.1, from coordinate 9,841,709 downwards.
TCTGTACGTGATATGTGCACCATATCTCAAAAGCACCAATTGGTCTTTTCTCTCTTGTCTTCAGGGTTCATGATCCATCCATACCATATAAAAATATAGAATACACCATGTACCTACACATGTTCCTGCATACAATTGTAAATAATATAGTAGACACTCCACTGATTTTTCAAATAAAGCTTGATGCGAGCATCAGATTACTAAAAAAATATTCAGACTTGGTACATAACACAACAATAATGCATACTATAATCCCAAATATTTTTAGTTTTAAATTTTTCAACCCATTTTGGAAACAACCATTTCCTTCATCGGGATGTCAAATTAACTAACCAAAATATAATTATCACATTCTAATGTTTTTAAACAAAATCTATTTAAAAATATTTAAAAATAAATCTAGTACTTCACTTAAACTGTGGAAATTAACTTTAATACAAATTAATGATTATATAATTAAATTAATATTTTTTTAATTTACTGAATATGGGGCGTTCTACATTCAATAAGGATAATTTTCCATACCAAGGACGAAAAACAAACAAATCATTGACCTCGCGTTAAAATAATGCAGTCATAAATTCGAGAATGAAACATATGATATGTTATGTGTGAGCTGTTATTGTCTCTTATATCACGTGGAATGAAACAATAGAAATTCTTGAAGATAAAATAAGTGTATGTATGAATTAAACCACAAGTTATGGCCGCGCACGTATGTATAATAAATATACAGTACCTAAATATATTTTGAAATATCGAGTCAAATCATTAATTTTATTTAATAACTGCTCTATTGTGGAATATTAGACACGAGGCACGTTATTTAAGTAAGTACCAGATTTTTTTAAAAGAAAAACAACATAATTTTTACAACATTTTACTATCTTCGGACGCTACACATCTTAAACTACTTCTCAACATAGTCGCCACCATAAGGCACTTGTCATAACGGGGCACCAATTTTTGTATACCTTCGTCATAGAACGACGTCGCCTGGGATGAAAACCACGTCTGTGCTCCGTCTTTGAGTTCATCATCATCATCAAAACGTTTATGAAGGAAAATATGGAAATCACTTGGCGTCAAATCAGGACAAAGAACACATTTGGCGATGAATGTCAGCTGGTTTCATGTTTAGTACATGCAAGAAACGAATTACGAACTGTATCTCATAGTCGGCGGGCTAATCTATTATCTTGAACATTTCAACCACTAACTATAAGATGGTCACACTAGGTGAATGTTTCTAACGTTGCATGTGGTGAGTCAACAGATGAAAAAAACCATTGCGCATGCACGAAATCATAACCGCAGCGCTACACCGGGCGTATCCGACAACGGTACTTACTTAAAAAACGCACCCCGTATAATATTTAAACAACTGTAATGACATAATTTGCGTGACCTTTTTGGAATACTAGTTAACCATAGACAAATATTAAATTAAATTATAAAAATGATTTTGTTGAAAAATTGTTGTTTATGTTAGTTAATTTAGATTAATTTGTGATAGAGAGATAATGTAATATTAACAAGATCTTAGGATACTTTTTAGAACCAAAAATGGATATCAAATTTGGTCAACGATCTTTCTTATTTTATGCATCGCGTATATTTATTAAATTGCCACTAGATCTTAAAGAGTCTAAAGTGATTAACGATTTTAAACCAAAAATAACAAAGTGTTGCTTGATGTAGGTAGAATTTAAAGTTAAACTAATTTGTCATTTTAGCTAACCTAATTATATGTACACATTTTTTCTATAACTAGACAAAAATCTTGTTTATAACTTTTGTACCTTAACAATATACAACTTTTAAAACTATACAGGTAATTGCTTTAGAATAGACAATATATTATTTTATACCGAATAAATAAATATTTGAAATTATGCAACGGAAAACTATTTAGACACTTATAGCACTCGCTATGTTTAAATTTATTCGGGTGCCAACAGGCATACAAAAAGTTCATTCAATCTTTGTCAATCAGTGACCTCAGTTTTGGTTATTAAGACGGTTTTATAATTTTTTTTTAATGTTTAAAAAAGTAAAAATATGATAATACAGTACTTAATGAAAATTTGTACATTTTTTCATATTATATTTAAATTTCTTGAGCCGTTAGTAGTGATTTGTGCTGAAAATAAATTCTGTACCATGATATATTATACTATTCACAAAAACACATTATTATTGTGCAGTCACATTTTATTCGGGCGTTTCCTATCGGATTTTACTAAAAGGTGTTTGAGATATTTCGTGAACACAAAATAGATTGCTTTTAAATAATGGAAAGACAGATGTACCAATTTGAAAGTACGGCGCAGTTCGAAAATTTGTCGTTAACTTACAATGTTTACGTGGTGTAATAGGTCAGCGCCTTTCTTCAAATAGGAAGGGTTCTTGGTTCCAGTCCGGGTGGCATCAAAAATATTTTTTCGATAAATTGATTTTATTTGTATATCTTTCTTATTGATACATTTAATTTGTTTTAATATATTAATGCTTTTTTTTCCGATAAATCGAACTTTTACGAATTATAAAGTTTTTGTTATTGATCGTATTTTACTTTACCTAGTGAATACGGTACTCTTTTAGATAAACTTATCTATTAGATATTCATCTCTCCAATCTTACATCTTTTAGGTTCCCATATTTCCCAACAAGGAAGTCGAGAATCGTGACGTATCTACGCATCTAATCGTTGCCGATGTCGCAGAAATGTTGAATATTATCTGTAAGCACTATTCTGTTAGACTCGAGTGCTTGGATATCTACTCGTCTTATTTTGTATTAAGGATGGATCGCTCAGACGTATTCTTAATTGTGTCAGCGTATAATTGTATTTGCGTATAACTGTATTCGCTTATAAATGTATTTGAATATAATTGTACTTGCGTATAATTGTAGCTGCATTTATTTTACGTGCGAATAATTGTACCCACGATTGCAGGATAAATACAATATAAGAGTAATTACTGAGAATAATGCGGTAAGGCTAGGTGCACACACTCGATTATTACCGCGACTAAACTGTTTAGTTGTTAGAAGTGCGCACATAATCAATCAGTTGCCAAGATCTCCCAACATCGAATGCGCACGCCAATACACGGCAATGTGTTTTGTCAAAAGACGATCGATAAAGTTTTTTTGATTTTTTTTATCGAACTATCGTGTCGATAATATGCGCACTCGCATATGATCCAATAGCCTTTTGACATACAACTAAATAGAGAGATTAAAAATTGTGTGTATGCGCCTATTTAAAAGGCCAGCAGATCACTAAATGAGTAATAAAGTAAGATATAAGAATAGAAAAACAATGTAAGTTAAGATTGATAAATTACTAAGTAGAATTATTATGATAGTGTGACTCGGACTAAAAGTCTGACAAATTATATTGCTAATAGCGTTGAAAATCAGTTACAGATGAAACTGAAATAGAGTGTAATGGTGTATTATTTAATTTCAGTTTTTTAATTGATATAAATTAACGATTCAATTGAAATGTTTTATTAATGAATGTCAATAATAAACGTCGGGCCTACCTCGATTGCCCCGCATAGGAGCGGTCATCCTTGAGAGCGGCCACGGCCACTGGCTCCACAACCCGTAGGTTTTTTCTTCACAGCCTCTAGGTACACAATGCTAATCTGGACGTATCATCTTTCTCTCGATCGATGACTCAACGATCATTCTCTGAGAGCGTTCCATGTGTGACTGCACGCTGCCGGCTGCACGGGTCACCTCCTGCTGTACAGGTTGTGTGAAAAGTGTGTTGCATTTTAAAACAATATTATAAATATATAACAACATAAGTACAATACTAAAAAATATATATACGCCTTTGTGACAATTTGTTTGCATACCGGGGAAATAATCTTTCCTGTTATATAGATTTAAAATAAAACTGACCAAACATGTAAAAGATAAGTTTTAGTAAAAGAAAATACTTTAATCTTGTTTATATTAGAGCACATGTAGGAGTGCTTGTGTATGCACTATGTTAATAATTAAATAAATAAATACCTGCCAATATTTGCTGGGTTCTGATTGGTGCATAAACCAAAACTTTAAATAATAAATATGGAATATAAATATATTAATCTAATATAATTTTATTTAATCTAATATGTATTGATAAATCAACATGGTGTCTTCTTCAGGAGAAAATATATACTCAAATAAAAAATGTAGGCATAGATAAAAACAAAACTATGAAAGTGTAAGTGGTGGGTAATTAATTAGGAAAAACCGTTGTTTTGACAATAATAAGGGTTTAGAAATTTTACATACAAATACGAGGGGTTTACAGATAGATAATTTTTAAATTTTAGATATAAAATAAAGTGGTAACAGCAAGTAAAATATTATTAATAACCAAATCCTAGCACCTTTTAGATTTATTTCCAGCTGTCCTCTTTAAATTCCTATAAAAAATGGATCATTTAATTACGCAAACAGATGTTAATTCCCTATGCCCCTGTGTACATTGAAGTGAGCCCATGTCATGCATATGTAATTCGATCATCCAGTCATGGTGGAACTCCAATTCAAAAGGAATCGTGTCTAAACAAAACAGGCAACATGTAGAGTACGGTTAGTGATTGCTTTTCAATTTATCGCTTTGTGATGTTGCACTGAACTCTGAGTATACAATAGCAATAAAGTACGAACTATTACTAGGCAATCGTAAATTGCGAGTCGCTTCTCGATTGTCGTGGAAAGATAACAAATTGTTATAAACGTTAACTGAGTGTAGACAGACAGTCGTCTGTTTGGCGCAGGAAGACTCCTGTTCTCTGTGCAGAGTCGCATCGTGCAGTGTGATTATTGGTGTTATGGTTGAGTATTGTTGTGTTGTTCAATGAAGCATGGACAATGCCCATCAAATTGGATAGTTTTTTTCTTCTTCAATAGATATAGATTCGTACACGGAATACGTGTCACACACAGCCTAGTAAATGAATAGACATGATATGAAGTGTATATATAGGAGAGGGGTTCTAAACATTATTTGCGGGACGAGGGGCATTCTACACACATTTATACAACCGTAAAAGTATTTACTCTTCGAAAATTAAATCTTTGTGTAAACAAGACGTATTTTTTACATGAATGCATATTATATTGTCAGTGTCATATTTTTAAAAAATTAGCCTGAGTGGCATCAAAGTGAAAATTTTGGGATAAGGAATTTGCATTAGTTCATGTCTATTTATTAGATGGTCTGTGTGTCACATCAATAATCTTACTGTTTTCAAAATAAGCTAAGCGCTTGTGCTATGAAAATAGGATTAACTTGATGGCCTCTCGGAACGAGGACCGAAACCCCGACTACTAGATTACTAGGCGAGTACCATTGGCGTAGACAAGTAAGGCGGTACCTAGGGGTGGCAAATTGGTGGCGGAATATGAGTATTAGATCTAATAAAAATATCAGAATTATCGTCTCGCATGATAAAAAGCAGAAAACAAATATTAAGGGACACTTTAAGAATTCATTACTCTGAATTGTGCAAAAATAATCTGAGAAAAAATATGTTGGGTTAATTTCTATGGGCAGGGCCCATAAAACTACGCCGTAATAATTCATCAAAGGGAAAAATAACAGCATTCCATTTTTTAACCAGAAAGCTAATAGGGACCATGAATTTAAACAATGCACATTTATAGGGATGGTTATTGATTAAAAATAGTAAGGGCGGCATACTAACATTTGCTTAAGGGCGGCACTTTATCTAGGGACGTCACTGATCACAAGCACGTTCGTTAGAGGAAACGCTTTGAGAGAAAAGTGCTGTGGAGAATTTGTGATCCTGTGAAAGTTTGGAAAATACGATGCAATGACGAGAAAAGCGTAAAGCGCAAGAATGTTCTAGAACTGTTACAGATTCAGAACTAGAAGACGGTCAGGGCAAGGCTCGATATAGAAGATTGATTTTTAATACCGTGTCAAAAATAGGGTCATTGTTGAGCACTGACATGACATACTATATCGAAAGCAGGGTGTGTCTGTGTGATATGTATTTCGTGGTAATATCATGACAGTATGTATGTTCCATCTATTGCCGAACTACCTGTGTAGAATCTTTAATTCGACTATTTTTTTAAGGCCGAATACCATAAAGTTTTATATACAATAATAATTGGTGTTACTTAAATTTTAAGTCATTTATAAATCAACTTATAATTAATTAGATTTTTTTTCTTACATATAAAAATTGTGTCAAATTATTTTTGAACACTTATTGATGATAGTAGAGACTCTTTTGGGTTATTATGTCGTGGTTTGGTTTTGTTTTAAATGTGATTAAAATGTGATGCGTTGCCATTAAAATAAAAATATACAACTCAAAAAATTCAACAATAATATAAATTAACCGAATAGACACAAATCTAACTATAATCTGTAAATTAGTTAACGTAACTGAACGACAAAAGTTAACGAACCGTCACAATCGAATATGATACTTGAAAACGACTGGAAAGGAGGTGATTTACTCTCGACGATACTAGTTCTAAATCACGTGGATTATTTATTACTTAACTTCCTGAAGGTTGTATTATTGATCCAGAATAATTATAAATGATCGAAGTGTTGCATGTGCACTACTGACACTGAATATATCGGTTTAAACAAAAAAATAATAACGTAATTTCATTAAAAATAAATATATAAAATAATAAATAAATTGATCACTAATTTTAAAATTAAATGGCAAAGAGATGAGCTGAACGCGGATAGACAATATAAGGGCTTTAAAAGCAGTGTTTTTTTTATGATTTTGAAGGGGATTAATCAAGCGAAAAGATAATCGTACTAAGTGAATAGTTGGATTCTTGTCAGTTGTTGATTTCAATGATATTAAAATGCTATTAAACACACCAAAGAAAATGATCAACTGCTATAAGTTTAGTGATTCCGATAAAAGTCTCGTTTGATTGCTTTCATTTTTCCGTGCTGTTGCGATGTCGATTCGAAAAAATGTCTAATTTTAGGGATGCAGTATTGCGGCAGAGTGCCGATTCGTCGCAATTGGGAGAGCTCGAATAATTGAACACACTGTTAAACAAGATTAACAATTTTTACTGATTCGCATTTGATACAACTTCGCAAAAAAATAAAATCAAACATTTTAGCAACATTTTTGTTTTCTTTTTTGTAGCTTTTTTTTTGTATTTTCTTTTACTTACCATAACGCCGTTTCTTCGAGGGAGCAGGAGGAGAGAATAAAGCGCCACACTCTTTTATTCTGACACATAATTCTCACCTAGTCTACAATCATACATCTTCTCATTATTGTGACTTCTAACAAGACCATCTTCCAGTATCCAAGTCTTCCTCAGACATTGTCTATTTCTGGTGCCATCAAAGCTTGCGTCATATGTCGTTCTTACCATTCTCTTCTCATTCATCCGTTCCGTATGACCAAACCAACTAAGATCAGCTTTGCATTCTTTCCTTATGTCTTGATTCTTTACTCTGTCATAAATATATCTTCCATATTCCGTTGAATTTAGTTTATTTTCATTTCTCTTCTGTCAGCTCCAGGCCTCACTTCCATACATTAGTGTCGGTATCAGGACTCCATTTTGTACTGGTAGTCTTTTTTCTTATAAGCTTGCGAATGCGCAACACTTCACTGCAATCAACATGTTAGAGCTTCATTACAACTTACTCTGGTAATGCATACTTTGTCATCATCGAATTTTTCTTAAGGAATATGACGTCATGGCACTGATGTTAGTCGCACACTTTTTTCGTATTTAAGTTCATTTTGGTCTATATTTAACTATTCATTAATATTTATCTAGTATATATATATATATATATATAATAGACGTTTGTAAAACACTCTGAAAAAAAAAATTTCAAGATTAAAAAAAAAATTACGACAGAGGACCACGGTTAATCCAACTCGCGGATAATTGGCGTTTCAGTGTATTTCGCTCCGCGATGTCACTGTCCGCCCGAGCAGTGTCATCAGGGCTGTCACTTTATTAATACGCACTGTACTTTTCCCGCCAAAAGTGTCACATAAAAATTTATCAAAACACTCGGCGGCAGTCTCCGCTATCGAATGTGTCGGCATTCTCCGACGTACATTAAAAGAATGTCTGTTTATTTAGCTCGAGCCGTCGCACAAGTTCGATAATTCATTTTTACAACATTATTTAATGCGCAGTAAAATTTAAAAAAAAAAAATATGACTGTAAAATGGAATCGGCCATTTTGTATCTGGCGGTGTTCGAATCTCACGACACGGTTATAAATAATGTTTATTTTTAATTTCTAGATGATTTATTTAAAATTGTCCCCGTCACTGATATCCAAAAAATCGAGTATACTATTTGATATCCTTCTTTAATAATGAATCCTTACATATTAAGTTGTACTAAATAAATAATTAAATAAAAATTTATACAAGGTAAAATCAATAGGATGTGTGTAATGTTATAATAGACTAGTTGTATGTTATATGGATCTTGAATACCGATATAATACATAGTCGCTATCACCAATTTGTTGTATCGATGATGGCCGCTGCGTGCTAGGTTTTTTCGTAAAACTGTTTTTTTTTAATGTTGAATACATAATTATCAAAAAAGCCAAGTGATCAACTACAGTATAATTTCCAATACAACTACGACTTATTGGTTAAGTTGGGTAACTGTCAAAAATAATCAAATAATGCAAACATATACCCAATCAAACATATTCTTATAATGATTTAAATAAATTAGTAATGTGATATAAGGTGACGCGGCACACAGTCAAAGTCGAGTGAGCCGACAGAGGACGAGTACAAAGCGGTTTGTATCTTGATTAAATATAATAAAGTAATAAAGATAATTAATGTCATCAGCTAATTTTGATTCGTTCAATATGTACAAGATTTTTTCGTTTAGGCCTTGTACAGCCTGTTCATGGCGAATCTTTTTTGTCTAACAACATTTCTTTGGACTTTTTTCTTAGATATAACTCAATCGCTTCATCTGTTCAACGTTCATTAGTAACCTCCTGGTGACCAGAATTTGTTTCTATTTCAAAATTTATCAATTTATCAAATTTTATAGCCACCGATGAAATATAGTATAATTTTATCCTGTGATGCAATGCAATTGGTCATTGCTCACGGACGCTACTGATGGTAATATATTGTAACTGAAAGTGGTCGTTTATAACAAGTCAAACGTAGAGACATCTCTGGGCCAGTACAGAAGGAGGTATCGTTTGAAATGTATCATCTAGAACATTCTATACGGTGAAAAAAATTGACATCTTTCCTTGGAATACTCTGGTGGAGAAACATTATTAAAGTGATAGATGGGTGGCTAGAGTTAAATCTACTCGCCTAAAGAATGGTTAGCTCGATTGCATTTTATTTTTGAAAGCAATAATTTATTTGAATAAAAAAATTATTTGCATTATTTGGATGTTTTGTGTAAACATACCTACTGCTCCTACTTACCTACCTATCTATTATTATGACGTTTCAGGAATACGCAGACAGAAGAGTGTGGCATATCAAAATTTCCACGTCTTCTACAGGGTTGTCAACTAATATATGGTTTAACTAAACATGCCAGGTATTTCAAGGACATCAGCTATTCCCGGTGTTTCAAATATGTGACTGATGTCATATATTTTATTTTCCATCATCTTAGTTAATCTATAGTAACTTTGTTGACCACTTAAATATGATTTAATTATCAAATCGTAATTAATTAATACTTTTGATATGAAATTATAAATACATGTAAATTCACTATAATATTTTTAAGATTAGCAAAATCAACTTTGGGGTAAAATTTCATTAAATATGAATTAAATATATTAATTAGAAAGATATATTTAATTCATATTTAAAATATCACAGACCTATGTTCTGAATAATTACAACTTCACAATAAGAATGTGTTCTCCTAAAAAATTAAATTTCATTATTTTTAATTCTTATCTTTGTTTTATTAACCACTTAATGAATTAAAAATACATCTACCGGTTTTGAAAAATATCATTTTCGTCTTCAGGATGGCATTAACTAATCAAAAAACATATGTTATATTGTTTCTTTAACAGAATCTATTTTTAAAAATAATAATTATTAAAAAAATGAATTAAGTAAGCACCTAGCTTAAATTGTTACTTGACACAAAATTGGTAGAAAATTTTAGAATGGGGCTTGTGGTTAAATTTAGTTGGTTGTTTATAATATTTTGATTAGTTTTACAGACTTTATTTATCTCCAACGACACCAAATTATTTAATTTGGTCTAAAATTAAATAATTTGGAATCGTTGGAGATAAATAAAGCGTGTAAAACTAATCCAAATATTATAAACCCTTGTATTAAAGGCAGCTAAGACTCATTTCGAACCGAAGAGGTATGACAGTGAAGGTGGAAACGATTCTACCAGGACAACAGATGATATCACGTTGTCAGTGGCGTGATTATAAAAATCGTGGCCAAATGCAAAATGTGAAAAAGGTCCTCCTGTTAATTGTGCATTGTATATACGAAATATAAATATTGAGGTCTACGTGGTAATAATAGTGAAATTAAGTTGAAGTGATATCGCTGTAGCATAGTTGGATAATGCACCTTCCCCGGTTTGTAAAGAGATCCAGGTTCGGATCCCGGAGGCGCAACAACAATATTGTTCGATAAAATTGATTTTATATGTATATCTTATATTATATTAGTATTTAAAATATCACAGACCGTCTGTTCTGAATAATTACAACTTCACAATAAGAATGTGTTCTCCTAATAATTACGTATTTTACTAATGCACGTGAGTTTTTAAATATTTATATCTCTTGCTGTGGTGGATTTAAAGAACTATTAATCGATACGAACGCTGGGAAAAGTATCGATATAAAAAGTGTTGTAAGGTACGGATGAACTTTTATAACATGGACCCCAATGCGCCGTATTGGCATAGTTACGCCACTGGTCCGGATAGAACGAGCCGAGCTCTCGGGTGCGTGGCGCCATCTGACATAAACCCGCGAAGACTTGTGGATTTTTGCCAATTTTCGTTGATTTACAATCATCAATAAAGAGAGATTTATTCCCACGAAAATACCGCTTACAATTATTGAGTCACACGTCAGCCTCGTAATCTGACCATCGGCGTGTCTCCCCCGAGCCGCCCCAATTCATGGAGGCGAGTTATTGCCGATGAAAAAAAAAACTTTCGGAGAAATTTATCGGGCTGCGGGCATTGTAAAGATAGGCGCACAATCTTATTTGAAAAAAATATTTAGCTTTTTTTTTTCGCGCGGAGCGGACCGCCGGTGACGACACCTGACGAGGGAACTCGCCGTCGAAGCTTTTGATCTAGGAGACGGCGGATCGGGCCATTAATTGTCGCGAAAGCGAATAATGGATATTAAGAACGGTTAGTGGATTAATTTCGACGAATAACGAAAACAAAATCGTCAATTATTCAACACGAGAAATTATTTTGCAGCGATCGCCATAAATCGTCGCGGGAATGTCGGAATGTGGCGTCAATAAAAGAATACAAATATTTAGATATTATTGAGTGAAACTATTTATTACTTAACGAATATTAATATTTAAAAAAATGTCTGAGATTTAAATACATTAAAAAATGAGATGTTTTTATTTTTGTCTGTTTTGCGGTGCTCGAGAGCTGCACAATTAAAGGATTATAAACAGTAATATAAATATACGATTGTGGTCTAGTGGTTACGATACTCGCCCAGTGATCTAGCGGTCAGATACAGGCGTTTAGCTTAGTTTTAAAATAGTAAAAATATATATATTTTTAGATTGTTAGCTGAATTAAAAATACTATTATTTTTATTTGTTATCTTTGTTTTATTAACCACTTATTGAGTTTAAATACATCTACCGGTTTCGAAAAGTACAATTTTCTTCTTCAGAATGTCAATATTAATCAAAATATATTGTTTTTTTGCCAGAATCTATTTTAAAAAAAAAACAATAATACTAATAATGAATTTTAACCACTAAGTTAAATTTGCTAATTACAAAAGTATAAAAAAATAATTAAAAATACGTCTACCGGTTTTGAAAAATATCATTTTCTTCTTAGAGATGTCATTAACTCATCAAAAACATATTTTTTGAAACCGGTAGATGTATTTAATTCATAAAGTGGTTAATGAAACAATGTTAACTATCTAAAAAATGGATTTTAACTGCAAACTTAATTTTGCTGTAATATATGTGATGATATAATATATATATATCATCATCGGTTGTCCCTCGTGTTCGAGGAAGAATATTGTTCTTCACAATTATGGGTCCTCATGTACCTGAAGAGTCCAATCCAGGATCCCCAAGTTCTGGGTCACTTGGGTTTCCGTACCCTGTTTGTTTGTGTTCTGCATCGAAGTATTAGTTGCCAATGTGTTGATGTAATACTATTAGATGATGAAGACAAATATAGAGACACGGACTAGAAAATATGTATATACCTAATTATTATTTTTATCTCAAAGAACGTAACTATCGTAAAGTTATCGTGAAGAACGTAAAAATCCAACCGGTTAAAGGCTTGGTGTACTCCACAGCTATGTATGAAGTCGAAATATAGAACCTGAGAAGGAAAGATCAAATCGCGCTTGACACTTTCAAGATGTGGTGATGATGTAGTACGCTGTGTATATCATGGACTGCGAAACGAATGATTGTGTCTATTCTCGAGGAACTCCGTAAATGGAAAAGGTAAATATAGATAGGTTGTTCTAAATGAAACATGTATAACATTGAATTAAGATATAACGTCAAATTCTGGATAAAATTTTTTAAATAAATTTTTTGTATATTTACACATAAATGGTATACATTTAATTGGTATTTGAAATACTTGTATAAATATATTAGTTCCGCAAATAATCGCTAAAGGTATTTGATTGTTTAAATATTGTTATTTTATTTAACATACTTTTTTACTTCACTCGATTAAAATATTCAAATACAGCTAAATATCTGTAAAATACGTAACACGCAAGAGATGGAATTCGCAATAAAATATTACAGAATTAAATGAATATGGTTATTAAGAAATATTAAGAAAATATACAGTAAATTTAAAATAACGTATTTTTAAGAAATATTTAAAGTGCATTATAAACAGATTTATTGATTGTATAGTACGAGGAGTATCGGGAAACGTATTAAATAATACAACAGTAAATATACAAGTTTGTCACATTGTTCTAGAATAGCGACATCAAGATTACTTGAATGAACATTGGTTGTGATAGAGCATTATCACGGAATCGAGACATGTGGCTAGATCTAGATTAAATGTGTTTATTGTCTATGTTAACAGGGTTGTCAGTAGGATTATAATTTTATTAACGCTGTGATTTTGATGTAAATGTCGAGCGCCTATTCCGAAATCTTATTTAAATAAATATATTGATAAACCGTGTAACTAACTCATAAAATGCACAGTACATTTTTTCCCTAAAATAATTGAGCTGCAAGTGAATCTATCTATTGCCGGTAGACTGTTTGTTCTTCCAGCTAAGATATTCGTTAGAATTTTACATTGTATTTTTCTTTGGAGATATTAATTTTTTCTCAATACAAAGGTATCAATTTTTATTAGATTACCAGTTTCATAGATTAGATAGGAAACCTGTTAGGTGACGCTATTTTTACAACTACATTAATGATATTCAATTAATTTCGTTATGTTGCGATTCATTAGATAATAGAATGTAATGCTGATCTTATCATAATACATAGTATTAAAAAGGATCGCTTAGGTGGTTTGGTCGTATGGATTCAATGAATGAGGAGAGAATAGTAAGAAACATATATGACGCAAGTGTTGACGGCACCAGAGATAGAGGACGTCCGCAGAAGACTTGATACGACCATGGTACTGAAAGATGGTGCTGTTAGAAGTCTCAGTAATCGACGAACTTGCATGAGAAGATGTATGAATGTGGATTAGGCGAGAATTATGTGTCTCTGCCTACCTCTGCGGAAAATTGAGTGATGGTAACACTTTCCATTTTTAGTGACGTCTACTTTGTTAACTTAAATGAGATTACATTTAATTAGTAATGTTACGATTTTTTAGAACATATTTCCGTGATATACAGATAACTATATCTGTTGAAAAAATATAATCACTGCCGGGAACTAAACGCTGAACTTTCTATTGCTGATAGATAGTGTTACCAATTAAGCTATAGTAACAATACAGAAAGTTGTTAAATTTCATAGCTTCTATGTATATTTGAGAAATTCTAGGATTTTTTGCTACGTCAATTATTCAAACACAATTTTTTTTAAATATATTTCCAGTTGTACGCGATTGGTGGGAAATATTAATAAATTGAAATAATTTAATACATTTTGTGCCAGGCTCGTTTTCCACCTAATCTGCCACATATATGTGTGGAATGAAACTGTGCGATTATGTGTTCTATTATACCCCGTATTGTAAAGCAAATCTATTCATCCTTTATCGTGTACACTGAATTACGTTCCTACAATTTTTTTCAAAATCTTAAGTAAACATACTTAGCGTAGTTTATCTGGTGGGAATAGATTCCGTGAACTGAATCGACTAAAATTATTGTTAGTTGACGCAATCTGAATTGGATTCAGACAGGAATAATGGTACATGGATCTGGATTACCTTGATCTCAGTCCCGGGTTAGACGTCAATTCTACACCTCCAGTTGACGTGCACTTTTGTGGCGAAGAACGGAGATATCACTGCACTTCCGGATGCTGTAGAACACCGATTCTTTTTCGTGGTCCGAATTTTACGCACGGCGCTGCTCTCGATAATGAACCAAATAATTGATAAATAAAAACCAAATTAAAAAATTGTGTTTCATTTCTTCGCTATTCAAAAATAATATTCGCCTGGAACATAATATTCACTCTGTATACATAATAGTTATTTTTTGAAATACATAATTGCATTTAGTAACTTTCAGAAAGTATTTTTTTTAAATTGACTTCATTCGATCGAACAATAGGTTGGGCACAAATGTCACTCTAAATATGATAAAAATGTAATTTTGAGAATACAGAGTCGATGACAGGAGGTGATTTCTAGGGCCGTGACGCGTTGCGGTAATATCTGCGGTCTGTTTAATCTAGTGGAAAGAAAATTAAAACAATCAAAATATTTAATACGCCACATTGTCATCCAAGACTAAGGTTGATGTAAATTAAATAGTTGTCTACACAAAGTAGAATCCGCTTTCGAATAATTGATTTTTCACAATCATGTTTAGAAAAAAAAAATTAATAATAATAAATTAAATATTTTTAAAAATAACACATAGTTCTGTGGTATTTTAGTACAAATTAAACAGTTCAACTATAAAGATATACAGAAAAAATCAATTTGTCGAAAAAATATTAAAATAAAAAATTTTCAAATAGAAAAGAAATAAGCCCATTTCTATTGTCAGAAATTTGTAAATGAAAACACTATAATGTTAATATTTTATTTATGTATATATTTTAGGCCCAATTTAAATTGAATTTTGAAGACTAGTTAATTATAATTCATCATTTCTATAATCTTACACTAACCAGACGAAATATTTATTTTCACAATTTAGTAGTACTAAAATATGTATAATTCGATCGGGCCGCTTCTGATAATAGGAGAAATCTTCTACCATGTTACTGGACCCGCGACGCAAAAGCCTATTGTTTAAATTGATAATCAAAAAGTTAAAATGTCAAAAATTTAATATTATATCACTATCAGAGTTAAACTATTAGACTTATACAAGAGAAGATACTCGTAAGAGTAAAACTTTTTTTTTCTATAATATCTTTACGAATACAAATTATTCTGTGGCTTGAACAGCTGTCTGGGTAGAAATCTATTATTTTTAAATTTGACAAAAAAAAACAGTCGATTATTTTTTATCGCTTAAACGCCCTCCGCACAGCGAAAGGTGGTCCAGTGCGGAAGGGTAACACACAAATTTGACAACAGCTGTTCGAATCCAAAACGATCAAACAGTTTCAAGCAATGAAACATTATCGTCCGAAAGGCCTTTGACTCGCGGCTCGGTATCGCCGGCCAGTCGCGCTGCTCCCAACTTTCTACTTGGCTGTGGCGAGTGTCCATATATGCACCGGACAGCGTTGCATATATGGACCGCTGGCAAACGCAACGAGATGCACCGTTCAGCTGCATTGCTCGGGCTATGTACGGCAAAGTGGGCGTCGCGAGCTCTCAAATTCCCGCCACATACGAAACACACACGCCCGATTTAATATTGTAAGCGATAGTATTCTTCTGCGCCATTACAATGTAATTAATAATACTAACTTAATAATTATCTGGCCGTTCCTTAGCCGAAGAGGAAATAAATATCCCACATAACTCCATAATAGACCCAGTGGCGAACTAACTAATTGCCGGGCCTCCGAGCAAGCATGTATGCACGCTGAACCCACGTGAAAACAATTTCATAATGAACAAATAATAGATATTTCATAGCTATTTTTTTATTATTATATTTAATGGAAATATATGGAAGTATGGGTAATTACAGGGCTTACGACCTGTCTTCACTTTATAATAATTAGATTCTTAATTGTGACGTATATGCTATTTCAGGGAAATAAATGATCAAATTAAGACCATGGATGGCATAGTGATCACTTAAGCCAGCCGAAGAAAGGTCGTACACCCTGTAATTACCCATACTTCCATATATTTACATTAAATATAATTTAATTTTTTTTTTTTTTTAGAATGTAATCACTTTGTGGTTTGACATATCATATTAAATAAAATAACGATAACTTTATATGATACCACGAAATTTATTATACGTCAATCGGTTTCGCTTATCTCAAGCTTCATCAGGACGTATTTAAAACTAACAATAAATACAAAAAGAGTGCACTTATATATACACAATGAAGGAGTTAGAATATAAAATTACACGTGAAAGAGAGTCAATGTGACTGTGATCACAGTTTCATTACTAATGCGCACGCGCCGCACGATATCACAATACATAAAGAAAATAAAAAACCATATTCTAGCATAAATAATAAATATATCTAATTTAACATAATCACAAAGATAATGAAAACGCTTAAAAAACGTGAGTTTATTTTTCGGGACAAATTTTCAGCGTTTCGGATCCACTAGATGGCACTGATCACAAATTATAACGTCATTCCTTCATGAACATTTTCGTCTCAAATGCACAGGTACCGAACTACGGTTCACAACCAAATGAAAGACGATTCATGATATTCCCAGATGTTCAATCACCGATAGTGAGTGTGACTCAAAGATATCAGCGATTGACTCACGGTTCGTGATTTTGAGCTCATCACTATTTCAAAGGCATCTATTTACGCTTGTCGCTATTGCCGACTGTCCAGGTCTACCTTGTATTCATGACTTAACTAACATAATTTTAGTGTCTTGTTTTGCCACTGTCTTTCCATATTCTCGCAAGTTGATTCATATAAATTTTAGTTCGAATTACCTAACCACTGTCACCAGTGTTCGTGATCAGCGCGCCCAAATAAATTATATCTCGAACTACCTCACATTCTGCTATTTGGGATGTTTGTTGTGATGCATAAATTATCATTCGCTTCATCAGTATCCTTGCTATTAATACCACAGCGTATTTGTCTCACTGAAAGTATACTGTTATCTGATAGGACACAATTATTTCAACGTTAACTTTTTTCAGAACAAATAAAACATTCAAGTATGTGCCATATATTATTTCACGTTAGCGAAAATAATATAAATTCATTCCATATCTCTGTCAAATGTTGACATTTTAGGTATTTGAGATACTGAGGATAATAAAATAATATACGTTGTTATGAAGGTACATTATTCTAAAATAATAATGAACGGCTTTATTTGTACAGTCAGTATTTTATTTTTGATTTTACAAGCACTTGTATTTATACATACTAAACTTTAATTTATTGCAACTGGTACTGTAAACTAAAATTTATATATATTTAATAATGTATATGTAATTATGTAAATTATCAATATCGGTTTAGTTTGTGTTGAGTACTGCTGAAAGAGTAATATTTTTCTTTTTAGTACCTTTGGGTACCAAAAAACCTTAAAAATTATTTAACTTTATGAAAATATTTTTTTTTATCATTTAAAGTTGAAGAACATGAAGTTACAAACATTCTAGAGAATGTGTTATTATGCTGATTTGTATCCAGAGTTGAATATAGTTCTCCACTTTTTTAAACTTTTTTTTTACCGTTTTTTCTTATAACCGCTCTATTTCTTGCGCTTTACTTTCAACTTTACGCAACAATTTTCTTGCTTTCTATCTATATCGCCTCTATATATACTGGGTGACACACCTAGTGAACAATATTTTAGGAGTACATATTAAAGTAAGAGCCGCAAGTAAGGGCATTAAAAAAAAATGTAGTTCTACAATTATTTTGATTAATTGAAATATTTTACGGATTCAAAATTGTACATTGAATACAAATAATGAAAGGTCGTCGAACTTTTAACGGTCAGTCTGTTGTTTATTAGATTATTTAGGGTAGTATTTCGAAGTACTTAGACCTAAAGCTTAACATTATTATATTAAAATCTCATTCAATAATATTTTCGATGACGGTAGAGAATTTGAACATTTTCGACTCGTACCCACAAAATATTGTCTTAACTCGATCTGTCGCACCATGTTTGTGAAATAATATGGTATAACATAATAAGTCAAGAATGAATTAGGTTTCTTGACTTCATCGTGAATGATCCTCACTCGTGGGTTGGAGTTTAAAGATCTCATTTCCGTTGCATTCAGTCCCTTTATTTTCCAATTTAACCCTTCGTTTGCTGTTGTTGCCGATACGGAAATGCTATTGTGCCCTGGCAATTTAACGTCAAATGTTTTACTAGACATTTTTCAAATTAAATAAAAATCGTTGAATGCCTAAAGAGTTAAAAGAAAAACTCTCACATTAAATGTAAAAGTTATTTAAATATGAATTAAATGTATTAATTAGAAAGATATACATATAAAATCAATTTTATCGATAAGTATTGTTGTTGCGCCACCGGGATTCGAACCTGGATCTCTTTCCTAACTATCCCGGAAGGTGCATTATCAGACTATGCTACAGCGACAATATTTTTAGCGACAAATTTTTAAAAACCTATATGTTACCTTTTTGATATTAATACATTTAATCGTTCCATTATTTGAATCCCGGTGGCGCAACAACAATATTTTTCGATAAAATTGATTTTATATGTGATATGATTTCTAATTAATATATTTAATTCATATTTAAAATATCACAGACCTATGTTCTGAATAATTACAACTTCACAATAAGAATGTGTTCTCTTAATAAAAGTTATTGAATAATTATTTAATAAAGTATTTCCAATGATTTAAATTAAACATATTTATAGAATGCTTATAGGTTTATTCTACTGGAAAGTATTAAAATTGGTTAACATTGTTATAAGAGCTCAAGTGTCTATTGAGCTCTTTATTTGGAATTTATTTTTCTTTAGTAGTATTTTTATTATAATTTATTAATAAATTCATGAATCAATTTAAGTAAATTTTCAAGATATTTGTAGCCAGTGTTACAATTGAGTTCGAACTGATATTAAAGCATTATAATATTCTAGAATATAGTTTATATAGTCGAAGCAAAGTTAGAATAGAGTTTGTACTAGCATTAAAGCATTAGATGCTCTAGTAATACAGTTTGCATAGTTAAAGCATTGATCAGAGCCAGAACGTTGTTTGTACTGGAATCAATTTAGTTTCTACGATCAAAGCACTGATTAAAGCTAGAGCAGAGCTAGTAGTAGAATGTTGTCTGTACACACTCAAAGCATTGATCGAATATAGATCTTAATTAATACCATTATAGTGGTTTGTTCTGCATTTTTTTATTTTATTTATTTACACTCATTTCGATTCGTCATAATTACATATTTATTTAATTTTATTACATTATTATCATAATACCATCATAGGTTGGCTCCGGATCGTACCAGAGCCATACCTGAACAATTAGACGCGAGACTCGTTATCACATTCAATTCAGAAGGCAGCTGGAAATAAGCTATATAAATCATACACCCCCAAAGAGGGGAGGGTAGACGTCACATTTATGTGTTGCAGTTGCAGAACCGGTGACAGTCCGGCAGAAATTCACCCTGTCCAGGTCGCAAGAGGTACAAGGGAGAGCCAATAGAATGCTCCATTAGCATCCCAGAAACCCCCAGCGAGAGACCCACACCCTAATAAATACCCGGAAATGTCTGAGATTACTTTCATTTCTTAACAGGTCATCGTTCCAGGGGATCCGACGATCTATGCATTCTAATTCCGCAATCATGATGATAATCGTATGAGTTGATCTACTTGCATTTTGAATAATGTTGATAATAAACATTTTTTCAAATTATACAATATTATCACGAACGATTTTCCTGAATAGAAACGTCTTCTTTATTTTAATAGCAATGATAAATACACATTTATAAGTTTTTGTGTCTGCTTTGCTGCTGAATGTTGTTGACAAGCAATTTATCCATAATGATAAGTAGCACTGGTTTCTATCTCCCGTGCCTACTAACCAGTACCTATCTGCATACATAAATCTGGTTAATTCCACACAAAATACACGTTTATTAGAAAATGATAATTTTGCGTAATTGGAGCGGTCACCGCTATTTGTAACTGGAAGACTGTTTCTAAAAAATGTAAAACCGGATATTCAGTTGTCCACGTATAAGAAAATTAAATCAGTCCAACATATCACTTTTTTTTTTGATTTTTTTAATAAAATAAGTCGACCGAAATAACAGAATTATCCCAAAGCCTTGCGCTTGAAACATTTCACTACAGGTGAATATGTATCGTGTTCCAGGCCGATTTTGTCTTACCGCCATTTTGGTTTGGCAGACATTTGCCAGTTTGCATTTGGTAATCATAGAGAGTAGTTAATTATAATTTATTATAAAGTATATAATGCTATGTTAAAGTAGCATAAACAACAATATGTTAAAGTCATTAAAACATTTTATCAAAATAATTATGACAATGCTGTAACTATTAATGGTGATAGCTATCGTCACATGTTGGGAATCTTCTTGGTGACCGAATTGGGTAGATTGGGCCTGCAATATATGTGGTTTCAATAGAATGGTGCCACCGCACACACAGTCCGAGCTACGCTTGAAATTTTGCGTGAAATATTTCCCGGACGCATAATGTTTGAAAGTGGTGATATCGACTGGCCCCCTCGATCACCTGATTTGATGGCTCCCGACTATTTTCTGAGAAGGTACTGAAAGAAAAAATCTACGCCAATGACCCAACAACAGTTTCCGATGCTACAGAATAATATTCTAAATGAAATTGCTGAAATAACACGTAAAGTGTGCGAGAATGTTATGAAAAATATGGTTAAAAGGGCACGCATCTGTGCCGCTACCAGAGGCGGCCGTCTGCCCGATGACATATTCCATACATAATTGTAAGAAATGAAGTTATCGATAAATAAAAACCAAATTAAAAAGATATGTTTTATTTCTTAGTTATTTAAAAACAACACCGGCCTGGAGCATTATATTCACCCTGAATTTGACAGTGGAGTCTGCGCCAATGCAGCCATCGCCAACGCTAGGGGCCTAAAAGATCGGAATCGATACTCCTCTCAGCGCTAATTTGGATTTTTTAAATCACCACAGCTAAAAATAGAATTATAAAATCATTTTTCACATGTATTGCCAAAATACGTCAAAACATTATCGATGTTTATAGTAATATCTCGTTAATAAATCGGGTTAGGGACCATCGCCGTAAAACGAGGACAAGATTTTTTTCTGTTGCGAACCATTTTAATTCTTCCTATCTCATGGATAAAACCACGTCGTACTAAATATTCTTATATAAAATAATATTAATTTTTTTTTTCCGATCTGCATCCTGCGTTGAATATACATTTAAGTTGGTTTATAATGTTAATTAATAGTCATAATTGTTTCAGTACCTACCTACTAGTCAGTAAAAAGATCATAATACTAATGAATGTATAAGATTTAGAAACAAATTTAAAATTTGAAATTTCTGATAGTAGAAATGTTGTTTTTCTATTTGAAAAATGTATCTTCTAAACAAAAATGTCGCACATTCACGTATTTGTATTTAAAAACGTTTCAAACATGAAAACGATCTGTGCAAGGTCACACTAAAGTAAGTATTTGGGTATTTTTTCATGTTGACCCATTTAAATCAAAGGTGCTTTCTGAAATTGTATATGTGTGTACATATTATTTTTAATTTTTAACGCGACAACAGATCATGAAGCCTAATTACTATAGTGAAACAAATCACAAAAATACCTGGCTTAAGAAAATTACATAAATATTTTATGTCCTCATCGAGAATCGAACCCGGAGTTTACGGTATGGAAAGTCAGTGCCTTGCCCACTGACCTATAAATATTTATGCATATACATACATACATACACATACACACTCATATATATATATATATATGAGTGTGTGTGTATGTACATGTATGACACTTGACAACAGTTCTAAAAATATACATATACTCGTATGCATGAATGGAACTGGCGTCTCTTATATATATGTGGTGTCTCTTCTTTGCTGTTTGCAGATATGAGAGAAAATCTATGTAGACATTTTGGTACGGTAACACGTGCCATTGTCAAGGGTTTGCCTATATACAAAGAAATATAAATAATAATATAACTTCTAAACCATTGAATTTAGGGTAACCCAATTTGACGATCGATGAGTCGCTAGTCATTTTCCATAACCATTGATTCCGTTTAGATTACTGTCTCTTGGACACCATATATACGTTAAAGGGAAGTAACGGTTTTTGTGGACACTGTTTTTCAGAACCAGCCTGATCCACCGTCTTGTTTCAAAATAATAAATACGTTTACACACATACAAAATCTACGCAATTGGAGGGATTTTTATTTTGTAGTCAGTTAGGGTAAAGTACATTGTACAACGATCAGAGTTTGAAGCAACTTTTTCCACTTCTTTTTGTGTGCAGCTCGAACCGAATTTGTATGCGTCCAAAGTGAGGTAATATGCTCGCGCCACCTGAAAAAATGAAAACTGCAATATAAACAAATCACGTCTATAATTTTGTGCTTTCCGCCACTGTCGTTGCTATCGCTATTGGATCAGTATCATAGATAAGTATAATAGTAAGTGTTATTGCCAGTAAAAAAAACGTGTTTTTAATATCTCTAGGTTACGATTAATTAAATGTTTTCTCTTTTATATATCCACTAACAGTACGTAAATATATATTCAATTTGAAATGAAGTGTACATTGTCTTTGTTACGATTAAGAAAAAAACATACATTGGCGAAATCATACGAATTTTTACGACATACATGTTCATAATGTTTAGTAATTATTTATTGTATATACGATCTCAAGAATGTTTTAAAATGTATCAATTTTATATACAGGGTGCACCAAAAAAAGTGAGAACATTTCGTAAAATGTGATATAATTACATCAAAATTAGTTTACTAATTTACTATGATCAAAAATTTGCGTATTGAAATACGTTGGGGTGCTAAGAAAATGATCAGAGTTTCAAAACAAGAGTATAGCTAGACATTACAGGAAGGAAGGACGTTCCTTCATCTCACACAACCAGAAATACAATCAACTTTCTTCATCGTGAGAATGTTAATTTTATCGAGCCAGGCATTTTGTCACCGAACAGCCCCGATTTAAATCCAGTAAATTATGCAATATGGGTGTTTTGATGATTTTTGATTAGTTGAATATTGTGCAAAAAAAATTACATTATAAATTATAATTAATTATATTATGTTTTGAAATAACTCATGTTCTCACTTTTTTTGGGCCACTTTGTATATAAATCAAAATTGATACGTTAGAACACCGTTTATACAATTCCAGGGAGGGAAGTGCAGAATGCACTAACTGAAAAGTAATCGCGTGATTATTAAAATCCGAGTAACGTCCGTATTCTCGACATGTGTTCAAAATTTTTTTTTTCGTATCTGAAATATTTTTTTAGGGATGGTGCACTTGGGTATGGGGGGAGGCAGATAGGTAGGCACTATTTAGGTGTGTATTTAATAAAAAATATATTGACACTCGTGGCAGTAATTACGCCACCGGATAGAAATTCATAATCTAAATATGACTCACATCTGGGTAAACGCTGATACTACGGTTCGCGGTGCACAAATCTTCCACGGTGTGGTCTCCGAATGTGGCGATGCACTCGGCTACCGCGTTCCTGATTGTAGCGGCAATCTTCTCATTTGACACGATGGTGTCATTGATGATAGCCAAAACTGTCGATAGTCGGGTAGATGCACGTGTCAGGGGCCGTATCAAAAATAATTGCCTCAACTAATTTAGTGTAATTGATAATAAAGACACACAATTCTTACATGCTTTCTTTTAGTCTACTATTCGAGGAATCCACGATTCTATAGAAATGTAGATAAAAAATATAACTAATCTATCAGTGCATAAATTCCGAAAACTACCCAAATTCATAGCAGTTTAACTTCATGAGACATAGTAAAAATAAAAATTACAAAATACCGTTTACAAAAACTACATTTGGACAGAAAACCATACAATATTTAAATAATTTAACAAACTTCTAATGGAAATGAAAGACACAACAAGTTTAACTATATTTAAGAAACTAATTATACAATGGATTAAATAATTAGGCAACGAGAGAATAATTTTTAAACAATAGTCCACCTCGACACATTTAGACATAGAGGCGAAAATACAAGACGTTAGTTTGTAATTGTGCGTGTTAAATACCTTCGATAGCGATAAATCCTGATACTGGGTTTTCTATCATATAGCATAGACAGTGTCGCTCTAGTAAGACATATCACCGCTAACCTGTCGACAGTAGTCGATCTTTCAGATGCAATCCGGACAGCTGGACGATCCTGTGTTGATACCTGATGTATGTTCCACAAATTCCTCACATATGCCGAAAAACTTCCTAGAGCATTTTTTTAATAGCGCACTGAATCCGATGGCAGTAGAATTCTTTATGACACAAGTAGTAACGCTCCGCCAATACAGAGCAAAACAGACATACCACCAAAACATGACCCAGGGCTACAAATTAGCACAAACGGTAATAGTTGATAATGCGTTTAATTTTTTGAATCTTTGAATATATAACATACCGATGTTCAGTTGGCAATCTTAGTCTCTAGCCCGCCAGCCTTATTCACCCCGACTTCAATGTTGTAGTTGATAAACGCCATAATAATGATAATTGATGTCCGCTAGTCTGTGATAGTTTATATACTACAAGGATCCAGAACTTCAGAGATGCCGATTGCAGTAAGGGAGACATTTGCGAGGCTGAAAATTGCTGCGTTTGGCTGAAATAAATCATCGTATTAATTTTGATAAAAATATCATTTTATACTTGACTGTTTCCGAGGTAAGTTTGTACGGTTTTCTATTCCATCATCATCAACATCAGCCCTGATGATGGACCCTGTAACGGGTCAAATATACATGATAGATTAGCCTAGAAAACTATGCGCATAATATTCAGCACGGCCGTGAAAACCTAAGAACATTTTTAATTTTGAAATGTCTATTTCGTATCATCAGAAATATGTTTAATTATGTTCTCGTTAATTCCTTCGATAGGTTGTTTTGTCCCCGAGCTTTCTATTGATAAAATGGCCATCTATACAGTAATTAAGATTACCACTAACCTGGACTGATGGTCGGACCGGATTATTTCGACCGACCGAAATAATCAACTCCCAGAGCGCCGCATATTAAAAGATCCTTTTCCGAACAGCCACCGATCGCAATTGGCGCCAGTCGCAGAAAGCGATGACCTTCACCCCGCATAGACAATCATACCACAACAAAAAAATCCAGGGGTGTCAGTCGAAGGAATCAAACCGCGCGTAAACAAATTATATTATAAATTTAATGATTATTTCTTACCTGAACGAAACAAACTAGGAGAAAAATGAAGCGACATTTTGAAGACACTTATGATCTTGAAAGGTTTGGTTAAATTGATAATTTTCATGAAATAACCACGAATTTATAAGAAATAATTGATAGGTAAATAATTTTGTTTGTGAATATCTCAAGGTATACCATAAATATTAAGGTGTTTTTATATTGATTTATGTAGAATATTTAATAATAGACACTCGGTACTGCCATTTGACTAATTTCGAAGTACAAACATAGATTTATTATTCAGATAAATATCAATAATCAAAGATCGATAAGCAATAACTAAAGATCAATAATTAATAATCAAGGATCAATAATCTATAATCAAAGATCTATAAACAGCGCTGTCATCTTGTATTTTAGAGCAATCATTTCTAGCAAAGCACGGTGAGCAGCCCTTGACGTTTAGAGAAAAGTATTGCAATAACTTCTTTGGATATGCGTATGACTACATATCATAGCATATTGGCACGTGCCACGCAAATAATATTAGGTTGTCTAATAAGTCAGCGGTTTTTTTAAAATACTATACCAAAAATGATATACCATTCGATAGTATTTTTTCTGCTCTAAAACATCAGTGTCACCGTTTATAGAGTATCTTTTAGTTTTTATAATTTTTTTGGGATTTGGGATGGGAGTGTCAAGTTGAAAAAAATTAATATTTTAGACACATTCTTCTTTTCGCCTTTAATTAAGGGTAAAATGATCATCCAGGAGCTCAACTGGAAAAATCTACCACATCCACCCTACAGTCCTAACCTAGCTTCGTCCGATTATCACCTTTTTGGTCGCTCTCGAATCAAATTCGTTATGTTCAACAACGACGATGACCTCGATATTAGACCATCCAATTTTTACAGAAAAAGGACCGATAAATTGGTTGAAAAATGGGATGAAGTCCCGAACAATAAAGGAAAATACATCATTGATTGAAATGTTGTAATTTTGTTTAAAATTTTTATTTTATAATAAACTATTAACCAAAACAGCAAAGACTTATTATACAACCAAATATAAAAGGTTTTCACTCATGTATTTAAAAATAATTTTAACATAAATTCAGTTAATAATGTTTTAATAACTATCGTTTTAATAAAACTTCGCTAGCGAAGAGTTCTCCAGTCTCTACAAAAATATACATTGCCTAATCTGCTGACTGTTAACCAAACTGATCTTTGATAGGCAGGATTAGAATATTTAAGAGTGGTCAGCATTACTAAAAATAAAGGTACAACCACAACCAAAGTTCATGTTTAAGTGTAATATTATACAAGGTGTCGCAAAAGTCTTTTTCATAATAAAAATATAGTAATAAAATAATGGATGGGTTAAATAAAAAAATGTTTATTTTGCTTTTAAATTTTGTTAAATTAACTAATTATATTATTAATATTTTTCATACCTGAACGAAATAAACAGCTAGGAGAATGTAAGAGATGACAATACAGTTTGAGGGCATCTTGTGATCTTTAAACGTTTGGCGTAATATGTTGTAATGTATGAAAAGATTCTGAATTTATATGAAAAAAAAATGACTAAAAAAGACCGGCGATGATGTTATTTGAAAAAATTCCAACATTAACTTTTTTATATTTAATTATGTAAATCCATCACTTAGAATGAAAATATCACAAGTATTCATATTTTTATATGTGTACTTATATAAGGCATCTATTAAGGAATAAAATAATGCAGATGTTTTTTTGTTATGTAATATGAAACAACGTAAATTGATTAATATTGACAAATAAAAAAATCTTTTTAAAGTACTTTTAAAATGAGTCACAATAATAAAAATTGAAGTAATACGTCGCTCAAAAAGCTCTTCTTATGAACTATCACCATCTATACTTTGGCCATTCACTATACCTATAAAAAGTCATGTTGCTCTCTCTTTACCGCAACATTAGTTGCAACCTCCCCACCCTTCACCTTCTTTCGTCTAAACATACTTATGTATCCAAATATTTTTTGTGGTTTTTCATTATTAGTATCACATGTTAAATAGTTATTATGTTTATTACAATTATGTTTATTACAATTATGTTTACACTGTCAAAATCCCTTAATAAAATAAAAAATACTAAATATTTAAAATAAATAATTACTTCATGGATATATTTTGATATATCTTAAGCGACAGTGAATCAATTGAAAGACAGGGTACAATTCACATCTATGAATATATCCTAACTATAACACAATTATATATACAATCCTGAACCTTTTGACGGATATGATTTAAGATTTCCCCATCTTCCAAAATAACTCACCCCCCTCCTGCTACTATCAAATTTTATGTCCATCATTACTCCTTAGAGCTTCTCCAAACAAAAGTGCCCTCCTAACTTGGCTTGTTTAAATGAAAAATCTGGCTCAAAAATGCTATCGATTCTTATATATTTATTATTCTAATACAGGTCAAACCCCTTTATAACGAATACCAAAGTAACGAAGTTTTTTGACTAAAGTTTTTGAATTTATTAAACAAAATTACCAAATAACCAATAGACGGCCGATTGGCAATCGTCGCATTCAGTACTTCCCAGAGCGGCGACGTGGTGCAGTGGAGCGTATAAACGTACCTACTTACACTTCGTTCGATCTTCCATATACTTTTTTTTATTAATTTTTTTCAAACATCGTGTGTGGACAAAAGTGAAAAACGACGTCAGTTTGCGCTGAAGGAAAAATTAACCATACTAGAAAAGATAGACTAGGGAATGAAAGAAGGTAAAGTTGCCATTGAAAGAATTTAACATTGCACCATCTACATTATCCACCATTTTGAAGGACGGAAAAAAAAATCAAGACCCTTGACAGACTGCTTGAAGACTACAAAGCTTGACAAACACGCGACGTGTTTATTTCATGCTGCCTTTGTTATTTTTTTACAGTAATTTGAAAATGTTTTTTATATACAGTACAGTAGGTATATTTTTTTCCTTATATTCATTATAACGAAATTTTTTTTTTGTCCATTGAATTTTGCTATAATGGGATTTAATCTGTATATCTTTATCCTTAAATATTTATTTATGTAAGTATCCTCCATAAAGGATGCTATTTCAAAAGTATGCTATGCGAATGATATATGAGAATTTTACGTAGCTACCTAATTACGATTGAATTTTAAAATAACATTAATATAAATCTAAAATCTATTCAGTAGTGTTTCGGTAAGTGGACATTTATGATTTAAATAATACATCGCGAGCGGAGATGTACAATGTCTCTACAAAAATGTACTTTGGCCTACTTGCTGGCTATTTACCAAAGTCACCTTTGATAGGATTCTGGTATTTTAGAGTTATCAGCTATTATGACTTGTAATAAACATAATAATACTATGTATATTATGCGATCTCCGAATCACACGTTCCGCGGAATGTATTACGACAATTTTGGTCATAAATCGGAATCACTACAACGTGTGGAAGGGGGAAGTAGGGAAACGTGGTACAAGGGAAGGCCGGTGAGGGGATAGGGGTTCTAGTTGAAAGAACAGTGATCTCGGGAACCGGGATTTGGAAGAACTGCTCACCTTACCTTGAATATGACGCCTCCCGCAAAATCCTCTTGGTCGCCGCCGAAACCACAGAATGTTTGCACGCGGTTGTTGACGATCTCCGCTCCCGACTGAAGACGGCGATGTCAATGTGCATCCACGGCACACATAAACAATTACACTGTGCACACAAATCACAAGATCACAAAATATAGTACTGGTGCACTGGAGTTGAACGGCCACACCGCGAATGGTGTCGCGATGTCGGACACAATACAAATATCGGTCAAGTTGACGTCGAAGTCGACGGTAGAATTTTGGACGCGTATTATTGATATTACAAACGCTAAAAGTATGTTTTTTTTTTGTAAATACGGAACATAAATCATTTAAATGTTTTTTTAAAAATAGAGATGCATTCACCAAGTGTAATATTATTTAAGATTTTCCTCGAATTTCGCGATGATGTTATTTAAAATATTACACTTTTTATATACCATTTAATGTAACTCACAATAATGATTTTAGAAACACTGAGTTTCCGAAAGACAAAGCTCGGATGCTGGCAATATGTTTCTTGACTACGGTGATCATATGAAGCGCATATTATTTAATTCACTTTGCACATTTCTATCTTCTTCTTTAAATGCTATAGCACAAATCTAGCCTTCACTTCATCAATGTTCCTTCTTCGTTCGGAGGCTTTTTATGAGGTTTCTTAACAGTAGTCTTTTTATGGGAAGGGTTTCCTTCCCTTAGGCGTATATACGTCAAAGATTCGCCTTTCGCTCTTTCTTTATTAGCTATGGTTAAAGCCACGCTGCCCGGGGCTAGCGACGTGGACACTAAGGAATTGCTTTGGTATTTTGAAGCATTTCTTAAAGTTATACTCCCTCGGCAAGGCATACTTAACCATTCAGGCTGACTACGTTGGCTAGCCGGCATTTTTTCAATCACATGAAATACGGGAAAGAACCTTAACGTTTGGCGCGGAATGTGACAGGAGTGAAATATATTTTTTGTCATTTATAGACCAACTAAAGTATTATATGATAAAAATATCTTACGATATATATTATTAGATATTTAAAAAAATGTACCATGCATTTAAAAAATATATTTTATTAAAAAATAAACATTAAATTAACAATACCAAAATAAAGATATGTAATAAATTAGATATAATATAATAATTTATGGTCTATATGTTAATATTCAGTGCTTTTCAAAATTGTTGGTGCTTGATGCGGTTGCAGCCATCCATATATACACTGTAGATATTATCTGGAGCACGGGCACCAACCGTAAGTGTGAAGATTTATTTCATTCTATTCTATAATTGTGGGGATCTCCAGTATGTCATATTGGGGTGGTAAATTTTACCTATTATTTTCATTTTGTACTCATTTACGGTAAAACAGTGCACTGAATGACGGTCGCAATAAGTGGGCTCGAATAAAAATCATCCATTCCAGTTACTAAGCATGCATCGCCGAAGGTATATGCGTCTGTAGCGAGATTTATAGCTTGGGATTGCTGAAAAAATACAGTATTGTTTAAAATTTTAGCCAGGTTAAATTTACAGCCAACATGGGTTATCCAATAAATGTGATAGAATTTAAAATAAGAATAGTAGTCATATTTATTAATATTTTGTTATCTGTCATTATTATTTTTATTCAGTATGGTCTTTTTTTTTGGACCCACTCTTTCCCGGGACCGGTTTAGAAGCTGGGGCTTCCTTATTGGTCCCACTCATCAAAGCTAATAAAATTACTCGACTTTAATTCGATAACATATTCGAGTTTATGCAGTATATAAAACGGAAAAATTAAATAATTTCAATGTAGTTATGAGCAATTTTAGCAAATTTTTTATATTTACACCCTCTAGCGTCCCTTAAGTATTGTCTTTATTCTTAAAAAAAACATAAAACATAAATCCATAGTTTTACATATAGATGGAAAATGAAGATGCAGTAGTTCAAGGCAGACACTCAGGGATTCAGTCATCAAAAACACACAAAAAAGGACAGTGGACGAGACACAAAATGGATTACACGGACAGACTAACGGAGTTGCAAAACACGAGGTATGGGGAGTGAGAGGTAGGCGCGTAGGTGGAGATACCCACCCACGCAGGCCGGCCTAACAACCTACCTAAAAAGCTCCAACGTGTCACCCATACCCGAATAAATCCCTTATATAAAACAAGATTCGTCCCATTACGGTGTCTAAGTCCAGTCAAACCACCAATCATACGTTCACGGGCATCTCAAAGTATCTCACAATTCCACAAAATTCAGTATAGTTTGCCACTTTATCGTGGAGCGTTTCACATTAGAACAACGTTTACAAGTAGTTAAAATTTATTGTCAAAATATGAAATGTTAGATTTATTATCATTTCCTGTCAATTGGCTGCCTAGGTCATGTGATATCTCTCCATTAGACTTTTTTTTTTTGGGGATATGTAGTCACATGTTTATGCTGATAAACCAACAACAATTGAACAATTAAAAAAACAACATAACATGGTGAACTAGCACCAGATTTACAATGTGAAAAAGTGGCTAATAATTGAATCCAAAGAATGCACCGTATCAAACGTAGTCGTGATGCACATTTGAATGAAATTATTTTACATTGTTAATGGTAACGAAAGATCTTTCAAATAAAAAAAAATCATGGAAATAATTTTAAATTTATTTCCATTTTAAAGTTCTATCATGCTCGCACGTTACATATATTAAAACAATAATAAGCGGTTTGTTTACTACATCACTGTTAAATAAGTGCGACTATTAAAATGAAAATATTTATTTGACCTTTTCTTTTCACGTGCTAGTGTACTTTCTTAAGTTTCTTTTCTGAATGTGATATACTACAATGATTGTAGATATGAAAATGTTCCTATTGAAAATGTGTCCTTGCACTGCTACTTACTGTTCTCCATTTTGTTTCATGATATTAACCTTTACCATACCATGATATAAAATACCCGAACGCAGCCATGCTGTCAACTCGTGTTACCGTAAATTTAAGCTAATAAAAAATGTGTGGCTTTAATGGCACAAATTTACTCTAAATATTAAGCATACAATTTTGAAAAAATAATTAATAACATAATTTAGAGCATTCATTAAGTTCTATACAATGTATCTTTCCTTCTTATCTCTCTTCATTTAATTAGTGAGAAAGAGACAATTATATTTGTATGTTTGTTGTTCTGTGAAAATAGTGTGTGTTTAAGATTACCCAAAATATGAATTTTATTTTGAATGTATTTACCGAAATATTACAGGTTTAATTATGATGGTAGACCTGTGTTACTGCATGGTTTGGGAAGGGTTAAGATTGCAAACACGGATGGACCAACATTCACCCAAATACCCTCGTGTTTTTTTTTATCACGGAGTGTATTATATCGAAATATTAAAGGACGTATGTGTGACAGGCGGCATGTTACAAGAACAGAAACTACTTCCAATCCACTTAATTTATTAAACTTAATTGTACAAACCGACCGAGTGCAGCCGGTCGCATTTGTATTATTACATGCCGTCGGTACCCTACTCCTTTATGCATGTTGGCAGTTTCGTTGCAAATAGCGCCTTGCTGAGTGCGTTCAGCTTCGCTGTGCGGTCTCTGGATGACTACAGTGAAGGCGATAAGATAACCATTTCGACACCTGTGCCATAATTATAACATAACAGTTAGTAATAATTTTAAATTTACTCACAGCCAGGGAGTTGTTGACAGGCGTGGACGCGCATCTCACACTGAGCACATTATTAACGGCCGCGGGACACGCTTGTGTATCACTGGTTCTGCCGTAGCCACATGTAATTAGAGCTATTCCGAGTAAGGAAACAAAATCATTAGCTGCGATCTCCTCTGTGATAGTTATAGCCTGGGTGTACTTGTATCTGACTGGGATGTCGCAGTTATCAATATACGTTGCGGTATCTAATATTAGTGCCATAATATTCGTTTGATATTGCTGGAAAGATGATATTTTAAATAGTATATAAAACATTATTTAGGATATAAACAAATAATATGTATACTCCATTCCATTTCGGGATTCAATTGGGTTAGTGTGAGTAATACCGTTAGTAAAATGCGCATTCTGTCAGTGTATCTATGCCGCTTAGTGTTTTATTTAGTCAGTAGGCGCGGTCGTCGTTTGAAACTATCCATAAAAATTGATATCCACAAAAAAAGTACGCAATATCTGAGTTTATATAAAATTACCTGCAACGACTCTTGTACAAATTTAAGCCCAAAAAAATAAATCAAATATTTCGGTGTAATTATTGATCAAAATTTAAAATGGCACAGTCACATTAACGATTTAGTGAAAAGAATAATAAAATGTATTTATATATTCATAAGATTAAGGAACATTCTAAGTATAAATAATTTAAAAAAGGTATGTTTTTCTATTGTTCACTCACTACTCCAGTATGGAATAATTGGGTGGGGAGGAGCATACAATAATATAATTAACTCGGTAAAAATAATACAGAGAACAATTATTAAAGTGATATTAAAAAAGAGATCAACTTTTTCAACACAAACACCTTTTGCAAAATTCCCAGTTCCCAAAATAGAAAACATTTACAAAAAAACCTCAATTAATCAATTAATTAAAGAAAATAACACTATACAATTTGAAACAAGCACATCATTAAGGTTTAAAAATAACTTTAAAATCCCTAAATGTAACACCAAACACTATCAGTCTATATATTTAGGGATAAAAAATTTCAATAGCCTCCCTACACAAATTAAAGAAATAAAGGATATAAAAGAGTTTAAAAAGAAACTAAATGAACACTTCAATAACACATAATTGGACAATAAACAATATTACAGAATACTTCAGAAGCACACAAATGGACAATGAATAGAATATGTAAGGTATTATATATAATTATTGTAGTGTAACTCCCTCTCCAAGCACAAGAGCTGGTCTCTTTTTTGGAGAGGTAAGCGAAAGAAAAACCATGTAATTTAAAAAAAATGTAAAATACTTTATTCACGCTATAAAAAATTGTAAAAAATGTCAAATAAATATAAAAAAAAAAAATTTATATATTCGTTGGCATTCATTAAAACATGTTTTTTGGACTTTGTCAACAAGTTTAATATGAATTATTTTCATTATTTACTCCTGCCGATCAGATAGACTGCATCTCTTTAATGATTTCACGTTTAATGTTAAAATATCTCACAATATAACAAATAATAAGAATAAGGTTGTTGTAGTACTGAAATTGTATTATATTGGGCTGGTACACGTTTGACCTTATTAAAAGTGCTCAGGACGGCTTGTTTCAAGCTAGATCATAGTTACTTTTTAGATAAATTTAAATGTCACAGACCTATGTTCTGAATAATTACAACTTCACAATAAGAATGTGTTCTCCTAAAAAAAAAAATTTAAATGTATTTAGTAAACAAATATTACTAAATTAACTAGAAAAAACTAACTTAATAAACTAGAAAAATTACTCGCGTACGCATTTGTCTATGGAAATATGATATTTTGATTTGTCTATAGTATCGCACGATTATTGCGCGAACGTTGCAGTGCGCGAGCACGTTAGTTCGAATACCGCGCACTGTCACGTGTTTCGATGTATTCACCCCTGGAAATTGCGCGGTGCATCGTATCTTCTATTTCCTATTATTTTACGCTCTTAAAAATATATTTTCAAAATTTTTGTTTGATTTCTTTGCATTGAATGTTTTTGACTCTAGTACGTAGTCATAAGGTTATACACAAGGTCTGTAAAATATAATAAACTCGTTAACTATTGTATGTAAAAATAAGTTTTTTACCGTTTCAACACCATATACCTAAGAATTATGTACTTTACTAGTACTTAACTTTTTAGATTTTTAAATAGGAGCTGATTTTTTCTAACCTGAAACTGAACTAAACTTGACTTGTGCGCAGTTGACAGGAAGGTTACAATACATATATGTGGTGATTACACTTCTTTAATTTGCACACCCCTAGTGGGAGCTATCGTGAAAATAGTGATATAGAATGATTCCCCGCGAAAATTCAAATCCAATGATATAAATATCTTAATTTGACAAAAAATTAAGATATGCGGTGTTGCTGCTTAGGCGACGATATATACTATAATTTAAATAAGTAAAAAAAGCCAAGCATATTACATTTTATGTTTGAATTATGATCATGTTTTTCTGATCTTTCGCTGCAAAACCTTCACCAGCCAATACGCACTATGAACTTGGATGGCAGTCCAAGGTTTGCTTCATATTCATTCTTAGCAGCAAAGTCATTAATTTTTAAAAAGTTTTGTAATATAACTTACCGAAGTGCAGTTCGCGATCTTAGCCGATGATCCATTATTAGCAGACACCATGTTTGGAAGGTCGGAATCCAATCGTTCAGTTAAATATGAAACCCATCCAGTGGTGTTCCAAAGTTTAGACAGGTTACGTGTCATTTCAAGTTCTAAATTTACCATACTGATCCCATTCGATGCGAATGCGTTGAACATATTCCGCACTACCGTATTTAGTCCAAAAAGAGCTTCATTTGGCTGAAATTAAATAAATTAATTTTCTTTAAAATCAGTGAAGTGTAAAAACCATGTTGTCATTAGTATATTTATTCATTTTATGTAATTTTTAAGTATGTATGTAATCAAAAGATTTATTTGATATGTTTTAGTAATATTGAAAAGATATTAGAATCTGCCAACATTTTTAAATACATCGGTGTACGTATAATTATTATTTTTTTTTTGTGAAGCAGATAACAAGATCCTTTATTACCCTTATTTATTATGTTATCTATATTAACATTTTAAATATAGTAATTGAAATAATTACCTACCTAGAGTAGAGCAACGAATTTCACACTACGGTAGAATAGCGATTGTTAACCCTTCCCAAACCATGCAGTAACACAAGTCTATCATCATAATTAAACCTGTAATATTTCGGTAAATATATGCAAGATAAAATCCATATTTTAAATAACCTTGAAGAAAATAATAGCGCTTAGGGATGACTAGTGAAAAAACAATTATGAAAAGGGAATCGTACAAAAACAATTATTTTTTACATTCAATCCGTTGTAAAATTAATACGTTGGTAAAAATACAATTTATGATATGAAAGACAGAGATCACACACTATTTTCACAGTGAAAAGAACAACAACATTCAAATATAATTATCTCTTTCTCACTAATTAAATGAAGAGATATAAGAAGGAAGGACATATTGTATACGACTTAATGAAAGCTCTTAATTATGATTTTAATCATTTTTTCAAAGTTGAATGCTCAATATTTAGAGTAAATTTGTGCCATAAAAGCGAACCTAATAAAACAATATTTACGGTAACACGAGTTGACAGCTTGGTTGCGTTCGGGTATTTTATGTCATGGTATAGTAAAGGTTAATCTAGTATAAAAATAGGTGTTCTAGTGTAGTGCAAAATTCGTTGCTGTTAAAAAACAAAAAGGTTACATATCCATAAATAAAAATAAAATTTGACACTCTATTCAAATTAAATGTAACAATTTATTTTAAAATTTCTCTACCTGTAATACATACAATCGTGTAAAAAAATGTATATAACACAACGCGCGTTTCACATTGATTTAAAAACAATTGTATGATTAAGATTAAGTTCGTGAATTCTTAACCGTTGTATGTATCGATTTCATATCGATACATTTAAAAAAAATTTAAACACGTATATAACTATGAATCTCTTTCTCACCTGAATAAAATAAACAGTTAGCAAGAAAACGATCGAGCACTCTGAATACATGCTGTGATCTTGACAACTTTCGAACGAGTGCGAGTTCTGTGAATTATTTAAATGAACAATTTGTCAGAAAAATACTTGTAATTACACATATATTTTGTTATATTTTTTGGTTTCATTCTAATATTGTATAAGTATTGACGTATTTTCATATTGATTTATGCAAAGCTTCCACCAAGGAGAAAACGTTATGTATTATTGAGACAACACTGTAAGTAGTTTTTTTTTTTTTTACAAATGTTGATTCATAGACATAGCGGTGACCATCTTGGATGATATACGTACAATGTTGTTGCAGGTAAGATCACTTTACATGAAGATATACAACGCATACGCTTTCATAACTCAGATCTGCACAAAAACGATGTACAGTATTGTTGCAGTGGTAGTCTTAATTGTGATCTCAAGTGTTCAATGGTTTAAAGTAGGTATTTAAATATAATGATTGTTATATAAATATATCGTTCAAGTGTATTAATATATGTGAAGAGTAATACATTTTAAATTATTTAATAAGTGTAAAAATACGTAATGTCCAACTACCAGCTTATTAATTATACATGTGTCAAAATTAAATTTAAAAATTATCGCAATCGATTTGATATATTGGGAATAAATGTTACCTTAAGATTATATCAGGAACATGGAGGGCAACGATAAGTGTGGATAGCTGTTATGTTATATTCCATAAGTGTGGGGGTCTCCAGTAGACCGCATATTAGTTTGAAGAAGCGTGTCAGGGTCGGTGTCGTTTTCATTTTGAAGTCAATTACGGTACGATAGTGCACTTAAAGAAGCTCGCCAGAAACGGATTTGAATACATATATTTCATTTCAGCTGCTACGCATGGATCCAAGCTATTTGTGCCAATTGCCAGAAGTACTGAACGAAGTTTCTAAAAAAATATACGATATTGTTTATTATTATTAATTATAACAATTTTGCTGGAAAATTGGAAAACCCTTTCAACCCAGAATTATGAAATTTGAGTGAGAGATTTTTGTTAGGAGAACACATTCTTATTGTGAAGTTGTAATTATTCAGAACGTAGGTCTGTGATATTTTAAATATGAATTAAATATATTAATTAGAAAGATATACATATAAAATCAATTTTATCGAAAAATATTGTTGTTGCGCCACCGGGATTCGAACCTGGATCTCTCTCCTAACCGGGGAAGATGCATTATCCAACTATGATACAGCGACAATTTTCGAACCCATATGTTACCTTCCTCATATTAATACATTTAATCGTTCTATTATTTGAAGGAGCCATTTACCTTATTTTACTTCATTTACTCAAAGGTATTTTTCAGATTACACAAAGGTATTTGAGATTCTGTAAAATAAGGTAGATGGCTCTTTCAAATAATGGAACGATTAAATGTATTAATATCAGGAAGGTAACATATGGATTCGAAAATTGTCGTTAAAATATTGTCGCTGTAGCATAGTTGGATAATGCACCTTCCCCAGTTAGGAAAAAGATGCAGGTTCAAATCCCGGTGGCGCAACAACAATATTTTTCGATAAAATTGATTTTATATGTATATCTTTCTAATTAATATATTTAATTCATATTTAAGAGATTTTTGTAGTATTTTTCAAACATAAAATAACAAAAAAGTAAAAGGAAATTAAAAAACAAAATTATCGTGAATAAATATTATTAATTATAATTTATATTACTTTTAAGTATAGTCAGACCTCACATGATGTATACAAAAAACTAAAATGTATAGCAAAAAAATATATAAAAAAAAATATTCTATCTAAAACATTAAAAAATAGTTGAAAATTAAAAAATATATATATGTCAAAATAACCATTAATAATCACAAGAAATATAAGCGCGTCAAATCTAACCTTGCAACAATGTGCAACTGACTGCACTTTCATCTGTCACAGTGTTGACATAAGAAAAAATATCTAATGTTAGTAGTCTAAATAAATCGAGTATACTATTATTTACTTAGACTTGGTTGTATCGTCAGAGAATTGATATCGCAGTAAGATATATGAATAGATAAAGTTGATAGTACTTTAAAGTACCGTCATGGTAGAAAGGGTTAAACTTAGCTAGATTTAGTATATCTACAGTCGATATCACATGGCAGAATAACTCCGAACATTTTGTTGATTCCAGTTATGAGATAAGTTCCCCGGTCTTTGGACAGTTACTGTTCTGTACACGTTGTTAATTTGAGAAAATCATTTCTAGAATCATCTGGCTGACGTCATTATAAGAACAAAAGGTCCGTCCATAACCAGACCTAAGCTAACCAGAAGTGTATTTAAAAAAATTAAATCATACGATCTAGGCGGCCAATTGATGCTTACGTGTTTCGGAAATTTCTAATGTAATAATTGTTGTTTGTTGTCGATTGTTTTTCGACTTATGTGGCACGTAGCCCTATTCTCCTTAAAATAAACATCGCCTAAAAGAAAATTTTCATAATTTTTGTATAGAATTTTTAGAATTTCAATGCACTCTTCAATCATACGTCCTACGTCCTACGTTCTACGTCCTACGTCCTGTATTACTATTGATTTTACTCACAGCTGGTAATTCGACGATGCCCTGTAACGCCAATTTTCCGATGAGCAACACATTAATGCCAGTGTTACATGTGGCGAAATATTCGCTTCCAAATTTGTCGACGCACGCATTAGTAATATTTGTAATTAACGGGGTAATCTTATCATTTGCTATGATATTATCGATGATCCTCAAAACCTTGGCAATATTTTTAAAATTTGGGGTGACACAGTTATCCATCATTGCGTTTGCTGCTTTTATTTGTAGCACCGCGATGCCCAATTCATTTAGCTAGAAAAATTACAATAATTATTTATAATATTATACGTGAAAACACGCGTGCAATAGTTTTTTTATTAGTTTAATTGAAATAATTAATATATAGTAATTTTAATTATGAAAGGCGAAACAATCTATTTAAACCTCAAACATGTAAAGAGTTTTTTTTTACCAATACCAATTTTTATAATGTAATAGTTATAATGTAGTGCTAAATAATAATGTATCAGGACGGTATTGGATTTTAACTCACCTCTTTAATTATTAAGAAATGATTTTAGTCAGCAGTAAATTAGCTTTTGTAAACATTAAAATTATACATATGTTAAAAAATTATCGAATATGTAAATTTAGGGATGACTGTTTATTGTTTACTGATGAGTTCACATATTTCACCTGTTTCAAAGTGCAAGTGGTCAATGGCTGAATGATGGTGCCGCGGGCCTAGATGATCTAATTCTTAAGAAAAAAATTCTATAAATTTACTCGTAATGACTTTCACGTTTTGTGAAATGTTCCAATACTATTTATATATATTTTTTCATTCTCATAATATCTTTAATATTATTCTCATGATATCATTTATAATATACTGTAAATTTTTCTACTGCTCTTTCAAATATTTTTTTTTCTTTAGTTCGCAATGTACTTTAGTGTAAGTCTTTATAAGATTGTCTACAAAACTATGTACAAATACTATTGATTATTAAATTTTTGTACTATTAAAAATGCCTAAAATTTATTAATATTTTATGTGAAGTTGCATTTTTAGAACATAGTTTTGTGGTACAAATTATATGAATGAATTAAAAAGATTATAGAATAGTAGTTCAAAATGTATTCAATCGCTAAAGCGACAATGGTAAATACGCTTCCCAGATGGGAAGAGGTCCAGGTTCGAATCCCGGTAGCAACTAAATATTTTTTTAATACAAATTAAATGTGTCAATTACAAAAATGTACAGGTAAAATCAATTTATCGAAAAAAAAATTGTTGTTACCGAGATTCAAACCTGGATCTTTTCTTATCCAGGAAAATGCATTAACCAATTACACTACACCAACATGTAATGTTATGTGTTTTATTAAGGAGAACACATTCTTAATGTGAAGTTGTAATTATTCAGAAAGTAGGTCTGTGATATTTTAAATACTAATTAAATGTATTAATTAGAAAGATATACATATAAAATCAATTTGATTGAAAAATATTATTGTTGCTACCGGGATTCGAACCTCGATCGCTTCCAATTCGGGGAACGTGTATTAACTGATTATGCTACAGCACACAGTACTTTGACGACAAATTTTCGAACCTATATGTACGTTCCCGGGATTCAATGAGATACAGGTTCGAATCCCGGTAGCAACAACAATGTTTTTCGATCAAATTGATTTTATATGTATATATCTTTTTAATTAATACATTTAATTATTGTGTTTTCCTTAAAAATATATTTTTTTAAAATATATATTTCTAGTTGATTAATTTAATTTTTAATGAATTTTATATATTCATCTATAATAAATAAGCATTTTTTTCTTCGACATAACTTACCCGCACGCAGTTGGCATTTGTATTTCCCGACAGATCTGGTGCATTCAAATTTACGGTTGGGTACGTCCTACGCATGTCTGCAGAAATCTTTACCAACATACTGGCGGTGTTCATGGCCTTCAATTCTAGCCATTTGTTTCTAATAATGTCGCGTGGCCCACCAGTTGTGAGAGTTGCGATAGTGACGACATGTATGATGAATATATTATAGATACCTTGGTAGATCTTGGGACACTGGGTCTAGCGCATTTTGCATGATGAGTCCTTCATTTGGCTGAAATATCAAAGTATATTTATTAAATTTAATAAATCACTATATAAGATAAACCATTTTATTATAAATATTTAAATTAGACGAACCAAAAAAAAAAACTTTCAAAATGTACATTCACCACCGCTACGCTAATCCGGAACTTTATTGTATTACTTTTAAAGAGTAGACCATGCTGTAATCGATGAAAACAAAGGCTCGATTACCCGCTGTGAAAATTTCAGGATTAAAAATAAAAACTTTTGTAGAAATTTTCGGTAAATCTAAAAATGTCGATTTTGGTTCACGCGTTAAAATATTTCTGATCATCTACTATCATCAAAAATTGATTTTAAAAATAAAATAATTTATATAAGTACCTGAGCGAAATAAGCAGTGAGGAGAAATATGAGTATATACTTTGAAGACATCTTCTAATCTTGAGAATGTTAGCGCAAATGGTCAGTTGTAGAAATGATTACATATTTAAATGAAAAATTTGTCAGTAAACTGTATCCTATTAAGTATGATATATATAGATACTATGTTAATATCGATGAATATTCACGTTTTTTTATATTGACTTGAGTAAAGTATACTGTAAGGAGGAAAACGTTTCATTTTATTTGTAGAAAATTATTTGGTTATAAATTACATTAATAAGATTTAGTATCTCAATCTGACCAGAGCCTCTTTTAAAATTACGCTCGTAGAACAACAATAATATTTAATGCACGCACAGATGGCCTATGCTGCACTTTGAGCTTTAAAATTGCTATCTTCTGTTTTTAAGCTATCGTTCATTTGGCTACCCACTG
Organism: Eubasilissa splendida; assembly: GCA_031772225.1. NCBI lineage: Eukaryota > Metazoa > Arthropoda > Insecta > Trichoptera > Phryganeidae > Eubasilissa > Eubasilissa splendida. Next base: position 9,798,854 of record CM062855.1, on the reverse strand, counting down.
AATTAAAAACTCTTTTCGGCTGATCCGTTTTCTGCGGAGTTCATACTAATGTTGTTTTTTTTTTAATAGAATAACATTTGAAAGATTTTCAGCTGGCTCACAGCTGCGTAGAAATCATTGAAATCTCTATTACTAATTCGCGAATTTTATTATATTACTGTTATTAACGTGTTGTTTTCATGATCGTTCTATGCATTCGAGGTGCGTGATGGATTTGTTTTTAATTTGGGCATTTAAGATACGGATCTACAGAAGAATGCTCGAAATGAATTGGAGTCTTCATAGAAATTTAAAATTTGCATCGTCAACAAATTATCGTAAACGCTATTGTATTTGTATAAAAATAGATGATAAATTAATTTAAAAAATAATATATAATATGGTGTACATGTAAGCAGAATTCTTTAAATCTACGTAGTTAAAACATACATTTAAACCCCCCTGCAAACAATACTGTATATGGTTTAAACCCTTCCCTAGCCATGCAGTAACATAGGTCTACTGAGCCAATTATATCGTATAAATATAAATATACACAATGTAAAACTTACGTTTTACCTAGTTCTAAAAAAATCATTTGCACTTAGAAATGACTAGTGAAAAACCAATTATGTAAAGCGAATCATAATAAATATAATAATTTTTTAATTCAATGCAATATAAAATATATGCATTGCATGCTATATGCGTTAAAAATACCATTTGTACAACGTAAAAAAGATCACACATTAATTTAAATGATGATAGATAAAGATGAAGATCATGTTAGATGGGTCTTTTGACGAATACGCTACAAGAATAACATTTGAGAATAAAATGAACGTATTTAATTATTATATGTATAGTAACTATGACATTAACTATTTTAAAGTTATTTAAGCTTGTAAAAGCATTTTATTCCCATTTAAAGTGTTAAAAAAACTCAAATTTCTTGCAATAATACGAGTTGACAGCATGGCTGCGTAGGGTATTTTTAGCATGGTATGGTAAAGGTTAACAACTGTTGATGATAAACGGAGCATCGGCCATCTTGGATGATATATAGTGTTATACTTAGAAATTGTGTGTAAAAGTATTTTTATTTATTTTATGGTTGTTTAATATACCATTCGATGCTCAAAAACATATACAACGCATTTCCATATGTAACTCAGATCTGCCCAAAAACGATTAACATTGTTATTGCAGGGGTGATAGCAATTATACAATAATATTGGATTGGTAGTGATATTTAGTGAAATACTCAAATAATCTATTTTCTATTGGATGCTCAGTACATGGGTTTTTCATTATTATTATTTTATTTAATATTATTTATGAAGCACATTGAACAAGTAAAGAAAACAAAAAATAAATAACATATTTAAATAAATGATAGTTATTATTTCATTTACATTTTTTGTTTAGAAATAAAATTCCTTTATAGCTTGCATCAATATAAAAATCCTTAAAGTAGCCAATACATCAGAAAGTATAAGTATTAATACTACGTTTCATTTACATGAAAGATTGTTATCTCGCTAAGATATAGGTAGGCATTAGATTCCAATAGCTAGAATATAAGTTGGAAGTAAGGTAACAAATGAAATGAAATGGTAAAAAATAATAATATGAATATATAGTTATGTATATAAGTTAACAAATATATTTTTTAAATAAACTAATAACTGTAAAAATACGTTATGCCCAACTCCAGTTTATTAATTAAACATATGTCAAAATTCAATTAAAATGATTGAATTGACTTTTTTAGTAGGCAAAACCACAACCAAATTGATATACTGGAAATTAATGATGGTGTCGCCTTAAGAATACATCAGAAGAGCAACGATAAGTGTGGATAGCTGTTATATTATATTCCATAAGTGTGGGGGTCTCCAGTAGACTGCATATTAGTTTGAAGAAGCGTGTAAGGGTCGGTAACGTTTTCATTTTGTAGTCAATTACGGTATCAGAGTGCACTGAATGACGCTCGTAAGAATCGGACTTGAATAAAATTTTTTCGTTTCAGCTGCTAAGCAAGTATCCAAGGTATATGCGCTAATTGTAAGAGATGCAGCACGAATTTTCTGAAAAAAATACGTCATTGTTAATAATTATTCAATATAACAATTTTGCAGGGAACTATAAAATAAGCTTTGTTAAATATTTCTTCAGTCGACATAAATACACATTTTAATGATTACATTTTTTATTAAAATTTAAATTTGACATGTGAGTGCCTTTGTTAACAGTTTAATATCCAAATAAAAACAACTAATATAATATAATTAAGTTTTCGCGGCAGTTTAGAATGATTTTGACACGGTATTACAAGCCAGTACTTAATCACAAAAACAACAGTCACACATCACATCAGCCCTGGTGATGGACCCTGCAATGAGATCTGGAACGTCTGCCAGAGAGGTCAGATATACGGGATTCGAAGCTGGATCTCTTTCCTAACCTTTCTTCCTTCCTAACTAAATTTTCTAATCTATATGTTACCTATTTATATTAATACATTTTATCGTTGCATTATTTGAAACAACAATATTTTTGGATAAAAAATGATTTTATATGTACATATTTTTAATGAATATATTTCATTCACATTTAAAATTGACATTATTCAATGATCGCCACAGTACGACACAGGTTTGGGTCATTATTCCGATAGCCAGCTTCCCGTGAGCTAACTTCCCTACAGTCAATTTTTAGGGATGTTGTTCTCTCGGGAAGTTGGCCGTCGAGAAGTCATGCGGCACTTTGCATAACTGCAAGCCAGCACTGACATGGCATCTGTGACATTAGTCCTGCTGGTGGACCTTGCAATGGGATCCGAAAAGTCGACCAGAAAGGTTGAAGATATGGCGTGGTAGAATAGCTCGGAACATTTTGGTGAATTCAGAGTTTCCAGTCCCCAGAGTTCAGTGAGTTCCCCGATCTTTGGGTCGCTACTGTTCTGTACACGTTGTTGATTTGAGGGGCGGAATTTATTTCTAAAATCATCTGGCTGACCTCATTATAAGTATAAAAGGTCCGTCTATAACTAGAAATGCATTTCTATTCGTTTTACATATATTCATTAATAATCGTTATAGTAATGATTTATTTACATAATTGTGGCCCCATTTCACTAATAGCACCTCGGATACTGACCGCGAGTGTTTAGATCATTTCTGGAGCATTAGCGTAGATCTTTTCTTTTTCAACGAGACAAAATCCAAGGCAATTTTAAACAAAATTAAATCGCACGATCTGGGAGGAATATCGCAATTTATAATTTTTTTTCGATATTTTCTGGGCTTATACGGCACGTAGAATTATCCCCCTGAAAATATATATCGATTAAAATAAATTTTTCACAATTTTTGTAGTGAATTTTTACAATTTCTAAGTACTTCAGTATGTCGATTCATTTTCATAAATGCTATACGTTTTACTTTTAAAATTCATATGTCAGCATCCAATATTGAATTGAATACAATTAAAAAAATAACAGTTAATAACGGGTATAATACCGATTTAATAGACACTATTTAAAAAAATAATTTAAATGAAAATCACAGGTAAAACTTAACGATAATAATGATTATTGGCGTAGGATTTTATACATAAATAACTTTTAGAATCAAATATCTAAATACCTACCACGAAACATTAGACTGGCTTTAATACAAATAATAATATAGGAAATTTACTCATAAATTCTAAAGACAAAGATGATAAATTTAACAATTCTGGTGTCTATAAACTTAGTTGCAAGGATTGTGCTCTATTTTATATTGGTAAAAATTTTAATATAAGAGTAAGGGAGCATTTGAGATGTTTGAACAATAGTGGGTTTTCAGAATTTGCTAATCATTTGATAGAAAATGGTCATGGTTTTGATAAAAAATTGGGATTGTCAATTTTGCATTTAAACGGTGTTGGTCATAAATTAAATAATTTGGAATCGTTGGAGATAAATAAAGCGTGTAAAACTAATCAAAAAATTATAAACAACCAACTAAATTTAGTCCCATTCTAAAATTTTTTCCTAAAAATTATTCGAGTAAATTTATATTGAGTAACAATTTGAGTTAGGTACTAAATTTATTTTTTAAATAAGTGTTGTTTTTTTTTTTAAATAGATTCTGGTAAAGAAACAATAATATATGTTTTTAGTTAGTATTGACATCCTTAAAAAGAAAATTGTATTTTTCGAAACCGGTAGATGTATTTAAACTTGTTAATGAAGCAAAGTTAACAAATAAGAATATGCTATACGTTTTATTTGACAGATGGTACATGTAACGTTTCTAACCCTGAAAGATAAAAAAATAATGATATTTAAAATAACGGTTGTGTTTGGATCACCCTATATTTGTTCCAATGTGATGTGTTAGTAATAATTATGATTTTACTCACGGCTGGTAAGTCGATGATGCCCTGGAACGCCACTTTTTCGATGAGCAACACATTAATGCCAATGTTACACGCGTCGGTATATTCGCTTCCAAATGCGTTGATGCACCCATTAGTAATATTTTTGACTAACGGGGTAATCTTATCATTTGCTTTGATATTATCGATGATCGTCAAAACCTCGGTAATATTGTTCAACGACGGGGTGACGCAGTTATCCATCATTGACTTTGCGATAGTTAATTTTGCCATCTCGATGGCAGCTTCTTTCGGCTAGAAAGATGATAATAATATTTCATTATTCGTGAACACACGCACGCAATAATGTTTTATTATCTTAATGGTAATATTTAATATCTATATAGTAATTTTAATTATTAAATGCAAAGTAATCTGTTTGAAGCTCAACCACGTAAAGAGTAAAACCAAGGCATAAAACCGCGATTCTCCTTATAATATCAATGGTGTAGTACTGAATATGACAGTACCAGGGTGGTATTTGATTTTAACCCCTCCTCCCTCCCTTCTTTTTTTCGATATTAAGAAATGATTTTAGCCACCAATAAATTAACTTTTGTAAACGCTAAAACTATGCATATATCAAAACTATCGAGCATGTAAATTTAGGGATGACTTATTCATGTTGAATTCACATATTTAATCTATTTCAAAGAGCAAGTGGTCAATGGTTGAAAGAATGAGACACGTTCAGATGATCCAATTCTTAAGAATAAAAAAAATTATAGATTTCCTCATTATGACTTTCACGTTTTATGAAATATTCCGGTTATATATATATTTTTTGAATTCTTATATTATCCGTCTAATGCACAATATTTGATGTACACAATTTTACTCGAAATATTTTATATAAATATACCTGAAAATAAGTTATATGTCAAAATAAATGTCAAGGTGGCACCCTGGCCTGCCCTGGCCCCACTACACCACTGATAATAGCCACAATGTGCACGTGTGTGAAATCGTTGTTTGAAAAAACAATGTGAATGTTGCACTACGTTATTCTGAACCATACGCACGCTGTTAAATGTATCATACATCATCCTCCAGTATCTGGTTTATCTGGTCGTGCCAAGTCTTCCGCGGACGTCCTCTATTTCTGGTGCCATCAATACTTGCGTCATATATCTTCCTTACTCATTCTCTCTTCATTCATCCGTCCCATATGACCAAACCAAATTGTCTACATGATTATGTATTGAAACTATTGATGATTTATTTATTAGATTTTTTAACGTTTAAAAAAATATAAAATATATTTAGTGGGATAAGATCCCGTGGACTGTATCGAGTATAATATTAATCAGTTGACACAACCCGAATTAGAACTCTGAAGGAACATAAGGGCAGATGGATCTGGCCTACCTTGCTTTAAAGTCCTGGGTTGGGCGTCGTCTTCACCTCCGGTTGACGAGCACGTTTATAATGCCGAAACGAGAGATCACTGCACTTCCGGAAATATTGAATACACTTCCTCTCCGCGGTCCCAGTGTTACGCACGGCGCGGATGTAGGACGGCAGAAAAAAGGGCACAAGAACTTGCTAGTTCGCTATCGGAGCGCAATCTGTTCCCCCGTCGTGCGAAATTGTAAGTAATGAGTTGGCCAGAGTGGGACAGATATTGATTATTGTATGGACGAATGCGACAGGGAATGAGTATTCGACTGGCGTCAACAGTATTAATATTTTTTGTGAAGTTAGCATTCTAAGAACATAGTTTAATCCAAATTAAATTAATCAACTAGAAAGATTACTGAATATAAGTCGATTGCTACAGCGAAAGTGGTAAACGCGCTTTCTAGGATAATAAGTGGTCCAGGTTCGAATCTCGGTAGCAACTTAATATTATTTCAATAAATATATTTTTTTCTGTATATTTTTTAAGTAGATTCATATTATTTGTATGGTTTTTTTATTTATGCATCTATCAACGTGCTAAAATTCAGATATTTATGTTAGATATTACAGGAAAATTGAAATTTTGGGCTCTACAAAAATACCCACTGAGTTTATAAATGTTTTGTAGACTCGTATAACTTACCGATGTGCATTTGTCAATATTATTCGGCTCTCCTCCAGCATTAATTACTATGGTTGGGAAGTTGTTATCCATGTCTTCAGAAATCTGTACAAACATACTGGAGGTGTTCATGGCCTGATATATATTCCAATTGTTTTCGATCATAATGTGTATCTCATCAGATGTGAGAAATTTGATAAGGACGGTATACATGATCACTGTAAAATAGGAACTCAGCAGGCCCTGGGAGATTGAGTCTTGGACATTCTGGAGTGCAGTGTCGAGTTCGAAAAAAGCTTTATTTGGCTGAAATTTAAAAAAAAAAATCAGTTATAACATTTTATCATAAATATTTTTATTCATTAAATTTCATTTCATGTTAAATTGAGACGAACAACTTATGATACACAAAAATCCTTAACCATGAATAAAAACAAAGGTTTGATTGCCCACGGTGATAAATCAGGAATATTTTCAAAAAACTTACATTTCGGTAAATGTCGATTAAACGTTAAAATATATTAGATCGTTAAAAAATGATTAACATAAATAATGGTGAATTTTTTATACCTGAACGAAACAAGCAGCTAAAATGAAGACGAGCATACACTTTGAAGACATCTTCTAATCTTGAGAATGTTGGCGCAAGTGGTCATTTCTAGAAATGATTACATATTTAAATGAAAAATTTGCCAGTAAAATGGACCCGATTAAGTATGATACATAGATATTGTGTTAATATCGATAAATATTCACGTTTTTTTTCATGTCGACTTGTGTAAAGTATATTCTGAGGAGGAAAACTTTTCATTTTACTTATAAATTATATTAATAAGGCTATCGCAATTGTGCTCATAGAACGACAATAATATTTAATGCGCGTATACACACGGATGATTCATTACTGCATGTATTTTATAGGTATAGTAGAATGACTTATTAACTGGAATATACTGACTTATTATTCGTCGAGGTGGAGGGTGGAGAGTGGTATGGTATGGTATGGTTTCACACTTTAGGGGATTGTTGTATTAAGGTCATCAATTTGGAGAATGCTTTGTTGACTCAGATGGAGCGATCAGAAGTGAGAGTATGGTACCTCCATGTTCACCCTACATCCTCGTACTCTTTAGTATTGTGTATTGTGTTTCAGGAATGTATGTGGATATTAATGTGCGATACGAAAGCGGCTTCTGGAGCTGCCGCTCAGGAGACGTAGATAGATAGTGACGAGAAGTGGCTCAGCCAGTTTGGACACAAGCTGATGCGTATATATTGACGTGCGCAGCTAGTAGGTACTTTTCGTCTGTATAGCTGGTGGAAGTTTGTTTGTAGGTACCGTCTTACTAAATGCGTTCCGCTTCATTCTGCTATCTCTGGATGACGAGAGTGGAGGCGATATACCTCCATAACACTAAACAGATAATGTATAAGTTAATTATTTAATACGCGCACATACGTATGCACATAAAATTACTGATGAATTATGTACCTATTTCTAATATAACATATTCGATGTTATATCCACATTTTTCTATGTGGAAAATGAAGGTATACGATGTTATTTGAATGTAAAACAAAACAAGTCTTAAAACTATTCTTTGCCATCAATAATGACAGGAAAAAGTCATATTTTTAAATTAACATAAATTAGAAGGTTTAAAAAAATATTGAACATATGAGCAGAGAAAAATTTGAAAGGAGAGTGTGTGAAAAACTGAGTGAGCAAGGAGCGAGTGATCTGAGTATAGACAATGCGTGGGAATACATTAAGGTTACTTTATGCGAATCAGCGAAAGAAACCTGTGGCATAGCTACCCAAGGAAGGAAGAAAGGTGATGCATGGTGGGACAATGGCATAAAGGAACTTGTGAAAGAAAAGAAGAATGCGTGGCGCTATCTGTTGACAGTAAATGGGGATGAATACACGAGAGCAAAATACCTGTAAGAAAAAAGTTAAATCGGGTGTGAAAGAAAGGAAAGAGCGTCTGAAAAGAGAAGAAGAGGTGAAGATGACTGAGAATTTTCAGGATAATATAAAATCTTCTGGGAGGCGGTCAAAAAATCCCGATGCGGTGCTAAAAGCAGTATTAGAAAGCTATTAAGTCAGTAAATGGAATTAACGAATGAGGATGTAATAAAAGATAGATGGATGAAATATTTTCAAGAAACGTAAGGAAGCACCTGAGAGGCTCTCTGGGGTAAGTATGAATGAGGAAAACGATATAAATGCAATAAGTATGGAAGAAATAAAGTGTGCAATAAAACATATGAAGAATGATAAGGCTGTGGGGTATGATAACGTTGCTGCAGGGTATATCAAGGCTGAGGGCTCATTAGTTATCTTGTGGCTTCATACGTTCTTTAATCAATGTTTGGAAGAGAACCACACCCAGTTAGATTGGAGGAGGGCTATCATTATGCCTCTTTACAAAGGCAAAGGGTCGAAAATGGAATGTGGTAACTATAAGGCTATTAGTCTACTGAGCTCTGTCGGTAAACTGTATGGAAGAATTTCAATAGAAAGAGCAAGAATGGTGACGAAAGAAAAAGTATAGGACGTACAAAGGGCATTTGTGGGTGGAAGAGGATGCATAGATTAGATCTTTTCTCTACGAGTAATGACGGAAAGGTTTAACAACTTTTTTGTGACTTCGTAGATCTACAAAAGGCATATGATAGAGTTATTAGAGAAAGGTTATGGAATGTATTATCTGATTACGGGGTGAATAGTAAACTTATACACGCAATCGTATCCCTATATGAAGGAAGTTCTGTGTGTGTAAGAATCAATGGAGCACTCACACCATGGTTTTACATTACAAAAGGTGTCTAGCAGGGTTGTGTAATGTCTACATAACTGTTCAACTTGTATATGGATAAATGTGTGAAAGAACTGGAATGTATGAATCTAGGAGCAAAAATGGGCGATTTGATTGTATGCTGTTTAACTAATGGCGAACAATGAACAAGAACTACAAAATCTGATGAGTAGAATGTACGATGTATGTAACGAAAGCGACCTCATGATGAATGAACAAGTCGAAAGTGATGGTATTCGAGAAGAAGGAAAGCAAGACACCGTGCAAAATACTTGTAGGTAATGAATGTTTGGAATAAGTAGATGAGTTTGTGAATTTGGGAAGTATGTTTGAGAGAAACGGAAAGACTGAGAATGATATCAAAAGGAGGGTAACTGCAGGAAATAAAGTGAACGGCGCTTGGAATGGAATTATATCTAACGGAAATTCGTCAACCGAGGCAAGACTAGCGGTGCACAATGGAATCCTGGTACCGACACTGATGTATGGAAGTGAGGCCTGGAAGTGAGGCCTGGAGTTGGCAGAAAAGGAACGAAAGTAGACTGAATGCAGTGGAAATGAGATCACTTAGGCGTATATGTGACAAATCTATTTATGACAGAGTAAAGAATGAAGAAATAGTGTAAAACTGATGTATGGTGAGTAAGACTAAGAAAGGATCACTTAGGTGGTTTGGTCATATGGAACGGATGAATGAGAAGAGAATGGTAAGAAAGATATATGACGCAAGTGTTGATGGCACTAGAAATATAGGACGTCCGTGGAAGACTTGGCACGACCAGGTAAACCAGTTAATAGAGGATGGTTCTGTTAGAAGCTTCAATAGTCGGCGAGCTTGTATGAGAAAATGTATGAATGTGGATGAGGCGAGAATTGTGTGTCAGGATAGAAGAGTGTGGTGCTCTATCCGCTCTGCCTACCTTCGCGGGGAAACGGCGTGATGGTAAGTAAGTAAGCATTGCATGCTTTCACAGTTCAATCGATACATTTAAAAAAAAATGTATTTCTGGAAACTCGCACTCCTTGTTTACGTATTTAAAAACATGACGCACCTATACACGGCGATAGTTAAATTTATGTAGGTTAGATTTAAAAAAAAATTAAATCTATTTATGAGTGAGAAAAAGGTTTCAGGATTGAGGTCTCTGACCTAAGAATAAAGCCTAGTTAAGTTGAACTTTGAACTAAAGTCCAGCTAAATACGTAACCTAATTCAAATGGACTGCGCTCTTTGTCGGCCGTATCCCAGTTCACCACCTCTGCATCGAGATGTATCTGTCTGGCTTATCCGAGATTTATCCGAAATGGCAACACTGTCCGAGTTGTTCCGAAATTGGCAACACTGGCCATAATTTTTCCCGCCACTCTGAATCGTGATGCTAAAGCCCAGCCAATTACGTGACCCGGCGACCGTAGTCGAAGGTTAACCGTGGCAGACAATAAAAATGCTCGGATTATGATGGAAACAATATCGATCCGTTTCCTGATTCGACGTCCGTACTCCATATGCCGATATCGATTGATTCGTGCTGCCGCCATTTTGTTTTATGTTTTATTGTAATGCCGTTTGGCGCCAAATGTCATATGGCCGCGGCGAGCCGGGGGATATTTCTTCCATATACAGGCAATACTTTCTAATTCGCGTCAGGCCGCCCGATCCGCACCGGCGGACAGTGTTCACATACTGGTTCACATTCTGGTCCAGTGTCGATCTTGCAATGGGAATAATTTGTTACAATCATGTCAAAACAGTGCCATACCTGTGAATATTTCCGATTCAATCTGACGTAATTCTTACATGAGTGGACAATTAACCCAAGATTTCCTGATTTTGTCTATTCTTCGTAAAGATGCCTTCATTTCAGGACTTCGAACCGGAACTGAACCAAAAACCGTAAAAATCGGTTACTTTTGTCTGAATGAAAACCGGAGCAGAACCGAAAAAAAAATCGGTTTAATTACGGTTCGGAACATGTTCATGAAGATAATTTAATACTTAGGTGACTTTTACGTTGTTTAATTATAAATACTTATTCCCAAAAATTTCGTTTATATGAATTAACCTTTAATTTTTTACATAACATAGTAAGTTGTCGACAAATTTTTGAATTTGCATTTTCAAATTGATAAGTCTGTCGTTCCATCATATGAAAGGCATCTTTTTTATATTTACGGAATCTCAAACACTTTTGAGTAAAATCTAATAGGGGATGCAGAATTAGCTATATAGGAAAAATTCGTTCGAATCCCAGTAGCAACAAAAATATTTTTTCGATAAATTGATTTTATATGTATATCTTTATAATTTATACATTTAATTTATATTAAAAATATCACATACCAATGTTCTGAAAGATTTCAACTTCACAATAAAAATGTGAACTCCTTAAAAAAAATTATATACATATATATGTTTCGTTTAAAATTTTTTATTATTATAATATATTATATACTTCTAGTTCTATTTATTATACCTTTAATTTATTATTATTATTTATATTAAGTATTATATAAGTTGTATGTTTATTACAAAATAATGAATTAAATGTTCTGACTTATGGTAGAAAATAAATAAAAATATTAAAAATTAATCATTCGGAGCTAAACCGAAAATCAAATACCGAAAAAACCTTAATTGAACCAGAACAAAAACCGAAATGAAAAAATAACGGTTCACAAAGCCCTGCTTCAATTATTTATATTCTATATTCTATAAATAAGGTAGCATATTATGTTCTTAAAATAACAAGGTATTATTTGACATTTATATCAAACTGAACTACAGCAATAACGATTTTCAAATTTCGATTTATTGGCGGATTTTGGTTGATCGCCCGCGAAGGTAAAATTTTTATAAAAATGTCGCTGTATAATTTAGAGCAGTAAAATAAACTGACTACGTACCTATCTTTGTAATATAATACATCTCATACACTTTATTGTTATTCAAATCAATAGTCGTCGTTCTAAAAAATATTAAAAGTTCCACTAAAATATAACTATGTTTTCTAAAATTTATTTCCTAAAAAAGGTACCTAATAGAACATTTGACATGTTTGTACCACAGTTTTAAGAGGATCGTTGAAACCGCCCTTGCAACAACACTATATCATACAAAACTACCAACGCTCCGTTTATCTATCAACATTTTTATAAAACACAATATATAATGTTGATGTTTATATAATGGAGGGAGGGGGTTGTAATTATTGTCAGAAGTTTGAAACAAAAACTATATTTTTTGATAGATTGATGTTTTATATTTCATTTTTAATAATTATCACGGAATAATATTCTAAAAAATTGTAAATTCACTAATAAAATATGATTGATCTAGTTTTTTGCCTGCTCGCACGTCGATATCTCTTAGGGTTGGAATCTTTTTCTTACCCCTGTCAATTTTTAATAAATCTTACTCACTTTAGATCAATGATTAATACATTGCACTTTATAATTAATTAATTATAATTTAACGCAAAAAAAGAAATTTCAATCACTTATACACAGAAATGCGCAAAAGCATTTTATACTAACACATAACTTCTGCATGGGGTCTAGATCAGAGACCCACGACGGCATGAGTGCACTTCTTTAATATGAAAGAAGAAGACGATTTGAACCCGATTCGCATGTAATTCATAAAACAATTATAAACATATTTATATGTGGCTTGACGCGGGGGTTTAGAAGATAAATGTACGTATTAATATTAATGTTTTTATTCCGTTTCAGGTTCATAAAAAGAGGCGCATAATAGCAAAAGTGCAGTGCCGGAACATCAAGAACGAGTGTCCCAAGCCCAGTTGTGACGAGCCCGTCCTTCATCCTGGAAGATGCTGTAAAACCTGTCCTGGAGATCTATACAGTGAGTCATTCATGTAACTAAATCTATATCACGTTTATATCTATGTTTTATAGAGGCTTTATCGTAGGTCAGTCAACGTAGATCAATATTTATAATGAAATATTTTTCTTATATCAATGTTAGTTATTATTGAGCTAAAATGAAAATGATATACCCTTTAAAGAATGGCGCCACCATTGGATTCTGAGAACTCGGGACTTTTTTATAACCGAGAAATTTATTTTCCCAATTTATGTGTCGAGTACTTAAAAATCATAATAGATAACAAACTCAAATAAAATAACATATTATTAATCTTACAAACAAAATAAGGAAAACTGCCTACATATTTTTAAGACTCTTAACATCTTATCACTTACAAATCTTAAAATAATATATTACGCGTTTGTACAGTCACATTTGCCATACGGTATTATTGATTGAAAAGGAGCATATAAAACTTTAATATCACAATTAGATATTACTCATTAAATAAAAAATATACTATCCAAGTGTTTAAAAAATGACTCCGGCAATCTTCTAATGAACGTCCGAAACTCTTCGGTTGCTCTAGTTGGCAGTGCAGAACCACCTTCATCATCAACTGGAATAGTATTTAAAACTCTTTAATAACTCTGGAATAGTATTTATTGAATTGCAGTTGACTAAAATGTTTTTTTTAAATATGTTCAACTCTGACGGTACTTTAAGGTACCATTAACTTTATTTAGTCATATATCTCTGTTGTGTCAATTCTCTGACGATATTTCTTAGTTTACTAGATTTATTTAGACTTCTAACATTAGTTATTTTTTTGTTACGTCAATACTACGGCAGGTGAAATTGGTCAGTTGCGCATTGTTACCAGGTTAGGTTTTTGCGCGCTTGTATTCCCTGTGACTAATAATAGTTATTTTAACTTAATTTAATCTTCTTAAATGTGAACATAAAAATTACTATCCAGATGTTCAACTCTCTACAGAATTCAAAGTATCAAAAACAATAGACATGTACAAAAAAAATCAATAATCCAAATATTAAAAATTAAAAATAAATTAAATATTAAAAGCGATTTTCCGATCTACAAGATTTAGAGACCAAATTGATATTCTAAAATTTAAATATACCGCAACCCACAACCACTATATTTATCAAGGCATCAAGTTCTTTAATAATTTCCCCCTTACAATTAGAAAAATTAGAGACTATTATAAATTTGTATCAGAAACCAAAAAATATGTATCCAAACTAGCAGACACATATCTCCGACTCTCATAGAGAAGAAATAAATGTAAAACGAAATATATATATGATTACTGATTGTGTTTGAAAATTTATTGTATCTCATTATATTTTCTAATCAAAAAATTGTGAAACGGACACAGGCCGCTAGTTTGCTGCTGCACCAGGACGTCACCGTGCGCTAACAAGCCAAACAGTACACGCGGCAGACGACACAGCTAACGCTATCAGCGGGAGCGCCCCGCTAAAACAATCACAGATTGCCTGTCGCACCTACGTCTGACAAAATAGTTTCACTTCAACTTTGTACTTTGTTTTTCACCTCGTAATTATTCATACTCACCCTTCTACCGCTTAAAATACTTCCATTCCTTTTCTTTCCGCGCCTTTATTCACCAGTTCTAGGCCATGATAAAATATTGATTCTTCTGGAACCAATAGAGTCTTAGTCTACTAGTCTACTGGTCATAGAATGTCAGGTGATAAATTTTTCTATCCAAGACTGATACCTGCCCCATAAACAGTATATTGTAATTAATACATTTTACGACATTGGGCTAATCGTAGAGCTCTTTAACTTCAAGGTTATAACTGCCACGCTAAACATTATCATCGTAAATCGGACGATAGATCTTTCTCAGAATATTGTGCTTAAGACACCTGCAATTTCACACAGCTCAGATTCCATCATTCTGTCCCATATATCAACACTAGTCTAATAAAAGTCATCATATTCCTTAATCGTTTTAATAGTTAGAAATACATAATTGTGAACCGCACTCATCTATGTATCGAAAAATAGCGAAAAATTTAAAAGTTCCCGTAAAATAATACATTTATCTAATGTCTCGAGTAAGAAATCTAAAATTACCTCTTATTTACTTATATATATATATATATTTTCAGTCAAAATATTAGTCTACATTTGTAGAAAATGTACATATGTTTATGAAAAAGCAGTCTAGTCTTGGTTGTTGCAGTACATATTCGTAGTAAATATATTATATGTACAATACACACAATCTGTGAAGTGTAATTGCGTGCAATTGTGCGTCGTTTGTAAAGATGATATATTCAGCGTGCCATTAAGTGTGTCATTTCATACAAAGTTGGACGGAATATCGACTAAGGTTACGATGTTGGTACTCTGCCTTTCTTGAATATTTTAAACATTAAACATTTCAAATTTGAATAAGTACACAAATCTATTATCAGTGACAGTGCGTAATTTGATGTATATGAATGGTGAACCGTTTATAATTAGTTAGAAAAGTAAATTAATAATAAATAGTAATAATTTATTATTAGATTCATACTGCAGAGTGCAGTTATTATAAAAATAAGGAAAACATATTACAGCAAAGAAAGAACAATAATATAATTCGGTGCCCTGCCTGCTACACTAGTATTTTATTGTGTTATAGCAGTCGGTGCTTTTTCTGTATAGTAGTAAACATGGTATAGTAATAACATACAAAACGTGGTAAAAAGTTTTATGTTCAATCTACAATATAACATGTGAATTAAATAATATACGTATATAAAGTAAAAATAATAAAGTGTTCAAAGTATAAATGTAAAAAGAGTAAAACAAGATTGAGTTAAATAACATATTAATTAAAAAATAAAATCAGTTGGGGGGGATCTATGTCACCAGTTGCGCACCCTTTGGGTCTTCATAAAGACTCAAGGCTTTCTCTTGCATGAGCATAAGGCTTATTGGTAAGTGTTGTTGCTGCATATCTTCTATCCATATAGCCAATAACTTTTCCATTTCTTCTATTAATATTCCTCTATTCTTAGTAATTATCGTAGATTGCATTGGTACTGATTTTTTTACATGATCCATAATTCGAACTTTATCGAGTATAATTGTTTTAATCGTAGAATTTTATGAGCGCGTGCGATGTCTGCTATCTTTTCACCTTTTTCATATTGTTTTATAATTTTAACTTTGATCTCTATAGTAATGGCACGTCTTCTTTTATTATCAATTCGAGAATCAAATTTACGTTTGTTTTTTTAATGAACACGCGAAAAAAATCCCGAGCACGACACACAAGGAAGAAATCTAAATTAAGACTAAATCGCACAGTGTGGAGAGGAATGGCGAAGGCAGGTGTGCAGGTGTGCCAGTGCTGTTTCTCTCTTTCTCCCGCTCTCACTAATAGTTTATGTAACACCGCAGAGAAACAAAGCGCAGCACTTTTTGCAAAAGGGATTATTGCAATAGTGGCACAGTATCGAAAAGTACCGAGACTGGTGGAGGTATATTCTCGAGGAGGCCAGGATCTATACATAATTATAGTCAGGGATGATGATAACATATGTAGGGGTAGGCAAATAATTCTACATCTGAACAGCTGTACACATAAACGAAAGAGAAAAAAAATATTTTGGAGCATGGATACCTGAAATGTATTCTACGCGTTTTTTGATTATCTGGTAATTTCGTGCAGTACTTTTACATATTTATGAATACTTAAGTTTCTTTTTAATGTTATATTATCTTGATATGACTTGAATCTTGTGGTTATCAGAGTACCTGGTCTATGTACCTCTCGCGTGTATACGGGTATGTGTATAGCGAAATATTAATTAATTAGGTTGGTATTGGTAAAATAAATCATTTTTATTTTAAATTATAAAGTTTTTATGTTATCAGAATTATGCAGCTAATGCAATACTTATGTCCTTCTGTTCATATATGTATGGTTTTGAAAGTTAAAACGTCAAACTATTTCTCTTAACGTTTCAAAATGTTGGTTATTAAAATTTCAGTATGGTGTTTAATTAGTATGAAAGAAGATCCGATTAAAAACGATCTGTAAAGGTCGCCTTAAGGCAGGTTTTAAACACTAGTTCATGTATACTGATTGAAAAAGGGGTTGGGAAAATACGGGATGTATGAAGGGAGGAAAAAATTTGGGAGAAGGATAAGAATATGGAATTGAATGTTGAAAGATCAACCAGAACTAGAAAGAAATACGACCCACATGAGAGTTACTCCGTAAGGTATCTGGATTTTCTTCTTCCACTGGATCCACAGGTCTTTTGGCTCTAGGAAACTTCATTAATAGCGCGAAGTAGGATGACACGCACATTGCATAATAGCAAAATAAAAGCACTTATCGCTACTCACGGTGGCGAGAAACTGATTACACACAAATACACAGCAGGACGATACTTCACAAGCCAACAATTCATTCCCACACAGCAGGAAGAACTTGGCGGCAGTCAACGCACTCAATAATAAACGATAATAAACGACTGGTCTAAAACCATAGATAACAAGAGCCACAGAAAAACATCGTGTTCTGAGTATAGTGGAAGGGGCTAATATGTAGGTAATGGAAAGGAATCATTCTATATGTCGCGTTTACAGGCGCGCGAGACGATTTTCTTACTTTCATTCATTATTTCATCATTAGGTGAAAATCTCACCATTGCATCAAGCAAACCGGTTTGTTAATATATTATTTTTGTTTAATTTTGAATTAAAACTTTTGATTAAACTTTATTAATTTCCAAAGAAACTTGATTTTTCTACAAAAAGCGTTAATTCATTGGTTAAGGTAATGGGTTAATTCTTGAAAGATGATGTAATTTTCTTTCTAAACACGACGAGTGCAACAATACCACTTTGTTCAAGTATTTCCTTGATACAATTTTTTAAGGCCTTTCTGATGACGTTCTCATTTCGGATCTGATCTTCGGCGTTACTTTAAAGACTATCATCCATCGCCTTCACCGCTGATCGCGCCTTGTTAATCACTGCAGATCGGGTTTCTGGACCGTGGACAACTCTTCATGTGTTTCGATAATCTCTACTTCAACATTAAAGGCATCATTCAACATCGAAAGGAGACGGATGCGCTGATGGCTAATCTAGTCTTACATCTCAAAATAGTTACGTCATTTATCGTCGTGGCTGATTATACATTCTCCCTTAATTTAGATCAACTAAATATTGCCGTTATATAATTTTAATTATTATTTTGTGCGAATGAACATTATTAATTGAGAGTATTAGTAGAAATCTGGAAAAAAACACGAAAAATTGATTCTAAGAACAGTACATTTACTATGCACTTATTATTATAAAAGATCGCTAAAATCTAACTGATGGACAAAAACAACTGACTTTGAAACTGAAACCGATTTGACAAACTAATTTACATCAAAAAGAGCCAAGTTTAATTGTTACAATATTAGGACAATAAATATAACAAAACTTGTTATAATATAATTGTTATTATAAAGTATGTTTATAAATTTAAAACCCTGTTCTTTCAGAAGTGGTTCCATCACCCCATTCTCAGTTACCATTACGTGCTGTTTGAGATCCATAATGCCCAAGCTTAATTTCATGCAAAAAACCACACTTGATACTTCTTTTTGATAAATTGAAATGAAGGATTAATGTAATGCAAATTAAATTCCTGACTCAATAAATAAATTTTACAAATTCCTAACTGTGAAACAAAAAAAGATGAACACATTATATACATATAAAATATATATATATATAAAGGAAAGAAATGTAACATTAAAATCGGACATTGTTTTCGGAACAACCCATGTAATATAAAAAAATCAGTCATAGTCATTCCTTAGATGTTACTTTAGATATTTTGAAAACGACAGTACTTGATGGTATTTTTAATTTAATTGTATTATTATAAATTGAATAAATCAGTAATATTGATTGCACATCGTCAGAGAGGTACCATTAATTTAAATTATGATTTAGATAATACTTAGCTTGGAAAATGGTTAAGTAGGCATAAAATTTAAGAAGTCGAACAAATCTAACGTTATTTTTGAAATTAGCAAAATTAACTTTGTTGTTAAAATTCATATTTTTATTTGTTAACTCTGTTTAATTAACCATTTATTGAGTTTAAATACATCTGCATTTGAGATATTTGAACAATAGTGGGTTTTCAGAATTTTCTAATCATTTGATAGAAAATGGTCATGGTTTTGATAAAAAATTGGGATTGTCAATTTTGCATGTAAACGGTGTTGGTCACAAATTAAATAATTTGGAATCGTTGGAGATAAATAAAGCGTGTAAAACTAATCAAATAATTATAAACAACCAACTAAATTTAACTACGAGTCCCATTCTAATTTTTTTTCCTAAAAAATATTCGAGTAAATTTGTATTAAGTAACAATTTGAGTTAGGTACTAAATTTATTTTTTTAAATAATTGTTGATTTTTTAAAAATAGATTCTGGTAAAGAAACAATAATATATGTTTTTAATTAGTTATAACATCCAAAGAAGAAAATGGTATTTTTCGATGTTTATAAACTAAATAAGTTGTTTATAATACGTTAAGGAGAACACATGTTCTTCTTAATAATATAAGTTGTATCAATGTGTCCAAAATTTAAAAAAAATGAATTGACAATTCTGGCGTCTGCAGTCGGTTTACTTAAAGGTATTTGTGATTCCGTAAAAATAATATAGATGTCTTTCAAAAATAATGGAAAAACAGATGTATTAGTTTGAAAAAATGTAACATATAGGTTCGAAAATTTGTCATGAAAAATACTAGCGTTATAACACAATTGGTAGTGTACTTCCCCGGATTGGAAATAGAGATCCAGGTTCGAATCCCGTAGCGCATAAACAATATTTTTCAATAAAATTGATTTTATATGTATATTTATAATTAATACATTAAATTAGTAGTTAATAATACAAAGTTAACAATTAAAAATATAAATCTAACGTTATTTAAATTTTCTATTTTATAGTCAGGCAGATTCCAGATTAACGTGACGCGAGGATTCTCTTTCGGCGGGAGGGGCGGGGTGTTTGAATTTATATATTTATCTGAAGGATGGCTGTGGAAGGAGAGGAAAGGCGAGGGGGACGCATTCCGTCTAGAGGGCGTCGCCCCCCGCCGTAAATAGAAAGACGTCCCGACGCTGGCCGCCTTTCGATGTGTGAGTGCGGATTTGGAGCGTGACAGTATATGCGTGAGGGGTTTGATAACTGTCGCGCATGGCGGCGGTCAGTGTGCATAAAATTATCATGCATGTATCAGAAAAATAAATAAAATAATTTTTTTCTAAATATGTCGTACAAGTGTTAATGTTGCCACTGATGAAAACAGTTTTACGCCAGTCCTGACGAAGATACGCGAGTACTGAAATCACTCACAGTGGTTTATATAAAATTAAATATGGATACAATTTTTAATAAAAATATAAATTACGATATTTGTTATAAATAAATAATTTTTTTGTCGTTAATCTAACTCAATGAAAATAAAATAAAAATAGCATATTATTTAATTATATTTGAAATGAGAGATCTTAAATTATATATATTTTTTGAAATATTCGTTCATTCTTTAAAAACAGGTGCAACATAGTGAAGAACTTGACTTATAATAACATGTTAACTCGATTTGATTTGCCTGCTTTTGCAAGTGTATTAGGAGTAAAAGTACTTGCTTGAAATATTGAATTCAATAAAAACCAAAAAACTGCATACTGTTTAATTTTTTTATATAAAATTAAAAAAAAAGTTCAGATAGCCAGCCATTAAACATATTTAATGCAAGGGTAATGTAGTACATATGTACGATATACGTAAATGTTTTTTTTTTACTGAAATATTACACAGATCACAGCATTTGCGACTTCTGACATTGGCGAATTAATTGGCCCGGCGGCATCCGACTGCAATCTCCGTCCATATAAACACATGTCTTTATTACCACATTTCCAGGACGCTCCCAGCATCAGCGTGTTCATCTTCCGAAAGATAAAATGTATCGCCATTCCGCGCCGCCTGATTTTTCACTCTTCATTCATTCACTTTTTTCAGATTTCTTTTCAGCGAGCTTTTTGCCGGGAAAACTCAATAAAAAGCTCCGGTTAACACCGCAGCGTCCGATGCACTTTTAATTTTTATAATTAATTAACACAGAAATGTCGATTGATATATTGTGAATAATATCGTATATATGTAAAAGCCTGCGTCTTAGATTCCGCATATCCGTGCGTGTTCACATAACGAAATTATATAACAATATTTCACTAAATAATTTTGAATATTAGAAGACAGTATAGTAATCGTTGATCAACACCGTCAATAAGTAGGTAAATACTTACCTATTTAAGTTTTACGTGATTTTTAAATAAATTAACTACATAAAAACTATTACTTTCCCATCTTTGTTGACAAGTTTTTTCAAATTTAATATATTTTGTGTTGAAAAATAATGTGTAAAATACTGATTATTTTCAGACTTACTTAACTAAATGTATAAATGCACTAAATCGGTGATCTCCTGAGAGCAATTCTGACTATTATTTATATATTAGCATATTTTTATGGTACAATTTAGTAGTTATCATTGATGACGATATCTTTATACAGTAAGACTAACATAGAAGATATGGTTAATCTAATAACAAGTCTGAAATGGCATCACAATCGAAGAAGTTGGAAAAAATAAGTGCTAGAATAGAAGCTCCACACTAGAAGCTGAAATGTAGGTCATTTCTCAGATCGTTGGGCTGGCGACATTAGAACGATCATAGTGAGGATAGAGATGATGAGGTTCATTAGGAGAGGCCTTTATCCAACATTCAATGGACCGTTTAATGGACGCGAGCTGAAGAATATTGCCGATAGCTATTGAAATATGGCTTGGAACGTCAGCTTAAACGAAATCCGACCGGCGGAAAAATATCTGAGCAGTATAGCAGTCACTTCATCAATATATATTTTATCTTAAAACAAATTAAATGCATCAATTAGAAAGATATACATACAGATAAGATATCCGAGAAAGTGCGATAAACAATTACACTGCGTCAGCCTCGTAAATAAGAAGAGATCCTGGTTCAAATCCCGGTGGCAGCTAAAATATTTTTTCTATAAATTGAATTAATCTGTATGTATATATTTCTAATTGATGCATTTAATTTGTATTAAAATATCACAGAAATGTTCTGAAAAAATTACAACTTCACAAATAATAATGTGTTCTTTTTAAAATATATATTTTTTAGTTACTTTTTTTTGTTCCAGGGTTAAATTTTAAAATATATTTTGAGATTATCTCAAGTTTCCTTATTATTTATTTCGCCTACTATGTTAATATGTGTCATTTTCTTATAAATTTTCTTTAAATTTCGAAGTATTCAAAATTCTTCTTTGTATTTTGTTTCACTGTTTATTTTTAATAAATTTCACTGTATTTCTTTATTTTTGTAGAGCTTTATTAATGTGCTTAATGATTCTGTTATTTTATTATGTTAATCTAAAAAGATAATTGTTTTTTTAAATTTATTTTAATGGTACTACGTACGTATACACAAATAAATAGATAAAATTAAATTTCTGTGTTTAAATTTAAATTTATTAATTAATTCAATTATTACTGCATTAAATTCAGTAAATAAATATAACAAAAAAACATGCATTTTAAAAAATGTATTTGAAACAGTATGTGCGTATATCATTTAATAATTGTTTTAGTGTAAAAGCCAATACGGGCGATGCCCAATGAATAAATAAATAAATGAGTATTAGAATAATATTTTGGATTAACCTTTTGATGGAGTTTGCGCGGGTACCGTTTCTCCACTCTTTCTCTCCTCACGGTCAGGAATAGCCGCGGCGCGTCCGTCGTGGACCCCTCTATTTCCGTCTGTCTGCCCGCCAATGCACTCTGAATGCACTTCGGTTGCATTTCACCCGGCGATGACCAGCGCGCCTGCAGTTGTATAACTTCGCTGATTGAAATATGTCTCCTTTTTATCGCATGCAAATAATGTGCATATTTATTTGCAGACGTCATTTTGTGTTGCATAAAATAGGAAGCGAATTGATTCTGGCACTTCATTAGAAGGCGAACATGTCCGGTCGGGTTTAATCTAACCGATTTATATAAAGAAATGCCATCTTGATTTAATGGTGTTTACTTGGCGAACATTTTGCCGAATAGTTTAAAAATATTTTTTTTTATTTCTGTCATTTCACTCAAGCGTGATGTATCAATTTTCTCGCAAATTTTCATATAATTGAGTCACAGAAGTATATAGTAAAAAAAAACCTAGTCCACAATATTTTATAGGCGGGATAGGGATTTTATAGGTTTGCTATTCAACAGAAAGATAACACTGAAATTAATATTAAAATTCACACCAATGCCCGTACTCAAGAAGACTTGTGTGTCCAATGTTCATCAATTGAAGAAAAATACTATATTAAGTATCTAGGAATCATAATAAATAACAGACTCAAATGAAAAGAACATATTGCTAATCTTACAAACAAACGAAAGAAAACTGCTTACATATTTTTAAGACTTAAACAATTCTTATCACTTACAAATCTCAAAATATTATATTACTCATCTGTACAATCAAATTTGAAATACAGTTTTATTGAATACGGAGGAGCATATTAATCAAGGCATCAAATTTTTTAACAATCTCCCCATCACAATTAGAAAAATTACAGACTACTATAAATTTGTATCTAAAGTAAAAAATATGTACACAGACTAATATTTTATTTACTCCTTTTCTATACACGAGTCTTACTCTCATAGAGAAGAAATAAATGTTATAAGAAATATGTGTATATCCTACTGATTATTTTAAAAATGTATTATATTTTCTAATATTAAAAAAAAAAAAATACTAAATTAATGAGTTACAAATGTTCATGGAGTACTCGTTTGTACAATTTTTATACCGTTACGGAAAAAAAATTCGATGAGTTTTTTACAAAATCATTTTAAGCGTTAAGTCTATGTAACTACCTACATAGAAATACATACGTGCTAAATGGACCAATTATTATGTGACATCCTTGCTTTAAGCCATAAATCATGCAACAAAAACCATCTGGCCGTTCAAAGTTCGGTGACTTGTTTCAATTGTATTATTTGAAATCAGTAAAACATTTCAATTAATCGAAATAATCGCAAAATGCTTGTATTTTTGATACAGTTGAGTATTGAATATTACATCCAGTATATAAAGACGCGATATAGATAGATAACATCAGGCAAACTGTTGAGTACAATTAGAAGAAAAGCGCAAGAGATACAGCAGTGAAAATGCTGCAAAAAAGTGGAGGCTTATACTCAGCTCTGAACTCAGATTGTTATGTAAATACCTTCGATAGCTGGTTCCCAGGTTTCCGATTAACAATGCGCACGCATATAATATATGAACTGCACTAAATGTTTTAATTTTACTGTTTTTCTGATTCGATGTTATTCTTTTAGCCGGATTGTCTTCCTTAGATATCGACCGACCGAAGCGCGCACTGGTGGTTTATTTGGACCGCTGTACTGTTCAAAGCACGTGATGTAATAAGAATGACGCTTGTCGGTTACCGTCTTCTTATCTTTCCGAAAAAAGGGCGGCAATACTCACACACACACACACATACACACACAAGTACATTATTATAAATCAGGAAACCCAGTGGTGCCAATCGAAGTAACGAGATCATCATTAGAAGAATATTAAATGTTGAAATTTACTCTGTAATGATTTTTAATGCACAATAAAAAAAAAATGTAACTTAACAATCAGGATTTCAAAGCGCGTCTGTGACGTCTTAAGACGGGTAAAAGCTTCCACTTTAAATGATAATGATTTACTAAATGTATTACATTACATATAGTAAATGTAATAAATATGAATTAAATATATTAATTAGAAAGATATACATATAAAATCAATTTTATCGAAAAATATTGTTGTTGCGTCGCCATTCGAACCTGGAACTCTTTCCTAACCGGGGAAGGTGCATTATCCAACTATGCTACAGCGACAATTTTGAACCTATATGTTACCTTTTTGATATTAATACATTTAATCGTTCCATTATTCGAAAAAGCCATCTACCTTATTTTTACAGAATCTCAAATACCTTTGAGTAAACTGATAGCAGACGCCAGAATTATCAATTCATTTTTATTAAATTTTGGACACATTGATACAATTTTATTATTAGGAGAACACATTCTTACTGTGAAGTTGTAATAATTCAGAACATAGGTCATAGTCAGAACATATTAATTAGAAAGATATACATATAAAATCAATTTTATCGAAAAATATTGTTGTTGCGCCACCGGGATTCGAACCTGGATCTCTTTCTAACCTAACCGTATTGTATATGTATTGTTTATGTACAGAAGAGTATTGAACACGGACCGTGACAGCGGTGGGAAGGAATGAGAAAGCATCAGGGCAGACGCCATAGAATATGCTCGAACACATTCGCCAACCCAACCACTAAAACATTTATTGACGCCATTCCGATATCGGAACGGTAAGTGGGCGATTCTTTACGTTGATTATTTGTGTTTCTCACGGCGGGAGCCGCCATTTTAACGATCGTAGTTTTCCCGCCCGGCGACGAGCGCGCAATCTTACGAGTAGTTACGCATTCTCACAGACTTCGGACGTATTCTTTCGCATCCAGAGGGACATCTTCGGTTAACTTATTAAATCATTTTCAAAAGGAGAACAAGAGACAAGATAATCTGACCAGTGAGTGACAGTATACATATTGACACTTTCTTTTCATCTTCTTCTTCATCATAATGGTCTCATGGTATGTATCTTGTATGGTATCTTGATGTACAATACGTCTCCATTAAGTCACGTTGATCTCCTGTTAACTACCCTTAATAATACCCAGTTTATTCCTTTATTTGATTTATCTATCTTGCAAGACTGCTACACATACTACATTTTAGCTACTAAGTATTTAACCCATTCAGATCTGATATAAAAATATCATCAAAAATTTTTCCTGCTCGTTTAATGCTCCTTAACACAAATTTGAGTAAAAAAAATTTTTCATCCAAGGGAATTAATTCAGGTCTGAAGGGGTTAATACTACTAATACTAATGAAAGTAGCGAACACAACTTTAAGGCACACTGTTTATTAGAAGGCCTAACCATATCCGGTTAGGTTAAATGAGATCGATTTATATAAATAAATTCATTTTTAATTTAATGTTTGAATGTTTACTCGGTGAAAATCTAACATTAAAAAAAAATTGTGTTTTATACTCGGAAGGCGCGAAAATCGTACAATTTTCAAATTTATGAGAGCGAAAATGTACATTCAGAAGAAATAGTTCGTGTATCTGCGAATTTATATATTTCAATAGAATTGATACCTCACTCTAATGTTGCATTAGTTTTCTTACTGTGACACAACAATAATTCTCTCGACTGGCTATAGAAAGGCGGCGAACAAAAAGACGGTCTTCTTCAAGATCATGCATTAGTGGAAATGATCGCCACCAAGCCAAAACCCAACATGGCTCAGAATCTAATTTATTTATTGTATACTTGAACTAGTTATTAGATATACAAATAATATTGGATAATTTGTATAGTACCATTTTCGTACAAACATTCACCTCAAGGGCGCGTTACATAAAAACTGTTTAAAGTTTTACATTATATTTGTATATAAAATTAAATAAAAGTTCATAAGTAAAGTAAGTATATTAAACTTCAGGTCTAATATCTGTGCTCACGGGCGCGCTAGCGCAGGGCGCCAGCCGGCAGGCAGACTTATGTAAAAATGTTAAGAGATTCATAAACAATAAACAAATCGAATTAAGAATTGTCTAATGGATCACTAGAAATCATAATTTATAATTCCAATAAACGAATTGAATTATGAATTATCTAATGGATATGGCCACATGTGTTCGGTTAAGGTTTGTCTCTGAGAACCGTCTCAAAAGCGCGTAATACAGTTGACCGACAGTTGAAAGATGATTTATTACCGCAAATATTTTGTATGTAGAGTAGAATGGAATGGAAATAATAAATGAATAAAAAAGCTATGCATTACTAAAAATTCTGGGAAACAAATATAAATTATATAATTGGATTAACATAAACGAAAATATTATTTTACAATTAGCGCCATCTGCGTCCCAGTAGAAACCGGCAATTGCTTAGTTCTAAAAACTACCACAACAACTTACCGCTGTAGTCATGGCGCTCTTGTGCATTCGCCGCATCGAGCTATTCACATTACTTTGTTTATCTTTAAGCTAGTGAATTACTAAAGTCATATAAATGGCTATTCACCGAATTGAAAATTCCTTTTGGTTGATCCGTTTCGTATGGAGTCGTTACCTATGCTATTTTTTAACAGAATAATATTAGAAAGGGTTACAACTGCGTGCAAATCATTGAAGTGTCTACTTCCCCTTTTAATAATTCGCGAATTTTACTGTTTCAAGATTGTTCTTTAAATTTGGTGCATGGATTAGTTTTTGATTTAGGAAAAACAAAAAGCGATTGGCAGAACTATATTCTACGTGAACCTTTAAAAAAAAAAATTATTTTCTTTAGTTATTACGTGACGGATTTTCAAACTATAAATAAATCATGTTCAGTCATAGAAAATGTTCATAAAAATGTCTATACATTTTTTATATGGATAAGAATACACGGTAGTGTCGTATAAACGACGGATTTATTTTGTGTAAAGACGTTGGTTAAACGAAAGAAAATATATTATATTATATATGATTGTATAATATCATTGGTAACAAAATAATCAAAATCTATATTTATTGTACGCCACTGATAATAAGGTAGTGTGGCGCAACTGGTACACACCGACTTGTACCGACAAATCTCTGAGAAGACAGATATCCGTGTATACGCATTATTGTACCAAAAGGTATCAATCACGATATTGGCATTGGTACAGTTTTAAAACATTCAAATGTAATGTGTCAAAAAAATACAGTTGTGCAGGATTTCCGATTAAAATTCAATTTCTGTATGATTTTTGATTAAATACTATTCCTGCGAGATTTCATATTAAAAGACAGACAACAGATTTAAACTAAAATAAGTACAACGCAGAGTAATGGTAAGTATACTAAGACATGTGTGTGCGGAGAGTACTGATCTATTTTTAGTCCTTCAGACAGTAATAATTATGGACCGGCAATGTCAGCCAAGGTCAAGTAACTTGACAGTATTTTTATCAGACAGTTCCCTACATGGCTAGACAGTGGCAGCACGGTACTATAATTGCGTCCAACTTGAATACAAGTTTCATATTTTGCAGCTGGTCGGTGGCTCGAAACATTCACCACGTTGACCGATAAGATCATGTATTTTTAATGAAAACATATTTTTATTGTGAATTTGCAATTTCAGAACATAGTTCTATAGCATTTTTATTGCAAATTAAATTAATCAACTGGAAAGATGTACGGAAAAAATTTTGGTTTTCACGGCCGTTCAAAATCTTCGGTGTACAGTTTTCTGAACGAAGTTTTGAATCCCTTATTATTAGATTAGTACAGAAAATCTACAAAAGCAATACGAATCTAAGTACACCGAAGACAAAATCTATTGAATAAATAACACAGTCGCAATTAAATATTTTTTTTTTGTATATCGTTGTAGTTGATTGATTTAATTTGTATTAATAATCATATGCTCGTATTTGAACGAAAGATCTATTAGTCAAAAAATCATTTATATATAATACTTTTACATTGCATCAAATTTTTATTCAATTCCGAACGCTTGAAACAAGATGTCGTGAAGTGTGAAGGCTTCGTTTCGGTTAAACAAGTGTTTGTTGTTTGTCTTGAGTTTTCTTCCATCAATCCTCTTCATATTTAAGACTTACGACTCCGTTCCTTAGTATGTTGAACCAACCCCGCATTGATCGTTCAGAAGTGGTTCCTTTACCCTATGTTCGAGCAATATTTCATGTTGTTTGAGATGCCTAATGCCCATGATTAAATTCGTGTAAATACACGTAAATTTTAAAGTAAATGTCTGATCTAATATATAAATACATAAGATGCTATGCGTTGAGGATATAAATCTCTCATAGTTGAGTAGACACCGAGACACTAGAGGTCGTGAAAATATTAAACGTATATGTATATTATTAAGGGGAACACATTCTTATTATGAAGTTGTAATTATTTAGAACAATAGATCTGTGATATTTTTAATACAAATTAAATGTATTAATTAGAAAGATATACATAAAAAAACAATTTTATCGAAAATATTGTTGTTACTACCGGAATTGGAACCTGGAAGTGTAACATATAGGTTCGAAAATTTGTCATTAAAGCACTTTGTTGGTATAGCATAATCGGTTAATGCACGTTCCCCGGATTGAAAGAGATCCAGGTTCGAATCCCGGTAGCAACAACAATATTTTTTGTTAAAATTGATTTTAAATGTATATATTTCTAATTAATACATTTAATTAGTATTTAAAATATCACAGATATGTGTTCTGAATAATTACAACTTCACATTAAGAATGTGTTCTCCTTAATAGAACACATTACATTACATGTTTGTGTAGTGTAATCAGTTAATGCATTTCCGCGGATAGGAAAAAATTCAGGTTCGAATCCCGGTAGCAAAATTTTTTTTTTTCCATAAATTGATTTTACCTGTATATTTTTATGTAGATGGTTTCCTAGGGGAAACCTATACCGACATTTCGGTACGGTATAATGTGCTATTGTCACTGCGTTGCCTATAAAAAAAGATATAAATCTCTCACAGTTAAGTACATTAATAAATAATGCAGTTACATACACTAGTGCTTGTGAAAATTCAATATTATTGATTATTTTTTATTAATATTGTACTCAACAAAGCGGAATAATATTTCCCAATTCTCTACCTAATAATTCATTATATTTTCGATAATAGATATTTAATTTTTTGAATTAAAGTTAATAGCATTTATTCCAAAACATACGCAGGTAAAATGTTATAATCACCATAAAATATTTCGCAAATGACTATAAAAAAAGAATAAAACGTTGAGCAGTCGTCATATATTCACAATTTTAATGGCGATGACAATATCACTTTTTACATTTTTAACGTGCTAAGGTACCCCTAATTAAATATTCATTTAAATCCACTTAAAATGTGAGAATAATAATATAATTCACCTATATTTATAGGTGATTTGTAAGCGGGATGTTTTTTTGCCTTATTAAAAACAGGGTGTTTATAAAGAAACAATGCAGTTTTCATCGCATCTTACCGCAAACATTTATATATTTCGTGTTCGTTTATTAATCTCTTCATGACTCATGTATTATTTATTTATTTATTAATTAATTTACACCTTTATGGGATTTTATTGGTAAGGTATAAAAAACATGAGCAGCTACACAAGTAGCAAGGAATATATATATAAATAGAAAATGATGGAATATACAAATATAGCTTTGAAAAAAAAATTGAAAAATAAGTGAAACAAACATGACAGAAAAACAATAAAAAATTAGGTTTAACACAGAATGGCTGAATATCAAAATCAATTGTTTCTTTGACTCAGAACAACATCAAAAACATCATTTAAATATTGAATATCGGAATATATCTACAAGACCAAAATCGTTTCCAAGTATTCCTATAAAAATTGTTATATGATTCATTTACATGGATCAGCGCTGAAGACCTGATACTCCGCTCAGGAACGTGGTATACAACCAGTTCAGTTAAATTAGGGGCGTCTAGTATGCCATTTACTATTTTAAATAAAAATAATGAATCACTTAAAGTTCTTCTACACGACAATATAGTTAAATGAAGAGTACTCATTAAAAAATCATAATTCAATTGTTCAACGAGTTATACACAGTTTGATGTTAATAAACCTTAAAAACGTATGTTGAACCCGTTCAATTTTAATTCATGCACTTTATAGAATGGAGACCAAATAGTTGAGTTGAATTCTAAATTACTACGAACCACAGCCGTGTATAAAACTTTAAGTGATTTAAGTGAATTGATATCTTCGTCATCATCATTATCTTTAGTTATAAAATATTCCGATGATGAATACTGAAAATGTGGCAAAATGGTCAAACCAGGAATAAACATCATTGTTATTATTGTGGCGACAGATCTTGGCGTATGTCTTAGGAGCCAAAGGAGATTATTTTATTCCTCTGTTATGTGCTTTGCTTCGCCAATCGTCGACCTTTAGAAGACATTGTTCCTTCTGGATCCAACTTTACTCACGGTGTCGTTGTCTACAATTTAATTATTTTATCCTAGCTAGATGCCCGGTCGGCATCATAGTTGAGTTAATAACTTTTAAGGTTCCCAAGTATTATTCTTATAAATTATAGTTTATTAGTGTTGTATTTATATTTCCTGATAAAAACCCTACACCATCTGTGCCAATAGTTTGTCGGCTCTGATGATGATATACCAGACGCGTCCTTTGTTGGAGTTGGATGCGGTGACGAGAATAATACGCTGTTTTTACAATATGACAATTTAATGTATTTATTCCTGAATGACAAATTACAAATTACAAATTATCTTAGATCTATATTTGGAGAGATTGGTTGCCGATCCTTCTTAAACGTACTCCCCTGACAGGCATTTTCATGCTCACTACACACACACACACATCTGATTTGAATGGACATGTGCCTATCACTCGATCATCAATCCACAGACATTACAATTAGAAGACAGGTTGTTAGCGGGATTGAAAGGGATGCCGGTATGAGAAGAATGTTGGCATTATTAAATGGATGATGTAGAAGTCTGCGTGTGAGTACGTATTGTATCAGGTGGATTTTGCAAGTGGTGTTTCGAATGATGAGATGTGCTTACTGTGAGAGTGGTGGATGCTCCAATATTCACACACCACTCTCGTGTCCATTTGATAGTCGCGGAACGTTTTGAGTGTGTATTTCGTGTATGACCAAAGCAGATTATAAAAACGAAAATCTATTTATAGTTGATATTTGGTTTTTTGTTAGGTACAGTTTATAAATATGGAGTAATTAAGCTGCACAATAAAATTTAGTACGGGCGAATAGTTTACGGAGGCGTTTCCTGTAACTGTTGTTGAGAAAGGCGGCGGTGAGAAGAGTGGCCTTCCAAACGGTTGCTGACCGCATTAGTATTGCTACATGGCATCGGTACTGGATGTGTTTACGGTTACTAGGAGTTTTGTTTCACGCCCCGGTAATTCGGGGTGCGTTCAGTATCGGGCGGTGATGATAAAAGTGGAAGAGATATACCTCCACAACCTTAATTGATAGACCTACAAAGACATTAAAATACAAAGCAGTGATACAAATGTAACAATTGATAATTTAACTTTATTTTACGCTCAAACACCTGCAATTTCAGAAAGAGTCCAGGTATCTGCCCATATATAGTTTTTTTTTTTGCTAGATCTCACTTAAATACCGCATTAAAGTATGTTAAATAATGTTTCTATGTGTATTTAAAAATTCATTAAAATATTTTTTATAAAACACTTAAAATATATCAAAATTCGCGTGGTATTTTTGTTTTACAATTTTATTGAATAATTATTGCACGATAGCTGGTCGTCTTACCTAACCTAACCATCCAATTGAATGATTCCTTACTTTACCACTCTATTGCTGTATTTAAATAATTATACATTTTTATGGGTAAGGGTGGATTAATTTTTATTTTTTTTATTCGTTGAGTTAATCGCTCCATCTCACAGTGCATTTATGAAGTCTCTGGGATAAATCTCAATCCGCCGTTAGCAAATCTCAAAACACAGTGTAAAAGTTCACGAAGGAACAATTTTATACAGCTCTAAAACTGTTATAAAACATGTTATGTTATTTATAATGTACATTAATGCCTGATTGACATTTAATGATGCAGTTAGGTTAAATGTTAATGCTTAAACTGTTATTAAACATTCACAGATAAATATATATAGCTATCATGCCTGTCAGATAATATTTAGTAACTGCAATGTTAATTTTATTGTTTTTATGTAATAAATACTCATTTTATTGTATACTTTATAATACACAGATTTTGAAAAAAATCATAGGGGATATAATTAATTATTAACATTTTTTACCCATCATAAAATGCGATGCTATTATAACATTAAGTAAGTTATCTTACCCTTTAACATGATTTTAAATACACAATATCATAATTTTTGTTGTTAAAAAACCAAAATTAACTTAGAAGCTTGCGCTTCCACTTTAAATTGTGAAATGACTTTTATAAAGCTAAACAAATTTGAATATGTAGGTGTAGGAAGATGCCCATGGGTGATTATTATCAAAAAAATATTACTATTAATGATTTTTCAGCATCCTACATAATCTGATATGTTATACTCAATCGTTCATAATGTTTATATTATAAAATAGTGCAGTACTGAAAATCCGTAATTTTTTAAATTTTGTAATTTCTGACAGTAGGAATGAATTATATTGTGTATTGTAATTCGAAGAAGATTGAGTGTACACTTTATGTATTGTATGGTTTCCCCTTCTATATTACCTACAAAGAAAATATTTAAATTTAGTAGGTAATGTAGAAAATGATGACACGTTGAATTTTTCCATTATCAGTAGGCTATCCCGTTTGCTGAGCTGTGAATTCTGTTAATTTTATCATTTTGCAGCAATATCTAGTAGTATTTTTTATTAATTTCTAATTAACATTGATAAAATAAATAAACATATTGTTATACCTATTTCATTTATATTTACTTCTAAATGAAGGAATCCCCAAAGGATCCCACTCTATTCCAAAATCGTTGTAAGAGTTGTGCATTTCCGCTCCGATTCCACTTAACAAAACAACGCGTGCATATATTAACACGTGAAGTGTGCGAGAATGTTATGAAAAATATGGTTAAAAAAGCACGCATCTGTGCTGCTGCCAGAGGTGGCTACTTGGTCAATATTATTTTTATGAATAATTGTAATAAACTACGTATTCGATAAATAAAAACCAAATTATAAATTAAAGTTTTATTTCTTTGTTATTTAAAAACAGCATCGGCCTGGAACATAATATTCACCTTGTATTTTAGGCAAGGGCGACTCTTTTTTATGATCGTGAGATGGTAGTTGATTTCAACAATCATTCGGAATCGTGGCTGCGGCGTTGTGTTTGTTGTGTTGTAGCGGCAACGTAAATACAACTTCCGTATCGCGTTAAAAGAAAGCCATCCTGTTTTTTAAATTACAGTTTACATTAAAACGCGCCGAATATCTCGTTAAATATTTTTCGCTCACCATTTGGGGCCGTTCACGTGAGATTTGTGTATAAACTCTGCCGGAAGACGAGAGCAGTATATAAATTTAAAACACCTCACGTCCAGTGACGGCGCCATCACAGCAGCCGTGCGTCGTACCAGCAAAATTATTTAAACTTGTAATCACATAAATAATTCACGTAATATTTTAAATCCAGTCCGTTACTAACTTCTACACACGTTTATTGTACATTATATGCATCGATTAACAAATGAGTTTTTTTTACGCAAATTTAATTCTATTGTAAAATGTTAAAGGGGATACTTGGACAGCTACCCTTAATATGTAAAAATAAAAAGACAGGAAATTGACATTTTCCTATCATTTTCTTTGCTAGGTATAATTTGTATTTTATTACCTAAATGTTAACAATTAATTATTTTTTTAGATTTTAATTTTACTTTTTAGATGTTTAGATAAAAATAAACCAATAAAAATTTCTTCATCTTTATCAGTTATTTTTTTACTTGCTACTGGATGAAGGTCTCCCCAAGTCTCTCCCATTTTTATCAATTAATTATAATTCTCTGCCACGTATTTTCACAGAATTTGATGATTTCATCAGTTCAAGGCGGCCTGTCGGCCTTTAATTCATCTCAAGTACAATTGAATGATCGTGATGTGGTCTGCCCATCGCCATTTTCTTGCCGTTGTCAATTATATCTAATTATGTCTAATGTCTAATTTTCCTATTTGTTAGTGTAATACCCAACGTGCTGTGTAACATTCGTTAAAATAAATAAATTGTAATAAATAATAAATTAATATAAAAATTGGGCCCTGTGTAATAATAATAAGTAATTAAATAATAAATTTAAAATATTTAGAAATTGTAATTCTGATCATATGATAGTCAAAATAGTACTTACTATATATGTGACAGTAAATCGGATTTAACCAAGAAAATACACATAGGCTGCATGATTTATAGTCGTTTCATGAACTGTACATATTTTACACAACGTGCAGTTTGAATCGTATAATAACATATGGAAAAAATTACACGCTTTCAATGTGTAGTTTGACAGAATAGCTGATTAGTGCTATAATATATATATAACTACCAATGTTGCATGTGCACGATTTGGCATAATAGCGCACACAAAAAAAATATATCGTGCACACAATTTTTAACAAGACTCTTGTTTAGTGTGCCGCCTTCTGTCGAAGGTTGGCGACCATGTTGCAGTGTTTTAATTTATTCTTTATAAGATCACCAACATTTTGGATATAGAACTACTTTCTGAGGTTACATAGCCAATAGGTATTTTTAGTTACGCCTCTGCTACCTTCTATCTTCCCTTGCATAATGAGTTGTAAAATATATTTCTCATTGTGGAGAATGTGTCCCAAGTATGCAGCTCTCCTTGATAGTTGTTATTAGTTCTATTGACTTATTTATGCATACTAATACATCTTAATAAGTAATGTGGCCAATCCAGTCCCCACCAGTAGCCTTAAATTGTAATATTTTTCTTTTTTTCTTCTTTGGCTCTTAAAATTGCACAATGGATTTTTTATGCACAAACCGTGATCCAAGCTTAGTGGGAACATTAATAACGACGGTGATTTATTTGAAGAATAAAATATAGCGATATTATATTGCGAACCACTAAATTCTTAAAAATCTACGTGACTTGGAACATAATTATAAATAATATATTTGGTGCCCCGCCTCGCTCATTAACCGCCGGCCGTCACTGCTCGTATCTGGTTTGCTGTTTGTATCCAGGCCGTAACTTCGCGCCGCTGCATCGAAACCAAACAAAACAAATAATGATAAAATATAATTTATTCTGTAAATATGCGTTTCATCTCGACTTATTTATGTCATTTTCTTGTATTCATTATTTGTTGCACGAAATCGATGTCAGTATTTATTTTGTGCATATCGTTTTTTAATTGCGCTATATCCGAAAAATACAAGTATTTATATCTAAAAAATCCCCTATTTATTCATAATGTTCGTCCGTTATTGTCGCACAGCAACATAACAAACATATTAACAGCTGTTGCATAAAACCATAAAAATCTGATCCATCGTACGAAAGTGTTTATTTATTTTTTATTTTTAGAGAAACAAGAAAGAAAGAAAAGAGAAATAAACAGTATAACAATAATAACATAATATATAAAAATAGCACCAGTGATGTTTCTTCTCAATTAAATAACTAGTACATTTTTAACTAAAATATAGTGTACAAAAAAACTTTTACAACACAACAAACTAAAAATAGTATATATGTATTTAAAAAAAACTGAAAAAAGAAACAAAATTGTATTTTTAAATTGAAGATACAAAGTGGAAAGGGTAAGGATGGGAGGGAAATGGGATGCAATTTATATTAATAGATATTGAAAAGTCGGCGTAGTTTAATTTTAAAGGGAAGTAATTTATCGTTGAAAATGTTCAAGTTATTAGAAGAATTTACGGCATTATATTTTGATTATCGTGTCCAACAAATAATTTTTTTGTTCATAAAAATATTACAG
Source organism: Eubasilissa splendida (assembly GCA_031772225.1). Lineage (NCBI taxonomy): Eukaryota > Metazoa > Arthropoda > Insecta > Trichoptera > Phryganeidae > Eubasilissa > Eubasilissa splendida. The sequence continues at coordinate 9,761,895 of CM062855.1, read as the reverse complement.
AAAGATATTATGGCGACTTTTCACTTACACTGGAACTGATCTAAAGAAATTGTCCCATATTTTATATTATTTTAATATAATATCCAATAGTATAATATTTATTATATAATAAATATTGTGATATTCATAAATAAAAAGTGCACACAAGTATCATTCCTTTTCGAAGCACTTGAATAACTCTTCTTCATAGTTTCTAAGTCATTAAATTTATTATTTTCATTTGTTAACTTCGTTTTATTAACCACTTATTGAGTTTAAATACATATACCGGTTTCGAAAAATACCATTCTCTTCTTCAGGATGTCAATATTAATCAAAATATGTTATTTCTTTACCAGAATCTATTTATAAAAAGTAATTATTATTTAAAAAATAAATTTAGTACCTAACTCAAATTGTTACTGATTTGAGGCCAAATCTATTATATTTCAGGTTTTAATATTATCAAAGTATATTCTGTGGATACGGTTTTATCAATGAAGTTCGAATCTTTTAGTTTATCTTCCTGAGTCCTAGTCTTTTAAATTCAATATGTACTTTATTTGTTGGATTACCAAAAACATGTTTTTTTTTGTATATTTTAAGTAATTCTTGAAGTTTTTAAAAAAAGATTCACCATTCTCAGTTAGATAGCAGTGATTTTTTAATGAAGTTGACTGGAATTATTTTGAATAAACAAATATATATATATAACACAAGTCATAGATATTCCATGTTTGGTGTCAATTCGAAATATAAATGAAAAAATTTAAGGCCACTCTTCAAATCAAATATTATCTATGATTTTGTTTCTAGGCAGGGCAGGACTGGAAAATTACGTGTAAAGTTTATTTATCTATACCTTATATATTTATTTATCTATACCTAAATATAGAATATATCGTTTTTATTGTTCAACTGTTTAAAATGTATTTATTTATTCCGCAATTTGTCATATATTTTTATTGTCACTTTTTATGTTCTTCATTACGGGCGTCATTAACAACACCACTAACTAACTTACGATGGTTGTAAAGATAGCAAGTAATAAAGTAGGTACCTACCTGCATACAGGAAGTAGCAAATGTGACCCTGGCCCCCTCGATGAACTTTCTCCATCCGCAGTTCGCGATGTTGATTGCATGAGCGCTCTGGGTAACGCTGTGCTTCCAAGCTTGGGTCTTCAAACAATTTTTAGTCTACGGGTTTAATTTTAAATCTGCTTATAACATACGTGATAACAATAATGAGAGACCGCCCATTTGAATTAAGCTGAGACCGAAAGAATATGCTAATTGTAATAAATTTTTCAAACTCTAGATAGATAAATCATTTTTAGTTGTGACATTGAAATTGTATATTTAATACAAATTAAGTGAATCAACTAGATATAGGTTCTTAGGTTTCCACGGCCGTTCAGAATTTTCCGTGTACAGTTAGTTTTCTGGGCTAATCTGACCTTTCTGGCCGACATTCAGACACTACAGTCACACATTACATCAGCCCTGATGGACTCTACAATGGGATCCGAAACGTCGTCCAGAAAGGTTAGATATACATGAGAGATGTAGAAACTGTACACAGAAGAAACTAGAAAGATATACAGATAAAAATCTTTTTATCGATATATAATTTAGTCGCTACCGGGATAGTTGATTCATTTTTAGATATAATAAATATTTTTTTAAATATTGAAATTAGCTTATTTGGTTTAATGAAATACATACTTGTGTATTTTGAAACATATGAATATTATTTTAGTTACTTTAATGTGGTAGTGACGTGTCATTTGATATCGATAATCAGAAAGCAGTAAGATCTTTGGTCCAATTTTTAGTGACGAAAATAAATTATTACAGTATTTCTATCCTCATATTAAACAAACAAATGTAGAACTATCTATTAAAGTTTTTAATGATCTATTATCTGGTAAATGTTTTTACGAAGAGATATATAGAGACAGTGCAAAAATAAAAAAATAAAAAAAATCCGGTATTTATAAACATAACTGCGATGTATGTGAGGCGGTATACATAGGTCATAGGTTGATACACGTTTTATTGAATATAAGAAATCCTTTATACACAAAAAATCAGAATCATTCCAAAATCATCTACTTCAAAATAACCATATTCCGTTACAATTTTACAAAAAAGGATTAAAACTCAACATATTAGAACAATTATCTTATAGACCTTAAAGGGTCTAAAGTGATTAACGACTTCAAACCAAAAATAACAAAGTGGTTGCTCGATGTGGGTAGAAAGCAAAATGAATCTAATTTGTCATTTGTGCTGACCTAACTACCTACACATTTTTGTCTCCTACTATTGTATATTACAGACAATAATATTTTTATTACTTTTTTTCAATAATATTTTATAACTTCAGATCGTACTTTTTTCACGTAAATTTTTATAATTTAATTAACATTATACTTACTTACCTTTAAACAATTACAATTTTTAAAAACTGTACAGATAATTGTTTTAGAACAGACCACGTTTAGTAAAGTGATTATTTTTATTTTGCATATTTACTATTTATGCAACAAAAAAAAAATTTGAAATCAACAAGAATTTAATTAATAAAATCATCAATAAACAAATTAATATAAAAACAAACATATTATATTATTTGTCTTCACTTGAATTTGTATTATATGTAAGTATTATAAATAAAGTTAAGATATTTTGTGCTAATGATAGTTAAAGATTTTTTATTTTTTGTTTCTTTCGAACATTAATATGTGATAATACTGACATGTAACTAAAGATATTATCCTTATATGAGTTCACCACACTGTTCTATGTTTTCTCAGTTGATAATGGTCTAGATAGCCGAAACAATCGTTCAATTATTTGGAAAAATTAAATAAATTTATTGTGTTGATTAACAAAAGAGTTCTATAAAATATCAATATTCTGTATTCAAAAAATAAAAGGTAAAATAAGTATTGGCTGTCATCAAGCTTAATGAAATGACGACATCCGAAGATTGCTGGACCGACTCTGTTTCCAGGTCACCTTAAATTTGTTTCTCTTGCAAATATTGATTCGTCCATTTTACAGTTCGGTATTTTATTGTTAGAAGCAGTTAGTACATATTGCATATTAATCATAAACAGAGCCTGAATCACTACTCATAAATAGAACGCAACGGTCTGCGTAAAACATCTTAGGTCGGGCCAAAATCGATGTTCGCCTATCAACACACGGGAAGGAAGAAGAAGAACAAGAAGAGATAGTGTGCAAGGCATGCAACAATTGATCGAATGATGGCTATATACCTAGACGATGTAAACTTTACTATAATAAATGTAATTTTTTACTAAATCTTTTTAGATAAATAGATTTTTTTTCTGTATATATTTTAAGTTGATTCATTTAAGTTATATTAAAATACAACAGAAATATGTTCTGAAAATACAACTTGACAATAAAAATGTATTCTCCTTTAAAAAAAAAACCTTAATTTTTATGTTATTTTAGCTTTGACCATTTTATTTTTATATACTTTAATTTTGTATTATTTTAACATTAATTTCATTGAACTTACTACCATGACTATCTGAAAAGCGCTGTCTACTGAAATACAGTAAAATATTGTAAATATGTAGTTGTCAAAGCACCGAAATAAGTTTTACTTTGCTGCAACATTGCTCTTTATTTTTATAATAATGTAATAACACACTGTAGTATGAAACTAAAAAATAAATAATAATAATTATTATTTAAAAAATGTAAGACGAATGAAATTTGTATGAACTAATGAAACATCGTTGATATAAAGCATTAGATACAGACTTTTAAATAATCGCGTGTATCACCGGAACGATAATGATAAGTAATTAAATATGTTTTAACATTAACAAATAGGTTTTGCGGAAATCGTTACCGTGGCTGCGTGGCTGACACTGCCAACCAATTTCTTATTAATCATATTTATTGCTTTTTGCTAGTCGTATTAATTAGAGTAAATTTTTTTCACAACATAAATGTAATAATAACCCAAGCGGAAAATGAAAAAATTTCACGGCTGAGTTCAACCGGACCACCGAAGCGAAGTGTGAAGGTCGAAAACATCAAATTTTTATGATTTTTTCCTGCAAAATTATACGTAATCTAAGTAATGACAGGTACGCTTTAAATATCGTAGGTGCAATACCGGAAATGAATATTAAATTCGACCGAAACCCGAGTTTTAGTAGATTTAAATTAATTATGTTAAGAATTATAATATTTTCAAAACATTTTGTAACCGCGTGGCAAAGGTTAAGTAAACTATGGTGCTTCATTTTAGTTGATTTTTTAAAATAAATAAACATTTTTAAAAAAACCGTCATAGCAACATAAAAGTAAATTAGTTTTGCTGTTGTATTTTCGTTAATTTTTTATCAATGTACATACTCGTATATACATTTTTATATTTTACGAAATATCTCTAAAAGAAAATTAATCACGTGACTCGGGTTACTTAAGCGTATCGTCGAATCTAATCATGCCCGTTATATGTGATCAAAATGGGCATAAAAAAATTAATATATTCAAATATCATACACACCCTTCAAATGTCGAAAAACTATTTGAGCGTTTAGCAAGAAAGAGAGTTTATTAATCGGTTGACAAATACATTGTTTGCACATTGAATTAGTGTGAACGAACAAATATTATATCACGGTATTATCAAGTTAAGAGAGGTCGCATGATTCAAGTATGTTAACATTGTTTATTGTTGATCTTACATAACAAACACAAGAAGAACTCTGGCACCGTGTGGTAAATAGATCTCTTAACAATAAGATGTTAATAGAACGAAAACGTTATTCTTGAATTGAAAAAAAATTATCACTTATTATTAATGAAATATTTTTTTCTAAATTCATCTAAATTCGTTTGTATTATAAGGTAAAATAATAGACTACTTTGGATGCAAATGGAACGAAAATTGGGACTTTTCTATGGAAATTAAATGTCTCTTCTATGGAATGCATTCTTTCGCATGAACGGACAATTGTGCATCCATGACCGAAACATAAATTTACAAATGAAAATGATACGATGCTACGTGTGGAGATGCATGTTGCATATCGTGGATAACGTTTCCATCTTGCAGGAGATGAACATGCGCAATCATTTGCCTATGTTTTGCTATTTGCCTTCAATTTTCTTAGAAGATGGGAAGTTACATTGTGTACGGTTATATTTTCAGACTCCTCAAGCCAATAATTGCAGTTTTCTGTGGATATTTTTTGGAAAGACTTTTCAGTATTTTAATAAAATACTAGCATATAATAAAATAATCAGTATTCTATATTTTAATATCGTGTGGAATAATGGATTGTGTAGACAAGGGAGACTTTCCAAACCGGGGAAGTTGCATTATCCAACTATGCTACAGCGACATTATTTGTACTACACACACATAATTTGTTAATTAATAAATATCACTACTAGTTTCAATTTACACCTGTAGATGGGAAGGACTGCTCTTCCCGAAACTTGTAGTTAATTCAAACATTTTGTGTGTGTAGTACAATGTCAATATACATTTTTTTAAAATCAATTTCACTGATTTGAGCAATATAATATTTCTGTTATATATTGTATTTCTGTGGCAATGTTATTTTAATAGAGCAATTCATCATTAGTTGCTCGGGCTGTCATCATCGCGGGTTTGATGATAATGATGATGATGATGGAAGTAGGTGAGCTTCGCTATTTACCAATCTAGACGGTTCCAATTGTATTCAATAATCATATTTCATAGCGCGCCTGCTCTTTTCCCGTAAAAATGTGCATTCCGATGCATCCGTCTAGTACACGGGTCACAAACCTTTTACTTTCTGATTGATGTAAGTATAAATTTTGCTGGTATCTTGGGTCAAGACTGAGTTTCATTCAAAACGTGGTTGTGTCATGTAACATAATTCATTTCAAGCTTTTCATATAAAAAAATGAAGTTAAATTTCTCTTAACCTTTTCGTTATCGTACCAAAAAATTTCCATCTATTCAAATGTGAGATAACTGAGTTACACTGAAATAATACTGTGTTATAAGATAGAAGGAATACTGAAAGGAACCACACACAAAACATAGATACCCTCCCACATCCCTCTGGCCACCCCACTCTCCAGTTATAACTATGTATTATATTGAACATTATCCAAATTTCGTTCAGTTGCACTCTAGAATCCTGAGAAAAATACAAACATCTAACCTCGTGTGCCCAGACATCTCACCCACCTCATGCTGGTACCAAACTTTCTAATCAACTTATGTTATCCAGGATATATTCTTCGTGACAATTTAAAAACGAAATTGTATTATAACATGGTTAAAAGTCATTCGATCCTCTTATACATGCTAATAAACGCCGACGATTGTCGCATGTCACGTGATTAATATTTGTTGACCTTGAAACCCACGCACTTCTGTACTTGTGCAATAGTTTTGAAAGTCTTAATAGAACGAAATTATTGGAGGAGTAGGAATGAAACAACTGAGTTTGCCGGGGAATCAAAAAGTGTGCCGGAATCATGGAGAGGTCTTCATCTAGTAGTGGATTGACAGTATCTGATGATATAAATTTTATATTATTATTATAAATTGATGAAATATTACAATAAGAAATATTTCAAAGTTACAATAATCTCAAATCATAATTAAAAGGTTAAATGCACATAATTAAAACAATAAATGTGACACGGCTTTGGTTCCGGTTCGCAGAATATAAACATGGACAAAAATGTTTTGCTTAATGTTTGTTTAACAACCATTAGGATAAATATTATAAATAAATTAACTATTAAGATCAAAATGAGAGCGAATACGTAAACTTACTCAAGCGTAAGTTAGCCGTAAACCTCTAAAACTACCTACTTAATGACGCAAGATTTAAAATATATAAAACCATAATATGGAGATAGTGTGAGAATTAATTATGTGATTGTGCTTGATGGTACCATCAAGTCACTAAATTACCTCTGTTTTAATTTAATATTATCGTAAAGGGAGTCTTAAATATATAAAAATTTGGTAATTAAAAAAAACTAGTACTTTTAATAGTAATAATACTTATTCAATATTTTACGTATTTAGTATTCAGTTGAGACTTGAATGATGAACAACAGGCGTAGGTAGTTAATTTATTAAAAAAGTATTTGGTACATCAATTTATTTATGTTTATAATAAATTTAATAATTAATTTATTAAAAAACATTATTCACCCAAAAGTGCACACTTAAATAAAAAAAACATTGCATATATGTTTTTAGTATCAAATGTTGAGAATCCCTGTCTACCAATCTTGTGTTAGAATTTGAACTTTAATGCGAAGCGGCGCCTAAGATGTTGAATAATAATAACACCATTATTCCTCATCAAAAGATTGAGAACTTCTGATTGTATTGAGCCCGACATTTGTGTTTTGAAACGTACATGACATACGACTAGTGAATCGTTTTCGAGATTAGAAAGTATGAATGGTAAAAATATAGTTTGAGAATTCCTAAATTTGTATAGTTATATATTATACTTATAAAACTAATTAACTTTTTTAAAGGAATACGATTTATAATTGACTGAAAACTCTTAAGATTGATGTACTTTGCACTCTGCTACTCTTTAATTAATTATGCGATTTCAGTTCGGGGAGGTGCAGCAAAAACAATATTAGTGGAAATAAATGGTTGTCCCTTTAGATATACAGTAGATATAGATATAGAGAGTACAATATTCTCGACGTAAGACAAATTGATATGTTGAGACTCGTACAATATTTCCATTCTAATAATAACTCACCACTAGTAATAAATCATGGTCATAGCACAAGACAACGAACGAACATCTACACACCAATTTCGAGAGCAACAACGATATTCTATCAACGTTTCTACATGTTTTTAGCTCCGAAACTGTACAACGTACTTAACACTAATTGGAAATCGTTCACTTGCAATAAGATTACGTAAATATATGATTCAATTGGTTAGAGATCAGTCAGAAGCATTTTTGTCCAATATTACAACCTCAAATCAATCACAAAACCCACACCAATAACTCACTTCAGTTTTACAACACATTTAAAGCATGAAAAAAAACTGGCTACCTTAACACAGGCGGTAGTCAAGCAATGTAGTCAGGACAATGCCATATGCGTCAGGGGTGGATACCTACTACACCCCACACAGTAATAAGTATCATATATGCATAATCACTTCTGATTTACAAAAAAATGTATGTCAATAAAGGTTTAAATTAAAAAAATAATATTAATGCGAAATAATCAGTTTCTACCGACATAATTGTATATGTAACCCTATTGTGCTAGGGAGTAGAAAAAATAAAGATAAAACTGTTTAACTTAAAGCTGTTTTAATTTAAAGAATTTAATTAGAGACGCATACACATTGGTTGTAATATGGTTTATTATAATTTTCTTTAAATCGAAAATTAAAAATCTCCCATAAAAGTAGTAAGTGGTAGGTGAATGATCAGTAGACTCGATCACGTCAATGGATGGATAGCCATAGTGACCGAGGTCATGATTTTTTGAGAAAAAAGTAAAAGAATAAGCACTAAATGTATAGGTTATCTAATAATTAAATTCAGTGGAACCTCTATATTTGACATTAACCCGTTTTTGAGAGCCTTACGTATACAGAACCTGATGAATATATAAACAGATGTTCTCATAACAAATAACTGAAATTCAATCAATTCATTCCTAGCCCCCAAAGATAGTACGTAAATGAATACATTTTATGCCAAAGTTTTATCTTTATTGTATTGAGGAGACATGATGGTAGAAACAGAAGAGGAGGTAAGTAACTAATATTTAGAAGGAGGAAATTTAAACATCAGGTAACTCTAATTCTGGTGGTGGTTTTCGTTTGCCGATGATTCAGTAGCACTCCATTTAACAAAGAACTTGCCCAATGTTGCCTGTTTTTTAAAACCTTCATGAAGCAGTCATTCATATAACCATTGAATCCATTTATGTTTTGGTTGACTGTGACAACATTTGGGTGTCACTTTTCGACCATATTTTGCGTTTTGACCCAGTTAGACAACATTGCCGGGAGGTGGAAGTGGCAAATATAAAAAATATTAACAAATATGGAGACATTTGTTTGTTATCAAAATGTGACGAATATCGAACCAAACGAATATAGAGGTTCCACTGTAACTATATTTTTAATATTTATTTATTTATCATTTCTATGAAGATCATCTTAGCACATAAATAAAAAAAAACTTACCGTGTAGGTACTTGTAAAGTATTAATTAAAAAAAATATACAAAAGTCATAATTTTTTCATTAAGATAAACCAACTTTTGGTCCGTCATGTATTTATTTGGCGGGTCAATGAACCCCGGGTTTCCACGCCGTGGCGGCAGCAACTGAAAGTTGAACGAAAGCGTACATTTTCCCGCGTTCTCTATTCAAAATAAACACAGAGCTCATTCAAAACAAAGTTCGCGCAAGCGCAAAGTAGGGATAATACGAAAATCGCCAAACTGGCCTCCTTCTGCATAATCCGCGGGATCCCAGCGCGAGCGCCGAAACAGGCGGAGAGAATTGCGAGCTGGACCGCAAAGGATAAGCGTCCAGACTGGGTAATCGGAAATGTTTTATTAGGTCGCATACTGAAGCTCTACCAGAGCATTCTCAAACTCTCATTAGGTTGTTCAATAAGTTTGTGCGGTTTTTTAAGATCAATATTTTATTGAAAGTAAAATCTAAATATACAAATAAACTAATCCATCGGGTGTTAACATAAGTAGTGTCTGTTTTTTTTTTAATGAAGAGGTCAAGAAGACACAACAAGTTGGTCAGTAATGTATTCTCCTTCATTATTTACAACTTCTTGACAACGTTCTACAAATTTTTCGATGCCTCAGCGGCAGACCGAACAGAACGCAAACAGAAGGAGGTATCAAAATTGTTCGCTTTTGTCTACTTGATATTCCATTGTGAAGGGCTGTAATTTAATAAAATAATAAATGTAACGTAAAAACAAACACAATATTTTGCAGAGCAGAAAATTTTCTTTCGAATGAACCTTTACCAATTTGTTTTACTTTTGGCGCGCATTTTTAAATTTTATATATTATAGATGTCTCACAGAGACGAAGCTATTATTTATATATGGAAAGTTAAGTAAGTAAGTGATCATTTTACACAATGTAACGTTCGCCAATTCTACTCATGCTCGACTACCATACCTATCAAATTTTTGGAAACTGTATATATGTTATCATATAGAAACCTTTCTATTACTTTTTACCAACTACACTGTCACCATCTATGGTTGAAAATTTGATATTCATTCCCATGTAACAGTATAGATGTCGCTGAAGCTGTCTTGGGCATTACGGGTGGTAATCTTCCATACATACCTTCCCATATTTAAATAATAGCTTCGTCTCTATGATACATCTATAATACAGCTTGATGACAATCCTTCTGGGGATAAAACCCAGTAATTGGTTCCTACAAAGATTTGAACATACTCAAGATATTATTCTCAATCATTTTCAAAAAATTTCTGCCATCGTTCTGGCAGTTTTTCGATATATCGGCGGTGTAAAGCATGATTCTTTATATCTTTACAAGCAAAGAGGAGTATACAACAATCTGGTGGTTTAATATTATTATGACTTATCTTACGATTGTATAGCCACGATTAAATTCGTATAGAATATGTCGGAGACGACCTTTTTTATCAACCGTCACATCCATTGATTTTAAGGTAAAACTGAATTAAATATAAAAAACATTTAAAAATCACAAGATCTACAAAATGGTATATGATACTAGCGACAGATAATACAATTTGTGACATATGAAGCGTACATAAATAAACTGCATGAATTTAGTGATATATAGATAAGAGTGTTATATACTTAAATGAAGACAACAAACTTTTGATAATTTCTCTATGACATCAACACATAAATTGTAAGAGATAATGAATGCGCTGGTTGAATATTTACTTCTTACATATACAGAGATATATTTTATAATGAAACTGATTTGAACAAACTTTACAATAAAAACATTATGAAGCTTTGTACAAAAATTACAAAAAAAAAAGTGAGCATCAATAATAAGTGTGTGTGTATTATGTGTACAGTTCACTGGGAAGGAAGTAATGAATGAAATTGTAATACATTTATTTGTGATATTATATAATTTAATTTTTGTTAGAAAACGAATATGTATTATTATTTATTAGATATGTGTTCACAATAGTGTTCTTTACCTACCTACCGACACGTGAAAAAACATTTTAATTTTCAAACATGCGAGTGTTGTTGCTTTTAAAACGTGTGACTTTAAAAACAAGTGATAAAACGTAAGTTTGACGTTGACGGTACGAAATATAAAATGTATATTTACCATGGCAACGTATTTGGTTGAGATATATTTAGATTTACTTAATTATAGTCATTATGTTCCCTTTTTATATGACTTCTTTTGGGATGTTAAATGTACGAATATATTCTCACTTACATGACTCCAGTGTGAGCCCTTACGTAGGGTCATGTTCCTTTAAATTCTTCCAGAAGTTACTCAGGCTGATTTAAGAATCGTCACCCCATGTCGAGATCAACGTTCGAATTATTGGCAGTATCCTTGAAATGCTGGAGCACATCTCGCCGACTTAAATATTTGATCTGGTTAGGTAACGCCACGAATGTTGAAAATTATAAAAATAATAGTCCTATAATGTGTTAATATGAATTGATTAATATTGAATAACCAATCACTTTGTCTGAATGCAGACAAACTATTTACATTAACCTGAAGACCGGGCTATTATTGAACTGATGATTAAATCGTTATTTAAACCGTTATTGTGATTTTTTATTTTTGATAGAACAGCTGGAGGGGGTGGGAACCTACCCTTTCCCGGGACTAGTTTAGAAGCTAGGGCTTCCTTATCGGTTCCACTCATCAAAGCTAATAAAAATACGCGACTTTAATTTAATTACATATTTAAGTATAAGCAAAACGAGAAGAAATTCAATGTGGTTATTAGCTATTAAGATTTAAAATTTAGACCCTCCAGCGTCCCTTAAGTCCTATCTTTATTCATAAAAAAATATATATAACATAAATCCATAGAACATACTTTTACATACAGATGGAAAATTAAGGTGCGATAGTTGACCGTTATAAGCCATTATTGACCGTTATTAGCTATTATTGACCGTTATTAGCTATTATTGACCGTTATTAGCCATTATTGACCGTTATTAGCCACTATTGTCTATTATTAGCCATTATTGACCGTTCGTGACCGTTATTGTGAATGTGATTCTATTCAGTTGTAATGATGATTGGTAAATGATTTTTCGTAATTCTTTGAGAAATGACTGGTATACTAGATAGTAAACCTCCAACGGAATCGGCAGGTATTCAGTACCTCCGTATTATAATATTTTTGATTTCATAAAGGTTTTGGAGACCAGTCACCATGACAATTATCATATTGTCATGTTCTCCATACAGCGAGCGGCGAGATGAATGTCTCGAATGGCACGAATTTCTCCATTCTGGAGTAGATGAACATCGAGGATAGACTCATAAGCATTTGTCAAAGACGAAACCTTAAATTTTTTGTTTATCTTGTGAGAAGAGAAAATAGCTTGGAAAAGTTTAAAAGAAAGCTTGAAATGTCAAAGGACGAAGAGGAAGAGGAAGATCCGTCACTCATTGGACTGACCGAGGCGCTTATTTGGTGTCAGCCCTAAGATCGACAGCAACCGAGAAAAGTAAAGGAGCGTTGTCAAGAGGGCGAAAGTTCATGGAGAACACTATCCTCAGCCGTGACAGACTGATGTGGATGATGGAATCGTTCCCGATACCGGTAATCCACTTTATTCTAGTGGTTACGATACTCGCCTAGTGATTTAGTAGTCGGGGGTTCGAGGCTCGTTCCAGAAGTCATATTTTTATAGCGTTTAGCTTAGTTTGAAAATACTAAGAATATTAACGTGACACGTGTTCCGTGTAAACACAGAGATAATGTTTGAGTTTTCTTCTTTCATGGCACTTCATCCCAGGGTGGGATTTGGCCTCCTATACAAGTGCTGTCCACCGACTCCTATATCTGACCAAAATATTTAAGTACATGTATAAAAATTTTACAATACTTTCTTAAGTACTATTTCTAACGCAGTTTTTGGACCAAATGAATACATTTATTCTACGTTAATATGTGAATGCTTAGGTGTATAAATAATTAAAAATCAGTCCTGTGAATTAAATGCCGTTTCGACAATCTTTCGTGGGTCGATTTATTACGTAGCATTGTCCCTTAGGGAAGTTAGGCTTCAGGACCCCCACACTTGCACGCGTATTTGTATACAGATAAGAAATTGACCGGCCTCTCTCAGAACCGTCGGAGACAAGTAGCTAGATAGACGCGGCTGTGTGCGACGGTAATTGAAATTCACACTTAATATTTGCATCACGTTCTTGCATAATGCTTTAATACTTTCAGCGTCACAGCGCTGGCGCCGGTGCGACATTAAAGCGTCGAGACTGACCACGATTCGCAGTTATTTATTCAACATATTAATATGTGATTGTGTCGAGCGCGCGCGCGGTTGCGCAACCATCTTGCGAGTTGCGAATTTGCAACGGTAAACGCTGTCCCGAATGGAATTCGATTATTGAATAATATTTCTGGTCCGAGCGGGCTGATTGCTCAACCGTTGAACAAATGTCCGGGAAATCGCACGCTTAGGAACGTAATTAAAGCATGTTGAAGAATATACTTAATACTAATGTGTTGACATTTATAAAATGACCTCTGCGTCTACTTTGCATATCGTACGTACATACGTAATAACGATAGATACAGCTGGCGCGTTGCAGCTTTTAAAAATGTTTTATGAGTTGGCGCAATAGACACGACATACATATTAAATAAACTTTGTGTTTTCTACATAGCAAGATCATTTGCGTAAAACAGGGTGAGATTTATTGATTTATCAACTTCAACATTGTTTAATTACATAGAAATAAAATTGATTGACAAATGTATCCATTATTATGAAAGTGGTCTAAGACAAGAAATTGAAAAAATAAGAGTTTATCAATCATTTTGCGTCACGTGATGCAAATTGTATTTGATGCGGTATATTCAGCGTATTGTTACGACGTTCAAAGGTATTCCGCTAGTGGTTATTTTGATAATATAGTTTAAGTCATTTCAACTTTAAATATTTTATTTCCTTATGTCGAAATAAATTAAAAATCTGGTGGACTAAATAAATTTTGAAACACTGTGTTGTGTAATATAAAAATATTTTTTAATCAATTCAAACGCAAACCTTCAAATATCTCCAAACGAAAAAAAACATGACTTTCATAATAATGGGCATAAATCTATGACCAACGTCATACTCGTGACCATGGTGACTACAGATTTTAATTAGTGCCCATAAACGTCAAACTTACGCTTTGACTCTTCAGAAATTTTAATTTTGAAAAAAACTCTCTATTAAGTACCCACCAGCACTAAGTATAGTGCGAAGCAACCGTAGTGCTAAATTAAATTTAAACATAGAAACTTCATTCCTTCTTTTCTTATTTCCAGTGAACTGTACACGACAGACACTAGATGTTTACACATATCATGAAGGCACTAACTCTATTCAGACCATTTTTTTACGAATCAGTGTGTTGTTATGAATGCACATTATTTTTTCAGAGGATGATCTGGAAAATTGCAAGATTAAATATAATATAAGTAACACAATGTCTAATTAATAAAAGTGAATAATTTTACAATACGTAGCGCCTAATTTCAAAACCCTCTAAAATTAATTGGTGTGTTTTTGAGTCATGGATGAAAACGAATATTTTGAAAGCAAACGTACAAAATTGTTTGTTATTACATCAGTATTTTTTAAAGAGACAATTCTGTATTGTAATTTTTTTTTTCTCCATATATATTGTTCTGGCAGCCATACTGGAATTTAAATCACGTGGTCATCAACAAGCGTTATGATTGGCTGATTTTATTTTAGGCGAATATCCACTTATACTCTGTCTGCTTTGGGGTATTTTGGAAATTACTCTGATTTTGAACACGCAAAATCAATGGATTTAAGTGGCTTTTGCGAGAAACAACGTGTTCTGCATGTAGCTGACAAAAAAATCTACAAAACTGCATGTTTAACTCAAATTATACGAAATTCGTTTTAGGGGATTTTTGAATTAGGCGCTACATATTACTGTACAACTCAACATATTGCACTATACGCGTATGTAAATTTGTAAAATTATTTTTCATCGGCATCGATCATAATTCCATATTGAAATCCAATTAATTTTGTTAGTACATAACTTGATTGGTACATACAAAAAGGATCTTAATTAGTAAAAAAAATATATTTAAATTTAAATTTAAAAACATGTATGTACAGGTATAATGACTAAAATCCCATTTTAGAGTAATTATTTTTAACCATCATTTCGACACTAATATTATTATAAATTTTTTGTGGGTATTTAATGCGAGTATATTTGTAAAAAAATACTGTGTAAATAATATTTGGTATCTTGTTGAATTAACCATTAAGTACCTGAAGAATTTAAATCTTTATATGTAGAAAATCATTGAAGTAAAATAAGGAACAAATATGACGAGATTAACAAGGCTGATAGCTCAGATAGAAGAACATTCTACTGACAATTTTTAATTTAATTATTTACTTGAATTAAGTTCTATATTAATATTAAGCAATCATCATTAAATTATACAAATATTCGCATTTAAAAAAAATTACAAATCATCATGTTTTTGACACAAGATTGCGTTTTAAGTAATAGTTGAAGTTTGTGAGTAAATTCATTGAATTATTTAAAATTAACTTTCACTGGTACAAATTATTTGAAAAAAAAATCTCAATTATCAATATATCTTGCATATTTAATAGTGTATAAAACCGTAGTTACTACGAAACATTTTGTAAATACAATACATCAATATGAATATATAAGTTTAAGGGTTGTGCAAAGAACCGACACCCCCCTATTCGCGTAAAATGTTAGACATATAATATCAGTTTAAACAGAGATGTAGCATACAACAGTAGCAAACGAGCAACTACGAGAAATGTTAGAAACCTAAAGCATTCATTTGTTTTATAAAAACGAACCTGCGAAGGATATGGCGATATGCAATAAAATATCACAGACCGTCTGTTCTGAATAATTACAACTTCACAATAAGAATGTGTTCTCCTAACATATTAATTTAATATATTCCTATCCGGGGAAATACATTAACCGATTACACTACATCAACATGTAATGGAATGTATTCTATTAATCAGAACACATTCTTAATGTGAAGTTGTAATTCATAACATAGGTCTGTGATATTTAAATATGAATTAAATATATTAATTAGAAAGATATACATATGAAATCAATTTTATCGAAAAATATTGTTGTTGCGTCACCAGGATTCGAACCTGGATCTCTTTCCTAACCGTGGAAGGTGCATCATCCAACTATGCTACATAATAAAGTTGTATCAATGTGTTCAAAATGTAATAAAAATGAATTGATAATTCTAGCGTCTGCTATCAGATTACTCAAAGGTATTTGAGATTCTGTAAAAATAAGGTAGATGGCTCTTTCAAATAAATGTATTAATATAAAAAAAGGTATAAGATTCGAAAATTTGTAGCTAATAATATTGTCGCTGTAGCATAGTTGGATAATGCATCTTCGCCGGTTAGGAAAGAGATCCAGGTTGGAATCTCGGTGGCGCAACAACAATATTTATCGATAAAATTGATTTTATATGTATATCTTAATAATTAATTAATTAAATTCATATTTACAATATTTTTTTACTAAAACCGGCCATTACTTTTCTCGCCCTCTATCCAGTGGTAAGATATTACCAATTAAAGGACAAAGTGGCGTTTAGCGAGCCACTTCAAACTGACACATGTGTCCAGCGAGTGATTGTTGACGCCGCAGTGAGAAGCCATAATGGGAGTGTTCCGCTAATTGGCGATAAATCCTCAATAACCTGGTTACGATAATGAAGTGTTTTGTTAGCGTGTTGGCACTGTTTGCAAAAGTTCTAGAAAATTTTATTACTGGCGAGACTTATTTATAAATGAATGTATTTATTCTTAATAGGATATGATCAGTGTGACCTCAGCACATTTAGAAACGTGTAAATTTTTCCAGGTGATTTATGTAACCGTGTGTTACTGGCGTGTTCTTGGTTATTATTATACATCAAAATAGTACATTCAATTTAATTATTTATTTATATTTAAAACACTGACGTTAATGCCCTTAAAAGATGAACATATAAAAATAGTGTTCTAGTAAACAATTGAGGAGAATGAAAGAGATATTAAAACTATAGCACAAGAATTTCAATACTAATTATTAGAATATACAATTCGGGGAAGGCGCATTGTCGACTGTGCTACAGTATTTTACGATAAAATTTATTTTATATGTATAGCTTTATAATGAGTACATTTAATTAGTATTCAAAACATCACAGACCTATTTTCTGAATAATTACAACTTCACAATAAGAATGTGTTACCCTATATAAGTTATATCAATGTGTCCAAAATTTAATAAAACTGAATTGTTAATTCTGGCGTCTGCTATTGGTTTACTTAAAGGTATTTGAGATTCCGTAAAAAACAATGTAGATAGCTTTCAAATAATTAAACGTTAGATGTATTTATTTGAAATTTTTCACATATGGGTATATATTTGTTCTGAATAATTACAACTTCACAATAAGAATGTGTTCTTAATGTATAATTTTATACCTGTCGATTATTTATTTATCTTTGTAGGTTGTATTGTTCCAATGATTGCGATATTGGGATCATTATATTTCCATCAAATTGTAAAAGAGTACCCTTTGCATGAAGATAATTATGAATAATTGATGATTAATATGAAAATTAAAACATTTAACAGTTGAAAATAAAATAATTACATTTAAATAGGCACTCGAGGGTTAACTTTTGAATCTTATTAACATTTATTCAAGTCCTCACTGTGTGACTAAGATGTTTTTTCAAATATTTTCAAATAAAAAATAAAAACCCATGAAGATTTAAATTAAGAATTCGCCTTTCGAACAGTTTAATGACGCGGGGGACGGCTCGCGATTTGTATGGCTGTCAGGTTACGGCCGTGTTCTAAATTGACAAAGGTTTTGGCGCCAAATCCAGACGCCATCTTGTCAATTGTCTGCGGGGGGGCGCCGGAGCCCCATAACGCCCGACTGCCAATTTTCTAAGTATAGAAAGGTCATAAACAGCGAACGTGGTTGTAAACTTCTGGGAAGATAAACAATGAAGTATGGAGTATGGAGATGTTTGCATTAAACAGTGCGTGAAAGCACGTACAACCGAGGTGTTTTTCTCAAATTTCAGCGCTGTGGAATTTTTATATGCTTCCCTGGCAGCGCCGTTACACACCAGACTTATTCAAAAGTACGATACATAAAAAATATATATATATATATTATACACGGTGTAAAGAGTTAATAAACAAAAATAGAAATATTTTAAATACTTTGTTTTTAACCACTTTTATGAGTAAATTAAACACCAGTCCGTTTCAGAAAATACATTTTTAAACATTTATTTTGAATCATCAAGTATATTTCCACATCATTCTTATTTTTAAATAATTATTATTTTTAATTGAAGTTGAAAACATTAGAACAATTTGACATATGGTTTAATTAGTTTACTTGACATCCTGACGAAGGACGAAACCGGTTGGTGTATTATTTAATAATGGTGTATAATTGGTTAAAAACAATGTAGTAAATAATTCGATATTAAAAATGAATATAATAACGAGTCATTTTTAAAACAAAATCTAATATATTTTATAATATTAAGATTTGTGTTTTTAATATTATGATTTGACGTGCTTGTGATTACGATGCTCGCCTAGTTATCTAGGGGTCGCGGGTTCGAGCCTCGTTCCAGGAGGCCATCAAGTTAGTCCTATTTTCATAGCTTAGTTTGAAAATATTAATAATATTGATGTGACACGGTTTGAGATGAAATGATTTTCATAGAGTTAAATAATTTCGGAAAGGTAGGCGACTTACGGTTAGTAGGACAATATATATATATTTTACTATTAACGATCTTTTAGCTTTAGTCAGTGTTGGACGCACTGAACTTGTTAATATTATTATATATTTTTTAAGGAAAACACATTCTTACTATTATATTCTATGAATCGGATAAAATGATTTTATATGTATATAAAAGTTGTATTAATGTTTCCAAAATTGAATAAAATAATTATCAATTAATTATGGCGTTTCCTATCGGATTATTTAAAGGCATTTGAGATTCCGTAAATACAAAGAAGATGGCTTTCAAATAATAGAAAGATAGATGTATCAATTTGAAAGCGCAACATATAAGTTCGAAAATTTGTCGTCAACCTACTGTGTTAGTGTAGCATAATCGGTTAATGCATTTCCTTGGATAGGAAGAATTCCAACAATTCCCGATAGTAACAACAATACTTTTCCGATAAATTGATTTTATATTTATATTTTTCTAATTAATACATTTAATTTGTATTGATAATATCAATACTATCAAAATATTTATTGTTTAATACTTAAAACAAATTAATCACAATAAGTCCTATTGATTTTTCAAATTTTTCGGCCTCCTTATGGGTAAAAGTGATGAAAGTCCTAGAAACGGAGATTATCCTGGGCACAACATTGGGCTGAAGAAGATCTGGAAAAGTACCACAGTGGTGAATAGCTGCTTTGTATCTAGCTGGAGACCCAGGATCTGGACTTGTGGAGGTGCATTACAAGCCGAGTTTAATCTAATTGAGGACACTATATGTCAAAACTGACATGAAGAACGAAATAAGAAAATTCAGTACAGTAGTTTAAAAAATATATACATATTTCAGTTTACAGTAAGAAGCGAAATCATTATCATATTTATGAATAAGAATGGCAGTAGAAATAAATAAATTTAATTTCTATTTAAAAAGTGATAATTCATAACAAAAAAAATACATTTACCACATAATTATTTTAAAAAAAAGTTAAA
Source organism: Eubasilissa splendida (assembly GCA_031772225.1). Taxonomy (NCBI): domain Eukaryota; kingdom Metazoa; phylum Arthropoda; class Insecta; order Trichoptera; family Phryganeidae; genus Eubasilissa; species Eubasilissa splendida. Next base: position 9,741,785 of record CM062855.1, on the reverse strand, counting down.
TTTTAATTAGAAAGATATACATATAAAATCAATTTTATCGAAAAATATTGTTATTGCGCCGCCGGGATTCGAACCTGGATCTCTTTCCAAACCGGGACAGGTGCATTATCAAACTATGCCACAGTGACATTATTTTTGACGATGAATTTTCGAACCTATATGTTACCTTATTAATTCATATTTAAAATATCACAGACCTATGTTCTGAATAATTACAACTTCACAATAAGAATGTGTTCTCCTAACATACTAATTTAATATTTTCCTATCCAGCGAAATGCATTAACCGATTACACTACACCAACATGTAATGTAATGTGTTCTATTAAGGAGAACACATTCTTAATGTGAAGTTGTAATTATTCAGAACATAGGTCTGTGATATTTTGTATACATATAAAATCAATTTATCTAAAAATATTGTTGTCGCTACCGGCATTCGAATCTGGATCTGTTTCAATCCGGGGAACGCGCATTAACCGATTATGCTATACCAACACAGTGCTTTAATGACAAATTTTTGAACCTACATGTTACACTTTTCAAATGAATACATCTATCCTTCCATTATTGATTGGAAGAGATCTAGGTTTCAATCCCGGTAGCAACAACAAATTTTTAGATAAAATTGATTTTATATGTATATTTTTCAAATGAATACATTAAATTAATAATTAATATATCACAGACCGTTTGTTCTGAATAATTACAACTTCACAACAAAAATGTGTTCTTCTAATAAAAAAAAAAGTTACTTTCAAATTTAAGTACAAATAAAACTATACAGAGAAAGAGGCTCATTATATTTAAAATCAGAATACTCTGCTATTTGATTAAACAACATGGCCTACGCATATTAGATTAATATCGAATAAAACATTACAAAAGCACACGGAGTTGTTTAATTTATTGTTATTGTAAACAATTACTTTATTATTAACCAGTATTTAAATACTAATTATCACAAGTCATTCTAATGACGCCTTAGACATTTTCATTATGAGGGACATGAATAACACCGCATACCTGGAGACATAATAAACACAGCGACTCTTACATTAGCATTTGCATCACGGCCTTCGAGTATTAAGTATTGCCAATAACTAGATATTTCCATGTATTCCATCTCGGGGATCGGCTGAAAAATCACCGTGCTCCAGCGATCTCACAATATTGCATATTGACAGGATGATTAGTTATTTATTTATTTATATACAGGTGTGCCGTGCGCGAGCGGCGACCATTTGCAAAACTGATCAGTGTGATCTAGTATGTTTAATAGGGTATGTTCCGCACAGGAAACAAGAATGTAGACAAGGGTGGTTCGCCGATCTCAGCTTCACTCAATCGGCGATGATGATGATGATGAATATAAGGTCGACAGAAATGAAACACAAAAGATGTTCCAATATAGTGGCATGATACAATCGAGAATGGCTTCTCGCCTGCGGAATACCCTGTTTTTATTCAGATACATAACATACATATTTGCAACTACCTACTCGGCGACTGTGATATTTTACTAAGGCGTCATTGTTTTCCTGAAATCTATCCCACGGGTTTTTTTGGCGCCACGCCGATGATTACACCATAAAATTACTGACACGTGCCTTATCGTATCAATTAATTGGCGCCTCCTCGGCGAGTAATTCTGTGCGATACAGAAACGAAAAGCCGCAATTCAAGAAATAACGTGACCTGAATGCGGTAATTTCTAATAAATAATAAAACGTGCACAATGAAGCCTTTTACCAATACTGGCGAGTGAAAGTGACACGTGGAGTTGACAAAAGAGGAATTAAAGCAAAAAAATTTTTGGCAAATCTGTTACTTTTTGTAGAGGTTTGTTTTTCGAATTGGCAACACTTTTTCCAGCGTCTGCCAATTTTATAGATGACGGCATATTTTTTCCCAGTTTAGTTTGCTATTTCATCATGAATAGACTTACGCCAGAACAACGCTTCAAATTGTGAAAAATTTATTTCGAAAATCGTGGTTCAGCTCGCGATACTTACCGTGCGCTACATATATTTTACAATTGACATAATCGTTAATCTGATCAAGTAATTAGAGTTACCATGGATCGTTTTCGCACCACGCATACTCTAATTGATAATATGCATCCGCAGAGACGTCGTACGGTGCGCACCGAAGAAGCTGTTGTTTCTTCAAAAATAATGATGGCCAGAACGTTATAGTCAATGGAGAGCGCTACAGATGCATGATTACTGACTTTTTCGTTTTCCAATTGAATGGCATTAATGTGGAAGAGCTGTGGTTTCAATAAGACGGCGCAACATGTCACACAGCGCGTCACAATTAATTTATTGAAGGAAATATTCGATGAGTGCATAATTTCGTATAATGGACCTGTGAATTAGCCTCCAAGATCGTGTGATTTAACACCTTTGGATTATTTTCTGTGAAGATATGTGAAGTTGTTATATATATTACCATCTAAAAGTGCTTTTAATTTTAGTTGAACTATAATATTGATCATGGGAAGATTTTCCCAAAAACGTTATTAATCATTTAACACATTGAATAGTGTAATGGAATAAAACAGAGTTTTGATTCAATTTACAAAATAATCGTGGAATTCCACAAAGTTTCACCAAAAACCTTTGAACAGTTAATAAGTATATACTAAGCAATCGGCGATAGCTCTGCGGGGGGCTATTGTGGTTTGTAAAAATCTGAACAGTGCTGATTAAATCAAGAAGTTTGGTGAGTTTAACCATAACTAGCGGTGTGCCCTATACCAACTGGCTACGCAGTAGACAGTAGAGTATGGACTACACGTTAGTACTGAAGTAAACGGGGCTGAAAACAATGAAGCTAACATTTTTACTAACCACTTCGCAATATAAACAAAGAAAACAAATAATCGTGATTCATCAAAAGCACCCTGTATATATATATATAAACGGGTGACAATAAATTACTTTAACCCTAAGAGCGCCTGACTGTTAAAGGTAATATTAACAGTCACGCAAATTTATATCTTCATCACTTTGTGTATAGACATGTACGTTTCAGATTATTTTAATTTAGTGGAAGATGCGGTGGAACGCAAAGGGTTAAATAATTTGATCACTGCGCAGAATTGCCAGTATGAAGGACGACCGCAAGCTAATAGAATCAATTAATTTGTTTGGCGCCACATATTAAATCATCACAGTACGGGACCCGCCATGTTAACCCTTGCAGTGTCTAGCCAAATATAGTTTTATGGTTCAAAGATTGGTTTTTATTATTAGTGTCCAGCAGATTTAGTGCTGATTGCTGACAGTTGACAGAAAATAATAAAAAGTTCGTGCAGACGAGCTTGCTCAACATTTTAAAGTCGCGTTTAAAACTTAATGTGGGACGGGTGCGATATACGAACATAGGAAACGTTTTTAATAATTACCTATCTATATACCGCAGCAATATTTACTTCGAGTTGCGGAGATGTAGCGACAAAGGTCGATATGTTGATCAGACTTCTCTGCGTACAAAATACAACTGACAACTCGATCCCTTAGAATAACAAGGTTCCAACTAACATTTTGGGCTAATTTCAGTTATTGCGTGAAAAGGGTTCCAATTGCATTATTGTTTTTAAATGAAATAGCAAGAGCTGAAGGTTCCAACTGCATCAGTTATTTATTTCAATTTATGGATCATTACTGTTAATTTACAATGTTTTATTTTATTTTTGATTTCCCTCATCTCATTGATAATACTGAAAATAAGTTAAGACCTTAAAACTGATCATATTTGCATACTCAAAACAAAATATACATGAAATTCATTCAACACTTTTGAGCTCATTATCTCAAAACTGTGTCAGTGTCAGATGGAACCTTGTTATTCTGAGGGATCGAACTGGCAAATGACGAATGACAAGTCAAGCACAGCACTGACTATGCTATTATTTAGGAAAAATTTGAGATAGAAACTTCATTCATGTACTCGTACCCTCAACTCCAAGGACTTGTAATATCATATTTGTAGTTAAGAAACAAAAAATGCGTTAGGCTATTATTATTATGCTCTGTATAATTCATTAGTACTACAGTATATTATTTTTCTGACACACCAGTTGTTTACAATGATAAGAATGGAAATAATTAATTATATTTTTTAGGAGAACACATTCTTATTGTGAAGTTGTAATTAGTCTGTGATATTTTAAATATATTAATTAGAAAGATATACATATAAAATCAATTTTATCGAAAAATATTGTTGTTGCGCCACCGGGATTCGAACCTGGATCTCTTTCCTAACCGGGTTTCAGTTTACTCAAAGGTATTTGAGATTCTGTAAAAATAAGGTAGATGGCTCTGTCAAATAATGGAACGATTAAATGTATTAATATCAAAAAGGTAACATATAGGTTCGAAAATTGTCGCTAAAAATATTGTCGCTGTAGCATAGTTGAATAATGCACCTTCCCCGGTTAGGAAAGAGATCCAGATTCGAATCCCGGTGGCGCAACAACAATATTTTTCGATAAAATTGATTTTATATGTATATCTTTCTAATTAATATATTTAATTCATATTTAATTATATTTTTATTAAGAGATTGCTTTAAGCAAATCCACGTGAATTAGGGATATGATATTTTATTATATCAATAAAATAATACAAGCTCATTCAAACTTCTTCCGAGATATCTGTGATACAATATAATGGAAAAGTTAAAGGTAAAAAAAAAAAACAGAGGTTAAATATTAGATTTCAATGCACAGCTATTCATTATAAAATTAATTAGAAAACATAACGATAACGATTATACAGAATCAATAAATGAGGTTTTAGCTTTACGAACTAAAATTATTGCCAATAAATAGTTCTACACAAAACACACCCATCAATAACAATAAATTAATATTCTGTAAATTTGAACAAGGCAATTTAATTTAATTTATAAATACCAGTACACTATAAACATGAATACTACGGTTAAATAATATATCAAACTTTACATTATCACATTTAAAATGTTAACATTCTTAATAATTACATGATATTCATATTAAAACCGAAATGGTTTCGTTTTAGAATCGCTTTATGTACAGGAGTTACACTAGTTACTGTTGCCTATAATGCCGTGTCCACAATACGGCAATGGCCGACGGGACCGCCTGTTAAATAATTTAATATGAAATAAATATGCACCGATTATTTCTTATTTTAACAAATATTCAAAACAATTTACGTAACATAATAAATGTTTTCAAAATATGTTTAATACGGGTTAAAGGGTTAAATTGATATATTAATTTTACCAAGATTTTTCAGACAGTATAATTTTAATGTAAATATTGGTATTTGCATCAAGCGATTGGAAATTGTAATTTTTGCATAGATTAAACATAAAAGAAAAATATAAGCAGTTTTCTTGCCAGGTTACTAAGGTTTATCGCCTTATCTAGAATATAGATAGATTGTAAGTTCTTTTCTAGTTGTAACATAGGTAGGTGGAATGCAAACTAATCGGCTTCTTATAAATTAAATGTTGTCTCACATCCATTCATACTCTTTAATTAATGAAATACCTTTTTCAAAATTACCCATTCCATAATCCCTTACGCAGTATTTTAGGTACTTTATTATGCTCATTAAATTAACGGCAACAATTTATTATCCAATCCCATATTATTCTTAGTTATTATTTATTATTCAGTAACGTTTACAAAATGAAAATTTTTATAATGAGTAAAATAAATAAATAAACAAATACGATGAATTAATTAGAAAGATATACAAAAATATCTATCTATTGATAAAATATTTGACTGCGAACCTAGAATTTTTTCTTGTCGGAGAACTGCGTTACCATCTACGCTACGTTAACAATTTAAGATCACAAAATTTATGTGTAGATTTAGACGGTATACATGTCACATCAATATTCTTACTATTTTCAAACTAAGCTAAAACTTGCTGGCCTCCAGAAATGAGGCTCGAATGTCGAATTTGATTGTTATAAATGCTACATCTATTATTGATTATGTTCTAATTCATTTAATTAACACTGAAATTCGTTATAAAATTGTGTCCACAATGAAATGTGTTTTTATTCATGAAAATATATAAATAAATATTAAATAATGCACGAGATCGCAACATAATACTCAAAATACAAATATTGACGAATTATTTTCGTATCTCTTAATGTAAGATATGTTACGGAGAAAGAAGTGCATTGGCCACCTTAATTTATAACGAACGGCTTTGTGGAAGGACCATTTATCAATCAGCCACCTTAGAACGACTTAATTGATATTGTAATCAAATAGATACGGTAGAAAATCTGCTTTACATGCCTAAAAATACCTGTGCTGTACTTTGTACACATTGATTTCGCTTGTTTACGATTTATTAAACAAGTAGGTCATTTTAATTGGCCTTGTTCTCTTAAAGTGTTTTTATTAAAAAAATATATATATCTCATGATTAAAAATAAATATGCAAAAGAACCCGACATGGTTGTAGCGAATGCGATTTATCGAATGGCTTTATTTGAAGTGGGATATCAATTTGCGTATATTATACTAGGTAACAACATTACAGTAACTTTTCAAAGGTTTTTGGTGAAACTTTGTGGAATTACACGATTAGTTGACTCACCCTATTTATTAGAATACATAACTTTAAACTGTCCCACACACCCAATACGATCAAACAATCTTTTTTACCTAAATTTTGACAGAAATAGTTACATAAAAAAATGTTTTGTGATCCGCTCTACGTCAAAATATAATGCCGTAAATTCTTCTAATAACATAGACATTTTCAACGATAAATTGCTTCCCTTTAAAATTAAATTACGCCAACTTTTCAATAACTATCAACATAAATTGTATATATATATATATCCCATTTACCTTCCCTCCTTACTCTTTCCACTTTGTATGTTCAGTTCCACTCTTTTGTTTCGTTTTTCAGTTATTTTTTTTTAGATGTATTATCTTTCAGTTTATTGTGTGTAGGTTTATTGTAATGTAAAAGTCTTTTTGTTTATCAGTTTATTTGAGTATACTATTTTTTAGTTTCTCATGTACTAGTTATTTAATTCTGAAGAAAGTCACTGGTGTTATTTTTATATATTATGCTATTATATCAGTTATTATTGTTATACTGTTTTTTTTCTCAAAAAAAAAATAATTTGGTAAATTGAGTTAAAATACTGTTTTATTCGACTATATTTTTTATTATATGAAACGTTAGAACGTTTTCGGGAACATCTTCCCATTATCAATATTATAATTCAACTAAAATTAAAACACTTTCAGACAGTAATGTATGGTGTGTTTGGAGTTAACGGAGGTGGGGGTGGGGGTGGAGTTAAGATATATAAGAGAAGGAATGTAATGGGCGGTATTTGAATATTTATGATATTTTTATTGTTATTTTTATTATTAAATATTTTTACATATTCTAGAATGTCTAACTTTCGTCCTTTGGCGCAACTACGTATACGTTGTAAATTACTATTATCAAATGAATGGGCCTCCATTCGTGCGTGCGTTTAAACATAAGTTTTTTATAGCTTCCTTGTGTTCTTTCAATCTTTTTCTTAATCTTCTTCCGCTCTATCCAATATATGTTCCCCAGAGATGTTCCCGAAAACGTTCTAACGTTTAACACAATAAAAAATATAGTGGAATGATATTGTGTTTTAACACAATTTACAAAATAACATTATAAGAGTATTTTTAAAACGTCCTTTTTATTTTGTTGTTTCATATTAGTAATTCGTCTACCTGCCGCGCAATTCTTAGGATCGGATAATATGGAAAATCAAGTAATCGAGGTTCTACTGTATATACATGTTTATAATGGAAGATTTATAATTTTATGACAAAAATATTGTATAAACTTACTGTCGTTCATAATAAAAATATTTTCAGGTTTTCTAGGCCACTCAAGAGTCTTTTGTATAGCGTTTTCGTGTCTTTGATCTCTCTGGCTAAGATTTCAGACTACATTGCAGAATCCAATTCAGTCAAGATATCGCTGATGCGACTTGGGTTACCGCAGCAATACAAGCAGGACTGCTTTTGACACTGTATTGATAACTAATATTTTATAAAACCAATACTAAAATGTCACATTAGTGACGTAAGTTCTGATGTTGGATCCTGCTGGAGACACGTCAGAATAGTATAGAAAACTGCATAACAATTGTAATTAACCCAAAAGTAAGTTTTATGATACCTATTTGTTTTTCCTAGCGTTTGTCATATTCAACAAGTTAATAATTATCGATTATATCACGTTACATTGCAGACTCTCATAATTCTGTATCTGATTCATCTCGCGTTGTACTTATCATTTTGTAAAGTTTTTTTGAGATGTCTCCAAAGATCAAGTGGAGTTATTTCAGTTCACCACATCATCTCATCTCGATGAATAGTTCAATCATTTCGATCAAGTAAATTGTATTTTTTCATAATGTTGCATTCTCATCACGCACATATTCTATACAGATTTTTGTTGAAAATTGTACAAGTATGAAATATCTGCAAATTAATTTTAAAAAAATAGAATTTTCCGTTGAATCAATCTGTTCGTATTTTTTTATATTCGTATGTATTATAAATTATTGTCGAACTAAAAATGTTAGATTCGTATATTGAAGAAACATTGTAAAAGCAAAATCGAAAATATTACATATTTAAAAAAAATCGTTTCCGAAAATTAGTGTATTAACGGACATGACGCTTACTTTGTGTAGTGTAACACGATGATTTAAATAAACAAATACGTGCATAGTACACTGGTTAATTTTAGTTAGTAGTTTTAAGCAATTTTGTTATAGATATCTAAAAATAAAATGATACTACTATAATAATAATAATTTTACTTATTATAGATACATAGATATCACATACTACTTACTAGGTACCTACCTGTCTAACGAGGAACGATCTTTTTTCATCTTTGAATACATTTATCATTTCAAATCGATGATCCGTCACTTGCGTTGCATATAATATCTTATTAGCTTTTTATAGCGAGACCAGGGCTCTCTAAACTTTCAGCGAGAGTAAAATATTTATGTTTTAAAAGAAAGCAAACGCGTTGTGACTTGACATTACAATTAAATAAAATAATGTTTTAGTTTTTAACCACTTTATTAAGTACATATACTAAAGTCTACTAGTTTCAGTTAGACCCAAATCTTCTTCAGGACAATATTGTATGGACTAACCTAAGTACAGATATTTCAATATTTAAAAGTTTATTTATCACGCCAACACATAAACTGACAGCGGAATGTCAAAAAAATCTCATAAAATCTTTTTAATTTTATAATTTAATTTAATTATTATACTGGCTCGCCTCATTTTGTTTACAAATATGAAAACCTGTTATTATTAGAAGTCAGAATTGAGTATCGAAATTATTTCCGACAATATTGCATTAGTGCGTCATCTGCTTTTAGATTTTTCATTATTTGTTCTCAATTCCGACGAAGTGCTGAGCTTTTAGATGATTTTTTATATGAAAAATGCATGCTAGGTATTATTTATATTTTTTTATAATATGTATATAATATTATTATAGTACTTTAATGATAAATGGAAAACAATAATTGAATATTATTTTTGATTTTAAAAATATATATTATTATAATTATTATATATTATTAAATATATATTATTATCATTAAATATAAATATTTATCAGTCATCTCGCGTCGCGCTGTTAAATATATCGCACGCCTAGATCAAAACTAAGACAACTCAAAAAACAATAATTTTGAGTTATTATTGTATTCGGATACTCTGTCATATACGCAACTAAGTTAGTCCCAGTTCTCGAGTAATGTTATTTTGGGATACATTTATTTAGTTTCAAAACATTAGTAACAAAAAATGGAGAAAAATGTTATTATTTTTTTGTCTACAGAAAAAATAATTTTTGCGTTGTCTTAGTTTTGATCTGATCGTGATTTATTTTCATTTAAACACATTTAAACTGAATGTAAGAATATTATATGTTATATGACCGAGCTAGTACGTATTTTATCCCTATTGACGTCATTTAACAATCAATTGATAGTTTTATGTGCGAAGTTCAGATATGCTAAATTCATATCATTATAGACGGTTTAATACTTACGATAAACAAATTTTTCTTTCAATTCTCATTAAAATTTTATTGAGAAAAAAAAGTGGAACTACTCTAATGCGCTAATGTAATTTTGTGATACTATTTAATGCTACAATATTAATTGAAGACGTTGGTGCAAAAATAACGTATGTGCAAAAATGCATGCTGCAAACAGCCTTCAAATATTTTACAACTCAAGTTGATGTACTTCCAACGTGATTTTGTTTTAAATGTATTTATATGAGTGTATCTGATTTGTGAATTATTTAAATAAAACTCAAAATTTAGGCATTTTTGTTTCATCTGTGTGCAAAAAAATTAAAAATGTGTATTTCATAGACTACAAACAATTATAAAGAGGACACGATAAGTATATTTTTAATCACTTTTCACCGAACAATAAAATATTATTTGTTATAAATATTATAAAAAACATTTCCCTTTGTTTAAACACCACTTTATTTTTGCTAACACTAACCGGTTTCAGAACCACCGTTCCTTCGCCAGGGTGTACAAGATACTAATGTATCGTTACAGAATATAGATAATCATATATTAGTGTCAGGTGTTAAAGTGTCGGTGCTCGACAAGGAGAGGGGGGGGAGGGAAAGAGATAGATGATATGGTGAAAGAGTACTTATTTAATTATATTATATAATGAATTACCATAGAGTTATAGCGGAATAATATTTGTTACATTTATTGAAAATAATACCGTCTCATTAGGATCATCTTAATTATTAGTGAATTTTTAGGTTTGCAGCCACCCTTATTGCCACTATTGAGAATTGCATTTAAAATTCTTTACAAATACAACGTATAATCTTATCACAGAGCTCGATGCTCCTCATATTGCCATTTGTAATATACTACCATGGCAAAGAAGCAACTATAGAAGGTAATAAAATGTTTTATTCAAAAAGAGCGTATAACAATCTCATACGCTCTTATTGCAACCATTTTTTAAATAAAGATTCTCCGAGTTTGCGACAGTTTTAAATTAATAGCTTATTCGTAAACAGGCGCATAATTTATATTAATACAGACAGCTAGACTGGCGTCAATGCGAAAAATTTCTTACGGTGATATCCATTTGTCTCGGACCAAAATGTTTGAAAACCTCCACCGGCTGCCGTTGTAAAATACCGGTTATCGGAGGCGCTTCGGCCGCTTGTTTTGATGTTATTGACATTGGATTAAGTTTGATTAATTAATGGAACAAAATCTGTGAATTGTAATTATCAATTCGACATTGGCGGGATGGCGTGGCCCCCGATTGGCGGTTCGTATGTTCCAAAACTCGGAGAGACTTCATTCAGCAGCGGTTTTTTTCCACAATTGATATCAGTATCAATGGCGCCAGCTTTTTTTGTATAACTAATGAAGTTTGCAGTCGATACTATCATATTATTTTTTATTGCGACGTTTATGTCCGTGTGAATAATATTTTAATGAAATAAAATGAAACTTTTTTTATTTTAAATAATTCCATTGTATTATAGGTATCGTAAAATATTTTATATCTTTTCTGGGTAACGGTCGATTCCGAATAATACCTAATAATTTATTAATTGTTTTTACCTCTACTTAAAATCGTTAAGATGTTATACATTTGAAGGATAATTTCAAACATTTTTTTCAGATATTTAATTTACACCAAAAAAACTATGTTTATTAATAAGTGCAACTTGCAAGTAATAAATACATATTATTAGGAGAACACATTCTTATTGTGAAGTTGTAATTATTCAGAACGTAGGTCTGTGATATTTTAAATATTAATTAGAAAGATATATATATATAAAATCAATTTTATTGAAAAATATTGTTGTTGCGCCACCGGGATTCGAACCTGGATCTCTTTCCTAACCGGGGAAGGTGCATTATCCAACTATGCTACAGCGACAATATTTTTAGCGACAATTTTCGAACCTATATGTTACCTTTATGATATTTATACATTTAATCATTCCATAATTTGAAAGAGCCATCTACCTAAGAGATTCTGTAAAAATAAGGTAGATGGCTCTTTCAAATTATGGAACGATTAAATGTATTAATATCAAAAAGGTAACATATAGGTTCGAAAATTGTCGCTAAAAATATTGTCACTGTAGCATAGTTGGATAATGCACCTTCCCCGGTTAGGAAAGAGATCCAGGTTCGAATCCCGGTGGCGCAACAACAATATTTTTCGATAAAATTGATTTTATATGTATATCTTTCTAATTAATATATTTAATTCATATATAAAATACATATTACTTTTACTTTTACTGTTATTATAATATAATATATTATAAATATAATGGTTAAAATGTTCGATTTATTATATATGTATGGTATTGTTTATAATGTATTGTCTATATGTAATATGCTGCATTTTCTAAATTAAATCACAATTTATTGTAATGTCGCGATTTTAAAAACATAGGTCTTTGAAAATGAAACCAAATTTGAAGATTTACAATGAAATACACAATATATTTTTGACGTGCTTGTTTGGTCTAGTGGTGAGACACTCGTCTAGTGATCAAATGGTTGGAGGTTCAAACCTTATCCCGAGAGAGACCAGCGTGTTATTCTTATTTTGATAGCACAAAAGTTTGAAAGAATTTTGATGTGACATATACCGAGTGAGCATATATATTTAATATATATATATATTTATTATTTTTATTTTAATATTAGAAAATATAATACATTTTTAGAATAATCCGTAGGACATAATTATATATATTTCTTTTAATATTAATATTAGAAAATATAATACATTTTTAGAATAATCCGTAGGTTATAATTATATATATATATTTCTTTTAACATTTATTTCTTCTCTATGAGAGTAAGACTCGTGTACAGAGAAGGAATATACGAGAGTTTATGTTTCAGTCTGTGTACATATTTTTTTACTTCAGATACAAATTTTCAGTAGTCTGTAATTTTTATAATTTCGATGGGAAGATTGTTAAAAAATTTGATGCTTTGATAAATATAGTGATTTTGGGTTGCGGTATATTTTAGTTTTGGAATATAAATTTGGTCTCTAAATCTTGTTGATCGGAATTCGCTTCTAAAATTTAATTTATCGCAAATGTGACTGTACAAACGCGTAATATATTATTTTCAGATTTGTAAGTGATAAGATATTCCGAGTCTTAATCGAAAATATTCAAGGAATATGTGGAAATTTCTCACCGTTACGGAAATTATTATTGTTTGAAATTTTTACAAAATCATGGTAAGCTTTAAGTGTACATACTTCGATATAAATATTTGCAAAAATTTTCCATTATTAATCTATGTATTTGTTTCAAAAAAATGTCTAGCCGCTCAAAATTCGATGACCTTTAATTTTTTGTATAATTTGGAATCAATCAAATATTTCAATTAATCGATATAATCACATTTTTTTGAAATGCTTATATCTCCGAAATGGTTGAGATTAGGCACGAATCCCTAGAACATTTTTGACTAGTAATTTAGTCAGGTATTCACCCATAAAATATTGTGGACTAGGTTTGTTACATTCTATGTAGTCTAAATTTAACATGTTAAGTTGAGTTATCATGGCGTAATCGGTAACGCGTTCTACCAGCAAGATAAACAATTAGGGAAGCCTAATTTGTTTATTTTTATTAATTCGAATAATTTATGTACATAACACTGGGTAGGCTTACCGTACGGGGGTAGGCATGGAGACGCACAACTCCCGCCTCGTTCATTCATGCATCTTCTATGCATGCCCATCGATTGGGCGTGCTTCTAGTGCATATTTACCTGGTTGTGGCAGGTCTTTTTCGGACATTTTATATGTATGATGCCATTAACACACTTATCGTATATCTTTCTTATGGTCCGTGTCCACGGTGTTCTCTCAATAAGACTTTACGACCAGAAAATTGCTGTAAGGCGCGCGTGTACTGGATGCGATATTCCAATCCGCGCGTAAAATAAATGCGCGCTGATGATTTATAAATCGCTTCGCGCTGAATTTTGTATCGTCGTTAATCTCATTTCGAGTCGAATATCCGAGAGAAATTTCATATATAGATACGGACCATTGCCTGCTTCCCATACTTATGTGCGTTCTAATATAATACAAACGTATATTTTATATAATATAAATCTCATCTTAAAATTTATTCATTTGATTCTTTTATGTGTTTTTTCTCGATGGAAGTCATTTTTTTATTTTTGCTGATTTCGTTTTATATTTGCGGAATTCGCGGTTAATTTTTTTGTTACATGAATATTTATTTTTCAATTCCTTTCCAAGCAATTTCCTTTTTTTAACAAATTCCTTAGAAGGCTGCGTCGCTTTCTTATGCAAAATTACAGCTCTTAGAAAAGGTCGCCCGACCTCCGTGAACTTCGCTATAATTCGTGATCTTACTGATATGTCCAGATCCCCAAAATGGCGTTGGACACATTTGAAATAATAACGTTGCGCGCGCAAACAGTTAGGAGCCAAACGGCAACACACCGGTAATATTTTTAAAACATTTATCTTGTTTTGATGACGTAATTAAATGCATTTGTATATTTATTATGAAATTGAAATGGATATAAGACTAAATATAAAAATATATAATTAAAAATTAATTTTAATGAAATCATATTTAATTTGTTAATATTTTTATTTTCACGCTAATTAAAACGAATTAGATGAATCACTTTAAAAAAATCTATCTATAAAAAAATTATAATTACAACCGGGACTCGACCACGATACTTTCTATTAGTGGTACACAGTTATAACCCATTAATCTATAGTGACTATACAATATGGTCCGATTTTCAGTGAGACTAATATTTCCATAGTTATTCCACAATTTTTAAAATAAATTGAAATATTAGTATTAAAATAAAATTTCATGTTCATAAATTATATTATATCAAAAAAAGAAATCAACGCAACGTATTGTAACATGAAAAATATCATTATATATTAATATGAAAATTTGACACCACAGTCAAATGAGGGCATATCAAAATGGTAGAATGCTTGTTTAACATGTGAAAGGTACTAAGATCAATTCTCAGCCTTTTGGAAATTTTTGAGGCGTCAGGTATCCATTTCGGTTCCGGTGAAGGTGATAAAAGTGAAGAAAATGTAAAAATGTTTATATGAATATTTTTTAACCCTTCTCTAGCCATGCAATAACACAGGTTTACCTTATAAAATATTTAAATAAATACGAACAATATAAAATTAATGTTTATAGTAAATATATGACATTAACTGTGTTAAAGCCAGCTTGTAAAATAAATTTATTCTATTTTAAAATGCTTCCATCCAAATTTCTTATGGTAACACAAGTTGACAGCATGCATGCGTATTTTCTGTCATGGCATGGCAAAGGTTAAAAGAAAATCATATATGATCATAGTTGAATAAGTGTGTTAGATTAGACAACCAACAACTAGGTATCACTGTAAAATAGTTTTCTGAGAACAGTCACTCTAGATGAATTTTTTAAACTTTGATTAGAACATGTAATTTTTTTTGAGAGGCTGTTAGTCCGCTAACGGTTTTAAAATATCTGTTTCGGATTGACGTTCGAACAACAATGCATACTGGCGGCCTAAGTACTGAGTACTGCAAAATCCGCGCCGTATTTGGTGGTCGCTCGCCGCCACAGACAATATCGAACAAAGGCCTGTCAGAATCGTACCGGCCTATCGGGGAACGTCAATTCGGAGACGGGATATCTATGGTCCGCCATGCTTTGTGTGTCTGTCACGCTGGTCCCCGCACCGCCGTGGCCGTGGCAACCAGACAACAGACAGCTTCCCGGGTTTTTTCAAGATGAGCGCCGTTTTTGAGTTCACGATGTCCGAGATCGGCGGGAAATCCCGTGTCGTAAATTATAAACTCATATCCGGGAAATAAAAACAAAAAATAATAAATAATTGCAAATGTTGCGTTCTGCAATGTTCGCGAGATTGTGGCGAGCTTTCTTGTTAACCTCAAAATACTGTTTAGACCCGACAAATCGCGTACAGGATGTGTAGTGCGAAATTATTTTATGTTGAATGTACAATTTGTATTCTCACGGTTTGGTGTATAGCTATTTTTGACATTTCAAAAGTTTATTTAAATTTAGAAAATAATTACTTAACATTTTGTTTTGTATAGATTGGTAGGTATGAATTATACACATTACTTCATAGTATACCTCTTCTTCACTTCTCAGTAACAGAACATTTCACAGTTAGTAATATATATAGAAATAGATGAATAGCTTGAAACATTTTAGCTACAGCTTGAAAAACAGCGCAATCGGGATTTATTTGTGAACTAAGTCAGTTGGAAGGGGTTAGGCGCTATTTTAATAAATATTTAGATATTTATGTTTGCCGAAAATGAGTTAAAAAGATTATCTTATTAAGAAGATAATTTCTTAAATTAAATACAAAAATTCTATAAACGTATCAAAAAGAAAAGAGATAATGCAATGTTTATAAAATCCGCACTAAATAATCTTCACAAACGATTTATATCTGTCAAAAACATAATATTCTTTGGCATAATTTCTTGTGTCATATATATGTTTCTCTGATATGTTTATATGTTCGTGAATTTATTCATTTTAACCTTTCTCTTACGGTGCTAAAATAAAAACGCGCATTTCGGTGCTGTAAACTCAGTGTACATGTAGACTTTTGAGATTCTTAAGTCGGATAAATATGAATATTTTACATTTATTACATATATTAATCATGAAAATAATAGTTGATATGTATATAAATGAATATATATATATCAATTATTGTTATAAAGTGCTAAAAATGAGAAAAAACAGACGCGTAAGACACGTCTAACTCGGCCAGCGCACCCTCTGCCATTAAAATAACGATCGGCATCCGGCATCCCGCGTCCCGCGCACTACGCCATCCGCACCTCTCCGCACATACACATAAACGTATTGACAAATTCACGTCAGCTTAAAGAAAACATTTTTTATTATGCGTATGATAAATATGTTCTTATGTATTGTAATTATTTTATCCAATACATAAATATATTACGGAAGAAAACTTAAAATATGAACTCTGTATTTAGTATATTCACAGAGATATTCCCATAATTAACGGCAATGTTGACTCAGTTTACATCACAGGAGAGGAAATGTTAAATCATAATGTCCAACATTTAAATTATTATTTTTAATCAATTGCAGAAAATATTTATATTTCATCACGACTTCCACTTTACGTCTAGATTAATTTTTTTTTAAATTATAATCAAAATTATTATTATTATTTTTAGAAACAGTGCTGCAGTAGCGGAGTCTTCAGCTGCTCTTCTTCTTCACGCTGGCCATGCAATAAATTCAATGGACATATGTACTGAATATTTTACTTTTTTCACAGATTACTCTTGAATGAAATTTGATGGGGAGGAGTGGAGAAACTAATATATAATATTTACACATCCATAACAATACTGTCAGAAATTTTCTCAGACCTATTCTGAAATTTGAATGATTGATTTTTATCGGTTGTTGTTCGATTTCGTTTCCGACTAAGAAGGATGAAAATTATTCACATCTTGCGGTTTAAAGATTCATGACTATAGATTAAATTAAATTATTTATATTAAATCAATTTTGGTTGGTTTTATTGAGGAAGAATAAATCATTCAGCTAATTATATTTAATAGTTCAATATTTACGACGATGGTGTAGATACGATCCAAATCACGTGACGGAATCACCAATTTTATTTAAAGACGTAGTTTTATTCAAAAATATATTTAATTATTGCTCTTATATGTACATACCAAAATGCGGAACATAACATTTTGAATATAGCGTTGAACCAGTGGCGTATGACGTAGATGTATACTGGGCTCCTGCTCCCCTCTTCTACCAAGAAAACACACAATTTTAATTGAAAATAATTATGTAAATAAGTAAATTATTGTCATATTTATAATTTTTTTACTATTAGGTATGGACTTCTGGCTATTCTGAAACAGCTATATTTATTTGGACATTCAAAAGTACTATTCGTTAATGGTATCAACCATTCAATTATTTTATATATAAATTAAAGATTCTACTCATTCTCATATACAAATTCTCATGTATAATTTTCATTCATATATAAATTTAAGATTCTACTCGTTCATTATGTAGGATCATTGTAGTTTAGTCGCGTCAGTGTGAAATCTCATTATTAACGTTTAAGGACATTTTTATTATTATATATTATTAATTAAAAAAGTCCCTAATATATGTTGTTGAAAATCACAAACCTGTATGTTAATTTACATAGATATTCTAGATACGTTGCTAACGTGACGCTTTACGGGTGCGACCCGTACTGACAGGAGCGAACGTTGAACAGTGAAATAATAAAGTATTTATTATATATCCTCGGATATAATATACGTCATGCAATGATGTTTCAATCAAATATGTCACATTAAAAAAATATTTTTAGCTTCTCAACCAAACAGCCTCGATATAAACTAAATGCAGATAATTAAATGGCAGGTATAAACTGTATAAACTATAAACCTCCGATGTAAACTAAATGCGGATAATTAAATCAAATTATCCACTGATATTATTATTTTAAACCTATGCTATGATTGTGGAAATTATTGAACTTATTTGGTGATTCCTCAGTATTAGTACAGAGGCCTCAGTATACCCAAGCGATAGCTACGCCGCTGGTATTACCAAAGATAAATATATCGATATTAATTATTTTCAATTCCCTTAAGCTATTCTTCCCGGTGATACGACGCTCCTATTTTCGTGTGGCGCTTATTTACGGGAACGCCCCGCCGGGTAAACAGAATGGCCGACGGCGTAACCTAATTACCGAAATGAGCATCCATAAACAAAAGAGGCGCGAGCTCCTGTCAAAATACGTGCTATTTTCCCTGTCATCGTACGGTACAGTGGGCAGTAGTCATTATTTACCCTCTGTGTTCCCAAGTGAATCTCAGAAAAAATATATCAACTCAATTGAAATGATGCGATTAATTTTTATTAGATTAATTAATCATTTTTATTTCTTAAGAATTCATAATAACATTACGCTACGCTATATATATAACTTTCTAGATGTGGCGGCTTCGGTAGTGTAATTTGTGGCTGTAAAGTGCTTGCTTCAACGACCAGATCTGTGAGACGCGAGCAGGGCAAAAACGAACGAATTTTGAATATCTCAAGGTTAATATTACTTAAATGATTTCTCTTTTATATATTTATGTGACATGGTCATATATATGACCAAATTACCTCAAGCCCACAGGATGCTAAGATTCATACTTCGAATCTGCAAACACTTCAAAAATCCATATTGCTTCAAAATACTGTATTACGCATTCGTACGCATCTCAAATTTGGAATCCATAGCCGATTACATATATTTCGAGATTAGAACGAATACAAAATAGGTTTCTTCGATATTTTAATATTAGATCTAATCTATCATTCAACTCCTATTTAGATGCAGCAAAAGTCCACAATATGAAAACCCTAGATATCGGAGAAAACTTTCTGACTTCTCTTCAAACTACTGCAAGGCTATATTGACTGT
Organism: Eubasilissa splendida; assembly: GCA_031772225.1. NCBI lineage: Eukaryota > Metazoa > Arthropoda > Insecta > Trichoptera > Phryganeidae > Eubasilissa > Eubasilissa splendida. Next base: position 9,722,103 of record CM062855.1, on the reverse strand, counting down.
CCCAGTCAATTAGAATGCATATCTCTCCACATATCTAGATCGACCCGGCAGTCCGCACTCTTCCACATTCCTAGAAGTAGAACATCTTACATATTAAATTCATTCATTTACCGGTCATGCAAATACCATAATGAGAAATTTACAATTTTGGCCAATCATTCTACCTATAAACACATTTTGCTCTCCCTTTACCGCAACAATAGTTGCAACCTCCTCCCCACCCTTTCTTTCGTCTTTTTTATTTTTATTTATCTTCTGCACCTGAACATACTTATGTACCTAAATATTTCTGTGGATTTTCAAAAATACTATCATATGTTAAATATGTATTGTGTTAGTTATATTAAGTTTACACTGTCAAAATCCCTCAATAAAATTTAAAAAAATACATATTCAATAATATGTATGTATATTAAATTTGAAATGAAGTGTACATTGTCTTTATTGCGAGTAAGTAAAAATATACATGACATCTGTCATCTTTCTTATCTATGCTAAAGACTTTAATGCCGAGATGCTTTGATACTATTTAATGCAAATATGCTTCGATATACTATGTGAACATCGTTATACGTTAATATATTATTCAATTTGAAATGAAACATGGAATATTTTCTTAAATTACAATCAAAAATTACCGTGAATCATTGTTGGTTATGTCGTAACCAAACATAACCAAAGATTTTAATGTATTTTGTAATAGTACCTAATTATGATTATATATCATTTGTATTGTGCGTGTATCTGCTCAACTAAAGATGGGATCAGACGCATTCCAGAACATGTAAGGTAGCACAGCATATATATATATATATACTAATACCACAGATCTTTCTATACTGTATTCAATTTAGGAATCGTTATCAAAGAACGTCTACTAAATATCGAATACATATCAATGAACCTCGTATGTAATGATTAGCTAATGAGTTTACAACATAAAATGATATTTTTAAGTCTAGTATGAAATGTTTCAGGAAGCACTTGTGTACTTGTGTAGGCCTTTTTCAAAAGTGAATAAAAAATAGCTGATGTTGAAAATAATGATTAAAATATTATATATTTCTATGTCCATCGTGCTGCTTAACTTGTATTACTACAATCTGCGCGCTGAAAATAACCACACGGTCTTGTTGTTTTTTGATAAAATTAAAAGATTCTAAAAATAGTAGTATTTGCGTACATTATTGCGTCAATGAGAATGAGTTACATTTGTGTAGTCGTTCAATAAATATATTTAATCTTCCCACGTACATTGAAAGCGCTAAATCAATCGGGAAAATCACTCGGATCATGAGTTCCCGACAGTTTGAAGAGTAACGGTAGCAGAGCCATCCAATAAATTATTTTAAATCACAACTCAATGTACAGCCAGTGACGTGGGCACTCTGATTATCCATCAACACGCAAAGAAAAATTTCTCGCGGAAACTGAACAAGTAGGCCTGTTTAGACGGGATCATAGTGATAGCTGAGACCTCCTAGATCGTGCGTAAACTACTTGATTTAACATAATCATATAATGCTACTTTTTGTCACAGATCCAATGGCACTTTTGTCACAGATCCAATGGCACTTTTGTCACAGATCCAATGGCACTTTTGTCACAGATCCAATGGCACTTTTGTTGAATGCAAACTCTTCATTCACAGTTATTATTTTTAATATTGGATATCCACGCTCACGTGTGCAGAATTTATACGACGAGAATTTGTACTATGGTATAAGAAAACACAATTTTGAACAATGTAATTTTTTCCACATGATTACGTATAATAATTATATAATTATATATTACATTATATTATTTTATTAGGAGAGCATATTCTTATTGTGATGTTGCAATTATTCAGAACAATAGGTCTGTGATATTTTAAATATGAATTAAATATATTAATTATAAAGATATACATATAAAATCAATTTTATCGAAAAATATTGTCGTTGCGCCACTGGGATTCGAACCTGGATCTCTTTCCTAACCGGGGAAGGTGCTTTATCCAACTATGCTATAGCGACATAATTTTTAGCGACAAATTTTCGAACCTATATGTTACCTTTTTGATATTAATACATTTTAACTTTCCATTATTTGAAAGAGCCATCTAGCTTATTTTTACAGAATCTCAAATAACTTTGAGTAATCTGAGTATTGCATGAAATTATGTACAATCTATATTTTAGATACTTAATTTGTATATTAACATATAATTAAACAAGAAAATCGTTTTAATTAAATCGCGGTTTATAGAATTTTTGGTGAAAAGGTTCGAAAAAAAATTCGATCTATGTGTCAATACCAAACTGACTGTTTTTAAAACAGTTATTGGTAGTTGGACTGTGGATTTCCCGAACATTAGATACTTCAGCCAAGATATTCTCCGTCTTCCAGGGTTTCTTCAGATAATTTTTTAATGTAGTGTCATCAAATATGGATTCTCACGGGGGTCGAAATCAATCATTTAGGCTGCTAAATGAGATATTTTAAGAAAAGTAGCAGGAGTAAGCTGCAAAAGTAGGCAGAAAGATCTTTTCAATATTTTACATAATATATCCTTCAATAGTCAGCTAGAAAGATCAGATATTCACGGCAGATTGGTCCAGGAAACTGTACACAGAATATTCTAAACGGCCGTGAAAATCTAAGAATATTTATATCTTTTCAATATAATCGCGATATTTAGAATTATTGAATCAATCAGTGTGATTTGCGCTAAAAGAGTTAAGATATCGGAAGTCGTGTACAAGACTGGTGCATTTGATGTAATCGCCCATTTTCTTGGCATCGCAGATGGAATGCGAATGCGAAGCTGCAGCAGAATTTTCATTGCATTTTCCGTCTGGGATGCGCCCGGCGCCACGACATAATGTCTCCATTCAAACGGAGCATATCATAAACGTAAAATATCAATGTTAATTTTGGCAGGCTCGTTTGTGCGATACGTTTTTGGCAAGCTTGAGAGTGTTGCACCAAATATCAAATGAATGTACGCAGTCAGAAACTTTGACAGGAATTACTCTTAATCTGCGCGATTGGTTTGAATCATGGTTTCAATAATAACGAAATGCGCGAGTGTATTGAACCCAAATTTACATTGCGGAAAAAAATAAAATTCTATATCTGAAGAAAGTTTTATTAATTTATAACATAGACAATATCCATACGGCGGATAAAATTTGTCAATAATTTTTTTTTGTTTACCGATACCGATATTGATACTAGGCGCCACCAAAATCCTTTTGAAATCAAAAATATTTCTTACGATTTTGGTACTATTGCATGCGAACCCAACGCTCTGTCAACTTAATCAAATCCCCAATAGATTGGGGTGTCAAATTGTCATATAAGAATACAATCCTGATTTTTTGTATTCAAATTTAATACTTTGATTTATATTTTTGATAAATGTAATTTGTTAATATTCAAATTTTAATATTTATTCAATTTTAAAGTGGGAGGGAGTAGGGTAGCCAAGGAGAAAGGAGATGGTATCTAATTTTTAACGTAGGTAATGCTCCAATTAATTTAATAATATAAACAAACAACCCTCAAAACCAACAAAGATTTTATTTCCAAATTTATTTGGCTTTCCTAAACTCATTTCAACATTTAAAGTGTAAATTTAACGATATTAATAATAATTTAAGACGGGCATGTTTTTTATAATAAGCTCAAACAACCATCGTATGATGGGCTATTACATAATAGAATAATCAGTATTGTCGCTGAGATAGTAACTCCAGTCAGGTAAGTACTCGGTATTTGCGAATGTTCATTTCAATTTGTTGCCAGCCGCGAGCAAACAAAATATTGTACAATACGACCCGTTGTTCGGTAATTTAAAACCAGTGTTCACCGACACTAACTTTGCAAAATATTTTTAATTTGTGGCGCCAGTGTTATATCTCTGGGTCATATCGAATCGCATAACATGCACATACAATGTTATGTGTGAATATCTATATGTACAGGGTGATATAAAATAGTACGCTTTGGTTTAATTGATTGAAGATTAAGTCTGCTCACAGAAAAAAATATTTTGACAAATATTATTAATTAATTATCTGTTTTAAAATTATAAAGTGTATTATATTTTTTGTATCTCAAAACACGACTCATTAACAAATCGTCAATTAAAAGTATTTATCATCCTTATTCACCATTGGCTCTGTTCCTATCCTTGTACTAGCGTGAGCCAAAAGTTTATCTGGACTGCGACTATCGACTGGAACTCTTTTATCCACCACTGAATATTCTTTTTCTTTCGTCGAACTGTACAAGACTAACGTAAAATGATAAAGTTTCAGGATAAATATAATTTTACACATAAAACAAAATTTAGAAAAATTAAATTAATGTTACTGATAAAAATCAGTATATACAATGACATTTGCAAAGAGGTTTTATTTAGAAGAAACGCGCGCATTATTAAAACATTTTAATAATATACGAGACTAACATAATGACAAAAAACATTAATCGAAGATATCATAGCAGTTTAAATTGATTTTTTTTTTGCCTACAAACTGCATTCGCAGAAAAGATAATTAATTATTATAGAATTTTACAATAACCTTAAATTATTATTAACAGTATAGATTAAATTCCATAAGATAAGTGAAAATAAAACACTTTTTTGATTCTACTGGTTTAATTTACTTGAGACGCGTTTCGCCTTGTAAGAGTACTATCAATCTCCCTCAATGATTGATAATGTCCTCACAAAGTGAAATGCGTATCAAGTAAATTAAACACGTGAAATCAAAAAAACGAGTGTTTTATTTTTACACATGTGATTATGAAGTTCTACAAATTTACTTCAGAAACAGTATATATATAGATAAATTTGATTAGGCTATAATTGATTTAAATAAAAAAATGTTAGCGATATCAAATTTTTCAGTAATAGTTCAATGGGTTGGTCACGCAGAATGCTTGAAATGAGACCATCAAAGAAAATTCCAAGCTATCCCAAGAATCATTGAAAGCGAACCTTCAAAAGACCACCAATGTAACCATTTCAACCAGGAATAATCAGCAGAGGCAATCAATACTTCAAAGCAGAACGCCAGCAGCGTGCTGCAGACGGGAGACGGAAAATAATAGAACAATATGAGCAATCATGACAACGATGTTAATCCACATCAGCCAATGCATGGAGATTTAGGATCGGACTCTTCAGCTACCTGAACACCCATAGTTGCGAAGAATAGTCTTCCGCAGACACGAGAAACAGCTAATTATGGTGATTATCTTGTAATAAAAAAAAATTAAATCGATATTTACTATCCGATAAGTTAAAGATTACTCAATTGATCAAGAGGTTAAATTAAAGTTTTAACGTCATTATAAAAAAGAATAATATGCGTATGGCTAAAATAGTGAGAGAGGTGTTAAATAATTGCAAATTGTAATAATTCACCCAGCATCTAGAAATCTGTGACAACTCACCGGTCTGGACCGTGTCTGGCGTCGCTTCAAGGCCGAGGAAACGTCTCATCTTGGCAGAATCCGCGCTTCGTGAGCTTTCGGCTATGTCGCCGTGACCTTACGGTGGAAATAAACTTTTTACTCCGAGTATGAACCCCCGGAGACAGGAACAGGAGCGAGCCGTGATCAATCACCACGTTCCACACTGAAGAAGTCGTCTCGTGATGCCAGAAATACGCGACCACTTCTAGGAAAAGGATTAAAGCGGACTGCCGGCGTGGTTTCATCGTAATTTTTTCCGAGTACCTGTTGACTTGGAACTATTTTTAATTTACTTTCTACACTGTACATATCTCGGCCAGTTGTATTATCTGCATTCGTGCACAGGTAATTTATTTTATTTGCAATTCTTGAAAATATTATTTATTTACTATCCATTAAAATTAATTAAATTATGTATAGTCGGGTAAAAGATTTTGATGTATTTATTATGTTCGTATATTTTTTTTTTTTTTAGTAGATTATAACTCACTTTCTGTAGATCGACAGAGAGGATAGATCGCCATACTCTTCAGTCATGATATACAATTCTCGCCTTATCCTAGTTGATATTGTGGCTTATAAAAATACAATTTTCCAGTATCTGGTTTACCTGGTCGTGCCAAGTCTTTCGAGGACATCCTCTATTTATGGTGACATCAATACTTGCGTCATATATCTTTCTTTCAATTCTCTCCCCACGATAAAACCATATACGTGATCCTGTCTTAATATTACTCATTATACTTTCTTCATTTTTTCATTCTTAACTCTGTCATAAATGGATCTGCCACATGTAGGCCTAAGTAATCTTATTTCCACTGCATTCAGTCTACTTTCGTTTTTCTTCTGCCAGCTTCAATCCTCACTTCCATACATCAGTGTCGGTACCAGGACTCTATTGTGTACCACTAGTCTTGCCTCGGTTGACAAGTTCCCATTAGCTATAATTCCATTCAAAGCGTCGTTCACACAGAGGTGTTTAAAATGTATTGGAATCAAACTAGGACGTTTGATGTCTAGATGAATTTCATGTTTTTTTTTTTGGTTTTTATTCATGGTAAAAAGGGGTCAGTTTTGTAAAAAAATTAAATGGTGGAGTTTTTGTGTTACACAGTACAGAGGTGTAATGCCAGCTGCATTAAAAATTGTTCGTAAATGTAAATCATAAATACATCATGTTCCGTTGCTGTCATTTAGGTTAGTCGCTTAAGATTAAAATATATTTACCACGGTGTGTACTTAATTATAGCGCTGATCTACGGTAACTGGCCCCCGAGACAATCGAGCGCCTGAATACTCCCACACTGCAATCGCACATCTGGCGAATTACATCGGTTGCCCATACTTGGTTCATAAGGCGCGGGCGGGTCGGATCTTCATGTCCAGAGAATATTGCCTGCTATTCTTTTCTGTTGGCGTTCCTCGCGATTGTTGTAATAATGTTCAATACGGTGACAAGAAATGTAACGTTATGTTATTTTTGTCAATTCAATTGCTAGGGATGCGAACACTAAAAAATAAACCGAGATCTTGGACCTTTATGAATATCTCTATAATATTTTTAGCGTATTGTTAAATCATGCGTCAAAAATGTCGATGGTTTTTTGTTTTGTTACGGTAGCAAAATTGATTCCAAGACTGTTACGTCTGACGAAACATTTCATGTTGTGTGATAATAATCAAAAAGTCTCGTTCAAAAAATTTACTATTCTATTGATTAAATGTGGCGAGTTAAGAAAAAGAAGATGACACAAGTTAACCGGAAGTTGAAAATTACCATTGGCGAGATTGCTGTAAAAAAAAATCTGTGATCCGCAAGGCAAAAATTATATGGTCAAGGGTTTCCTCTTCGGTACTACACTCACACATTGGGGGAATTTATTAAGTTCAATCTGAATAAATGTGAGCCTACCTGGCAATGCCCAATTCTCATTCTAGAGATATTTGATATTGTTATTTTGGAGACTTTCCTTTTGGAGAATCAGGGAGGGTGTGGAATAGATATTTGAATTATTTTAAGCCGATTACCCTTATGATTGTTTGGATCCATCCATTGTGCAGTTTAGATAGAATTCGTACGTTTTTTTACCATATTAAGACTGTAATACATCGGGATATGGAATTGATGAGGGAAACCTCTGAAAAGAGTGGCCTCCTTGCATTTTCTGATTAAACGAAAAATTAAACGATTTATTTCCATCCACCTACGTACTAATGTAGTATTGAATAAATAATAGTCGTGAGTAAAAATTTAATAGTTTTGACATTTTATTGTCAGATTATGTGTCGGAGCGCTATTGTTTTAACGCGGTTTTTTTTTATCGGAAGTAATGTATGTTTTATTTCTGAAATCCTGCACGGCTCGGGCTAATCGTCTAATAAATAAATAAAATATTAACGTTATCTTCGCCCACGTCTGCGACTGACCGATCGTTTCGCGACTTTTCTGTCACCATGGCGTTAAATACCTTGACGAGGTGGATAGGCCAATGGTCACTCACCGCAGTTCTGATTCACCCGTCATGAATGTATTACGAGAGTCACCGACGGCCCGAGACGAGACCGACGCCGGCAAGAGCTAGAAATACACCCTAGGTCCTCAGTGCGAGAGTGCATTCTCTCCAACGTCTGAAATTATCCAGAGAGATCACTGACCATACGCTTCGATCTTCAATTGTAGGTTACGTAGCAGAGGCAACGCTAATAAAAACATTCTAAAATACGTTCAACTATTTGGGGAACCCTAATAATTACTTTTTGACTCCACGCTGGATCTTCAAGTTGTTCCTGTTTTCATAGCACAAGCATTTAATTTACTTTGAAAATAGTAATCGTGGCGCGTATTCCGTGTGGGTATCTCTATTTAAAAAATATTTTATATAACATTAAATATTTCGGTAATTCAATCGTATTCAGATTTAAAACTTCTCGAATCAATATTGCTGCCATAAATGTGTAAATATTTTAATTTGACAGCTGATGTTTAGTTTTAAAAATTCAAATATAAAAATTACACAGACTTCTATTCTAGGTTTATGTTTGACCATTTACGGTAACTATTGTTAATTATTATACAACATTAAACAATTGCAAATCATTACAGTACTTACACTAATTCTACAACACCTCCACATCATTTTCTTTTATTATATATATATTTTTATTCCTGTTTAATCTTAAATAACAGCACGAAAAAAACTGGCTACTTTAACACAGACTGCAGTCTAGCAAAGTAGCCAGAACAATGCTGTATATATCAGAGGTGGAGATACTACATTCCACACAATAAACATATTACAATGTTATATTATAATCTATTCACCTCTGTTATAACAAAAATATGTAAGTCGATAAATAAATAAATAATAATAATAAAATAAATAATTAAACGTTAAATTGATTGTGACGTACTCAAATTTAATAATGTTGAAATCAAACTTGCCGCCGCGGTGCCGTTACAATAACCATTTTGACATTTGAAAATATTTCAAATAAGAGCATTAATATACATATTTTTTTATTATTTATAAATTTTTATATGAGTTAATTGAGTATTGTACATTACTAAAATTACATCTTTTTTAATCGCTTACCTCCCCAAAAAAGAGACTAGCTCTAGCGCTTGGAGAGGGAGTTACACTGTAATAATTTATATAGAGAAGTTATACATTTGTAATCTATAATATTATTTATTATCTAATTGTGTACTTCTGAAGTGTTCATTTAATTTTTTTATATCCATTATCTCTTTAATGTAGGGAGGCTATTGAAGTTTTTTATCCCTAAATATATTCAATTTTTCTGATAGTATTTGGTGTTACATTTAGCGATTTTTAAATCTTAATGATGTGCTTGTTTCAAATTTTACAGTGTTATTTTCTTTAATTAATTGAGATTTTTTGTAAATGTTTTCTATTTTGGGAACTGGGAATTTTGCAAAGAGTTGATATTTTTTAAATATTACTTTAATGATTGTTCTCTGTATTATTTTTACCGAGTTCATTATGTTATCGTATGCCCCTCCCCACCCAATTATTCCATACTGGAGTAGTGAGTGAACAATAGTAAAATATACAATTTTTAAGTTATTTATACTTAAAATGTTTCTTAATCTTATGAATATATAAATACATTTTCTTATTATTTTCACTAATTCGCTAATGTGACTGTGCCATTTTAGACGTTGATCAATAATTACACGGAGATATTTGATTACTTTTTTAGGGTTTAAAATTGTACATGAGTCGTTACAGGTAAGTTTGTTGCAGTTGTCGTTATGGATAGTAATTTTTATATAGGGTGGTGTTTTTTTGATTGAAAAGGAAATATAATAGATTTTTTTGGAGTTTAAAGAAAGTAAATTAGTATCGAACCAGGATTTTAGTGTAGTCATTATAGAACTGATCGTTTCATTAGACGTATTCAGATATATTAGTTTCGAAATAAACATTGCCGTTATAACTATAGAAGTACCTATTTATAATATTTGATATGTATACCTGCGTCACAAATACATTTACAGTCTATCCACATCTAGTCTTATTTTACGTCGCGTTATATAATATTTGCGGACATTCAAGAGTCCGCAACATTTGGCACTCGAAGATCTTATCACGCCTCGGCATACAAGAATCTCGGTCCAGATGTCTCTCGTGCGGAAGTAATTATTCGGGTCCATGTAAATGCGAGAAATACCTCACGGCTTGAATCTGCCAGGGTATGCGGTGTGGAGCTTGATTTCCGCTTGCAATTATGAATATTTTTAGATGCGATCGCTCGACAAGTTGAAGAGCGAAAGTTTTGTGTTTTATGAGATGCGTGCCATAAATATGCGAGGATTTAAGATCATAATTATTGTGAGATAAAATATTGCAACAATTATTTTCATATTTCAAAATTTTCGTGATTAACTTTGTGGAAGTCCATCGTTTTGCCCATAATGCCGCAGAAGTACTACATATATGCAGAAAGGGGAGAAAATTAGACATTCTAGAAAATATAGAAATTAATCTTAACAGTAATACTGTACTTAATATAAAAATCTCCTCTATTACATCTCCCTCCTGTCCATATTAGCCCAGCTCACAACCATTTTTTAACGAAACCCCCTTCTCTCAACGCCGCTCTCATATCGACCCTCCTCCATGTAGTCAATTTAGTTTATTACTGAAGATGATGTAAGCATTTAAAACGTGTTTTATTTGGTTAATTAATTAATTTTACTAAAACATTTTTTTATAAATAATATATTTTAAAATAACTCAGAAATGATTTTAACTAGTAAATTTGTTCATAAAATTTTCTAAATTATCTATTATACACAATCCAAGATTTTTCTGAGATTGCTCTGGTACAAAATTTTTTGGCGCATGCATAGATGTTTACACATCAAACTTCATCACATCGGTGATTGGTAGTAGGAAGATTATAAAGATAATGAGGTAAGCTTTTAATATTTTTGTTTTAGGTCCAGACACGCCTCAAGACTTGCCCCAGGTGATGACAGCCGAGGAAGAAGAGAAAGACGCGAGACGTGAGTATTATTTTAGTTTTCCTTTCATGAGGAAGTCTTAAGTCATAGTAATAAATAAACATGTCAGCGTGACATTGTGACATACACCTATTTAAGACGACGTCAAGTTGTATTAAATTATGTAAGCCGTAGTGAATGGTTCGGATTTTATCCTGAATCTAGAAACGGTGCAGACGGTCTCGGACTATGGCGAGTTTCGGGCAAAACTCTTTGATCTGAGACTCGATGGGCACCTGTTGTGCGTCTGTGACCAAGTGCGATAGACCCCGGTACATATTCGGGATTAGATGTGGCCAGTCATCGTTCGGTTAAGAACGACGACCTTATGAGGAATGAAATAAACTTTGGATACTTTCGAGAGTTTGTGGGTGTGTGGGTGACCCGCTGGGAGATTTTGAGGCATTTAAATGCTGCGATTGAAGGTAAATATCACCGCTTTTTCTGTAACTTGGCCTTCTATTAATCAGATATCTGCCGGTTCTAGTTTCCTAGTCAGAAGTAAATGTTTTTTTTTTTCCACTTTTTCATTCCTCTTAGGGGGTGAATTATGTTTTTCACTCTTATTATTCTTTTTCTGTGCACTGAAAAATATTTCCATCTTTATATATGTGTAAAATAAATATGTATAATGTATGAGCGCTGAATTGCACAGTGAATCATGTTGGTTTTGGTGTCCGTGCCACGCCTCCGTCTTGCTGTGCAGCTCTGAGATGTAGCACGGTCGCCTTTGTAGTATTAAAAAATGCCAACTTGGCGGTGAATGAGAAGAACCGATATGGGAGTTTTTGCTCATAGAACTGTCCTGGGTAAGTGGTGGATCCCATTCATTGAATCTAGAAAAATCACTAAATTTTAACAATCTTCTAAAATGTTCCAAAAAATTGCACGTTACTAATTAGTAGAAAAGATACTGAATTTTAAGAGGCTTTTTAAAATTGTTTTAAAATATTACAAGTACAACATTACAATATAATATTCTGATATTGTTAAAAATGTACTCATATAAATTTGTGGACTATTTGTCATCCTGTACTTTAAATAGATAATATAATAACAGTATTATATATATATATATATGTATTTAGAATATTTAATTCACTACCTTCAATTAGCATTACCCCTTTCATTACTTTTCCTTTTATAATAACTTTGTATTTAATTACAATTGACATATACCTATTAACCTTAAGTATTTTCGATGTATTTATGGAAGTGTGTATTCTATTTACCACTCCTATGTCTATGAATATTTTGTATCGTTAGTTTGTTTAATGAATATATAAATTCTTCCAAACTAAAAAATATATCATCCCTTTTACCAGATTTTGCCACTCTCCTGACTGGCCCTCAGTATTCCCCCGCGGCCATTCGCTTCGTGCTCCGCCGCCGCTCCCTGTACTTCTCCGTGGAGTCCGGCGACGGCGCGCCCCGCTTCCTGCGCGTGATGGACCCCTCGGGCAGCGTGCTGGAGCAGGTGCCCCTGGCCGGAGACGGGGCGCTGGCCGGCCGCAGCTGCGGAGCCTGGCGCCGCCTGCCCCGCGACTACCGCAAGCTGCTGCGCGAGGGCCGCCTCACGGCCGCGCTGCTGTGGAAGGGCGAGACGGAGCCTGGAATGACGGGGCCGATTGTCAGGTACAATTCTTCTTCTTCCCTTTTCTGCTCCGATGCAATCCTGGATGGTTTCTTTATTTATATGATTCTTAATCTCCTACTCGATGTTTGACCATCAGGTTTCTTTTTGTCTATTGTCGGCATGCATTAAAAAAATATTTTTATTATGTTAAATTTAACCTAAGCTGATATAGCGAACTGATATTTTACATTTTCACAATTTTATTATCATTAATAATGTCAGTCCCTCATGACTGAGGATCGCGAACCCCATAAGCTCCTGACCTCTTGACTATGCTCCTTCACTTTTCGCACTATCACCGGAGAAGTGCCAGTTACCTTTTCCATTTGGTAGGTTCAACGGATGGGGGATCTTCTTCTACCTCTTCGTCCTTCGACATGGCTCAATACAACAAGCTTCTTCAAGTTATCTTCCAAGATGCTCAAAAATTTGAGGGATTCGTCTCAGGCAAATGGTTGAGACGTTGTTCCTTGATCTTCAGTTTTTGCAGAATAGATACATTCGTGAATCTCGTCGTCCATGGTATGCGCAACATGTATCTCCTGCACCGCATCTCAAAGGCATCAATCCGTCTTCTCTTTTCCGTTTTCAGGTTCCATGGTTTCACACTGTATAAAAATATAGAATGGACCAGAGGCTGTTTCACAATTTCTGATTGAATTTCACGATTTATACGCTTCTAAAAAGAACGCTGTCTTCGCCTTGATATCTGAACAAGAAGTTTCCCGCATGCAAGCTTACCACTGAATATATAGCCTTCCAACTGCTCCCTCTTCGGAAGGTACCTCGCCAGCTAATCGGTGGATATTTCTTCAAGTTGCACTTTTCCGACATCCATTCCCCCGTAAACCTCTGCCCGTTCGCTCACGATATGATTAATTAGTATAAAATATACGTATTCAATTCAAATTGAAAACAGATATATACCGATATTGATATATTTTCTAAATACTAATTTAATGTTTTAATTATAAATATATACATATAAATTCAATTTTGTCGAAAAATATTGTTTTTGCGCTACCCGATTGCAAAATTGTCATGAAAAATACTGGCGCTATAACACACTGTACTTCCCCGGATTGAAAATAAAGATCCAGGTTCAAATCCCGTTAGCGCAAAAACAATATTTTTCAACGAAACATAAAAATGATGCATTTACTCTTTAAAAATTAAATCTTTGTGTAAAAAAGTCGTATTTTTTACATTAATGCATATTATATTATCAACGTTTTAATTTTCATTCCAAACGTGTCATATTTGAAAAAAACTTTTGATTGCGAGAGTGGCACCAAAGTGATCACACGGGTGCTACCAAAATGAAAATTTTGGGACAAGGAATTTGCGTTAGTTCATGTCAATTTATTGTCTGTAGATGTAAGTTATTTGTCACCATTTAAAAAAATATCCAATGCTCTTATTATTATGTTAATTCTAATAAATAAATAAATGAATAAATTGCTCTTTTTCTCGTGCCTTATCCGCTCAACCGACATTGGCTATCGTATTGGCTATGATCAGTTTGTTGACTGTGCCAGGAAAAGCTCTACACTAGAACTGACTGGTTTTTATTCTTCCAGAATGCATTGTATATCAGCAATAGTGAGGAAGTATCGGTGTGTCAATTTCAAATATTTTTATCTAACCTCTTCTACTTCAAGTCCAAGCTCTGATTTTTAAAATATTTTTGAATTACAGTTGATCATTTTAAAGAGAATTAAGATAAATAAACTGTGATGATAGATACAAATTTGATATAATGTCGGAAAAGTGAACATAAACTGTTGTGGAAAAATATGTCAAAGACGAGGGGCACCAACAGTATCACGTCACTTGTGTTTGTGTCAAAGTTTTTTAGGATAAAAGTAGTCTGATGTTGTACAACGGTATTTCTATTATTAATACAGATTATAATTAATACTATCATAATAAAAATAATAATTGCTAAAACCTATGCAAAATCTTTTAAATGTTTACATTTTTGTTTAAGATGCGCAACCTACTCATCGTAATTATCAATATTTATTACAGCCACTCAGCCTTAAGTACAGAGATGTTTTCGGCACTCCTGGAATCCGATCCCTCGGTCTCCGAAGGGCTGGGATGGGGTGGTACGGCGGCCATATCTGCTTCTGCCGGGGCTGCGCCCTCTGTGCACGTCACGGTCTTGTTCACTGGTTTACTGGCCTCGGAACACCTGTCGGATGTTCCTGTAGTCATCACGCTAGAGATGATCGATAAAAATACGACAATACTGGAAGAGGTATGTTTAACACTTAAATTAAGTTTTGTTTTGATTCATTTGAATACGTAATATTACCTAAAGTGTTTAAAAGTTAGAACATTGAATAAATAATCCATTTTTAGTAAAGGAAACTGGTATTGTTATTTCTGTGCACTTCTCGCTGCAAATGCCTATATTTATTCAAGGTCAATCTAGCATCGTGAATCACCCTTGCACGTTTAGCAAGTTTTTTAGTTTATTTTTTATCTTTATTTATCAACGTATATTGTCCACAAACAAAATCGTGTATTTAAATACGTGCATGTATTTAAATATGTACATATATCAAATAATTGTTCTATTCAGAGTCTTCCGGGTTATTCCGCCGGCTATTGGCTGTGTTGAAGACACACAGCATAGTAGCTCAGAAAACTTTGCCTGAAGATTCTGAACGGCCGTGAAAACCTGAGAACATTTTTATATGCTGATTGATTTATAAGATTGTTAATTAAAATTTTCTAAAAGTATTCGTGAATATTATATTAATATTATATATCATCATCCCTGACGCCACAACCTGGTATGGATCCTGGCCTCATTAAGAGTACATCACTGGGCCGCTTCCCGCAAATTGCTGACGTCGAGAATGGACGCCGTACTTCATTTTATTTGACAGCTCCATAGATAAGAAAAAAGTTCCGAAAATTCTATGCGTCTAGTTTGATTCACCTTTCTTTGTTAAGAGTCCATGGTAAGGGTGGGTAAGGACTGGTTTTTCAAGAGTTTATACATTTATTTATTTTTTAGCATAAAAAGAAAACATTTAAAATAAAGGTAATTGCTTTACTAGACTGGTCTGTTCCAAAGCAATTACCAGTACCAACAATTTTTCAAGTTGTATTGTATATAGTTAAAGTAAAATCATAAATTATACAAAAAGACTTATCTATAATATTATTGGAGACAAAAATGTGTAAAAATGACAAAATAGTTTCATTTTGTTTTCTACCCACATCGAGCAACCACTTTGTTAATTTTGGTTTAAATTCATTAATCACTTTTGACCTTTTGATATCTAGTGGCAATTTATTATATATTCGCGGTGCACAAAATAAAAAAGATCGTTGCCCAAATTTTGTTTTCATTTTTGGCACTGAAATGTTTCCGAAGGTTTTATTTCTTGTTTCCTTTGATTCGAATCGTGGATGTGAAGTTAAATTTAAAAATAATAATTTTAGGATTGATCTGGTATAAAGTTGTTTAATGTCCAAAACTTGAAAGGATCTAAAAAGTTCTTCAGAGTTATTAGCGCCGTTTCTATTAAGATTTTTGGCGTTTAACTTATTGCCTTACTCATGAATACATTCAATTCTCCATTTACCGAAATTTAACCTGCGTATCTCCGTCCCTTTCTTTCCTAACCTATCCTTAAGTACAAGGTAGAAAGAGGATGTAGCAGTAATTAAATGTTCCCAACTGCAGCAACTTTATTTGGAAATACTACCGTTGCTTCACTCAGCTTTTTAGTTAATAATCTTACCTTAATTCCGCTTATACTCAATAATCCTTTTATAGCGAGTGTTGTTATACACGCCGCGACGCTTGTTCTTGTGGTGGAGAAGGAATAAAAAAATGAACCAGCACCCGGCAGACGAGAAATAAGTGCCTTCCTTTCTTCCTCATATTTCCACCAGAGTTCTATTTATGGATTACATTAAATGATAAATGATTCATTCACAATATATTATTGCTTTTATACGTATCAAGGAAAGAATGAAGAGTAAAATAGGTATTATTATCATTTTACACATTTTCATATTTTCCTGAAACAATTTAAATACTATCCTCTAAAGATAGAAAAAAAACGTCATATGAGATTTCACAATTTGGGTGACGATACCGTTTTCAGTAATATGGATAAAAGAGTCTATTGAAGTACCAAGAAAAGTGATGGCTTCGAACGACAAGGAACTCAATCTGCCTTGTTGGGTATTATGACAAAAAGTATTCTCTTTGACTTGGTTTAATCTCAATTTTTTTTTTCAGATTCGTTATATAAAGAAGCCATCAAACATGAACGTCGTGGAGCTGTCCTCTCCCGTGTCAGCCACAGACCTGCGACTGCTCGCCCGCGGCCGCTTGCGCCTGGCCCTGAGGGCGGCGCGCCCTGGAGTGACGATCGGCGCCCAGCCCGTGCTGCGTGGTCCGGCCCTGTCCAAGCTCGCCTGTGACGTCTTCCACGCGCCGCTCGCCGCCACTCCTCGCTCGTCGCTGTCGCTGGCCTCGGGCGTGGCGTGCTTGCACCTCAATAGGGAAGGCGACCTTGTATATGCGATCCAGGTAAAAAAAACTTTGTTACATTTTCCAATAAAAATAAGAATAATAAATAAAAATAAATAAAGATATCACTTAAAATGGCGCAGAAAGGCTTAAATTAAAATCTGTCCGTTTTACGTTCGTACATTAGCTTTTTTTTTATCTCCTTTCTTTTGTGTTTATTAATTGTACATTTCGCGTTTCTGTAGTACTGTGTGTGAAACCGATAAAAGAAGTTGAAACTTCTACAATGGTTCCGGGAAAGGGTGGGCCCCCCCTTCTAGCGCCCCTTTAATTAATCCTTGATTAATAACGAGGGGCAACATTTAAACTATTTGGTATATCTAAACTATCTTCTTGAATCGAATTAAAATATTATTGATCACGTGGAAGGCAACTTCCAAACCCAATCTATAATCAAAAATGTTTTTTTTTTATCTGAATGCAGTTTTACTTGGAAACAATTATACTTGTGATTTGAACCAATCGCCAATTAAAAATAATAATATAAGTAATAGAAAAAACAAAAACATGTTTAAGTTTTGTGTCAAAACACTCTATAATTGAGTACTTAACTTCCAAATGGCTCAATAATGAAATTGACCAACAGTTTTTGGTGGTATGGCTTTGGCAAAGTGACAAACACTGCTAAAATACGTATGTTGATTTTCAAACACCGCTATAAATGGTATAGAGTGACAAATCTCTCTATAATTTTTTTTTTGCATTTTCTGTTGTATGC
The DNA here is from genome assembly GCA_031772225.1 of Eubasilissa splendida. Lineage (NCBI taxonomy): Eukaryota > Metazoa > Arthropoda > Insecta > Trichoptera > Phryganeidae > Eubasilissa > Eubasilissa splendida. Next base: position 9,704,183 of record CM062855.1, on the reverse strand, counting down.
ATCGAGACGAAAATACATTTTTTAAACGTTTTTCGTGATTTCTGGATTTTATTAAAAATCTGTTGTAGAGGGGTTTGGAAATAAACGGCTCAAATGCATCTTTAAGGGAGCTTAAAAATGTTGATTTATTCACGAAATAAAACTTTTGCTCTTCAGATTGATGAACTGAACATGTTGGAGTCACCAATGATCACCCTCATCGACGAAGCTAACAAACGTCACACCGAGCTCGAAGATCTGGCTCCATTGAGAGACGGTCTTTCAAATGGATCTCTGGATCGGATGGGTCCCAGATTGTTGGAATCCTTGTACTCAGGAGACATTGTGGTGAATGTGGCCACCCATTCGGATGGAAGCGTTATCCGAGGACGACTCACTTCTCGCCCGGTAGCCGATGCCCAGGACTTGAACGGGCCTACTCTCATGAAGAGACCAGACTTAACGCAGCCAGCAGATCTTGTAGGACTGGCGTGGATAAGTGTGGATTATGAATGCAGTATCCAGTGGGAGGTTTGTTGCCTTCTCTTTAATTTATATAATTGTTTGGTGGTTAATGCTGTTGAGATAAATGTGTCACTAATTATTGGGGTAGCAGATACATCACTAATTTGCAGATGAGAGTGTGTCCCCAGTTTGCGAGGTGCAAGATATGAGATATCTGTGATTGGCGAGTACTATAAGAGCAAGTATGTAATCTGTGATGTAAGCTAACTTAATGATGAAAGGTAATGAGTGTTGTGTTTCCTGTTATAAGGATTTTATCAGAAGAATTGAAATATAATGGGCATTACCTAAAATGTCGTGTTCCCATTCTGTATTCATGTTGGTATGTCACAGAATCGACACTGGTTATTAACGTAAGAGGATTACAGACAGTAATGTCATAAAAGGTCAATTTGAATAGAAATAATGTACTTACTATTTACACTGAATTTATTTTGATTAAGTTACAAGGTTGGTTAGGATAATAAAGCTGCTAACGAGCGCGTATTACTGGCTGCGTTCGTAGATCGCTCGGCTCTACTCGGAACGTTCAGCTGTGCCGAACGTTGCTCAGGACGAATCATGAATATTATTTTTTTTCAAATTTATTCTATATCAATCTAACAATTTTAACAACCTTTCCAGGTCACCATTGCTGGCCCCGCATCATCAGGCCTGCCTCTGAGCGGGCTAGAGCTGTGGATGGACATGAGGCCCATGCTGGCCCCTGGAGCTCCAGTCATCTCCAGACAGTTGGGCACACTCGAGTCTCCGGAAGGGGCCCTTTTGACAACGGCGCTTATAGACTTACATCGTCTGCACTCGGGCGCTTGCGAATTGATAGTCAAAGAACCAGTTTCAAATACAACACTGCTTCGTGGCATATTGAAACAGGTATTTTTTAAATATAAATTTCTTAATTCAATTAACATGTAACAGTTTATGTATATAAATGAAAAATCTTAGTTGAACTCATTGTAATACTATGCTTTATTCGATGTTTAAAGATATGAATATATATATTATTAGATACTATTAATATTGGGTTAAATCAAGTTAACTATTAATGGTTTGGAATTATCGAGTTACATTTTATTTTACAACATTAATGAAATCATACATAAAAATTAAGATTTTTATCAAGTGTTACGAGCGGACAAGCAGTGTATTTACGGGTCCCACCCCAACCAATTATTTATTTTTCAATTTTTAAGATAAAAGTACCAGAGTCGTGTTTATCTCGATTCGTTGATAATGCGATGGCTGACTTCTTAGACGTACCTTCGCGGCATCCCAACTCTGCTGACAACTCTCTCGGGGACACCGCGTCCTGCTTTCACTCCGACAGCTTCTACGATGACGGAACCCAATGGACTTCTGCTAATGAGGTACATATAACAATTTATTATTTTATTTGGAAAATGTACAGCTCATCAGTTAATATGAAAATCATAATGAAAGCGAAATAACAATTTGACCAGTTACACGTTTTCTCAGAAAATACAGTGTACTTTATAATGTGAGTACAATTTATAAAAAACTGTAATGTACTTTCTACTCTAATGCAAGTGAGAGAAAAAGTTGAAAATAAAATATAAAGAATAAAAAATTTCAGGGGAAAGGAAAAGAAAAATTGGTTAGGGAATGATAAAAATAAAAATAAAATGAAGATCATTAAAGTTTATGTATTGAATTTCGATTTAATTGAGCGAATAATGAACAACAATAAGAACTACAGAGTCTAGTTAGTAGAATGTACGGTGTATGCAAGGAAAGCGACCTCACGATGAATGTTAACATGTCGAAAGTGATGGTATTCGAGGAGGAGGAAAGCAAGACATCGTGTTAAATACTTGTAGGTAATGAATGTTTGGAACAAGTAGATGAGTTTGTGTATTTGGGAAGTATGTTCGATAGAAATGGAAAGAAAGAGAAAGATATCGAACGGAGGGTGACTGCAGGGAATAAAGTTAATGGCGCTTTGAATGGAATTATATCTAACGGGAATTTTTTAACTGAGGCACGACTTACAATGGAGTCCTGGTACCGACATTGATGTATGGAAGTGAGGCTAGGAGCTGGCAGAAGAGGAACGAAAGTAGACTGAATGCAGTGGAAATAAGATGGATATGTGGCAGATCCATTTATGACTGAAATAATGAAGTAAGTATAATGAGTAAGATTAAGAAAGAATGGTTTTATCGTATGGAACGGATGAATGAGGAGAGAATAGTAAGGAAATATATATGACGCAAGTGTTGATGGCACAAGAAATAGAGGACGTCTGCAGAAGACTTGGCACAACCAGTTAAACCAGATAATGGAGAATGGTTCTGTAAGAAAACTTCAACAACCCGCGAGCTTGTATGAGAAGATATATGAATGCGGATGAGGTGAGAATTGTGTGTCAAGACAGAGGAGTGTGGCACTCTATCTTCTCTGCTATCTCCGCGGGTCAACGGCTTGATGGTAAGTTAGTTAGTTAACTGGAGTATTGAAAATGTTTAGTTCTTTTAGGTGTAAATTGAAATAGAAAAACTAATTCTGTTTGGCATTGGTGTTGTAATATGGAAGGTTAAATGTAAGATTAGTTCTGGTTGACCTGGCTGGCACTCGAATGGACATGTGTCTGAGTAAATCAGGACAGTCTACTTTAGAGTTGGCTATTTTGTGTAGGGAAATAACATTGGTCATGTCTCTTCGAATTTGTAGTGATGGAACTTTGAAAATGATACATGACTCAGTAGTACTGTTTAAGGGTTCGATAACTAAGAAAGTGTAGATATTTCAGGAAGCTGTTCTGTATTTTTTCGATTCTATTGATGTATGTAGTATATCTTGGATTCCAGACATGGGTGGCATATTCAATGATACTTCGGACACATGAAAAGTACAGAGTTTTCATGGTGTTTATGTTATTGAATTGTTTACATACCCGAAGGATGAAACCTAACATTTTAGTTGCTCTGGGTGTAATATGGCTAATGTGCAAGTTGAAGAGTAATTTAGTATCCAATATAATACCAAGATCTTTAGTTTCAGATTTCTTCGTCAATAGATGATTATTAAGAGAGTTGTTTTGTTTATAGAGAAAGTATCTATACTATACATAAAATTGAACATATGTCTGTTTTATATTCAATCCTACACTGTTAAACCTAATTTTGCATAGTTACACTTTAGGAGCCTATTCAAAACATAGGTAACCTTATCTTGACTACCCCACCCCACCTTTTGAAATGCTTACCGTACCAAATTTTGCTCATATGCTTCACTCAACTCTAAATATAATCAAACTCCCGCCCTCCTGCCAAATTACTATTTAGGATCCTTTGCAAAACATAGGCATCCTCACTCTGAGTATCCCACTACACTACCCCAAATACTAACAATATCAAATTTCGCTCAGTTGCTTCACTCTAGGACCCTGAGTAAAACATAATCACGATACCCGAAGTTCCCCCAATTAGAACTAAATTTTGTATACATCGTTACTATATAGGGCCTGGGCAAAAAAATGACACCACCCACACCATAACTCCTTATTTTTAATTATAACTAATTTTGGATCTTGGACAACATGTACGGACCGATATGTACAGCTAGTATTTCAATGAACAATATTAATTAATTTTATATGTTTAATAATAGCCCTGCACAATGTGTTCCTGTCTCCATGGCAGAGTGAGGTGTGATGCTTTTCGCTGTCCTCCTTTAACCTGTGGCGCTAAAGCTATGATCAGACCAGGAGAATGCTGTCCAACATGCTCAAGTAAGATACAATTATCGACTCTACTCTCTTGTTCTGTTCTATTCCTGATACACTCTAAGAAATGTAGTTAAACCTTTAGTGTCATGGTATGATCCCGAATTGTCTAGACCAGCAGTTAGTTCCCTACCTTTTTATTCTCCCGTACCCCTTGATTAGACTTTTCATTTACGTGTACTCCCTCTCTTCATTACACCCACCCAGTGCCAAGCCCAGGGTAGAAAGGTAAGAAGTGCCCTTGTGCAATATTTTTTGGGGCGCCACCCGCCCTTCCCATAACATATTAACTTATGATAAAAGTACAATAATATATATATTTTTTCTTTTGCCATATTAGATTAAATAAAACACACACAAACAAACACACACACATCATTTTGTGTGAAACAATGGTTTCGCTTAGCTCAAGCTTTGTCAGGGCATATTTAAAACTAATTGATATAAAATCAGCCGTATTGTTAGTTTTAAATATTTTAAATAATAAAATATTATTGTGTTTTTATTTAAACCCCCCTTTTCTGATGTTTTCTGTCATTATCAATATTATTTTCGCGTACCCCTAACCGATCAACCATGTACCCTAGGGGTACGCGAACCATGGGTTGGGAACCGCTGGTCTAGACCATGACCTGCACAACAGGAATTGCTTACTTCATGGTCATGATCACGTAAACCAGAACCACTGTTCATCATAATATTATTAATGAGATTCTAGCAATTGTGTGCACCATCTTACAGATGACAACCTTAAGATGATTAATTGATATATCTTTATCATTAACATAGACAAATTTTTTGACTGGTGTTTGTGTTGAAGTATAAATCACAATGTTCTAAACCGTTGTTGTAATTTTTCTGGCTTGTTTCATGTCTTCTGGTAGTTCGCTAATACATTTATACCATAGTTGATTAGTTTATAGTAGTTTAGTAATATTTAAAAATTTTCATGATTAACTTTGTCCATTGTAATTAATTTAAAAAATACTTTTAACAAAATTATATACTTAAATTTTTTTTTAATTATTAATATATAAACACCCCCTATTACATCTCCTCTCCTGTCTATATTAGCCCCGCCCACAACCACTTTCACTTTTCACCGAAACCCCCCTATCCCCAACACCGCTCTCATGTCTGTCTATCTACTAGTTTTAATATTTAGTTTATTACTGAAGATGAAAGCGTAGAAAACGTTTTGATTTTTTAATTAAAGTGTAGTGTGAAGTAAATAATGTTGTGTTTTATTTTCATAATTTTTTTTTTTTTCAAAAAGTAAAAATTAAAAAAAAGAAGTTATTTAGTAGTTTAGTTTTATGTTATCAGATTTTGTCTTAATCTAGTATTGTAGCTATGAGTATTGTTTATAGATTTTTTTGTGTCATATTATGTTTTAGTGGATCTTTTTGGTATAATCTTCTCTGTTAACATTAGTAGAAAAGACAATTAGTATGTTGAAAGTTCTGTAATGAAGCCCATAAATGGTCTCCAGCGAGGAATATGAGAAGGGAACTGCAAGAGGTTTATGTTACATAGACTGATTAAAAAGCATTTAGCACTTCAGTTGTTCATTCTTTTCTCACATACATAATTGTAATATCTTTTTCTAGATTCGTCATTGCAGGATGCGAACACCTCTTCAACTCGGGGATGCCATCAAGCAGGACAGTTTCACCCGGCAGGACAATCCTGGCACCCGTACCTACCACCGGCTGGGTTTGACACATGCGCAATCTGCACGTGCGAGGCGCGAATGCTCAAAGTGCAGTGCACGCGAGTGTCGTGTCCGCCCCTGGCGTGCCCGGAGAAAATGTCATTCCGGCCAGACAGGAAGGCCTGCTGTAGGATTTGTTCAGAGGTATTATTTATTTAAAATGTATGCACTCGTATATAAAAGTATTTTAATATTTGTCTCACTGGGTTTCAGCAAATATTTTACACGGTTAATTAATAATCAGTAGATACTGTATTTCGTAATCAAGGCACGGTTCATACCCACAGTGATGACTTAAGTCCGACCAAAGCTTTAGCTTCGGCTTCATAGAGGCGAAGTTATTAATATTACATTATATGGAAAGTACATTAATTGTGTGTTCTTGGACATATTCTAATATTGTTGATTATTAATTGGTTTAACTGACTGAGAATTTGATGTTTATTTTATATGTTTATCTGCCTAGTGAATAGTTTTCACGAATAATAAAAAATACCAATTTTTATGTACAAATATCACGAAAATATAATAATTAAATATTTGAATTCTAGCAAGTACCAGAAGTGGTTGACCGAACCGGTTTTGAGCTGAGGGACGAGGGGGCTCAATGGAGCTCCGAGGATGTGCTGGCTGCGGGAGGCTGCCGCTACCCCATCGGGGGGCCTCTTCCCAATGGGCATGAATGGCATCCCACGGTCCATTCTCACGGAGAGCAGAAATGTGTCACTTGTAGATGCAAGGTGAGTAGCTTTGACTGATAAACGGCTGCTTTGAAAATATTTGTTTTATGATATACAGTATGTGAAATTACACTATTGACAATCTTCAAAACTGCATTCATGTCTTGACAGAGTGAAATCATCTCATATTGAGTCTGCCAATGCTATGTCTTCCTTAAGGGTAATTTAATATGAGTCATCTTTCAGGAAGGTTAGCATCCATACGCTGGATGTGCCCAAGATTGCTTGAGACATCTGCTGTTGTCTTCCCTTCACTGTTTTTTTAAAATATATCTAAATATTACTTTTTGTAAAGAAATTCGACGTTAATTCATGGATTCTGTTATAGGGATCAAGTTTCGGAAACATATGTGAGGTTCAGAATCAAAAGCAGACATGTCCATTTTACTTGTTTTTGAGTAAAATGCAAAAGAAAACATTGTACCACAACTGTTACGTTTGAGATCATATTGAACATGACCAGTACCCACAGGTCACATGGCCAAATACTGATGTCTTATTGGCTGAAAACATATTTGTCTGGGTTTGAATTAATTGTCTATGAGACATATTTGCGATTGAAGTAACAAGCAAATTTTAAATGCGTTTTTATACAAAATTCAGCAATATTTGTTTAATTTTCAATAGGCTAGTTTTGTAGGCATTAAGTTCATTATATTTTTACATAATTAACTCAAAAACATTAAAAACTGGGCATGTTTGATTTTGATTTTATACTTCACATATGTCAATAGTGACATAAAATAGATTATTGGATTTTAGATGTTTTTTGCTGCTGAAATAGCACTAATTTGGATTGATTTAACACTATAAACATAATTATTTATTTTGTAATGTTTGATGCAGTTTAATTATTTAAAATTTCATCCCAATGCTCATAAAATATATTAATATTTTGAATATGATCAATTTGTTTAATTTATCAAGTAATAGCTATGAGACCTCAGTCATATTAATGATAAAAAACATTGCAGGACGGTGAAGTGAAGTGCGACCGCAAGCGCTGCACCCGCTCCATCTGCAACAGTCAGCTGAGCCAGGCCAGGCGGAGGGGCGCAGCCGGCACGGGGGCGCCTCACAAGGGGGCCACCAAGGCGCCCCCGGACGAGTGCTGCCAGCAGCACTGCCGTCGCTACCGCCGGCACCAGCGTCACCACCGGCCGGCGAGGACGTGAACTGGCGCATCCGGTCGACGTGGCAACACTGAACTGTGTGCGTGTCCCGAGTGAGTGGTGGCGGCGCTGGTGGCAGACGATTTCCACAGAGCTCGAAGCTTGGCACTTGCAACATTTAGCAATCGTATGATTTTTTGCACTTGCAATATGTCTGCAAACATTGTAAATATTCACATTTAGAATTTTGAGTAGAAATATAATTTTAAATATGCTTTTGTGCCATATAAAAATGTCCTGTAAGTTCAGCAGTTTTATCAGTTTACTGAATTGATTGTAATGAATGCCACTGTTTCGGCTGTACGGAAAATAAATATAAAAATGTTTTGATAATTTCACTAGCTGGGCTATGTGCCGTTTAGATACATAATTTTTATAAGAAGTCGGTAATAATTGAAGTAAACACACTTGTACCACAATAAGCTAATGAATAGATTCTGTAAATCAGCTGCATGTAATTTAAATGGGAAGTTTCTCAATTGAGAAATTTGAGAAGAGCGCTTTTGAAGACGTGACTCGGGTTTGAGAGAGTTTGATATTTAAAGTTTTTAGAAGTTAAGTGCTCAGTGTCAATTATAATTATTGCGATGCTTCTTGTTAACCAAAACAACCCTCCAACTCTTACGAAATACATATCTTTATAACAATAATTGTCTTCCAGTATTTAATACGATGTAACAGCCTGTTAGTAGAATGCAATGCTCTTCTTATTCGTGATTGTAGGTTAAAAATGATATTGGTTTATTAACTGTCTGATTTGAGAAATTGATTCTATTAATAAGTTTTCATTTAATGAAAATAATAAAACATTGTATTTTGTTTGTTTGATGAAAACGATATAGAGACACTGTTTTAAAGATTTAATGAGCACTTAACGTTATAAATTGGTTTTTGTATATTTTTTAATATATTGCTTTGAATTGCGATTAATATTGAAACAGTTTTGCGAATATAGATTACATATTATTTAACAAAATAAGTCATTAACCTTAAATAGCATTTGTAATTTTTAGTTTTTACGCCTCAAAGGTGAATAACAGAGATTATGTATAGAATATGTTTAACATTAAGATAATAATATATCTGTACGTATCCATGTGTTGCTCTTTTTATTTATACTATTTTATAATAGTTATGATCAAGCAGGAGTAGATATATTTGATAACATTAAATGTAGAATATTAAATTACTAAATTAGATTTGCAATTTTATAAATAGTGCCCAAAAAGTCAACCGCTCTTTAGCTTCTTTATTCACATCTTTATATTATTTAGCGTCTTTATTATTATTATTATTTCTCGAATAATTTTCCACATTTATAGATTATTGCATTTGTTAGAAACATGTTAAATTTTGTATCAACACTTTTACCTTTAGGTTCATATTTAGAAATCATCGGTAAGCATTTATAGTACTTGAGTAAGTTTTTTTTTCAAATATTCTGCTACATATAGATTTACATAGTTCACACAATAATATGATATTACTCAGTATATTATATTTGTGAATAACACTGCAAATAATAGACATTCTTTTTTTTCCTCTAACTTATATTCGATACACATATGTAATTAATAAATCTTTTCCATAAATTAATTCGACAAAAGTTCATCTACTCCTAGTAACTACATAACAAACATTTAAATACAAATTAAATGTATTAATTAGAAAGAATACGCATAAAATTGATTTTATATGAATATCTTTCTAATTAATACATTTAATTCATATTTAAAATATCACAGACCTATGTTCTGATTAATTACAACTTCACAATAAGAATGTGTTCTCCTTATAAACAAATTGTTTTGTATAGAGTATGTCACATGTTTTTGATATATTTTTAAGTGGCAGTAATTTGTTTTTATGTCTTATATAATATAATGTAATATAGTATATAATTTTTAAAAACACTATCGCCTAAAATATGTTTCAAATACATGAGAACTATGTACTAGAATAATTAAAAATGACCTAATGGTGTAAAATGTATAAAGGAGTTTATTCAATTATATATAGTAAAGATTTTTATCTACCATCATGCCCCAGGGATAAGCAGATATGATAATAAAGACATCATACTCTTCTGTCATGATATACTCATTTACTTTCACACAACTTCCCATGCACCGTCAATTGTTGAAGCTTTTGACAATGTCGTCTTACAATATGTGTTGCCTGCAACTTACTTCATATATTTTTTTAACCACATATCCATTAGACCAACAGGCATATAAATTTGAATATCAAATTGTATTGTAATATTAAAAAATATAACTTCTCCTATATGTATAATTATAAAATAACAAAAATTCAGATATATATCCCCAGAATGTCATTTGATCGGAACTTCAGTCTTTTCAATATTGTACTGATAAAGATCATCATTGAAAACAATTGTTTAAAATATTTTATTTGAATTTTAATAGACACAAATGTTTTATTACATCACCAAATAATTGATAATTAATAATAATTCTCAATAAAAATTATTAATAATTAACCTTCTTATACAAAAATTTAATAAAAAATTAATTGACATGCGAATAAGCTCCTCATTTCTACTAACGGTTCCTTTTATTTGATCAAATAAATATTTTATTAAACTATTTTGTGTGAACTAGAATTCAAATCTTGTTTCGATATTGAAGTGCAAATATGTATATACTGTAAAAATGCATGAAATTTAAAAAAAATGCTTTTGATTATAACCTCAAGTACTATTAAATGATAAATAATGATTATTTTGGTACTATAGCAGAAAATTAAATTTATTATTAATCTTTTTCATTTAATTGAAAGAGAAAAAATGGAATGTGAATTAATTATAAACAAAGTGGATGTTTGACATAAAGTGGAAGCAGTATTTTAAGATATTTATGTTGAGAAGTTTTATTGAAGCAGGCCGCCGATGATTTTAAAGTGTTGGAGATGATTGTAAAGTGAAGCAGGCTGGAATTAAATGTAAAGTGAAGCAGGTTGGAATTAAATGTAAAGTGAAGCAGGTTGCTGATAAAGGAGTGATATTATAGTGGTTGGACATGCTGGTGCAGCGGAGCAGGCTGGAGATGATTGTAAAGTGAAACAGGCTGGAATTTAATGTAAACTGAGGCAGATTTTTGATAAGCGAGCAATATTGTGATTGTTGGACATAATTGTACAGTGAAGCACGCTGGAACTGAATGTAAAGTGAGGCAGATGTTTGATAATGGAACAATATTGCAGTGGTTGGATATAATTGTAGCGTGAAGCAGCCTAAATATGTAAACTGAAGCAGGCTGGGATTGAATGTAAAGAGATGCAGATTGTCGATAAGGGTGTGACATTGTGGTGGTTGAACATTATGGTGAACTAAAGTAGGCTGGAGGTGAATGTAAAGTGAAGCAGGCTCGCGAGTCTCAACCCAAAATAGTCAATGAATAGAGAGTTATAGCTTTACATGTGAGGATACTTGAAGTGATTGTGTCACTGTGTGATCTAATTAATTATATTAAAATAAGTATTACTTTAAATTTAAATATAAGATTAAATTTAGAAGATTTTATAAATCAATTAGTTTAAGAAAATAAATTAACAAATTTATATGTAAAATACTTTAAGTGATTGCAGGCATGATGATTTGTTTGTCCGAATTCAAAATCTGTATAATTTTTGTAATATGTAATTTATTTATGTATACCACCAATGATTGTAAAATTAATATTATATTTATAAGAAATTTACTGTTAACACTTATATTATATTATATTATTAAGTGTAAAGATGTATGGCGGTTTGATATTATATATGATTATCTTGAAGTAAAACAGGATACTTGTCGCACGCGCCACAGTTTAATGAAAGTGAATTTGATTTTTAAAATGTTTTTTAAAATTATATAATTGTAATATAAAATTTCTTCTACCTCTCTCTTCAAAATGTGTTTTAACATGATTATTTGTTACAAATTAAAATGAAATAATTAAATATTTAAATGGGTTAACAATATATTCAATACCCTGAATAAAGTCTATGATTTTAAACGTTTAACAAAGTTCAGTTTTTTAAATTATCTTAACAAATTACATGAAAATCTTAAACTTTTTAGTGCGCCAAAAATACTGACATATTTATTCAAAATGCTTAAATAATATTTAATGAAATAGATACCAGTTGTGTGCGGAAAATGAAATGTTTTTAAATATCAACAATTAACATTGTTTGACTTGAGAATATTAATAACGTTATTATGTTGTTATACCTGTACGAAGTTATGTAATAATGAAACAAATTAATTGGTCATACAAGTGTTAAGTAAATTTTCAGTTATTCTCGATATGAAGATAGGGAAAAGAGGGAAAAAATATTTTTTTTGATACTGTGTCAATGTTTTTGTTTATTGGAATAACTGTAAATATATTTAACGGAGAAAAAGGCTGATTAACTAAGATAATGTTGCATAAAATAAATATATTATTAAATAATTTTCATTACTTTATTAAGAGTTTCCAAACTTACCCCCAGAAGGGAGAATATAAACAAGTCGGCCTGAGTCGGTGCACAAGATGCACGTGGTACAGGCGCACCTAGCCCCGTGCCTAGCAAATCCCGCTTAAAAAGAAAAACATGGAGTTTGCTAATTTATTCGGCCCTAGCATAAATCAAATAGCCAGCTTTATTGTGATTATTAAATTGTGCTGGCTGGTTTGTGACACCCGAAAAGTGACTAAAGAACCTAAGACAATGGTTTGGCCAGTCCTTTACAGAGCTTTTCCGGGATGCAGTGAATAAATTGATTTTAGCCAACATGAGAGCCAACGTCCGTTGAATAGACAAGGCATTAGAAGAAGTGACATTACAATATTATATGATGAATTTGTTGTATGTATCCATTTATTACAATATCCTCAGAGCTTTTGCGAGCTGCAGTGAACAACGTGATGATAGCCAACATCCGTTGAATCGATTAGGCACGAAAAGAAGAAGAACAAGGAAAGAGACATTACAATATTCTATGATCAATCTGTTGCATACATGTACTCATTCTTGACAATATTCCCAGCCTTGTAATTTTCCTGGTCAGGTATGTATAAGTTCATCGGATCATTTTGCATACATGAGAATCGTCATTAACCTGTGTCAATCTACAATACTAAAGAATGAAGACCTCCCATGATGATATGATATTTCTTAAATCTATTACAAATATATTACAATTATTATTATTTTATAATATAATTTAATTAATTTTTCAATCGGTACCTTTGAAACATGGTGCTGGAGATAGGAGTTAAGAATACCATGAATGTAGTATAGTTTGAAGCATCAATGTCTTCATATTACAAAAGTTAAAAATAATTGTCAATAGTGCAATATTTCGTGGATCGTACAAGAAGAAAGGATAGTTTTCTCAAGAAAGCGAGTGATGGTTGGCAACGTGAAGATATCCAGAGTGAGAGATAAATCTCTCATCTTTTTGAATGATCAAGTGATGACCATAACAGTGCTGAAAAGTGCAAGATGTCAACAAGTATGCAAGAATGCTGCCAAAAGAATCAACGAGAGACTCCATATAAGTCACAATTAAAAAGAATAATATAAAGTTATTAAGGAGAACACATTCTTATTGTGAAGTTGTAATTATTCAAAACAGACGGTCTGTGATATTTTAAATACAATTAAATGTATTAATTAGAAAGATATACATATAAAATCAATTTTATAGAAAAATATTGCTGTCGCTACCGAGATTCGAACCTGGATTGTTAATTCTGACATCTTCTATTTGTTGCTTACTCAAAGGTTTTTGAGATTCCTTGAAAACAAAGTAGATGGCTTTCAAATAATGAAACGATAGATGTATTAATTTGAAAAGTGTAACGTATAGGTTTGAAAGTTTATCGTCAATCATGTGTCGGTATAGCATAATCAGATAATGCACGTTCCCCGGATTGGAAGAGATCCAGGTTCGAATCCCGGTAGCAACAGCAATATTTATCGATAAAATTGATTTTATATGTATATCTTTCTAATTAATACATTTAATTTGTATTTAGAATATAAAGTTGATTGTTGGGAATATAGATTTTGGTATATACTAACACAATTTTACAGGAGAGTATTTGAGTTCTTCATATATCAGTTTTAATGAATTTTTCAATGTTACAGTTGTAGCTGTATCTTTTTTTAATTAATTTTTTTATTGTTATTGTGTTTAGTTTGTAGAACTTCATTTTATTTTTAACTAAATTTAAAAAATCTAATTATAACAAATACTACAATAAGAATGTGTTCTCCGAGTAAGTAAAGTCATTAAAATAACTCGATTGTACGTGGTTTATCCACTGTTTGAAAATTGCCTTAACCGCCAAAACAACTGTAACATCTAAATAATGTTTGGATTTAGGTTGGTGGTTAAAAGAAAGAGTGGTGATTGGCGTGTTGAGGTTTATTATGACAGAATGATAAAAACAAGGAAGACGGATAGAATGAAAGAAATGAATGAAGATGTATAAGGCGCGCATGTATTATGAAATTAAATGAAGCGAGTCGGCGGTCTCGCTTGGCGCGCATGGAGCGCAGGAGAGCCTCGACAATGAGGAATCATGCCAGACCTGTAGCGGCAGCCGGTAGTGATATGTCGCTAGCATCGATGCTAGCTGAGATGGCGGTGAATTTGAAATCTGATCCCTACAAATCCTTACGCAAACTAGCAGAACTCAATAATAATATTTATTATAATTAGATTTATTAAATTTAATTTTAAATGAAGCTATATGCTTTTGACACATCCAGACACTATTAATTTGAAACATTTTTTTAAAAATGACTTATGCATCTATACCCTTATGCTATTACAATACCGTGGTATACACAATTTATGAATTTTCTCAATTTATAGCATTTGATGAAAAAAAATGAAATAAGAACATTGTGTCATTTTGATTTGGTTTAAATATTTTTGGAGTTTGTCAAAAATATAATTTTTATTATTCAATAGTTTTCATCCCCTTATCCTGAACGAGCAGGGGGCCCCAAAGTCTCGATAAGGTGTCTTCCATCCTCCCCTGTGTGTTCTTTTCAGTACTTAACCAATCAATCTTCATGAACATTTCTTTCGTCTATTACGAAAACATGTGAATACATACTTATTTGCCATCACGCCGTTTCTCCGCGTGCGTAGGCAGATAGGATAGAGTGTCACACTCATCTGTCCTGACACACAATTCTCGCTTCATCCACATTCAAACATCTTCTCATACAAGTTCGACGATTATTGAGGCTTCTAACAGGACCATCCTCCAGTATCTGGTTTACCTGGTCATGCCAAGTCTTCCGCAGACGTCCTCTACTTCTGATGCCATTAACACTTGCGTCATATATCTTTCTTACCATTCTCTCCTCATTCATCCGTTCCGTTTGACCAAACCACCTAAGTGATCCTTTCGTAATCTTACTCACTATACATACTAAGATTAGCTTTACATTCTATCCTTATTTCTTCATTCTTTACTCTGTCATAAATGCATCTGCTACATGTACGCCTAAGTGATCTCATTTCCGATGTATACATTATAATTACCTCGCTTATATATAATTATTAAATCGAAACAAGTATTTTTTAAATTGCAAGTGCTTATGTTTTTTTCATGGAAGTGTGAATATTACATGAGATAAGTGACTAATTTTGTTCTTACTATTTATTGAATAAACCATGCAGTACTAATATTCATATGTATTATACACAATACTTATTTAGGGTGCAATTTTTTTCATTCTGCATTGTGCCCAATTTTTGTAGTTACGCCACCAATGCTAGCAGTCTCAATCCTTCTTTTAAGTTTGTCTTTCTGTCTCCCTTGCAACAAATACATATTTTAATTTTTCAACTTTTGTTGCACTTTTTGTTGAAAATTTAGAGACCGATTAACTTAGAAAGGTAATGTAGAATCTGAAAATAAAATGATGCATTTGTGATAGGGGAAAAAATGTTGGTTTGGAGGCAAAAGCTTATTGGTCGCCCGTAAGGTAAAGTGCAATCAACACATTTCCTCTTAAATCACTATAATGGTATTGTATAAATGTTGGATTTTGCTACATATAGTATCTAGCAATAAAGCCTCCACATTTGGCAGTTACCAATCTTTAATTGATTGTCTTCCATTGCTTTAATGACTGAATAATTGCAGATTGGTATTGTTTCACTAAGAGTGTTATTTTACAGAAAGTATTACATAATATATTATTGCCTATCATTACACAATATTTAATAAATGTTTATTATTTTATTAAAACTGTAATACAAGACATTTTAGAAAAAATAACATAAAATAGCTAATTTAACGTAATGCTAGCGCAATCTTTTGCAAGATATTTGAAGGTTTAGTAAGAACCTCAACCATTAAGAGTTTTATTTTGACAATACAAGTTTCATGTGTCTAACGCAAGATGTCGTCGAGAGTAAGCAAAATGGTACTGGCAATTTTTCATTATTACTTCTTATGTTTTGTTTTTAATATTAAGTAAGTTCTCTCTAAATTTATATAATTTTTAACATCACGTTGTCTCAATGAGATTCAAAATATCGCGAGTCTAGTAGATAATTAATTTGGATAATAATCTTATTGTTGAAATTGTAATCTTGTCGTTGTTTAAATGGCTTCCTTTTGATTGTTTTAACAACTTGAAAATATTATATATGCTCATTGTTATTAATCATTAGCAATTATTAAAAATGTCGAGCATAAAAATTATTTTTGATTTTTCTATGTTATTAAATGACACAGCGCAAATATTAAATGAAATGTAGGGTGATATAAATTATTAACTCTATTAAACATATGAAATACAAGTAAAGCAAGAATCATTCACGCATTTCGGAAATAATAAGAATAGATCTCATTTTTTATATATATGATTTAATTTTGTTTTCTTCTTCTTCTTCACCACAAGTACGGTGGTGACTGTCATCTATCATCCTGTGAGATAAGGCATGACTTATACTTCGGCTTCAAGTATAGGGATTCCACTATGGAATTTGAACTTTCCTGTCATCTTATAACATTTTCTGGTTTCTGATTGGTATATAAAATTACATTTTAAATAGAAAATATTTTCTCTTCCATTTTTAATACGTTTTAAAACAAAAGTAGCCTATCTTAACTAGATAGACTACTAAATTCAAGTGAGTGTGTAATCTATAAAATTATTATTATTAAAACGAGAACAAAAGATAACAGTATAAACTGAGTTTGAGAATAATAAAAGTCCTGGAATTTTTTACCTCAAGTTTACAGTATCAGTTTTGTTACATCCTCTATTTTGGTTTTACTGTGAATGTCTTCATTTATTAATCCATCTGGTTTTAGAGTTGGATTATAAAACATATGGATTCATTATTAAGTCGTTTGAAGTGGTTTGTGAGAAACTTATATAAATTTATTTATACATACATAAATATTCCAACTAATCTGTTTGAACTAATATGGTGACTTGCCTTTGCCTGTTCTTTGTATTCTATTTCTAGCTGTTCTACGATCGATGGCTGGCAAGTCAGTATTCTATTTGTGAATCAAGATTATAAATATATATTTTTTCTTTTTACAGTGTATAAAGATCAAAATTATATCATACGAATGTATTATTTCTTTCACGGTAGACAGCTGATGATATAATTAGCAAAAAACGCAAATTTGAGGAATTTCAAAATTACGCAAATCTGAGGAAATTAAAAATTACGCAAATCTGAGGAATTTAAAAATTACTCAATTCTGAATTATTTCAAAATTACGCAATTATGACAAATGTCAAAATTACGCAATTTTGAAGAATGTTATAATTACGCAATTTTAAGGAATGTCATAATTACGTTATTTGGAGGAATTTTAAAATTACGCAATTTTTCAGAAATTTAATAATATACAATATCAAAATGTCGCAATGATTAAATGTTTTATTCCTTACTTATATCTCGGTTGTATAAACTGTAAATCAATTTTACTAATTTAATATATTTATACTAAATATCTCACAGCTCATAACTCTTCAGCCAGATGGAGCGTATCTCCACCGGTGTGGCACTTATCTAGACTAAGGTTGTTCCCAAGATAATTTTCTTTTCTCGGCTGTCACTTTGACGCATCGGGTGGCCAAAGAATTGTAAGAATTCTTTGTTCACTGTTGTAGATAAAGCTTGCTGTGGTTACATTTGTTTCAAGATTGAGTCGTTCGTACGTCATACTATCCGCAGAATGACTAACTTACTCAAAACACATAAAATAAATACTATCAGGTGAAACATAATTGTAATTATCATCAATTGAAAGTTTATTCCTGAAGCCCTCAAAGATGTCGCGCATTCAAGTATTTTGTAAGTGTTCGTACTATAATTATGGCGTTGAATTATCTATAAATAAATCTTATCTATGATAAAAGTCCTGACATCAATAATATCAATCTGACAAAAAAACCCGCGAAAAACTACAACAGCTGTTATTACAATCGTATTTACGAAATAAAATCATCACGTCAAAAATTGCGCCAGAATTGAACAAATTATCTCATAGTTTAAAGTCAAAGAAAACATCTGTTCTTCATCCGCCATTGTGAATTAACTGTCAGACGGGAGACGGCCGTATTATTTTATGAATTGGACGAATCAGAGTCCTCAGCGCCAAGTTTTAACGACATTATCATAGGCTATTAGTTATATGAAATCTGTGGACTTGAATTTTCGGGGTAATATGTATCGCTTTCGGGTATAGGTAGGGCCGGTAAAAAATCAACTTGACGCGGCGTTTCGTACATAAAAAAAATAGTAGCGATGTTGAAACGGTACACATAAATTCGAGTATGCGGTGGTCTATCTGCAGAATGTTAAAAAACAAAAATTGCGTGTGCACAGACCGAGAAAAGAGCGAAAAGGTGAAAAATCACAAAAAAAAATCACAAAATTGAGTATCCCGCGCGATTGAAAGAAGATGAAAAAAGTGTCAAGGGGTAAAAGTTTATGTCAACTTTCAGCTGTCTGCCAAAATTTTCAAAACGCATATCGCACGAGGGAGAATAGAGTTACAGCGATTCTAATGTGTGACAGATTTGGGTACATATATCGCGACATACAAACTTCTCCGAATATAGCTTACGACTTTAATAATACGTAGAGTAGATGTAGAAGAATTCTTTAAATCAACTTACACCATTGAAATGTTCCAATTTTTTTAATTCTGATAATAGATTTTTTTGTTTACTTTATTGAAAAAACTGTACCTTCAGAACGAAAAGGTCATACAGTAGAACCTCGATTAACCGGAATAATTGGGGATGAAGGTAGTCCAGATAAGGAAAAATCCGGATAATTTTAAAAAAACATAATTGACAGTGAAAGACATGTACATACAGTATGAATAATTTTTATTTGTCTATATATAGCTTCAATATTAAAATATTATTTATTAAGAAATTCAATTATCGATTTTTGCTCAAAGTTAGCTGTTGCAAAAATAATAGACCAGATATTGGCTCTCTAGATGATCATCTTTTTATGAAAGACATAAAAATACACTTTTCCACTTCTTCATTTCCTGATTTTTTCATAACTTGACGCTCTGATGTTCCATCTTCTGACATTAAACAATTAGTAAACTTCATAAATTTTTCACTTTGTTTTTTTATATCTGAGATCATTAACGTTCCAACACCATAATTATTAGACAAAGAACTTCCCGAGTCACCGCGTTTCAAAGCAATGATTATATCCAATTTGTCTTTTAATGCTAATACGACACGTTTTCTTTTCGATGACATATCGGTAATATTAAAAATAAATATTTAAATACTGCTCCAAATGGTTTGATTGATATCCATAACCAGAAGTTCGTGTAACAATGCGTATTGTATCACCACAGAGTGTCCAGACAGATAATTGCCATAGAAATATGTAATTTGAATATAAATTATTTATGAATATGTCAAATTATATTTTTATTACGACGCAAAATGTATTAAAAAGTATTGTATTTTGAACAATCCGGATAATCGAGGTTCTACTGTATATGTACGTTAACACATCTCTTTAATGAGACGAACAAAAGGGCATTAGGGTTTTATTTATAAAATAATAATAATAAAAGTTATTTTAACCTTTTAACAGAAGTGGAGGATTTGACAGTGTAGAGGTTGAGTGAATTTAATATGATTGACTCGTGATTATGTCACAAGGTTTTTTTGATGTGAGACTGGAGACCCTAACTATTCTCTCAGTCTCACCACGCGTGATACTGTGTGTCGCAGTGTGGGGTATCTGTTTTTGTAACTAGATCAAAGTATTTAATGAAAGAGCACTTACAAAGGGTAGCGTTTATTGATGTATAAATTATACAGAGGCGGTATGCATTTAAATGCGTGTTGAACTCTGGAGTGACTCGCTCGAGATGAGGATGGAAGACGTCACTGAGAGGACGGTCTGCGCAGAAGTGCTCGCTAGCTGCTTGAGCAGTGTCCTTCACGAATGTATGTTGTCTGTTGATTGGTTGCTTGGGTTTCGGCCCTATGTGTTTGATAAGTGAGTCCTTACCCGGCCATGTCTGTGGGCGCGTGTAGGGTCACCACAGAGAAAACATTAATTGTTGTGTTAAGAAGGGAGAATTGTCATTACAATGTTAAAGGAACCCATAAGTGTTAGATAAAAAAAAAGTCGATATTATAATAAGTAGTTAGTTTGACTTATATTCAAACTTGTTAAAAATTCAATATGTTATTGGTGTCGATTTGGTTATGAACATTTTTACTTTTGATTTGAAATTTTTATAGTTTATCTCTATATTAATAATTTCAAGAACGGCATTTAAGAATTTAATTTCTTGATAGGAGATTAGGTAAACATTTGTTTAACTAATAATTATATTATATTTAATATTTGAGTTCCAATTGTAATATCAACATCTACTGTGCTCCATTTCCTGGATCTTCACCACCTCCTGCCCCCACTCCTCGCAACTCCATCTTAAGTAATTATCAATATTGTTACAACGAACTACTATAAAGGTTAGGAATAATTAATATCTTCTAGTTATGTGCTAATATTTAGATGAGCGCTTAATAGGTCCTTGAAATTTTAATATAATTATAATTAATTATTCGACAGTGAATTTCCAAATCGTGAAAAATTAAATCATAAATATATTATGTGATTTTCAGTAAATTCATTTCTATGACAACATGTGAGAAAAAAAATCCATCTGACACTGATCACAAGGATCAGATAGAGTTCTATGATCACTATTAAGAATTTTTTTTTAGGAGAATATATTCTATTGTGAAGTTGTAATTATTCAGAACATAGGTCTGTGGGATTCAAACCTGGACCTCTTTCCTAACCGTTTGATTTTTTATGTATATCTTTTTAATTAATATATTTAATTCATATTTAAACTATTAAAGATGTTATAATTTTTTTTTAATTAACCATCCCGATTTATATGTATATCTATACAATTAATACATTTAATTAGTATTTAAAATATCACAGACCTATGTTATGAATAATTACAACTTAATGTGTTCTTCTTATTAATTAAATAACATCGTTTTTCTATTTAAAAACTGTACATTTGGAACAAAAAAGGTCACATATATACCTATTAATATTTCAATGGAGATTGAAACATCAGTGCTATATAATGTATCAGTTTGCATTCAAATTTACGTTAAAAAAATGGTGGGTATTTGGACTATTTATATAATATATTTAATAAGTATATAAATAACTATTTTAATTTTCATAACTAAACTTTGTACTACACACACGTTGGGTTATTATCACTACTAGTTTCGAGAGGTACGGTACCTCTTATCATCAGGTGATAACTAAGCTATATGCAGTATTGTAGTCTATTCGGGCAATGGGGCGGGGCTTGAGAAGAGGTGTGAGGTTTCAGTTGTTAATGGGAATATGGATAGTAAAGGTAAGGGATAAACTGTATATAGTTTAGTTATCACCTGATGATGAGAAGGACTGCACCTCTCGAAACTAGTAGTGACAATAACCCAACGTGTGTGTATTACAAAGTTTAGTTGTGAAAATTAAATTGATAATATTTTATATGTAATATAATGAAGGCTTTATATAATTACTGTGTAAGGTTACAATGATAGGTAACCTTGAATGAACCTCGCGTATTAGGGGTGTATTGGAATGAATTTTGGATAATGAAGTCGTTAAGATTTGTTAGAACAATGAAGCCTACAGTTTATAAGGGTGGCAGGTAAACAGATTTTCATTGTGGATACAGGTAGAGGGGTAGGTTATTTATATATCTCACCTCACGTAGAATAGTGGAATAGGGTCGGTATTTTGAAAGTTGCAAAAAATGTAAATTAGTTTGTTAAACCAAATATTCGTGGTGTTTCTTCATGACCGTAGCAGAGATGAAAGTATTTTTTCTGACGTCTTACTGTTAAAAATTATATTACACTGTTGTTATTTTCTTAATCTATTCAATAACACGTAAATCACGGTCAATACTTTACTTGGCTGGAATGTTCCAGATAAGTGTATTTATAAAAAAACAAATTTAGATAAATTACTTATAAAAATATATAGGGAAAGTGCATCAAATATAGAACATATTCCACAATACCTTGATGACCATTCTTCATGACCGTAGCAGAGATGAAAGTATTTTTTCTGACGTCTTACTGTTAAAAATTATATTACACTGTTGTTATTTTCTTAATCTATTCAATAACACGTAAATCACGGTCAATACTTTACTTGGCTGGAATGTTCCAGATAAGTGTATTTATAAAAAAACAAATTTAGATAAATTACTTATAAAAATATATAGGGAAAGTGCATCAAATATAGAACATATTCCACAAAGCCTTGCCCTAAAAATGATCTGCAGTTTGACAAATATGAAATGTTATAATATACATGTATTTAATAATGCGAGGACTTCCAGTTAATTTTATCAATATAACTAATTACTATTAATTATTAATTGATTTTATATGTATATCTTTCTTATTAATACATTTAATTAGTATTTAAAATATCACAGACCGTCTGTTCTGAATAATTACAACTTCACCATAAGAATGTGTTCTCTTTTAATAAATAATACTTGGATAATGCAAAATATGATGTGATGGGTAGCCTACTTTGCCGGCTTATGATGATTGGCTGTCTAATTGGATTAATCAGATGGCACTTTTTTGGTGGAAATGCTCGAAAAAGAGGGCAGCGAGTTGGTAGAGCCGGTCTCCAGAAAAATATGGCGGTGAGAGATGGCGTAGATTAAAAGTGGGATCACCGCGGTGGACCCAGAGATATATGGGCTTGGTCCACTCCGCTGCAACGAGGAAGGAGGCGGCATGCGAGCGATGGCCGATGGATGGGCGTTATGGACATGGCTGGGGCGGGATGGCGTCCGGGATGGATCTCCTGGTGCAAAAGATAAATCCTGGCGCGGGTGTGTGGCGGCCCGTGTCCTCAGCTACATCGGCACCCCGCGGCCGCGTTGGCTGATGTTGTGCAAATAGATAAACTTAAGTAACCCTCCTCAGATGAAAGTAGACCTGAAGAAAGAAGATGTAAATAACATTTTACGTTCATTTAATGTCAGGATTTATTGTGTTTTGTGAAAAGCAGAGTTGCCTTTGAATTCATTAGAATCCCATCCAAGGTAGTAGGTGACACCAGAGCAGCAGACACACACACGCTTGAGGATCCAGATTGAGCTAGATCGGTGGCGGCCCCTATGGCCTCCTCTCGTCTAGGGCTCTAAGGTACCGTAACAACGTTAACAAAAGATTGAAAAATAAGAATATTTCTTTAAATACTAATCAAATGTATTAATTAGAATGATAAACATATAAAAATAATTCTACCGAAAAATATTGTTGTTGCGCTACCGGGATTCGAACCTGCCTCTCTCTTTCCAGGCGCAACAACAATATTTTTCGATAGAATTGATTTTATATGTATATCTTTATAATTATTACATTTGATTAGTATTTAAAACATCCCATGTTATGAATAATTACAACTTCACAATAAGAATGTGTTCTTCTTAATAATATTTCTTTATTCAGATGTAAATATTTTTACAAACTAAACAAATAAAATTATGGACTTATGATAATCTAAATATAATGTAAATATTCTTCGCTAAATGATTTTATAATTGATACGGTGGGATTATTATATATTTATTATACAATTTAATAAGTAAAGATATCACAGATTTTATTCCCTTTACTTTCCTTTTCCTTTCCCCTCACTCTTCCGCTCCCCTGGAATATTTTCTTATTTTATTTTTTATAACTTTTATCTCTCTGTTTTTATTTTTATTTTCAACTTCTCCTATTTTTTTCTATTTCATTCACAGTTGAGCAATATTTAAAGTGCGGTGAATCATTGGTTCGTGCGCGTCGCGCTTTTTGTACTCACTTTAATATTCGACGAGTAAGTGATAGGCCAAGCACGCAACTTATCGGGTGTTGGGTTCAAAAAATCGGACAAGAAGGGACAACGGTTAACCAAACTCCTCCGAGACCATTAACGTCAGCAGCGACATATGGCTCAAGTTCGACGTGAAGTTATGCGCAATCCATGTAAATAGATAAGGAAGATTGCAGCCTGTATTAGAATAAAAAAATACTGCAAGTTATTTTGAAAAATAAACTACAGTTTCATCCATACAAACTGCGAATCGTGCATTTTCTCGACCAAAATAACTATTTTTTTTCCGCGAAACTTTAGTGAGAACGATACTGGAACGTATTGGAACAGCACGAACGCTTGGAAACATATTGTTTACTGAAGAAGCACATTTTCATATCGATAGCTATATTAATAATCAGAACATGAGATACTGGTGCCCCGACAATCCAAGGGAACGCCATCAAAAACGTTTGCATTGTCCGACGACAGTGTGGTGTGCAATTTCTGTCCCAGGAATAATTGGCCCTTATTTTTTTAATCAGCAAGAGTCACTGCTGATGTGTATGCCGAATGATCGATGAGTTTTTGGTACCGCAACTGCAAGTGTTTCCTGGGCTCAACAACAAAACACAATTTCAGCAAGACGGGTCCACTTCACTCACAGCTAGAGTTTCAATGGAGAAGCTGGGGGCAATTTTTCCCAATAAATTAATCAGCAAGTACGGAAACATACCCTGGGCACCTCGATCACCGGACCTTACACCGTGTGACTTTTTTTTGTCGGAATAAGTCGAGAGTTTACAGCAACAATCCTCGAACAATTCAGGCCCTACAAGAAAATATCCACCGTGAAGTTGCTGCCATTGAACCAACGCTTTGCTCTCGCGTGTTCGCAAATTTAAGAGTCCGATTGCAAGAGTATATTGAGAAAAATGGACGGCATTTAGACGATATTCTTTATAAAGCATAAAATCCGCATCGTTAAACTTGATTTTATATAAATAAAATATGAGAATAATATTGTTGATTTTTTTTATTTATTTAATAATAAACTTGAAACTTTTCCGCTGGACACCCTTTATTTTAACCATTCGACATCACAAACAAGAAATAATTTTCATTGAGTATTATTGCACGTACGAAATAAAACTGAAAATATATAACAGATCTCTTTATTATGGCTTGATGTCGGTGTTAAGTTACATAAAGCTGGGTTTTCAGAAAATGAAAAAAAACCGTGATGTTTCCCCGCTTCCACTCTGCCCCTGCGTATTTATGTATGAACCCGCCAGAACAAACATGGGCCCGAGAAGACCCGAGAAAAAAGTGAATAAAATCATTTATGCAAAAACTTACGAATTCACATGTTTCCACGTCTGCCGCACAATTGACAAAAGAAAATTTGTTTCACGTGCCGAGGCAGTTTCTGCTTGAGCTGCCGGGGGCCGCAACGATGGGGGTCCGATTTGAGCAAAAAAACTTAACAATTTGTCGGAAGAGAATGTCTTTGACGATGTGCTCGCCGGGCGCGCTCATCGCTCTGCCCTCCCGGCGTTCTTGTATCGCATACTGATGCGGTGAGTGAGTATTGAATTACTATTCCCGAAGGCTTCGAGGGCGAGGTTGTCGGCCGTCACGTCACATCTGGGGCTGTGTTTGAATTCAATTGATGGATGTTGTGAGTTTTGCAGTTTTGCTTCTTGTAGGCGTCGAGGATTTATTTGTCGATTTTCGGTCGAAATGAAGTTAAAATTTTTATTTCAGACTCAAAAGATTAAAGCGAATAATGTATGTATTTTATAAAGTGTTACGGTTTATTTATATGTATGTAATGCACCTCGCATCAATAAATGTGGCAGAGCGTCTGAAAAAACATTTCTATAAGAAATCACATACCTTCTAGCGATGCGCAGTTTCACGCAATAAATAATTTGTCAATTTAACTTTCATAATCACACATTATATTGGTAGAGTAAACTCTATACACTTAGCCAAGACACGAACTAATTTATTTTTTCTATATAAATACAAACAATGACGAATGCTAGTTAATAGTATTCAACAAACTATGTGGAGATCACAGACCAGTAAATAAATATACATGAAATAAAGTGTACATATTTGAGAGGTATTTTGAACATTAGTTTCGGGATGAGAGGCATTCTACACACATTATTTGGGGAAATATAAATTCTATAGTTTATAACACATTTATGCAACAGAAAAAGTATTTAATATTCAAAGATTAAATCATTGTGTAAACAAAACGTATTTTGTACATTAATGCATATTATATAGACAGCGTTTAAAGTTTCGTTTCAATCAAGTCAAATATTTAAAAAAAAATCGCGGAGCTATTTGATTGCGTTAGTGGTATGAAAGTAATCAGCTGGGTGATACTAAAATTGAAATATTGAAACAAGGAATTTTTATGTTAGTTCATGTATGTTATAATGATTCATTTTTCTAATAATTTTTGCAGTATTAAAAATAAATTCTTTTCATCCTGTGCACGGGCTGTTACTGTTACTTTTAATAAAATAAAATTTAAACAACGACGCTCTGAATAGGGTGGATTCACATGGAAAAATTCAAGAGGTGTAGCTAATTTGAATTTAACAATTCCCAAAATCATCAATTACTATGGATCGAGGACAATATAATTTGTTGTGTCTACAATAAAAAATAAACTACCCGGGTTTTTAAAAAAGAGTACGCCTTCTCCTAATTTAGAAGAAATGATAAAAAAATGCTTAATCAGTAATAACCTGTCTTATCTGTAAGAATGAAATGAATAGCTTATTATTGATTAATTTTTATGTTTTGATTTTATTAAATGTAACAAATTGATATAAATCTACCTGCAGACGAACGTCTATCAAGACGTTTTGTGGGTCTACTTTTAATTAAAAGTATGTTTAAAAATTAGTACAAAAATATTACGGTTGAAAACAAATTATAGATAGAGGGGTGTTCAGTATACAGTGTTGGGGGTAGATAGTACAAAGAAGGCAGTATTTCCATTCGATTTCACTTCAATATTTTCAATCGATTTCACAGCCGAGGGATTATTTGTACAAATTGAAAATGACAGGCATTATGTCATCGGGCTTCGGGCCGGAAGCGCTAGCCGGTAATGAATTCAATTACTCAGTCGACTTCCGGTGGCAATGCGCGCCAATTCCGATTGCATTTACGTGTCTTTGGTTTTCGGTTTTCTGCATTTTTATTCAATTGTTTTATTTACACAATGTTAATAGTAAAACATCTTAAAGATGTACATACCGGCATATACCACAACATTGCACCATATTATTGCATGAGTTCATTCCTAGTTGCTAACATATTCATAGTCTTATACAAGAAAATGATTAATAACATAAAATTACAAGGATATTTTTTTAGTATACATTTACAGAATTAAAGGTGTCTTAAAATATTAATATAATTTGTAAATGTAAGTATACGAGTTGACATTTGACATACATTTTTTGTACATCAGAAGTGAACATACAATACTATAATAAATATGAATTAAATATATTAATTAGAAAGATATACATATAAAATCAATTTTATTGAAAAATATTGTTGTTGCGCCACCGGGATTCGAACCTAGATCTCTTCCTAACCGGGGAAGGTGCATTATCCAACTATGCTACAGCGACAATATTTTTAGCGACAATTTTCGAACCTATATGTTACCTTTTTTGATATTAATACATTTAATCGTTCCATTATTTGAAAGAGCCATCTACCTTATTTTTACAGAATCTCAAATACCTTTGAGTAAACTGATAGCAGACTTATAGTGTTACTATGTGGGATGCATTACGATATCAACTAGTGATGAGCTCAAATCGCGAACTCAGATCAATCAGCTGTATTCTTTAAGTCACACTAAACCTATCAATATCCGATTGAATGAATATCTTAAGAATATCTTGATTCATTTTCTTCCTCTATTCTTCTCTTCTTTTGTCCATCAGTATGGTCCACCCAGCAAGCTTCGAACAAGTATCTCAACTTCTCGCGAGATATCAAAAAAATTGGAGGACACTGAAGAAAAATTGATGTGTAGTTCATGGAGAATGAAAATATTTGTGCGTCTTACTGTCCAATTTGTGTCTCATCCACTGTCTCTCTTTCGGGAGTGTTTTTTGATTAATGGATTCCTGAGTGTCTGCCTTGAACTACTGCACCTTAATTTTCTATTAATTCTGTATTTAAATTTAATGAGTAAATATATCACTCAGGGGACGTTGGAGGGTATAAATTTAAAAATCTTTGCGATAATTACTAATAACCACATTGAATTTCTTCTCTTTTTTCGTTTTGCATATACTTAAATATGTTATTGAATTAAAGTCGCGTATTTTTATTAGATTTGATGAGTGGGACCGACAAGGAAGCTCTACCTTCTAAACCGGTCCCGGGAAAGGGTGGGTTCCCCCCTCCTCCAGCTGTCTTTATTATTGTCCATGGCACGCATAGCACATGCCTCTAACATCACATTTCAAAGCCAATCTGCCTTTTTTAATTACCTCCAAGATTCCACACCATAGATAAATATTGAAGGTATACATCTATACTGAAAAATGCAGAAAATCTGTATTGACACGAGACAGCACTGTCATTTCAGTAAGTATCCAAATATAATTAACATTATTGGAGTATGTGTCCAAGAACCAGTTACTAAATTTTTTACCTACAAGGCATTGTTATTAAGAAATTATAGATATCTCATAGAGACGAAGCTATTTAAATAGATTATATGGGAATATATGGATGTTTGGGTTAAATTACATGGTTTACGACCAGTCGTTCAACTGGCTTAAGTAATCACTTTACACAATGTAAACGTTCACCATTCTACCTACAATAAACTCGTATATATCATTTTTTTTGGAAGTTGCATATATGTTACCATGTAGAAATACTTTGAGTATTAAATGTTGTAATTTTTTGTCATATATACAGAAAAAGAATATAGCTTCTTTGTTTTCTAAGAAATAAGATTTTTATTAGTGACATGTATGCTGTTTCAGGTAATGATATATAAAATTTCAGACTGCGACAGAAATATGTAGTTAATACTCGAAGGTGTTTCTACATGGTAACACATTTATACAACATGTGGGTAGAATGGTTGAACGTTTCATAGGTATTAAAGTGATCACTAAAGCCAGCCGTTGACTGGTCGTATGCCCTGATATGACTCATACTTTCATATATTCCCATATGATATAATATAAATAGCTTCGTATGCTTTATGAAATATTAACGAATTTGTTTTATCCAAATATATACCAAATTTTAGAGCCATAAATATCTGTTCTAATATAATCGAAAAACGTTTGATAGTATGTATGAAAATTTTCGGTGTTTTTGGTAGTCCTAAAACTGTATGTTGACTTTATCATCAACGAGTGAATAACGATAAAATAATTTAGGCAATTTAGAAGCTAGGTAGTAGCTGTACCAATGCTCATTGAATCCATGTTTTATAACATCATTGACATTTGTAACATGAGGTACTTCTTGTCTAGACTTGGATGACTCTCATTCCCCGGGGCGAATAAAACGACCCCTCTATCTGTTTTCTAAAGGAAATAGAAATAAAAACATCCCTCAGGCTTTCAATGTCTGAGATTTGTCTCGGGGCATAAATTCGAAATATGGATAAAAAGAAGTAGTTTTTCCACTTGTTATAGCATCAGATTAAAATATTCGAGTCGAAACATTTGTAAAGGTTAGACACCATTAGATATTAATTTAAGAGTGAGAAAATTAATTAAATTCTTGAAACTATATTTTAGTGGATATAAAATAGAAACTAAATAATAAGATATGTAATATTAATGCTATAATAAATAAACGCATTTTAGACTTTTATATTTGAAGAAAATTTAAAAATACAATCCTTAAAAAGGCAGTAACTATTAAAAAAATAGTAAACAGGACAAAACAAGCTTGACGTAGAAAATCAATCGGGTAGATGATTAATTGACCATAACTGCAGAAATGCGTCGAAGTAACACGACACATTGTTACGGTGCCTTTGGGCGCTAGAGGATAGGAAGCCATTAGGGCCGCCATCGATCTAGCTCAGTCTCTATCCTCAAGTGTGTGTGTGTGAGTGTGTGCTCTGGTGTCACCTGCTACCTCGGATGGGATTATCATTGATTCAATGGGATTCTGATTTTCACAATACACAATTATTCACAAAACACAATTAATCCCGACATTGGATGCATGTAAAATGTTCTTTAGATCTTCCTTCTTCAGGTCAACTTTCTTCTGAGGGAGGTCAATTTTATTTATTTATTTTATTTACGAAATTTATCTATTGTTAACATCAGTCAACGCGGCCATGGGGTGCCCGGGTCGCCACAATTATCACACCACATTATACTAAATTATACAGTTTTGAACTAAACTCTAATAAAATAATGAAGCTCAATATCTCAGTTTGTTGTAAATACAAGGACATGATAAGGCGAATAGCCGGTAGCAGTTGGATGCGTAAAACTGGAGACTGACGAACATTACGAGAAACCAGTATCAAGCAGTGAATGGACATGGGCTGATGATGATGATAAATTGACATAAGTATTGTTTAAGTGTCGTCTTTATTCTTTCCTTATTCATGTCAGTATTGACACATAGCGGCCTTTATCATTTGAGACACGGTTCACAATTCACCTCCACAAATTTCGGTCCTGGTTTCGCTTTTACGTCTGATTCCAGGATTTATTCAGCTAGATGCAAGTCATCTATCTACCGTTGTGGCATCTTTTCATATTTTTTTAGACCTTAAGCTATACCCTAGATAATTTTATTTTTTACTTTGACGCGTAATGGGGCTGAAAAATTGGAAGAATGATTCACAATTGTAGATAGGACTTGCTGCGGTTGGATTTATTGCAAAATCGATTCGAGTGTCATACTGTCCATGGGATACGTGACATCCTTCTTCAGTAATACATTTCGAAGACGTATATTTTACGCTTGTCATTATTGCGGTCTGTACAAGTTACTGTTGTATACATGAATATTGGAAAGGCAAGAGTGTGAACCAAACATAATTTTAGTTTCTTCTTTAATATTAGCAAAATTACTTTGTGGCCTCATTTTATATAAATAATTAGACAATGTACTTTGTTTAAATCACTATTTATTGATTATTCGATATGTTTTGATACCTATGGTATCTTCTTCAAGAAACAATGTATACTGAAAATAAAAATACAAGCATAGATAAAAACAAAAATATAAAATGGTGATTATTTGCAGAAAGGATTTGGTTATTTATAATATTTAGCTTACTATTTCTTATTTCTAAAAGTTTAAATTTATTTTTATGTATAATTTCTAAACCCTTGTTAATATCAGAATAATGGTTTGTTTCCAAAAGGTGATTAGAAAATTCTGAATAGTTGTTGTTATTTATGCATCTCAAGTGCTCCCTAATTCTTATATCAAAATTTCTGCAAGTCTTACCAATATAAAAATAATTGCAATCATTGCAAATTAATTTGTAGACCCCCGATTTTTTTTAAATATCGTCCTTATCCTTGTTATTTAATAAATAATTCTTTAATTTGTTATTAGTGTAAAAAGAGCTGGTTATATAAAATTTGGGATATTTTTTATAATTGAAACATATCGAATAATCAATTAATAGTGATTTAAACAAATTATTTTGTCTAATTATTTATAGTTTTAGTTGTTTGCTTATAATTATTGTTTTTACGTATTCTCTGCAGTTGATTCATATTAACTTTAGTTAATTGTATGCGTCTTTGAATTTCCTATCCACTGTCACCAGCATTCAAGATCATCACGCTCAAATAAATTGCCTCTTGAACTGCTTCGCATTCAAAGTTTATTGTGTCGTCTAATTAATTAAAAATGAATTATTTCTTTCTTTTCAGTATTATAATTAAAAGTTTCATTATTTAAGGAAACTAAATATATTAAACAGAGTAACAATGGATATTTACGAGTAGTTCGCCTGGCGCTCACAGATTGTAAAGTACATCGAACAATGTACCGCCCGCTCAAACTTTGCAGTCATCTCCGTGCACAAAGGTGTTCTCTGTGTCGCAGCGCACGTGTGAAAACACTTAAATGAAATTACAACATCCCTGCGACTATCTGTGACTATGGACCGCTGAAACTTTGCATCGGGACATTAGCTCATAATCACAGGGAGTCGCTGTCGGAGTCGTTCTGCCTTAACCGAACCAAAAACCAATTTACTAACACAACAGAGAACTTACTTCTAAATCATAATTTTCATCCTAATTATTTTATATTTTAATGAAATCACACATATTTGTATTTTAAAGTAGAAATTTTAAAACACAGTTTTTAGATATTAAAAATAAATTAGAAAATCACCTAGTAATGATAAAGCATTCTCGCGGCAATATGATGTTCTGGATTCAAGTCTCGGTGTTAAAAATATAAAATAAACAGAATTATTAATTAGAAAGACTGACTGAACATTTTTCGATGAAATTGGTTTTATATGTATAACTTTCTAATTAATACATTTAGTTAGTATTTAAAATATCACAGACCTATGTTCTGAATAATTACAACTTCACAATAAGAATGTGTTCTCCTTAATAATATTTAAACTGAATTAATTATTTTTACTGTTGAAGGTATCTAGTACGTAAATAGAGACCGAGGGGTTTGGGGTTAAATTTCCATCACGAAAGACGGTGAACAAGTACATCTCATTTTTTTAAATACCTTAACAACGTTCTACTTTATTTTATTTTTAATTACTGTAATAAAATACGTCTATTATTAATTTCATATTTAAATTTTTGCAGGTACCTACCTGATTACAGACCTACCTGATTAAATTTATTTAACTCCAATGACGTTAATGGTCCAGGCATTTTAACGTGCACCGTTAACGTGCGCACCTAACATTTCTTAAACTTGAGGGAAAATGGAATGTAAAGCGGAGTAGACCGTGACTATATCAGCTATATGAAGTTAAAGGGCACATCAAGGTCGATGACTGGTGAACCAAGACGCAGAACAGAGAAGAATGGAGGAATTTTCATGAATGAATTGAATTGTTTCGTGATGACGAAGATGGCGTATTTAAAATAACTTTTTGGAAATTTTCTAAAATATATTTGAATTAAGAACACCGTTTACTTTCACTAATTTGTTATTTATTAAAACATTTTCAATGCTGACGTATCATCTTCAGTAATGTTGCTAATACTAAACTTAAGACTAAAAGACTACGTGCTACTAAGCAAATTCGGAAATGGCAAACCACGCAAGAACTGAGGGTCATCGCTTCGACAGTGATAGCGTAGAATTAGTATATATTTGTAAAAAAGAAAATAAACTAGATATTTTGAAAACTTAACGATTAATTGTAACAGAAATGTCATTAATGTTCAAACACCTTCTATTACGTCACCTCTCCTGCGCTTGTTGACTATGTCCCTATACCCACCCAACTTTTATCTACCCCCCCCCCCTCTCCCTCCATTCCTCAACTCTATGTAGCACGTAGTCTTTCGTTTAGTATTAGTAACATTACTGAAGATGATGCGTTATAATAAATAACTAGTTTGTGAAAGTAAAGAGTGAATAAATTATTTTTAACATGTTTTTTTTTGTGTTATCTCAAATTTTCATCATCATACGAGAAATTTATATCGTTAGGCTAGTAATTTTATTAATAATTTTGTCATTTTGTATTTAAATCGCCTTAAAAGGCATTGAATTCTACAACCGTGGTCATTTTACGGCCATTTTTATATCAGATACGTACATATATATTACGCTTCTATTAATATTCATACTTCTTTTCACACATGTACGTAGGGTTGTTTTAACAGCATTGTAGGCTCTAGGAAAAGCAATGGGGCGTCTGCCGGTTCGAGAGATCGTATAATTATCCACTCTGCTAAGAGATCTCTCATGAATGATACGGCAGCATGGGCCTCTAGATGATTGGGATCTTGACTAAATACCTAGTGTGCCCATGCCTTATGACAGCGTTACACGTATGAAAATTGATTCTATTATTTATCAGAATGTGTTTTGTTTGATCACATCTGGTCTTTATTTTTTCTTGAACGATAAATATTGCGATGTAATGGTTGAATTATTTAGTAACAATTTCTTAAAGTAATAGGAAAGACTTGTGTGATATCTTGGCTGGACGACTAGACTACGAGCTGTAGCTGCTAACTGCTAGTGCGTTAGTTCCAGAACGAGCGAAGGTCTAGCACCTTTGCAGCGTTTCGGTCGAAATTCGCTCTTCCATGCGGTCGGTCAATGGCACATCGTTTATTGAGGGTATGGCAACATTATACGACAGCGTTTGGTGTCATATAATGTTGCCAGTTGTAGTGCTTCGCCACAGTACCTTGTTAAGTTTATTCGGCTGTAGAAGTTTTTCAGGTTCGGTCTTTATTTAGTTGTTATGAGTATAAATCTAATTAAATGTTTTATTTTAGTTGGTCAATTCATGTCTATTTTTTTTCACTCCTTTTCTTTCATACGTCACACAATTTACAAATGTGTTAAAGATAGACTAAAACGTAAAATGAAGAAATATTTATAATGATAACAGAAGTCAGTTTGTTAGATTCTTACATATATAATATGAAGATAATTATAATATAATAAGATAAATAAATAAAGTTACAATATTTTTAATCTAGAACCAAAAACAATGCAAAACCCTTACAGAGTCGTTGGGGTTTTTCAGTGCCCGCTTCCGGTATCACTTGGCCCAGATCCAAAGCAATATTCGTCCGTGTCGTGTACTGAAGTCTGTTTGTTTTAATGTTGGCCGATTATGTGGGTCAGTGGAGGGTTAAAGACTGCGCCACATACGCGGAACCTCCCTGGGATAACTCGCGACAGAGGGATGAAATCTGCTTACACGGGAGGCGGGCGGGGAACATTTTAAGTTAAGTGGATTAACAAGTTTTGAATAAAGATTCTGATATCGTATTAATGGCTGAATTGTTTAGCACAAGTTTCTCAAAGCAGTACACTAGAATTGATCCTAGTTTTGTTTCCAATTCTTGTTGTTTTGTGTTTTAAGATGCTGTATATATCATTATTCTAGTATTTTTTGCTTCAGTTAAATATTTTAGATCATGACCTGCTCAAGTGTAAACAAGAATAACAGAGTCTAGTGAGTAGAATGTACGATATATGCAAGGAAAGCGACCTCATTATGAATGTAAACAAGTCGAATGTGATGGTATTTGAGAAGGAGGAAAACAAAACACCTAAATACCGATGAAAGCTAGTATAAAGCAATAATAAACATTTGTTAAGGAATTAATCTATACCGCATTCAAATTATGGTTAAATTAAGCCCATGTTGCTTTATTTTACCGAGAGGATCTGTCAAGAGAGTAACCACTCCTATAACAGTTCCGGGTAAGGGTGGGTCCTTTCTTCTTCTGTCACTTTCGCTAAGTTGTACATTAGGCTACGACTCTGAATGGGTCGTGAAGCCATGGGGTACAATAATGTTACACGGCTTAGTTACACGATGTTACATGAGTAAAGTAGTAGTAGGAATAAACGAGTAATATTGGGGGTTGTTCCAATACCTCAGGTTACGTTGTGATTGGCGTTACTACGTGTGATAGATACAATAAAGAATGAATTTCACCATCCTTTTCGCGTTGCTATTCCACAAATAAAGTATGGTTACCTTATCCCACAGTAACAAAATAACAATAGATCTTTGAATGAATCCACAAATGAGTAAAACTGTCAGTACATGCTTTTATAAACTGAGACAGGTTAAACATATTCGGAGACATCTTCCTCTTGAGGCAGCCCGTCTTCTTATAAATGCATTTGTGGTGTCACGCGTGGACTATTGTAACAGCATCTATGTTGGCCTGTCAATGTTTCCATTCTAAATGCGGCAGCACGGATAATATATTGAGTTTCTAAATTATCTCATATAACATCCCTGTTACATCAGCTACATTGACTCCGATTCCCTGAAAGAGTTGAATTTAAATTGTACTGGTTGATGTACAAGGAGACCTCCGCGAACGTTCTTTACTTCTGGTGCCATCAACACTTGCGTCATATATCGTTATTTCCATTTTATCTCCATTCATTTATTCACTATACCAACTTACTCACTATACTAAGATCAGCTTTACATTCTTTCTTTATTTATTTGTTCTGAATGTATACATATATATTGTCACGTGACAAATCATATCACTGTGGACGCTGCATTAGGATTTAAATTAAATTGAGCATTGAAAAATCCCCGCGCCAATCAAAAAGCGTGGAATGGTCCCCTAGTGGAAAATGCAGAAAGTTTGTAAAGATTGGAAGACGGACGACAGCGTGTGGCATGCGCGGGTCGGCGGCTTGACCGATAAGGCTTGGAAGAAAGTATTATTTGGCGACACGTTGCATTTCATCACGAAAAATATGGAGATCATAGAAGACTGACGCATCAGATGATTTGATCATCGTCGAGAAGTGGCTGGGACTTGGAGTATGCCCATCGAATGCAGAATGGACCTGTTTTGATTCCGAAATATTTTAATGGAAAGCATAATGGCGTTTCCTGCAGCTAATTTGGCCCTGATGAGTAGCTGTGCTCTGGTCCATGTGTGGGATTGGTCTCAAAAATATCCTCGGACGAAGACAGATAAGTGTAATGTGAAATCAAGCGTACTATATATGTGACTAGTAATTTTCAACGTTGAAGACGGATAATTGTTTTAGGTTAAGAATTTTAGTTCACAATGAGATAGAAAATTGTTGTATTTTGTGTAACTTTCTTTTCCGAAAGTCATCTATTTTATTTCGATTTCTTCTATTTTGTAATAATGTATTGATTTATGGTAAAAAGCAAGCAGTTCTTGAATTATAATTTGTATGTGAGAATTTGTCATGTTTTGCATTTACTAGTTAATTTCCCCTTGTCGGACAAAATATCCGGCACCGCTTCCAGACTGTGCTGGTCGGTGGTAATGCTTTTTAGCGTTCGATCTTCCAGAAATCAGAGTCAGAGACGAGAGTCCGACTTTCGTAGGCAGCTGTGCGAGACGTCACTAGAAAAAGGACGCTCTAAGAAGGAGAAGCGGGTCGGCGGAGCCACTCTCCGGAGGTCAATGGTAGATGGAGATGGCGTAGATTAAGAGTGGGATTACCGCGGTGGACCCAGAAATATATGGGCCAGGTCCACCCGCGGAAGGAGGTGGTATGCGAGCGATGGTCGATGGATGAGCGTTATGGACATGGCTTAGACGGAATGGCGTCCAGCCTATCTCCTGTAGCAAGAGATGAATTCTGGTGCAGGTGTGTGGCGGCTCGGGTCCTAAGCTGCGTGGGCACCTCGCGGCCGCGTTGGCTGATGCTGTGCTAATAGTTAAACTTAAGTGATCTCCCTCAGAAGAAAGTTTACCTAAAAATAGAAGATTTAAAGAACATTTTATGTACATTGTTAATTAATCACATGTCGTGATTAATTGTGTTTTATGAATAAAATATGTAACGTGAAAATCAGAGTTATCTTTGAATCCATTATCATCCCATCCAAGGTAGCAGGCGACACCAAGAGCACACATACACACTTGAAGAGTCAGACTGAGTTATGGCTTCCTATCCTCTAAGGCACCGTAATAATATATATTAGTGATGGTAAACCGTTACGTAACTGTGATTGTGTCGATGATTGGTAATTGAGATTTAACGATGATTGGTAACTAAGATTTAACTGTCGGAGGCTTACTTTCTAGTGTACCATTGCTCGAAGATTTACGTTAATCAGACATCAATCATTGTTACAATCAAACACAACCACAGTTACAATAACAGTGAAAATAACGGTTTAAATATCGATTTCACCATCACTAATATGTATAAGGGGTGTTCAGCAGAAAATTTTCAAGTTTAATATTAAATTAAAAAAAGCTGCAATATTATTCTCATATTTCATTTTAAAAAAATGGAGTTTAACGATGCTTATTTAATGTTTTATAAACAATATCGTCTAAATGTTGTTCATTTCTCTCAAGACACTCTTGCAATCGACTCATAAATTTGCAAACACGCTAGAGCAAAGCGTTGGTTCAATGGCAGCAGTTTCACGGCGGATATTTTATTGTAGGGCTTGAATTGTTCAAGGATTTTTGCTGTAAGCTCTTGACTTAAGGTATCCCCACAAAAAAGTAAAAATAGCTGCAGTTGCGGTACCAAAAACTCATCGATCATTCGGCAATACACGTTAGCAGTGACTGTCTCTTGCTGATTAAAAAAATCCAGGCGGTATAAAATGGTCGTTCTGTTGAATCCACATGTATTGCATGCCCAATCTATCCAATTTGACTACCAATAAGTTTTACAACACATGACTATTGCTTTCACCATTAATGATTACAGCATTACCATTATTATTTAAATAAAATATTTTAATGACGTTGTTGAGGCGTTAGATGCTCCATAATAAATTGTAGTTATCTACTCTCTATGACTATCAGATAAAATCTGATAAATATCTTCTAAACCAAAATGGCGGCCAAACAACATCGTCCTCGAACATAATTTTCACCCTGTATTAGTTTATTAAAAATTAAAATGTTAATAAAATATATAATAAATAAAATAATATTTTTTCGATGGTATTAATTATAAAACATTTATTATATTATAAAATAATATTTATGGATAATTTATCGATATTCAAAGGCTTTGTCTACGGTTTCGTACAATGACCTGTTATTCTCTATCGAAACGTTTTAAAGTGAACCAATAGGGTAGTATTTGGCAACACCTCGGCTAAGGGTACATTTGGGAGCAATCATGGTTATCTGGATTGGCGAGCTGTAGCGACCTCTTTACATTTTCCCAACCCCAACCCTCATTCTCTGAGTGGTTTTATTTTATGCGAATTTGTAAGGGTAGTTCAAATAGAGATATTTAGTTTTGTATATTGCGTATATCAAATTAAGTAAGCAGCCTGTTGCCTTTAAAATATCAGGTTTGTTTTAGAAAATTGGGTCGATCTAAAACTACTCGTTTTCCTTTCTGACTCTGCAAAAATAACAGCGTGTGTTTTTTACATTTGTCGACAGAATTTTTTTATAGCTTTAGACCCTACGACTTACATAATTTGATCAAATATTCTATATAAAAATTCTCAAGTCAACAATCAAGGGATTTGACCCTATGAAAGTGTGATTTTTTAGGCTCTGATGGATTTCGAAAAAAAATTGTTAATTTTTAAATTATAAGAATTAATATAAACAACAATGAATGTTGTGATTATTTATAGGAATCGAAATGAACAAGAAAAAACCGAAACGCCGCTCTGGTTTATATGATTCTCACTTATATGGCTCCGGCTTGTGATATTTTTTCTATTTCAAATACAGTCCCTGTTAGTAATTATGATTAATATTTTTAATTACCAGTAGAATCATAAATTACTTGGCTTGTATCTTTCGTATTCTATTTGATTGTGTTTTGCCCTCAATGAGTTATTTGATTTTGTGAAATATAACTTGTTGGTTAATGTACTCTAAAACGGGCTTGCCTAGTTGGGCAATGCATTTGAAAATCTATGTAAAATATATGTGACAAACTGTATTTTTTAGATTAGAGTTAAAACATTAAATTTTACCTCAACTTCATTTTTGTTCTTGCATTGAACGGACGAGTTTACTCGTAAGTTTAGGGCAGGATTCAGGATAAAAGGCCCTTGAGAATGAGTAATGATGTTTACTCGAATCATCGAGAGTATAAAAGTCCTTCTCAGGACTATTTGACGAGGGTTATCCCGGAAAATAATCCGTTATATATATATATATATAAATATATTGTAATACTGTAATGTAATGTTTACTTTTTGATGAAAAATAAGTAATATTTGGTTAATATCGACCGTTTTGGTTCGTTCAATTTTTAAAATAAGTCCTGATTATTTAATTTAATTTAGATGATTCGATAAGCTGCACATTTCCATTGGTAATAAGTTAAAATAAATATATCAATGACTATATTGTATTACGGTACGCTGCCATATTATTTTAACTACATTGCAATAAATCTGTTTTATGTAGAAAATATTAATTTGGATAATATATTGATTAGATACCCTTTGATCCATTATATTTTATCAAATCTATTGTCTGTCAAATTATATTCTATGTAATTAAATTGTATATTCGGTATTAACGAATTACATATTCGACATTAAATTAGAAAAATTACGGTCTATCATAAATTTGCATCTGAAGTAAAAAAAATATGTACACAGACTAACTGAAACATAAATTAACTCGTATATTCTCCTTCTCTATACACGAGTCTTACTCTCATAGAGAAGAAACATATATATATACATATACTGATATATACTGATACATATATATATACTGATATATATAAGATTGGAATAAATAAAATAAATATGATTATTATTAAATATATTAATAAAAAGTAGGCAGGTAAGATATTCTTACTAAAGATAATTAAAATGATTGTTAGTACGTGAATGTAACAACTGAATATTTATTTTAATTATTTTTTCGTGTTTTGAAATGTTTTTTTCCCCCATTGTCTCTAAAGGCAGTTTTATTAAAACATA
Source organism: Eubasilissa splendida (assembly GCA_031772225.1). Taxonomy (NCBI): domain Eukaryota; kingdom Metazoa; phylum Arthropoda; class Insecta; order Trichoptera; family Phryganeidae; genus Eubasilissa; species Eubasilissa splendida. Next base: position 9,663,243 of record CM062855.1, on the reverse strand, counting down.
TATATTTATTTGTAAATACAGATTTATTTATATAATTAATTTTACTGAAATAGGTTGTCAACAAAATTCTTAATGATTCGTATAGATAATACTACAAAGACAATATTATTTAAATACAATGTAAATGTTTTTGATACAAAATTCACCGCTATTGTCGTTTACTCGTGTTTCAGTCCAAAAAAAAAATATGTATATGATTTTTTTTTGTATTATTTTAAAAATTTTCACAATTTTTATAATATTTGAGTTAATTGAGTATTTTACTTAACTAAAATTACATATTTTTTATCGCTTACATCTCCAAAAAAGAGACTTGGTCTTGTGCTTGGAAAAGGAGTTACACCGTAATAATTAATATAGAGTTAGAAGTTATATATTTGTAATCTATAATAATATTTATTATCTAATTGTGTGCTTTTGAAGTATTCATTTAATTTGTTTTTTAGTTCTTTTATGTCCTTTATCTCTTAACTTGTGTCGGAAGGCTATTGAAGTTTTTTATCTTTAAGTATATACAATTTTGCTGATAATGTTTGGTGTTACATTTAGGGATTTTAAAATTGTTTTCTAAATCTTAATGATGTGCTTGTTTCAAATTTTAGAGTATTATATTCTTTAAGAAATTGATTTTTTTGTAAATGTTTTCTATTTTGGGAACTGGGAATTTTGCAAATAGTGTTTGTGTTGAAAAAGTTGATCTTTTTTTAATATTACTTTATATGTGACTTAACTAATTTTACCGAATTAACTTTTATTAATGCATTACTTTTGACTTATTTATATTTTTATATGATTTTTGTTTAGTATTTTTTACTTTTATGTATTTTTAATTTTCTTCATAATGATTTTTTTCATTGTTTCTAAGATACATGTCATTTGTATTCTATTCAAGTAATTTTTATAATTTTATTCTTTAATATTTGTAAGTAATTAATTCATTTTAGTTTGCATGATTTTGTGAAATATAATTAATTTAGATTAAATTAATAAAAAGTTAAGGTTTGGTTATTAGTATAAATGATCAGATTGAGGTAATATATTAAAAATATATACATATATATTTAAACAGTAAAGAAATAGTGTTTCAATTGAAAAGAAAATAACTAAAAATATATATACATAAAAGCGTTCACTGTAATGTTTAATTATGTCTGTTTATGGAGTAATGTGAATCTTGTTGATAAACCAAGTACAACACAACCGTTTGTCATCATCTATGTTGATCTTTCATGACTGAGGATCGTGATCTCCATTAACTTTCACCCTCTTCAATATGCTTCTCCACTTTTCTAGAGCATCCTGTAGATTTTAGAGCTGTCACCAGAGAAGTGCCTGTTGCCTTTTCCACTTGGTCGGTCTAATGGGTGGGGGATCTTCCTCTTCCTCATCGTCTTTCGACGTGGCCCACCACAACAAGCTTCTCCAAGCTATCGTCCCTTTAAAAATGTAAGGATTCGTCGCAGGCAAATGGTTGAGAGTTTTTAATCGAATATAATAAATTTACCCTGTTTAAGTACTAGTTTTACCCTAATGTGTGAGTGTGGTGTCGAAGAGGTAACCCTTGACCATGTCTTTTTTGCCTGTCCGTTGCCGATCACAGGTTCTTTTTACAGTGGTCTCACCAATGGTAATTTTCAGCTCCCGGTTAACTTGTGTCATCTTCTTTGCCTTAACTCGCCACGTTTAATCTATATAAAAGCAAGTTTTTTGAACGACAATGGTATTGACTTGTAATATAGTATTTCCTATTCTACAATACTATTGAACTTTTTTCTATAAAACAATGTTTTTAACTTGATTAATAGCACAAATCACTCTTGAAGGGTGAATTGTCTATTTAAAAGAAAAATAATAAGTACTAGTTTTACCATTTAAGAAAGGCAAAGTAAAAGAAAATAAAATGCGTGTAATATGTATATGTATTTATATAGATTTAATAAAAATATATTAAATGTAATAATTTCACGTAGCCTGTATTTTTACCTGCTTTAAATATTGGAGAAAACGAATTAAAAAAATCTTCAAGCAATTTCCAAGGTCCATTTGCATAATATCTAATGGTCTCTTACAAATTGACGATTGTTTGGAGAAAACCAGACAGCAGTCGACGACAATCAACAGAAAAGAATAAATATCTTTTTATTTTGAAAACTTTTTCGTTAAATTAAATTAATGAAATCTCAGCGTTTGTTTTAAACTCGTTATCCAACCCCCGGCGATTATGGTGAAAAGATGTTGCTTTAAAAATTCTTGATTATTTTTACGGAATTTTCTTAAATATTTTTGATGCCTGGTATGAAAGAACGATCATTTTTAATAATAAGTTTGTCTTACGTTAATAAATATATTACGGTCGCGTTGTTTTAATTAATGTAATTTTTTGAGTTACCTAATATCGAAAATAAATTAACATACGTTATAATATATCTTCGTCTTTATCATATGTTCAATGTTGGCCGTCGTGGTTCCCTGATATGTCTGGATATTATTTATTGGACATAGCACAGATACAGGTTGTTGTTGATGGCGTTGGACATAATATTTTGCATGTAAAAAAAAGTTATGAACCCAAAAACAAAAACATTTACGTATTAAATTGAAGAATGTTAATTACATTTTTAAATATTGTTAATGAAACTGAAAATATATCAATATCGGTTAGCAAATCATCGTAAGCTCGACACATTCTCACTATACGAGAGTGTAATCTAGAATTGGTTCGACTTGTAGAAATGCTGAAGGGAGGTAGCGATGGGAGATAAACATTTATTAACAACAAAATGGGTGGACAATTAAACTAGTTTGGACCGTCGACCAGTAAATAAATACACATGAAATAAAGTGTACATATAGAAGAAGGGTTCAAAACATTAGTTGCGGAGTGAGGAGCATTCTACACACATTATTTGTGGAAACATAAATAAGATAGTTTATGACACATTTATTTAACAATAAAAGTATTTACTCTCCGAAAATTATATATATATATAATGGTTCCACGCCGCTACGACACTAAGTAAAAAAATCACTTGTACCCGCTCAAGTATTTACGAGGCTGTAAATTAAGATCCACTTCGTACAAAGTTACACCGAACCTTGTTTGCAAAATAAAAGTGACAAAATATCTAAGAGGAAAATAAAAACGGCCCCCCCATCTGGGAAGATTTTCCGAGATGAAGCCGTGACTCTGCGAGCTGCGAGTCCTCCGGAACCTTTGTGACGGGCCGGGAAGTCTTCAGTACGTTTATTTGGTGTGGCATTTTTAAACTGTGAGACTTTGTACAATGGCGTAAGAAACTAGTTTAATGGGGGATGAAAATTGTTTTCGTACATTCTATAGATAGAGGAATATGACATTCAATAGTCATCTCTGTTACTGAATGTGATGCTGTATTTTTATGAGATCCTGTTGTAGGCCTGTAAAAATAACGTTCCAAACGCAACCGTCATTTTAAATATCGCTGTATTTTTTTATCTTTCAGGGTTAGAAACGTCATATGTGACATCTAAAATAAATAATAGTTAATAAATAATATCTATAACAACTAAAAGTCTGTCGAAGAACGAATATTGGAAATATTTTTATTTTTTTTATATTCCTCATTCTCGTCTATCTTCGCACGCATGAACAAATACAATTAGAACTTTTATGTATGTATGTACTAAACTATATATGCACTAATCGGTTTGTCGTATTATTCATAAAAATAAACGTAGGTACACAAAGTCTGCCCTGGGAGAGGCGTTTACCTAATAGGGCGACACGAGATTATAAAGAATCAAAATATTTGTTAGTAATTGTAATTAACCGTACTTATATATATTTTAATTAAATATATATATTTTTTAATATACAGAGTAACAGACCTAGTCCACTATATTTTATGAGACACACGATAAAATTACTATTCGAAAATATTTAAGGAACATGTGCCTAATTTCAACCATTTCAGAGATATAATCATTTCAAATAAATTGCAATTATTTGATTTTAAATTATATATTGAATACAAAAAATTGAAGGTCATCGAATTTCGAGCGGCTAGACTATTTTTTGTGAGATGATTTAGGGCCCAAAGCACAGATATACATTAATGGTGAAACAATTTTACAAATATTTATTTCGAACTACATAGACTTCAAGCTTAACACGATTTTGTAAAAATTTCAAAGGATAATTTTTTCTGTAAAAGTGCAGAATTTGCACATATTCCGTGAAGACTCTGCGATCACTCGAACATAACGGAGAGCTGGGAAATATAGGGGTCCCAGTTCTCATGCTCACAACCTTACGATCAACACACACACCACGATATAATCCGCTTTCTTTCGCCATAATGCAATTAAAACACCTAAATTTCATGATCCCATATCTGGCGATACACATAATACATATTTGATTTATGAGGGCAGAGTTTCGCTGTTTTGGGTCTCGAACTTGGTTTTCTGAAAATGTCTGATCGCTTCACGAACTCTACTTGGTCCTAAGGTGTCTGGGATGCAGAGCTCTTGAAAAGAATGACCACCGGTGACATAACATCTCCAACAGGTATAAATTCACTAGAAAATAAATAGGCCAAGTGTTAGGGCAGGGACCATATCACCCCTAAGATGGGTGTTGATATACGACGATTGAAACCTTAATGGGAGTTTTAAAAAGCCTCCGGGCTTGTTCACAACTCCCGTTAAGGAAGAAAAATAAAAGTCGGCAAATCATTCCACACCCGAGCGGTCGCACACGAGACGCACACACCAACGATACCGGCCGAAGTTAAACACGTTTTTGCATGTTCATCATATCAATTTTCATTGAAATACCGGCAAAAAGAACAAATCATTTTACATTCTTGAAATTGTATTTGGTTAAATTGGTCAACAAGACGAATCGCTCTCTATCGAATCTCGTAGATTAATCAAATGTGCAATTCTGTCAACAGAATGGGTAAAGTTTATAATTAAACAAGTCAGAAACTGAGTACTTTTGAAGTGTCTTTGGGATCTACGTAAAAATGCATTTATTTTTGAAGACAACTTTATTATTGTTTTAATGATATGAGTCCTGGCAATCGAGTTGGATTACTATCAATTGATGTTTTGTTAAGAGCGATGCCTGTTTAATTATTAAATAAATTAATATAAATATGTAAGAAGGTTTCGATTATATTTGACATCGTTATGATTATATATAAAAATGACATAATTCTTCTTCTTCACCGTCGTTTTACAAAATCATGGACCTGTAGCTATATATTGCAAATAACAGCTACTGAGTTAAAATTTCTGCGAAATAAAACATGTATCTCATAATCTTACTATCATTTTATTCCGATTTTAATATATCATAATATTTCGTCAAATATCTATTTAATTAGCCTATATATACTTTACCGGCCCCACACGCAACGTTATATCTGACATGTATACTTGAACAGGCAAACCGGAACGTGTATGTGACAAAACTGACAGGTATCCTTGCCTGTACAGGCGACCTGACAACAATTGAAAATTCGTATTTTCTACTTGTGGGCAAGTGCTATCGTCAGGGAAACCTAGACGTGCGTGTTACACCAGGGTGCAGGTTTCAGTTGTTCCGTTCATAGCGAAGGGATGGCGTCTCGCAATCGCAGCGTAATTATGGAAGATTTAATTGTAATTGCAGTAATCTTGAGGCTCTACGTTTAATTCCTTTATATCACATTGACGTGACTGTATTGGCTTCTTATTAACAACCATTCATTACATCACTTTTGCCGCAGTTTTCTTTATTTCTTTCGTAGGATGACGAGAAGACCTAATAGCGCTATCGCATCGTCGCAGTTGCGCTGTATCAATGCCATGGTTGATTGAAAGATTATCACAGGTTGGCCGCTACGTGTATGGCCAAAGTTGAGCTTCGGTTAACTTGTCATGTTTACATGAACAAGTATACCTGTTAGGTATACCGTTGCATGTATGACCGGCTTTACATACAGCTTATGTAAATGTATTGACTAACCTAACTGACCTAACCTATCCTAATCTGGACCGTGGCATTTCTTGTGTAGTCCAAGATCAAGCTCTGCATTAAAGTCCTAACTAAGTCAGTCCATTTTGACCTTCCATGAGATTTGGTTTCTTCTACACATCTTCAATTCATTTTTTTATGGTGCCTCTTATCTAGTGACGTGGCCAAAATATCTGAAGATTTGGAGTCGTATGGTTGAGGATAGACGCTGCTTTAGGTTTAATAATCTATAATTGAGGCATACCATGTTTACTTTATTTTACTGTCGTGCAGTGTTAATTAATTATTACCGCTAAACATTCTAAAACAATTATATTCATAGTTATTTTTAATATTTAAAATAATTTTATTTAAAACAGGAAAAATTGCAATACAAATTAAATGTATCAATAAGAAATATATACAGATAAAATCAAGTTATCGAAAAAATATTTTTGTTGCCACCCGGACTCGAAACAGGAACCCTTTCGATTTGGCGAAGTGCGCTGACACCACGTCAACATTGTAAATTAACGACAAATTTTTGAATTAATAATTAGACGAAATACTTTATTTAAACCACTATTTATTAATTATTCTACATGTTTTGATACCTATGGTATCTTCTTCAGAAAATAATGTATACTAAAATTAAAAAATACAAGCATTTGATAAAAACAAAACTATAAAATGACTATATAGGTATCGAAACATGTAGAATAATTCATAAATAGTGGTTTAAACAAAGTATTTTGTCTAATTATTAATATAAAATGTGGCCACAAAGTAATTTTGCAAATATTGAAGCATATACATTTGAACTTATATGTTGTACTTTCATATTAAAATTTCACTTTCTTATTGATACAATAAATTTGTATTAAAATATCACAGAATTATGTTCAGAAAAACTGCAACTTCACAATAATAATGTGTTCTGTTTAATAATTACTAAGATTAATTATTTTTTTGGAAGACCACATTCTTATTGTGAAGTTGTAATTAACTTCAACATCACAATAAGAATATGTTCTCCTAAAAAATAATAAAGTTGTATCAATGTGTCCAAAATTTAATAAAAATGAATTGATAATTCTGGCGTCTACTATCAGATTTTACTTAAAGGTATTTTGAGATTCTGTAAAAATAAGGTAGATGGCTCTGTCAAATGATGGAACGATTAAATGTATTGATTTCAAAAAGGTAACATATAGGGTCGAAAAATTGTCGCTAAAAATAATGCCGCTGTAGCTTAGTTGTATAAAGCACCTCCCCCGGTTAGGGAAGAGATCCAGGTTCGAATCCCGGTAGCGCAACAACAATATTTTTCGATAAAATTGATTTTATATGTATATCTTTCTAATTAATATATTTAATTCATATTTAAGATTAATTATATTCGTGAAAATTAAATGTAGTAATTAATCTTTTTTTTAAGAACAGCTTGATTATGCCTGTGTTTAGGATAAGCCGTGAGGTCTGTCGTCCCGTACACAAAATTAATGCGAGAATATCTTGACGCGATGTCAACTCTTCTTATCTGAGGAGCCGGGGGATAGTCGGATCTGCTGACGTCATGTCAACAAACAGGTCTTAAGTGGGGCTGTAAGATTTAACTGGATCAAAGGTGAACGCGAAAATAGCTTAATCATAATCTCTCGTATTCTTTCTTATGCAGTGTAAACGATAATTACTCGAATACCACCGACTTAAGCGACAAGCACAAGCTTGAGAAATTAAACATGTTATAAAGAAAAATTACTGCAAATATCACTCTTCAGAAAGATTAGAAGATTAATCAGTTCTGAATTCAAAATTGTTCAAAATTTCTTGGTGAATAGATGCTTCTCTAGGCTTTAATTATCTTGGATTCATAATTACTAACAGTATGTGGGAGCTAGAAATCAAACGAGGCATATGTAGGTATGGCTGAAAGTTTTATGTTCAGACTTGTCAAGATATGGAAAGACTGGGGTGCATATATCCAAAACAATCAAGGTCAGACTTGTGCGGTCTCTGGTGCATTCTATATTTCTACATGGTGTGGAATTATGGACTGTGAAGGCAAGGGAGAGAAGACAGATTGATGCGGTGCTGGATACACAAACAACTGTAAAACCGTAAAACTCTTCTGCTGCTTGACAATTATTGAAAATTATAATAGATATGTATGTAATAAAGTTGCAATAATAAAAAAATATTGTGTTTTATTTAGATTTATTTAGTTTTTCTAATTTTGTTTAGGTATTTTTTAATTTCGTGTAGATTTGTTTAGATAAGTCTAGTTTAGTTAAATTTAATTTTATTAAGGAGAACACATTCTTATTGTGAAGTTGTAATTATTCAGAATTAGTCTGTGATATTTTAAATACAAATTTATGCTCACATTTAGTTTGTATTTAAAATATCACTGACCTATGTTCTGAATAATTACAACTTCACAATAAGAATATGTTCTCCATAATAATAAAGTTGTATGAATGTGTCTAAAATTTAATAAGAATAAATTGTTAATTATGGCGTCTCCTGTCAGTTTACTCAAAGATATTTGAGATTCCGTAAAAACAAATTAGATGGCTTTCAAATAATGGAACGATAGATGTATTAATTTGAAAAGTGTAACATATAGGATCGAAAATTTGTCGTCATTCGCTGTGTTGGTATAGCATAATCGGATAATGCACGTTCCCCAGATTGGAAGAGATCCAGGTTCAAATTCCGGTAGCAACAACAATATTTTTCGAAAAACTTCATTTTATATGTATATTTTTCTATTTCAAATTTAGTTTTGTTTAATTTTATTGTTTTTTTATTATTATTTTGATATGTTGAATATTATTTACATTTATTTAGTTTTTTTTTATAATCATTTAGATTGATTTATTTTGTTGAGTTTTCTTTTGATTAATTTAGATTTGCTAGTTTTATATTTTGGAATGTGTAGTTTTGTTAGGTTTGTTTAGTTTAGTTTGTGTTTTGATTTATTTAGATACGTTCAGTTTAGTTGGATTTAGTTTTTATTTGTTTAGATTTATAAATGCTTTTCGTAAAACGGTCTTGTAAAGTGACTTTCTCAGGGGACATTCCCTTAGCTCTCTCCAATGATTTATATTTTGTGCCAGGTCTTTTGCTTCTTTCTCATGAATGTGTTTCTCGGCTGGTCTATTTTTTCTCTCTCTTATTCTCCTCTCTATCTGTTTAGTTACGAATGTATTGTGTCGGATGATACACCCAAGTATTTTCCTCACCTTTTCAATATTGCATAGCTTAAAATGCTGTATACTACTTACTTTTAAGTTTATTGATGTTTCCCTGAGATTTATTTATTTTCTTATTTGTAAGAATTTTTTTTTTGTATTTATTAACGAACCACAACTTGTTACTCACAATGTGACCAAAATAAAAATATTTGTTTTATTAAAATTACCTGTTTACTATTTACGATAATACCTACATATTTAATAATAATTCTCTTATAATATTACTGGCTGTCTGTTTTCGGTATTATCCGGGATTCAGATTTAGTAATAATTTAAAATAGTCTTATAAAATGTTGGTTTTAAAACAAAAGTCAACTCTATTATTGTGGTATAAAATTTGTTCTGGACAGAGGGATGTTATTATTTCCGGGGAGGGATAAGTATATTTTCTTCAAGATCCAAGAGAGCATCTCAGCAAAATTTGAAATGGATAGCATCGAATATAATGCACATTTATAACGGGTGGAGATATTGGGACGATCAAGGGGAGGAGAAAGGGGTGTTTATGTTTTGTGAAGGGTTCTAAGGAGTAACTATATAAAATTTGGTTCACATAATTTTCTAATACTAATTTTCTAATTTTATAAATAATAATTGGTAGGGATGAATTAGTAGGTACTACCTTCTGATATCAAATTAAATTATTATGAAATACATGGGAATTAGATACTTATCAAGGATAGACACACAAAGTTCAATTGATTCATTTGGAAAAATGGAATATGCAGAAAGCAATATTTATTCATATTCAGTAAATTGACAATGTCCGTATTAAAAGTGTGACTTTAAGTTAAAATATTTTTTACTGCAGTGAACTGAAGTGTAATCTTGTAGAATTCTAGTTTGTTTCTTCGTGTGTTGACATTTTAGTATTGCCAGCGAAATATTTTTTATTTTTTGATAAAAAAAAGCGATGAAATATATGTAAATGGTAACCAATTGGAAAAACATTTCGAGCATCTATGTATTTTTGCCAAATTCCGATACGAATTGTAGGCGAAAACACAAAGCAAGCAGAAAAAATGAAACAGAAATATTAGATTCGTTTTGTTTAACATGCGAATAGGGTGCCATCTGGTGCCGACTCGAAGGTCACCGCGAAGCCAGGCAGGTAACCCGGGCAGGTAGGCCAAGCAGGTACGCGGAAGGCTTATTATTTAAGCGTCAAGTGCTATGCCGAACCATTCTAGCTCCTTTAACTAATCGCGCATGAAATGAGATAGTTTTATCCGGGGTTATGCAAAAAAGAAACGCCAGTTTCGAGAAATATCTGGCTATATGTTATTACAAAAGTTTCAACGTAATTTATTTCAGAATGACTTCTGTCGTTTGTAGCGTTTACGAAATGTCGTAAAAAAACTGCACAAGAGACATCTGTCGAGAGACGATCGTAACACGATACGTTACATAAAAATGGAGACATGTTGTTTCTGTGTATCTATATATTTTTAGAGGGATGACATACGATATTTTATTTTTGACCTTCGATTTTATACTATAATAAGATGTTTACGTGTGGTACCGATATTCCAATGATGTTAGCTCCATAACATCTGTAGTTTTCTGATGTATTTTATAGATACGAATTAAAATGCTCCAAGAGATTATAGAGAGATGAGATGGCGATCTCTTTTCTCCGATGTCTCAAGTGCAATAAGCGGGAGGTATAAATGGGATCCCGATGAGCGGGTAGCTGTAATATATTATCATTTGCGTCATCACACACGCGCGACGCATACATGTGTTGCATTTGCACATGCGCGGCTTCAACATAACATATTAAGAGATGTACGTTGGAAAAAATAAAATAATATTTTTTTCTTACCTTTAGATACTTTACACTCAATACTCACACTATTGTAATCAAAAATTTCTCATATTTATCTATATCCAAGACACATTGCTGCACAGCAGCCACCAATACAATACTATAAAATTATTACCCGCAGGATCTAGCAACAGGAATATGTAACAACCGATGACTTTTTGCTATTATAAAATATAATAATTAATAAATCAAACTCGATAAAAATTCATATACCCATAATCTTTACGTACATGTTGCCGCAAATTGCCGAAATCCTCCGTAAATACTTACGTGAAGTTAGTCTCTACGAGTACCTCAGTAAAATGGCGAATGAAATGATTATCGACTATTTAACCGATATTATCATTTCAAGCCAAGTAACTTTCATTTTAGTTTACCATTATAATATAGTCTCCATATTATATTACGAGACTCATCTGCTCTCAATACATGTCCCGCCCACTGCAGCTCCTTGTTTACACTTTTACAGAATATCTAGGGTGATATACGGTTTCCAAAGTTCTTCTTCGTCTTCTCTTGCCCTATCTGTTCGACGAACGTTGGCTATCATCACTTTGTTAACTCCGGCCCGGAATAGCTCTACAGTAGACTGGCCAAACCATTGCCTCAGGTTCTTCGGTCGTGATGTTATCCTTCTTCCAGGGCCCCGATTTCCAGCAATCTTTCGAGATGCAAGATATTGAAGTTTATGAATTTTTATTGTTTTAAATACTTATTTTCCTTTATTCTTCCGTACCATAACATTTTCATTCGTAATTCTATCCATCCGATTTATTTTAAGCATTCTTCTGCAGATCCACATCTCAAATTCTTCAAGTCGCCATATCATTTCTTGGGTACATAATTTTTTCGTTACATAATTATCTATCCTAAAACCTTTCAGTATTGGAATAATTTTATCATGTCTAACTCTGCAAAATGCTTTAAAGAAGTCAATGAAGCGTGCATGTATATTTGCATTCACATCTTGACATCTTTGAATTAGCACTTGAATACAAAATAACGCTTTTCAAGTATCTATCTCACTTTGCACCTGCGTTTTCTTGCTTACCTGCATTTTATTCCGCCGGGGACGACTGATTTTCCGGAGTTTACAGGTTCTTGAATGCTCTCCATAATCTGGTTAGGTTATCACGCATTGAGCCGTTAATATTGCGCAATACATTATTTTCGAAGACCTGCAACCAATTCTATTACGCTAAAGTGAGAAACTACAAAACAATCGATTGTATCAGTAACAGTTTAACCTTTAAATTTGAAACAGACATCATAATCAAATAAGAAATTAATCGTAAATAAATGTGTTTCAAATAATATATAAAATAAATTATTGCGATTATTAACAAACGACAATGTTAACCAGAAATCAAACAACCCTTCTAATAGTTTGACTCCTTATCAAAAACTCGGTCTACTTATCTGAGTTTAATTTAACGTAAAATAAATTCGTCATAATTCTCATCAAAATTATCCTAAATTTATGCAGAGGTACGAAAGGATTCCGAGGATGCGGGTGAGTTTTTCAGAACCTCCCCGAACATGTACTCGTATGTCGTCATACAAAGCCTTCAACTCTAGCCGAGCTAATTTCAACTTCAAAGCCGATGATCGTTCGTGCGTGATGTAGCTGCGACAGCGTCGGAGACCGTCGCACTTCTGGACCGTGTTAACCTTCGCTCTTATACCACCCCTATTTCGGAGAAATTTAATGTATGTTTGTTTTTACGTTATTTCTTGCATATTTTAACGTTATTATATATGTATCATTTTATTTTACATTGTAATATGTTCAGACATACGTATACTAGTAAAGGGTTTTTCAATAAGAACGATATGATTTAACATTTTACAGACACAATTTTTTTATTTTTTTGCACAAATGATTACATTATGTTTTTAACAAAACGTTGTTGAAATGGCCGACCTGTTCTTCGTTTACAGGAGTGAATTCGTTGAACCCAATTTTCGATGAATTTAATAAATAAACTAGGCCTAATGTCATGAATGCAGCGTTCGATATTCAATAGTTAATCATCAAGTGTTTATGGTTTGTTTGAATAAACCATTCATTTCAAATAACCCCATAATAAGTAATCCAATGGAGTTAAATCGCAACAGTTGAACTTCTTGAAATTATTGATTCACAAAACTTTTCTTGCAATAAGTTGATAGTGACATAAGAAGTATGACATGTGGCACTATCTTGTTGGAACCAAACGTCATTCAAATCAAATTCATCCAGTTTTGGTCATAAAAATTCTTTTAACATCGATCGATATCGCTCAGCATTTACTGTAACTGCATTTCAAGCGTCGTTTTGAAAAAAAAATATTTTGATGATACCACCATGCCAAAAACCACACCATACTGTGACCTTTTGCGAATGCAAAAGCTTGTATTGAGTCTCCTGTGGATTAGTTTCACACCGAAAATGATTGTTTTGCTTATTGACAAAGCCATGTAAGTAATAATATGCTTAATCCGAAAAGATGAATTTTTTAGAAAAAAATATTCACTAACCAACGCTTATTTTCATAAAATTCTTGGATAATTACCAAAAATTGTGCAAGTATGTACTTAACCATGATGGATTTTCAGAAAATAATAATAAACTATGATTGCTATGATAATATACGCTTTTTAGTAAAATTTGTTGTATTGTATCATTGTTATCAACAGATTAATAAATAAATACATAAAAAACAAATTATACATACAAAAAGCGTTAATAGCATGCTAAATATTATAAAATAAATATTCTTTAGAAATAGTCACTTTTTAAATTTGTTTTCATATTAGTTCTTACTTATTTATAGTTTTGTTTTTATCAATGCTTGTATTTTTAATTTCAATATAATATACGTTGTTTCCTGAAGAAGATATCATAGGTATCGAAACATGTTGAATAACCAATAAATAGTGGTTGAAACAAAATAATTTGTTTTATTATTTATTTTAATATTGTTCAATTAAGACTTTATACGAAACTACTTTATAATTAATGTTAAGTAATAAAGTATATTAGACGACTTAAAAATAATTTTATTAGCTGTATTATGTGTTGCCGTAATTACCTTCGACAGCTAGTCCTAGGTTGTTGGTCCTAATTGGTTTGTTAAATATATTTATTCAATCCATGCAAATCTAAAATACACCAACCTTTTCTGGGCTGGGAAACTGGGCTGGTAGACGCTAATGGTCGCTCTCCTTGGAGTCTTGAAGCTTCCAAACTCCGCTGGCCAGCCTCTGAAACTTTATCACAACCAAAAACCAAAAAATAATAGACAAAATGTTTTTATATCACCGCTGTGAAATATGTCCGTCCGATCTCGAAACTGTCTCTCAAAAGTAGCAGTTTCGGTTTTGTTTGCTGTTTTAAATTTACACAAATAGAATGCACATATTCAAAATTTATACAAGACCTACCTATCGAAGTATATGAAGTTTGTCCAATTCCTATCCATAGTGTGGTATATTGGAATAGCTAAAACATTAAAACTGATTTAGTTTACTTCACAGAAACGATCAAATTTTATTTTAAAATCAAATATTTCTTTCGTTCTTTGTATACTGTCATGTATTTGTGATGACTGCACAAAAATTATATAATTCTGTGCTACATTTTTGAATTGTAAATGATTTTTTTTTTACTTCAATATGCAATCATCTGAATTTACCCTCACTACCTGATTCAGAATTAATATTTTTTAATGTCCTCCTGAAATGAATTGTCCCAATCCTCCTGCATTTAAAATAAATTGAAAAATTTCAGTTTTAAATAATGATATTTAATCCGTAATCCGAAAATATTTTTATGCTCAAAAACGACCTATTATATTTATTTCTACCACATTTACAATAAAGGTCTAATATTATATAACCGAATTTATTCAACACAACTACATATTTTGACAAACATAACTAACTTACCATCACGCCGTTTCCCGCGGGGGAAGGTAGAGGTGATAGAGCGCCATGCTTTTCTGCCCTGACATACAATTCTCGCCTCATCCACATTTATACATCTTTTCATACAGGTTTCTCAATTATTATAGCTTATAACAGAATCATCCTCTAGTATCTGGTTTACCTGGTAGTGCCAAGTCTTACGCGGACGTCCTCTATTTCTAGTTACATCAACACTTGCGTCATATATCTTTCTAACCATTATCTTTTCATTCAATGGTTCCATAAAACTAAACCACTTAAGTGATCCTTTCTTAATTTTACTGACTATACAAAGGTAAACTAATTTCCACTGGATTTCCAGCTTCGAGCCTCACTTCTATACATCAGTGTCGGTATCAGAATGACATTGTGTACCGCTAGTCTTGTCTCGCTTGATAAGTTCCCAACATAAGAAGTTAATAGTTAGGACACCGAATTCTAGTCATAGGTCCTGTACCATTCTTTCTGTGTCTCATACATCTGCACTATCCCATAGTAATTAAACAGATTTAAAAAACAATTAAAGTTATTTCTACAAATTATTTTCAATAACAACAAAGAGAAATGCATCAGGGTAACATACACTGTGAAAGGATATCGCCCTCAAGGCGTTGTGTAAAGTAGCACCACTTATGCAAAATTGCCTACCATGAAATACCCCTCCGATCCTCACACGATTCATAAAAGTCTCATGATTGAATATCATTTTGACAACCTCATAAAAAAGGGCAAACCTTTCAATTTTTCACTAAACTGTATGATGCGTGATAGTATGTATTTTTGATATACTAAAAGCAAGTTAAAAAAAAGAGTTTCGCGTAGTGAAAATAATTGTTTTGAAGTGCATTACGTTTCCCTTGCCTCTTCTGTTCGCCTGGTACAATAGATTCCCCACATCATAGGGTTGCAGCAATAACTGCAGAGTTTCAAGTGAAAGAATAGGTTTAATGACTGACTATCACAAGGGGAAAGATATGCGCAAAGGTAGTGTTAAATTACAAGTACTTTAAACAATAAACTTTTACATACTCTAATTTTGGTCTCGTTAATACACTTTTTAAGTATTTTTAATAAAATAAAATATTTTTTTAACAATTATATTTAAAATTAAAGAAGATGTGCATGTTTGTATTATTAATGCTTTAAAAATTGGTGTCATTAATTTTTATTTTCATCTTTTGTCAATTCTAAAGCTCGCACTTACTTCAGCTAGTTGATGGATGCGATTCAGCGATACAATATTCAAAACATTCTTTGAAAACAAACTCTATCTCTTCAAAACAATAATATTCAAACTGTGGGTTAATAATAAAATTGTATACATATCTTAAGTATGCAAAAATATTTAAAATAGATAAGTACTCTAAAAAGGTTCCTTAGTCATTGGATAAAAACTATTAATAATGGAGTCTTTTTTATTATTGAAAACATATTTTATTATAAAATTATATGATATTTAAAGCAAAATTAAATTAATAAATTAGAAATATATTAATAAAAAAACATTTGTTTTAAGTAGCATCTTGGTCTAGTGGTTAAGACGCTGGCCTAGTGATCTAGTGATCGGAAGTTCGCGCCTCGTTCCAGGAGTCCGGCAAGTTAGTCTTTTTTTCATATTACAAGCGTTTAGCGTAGTTTGAAAAATAGTAAGAATATTGATGTGACATGTATTCCATGTACACATCTTTTATTTTTATATGAAAAAAAAAATCGAAGAATAAAATTATTCTATTTCTAAATAAAATTTATAAAATAATCCTGGCATCACCTAGCGTGTAGTTTGAAAAGGTTTCTGAGATTCATTGCAAGTATAAAGTTGATAGCTTTTAAATGAAAATTTTAGTCAATTGTGTAATAGTAACACATTTTATCGTCATGATAAAGTTCCAGGTTCGTATCCCGAAGGTAAACAAATATTTTTTCACTAGATTGATTTAATTTGTTTTATATTTTTAATTAAAGAAATGCAACTGTATAAATATATTTTGTCTTAAGTTTATGCATGCAATAAAACGTTACAAATTGATTCCAGCTCTTGACGTACCTCGTTTCGTTATAGCTTTTGTCGTCTTATGGCTCCATATTTCATTTAGAAAAATTAAATCAAATTAAGTTATTATTCTATGCCGAACCTTACAAAAAATTGGTTTCAATTTTTCAAAATGATTGATATTATATTATACTATTATATATATATAATACAAATATTATAGAAATTGACTTTTTCAACATTGGCTTACTACACTAAAAGGTTTTTTCTCATGAACCATTATATTTTTAATTTGAATCAATCATTCTACCTACAAACATAGCTTGCTCTCAGATGGAAGATATCAAGTCCAATTTATTATCAGAAACATTATAATGGCCTTACATTTTACATTTTATTATTACTACATAGAATTTAATCCCCATCCCATTTTTCTTTCCGTTTCCTCTGGAACAATTTTCTTTTTAATTTCATATTTATTTTAATCCTTAAATATAAGAGATATCTGTCATACTTTTTATTGTCTACTACACTGCTTAACATTTAATTTCTGTTATCAAACCCAAACTGTATCTTGTTATTGTATTTAATAATTCATATAAAACATGTAATTGGTTGAATTTACTATTTTTTTTGTTACTTTCTGAACCATTGTTGACTAACTGTATGATTTCCTAATAAATAAAAAAATTTAATAACATTTTTTTGGAATTAAACTTCTTTGGCGACATCTATGTAAATTTATAACGGCTAAAACTCGTTTATAATTTAATTATAAATACGTTATCCAAACTCATCGTTGAGTGTACTAGTTTGCATCATGTGTTTGTTCTGAGCGGTAGCTATAGGTTCTCGTGATGCGTTTTAAAATTTCAAAAATATATGTGTTATAAGAAAATACTAAAAATACAATTTAAAATGCGTACGCTGGTGTACGTACATTATTTTTATATAAAGATTATTTCATATGACGTTTTCATAACTGACTAGAATAGTAAAAATATTTAATTTGGAAATATGAAAAACAAAAGCTTGCTAAAATTATGTATTTAAAAATAGAATTGTAATAATTTGATGTATGTTTAAGAACCGTTGCGACACAGCATCACTTGCTCTCAGCCTGGATGAGCACCACTAGATCATAACTAGCTCCTACCCCCTGCAACCCTCATGCATCTCCGTTTGATTAGTTGGAGTGTTTTAGTTATTGACATGCCCCTCGCCTTTAAGGGAAGCCTCGGATTTCTCATTTCCTCCCGACACACTTGAAATACTAACAAAAAGAAAAAAATGGAAATAAGAGAGATGTTATATCAAAAACATATTTTTATCTTGTACATGCTTCATGCAAGTAGTTTCTTATTTTACTTAAGATGACGGAAAACTTTTTGTATACCTAGAATAGGTTTACGATAGAATGGAAAGAGTTATTATTTGTATACAGTATGAACATAATATACATGTATGGTGTGGACAGCAGTAAACATCTTGCGGCATCTTGGACAACCTTTAGGTCATAGCCAGGATGTACACCAGGTAGGGGAAGGGTGATATGCCCAGGCTTGAAGCAGGGTGGGGAGAGATGAGATTACTATATTTTCATCAGGGTCCTACTCCGTTACTCCGTTAGTGTGACTCAATCCATTTTATGTCTCGTCCACTGTCCCTATTTTGGTGTGTCTGCTTTGGACTACTGCACCTTAATTTTCTATTAATTTTCCATCTGTATGTAAAACTATGTAAAGACAGCACTTAGGGACGCTGGAGGGTCTAAATTTGTAATCTTAACTGCTAATAACCACATTGAATTTCTTCTCCTTTTTTGTTTTGCTTATACTTAAATATGTAATTGAATTAAAGTTGCATATTTTTATTAGCTTTTATGAGTGGGACCGACAAGAAAGTTCTAGTTTCTAAACCGATCCCGGGAAAGGGTAGGTCCCCCCGCCTCCAGCTTTCCTTATAAAAAAAGGGTTCTAAAGAGTAACTATTCAAAATTTGGAATGGATAGAATTCAAAGTGATATAATACATATTTATTATAGTGGTGGGGTGGTCAAAGGGAGAAGGAATGGTATCTATATTTTGCGCAGGATCTTATACAATAGCTGTGCAAAAGTGAATGTAGATTGGTCAAAGGGTATAGGATTATGTAGAAAGCAGACAGATAGTAATTCAGTTTTATATGCCGCAATTATGGTCAGAGTGGGACGGAACACATGTAAACATAGAAGTAGATTCGTTTATTGACATACGCTTTGCCTTATATACAGAAGACTGGCAAAGGGTTTCAATCTTTATTTTTTAAACCATCAAAATTTAATAACCTTTCCCACACGGTGATAAAATAATAACGCGCGCTCCGGTGCAGTAAATTCAGTGTACATGGAGTTTTGCGATTTTTAAGTCTGATAAATATGAATATTTTAGATTAATTACTTATATTAATCATTAAAATAATAGTTGATATATATCAATTATTGTGAAAAAGTGCTGAGAATGAGAAAAATGTTGGTCATACGGAACGACAGTACAAAGACGCATAAGACACGTCTAAGTTGCCCGGCGTACGCTCTGCCACTAACTAAAGTGACGATCGGCATCCGGCACCCCGCGCTCGCGCACTACGCCTTACGCACCTCACTGCATGTACACATTCATGGTTGTATTGACAAATTCACTTCAGGTTCTTCGAGAAAACATTTTTTATTGTTGCGTGTGGTAAATACTTATATATTGTAATTGTTTTATCCTATACATAAATATATTATGGAGGAATGAAACTAAAGTATGAACTCTGTATATGATATATTTACAGAAATATTCAAAAAATTAGAGGCAATGTCAACTCAGCTTACATTATCGAGAGGAAAGGATAATATACGGTGTTCAGCGGAAAAATTTCAAGATTAAATTGTAATTGCTTGTTAACCATCAGGGTGATGTAAGTGGGAGGGGTATTGTTCGACGCGCGTGATTTGCGGATTTGCCAGTCGCAATGAGTCACTGGTTGGGAGCGCACCGCGCGTTCGTGGTTGAGCAATATTTAAAGTGCGGTGATTCATTAGTTTGTGCGCGCCGCGCTTTTTAAGTAAGTGATGGGCTGAGCACGCAACTTTTTTGGTGTTGGGTTCAAAAGTTCAGACAGGAAGGAACAATGGTAAACCAAACTCCTCCAAATCAACGTCAGCAGCGACGCCAAAACATATTGCTAAAGTTCGACGTGAAATTACCCGCAATCCACGTAAATCGATAAGGAAAATTGCAGCCTGTACTGGAATAATAAAATCAACATTGCACGTTATTTTGAAAAAGAATTTCATCACTACAAACTGCAAATCGTGTAGTTTCTCAACGAAAATGACAATTCGTTAGGTGAAACCTTAGCGAGGACGATGTTGGATGGTTTTGAAACAGTACGAATGCTTGGAAACATATTGTTTACTGAGGAAGCACATTTTCATATCGATGGCTATCTTAATAAATAGAACATGACATACTGGTGCCCCGACAACCCAAGGGAATGCTATTAAAAACGTTTGTATTGTCCAAAAATGACAGTGTGGTATATAACTTCTGCCCGAGGGATAATTGGCTCTTATTATTTTAACAAGCGAGAGACAATTATTGCTGACGTGTATTGCCAACTACAGCTGTTTTTCGGGTTCAAAAACAGAACACAATTTTAGCAATACACACCCAGCTAGAATTTCAATGGAGAAGCTGAGGGGAACAAGTACGGAGACATATCCTGGGCACCTCGGTCACCGGACCTTACACTGTGCGACTTTTTTTTGTGGCGATACCTAAAGTCGAGAGTTTACAGCAACAATCCTTGAACAATTCAGGCCCTACAAGAAAATATCCACCGTGAAGTTGCTGCTATTGAACCAACGCTTTGCTCTCGCGAGTTCGCAAATTTAAGAGTCCGATTGCAAGAGTGTCTTGAGAGAAATGGAAGGTAACGTAAAATAAGCATCAGTAAACTCTATTTTGTATAAATAAAATATGAGAATAACATTGTAGTTTTATTTTATTTATTTAATATTAAACTTGAAAATTCTCCACGTAATGTAATATTTATCACAATATTATATTTAAAAAAAGTAAATAAAATATTCAATAATATTAATATATTTTTATTTCACCCCAACTATATATTTTATTAAACATCTGTAGATTTACCAAATAATTATTATTATCGTCATATTTATGTATGGAGTTGAATGAGGTAACGCTTAAATTTTTTTTAAAGTCTCTAAAAATTAAACGAATGTTACTGATGAATATGTGTTGTAAAATATATTAAATTTAACACAATATGTAGAAAATATCCATAAATAGACATGTTGAGATAAAATAATAAAATAGATTGTAATATTCAATAACTATGTCAGCTTATATATCAAATATAGATATTAATTCAATATTATCCGTGCTTTAATTTTGAATAGATTTTGTACATTTCTTCCCCTATTCACCGCACTGGCGAAGAACCCGGTATTCATCGTGCAGTATTTTTCAAGCTATTGTTAAAGCCTTTTAGGGTGACATTTAGGCTGTTGTAATTTTCAGTGCCAAAACAAGTGAAAGATTTGTTTGCTTTTTGGCACAAAATGGTGATACTTTGACGCGTTAAGTGGGGATGTGTTTTTTACTGATGATATTATTTATGACAATTTAAGTATATTTGGGTAAGAATTATGCATATATCAGATATAAATATACCGCGCAGTAATCATTTTTAAGGATTTCAGTAGGAAACTAGTCGCAACACCTTTTTTTTCCATTGTATTTTTTCCATATATTATTAGTTACACCAACCAGTCCAGCAGGTAGTAACATAATTAAGTTAAATAATAGTGAATCCAATCCTGAACCACATTTGTAATTGGATTTCGGGACTCCATATTGATGATTGCAATCCCGGGATTAGAAATTAATGTTACGTTTATAAAAAATAGCAAATAGAATCTATGTATTGTAATATTAAAGAAAGAAAGGAAATATTTAAAAAAATAGTAAAATACTTAATCTAGATTGAAAAATTAATTGAATATAAAACAATTTTATTAAGATGAATATAATATGCCCGAAGCAATAGCAAAATGTCGAGTATTTCATCATTTAGTCTTGATCTAATTACGGCTCCCAAGCAATTTTCAACTGAAAATGCAAAACTCCGTTTCCATACGTATTATTATCGTTGTAAGATATTTCTATATTATGATGTCCACATTACAAGCCTCCATTTTTAAATGATTTTTATTTACTTTGTATATCTTCTGCCATGTATTTCCGTAGAGTTTGATCATTTCATTAATGCAGGGAATTTTTAGGTGACATCGATTTCTACATTTCCATCGGGTACTGAATGACTACGTTTGTCCAGCTGTTGTCCGTCCTTCGAGCGATATTGCTTACCCATGACTATTTCATATTCATGACGTGTTCCATTATTTTAATAATGCTGTATTATGAAAATGTTTACATATTAATAAAACGCATTAATTAGAAAGATATGCATATAAAATTAATTTCATCGAAAAATATTGTTTTTGCGCCACCGGGATTCGAACCTGGATCTCTTTCCAAACCGGGGAAGGTGAATTATCCAATTATGCTACAGTGACATTATTTTTAACGACAAATTTTCGAACCTATGTCACCTTTTTAAAATTAATACATTTGAAAGAGCCATCTACTTTGTTTAATATATATTTAAAATATCACAGACGTATGTTCTGAATAATTACAACTTCACAATAAGAATGTGTTCTGCTAATAAAATGTTTACAGCTTAAAAATAGATGTTCCTGTTATTTGGATTAGTCTGTTAAAACACAAACAAATTCCAATAATTAATTATTAAAAAGACGTATAAAATCGTCGATCCAAAATAATATATATTGTAATTTATAAATTAATACTTTAATGTTGACATCAAGCAGCTGTCAAAATAATATAGTCATATAAATTACTTTTTGTAGTTAATTTAATTAACGGAGGGTCACCTTGAATTTCCATCACAATCGACATACCTCTCTCGATGAAGAAAATGATAATAGCTATAAAAGAAATACAAATATAAAATATTTTTGCTTTATGAATCGTCTAAAATACTTTATTCTTTGAAAAGTATTTTGTTTGTATTCACGAATAAAAGTAAGACTGGGGAGTACAATAATTCAAAGCCTCGAGAATATTTTTTAAAGATCAAAGCAATATTTTTTCGTCGTAAGATCAGTGGCGTAACTATGCCAATGCAACGCGTTTGGGGCAGTGTTAGATAGGGGCCCTAAAGGTTCACACATAAAACTTGATATTTTCAACCGTAAACCGTAAACAGCAAGAAATGGAAAAATATTTTTAGGATGTATTAAGAAAACACGTTTTAACGAGTAGATTTTAGTGTAGTGGTTAAGACGCTGGACTAGTGATCTAGTAGGTTCGTGCCTCGTTCCAGGACACCTGCAAGTTAGTCCTATTTTCATAGTACAAGCGTTTAGCTTAGTTTGAAAATAGTAAGAATATTGATGTGATATGTATTTCGTATACGCATCTCTATTTAAAAAAAATTGCATACAGTTGTATCCCGCAAATATATCGCCAGATAGCTACCAGATTGTTGTATAAAAAGAAAATCGCTGAAAAGCGAAGCGAGGATATTTTCATTTTCGAGTGCATATAAATGCTGAAACATGTTTTGTTTCCCTAAAAGTGCGAATATAGCTGGAATCAAGAGACGATTCTTATTCGTACTTATAGAACCAAATATTACGTAATATCCTTATACATTAGAATACATATATGGGGGGGCTCTTTTTTCTATCGGGTCCAATTTTTCTAGTTACGCCACTGTGTAAGTTGTACACATCTCTTTACGAAAGTAAAGAATAATTTATATATAAGAATAATTAAACAATTAACTTTTGCCATGCGCAGTGTTTAAAGTGTTTAGTGTTTAAAAATATTTAAAATTTCCCAATAAAACCGCATTAAACCGCATGCAGACCAAAAACGATAAATTAACAAAATTTCAAAACAATAAAATCTTGATTCATCATCGTTATCAGTATTGGGTTGTGGAACCCCTGAAGAGTCATGACTTCCTTAAGAGTTTTCCTCAATTGATATGTGTATATTGGACCTCTAAGCCAGATATATTTTTGAGTTCATTGTCACTCCACTTCACCGTGTTAGTAGTATTTTAAAGACCTTGACGAATTCTTCCATACAACTACGATCTTGCTTCAGTACGGTATTTTCTAGTCTGCGAATGTTTGAGCCTGCCTTGGAACGTATGTGACATGAGACCTCCCTGCAACAAGATATCGATTTGTATATGTATATCGATTTTTACAAACGTTGATAGATAGAAGGAGCGCCAATCGGGTGATGTACAATGTTGTGGCAGGGAAGCTCACTTAGAAATTGTGTTTAATATTATTTTTATTTATTTTATATGGTTGTTTAATACACCATTTAATGTTCGAGAACATATACAACGTTGTGGTATTTATAACTCAGATTTTCGCAAAACCGATATACAGTGTTGATCTCAGATATTGTGTCCTTGGAATGAAATGGTATCATTTGACATTTACATCTAATATTTCAACTTTAATATAAATATAGTCGTAGGTATATTAATTTTTCCGTCGAGGTGAAATTTCACGAAAATGTCGTTACATTCCTAATTACAGTAATAAATGATTTCGGGTATGTTTTAAAATAATACTCGTACATTTTATATGTATTCAAATAAAATAAAATAAAAACAAATGCTTCTAAAACATAAAAGGATTGACGATCCGCCTTCTATCTGGAAATATAAACTTTTACGTGTGTAAACAATATGGAGTCAACGAAGCAAACTGCAAATATATAAAACTATAATAAGACCAGTGGTTACTTATGGTTGAAAAACGTAGCGCCTAACCCAAATTGAAGAAAATAAATTAGCAGTTTTTAAGCGCAAAATATTAAGAGAAACATGGATTTACATTAGATAATGGAACTTACAGAATAAAAATAAATCAAGTGCTCGAAAATTTGATCGAGCAAGAAACAATAGTAAGATTTCATAGGTCCCAAAGATTTCGATGGGCTGGCCATGTTGAAAGAATGCCAGATGCCAGGACACTGAAGATCATGACCATGTGGATGATACCACAGTGGAAGTGACCTTAAGGCAGATTAAAGAAGAGGTGGGCTGACTGTGTGGAAGAATACTGGAGCAGGATGGGAGAGTCCGGGAACTGGTGAAGAATGGCCAGGGATAGTAAGATATATAGATAAGTATGTATTTGTATAAAGATGATTATAGTAAACTATTAACAATGTGCAAAACCTTACCAGATAACAAAAAAGTAACACATGCTATAATATTCGAAGAGTTGATAAATAATGGTAATATAAATACTGATCCCCACCATAGCTATTCAACCAGATCGTCGGGTCGAACCACGAGAGACCGATCGCGGACATGTGTACGGTGAGAGAACGAGAGAATGTGTTGCGTTAAGAATAATTAACAAAATCAATAAAGACTTATTAAACATTTAAAAAAATTATGAAACCTCAGTGACCACCTTAAAATATAAAGTAAAATAACATATTCTTATCAAATTTTTTGTTTCCTTGTTATATTATATCATATTCAGGTGTCTACCCATAAAATATTGCGGACTAGGTCTGCACTCTAAAAAAATTGAATATTTTCTCGAAAAATTGATTTTTTCTTTATATATTTCTAAGTAATTCATCTAATTTCTTTTAAATTTACTATAACATGATTTATAAGCATGTCCCACAACTGTAAAAGGAAATGACTATATATTATATGAACATACCAATTAGGTGTAGGATAATGTATAATTTTAGTTCATTAGCATCTTATCTAATTTTCCCCCCCCTTGTTATATTATAAAAAATATAAATTGTTTATAAAACCATCAATAATAACTATGTAAAAGGCAATCCTTCGTAAAACTGTCATGCAGTTTGGCAAAAAAATAAATTATAATGTATATGCATTGTGACATTATAAATTAGGGTCACGTTCGAAATTGCCCCGTCATTTGTTTTGTTGCCAAGCACCTCGAAATCACGAGTAATTGCTCTCACGTTAGTATCGCAATCTGTTTTGAAAGTTATAAAAACGGTCATCATCTATGGTTCTTTTCTGAGCGATCTAGTATGACCAAAGAGAAACAAGATTCCGTCTTTGGTTTCTCCTTTTGATTTCTTCGCCTCACTGTAAGCAACATTTTTGGATGTGATGTGATCTTCAACAAATTCCGTTTACAAATCCAATCGCATCGGCCTGGATGCCGAAGGTCAACCACAATAAAGAGCCAAGGAGATGGGATGCTCGGATGGGCATGAACCGGAGGGAAGCTATCTATTTTAACATCTGCTTGTCACCTGCCTACATGAATGACGTCGAACTCGCGCCCATCCCGTCGAGATGAGGATTTGTCAAGAAGAATTGTATTTAAATTTTATTTCTTTTGTTCATATTTTGCTTTTCTGATTAGATGCCGTTTTTATAATGAATAACATCTTTTTATTTATCACCTCCAGGTATTACTTATAAATTTATCTCAGTTTAGGATGAAGACAGAGTGTGATAAAAATAAGGTGGGTATGAGTTGCTGAGGTGAAGAACCCGCGGATCTTGTGTTCACCACTAACTAGCCGGTGAGTGGGTAGAACGTAGGTCTCTACTCCCACAATATGTAATAAAATTGAAATAAAAAAGAAGTCGGTGGAGAGCACTTATGGATGAGCCCAAATCCCACCCTAGAACATAGTGCCGTGAAAGAAGAATACTAAAATATAATATTGTTTTCTTATATCTTCGAAATTACTACGAAATTTGATATGTCTGCAACATAGTTTAATAGAAAAGATTATACGAGTTTATTTAAAAAAAAAAAAGAATTGAGAATTTTTTTCAAGTGTGAAAGCGTACACAACTTATTGTGTGAGCCTGATCATAAGAAATATATAATCTGACTTTAGATCTTGAACGATGAAAGAAAAAGATCAGACAAAAAAAACAAATGAATGTAGCTACCGGTCTTCAGTTACGCTCGTCGCTTTGCAGCTATTGTACACGAAATACTTTCAAGTTTTTCAAAGAAGTTTGTCGTCTGTTAGATGGTGGACTGTTCCCGGTGCCGACAGCGAATCGGTGTAATGTTTGTGACAATGGTTAATTTAAAACACAATCGACCTTTGTTTTGGTAATAATTAATGGTGTCCTTTCGATCTGGTCTTTTTGTGTGGTCGGTCTGTTGATGTCGGATATTAACGTTTTAATGTTTTTCCGGCTAAAATGCGTCACAAAACTGTGTTAAAAAAATGCGTAACATTTATAAGAAAATGAGAGGTGTAATATAATAACGGTACGTGCGTTTAATATCTTTGTAGACAATAATGAGAAAGATTTTTTGTTTTCATATATTCACGGTATAACTTGAAATAATTTTAAGCTTGTTTATGGATGCATGTACAGGGATACGACTTTGCTCTTGCATCTCAGAGAGGTCATTCCGCTTTGCATAGGTCATTCTGCTTTGCATAAAAAATACAATAGATAATGAATGACAGCTCACTCATCAACTCTGTATCGTCCATTGTGCACATTTTGAAACGATCTTCGAGGCAAGTTTCACCCCTAGGGCTTATACAAAAATCGACTTTTGAAAAAGCCGGTTTTCGAATTCTAATATTTCCTGAAAATCGGTTTTACTGGATTTTCGAAGTTTTACAAAAAAAAATCAATTAAAATGAAGAGAAAAAGTCTAAAAAATATTTAAAACATCGTTTATTTATTAAAAACACTGTTACAAAAATTTTATCCGGTATTTCCCTTCAGGAAATATGTTTTTAGAAAACAAAAAACGTCCACTGATCGATCACTTAGTGATGAATTTTGGTAACGAAATTTCCTGAAATAGCAATACTGAAATGAAATGAAACTAATGAAATACTCTTCTCTCTGGATAATGAAATAGGTTGAATAGTTTTTAAGGTATCAAATAGAATATCCAAATTTTTTGTTATTTTGTTTGTAGACTACAAAACGAATTTTCTTGTCTTTCTTTTGAATACTAAACTGATAACTATTTTTTGTTCATTAATTTTATGATTTTGTTGAAATTAAATTTATTTCAAGTTAGTAATTATAACCTATTTTCACACCATACATATTTAATAAATTAAAAGATTTGACGAGTGATGGAGGTAAAACTTTTTCGGAAAAAGGTGAGTAAGTGATCCTGAGGAAAGTGACCACAAATCTTTTGCTGTCAGATGAAGCTGGTCCCCATCTCACCCTCGACAATATGAACAGAAGTGGTATTCTATCCTCCCTCTCCTTATTCCGATAAGTTTTCAACAGAAATAACATTATGCAATGCATTTTAAATTCTACCACATTTCTAGATCTCTTTATGGCATATTGCATGCATAGTTCATATGATCAATTTCTGGACAAACTATATTCAACAAATAATAGATATCTCAAAGAGACGAAGCTATTTTTTAATTTAATTTATAATTGTGTATTATGGACATATTTAAATATTGCTAATAATGTACTGGTTAAAATAAGAAAATATATAAAATTGAAAAATATTGATTTTTCAGGCGTATTCTAGTATAATGTGTTAAACATATTTTATAGATAAAGAATATTATTTTAATAATTAAAAAAATAATAATTAGATTCTCATTGTAGCATATATGCTGTTTCAGGGAAATTAATTATCGGATTTAGTCCATAGGTGGCGATAGTGTAGTTGTACTCGAAGTGAGTCTACATATTTACATATATACAACTTTCAAAAATTTAATAGATATGGAGATTGACGGGTGAGAATGGTGAACGTTATATGTATATAAAGTAATCACTTTTGCCAGCCGAAGACAGGTCATAAGCCCTGTAATTACCCATACTTCCATATATTTTCCATTAAATATAATAAAAAAAGCTTTCTCTCTATGAGATATCTATTATTTGTTTAATAAGAGTGCCTTTGTGGGTGAAAATCCAGTAATTGTGTGTTCTTGGACATATTCAAATATTAAGGAGAACACATTCTTATTCAGAACATAGGTCTGTGATGTTTTAAATACTAATTTAATGTTTTAATTATAAATATATACATATAAAATCAATTTTCAAATATTGTTAAACAATGTTCAGATCAGAATTTTATTAATAATATTTTGACCATCCATTTAAAATATTGATAAACTATTCTACTTTGTAACGATCATTTAATTATTAAAATACTGACAAGTCCTTTCAAAAAATATCCATACAAAACCGCAATTTTAGCCGTGTAGAGTTTGAAAATACAACTGTATACAATGTCATACAGGAAATGTGTTATATTTCTCACATTCAAAGCATTTGAAGGTTTGTTATGAGTATAACATAATATATATACAACGTTCGCGGATTCGTATGATGATGATTTTTCATGTTCATATCATTTGCCGGCAGAGATTAGGGGGATGGCGGAAGAAAGGGGTGGGAAAATCTTGATATACTGCCAGAAAATGGCGCGAACGCGATAAAAAATAATGTTGAAATAAAGAAATGTGACAAATAAAGCCCAGTTACAAAAAGCCCCAAAGCACGGAGGGCGGGAATTTATTAAAGAAAAATTCATTCTAACCTCAATCTAACGATGTTTGGCAGAAAAAGTGTGATAAATAGATTGGTTTCATATCGCGGAGATGGCGGCCACACTTGAACGCCGTTAGTTCAAGTGATATATTACTACAAATAAATAATATTAAATTCACGTTTTATTGGTGACGTAGCGATTCTTTTGAAGATAGCATCCGTTGATAACTTAATCAATTTAAATGTTTTACTGAAAAATGCAAATAATATAAAAAAATTGTGAATTTAACTAGTTATGGATGGATATAAATGAAACTATATTATAACTCTACTTGAGTTTATTAGCACAACTCAAGTATTAAACTTTCACGTTTCGTATAATACTTCACCTATCGATGCGAGTTACTGTTTCTCTCGAAACTCGAGT
This sequence comes from Eubasilissa splendida, assembly GCA_031772225.1. Lineage (NCBI taxonomy): Eukaryota > Metazoa > Arthropoda > Insecta > Trichoptera > Phryganeidae > Eubasilissa > Eubasilissa splendida. Next base: position 9,633,159 of record CM062855.1, on the reverse strand, counting down.
TGTGCTAATAAACTCAAGTAGAGTTATAACATTGTTTTATTTACATCCATCCATTATGATGAAACTCTAAAAAGTTAACGCCGATTCTATAAATAATTATATACTATGTACTATGTTAAAATACTTCGGTTCTAACTATTATGAAGAATTTAAGAAGTATTTGAATTGTGTATAGTACGATAATAATAATATTGGATAATTTGTATAGCGCCATTTTCGTAAAAAATTTCACCTCAAGGGCGTTTTACACATAAACTGTTTATAGTCCTACATTATCTTTGTTTTTAAATTTAAAAATTGTTATTTTCACTTATGTAAATGATTTTTGAAAAGGTGCGTTTTTAGTTTCTTCTTAAATAAAGTCTCTGATGCACTGATTCTCATGACGGAGGCAAAGAGTTTCACTCTTTTGGGCCTGCTACCGCAAATGCCCGTTCACTAAATTTAGACTTCTGGCAAAGGTTAGTCGGTTCTACAACCCTTCCTGCGGCTGAAGTAGACGCTGACCGGAGAGTTTGTCGTCCACTATTCAAATCGTCTGGGATACAAAGCTCTTAAAGATACATAGGCGTCATATTATGTATCGCCTTGTACATTAACCAGCATAATTTTAATTCAACTCTTTCAAGGAATCGGAGCCAATGTAGCTGATGTAAAAGGGATGTTATATGAGAGAATTTGGAAACTCCATGTATTGTCCGTGCTACCGCATTTAGAATGGATTGTAATCTATCCAGATGAAGCATTGGCAGGCCAGCATAGATTCTATTACAATAGTCCATATGCAACACTACTAATGCATTTATCAGTAGACAGGCTGCCTCAAGAGGAAGATGTCTCGGAATACTTTTAATACTAATTATCGCTCCCACTCCCACAGCTATATTGTCTCAGCTAACCAGGTCAAATCAAATAAGAATAAAAAGGTTTTGATTCTTACGGAATCTGGTCGTTTATTGCACTAAATATATTTTTGAATTGAGTTCAATGCAAACATTGGTCGTGGTACAAACGTAAACGTAAAGAAGTGAGAGAAGTCGAGAACGAAGTGTAGAGAAAACATATTTGGTTCACTCCCTTTCAATAATCGGGGATCATGGAATGACTGGTTAATGTGTACTACTTTAATGGTGTGGCGCGCTTTTCCTGGCGAGCGCGTCACCAGATGGCGTCGTGTCCATGCCTACCACACTGAACTGGAAGTTCACAGCCACTTAACAGGTTTCGTTCAGTGCTTCATCTGAGAAATATCGTATTTTAAGAAGATGTTGACTGGAGATGAGTCTGTGAAGAAGAATAAATCTGACCCACATCAATAAGGCTGACATAGCTCAGCTGCGAGAGCAGTCCATCAGCAATATAAAAGTCATGAGTTCAAGAGTCAGTGGTAACACAATTTTTTTCGAAAGAAATATTTATTCTTATTAAATAATCTCTTTTGATTACATATATTCCTTTATTATACACATCATCACCGGAGGTCGATATTTCATACCTATTGCTCTGCTACCTAAGTTAACACAGTGCGACCATTCCATTTCGAGTCTGTCTTCCTTTAGGGTTACTGATGATAAAATTAATGATTTTCTCTGCTGGAAGCAATTAGATGTTGGTTGATAATTTATCATTCATTTTAATAAATCGTCAATTCGTTTAAAAAAATCCCCAATGAGCGACGAAATCGATATTTCAGATATACTCGTATGTGCGCGTTGAGTATTTAAAATATTCCTGAAATATTTAAAAAAAAAACATACAATTCCAATCAGCCGAATTATTTTTCAGTTATATGAACCATCTAAATTAATGCATTTTTTTATATGCGGTGTCGATAACTTTCTGTAAAATGTATGCTAAATTTTATCGCCAGTGATATTATCAGTCATCAGACTGATTGATGTCCATGATAAGATGATGAAAATTTTAGTCAGTTTCAAATAGCAGACTTGACTATAGCGATCTTCTTCAAATTCTTAAAGATAAAAATCAATTAATCACCTCTTCGTAATTATCACGAAGTTCTCTGCATTTAATAAAAGTGACATACCGTGAATACCTTTGTCATATTTCTGTTTACTTCAAAACCCAGTATCAAGTTTGCTTCTGAAATCTTATGAGATATCATATCGTATAGTATCGATGAAGAGATCAAAGTATCAAGAAAACACGATAACTTATAAGTAAAACTAAAAACAGATCGATGACAAGGCCCTGTATGTGAAATAATAATAATAAAAAAATGATTTTGATATACAATCGTTGTAGAAATAGAAAAACTAGTATTTTTGATACAAAACATGTTGTCACGATGTTCTTGTACAGTAAATTTCCGATGTTGACTACGGATCTAAAATAAATTTAGTGTTTAAAATTTGATGATTTAACAACATTTATTTGTATTGTAATGTAAAACAAGTAGTATTATACAAAGTGCAGTAACGATAGAATATATTCTGATGCGGAATGAAATTTAGCTTCGGGTTAAATTTTCCGTCAGTTCAAAGTGTATTTAATCAATGTCCTGTCAGACCGGAGCAGGCTTTTAACAGCAGAGTCGCGCGAACTTTGGTTATGTCACTAAAAAGCTTCCAAATTCATTTTTTCTACGAGGCATAATAATTCATTCTGTCAAATTAATCGATGTACTGTTAATTATCACGAAATTTATCGTTCACACGTAATAATATAGTGATATTAATTTATGCTAGCATGATTCATTGAACTTTCAAACTAATTTAACCTTTCCTCTCCGGTAACGTAAACTGAGTTAACATTATCTCTAATTATGTGAATATATTAAATACAGAGTTCACATTTTAGGTATCCCCCCGTAATATATTTATGTATTGGATAAGATACACACCAATAAAAAATGTTTTCTCGAAGAACCTGGCGTGAATTGTATGTGTACGTGTGGGGTGGCGCGAAAGGGGTAGTGCGCGGGGCGCGAGGTGCTGGATGTCGATCGTCACTTTAGCAGTCCACTCTCGCCGAGGCACGGCGAGAGGAGCAGAGCACGAGAATGTGCTGCAGCTCTCGGTTTGCATCGCCTATTCTCGTGTTCTCACTTATATATATATCAACTATTATTTTAATTATTAAGGAGAACACATTCTTATTGTGAAGTTGTAATTATTCAGAACAGACGGTCTGTGATGTTTTAAATACTAATTTAATGTATAATTATAAATATATGCATGTAAAATCAATTTTGTCGAAAATTATTGTTTTTGTTTTTATAATGAAACGAAAGATGTGTTAATTTGAATAGGTGTAACATGTAGGTTCAAAAATTTTCCATGAAAAATATTGGCGTTATAACACAATTGGTAGTGTACTTCCCCAAATTGGAAATAGAGATCCAGGTTCGAATCCCGGTAGCGTAAAAACAAAATTTTTCGACAAAATTGATTTTATATGTATATATTTATAATTAATATATTAAATTAGTATTTATTATTTTAATGATTAATATAAAATATACATATTTATCCGACTTAAAAATTACAAAAGTTTCCATGTACACTGAGTTTACAGCACCGGAGCGTGCGTTATTATTTTAGCACCGTATGGGAAAGGTTAAAAAAGTTATTTAAGAAATCTTATTTTTCAGATTGAAATTTGTTGATCTTGTTGGAAATTCGGTTTATAGTCGAAAACTAGTTTATAGTTAATTTTAAATTATAAATAATAATAACAATAACATTATGGATAAGTTGGACGTATTTCCCAAATCATTACTAAGCTAGAAAAAACTTTTTCATGGCACTTTTTTTTGAAACCATGTTTGTATATATTAATACACTTTTAAGTAAATATTTTATATCATTTTATTTTGCATTGAAATATATTCAGACATACCTACACTGTAATGTTTCATTTTTATGTATATATTTCATTGTCAATGTACTTATAACTTGTACACAATGTGTTATTTAAAATACTTCTAGACTACATTGTATTATATTATATCATAGTAATCACATGTTGTGAGTATTTGTTAGATTGAATTTTTATAATATTTTAATGCAGGGTATTTCAGAGGCGTTACCAGTGTTAGAGAACATTACAACAATCTATTGAGTGTAAAATATAATAAATCTGAAATTCAACGTTTTAGAAGATATTCCACAGACTACCAAATATATAGACGTGAACTAACACAAATTCTTTGTTTCAATATTTTCAATTTGGTGGTGGTACCACTTACGCAATCAAATAGCTCCGCGACATTTTTTAAACACATGACTTGATTGGAACGAAAATCTAAACGCTGACAAAATAATATGTATTAATGTAAAAAATACGTCTTGTTTATACAAAAATTGAAAAGTAAACACTTTTACTGTTACATAAATGTGTCGTAAACTATCGGATTTATATTTCCACAAATAATGTGTGTAGAATGTCGCTCGTCTCGCAACTAATGTTTCAAACCCATCTTCTACGTGTACACTTTATTTCATGTCTATTTATTGACTGGTCTGTGAGTTATTCCAACTTTTGCGCTAGTGATGTCATAGACATGCTAGTTATGCTTCTTGGACACCCTGTATACATGAGATGTATGTTGTTATTTATAATATTTTTAATTTAACATATTTATTCTGTACCTATATTCTGTCATGCAGAATAAATTATAATATAACATAAAAAACGTTACTAAGTGTTTATGCGTGTTACATACATCGGCTAGTTAAAACGTATTGTTTTATATTTACGTATCCGAAGGGTGGTTCCACAAAGGTTCTGAACTCGGGCGGGTACTCACTAATGCTACTCACTTAGCCTGATCCATTGTGAATATTCGAGGCTCCCATTATATTCAGGTGAGGGTAAGATATCACCGCTCGCGATCCACGCGCACTCGTACGTATCAGGTAATTAAAATAATTGCAGCGCTAAGAACATTCTGCGATCCCTTAATGTCGACAAACACATTCAGCTTCAAAACTCACCCCTTAAAAGTGAGAGACAATACCACGTTAGTGCACTCGTTAAAACAAACGAACGCCGACTCGTACAACGACGCCAGTGTAACGTTGTGCAACCAAACTCTGAATCTTTTTTAATGGAATATTTGATACTTCAACGCAATACGCGATACAAATAACAGTGAACGGAACTTTTACGAAACTATTTCGGAGCTGGTGCCATATCAGTTAAAAAAATAATAGTATAAATAACAGGAAGATCAGTTAACATTAAAAAGAACATGAATAAAATGTGGTTCACTATTATTTATGTGCTTACGCTAGGGAAACTGTCATTGTGGGCTGGTTGTGTAATCAGTATTAACTATTTACTAGCTTTAGTAACTTTTTACTAAAATTAGTAATTGATTTCGCATTGTTTGGTACGTCAGTTACTTCTGTCAAAAAAAATCTCGCCCCTCAGCGTGACATGGCGAATAATCATGAAATATGCTTTATTTTATGCTTCATCTGTGGCTTTATTCGCCCCTGCGTTTGAGACCTGTCATCTGTCTGGTGGCGAATTTTTTTAGGATTATATGCTAATGTATATTAAACAAAGAGATTATTATCGGACGAACTCTCATCACTATAATAGTGGGATATTGAATGATTAATTGTCCTATACTACAACTTTTAAAATATCAATGCGACACATGACTTTTGAAACAGCTGTGCAGAATCCGCCATATTTAACCATCGAGTCATATTTTTACTAGTAAAATTAGTTTACTGCTGGATGTACTTTTCGAGAAGTTCATATTTTTTTTACCAACGATCAAACACGCCGTTTTCGCAAAAAAAAATACTTTAGTAACTTTTTTTACGAGCTATCGAATGAGAACAGTCGTGCCATTTGGGACTTCCGGTCTTTTACATAACACGTGTTGAACAAATAATATGGACCCCATCTTATACACAAATATTAAAATTGTGAAGGTCTATCGCCTTCATAACCAGCAACACCGCTGACGGTTGCAGAACGCAACCGGCAAATATCTGGGTGCAAACCATAAGCTCTCACCAGTCACATAATCTCACCGGTACCAACCAAATGTTGTGCGTAAAGCCACCCGGTAAGTTTCACTTCGCTCTCAGCTAGCTTCTTGAACAATTCTACAGCAGATGATTCACATTTTCACTGCATATATTTAATTGTACTTGTGCATTAATTAACAATAAACATTTATCAAATATAAGTATTATTTATTGTCCAATCTGCTCTAGTAATATTCATGCACACATACATACTCCGCGATATCATTCTCAAACGAACACAGTCGAGAGCTTGGCAAATAAATCCCCAGCTCCCACACATACAATATTCTGATTAACATTATTTCATAAAAATCAGACAAAATCTGTACGCCATAATTGGTGATCCTATAGAAACGTGTATCATAAAAACAAGTTTTAAAAATCTGTGAAATATGGATAACAGTTGTTAAGAAATATAGTTCAGAGGCTGAGAAGGACATTCATGTATGTAAAAGCATTACTACCATTTAAAAAAAAAATATCTATTGTCAATAATAGGTAAATTTAGGTTAAAAAATTACTACAGAAGAATCAATTTAGAATTTTATATTCATTGAATAATTTGATGAATTGTTTTAATATTTATTTTTATGGTTTAGTCGTGTTTGAATATGTATGTGAAAAAATATGTTTTCAGTTTTATACATAATAGTTGGTAGGTAACTACCTTCTGGTATCGAATTAACTAAATTAATATTGAACATAAAGGAAGTATCTACCTAGGTTGGATACGCAAAACTCAGTTGATAGGAAAGTAATTGGAATGTCTAGAGAGAAATATACATGATATAAAGGTAAGTACACACTTTGTGGAAGTCCACGGCGAGATAATTGAACTAGCCTGTACCAATCGAACTTTTCCATAAATCTGTCGGCGTGTACACGAACTTTTACTAAACATATTGTCATTGGCGTTATATTTTGTTCATGCTAAATACATTTTTATTAGAAGGTATTATATTATCTATATATATCAGATCCACCGAAACGATAACCTATTAAGAAATTAAAGGAATCTCGGATAATTCCGGGGATTTATTAAGGTGTGGGCCTCCCGCTGGGGGATGCCAGGAAGAGAAACCTAACGGAGCATTTTACTGGTTTTCTATCGCACCTCGTGCCACCTGGACAGGGTGAATTTCTACCGGACTGTGACCGAGTTCTGAGACTGCAACACATAAATGTGACGTCTACCATCCCTTTTTGGGGGTGCATGATTTATATAGCTTCTCTTTGGCTGCCCTCTGTATTTAATGTGATAACGAGTCTCACGTCAAATTGTGCATGTATGGTTCTGGTACGATGATACCGGAGCCAACTTATAATGGTATTAATATGTTAATAACTGAATGTAATAAAAAATAAATAAAATTTAATATTGACGAATCAGAATGAGAGTAAATAATTCTCAAAACGATTCGGGATAGAGTGTAAATATATAAAAAAATATCTTTATACATATAAAACTGAATGTCTGTGGGTTCTCAATACAATCCTTTACCCTTTGATTAATCTAATCAAAAACCACCTCCAGAGCCAAATTTTGCATATATCATTATTATTTAGGGCCTGCGTTGAACAAAGACACCCTCTCCCCTTAAATTATAACTCAATCTGAATTCCTGGTATAATGTAAATAAATAAAATATTGAGGAAAAAATCTGCGTTACGCGTCATTGCTTTTTTTTATTATATTATAGTTTTCTCAAAAAAATAAAGAATATATTTTGTACCTAATGTTTTCAGAACACAGATACACCCTACATTTCAACCCCAAACACAGGGTCGCATAACTGTGGCTGACACGTTATAAAACGGTTTTTATTGTGAGGCTAATATTAGGCATTTCCTTGTTGGTGAGTGCGAAACGTGTACACATTTGTCAAAAATCTAAAACGGAAAACAAAAGCTAAAGTACGAGCCTAATTTTGTTTCATTTCGAAAAGAACAATATAATGTATTGTTAGATTATTAAAAATTTTCCATCGTGAGAAGTGGACAAAAAATATTTAATCATATTTCCAATACGAATCAAATTAATATATTAAACAAATGAAAAAACATTTAAAAGAACCTGTAGGAGCTGGTGCTCTCATATTACTAGCATCGGCAAAGTATCCCAGTATAATACATATTTTTATTATTAGGAGAACACATTCTTATTGTGAAGTTGTAATTATTCAGAACATAGGTCTGTGATATTTTAAATATGAATTAAATATATTAATTAGAAAGATATACATATAAAATCAATTTTATCGAAAAATATTGTTGTTGCACCACAGGGATTCGAACCTGGATCTCTTTCCTAACCGGGGAAGGTGCTTTATCCAACTATGCTACAGCGACAATATTTTTAGCGACAATTTTCGAACCTATATGTTACTTTTTTGATATTAATACATTTAATCGTTCCATTATTTGAAAGAGCCATCTACCTTATTTTTACAGAATCTCAAATACCTTTGAGTAAACTGATAGCAGACGCCAGAACTATCAATTCATTTTTATTAAATTTTGTTATTCAATTAATTATTAAGTAAAATAAGATAGATGGCTCTGTCCGATTTACGACCGGAATCGTCATTATTCAGATCGCGCAATTCGTTCATTAGATTCTATCGGCGCAGGATTACGTCTTCTTTACAATATATATTTATGTATTAATAGGAAGAAACGATAGATTGGCACACACATCCACATCGGTCCCTCATGACTGAGGATCGTGGTCTGCATGAATTCCTTCCTTCTTGACTATGCCCCATCACTTTTCTCTGCATCTTGTGGATTTTTGGGCTATCACCAGAGAAGTGCCTGTTGCCTTTTTCACTTGGTTGATGGCGTTTATTATGGTATGATACACAATTTATAGCACACAAGTTGAGGTGCAAATAAAGTTTAGGGTTGCTTCCGGAGTGGCTACACTGGGATATATTGTTGTCTGATTCGCGCGTCGATACCAGGTGTACCTTTAAGGTTGATACGAGCCTGGTTTACTAGCCAGGTAACTGTGAGGCACTTTAAGAACCTTCACAGAGTCATTATTTTAATGCCACTACTCGGACCACGTGACCAAAGCACACAAAAATCACAAGCTCACATCACAGAAGATCCCGTTTAAACTCGACAATTGTTCCCTTTTAAAAGAGTCTCTAATTAAATTACAAAAATATGCGATTAGTCACTATCCCGTACAAAAAGTGGCAATAAAACTTCTGTAATATTTGATCCTTCTGCTTTCTTAGAATTCTTTGTTTTTCATTCGTTTACGTTTCATTGTCTAGTTAAAAGTTCCTTCCCCTGAATTCGTCGTTATTTTTCATTGCCCGAATAGTTAGTTCCCAGAGAAAGTTCAAAGAATGAATTTCATTTCACGCTTATACAGATATACTTAAGTAGTATTATTTGACTTTTAAGAGTGAGGTAATGAACGACTGCTTTAAAACTGAAAATATGAAAAGTTTGAATACGGAGACAGAAGTGGAGTTTCAGAATGTAATGGTTAATCCGAGCTTTTAAAATACTGAAATTATAAGAGGTATATATAAAAATTTGAACAACTCATCATCCCTTAAGACACTTGAAAATTTCAGAGAAATTATTCATTATATTAATGTATTAAGCTATGGGGTATTTCGGATGAGCTTCTTTTGATACCGATCGAAATATCTGAACCTCATAATCAAGATAATTCTTAAGATGCATAATTATCTGAAGTTTTTTTTACGAATTTTAATTATTTGAATTTGACTTTTAATTAACATTTGTCATAATATAATTCTTTAATACAGTTAGGAAATTAAAATTCGTATCAAAAACTATACACATATATGCCACATTACGCTGTACCACTAAAATAAAGGGTGGAAAGCTGCTGAATCATTTCGTGATCATTTAGGTGAAGGAACGATTAGCGAAAGGGCATGCCGAGAGTGGTTTGTTCATTTCAAAGCTGGTGGTACCAACTTAAATGACAAGTCAGGAAAAGGTCGATCTTCGGATTTTGATGACCAGGCTCTTCTGGAGGCTGTGAAAGAGGACGAAAGTTACACCACTAGGACACTTGCTGAAAACTTCAATATCGATCAGTCCACGGTTGTTCGTCATCTCGGAAAACTCAGAAAACAAGGTGTGGAAATTGACTAGATGGAACCCGCGCAATCTCTCATATAACAACATTTGAAAACCAACTATTCTTTTGATATTAACAAGGGTTTAGATATTTTACATACGACAACTAGGGGGTTTGCAGTTAGATAAATATGAAATTTTAGAAATAAGAAATTATGTTAATAGCAAATTAAATATTATTAATAACCAAATCGTTTTTACAAATAGTTATTTTGTAAATTTATTTTCACAGTGGTTCCGAATTAGGTACCCACCACTTATACTTTTATAGTTTTGTTTTCATCTATAATTGTATTTTTAATTTTAGTATACATTGTTTCCTGAAGAAGATACCATAGGTATCGAAACATGTTGATGTATCAATAAATAGTGGTTTTAAACAAAGTGTTTCTCTGATTATTTAAACAACAGTTGAGTTTGTTTTTCGTTTTTGGTTATGTTACAATATAATTTTTAGAAAACGGCGTCAGCATAAAATTGCATTACGATGTGTGGTGAAGAGCGAACAGAGAGACATCTATCGGCGAAGCATAGTATAATCGGCAATCGCGACTAGCGAAATGATCACCAGAGTCTCACGCGCGGCAGTGTAGAGTCACAGAAGGTGAATCAGATCAATTCCTGAGCCTCGACCTGATCCGCAATTCCAGCGAAGTATGGGGCGGAAACCCACAAACTTGCTTAATATTCTCACAAAATGTGCGCGTAGTCAATCGTAAACTTGACTTGTACTATATAATTTATCAATTCAACAATTTATTTAGTATTTATAACATTCCTCTGTTGAATCTAAAGATAAACCAAAGTTCTAATTTTTACTGATCGCTTTGATTTAATTTACCTAAGAATTCGGCTGGGGCATGTATGTCGGAGACAAGACCAAATTTAGGCATATCGCACACCTAGATCAAAACTAAGACAACTCAAAAATTCATTTTTCAGTGGACAAAAAAATAAAAATATTTTTCTCCATTTTTTGTTACTATAATTATGAAACTAAATGATATCTTAGGTCATGAATGTATCCTAAAGTGACACTATTCGAGAACTGGGGCTAAGTTAGTTGCATATATGACACAGTATCCGAATAACTAAAAATTCTTGTTTTTTTGAGTTGTCTTAGTTTTGATCTAGGTGTGCGATATGGAAAATATACAAATACATTATACCGATACACTACACAACACCCATCTTCCATTAATTCACATAGAACTTATTCATTAACGTTGTTATTTATCTATTTACTAAGGTTTATTTCGATGATAAAATTGTTTTTTTTTTAAATATTATTTTAGATGAGATGTTAAAAACAACGATACCTATTTGAAATGTTAGATCAGCACGCAAAACCAAAACCAAAATCAAAATTTGAATTGATCTCAAAAACTATTTTTAGCTTTATGGCACTAAAATTTAACAACTGAATATTTTTAATAACTCATCTAAAAAATCTAAAATCTATATCTACACCTTTATGTTACTAAATAAGTTGATCGTAATCTTGGATCATCGTTACCTCGTGGATATTTAGTGTAAATTACTAACTAACTAACTTACCATCACGTCATTTCTCCTCGGGGGTAGGCAGAGAGAATAGAGCCCCACACTCTTCTATCCTGACACACGATTCTCGCATCATCCACATTCGTACAAGATTATTGAGACTTCTAACGGGACCATCCTCCAGTAGCTGGTTTACCTGGTCGTGCCAAGTCTTCCGCGGACGTTCTCTATTTCTGGTACCATCAACACTGGCGTCATATATTTTCTTTTACCATTCTCTCCTCATTCATTCATTCCATTTGTTTAAACCACCTACGTAATCCATTCTTAATCTTACTCACACTACAAATATCAGGTTTACATTCTTTCCTTATTTCTTCATTTTTTGCTCTGTTATAAATAGATCTGTCTCACATACGCCTAAGTGATTTCATTTGAACTGCATTTAGTCTACTTTCGTTCCTCTTATGTCAGCTCCAAGCCTCACTTCCATACATCGTGTATCGCTAGTCTTGTCTCAGTGTAAATTTACTTATAGTAAAAGCGCATTTTGACAACAAATAATGTTTTAATGTAAAAAAATGCGAATTGACGTGCTTGTGGTCTAGTGGTTACGATACTCGCCTAGTGATCTAGTGGTCGAGGGTTCGAGCCTCGTTCCAGGAGGCCATAAAGTTAGTTTTATTTTCATAGCACTTAGCATTAGATATTTAGATTTTCGCGATTTCAACAATGTGATATTTAATTCTGCGCTTTTCATTTCAGAAATAATGTAGGGTAGTTCTATTAAATATGATGAATGATTTATATAAGCAGGCGAATTTCAGGATTATTTTTGGATATCTATATTTGATCGTCTCTTGTCCTCGTCTCAATCTTCTCGGAATAACGACGCCCTCGAGTCTTGATTTTTTCTGGAAAATTCGATAGTTTCCCCAAAAGCGGTCGAACCCTTTACGGCCGCGCTGGGCGCAGGACGCAAAAAATAACTTAAAAAAAATGATCTACGGCCCTACGACTTCGAGATGAATTTTAGATTATCTTGAATACTTAAGGGAAGGGAAACTTAACTCGAGAGATGTAAAACGCTTTTAAAAATGCCAATTGACCGATTTCAGAATATTGACTCCCTTCCCGTAAGATTGTCATTTATTTAGGTCATTTTCTAGATTTTTTATGAGAAACAACCTAAGGCGCATCAAAAATAAAGAAATGAAAATAAATCTACAACTCTCAAATAGTGAGACATCTATTTATTTCAATCAATCATTTTGTTTAAGTTTGATGTTTTATAAAATAAGAGTAATTACTACACCTCTATTCGTTATAAGATTTATACTGTATTTTTAAAAATTTATCCCGCGATTTCACGCAAATTGAAGTATTTTTAAGGAATAAATTTTTTATGCAAAACTGAACTAGGCTGTTAACAGATAAATTCTATGCAAAAGGCACTCATTTAACTCGAGTAGTTTTAAAGAAAAATGCATTTAAAAATATGTCAGTGGAAGGTAATGAAATTCAAGCAGATGGTAATGGAATTATAGTACAAAATGACTTGGTGCTAAGAGTTTTAGATTGTTGATCGACATAGTACAACACACCGGTGTGAAGCAAAACTTGTGCTCTACTTCCACTGAAATAGAAAGAATGAATCTCTTGGTTATACTTTATATAGTTTTCAACCGATGTGTTGAGTTGGAATTCAATTTTTTAATTTTATAAATATAAACATTATATTTACCCAGGGCTAACTTATACATATATAATTTTATAATCTTCAAATAAAATAAAATATCGTCTTTCATTGTCTTCCCCTTCCAAATTCGGATGGTATGGAAAGTAATTAATTGGATATGAACTAAATTTTTGAAGTTTATTCACAATTTCTCAAAAATATGCAATACTGTGATTACAATTATTGTATTATAGATATTACTATTCATATGAAAAAATATATTGTAAAAGTTTTTTTTTTATTAATGTATTTACAGTATATGACTGCGGAAGGTCACACTAATGGACGAAAATTAAAATTTTGTATTAAGGTCGTTGACAATGATTTGAAAATAATAGCTTGGCAACTCTCCCTATCAATCTAAGCAGAAAGTAACATATTTGCGTAATACAGCTCTGCAAGGTAGCTGCAATGTATACAAAAATATAATTCATTTTATGCTGAAGGCGATGGAAAAAAACTGCGGATAAACGTTAAATTATTTATTTATTTATTGTAAATGATTTAATTGAATAATTATTGACATTGATTTAGATATATAGAATATTCAAGCTCCGAAGTACTGAAGGTGTAACGCATTTACGTCTCCTAGTGTTCCGTATTCGTGATGAATTAAATTAAATATTATTTTGTAGGTGAACACATATACTTTCATATTACTTGTAGTATTGTCACCAATTGTAGATTATTCATACCCCCATAGCCTATTCTCCCTAGTACATATTGGTCCTTTAGCTCGACTGGTTGTTCTTTTGGAGATCGAGGAGAGAAAGCATATTGTGTGATTATTCGTGTTGAAGCACTACTCGCATACACCACTGTGAATTGTATTTTTTTTGTGAATGTGACACTCATCAGAGTGTTTTGTGAAATGTACATTTATTAAATTGGGTGAACTTCCGGAAGTGCAACGTTACGGCGTCACCAACCAGGTGAGTCGAGTTGTTCTTTATTTCCGTGAGTCCATCCCGGTCCGCTATCGGAGATATCCCTCCATTCATAATCCTCTCCCTCATCCGATTCTCTACTTTCTATCTAACCCATCCTTTCGATTCCATCCATCCACCACATAACTTTTTTTGGTGACCGGTGACTTGTGTGGGTCACATCTAGTTTAGAAATAATTCATAATTCATTTCCATAATATGGAAGGTAATGAATTTTTGCGATGGATGGATAATTAACAATTTTCGTGATAATTTGTGAAATACTCCATTTAGAAAAAATATTAATGCATACTTATGTGTAAAAAGAATGAAAAAAATAAAGAATTTTCTCTATCAAAATCCCATTATCCATGTATTGAAAATCTGTGATAAATTTTATATGGTGTAGTTGTAAAACCCTTTTAATATTAGAAGTAAAATAAATAAATATTGATAATAATCACGCAAAATTTCTATAATATACCTATATTGTTATGCATTCTGGATATTTGCGAAGTGTGTCTTTTACGAAACCATAAAGGCGGATTGAACATCTATGCAACCTATCTAAATATGTCTTTACATAAATGCTTAACTTAAAAGTACGTTTAATGACCAAGCGATCCAAGTCCCAAATCCACCGTTTTACATACGCTCGACGGATTTAAATCCCTTCTGACGTTGCCCTCCTTCGGAATTTGTTCAATTTCGACATGCTAGATTTTACATGATCACCCCTTAAGTACTCGTACCATCCACACTCTTCTCATATATCAGTCTGAGTATCCTTCAGTCATACCGTTCTTAAAATTTAAAATATCACTTTAAATTTATATAAGCGGTAAGTAAAATTTTAAGATAATTTATTGTTTCCGAAGTAAGTTTGTAGAACTCCATTATCACATATGTAAAAATAAAACACTTGTTTTTTTATTTTACTCGATTAACTTACTTGAAACGCGTTTCACCTTGTAAGCGCATTATCAATCTAACAATTTAACTCAACAACTTGTATTTATAACTATAATAGGGGACAGCTATACAATTTTATTTGCATGAGATAAAAAGTGACAACATTATTAATTGGAATTCTGAAGATTTCCACTCATTTTGAATGCTTCTAATTATTGTATTCCATTCAGTTTTAACACTAATTATATTTTAATATAATGGGTAATTTTTAGAAAACAACAGCTATATAATTTGATAATCTTAGGAGATTATACGTCAAGAGAGATATTTTTGTTGTTTTGGAATGTTTGCATGATTCTAGGAAATAATTATGTTCAACACAAATGATATTTTTATAATTTTACGCAGCAATGTCGAATTGGTGATCTTGTTCCACATCCTTGGTATATCTGTCCCCCATTATAGTTATACATACAAGTTGTTGGGTTAAATTGTTAGATTGATAATGTCATTACAAGGCGAAACGCGTCTCAAGTAAATTAAACAAGTAGAATAAAAAATAAAATATTTTCGTAGAAAGCAATCACTTTGTGGTTTGACATATTATATTAAATAAAATAACAATAACTTTATATGAAATCACGAAATTTATTATATGCTAACCGGTTTTGCTTACCTCAAGATTCATCAGGACGTATTTAAAACTGATCAAAAATACAAAAAGGGTACACTTATATATATACACTCGGGTCTCTTTTTATGCGGTTTTGAAGCTATGCGGTTTATATTTCAAGAAGGATTTTTTTTTTAAATATCTATTGTAGACCAATTTGAACGAGCATTCAAGTTTCAACGCGAGCTTCAGAATTGCATTTTTTGATATCGGGAATTGTGCAAAAAATTAGCAAAGTCATCGCAAAGTTTAATCACTGATTATATTAATATGCAAAAAAGATAGACTTTTTTATAATTTTTTTACATATAAATTTGGAAGGAATATGTTAAGATTATATTTTTTTGAAATTTAATAAACTTTTTTATGCGTTTTCGGTAAATTTTCATTTATTGAATTAGTTTTATGTGATTTTAGAAAATTATGGAACGTATCCTTCATTTTTATACGTGTGTAGTCTTTTTTATGCATTTTCCTGTGTAACGTATCTACCGCATAAAAAGATACCTGAGTGTACATAAAGAGGTAGTATATAACTATATAAATCAATTTTATATTCTATATGAAACCCTTTTTGTATTTATGTATATATATGAGTGCACTTATATATTCATAAAGAGAGAGTATATAACTATATAACTTATTTTTATATTCTATCTCCCTCATTATGTATATATATATATATATATATAAGTGCAATCTTTTTGTATTTATGATCAGTTATAAATACGTCCTGATGAAGCTTGAGATAAGCGAAACCGGTCGACGTATAATAAATTTCGTTGTTTCATATAAAGTTATTGTTATTTTCTTAAAAAAAAATGTTTTATTTTCACATATATGATTTCAATCTAATGTTTTATAATAAAGATTTTATAATCTATGAGAAGATTAACGGAGTTTTGATATTGTCTCTAATGTGTGAAAATGGAGTTAAGATTAAAATTAACGCTGCGTTTACACGGATGAAACATTTGTCTTGAAACTTGCAAACAAAATAGTACAGTGCTAGTGGTCGTGAATCATACTTTGCGCATAGAGAAAAATTACCAATTGACAAATAAGTTTGCAGAATATATCAGAATTTGTTCCCGAAGGATAAACCGTTAATGCAGCATTCTATTTGGAGGTAATTATATCGTAACCTGGATTGTTTTTGCGAATGAAAGCTGGATGTTGCATCAGGTTAATGTTCCAGCCTCCTGTTGGAATGCAAAATTACCCAAGATAATATTTTGTTCAAGGATACAAAAACACTTAGTTGAAGTAAGGAACGGAGGCTAATCAAATTCGGTATTGTTAGACGCAGGTGGACCGATACAGCGTGGGTATAGCAATAAAGAGTGCGGCGTGCGTGACTAAAGTCACGTAGGCAAATGCACCATAAGGGATGCATCACCTTAGGCGGGCCAGTCTTCCCAAATTCTACGCTGGGAGAACTCGCTCCACAAAGACGAGATTTTATTTTCAATTAAAAAATAAAATCAATATCGTCTCTGAAATATTAAGCAAGCGCTTTATAGATTGTAATTCCGGGGAAAATTTAAACTGTGCGCCTCGAGTTTAAGCTTAGACTGTGATGTACTCTACGTTTAATCGTTGATGTGATGGTTTCAAAAAGGGTCCCGCTGGATCTATAAAAAGTTGATCAATATAAATAGTGGAGCGAGAACAGACTGTCGCTATTGCATAAGAACATCGCGTCCAGAGTCCCGGTTTGCCTAGATAATTGGGCATCGTCTTGTAGTCAATCAACTACAAGCCTGAACTCCGTCACTCTACGCTGGCACCACAAGGAGCTGACCACACTTCACGTCCAGGATCCAAGACCATCCTAAAAGGTAATCCCTTACGTGAGGGACCTGCAAAATCTACATCAGACAAGCGTCAACATAGATAATTTGGTAGAGAACTTTATGCTGGCACGATGAACACACATGTTTACTGTTAATTTTATTGTAATTATTTTTGAATAGCCTTATTTATAAGTATTAAAGTAAAATGCTCATTTTTCACTTCTAACACATGCAAGTATCATAAAATATAGATAATAAATTTTCTTATGTAAAAATATTCTTTCATTTCATAAGCATTTGATTTGACTAGTCAATATTTAAAAAAGGACAAGTTAGGCTAGATGCCTCCCCCCTGAACACGAAGCCGAGGCAGAAAGAAAAAATAACCTAACAAGCCATTGTAGTAAAGGAATTTTTCGCCAAGTCATCCGATTCTACGCGTACTCTATACAGTCTCATGGAAAATTCTGCTTGCAATTAAAAAAATATTGATCCAAATGCATGGATAATTTTGAAGGAGACTTTGTGCAAACGAATAAGTGTTTAAACAAATAATAGATATTTCATACAGACAAAGCTATTTTTTAAATTACATTTAATGGAAATATATGGAAGTATGGGTAATTACAGGGCTTACGACCTGTCTTCGGCTGGCATAAGTGATTACTTTATATAAATATAACGTTCACCATATTCACCCATTAATATTTGTATATATAAGTTGTATATATGTTAATGTGTGGAAACACTTCGAGTACTACTACACCATCGCCATCTATGAAGACAAGTCGTAAGCCCTGTAATTACCCATACTTCCGTATATTTCCATTAAATATAACAAAAAATAGCTTCGTATCTATGAGATATCTATTATTTGTTTAATAACAGTGGCTTTACTGGTGAAAATCTAGTAATTGTGTGTTATGGACATATTCAAATATTGGCAATAAGTATTATCCTTAATTGAAATTTATTTTTCTACGAACTTAGTTGTCAGTCCTCGTATTGAGCTTTACTGTCAAATCTTCGAGACGGGGTGGTAATGTTTTATCCATGTGTACGCACTCTAAAAATATATATATTTTGACGTGTGTTATTTATGTTGTAGCTAACATTTCAGGGCACAGTTTAGTGACGTGAATGATATAATCAGCCTTAAATATCGGCACCGCATAAAAACACAACAAAGTTCCAAGATAGATAACTTAGAAACTGTAATACTATCTGGTTGGAAATATTCTTTTAATATAGATTTTGTTTCATTTAAGTGACAAGTTTAAAGGTTTTAAATGCAATTGATATCATTTTTATCATTATCAGATGTTATCTTCAGTATCTTCAAGAATCTTCCATTTGCGCAACAATGCACCCGGACATTTTTACTCATTTCAGATAACTATATTACAGATAACCTCAGCATGTCTCCGTTTCTCATGATCCATGATGTGAAAAATTCTGACGAAGTTGAATACAAAAGGTTATTTTCAGAAAAATATTTTCAAGTTTTTTATTCATACCTCGGAGTACGCAAGTTATTTGAGATGAAACTGTAGATGAAACTGACGTCTCACAGATCCATAGAAATAACAGCCGTGTAGTCCGCTTGGTATCCATGAAATGCAGACAGACAGTCTGAGAAACGACCGGAACCGCTCACTCTTCTTCTCGGACACATCTTCTTGCATGCACCTCGGCACCACCTTCAGTGGACGTCGTGCGTGATCTTGAACTGTGTATAATGTGACAAACAGTTTAATTTAAATTGTGCTTTTTCTGTAAATAAACATTACTATCGTAAATACAGTTTCATTCTAATACGCTCGCTCTAGCCATAAATACTCATACAGATACCAGCCTATATATTGGTAACATTACATGTACAGAGTGGCCCAAAAAAAGTGAGAACATCACGTAACAAATAAGTTATTTCAAAACATAATATAATGAAGCATAACTCTTAATAAAGTTTTTTTTTGCACAATATTTAGCTAATCAGAAATCATTAAAACACCCCATATTGCATAATCTACTGGCTTTAAATCTGGGCCGTTCGGTGGACACATGCCTGGCTCGATGAAATTAACATTCTTACGACGAAGAAAGTTGATTGTATTTCTGGCTGTGTGAGATGGAGCTCCATTCTGCTGTAATGTCTAGCTATACTCCAGGCTTTATTTTAAAACTCTGATCATTTTACTAGCACCCCAACGTTTTTCAAATCACAAATTTTTGATCAGAATACGGTCTTCTGCAGTGATTTTTATCATTCTGGGCAACAATTTGAAAAAACCAAATATAAACAATGGGAAAATTAATAATCAAAGATGGTGACCGGAAAGTGTCGAAATAAAACGTAATATAGGTAAATAGGTAAGTGTCGCCACATTTAATCTATATAATAGCACATTTTTTGAACAATAATGTTATTGACTTGTAATGTAATATTTCCTATTCTATAATATTACAGTACTTTTTTTTATATAAAATAAAGTTTAATCTTGATTAATGGAACAAATCACCCTTAAATGATAGATTGCTTATTTAAAAGAAAAATAAGAGAATTTTGTGCATACTGATAGTACGATTGTAGTATTTTTCAGTCAGTTTTCGATGATTTACTCTTCCTGGTACGCTCTAGAATGTATCACATCAACAACTTGGTACTTATTTGTAAACATTTTCATGAAAAATGTGGCGTTCTATCGTACTCATACAGAATAAATAACGAAACTATTGAATATTAGATAAATTATGAAGTTAAACATTGATAATAAATAAAATAGTTTGGATATAAAATAAAATCGAGATGGATTTATTAACTCACATTTTCACAGGCTTTCATATGAATTAAATTACTTTTTGCAAAGAACGAAATGAATTATATAATCAGCCAAAAACAGAAATGTCCCTACCTAGAATTGTAAGGATTATCCACTATTCTGAACCATATATAAAGCGTTAATTCGACAATCTAATAAAATTATATTTTCAATTGTTCGTTTTACAAAAAACGGTCCATAATTACGATTCAATTTTTTTACTCAGTTGCTTGATATTACTGACCACTGAGTATAGTTTAGAGTCGGCTACGCCATACTCTTCAAACGTAAGAGGCATCTCGGATTAAACTCTAATCCGGGATAATCCGCGGATAAACTGTGACTGCGAATAGGACCCCTCAGTCGGACTTTGTCATTCAAACAAATCGCAAAAATTTAAACTTCGAAAGTTCTTTATGCGAAATAAAGGGGCTCACGATTTTGCGGTTAATTTAATGAGGGTGGGATAAAAAGCCGACGGATAAAAGAGTGGTTCGCGTCTTTGCTAAACTTCATTTTGGATTCACAGACTGTACCTATGCGTATGATTTGTGAGGCTTTGCCAAAGTTTCATTCGAAATTCATTGCAGAGTTGTCGAGTGAATAGAATTGACTCGAGCAAAGGTTGACGGGGTTACGGCCTCTTGAACAACCTCAATTTGAATTGCACTCTTTACGGGAGTTCCTTGATCTGTATGGGTGAGTACAACAAATTAAAATAAAAAAAATTAGACGTTTCTCGAATATTTTTCTGTAATTAGTAAAGAAGACGACAATGTGATGTTGAAGATGGCCATTTGCTGTTGAAGATGGCCATTTGATGTTGAAGGTAGTCATTTGCGAAAGTTTCTGATTTTAAATGTCATGTTTTTCATTATAACGGTGATAATTTCCTGAAAATTTATAGCATGTTATAAAAATATATAAAATGCAAAATTATCATTATAAAAGCTTTTTTATTCGGAAAATTTACAGGTTTAAATGTAGTTGTATAAAACAAACCTTTATGTTATAATTATTGTACCATAAACATTATGTATATCTACCTAATCATTATTATTAAAGAAACTACTCATCTAATTTGAACACATAAATAAAATAAAAGTTTCAGATTTCACAGGCACAATTCATAATTGCAAGACATAATTTAATGGTGTATTAGTTAGTATCATAATTTATTACAAATACAGTATTCAACATATCTAAATATTATTCTTACAATTGACATACATATATTAAAAAGGTTTATTTAATAAAACAATTATTATTGAAACCTACCTATGTAAGGTGCCAACTCTTCTTTAAATATAAGTAAAACATAATATTATTTTTGTATAGTTTCTTTAACAGTACTTAAAAATCTCTACAAAAGCAAACATTTGGAATATTGATATATCAAAATAAAACGTTAAATTGTTGATATATATATTTTTTATATAATGAAATTCAAAAATGAAAATTTAGAAAATTACTTCAAGCGGCATGCTCACTTGAAAAATCATTAAACATATTTGAAGAATAAAAAATTGTCCATAATAAAATTATTACGAGTATTTAGTTCAGTTTCTCAATGCCCAGATTTCATATAAAGATGTGAATAAAATTAGTAGGTAATTCAATAAACTAAAATTTTTGAAATTGTTTCAAAATAAACCTTTTTAAGATATGTATTTATAGATTGTAACACCAAGGTTCTAAGCTAAGATACTGTATAACCACATTACATTATAATCTTATATACTATTCTCAAAATAAAATAAAAATGTGAATTGAACTGTATACATATGCGGATAATGGCGCAAAAGAGAAAATTTCACATCAAAATAATAATGTCCGTGCAGATCATCAGATAATTGCAGATATCCGTACACTTCATTGCAATATGAAAGAGATGTTGGTGTTACACATATACAAATGAACGATCTTGTTAAATTTAAGATTAATTGAAGTACTTCTCTCAAGGCATTACACATAAAGGGTTTTTTTTAGGTAAAATACGTATTTTTTAGAGTATCAAATGAATAAAACGTGAGATTGAATATTGCACGTATTCAAGTTACGAGTTTTCAAGATACTGCAGCTTGCATAGAAACACCCACAATATGAAAGAAACCTTTCAAACGTTATGAAAGGAGTATGGAGCGAAAAGCATTTGACAAGTTCACGGATTATTATATTTATTTTTTTTAAACAGAATTCCTTTCAGAAATTTTCATTTCAATCAGTTCTTTGAATTAAGTGAAATGTTCAAGAGTTTTGACTTGAAGCTTGCAACGTGAAAGTGTTACTTGGGACTGTTAATGAAGTTCAACGCTTGCCCGTCAATTTTTACCTGGCATCCGCCATTTTGTGAAACGGTGCCTACATCGCAGACCTCTGGCGACCTTTGTAGGGTTGAAGGGGTGGGATTATTTTTAATGGCGTTAATTAATTGCAGCTACACAAATAGTTTTGTTTTTCAAAAAAAGGGGCTAACACTTTCAACAAAATTAAAAAAAACAAAATAATAATATTAAGGAGAACACATTCTTATTGTGAAGTTGTAATTATTCAGAACATGGTCTGTGATTTTTTAAATACTAATTTAATGTATTAATTTTAAATATATACATATAAAATAAATTTTGTCGAAAAATATTGTTTTTGTGCTACCGATTATCACCGCTAATCAATTATTAGTATTTAAAATAATAATAACTGATTGTATCATCATACGCCAAACGTTTTTTTGCGGTATGTGAAAATTTTATACAGTGACAGCTTGATAGGGTTTATAATAAAGCGATTATTTATATATATTATATTATTTATTGAAATTGCGGTTACTTTGTGTGCATAATATTAACATTTTTTCAATAAATTAAAGTTAATTAATTAAACTAAATACATTTTTGTGTCAACTACTCGGATAGGTGACAAAATTTAATAGCTGAATGTATATCTCGAAACTATAGTGGCGACGAAATAACCCAATGTATTTATGTGTAGTTAAAAGTTAAATGTATTTAAAAAATTAAATTATAAGTATGTACATCTATTAAAACTTCATATTTCCACGTATCATATCGAAATTGACCAACCGTCCGTAGAAGATAAATCGCTAACGTTAATGTACTACATATTGCAAATACCAAAATTACATATGTAGTCCAGTTATCTATACCTACGTAATAAATTAAAACTAATGAAATTCATAATTAATTTTTTTTTTGATAGTTCAGATATCTACGTACTTAATTTTGATATTATTGATGAATTTTTCATTGTTTATAAATATATTTTTCAAAACAATTTAATTTATGAACACATGGGTAAGGTCATTTAATAGATATGTTGTACTAAATGTTAAATTAAATTTAAGGGTTCAGATATTTCTGTGAATATAAAAACCCTTTAAAACATATAAATTATATAATATATAGTATTTTTATTTTTAAATAAACTTAAATTATTATTCGACTAGAAATACCTAACAAGAAAATTGATTACGATTGTTGCAATAATTTTTTTAAGAAATCAACTAACATAGCAAAATAATTCACTTTTGGGGAGAACAGTGGAGAGACACAGACTGAAGATGTTGATTATTTGTTTCATATTACCATGCGATACGGATAGCTATCGATGTGGACTGAAATATATTTTTTATATATTATTTAGGATATAAATTTTATAAAATATTCAATGAATCACTATTAACGTTATTAAGTTAATTCGCTTTAAAGAAATTTAAAATAAATAAATCATAATGTACTTTAATTATACAATAATATACTACAATTATAATATTGTTTACTTCAAAACCATTTCTGCTTATTACTTACTTACCATCACACCGTTTTCCCGCGGGGTTAGGCAGAGAGGATAGAGCGCCACATTATTCTGTACTGACACACAATTCTCACCTAATCCACATTCATACATCTTCTCATACAAGCTCGACGATTTTTGAGGCTTTTAACAGGACCATCTTCCAGTATCTGGTTAACCCGGTCGTGCCAAGTCTTTCGTGGACGTCCTCTACTTCTGGTGCTATCAACACTTGCGTTCTATATTTTTCTTACCATTCTCTCCTCATTCATCCGTTCCATATAACCAAACCACCTATCTAACTAAGTCCATTTCTCACAATTTATATTCATATAAAAAGATACTTAAAATTGATTGAGAATCATTTTTAATATTTATTGAAAAACATTTTAATAAACAAGCATAATTAACTTTATATTTAACTACATAAGTTTAATATAAAGTTAATTATTAGGAGAACGCATTCTTATTGTGAAGTTGTAATTATTCAGAACATAGATCTGTGATGTTTTAAATTTATTTTTCGACAAAATTGATTTTATATGTATATGTATTTATAATTAATACATTAAATTAGTATTTATAAAGTTAATTGTATACATTTATTTATGATCATTTTTATTTAATTACCAACCGTAAGGAGTGATTTTTTCTGTGAAATTGGGCTTATCTGACCTCTTTCCTTACGCCTTAGGGTAGCGGACATAACATACTACACACACACATATATATAAACTTACTTTATTTCACAAAAACATTCCGATCCTTTTCACGGGTCGTTGAATCAGCTAAAACTTATGGATGAGGTAATTGTTTAAATTTTGTTCGGAATTGGAAGGACACACTGTTAAAATATCGATCGTCGAGATCTCGATACACAGTAAAATGGAGATCAAAGATCTCTGTCAGCTGGTTCAGTATTCTCTCAGAATAAAAAGTAAAGATAACTTTTAAATTAAAAAGTTACGCGAAGTACCTATTTCGCCGACTGTATTTAATTTTAATTTTATTGAGGGATTTTGGCGGTGTAAACATAATAGAACTAACATAATAAATATTTAACATGTGACACTAATTATGAAAATCCACAGAAATGTTTAGGTACATGATATAGCAGATGATAAAGAAAAAGAAAAAGGGTGGGAGAAAGGTTGGGGAGGTTGCAACTATTGTTGTGGTAAAGGGAGAGCGAGATGTGTTTGTAGGTAGAATGATTGGTCAAAATTGAAATTGCGGTGGTTCATAAAAAGGTTTTAAGCGCAATAAAAAAAAGTCAATTTCTGTTAATTTCTCATTATGGTATTTGCATGACCGGTGAATGAATGAATTTTGTATGTAAGATGTTCTACTTCTAAGAATGTGGAAGAGTGCGAATTATTGCGAGAAGTGCATCCTTTGTACACTTCGCAAGAGAAAATAATGAATTTATTTAAGAGGAACTTCCCATGACCGATATTCAAAACACAGTGATCTGCTAGCAACGGCTTCGGGCCTTTTATTATCTATAATCCTTTGTTCTTGATTAATATAAACATTTTTTGTTTTAAGAAAAGATAGTCCAAATAGTTTTTATAGGTTTATTGAATCCGCTTGTTAACCTAAACACTAACCCTTGGAATCTCAAGTGGGCTTCCATGTAACCGAGTTCATTGGCCTGACATGTTACTCAATGTAAAAACAGAAGCGAATTCAATTATAACATGTAGGTATGAATTTAACTTATATAAATTGCATCTACTTTGATAAGCCGTAAAGTTATTAGGTAGTAATAGTAATATGAGCAATAGTATGAAGTAAGTAAATAGTTAGGTAGCGGGAACATAACATGCGGACTGCCGGGTCGATCGAGATAGTATATGAAAGGATGTTAATTCTAATTGGTTGGGGCAGTCAATATGGCCTTACAGTATATTAAAGAGAAGTATTTGGTATTTTGGTAGATGCGGACTATTGGAGTGAATCAATTACCACACCTGTATATAATAAAAATTAAATTTTCATAATTTATTTATTAAGATATGTTTAGTTTTATGCGGTAGTTAAAGATTATCTTATTACAAATTAAATGTATCAATTAGAAAAATATACAGATAAAATTAATTGATCGAAAAATTGTCACCAATTGGGTTTTCCTCAAAGGTATTTGAGATTCTCCGTAAAATGAAGTGGATTGCATTTAAAAATGGAATAACACATGTATTAATTTGAAAGTGCAGCATATACATTTAATTTGTATTGAAAATATCACAGAACTATGTTTTGAAAAACTGTAACTTCACAATAATGTGTTCTCCTTAAAAATGTACAACCTTCTTACTTATTTACTTTACATTAATTATTTTTTGTGCTTGTTGACACAAGCTAAGTACCTACACCCTATGCATTTTGTTTTTTTAATAAACCTATATATATCTTCCCCTCGCTGGCCAACTAATTACTTAGAAATTTCACAGACGAGGGAACAGATTGATTTTCGACACCAAACTGTCAACAATTGTGTTTCTTTTAACGTTCGAAAGAAGCACCGTACGTAAAATCCGGACCATGAAAAATAAGTGGTGTTTTGCAGTATCCGTAGTGCAGTGAGATATTTGTTCTTCACTATAACTCAACTGGAGATGAAACTTGATGTCCAATCCAGGGCCGAGATCAAGTAAGGCCAGATCCATCTGCCAATATTCCTTTCTTGTTCCAATTCCGATTGCGTCAACTAACTATTAATTTTATCGATAACAGTTCACAGGATCTTATTCCACCAGTGTTAATTTCGAAATTTGTATAAATATACTAATTTTATTAAAAAACATTAAAAACGGGGTCTATGAAAAATAACATTTGCAGTTACTTATGATATTTTGTTTTTTTTCAAAATTACGGGACAAAATTGAGCATTAAAAATAAGGTCAAATACCTTGGTCATATAATCAATGAAGATGGGCAAGACATGATAACATAGAACGACAGAGGAGACAGTTGAGCGTTCGTGCAAATATGCTGTCACAACGTTTCTACCGATGCAGTAAGGAGGTGAAGAGGATCCTGTTTAAATTATTCTTCACCAGCATGTATACCTGCGAGCTTTGGCTGAAATACAAGCAAGCGACGTACAACCGTCTCCAAATTCAGTACAACAACTCATACAAAATACTGTTCGCATTGGCACGTTATTGTAGCGCATCTACAATGTTTGCCGAAGGCCGTATACATAAATTCGTTCCGCTTCTAAGACATTGAATTGCGAGCGTAAAGCTGCGGCTGAAGTTCAGCACCAACTCTCTAGTGCAAGCGACGCTCTCATGGAAAGCTGGTTCCCTCACCAGAAAATGGTAACGACTACAGAATAAGTACAGATATAATAATGGACGTGACTGAAATGTAGTGTTTATATTTATATATATGTGTGAAGTTTTTTTATTTATATATTTTTGCTTTTCTTTTCATAACATAAATAATATATTATAACTTAAATGTATTATCTTCATGGTGAATCAGGTCTTCATAAAAAAAATCCCGATCACGCTGGAATAAACGCAATTATTATAAAACTTGTGTTTAGTTATGGCGAGTAGATATCGTCAACTGTGGGCCATGCGGCGAAGCTGGTTTAGCCGCGATACCAGAGCTTTCAGCAGAAAGCGGCGAACGGGCCATAGAGGTCACTCACACCAGACCGACTAAAAAAGACGGATGGAGGGGACTTCGATATTTGGAATGCTCGAGCCGTCAGGCTACGGACGATGGGGAGGACTTTGGACTTTGGTTTCATTGCTACAGAATACCAGGTCCATGGGGACCCTTTACTCTTTCATCTATCGTATGCCTTATAGGCTGGTTTAAAAAATGAAGAAGGACGTCGTACGTGACGAGGATATTTATTATGGGATTTTGTTGCTGAAGAATACCAGCATAAAAACCCTCGGAGAGATGTTTTATGCATTTCTTTATGGGAGGAATACCTATGTCGTGGTGATGTTGAGTGATCTTTATCTACCGTGGTGCCCCCAGCGCGAGCCGACGGATCTGGTTTTGAAAGATCTGTAGTATTTTTATTTGTAAGGGCTACATGGCCCCAGATGGGAGGCTGCATAGGTGAGTAGAGGCCTTAGAATGGCCTTGTATAAGAGGAGCTTGTTATCCATGGCAGGTATGCTATTTCTGCCAAGGAGTGTGTACATCACAAAGAGTGCTCGTGACGTAGAGCCCAGAGTACGACGGGGAGTCTATTCTCGCTCGCACTCCTGACCAGTCTAGCGTCTTTACTTGTAAACTCTCTCATTATTCAAACTATTGTTAATGTTATATCCTTGACCCGACTATTACGACTGCAAAGAATGACGTCTTCTTGTATTTCTTGTGTGCGGGGATTCAGGTAGTCAATATAACTCGATGTAACAACAATACAGTTTATTACGGATCTGATAATTACAAGTACAATGTGTTCTAATTTATGATTCCGGAGAGAGAGAGAGAGAGAGAGAGAGAGAGCTATAGAAATTGTGTAAATTACCCTAAAAATAAATAAACAAATAAGTATGTAAAGCAATGTCTAATTAGACAGTCAAGTTTATATAAAAAAACTGTCAATCTATGTATATTGAAATAATTTAAATAAACCAATACCTACCCCTATTTTTTGAATATCCTATTCTTATTACTCGTACTCCATGCGTCATCTGTTTGTTAGTTTCAGAAGTTCTACCTTTCACAAGAACAAGATAAGTATATATCAAGAAATGCGTTCATTGTTGAAACAAAACTCGATAAGGCCACTTAAAAGTATTGGATACGGAGCATTCAATATAATATTTGAAGAGGCATTCAAAATGGTAAAAAAGTATTATGGCATCTGAAAATATAAAAAATGTACAACTATTACGTCGCATTCATCCCTGAAGGGTAGATTATTTGAGAGAGAAGATTATTTGAGTTAAATTTATTATTGTTTCAAGTAGGTACTACGTTTTTATTTATTAAAAAAAAAAAAAACTTGAAATAGTAAGTCTGTAATCAATACCTAAATTATCTTTACAATTGAAAATAGCTTATTTTTGCGGTTTTCACCGTTTTCTATAAACGATAACTGTAATTTGGTCAGTGATGGCATTTTCATTAGAATTTTTTGTACAATTAATCGGTACATCAGTTTAGCCCGATACGGTGAGTTCAATTTCAGAGATTTTATTCGGTATACGTGTGTTTACGCGCCTTGTTATTCGGACTGGTACCACTGGGTTTCCTGGTTGATAATATTGTGCATATGTGTATGTGGGTATTGCCGCCTTTTGTTGGAGAATGCAAGAAAACGGCCAACTACAGGCGATTCAATTACATTCCGTGCTTCGATCAGTCCAGAGGTCCAAATAAATCGATCGTCGGGAGTGCTCACTTCGGCAATCTACCCAGCCAAAAGAACAACAACATCGGACCAGTGAATCAGCACGTACAATAAAAAGGTTAGTGCAGTGTTCATGTATCATATGTGCCCTAATTGTCAATCGAAAAACTAGAAACCAGCTGTCGAAGGAAATTATGGGAATAACATGAGTTGAGATTTTGATCTGGAGAAACACAGAGATTAGCTTGAGATTGGTAGAAAAATTCAATATCACACCCGTGTACACAGTCTTTGATTTGACAGCGAGACTAGATTCATGTACACAAACGTTGCTTAGAACCATAGATACCTACGCCAATTTATTATGAAAGGTTAGACAGACAAAAAGCATTGAACAGCAAATATTTATCCCATTTTAACCGCTGTTAGGGAGAATAAAATTTACCAAACTGATAATTGACGTTTATTTATTCGATATTATTAAGTATATATTTTTATTTATTATCTTTGTTTTATTAACCACTAAATTGAGTTTAAATAAATCTACCGGTTTCGAAAAATACCATTTTATTCTTCAGGATGTCATAACTAATAACAATAATAA
Source organism: Eubasilissa splendida (assembly GCA_031772225.1). Taxonomy (NCBI): domain Eukaryota; kingdom Metazoa; phylum Arthropoda; class Insecta; order Trichoptera; family Phryganeidae; genus Eubasilissa; species Eubasilissa splendida. Next base: position 9,602,901 of record CM062855.1, on the reverse strand, counting down.
ATGTTTTAGTTAGTTATGACATCCTGAAGAAAAAAATGGTATTTTTCGAAACCGGTAGATGTATTTAAACTCAATTTAGTGGTTAATAAAACAAAGATAATAAATAAAAATATGAATCCACAAAGTTAATATTGCTAATTTTAAAAGTATATTATTAAGTATTACATGTGCCTTTCATATGAAGTGGATAGTATTTAACTCTTGTATCATTCAAAGTAAGTTATAGAATAACCCACAACAAACAAGATATATTGATTATTAGAAGAACACATTCTTATTGTGCAGTTGTAATTATTCAGAACATAGGAATGTGATATTTTAAATATGAATTAAACGTATTAATTAGAAAGACATACATATAAAATCAATTTTATCGAAAAATATTGAAAAACACTGGGATTCGAACCTGGATCTCTTTCCAAATACAAAATTAATATTTAAAATATCACAGACCTATGTTCTGAATAATTACAACTTCACAATAATAATGTGTTTTCCTTAATAATACTCGTATATAAGTTGTATCAGTGTGTCCAAAAATTTAATAAAAATGAATTGATAATTCTGGCGTCTGCTATCGGATTTCTCAAAGGTATTTGAGATTCCGTAAAAACAAAGTGGATGATTCTTTCAAATAATAGAACGGTAAATGTATTCGTTTGAAAATGGTAACATATAGGTTTGAAATTTGTCGTCTAAAATAATGTAGCTGTAACATTGTTGGATAATGCACCTCCCCCGGTTTGGAAAGAGATTCAGGTTCGAATCCGGTGGCGCAACAATATTTTTCGATACAGTTGATTTTATATGTATATATTTCTGATTAATACATTTAATGAATATTTAGGATATATTGAAATACAATACAATTTTTTTATAGGTAACAGTGAAAAAGTAATAATAAGTACGAAATAATATATATTTTTTAAAGTCACAGGTTTTTAAGTATGTAGGGGAAAATGAGGCTAAATGCAACAGGAGTACGTTGAAACAATCGTTTTAAAACTGCCGCCGTACGTGATTTCAATGAAATTAACCTGTTTGCCGATATATGATAATACCAAAAAACACAGTAAATACTATGTAAATAAAGTTACGAACGTGAAAATCAAACCAAGGAATAATTATTTACATAGGTAATGAAACAAAAAATATATCAATGAACACTTAGCATATTCGTACTATAGGTGAGTGGAATTCAGAATTGGTTCGACTTGTAAAAATACTGAAGAGACGTTGCGAATGTGAGAACGTGTAAAACTTAAGGAAAACATATTTTTATTGTTAGGTTGCATTTGTAGAACATAGTTCTGTGATATTAAATGCAAAATTAAATTAATCAGCTAGAAAGATATACAGAAAAAATATCTAGTTGCAACCGAAATTCGAACCTGGATCTTTTCCTATCCAAATTTAATAAAATGATTTTTTTTATTTAATTCGGCATCTCGAATCGGGTTTAACTCAGAGATATTTGAGATTCACCGTAATATAAAGTTGATTACTTTTAAAATTGGAATAGTAGAAGTATCAATTGAAAATATTGCAGAATATAAGTTTTAAGAATTTGTTGAAAATTAATTTGAGTGCTATAGCGAAAGCGGATAACGCGCTTCCCCGGAGAGATAGATTTTTTCTGCATATCTTTTTAGCTGATTGATTTAATTTGTATTAAAATATTAAGTTTGTTCATAGATTTACGTACAGCGAGAGTGAAATGAGGTGCGAGAAGGAGATCTCGGAAACGGAATCTCTGAAATTTTATGTATACACGATGGACTATGAAAACCGTGATTTATTTCGGAAAAATCTCATTGGAACACGATTATCTAAGCCGAAAATTTCTTAAAAATCTCGTCTGTGGTTTATTATTTAGCCACAAGAATATTAAATTTCCACAATAATTAGTCAAATTCAAATGCGGGCTTTCTATATTTCGGGAATGCTGATGAAAATAGTATTAAAAAAAAAAAAAACTAAACATCCGCCAAAATTATGATGTAGTATCAAATTATTATGTATACTATGTAAAGCGAGGAACATTTTTATGAAGAAATAAATTTAGCCTACCCCGGACAAACACACAGGCTAACGAGGCAATCAACCTTATTACATTACACGAGATTGCATGAGACATGAGGCCTGTGGGACCGGGGGACGGAGCCGCGGGGGAGGGTACATCTCATCATATTTAAATGGGGGTAAATTTTTCATATTAGATCCGACATGTAAAATGAATTCCCCGTAATAGGAAATACGTTTTTGTAAGCGTAATATAACTTTTTTTCTTTTTGTAATGATGTTTGAATAATTTAATGCACACATGCACATGTACAATCAGGCTAAAATGGCGGTGAGGATAGAAGGCCGTGTATTTCTGCCTGATGGGTGGTGACTTTGATCAGTAGCGTGGATTTTAGATGTTAATAATGACTTATTTTTAAGCTGTAGCCATGCGATACACAAGTGTTTGCCGTATACTCAGAATTAAAAAATGTGTATTTTGTAGTCAATAATATGATATGATGAAGATGATTATATTAAACATATATCATCAAGTGTCTACTAATTATTTTATTTTTTTATTAATATTAAAAATATAATACAATTTCAATAATCAGTGGATATATATTTTAACATTTGTTTCTTCTCTATGAGAGTAAGACTCGTGTATAGAGAAGGAGTATATTCGAGTTAATTTATGTTTCAGTTAGTCTGTGTACATACTTTTTTAACTTCAGTTACAAATTTATGATAGTCCGTAATTTTTCTAATTGTGATGTGGAGATTGTTAAAAAATTTGATACCTTGATAAATATATTGATTTTGAGTTGCGGTATATTTTAGTTTTGGGATATCGATTTGATCATGACCATTGTTATGCACTGCCACGCGTTTCCTCAGAATTGAACGATTTTGACGAAATTAATTGAAGATCGTTGGACTAACGGTTCAACGGGTTTTAGGGCGGTTTATCGGTCTCGAAAACCACTGGATGATTGCATTGGATGACTGGCCTGCCTATTACTATTTTATTTATATCAAGTAGGTACTCTTGTCTGTTTCACGTTTTTTTTCCTTTCGCTTGGTATTTTTTTTTTATAATTTATGTTGAGGTTATATTATTTTATATACCCATTTGGCATTTGGCACTGTTTTCGGACAGTGAATGGCATTTGTGATGATTAGCATGGAGAAAAAAAAATGCCAACCTGGCAGCGAATGAGTAGGACCGATTTGGAAGCTTCTGCTCATGAAACGTTCCTGAGAAAGTAAAGGGTCGCTATTCATTGTCTTTTGGTGTATTGCCTTATTTTATACCTATTTATAGTTATTGGACCTATCTTTTGTTAACGGTACATGAGCACTCCACTTCAGCTTTGTTCTGAAAACAATTGCTTCAGATTTGCCTTTTACTATGCAAATTTTTTTTTCTAGGTAGATATAATTACCGACTTGTTCAACCTGGATTATTAAAAATGAATAATCATAATAATTTATTAGTATAAATTGTAGTTTTTTAATGCCAACCTCGCTATGCTTCGCTCGTGCTTAGCAAATATTTTATATTATTTATTAATATATGAAAGAAAAAATTGAACAAAAACACACACGATACCTAAAAAATATACATTTTAATACATGTTCTGTGATTTAAACGAAGTTTATTATAAAACAAATATCAGATTTCTCATAGAGAAAAAGCTATTTTTTATTATGTTTAATGGAAAATATATGAAAGTATGGAGTAATTACAAGGCTTACGATCTGTCTTAGGCTGGCTTAAGTGATCACTTTATATATATATAACGTTCACCAATTCTCACCCCTCAATCTCCATATTTATCAAATTTTTGAAAGTTGTATGTCGATTCGCCTCGAGTACCACTATGACTACATCATCATTATCATCACTATTAGAATCTGATATTTAAAAAAAATATTTTAAAGCAAAATTCTTCCTCTGTAAAACATTATATTAGAATACGCCTGAAAATCAATATTTTTTTATATATTTTCTTATTCTGACCAGTATATTATATTAGAAATATTTAAATATGTGCAAGAACACACAGTTACTGAATTTTTACTTATAAAGGCACTGTTATTAAACGAACACCATGATTAAAATTTTGAATTATTTAAGCTAAGTGTGTGTATTCATGATCAACAGGCTCAATTATAAAATGGTTTAATATTAAGGTGTATCGCACAGAATTACTCGCCAAAGAGATGCCAATTAATTGATATGATAAGACACGTCAGTAATTTAAAGGTGTAACCATCGGCGTGGGGCCGAAAATCCCGTAGAACAGATTTCGGGAAACAAAGACTATCATTCTTAATAAAACGTCGCAGTAGCGGCCTGTCGCTATGCACTACATGTAAATATGGTGGAAAAAATATTATATTATTATATGTATTTGAAATAAAACAGGGTATTCTGCTGGCGGGAAGCTCATTCTCGATTGTGTCGTGTCGCCGTAGTGTACCGATATTGAAGATCTTTTGTGTTTCATTACTTTCGACCTCATAATCATCACCATCATCGCCGGTTGAGAGAAGCTGAGATCGGTGAACCATCCTTGTCTATATTCTTGTTTTCTGTACGGGACATAAGAAAAACACATTTTTGTAGTGAAGTTGCATTTTCAGAACATAGTTCTGTGGTATTTAATACGCATTATAGGAATCAACTAGAAAGATATTCAGAAAAAATTTGTCAAAAAATATTTTGATGATGTCGGGATTCGAACCTGAACCTATTTCTATCCGAAAAAGCGCGTTATCCACTTTCGCTATATCACTCGAATGCGTTTTCGACAAATTTCGAACTTATATTCTGTAATATTTCAGATTAATGTATCAACTATTCCAATTTTGAATGTAATCAACTATATATTACTGTGAATCTGAAGTGAAGAACGCGCTTCCCCGGATAGGAAGAGGTCCAGGTTCGGGTCCCGGTACAAATAAATATTTTTTCGATAGATAGATTTTTTTTGTATATCTTTCTAGTTAATTCATTTAATTTCTGTTTTAATATTATTTTTGGTCAGGGTGGGTGAATGCCGTTGCAAATAAAATAGAAGATTTATCTTTTTTTTGTTGTTGTTATTTTGTGTAAATTTACGTATTAAATTGTTATCTGTGTGGTTCCTGAGAAAAATAAGAATAGTTCGTGAAGAGAGTTTAAAGGAACAAAAGCTAGCATCAGGTTTTTACCATATATAAAGGTCTCAAAATGTTGGGATTTATTTTGCTGATTGAAAAAAACTTTTCAGACCTGCCCACCTATGAAGTCCTCCACACTTCTCTAGTCAGACCTCAGGTAGAATATAATTCGGTTATATGGTCGCCTCACTACATTGTTCATTCGACGGTGGTTGAAAGAACCCAGAGAAAGTATTTAAGATTCATTAATATGAAATTAAATTAATTATGATTATGATTAGCTGTCTGAAATTGTTAAAATTATCAGTGAGACGTACGATATCCGACCTTGTATTTCTTTACAGGATCATCAATGGTATGATAGACTGCTCCCAGATTGTTGGTCTGCTTGACTTTCACGCACCATTGAGGTCATCGAGATACAATTCATTATTCTATTATAGTGGTAATGTCAGAACACATGCATTAGCTAACTCCACAGTCCCTAGATTGTATTCTTTGCGGAATGAATATGCGGAGGTAGTCGACATTTTTGCTGTAAATTTAATTCTATATAGGACGACATTATTGCAATTTTTTGTATCTCAACTCAATGGTGACAGATAAATTGCTTCACTTCACATTTTTAATTAATTTATTTGATTATGAAAAAACATGCTGATCTTATATAGTTTTTTTCTTTGTGTATTGCACTTCTGATGAAATTTTCTGTTATTTCACAAATTATGTTAACCCAGATTATACTCTTCAGGGTAAAACTCTAAGCTAACACCATGATTCCTAGCGAAGTTGGTGTTTTACTTGAATGCACATTACTGTTTAATTTGGAAGATAAGTACTGATATTTTCATAGTAATAATTTTGATCATATTTAAATAAATTTTGGCTACTGGTAAATTATTTACACTAATATAATTTGTGCTATCTATATACGTCATACTTTTAATAATTGCCTGCGAGGTAAATCCATTTTTTTTCTGATACAGTAATATGTACATAATGTAAGAGATGTCCACTGCCTCCTTAACTGGACCAAAGTCTGTGCTAAAGGTGACAGGTTCATCCGTTATATAATAATAAAATAAATGAATTAATTAAATTATATGGAGCACATTTTTAATAAAATATTTATATAATCGCTTGACTAAATCTGAAAAATATTGAACGTTACGTTTAAAATATATATATATATATCAAATAAGCTTTGCGTATTCAACCTGATTATTTAAATCAAACCCATCAACTAATCTGAATAAAATTAAAAATAAATAATACTGATCATTATTGTCATAATTATATATTCAATATCTCAAAGTTCTTCTGTACATTACACATGGTAAAATTTAAAAAGAAATACATTAAACTATAGAAATATATAAAATATACTAGTTGGATACGTGCGCGTGAGTTCTTTCGATATCTTGTGGTTGTCTCCGGGTTTTATATTGATGATATGAATATTTATACTGTAAGACAAATCACCCTGTCCCCTTTGATGATAGGTTGATCTCCGATGTTGTGTGTTGTATGTGTTTGGACCGGTCTTTGCGAATTATCTCGACCAATTGACGTAATTAACTATCCGGAGCGCCACCTGGTAATGATTTGCTTCCGACGAGCAACTGACAGCGATTGGTATGAGTTGAAAAAGTTATATTTATCAAATTGAAAATAACCAAGACCATTTCTTATGTCACAAATTTAAAAAATGGAAATTGTAACGCTATGTAACTATTTATATTATGTAAATAATTAGACAAAATACTTCGAATAAATCACTATTTATTGATTATTGTACATGTTTCGATACCTATAGTATCTTCATTAGGAAACAATGTACATATTCTGAAATTAAAAAGTACAAGCATAGATAAAAACAAAATTATAAAGTGGTGAATAAGTAAGAACTAATTGAAAACAAAGGATTTGGTTATTTATAATATTTGGCTAGCTAATAACACTTTTTTATTTCTAAAATTTTCTAATTTATCTAACTTTAAACCCCTAGTATTTGTATGTATAATATCTAAACCTTTGTTAATATCAAAATAATGGTTTGTTTCCTAAAGGTGATTGTAAAATTCTGAATAGTTTTTGTTATTTAGGTATCTCAAGTGCTCCTTAATTCTAATATCAAAATTTATATAAAAATAATTGCAATTATTGCAAATTAATTTGTAGACCCCCGATTATACTATGTTATTATTTATTATTTATATTATGTCCCAAGTGCATATTTCGCGTCCGACCTTGGATGTGTTTTGAACAATAATGTGAATGATAAACAAGAATATGCCTTTTTTATTAAAACATGCGTTACAACTCATGTGTGGTTTAGATAAAAAGCCTTCATGGTCTATTGTTAATTAATTAATTATTGTAAATTGATAAATCTTACCGCAAAGATTCCACCACTCAATCGCAGCCGCCATCCACTCATGAGCAAGAAAATTTTAGATATCCGAGTCTTGAAGTAAAACACCAACTTCGCTAGGAATCATGGTGTTGGCTTAGAGTTTTACCCTGAAGAGTATAATCTGGGTTCATCGTCAAAGTTTTCCTTTAGCTAAGGCTATCCTCCATGGTACACAGCACCCCTAGGACAAATTTTCATAAATTTCTGTACACATTTTCTCTAATATGGAGCTTAACGCTTGTGCAGTAATCATATTTCTAATTTTCATAACGAAAATGTTATGCTTACTCCCAGAATATTAGCATTAATATTCCGATACACTCAAAATTATTTTGTTATTAAAAAAATATAAAATCCCCATTTTCAGGTAAATAATTGACAGTAGCTGAAATTAAAACTCAGTCAAGGTGCGATAGGGTTCTAGAGTACCTGCAACAGAAATTACAGGGTGGACCATGAGTTTTTTCACTTTCAAATCGCTTATGCGCGGGATCTGCACCAAGGAGGAGCAACTAAATTTTCAAGTGCCTTCGCGATTTAAAAAGTGCAAAAAACTTATATCCCACTCTGTAGAGTTTTGATAATAACGCAGAATTACACATGATATGTAAAGTAGAATTTTGATTATTAGGGTAGGTACTCTAGGTAGGTTTTAATATTTTATTATACGTAAGTATATAAATAAGACAAAGATAACGTTAAATGATTGACTAATAGTGATGGCATGTATATAACTTGTAATTTTTACATTATTGATAAGTAAATTAATCGTAGCAAATGGATCATCGAAAAAATGCTATGAATAATATTTTAAAAGCTATCTTAGATGTCACTAGAACATGTATTTCTGGGTAGACTTAATACGATACATCTATTCTTTTTTTTTCAAGCAACTCATCTATTCTTACAAATTTATTAGATGAAATATTTATTTAATTTAATATTAAATATAATTTGTTATATCATGCAGGAATTTTTTGCTCGTCATCAAATTAAAAGTATCAAATTAAATTTTAGTTTATATAGGGTGTCCGGCGGAAAATTTTCAAGTTTAATATTAAATAATAAAAAAAACTACAATGTTATTCTCATTTATACTCTCGCAATCGGACTCTTAAATCTCAGTAACTTCACGGCGGATATTTTCTTGTAGGGCCTCAGCTGCTCGATGATTATAGCTGCAAATTTTTGAATTAAGATATCCCCACAAAAAAGTCGCACAATGTAAGATCTGGTGACCAAGGTGCCCAGTGTATGTATCCGTACTTGCTGATTGGGAAAAATTCCCCCCAGCTACTCCATTGAAACTCTAGCCGTGTGTGGAGTGGCCCCGTCTTGCTAAAATTGTGTTCTGTTCTTGAACACGGGAAACAGCTGCTGTTGCGGTACCAAAAACTCGTCGATCAGTGGGCAATACACGTCAGCAGTGACTGTTTCTCGCTGATTAAAAAAATATGGGCCAATTATCCCTCGAGCAGAAATTGTACATCAAACTGTCCTTTTTGGAAAATTTAAACGTTTTTAATGGCGTTCCCTTGGGTTGTTAGGGCACCAGTATCTCATATTCTGTTTATTAACATAGCCATCAATATGAAAATATGCTAGTGTCAGTAAACGATATGTTTCCAAGCGTTCGTGCTGTTCCAAAATATTACAGCATCGTTCTCGCTAAGATTTCACGTAAAGAATAGTTATTTTAGTTGAGAAACTGCACGATTTGCAGTTTGTATGGGTAAAACTGTAGTTTATTTTTCAAAATATCGTACACTGTTGATTTTTTTATTTTAGAACAGGCTGAAATCTTCCTTACCAATTTACGCGGATTGCGCATAATTTCACGTCGAACTTGAACAACATGTTCTGGCATAGCTGCTGACGATGAAGGTCCGGAGGAGTTTGATTAACCATTGTCCCTTCTTGTCTGAACTTTTGAACCCAACACTAGATAAATTGCGTATACGGCCCATCACTTACTCGTTCAATATTAAAGTGAGTACAAAAAGCGCGACGCACACGAACCGATGAACCACCGCACTTTAAATATTGTTCAACCGCGAATGCGCGGTGCGCTCCCGACCAGTGACTCATTGTGACTGACAAATTCGCAAATCACGCGCGTCGAACAATACTACTTCCACTTACCTCACCCTGATGGTCTATGTGTAATTTTAATTTAATCTAGAAATTTTTCCTGTGAACACCCTGTAATATCTTGAATAATCCATGAATAACCAGGTATTTCCGGTTTTTACCGATAGACCCTGCGGGCAGCTTTACCCTGCCATTTGACCACTTTTGCGTTTTGATGGCACATAAAAATTATAAGAAATGATTTTCGTGAAACCATGAATAACATTTAATAAAGAATTTTGTCAATACAGAAAGAAAATCGGTTCAAAAATTTTCAATGTATTAATATATATATTAAAAAATAGAGCCAAGAATAAAATTTATGTTTAAGTAAAATATAGTTTTCAATTAAATGAATAACTAGAAAGATATACAGAAAAAACTTATCTGGTTGATTAATTTAATTTATATAAATATAATATCAAAGTTTTCAAATCTTTTTACAAACACTTTAGGAAAACGTGCTTTCAACCAATTTTATTGTGAAAGACCCATCCATACAAAAGCATTTAAAGCACATATGGTATTTTAATACAAATTTAATTAATTAACTAGAAAAAATGGAATAATAAATGTATCAATTATAAAAATTTGTCGTATCTGAATTTGTTGTATCTAAATTTGTCGTATCTAAATTAATATGTTTATCCAGATAGAAAGATGTTCAGATTTAATCCAGGTAGGAACTAAATATTTTTTCGATAAATATAATTGTTTTGTATATCTTTCTAGTTAATTCATTTAATTTTTATCGTTTGTATGTATGTATATAGAAATATTTTTTTTACATAATGTAATTTAATTAACTGTTCTATCCTTAATTAACCTATTTATCAACAACAATTTGATGATTTTAAACATTTTAGTGGTTAATTAAACAAAGATAAAAAATAAAAATAATATATAATATTACTAAATTAATTTTCTTTTTGACCTTAATCCAGTAACCAGCCATAAATATTTATTAAATTCAGCAATATTTACTACTGCAATGAATGTTGTGAAATTTTTATGAAAACTAGCAAATAATATTAATTGTATCTGGCAGAATGGATATTTAGGATATTTTTTAAAGAATTTATTTATAATATTTTGAGCATGTCCAAATCTTTGCAGGAACTAATTACTGGGTTTTATCCCCTGGGGGATTGTCATCAAGATTAAGATGTCTCACAGAGACGAAGCTATTATTTTTATATGAGAAAGTATGGAAGTCTTGGGCATTACAGAGCTTACGACCTGTCATCGGCTGGCTTAAGTGATCACTTTACACAATGTAACGTTCACCTATTTACCCATGCTACCACATCTCTCAAATTTTTATTATTAAATTATTACAAATATATACAACTTCCAAAAATTTGATAGATGTTGTAGCATGGGTAAATAGGTGAACGTTACATTATGTAAAGTGATCACTTAAGTCAGCCGATGACAGGTCGTAAGCTTTGTAATGCCCAAGACTTCCATACTTTCTTGTATAAAAATAATAGCTTCGTCTTTGTGAGACATCTTAATCTTGAATTTATTTATGTTGTAATATATGCTTGGTGCCATCAATACTCGTGTTATATATTTTTCTCTTCATTAGTGGCGTAACTATAAAAAAATGTTACCATGTTAAATATTTATTTTTAAATTAACAGCTTCAATTGAGCCTTTTACACTAGACATAATTTATTATAGTAATACATAAAGTAAGATAATACTTCTTAAATATTATCAAAATTACTTTGTGGCCACATATTATATAAACACTTTGTTTAAACTCCTATTTATTAATAAATCAACATGTTTTAATACCTATGGTATCTTATTCAGGAAACAATGTATACTAAATTATTTTTTTAAAATTATTTTTATCAATGCTTGTACCCATAAAATATTGTAAACTAGGTCTGTTACACCCTGTAAAATTATATATTTTTTCGAAAGATTGATTTTTTATTTATATCTTTCTAAGCAATTCATCTAATTTCTTTTAACTTTACTATAACATGATTTATAAGCATGTCCCACCACTCTAAATGGAAATGACTGTTAAAATACCAATTAGGTGTAGTATAATGCTTTATTTTAGTTCATTAACATCTTCATATCTAATTTTTTTCCCTTGTTATATTTCATTTATAAAAAAAAAGTTGTTTATAAAACCTCAATAATAATTATGTAAAAGGCGATCCTTACCGTAAAACTGTCTATAGCTTGGCAAAAAAAATAAAAAAATAAAGATGAAATAAAGAAATTGAATGTATATACATATAAAGTGGTGACATTTCATACGATTGCATTAGAACTCAAGGAAGAATAAGGACTGATACAAAAAATCCCTATAGGTGACCCTTTCAAGCCTATAATAACTATTTAAGACAGCCCCTTAATTAAAATTACGTTTCATCCTGCGGTAGATTTAAGCAAATATTAGTCCTATTAATAATTCTGAAAATAATGAAGAAATATTAGTCCAATTAACGCTGGAATAATTATCGATACCTTCCAAGAGTAACGAAAAGATTTTGTGCAGTGGTCAAATAGGGATCTAATATGGATTCCAAAATACTGCAATGGCTGTATTGATGTATTACGCCACTGTTTATCATCATTTTTCATTCATTCGTTCTACGTGAATACAAACCACATAAGTGAGCCCCTTTCCTTTCTCTGATTCTGTTTTCGCGATGCTAAAATCAACTTAACGTAATGATTTGAGAAACGTGATAATGCCTAATAAGAGCCTGATAAAAGCCTAGTTCTTCAACGTGAAAAGACAAAACCGATTTTAAAATTTGCGCATTTTTACGCCCTATCAATTGTCTTCGTATTACAGTAATTTATATTTATGCTCGTAATAAATGAAGGGGGCTGTTGCGAATCATGTCGGTGAAAGCTTTTTTTAATAAATGCTCCCGAGTTTCTCTCGCCCACCTTCTCCCCCCGGACGCCGCGTGCTCCAGCCCTCATATTCCCTTCGCACACGGTGGTACGAAACTTTTTGCGTTAACATTAAAAATATTACTTTTTATCCAATAAAAAAAATCCTAAAGTTCTCTAATGTCTATTCGTCATAAACGAAAATCTTATCAAAAATTCATTGAAAAGACGTCTTAAATTCTTTTGTACACATATTTGTCTTAAAGGTACATTTTTTCAAAATAGTAAACAAAAATATCTACTATTTGAAGTATTACACACACGATGGGTTATTTTCACTACTAGTTTCAAGAGACGCAGTCTCTCTCCAAATTAATAATGAACAATTTAGAAACAGTTTAAATATAATATGCTTTGAAAATATTAATAAACAATTCATTAATAACATTCCCTAACACTTCGTCTTTACTGTCCACATTTATGACATCCCCCTTCTTCTTTATTGTTCGAATAGACTACAATACTGTATTTAGTTTAGTTATCACCTGATGATGAAAGGGAGTGCACCTCACGAAACTAGTCGTGAAAATAACCACTCGTATGTGTAATATAACGTTTTGTAGTGAAAATTAAAATAATCATATTACACCACAAAGTAGCCGCCATGTCAATTAATGATACTAAAAATATCTATTATCATTTGGAAACATTATAGTGCTATTGTTTGGTGATTTAAATTGTATGTAGGTACCTAGGTAGTAATTGTAACTATCATCGGTTTTTAAAATTAAAACGTCAAGTACTTTTTTTTGTTACGTTTTATTTGACGTTAGATATTACAAAGTATTTTCAATGTTTTATTAAGACAATCCAGTTAGACAGCTGCTCCGATAATTTTGTTTAACCATCATTTTTTTGACTTGTGAATTTTGATTTAATGATAATATTGGTCCGTCAATTATTTGTGCATCTTGAAATATGGCCTGCCTATTGCCATTTATGCTATTCAATAGTGATAATGATCTAAACCCTAACCTACGTATTTATTATATATACATATTTATACGTACATAGTATTCAAAGTTTTATCTCTTCCTCTTGAAGAATATAGATTAAAGTGGTGGCGGTTGTAATACTCCGTAGAACTTGTAACAATTTGGTATTTATTCCGATCACACTAGTACTTCTTAGAACTATCTGCGTTGAGAGACGCGGAGCAAAGATAGAGTTCTCTCGCGGTCCGCCATACTTAAGCATTCTCTCTGATGTACATCTTCATACGCACACATACACACAGACCCGTCCGTCCCGAATGCGCATACGCTTGTCATCCGTCTTCACTCCATATACATCACAGTTTTTATCTTCTTTTTTTTTAATACACTATTATAAGCGTTAATAACTGTGAACTGATCAATAATTACATAATATTATTATTTATGTCACGTATATTTTTTAAGAAATCGAAGATTAATATAAAATTGTGATTTATTATTTCCTAACGTAATAATTTTTCCATCCAAGAGAATGATGGTCGCCCTGTAGTTTCGCTTCCTCACGAGCCACTGTCTCTTCCAAATAATTAAATTTATTGGTTTCAATAAAAACAAATTTCCATTAGATGGAACTCGGAGACATCCGGTGAAAAAGGAAGCGATTGTCTGCATCCCAAAGTAAATATTTTGCCTCCGTGAAGATTGGTATGCTTTTATAAATTAAGACTGAATATTTTTTAATTTATTTATATTTTTCCGTGATTTTAAAAATATTATCTGTATAGCCTTTTTATAATTTTAAATCATATTGATATTTTTATGTGATACATTTTATAACATAATATAATGTATAATACATAGATAAACTCAATTCATCGATAGAATATTTTAGCTGCCACCGGGATTTGAACCAGGATCTCTTCCTATCCGGGGAAGTGCGTTATCCAATTGCACTACGTCAGCTTTGTAAATAGTTACAAATTTTCGAATTTATATGTTGCAGTTACATCAAATTAATACATCAAAAAAAAGGTGCTAGCTTTCAAATAATATTTTGTGGTTCAAATCCTGGTGGCAGCTAAAATATTTTTTCAGTAAATTGAGTTTATCTGTATGTATACCTATCTAATAGATGCATTTAATTTGTATTAAATTTCACAGAATTACGTTCTGAAAAAAAATTTCAACTTCATAAATAATAATGTGTCGTCTTTAAAATATATAATATTTTCGTTTATTTTATATTTTAATATTAATGTAAAATAAAAATAAAATAATCAATATAATTAAATTTTATATTATATATTTATGCCAAATATTTTCAAGGGTATTCACAAAGAAATAAAAAAATATTATTCACCTAAAAAAAACTGAAATTTTAGACTAATTCAAAATAAATAATTTATAAGGTATTCAAAAGTGTTTGAATTTAAATAATAATAAATGTATTTTTATTTTTTATCTTTGTTTAATTAACCACTAAAATGAGTTTAAATACATCTACCGGTTTCGAAAAATACCATTTTCTTCTTCAGGATGTCATAACTAACTAAAACATACATTGTTTCTTTGACAGAATCTATTTTTAAAAATCTGTTTTTAAAAGAAAAATTTTTTTTTTTTTTAGTACCTAACTCAAATCATTACTTAATACAAATTAACTCGAATAATTTTTAGGAAAAAAATTTAGAATGGGACTCGTAGTTACATTTAGTTGGTTGTTTATAATTTTTTGATTAGTTTTACACGCTTTATTTATCTCCAACGATTCCAAATTATTTAATTTGTGACCAACACCGTTTATATGCAAAATTGACAATCCCAATTTTTTATCAAAATCATGACCATTTTCTATCAAATGATTAGAAAATTCTGAAAATCCACTATTGTTCAAACATCTCAAATGCTCCCTTACTCTTATATTAAAATTTCTACCCGTTTTACCAATGTAAAATGCAGCACAATCCTTGCAACTAAGTTTATAGACACCAGAATTGTTAAATTTATCATCTTTGTCTTTAGAATTTATGAGTAAATTTCCTATACTATTATTTGTATAAAATGCCGGTCAAAAAAAAAAAAATTATTTTAAAAATAGATTTTTAAAAATAGATTCTGTCAAAGAAACAATGTATGTTTTAGTTAGTTATGACATCCTGAAGAAGAAAATGGTATTTTTCGAAACCGGTAGATGTATTTAAACTCATTTTAGTGGTTAATTAAACAAAGATAAAAAATAAAAATATGAATCTTAACCACAAAGATAACATTGCTTATTTTAAAAGTATAAAAATAAATGTATTACTTAACATGATTATCAAATCTACGGTAATTTTCACTGATGTAAAAATAAATATATCAATGGCTCACTTACCTACCATCACGCCGTTTCCCTGAGGGGGTAGGCAGAGAGGATAGAGCGCCACACTCTTCTGTCTTGACACACAACTCTCGCCTCATCCACATTTATACATTTTCTCATACAAGCTCGCTGATTGTTGAGGCTTCTAACAGAACCATCCTCCATTATCTGTTTTACCTGGTCGTGCTAAGTGTTCCGCGGACGTCCTCTATTTCTGGTGCCATCAACACTTGCGTCGTATATATTTCTTATCAATCTCTCTTCATTCATCCGTTCCATATGACCAAATCACCTAAGTGATCCTTTCTTAATCTTAGTCACTATATTAACATACATTTAACATATAACTTTACATTCTTTCCTTATTTCTTAATTCTTTACTCTGTCATAAATAGATTTGCCACATATACGCCTAATTACTTTTCCACTGCATTCAGTCTACTTTCGTTCCTCTTCTGTCAGCTCCAGGTCTCACTTCCATACATCAGTGTCGGTATCAGGACTGCACCGCTAATTCCCGGTATATATAATTCCATTCAAAGTGCCGTTCACTTTATTTCCTGCAGTCACCCTTCTTTCGATATTATTATCAGTCTTTCCGTTTTTTATCAAACATACTTCCCAAATACACAAACTTATCTACTTGTTCCAAACATTCATTACCTGCAAGTATTTAGCACGGTGTCTTGCTTTCGGAGTTCTCGAATACCATCACTTTCGACTTGTTAATATTCATCATGGGGTCGCTTTCCTTGCATACATCGTACATTCTACTCACTGAACTCTGTAGTTCTTGTTCATTATTCGCCATAAGTACTGCATCATCGGCGTACAATAAACAGCATACAATTAAATCGCCCATTTTTGCTCCTACATTTATACATTCAACTTATACTCTACTAATATCCAAGGCGATGCAGACATATCTTTCACTCCAGAAGACGGATTGTATAATAAAAGTGAAATTAAAGCGAAGAAGACAAGACCACCTATGTGGTACACAAACTGATCACGTCTGATGATATTTATCAAGAACATTGGGTCAACTTTACCTTTTCACCCTAAAAAAAAATTGTCATATTTCAAAATGATTATATTTAAATAACAAAATGTTGAAAAGTTTTACAGTTAGCACTATTATAATTATAAATATTTAATCATTTAATATATTTAATATTTCATTTATCCCGATAACTTAAATATTTGTTCGCTGCAAAACTAACTTTACACTCTCGTACTGGGTAAGTTTTCTTATTCGCATCTGGTCCGCACGCGAAAGAAAATCGTGTTTTCGTAAACTTTTTATATATATTATACATAGTTTGGATATTCTGCAAAATTTAATATTCAAATATTATATAATAGGTATTATAAACAATTTTAACAAAAAATTGATTGAATTTTCAAATATCTTAATAATTAGCTAAGTTAATTTGAATTAAATATACAGGGTGTGCCGTTAGAATCCAGACAAAATTGTATTTGAAGTTTCCTCTATATTTAAATTCAGGGTTAGGCGCTAGTTGGCGTTAAAGTTAGCTAAATATGTCAGTAAGACTTTCATAGCCTCAAAATGGCCAAGCCTGTCAACCCAAGCATTTAATACGATAAAAGAGCGGCGATTATAGAAAGCCTTCGTGCCGGAAGAACTCCCACCGAAATTATTAAATTCTTTAGGTACCCAAGATCGACAGTATATGGCTGAATGAGACGCCCATAACCCCAAGGACATCCCTGTGGTAGGCAAAACGTATATCCACGTCCTGAGCGTCGTCTCAAGTGAGGGTGATGTCATTCCGCCACACTTCTTCCAGAAGGGCGAAACGGTCACAAAGGAGGACAATGGTGAAGTCGTGGATGGAGACTGTGGCCTCTGGGAGACCGTATATGCCATATACATATAAGCCATTTAATACAAGGTTGACTCAAGTCTAGGCACCCTAACGTCAACTCCCTCTAGGCCACTATTGAAGCAGATTTTACGGCCATGAACCGTGATCAGTTGAAAATAGCGTGCTCGCGCTTTAGGACGAAGATCGAGTAAATGATAGAGGTGCAGGGTGGCTATATAGAATGAAAGTTCCCAACGAAGATCCTTTAAATGAGATATAACAGTATTTTTTGGTATCTTTGTATATTGGCTTAAATAAACAACTTTTTCCAATAACATTTTTTTGTCTGGATTCTAACGGCACACCGTGTATTTTTCTAACTGGCACGTTAATTAGACTCGCAAAACTGACTTCGTAGATGGTTTTAATTTATGTCACTGAAACTGTCGGTCTGAACAATACGTTCAGTACGAAATAATTTTCTCATAGTATTAAGTAGCATTGCAACTAACAAGCAGTTGGGCCAGGCGCAATTATAAAAGAGACGCAAAATTGTGGCGGATGTCTGTCACCATCTGTGGGTTGCCAGACAAAGCACGCTCTAGTCGAGGCGGGCACCCAAGCGATGCAGGATACATTGAATGCAGCTAGTGATGAGAAAAATGCTACTCTTGACTTACTGCTGTGATTGTGATTGATATTCAATAATAACAGTGATTGAAAACTGTGACTGTGATCACAGTTTCATTATTAATACGCATGCACCGCACAATATACAATACACGAAATAAATAAAAAAAACACATAATTTTGAGCGTATTTACTTATATTAAGTATACTTCATTTGCGTAAAAATATATTCTAGCGTATATATATATATATATATAATTTAATATCATTGCAAAAATAATGAAAACTCTTTAAAAATGTGAGTATATTTTTCGGGTCAAATGAGTAAAACGTTTTGGCAGAATCTACTAGATGACACTTATCACGAATTATAACGTCATTCATTCATGAATATTTTATTTTCATAAGTACATGCGCCGAATTCACAAACATATATAAATAAAATAAAAAAATGAATAACGAATCATGATATTCCCTGATACGCAATCACTGATAGTGATTGTGACTCAAAGAAATCAGTGATTGACTCACGGTTCGTGATTTTGAGCTCATCACTAACTGACATCCTTATCGCGTGGTGTCTTACAGATGCGTTTGGTCTAGATTGCGTAACCAGTATATTCTAATAAATGTTTGTAGTTTTGCTTTCATAAATTCAGTGTAATGACCTACCCTCACGTATAACCAAGTTAGACTCCACGATATACGCGAGCATGAGTGTAAAATATGTTTTAGAGGCAGTTACAGTCTGAGTCCTCTGATAAAGCTTAATTGTCTCACACAACAAACACACATATTAACACTATCACCTAAAAAACAATTCTAAAAATATTGTACAAAAATTCAATTTTACGCTCACTAAAATTTATTGTTTATTTGCCAACAATCCAAATCTTTACAAGTTTGAAAGCTATTAAGAATGAAATGCATTCAGTTTCTATTCTTTCTACTTACTTTTTTTTACGACTCAAAGTTTTATATAATCACTGTTCAGTATAATAAATATGCTCTGTTAGCGTTTCCAAAAAGTACATGATACAAAATTTTGTAATAAAATAATGAATGAGTTTTATAACAAAATGTTTATTTTGAATTTAAGTACAGTCCCTGGGAATTTATTTCTTAAATATTATGTTTTATAAATGTGATCCTTTATTTCGCTGGCTCTGTTCTAAACGGGAGGCAAAATTTCTGAGAACTACTCGGCACGTATTTTCCGTGATCTCTGCCATTTCTTCTCGGATATTTTCTTTAAATTGGTCCAGAGAGAGAAGATTGTTACTGTATATCTTTGATTTGAGATAGCCCCATAGAAAAAAGTCCATTGGTGTCAAGTCGGGACTACGTGGAGGCCAGTTCGTGTCACTTCGTCGGGATATTAAATTTCCAAGGAAAATTTCACGAACAACTGGTAAGGACACACTCCATATTGACTGAATTGCCAAGGACGCGGCTAGCGATAGGCATAACCCCCCGCCCCTCTCTCGCTCGTTGCGTTGGTGTGGTTTATGAACCAAAATGAAAAATACTTTTGAGACACACTGTATTTTTTACGTAGTAGCAAAGACTGTATTTTCAAATATTCATAAGATACGGTAAAACAGTACACAAAAGATCGAGAAGGATGCAGTGAGTGGCGAAGATAGCTTATCAGAGAATAATGATTTCATGGCCAATATCGAGAATAAGGTTCATTCTCGAATTTTTTCGAAATATATATTTTCTTGTACAATTGAGTGTCCCGATTTCAAAAAAGTATCCGGTCCAGAGTATTATTATTATTATTATTATATTATGATTTTTAATAATGGAATAACTTTTTAATATTTCGTCATTTTTGCTTATTTTGAACTAGGATACCGTAGTTAATTGAAAATCATGCTTTTTTCAGAAATCTTAAAAGTTAACCATAGATAAAGAGTTTAAAATGTTATAGATAAATTATTATGGTGAAATTTCGAAATTTTAAAGTATAATAATTTTTATGTATAAATATTTTTATTGTCTATTTATTGTATAATGTTTCCGGCGTGCGCATCTTTGAATGCGCGCGCCAAAAATCGCAAAACAACACGTAACGGAATACCACAGCATCTCTTAACATTAACCAGCTAGATGCCCAAAAAAATCCTAGCATCATTATTATGGGTAAATATTATTAAATATTAGCGCCAAAATTTTTATAATTCAAAATTCACATGCTAGCTTTTACCGAAATTTATTTTTGTGAAAAAACACGAAGACGTTGGAAAAACTAAAAAAAAAATGTAGATACTCTTTTATCATAAGTATCCACCGGCCGCAATTTAGTACGGCTTTGAGATGAAAAAATGAAAGTTAATAGTGTTGTCAGGCCGTAACGTTTAGGAAATTATTATTTATTTTATATTTGTTTTTTGGACGGACGACATCGCGGCAATGGGCAATGCTGCCTAACGGCGCACTCACTATATTTATAGTAAAGCACCCGAATTTTATTTTAATTAATATCTAAAAAATAATATCTTATTCATTTTAATTACTTGGCAACAAAAACGAGAAATATCGTCGAAACGTACGTCAAAATCTAACTGACAATTTACTCAACTTGGAACGATTCAGATACTTTTCGACTTTTTGCGTCGTTCTCATCATCCAACACTCATAATCGGACTGGACTTGTGGTGGTAATGAGCATATCAGGAATGTCTAAAAAGTCGCCATTATCTCCACTCACGAAATAGTCACCCTCCGTCACTTTGTAAAAGTAAAAATAAAATCAAAAAAGTATTCGAAAATTCGATAACTGTAAAAATATTAGCACTTTGACGTCTATATGAGAGTGTGTGTGTGTGTGTGTGTTAGATTTTCAAATGCAATTCGGTCATTTTTGTATACATCACTTATATCTATGGTTTAAAATAAATTTGGTAAAACAAAAGTATGCATCAACTGTCAATTTCGTATGGAGGAAAAATGATGATTTTTACACTCGATTTCAGACGTGTTCTTGAGTTGAATAATATTTCTATGGGTTACCGTATAATATCATTACTGGAAATAATAATTTGGTTTAAAATCCGATACGCGACGCCCCTGATATCAATCGTTATTTACTGACGCCGCGCGCTATCACGGGAATATCAGGCATAGAATAAGGATAGCCAACGTGACATTCTGACATCTATCGCGCTGTCTCTTTTTCTGTCTCAAATTTCCGACGAAGGCCTACTTGGGGTTAACGAGTTTATTTACATTTTTTATTATTATTATTTCGCAATAATATATAATACATTATTTATGGGTAAAATATAAAAAAGTGTCTGGAGTCTGGAAGATTTGGAATTAACAAGAAACTGAATTTAATTTTCCATCGCATACTTTCTTCATTATTTATCTTTTTTCATCTCGCACTATTTCGTTAAGTATGCTAATATCTCTAGAAAAATAATTGTACTGATTAAAAAGTAGCAGGTAGTGTATTTAACAAAATTAACTCAATAAGTGAATCTTATACTGAGACAATATTGCAATGTGATGTTTCTTAAGTATATAAATAAACCATTTACTTTTATTTTAATCACTGTTATTTATATAGCATATTGTTATGTTTATCGTTATGTTTTTACTCATAAAGAGCTATTAAAGTAATAATCAACTATAAAAGAGCGACGTCTTTTTTCACTTTAATTTTACACAAGAAAAATGAACCTCGGTACAGGGAACATTGAAAGTAACTCACTTTAATAGCTTTCAGACGTTTTTAATTTCGTTTTCATGATGATATTTATCGTGGTCCCTTTTATCCGGCTTCTGGCCACTCCACAGAAGTCAGGCGTAGCGCCAGAGCTTGACATTTTTAGCAACACCGTCAGAGTTTAAAGAATTTATACGACGTAGTTAAAAAGTGCTGATTGGAAAATGATGGGTCAATTCAGTTACTAACTGTAAAGGAATGAAATTCATATATCATTGAATTTTTTTAATTAACTCAGGTGTCCCACAGGAATCGGCTCGAGGACTGACTTTTTATTGCACATGACTTTTATCATAATCACTATAAAACATGCTTCAATTATGATTGTATCACAATGTTTATGGACATTTTTGACAAATATTTTAAAATATCCTTACATCTTTCATCAATAATTTTCGTAAAATACATGTAATTACAATTTTTATTAAACCATGCACCTATTCAATTTTTGTATTGTAATTCGAGAATAGAATGCGATACTCTTTGGTCCTGCCAAACTACACTTGTTTCGTTCACTTTTGAACATCTTCTCATGCACGCTAGACTATTGCTAAATTTCTAATAATATCATCTTCCAATATATGGTCTACTATTAGCGGATGCCGTATGTGTTTCACTCACCTCAAATATTTTAATAATTATCCTCTCCTTATTTCATATACCCAAACCATCTCAGTAACACTCATTAATTATATCGATTACATATATATTATATATTTCCACTCCAAGCACAAGAGCTAGTCTCTTTTTTGGAAAGGTAAGCGAAAAAATCCATGCAATTTTAATAATGTAAAATACTTAATTCATGTTATAAAAAAATTGTAAAAATGTCAAATAAATAAATATATATATATCTAAATTCGGTCATTATTTATTAATTAGGTTGTGTATGCCTGAGTGAACGTATTTCCACTGCATTTAGTTTACATTCATTCCTATTTTGCCAAATCCAGACATAGCTTTAGCACCAGAACTTACTACTGGTCACTAGTCTTGGATCGGGTGACAAATTCCTATTGGTTATAACTGCGTTCAGAGCGCCATACATTTTAATTCTCGTAGTCATCCTCCTTTCCAAATCTTCCTCAACCTAACCACCTCTAGTTAACATACTTACCAAATACACAAACTCGTTTGTTTCTTCAATGTTCAACTCAAATCTTTAGAAAATCATTTAGCAAATAATAAAATAGATTGTCTTAGTATTTGGAACAAATGTATTAATATTTTAAATTATTCATTTTTTAATATTTTATTTAGCCCTTACACAAAGTGCCGACCGTCTTAGAAGCGGCTTGACAGCGTGGACCAGTTTAGAGGGTCCTTACATATTTTCACTGCCCTTTGTAATGGAATTAAAATTCATACCGAAATTTTGTAAGGGTAGTTAATTAACCGAATTATGGTGCGTGCGAAAAGAAAAGTCAAGTGGATGTTGAAAACATTACCTGGTGTGTAATTTATTATATTTTAACATATTAAGTACCACCTTCGAGGGGGCGTTTAGGGAACTTATGAAAATTAAACGTTGTATATTAATCACATGAAAATGAAGGATGACAGCGTATATTATGTTGTATCAGGTTTTTTTCTTCATAAAACTAAACATCGAGGCAATAAATAATTAAAATAATGGTATGTTCATTTTATGTTATATTCTCATTTGTCTTTTAAAATTACGAGTACCAGTATCTATAACGCACTAATTATTTTTATTATGTCTTGAGATATTTTGAAGGGGGGCGAATTGATTACATTTTTATTTTTGTTGTAATTTCAGAAAAACTTATGTGATATTTTTAATGCACATTAATTTAATCAATTACAAAGATATACCGTATATTGGAAGATGGCTCTGTTATAAGTTTCAATAACCGACGAACATGTACGAAGATGTTAATAGTGCTTTATCAGTATGGAAGAGAGGGGGTTCTATTGTATTTTCTTCTACCCTGTGGGAAATTGGCGCGATGTTGAGTCAGTTTGATCTATCTACATACATATGATACAATTAAAATAATTACCTACTTTCAGCTACATTAGTAAGAACTTATATACGAAATCATTTTCTATCTGAAAAATGTCCATTCAGAACCAATCATATTCACCTAATTCGTTATTCATAGGAAATTGATAATTAAATCCAGTGTTTAAATATCTCTTCAAAGTTACTTTCGCATGACACACATAACACACTAGGTCAGTATCCGGCGTTGCCCGGGATTCAGTTGTAGTAATAATTAAAAATATGAATTTTGGGGGAAAGAGTGTCTATTTTGCGCAGGCTCTAAATATCTGATAACGATTTATGCAAAATTTGGTCCAGACTGGAAGAGTAAGATGTCTGAGGAATGGAGTTGAATAACAATATTTTTCTCATGATCTTAGAGTGCAACTGAACAAAATTTGGATGATGTTAAACATAAAAAATGCGGCAGGGTGTCTATACTGTCCTAAAGAGTAATTATGCAAAATTTGATTTAGATGAGTCAAAGGGTATAGATTGTATAGAGAACTGACAGACAAAAATATTAATCTTAAATATATTATTTAGAAAGATATACATATAAAATCAATTTTATCGAAAAATATTGTTGTTGCACTAACGGGATTCGAACCTGGATCTCTTTCCTAGCCGGGGAAGGTGTATTATCCAACTATACCATGGCGACAATATTTTTAACGACAAATGTTACCTTTTTGATATTAATACATTAAATCGTTCCATTATTTATTATGTGTTCTCCTAAAAATATTAATCAATGTATTAAAACAAATTTTGATTTAAATTTATGATGATATTGTCGGCGAGGTGCCTACCGACTGAAAGGTTTTCACAACAATGAGGTAGGTACGTCAGTTTATTACGGGACATTATTACTTTTGCACTCACTTGTTCTTCTTTAGATATGCGATCTTGCATCATGCCGAGGAACGAAATTACTGTCCGTTGTTAGTAAGGAGTTACGCCCGGTAACACCAGTAAAATGTATGTGTAATGCCAGCAGCAACCCTCGTACATTTCTGGTTGCAACCCATTTCAAGGCGAGTGCAACCTTTAAAAATTCATGGCGCGGAAACCTGGCAACGGATCCTTGAAGAACGTATACAAAGTATTTGTAGTAAATTTCACAGAGTATTGATCGGCCAATGGGGGGCATTTGATTGGTGAGGTGAAATGAAGGTGAGGTGGTTGATGTATGCATAATATACATATATATATTATATCATTGATTTACGATCAGCTTGTGTAGTTTCAATGTTAAAAAAATAACATGAACTAATATTAATATATTAGGTTGGTATGAAAATATCTGTGGCTTTTGTTTACTGAATTTTAACATTAATTTTTTTCAATGAAAGTGTTGTTCCATCATGTTCATATTAATATAATTTTTAAGTGAATTTTTCGATCTATATTATTATTATTATCATAACAAGGATACAGACTAACTATCACTATCTTGAGCCAAAACTAAACAAAACTTTTGCACAAAGATTCGCACAGTCTAAATGCAAACATGAAAAATTGAAACCATAGTCTTGCATATTTTTCACGTAAAGTGCAGTTCTGGCTCCACGAAATGGGGAGAAATTACGCCCAAGAACTTTTAAATGTCCAAACCTGAGAATAAAACTTCTACAAGAGTATATTGAATTACCTAATTACATGTTGTTTACATCTTGTTTATTTTTTAATATTCTATCTAATTGTATCTTGTTCTACTCTTTATATATAATATATATATATAATATATATATATATATAAATCATTTTTTTATACACTGTACATTGGATTTACTTTAAGTTTTAAGTTGTAATTATACGTTATTTAATTGCATCTTGTTTTACTCTTTACATACACCATGTATTATATCTTATACATTGAACAATGCATTTAAGTTAAGTTTTATAAACTATGTATCTAATGTAATGACGTTTGTTTGACTCTTTATATATATA
The DNA here is from genome assembly GCA_031772225.1 of Eubasilissa splendida. Taxonomy (NCBI): domain Eukaryota; kingdom Metazoa; phylum Arthropoda; class Insecta; order Trichoptera; family Phryganeidae; genus Eubasilissa; species Eubasilissa splendida. The sequence goes on along the minus strand of CM062855.1, from coordinate 9,576,790 downwards.
TATTTTTGTACATTGATCATTACACTTTGTTTACTACTATACCGAAAGAACACTTGTCTGTTATAATACAGTAAAATACTAGTGTAGTAGGCAGGGCACCCAAATATATTTTTTACTTTTCTGAAATGTTTATCTGATTATAATATAACACAATGTAACACACTGTACTAAGAATCAAATAAATAAATAATAATAATTATTATTATTATTATCTATCGGTAACATCACAGACTACTATATTTTCAATTTGGTGTCACCCACGTGATCATTTTGGTACCACTTTAAAATTTAAAAAAATATACTGGCGCTATAACACAATTGGTAGTGTACTTCCCCGGATTGGAAATAGAGATCCAGGTTCGAATCCAGGTAGCGATTTTTGATTGATTTTATATGTATATATTTATAATTAATACATTAAATTAGTATTTAAATAAATTACATTTTTTTTATTAATATTAAAAATATAATACAATTTCAATAATCAGTGGATATATATATATTTTAACATTTGTTTCTTCTCTATGAGAGTAAGACTCGTGTATAGATATATTTAAATTAATTTAGTTTAAACAAAATTCCTCACTTTATTTACTGAACATATTTTAAATATATTATTATTTCTCATTTTATTTGAATACTTACGTATTCGATTAAGAATATAAATAGAAAAAATCTTCGAGTAATGGCTGGCATCACAAATAGACTGAATGAGAATTATAGGAATCTAGGAATACTTCGATATTCTTTACAAAATTTTGAATTTAATTAGTTACGACGTGTATTAAGAATGTTATCGGCGTAGTTGTTAAGTTTTAAAATTACCTTCAAGAAAATATACTGACATTTTAATCAATCTTTGAATAGTGTTTTTGTTAAGTTTTTATTTTAATGAAATAGTGTCTACCCGAGTGCTGCGATAATGAAGAGACGATTAAAACAACCGATGTGTACTTCTAATCTGGTGACGCTCATCATATTACTTGACTCTCGAGACACGTGACATACTTACATAGACAGTTAATTATTTGCAATTTACATTGATGTAGAAAAATATTAGTTGATTTACGTATTTTATTTATTAGTAATATTTTTATAATTACTTTGGAGGTGGCATGGGAGTGAAATTTATTGGTTGTGTAAATTTAAGAAGTAAATAAATAATATATATTTAACTAATAACTTTTCTAGCATCACCGACTCACTTTGATATGACTGTGAACACGTACTTTGTTATGACTGCGGGCGCGTACTTTGTTATGACTGCGGGCGCGTACTTTGTTATGACTGCGGGCGCGTACTTTGTTATGACTGCGGGCGCGTACTTTGCTATGACTGCGAGTATGCAGAAAAGAAGACGGAGAAGGAGGACAAGAAGAAAAATAAATGTACTAGTTGTGTTAAGGTGAAAGACAGGCGGTTTCTTAAAAAAATACATCGAAGTTGATTACACAATTAAATTCTTTGTAAATTTATGTTCAAATTACCTTAATGCTTTCGGAAATCGGTTTCCCCTTTCCTTCTTGATATGAGCATCGTATTTTAAAATTTAATTTAATTTATTCATTTAATCCTTTTTATAATGTGTTTTTTTTAATAATTTTACAAGCGAAACATTGTTAAATAGCATATTTAAAAATAATAATTTTACATCTAGGTACACTTTTAATTAGTTTATCTGATGACGCTGTTCAACTCGGCGACGCCTGTATTAGATCAGCCTGTTTATATTTGCTTTATTTCATTGTAATTCGTCATTCTTACCGATAAAAACACGTAAGAAAAAGGAAACGAAGAAAAAAATTTGGTCAGCAATTTATTTTTGTCAATATACCGAATCAAATATGAAGTTTGCTACCGTGGTACTGATTTTTAAACTAACTAATATAATGTTACATCTATCAACCATACGGTAGCGTTATAATGTAAAAAAAATTAAAATTTCTGATAATAAAAAAATTCACCTAATCCATATATTTCCAAATAAAATGACAATACACAATGACAATGTCTACTAAAAAAATGTGACTTAATTTTATTTACATATATTTAATTATTCATATTTTCACATCATATATAATATTTTGTCAATTAATTATTATTATTTAATAATGTACATTTTATATTAATGTAGGTATATATGAATTACACGCATCCGTTGTCTAGGATTCAATAATAAATAATATTAAAAATAGGGCACATTACTCTCAAACATATATTTAATATGAAGTATCCATAAATTGAATACATCCAAAAAGAAACAGTTCTTGGCTGATTTGTGGCAGATGGGGGTCAACCACCTCCTTCACATAATTGACAATAGACGTCCTTGGATCCTGCTTAATTAGATCAACTCAGCCTCCCTTACTGGCTCTCGGCAGGTAGACCTGTTGCAATGAAACCAGATAGGGGAAACCAATTTCACGAGTAAATTGGAATCAATAGGGGTCGCCGCGTCGATAGTACTAAAACAATCACACCAAGGTGACAATGCCACCCATGTACGTGATGTAGGAGATTGTTCATTAGATGTCAAGGTAATGTCATTTCGGTATGTCATTTTCCGAGTCACCTTATATACTCGTATATATATTTTAGGATGTCTATATATATTCAGAAAAACCTCGTTTAACGCAATTAATTTAATCAATACACAATTGTATTAAATTCACCATCATACAGATCGAAAAAATAAACTAGATATATATATATTTTAATGAAAACAATTTTTTATCGAAAAGCTGCAATTTCAAAACATAGTTTTGTGATACTTTTAATATAAATTAAATCAATTCAATTTTATTAAATATGGATATACTTTGATACAACTAGATTATAATAGATTTTTTCTGTTAATATTTCTAGTTGATTAATTTAATTTATATTAAAAATATCACAGCACAATATTCTGAAATTGCAATGTGTTTTTCATTAAAAGTAATGATTAATTTTCCGAGAAATAATCTAAGAGTTAAATCATTCTATTGCCATGTTATTTTTATATCAACATCATTATACCAAACCAGTTTTAGTATAATTTTTAAAAAGTACCGAGGAAATTATTCGTATTTGTCTGTGTTACATTTAGGTAGAATAAACTCGTTCTGGTGACATTTTTTGGCAGACCGTCGCAAATCACTCTTTAAGAGCTATTACACACATTCTCGCTGATTTGGGAGCAAATAGCTGTAGCAATTTTTGTAATGTACCACAAATTTCGGCCATAAGCGGTGCCCCCAATCTCATTTCATTGGCAGTGTGGCCAACTCAGAAGCGATAAACTTCCAGCCGTCTTGCGAAATGGCTGGCATTTTTCTGTTTTATTTTACATCAAAAATGGCGTCCTCAATAAGGCAGAGGTCGAACGCGTTCCGGATATAGAGTGCCAAGTTCAGTTCCGGTTTAATTACAAAAAGTGCAAGATATATTTATGGTATAAAAATACGAGCTAGTGTCTACTGAATGAACACCTAAAGCTTACTAGATAAAAAGGTAAATAAATAATTTTTTTAAATGTATTATGGACTTTTTTTTAGAGGTACAGAACTATAAAATGAAATAAAACACATACTAATCGTGATAATGCCAATGGTATTGGCTTTATTTTAAAGATATTTTTATGCCATTAGTATTTATTATTATTAATATTATTATTATACACGTCCAATTCAGGCATTAACATAATTTGTAAAATAACAGATAATTTCAATACACAAAGAAAAAAAGACATATTTTGTCATAATCAAAATTAAATATAAATATAAAATGTGAAGTGAAGCAATTTATCCGTTGAGACACAAAAAATTGTAATAATGTAGTCATATAAAGAGTTAAATTAACAGCAAAAATATCGACTATCTTCGCATATTCAAATATTATTTCGTGCACACGGGCGCGCGCGCGGCTGACTCAGGTGCTAAATTACACGATCTTGGAGGCCAATTCACAGGTCCATTACGCGAAATTGTACGCTCATCGAATGTTACCTTCAATAAATTGATTGTGGCGCACGCTGTGTCGCATGTTGTGCCGTCTTGTTGGAACCACAGTTATCCACATTAATTGGGGAACAAAAAAGCCAGCATTCATGGATCTGTTTCTATGCACGATGGAAAATCGACTCATTCGGGTACTTCTTAATACTACGCACCACTGTAGCTACAGCTTCTTCGGTGCTCACTGTACGACCTCTCTGCGGATGCGTATTATCAATTAGAGTATGCGTGGTGTGAAAACTATCCATGGTTATTCGAAATACTTACTCGGATGGACGATTATGTCGACCGTAAAAATAGACGTAGCGCACGATAAGTTCGCGAACTGAATCACAATTTTCGAAATAAATTTACACAATTTGCAAACGTTATTCTGGAATAGGTCTATTCATTGTGAAATAGCAAACCAAACTGAGCACAAATTGGCTATCGCTGGAAAAAGTATTGTCAATTCGAAAAACAAATCTATAAAAAAACATTCTTGGAAGCTAGCATTCGTCGTATTATTGCCGATATACGGCTGCTCCAAAAAGTGGTCTTCCAGATTGTGCTTTATTCGAGCCAGCCGCGGCGCCCATATGCACGAAATCATATTAAAGCACTAAGAGCATACAATTATCTTTCCAATAAAGCCAGTACCAGGGTCATTACCACGATTTTTATGTTTTTTATTTCTTATTAAGAGAACACATTCTTATTGTGAAGTTGTAATTATTCAGAACATTGGTCTGTGATATTTTAAATATGAATTAAATATATTAATTAGAAAGATATACATATAAAATCAATTTTATCGAAAAATATAAAAAAAGGTAACATATAGGTTCGAAAATTGTCGCTAAAATTATTGTCGCTGTAGCATAGTTGGATAATGCACATTCCCCGGTTAGGAAAGATATTCAGGTTCGAATCCCGGTGGCGCAACAACAATATTTTTAGATAAAATTGATTTTATATGTTTTATTTCATTTAAAGTTCTGTATATCTAAAAAACACCCTTTACAATCGATGATAGCCGGTTGTTTACTGTTAGTTATGGACTAATTATTTTAGAATGCTGGTTAAGAAGTAGTCTTTGTATTATTATTGGGCGTCGATCGTTTAAAAAATCTCCTCAGAAACATCCCCTAACATGTAATTTTATATAAAATGGAGACTTTTAGTGAACCGTGTGGTTAATGACTTTTATTGAATTATCTTTGCGACCAAGACGGGGTAGTAAAATAGGTCGTATATTATGCACCCTATTTACATTCTGGATATCTCACGGAAAGCTTCCAACTCGTGGTAATTTATCCTGCATTACTCCGGACGTCCCGTGGTACCTTCCACAGATTGATTGATGTTGCGTCTGAAGAACTGACGCTAAAACTACCCCATATAAATCTCTATAACGAACAATGTTTGCGGCTAGGAGTCGGGGGTTGTTAACGTTGAAAATATGGCAGCCTTCAATACGTAGTACGTAGATATCTAAATGAAAAATATTTTTAAAAAAAAACTTAATATTCCTTTATGAATTGCTAAATCGTCAAGAGAATACAATAAAATTCATTCGGTTTTTTTTCTTCTTCTTCTTCTCGTTCTATACATTTAATGAAAGTTGGCTATCACCACTTTACTGCGGCCCGGAAAAGCTCTACAGTAAACTGGCCAAACCATTAATCAGGTTCGTCAGTCATGATATTCTCCTTCTTTTAGCAATCTTTACTTGCATTATGAGTTACAAGATCTCATACTTCTTCGTATGTATCGTCAAATGTTCATGATATTGAAGTTTTTGGATTGTCATTGTTTTAAACACTTATTTTTCTTTATTCATTCGTAACTGTATTCATCCAGCTTATTTATTCTTTTGTAAATCCACATCTCAAATACTTCAAGTCACCTTATCATTTCTCGGTATGTGTCCATGCCTCGTTTTTAAGTACTAAAATATAAAATTTGGTATAATTATTATTTTTAAAATAAAAATAAATTAATTTAAAGTTCTTCTGTAAAATTATTAAAGTGTATTTAGAAAATATGGTGCTGTAGACACATATTGCACGTACCATGGACGGCGATACGCACGAATGTCTCCATTCTGCAGGAGCTGATCATCAAAGACCGACTCTCAACCACTTGTCTGAGACGAATCCTTAAATTTTTTGGGCATCTTACGAGAAAAAAAGACAGCTTGGAGAAGCTTATTGAGGTGGGCCACATCGAAGGACGAAAAGGAAGAGGAAGATCCCTCACCCGTTGGACCGAAAAAGTGGAAAAGACAACATGCACTTTTTTGGTGATAGCCTAAAAATCTACAGGATGCCGAGAAAAGTGGAGGGAGCGTAATCAAGCGGACCAAAGTTCATGCAGATCACGATCCTCAGTCATGATGGACCGACACAGACGATAAACATACACTTTATCAGATTTAAACATAGGGCGAAGTGAGTACAAGGCGACATCTAACGACGGCGGTAAGAGTCACGTGGAAAAGAACATCAATGGAACACGGCTGCAATCACTTTTCTGCCGAAACCAAACTACAACTTTGTACCTTGCTTTTCGCTCTGTAAATATTACAAACTGATGTATAATTAATACAGTGCATTTCAATACGTACTGTTTTTATCTCATAACTGTCCAAATACACATTCCTGACTGACAAACCATGGTCAATATAAATGTAACTTGAACACGAATGATCGGCATACAATATGAAAGTGGTTAAAAATCCTTTATACTTAAACATGCAGGAGACGTCGCGGTTTAAATGTATAATATATTTTTATTTTACAAAACAATGCGTATTACTTGATAGGAAATGTTGAGATTTCGTGAGCCACCCCCCTTCTATTTAGCTTAGTAACGAGTTAAATCGTCATTTTAACCGCCATTGTGAGATTTGTGTTCCACGGTAACATTAATTTAATTTTCGTAATTCGGCAATACTCACCACACAAGGAATGAAACCTCCAACAGTTAATTACGATTGACGATGTGACTAATTATTCATATCGTCACTAATGTACAATATTTATTAATTAAAATAATATTATATTTCTCAAATTTCAATTCCACGTTAATTATTTACGTACATTCTTAAAATATCGTGAATATCTTTCAGATTTTGAGAAATATTCAATACACTTCAACAGATTCTGAAACTTGAAATATTGCAAACAAATTCATTTTCTCATTATGTCTTTAATTAGTAACCACCCCCAGGCGGCTAATGCTGATCATCAAATCCTGTGTTACCCCTCAGTGCTCGTCTCTAACCATCCCTTGTTCCATTGTTGGCTGCCGGTAAACAGGGAGAGATCTCCAGGAATACCTGGGGGTGTCTTTACATTGTAAGATGTATTATTTGCCAACTCCAATAGCCATATTGTTTGGATTGAGTAGTCGGCTGACAATAATGTCGAGGATCTGGGCGGCATATTGATATCATGCCATTATTCTATCGGCCGGCCTTTTGGCGCCGTTGTGCGGTCGAGAAATGGATTGAAGTACCGTGATTAAACGAACTAAGTATAATAATTAAGGTTTTATGTACAATCTTCGAACATATTGTTCGATTATGAAGAAATAACGCCTAATTTTCCCTTCACTTAATATTTTATTAAACACTATTATATCGCACAGGAATGAGAGGTCGCCGAAGTGACGCCAATAAGTGATGTGATAAGAACATGAGGCAGTTATTATAGTAATTAAAAAATAAAAAACGGTGAATCATCAGAAGGGCGTCAGACAAACGTGGGATAGATTTTAATAAACAAAGATTGACATTTTTTTTATTAAATACCTCTTGCTGGATTCTATTCAAGCTCGCTAAAATGAATGAAATATAATATGTAAATTGTTTGTAATGATCGATTCTTTCTCCGCAGTGTTCCTAGAAAGAACATATTTCTGTGTTTGACTTCTTCTGACCTCATCATCGTCATCATCGCCAGTTGAGAGAAGCGGAGAAGCTGTATGCTTTGTATGCTTCAACTATTATGGCACGTATCTACGTTGAGATATATCTCAGAGATTTAGTTGAGATAATTCTGAATATGGTGTATACGTGTTGAGATTTAGTCTGGAGATAAACTCTGACTAACCCGTGAACATGGCATTCGATTTAACAATGAGATTCGTTACGTGTGCACAAACGTCACTTAGAATCATAGACACCTACAATTCTGGAAAAGTTTACAACATTTATTCTGTTTAAACTGTTATAGGAGTGATTTAAATTTATCCAACAGACGAACATTTGACGTATAACAAGCGTGAAGTGAAGCGCAAGGCATGTGGCAGTGCTCGAATATCTGAAACTTGGAGTTTGTTTCCTGTCTCGGAGATTATATCGCGATAAAAATCACGTTCGTAGACACGGCCCATTAGGTATACAATTCAAATGCAGAGTGCTCGCTTTCTTATCCAAGGTTCACAGGTTCAAATCCTACTAGAGTCTAAAAAATTAGTTTTTACTGATGTTTAAAAGATTAGTATGTTTATGTATGTCTACGTATCTATTAATTTCAAAATAGTAGTTTTTCATGCTATATTTGGGTAGAATACATGTCGATTAAACCTAGGGGGTTGTTTGACTAAGGGTGGGGAGCATGTTAGATTAATGGTTTTTGAATTAATGTAAGTAAAATATATCTTAAATGTTCCCTTCATGTAAAATTTATTTTTGAAACAGTAATTTGTTTATTTACAAACTGTAGAAATCTCTTATACGCCAGCTTTATTAATTTTAATTATTAAAGAAATGTACACAAATAGTATATATGTGCATATTTATAAAATTTTTGATTACACTCTTCATGTGAAATAAATTATTACTTTGTACTTAACCATAGTGATAAGGTAAAGATTCGCGAAATATCGAAGAGTGTGACAGTAGTGGTGAGGCCTTCATCCAGTAGTGGGTTGAAATAGCAGATGATGGTGATAATATCTATTACGTTTACCAGTAAAATAAATATAAAAATAACTTATTAAGGAGAGCACATTCTTATTGTGAAGTTGTAATTATTCAGAACATAGGTTTGTGATATTTTAAATAATAACTAAATGTATTAATTAGAAAGATATACATATAAAATCAATTTTATCGAAAAATATTGTTGTTGCTACCGGGATTCAAACCTGGATATCTTCCTATCCGAAAAAAAATAAAGAAGATGGCTTTCAAATAATGGAAAGACAGATATATTAATCGAAAAGTGTAACAAATAAGTTCGAAAATTTGTCGTCAATGCACTGTGTATAATCGGTTAATGCTCATTAACCGGATAGGAAGAGAGATCCAGGTTTGATTCCCGGCAGTAACAACAATATTTTTCGATAAAATTGATTTTATATGTATATCTTTCTAATTAATACATTTAATTTGTATTTATAAAAATAACTATTCCAAAATAATTGATCAAATTAATGTCTATTTACGTACTTTAACATTTAATAGAATCGTGTACTATCTATCACATACAACCGTATTAGTAAAGTAGATTTGGTGATGTGGACCGTCCATTTGCAGGACATCCTGCTATAGTTGCCCATTTCCGGTTGCGTTCAGAGGGTAGCATTTAATCCTTTTCTGGTCAGAGCGAATCACGTAATGCGCATTTGGAAATATATAACCTTTTAAACCTCGGATAGGTTAGCCAGGCAGTGATTACTAAATAATTACTAATTATTATCTTCTAATAAATAATGTAACGATTACAAATTCTTCTATAGTGGTGTATTCAGTGGTGGCTTTCTATTCCTGAGACATCGAAATATACTCCTAGAATAATTCCAAGATAGATTTTATACTATTTTCAATGCGGGCAAGCACGAAAACCACTTGTATTTTTTAGATATATATTTATTGAGAATCAATAAATGAATTGATATTAATTTCTAAATGTATTTAATTATTTTTTAACCACTTGTAAATATGGGTCAATATATTTAAATCGGCCAATCGAGGCGTTTGATTCTCTTTCTCTATCATCGTGTAAGCAGACAGGATCTCGCGTCGTTACTGACATTAAATATACGCTGTATCAATGATCTTTAAGTCGATGCATTCAATAAAAATCAATTAATCCAATCTTACCTGACATAAAGCTAAATGGTTTCAAGATTACGATGTCTCACAGAGACGAAGCTATTATTTTTTATATGAGAAGTATGGAAGTCTTGGGCATTACAGGGCTTAAAAAATTCTATAGACTAATCACCGGCACCATAGTAAAAATATTATAAAGCATAGTTAGCTTCCGTTAGTTAGTTAATAGCTTCCATTTTGAATTAAAGTCTTTTAATCATTTAAATTACAATAATTTGTCAAATATCGATGAAACATAATTGTAAAATAAACTCTATCAGACTAGTTGATTACTAGGTAGTTAATTTTTAAATACTAATTTAATGTATTAATTATAAATATATACATATAAAATCGTTTTCGTATTCAATATATAGTTTGGAATAAAAATTTCAATTAATCCAAAATAATCATAAAATTATGTTTTTTTTAATGTTTATATCTCTGACATGGTTGAGATTGGGCATAACATTTTTTATTTGAAATTTAGTTTGGCATCTACCCAAAAAATATTGTTGACTAGGTTTGTTACATATGTATATAAGATGTTATATATGTAATTACGCAAATGGTTATATATTATTTACACAAAGCCTTACCTAAGTGGGATTATCTCAAGACATTTACATTTAATCTTGCATTTAAATTTTATACAGTTTTTTTAAATCAGTAGGTAAATTGTTCTAAATAAGTATAGAACACATTTATATTGAGAAAAAAAAAGTTATTATATAGTTCATTTGTTAGAATAAAATTTATTAAGATATACTGTTTTTTTCATTTATCATATACTAGTTTTGATGATTCAAAATTTTCTTACACTGGAAACCTCTCTCTTTCTGGCAAAGCCTTATAAAAAAATAATAAAAGTAAATGGATTATTTTTGTAAAATTTCTCGGGAAATAATTCATCGCAGCATCGAGGAATCGAATTCCTTTGACAAACAAGCGCAATGAATTTGTATTGAAAGAAGATTTCGAGACTTATTGTTGACAAGATCGGAACTCCGGACCGACGAGCCGTAAAAAATGGTCACCGCTTTTGTGATGAAAAATCGAATCATAACACAAAAGGAAAAATCACGGAATAAATCAAAGTGTCCCTTTTTTACCAAAATTGAATCTCCCAGGGGAACGTGAGATGTGACCCGATTATTCCTCCCAGTACTGTGTGTGTATGCATTTGTAATATTAACATTTTACAAGGGTGTTTGTGAAGTATGTATTAAGGTTTTCTAAGAGGCTTACGCGCGGATATTCTTAAGATGTTTTTCTTTGTCAGGTTTTTATGGATGTCTTCATTTTTATTTAAAAATATACGTTTAAACAAATTCGTTTTTTATTATTTTTTCCGTAAATACTATGCAGGGTGGCGCTTATTGAAGAAGGTGACACAATGGACTATTATACGAAAAAATATTTTAATTGGCGTTAAATAATAAGGAATCTTGTCAGAAAAATCAAATTTGAAACGTGAAATTTCTGAATAAATTGAAGAGGGAAACGCAAATATGAAATATCAATAATATAATTGCGATAGACAACAAAGTTTTGTAATTTATTTATTCTATATGAATAATACAAACGTGTATTGCATACATCATAGTGACACAGAATTATAATACAAATTAAATTAATCAATTAGAAAGATATGCAGAAAAAATCTTTCCAATTGATTAATTAAATTAGTATTTGCAAAATATGACAGAACTATATTATGATATTGCAGCATCAACTTCATCACAAAAGTGTGCTATTATTAAAAAACATAATAATATCATTACTTTCATAAAATATTTTATAATATTTTTGAATTTTTGAGCTGGGACTTAAGGTGTATTAAAGTTATGACAAAGATTACATTTTTGTTAAAATAATATTAGTTTATTTGAAAAATATATGATACACTTGAAGTACCCGACGTTGCCCGGGATTTAAGCAGAGTGAAGAGCCTTCATTTAGGGGAATGGGGGTAGTTTCTTTTCGAAATCAAATATAGACAGTAATTTTTCTCTTATTTTGAACGTCAAGTGTGCAAAATTTCATCAAGAAGTACCAAAATTCTGCTTTAAGGGTTGGGGGTGGTTTTTCTAAATCTCATGTAGATAGTGACCTTTCTCTTGTTTTTATGGTCAAGTATGCAAAATTTCATCAAGCGCGGTATAAAACTGTAGATTTATATAAAAAACAAACACACCCACCCACCCACAGACACTCTTCTATACAGACTCTTCCTTCCAGTATTCAGTTTTAAAATTTGTTATTTTAAATATATCCTGTTGACAACAAATTCGTATTTTGTGGATTAGGTGATTGAATTAATACCAAATATTGAAATAATACGAAACAATCATAGTTTAGACATTTGTAAATTTTTGAGGGTTGGTTGCTTATTATTTAATACCAATTAATTTATGTAGAATTTTCAAGTAATACGAAGATGATAAAAAGTAAGAATATCTATCACGTAAGGAGGCAATATACTGTATAATTTGTCACGTGAAGCGATTACGCTTGTGAGTGCAAGTACTTATTAATTTTCAGCAAATAATATTATTTATGGTTTCATAATTATATTTTAGGAGAACCTATTCTTATTGTGAAGTTGTAATTATTCAGAACATAGATCTGTGATATTTTAAATATGAATTAAATATATTAATTAGAAAGATATACATATAAAATCAATTTTATCGAAAAATTTATATTTAATTCATATTCATAATTATGTATCTACAAATATATTTTTCACTGTACTTGAATGGAATAAGGAGTTATTAGGGTTGCCTAATCATTTTATCATACTAATAAGGTATTTTATGATGATTATTATTAAAATTAGAGATTTTCTGGAGTATGTTCCATGTAAAAACATTTTAAATCATGATATATATATATATCATCATTGGGTGATGAGTTAGCATTTATTTATTTAACTCTTAACACATTGCATACATAAGCACTCCTTTACATAAACAAGATTAAAGTATTTTCTTTTACTAAAACTTATGTTTTAGATATTTGGTCAATTTCATTTTAAATCTGTTCAATTTTTCCTCCTTTCTTATGTTTTCTGGCATTTCATTAAAAATTTTTATCGCTCTATACACCATCGATTTCTGAGATTTGGCCTTCTTCCTGAACGGCCGTTTCAGTCGATCCCCTCCCCCCCCCCTTTCTCTTGTACGGTGCTCGTGCTTATGTTGATTTGCATCAATTTTTCGTGTAAATTCCGCTGATATTTTTTTATTAAGAATTTTGAAAAAAAAAACCATTATATTAAAATAATTTTTTTGCTTAAAGGTCATCATATTCAGATCTTTTAGCATTGCACTGATCCGAGTATATCTATTTTTTTCTGAGTATTATTCTTAAAGCTTCATTTTGCAATACTGACAATTGTTACATTTCTTCTTTGTTAATAAATTGCTGCTGCAATAGTTGGCGCGAGGAATAATAACAGAGTTACAGGATTCAGTACTAATAAATCTTCTGATTCTTCACAGAAGTGAGATTTCCTTAGCAATTTTTTAAGTCACATATCTTGTATTTTGCGATAAATTCAATTTTTAATCTATTATGACTCCTAAATATTTTATTTCAGTCACTCCCTTCAGACTTTCACCATGTATGATATTTGTTGGCGTGATTGGTATTCTTTTATTTCCAATGTTCATGAATTTAGTTAAATTAGATGGCTTTGTTTTTACGGAATCTCAAATACCTTTGAGTAAACCGATAGGGGACGATAGAATTAACAATGAAATTTAATTAAATTTTGACAACTTATATATTATTAAGGAGAACACATTCTTATTGTGAAGTTCTAATTATTCAGAACATAGGTCTGTGATGTAAACAAAGTAGATGGCTTTCATGTAACTTTGAAAAGAGTAACATATAGGTTCGAAAATTTGTCGTCAATCTACTGTGTTGGTATAGCATAATCGCATAATGCACGTTTCCCGGATTGGAAGAGATCCAGGTTCGAATCCCAGTAGCAACAATAATTATTTTTTTTATAAAATTGATTTTATATGAACATCCTTCTAATTAACACATTTAAGTTGAATTTAGTTTTGTTTACATTTAGTTTTAGTTTATTTTTCTTCAGCCATATTGCTATACCTACTAGTTAGGTGTGTGTTGGCATACTAGGTAAAATAACATATTGAGTATAATACCATAGTGGTTGTGAATTCAATTTCATGTTATTTAAGCTTGAGCGAAATTTCACAATAGAACACTACTAAATTCACAGTGGAGTATTGTATTACGTTATAATAACATATAATAGTCGTATTCAACTGGTACGCATATACTTCAGCAAATTTGTAAAGTGACGTAGGTATTTGAGTATCGATCTGTATTAGTATAGCAACGGAGTTGAATTTAATTTATCATAAAAAATAAAATCAGCTTAAAATGTCTTATTTGATTTGTAAGAAAAGTAAACCGAATTAATCTCATTTTTGATGGAATAATATTAAAAATTATTCTGGTTTTCTGTAATTTTGTAAATTAGTATGCAAATTTAAATTACTTTCATCAATGTCAACCAGAAATTCACTCTTTGAATTTTTTGTCAATATTCTCGTTGATTTTCTGAGATCTGCGTCTATATTGGGATTACTGGATTTTCAGCGATCGGAGAAATTTATTTGACAGTCGTAACTCTTCAGGTATACGAAAGATAATACTTCTGTTAAATTATGTAACTAAAACATTTATCAATATTTGTTGTTAGGGTCTGCAGCACACAGCTAACTGATATTAATTTAAACATTCATTCTCTAGGGAAACATGCGTAACCTTTTGATTACCAGCCTAATTTATTATTCAGACATTTTTTTGGGTTCATTCATGTCTCTGCAAGGTCAAATGAGTTATTTCAGTCATAAAATTAGGTGATTTGCAAAGTTCGGTGACTTACATTTAAAATGTCAAAAACTACCAGTTCACTTATTTGTTCCACAGATTTTTTAAAACTCCTCAAATTATTCAACTTATAATGAAACAATTAGTTTTTTCGTAGAAAACAATCATTTTGTGGTTTTTTATATATGACAAAAAATAAAATACTAACACTTTGTTTAAAACCATGGTTTTTGTTAAACGGTAACCGGTTTCGCATAGATCAAGCTTCGTAAGGGCGTATTTAAAACGAACAATAAATACAAAAAGAGTGTACATAAAGAAGGAGACAGAATATAAAATTACCTGTGAAAGAGAGAGACAAAATACATATACATTTATGGAAAAGAGGGAGACAAACGAAGACAATAGACAGAACGTCAAGTGAGGGGGAAGTACAATACTGTACGAAACCGGTTGGCGTTTAATAAAGTTCGTGGTTTTATTTTTTGGCTTTATTTGATCAATTAACTATTTTTTAAATACCATAACATGCCACGAGCCCCAATTACTGTTGCGAAACACATTTAGAGCTAAGAAAATCACATAAATATTTTGTGATCTCACTGGAAATCGAATCCAAACCTCCGGTATATGAAGTCAGCATCTTGCTCACTAGACTATGAGAGTCGCCTTAATATTGTCATAAATATTGGAACACAGACACACATAATTATTGTATCTAATTTTTAAAACACAACACCAGTGCTGTCGTTAGGAAAATCCGCATGTATGGAGACTATATATTTTTTGTGGTTTGTGGTGTCTAGTAACTCCGGTTACTTATTTATTTTATTTGTAACTATATAATACAATGTAAAAATCTGTTTGGACTGTGCCCGTCTCACTAGAGAAATTTTGTGTCGAGACGGGTTAATACGAACTTAATTATAATTCTTCTCAATCTTCGTTTTACAAACAATATTTGATTGTTGTTTTCAAATAATTAATAAAAATACATTTTCTAATTTAAAATCTGGGATTTGGCATCCCCATCTCACCGAGTTCGATCACAATACCATTATTGACTCAGCATTACGTCATCCAGCATATTATTATCTTCCAACCCGTCTCAAATATTTGCCAGGGATGTGCCAAATAAATTGGCATCCATATCACCCCCTTTCCACTCGCGCGCTAAATTAGATTAAATTTGTGTGAACGGGATGTTCAATATTTTTTTCATTATTTTATTACTTGACGTGAAATGAAAACATGGAAGTTTCTGTGAAGGTATATACCCTGAAGTAGAGATTAAGTTTTGCTGGAACTCGACCTTGGCTAATATAGACTGAACTAGAAACACTATCATGAAAAATAAGGTGCTCGGATTTTTCCGGACAGGATGTTTCTGGACACGAAATTTGGGCGCATGATTTTTCTGGACGCTGACTATGCCGGACATTGACTATTCCGGACACTGATTTTTGTAGACATGATGTTTGTGGACAATGATTATTACGGTCATAGATTATTCCGGACATAAAATACAATACTTTTACCTTTTTTAATACAATATTTAAAAAAAATGAAAGTAAACATTTTAATTATTGATTTTTCAATGCTCGAGTTCAATCTATCAACTGATTTGAATTGAAAATTGAATCAACTGAAATGTTTTTTTTACTTCGTGAGAAAAACGCAAGAAAATCAATTCACTTAGTTTCATTTAATTTTATTTGAGTAGATGAAATCTATAAAAATGTACAAAGGTCAGGTTAGGTTATCGTCATCATATATATCATGTATTGGACCCTTGAGAGGTTTAAACATGATCCATATAAAATTCTCTAAATATACGAAAAGGAAAATTTTATTCAATGAACAATGAAATTTGATTGCTTCATTAAAATCGGGGGTTGATAATTTAACAATTCAAATTATTTATGTAAATGCCTTTGATAGCTGGTTTCCAGGTTTCCGATTGACAATAAAGACACATATGATATATGAGCTGCACTAATCTTTTTATTGTATTCGCTATCTTTCTGTTCCGATGTTGTTGTTCTTTAAGCTGGGTAGATTTTGACCGACCGTAGCGCACATTGGTGGCTTGTTTGGACCTCTGGACTGATCGAAGAACGGCATATAATTGAATCGCCTGTCATTTACCGTATTCTTGGCTCTCCGAAAATAGGTGGCCATACTCACATACAAACATGTACATTACTATAAATCAGAAAACCCAGTGGTTCCAATCGAAATAATAAGGCGCGGAAACACAAATATTTACGTTAAAAAATATATTTTTTAAATATAATAATAAAAATAATTTTTGTCCGGAATTATCAGTGTCCGGAAAGATCATGCAGATAGAATACACAAGCAGTTTGGCATAGAAAAAAAGCAACGTAAAACAAACATATTGATTGTAAATCTTGCTAATATGCATTGCACGAACTTCTCAAGTAGTAAAATGAGAGGTAATTTAATTAATTTAAGAGACACCTATTTAGGCATGCAGATCATAAACACCGGAAATTTGAAGACGACTCCAACTAGCTAAAGTTGTCATGGTCCGTGTCCATGACTTTGATCTTTCAGAGTCAGTAGAGATATATGTAGATGCGTCATTCTAATCAGCGAGCGAAACACACGTGATGATGATTCATAAATCGCTTCACTCTGTACTGTCCTTTAGGCACACTCGAGACGAATCTCAGAGAGCAATCTCATTCGTGGACACAGGTCATTTAATAAACGAGCTTACAAGATATAGAATGGAATGGAAGAGGTATGGAAAAGCATACAAATCAAACAAGCAACTAAAACCACGTTAGTCTTTCCAATTTTCAAGTATGCAGCAGGGGTATAGACAGTTCAATCAGTAATAATATTCACCCTGTAGCATTGGTCAAGCCAGTAAATAATGAGTGCTTAGTCATTTATTAAACGTTGTCTATTGAATATTAAACCGACCATGGACAAACGTACTTAAAACTGATGTTTTAATATTTATCCTACAATTTTATACTTCGTTTTTCTTGTAGTACATAACATTCAAATTGCATAATAATACAATAATTTTTAATTATATTATTGTGATGTATATATAGTGAATACGTGACGCGCACATCTTGGTTCGAATGACGCGAGTGAAAGGGATAAAAGATCGCCGGGCACTCGGACGTGCTCTCTCGTATCAGAGCCGTGGCTCTAAACGCATATCTTGTATTGTATTCATAACTGTAAGCTTAATATAATAAAATACTACTGTCACATCATCAGGTTATTCTTGTGCAAGCAGTTAACAGATATCACATATTGAAGCAGCCGGAAATCAGCCGGAGCAAAGGATATTACAATTGTATGGTAAGTGCAAGGATTCATTTTAAAATGCAGTGCTGATGATTTTGTTGTAATAAACGAGATTAAATGCAGAATTTTGAAGATGCTTTGATATTAATGGTGGTTTTAATATATGTAGATTTTGATGTGTCGCCACAAGCAATAAAAGTACCCCTTTTTATCCGTACACGCGAAATGTGAATAAAAAAACTGTTTAAAAACACATTATTTGCCGAATAAATAACCAAATGAAAGAGTTCTACGTGACAAATGGCGTCCAGGCAGCACAGGGCACATTTCCCCGCGAATTTATGAAGTACCCGTGTCCGTGGAGGTTTGCAGGCTTCGAGGCCCGGAGGTTGGCCGATATAAAAGTGTGCCTACCATGAATCACGCCTCCGCCCATGGGCCGCTCATAAAACTTAATCGCTCGAGATTCGCCGCCCTGACGAGCCGCCCTTGGGTGCTAAACCCTGCTTAAAAATGGATAAAGTGTTCTGTTCGGTTATTTGCTACCGCGCGTATTAAGGGTAGTTATGTTTTTAATGTGCCAAGTTTATTATTCCCTTAATCATAATCGCGTTACTCCGCTTGATGTACCAACGTATAGAGGCTTTTTTTTCTGTTCACTAAATAAAAAATGTACAATTATTCAATTTTTATGCACTTCAACATTCTCAGTGGATTCAAGAAGAGATAGCTTTATTTTTTATAATTTTTAAAATTATTTAAGATGATGTAGAATCATTCTTTACACAAAATTAATGACCGACAATAATTATTTATGACTACAACCCTAACCTCATAATTCTTCACATGGGAAATTCATCGTTGAATATTGAAAAAAAATTTTTTTTGATAAATTGTTTTGACTTAAATTTATAAAGGAACTATTAATACGTACATTAAAACAAATACTTTATTCCTTAGTAAGAATTATTTGTGCAAAAAAATAATTAAAATTAAGCAAGGCAAGGTTAACTTAGGTTAGGTTAGGTTATGTTACGTTTATTTGTTTCATGTTCATTTTTTATTATCGTAATGCATAAAAAAAATGTTTTATGAAGCAAAGTATTTACTTTAATGGATTGTTAAATCGTATCCAATTTATGACGGCATTTTTACAAATTACTTTATCGAAGCTGTTTCGTTCACATTGATGACTCAACAATTCATTGTAGCCCAAATCCACGTATGAGATTTACGTCTCGCGACAATATTCGAGATATGGATTTTGCTACCATGCAATTCTTTGGAGATAACTCTCGGCTTTAAGAGTCCATCATGCACACACCGAGTCTCAGAGATTCGCCGTCTTGCGTCTCAATTTAAGCTTGTTATATGTCAAACGTCAAATGTTAGTCCAATAACCATTGACATTTTGATCGTGAGTTGGTATGAATTTGAATCTCAAATCGAATGCTTTGTGCACGGGTTTTAGTTTTCGTCTGTTTATCTCAATATTATGTGTACATG
The DNA here is from genome assembly GCA_031772225.1 of Eubasilissa splendida. Classification (NCBI taxonomy): domain Eukaryota; kingdom Metazoa; phylum Arthropoda; class Insecta; order Trichoptera; family Phryganeidae; genus Eubasilissa; species Eubasilissa splendida. The sequence goes on along the minus strand of CM062855.1, from coordinate 9,557,032 downwards.
GTATCGAGATGTATCTCATTATGGATAAGTGCCACTATACTACCTTACAGTTTTCAAAAAAAATCAACAAATTTAACTTACCATAAAAATCATATTTTTAATAAATATGTGGTGTTAAATCTCGCGACAATCCACTCCAATGTCAAGGCTGTACTAAGATAAATAACCTACACCACTCTAGGTAACCGTATAAGCGATTTACAGCTTCGTTTGGAGTCTTCAAAAAACTTACATGTGATTTAAATAGTGGACTGACCAACTTACATCATACAAGAGGAAAAGATAGACTAAGACTGACATTTGGGAAGAAGGCTAAATCTCAAAAATCGATGATGTACAGTTGCGATGAAGAGTTTTAATGAAATGCTGGAAGACATAAAAAAAGAGGAGAAACTGCATGGACTCAAAGTGAAACCAAACAAGCACGTGAAAGATAAGTTCTAGTAAAAAGAAAGACGCGATTTTTTCATATATTAATTACGGATCTAATCCAATAAGTCAATAACAATTTTCGAGCATGGTGCTTTCATGTTTTTATTTTAATTTGTAAGCGATACGACCAAAATAAATAAGTACACTGAAAATATAATTTGCGAACATACGCGACGATTCTATTTGAGTCTATATTCATTATAGCTAGACTATTATAATTACAAAGAGATGGTTCCTTGAAAAGTTTACGTTTACTTTAATTAATAATACGCGTAAAATTTTCAAAAGTATATGTATTTTAAATATGAACTCTTTTTGTGAAGACAAAAAAAGGTTTAATCTCAGAAATCGATGATGCACCGTGCGATGAAGATTTTTAATGAAATGCCAGAAAACATAAGAAAGGAGGAGAAACTACATAGATTAAAAATGAAACTAATATTGTTTATATTAGAGTACGTATAAATATTCGTATGTGTACTATATTAAGAATAAACACATAAATATCGATATTTACGGATAAACTCCGTGGACAAGCACTATCAGTTTTGTGAAATTATTTATCAAGGTTTTTAAGAATAAGAACACAACAGAGAATGAATAGTTTTTTTTAAGAACGCATATTTTGTTGTGAAGTTTCAATTTTAGAACATTTTAAAGAGCCACAAAATATGAGTTCTAAAACTTGTCGTAAATGTAATTGGTTGATATAGCGGAACTGGTTAACTCATTTCCCCGAATAGGAAAAGATCCAGGTTTAAATTCCGGTAAAAACTAAAAGTTTTATTCGATAAATGGATATTTTCTGTATATCTTTCTAATTGATTAACATAATTTCTTTCAAAGAACTTCACTAAGAATAAATTTGCACACCAACACATGTTTCTCAACGCTTTATCGATATTTTGATACGGTTCCATTCAGATCATACATAATATATATTTATATGCCATATGTCATCATATACCATATGCCGTCATATGCTATAAGCCATCATATGTCATATGCCATCATATGCCACGTGTTCGAAAGCACTTTCACCACCGAGTGGAGTGAGAACGAGCCTTAGCCGTGTAAAAATCTCCCCCCCCCCCCCAGCCCCAAAATTGATTTTCTGTCGCCGCGAAATCGCGATTTAATTATTTTAGAAAATATTGCTATCTTTGATATGCTAAAAAGGAGTGCGAAATATTGATTAATTAGAATTTTCTGATATTGTTTTTTTGGAGGATTCTTTGTTTTAATCTATTTTGTTTGACGGTGATTTAAGTCATTTTAAATGTAAAATTCTTTAATTTTCCGTCAGAATATTAGTTAACCAATTAATAATATCAAATATTGAATAAATTAATGAAAAGTATATTATACAATTATTACATAAAAAAGCAAATTAAATGAAAAGAGCAAGACCAGTAGAAAGTGAGTGAAAAAGAATACATTTAATAATATTACGCTTCCCCGTCTACATCTATAAATTTCTGGATGCCGGCTTCAGTAGTGTCATTATGGCTATATAGTGCTTGATTAAACGGTCAGGTCTGAAAAAACGAACGTGTTTTTAATATCCCTATGTTGAAATTACTTAAATGTTTTCTCTTTTATATATTCAATAACAGTACGTAAATGTAGGTATATTAAATTTGAAATAAAGTGTACATTATCTTTATTACGTATAAGAAAAAAAACATATTTTAGCGAAATCATATATTGACATCTGTCATATTTTCTTCTGTCTATGGTAAGGGAGAAATCTTACAATATAAATTGTCTATCCACGATTCTTATACGTCATTTTTGTTTGTTTTGACAGCTAACTTACAAAGATGGAATTATTTCAATTGCACTGACAATTTATTTACGTGTGGGTTGTTTTGGGGAAAGCTCTTTCATTGAAATATATATTCTATTGAGTCTCTGACCAACCAAGCAACCGGCGATAGCCGATGAAACCACGCGCAGCGGCCACAATAGTCGCCCACAGAGCCTAGCAGTAAGCATATCTACTAGTTTTTTTATTAAATAGCAAAACTAGGAAAAATAAGTAAATTACATTTTTATATACATATATATACATCACAATGAATAAATTTAGAATGTGTTATAATATGATATAATTTTTTTTTCGGCCAGTGGAGTAACTACAAAAATTGCCCCCAATGCAGAATATAAAAAGGACCCCCTAAATTATATTAAATTGTATATAAGATATACAAATATATATTGCGTTAAATAAGTTATCTATTAAAGAAGTAAGAAAAAATAGTCTCTTGTCTCATATGGTAAAAATGTTTGTGATATATATATATACATATATTAAGAATTTTTGTGGGACCGGATAAAGCTCTAGAGTTTTAACTTTTTTCTCTTGATTTAATTTAAATGGAGTTGTATACTAGATCAAGCTGGTTAAAAAACTTAGCTGAGATATTTGACAGATTATTTTTTCAGAAAAAATATAAGATAAATATTTTTTATATATATGTGGTCCACCAAACAGGTTATATCCCACGTATATGAATGTAATACATATACAGGTTAATGTGTTTATGACTGAGCATCGCGATCTTGGGCCTTGTTTAGTGTGATCTCTCAACCTCTCACTCTCCCGGTGAATACCAATTTTCCTAGGATATATATATGCTCAAAGTCTGAAAAATATATTTTCCTCCATGTTATGGATAGCCTTTTGTTCGTCTCGCAGTCATACCTACTATGTGACGCTAACACCACACACACATATTTACAACCTTTTGTTTTGAAATTGAAATTTAGAACATATGTAGTTCTATTTTATTTTGAATACAAACAAAATAAACCAATTAGATCATATATATATACAATCCTGATACTTTTGCTGTCCAGGGAAATGCGTTATCATTTTGCCGTATTAAACGACTAATTTTTCGACAAATTTGGAACTTATATTCTGTAGTACTTTAAAATCACTCAACTATATACAAATATATATATATATTGTATTTTGACAAGTATAAGTCACTTTTTTTCCAATATTTTTTGTGACTTAAACACTGCAAGTTATAAAATATTCGCACATTGTTTAGGTTCTTGTAAAATATATTTGCTTTTTCATATTCTATCCTATCTGTAATAAACGACTATGGACGGACGTGACATTAGACATTAGTATCGAGAGTGACGTTTGGGCATACATATTACGCGTACTGCTGTCGATCTTCATACTTGTGCAAATTTGATCATTTGAAAAAGCTTATTAATATAATCAATCGAATAGCACTGTATTTGTTGAAGATGATCCAACTTCTGTTCAAAAAATTTTGTCCTTAAATTTAGGGTGCGACGTATGCTCGTAAAAATACGGTATATATATACGATAACCATATTAAAAAATTTAAAAAAACGGTAGCGTAGAAATTAGGCTAACGCCCCTTGTGTGACCTCTATTTATATCCGCATATACACACGCATTCACACACATACACACGCCCCGTGTTGGCGGTGAGGCTCACATAAACACACACCTACATCGGTACAATCCAAAAAATAAATATATATATATCTTTTAACACTACTTTCATTATCTGACAGCAATTTGCATTCTGACTTTGAAAAAGCTACTAAAAAAAATTATATTTCTAAATTAATTAAAATTTGCAAAATGTAGAGTAATTTAATATCACCTGCGTGTTGTTGTAACGCTGACACCTGTCTCCCCTGTCAGAAGCTGTTAAGCGACGGTTCTTTAATCTATAAGCAAAGCCAAAATTTAATTTAATTTAGCACTCTTTTTAAAGTTTTCAGTAGGCAGAAACATTCAAGAATTTCATTCAGTGATTGTGTTATACGGTGAGCAACATTGTTGTACGTTAGCATTTAAACCGTGCCACGTGTTCTTGAACAGTGTACTCTTAACCTACTGTACAGAATGGTGGTCGCTTATTTTCCTCACATCGGTTGGTTTATTCCCGGAAAGTGTTATTGTGAGCAGTCCAAACGTCGCATGCCTAATAAAATTGGTTAGCGCCCTCGAAATGGTCATGGAATAGTGTCAAGAAATGATGCTGCAGTTTTTGTAACAAAATAATGCTTGATAATGTCTTTGACATGTTCGATTATACGGATTGGTATATAAATAATGAATACTAATTAAATGTATTAATTAGAAAGATGTACATATAAAATAAATTAAAATATATATTTTAAAAAGTTTTAAAGGAATCTTAGTTAAATATCAAGATAAAATTGACTGTCTGGCTCAGCTTAAGTCGGGATAAACATCAACAAATATTGTATGAAAACAGATGGGCCTTGATCGAAGCGGCGCAAGACAGTGGAAAATGGAAGCGCCTTGTCGAGTATTCGGACCCTCGATGCTCCTATGGAGACAATGATGATGATGAAAGTTTTAAATCATTTTTATTTATTTGTGTAAGGTTCGTTAGTTCGTAGTTCGTTAGCGAAGTGACAGATGTGTGTGTGTGCGTGCGTGCGTGTGTGTGTGTGTGTGTGTGCGTGTGTGCGTGCGTGCGTGCGTGCGTGCGTGCGTGCGCGCGCGCGCGCGTGGTCTCTTTCCCCACGGAACTTATAATATAATTATTATATTCGGGTCGCGCGTCCCGCGGAATGGAATACGACAATTCCAGTCGTAAATCTAAATCACCGCAGGGTAGGGAAGGGGAATAGGGAAACGTCGTACAGGGAGAGGTCGATGATGGGGAAGGGAATGTAGTCGAAGGACCAACGGTTTTGAGAAACCGGGATTCGGAAGGACTGCTCGCCTTATCTTGAGTATGACGCCTCCGTAAATTCTTGTGGTCGCCGCCGAGATCACACAATGATACACGAGGAAGGTGACGATCTCCGCTTCCGACTGAAGACGGCGATATCAATGTACATCCATGGTATATATAAATAATAAACACTGTGCATACAAATCGCAGGATCACAAAATACAGTGCTGGTGCACTGGCGTTGAACGGTCACAACGCGAATGGTATCGCGATGTCGAGATGGAACACAATACAAATATCGGTCAAGTTAACGTCTGCTCACAATTCACACTGAAGATGAGCATTAGAATGGGTAAAGGGGTAGGAATTTGGACGCGGATATGTGATAATAAAATTATTCGCGGCTGATATTACAAACGCTACAAGTATGTTTTTTGCGAATACGGAACACAAAGAAACATCGCGATTTGTAATATTGTTATTATTAGATTCTGAAATGTAAACACAGTTTGTATTAAAAGTTCTGGTTTGTAATAATATAATCATTATATTTATATAATAAAATGAAATCGTTAGTTTTAATTTCGACAGAAGTATGCCACTGAAATTTTGAATCAATCCACCCCATGATTTCATTTGTAGGCTTACATTCCGTATCCCATCGATTTATAGGGGTGTACCGGGCGCGATGTACGCGCCGAGGGTGGTATTTGACTGTGGATTGAGTATTGGGTGGATCGGTCCACGGCACACGGATGCTGGGAGCGTGAGGAAAGTTGTAAACTGAGGTTTATACCGGCTGCGGGTGATGGATTGAGCGTCGCATCTGATCGAGTGCTGAGATGCGATATAAAAATTAATATGAAACGCACATCATGTGTCGTACAATAAGCGGTATTTGAATATTTTTTTATTGTGCGGGAAACGCAAAAACAATAACTAATGATAACTGACACGTTTTGTATACAACTGGTTTTTAAGGTAATCTTTATAGCAACTGTGGTCAATATACAAGTGCGTGACGATGTTCGTTTACAGTGCTTCAGAATAAATAGGCACTTTAATTATTATTATTGCTGTAGTTTTTAAACTGGTGTATTTTAAAACAGAAGTAAATTTAAAGGACAGATATTTTTACATACACTATATTGCTTGAATTATTAAGGAACGATACTTTATGAGGAATCGCAACTTCATGAATAAAAAGTAAATTAAATATCATTTATCGATATGTTTTATTAATTTTCTATTTCACATTAATATGAATAACCATTTGTGGACGGTCGCGGTACATACGGAGTTTAGCAAGGCATTTGATAAGGTTTCACATAAACTACTATTAAAAAAATTAAAAGCTCTGGAGATATGCAATAACACCTTACAATTGATCGATAGCTACCAAAGTTCTAGAAAACTTTACGTTAAAATACATATAATTATAAATCTTTTCAATTTGAAGCACCCAGTGGGGGTACCACTAGGGTTCTACCTTAGACCTGTTATATTTTTACTATTCATAAACGACATTGTTGACATTTTTAATGGAGTTCATGTTCCGTTGTTGTAATAAGCAAATTCTAACATAAATGACTGTATTACTTTGCAAAATAACCTAAATTTGCTTAATATGTGGTGCTGTGTTAACAAACTATATCTCAATGTAGAAAAATAAGTTTCAATAGTACCAAAAATCAACTCTTTTTTTAATATTGAATTAACAATATTTATCTAAGTAGAATTGCATTTATGCGGGATTCGGGAGTGCTCTTAGACGAAAAATTATCATTTATTCAACGTTACAATGAAATTTGCAACAAAGCGATGAAATCCTTAGGATTTGTGTTAAGGACAGCCAAAAACATTAACTCGCTCCGCTTTCTAATAATTTTATATACTATTGTATGTATTATGTATTGTAAGAAATACGCTGGAGTTTAACTCCACTTTGTGGTCTCCCTACTATAGTTCACGTATTATAAAAATCGAAAGGGTGTAACATAAATTTCTAAGATTTATCAATATTAAATTGCATATTCCGATAGAAAATATAAATTGCGATTATTTAATGAGTCTACTTCATTTGAAAAAAATAGCCTGAAGAAGAGATGTGAGCGAACCTATATGTTACCTTTTTGATATTAATACATTTAATCGTTCCATTATTTGAAAGAGCCATCTACCTTATTTTTACAGAATATCAAATACCTTTGAGTAAACAGATAGCAGACGCCAGAATTATCAATTCATTTTTATTAAATTTTGGACACATTGATACAACTTTATTATTAGGAGAACACATTCCTATTGTGAAGTTGTAATTATTCAGAACATAGGTCTGTGATATTTTAAATATGAATTAAATATATTAATTAGAAAGATATACATATAAAATCAATTTTACCGAAAAATATTGTTGTTGCGCCACCGAGATTCGAACCTGGATCTTTTTTCTAAACCGGGTCTTTCACAGAACGTCTGTTCTGAATAATTACAACTTCAAAATAAGAATGTGTTCTCCTAACAACAATATATATATTATAGATATATTTAATTTCTGTTACCTATGCGATGTTTATGCACGTACAAATTTTGTTTTTAAATTAAAATAACACAGAGTAAAGATTGATGAAATTAGAGAAAAATATAAAGTTGATATTAGCATAATGAATAAGATTAAAAAAGGATCACATGGAACGGATAAATAATGAGACACTAGTAAGAAATATATATGTTTATTTTATTTATTTCCATCAACCATATATTGGCTTTTACATAAGAATAAAAATGTATTTAATTTAAATATAATTGTACATTTTTAATATAAAATTTCAATATAACATAAAAATAAAAAAACTAAGTATAATTTACGTACAAATATTTCTTCATTTCAGATACGCTCCTGCAACGAAAAATGTTAACGAAATTTAACTTGTTACCAAGCTGATGCATTCGCAATATTGGCGAGTTAATTGCATCATTATTTCTATGTGTACCTGCAAAGAACACTTGTTGTCTCGTTTGAGTTGGTACTTTATACGAAACCATTTGTATCAACTCACGGGAGTCCAACATGTTATTAATAATTTTATATAGAAATACTATATGGTTCACATCTCCAGGCTATTATTTTCAAATGAAGTAGAGTCAATATATAATCGTAATTTTTATTTTCTATCAATCGTAATCTATATATATAACGCAAGTGTCCGTGGAGGATGTTCCTGTTAGAAGCTACAATAATATGAGGAGATGTATGAATGTGGAAAAAGTGAGAATTGTGTATCAGGATAGAAGAGTATACCGAAACATAAGAAATGTTTGTAAAATAATAAAATATATTATTTGTTCGGTTGTCATATGTACCACCCGTGTACGAGTAAAATAAATGGTGCTAAGACGTACTAAATAATAAAGATTCATCTTGATTTAAAAAAAAACATTCTAAACTCTATCACTCTCACTCTACATTAGATAAAATAATTCCTTTGATGAGTTGGATTGGAAAAATGATGAAATTAATGTTACATTATTTTTATCATTATTTTTACATATGCATCAACTCAGTCTCTTTGAAATAAATTTCAACAAGATTAACCATTTCGATGAATAGTCCATTGAATTTAATTTATAAATAGATTTCATAATGGTGTATGATTTTTTTAGGGATACCGGGCTTTAAATATTTTATGAAAAGTCTGTAAAATATGGCTGGCTTATATTATATGACGGTATCGTTAATTGATAATCAATATTGATGGTTTAAATACATGAGAAGGATTTTAGAGTTTGGTTTTGAAAGCGGTAGGTATTAGTAAATTTGAAGGATCAGAGTCAAAGTGGATCGGATGTGAGGAACGTTCGACTTCCCCGATAGCTTTGTCGAGACGTTGCATCAGCTTCCATCAGACCTTTGGACTCATCATAGACGTGATGTAAGCTGATCCACACGTTCTTTAAATAAGTTAACGTTACAGTTACGCAATTTTAGAAGCCTGTGGATGTTTATCGTCTCCACAATTATCATCACCGCCGACAATCCCTGAACGCACCTTGCAGATACCTGGGTGTGAAACAGAGCTCAGACAGCCTTAAAAATACGCCAATAAAGCTGGATTCTGAATGCCCCTCCTCTTGTTGCAGCCTTCCAGTTAAGATTTTCAGCAAATATTTCTCTGTGTAGACTTTTCATTGCATATTTATAAACAGAAACTGTGCTCAATCAATAATAAACTTCTGTCAACTGTAAGTAGTTTCTTTTCATCAAACTGGTTTCGCCACACATACACAGCACATCATCGCTATCATTATCTAAAGAACACGTGAACGCAAGGTGAAATATATAGGTTATCCAGCGCTCACACATATAACCTTCATAATCATCAACAAAATGCGTTTCGTCTAAAGTGGTGACGTGACCCCATAGACCTCAATTGGGTCTCAAGCAGAATAAGAAAGAAACTTAATCTAAAATCATCGCAATTAGTTTATAATTCCATTGTCTCTCCACATATAGATTGAGACTGATACATGTTACAAGAATGACCGGAAAAGATCGGGAACCGATAATCTCTCGGACGCGCACCTCTAGGTCGAATAGATGTTGATTTTTTTCTACTCAGGAGACTAAATGGGAATCGCTTATATAGCCATTCTAGCAACAACGATCATCAAATTTGGAGAGAGGGAAAGACGAAAACTACAAACACCAGTGAAATAGAAAAGACTAGGCAGTCATTTCCATACAGCCGGAACTCGTGACGTGATCATTACGGTTTTGTTGTAACAGCACGTGTACCCTTAAATAGTCTATTTTTAGAATGTACCTCCTGTGTACGCGCGATTTTAACGGTTTTGTCTGACGAAATTGCGCGAAATATTAATATTTACGCGGAATCAATTTTGAAGTTATTTAAAAATGGTTATTATTTTTTTTATAAATTTGTGATTATTTATACATTTAAACATTGTTGAACACTACTATTTTTGGGAAATGGAGCTGAGAAGAAAAAATTACAAATAATTCAAAATAGAGTAATGAGGACTGTTTTAAGATGTAATAGATATATATGAATAAGTTATACGCTAAAACAACTAAAATTAATGACGGTTAAGCAAAATATTATACAAAATGTTTTATAATTGATATACAAAATGATAAATCCATTATTGCGTCTAGTGAGTAGAATGTACGATGTATGCAAGGACAGTGACCTTATTATTAATGTCAACAAGTCAAAAGTGATGGTATTCGAGAAGAAGGAAAGCAAGACACTGTGCAAAATACTTGTAGGTAATGAATGTTTGGAACAAGTAGATGAGTTTGTGAATTTGAGAAGTATGCTTGATAGAAACGGAAAGGCTGAGAATGATATCGAAAGGAGGGTGACTGAAGGGAATGAGGTGAACGGCGCTTTAAATGGAATTATATCTAACGGGAATTTGTCAATTGAGGCAAGAATAGCGGTGCACAATGGAGTCCTGGTACCGACACTGATGTATGTGGAGCTGGCAAAAGAGGATTGAAAGTAGATTGAATGCAGTGGAAAAGAGATCACTTAGGCATATATGTGGCAAATTTATTTATGAAAGAGTAAAGAATGAAATAATAAGGAAAAAAATGTAATGCTGATGTTAATATAGTGAGTAAAATTAAGAAATGATCACTTAGGTGGTTTGGTTATATGGAACGGATAAGTGAGCAGAGAATGGTAAGAAAGAAAGCGAAAGACTTGGCACGACAGGTAAACCAGATAATGGAGGATGGCTCTGTTAGAAGCCACAACAATCGGCGAGCTTGTATGAGAAGATGTATGAATGTGGATGAGATGAGAATTGTATATCTGGACAGAGTAATGTGGTGCTTTATCCTCTCTACCTATATCCGAGGGGAAACGGCGTGGTGGTAAGTAATAAGTACATGAATAAAATAAATAAATAAAATCCTACGAAAAGTCAGTGGGGTTTTAGACTTCCACAAACGCATCTGGCAGGAACACTAAATAGTTTATACTATAAATGTTTTAAATTGTTCAATGAACTACCAGAAAATGTGAAGGAAGTAACAAGTTTTGCTACTTTTCGTAGGTCAAGTGCAATATACGTAGTATTTAAACTCAATAACTGATCATTTTTAATGGTTTTATTTTCATTCGTATTTATAATCTCTTTACCTTGATTTAACCGCTAATTGACATGATGTAATAATTTTTTTTTATGTTTTCCAAAGTATTGCATACTAAATGTAAGAATATTATATAATTTTTACAACTAAATAAAAAATATACATACAATAATCGACGAGCTTGCATGACATGTTATACTCTTTGCTTACCTCCGCGAAGAGACGGCGTGATGGTAAGTAAGTTAGATAGTTAATAATTTATGGTGTAGGATATGGGTGATACCGATACATGTTTCTTCCAGTTTTATTAGAAACATTCGAAGTTCTTATTTATTCATTAATTTAGCAATTTTCTTAATGTCTTTAGTCCACAGCGTAGGTATATTTTTTCGCCTAGTTCACAGCCTCCATTATTCCCTATTTCTTCCCCATCAGTTTTTATGATCTAGGTCATACTAAAGGGTGAGGTTAGGTTTAGTAATTTGGTGATTTGGACCAAAATACGACTCCGCATTCACGGGAGATGGGAGCTATCGGTAGCCTCTTTTCTTGTTGCGGTGCAACCCTCTTATTGAATATTCCTCCAGGCGGCGCCGCTGTATTTTTCAATAACGAGGAAAATTTCCAACCTTCGTTGGAGAGCAGAAAATGGTTTAGTGAAAGCGGTAACGTCTTATTCAAGAGAATTTGTACCATATATTTAACCCTTTCGTAGACATGCAATAACGCAAAACTACCGCTCGGAACACATTGGAGTTGACGTCCGTATTAACTAAATGCTCTATTGTATTATATTTATCAATCTATTCTCATTAAATACTCAACATTTAGAGTGAAACAATGATAACAATTATCTTTTAACTTAGTAAAAATATTATTATTATTATTTTAATACTTTAAATTACACATTCCTCACGGTAACACAAGTTGACATTATGGCTACGTACGGGTATTTCATATCATGGTATGCTGAAGGTTAAACGAAAGAGATTATTAAATTCAATAATCTTACCAAATATAACCATAAACCATTTGTTAAAATATGAGAAATGGAATGGAAAAAATCCACAATATATAAAAAAAACTATAACAAAATTTATAAAAACAATTCACTATATTTTTGCTAACAAAAACCGGTTTCGGAATCATCGTTCGTTCTTCAGGGTTTACAAGATACATCTATTATTATTAGTATAAAAATATGGTTGTATAGAATTTGGGATATTTTTTATAATTGTTTTTGAAATAAGATTATTTAAAAACACGATTTTTCTCCACTGCTTCCCACGATCAATAATAGGTGGGTATACATATAATGTGTTTAACAAATAATTTATTAATTTAATATTATAACCATTATTGATAGCAATTTATTTGATAATATTTAGTTCTATCTTGGAGTTATTTATGGATACAGGAATATTAACTAATCTACTAAGCATGTAATGAAAAACTGATAATTTTTGAGAAAACGGATGATTGAAAGTATTATGTATTACTATGTCAGTGTAAGATTTTTTTTGTCTAATTAATAATATAAAATGAGGTCACAAAGTAATTTTGCAAATATTGAAAAAGTAATCATATTTATTTTGTGCACTCTTTTTTCGGTAAATCGAATATATTTATTTATTAACATACACAGTATTAAACAAATAAAATATTAAAAATAAAATTTCTAAGAAATGTTTTTATTACGATGTGCCTACTTAAAAATATTTTTTTGATGAAATGTAGTTTTGCGTTATTTAGCATATCTTAAAGTTGACGTCATTCCTAAAAAATATTGAAACATCATCGTAATTTCACGTCACAGCATATTGATGTTGGTTCCTGTTTAATGAAGTAGAAATTGTGTAATCTTTCTGTGTTACAAGTTTCAACACTCGATTAACTCTTATTTGCAGGCTCTATCTAATACCCTGTATACAGCCTTCGTTCTTATGGCTCGAGGATAATGTATAATAAAAGTAAGGGAATTGAACTGAAAGTATTGTAAATTGCTAATCCAAATACTTCGTGTTAGAGTGGTATTTGAAGTCTTAAAAAATTTTTTTTTTGATTACTTTTTGTGTGTCGTCGACTGAAGGTTGCAATGTAATACAGTTTTTTTAGATCAGGCCTAGCCTAAACAAGAAATTGCAATAATATTTTTAGGAGAACACATTCTTATTGTGAAGTTGTAATTATTCAGAACATCAATTAAATATATTAATTAGAAAGATATCCATATGAAATCAATTCTATCGAAAAATAACAACTATGCTACATCGACAATATTTTAGCGACAAATTTTCGAACCTATATGTTTCCTTTTTGATATTAATACATTTAATAAAATTGAATTGATAATTCTGGCGTCTGCTATCAGATTATGAAATTCTGTAAAAATAAGGTAGATGGCTCTTTCAAAAAATGGAGCGATTAAATGTATTTTATAATTTGTGCTAAAAACATTGTCGCTGTAACATAGGTTTGGAAAGATATCCAGGTTCGAATCCCGGTGGCGCAACAACAATATTTTTCGATAGAATTGATTTTATATGTATATCTTTTTAATTAATATACTTAATTCATATTTAATAATATTTTTGTTAAAATGCTGTATGTTTTACAAAAAATGTATAATAATACGGACATCGATATAATTTTGCATTGGTACGAGACATACACGTGTAAACCGATAAACTCTGCTTTTGAAACTGTATTAAAATTCAAAATTTTCACATAATACCAACACTAACATATGCATCCGTTGCATCAGCCCTGATGATGGACCTTGCAATAGGCAGGGTAGTCCAGAAAACTCGGCCCACTTCATCTTTTCTTCTGAATATTTACCACATAAATTGGTTTCAACACTATTAAATATGATTCGTCACAATTGACGAAACGTTCAAATCAAAATATGATTATTTCATTAAGGAGAACATATTCTTATTGTGAAGTTGTAACTATTCAGAACATAGGTCTGTGATATTTTAAGTACTAATTAAATGTATTAATTATAAAGATACGGTTTACTCAAATGTATTTGAGATTCCGTAAAAATAATATAGATGGCTTTCAAATAATGGAACGATAGATATATTCATTTGAGAAAGTGTGACATATAGATTCGAAAATTTGTCGTCAAAAATACTGTCGCTGTAGCATAGTTGATAATGCACCTACCCCGGATCGGAAAAGGATCCAGGTTCGAATCCCGGTAATATTTTTCGATAAAATTGATTTTTTATGTATATCTTTATAATTAATACATTTACCTAGTATTTATATGATTATTTATACATTTTTAAATGTATATCGCATGTGTTTTTTTATTTTTTTCATTCAGTTTATTTCATAAACTTCATGCGCCAATAAAGATTTTAATAATTAAAAAAAAAAAATGTGTTAGACATCCGTATAAGTTTATTATATGTAATATAAGTATGTACGTATATATATATATATATATGTTTAATTTAAGGTTTCAATGACACGTGTTACCGTGTCCAACATCGGCATAGAAACCATTTACAAAAAACGCGATCTAAGTAAAAAGAGATGCCTGCTCCACACACACACACACACACACACACATACACACATATATATATATATATATAAACGGAAAGCTATTAAGTTAAGAGAATAAGTAGGTTTTATGTTGCGGTGGTGGATTTGGAATTAATTGCTAGAATTTATGATTTCTCTAAAGTAATCTACATCCCTCTTTCTATAAACCAAAACCTACCATATAAATGTGCTCAGGAGATGATTCTACCTAAATTAGTCTATCGTGGAAGTAAACATAAAAAATAACAAATAAATAATATTTTAAATTTGACAAAAAATACTATCGTCTGATCTTTGAATAATTATTTTCACATTGCGACTCAGCTTCATGTATCACGGAGTGGTATTTATTACTATTATTGCAAAGGTTTCCAAAACTGCAGGTATCTAAGAGCAGAATAATTTTATTACAAGATAACTAATCATTATTTCATATTATTTTTTATGTCAGCACAAATTTTTTAAACTATTTAATTGCATTGATATTTATGAATAATATCTGTGAATAAAATCTTTTTTTTTTAAAGTTGTTTTAAATGTCATCATTCAAACTGCTCTTCTAAATGTATTTTGGAGATTATTTATCTAGGAATTTTTTTTTTACAATAAACAACGATCAGATAAAACGAAGCATAAAACATAAGAAAAAATATGAAAACATCAAAAGAAAATGTCATAACAGATTGAGAAAAAGAAACAACTAATGAAAATATAAAAATATATTTAAAACATCAGAAGAAAAAGAAAAATGAATGTTGACCGTCATGTTGGCCATCATCACTTGGTGCACTGCGGCCAGGAAAGGCTCTGCAGTAGACTGGCCAAACCACTGCCCTAGGTTTTTCAGCCATGATGTTATCCTTTTTCTAAGACCCGGACTTCCAGCAATCTCTCCTTGCATAATGAGATGCAAGGTAATAATTGTATACCTTCAATTGCATTTTTTAAAGTAGATAATTTTGTGACCAGATAATAATACTAAAATATATATATAATTCAATTCCAAATTGAGTTATTATAATACTTTAATTATAAAAATATGTGTATGTATTTCTGATCTTTGACAGAATATTATATTTTTATTTTTTTGTGCAGTTCTTTTGTTTTTCACAGTTATAATTTTTAATTTATTAATTAAATATTCACAATAAACACATCACCATTATGAAGTTGAAGTTTTTACAGAACATAGGAAAATATGAATATATATATATCTTTCTAGTTTATTCATTTAATTTGTATTTATTATTACTTATTTAACTACTGATAATTTTTTAACGTTAAATCTTGTAATGCTCCATTTTAAACTAGATAACTTTTTAAATTTAAATACATTATATAGGGTGTCCAGCGGAAAATTTTCAAGTTTATTTTAAATAAATTAAAAAACTACAATGTTTTTCTCATATTTTATTAATGCAAAATTGAGTTTAACAATGAGGATTTTACGTTTTATAAACAATAACAAATCGTCAAATGCCGTCCATTTATCTCAAGACAATCTTGCAATCGGACTCTTACATTTGCGAACACGCGAGAGCAAAGTATTGGTTCAATGGCAGCAACTTCAAGGCGGATATTTTCATGTAGGGTCTGAATTGTTGCTGTCAGCTCTCGACTTAAAATATTCTTACATAAAAAAGTTGTGCCCAGTTGTGCCAAATTGCACATCACACTGTTGGTTTTGGACAATGCAAACACTGTTGATGGCGTTCCCTAGGATTGTCGGGGTATTAGTATCTCATGTTATATTTATTAACATAGGCATCGATATGAAAATGTGCTTTGTCAGTAAACAATATATTTCCAAGCGTTCGTGCTGTTCCAAAATGTTCCCGCATCGTTCTTGCTAAGGTTTCACGTAAAGAATAGTTATTTTCGTTGAGAAACTGCACGATTTGCAGTTAGTATGGGTGAAACTTTAGTTTGTTTTTCAAAATAACGTGCACTGTTGATTTTTTCATTCCAGTACACGCTGCAATCTTCTTTATCGATTTACGCGGATTGCGCATAATTTCATGTCGAACTTGAGCCACATGTTATGGCGTCGCTGGTGACGTTGATGGTCCTGGAGGAGTTTAGTTAACCATTGTTTCTTTTTATCTGAACTTTTAAACCCATCACCAGATATGTTGTGTGCGCGGTCCATCACTTACTCGTCGAATATTAAAGTGAGTACAAAAAGTGCGACGCGCACGAATCAATAAATTACCGCACTTTAAATATTGCTCAACCGCAAACGCGCGATGCACTTCCAACCAGTGACTCATTGCGACTGGCAAATCAGCGCGTCGAATAATACCTCTCCCACTTACATCACCCTGATGATTTACAAGCAATTAAAATTTAATCTTAACATTTTTCGCTGGACATCTTTTATATCTCGATGATCAAATCATTCAAGAAACTCAGCATTTAATTTACCTCTGCTGAAGTATTCATCAATAAATTAGATTATAATATTCAAAATAATCATGTGAAAAATATTTATCTGGAAAATCTTGATGCTGAAGCAATCGCATAAATTATGCGTGATCTCTATTCAACAAATAGATAATATCGCTCTCACATAACTGTCTAGAAAATTTACTACGCCCCTAAACTATTACTCCTGTTAGTCGCCTTCAAACGTCGCTTGCTTTATAGATCTCACAAAATTTGTTTGAACTTTACACGTATCTAATAAATTTTCTGTGGAAAATAGTTAATGTGACTTTCGAATCACGCTACCAGAGTTTCTGGAATGACTACACTAAAAATAACAATAAATCGATCACCGGGACCAACTGGGGCCAACCGGGAGCAAATTAATTCCGTCCGCTCGGCACATGGCAGTAAGATATGCAATATTATTTTAAATTGTTAACTTTTTTTTATTAACCACTTAACGAATTGAACACATCTACCGGTTTCGAAAAATATCATTTTCTTTTTCAGGATGTCGTTAACTAATCAAAAACATATGTTATATTGTTTCTTTAACAGAGCTATTTAAAAAAAAAACAATAATTACTTAAAAAATAAATTTTGTACGTAACACAAATTGTTACTTGATGATACACAATTATTAGAATAATTTATAGGAAAAAAATTTAGAATGGGACTTGTGATTGAATTTAATTGGTTGTTCATAAAAAATGGGTTAGTTTTACATGCTTTTTTTTATTTCCTATGCCACCAAATTATTTAATTTAAGACCAATACCGTTTACATGTAAAATAGACAATCCTAAATTTTTATCAAATGTCATTTTATAACAAATGATTAGAAAATCAGATTACTCAAAGGTATTTGAGATTATGTAAAAATAAGATAGATGGCTCTTTCAAATAATGGAACGATTAAATGTATTAATATCAAAAAGGTAACATATAGGTTCGAAAATTTGTCGCTAAAAATATTGTCGCTGTAGCATAGTTGGATAATGCACCTTCCCCGGTTAGGAAAGAGATCCAGGTTCGAATCCCGGTGGCGCAACAACAATATTTTTCAATTAACAATTATTTTTTTATAATTAATACATTAAATTAGTATTAATAAATTATTAATTAAAATTAACTACCTAGTTATCAACTAGTCTGATAGAGTTTATTTTACAATTGTGTTTCATTTTATATGTATATTTTTCTAATTAATATATTTAATTCATATTTAACATATTTATCACTTTGCGATACTTCTCTGGGCATTACGAATAATGTTCAATTATTCACATGGTACATAACATATAATATATTATTGAAAAAATTAGAAATATATTATTGACATTCATATCCATTATCGTAAAAAAATCTAAATCTCTTTGAACTGGAGCATGCTCTTAGTTCTACGAATTTATTGGTACACTGTTTTGTAGAATTAAACAGTAAGTTAATTTAAGCAAAAATATAAAGAAAAGAATCACATAAGATGGATTGAATGCATTAAGGGAGTATTTG
This sequence comes from Eubasilissa splendida, assembly GCA_031772225.1. Lineage (NCBI taxonomy): Eukaryota > Metazoa > Arthropoda > Insecta > Trichoptera > Phryganeidae > Eubasilissa > Eubasilissa splendida. The sequence goes on along the minus strand of CM062855.1, from coordinate 9,538,271 downwards.
CTTAGTTTTTTACATTCTACAGGGTGTCCAGCGGAAAATTTTCAAGTTGAATATTAAAAAAAAAAACTACAATGTTATTCTCATATTTTATTTATACAGAATGGAGTTTACGATGCGGATTGCAGAATATCGTCTAAATGGCGTCTATTTCTCTCAAGATACTCTCGAACTCTTAAATTTGCGAACACGCGAGAGCAAAGCGTTGGTTCAATGGCAGCAACTTCACGGTGGATATTTTCTTGTAGGGTCAGAATTATTCAAAGATTGTTGCTGTAAACTCTCGATTTAAAGTATCCTTACAAAAAAAAAGTTGCACAGTGTAAGGTTCGGTGATCGAGGTGCCCAGGGTATGTCTCCATACTTGATGATTAATTTATTGTGAGAAATTCCTCTCAGCTTCTTCATTGAAACTCTTGCTGTGTGTGGAGTGGCCCCGTCTTGCTGAAATTGTATCCAGTTATTGAACCCGGGAAACACCTGCAGTTACAATATCAAAAACTCGTCGATCATTCGGCAATACACGTCATCAGTGACTGTCTCTCGCTGGTTAAAAATAAGGGCCAATTATCCCTCGGGCAGAAATTGCACACCACACTGTCGGTTTTGGGCAATGAAAACATTTTTGATGGCGTTCCCTTGGGTTGTCGGGGCACCAGTATCTCATGTTATATTTATTAACATAGCCATCGATATGAAAATGGGTTTCATCAGTAAACAATATGTTTCCAAGCATTCGTGCTGTTCCAAAACGTTCCAGCATCGTTTTTGCTAAGGTTTCACGCAAAGAATAGTCATTTTTGTTGAGAAACTGCACGATTTGCTGTTAGTATGGGTGAAACTGTAGTTTCTTTTCCAAAATAACGCACACTGCAAACATCCTTATCGATTAACCATTGTGTCTACTTGTCTGAATTTTTGAATCTAACACCAGATAAGTTTCATCGCTCGGTCCATCACTTACTCGTCGAATATTAAAGTGAGTACAAAAAGCGCCGCGCGCACGAACTAATGAATCACCGCACTTAAAATATTTCTCAACTGCAAACGCGCGGCGTGCTTCCGACCAGTGACTCATTGCGACTGGAAAATCAGCAAATCCTGCGCGTCGAACAATACCCCTCCCACTTACCTCACCCTGACGGTTTACGAGCAATTTCAATTTAAGTTTGTAATTTTTCCGCTGGACACCCTTTACAAGTAATTTTTCCAGACACGAACAAAACAGACACATTACATATTTGAAAATAAACCGTTCATTTTTATTGAGACGACCGTAACAAAATAATTTATTGGACTTGCTTTCGACGTAGTCTTATACAATAATACTATGAAGGAGTTAATAAAAAAATAATTTTATTTATCCCAGTTTTTTCCATCAGAAACCGGAAAAGTATTCGAGCAGAAAAATATAACTTCTCGGTATTTTCTATGCTTATCAAAACATTTTGTCAGCATCGCGAACACGCGCACGCACCGGCATGATAACAAGCGAATTTGATCCCTGCGTCGTGATAAAAGAGATGTTTGTTTTCGGTAAAGATGGTGACGCTCCTTGGGTGGTTTTCATAAATGTTGTCAGTTTATTTATTCTTTGCGGGTCCGTATCAAAAGAGTAAGTTTTGTTATTCTTGTATGTATAAAAATATGATTCAAGAATAATTCCTCCGCCGGGTTATTGAATGTTTTCGCAATGTTGATACAGTAAGAAACTCTATTTCCTTCCGAAAAGGATGTACGCCAACTTTCCGAGCTATTATTCAGCTAACATGTAGGAATAATTTGATTTCATAGTTGTGGAGATATTACAAAATGTTTACTATCAAACTGATTAAATGTAGATGAGGAATATATATTTATAACAAATCATTTGAGTTATTTAGATAATGTTAAAGTACTTAATTGGTGTAATCACAGACTAGTAAATAATAGAAATTAAATAAAGTGTACATATATGAGAGGGGTTTGGAATATTAGTTGCGGGACGAGGGCCATTTTATACACATTATTTGTGGATACATAAATCCGATAGTTTATGACACCTTTATACAACAGTAAAAGTATTTAAATATGTGAAAGTAAAACACTTGTTTTTTGATTCTACTCGTTTAATTCTTCGTATAAATATCATTCGTATTGAACATAACTATTTCCAAGAATCATGCAAACATTATATAAGTTGTCACTTTTTGTGTAAAAAAATGTGTATCTGTCCCTCATTATAGTTATTAAAATAAATTGTTGAATTAAAATTGCTAGATTGATAATGTCCTTGCAAGACGAAACGCGTCTCAAATAAATTAAATGAGTAGAATAAAAAAGCAAGTGTTCTATTTTCACTTACGTGATTATGTAATTCGGAAACGGTAAAATAAAAGTAAATCTCTTCGAAAATTAAATCTTTGTTATTAACCCTTCGAATTAGTTACCTTTCGAAAATTAAATCATAATGTATTTTTTACATTAATGCATATTATATTGTCAGCGTTTAAAAATTCGATCCAATCGACTCATATATTTAAAAAATGTTTCGGAGCTATTTGATTGCGTAAGTGGTATCAAAATGATTACGTGGGTGACACCAAAATGTAAATATTAAAACAAGGAATTCGCGTTAGTTCATGTCTATTAATATTTGGTAGTCTATGGGTGTGATAAAATGTAACATTTCTTGTTTAATAGCTCAACTTTCACTATTAGATCAAGGATTGAGGTATAATTCTTATCTCAAAAATCTATCGAGATAGTCCTATTTTCCATAGTACTTTGCTTAGTTCAAACAGTACAATTTAATTTTAAATGGGATTTAACGCTTAAGAATTATTGTTCTACGAGTATTTAAATGATTTATTTAAAACCTTTTATAGAATTCGATCCATAATGGTCAACATTTTTTTAAAGAGCTTTATCGTTTTCAATTAACCCAATATTTTTAATGGATTACAGTGCATTAAAAAGAGTTTTACAATTAAAATGTGTAGAAATAATACATATCTCTCTTAAAAATAAAAAATGAATTTATATTGTCCAAATTTGTGTGATTGTATAATACCATGACGTAATTGATATCGCGGTCTATCGGTAATAGAAAGTTCCAGATTCTAGTTCTGGTGGTTACTGTTTATTTTTTTTCTGTGAGATTTTCAAACGATTCATAAAATTTGTTTTAATACATATGTAAAAGGTACTTCAGTATCGTCCTGGTGCAGTGGAATTCAACGATCATCTAAGACTTGAAGAGGAATGTTTTCTACTCTTAATTAAATTTATGTATGTATCATTAGTTCTAAAGAAATTCTACATATATATGAATTCATTGTATGCTTATAAGTAAAGGTATATGCAGTATAAAAAGGAGAAAAGTGTGAAAAACAATACAATAGACAGAGGAAAATATTAAAATTCAAGTACCGTGTTGACCCGAATATAAGACGAGGTTTTTTCCCCGAAATATCATTAAAAAACGGGAGTCGTCTTATATTCAGACCTTTCGATTGAAAGTCATTTTGTGATGACGTAATTTTTTGTGACTTTCGAATGTCGTGGAAAATATTTTTTTTAAAACATATTTAAAAAGCAGTAATACAAATTGGTTGCTTACAAATGATCATGCTTTACTCTAACCGGAAAAATCAAGAAGCCTACTGTCTCTGTCATGGTCTAAAATTAACGCGAGAAGAATTATTAATGGGTTTAACACCATGGATGGCATGAAGGATGATATTTAGTGGCTGGAACAAAATACTGGTGATGTTGACTCAAGTAAAGTAAGTGAATCAGAAGATGTGATCAGTTATGAAAGTGCTGATGAAGATGATGCTACCGGTGAAATAATTGGCGATTAAAAAGGACTATCATAGCGAATTTGTACATATATTTCCGTATATTTTTCTTTATTTGCATTATTTAATAAATAGTAGGAAAAAAGTAGAAGTAAAAAATCTTATTATCGGAGTTTTAAATTAATGTTTTTTTTTCCTGTTTTTTCGGTTAATTAAAAAAAGGACTTATTATAAAATCAGGGTCATTTTATATTCGAGCTAATACGGTATTTGTTTTACTTTATTCATATATAAATCACACTTTTACGTGATAAAAATCTGTGTAAATATTTTAACAAGTTATATACTATTCAATTTTCATCCATAATTAATTCGTATCTACGTTTCATCATACCGTATTCCTATCTTGATCCAGTCACAGATTCCCACCCTAAGATGTTCCCCCACCCCGTCAACGCCGGGGAGATGATACCACTAGGAGGATAGGAGAGAGAATTTATATTTATAAAACTTTTTCTTAAATTAAAGAAAACCACAGGACACATCTTACAAGATTAAATAATAAATTAATTTAACTATTAATTCGACATTTTTCATTTAAACTTTTTAATTCTTTGTGAATAAATTAAAATGTTTCTTGCAAAGTGGAAATGGAGTTTCGAGTCAAGTCAAATATTATAGCTACCGCATTAAATCACACCCCTATTTTTTTAAACTTGATTATACGCAATATAATGAGGAGGCATGAATAGCATAATAAGCTTTACTTGTATATAAAATAATTTATATAAATCTATACACAGCACTCAAATGATTACCTCAAATAAGCACCGGCCACGCTTTATAAAAAGTGCTTTCACTAATTAAGATTCTTAATTAAACATTTTGAAAATCTTAAAAGTTTGGCACTTGGGCTCTTCCAATTTTCTTGAGAATTTTATTTAGGAAGATCTTACCGTCCATTATAATTAAAAGTTAACGACAATTTACTGATTATTCAACAGAGAATTGAATAACACGAAATGAAATAATTGCGAAATCGTCACAAAGAATTACAATTCCGATAATTTATACCATTATTATCCGTTAATCTATTTTGTACGCTTATAAATAAGTTACAGAAATTCAATTATTATGTATCAGGTGATTATTTAAATTAATTCTAATTGAATTATTTAATTCTATTAATGTTCGTCTTAATGTAATTGTTAACAGAGTTCTAAATATGAATTAAATATATTAATTAGAACGATATACATATAAAATCAATTTTCACAATAAGAATGTGTTCTCCTAATAATAAAGTTGTATCAATGTGTCCAAAATTTAATAAAAACGAATTGATAATTCTGGCGTCTGCTATCAGTTTACTCAGAGGTATTTGAGATTCTGTAAAAATAAGGTAGATGGCTCTTTCAAATAATGGAACGATTAAATGTATTAATTTCAAAAAGGTAACATATAGGTTCGAAAATTGTCGCTAAAAATATTGTCGCTGTAGCATAATTGGATAACGCACCTTCCCCGGTTAAGAAAGAGATCCAGGTTCGAATCCCGGTGGCGCAACAACAATATTTTTCGATAAAATTGATTTTATATGTATATCTTTCTAATTAATATATTTAATTCATATTTAAAATATCACAGACCTATGTTCTGAATAATTACAACTTCACAATAAGATTGTGTTCTCTTAATAGTAAACAGAGTTCTTGTGTATACACAATTATTTTTTGATTAAGAAAACTTGTTAATCGTAAATAAGTTCAGTGTCGGTAACTATATTGAGCTTGTACAGAATCTGTTGTAAGCCGTTTAATTGTTCACTCCCTTTATCTTTAATAGATTTCCATGTCCCATCACGAGTAAAAGTCGAACTAATTCCAGATCACGCTCTCCTTTAATGATTTGCTCACCGATATTGATATATTTTCTGTTTCGTTACCAATATTTAAAATTTTTATTAATAATATTCTCTGATGCAATGTGTAAATGTTTTCTTGTCCATGTGAAATATGTTAGGACGTAGGTTATTTGTCACTTTTTTTTTCAATGTCCTATGCTTGTTTTTTCTCTGATGTTTACAAGAAATAAATATTATTGTTTCAATCATATTATATCATCATTTGAACAAAAAGGTGATTTAGTAAAAAAATATATTTATAATACATATCTACTTATATATGACCTTGAGTGATTTTACTTATATTTCTTAGTATTACTCTCGGTAAGAGTAGTCATGGTTTCTTGCTCGAGGCAGTCCAGGAGCAAGCCTTATCATGTTGATTAATCGAATTGGTGACTTTTTGCAAGATCTAAATTCTACTACCCTTCCTTGGACCACCATATTTTTCATGATGTCCTCGTCATCTAAATATCTGAAGATTCAGTTGCTTATAGTTGAGGTTAGATGCAGTATTTAACACTTTATAATTGACACATTATTTTTAAAAAAAAATATCTAGTACCTAACTTACATGAAAGATGCGGAAATTAACTTAATGATCCGAAATTATTGTAAAATAATCTTAGGAATATTTTTAGGATATGACTTGTAGTTAAATTTATTTGGTTATTTGTAATATTTTGGTTATTTGTTTCTAATGATTCTAATTTATTCAAATTAAGACCAACATTGTTCATATGTAAAGCATGTAATCGCAAATTTTTATCAAAAGTATGATAATTTTCTAATAAATTATTGAAAAATTCTGAAAAATTATTACTATTTAAGCATCTTAAATGTTCTCGACTCTCATGTTAAAATTTCGACCTATTTTTCCAATATAGAAAGCTTTACAATCTTTACAGCTAAATTTACAAACACCGGAATTCTTAAATTTATCATCTTTGTCATTGGAATTTTTCTATATTATTATTTGTATAAAATGCAGGTCTAATGTTTGGTGGTAGGTATTTAGATATTTAATTCAAAAAATTATTTATGTTTAAAATCCGACAACAATAATAATAATTATTATAATGTTTTATCTGTGAGCTGTATAAAAATTTAAATATATTATTTTAATTCATTTTCAAAATTGTGTGTATAAATTTTGTATTGTACCCGTTATTAAGTAATATTTATTTAATTAAATTTAATTCAATATTTAAATTAGAATGCGACATAGAAATCTTGACTAGACGGCGTATAATTGAGTCTTATTCCTCGTAAAGCTACGTTCATACAGAATCCTTTTAAGCTTGATCGTTCATTGGTATTTATCCTCCTAGAGATTCTAAGTAGGTATATATAAATATTTATGACGTTCAAAAATTTGTCATTAATTTGTTATGTTGACATGGTGTAATGGTTAGCGCACTTCTCCGGATAGGAAGGATTCTTGGTTCGAATCCCGGTGGCAAAAAAAATATATTTTCGATAAATTGATTTTATCTGTATATCTTACTAATTGATAAATATATATATTTAAAATTTCACAGAAGTGTGTTCTGAAAAAACCACAACATCACAAAAATAATGTGTCCTTAAAATAAAGACTATTATTTTAGTTTTATCTTAGTTTACTGAGAGCCCTAATTTGTTACTCTGTCTTACTAGGATGAAGAGAATTCCCTCAATACCGACAACACTGTTTGCCAGAAAGGTAGTATCATCAGCATAGCATTGGTACATATTTAAGATTAATCTTAGCGGGTGTCAAATTAATGCTTTTATTAAGATTGGCCTGTTTTTAGATTTAGTGATTTTCAATTGTAAATACAACCCTGGATTATAAAATACTTTAAGTTACTAAACAAAATGCCACACACAATGTTTTTGAACTCTTAACAGGTACATTTGTTGAAATGTATTGGAGTACGCAATTTGTTTATCAATGTCTTATTTGTTTGCTGAATACACATTTAAAATTATTTTTTATTTATACTTTAAGGCAATGTTCAAATTTCAGTTATGAGACTTGCTCATTCAAAAAGTGATATAGATTTTATTTTTATATCTTATATTTAAAAACAAATTAGATAGAAAGATTCACAGAAAAATCTGTAGTTATCACAAGGACACGAACTTGGAACTTTTTATTACTCTAGATTTTTTTAACAATTACACCATATCGTCTGATTTTTGGTTTTACCTAAAAAGCAACTATCTTTTTTAATGATTCTCAAATATCTTATAGTAAAGCCTACTGGATGGTGTTAGAACTTATTTATCATCTATTCTATTTTATAGATTTTTCTAAGCGATTTAAATTTATAGTTTTTTTTAAGTCTTTGAATAATCACAATTTCACAAATAAATTGGAATTTTATTGGAAAATTATTACTTTAAACTTTATTGTAAATAAAGCGTGAAAAAAATCAATATAATTGACTAAAACTAATTTTCAATACGCTTTATATAAAAGAGATTTAAGAATTATTTTCAGAAACTACAATGTAATAAAAAAAATACTTACAATTTACATTGATTTATGTTATTTCCGATAAAAAAAATTAAACCATTATTCGTTCATACCAAAGTAGCTATTACAAATTTTACCATTATGTTGTTCTTTATTTTATTTTCATTTATTTTTTATAATTATGTAACATTCTACATTTTTTCTCTTTGTTTAAACCAAACAAAAATATTCAGTGAATGCCAGATAAAATTTTATGCAAACAATAAAATATCATAATCATTTTTTTATGTTTTCGAAATAACTTTAAAACCGAGTTAAAATACTTGTCTTGTGTCTTGAAATTTATGAATCTTACTAGTACTTCCACCCTTCGCCACAAGATGGCATCGCTTCGCCGAGCTTTGTTATAACAAGAGTGATAATGCCTAATTTCCGGTTGAAACAAAAGCCTATGTCCGCTAAAGATGTTAACTATTAACAAGATTATTAACAGTGAACAGTGTTATTAACGCTAGTTGTTAACGAACTTTCTAAATAACTGTCTGAGATATTAATCTTATCAACATATTTGGGAGATTCTGAAATGAAGGGTACTAATTATAGTTATTATCATATCATTATTTTTTAAAGCTGCGACTATAATTTAAAAAAGTGTTAATAAAAAAATATTACAATAATTTGAGTATGTCCAAATCTTTGTAGGAATTAAGATGCTCTTATACACATAAAGGATATTGCCTCCACTTCAAATTAAGTCTCAGCTTCAGCGACATCTATACTATTATATGAGAAAGAATATCAAATTTTCAAAAAAAAAAAAAATGTCAATAGATGGCGATGGCGTAATTAGTGAAATTTTCCATCTCGATTTAATATATACAACTTACAAAAATTTGATAGATGTGGTAGCGTGAGTAATAAGCGAACGTTACATTGTGTAAAGTGATCACTTAAGCCAGCCGATGACATTTCGTAATTTGTGTAATGCCCAAGACTTCCATACTTCTCATATATAAATAATACCTTCGTCTCTGTGAGACATCTTAAATTTTTTTAATATAATTGTTTTTATTACTCTCACCAAGATAAACTTAGGACACTCGGTCACGTATACATAATCGAGTTGCATGTAATTAACATCTACATTAAGATCATAGAAGCTTGTAAGTGAGAACCTTTAGATTTATCATTGGAAAGATGTTGACGGACATGAGAAGAAACTTCGCCATTAGATAAATATTTCAAACCAAAAACATTGTTAGGTGGGGTAGATGATATTGTAGATATATTAAAGTCATTTTAATATTCATTTGACCATAATACATAACGAATTAATAAGTATTCTTTGTACTGAATCCATGTTTGAGTTGTCGTTTGTATGAATCTGATGTTTGATGGTAAAAAGATCTAGTTTTGTGGTTAATACATCCTTTCATGTGTTTTGGTAACGATGTTTTTTTTTTTGGTGAAATTCTATTATTATTTTTTCTTATACTTTTTAGATAATTTCTTCTGTGCTCGATTTAATAGACAGTTTTAAAAAGTCTTAATGACCGTCAATCAAAGAAATACTTCCCCACTTTATTATTACATATTCAATGACAGATTGAATTATTATTCATTAACGCCTTTTGAGGACGCGTGAATGCGTGACGCCAATCAAAACATGTAGGGTATGCAATTATTAGGTTTCGCGATTATATGTGAATGGATGATGTATATGTGAGAATTAAAGGATTAAAGGATGAGGACAGAAACTACTCACTTTTTGCTCTGAATAAATTGAAGTCAAAGTTTACTAATATAAAAGTTTAACCATACAAATAAGTTACTGCGCGAATTGTTATCGGTGGTAATTTCTGGAGCCGTTGTCTGGAAGGTGTCGATAGGAAGAGAGAATCGGCTTTTCCAAACTCTGCTCGCCGCGTGGGTATTGCTACATGCCATCGGTACTCAGTATCTTTATAGCTGATGGGAGTTGCGTTTCACGCACCGGCACTTGGGTACATTGAAGAGTGGTGACGATAGCGCTCATAGACTGTTTAGAGCTTAATATTTTTGTCAAAGATCAAACTAATTTATGTTTATATCTATGACATGTACATATAACATACATAATTTGTTGATGGAAGACAAACATGCATAAAGGTAAGATAAAGTATATTCCTTTTCAAAACGCGTCATCTTCAGGGAAGATATCAAAATATTCATACAAAGAAGGCCCCTTGATTTGAGAAGTTCCAGGAATGGGTTTTCTAAAGGTTCTATGTGGACGGCGTCCTTTTTATGTGCGTCCTCAGAGATATTATCCGAGGAAATCTCTCGTAATCCTTACGAGTATAAGTCAACCCTTTGCTAGTAGAAAAATTATGTAACAAAAATACAAATCCTAGCTCTTAGGAATGTCTAAAGATAAAAAACGAAAATCTTCCGATGGAATTTTAACGTTCAAAGTGTTTGCAAAAGGTAAAGAGTATATTTTTATGAAATACAAAAAAAATAAGTTCAAAAATATTTGTTAAATATACACAATTATGTGCAAAAATTCACTCGAAAATTTTTTATATGTATCGTAAGTGTATCCAAGCAATTGGAAAGAAGGACAAAAGCGTGAAAAAATGTATTATAATATTTATTAAAGTGTATTCATATTTTGAATTTTGTATAGATCTATCCACATCAAATCCCCATGTCTAGGGTTTCTGTATCCAGACAACCCGAGAATAAATTCATGGAAATTACGTAGTTTATAGCTGTCTTCAGCCCGGAATTTTTAAAAAAAATAATCTGAATTTCGAGACTTAATTATTCTTAATATCAAATATTAATTAAATGTATTAATTAGAAAAATATACACATAAAATTAATTTTATCTAAAAAATTGTTGACAACAAAAAAATGATTTTATATGTATATCTTTCTAATTTTATTATTTAAATTTAATTAATATTTTATTATTAACATTTAACATTTAACATCAAGTTTTATTATTAACATTTAATTATTATTTAAAATATCACATACCTATGTTCTGAATAATTACAACTTCATGTCAGTCCCTCATGATTGAGGATCATGAACTCCCCACTCTCTTGAAAAATCTTCTCCTCTTTTCCTGGCATACGGCTGGTCTGAGGATAGACACTTGGTCGGTCCAACGGTTGGGATGTGGCCCACCATTCGATGTGCCCCACCATTTGATGTGGCCCACCACGGCAAGTTTCTTCAAGCAATCTTCTATTTTCGTAAGATGCACAAAAGTTTGAGGATTTATCTTAGGCTGAGAGTCTGTTCATAATTTTTAGCTCCTGGAGAATGTAGAATGTTCACAGTATGCAAAACATGTGTCTGTTTGCAACACAATATTTCAAAAGCAACAATCAGTCTTCTCTCTCTTGCCTTTAGAGTTAGAATCTATGATTCTACACTATATAAAAAAAATATTAAGTGCACTAGAGACTGGATCAGGTGAGGTTGGTACAATACAAATTAAATTACAGAAAAAATTTATGTAGTTTTATAATTTAATTTGTATTAAATACCATAGAACTATGTTTTGGAAAAGTAACTTTACGACAGTAACTATCAAAGTATTTTCCTTAATAAGGTTTGTATAGGAAGACAGATAAATATATTATGTATCTAGGAATTCAAGGATTTAACAGTCCATTTTTATAACTGGAATATTTGACAAGAAATTTTAATCGTCTTCTAGTGCCCAATCCATTGAACGGATCAATTTATTTTCTGCAGCCCGGAAAAGCTCTGTCCGAGATATTGAAATTTTCGGATTTTTATTGTTTTAAATATTTATTTTTCTTTATTTATCCGAACCATAACATCTTAATTCGTATTCCATTCAGCTTATTTTGAGTATTCTTCTGTAGATTCGCATCTCAAATGCTTCAAGTCACCTTATCATGTCTTCGGTAAGCGCCCATGCTTCCTTTACATAAAATAACAGATAGATATACAATGAGAATAGATAGCATCTGAGCATTCTCATGCATAATTAAAGGTTGAGATCATGACTGCATAACATCTTTTTATAAAGGATAGAAATTCCACGAGCTTGCTCAATGCGGGATTTGATTTTAATAGAAGGATCCTATCTTTAATTCATATTTCTCCAATTTAATAATTAGCATATTTCTTGAATTTGCTATCTAGTAAACCGTGTCAGTGATTAGCAATCCACCGATTACCTAGGGTAGTTTTAAGAGTAAAGACTTCTATATCAGTTCTACTCATTCGCTATCGTTATCGTCACATGTTAGAAAACTTCTTGGTAGCCGAATAAGGTTGATTGGATCGAACACATATGGTTACAACAGGACGGTGCCATCTTACACACGATGTCAAAAAGTGGTGATATCGACTGGCCTTCTCAATCATCTGATTAGACAACTTCCAATTATTTTCTGTGAAAGTACTTGAAAATAAAGATCTACGTCAATAAGCCAACAGCAATTACGATGCTACAGGACAATATTCGAAATGAAGTTGCTGAAATAACGCGGGAATATTATGAAAAATATGATTTAAAGAGTAAGCATTTGTTCCACTACCAAAAAAAGTCAATTGGTCAATTAAATATTTTATACCTAATTGTAAGAAACTAAGTATTTGATAAATAAAATTCAAATTAAAAAAATAAGTTGTATTTTCTTGTTATTTAAAAACAACATCGGCCTGGAACATAATATTCACCCTGTACAACATTGGCACTTTTCGATCACACGATACAGACTAGGTAAAAATAAACAGAAAAAAAAGTTTATTATAATATTGATTCAATATTAAAGTTTGCTAAAACATCTATGATTTAAAATCAAAATTATTCCTCCAAGACGACACGTACCTTTTCTCGAAGGCTTATATTAAGTATTCACTTATTGTACGCAATATTCACTACGGGTACAGGTGTTGTGATGAATATTGCACGAACCTCAAGGATGATCTTCCGAATTTGCATAAATTTACTGCGGCTGTGGACATTGTTTTCGCAGAATCCCACTCAAGGAGATTATTTATGAGATGCTTTATCAAAAAGTAATCATTATTTAAAGACGTTTTATAATCTTTTCTATAGTCAGAATTTATTATCGAGATAATATTTTTTGTTTCGTCTATTTGGAATGATAGCGTTTTGATATTAAAATATTATTCTATTTTCATAGAAAGGAATCACTTTATGGTTTGATATATTATATTAAATAGAATAACAATCACTTTGTATGAAACCACGAAATTTCAATAAAACAATCTCGTGGTTTCATACAAAGTGATTGTTATTTTATTTAGTAAAATATTATTCTTACTCTCTACCCGTAGGGGAATGTTTAATAAAGAAATATGCAAATAGTACATTTTTTAAGGCCCATGTCCACAGAAAGAGACACGATGAGATATCTTAGAGATTTATTTTAAATTCATATCAATACCGTGTACACGTGTTAAGATTTTGATATGGAGATAAACTCAGCCACCCATTAATTGAAAGACATCTTCTTTATATTTTTCAGGTTTGAATCCCGATAGCAAACAACAATATTTTTTCGATAAATTGATTTTATATGCATATCTTTCTAAAAATATCAGAGACCTATGTTCTGGAAAATTGTAACTTCACAATAAGAATGTGTTCTTTTTAAAATATGAATATTTAATTGTATTTATTTTCTTTTAACATTTTTACTTAGTACGATGTATTCTAGTTCACTAGTATAAAGTATGACGAAATCTTTTAATGATAGATATAATAACGCATACCATTTTTAAAAGATAAATTATATATCGTATATAAAAAGTGGGATTTTTATTACAATAGTACAGTGCAAAAGGGTAATTTAAAATAAATAATAAAAAATGAACGAAATGTATAATAAGGTTATAAAATAATGTTTTTTGTCTACCCTTTTATGTTTTCCCTCACTACTGAAACATTCCCTTCCCACGTAAGTTCTTCGAGGGGCTATCAAATCAAGGAGATCATAAAATATGTACTTCATGTTCACACATTCGCGTCAGTATGGGTAAAAACAATACCTAGATACATCTTTGTAAACATCCAGTTACGTATTAGAGGATTTTTTATATGAAAAATAATATTTGTATTCGGGTGCTCATTTTACAACCAGAAATAACTCATTGGGAATTAATAGTTTTCATACATAACCTTAAAAATTTGAAAATAAACTGACTCATTATATTGTAGTAGTGTCTTCTTCTTCTTTTAAATAGACAATCCACCCCTCTAGAGTGATTTGTGCCATTAATCAAGTTAAAACTTTATTTTACATTAAAAAAGTACAATAATATTATAGAATAGGAAATATATTACAAGTTAATACCAAAAAAATTGCTATTATATAGATTAAATGTTGCGAGTTAATAGAAAGAAGATGACATAAGTTAACCGGAAGTTGAAAATTACCATTGACGAGATTAGTGTAAAAAAAACCTGTGATTCGCAATGGACTGGCAGAAAAGATATGGTCAAGGGTTTCCTATTCGGCACCACATTCACACATTGGGAAATCTATTAAATTCAATCTGTATAAATGTGAGGCTTCCTGTCAATGTCCAATTCTCATTCTAGAGATATTTGATATAGTTCTTTTGGAGGGAGTGCGGGTTATAGATCTTTGAATTATTTTAAGCCGATTACCCTTATGATTATTTGGATCCATCCATTGTGCAGTCCAGAAAGAATTCGTACGTTTTTTTTACCATATTTAGTCGGGATATGGAATACATCGGGATGTGAAATTGATGATGGAAAACTCCGGAAAGAGTGCCATCCTTGGCCAGTTTATCTGTAGTAGTGTCAATCCATTTTAAATGTAAGAGTTGTGTGGATATCTTTTATTTTTGTTCTGAAGTTAGGTACATTTTTCAAATATAAATCAAATCCACTCCCATTGTCAAAAATTTGGAATTGAAATACTTGAATGATGCTGGAGATAAGTAATTATTAAAAAATATTTATTTTTAAAAAACTGTCCTATGTACGAGTTTTAAATATATATTAAAATATTTTCGTTGATATGCTCACTTATATTATTTATATATTGTATTGATCTATGATGTTCAACTTTTAAAATTATTGTGACAGATTTGTGAAGTTTAATTTTGTTTAGAACAATTTTGTGAATTATTGTTGTTGTATAGTTTCACTGCTGTGTGACACGCACAGACGCGAACGCTCGGAGACGAGAAACAAAAACTATACGTAGGATAAATGCAAATACAAAAATTTGTTTGAAAAATAATTGTGAAACAATAAATTTTTAATCGTTACGTTAAAAGTTACGATGACTTAAAAATATGTGAAAGAGCCACTAAAATAAATGGAGATATCTATTTTTAATGTTTAATTCGTTTACATTTTGCTTCACTCTATTACCCTATAATAAATACATAATAGTATGTGATACGTACTATAAATACATGATTATAAATATATGTTTAAATATATATAATTTATCTTAACCCACACACGTATTTCATGTCCAAATATGATGCCAAAGTTATTAATTATAAATCTCTATAATATTATTATTAACACATTAAATAAATAATAATTTTGTACTGATTTGGTATCTAAGAAACGTTTCCTATCAATTTTTGTGTAAATAGGTTGTACCATATTTTTATTCTGAATTTATATGCAAGAAAACAGATGGGTTAATATAATATTTCATCGTAATGCCGAGTATAACAAAATATATTCCACGACCTCAGACCCACGAGCCAAGCTCTCGTAACTAGTTCGGAATTCATTGAACTTTAACTAACCGTTAACTGATTCGTTACCCGTCAAAAATAAGCAAAACCTCAAACTTATGTATGTCTAACCAGAGTATAAATTTACTATACTACATGGTTTCAAACAGTCTTCATTTAGAACTAGCTGTAGTGATAACTATTTTCATAGATGGTTAAAATCGCACCATTTTACTACACGTGGTGTAAAAAAAAAATGACTAAACAATAATTATGATTAAAACATAACTTTACATTAAATTTAGCTACATTGTAACACATTACATATATTATATAAATAATCGTAACTCATTTATATCATTACTGATAATTTAATATCATTTTCGGAAGGTCCCTGATGACTGAAGATACTGTTTCTCCACTTTTCTCGGCATCCTGCAGAACTTTGGGCTATCACCAGAGAAGTGTGGGGGGGTTTTCCCCTTCGTCCTTCTTGTGGCTCATCACAACAAGCTTCTTCAAGCTATCTTCACTCCTCGCAAGATTCCCAAAAAAATAAAGGATTCGTCTCAGGCAAATGGTTGAGAGTATTTTGAGGTATTTTTATTTGATTAATTATGGATTATAAAGCTATTACCGCATTAATATTTCTCTACCTAAAGTTACGTAGATGATTCATACTGAGCTTTTTTAAATATAATATATATTTTATATTATATTTATATATTATATTAAATTTATTTATCAATATTATTTTATCAATCAAAATGTGCAATTTTATTTGTGCTATATTATATTTTGGAGAGAGCTGGTTATCAAGGAATTTCGTTTGCTTTATTTACTATATTATATATTAGATTATAATATGAACAAAATATTGACTGATTTGCAATTTTATACTTTTAAACAGTAAATAAATATGTATTTTATAACTAAATGTTATTTGTGCTGATATAGGTTAGATGAGTTACGTTGTATCTTTTTTGTTTTTAATAGCTAATGAATACACACAGTTGATATTTAGTTGATAACAGAAGACATTGCAGAACGACTCAAAAATAATAATAATAATAAGTTGGATAATTTTCCTAGAAGATTTATAGACTTTCTTCGTATTATTACGGGAAGACTGGGCATATCAAGACATATTGAGAATTCCAGGCGTGCAATGAAGTTTACTGCGTCCTTTTATTACTCTACGGGATCTAAATGGTACCATTTTGGGATCATCTGGGGAGATGCAGGGAGAGCAGGAAGTGGAAGAGATGAACGGAACGGAACAACCAGAGACGTCGGAAAAACTTAAAATAGAATTATACCACGTGACTGATAGGTTATAAAACGTAAACACTATTATATCATAATAAGAGAGTCATAAATATTTGGATTACGTTTAGATGTAATCCAAATATATTTATCAAATTGCCATACTGAAAACCCAAAACAAAAAGATCATGTCCATTTTTGTTAAATTTTTAAACATTTTAAATATGTACTATTAACAGTTTTTTTTGAATAATAAGTAAATGTACGTAAACATTTATAATTGTTGAAATAGATACAATTTAATCTCTCCCGGCATGGATGTATCCCAATAGGAGAGACAAATAGAAAACAAAATATAAATAAAAAAAGTGTTTTTTCATTATATTCCAAGATTTTTGGCAACAAATATAGAATTTTTAAATAACTACAAAAACTCCTCCCTTATTTATCATTGTCCATACAAAAGGTTTATTTAAAATAACTGTTGAATAATTAAATTGTAACTCGCGACATTCTTGGTTTCAGAGTTTAAACATATTTTAAATCAATTTCCAAATAAAAAATCGCATTAAATACAATACCGCCCCGACATATAAATTGACAGCGAAATGTCAAGATTAATCTTAATTCGTGACGAATATCCAAACTATCCAACACTGAGCAATAAAATATAAATAATTTCGATTACGTAATCTTTTTTTAATTGACATCTATTATTATTAAAATTCAGAAATATATCAATATTATCGATAATAACGCTACCTGTTTTTATATATTTTTCAGATTTTGCAATATTTTTTCCCGTTCTATTATTCAAGACGGTTTTGGGGGTATTTATTATATTAATAGTATATTAATAATTGTGTGAAAGAACTGGAATGTATGGATGAAGGAGCAAAAATGATTGATTGTATGCTATTTATTATACGCCGATAATGCAGTACTAATGACGAATAATGAACAAGAACTACAGAGCTTAGTGAGTAGAATGTACGATGTATGCAAGGATAGTGACCTTATTATGAATGTTAACAAGTCGAAAGTGATGGTATTCAAGAAGAAGGAAAGCACGACACCGTGCTAAATACTTGTAGGTAATGAATGTTTGGAACATGTGGATGAGTTTATGTATTTGGGAAGTATGTTTGATAGAAACGGAAAGGCTGAGAATGATATCGAAAGGAGGGTGACTGTAGGGAATAATGTGAACGACGCCTTGAATGGAATTATATCTAACGGGAATTTGTCAACCAAAGCAAGACTAGCGGTGCACAATAGATTCCTACCACCGACACTGATTTATGGAAGTGAGACTTGGAACTGGCAGAAAAGGAACCAAAGTAGACTAAATGCACTGGTAATGAGATCAATTAGGCGTTTATGTGGCAAATCTATTTATGACAGAGTAAAGAATTAAGAAATAGGGAAAGAATGTAATGCTGATGTTAATATAGTGAGTAAGATTAAGAAATGATCACTTAGGTGGTTTGGTTATATGGAACGGATGAATGAGGAGAGAATGGTAAGAAAGATATATGACGCAAGTGTCGATGGCACCAGTAATAGAGGACTTCCGCGGAAGACTTGGCATGACCAAGTAAACCAGATAATGGAGGATGGTTCTGTTAGTAGCCTCAACAATCGGCGAACTTGTATGAATGTGGATGAGATTAAAATTGTGTTTCAGGACAGAGAAGTGTGGCGCTCTATCCTATTTGCCTACCCCCGCGGGGAAACGGCTTGATGGTAACTAAGTATAGTAAATTAACTCACTTATTTTTTATGTGCTCCATCATATTAATCAATTCGTTGATTTTGCAGAGCAATTTGTTATGTATTAGCAGAATTATTACGGTGAAGGCAAGTACATAGAATTTTCCCTTGATTCTCAAATTTTTCACCTTAAACTTAAGCCTTCAAACCTAAGATTTAGTGGAATAGATTGTTACCTACACATCTGTCTGTCAGTCTGCTTTTCATAAAAAATAAAATATACATTAATGCCTTAGTACGTGTATATAATAGTGTTTATGCATATTATTATTTCTTTGGTTGGCAGCTCAAGTTTTTGCATGTTGGTATTTAAAATTGTTCGTACGAGTATAAGGTTGCCGCTTTTTCTGCGAGTATCAATCGCAGTCGGCCTCCCGTTAGATAAGGACATACAAATTCGTCACGGTAGTTAATTGTTTCGGCCGGTCGAAACAATACGTTTGCAGTTGGCGCATCCGGACCAGATCGCAGCACAAGGAAGAACAATACAATCTACGGCGAGCAAGGAAACAAGCATTTTTAATATCAGGTTAGTGATACCATTTAGGCTTGCATTGAATTTCATATTATCAATAGGAAACCTTTAGAATAACAAGTTGTAGAAGGGATTCTCTAAAATAACTAGATACTTCTGGTTGGTTTAACTGGTCGTACCGAATCTTCTGCGGATGTTTTCTATTTCTGGTGCCATCAACACTTACGTTATATATATTTCTTCCTATTCTCTCCTCATTCATCCATTCTATACGACCAAACTATCTGAGCCATCCTTTTGAAATCTTATTCACTGTGCTAATATCAGCTTTACATTATCTACTAATTTCTTTACTCTGTCAAAAATTGATCTTTTTAATTGAAGTAACACAATTAAAAGCTATTAAATCACATTTTATATTTAAAAAAAAAAACATAATAAAATCATCCTATTTTGTTGAGTGTACGTCTGACTGCTGAAAACAGAGACATCAGGGTGGTACGGGGCTGTATGGGGCGTTGATTGTGTCTCGGACTGCAATAAAACTGTAATTGCCCCAAATAAAGGGGGTCCGGAAAAGGAGCCCCTAATGCTGATTTTATACCAATACTCAGTTACCCTAAAATCCGGAAAAAAATTCGAACCGGATATATCATTTCTGCCATTGTACATAGATCAATGATCTATATTTCTTACTGCGTACGTAACGGATACAGCAGATTCATGAGATAAAAAATCTGTACTATTCTGAAAATAATAATACCGTTAAGAACTCGATTGCCGACTGATAATCAAAAATAGACTGAGATCGTACCTTTACTGCCGTATTATATTTATTATGTATATTTGATTATATCATATGACATTTACATCAAACTGAGATATTAATAAGCTTTTAAGATTTGAATATTATTTTTTCGAGTACTTTTGCGAAGTTCGGCGCAGGTGAAATTATTATAAAAATGACGCTGTATAAATTAGACTAATAAATTAGATTGACTGAATTTCGGGCATGTTGTATCATATAAATCAAATATTGTATTTTTTATATTATGTGTATGCTACTAAAACATAACGTTTTTTCCTTAGTATTTCCTTAACTACTAGAAAGTTTGACACAGTTTTAAAGTGAAAATCACTGTAGAAATTTTAATCACAAGAAATTCAATTTTGAACAATATATATAAAATTTTGATATTTATATTATTGTGGCGGGTTCGTTCCATCTTGCAGATTGGTTACATCTAATTATTAAGGAGAACACATTCTTATTGTGAAGTTGTAATTATTTAGAACATCACAATTGACGAAACGTTCAATGTAAAATTAATAAAATAATGATTCCAAAGGTAGTATTGTAAACGGTAAGCGGTAAATAAAAATATACATTAATATGAGTTTATTTAATTAAACTATAAATTATTATATTATTTTATTTCATTACACAAATAAATTGTAAGTAATAAGAGATTGATCCGAAGTGTTATTAGAAATAAGCCAGTTTTTTAATATGTATTTAATACATTTTTTGTAACCTCTTCTCAGCATTCCTATAAGTCGAACCAGTTCTGGATTACGCACTCCTATAGTGAGAATGTGTTGAGCGTATAATGATTTGTTCACCGATATTGACATATTTTCTGTTTCATTACCGATATATAAAAATCACATTAATAATATTCTTCGATGCAATATGCTTTTTCCTTTTTTTTTGTTTTTTGTACTTTGATTTTTTGTGTCATTTTCTTGTCCGTTAAGATGTAGGTAGATTGTAACCAATTTTTTTTCTCTCCGATTGTTCAATTTGTTTCTTGTACAATGCCCTTATCTGTGTTATTTGGAACAAAAAAAATTAATAAACATTGCGGTACCTGTTGGATTTTTCACATTCAGGAAAAACCGTCGTACGAAACAAAAACGAGTAAGTATCGGGTGTGAATAAAATTTAAATGGTTATTTCTTGCGATGTCTATTTAAACGTATATAATCTTTTTCTTATACATTATTTGAAAATCTAATTGTTTTCATAAAAAATTAAATGTCATTAGTGCATAGCATTTTTTTTTAATCATTCTATTTTATTAGTAGTATTTCTGTAAATGTTTTCATTTTTTTTTGCATTCAAGGTAACTCTTAGTCGAAACCTTGAACTTGTGTACGAGGTAAGCCCCCAAAATTCAGCACTGTAGACGTAAAACCGGACAGGGAATACATTGAGTGAAGACTTTCGCATTGAGGTATTGTGGAATTTTCATTTATATTTCTAACATCGATCTACTTCAATGACATTTTTTTTTGGGTTTACTTCAAAAAAATTCCACTCTCTTTAAACGTACAACAAATTATCAATTTAATAGCTATTTAGTCCATTTGCTGATTACACCTTTCTATAGGTATATAATATTTTTATAAATATAATACATCCCATTTATCATGTTCATCCCGGCTCATTTGTTTTCTTATATTTTCGATTCTTGCTTGGTCATACATCGATTTACTATATTGATAAAAAAATATTTATTTAACCCGTTTGCACAACATTAATATATAAAATAACAAAATGATATATATTTATTAATTTTACACAAAAAAAAAGATGTTTACAACACATTTTTAAAAAGCACTTAATTCTGAAACATTCGGTATTAATATATTTTTAATGACTTTGAAAAAAATACTTGGATGAAGATTAAATGATAAAACACTCGATGTTTTGCTGATGCTTGGGGGGAAATAAAATTGTTTCACTTTGAAAGTGTTGTTATCAATCTTGCATTATTATTTTACATTTTCAGTTTAAAGATTCCTCACATACTTCCGACAAAATATAATATAAATTGTGTTTATTCTCGTTGGTCTTTTTTATACATGCAATATTAGTGAACAAATGAGCACTTTTTTATCCTAAGATTATCAAAATAAAGTCCGGGATTGAAATTTACGTTTAGGATTAGATTCCCTGGTCATCACTAGGTGCCTGATTCGTGTGTAACATAGGCGACTGGGTTTATTATCCATGCAAATTTGGCAAAAGTATTCAAAATTGTTATGTTTTTCGTTTTGACCGATTGTTCTATATTACTAAGCAGAAATCTGTTTAACTAATTTAATAAAACATTATTGATTATCTTATAATATTAGGCTACTGGTGAAATTACTATTAAATTTTGTTAAACATGTAGATCTGAAAATGTTAAAAGCAAAATTTAAAAAATTTCATAATATTAATTACATATGTAAATTACAAACATTGTTATAAACGATTGTCTGCATCAAGGTATATTTTAATGGAATTTCAAATTTTGAAATGGTTCACTAATAGCTCTTTCTTAATTGCATTTTTATTCAATTTAACTAGAAGTAGTAAATAAATAATTTATTTTTTAATAAATTTTAAGTAGAAATACATTATTTTTATTCTTTTGACTTAACGAATGGATATTTAAAATTGACTATATGAATGAATGTTAAGTTTTTAAAGAATTCGCTCTATGTTTGATTTGAATATAACGCATACTTGCTTTTTAAATTTAATATACCATGTAAGAGAATACGGACGTAAATTGCCCGAGGGTTCGGCTGTCTGCTGCGCCATGCAGCACCAGGTCACGAAGATCAATTTGCGTGGGTTGTCGTCTACCAGTGTGAAATTGAAGAAATT
Source organism: Eubasilissa splendida (assembly GCA_031772225.1). Lineage (NCBI taxonomy): Eukaryota > Metazoa > Arthropoda > Insecta > Trichoptera > Phryganeidae > Eubasilissa > Eubasilissa splendida. Next base: position 9,515,222 of record CM062855.1, on the reverse strand, counting down.
AACCTCAAACCAAAGGTTCTTGACATGGCCTCCAGCAAATTAAGACAGATTTATTATTTTTAAAAAAATATTTGAAATTATAATTATACAGTAAAGTGGTGATCCGTTCCTGGCGTAATTCGATTCAGATTTAGTTATAATTTAAAAGAGGGTGTTGGGGGGGATGGACGGTACTTTTGCTTAAAGAATAACGAAGATGTAATATTAGTTAACGCAAGGAGAGAGGGTGATATATCTTCCTCAGAATCCTAGAGTTTAACTTAACAAAATTTGGATACCTTTCAATGTAATACAATAATTTTATAACTTGATACAGCTGGTGACTTTTAACTAATGCTCCTGAGAAAAAAAAACGAATATAATATAGTAAAATTAGAGTTTATTTGTATTTTCTGTTTATACCTAAAGTAGTGACAGTGATTTGCCTGTGGTAAAGTGAAAGTGATTTTTAAAGATACTCGCATTGAACTAAAACGCTGACTGAAGTGGTGCTTGTCACTTTACTTACAAATACTTATACATACAAAATGTCAACTGATAAAGCCGTCACTCAAACCAAAAGAATAGGTCTACCGACCAGTGAGCCTGACAGAAAATATTTAATAAACTACATTGATACAACATGAAAAAATAAATTAAGGAAATTCTAACACACGAGGTATCCGAGGAAAATGCGTCCAGAGATTTTATTAGCAATCAATACGATGGTATTTCATAAAAATGAGATATTATTACAAACTTTACAACTGAAGTAGAAAAAATATGGAAAAAAGCAGTATTATAAAAAATATTGAAATCATAGAGCATCAACATATTAATGACTATCGAGGAATGGAAAGCATACCACTATACTGTGCTGATGAAAAGTCAATTCAAACGGCAGATATAGTGCAGCGAGTGACTAAGGTAGTAGGGGTTCCGCTACAACTCCGACTTCCAAGTAAAAAGGGATTCGTAATGAATAAACAGAGTAAGTCATTGTAGTGGTTGTGTTTGTAGAATATTATTGACTGTGATTGTGTCAGAAGATTTCGTGGATGTGAGACTGAATCTCTTAATTATCTCATAGTCTCACGCGTGTTATTGCATGTCGCAGTATGCGCGAGTGACTATTCATGTTTTGTCTAGAGTAAGGCAATAAAATGAAAGAGCTCTTATAAAGGTTGGCGTTTATTGCTAGAGTAATAATATAAAGGCGGGTTCGACGAATATAGCATATGTAATTGAATATTAGAGTGGTTCACTCGAGATGTAGATGAAAGGATGGTCTGCGGAGAAGTGGTCGCTAACTCCTAGGGCAGTGTCCGTTACGATGTATTGCATCTGCTAATTGGTCAGTTTGGTTTCGGCTCTATATGGCTGTTAGGTGAGTCCTTACGCGACCATGTCTGTGGGGCATGTGCAGGATCACCATATCATATTGAAATATTTGTAAAATTCTTTACAGAAGAAAAAATAAATCAATTACTTACAAACAAACAAATTACTTATTTATATAAGAAGTAGTAGCTATGTAAAATTTGGAATGGAAGGCTTTTAATTTAATACATATTTATATCGCGAGGAAGAGATAAAGTGACCTAGGGGAGAGAGTTCGATGTTTTGCTTAGGGTCCTAAGGAGACGCTTTTTAAAATTTAGTTTAGATCGGTCAAAGGGTATAGGATTGTATAGAAAATAGTCGGACATTCAATATTATAATTAATAATATTATAAAATTGGCTTATTTTATACTTATGTTATTGTTATTAACATAAATAAATATAATGTGATCACTTAAGCCAGCCGAAGACATGTCGTAAGCCCTATAATTACCTCATACTTCTATATATTTTCCATTAAATATAATAAAAATAGCTTCAGCTCTATGAGATATCTGATATTTGTTAAATATAGAGTATTTTGAAATTTAAAGGTAATATTTTTTCCATTGCATGGTCCTTATTAATAAGTCGAACATGCGTATTTTTATATATATTCAATTCAATTAAGATAATTTGAATAAATGCTTGGTTTATTACAATGATGTCATTATTCTTCATGCAGTCCAATGGAACCAATCATAACAGTATATTCGATTACGAGATATTCATGTTGAATAGAACGCGTATGACAAAGACGAAAATATCTAAACATATTCTATATTAAATAGCATCATCCAGTATTAAGTCAAATAAATATTATTTAACTGAACATGTATTTAGAGTAGATCTTGTAATTATAAAGATACACTTGTATCGAAACTAGTCGTCATAAAAGTAATCTACATGGTTAATTATTAATTATGTATAACTATACGTTATTTGGGAATATAATGTATTAATTATAAATATATACATATAAAATCAATTTTGTCGAAAAATATTGTTTTTGCGCTACCGGGATACGAACCTGGATCGCTATTTCCAATCCGGGGAAGTACACTACCAATTGTGTTATAACGCCAGTATTTTTCATGACAAATTTTCGAACCTATATGTTACACCTTTTCAAATTAATACATCTGTTGTTTCATTATTTTTGAAAGCCATCTACATTATTTTTACAGAATCACAAATACCTTTGAGTAAACCGACTGCAGACACCAGAATTATCAATTCATTTTTATTAAATTTTGAACACATTGATACAACTTATATTATTAAGGAACACATTATTATTTAACATAGGTCAGTGATGTTTTAAATACTAATTTAATGTATTAATTATAAATATATACATATAAAATCAATTTAGTCGAAAAATATTGTTTTTGCGCTACCGGGATGGATTTTTTAAATTTATTATTACGAACTCTAATTGTACCACAAAGTGGAGCTTCTTTTAGGTATAGCAATAAGCTAACTCATAATTTATATAATTTATTTGCATGTAATAAACCAAAAATATTAATAAACGCGTAACTAATGTAACGTTTAGATTCCGATCATTTCAGAATTAATTTCATATCATCCAATTATATGTTTTTGTACGTTCTCTCAAAGATAAAGAAAGATATTTCATACATCAGTATTTTTCAATAAAATTTAGTTGAAATGTTAATAATAACATTTTATTTCAATACAAAAATGTAATAAATTATTTATTTACAAATACAAGTTTTTCGGTGTGTATTTTAGTTCACCGCGTTGTTAAGTTCTGTAACCGTTGTGCCAGTACATATTGAGACCAGACAAAAAAGAGGCGCCGACATTAAAATCTCATATATGAGAAAGCCTCTAAATATTGGCCTCCGAATGAAAAGTCTTTATGAATTTCGGAATCAGTATATCTAATCACGAAATATTCAGGATTAATATTTATAAATAATTTTGGGCATATTATACATAATACCAAAATTGTCTTGCATTAAAATTGTTATATGTTAATCTTGCATTATTATTTTATGTTATTTTTTGTTCAAAGATTTTTAAATACAGTTTTTATTTATTTGACATTTTTACAATTTTTTTATAACATGAATGAAGTATTTTACATTATTAAAATTATATGTTTTTTTATTCGCTTACCTCTCCAAAAGAGAGACTAGCTCTTGTCCTTGGAGAGGGAGTTACACTATAATAATTTTATATAATATTTTATTTATTGTCTATTTGTGTGCTTCTGAAGTGTTCTGTAATATTGTTTATTTTCTAATTATGTGTTCCTGAAGTGTTCATTTAATTTCTTTTTAAACTCTTTTATTTCTTTAATTTGTGTAGAGAGGCTATTGAAATTTTTTATCCCTAAGTATATAAAATTTTGCCTATAGTGTTTGGTGTTACATTTCGGGATTTTAAAGTTATTTTTAATCCTTAATGATGTGCTTGTTTAGAATTTTATAGTGTTATTTTCTTTAATTAATTGAGATTTTTTTGTATTTTTTTTTATTTTGGGAACTGGGAATTCTCATATCTAACAAAATGTATTTGTTTTTTATTACATTTTTAAAAAATGTAACGTTAATGAGCAAATGAGCTTTTAACCGCGGGATCATAAAAATCAATTTGATCAAAATATGTTAAAAATAGTGAAATTAGTTTTTCTTGACTTAAGCATTTTTTAAAGTGAGCGTTTCAATTATAAAATTTACCCAAATTTAATCCTTTGTGTGCCTACTCCTTCAAACAAAAATATTGAACATGCAAAATGTTATTCAAGGCGGCGCCATATCTCGAGTGTATTTTAAATTAACAAAAAAAGGCTTCAGAGGAGTAATCTCTGGAGAAATGAGGCTTCATAGTAGAGGAGGTTTTTAATTAATTCGGCCCATAATGCCGTCCGTGTTTTTCAGAAGTTAAAGCTGAAAAGTTTTAATTGCCACGGTATGTCTCTCGTCCTACATAAGCAGATTTTTCATTACGCCCTAGCTTTTTTATTGAGAAACTTTATTTCGGAAAATGGGCATTTGCGAATTTTGACAGATATTGTTCTACTCGTATTTTAATCACGTCGCTAACTAATCGAAACTATTTTAATAGAGAATATTTAATGACGAATAAATATAAAATAATCTCATTCTTGTTACATGTTTAGAATATCACAGGTGACACACACGATCACAAATATTGGCCATGTATTTTGTTGATTTGCCTTACTCTATAACCTACATATAATTTAAATATAGCTACATATAATCTAATCTTAGTAAGCTTATAAAATATTCAGTAAAAATATAGTTTTACCTGCATAATATTTGTTACATATACAAATTATACTGTATTAGATGTTTACGTGTAATGCTATTTTATTTATATTCCATGTGAATATTTTACTTTGCATAAAAATATTTCCTATTTCAAAATATATTCTTGGGGTAGAGTTGTAGATACTTGCGGAATAGATGCAGTATGGGAGGATGGGCGTTAGTTCGTATAAAAATGCATACTTTTGAAAGTATGGTTTATTTTTAAAACCATTGAAAATTAATGTAAAATGTAAATAAATTTCCCATTAAATATGATTTTTCTATGTTTTTATGTTACATTTCAGTGAAAAATAATTTCTTCTGAAATGTGTAGATAGGACCTTTTTCTTCTGATGGTACATTTTTAAAATAGAAAAATCCATTTATTTTATCAAAAGTTTGAAAAATAAAATTTCTAATTAAGGAGAACATATTCTTATTATAAAGTTGTAATTATTCAAAACATAAGTCTGTGATGTTTTAAATACAAATTAAATGTATTAACTAGAAAAGTATACATATAAGATCAATTTTATGGAAAAATATTGTTGGTGCTAGGATTAGGATTAGTATGATGGGATTCGAACCTGGATCCCTTCCAATCCAGGGAACGTGCATCAACCTATTAAATTAAATTAAATTTGAAATGTGTAACACGTGGAATTTGTCGTCAATGTACTGTGTACAATAGCATAATCGGATAATGCACGTTTACAGGATTGAAAGAGATCCAGGTTTGAATCCCGGTAGCAAATACAATATTTTTCGATAAAATTGATTTTATACGTATATCTTTCTAATTAATACATTTAATTTATATTAATAATATTTCTGAGACAAAACATGTAGATAAATAAAAAGCAACTCTTAAATGACTTCCTGAGTGCCTTTTAAACACTAACTTTTATAATGTACGATCATATATTTCATAGTTACTTTACTATTGAGAATTTATTAAAATATAATATTTATAAAAAAATATTCTATAATATTGAATTAGAAATACGTTATTCATCTCATTATGTAGTAACTATCTGAATTTTTTCGTAAAAAATGTTACTTATGTTGGTCGTGTTTTTAATCGTATGAACAGAGAGTACAAAAAACCTCTATTGACTGACAATTCACTTTTTGTATGATATAAACTGCACAATAATATTGACTACCTTAAATTACTCTCTTGACTAAACTTTAATGCCTCCGTTTGTCGTTCCAAAGATGCAACTTTCCCACATAAAAAATAGCGTTATGAAGTGCGAAAAAAAAAAAATTTAAATATTTTTTGTTAAAATCTTTTCAGTTCAAAAATTTTATGTCGTTAAATTTATTAATTTTTCACTTTAAGTCCATTACACAACCTCATACATATATAAATACATATATTCAAAAACACATACATACTCGATCGCCAAGTAATCTGCTATGATATTATATGTCATTGTAAATATACAAATGTAATTAAACAAATAATAGATATTTCATATACACGAAGCTATTTTTTATTATATTTAAGGGAAAATATATAGAAGTGTGGGTAACTACAGAGCTTACGACTTGTCTTCAGTTGGCTTAAGTGATCATTTTATAAAAATATAACGTTCACCATTCTCTCTCATCAATCTCCATATCAATCAAATTTTTTAATGTTGTGTATTAATATTAATGTTTAATGACTTTTGCTTTTCCATATTAATATATTTATCATTATTGTGTTTAGTTTGTAGAATTCCATATTTATTTTTTATGAAATTTATGAAATTATATTTAAATAAATATTAGTATTGAATTCTGCTAGTTTGCGTAAAGCATTATTTAAATGTTACTGCTGTTTCAGCGGTTAAGGACTTTTTTAAACTGTTTGAAAGTGGCCTTAACCGCCGAAACAGCTGTCATTTAAATAATGCTTTATACGCAAACTAGCAGAACTTAATAATAATGTTTAATAGTTGTACGAATATATGGTGGTTTTAAGTGACGTTTGTGTGCACGTGTCAAATCCGATCGAATAGCATGTACACTGGTTAGAGTTTTTGTCTAATTCTACCAATCTCAAGCTGATCTCTGATTTTATGTCCAGATCAAAATCTCACGATATTGAGATGTATTTCAAATAAATCTCTAAGATGAGATGAGAATTGTCCAAAATGAGTTTCGACATTTCACATTGTTGAAGGTCGATCGACGATGAAGAAATTTTTTTTCAAAAAACTGAAAGATGTGTCAAACAATCTCCTAGACATTCGGTGATTCTCGCTATTCAGAGAAATCCTGAAAAGTCATGCCGGAGACAGAAACATTTGTTTAACAGCTACGCGGGGTGTTGTCACGTCCTCCTGAATGCTGACACCGCGCGAGAAGGGGAAGTCATCCCTTAAAATATGCCACGTTAAATTTCGCAAGTAAAGATGAAATGTTATTTTCCACAATTTGGAATAGTAGAAAGCCGCAACTGGAGATAGCGCCAGTGGTTCCAGGATCAGGAGTGAAGAGTCCCGGAAACGCCGGGGCTTTATTATTTGGCCGAATTAAAGTTACAGGATTTATAACGTAATGAAATGTATCTGAGAGGATTAATCTATTTTCATCTTTCCTGTCTTATTCGTGTTGGGGTTTCACCTTTTCGAGTCATCCCTAACGGTCTGTAACGTATTAGGGTCATAGGTTTTAGTACAATTATTCTTCATCATTATCAATATTAAAATAATTCTCGCCGTTTGTATGTCGGTCACGATTTTAATATCGTAAGTCGTACGCAGGCATTTTTCGAGTAAAGTAATTCTATTACCGACCGGTTTTTTATCACTATACTGGATGTAAAAATATATTACTCTTTCGACGATCCATTTTTTTAAATTAACGAAATCAGCTTTTATACACACAGTAGGTAAGTATCTACTTCTCAAGTGTTTAATAATAATTTAATTCGATAGTATAATGTAGGTAATTTGAGTGAATAATATTCAAAATGTGATATTTTTCCGTCATTCTTGACGGGGTTTCACTTGGCAATATAGCATTTTTAAAATCATTATTTTTATGTTCCTGCATGCTACTTTGTTATTATGTATCATATTATTATACATGAACTTATGGTTGCATTGTAATTTGTTCACATATATACTGAAACATCTATTTTTTTATGTACATTATATTAAATATATCAACTAAATCTATTTGTCGAAAAAATATTTTAGTTGCTACCGGGATCCGAATGCGTTATTTAATTTTTTAACTTATATTCTGCAGCTCTTTAAAATTGAAAAATCTATTATTCCATTTTTTAAAAGCAATCAACTTTATATTGTAAATATATAAATAATATATTTATATTTGTATGACGCGCGCAAGTTGGCAAGAATGATAGCGTGAAAGGAATAAAAGAGCGTCGCGCCCAGGCGCGGCTCTCTCTCTCTCTCTCTCTCTCTCTCTCCGGAATCGTAGATCAGAACACATCACTTATATTGTATTCGTACCAGTGAGATCTGTAATGAACTGTATTGTTGTATATCGAGTTCTTAACTACTTGAATTCACGAACATAATAAGACACCATTGTTTGCTGCCGTAATTTATTTATTTAAACTGCAACTTTAAAATAATAATGTATTATCCCTAAAAGTAGGCTTCACCGTAGGCTATGATGGGTCACATTATAGTAAACGCATCTGATGAGAATTTTTAATGCGGTGAATGACGATATTATTTTTAATTTGGCTTATTTATTCTAACCTATGATGTAACATTAAACTGTTATTTCTGTCTTATATTAAAATAAATAAAAACAATAGTTAATAAGAAGAAAACACGTTTTTTTTATAACACTGTTTATTGATAAATAAACATGTTTCAAGACACAAGTTAATTTCTACAAATTAATTTGCAATGAATGCAATTATTTTTATATAGAATTTTGATATCAGAATTAAAGAGCACTTGAAATGTCTAAATAATAACAACTATTCTGAATTCGCTAATCAATTTTTGAAAACCATTATTTTGACCTTAATAAGGATTTAGAAATTATACATACAAATACCAGCGGTTTACAGTTAGATAAATTTGAAATTTTAGAAATCAGAAAAAGTGTTAATTATAATCATGACAGCAAAATATTATCTCGCATTTGTAACAATAAAGCTGAACTTGATGCAAGTTAAAAAAAAGTTTTTCATTTAAATAATGGATTAGTAGATAAAAAAAATAAAAAATCGATAGATTTCTTTTCTGTACAACCACCATTATATTTATTTTATAATCACGTTTTCCAAAGATAGTAGCATATGAATCACAAATTTTTGGATTATGAAGTTTTGCTGGGATTGCAATTTGCAATCCCTAGTGGTGCGGCTGCCTCCATCGCTTGCAAACTCCAGCCTCGCGTCTTGAATACTAATGGTGCAGCAAATGTTCTCTGGATCTTCTACAAGTTCAAGGCTATTATTTATTAAGACACTATAACCAACTGACAGACAAGCAACTCACCCTTACTATTTTTTGGTTAATGAAGGTATCCTATTAATGATACATTGGTTTCTGTTTTAAATAAAGATCCTTTGTTTAAACGAAAAACCAAAAATATATATTTTTGATGTTTTTTCATATCTAGTACATTATGATAAACTATATTTTTATCCAGCCTAAGATGCAATAGTCAGATAACACCAGGCAAATTGTTGGGCAAAATTGGAAACAAGCGCACGAGACATAACAAAAAAGGGAGACCTATTGTATATTCAACACTGAACACAGATCTAGATATGATACATTGGTATTTTACCCATACTAAGATGCCATGGCCAGATAGCACCAGGAAAATTGTTGGCCAAATTGGAAGCAAGCTCAAGAGATAGGGAGCTGTGGATAACAAAAAAGGGAGACTTATATTCAACTCTGGACATAGATTAGTAGAAGAAATTAAACAAAACTTTTGAAGCTTAATCAAATCAAAAAGAATTGAAGCAGCATATAAAATGTTACAGCTTGAATTAATCAACTAGAAAATATATATAAAAATCTATTTATCTATAAAATATTTAGTTGCTACCGGGATTCGAATCTGAATCTCTTCCTATCCGTGGAAGCGCGTTTACCATTTACGTTTCTTAATTTGTATTAAAAATACCACAGAACTATGTTTGAAAATGTAACTTCACAAGTAAAATGTGTTCACCTTTATAAAAAAGATATTTTCTAATATTATAAATATTATGTTGCATCCGTCTATTAGAGACAAAAGATTAACTCTGTAAGCGATTTGTATACGTATTTAATATTAATTTGTATTATTTTATGACATTGTAACAAAATTGTATATAAAAATAGCTTAATAATTTTTGATCGTTTCGTAATTAAATATTTCTCGCAAATTTTCAAACCATTGATATTATTATTTTTTTTATTTTATATATGAATTAAATATATTAATTAGAAAGATATACATATAAAATCAATTTAATCGAAAAATATTATTGTTGCGCCACCGGGATTCGAACCTGGATCTCTTTCCTAACCGGGGAAGGTGCTTTATCCAACTAAGCTACAGCGACAATATTTTTAGCGACAATTTTCGAACCTATATGTTACCTTTTTGATATTAATACATTTAATCTTTCCATAATTTGACAGAGCCATCTACCTTATTTTTACAGAATCTCAAATACCTTTGAGTAAAATGATAGCAGACGCCAGAATTATCAATTCATTTTTATTAAATTTTGGACACATTGATACAACTTTATTATTTAGGACAATATTTTTATTGTCGCTGTAGCTTAGTTGGATAAAGCACCTTCTCCGGTTAGGAAAGAGATCCAGGTTCGAATCCCGGTGGCGCAACAATAATATTTTTCGATTAAATTGATTTTATATATATATATTTCTAATTAATATATTTAATTCATATTTAAAATTTCACAGACCTATGTTCTGAATAATTACAACTTCACAATAAGAATGTGTTCTCCTAAAAATTTTATTTTATTGTTGGAAATAAAAATAGATACAAAGAGATGGGTTTTGAATATATACAATAAAATTGTATCAAGTAACTAATGTCTTGACATATTTCACGTACACAAATAAATCAATATGCATAATGTAAATATATAATTGGTACAATATAGAGAATAACGAAGAAAAAAAAAAAACTATTTAATACTGTAAGATGCAAAAAATGTGTTAAAAGTTTTCAGAAAAAAATTAAAGAACATAATAAATTATAAATACACTGAAAGAAAAAAAAAAATCTACATACATATATTTTTCATCGAAGAATATTATTTATTTCACAGACTAGTAAATGGATAGACTTGAAATAAAGTATACATATAGGAGAGGAGTTTGGAATATTGGTTGAGGGACGAAAAACATTCTACACACGTTCTCGGTGGAAACATAAATCCGATAGTTTACGACGCAATTATGCAACAGTTAAAGTATTTACTCTTCGAAAATTAAATGTGTATGTAAACAAGACGTATATTTTACATTAATGTATATTATATTGTAAACGTTTAAATTTTCCTTCCAATCGAGTCATATTATTTGACGGTTTTTATATATTGGTAATGACTGTGAACAAATCATTGTACTCGTAAGCTCTGCATATTCTCACTATAGAAGAGCGACTATATGCTATCAGCAAGAGATTATTATTATTAAATTTACGTATCGTACGGTATTTGATATATTTGAACTGCATCACTGCAAAATTTTCAAAAATTAACTAAAACCATTCATATAATACTGAAAATAAAATTCAGTAAAATTCTACTTGTAGTATATTATCTGTATTACATGTATGGGTATAGTAAACGTAGAGCTTGAATATTTCATTACACGTATATTTCATATTTCGAATTTTCATCAAAAACAAACATTTATTAAAAGCGACCATTGAACTATATGCAAGGATCCATAAATCAACTGCAAAATATGTGCAATATAGAAGCATTTGCGATGCGAGTCTGGCAAAGGACAGCAAAGGTAAGCTCGATGGAAAGAGTAAACAAGGAATTACTAGAAAGCGTAAGTAAAATAAAAATGACTATTTTAGATTTTATCAAAAACACAGAAGTATTAGGACTTTAAATGAGATATAATATCAACGCAGAAACAGTTGAAGGACACAGAGCAACATGAGATCCTTTATGTCAGTATTGACACATAATGGCCTCAATCAGATGAGACTCGACTAGTAATGCACCTATATAAGTTCCGTACCTGAGTCACCTACAGCCAGATGCAACGTATCTATCTAGAGTTATGGCACTCTTCCAGGTCTTCTTCAGCCTAAAGTTGTGCCCAGGATAATCTCCTTTTCTAGGATGCCACTTTTACTATATGGTCGTTCTGCTCGCGTTCTACAGATATGCCCGCGTGAGGAATCACCTGACAGCCATGAGCACATAGTGCCGAAACGCACCGACCAATAGCGGATTTCAATACATCGTGACGGACGAGTCCTAGAAGCTAGTCAATCACTTCTCCGCAGACCTTTATTTTATCACTCAAGTGTTCAACTTTATTCGTGCAATTAACTTTATATTTGTCGTACCTGCCATTTTAAATTATCCCGCAATAAAAGCGAACTTTTGTAACATTGTTTAATTTAAATACTTTGCTCTAGACACAGCATAAATATTCACACGCACATTCATGTACACCGCGACATGCACCAACACGCGTGAGACTAGAAGAGAGTTAGGGCTTCAGTATTACCATGTACAAAATCTTTTGAAACGAATCGCATAACATACAAACGTCGGTCACTCTATCTGACAACTCAGATCACACAATTAAGACCCTTAAGAGTCAATAATAGTATACAACGACAGCACCTACATATAAAAATGTGGTCAAAAATATTTGGCTTACAATGATTGGATTTGTGTGGTGGAATCCACGACCTGTGAACTGTCAAGAAGTGTGAATGTTCTGCCACGAGCTCGTCATATTGACTTGAATTATAATTGTGTTTCGGTTTCTAGCAGTGCCCACCGAAGATTTACAATCACTATTGGGTGATACACGGTACTTCGTGCTAATCATCGAAGAAGTTTCCTGAAGTTCAGGAGACCTGTGAGTACAGCAATTCTATATCAAATTACTACCACCCTTCCTACATCCCGTTTCATCATACTCTTGTGTATGTAGCCGTTATTGCTATGATAAAGCCGCATATTTGTTAAAAGTTGATTAAAAACTTGGAAAAAAGGGTGACGGTCTGTCTCTACTTTGTAAGGGAAAAAAATATTGATTTTCGTAATTCATTGTAATTTTATTCATTTAAAAAATTTACACCTTTTGTTGAAGCACTCTTTATTTTATCAAATATTAAAAATATATATTTGACAGTATACTACCTTTAAATAATAATTTGCATTTTACTTTATAATTCAACACTTACATACGTTACTGAAATTTAAGTAATACTTTCAAGTTTTGTTTCAAATTTAAGATGGCTCCGCATTGAGCTGGCACTCCAAAAGATGGCTTCTTTGAAGACCCTTTTTACCTTTATACGCTGAAAAGCTTCAAACGTTCCACGTAAATGTATCTCGAAGATTTAGTAGATTTCAAAATTCCACGGTAAGTTTACAGAATGTAATCAAAATGTCTTGTTACCAGATCGACCCGAGCGGAGCCGCTTTGCAGTGGAAATCAGTGAGCATTTTGCGGTCAGTGAGCAACATTCACAAAGGAGGAAGGTAGTTTGTGAGGTAAAGTAGGGCGTGAAGGATGAACGATTTTAGTCCGATAAAGCACAGGGAAATCGAGCAAAGTGCTGAGAAAGAATTTCACTTGGAGTGTGAATTTCGCATTGGAACTTCCAGCGCTTTTGCGTAAAAATCTTATCCTTTTCTTGTCGAAAGCAATTGAGTAAAAATGCACTCCGGAAACGATCCGGTGATCGATCACTTTAAAATAAAACTATTCGTGTATTGTTTTGACTGTGAACATAAACATAAAATGTTATTTTTTATATATTCATTTAAATGCAAAATGTTATAAAATACAGTTAATGCTATAATATAGTAAAAAAATAGCATAGCTGAAAGGGAACCAAATTTTTATTTTCTGTTATAATCAACTCAGCAACTATATAATTCACAGAACGCAAAGGTGTGCCAAATTGAAAGCCGGATTTAAATTGAAAATTAAATGACGTTTTTATTGATTTTATGATTGAATTTTCATTGAATATTAAAATGCACACTCTCATGTTAAATACAAAAAAATATGTTCGATAAATGGCAATCTAGGCTTTGGCTGCTAATTTTGGTTTTTTTCACAAATTTACGACTATAATTTCACATAATCTGTAATCAATTTCATTGACACGTTGGATTTCGTTTTTGTGATCGTCATTGCTGGTCTAGATCGTGGATTTCAGATAAGCCCACAAAAATAAGTTGTACGGTGTTAAATCACAAGATCTTGCTGGCCAATTCACATCGGCATTCCGTGAAATTACGCGACCAGAAAATTATCGGTGTAGTAAATCAACTGTTGCTTGAGTTGTATAGCAGGTGGCGCCATCCTGCTGGAATCACATTTATTCAGGGTCCATATCGTTTAGTTGGTGCCAAAAAACTACGATATCATATTACGGTAGTGATTGCCAATCACAGTTACTGCATTTTCAGCATCACTTTCAAATAAGTGGGCCTATCACACAAATTCACACAATAAAGTTACTCGTTCGGAGTGCATTTGCTTCTCATGAATCACGTAAGGATTTTTCGAGCCTTGAATGCAACAATTTTGTTTGTTTACAAAATCATCGAGTTGAAAATTACGCTTCATCGCTGAAGATGATTTATCGACTGAATGGAAATGGTTAGCAAACTAATTTCATTTTCTAATGAGATATGAATATTTTTTTGCGAAATTTAAATCCGGCGTTTAATTTCGTCAACTTTTTATGTAATTTAAATAGATCAGAATATTAGAAACTAATAAATAAATCAGATTAACGAGTAGGTAAGGCTGTTAGAAGGTGGGAGGAGGAGAATGTTTTCGTAGGTTCTAAAGAGTAACGATGTATGCAAAACTTGGTTCAAATCGAGAGAAGGTGAGATGTTCAGGTGGGTAGGGTGGAGTCACAATAATTTTTCTTAGGTTTGTATGAATGGTCCTCCGTGTATTCACTAAAAATATTTTAATATATTATTATTATTATATGGTTACAAAAAAAAATTAGGCTACGTAATTTTATATTATTTTATTAACATACCATATAATATATTATTATTTTATTAACACAGCTAACCTGTGGACCTATTGTATCTATATATTTAATTGCTGCTTTGGAAGATTTATTGATAAACAATAAAAAATTCATCAACAATTTTTACAGATATCAAAGAAATAATGTATGTAGATATCTGAACAAGAACAATAATTTAAAGTGAAAAAAACGTAGTTTTTTTTTTTTAATGGTTCTGTGATTATTACACTTTAACACTTTTGCCGCGCCCACTGTTATTGACACCTTTCCGCATCCAAATTCCCATCCATATATTTTCTAATACTCGTCTTGTTAGTGTGAATTGTGACCTTGACGTAAGCAGACATCAACTTGAGCGATATTTGTTAGATCTCGACATCGCGATAGCATTCACGGTGTGGACATTTCAGCTCCAGTGCACCAGAACTATATTTGGTGATATTGTGTTTGATCACATATTCTGTGTTGTTTGTGTACCGTGAGTGAACTTGTGACATCGCCATATTTGATTGGGATCAGAGATCGGCTCATCCGCGTACCGTTGTGTGATCTCAGCGGCTACTGCTGAGATTACGGAGATGTCATATACAAGGTTCTTCCGAATCTCGGTTCCCGAGATCATTGGTCCTTCGACTAGAACCCCTATCCCCTCACCAACCTCCTTTTTTTCCTTACTTCCTTCCCATACCTTGCGGTGATTCCAATTTACGACCGGAATTATCATATTCCATTCCACGGGGACGCGCAACTCGTAGTTTGTGCAATTCGTTCATTTAGATTCTATCGATACGGATTTACAGTTCGAATTCAGTGATCTTAAATGCAGAGTAAGTCTGCATGATTGTAATATACATATAAATTTTGTATGCATAAGAATTGCACCTACTATTACTTGTGTTTACAATCTGTAGAATACTTAATAACAAGACTTTTACAAAAACATGTTTTATATTTATTTTTATACTTCCATAATAATTGTAGGAAATAATTGACAAAAAAATAGCAATAGATAATCACCTACTAACCCATTATAATACTAAATTTCTAAGAAAGAAATTAAAGTCTTAAAAATATATAAAATAAGATACTTGCGAAGTCTGTTCACGATACAAAAATTGTTTTTATTTATAAGAATTATAAATACTTATAACGAATTATTCGCATTGATCGTATCAATGATTGCTAGGTAAATATTTATATTAATAATGTTTCGCTAAAATATAGTTAAATTCCTTGTAAATATAGTTAGCGAACGAACGTGTACAGCGACGCCGATAGTGAACATTTAACAAAGTTTATATTAATTAGATTTTGAGTTAACTCCTAAGATACTTGCGCGCTCTTTTCTATGGCATTAGATAGTTTTTAATATTATATTATTATAGCGAGCGATATAAGTTTGGTTTAGTTTTCTAATAATGTTGGTACACCTGCATAAATTTAAAATTGTAATATTTAATTTTAAATAATCCTTTTAATGTATATTGAATATATTAAAATATAAATGTAAAAAAAATTAAATAAATAATATACTTGATTAAAAAAACACAACCACGAATTTGATTAAACGCCAACCGGTTTCGTTTAGTTCAAGCTTTGTTAGGGCGTATTTAAAACAAACAATAAATACAAAAAGAGTGCATATACGTAAAGAGGGAGTCATACTATAAAATTACATGCGAAAGAGAGAGAGACAATACATTTAGATAGAAAATCAATAAAAAAAATGTACTAGCACAATTTTTTATAATTTTTATAAAGAGTATAATTCAAATTAATGAAATATGTACTGAAGAACAGTTTTTTTTTTCTAATAGTAAACTAACAAGTCTAAAAAGAAATTGGATTTTTTACTAATAAATTTAATATTCGAACAAGAAAATATGTTTTTTTCTTAATAAATGAATACTCATAAAAAAGAATGCTCACATGTGAAGGAAAATAAACCATAACTAACCTTTGATCAGTTCAGTGTTGCATAAGAGACCAAGATTCAAGTATTTTCGCCGGGAGAGCCGTGTTTACCTTTCAAAATCCCATGCCATAGGGGCGTGTCGCAATGTTCGAACATTTCGCTAATTACGGAACCATGTAAGGTTAATTAACAAACCTTAAGGATTAATTAAAGAAAATGTATGTTGTCCATTACAGGTAAGGAATGCTTTCTTTGCATCTAATCTTATAAAGGTAAACAGTATGGTTATGTAGTGCTGCGTATCTATCTACCTACTCACTTTTACGAGAAATATTGGTGGGAAAAAATGAAATATTTAAAATATTATCAAAGTACCCAAAGTAAGGTGCCACACGGAAGAGATTTTCAACTTGATGCGATCTCTGAAACAGGGATTATGCTCTCATGAGAATATGTGGATTCAATTCTCGGCTTTCGTAATTCTCTACCGTGCACACGCCAAGTCTGAGACATTCGCCGTCTTGTGTCTCACTTCACACTTCATCAAACATCAAATATCAGTTCATTGACTATTAATTTTCTGTTCATTAGTTGAGTAGTGAATTTGAGTCTTCCCAGCAGCAGTTAAAACTGAAAAAATGTTTATAATTTAATGCATCAGTTGTCGGTATCTGTGACATTTGCGCACACGTGTCTAGCTCATTATCAAATCGAATACCGTGCACACTGGTTGCACTAGTGCATCAGCGCTAATCACTTTGACACTTTTACAAACTACCTTATTATTATAAACATCATAAGTGTTTTATATTAATACATGAATTGGAAGGGTAAAAAATTACTGATAAAAAACCCTCTAAACAATTTACTGGAAGTTAAGTATTTCAAATTAATTAGGCGCGACACTTTATGTACAGTGCCGCCTTATTCTAGCATAATCCTTAAATATTTAAACTAAAATAAATACTACAAGACTTAAAAATATATTGTTTTTATTATTTTACATATCATCAATTGGAAATCGGAATTTCATAGGAATTTAACTGTTTTATTTGAGTAGTTTTGTACGGAGTTGGTATCTTATAGTTAACGTGAACTCTTCTGAGATGCAACGAATTGCTCATATGACTGATACAGTTAGCTGTACTAAATGAATGATAATTTTTCTTATTTGTTTTTTTTATTATATAAAATAAGAACCATTGAAATGCTAAAATGAAAAAATACATAAATAATATCAAAAAACACTTTACTTAAACCATTATATATTGATTTATTAACAATGGTCCCTTCATCGGGATACAAATTGTTTACTAAAATTAAAAATACAAATATAGACAAAAAACAAAACTATAAATATTGAAGATCAGTAACTAACTAGAAACTACTGTGAAAACAAATTAAAAGGTAATTATATGTGTATAAGATATAAGTGTATTTTCTTATTATTTATGTAATATGTTGCCTTAAAGTAATTTTGCATATATTGAAAAAGTGATTTTTTAAAATTTATTTAAGATGATTATATATGTGGGCGTCTTAGATTTATGTGTCTGATAGTAAATATATATATATTTTTTATTTTATTACTTAATATTAAGTAGAATATTATTATTATATCAAATAAAGTAAGAAAGTAGTGAGTGAAAAAACAGCCGGAAAAATATAATGTAGACATCTTATCATTTAATGTAAAATTGTTAAGTCCTGGAAGACGAAAAACATCCAAGAGAAGAATATAAGATAAAGATTTTAAAAGTATTATATTATAAGTTGCTGCTGCTGCAGCAGTAAAAAAAAAATCGCCAACAAATATTTGTACAGTAGACAAGTACAAGAAGAAGATTACTGAATGAATTATTATTAGTGTTGTTATTCTTCGCAGGTAATTTAATATTACTAGTTGATGAATTAATGTTTACCATTAACTTAACGAGTTCATAATTCTCTCATGTCTGTTCATTAATTTTGTTTGAAAATGCACTTCAAATTATTCCCCCCACAGAGGCAATTAGCGAATATAATTTTTCCAAGCCGGAAGTCAAGCAGAGGCCAAAGGATGATAGGGATGTTTGTGGAGAAATAAATTTACGAGCTCGGAAGACAAAGTAATGGACACCTGCACCGCATCCGCTTCCGCTGCATAACGAAGTATAAAATCAAAAAATGTTTTTCCGATAATGTGATATATTTTAAATTATCTCCAGAGTTTTATTAATTTTGTAATATTTTTTTAATATCATTAGTATTATACCGTACTGTTGGTTTATCCAATTAATATGCATGCTAAAATACATTATTTTAGAAACGGATTACAAAATGCACGATAATTACATTAATTAAACACACGTGTGTATGTGAATAAAACAATATTGAGAGCACATTTTGTGACAAACCTAATATATGTATGAATTTTTAAGTTTTTTAGTAAAATTTATCACAAAAATTGTTTTAGAAATTGCGCGTTAGAACATTTCGTAACATTTTTGTTCTGACCTATTGTTTTATTCTTATATTTACTAGTATTACTCACGTACTAACATAGCCATCTTATATAGTATTTATATAATGTTGATTATTATAATATAATTTGATATAATGATTTATACTTTTATATAATTTTTTTAAACAATCTTAACAGTTATAATTATTAATAAAATTAAAGAAATATTTTTATTTATGAAATTATGATTTTTCTATACAAAGTTCCGTGTTGATTAAAATAAAACCTATCGAACTTTGTAATAAATCATTATTAAAGAACATAATATATTTGTAAACTACTATTATCATGTGCAGTATAATATATTCTATTTTAGACATGCAAAAATCATAAACAATAGATAATTGTAAAAAAACAATAACATAACATAATCACACGTGATCCAAATTATAGATTTCATAGTTTATCTGGTGGTTAGTTATTATCCCTGGGTAAGTTTAAGATAAGTTTAAAACAACTTAAAAATTTGTATTACAAACAGCGAAAAAAAAAATGCAGTTGTTTTTGTGTAATGTTGCCCACCTGTGGCCGGAAATCTTAAGTTTCTTAGGGTGGCAGGTGTGGAAAGTACTTTTGGTAGGAACCGCCTAATGGAGGTGGGTGGTATTACGGAACGTACATAGGCTCCAGCTTCCAAGTTCTCGTGGGCGACAGTGTGCTCTAGAGTCCTTCGACGTGGAGGTTGAGTGTTAACGTCACTGGGGGTTTTAATACTCTGTTTTTGATGAGTAGGTTTCCTGTTGGTAGACTAATTTTCGAAAATTTTGCGGGCACGCCCACATTTTAATCACGAATGATTTCGTGACTATAAGTAATCATAATTATGAATATTTCATTAACATTGTTTATTAATTATTTTCTGACGAGGTTCTTGAAATACTGATATAATTTATGAATTATGAATTAATAAGTTTGATTCATTTCAATGCGAGAATAAAAAAAATATTTTAACATAAATATGTCAGCTTCTTGTTAGGGACGAAAGTCTAAAAATAAATTCATCAAAATATATATACGAAGCGTAGCATAACTGAAAACTGGACTTTTAACCAGAGAGAAAAAATAAGTCAGAAGCACTCGCGATGTGGCTTAGGTAAAAGTTTCTCTCCATCCTTTTAGACAAAGAATTACAAATGAGGAGGTTCTGTGAAACATGAGAAAAGGTTTATAATAGACACCATTAAAAATCGAAAGGGCTAATAGATAGGATACATTTTTAGACATAAATATCTCAGAAATGTAATCGAGACAAATATTGAGGGAAGAAGAAAGAGAGAAAGACCCAAACAAAAATACATTCATAAAATAATTATAAAGGCAAACACAGATACCCACAGATAACTTCTAGATGGTGTTTAGGATAGAGGCGATTGGCGATCATTGCACCAATAAGAATACAGTTCTATAATTCTTAATATAAAATTATAAATACAGACCACCAAATAAATATACACGAACTAATGCAAATTCCTTGTCCCAAAATTTTCATTTTGGTGGCACACACGTAATCACTTTGGCGCTACTTACGCAATCAAAGAGCTCCGCGACTTTTTTTTTTTAAATAACTCGATCGGAACAAACATTTCAACCTTGACAATATAATATGCATTCATGTAAAAAATACGTCTTGTTTACACAAAGATTTAATTTACGAAGAGTAAATACTTTTACTATTGCACAAATGTGTCATAATCTATCTGATTTATGTTTTGTTGGATATATATTATGTGTGTAGAATGCCCCTTGCTCCGCAAATAATGTTCCAAACCCTTCTCTATACTTCATATAATATCTATTCATTTACTTGTTTGTGATTATAAAACATATTTCTATTTAAAAAAAAAATACAAAAATTATAACAATCTGCTTATTTATATGTATGGGGTTAAAATTTAATTTAATAATAATTTTACGAGTATGTATAATAATAGGTTACATTCGAATTATAATGATCTATGAAACAAATTATGAGTTGCACATTATTTTTAGAACTGAGATCACTCCAAGGAGATCAAGTGTAGATTAAAAAGAGCCAGTGCTTTCTTCATTGGTCTCATCTCATCTGATAATGAACCCTGCAGAAGAGACACGACAGAATAGCCCAGAAAATTCTACACAGAAGATCTGAATCTCTCTTTCAGATCTTCTGTATCTGATCTTATGTATGATGAATGGCCAACATGATCGTAAACATCATTTAATGGATAGCGTTAGAAGAATAAGAAGAAGAATTTTTTTTTCAAATAAATATCTTTGCTTGTTCTGTCTATAGGTAGAACACTGATGTAACGAGGAAGTGATTAATCATGTTAATATAATAGAACAAGGGCTTAAAGTAGTTTCAAATTTTTAAGTACATTGATTTGACATATCAGGAGTTAATTTTCAAAAGTGATTACCTCCATATTTGATTGTTTTTTGTTGGTAATACAAAAGTGCGATCTAGCGTTGTGTGATTTTCAAATCAAACCAAAATCAACGTTATTATTGATTTATTGTTATTATTATACACGCTCTATTCAGACATTAACATAATTTGTAAAATAACATATAATGTCAGCATATTTTTTCATAATCAAAATAAAAAAATATATAAAATGAAAAGTAAAGCAATTTTTCCATCATCATTGAGTTGAGACTCAAAAAATTGTAATAATGTAGTTCTATAGAGAGTTAAATTTACAGCAAAAATGTCGACTACCTCGGGATATTCATTCCACAAAGAATGCATTCTGGGGACTGCGGAGTTAGCTGATGCATGGAGTTCTGACATTACCTCTGTCAATATACCATGAATTGTGTCTCGAGACCTCAATGGTGCGTGAAAGTCAAGCAGACCAACAATCTGGGGGCAGTCTACCATGCCATCGATGATCCTGTATATAAATATGAAGTCGGTTATATCGTTTAAAAAAACCTTCTTAATAAAGGACTTATTTTCAATGGTGAAAAAATAAAGTCAGGCTTATTTTCAATCAACACCAAATCAATTTCAGTCGATCACATCATTACAAAGACAAATCTTATGGCGACCCTTATCGGTCAATCGGCGAGACCACATATTCGTGTGTCGCTCCCAAAATTATAGTGAATTTATTTTACAACCATTAAAAGTCTAATTTTTTCACATTGTTAAAAAGTGAATTTAACCAAATTTGAAAAATAACTCCTGATATATGTAAAAAACATACAAATACATAAATAAAAGTTGTATCTGTTTTAACGATACGACTGTGGATGAGTAGGAACCTAACTCATACATGAACTGAGCGGCATGAATACCTACTATATATAACGTGTTTACGGGGAAATATTAATAAATTTGAGAAATTGAATATTTATAATTTGAACGTTTTTCATGGAAAATGTAAAAATATGGAAACTTGGAAAATTTGTTTCGTTTTTGTCTAAAATATTCGCAATAATCACTTAAAAATTACTTAAATGTGAATATTTTTAAACAAAAAACTAATTTTGATATTGGTAAGCCATTTTTATTGGCATACTATATGAAATATTATTTATTTAAATTAAAAAATCCACAAAATAATTTGTAATTTATATCAGTGAAAAAAAAAACAAAATGAAAAATCAATATACATTTTTTTGATATTTGGAGAAGCAGAAGAGAGAAATTAATTTGATAATAAAAATCGAGGGATTTTATTAGGGCTGATTCTTTAGCTTTTTAAACAACATTTCTAACTAAAAACCCCTCGAAAACCGTCAATGAAATTTGTAGTATGGTGATTGTATGTTTAACGAAAATAAAATCAATTTCACATGTTTTTTTTGGTCTAGCGACAAGATACTAATTTAGTGATCATGTGGTCGGGAGACCGATCCTTGTTCTGGGAAACAATTCATAATACAGACGCATAGCCTAGTTGGCATAATAGTACGAATATACATGTTACATTGGAATTATGACTCTCTACTTAAAAATATACATTTTATTATTATGAACTAATATATATAATAATAAATAGATATACGAAAAGTAATCCCTTAACATCATTTAAAAAAATAGAGATGTAACACTAATATTATTACTATTTTGTGCCATGAAAATAGGACTAACTTGCTGGTCTCCTGGAACGACGCTCGATCTCCCGACCACCAGTCACTAAGCAAGTGTCTTAACAACTAACTCTATAAACCAATTCTATCTCTACCAGGCACATCTATTAAAAAATCAATGAAAAAGTTCTTCAGGTGATAGAGATGACAGAAAATTTTATTTGTTTTATGTTTTATGTGAATCTTTATGTTATGTTGCCATGCGATACGGACAAATGAGTGGACTGACATAAGGAAATTATAGTTTTCCGATTGTATTATATATAAAAAAAATATAGCTTAATCTTTTAAATAGTTTATATTAAAATAACATTATTCGCAATGAAAAATATGATCTCTTACAACTCAACATGCAGGAGAATATATAAGGCAGCAGTAAAACAGATAAGAAGTTGTTTTATAAATAATAAGACAAAACAGTTTATTTAAATCACTATTTATTGATAAATCAACATGTTTCTAAAGCTATGGTATCTTCTACGGAAACAATGCATACTGAAATTAAAAATACAAAACATAGATAAAAACAAAACTGTAAAGTGGTGGGTAACTAAGTAGGAACTTCTATGAAAACAAATTTAAAAGGTGATTATTTGGATTTGGTTATTTATAATATTTAGCTTGCTATTAACACTTTTTATTATACCTAAAATTTCTAATTTATCTAACTGTAAACCCCTAGTATTTGTATGTATACTTTCTAAACCCTTTTTAATGTCAAAAGAAAGGTTTGTTTCCAAAAGGTGATTAGAGAATTCAGAATAGTTTTTGGTATTTAGGCATCTCAAGTGCTCCTTAATTCTAACATCTAATATTAGAATTTCCGCAAGTTTTACCTATATAAAAATAATTTCAATCATTGAAAATTAATTTGTAGACCCCCGATTTTTTAAAATATCGTCCTATCCTCATCATTTAATATATAATTCTTTAATAAAAAGCTGGTTGTATTTGAATTAGGGAAATTCTTATGATTGAATTTGAAGTATGTATTATTTAAAAACATGATTTTTTCTACACTGCTTTGCACTATCAATAATAATATCAAATCTATACCTTTAAAAATTATTATCATAGTAGCTCCTACTTAGTTACTCACCACATTAAAGTTTTGTTTTTATTTGTGCTTGTATTTTTAATTTTAGTAAAATCTAAAAGAAGATACCATAGGTATCGAAACTTGTTGATTTATCAATAAATAGTATTTTGTTCTATTTGTGGCCACAAAGTAATTTTGCAAATATTGAAAAAAAAAAGTTGTTTTGACTGCGTAACTTCAGAAAGTGACTCAACGTCTAACTTGCGAATGCAGTATACTGCAACATGGTTGCCAACCTTCGATAGCAAACGGCACGTGAAGATGAGAAGAAGAAAAAAAAAAAAAAAATTTTGTAAAAAAGATACTAAAAGGTTTGTGGTTAATTATATATTTATTAAACTGCTAATTGGACGAAATGTCAATTTTCAACAAACAATATAACCTCTAGTCAGAACCCTGGATGGAGCGTACCACCTCGTTGCTCACCTGCTCGAACGTCACGACTTGCGGTTAAGTAAGAACCTAACTCATACATAAACTAAACCGCCTGAGTGCTATAACGTGTTTCCGGGGAAAATATTAATGAATCCGGGAAACCGAATATTTATAATTTGAACGTTTTTTCATGTTCTCACAATGCCGATATGGCAGATGAAAGTGTTTTGCGCAAAAAAAATTTAACCTAAAAACATTTTTTACGTTAACAAAAATGTGTTTCGAAATATGTATGCGAAATAAAAAATTGACAATTAGTTGGCTAAATATTAAAAATACACGTTATTTAAACATGTTGATGAGCACAACTGCACCGATTGAAATTACAGCAGTGATAAAAATAATTATCAGTTGTGTGTGTAGTACCTACAAAGTGTTTTTAAAAAACGTTAAAGTTGCACCACATTTAAGAAATTGTCAATTAATAAACATTTAAAAACGTGTACAACATAATATATAGGAAAAGTAAACAAATTTGTTTACACAATATGTCAATAAAACCGATATCTTCCGCATTCTTAGTTAGATTACAATAATCCATGTCAGTGTCTTGTAATTCTTGATTATGTTCCTCCACTTTTATCGGTATCCTGCAGATCTTAGGGCTGTCACCAGAGAAGTTATGTTTTCTACTTGGTCAGTCCAGCGGGTCGACCTGTCCCACCACATCAAGCTTCTCTTAACTATTTTCTCTTCTCGTGTTATGTCCAAAAAACTTGAGGATTCCTTTCAGGCACTGATTGAGAGTCTATCTTTGATGTACAGTATGCGCAACATATGTCTCCAGCACCACATCTTAAAGGCGTTAATCCGTCTTCTCTCCTTTGCTTTTAGGGTCAATGATTCACACCATATAAAAGTATAGAATGCACCAGACGCTGTACATGCCAGACTTTGTGAAGTCTGTAAACATTGCATTGATATTTTTAATAAAATTCCGTAAAAACATTGTGTATCAATGTGTCAAAAATTAAATAAATTGAATTATTAATTCTGGCGTCTGCTATCGGTTTACTCAAAGGTATTTGAGATTCCGTAAAAACAAAGTAGATGGCTTTCAAATAATGGAACGATAGATGTATTAATTTGATAAAGTGTAACATATGGGTTCGAAAATTTATTGTCAAAAATAATGTCGTTGTAGTATAGTTGGATAGTGCACCTTCCCCGGTTTGGAAAGAGATTTAGGTTCAAATCCTGGTGGCGCAACAATAATATTTTTCGATAAAATTGATTTTATATGTATATCTTTCTAATTAATACATTTAATTAGTATTGTATGATCCATCTGAAAACAAGCCCCATATATGCACATTTTTTACTGCTATAAAATAATTAGTAATATTTTAATTCCTTTTACTAGTAACTGTTATAACAGTGATTTCATAAAACAAAAATTTTAATATTGTTAATATTATAATTAATATTATTAATGAAATAAAGGAAGCGGTTAATCAATTAACAGATGTATTTACAAAATGGCATAAATAATTACGCAACTTATCAATCTTGCGACACTGCTGAAGATAAATTATAAAGCAGGTTTAATAATTCAATAGGGCCAAACCGTTTAGTGTCTTGGATAAATGTGACAGATGATGTACAATATTCAAATACTTAGCAGCAATAAGATTTGGAAATATAGTTTATGAAACTGTGGGTAGTTGTTGGTTTTTTTTCTCCCGTTCTTAAATGCACGTCAATAAACATATACTAAATAATGATTTGCTACATTTGGTAGAATAATCTACACATAAAATAAACGATTCCATTAGATTTGATAGAAACGCTATTTTAGTATTTTTTTCTTGCTGGCAATTGAGTCTGTTCACCGATGGAGTGATCTATATCTACATTATGTAAAATGATTGCTTTAGCACGGGCAAGTCACAGCAAGGCTGGCTTAATTAAAACAATTGTAAATAATAAAGAAATGTTTATAATAAATTAAAAATATAGCCGATTACTTTGATTGGTTTCTGCTAGTATACGATATAATGTTTTTAAGGTTATGTTTTTTTATTGTGAAGTCACAGTTCAGTGATATTTTAATGCAAATCATATTAAAGATATATAATTAAAATGATATAAAATCAATTTATCGAAAAAATATTTTTGTTGCCACCCGGACTCGAACCAGGAACCCTTCCTATCCGGGGAAGTGCACGTCAACATAGTAAGTTAATGACATTAAAGGGTTCCTGGTTGGAGTCCGGGTTGGTGGCAACAAAAATAATATTTTATCTGTATATCTTATTGACATATTTAATTTGTATTAAAATATAATGTTTAATTACTCATCTCTTTAAGCACGAGTCAAATGAGATGTAGGTTCAAATTTATTGTCCATGTATTGTGATTTAAATTTTGTGACCAAATTCTCTACTCCCTTTCAGTGATGTGCTCATGACTGCGCATCACGGCCTTCTAGTCTGCTTCAACTGCGCGAATATGATGCCATCACTCTTTTCGATCCTGGACCTTGTTTATTGCGACGTGTACTCATCACCAACTTTTCTTGGTTATCTTCATCTCTTCCAACAATATTCCTAAAGTAATAATTATTTTCCTGCACATTGTTGAAAACCTACCCTTACTATGGATTTCCTGGAGATAGATGGCTCCTTTACAGATGGTAGTTCTAAAATAAAGATTGTATGTACCATGGCTGTAAGGTTTAATACCTTCTTTTTCGAATCCTTTAATGTATACAAAGAGGTCTAACAAAGGTGTGTACTTTCTAATGATATCATTAATACCTGTTAGCGATGTATAAAATTAATTAAATTCTTTTAAGTTTTTTAGCGTTTGACTTGTTGCCCCATACATACATTCTATTCGCGGTTTACCAAATTTTAACCTGCATATATCCTACCCATTTTTTTCTCACCTATCGTTAAGCACAAGGAAGAAAGAAGATGTCGCAATGATTAAAGTCGATCAACTGCAGCAAGTTCAGTACGCTTGGAACTTTTGTATGGATAACTACCGTCGTTTCACTCCACTTTACTCCGCTAATACTTATAATTAATCTTACTTTAATCCCGCTTATATATCAAAATCCTTTTCGCGAGTGTTAACATTGTAGACACCCCGCGACGCTTGTACTAATGGTGGAGAGGAATTTATCAATGAACCATCATTCGGCAGATAAAAAGTAAGTTCCTTCCTTTCTTCCTCATATTTCTATCAATATCTATGAAGAATATACAATGTCTTCTTTATTTTTCTTCTTCGGTGGTTCCTCGTTACGAGGATGACGTCTGGCGTGGTTTATTGATAGTGAATCCTCGAACCGCACATCTTTCCATACGTTGTGCACGAGTATCCGCTCGATAGGGGGTTCTAAGGGATGAATCTTTTTTTTTAAACAGAAAAGAAGGAAAGAATACATAATGAGGGGGGTACTGGATGGATAGGGACGTATCTAAATAAGTGCTAAAGAGATCCGAAAAAGATCCAACCTTCGATTTAATGTTCTTGATGACTTTGAAGAGGTAAATGATTTTATATACCTGGGATCACCAATCTTAAGAAATTGAGGATGTTAAGGTTTTTAAGAGAATTAATATAGCTAAGTCCGCTAAGTTGAATATGACCAAATTCTGGAAGAATTGCTCTATCTCAAGGAATATTTAAGGCTGACTGGTTTAAACCTTGGTGTTTTCTAAGGTATTCATCGAGATATGGTATTAGCATCGTATACTGCGTGTACTACTGATTGCGAGTCGAATGAACGATGAAGCTAACAAGATAATAAATAGGCACAAGCCTAGTAATAAATAGACGATGAATGTTTCGGTTGATTTTCAAAGATACTTAATATTCCACGAAATAAAGCGTGCTGGAAGGCTTTAAATATTCCCCTGCGTGGGTGTTGTGGATATTTCGGTTGCAAAATAATTTCATCTCTGAATTCAAATATAATCAAGAATCTATTGAAATAGATTATTTAAATATAAACATGAGAAGAATTCTAAATTTGTGGGTGATTTTTATAACAGTTTAAAGATCGTCGGTATTTCTAAAATATTTTTTTTATATTGTGTTTTTAAAGTGATGCTAAATTAACCGTATAAATTACAAATATTCTAGTCAAAGAACTGATGGTGAATCAATAGTACCTATATAAATAACACATTTGTATATTACAGAAAATGATCATATGTATTTATTTAGTTTTTAAAAAAGGGTTGTAATATTTTATATAAATAATTTCTACAGTATAACCACTAAATTACATAATTACAATTTCTTTTTTTTCATAGCCAAGAGTATTGTTTTATCACACACTTGAAAACAAACATTAAATAGCGAGCAAACGGATAACATTTTTCTTTTGAGACTAGTGATTAGCGCTAAATATATCTCAATTGATCAGTCTCCTCGCCATACAAAATGCAATAAACAACGTTGAAATAAAATACTTATTTTGATGATATCATTTTCCACAATTCTACATAATTTTGAGTGGTAGTTATTTAAGTTATGAATGAGAACACAACAATATTTAATAAGTTATGAAAAATATGATCATTTTTCTTACTCTATACTGACAAGTCAACCTTTTAAGATCAGTATAAACTACATATATAATAGAAATGAACCAAAAAAATATTAAATGTATAGCGGCATTAATACTTTTATTGCCATATTTTTCAAAATATATTGCGCGTTTCACATTAAAAGTGTGAAATAAAGAAACATTATTATTTTTTTGTTTCCTTTTTGTCTGAAGATAAATGGATATATCCGGTATTATTTATTATTTGTTCATAATATTTCAGCTATTTTGATAATTCTGTATATTATCGTCTTTAGGAGTTGCGTATTTGGCAATGAAAATAATACACTCTCTCTTGAAGGTATAACCTGATCTGTTATAGACAGAATAAAATCGTAATAAACCCGAGGATTCGTATAGAGAAGGGTAGTTTTGATGTTCAGTTAATGTGGGATATATTGGTAGCCGAGTCGTATCCTTTACTACCTACGACAGGGCTTCCATAACATTGTTTTTGTCATCTTTTATAATGTCACAAATATGATATTTCGTAAAAGGGTGAGCGGCAATGATGAAGCATTCATAAAGTGGTGGAAGTCGGCGGTGAAATAAAACAAGAATTTTGTATAGTCTGATATTGTAAGGTATAATGTAATGTAAAATAATGCGGTGTATATAGAACGAAACGACTGGAATGGCGATGAATCGGGACTCGTGTCGTATCGGGCGCTGGGGCGAGACTGGTGCGACTGTCGGCAGGAGCCTTGTCCATATGTCGCTCGTGTCATTGGTCAGTTGAGCGCGGCAATGATGGCGATGAATTTGAATCGCTGCCTCCTCACAAACTTGCCACATTTCAAGATGAATTTTTTTATAAAATTGTTGGGCTTGAAAATGCATATAACGCTTTTTTTTGCAAGGATCCAAATATCGCATCCTACAAACAATTAGTATAGGGAAAATGTAAGATAAACAGCTGATTGGTAGAAATAAACTATACTTGTTGTAAAACATCTAGAAATGGACCGGTCATTGATTCAAGGACCAATTCCAAGTTGATAAGAACTATCAGAAAATATTAGATACATAAATTGATTTTAAAAATACATTGTTCGCAAGAATCGGGTAGAGTTCATCTCTGGGTGAAAGAAAATTAAGACTAATATTAAAGGAGTAACGTTTTTTAAATTATTGAACAAAACAAGTTGGCAGACCAGGTTGGCTAATGAACGTTGCCGAAATATTTATAAGATTAATTTTTCAGATAGGCTTGATTGAAATCTGATAAGAACGATGAGAGGTATTGTGACAATATATATACGAGTATAGGTATCAATTAATTATGCAATCTCCAAGTCACACGTCTCGCGGAATTGATTACGACAATTACGGTTGTATATCGGAATCACAGCAAGATGGGGGACGAACAGGGAAACGTGGTTGGTACAAGGAGAGGTCGGTGAGGGGAAGGTAATTTACTTGAAAGACTAGCGAAATCGAGGAACCGAGATTCAGAAGGACTGCTTGCTTTACCTTGAGTATGACGCTTCCGCAATCCATGTGGTCGCCGCCAAAATCACACAATGGATGCATGTGGATGGTGACGATCTCCGCTCCCGACTGAAGACGGCGATGTCAATATTCACCAATGGAATACACAAACAATAACACTGTGCTCTGCAAAATCACAGATCACACAAAATAGTGCCGGTGCACTGGAGTTGAACGGCCCACAACGCGAATGATTTGCGGTGTCGAGATATCAACCAAACAATATTGATTAGGTTGACGTCTGTTGGCATAAAGGTCACAATTCACACTGAAGATGAGCATTAGAATGGGTAACGGGGTAGGACACGGACATGTGACAATAAAAAAATTTGCCGCCGATATTACAAACACTAAAAGTATGTTTTTTTGCGAATACGGAACACACATATATATATATAAATATAAATTTATGTTTCATTTAAGGCTTTCACAAGAACTAGTAAATAAAACTGGTGCCTCTTCTAGGTTAATTTCCTCAAGGAAATCATCTACAAAAATTGCAATCTAACCTAGAAAAGTCGCCAGTTTCATACACCAGTACTTGCGGAAACCTTAAATTAAATATACATATACCTACCTAACATTTCGTTTGTATCACAAGACTTTTTATATTTTAAATTTATATTGAAATCTACCTAATAATAACGTTTAGTTTAAATATTTACTGACAAATTTAATTTATTCCCTAGACAACAGTTTTCCATCGCTACTCTACGAATTTTCACATGAGGTTATTCATTCCTCGAGTAAACTAGCCATTCGCAGAAGAACTCAGACATTTCGGCGCCTTTCGACCATTTGTCTGCCACCCCTGTCTGTAATAATTCACAGAAAAGTCTACACATCAATCTTTCAACGTAAGTAATTTTAACCACCAGGGATAAAAATCACACCGCACGTCCGGCCTTAACCGTTATTTAATTAGGAAAATGAAACATTTTTACAAAAGGCCATGCGAGAATATTTGAATACACACGTTCGTCAATTGAGTCATCAATATTTATGATCGGTAATTTCTTATTTACAGAATAAAATATCATTCTTAGGGCAAGAACCGTTTATTTTGAAAAGCGGAAATTATGTATGTTGGATATTACAGTATTTATTTCCCAGAGAAATACTTAATAATACAAACATGATAAATATAGACATTATCTAATTAAATTATTTTTCATGATGTGATTTGTAAAGAAAAGATTAATACAAGCTTTTAAAATATTTTTCGTATATAATAAAAATATGTTTTGGGCATTCTCATAGACTTAATGAATAGACATGATATGAAGTATATAATGTGTTGTTTGAATTTGGGCGCCATGGTCTGGGTAGCCTACTTTGCTGACTTATGATGATTTGTTGTCTAAATAGATGAATCAGAGATGAGAATCCGACTCTGACGAGCAGCGGAGCGAGGTGTTACTTTGAGTGGGAACGCTCGAAAAGAGGGCAGCGCATCGGTGGAGTCGCGCTTCTGAGGAATATGGCGGCGTAGATTAAGAGTGAGATCACCGCGGGCATCATCATGGGTTGAGGAGAAACCCCGCTACAACGAGCAAGGAGACGGCATGCGAGCGATGGCCGATGGATGGGCGTTATGGACACGGTTGAGACACGATAGTTTTCTAGTCTGTCTCCTGGAGCAAGAGATGAATCCTGTCGCGGGAGTGTGGCAGCCCGGGTCCTCAGCTGCACGGCTAGATCAAATAAATCAAAGTGACCTCCCTCAGAGGAAATGTGATCTGAAAAAAAAAGATGTTTTAAAACATTTTACGTGCATCCAATGTCGGGATTAATTGTGTAATGTGAAAAACAGAGTTGTCTTTGAAACAATCCGATCCGAGGTAGCAGGTGACATCAGAGTAGGCACACACACTTGAGGACCCGGACTGAGCTAGATCGTTGGCGGTCCCTATGGCTTTCTATCCTCTGGGACCCAAAGACACCGTAACAATATTTAGAAGAAGGGTTTAGAACATTATTTGCGGGACGAGGGGCATTCTACACACATTTATCTAACGAAACATAAATCCGATAGATTATGACATAGTTATGCAACAGTAAAAGTAAAATGAAATCTTTATGTAAGCAAGTCGTATTTTTTATATTATTGCATATTATATCAGCGTTTAAATTATCGTTCTAATCGACTCATATTATTAAAAAACGTCGCGGACCTCTTTGATTGTATGAGTGGCACCAAAGTGATCACGTGTGTGCCACCAAAATGAAAAATTTTGGGACAAGGAATTTGCGTTAGGTCATGTCTATTTATTTGGTGGTGTGTGCATTCTTTTATAATTTTTAATTACAGGACTTTTTTATAATTATTTTAAATATAAAAATAGTGTGCTATTTATGAAAAAATATGCACGTAACGTAATTGGATGTAATTTGACGACATAATAATATTATATGAAACGGAAAATGATTTATACATTTTAATTTGTCTTACACATTTTAAAATTTTTATTCAAAACAAATACAAGTGTATACACGGAATTTGTATCATATTAATATTCTTATAATTTTTAAACTAAGCTAAACGCTTGTGCTATAAAAAATTAACCAACTGAAATTGGTTCCCGTCAGCTTTAAACTGACTTGGTTCAGTTTGGTTTTGATACAAGTCGGATTTTTGTTTATATTACGCACTATTATTTTTTATACACATTTTTGTACTTTTTTAACGTTAATTATTAAGGGGCCAAAAATGCACTGGTTAGTCTAGAGTGGTATAACTGATTTACCCCAAAAAGATTAACCTAAATTTTTTGATAGTTGTAAAGATAAACAATAATAATGATGCATTTCCCATTAGGGGTGCTCCGCTTATTCATTGGCCGCTAGCATTACTGCTTTGTAAATGGTAAAAATCTGCTGTTAAAAAGGTTTTTTTTATTATTACGGACTAGCATTCAGAATGTCTTATTTAATAATAAATAAAATAAGGAAATGATATTTTAATAAATTAATAAAATATGAGAAGTTTTCATCTGACGTAATCATATTACTCTACAATGTAAAGCAAATTCATTTTTTAGCCACTCAAATCATCATTTGATTGAGTTTATAAATGTCAGATATGATTATCTCTTGCGCGACTCCATAATTGCAAATTATCACAAAATTGGTAGATACTGAGGGATACGAAACACCCAATGTTCGGTATAGAAAGATAGGTACAGAAAGAATAATATGGAAGAATTTCAATAATATTGAGAGCGGTCATCGGCAACCTATGACCCGCGGGTCACCAAGTGACCCATTTGAAAATTTCAAGTGACCCACTTGAGTTCCGCAAATAAATTGTAATATATAAAAATAAATTATAAAACATAAACTTGTGTAGCGTGCTCGATGGAGAGGTGGTCAGAATTCCTTCCGTTATTTAAAAGGCGTGCGCGCATCCGTCAGGCGTGGACCAATGAGAAAGAACCTGTGACGCAAGAGAAAGAATCCTTAAAAATAAAGTTCATAAAATATTAATAAATTAAAACTTGACAATTATATTTGTTTTTATAATAATTAGAATTTTGATTTTTATGTTTAGTTTTGTGGTGAACCTGGAAGCGCCTCACAGACATGGCCATTTATCTTATTTTTCATTAATGGACTGTTTTAAAATGAAAACACCCATTGACCCGAATCATCACATAGTCACATTTTGGTTGATTTTGAGCCGCAGCAAAAAAAGGTTGCCGACTCCTGATCTAGACGATCACCAAGCTGAAGTGAGACTGTTGATCTTTCACCTATGGGAAATTGTACGAGAATACGGTTAATACTGAATGTAGATATGTTGTAAGAATCGAAAAGTTTTGTGTTTGAGAACCTGGTCCCGCCATATATTTTACCCAGCGCTCACTGTGTTCTTTTGAATATAGTCAAACAATATGCGTGTAAGTATGGCTATACTAAAGCACGCTGGAGACGAAAAAACTACTTAAAGTTGACAGCAGTTTATTGAGCCATAGTTTACAAAAAACGAAGAAATTAGACTGCACAATAAAGCTTTGCGCAAGTAGTCAACGGAGCCTGTGGTTGGGAAGGCAGCCACGAGAGGAGTGGTACTTAGGGCTGGCTTCTGGAGCGGTTGCCGGCGCATATTGTTGGTACCTGGAGTGTTTTTGAGGTTGTCAGGAGCCCTGTTTTACGCCCAGGTATCAGCAATGTACGTTCAGAGGCGATTGACTTATATACACTTACGTAGTCATCCGAAAGATCTTGGAATGGCATCCATGGCTAGATGTTACAAGCAGAGGTCAGTCTCTAATGCGATGGACATTCAAGACAGTAGCCAATGGCAGAGTTTGAGAAAGGCCTACGGTAGGTGTAAAATGATGAAGAAGAATAATAAAAAGGGTAAACGTACATTGTTTGGAAACTTTTCACACTCTTAAAGGTGCGTGTCCTCAGATTTTTCACTACTGATTTGTTATTTTATTATTAACAGTTCAATGACACGACACAAAAAAATATAATTTATATTACTGTTAAAAATATAGTCACCTCTTCTATATTTGCTATGTTACTTTGTGGCAACATTTTATATTAATACAATAATAAGAAAATACTTTGTTTACATGACTGTTTATTCATAACTCAACGTGTTTGGGGGTAATGGTCTCTTCTTCAGGATACAATGTAAAATTGCAAGAATAGTCATAAACAAAACTATAAATATATGTTTTGGTAGAGGATAAGAATGAGGGGAGAAGGGTGGGTAATAAATTATTATTAATAAAAATACAGTCATTAAACATTTTAAAAATACCCCGCATCCTGCAGATACTACAGTGAGTATGAACTGGGTATGTATTGACAATTAAATACAATGTACATAAAAATGAGATATGACAGCACATATTTGAGTAAATTAAAATGCGAAATATATGAAAGCACAAAATAATACATAATTACATATAGGAACTTAAAAATAATTATATACAAACATGGTTACAAGAAAAAGTGAAGTGTAAAAGTTTTTTGTAGCTTAGTAATGAACTTTTGTAGTTAATCCAATTCATTTACTGTTATTAAATATTTACAAAAAATTTTAACTTTTTGAAAAAATTAATTAAATATTCAAATAAAACACAACGTTGTTCACTTCACACGTCATTTTAATTAAATATCAATTAAAACGTTTCCGACGCTTACTGCGTCATCGTCAGTAATAAACTAAAGCTTAAACTAGAAGATAGACAATCGACTACATGGGGGGAGCGGTGGTGGTATGAGAACGGCGTTGTGGAGTGGAGAGTTTCAGTGAAAAGTGAAAGTGGTTGTGGGCGGGGTTAATATGGATAGGAGAGGAGATGTAATAGAAAGAGATGTTACTGGTTATTTACTGTGTTAATAATCATAAACAAATTGTGAACGTGAAATCGGATTAAATTGCTCGCGTTACTTACATGTCATTGTTATTTACACCTGCTGATGAGAGAGGCTGCATCTTTTTAAAGCTCAGTTGATAAAAATAATGTTCAGTTGTCTGTGTAGTATAAGTGCGTTTTGTTGTTTTATAAGTAACTGCCACGACAATTAATGATATCATATACGTATATCTATAAAATAGTTTCTATAATTTGTATTTCTATAAAATAAAATAAATAACCAGGAATAACACAATATTCGCATGAGTTATCGCTTTTTGAAATATTATACTAATTACAAATGAATGAAAAAATATTTGGAATTTATAAATAAGGAATAGGACAGAGACATGCGTCGTACATTGCTTCTAGACTATATGTAGCTCCTAATTCCAAAACCCCCTAAAACGGATTTCTGATAATTTGAGTTAAATATGCAGTTTTATAGATTTCTTTATCAGCTACATGCAGCACACATTGTTTCTCGCTAAAGCCACATAAATAAATCGATATTGCATGTAAAAATCATGGTTAGTTCCAAAATACCCCAAAGCAGACTGAGTATAAGTTGCTATTGCCCCTAAAATTAAATCAACCAATCATATTGCTTGTTGATGATCATGTGATCTAAAATCCAATATGGTTGCCAGAACGATATATACAGGAAAAAAAATACATTATAGAATTGTCTCTTTAAAAAATGCTGATGTAAAAACAAACATTTTGTACGTTTACTTTCAAAATATATATCTTCATCCATAACTCAAAATCACATCATGTTTAATTTTAATGGGTTTTGGAATTAGGCGCTACATATTAAATATACATATTATACATAAACAAACAAAATCATTTAAGTTAGTAGAGGTCTGAAAATGGCTTAATGATCTTCAAAATAAATAAATTATTATGTATTTGACATCTTTCTTATTCCTATGTTCTAATTTGATCAATGTCTCAACATCTTTTATAAAATTTATTTTTGATTTTTATTTTTTCAATCTTGATCATGTTTTTAATATATATATAAATATCAATAGCCACCCCCAATAATTCAAGATTGTTCTTATTTAAGGGTGCATAATTCTATTGTTGTTGAATGTGTATATATATGTATATAACTCGTACAATTTATTTGTTGTTCTAAATATATAAGTAAATAAATTTACTTTTTATCTTTGTTGTTCTTAAGAGAAGCAGTTTGGTGTATTGTGTAATATACAGGTACATATATATTAGTGTTAATCTAAGGATTTCTGTACAGTCAGTTCGTTCGTATCTGATCTTCAGTCGTCGTCTGCATCAACAGTTTTACAATATTTTTATATCACAATAAATCCAAGCTTTTAGTGTATACGTGGTGTGGTGTTTTGACAGTCCTTCAAGATGCTTTTCTTTGAGCAGGCATAAAACAAATTTGATTACATAATAAATAAGTTTTGCTAGATCTGCGCGTTATGTTGTACACAGTATTCCCTCTGGTAAATTTCATTTTGTCTGCCTTTTAGTATCTCTTTGTTGAGTACTAATTTCTTGATTATATTTCAAAATCTAGAAATATTCTCAGATTTTCTGACACACACATTATGCTACAAGGACGAAAACATCGTAAAGAAGATTATGTGGTTGGTGAATTTTTTAATTAAGACTTTTATATATAGTATGTTGTTTGCGGATTGATCGATAGTTTTATAAAAGGGTCGCTGAAACGGTAAGAGATTGTGGAAGGTATAAGGGAAGGGAAAATGTTAAAGAAAATACTGTGTATAAAAGAATAAGACAGACGAGTGTCGGTGGCAACAGGATCCGTGAACGGAAGGATGTTCCTATTAGAAGGTTTAACAATCAACTTGCTTACTTAACTGCAACTTTGCAGCATTCAGTCAAAGAGTTTAGGATTATATAGAGAACTGGTAGACAGATGTAAATTTAATTTTATATGATACGAGGTGTCCCAAAAGTATTTTTCATAATAACAATTCTGTAATAAAATAATGGAATTTATATCTTAAAAATGATGTTTTCTAAATGTGATCTGTTAATTCGCTCCTCTAAACGGAGATAAAATTTCTAAGAATTGTTCGGCACTCATTCTCCGTGATGGCTGTCATTTCTTCTCGGATATTTTCTTTTAATTGGTCCAGAGAGGGAAGATTGTTACTGTATACCTTTGATTTAAGGTAGCCCCGTAGAAAAAAGTCCATTGGTATCGAGTCGGGGCTACGTGGAGGCCAGTTTATGTCATCTTGTCGGGATATCCATTTTATCAATCACGAACAATTGGTTACGACACGCTCCATAGCGACTGAATTCCCAAGAACGTGGCTAGCGATCGGCATACCCTCCGTCCCTCTCCCGCTCGTTGTGTTGGTGCAGCGAATGAACAAAAATGAAAAAGTCTTTTGGGACACACTGTTTAATAAAATTGATAAAGCGTTTTCATCTTCTCACCATCATGTCATCTGACATCATTTGTCTTCATTTAAATTTTTTTTTTTTGCTGTTTATCCCAGCCGTCTTTCTTCCGGAGTTATATCGTGGTATTCGCAAGATGTGTCCAAGCCATCTTAATTTGTATACATAGAAATAGGGGCCTAATACTTAGGATCTCCATTATATGGGTGATTATCATTCAGCCATAAGATTATAATATATTTTAAGATATTAATAGAAAGGTTGGATAATCTGTTTTCCTCTTTTATTTTTTAACGGCAATATTTATAATGCAAAGTAACGAGTATTTCCTGAATTTATCCTGTCTTGTGTTTGATATACTTTTATCTTTCCAGTCTTCCTGTATGCAGTGGAGACGGCGACAGTTCACAATAGCAAAAAGCGTAAAATAGATATCTTCAAAATGTATCGCTGGATAAGAATGTTAACATCCTGTGGATAGCACAATAAATGAATACCTCAATCCTGCAAAAAATTCAACCACAGCAAGCCTGGAAGCCGAAGAAGACATGGAAGAGTGCCGCAATGGTATATAGATGTGTTACTAGCTGGAGATACCCTGGAGTCAGACCCGGGGCTTGTGGAATGAATTTCGAGCCAAATCTCATCTGATTGATGTCACTATATGTTAATAATGATATTTATTTATTAGAC
Source organism: Eubasilissa splendida (assembly GCA_031772225.1). Classification (NCBI taxonomy): domain Eukaryota; kingdom Metazoa; phylum Arthropoda; class Insecta; order Trichoptera; family Phryganeidae; genus Eubasilissa; species Eubasilissa splendida. The sequence goes on along the minus strand of CM062855.1, from coordinate 9,475,757 downwards.
CTTATTGACATACATGTTTTTGTTGTAACAGAGGTGAATATAAAATATTATATATAATACTCGTAGTTTATTGTATGCGATGCAGTAAGACTCCACCTCTGATGTATACAGTATTGTCGTGGCTACTTTGCTAGACTGCCATCTGTGTTAGTGTAACCAGTTATTTTCATGCTGTTGTGGTGTTATTGAATAAATTATTTTTTTAAATCTCGAAGAAATATAATTTTATAAAATATATAGTAAGTGTGTTATAAAATTAAAGTGAAATATTTGTGTAGGTATTGTATTGCGATTATATTGGAATGTTGGATAGCGATGCTTCTGATTGATCTCTACCCAATTGAATCATATGTTGAGTTCATATTTATGTAATCTTGGATGGATATAAATAAAACAATGTTATAACTATACTCGAGTTTAGAGAGAAATTGCAACTCTCATCGACAGGTTAAGTAATCCACCAAGTTATATATAGAGTTACAGTTTCTCTCGAAACTTTAATTGTGCTTATAAACTCAAGTAGAGTTATAACATTGTTTTATTTATATCCATCCACTATGTACAAAGTTAACGCCGATTCTATTAAGAATATTATGCAATCTTATTAGAAATTAACTATTTCCAGTTAGTGTTAAGTGTGTTGTACAGTTTCGGAGCTAAAAAACATGTAGACAAATGTTGTTGTTATTATATATTGTATATATTATATATTATATGTTGTTGTTGTCGTTTGTTATCTTGTGTTGTGACCATAATTCATTGCTAGGGGTGAGTTATTGTTAGCATGGAAATATTGAACGACTATCAACATATACATAGATTTGTCTTACGTCTAGGATATTGTACTTTTTAAATATAAGATCTGACGGATATCTAAAGGGACGACCGTATGAAGAAGATTCATGTTGGATATCATCATTCCATGTCACACATGTTCCCAAATATTTGCGAGTAACCTATTCAAAAGCTCGGTGTCTTACGATAAATGGCGTTAACGATTGACATTATTTAATTATGTTAATAAAAGTTTTTTTTTCCTTCTCCATCCATAGTTCAATAATCTTAGGTTCGGCATTAGCAACTTTCCGGCCATGACCAGGGTGGCTCCCGGGTGCAAGTACCTATACACAGGGTACCCAGATCTATTGAACCCCCATTCGCTAGACGCCCACAGATGTCGACGGTTACGTGATGACTTTACAAATGACAGTTTCATTCGGTTCCAGCTCAAACATCATGCGGAAGGAATACTCTGTCGGTTCCGACCGACTTGTTTTCAAATCAAGTCGTAATGGCGCTATTTTCTGCCAACCGCTCGGCGAGATGAAAGCTGCCTTTAAACTATTTTGATTGTAAACTTGACTGGAATGCGATGAGTTTTGTCTACTTTCAAGATGGCTATTTGTCCAGCATAAATTTGCATAATATTCGTGGTTTTATATAAATTTCGATTTTTCTTCATTAAAAATCATTGACCGCGTTTGAGATAAAACTATCTTGGTAGGTTAGCAAAACTTTCTTATGGCACGTGTCCGTGGACGAGGTTTTTGATTCCAGACAATCTCTGAGACAAAAATTGAACTGTCGGCGTTCGTAGTCCACTGTGTGTACACACCGAGTCTCACAGATTCGCCGTTTTACGCTTCCCTTTAAGCTCATTGTACGGCAAAAGTAAGTTTATTATTCGTATGTATTAATTAGAAAAATATACATATAAAATAAATTTTACCTTGCATTACCAACTATACTACAGTGAGAGTACTTTTGATGACAAAGTACATTTCCCGGATTGGAAAAGAGATTCAGGTTCGAATTTCGGTAGCGCGACAACAATATTTTTCGATAAAATTGACTTTATATGTATATCTTTATAATTAATTTAAAATATACAGACCTATGATCTGAATAATTACAACTTCACAACAAGAATGTGTTAAAGTTTTTTCAATTGATATATTTTTCTATCCTATATCTTTCATTTTATTGATTAATACGATTTAAATATGAATTTCCTCAGCAGAAGTTAAAACGGAATAAATGTTTGTAATGTAATGTGTGGTTTTAGGTTACGTTTAGATCGTTTACACAGGTTTGAATATTTATCTCTTTCTACAAATCTAAGCTTTAATTTAATATTTTAACACCATTTAATTATTAAAAGATACATCATTATAAATATTATATAAATTGAATACAATACATATTTTTCTGTGCGAATTCGTGGCTTAATTTCTCTTTTTAGTATATTTTCAGTCGTGCATAATACAATAAAAATTATTAAAAAGAATTTTAAAACATCTTTTTAAATACGTTTATCCAATTCATTAGGCCACTGACTGTGTCATATTCTGGCACCACATTTATTGATTAACATTATTTGTATGAATAATTCCATAAATTGATATGTTTGAATTCGTAATTTCATTTATAATTTATCATGTTCAAATTTATTATATTTTACTGTGTCATTTATCGAATTATATTTTATTATTATTTTAGTATTAAAAAAATGTTATGTACAAAAATATAAATAGGATAGATATACATAACTAGGTTATAGAAATATAAATGGGTAAACTCCTGCATTAAGTAACATACAAACAAATATGTTATTTTTATATACTTAGTATTATTTTGATATTTTGTAATATATTCAAAATATTTAAAAAAACAAGTAAAAACAAAAGTCAGCTAATTTAATATCAGTCTGTTAGAGTGATTTGTTTAACGTATGAGAGGTATCGGAAACGTTACAGGTTGTCTCCAGAATATATTTAATTTCAAAAATATTTTTGAGGCACTTGGTATCGATAGCGAAACCAGAAAAGGTCAAAATAAAATACAAACTAAATGTGAAAGTATGCAAAAGTGTTACTAACATTCCGAGTGTGTTCTAACGCAATTTTTGTAGAAAGAAAATACTTTACACAAAATGGATTCAAAATATTAATCCCATTTTTTCACTAGCGCAGAGCAGACTCGATAAATATTCGGTACGTTCAAGTATCAGGAGCCCATATGAAGCAGGCGGTGGAAAGGAAAACATCGCTGCGCTCCTTGCAACTCGGGTGCACTCAGCCGGTCGTTTCCCTCAAATAAGTTACAATACTCGCCTTGTAATGCAAACGAACATTGCCCGTACACTTAGCTACCTGGGGGAGCTTTCTGTTGACCCGTGCAACGCTATGTACTCCTGGTGTATTCAGATACAATTTTCAGACAGAAAATATTTTAGATTCTTTTGCAGTGTGGAATTTTTAAATAAGAGTGAGAAATTAATTAAATAAAAAAAAGAAAAAGGTTGTTTTATTTTATGTTTAAACGAGATTAATGGACAAACAACTTTTAAATTTGTCTCTTTTTTGGAGAGGTACAGCAATATATAAAAAATATGTAACTTTCGTTTGAAATAAATAGAACCAAGTAATTCATATATAAATTGTAAAAATTTCTACATAAATAAAAAATGCTTGTGTTTGGGTCATTAGGAAAAATAAATTCTCAAATAATAAAAACTAAGAAATTATAATATTTTGGTCATTTTATTTAAGGCAAAATTGTTAGCAGTCCTGAAAGATGAAGAGCATCCCGGTTGAAGAATATAAGGTAATTTAGTGGTTCGGGAAGTCTACAGTCAAACTATTTCAATCAGTTCCATATAAAATTATGATACTAACATGATCGCTAACGTTCAATAACTGGACAAGTACTAGAAGAAGAAGAAGACGTTTTAAAGCTTTTTGAACTCTTTATTTTTAGCAACTTTTGAAATATTCTGATATACTTATTTATTATAAATGTGGTATTTTAACAGTATTGTAGTTGAATGCAATAGGAAAAAATGATGTCAGTATGAATGCCTAATACCTACTAACGGGAGAATGACCTTGTTTGAAGCTTTAAAAATCGTTGAGCCTGCATAAGAAGATGTATGAAAGAAAATGAGGCAAAAGCGACGTCAATACAGAATAATGTAGCATTCTAGCCCATTATTGAATGGATGATATGTCAATATATATGCATACAAAGCTGATAACACAGCGGCGCGCGCAGCACATCGCGGAATTTTCTGTCAAACCCCAGCTATATAACATTATTCACTCTAATTTTCTAACTAGTACGTGACCTATAATGTCTTAGTAACTCTATTTATTTTTCTATATCTCTGTCGAATCTCACTCTTTCTTTTTAAATTTTATTAAATAATACCGTAACAGCACGGAAAAAACTGGCTACTATAACACAGACTGTAGTCTAACAAAGTTGCCAGAATAATGCTTTATATAAGACGTAGATACCTACTGCATCTCATACAGTACACTTATAAGTGTGTTATTTTATTGTATCTTCACTTTTGATGTATAAAGAAATTATGTCAAATAAAATAAAATAAAACAAATAATTTCTCATTTTATTACCCTAAATTGTAATGTAACCAGTAATCAAGTGTTCTTAAGTAATTACTGTTTATTCACGCCTCGCCGTAGTTTCGAATGTATTCCTATCTGTTAAACCAAGTTGAATATTGAAATATCTTTAACATGAATGAAGTATGGCGGATGAAATATTATTATTTCAAATCTTTATGTCTACGGCATGTACTTCCATACTATTACCATCCTTGGAAAGGGCGTATTAATAAGCTATTTAGTTTGTAAAATATTTTTATTTAACGAAAACACAATGTTTGAAAGGTTACTAATAACACAATTTTCTGAAAATGACAGAACATTGTGGCGCAATATAAACTATGCCTACTCCTGCAGAGAAGCGGAGTGATGGTAATGTATTAACTTACTAATACTTACAATATTAAGATAATAAATAAATAAAAAAACAAAAAAATTTGTAAGATAGTCTAAACTGAAGTTATAAATGATGTAAAATGTTATTTTCGTGAGCACTACTTCATGGAATCAACATTAGTGTCGTCGGATAAGTGAGATGGAACAATGTGGATAAACTAGATCAGAGACTAGTACTACTAGTTGACTTAAGTTTTATTTTTTTACTATAAGGTTTTATTTTAGTTCAAAATTTATTCCACAGATACAAAGTTTGCATTAATATATAATTTGAATATTACGAACCAGTTTTCCACTAAACTTACCATATTTACAGTTTAAAGTAATTACATTCCCGTACGAATTGTTCGCACGGGAACAACTAGTTTGTAAATAATTTGAAACAAAGGCAAAGTACACTGCCATGTCCCACAGGTCGGTTTTGTGAAATTGTCAGAATTTTTCAAAAGCAGCGGAATGTGATGTCATGTTTAATATCATGTTTTCAAAATAATTATATTTCCGTTGAACTTATTGCTAAATAATATAAAAAGTATATTAACATTAGTAACTAGAAGTCCATCAGAATTATATTCCGTACCTTTTTTTCTAAAAATTATATTTTGAATCATATTTTAAAATTATATTTTTATGTTATTAGGAGAACACATTCTTATTGTGAAGTTGTAATTATTCAGAACATCGGTCTGTGATATTTTAAATATGAATTAAATATATTAATTAGAAAGATATACATATAAAATCAATTGTATCGAAAAATATTGTTGTTGCGCCACCGGGATTCGAACCTGGATCTCTTTCCTAACCGGGGAAGGTGCATTATCCAACTATGCTACAGCGACAATTTTCGAACTTTACTGTTACCTTTCTGATATTAATACATGTAATCGTTCCATTATTTAAAAGAGCCATCTACCTTATTTCCCTCCTCGATTATATTCAAAAGAACACACGAACGCTGTTCAGGCCCAGGCCCAGGCGGCCCATGGAGGCTCAGGCGCTAAAATAAATAGCTTTCTGATGCTTACAACATATGAACCGATCTTTACTTATATCATTCAATCATAACTGCATCAGTAAGTATGCAACATTTGGAACAGATGCATTCAATATATTACACATTTATGTCGTGGAGAGGGGTGGGATAGCCAGGGAGGGTAGATCGTGCATATGTTTTGCGTCGAAACCTACACAAAATTTGGATGGATGGCATTTGATTCAGTACTCATTTACATCGAGGGAGGTGGTGAGGTCGCCAAGGGGAGGGTATCTACGTTTTCCGTGGAGTCCTAAAGAGTAACTTCGTAAAAATTTTGCATGCATATACATTTTAGCACTTTATAAGATGTTTTGTCTTCGCGTTACATAAACAAGGACCTAACATTTTTTATCTTACGAGTTGATGGCAAAGTTAAATATTCACGGTCCAGCTTCTTTGTTACAACAAAGACGCTGGCAAAATCTGGAAAAGAATATTCTCCGAATAAAGTAGGTAGTCAAATAAAACACAAAGGCCGTGCAGTTTTTTTGCTTATCCAATCAAGTTAATGCTTTTTTCTGCACATTTTTAGTACACTTATCATACCTCAGTTTCTGCTGCAGAATAAACATTTCGGAATGTCTACGTTTGAAGTTATTGCAGAGACAGATATACATTCTATTGTGGAACTGCCGCAGACTACCGATATATTTAATTGTATAGTAAACATCATTGTTATGGTAACAATAGGAAACATGCGTATGGGAAAACATAGAGAACAAAGACACGTTTTTTGCATCAGTTACGTGTATCATACCACTCCTGCATAGAATATATTTTCCGGTTCAAAAAAATAAAATAACCTTAAATTAAGTTAAATAATTAAAACTTCTTCAATATTAGCAAAATTACTTTGTGACCTTATTTTATATAAATAATTAGACAATATACTTTGTTTAAACCACTATCTATTGATTATTCAACATGTTTCGATACCTATGGTATCTTATTCAGGATACAATGTATCGCACAACGTGTTATAACCAGATTTAACACACCACATTTTTTTAATACTGCCCGGGGAACGAGGATTCGTTACAGAAATATAATATTAAAAATACAGAATATTTACCCTTGGGGTCGAAACAACCCGAAGGTTTACGTGGTGGCGTTAAGCTGCTGTAATTGTATATTTTCCGCGCTGATGCTCCACTAGCGAGCCATTGTGTGAACATTTTCTGCAGATTGCTATTGCAGAAAGGACTCTAAGCCTTCTTAAATATAAGTAATTTAAAGAAAGTATTGCTTTCGTTAGGATAGTTTTTCCCAGCACGAGTCTAATGGAGGCTTAAATATTCTGAGATTTTCAAAACTTAAAATAAAGCCTTTCGTAGCAGTTTTGCGACATCAGGCATGATAATGAACTCCATAATGTGATTTGAAACATCGGTCAGAAGAAAGTCTACACAGATCTTTTTAGTATTAAAAAATAGTGCCTGTGAAACTGGCAGATTTTTAAATAAATATTCATACATTTTGCAATAACTCTAAAATTTTACATTATTTTCATCTAAGTTCAAATTTTTTTCAGAATTACTGCTGTACCGTCAACATCCTTGATTTATTTTCCCATACTTTTATTACATAATATGTCATGTAATTAATACTAGATTTAGTCGAATTAAAACGACATTACACGAACATTTTATTCGAGATTTCTATTATAAAATTATTAATTAAATCAATATTAAATAAAATAAATATGTCTATTTAAGGTTTTGATTATAGAGACTGGACATTACGACAAAAATCTAGTATAAGATTTGTCTCTCGTTATGTACCAAGAGTTTTTTTTGTAATAAAAAAAATTGAATTAGAAGTGATCACTTAAGCCAGCCGAAGACAGGTCGTAAGCTCTGTAATACCCATACTTCCCATATAATATAATATAAATAGCTTCGCCTCTATGATATATATTTAATTTGTTTAATAACAATGCTTTTGGAGGTAAAAATATAGTACTTGTGTGTTCTTAGACATATTCAAATATTAATTTAATTATTTTGGTTTCTTTATTTTATAAGTAGAGCACTGAGCAACTAGAGCTTATAATTCCCATTTATTATATTATTCTAAGTAGTCTTCAACTGTATTGTGAATTTGAATCTTAAATAAAAATCTTGATTTCGTCTCGGTTTTTTTCGTCATTAAAATTTATATTGATACAGTGAAAATATATGTTACGGCTGTATGAAAATTTCGATATTCTGTTTACTTAATATTTGACTCTTCTCCCTAGAAAGTCTACAGATCCCTGGCCGCTAACAGATGAAAAAAATTTTTTTTCATGTTTATTATTTCATTTATGCTTGCGGATTTTTTAAAACTTTATAAGCCAACATCTGGTAAACTATTTAAACACTTTATATTCAAAATGTAATCACAAGAGTTTTGAGTTTGAGTAGCGACCTGGCGGTCGATCCTTCACCGGCCAAATCAGCGGAGAAAACATGAAAGTAGGTACGGCACTCGGAACTCGCCTTGCTGAGGATTTTTCTCTTCGCTTGTGATAAATTAATATCAGTTTGTGTAATTTGGATGGACAGGAATCTACTCTACTTTATTCAAAGAAGTTACTTTTACTAAGAAAGGTTTATTGCAAATAACATAGCAATCATTGAAATACAATATTAATAATTTGAAGAAAGTTCGTGGCTGAAGATGTCGAAACGTCTTCATGATGGTCTTCCACTCATCTTGTCACCCGATTGTATACAATCTGCGCTCCAGCGACACTTGTATATGACCTTGGGTATGAGATAGGTAGATCGTGGCCAGCGATCGGATACCCTTCTGCAACCCATTCGCGACATCGTCCATCATATTTCTGGATTCCTTCACCGGAATGCACGAAAGCGCTCTGGGCGCCCTGCGCTGCGCTGTTCCAATACGGGCCCGTCCGCAGACCATTTGCGCACGAGCGGGAATGTTGCCAACATTCATAAATATTATATAACACGTATTATTTAAAATATTTTTAATAATTCTACTGCTACCATATTTTATAATGTTACAATATTTATTCGCTCCTCATGTAAATAGTAGTTTAATAGCACTAATTGTATTTGTATGACTGAATTAAAATTTACATATTTCTTCATATAATCTAACATATTCACAACATTACATTAGGTATCACCTTGTATCTAATTTTATTACACACAAATTTATGGAGTTTATATTTTCATAGTATTCGTTCTGGTTTCATACTTAATCTAATATTTTATAAGTAATATTTTATAAGGTTTCTAAATTAAAATTCTAAATAAGTTTGTTGTCAACTTTTTAAGAGATGTTTACCATGTAATGTTAAAAGTAATCCAGCAGGTTCTATTTGAAGGTATTTGAAAAGCATCGCAATTAAGAATATGTTTGCTTCCAACTGGAAAAAAGTAGATATCTAACTAAAAAGTAACATTTATAGATCGAATTTGATGAGATCAATATGGTTGCTTTAGTTTAAGCGATAAAGAATTGTAGCTGAAATATAAAGTTCTTTGTTTAAATCCCACAAGTAGCAATTATATTTTTTTGAAAGATATATTTGTTCTTTATATCTTTCTACGTAATATGTGTAAGTACATAATATTTTATGTTAAATTGAATTTTGAATTGCTATGACTAACATTTAATAACAATACGTTGTAATGCATGAGTAAGCACGGCAAGACCTCATCCCTAACAACAGTGAGTGATCAGCCCGTGCGTGTGTGTGTATGTGTTTCACTAACCTTGAACATCTGCCATTAATTAAATACTCTAACAATTGAAAATATATTTTTTTAAACTCGTTGAAAACGAATGTGTATTATCTTTACAAATTTCAGATATAGTCTTATATATTTTTCATGTTCAAATATTGCATCATTTCCTTCTTTTTTGTTATTTACAATTTTTAATTCTCTTCTTTTCTTCTTTCTTTTATTGTTCTTAATTTATATTAGCCGAACCAATTAAGTAAAATATGATTATTGATTAATGATGTAAAATGTTTGCCTCAGCACTGGCGAAGCCTAATTAGGCATATATTCAAATAATAAATGTACACACAAAATATGAAGTAAATAATACATAGGTATAATCCCACCTCTAACGACATGTTATAACATTTTTAACTCTTTTGGTTCATGTCCATGGAATTAGATACTATGAGATAAATGTCAGAGATTTAAATGAAATAAATCTTAGTACCATGTACACTTGTTGAGATATTACTCAGGAGATAAACTCAGAGACTAGCTTTAGAAACAGGCAAAAATTCAAAACCATGACCACCAGACTCGACACACAAGTACAAACGTAATCTAGAACCATAGATACCTACACCCAATGTTCTCTATAAGGTCTGCGGATCTGCGCGCGCACACGATTTGGCGTCATAGCGCACACAAAAAAAATATACCGCAAACACAATTTTTAACAAGACTTTTTCTTGATGTGCCACTTTTTATCGAAAGTTGGCGGCCATGTTGTAGTATATTGATTTTTTCTGTCTAAGATCACCAACATTTTGGACATTGAAAAAGGTTATGTATGAGGTTACACAGCCACGATAATCTCTAATTCCTTCTATCTTCCCCTGTATAATCAGTTGTAAAAAATCTAATTTTTTATTGCGGAGAATGTGTCGGAAGTGTGCAGCTTTCATTGATAGTTGTTATTAGTTCACTTGACTTATTTACGCGTCTTAATTAGTGATGCGGTCAATCCAAATCCTACCAGTAGCCTTATTCTGGTATGGTAATGTTTTCTTATTTTCTCCCCCAGCGCACAAATAGTAGCATTGGTCCTTAAAATTGCACACAATATTTTGTATGCGCACACCATGATCCAAACAGTAATTTATTTTGAAAGTTAGACAAACAAAAGTTATTAAATTACAAACATTTATTCTATTTTAAGTGCTGGTGAACTTCAATTGATTGGCATTTGACGTACAACAAGCGTGAGGTGAGTTATTTTTTTGAGATTAGTGTGTAAACGGTGTGTTTACCCCTGGGATTTCTTATTGTTCTATTGGTCATTTATGTGTGTGTGAGAATATTACCGCCTTCGTTCAGTAAAGAGGTCTTAATAATCGGAGCGACGGGAGTGGGTATTCCAACGTGAAGTAAAGTCTACCCGAAGAGAAGAACAGCAACATTGGACCAGCACGACGCCAGAGAATCAAAAGGTTAGTGGTTGTATTCATATTGCATATGTGACAGTATTATCAATAGGAAACCCGGGAATCACAGATGTCGAAGGCATTTACGGGAACACGGTGGACTACGAAAACCGAGAATCGTTATCAAAGAATCTCGTAAGATATAATCTCTGTCTCAGATTGTCTCTAGTCGAAAATTTCATCTGTGTACTACGTAGTAAATGATGACCCAAAATATAATTATATGTGAGGTATAATTGAATGAACACGAACCCCTATTCCAAAAGCAACAAACATAATGTTATTAATAATCTCGGGTATTTTTCTAAAGACTTTTGTAAATTCAGTGGCGTACACACATCACCGTGTTATCCTTTGACCATCTCCCGACTTAACTCAAAGCAAATATTAGTCTAAGGGATCCTGTTATCTTAGGTTCAATGGTCTCGTATTATAATCACAGAGATCCTAGTTCCGATGCTGTATCTGAATTATGCAAGGATCCACACGTGTATGTATTATATAATACATTGCTGTATGTGGAATATATTATATATAAGACTTGAGGGGATCCGGAGGTTGTACTCAGCGGATTAACATTGATGTGTTTATAACGAATTTGTTTATACCGTGTCTTGTTGAACCGTAGAATGTAGGGGATGATAATATTATATATCCGACGCGTCTCTCACTTCATTACTCGTCCATACATAGAAGGCTAAATTTCTAATAATATATATTCCCATAGTAATTAAATTTTCTTACTTTCTTTCAAATCAAATATACTATTCTATAATTAAAAATGCTCATTTACCTCATTTGTTCCGAGTCGATCATGAATGAATCTGTTATATTAAAAATGTCCAAATTAGGAATAGGATAGATACATGCTGACTGTATAACCAACTGCCAAAATCAACTAAATTAACAGAAAATATAAATGAATACAAAAAGAGATTCTAAAATGGCTTAGAGGTCTTCAAAATTATTAAATAATTATGTATTCGACATTTGACTGATTCCCAATCTGTTCAATTTCTCAAAATTTTTTATGCTTTGTTATTAATTTTCACATCTTGATCTTGTTTTATATAAATGTCTATAGTCACCCCCATAATTCAAGATCTTTCTTATTTGGAGGTGCATAACTCTATTGTTGTGTTATGTTGTCGAATGTATATATATATATATTAATAAAAATAATATTATAGATACGGAGTCGCCATTGTCCGCCATACACTAATTTATAACAAATAATATAAAAACAAACAGATGCACTTCGTTGTTGAACATAACGTCACGCGTTTGTTTGGAGAGCGACTGAAAATGCTGAGTTCAGGACTGTAGGGTGCGTTCTGCAGAATTTCCCTTTGGAAGCATTGGAAACTTGATTATAGACGAAAAGATCATTTTTCTCAACACTCCATTATTTAAGCCCAACAATTATAAGATGTTGGAAATGGCGGTACTGACATTTTAGAGCAGAAAAAATATTATCGAATAGTATTTCACAAAAAAAAAAAAAGTATTTAAAAAAACCATACATAATTATAAGACCAAATATTTATTCTTATTCACAAGTACGTTCATACATCGACTGGTTTAATTCGATTAACAAAATTTAATAGTATTTCTTAGCAATTAGTTCACCATAGACACAAATTTGCTATAATTTTTTTTATATTGATCCCCATTTTTTATGCGTCAAGGTAATTACTGGTTGTCCATGTCCGGGAGTTGAAATGGCTTAGTTTTTTATACGTTGCTAATGATTCAACGTTACCTTACTGTTTTAATGTTTTCAATTAACTTTGAATGTGCGTTAATGCGCGGATGCCGCCGGAATAACACGGGTTTAACCATTGTAAAATTGGGCAAACCACGTGCTCGGAATCTCTCTCACAAAGCAGCGAATCTTCAAACTATATTTTTCATATTAATGTAATAACGCTGTCACGAACTCCCACTCATTTTTAATTCATCATGGAAAATATTACTACGCCAAATGATTGTATAATTATTACAATAAATGCTCTTTCAGGTGAGGTTACATTTGGAACTAATTTAAAAAACGGTCTTTAGATTAGTTTCAATCAGTGTAATCTACTCACATTCTACATTCAGTCTCTCTCTCTCTCTCTCTGTCTGTTGTGATCTCTTTCGTGTATCTTTTTATTTATCTCTCGCCTCTGGCTTCGTGTTAAAATAGAGTTCTGTTCGATGTTAAATCAGAGTTCTATCCCGTGTTAAAACAGAGTTGTGTCCCGTGTTAAAAGAGAGTTTTGAGTAATATTCTCCTTCACTTGGTTCATCCAGTGCCTTGAAGAGCATGCTCTGAATCTAGTTTCTGGCATTCTTAAGACCACGATAAGACTCTTCAGGCTAATTATTCGTTATCTCATGTATATGCAGGCAGCTGTGGACAGGCGATATAAGGGGTTCACTTAATTTTACAACTATTCGCAGTGTTTCGGTATAAGGACAGAACTATAAGGGCTCAAGGACGAACCAGAAAGCACAACTTACCTGGATTTTCTCTACTGAACTTCAGAAAACTTATTCGCCTTCCATTCACATTAAGCAATGTGAACACAATAGTAGATTTGGCATGCACCGCGAGAAACTGAATATACAATAGCAACAGTAACTGTAAAAATAAGAGATCAGTGTAGCAAGCATATGTGCTTGTTACTGTAGTACTTGTTACTGCTTGTACTGTTAAGAAGTTTATAGACAGCACCACACAGAAAAGTCATGCTCTGAGGTATAGATGAAGGGGGGAGGGGGACAGATTGGTAAAGTAAACATAACGTAGCATCTACACGCGCACGGCTATTGGTAATGTGCGAATTTACCATAAACACCGAACAGCAATAAATAATAGAAACTGTCCTTTTTTTCTAAAAATTCTTAAAGTTTGGAAATACAAAAATTACACTTTTCAAGGTTATATTTAGCCTCGGACTAGACTAGGACTAGAAAAAATCTGAACATATTTAATTTTAGCCTCAAATATATATATATATATATTTTTATTTTATTTTATTTATTTTAAATTCGAAAATATAATACAATTTTGAATAATCATTGGATATATATATATATATATATTTTTTTTTAACATTTGTTTCTTCTCTATGAGAGTAAAACTCGTGTACAGAGAAGGAGTATGTATATACGAGTTAATTTATGTTTCAGTTAGTCTGTGTACATATTTTTTTACTTCAGATACAAATTTATGATAGCCCATAATTTTTCTAATTGTGATGGGGAGATTGTTAAAAAATTTGAAGCCTTGATAAATTTAGTGATTTTAAGTTGTGGTATATTTTAGTTTTGGGATATCAATTTGATATCTATATCTTGTAGATCGGATTCGCTTCTAAAATTTGATTGATTTTTAATTTATTTTTGGTACTTTAAAATCTGTGAGAAGTTGTATACTAGGAAAGTAATTTTTTTTTTTAAATAATTTTTATTATCATTTTTTGAGTGATTTATAATTGTGACATTGAAATTTTATATGCACCTCCCCATCCAATTATACCGTATTGCAAATGTGACTGTACAGACGCGTAATATATTATTTTCAGATATGTAAGTGATAAGATGTTTCTGAGTCTAAAAAATATGTAGGCAGTTTTCCTTATTTTGTTCGTGAGATTAGTAATATATTCTTTCCATTTGAGATTGTTATCTATTATGATTCCAAGATACTTGATACAGTCTTTTTATTCAACTGATGAACATTGGTCACAAGAGTTTTCTCGAGTACAGGTTTTGGTGTGAATTTTAATATGAATTTCGGTGTTTTGTTTCTGTTGATTAGAAAATCATAGAAAGTATGTTTTATCGGTATTAATAGATAGTAAGCTATCATCCGTCCACTTTTTTATGGTATTAACATTCTCATTTGCCGATATATTAGCGTCAGTCCAAGTTTTTTCGTTAATTATTAGTGCTGTATCGTCTGCATAAGATATAATATAATAATACCAATGGTCCTGTGAATATATGGTAATATTATGTACTTACCAAAAATTTGAAGTTTGAAATTTGACTGCAAGCAGAGTTATTACAAGCACAAATTTTCACACGTAAATAGGCGTATATATGTTATATTCGTATTAAACCAATGAATATTTGATACATGTATAATAGAATGAGTATTTTAAAGATATAAAAACATATAAGGTGCTAACCAGAATACAATAAATATTGAAGTAATACAGCAGTATATATAACATATATGGTCTGCTGCCTGCAAAGTTCTGATTGCACGATGAATAAATGTACAAACTGCCTAAATTCTGAAAAACTACTTGAAATGCTGTTAGAAGATGAAGAGATAGATAAAATCCCTAACAACATAAGTTACAAACGATGGGTCACAACTGATCGTGCTGAAATGGTTTCAGTTGTAAAATAGTCGCAAAATATGCAACACCCCGTAAAACGAATATGGTCGCCACGCAAAAACAAAAAACAATAAAATTAAATTAATGATAATTTTGAACTATCAACAAGTTAAGGTAATAGCACAAAAATAATGAGAAAAATTCATAATGGTCAAGCAACTATTTATATAATTTCTGGACAATTTCACGTGGAATGACCCCTGCGTGATTTCAAATAAATATTCTTCTCACACTCGAGACGGAAGGGAAATCTTTACATTTTATAAAATCATTTCGGTTGAGCAAGGATAAGGGAATACTAGACCCAGGATCAGGCTGGAAGATTACGAGACTGGGTGCAAAGTTTATTTATTGATACTGCAAAAGGTTTATCGCCTCCATTCTTGTCAACACCGCCCGACGATACTGAACGCATCCTGCAGATATCGGTGTGTTGCGTACAAAGCATTGATGCTGGAATAATTTCTGAACAGGAAGGAGTTTGGCACTCACCCCATTCCGGATTCTGCTGGCATCTCCAAAGATGTGGACTGTATATTTTAACTCACCATTTCGTCAAAGGTTCCGACAAAGTATAGACGCGAAGTCTCTAGATTGTATAATATTGTAAACTGTACCATACACGTATAACCGTAATGGCTCAAGGTCGTCAATCGACTGGTGTTAGCGCTGTTTAAATTAATTAAGTTTTTTGGTGTTTGACTTATTGCCTTACTCATGCATACCTTCATTTTGCTATTTATCCAAATTTTAACCTAACAAATTAAATTAGTATTTAAAATATCACAGACCTATGTTCTGAACAATTACAACTTCACAATAATAATGTATTCTCCTTAATACTAATTATTTGTCATGTATGTAATAAGTATTAATAAATACACCAACACGCCAGTACAATTAAATAATACCAAAAATATATTATTTCAAAATACACAAATAACAAGATTTATAGGCCGCCTATTTGAATTAGGGAGGTACCGAATAAATTATCAAACTCCATGTCTTTCTATAATTATCTGTTTTTCGCTTTTTGGAACGCTAAAGACTGTCGCGTGTCACGTGAATTTGTAATATTCATGATTCGTTGACCTTGGAACCCACGCACTTCTGTACTTGTGCGGTAGTTTTTAATATCATGTTTACTTTCCTCAATTGTCAATTTGTAACATAACTTTTATTTTTTCAATGTTTATATTAGATTGATGCATAATTATTTGTCGTTTTTTTTCGCGACGTTTTGTTTGTTGAATTTGACGTTTAATTGACATTTGTCATATGATTCTCTAATAGAGTTAAAAAATTAAAAATCGCATCGAAATCCATAAAAATATCCGCCACATGATGCTGTACCATTTGAAGAAAGGGTGGAAAGCTGCTGAGTCATTTCGCCATCTCAACGATCTTTTCAGCGAAGGAACGATTAGCGAAAGGGCACAACGAGAGTGTTTTGTTCGCTTCAAAGGTGGTAAATACCAGCTTAGACGACACGTCAAGATATGGATTTATAAATTTATGTTTATAAGTTTTATGTAAATAAAGATAGCATTTAAGGTAAGCTGGATTTTCAAAATGTTCTTAGGTTTTCACGGCCGTTCAGTATCTTCTGTGTATAGTTTTCTGGGCTAATCTGCCGTGTATATCTGACCAGAAAACTATACACAGAAGATGCTGGATTTTAACATTTGCTAAAATTGCTAATGACCACATTATTTTTATTTTTTTTGGTTTTATATACTACATAATTTTTTTTTGAATATGTTATTGAATTAAAGTCGCGTATTTTTATTAGCTTTGATGAGTGGGACCGACAAGGGAGTCCTAGCTTCTTAATCGGTTCTGGGAAAGTGCGGGTTCTCCCTCTCCAGCAGTTTTTTATAAGTCAGGAAAGGATCTATCTTCGGATTTTGATGACCAGGCCCTTCTGGCGGCTCTGGAATAGGACGAAAGTTGTACCACTAGGACACTGGCTGAGAACTTCAACATCGATCAGTCCACGATTGATCATCATCTCAGAAAACTCAGAAATTAACCGGATGATAATTGTACATTATACGTTTTGAGTTTATTTTCGTTTTTGATTATGTTGCAATAGAATAATACAATATAATTTTTTTTTTTAAAACTGCGTATAAAATTATGCATCAACCTAATAAAATGTATTCTGCAACGTGTTGTTTTCTTAATTGTCTTAAAATGTTTTTACATTGTACCTTAATGTCATACTAAGACTAACTAGCAGACTCATTAGCATGTTGATAATCTGTATGCTAAAAATAAATAAAAATATTAAATTATCACGGGGCTTTGACACAACCAACATAATACGTTGTTTTTATTTGTTCTCTTTGATTCATTTTCTTCTACAATGAACTGCTCATCAATTGTATCATAAACAAGATCCTAATTATAAACGAGACACAGGTTTTTACGGTTGCGGCAGTACCTAAATGGTCGATATCAACTGAATGTGGCTTGATGAGGATCGATCTAATGGTTTAACGATTTTGTAACTTGTTTCTACAATGAATGATTAGCTGAGCGAATGTTTTGGAAGGAAGCCAAAAACATTATTTGGATGATAGAAAATTTATTAATATCAATGTTCAACCTCTAAGTATTTCTCCACAAGAATATTAAATATGTATCGCATATAAACAAAATTTCAATTTCCTTTGAAATACGAATTATGTGAGTATTTAACATTTTTGTTCTTGTTTTACATTTATCGTATTCAATTTAAGATGTGTTTAATGATTTAAATTAATAGGTATTATTATAATCTTTATATCAACTATTTTTAAATAATTTAAATAGTGTTTTTTTAAACAAATAAAAATCGTGGTAATGGCCATGGTATAGCTTTATTGGAAATATAATTTTATTAAGGAGAACACATTCTTATTGTGAAGTTGTAATTATTCAGAACATAGGTCTGTGATGTTTTAAATACTAATTTAATGTATTAATTATAAATATATACATATAAAATCAATTTTGTCGAAAAATATCGTATTTGCGCTACCGGGATTTGAACCTGGATCTCTATTTACAATAATATTTTTATAATACAATTTCAAATAGAGATTCAGGTTCGAATCCTGGTAGCGCAAAAACAAAATTTTTCGACAAAATTGATTTTATATGTATATATTTATAATTAATACATTAAATTAGTAAATAATTTTATGCCATTAGTGTTTAAACATGATTTTGCGCATATGAACGCTGCGGCTAGCTCGAATAAAGTACAATCTGGAATCAATTTTCGACCACTTTTTGGAGCAGCTGAGGCCGTATATCGGCAATAATGCGATGAATGTTAGCTTCCAGTCGTCTATCGTCTCTAATTTGTTGGCGTAGACTAGCGACATCACATACCCCCACAGAAAATAATCGAAAGATGTTCAATCACATTGTGATTATGGCGCACGATTTGTGAGACCACAACTCTTCCACATTATTGAAATTCAATTGGGAAATAAAAAGTCAGTAATCATGGATCTATCTATTGCTGTGCACGATGGCGAATCGACTCATTCGAATCCTCCTCAGTACTATGCTCCACTGCAGCAATAGCTTCTTAGGTGCGCACTGTACGACGTCTCTGCTAATGCGTATTATCAATTAGAGTATGCGTGATGCAAAAACGGTCCATGATTATTCGAATTACTTGCTCAAATGGACCGTAAAATGGATGTAGGATACGGTAAGTTTTGCGAACTGAACCACGATTCTTGAAATAAATTTGCACAATTATCAAGCGTTATTCTGGAGTAAGTATATTCATGGTGAAATGGCAAACCAAACTAAGCACAAATTAGCTATCAGCTGTGTTATCAAAAGTATTACCAATTCAAAAAACGAACTCCATTAAAACTTAATATGTCTCACAATATGTAACGCTGAAAGATTGTTAATTGTATGGAGGGCTATTGCCTCCACTCTCATCATCATCGCCTGGCGAAGCTGAATACACCCAGCAAGTACAGGTGCATGAAACGCAACTCTCATCAGCCTGAAAGATACTAATTACCGACAGTACGCAATAATTAATGCGGCCAGCAGAGATATAGATGGCCATTTCACGAGCTTCGCTCTTCCTATTGTCACCTTCCAGTCAACAGCTTTAACAACAGCAACTGTTCTCATAATTTGCCGCATGTCACACTCACTTATAAACAACAATTATCCGCGACATTAAACGAGCACGAGAATTGTAGATGTAATTTTAAGGCAACCGCTACTCTCACACTAATCACATAATTTGCAACATAACCTTAAAAATCCTATTGATTCTTGTCAACATACATATTCATACGTTGACTCACATACATTCATTCAACCATCCAAAACTACACAACCAACATTTATTTCCATAATGTCATTTCTATAATCCCCAAATTGGTGACCCCTATTTATAACATAACATTTTTTTGCCTTTCCAAATTTATTTGGTTTTATACAATGATTTCATAATTTAAAGTGGAAGCTCAAACAAATATTTAAACCTGCCCTAAGACGGACGCACTGCCTTAAACCTATTTTTTAACTACAAAGTACCATTTCATCTAATCTTTTTTTTTTTTTGCTTATCCTTGATCAGTGTTGAATACGGGCCTTCCTTTTAGACTCATATTTTATTTGATCTAATATTTATTTATGATGGCTGGTTTATACATGATTATAATATTTTTGATAAATGCCTTCTTTGCTTGAAAATTAGAGAACTTCTCTTTTCAAATATTCTTGTTCTATCCATTCTCTGTCTTGCTATAATCGACTTTAGATTATGAATTATGGTTTTTTTCTTTGTTTTTGCTATCTTCTTCTTCTTCTTCACTTTTGATCAGTATCACCTGGGATAAACGGACTCATACATTGGTACAAGAGTGGCTATAGAGCCAGTAGATGATGTGAATCCGTATTTTTTTGTGGATGTTTCAAATAATTGTTGCTTAATACTCTTCCATAACGTAATTCACGTTATAGAAAATTTGTAATGTGTAGGTATATTTGCGTTTAATGGTCATCAATTTCAAAGATGAGGTTTTCAAATGACATTTATTATCAGGGTAGGCACGTTAAATGTGTTTTTGAAAATAAATAATGTTTGTTGTTATTGCTCTGGTATTAAAAATTTCCACAACCACATTTCTCTATTCTTCTGGGAAATTACCTCAGACACGTTATACATGACCTAATTTTTACTGGTGTGAAACACTGAAGAATGTAATAAACATTAAAAATTCATATACAGGGTGAATATTATGTTGCAGGCCGATGTTGTTTTTCAATAACTATAAAATAATGAAAACTTTTTAAATTTGATTTTTATTTATACAATATGTAATCTATTACTATTATGTATGGCATATGACATTGGCCAACTGGTCATCTCTGGCAACGGCAAATGCGTGTTTTTTAAACAACATTTTTTATAATATTCTCGCACACTTCACACGTAATTTCAGCAATTTCATTTCGAATATTATCCTGTAGCATCGTAATTGTTGTTAGCTTAATGGCGTAACACTTTTTCTTTCCAGTACCCTTACAGAAAATAGTCAAATCAGTAATGAAGATCAGTCGATATTACCAGTTTTCCAATATGTGACAATAGCGATCCTATGACCTACGACAATGTAACCTAATGGTTACAGCATTGCCATTATTATTTAGACAAAATATTTTAATGACTTCAACATATCTAATTTCAACTACTTTCTACGACTACCAAATGCGAACTGATAAATATATGCCAAACCAAAATGGTAGTCAAACAAAATCGGACTGAAACATAATATTCAGCCTGTACTTAAGAAAAAAAAGTTGAGAGATGGAATTGAAATTGCAAGGGCTTTTCTTTCATCTGTAAAATGAATAACTTTCTGTCGGTCCGTCTCAGAGACGCGCTCAGAAATGTATAGAATTTCAAGGTGGACATTTAGAAATTGTACGTCAGCAAAATAATATTATTACATCGTGTAGCTAGAATTCTGGAATGATCTACACCATTCTGCAATCAGCGAAATTTAAAGAAATTTAAAAAAACAATGTCGTTTCTGAGAATTGAATAGCGATGTTTCACGCTAAACTCGGACGGGTACACTTATCACCGTCAACCACCTATTCAAGTCATACTAGTTATACTAAACATTCTGATGCGAACTGGAAAATATTGTATATGATGTGGAATGATAGTAGACTTAATGTGAAAATAACGATCATAAAAATCTTTCACAGAAAAATATACAAGGAACATAGATGCTGGAAGAATCTCAGGACAGGAAGGAAGCACTCACCACCAGAACAGGAAGGTGGCACTCACCACCGATCCGGATTCTGCTGGCATCTCCAAAATGTGGACTGTATATTTTTTTATACATAATTTCGTCAAGGTTCCGACACAGAGTATTGACGTATAAGTCTCGAGATTGTATTAACTGTATTAACTGTTCTGTATACGTTGTAACCGTATTGGTTCACGGTCGCCAATCGACTGGTCGGTGGCGTGGCCACGTGGTGTAGGGAAGACACAGTGCATTATATTCGTTCAATAATTAATATATTTATACATTAATAATATTATTTCTCAAATATAAAATTGCATACTTTAATCATTATAAAAATTATCATGTCATGTATTGAATTAGATTCCTAACCAAACCTTGCGTGTAATGTTTTTAAGAATTGAGAAAAAAAAATGGGATTATAATATTACTACAGATAACAATGAACTATTTAAGCGTATTATGTACCTGGACAAATATCTTAGATACAGCCGTCCACGAAAATAAATCCATTCAAAAAACTCCATTATTAATAATAAACCAACATAATTCCTTTATAATAATTAAAGAACCATGTACTAAGGTATGCACGTAGCACGTGTGCACGTAACACGTGTACACAAAGCCGGCTATTAAACAAATAACTAAATTACAAGTCACCCTTTGTTACCATTAGATACATTTAATCGCGACGTCAACTAATAATATTAAGGACCTACTAACATTTTAACTCACTTTTATTTTGCTTCTTGCATTGAATGATTGAGTTTACTAGTCAGTTAAAATAAATAAATAAAATACACTTGAAAATCAGTAATGATATTTGCTCGATACGTCGGGAGTATAAAAGTCTTTCTCAAGACTATTTGACAGGAGTTCCTCCAGAAAATAATCCGTTATGTTTTACCCGTGAAAAATCTTAAACATAACATACATATATACAAATACATTTAGGTATATCTAATAAACCATTTCATTAACGTACAAAAGGCAATGTCTGTCTGTCTGACAGTTACTTTAAAACTAGAGAACGGCAATAACCATCGGACATATCTCTGGAAAAGTTTTAAGCTATATATCATCACGGTTCAATATCAGCACGCTAAGCGGCAAATGTTACGCAAGTTTAAAAAAATTGACAGCGGCACATTAAATTCTAAGAAATATATCGAAATAATGTATGATAAACTTTTATAGTTTAAAAGTTCTATAAATCCCAGATCTCACATTTTAAGTCATATAAATGATCGATTGGTTAAATATAAGAATAATATATATTTATATATTTGACCCGGTTATTTAACCGGGTCAAAGTCAAGTCAACTACTAATAAATATAATTAAAATAATGGACTGCATTAAAAAACAAAAAAAATACAAGCAACAATCAAATAACATTGATTTTTGCGACGCGGAATTAAATCACCTGAATGTACTATATTTATAAATCTTGTGGTTAAGTTTTGAGTGTCTGCTCAATAGCTGTCGTAGGATTTAATGTTTTGTGAAATATGGATTTTATTAAAATTTTAAGGGAAAATATTTCAACTGAATTGATAATGCGGAGGAATATCTAAAAATAAATTCTAAAATAGGTCAAACATTTTTTTAGAAAAGTATACATAAATTTGATAGCAATATTTTGTAAATATTAACGATGGCAATAATTTATAAAACCATAATACATAAAACAAATGTTTCATGTAGCCACGTGAAATAAATATATTTATATTGACAGTTTTTAGGTATAGCATGGCGACATAAAACAACAAACAAAAGCTATCCGTGTCGCAACATAAACAAACAAAATGTTGTCAATTAATCTCGTGAAAATGTGCGGCTATCGCGTGAATCAAAGTAATTGAAATATTTTGTTATTGTTTATTCTTAAGGTTATATAATTAATTCTTAAATGTTTTATGTTATTTGTAGTTTTTCTAATATTTTGATAAATGCGTAGTTCCAACGCATCTTGACCCATTTCGTTTCAAATTAATGTTTTCACTTGATTTTTGACGTATTTTTTATAGCATTTGGTTCACAGAACGAACGTTGTGAGTTATCATTATTTTAGTCAGGAAATAGCCGCTCTGAACGAAATTACCAAGAGTCACGAAGTAGGTAATGATTGAAATCGGCGTTCACGTCGTACTTCTCCAAACCGGACTACACGAATCAAAAGAAATTGATATTTTTTATTGACGTATATTCAATTATTTTTATAATGTAATTTAGAACCAGTTTGCGACAAGAATAAATATGAGAAATTTTGAAATTAGTTTCCAATAACTTTCCAATTTTTTCTCATTAGAAAAATGCTGAGAATTTTTTAAATTAATTAAATTTGGGTTCAAATTACAAATATTTGCTGCTGTCTTATATTAGTTATAACATATGAACCTTTATATAAACAATATTGGGTTAAATTATAATACATATTTATAAAAGTTTTTTTTTCAGGTCTTGTAGATATTTAACTATTTTATAAATATTAATTCAATAATTTCATTCTTACTTCCTTTCACAGCATTTTAAAAAGACTTCGTCAATCTAATCTAATTTTAAAATATTTTTACATGATTATTATTAATATAAACATTTATTATATGATATCGTTTTTAGATTACTTTGTAACCATGTGTTTAATTTTTAATCAAATAATTAATTCGGACGTTGTAATCACTTACCTACACACCCTATATAGTAATCAATACATGCTTTTTATACGAGTGTGTGAAATTCTATACATAATCAAAACCAATATAAGAATTATGAGTTTTCTGCATATTCTAAAAATAGAAATGCGAACGTAGAAATATGTCACATCAATATTCTACCTATTTTTAAACTACACAAAACCGAAAAAAAAGCTGGTGTCCTGTCAAGACGAGTATCAAACCTCTGATATGTTGATCACCGAGCATGCAGCTTATCACATTAAGGTTGAGCAAGCTAATTTTTCCCAAAGTTTTATGGCGCTATTTTTAGGTAACGCTTTCATTAGAATAATTCATCCAATCATCCCTTATTTCAAGTGCTTAGACTGTTATGACTGCTTAGATTATTTATTAGCTCCTCTGTGCCCATTACAGGATCAATTATTACAGTAAATGGATACCTGCCATTCTTGATATAGAAGGTTCTCTTATCGTAATCCTGAATTATTAATTATAACATTTTGACTTTATATTCCAAAGAGTAACACTATTCTTAAAATAGTGCTTAATACCCATCCTTCGATGGGCACGAGAAACATACATAGATTTATTTTTCTTATTAAAAAAAAATTGCTTACCTGTAGTAGATACAACTGTGTAACATTGTTCCCATTTTCAAATTTCGGACAAAATAAATAAATGTGTATATTTTCCACTTTTCAAGGAAAATTATCACTTTGCTCCAATGTATCCATTTCCTTTCAAATCCCTATGCGTTACACACGGGATATATTCATTTTTACATGGCACTACATCCCAGGACGAGATTTGGCCTCTTTCGCAACTGAAGATGCTTTTCCAGTTCCAGGATTTCCCATTTTGATTGTATTTTCCTGATGCCTGATGGTCATGATCTTTGGTGTCCCATCATCTTTCAACATGTTCAGACTACAGAATCTTACAACTATTTCTTGCTCAATTAAAATTTCTAGCTGGTGGTTCAATGTATTTTCAATGTAGTTTTAGTTTAGCTTAGATCCATAAATTTTTCATAGTATTTTGCGTTCAAAAACTGCTAATTTATTTTCTTCATTTTAGATTAGGCACTACGTTTTGCAACCTTTAGTGACCACTAGTCTTATTTTTACACCACCATAGAAAGATCCGTTTTTAGCTAGGGAGTGGATTTTCTAGGTACGTATGTATGTAAAATTATTAACCCCTTCGTAAACGATGCCATGTGACGAAATCCTCCGTGTAGACCCTGCTTTGGATTTGCAATTTGGTGTGCGCAAGCGTGCAGTATAGATACTGCATTACAATCCTTGAACCAATCGTGACGCGAGAACTGGCCTTCTAGCGGTGAAGTGAAGGACTGAAAACTAACGCGCGAGCTGGCGGCGCGGATGAAGTTTTCCAGGACAACGAATAAAAAATTTCTGTGTAAATTTTGAAAACATCTTCTTAGATTTATTTTGAGTTGACACCAAGAGATGTCCGGCGATCGGCGAACTGAAAATTTCAGAAACTTGGGAAGCAAGGAAAATGGTAGGTAAAGACTGGTTCAACGTATTTATGAAGCATAACAGTACTCTCTCTATTAGGACTCCAGAGGCTACCAGCCTTAGTGGGGCGACGTCTTTTAACACGAAAAATGTTTCACTTTTTTTTGATAAGTTAAGTGATGATTTGGAACGATATAAATTCACTGCATCACAAATTTGAAACACGGATGAGACCAGAGTATTAACGGTCGTCAAGCTCTCAAATGTAGTGTCCGCGAATAGATTCAAAGGTATAGGCTCTGGTGGGATAAGATCCCGTGGGCTGTATCGATTAAATTAATGGTTAGTTGACGCAATCCGATTTGAAACAAGAGAAAAATATTGGCAAATGGATCTGGCCTACCTTGATCTAGATCCTGGGTTGGACGTCAAGTTTTCACCTCCAGTTGACTCGCACTTTTGAAGTGAAGAACGGAGATATCACCCTGTTTTTAAAATTATTAAGTCACACACTTTATTTTCTCATTTGTCGTTTTCATTTTGTTGTATTGTAGTCTCTATTTTGTTTTTCTAATGCCAATGGGATGTTCTAGATGGTAGTGGTGCTCTGATGACTGGTCGGTTTGTTATTAGTTTTATGTTGTCATTTTTCAGGGGCGTGTTTCTTTTTTCCCTCGTCTCCCCGACCAATGCTGCATTTTAATTAATTTGTTTTTTTCATGAACTACGTCTATTTGTTAAAATGTTTGTGAACTATAAATAAATAAATAAAGGATCGGGGCCAATTAGGGTTTTTGTGATGGCGGCTGTGCGGCTCCGTCTTGTCACTATGTGCGAGATGAAATCGCAAAGCTGAGTATTAGCATTTAAAAAAGTAAGCGGGTGGGTTTACCCACCTTCTATGGTTTCAAACATGCACTTCCGGATATGTTTAGAACACCGATTCTTTGTGGTTCTAGCGTTACACACGGCGCTTCTCTCGAACGTTAAAGGAAACACAGATGTTGACGTTTCGTGGCGAAATACAATCTTTTCCCCATCGGCGAAATCCCTAAGTAATCAGTTGGTATGTTAATGTTTATATTGGAAGTACAAAATACACAGGGAGTAGGTACTCGACTTGAATCAACAGGCTCTACAACGTCAACGGAAAAGGGTACAAATGTGACACTAATAACAGCAGTTTCTGCTTCAGGAATATCCATTCCGCCAATATTTGTCTTTCCGCGGATTGAATAGCAGGAGCACTTTGTAGACGTAGACCACCTGACTGCATTGAAGGAGGCAATAAATCTGGGTGGATGACTGATACAGAATTTTGAATTTTTATGAAACATTTTATAAAATTTATTCAGCCTTCAAAGGAAATACCAGCATTATTACTATTAGATAATCACCAATATCTCTTGCTTTACCGGTCTTAAATCTTGCTAAAGAAAACAGGATTGTAATGTTATCTTTTCCACCGCATTGCTCTCACCGTCTACAACCTCTCGATGTCGCGGTATATGGGCCATTTAAGAGATATATTTCTACAGCGCAATCCAGAAAAAACTATGATAATATATAATATCTCTCAAATTGTTAATAATGTCTTGCCAAAGGCCGTTTGCCCAAGCAACATTTTTAAAGCATTTGAGAAAACTGGAATTTATCCATTCAATAAGGATATTTTCGACGAAATTGATTTTGCACCATCTTACGTTACTGACAGAACCTGTCCAGAATCATCCAAGTCCCAACCAATAATAGACCAATCGCTAATGCAAGCTGATATACTGTCTTTAACCATGTCCAATAATGAAAATAGTTCTCTAAATCGTGCAGCAATACCACATAGTCCTATTGCTGGTCCTTCTATTGAGAGCATATTTTCTCCAGAAGTCGTTAAACCATTCCCTAAATTTGGTCGACGAAAAACTACAGCAACTAGAAAAAAACCTAGACGTACAGCTAATTTAATTGACATACCCGGAAATTTTTTTTTAGATACGAAACAAGCTTCAAAAAAAGCCAAGTAAGGTAAAAAGAAAATCCTCGCGGAAGAAACTGAGTAATTGAGTCAAAGCGAAGATGAAGAAATTCTTATGGTGAAAGTCTACCAAACGAGAAATTGATCCAATGTACTTCTTGTAAGAAGTATATTAGATCACATACAGGACATTCTTTAATTTTTTTATGTATTAACTGTGAAAGCGACGATGACTTAGATTAAAAGAGTCGTATTGTTTTTATTTATTTTACAATTAGTATTACAATACCGTATAATTTATTGATTATTTATCTACCTTATTTCCACACATCACTGGTGATACTTTTTACCCATATGCCAGGAACTTTTAGCCCCACGAGTGGGGTTAAAAGTGTTACCTGATTAATTTTTAAATAAAAAGAAAACTCAATGCCACCCAATTGTTTTTGGTATATTAAATAAGTCTCAGATATATCTTCTTCAACACACATTAAGTAGTGTATGACATAAAAGCTCTATAATCACGTTATCCTGTCATATGTAAAAAAGTGGAACTTTCATCCCCACCCTACTCTATTAAACCCTAAGCCTTAGATCCTAAGGTATTGTTTGAATCATTCCCACCCGTCTGATGAAGCAGCTGGCTCCACACTTAGACTGAGCTTAGCTGGTGACGATGCCCCACTGTAACTGGAAAACACCATAATAACATCTTGCATAGAAGGGATTTAAAATAATATTTTTTTTATATAACTAACACTAGATAGAGTACTTTTGAGTCCAACATAATCTCTAAATATATTTTTTTCTCATGTTTTATAAAATGCTGCACTAATACGCAATACTCTCAAGCGAGGAACATCCATCATATCATTGCGCAACCTCCGAGTACCCTCATGATGGATTGCGAGCCGCTTGATGGGGGTACTTAGAATCGTGTGCGGATAAATGGTAGCTGGCTGAAGGTTGAGATAAGAGCCCTCTAGTTGCTGACGTTTCAAAATAATATTTTCGATACTGAGTGTAATATTCTCGATACTCAGTGTAACACGATTGATGCGAGATAACTCAGTCGTCTAACGATAGGGGGACGACATTGATGACGCCCGCGCAATACACGCAGAAGGGGGAGAGTATCGTAAACGGCACTATTGACAAAATTGTTTTACATTAGGTTTATTTTTAACAACACATCATCAGTAATAATTTATATTGGTAACTCTTACCTTTATTTACAGTTACCACAGTTAACTGACGAACGCCATTTTCTGACATTCTCGGATAATTTGAATGACAGGAAAATCTTTACTTTTATAAATTATTATTAGCTTAAGTATCTGGTTACGTCCGTATTTTGTTACTAGTTCAGCAGCTAACACATGTCAAGCTTTCTTCTTAAAGTGTCACGTCATGTTCGTGGTCCTTTGACCTCTAATAACTTTTTTGTAGTGCGTGATGATTTGACTAACGTAGATATTAAGGTACTAATTGCAAAGTCAGCAACTTCCATTATTATTATTTTCTAGCTTTTACGCATTGATTATTTTTTTAATGGAGAAAACATGTTAGTTGTGAAGTTACATTGTCAGAACGTTATTTTGTGATAATTTTAATACAAATTAAACGAATCAAATAAATATTTTTTGATAAACAATTTTTTTCTGTATATCTTTCTAATTGATTCATTATTTTGTTTTGTTTTATTTATTAATAATCAAACTTAGCTATTAATGTAAATTGGTCTTTCAAAATCGGTGTAATTTTTTTCCGTTGCCGTTTATATTAAAATTCTTACCAATAGCACCTTTGCTACTCTGAAATTTAATAGTATGGAAGCTAGATTGTTTTTGAAAGAAGTCATTACATTTATATCGTATTTTAACTCAGTTTAAAAGGATTATCATTACAAAAATCGGAAAAACATTAATAAACATATCGTTCTTCAAGCTTCTACATTTTTTTTCATTTATTTAACATATACTTCGTGATGCAACATTTAATTTAATTTTAAAAAATATATATATTTTAACTTTGTACTACAGACATACAATTTTTTGAGTTAATATTAATACTAGTTTCAAAAAGAGCAGTCCTTCCAATCTACAAGTGTAAATTAAACTAAATTAAATACAGTTGGCTTTAAGTCGGTGGGTTACGTAAGGGTGGGAGTGGCTTTATTGTCTCTTGGAAACATTGACAATAGCGGTAAAGTATTAAAAAATATGAAATTATTCAATAATGTTTTGTCCGAAAACAAATTTTTCTGCATATCTATCAAGATTATTCATTATTATTCCCCTATTTGGTACTGAGTGGAGTAATTTATAATCTTGGCTGTAGAAAGAATGGTAGGTTTCAATGATATGGTTAGAGAATTCGGAAAAATTATTATTTTTCAGACAGCGTCGATGTTCTTTATTTCACGTATTTAAATTTCTCGCGGTTTCGTCAAACTTGAGTGCGTGAAGTAAGTACAGAGTCAAATTAAAAATTACATATTTTTAAAATTAATATAAAGATTGCTGGGATTACAATTAGTATCCCCATGTGTGCGTTGGCGTATTAAATTTATTATTATCTCGTCCCCTCCTACGTAAAATATCGTAAATAAAAAAAAATATTATACTTATTTACGTAGCAGATTTAAAAATTATATATATATTTATTGTGTCAGGACGATAATTAACACAATTTTCACAGCCTACCGTACCACGGGTAAACGACTACTGTAAGTTCAATTGGTCCAAAAACCACAGAAAAAGGTTGTGCTCTGGTATAGGTGGAGGGGATAATGGGTAGGTAATGGACAAGAACCATTATATATGTCGCGTTCTTATAGCGCGCAAACAGTGACTGACGATGTATCGAACACAAATACTTTTCAATGCATGCACCAGGATCGCAGAATGAGTAAACAGATCGTTTCTAAAAGTTCATTCGTTTGTCTCGTTTAAATTTGAATTTTAAACATTCGTTACATCGCTTGATGCAATGTCGCCATTGATTCAATTGTTTACGTCCTTGCTAAATTCTTTCAAAGTTGTACAGCATTCCTACAGTATGATTCAAAGGACACAGAAAACCAGTCGAAGGATGACAAAGCGCCGGGGACGCAGAATCACAGAGTGTCTGCTGTGCGAGTGGAATGTTTGAAAAGTTTACAAATTTTCAAATGATGGAATGACAAACTTTTACTTTACCTTTCTCGCAAACTTCTTTAAAGAGATCGTTGTATTCGCGAAGAGATTCAGTTTTATTGCCGACTGTAAAGCATTACTTGAAAGCAAAATATTTTGTTTCATCTTGATTATTTCAGGGTGATTTATTTTTATTTTCTTTTTGAACTTTATGTACGAATTTTTTAAATTTGTCATGTTTTTTTTAAAAAAAAGGTTAATTTATGAGAAAAAAATCCCTCCGGCGTTGGCTTGTTTCACTTGTATGTGAAAGTATGGTTTTTATTTTTTTCTCTAGGTTAAATATTAATGGAGCTATTTTAGGCTATTAGTAAAGTTTTTAAATTTTTAAACAAGATCAAGGTATTTTAATACAAATTAAATGTATCAATTAGAAAGACATACAGGAAAATACAATTAATTCGATTCAAACCTGGATCCTTTACTATCTGGGAATATACGTTAACCGATTACACTACACTAACATAGTAAGTTGACGACAAAAATGTTTTGGAAAAATTGTAACTTCACAATAATAATATATGTTCTCTTTAACAGGATCAAGGTAACACTGAGCCATGGAACGGACTATGCTCGAAGTATTGCGAGATAAAATAAGAAATAAATAAATTCACAGTAGAATCTAAGTATTAGATGTAGTTTGCCGAATAAATGAAAAATAATTATTATTTATATTAATTATTTGTACCATGTGATTATAATTGTTTATCATAATTTTGATAATCATGAATTTATTGATTCAATCATGTATTAATTATTTTTTAATTTATCGTTTTACTTATCTAACTAATTTAATAGTTGGATAAAAATATGAAAATACTAAACATTACTCTCTTGGCGTTGGTTATAATGATCAGAATGCTTTTGTTGGTACACTTAATACGCGAGATTCTAGACAAACAGTTTTATACGTACCCACCCATAGGCCCGTTGTGTGATCAGTGGTAAATTTTTACTATGGTAACTTTTTAATAAGGCCCGTAGTTAAAAACGTTTGCAGATTGTTTGAACGTCAAATTTATTATTGTGATAGGCGCGACAAATAATCATGAAATATGCTTTATCTATAGATTTTTTCACCTATGCGTTAGAAATCTGTCCCTTTGGAGGTGAACTTTTTTCGAATCATATGCTAATATATATTTAACAACGAGATCATCATCGGACGAATTCTCATCACTAAAATAGTGGGATATTGAATGATTAATTGTCGTATACTGCAACTTTCAAAGTAAAAATGTGTCAGATGAGTTATGGAAAAGTTGTGAAAAGTCTGCCATATTTAACAATCGATTCTCGTTTTTTACTATCGATCAAACAACCCGTTTTCATATTTTTCTTTTACTTTATAGTATATTTTTTTACTAAAGTAAAATGTTATTACTGATCACACAACCGGCTCTTAGTTTTTCACACACGTGTGTGATTATATTTATAAAAAGATTTAATTAAAAAAAAAACATTATTTTTAATTACATCATTGGTTCATCCACTTTGAAGTATATATATATAGCTGCCATTCTTATTTTGATTTAATATTAACACAACACGATAATTTAATAAACGGTTTATCGTTTCACGTCGCCTAAATTATATTTAAATGAAAAAAAAACTTCAATATTTAGATTGTGTCTTGGTCAATGGTTTTAACCGCAAGCGTGAAATTTACAGAAGAAAAAATAAACGTTTTACTAGTTTATTTTCGTGAAGACTCAAATACGCGCATTTATATCGCCTACTCAACTTGACAATTCTTATAATTTGTATTTGTATTTAATATAATGCGGTCGTGCTGTAATTCCGATGCCCCAGTTGCAATTTTCATTTAAATAAGATGTAAATAATACAAACTGTGCTTCTACGTGATGTTGATATTTGCGGTATCACATTATTAGTCTATAGAAAAAAGTCAAATAGTAAAAACTGTATTGGAAGAATTTACCAAAACACGTATTGAAATGTTCTAGAATCAATGGGAAGATGTTTTTTATATTGTTTATTTCTACTTTATTACATAAATATTACATTACAACATTTATTTTTTCCGTAAACTGCACAACAGTTTTACAGCAAGAAATGTCATTCGCATAGTAATTAAAGTGATTAACATAGTAAATTAAAGTTAAAGTACGTTCAAAAAATATAGAAATTAAAGTAATTAAGTAAGTGACATAGTGAAAGTAAACTAAAATTTTATCATTAAATAAAATATATTTTTAGTTTTAAATCACTATACTATTGTACATATACTAAAAGCAACTAATTTCTTTGTCGTTCTCTTTTCTTAACCTCATATTTAAATATGTATACTTAGGTTAGTCTATATACTATATTGTCCTGAAAAGGGTTAGCTTCAACTGACTTTAGTACATGTGCATAATAAGGTGGTTTTAAACTAATAGAATATTTTATATAATTATAATGTCAAGCCACAACGTATTTGCTTTCTTACAACATTTAAAATTATATCAAATTTTATTTTTTTAAATGATATATAACAAAGTAAACAAATAATTATATAAAAATGTGTTCTTTCACTTTATATTTTAGGGTCTTCACTGGGGTCTCTTTACAGATTTTATTAAATATTCGTTGCATAACACATTTTCTCGTTCTCTCAGCGTATACATTGTTCGCGATCAGTACTCTCATGGTCCGTCTCGAGGATCTGGTAGGATAGCTATGGTGAGTATTCATATTTGCATTGTTTATCATCTTTTCTAAAATTATATTATGTTAGCGCCGCTTAAAATTAATTAAATTTCTTTAAGTTTTTTGGCGTTTAACTTGTTACCTCATGCATATATTCAGTTCGCGGTTTACTAAATTTTAAACTGCGTATCACCTTCCCTTTCTTTCCTCACCTTTCTTTAAGAACAAGGAAGAAAGAAGATGTCGCAGTAATTAAAAGTCTTCCAACTGCAGCAAGTTCAGTGCGCTTGGAACTTTTGTACAGATAACTACCGTGGCTTCAGTCTGCTTTACTCAGCTAACGCATATTAATTAATCTTACCTTAATTCCGCTTATACATAATAATCATTTTCGTGAGTGTTAGTATACACACCGTAACGCATGTTCTAGTGGTGGAGAGGAATCTATCAATGAATCAGCATCTGGCAGACGAAAAGTAAGTGCCTTCCTTTCTTGCTCATATTTACACCACTATATGTTACTTTTTTGTCATCTGGTAAGATTTTGCATATTGTAAATAATTTGTAATTATCATCTTTATACAAATACTGTGTTCTATTATCTGTTAACTATTAAGTTTTAAAAATCTTGATTGTAACTGTTTAATTTTATCAATATGTGTTTTATAAGTTAGTCCATAGCTACTCACTCCATAACTGATAACCGAGTCGACCATCGAAAATTACAGTGTGTAAAATACAATGTATAAAAGTCAAGGAGAGAAAAGTGGTATATCTGGACAGAAAAGTATGGCCTTCTTTCCTCTTTGCCGGAAATATATATATATGTACATATACCATATTACCACTGCATATGTTTTTTCCTACGAATATCTTTCTCGTTGTTTCTACAAATATATTATATTACATAATTTCCCTTAAAAATGTTCATATACACCGTTCGAAATTTTTAACATTCTGGGTGAGCATCCGATAAATCAAACTCTGTTAAAATCATGTCAATAAAGAATCTATTTCTCATCTACGAGAATATAATAAAGGATGACCTAAATTGAACGCCGGATTTAAATTGGAAATAAAACGACGTTTCTATTGATTTTTATGATTGGATTTTTATTGAGTAGTAAAGTGCACAGTCTCCGATATAATATGAAAAATTATGTCCGACAAATGATGACCTCGACTTCGGCTGCAAATCTTGGTTCTCTTCACAAAATTTTCGATTACAATTTTGCACAATCTCTGATCAATTTCATCGACCTTGCGTCATATTTCATTTTTGAGGTTATCAACTGTTTGTGAATTGATTGGAACCATATTTGTTCAAGGTCCATACCGTTCAGTTGGTGCCAAAAAACTGCGATATCATATTACGGTAACTATCACTTTTCACAGTTATCGCGTTCTCAGGCTCACTTTCAAAGAAGCGAGTTTATCGCCGCCTGCCCAAAATCCACACCATACAGTGATTCATTCGGAGTGCATATGTTTCTAATGAATCAAGCAAGGATTTTCCGAGTCTCAAATGCGACAGTTTTGTTTGTTTACGTAACCGTCGAGCTGAAGATGTGCCTCATCGTTGAAGATGATTTTTCGACCGAATTGAGAGTCCACTCCGTGATGCTCTACAAACCGATTGACGAACTGTCGGTGTTGGAATGGTCGAAAAATTAATGGCATTTTCTAATCGGATGAATCATAATTCAAAGTATCAAAGCTACCAATCGTAAAACAAAAAAATAAAGCAATATTTAAATCCGGCATTCAATTTGGACCACCCTTTATAACTACCGGGTATAACAAAAAATACGAATCAAAAATATTCTCTGCTTCAATTTTTTGCAGTGCGCGATTGTGTGTCGATGTTTAAACGAAACGACAACTTTGACGTCAATTTCATTGAAAATAAATTAGTTTTCGCTTTTAAATTAAAAATCGAGTTTCATCTTCCGCCATTCGTAAAAACCTAACTCAGATAAGCAACTTAATGATTGATGATGTAAGCGTATCGAGGCATCCGCCACGCACACAGTCACAGCCGACAGACAGGTACGTTTCATTCATAGATTATTGTTGACGTCACTGTGAAAGAATTGTTAAAAAATCCGGGTGAAAGAAACCCGATTAAGTTTTGCCCTCCCGGGGATCAAATCTTGCTTCGGCCGTTGTCATCAGAAATACATCTCCACTTTTCTACGTGGAGGTCCCTTGACGAATCAAATTCGATTAGTATCTCAATTTTATCTGGGAAATTGTGTAATTCTTGGGTTGCACTCCAAAAAGGAAAAGTAAAAATTGTCACAACTCGAAGATAGATTTTAAACATTTTCGATCTTTGCCGGTCTCCCAGGGTGATTTTATTTACTTTATCGTCATTTTTGTTGTCTTCGTTATTGTAAAAAATTACATTTCAAAATAGCTTGATTTAGTTTTAAATGAACATTTTATATATGCCTCAGCCAGCGTAATCTTCCAATTTTAATAGATTTTATAAAATAGACTTCACCATATGTCACAGAGGTTTGCATCGTATCTTTGTCTCCGGATACCACTATCATTTAAAAGGCATTTTGCTTTCTGTTCGGTATTTATGACAGCACTATATCGCCGGTCACCGTAAGCGTGTGTGAGTGCTCTTTTAGGTTTGTTATATTATCTGTCCCCCCCCCCCCTACCCTTTACCCTATACCTTCGAGCACGACTTTTATGTATGTTATATATGATTTTTGAACTGTCAATAATTGAACGTCCTGCTGTGAGCTTGCAACATTAATCTTTTATTTGTACGGTTACTGTTATTATTGTGTATTCGGTTTCTCGTGGTGCGTGACAAAATAGTTATTGTATGTTCCCATAGTTCGTGAAAATCAGCGAAGAAGTTTTCTGAAGTTTCAAGAGAGCTGTCACTAAGAGAAAATCCAGGTAAGTCGTGCTTCCTGGTTGGTCCTTGAACCCTTATTGTTCTGTCTCTTTACCAAATTCCTATCGCCCTTTCTAAACCCCGTTTCATCTTCCCCTTGTGTAAACACTCTCAAATATGTCTAGAGTTGGGTTATTTTGTTTTGCCAGTGTCATGTTTTCGACGCGTTCACAAGTCCAGGTCTTGCACAAATCTCTACGTCAACATGTTCAAAATATATAGTTTATTAAGACAATGTCTAGAAATACTACATTTACTCTACATATACATTGGCTCTATAAATTGGGTAATGTATACAGAGAATTTATTAACATATTTCATTAAAACGTGTTAAATTTTTTGAGAGCAAATTACGCCTGCTAATTGTGTTTCATATATTTTTTAAAGAGCGCAGTTTTTTCAAAATATAAATCGGTGGTATTTTAATACAAATTAAATATATCAATTAGGAAGATATACATAATAATATAGATATATATAAGGTTTATGTGGTGTGATGGTAACGTATTTCCCTGGAAACCCTGGATTCCCGGTAGCGACCAAAATATGTTGACACATTAAATTGATTAATTATGTTTCACTTTCAATTTGTTTCTTTTTTTATATTTACATTTTTATAGTTTTGTTTTTATCTATGCTTACATTTTTAATTTTAGAATACATTGCTTCCTGAAAGAGATACCATAGATATAGAAACATGTTGATGAATCAATATATAGTGGTTTTAAACAAAGTGTTTTTTTCTTATTATTTAAATAATAATGAAGTTATTGAAGTTTATTAAAGTTTCGCAACTTTTAAACTACACGATTTTTAAAATCACAAGTTTTACAAGCTTCAACTGTGAACAAGACTTCTTCAACAAGAAAACAAGGGTGATTCATCGATCTCCTCTTCTCTTAACTGGCGAAGATGATAATGAGGTCAGAAGAAATAAAACACGGAAAAATGTTATTTCTAGGGATACTGCGGCGAGAGAATCAAGAGTGCGGTCCCGCTCACAGTGCACTTTGCTTAATTTCGTCACAAAACAATACGTTCAATTCATTAATATTTTTCAATAAGGCATTATTATATATTTTTCCCACCATTTTGGGGAAGTGCTAAACAGGCTCCAGCAAGATGTATTTCATCACAAAATGACAGTCTTTGTTTGCCGAAATACATCTCACATTTTTCTGGCGTCCCATCGATGATTATATTTTTTAATTACTGCTTCGTGTTCTTCATTGTGTTATCATATCAATTAATTGGCATCACTTCGGCGACCTATCAATCCTGTGCGATATAAGAAATATACCAACTGCCCCCCTTGAAAGATGAAACTATTGAAGTAGTGGCAAAACTTAGAATAATATATCATATAGAATATTCAAAATGATACTTGATATATAAAAATGATATACAAAAGTTAAGTCTAAACTGAGTAAGAAAACGTATTCTATACACATATTGTATGCGATATAAGAATTTTCTGTACTTATACAGTTTTCAATTGATGCCTGTATTAAATAACTTACCATCACGCTGTTTCTAGCAGGATTAGGAATAGAGAATGGAGCGCCACGCTCTTCTATCCCGACACACAACTCTCACCTTCTCTATACCTATTTATACATTTTCCGTGCAAGCTTTTCGATTGTTGATGGTTCTTAAACGACCGTCTTCCAGTATCAGGATTATCTGGTCATGCCAAGTCTTCTGGGGACGTCTTCTATTTCCGGTGTCAAGTATATCTTTATTGTCTTATTATTACAAACAATGTTCAATTCTATCTATTTTCCCAATAAAGGTAAATATAAATATCAGATACCTCATAGAGACGAAGCTATTTTTATTATATTTAATGAAAATATACATGTATAGAAAAATGGGGTAATTACAGGGCTTATGATCTGTCTTCGGCTGGCTTATGTGATAATAAAATTAGCTTCGTCTCATCTCATAAGATATCTGATAATTATTTAATAACAGTGCCGTTGTAGTTAACAATCCAGTAATTGTGTGTTCTTGGACATATTCAAATATTGCTAACTGAATTTTTTTTTCCCTCTTCATATTGTCCATACCTCGCCCCAAAAAATTTAAACAGATTTTAGTATGAAAATGTAATATGTGCATACGGCATTGATATGCATATGCGCATATTTTTCGGGAAAAGAAACCGAGTTTAAAAAAAAGGTATGGTGTGATAATTAATGTATGTAATTAAAATGTTTCTTGTCTTTTACGATACAATACGAGAAACTTGAAAATTACATTATCGCGGTTTTATACGAAATTAACGCAATATATTCAGAATTTTTCCACAGAATGCCAATTTTTTTTTTTGTCAAACGTTGAACTGCATTTGATGATGTCGTCCGAAATTGGACAACGCGAGTGGATCCAAACGCCGTTTGTAAATTTTAACATTATTCCGCAAGCAATTCGCGGAATTAATCGTTGTGTCGGATTTTTGGAGAATGATAATACACCTATTTTGTAACTGACATAAACCCGAATACTGAAAATGATTATTAAACCAGTTTGACAAATTTACGATCTGTTCATAAAAATATTATTATTTTACTCGTCGCGCTGGCGAAAATATTGATAGGACAGACATACCGTTTCATAAGTTTCACAATTTCTTAGTTGCTTATAACGTACAACATTGTTTGTATGGAGTGATAGTAATTTTTAAAAAATGCGTATTTATTATTATGTTTGAAATATACCTACTATTAAAATTATAAATTGAATAACTATCCGTATTCTGACATTGATGAGATAATCGATTTTTGAACTGAAAATATCAAAATAATGAGTTGGAAAATAATACGTTCTATATGAATATTGCATATAAATGATACGTGCGTTATGAATATTGCACGTGAAAGATACGTACATTATGAATACTGCAGATGTAAGATACGTACATTAGGAATACTGAAGATGAAAGATACGTACATTATGAATACTGCAGATGACAGATACGTACGATATAAATATTGCACATGAGTTTTATCAACGTTTATTTAACTGGATTTTTAAGTTCACTGGCTGTTTTAGTATTTATAATAAAAATTAATCTCTTCGGCATAAATAAATATAAATATGTATTTACTTCATAATGTCTGGTATTAGTAACATTTATTTGTTTTATAATATTTTCCAGAGTATGTTTTTATTTCCAACAAAATGTAATATATAAAATGCACATATATAGTTATTAGAATAATTTGATTATACATATTATTAATTGTCTACGTAACGTACCTATATATTTTTATTTACTTGTATTATAATATTTCCCAGAGTATGTTTTTATTTCCAACAAAATGTAATATATAAAATGCACATGCATAGTTATTAGAATAATTTGATTGTACATATTATTAATTGTCTACATAACGTACCTTTATATTTTTATATACATATTTATATAAATTATCTACATAATGTACCTCTACAACTGTAAATAATTCAATATTAGAAGAACACATTCTTATTATGAAGTTATAATTACAACTTTAATTAATTTACAACTTCACAATAAGAATGTGTTTTCCTAATAATAAAATTGTATCAATGTGTCCAAAATTTAATAAAAATGAATTGATAATTCTAGCGTCTGCTATCAGATTACTCAAAGGTATTTGAGATTCCATAAAAATAAGGTAGATGGCTCTTTCAAATAATAGAACAATTAAATGTATTAATATCATAATGTAACATATAGGTACGAACATTTGTCGCTAAAAATATTGTCGTTGTAGAATAGTTAGATAATGCACCTTTCCCGGTTAGGAAAGCGATCCAGGTTCGAATCCCGGTGGCGCAACAACAATATTTTTAGATAAAATTGATTTTATATGTACATATAATATATTTAATTCATATTTGTAAATAATTCAATTAATAATAAATAGAAAAAGATTTTTTCATTCCATGTATTCAACATTCATCTTCTCTTTCAAAGCACTCGATTGCGAACGGGAAAAGAGGATTAGAATTTAAATAAAGAATCCGTTCATTCTTTGATTTCCCGCTTATTGCTTTCAGCGTACTTCTGAATGCATCTCTCTCGTGTGTCTTGTGAATTGGTCCATTGATGGAGGAAAACTCATTACCATCTATTGCATTCCTACTTTTGTTTTGCGAGCAGTATTGTTCAGCGCACAGATTTTATCAGTACCTCTTCACGGGGAAAATACAATAAGTCTTTTCGACTATGCAATTCTAATGTAAAAGTCGTCGACAAAATTCTAGATACAAAATTAAACTGAAATATTACGAATTTTGAAAAATAGTGTAGCAACAAATTATTGGGAAAATCGAATAAAATAAATTAGCAGTGTTTGTACGTAAAGTCTGAAGAAAAACGTATCAATCCACACTAAAAAATAGAACTATGTAATTGAGCAAGAAATATTCATAATACTTTGTAGGTCTCAAAGAGTGCGATGGGCTGGCCATGTTGAAAGAATGCCAAATGATAGGATACAGAAGATCATGACCAAGTGGTTACCCCAGTGGAAGCGACCTAGAGGCAGACCAAGAAAGAAGTGAGCTGACTGTGTGGAAGAAGACTGGAGCAGGGTGGGAGAGTCCGGGTACTGGAGAAGGATAGGAGTCGGTGAAAAGCACTTATGGAAGGGGACAAATCCCTTCCTGGGATGTAGTGCCGTGAAGAAGAGAATAAAAGGAAATGACGTAGCAACTACGTATACTGGACCACTACTCCGGTGCATGGTGAAAATAGAACGCTACATTTATTTAACTATTATTTGGAGAACACATTCTTATTATGAAGTTGTAATTATTCCGAAAATAGGTCTGTGATATTTTAAATACTAATTAAATGTATTAATTATAATAACATATAAAAACAAAGTAGATGGAATTCAAATAATGGAACGATAAATATATTAATTTGTAAAGTGTAACATATGCGTTCGAAAATGTGTCGTCAAAAGTACTGTCGCTGTAGCATAGTTGAATAATTTCCTGCACCTTCCCCTGTTTGGAAAGAGATCCAGGTTCGTATCCCGGTAGCGTAATAACAGTATTTTTTATAAAATTGATTTTATATGTATATCTTTCTAATTAATACATTTAATTTGTATTTATTTAACTCCCCACGTGGACTCTCTGCTCCCCGGTCTTGTGGTGAGTGTTTTATATGTCTTGTTAATATGCTATGTATGATACTAACATGTAACCTGTATTTTCTCTGCTTTATCACAACTCTGTTTTCTGACACACTGATCAAATAGATCATGTTTTATTTATACTTAATTGTATTATATTGTATTTTCTCTAATAAAGTGACAATAAAAAAAAAGGTCGGGTATAATGAGAGCAAATTTTGTTATAGACAGCTGTGCGGTATCTCTCTGTCACTATGTGTAAGGCGCTATCAGACAGCCGCCTTTGTAGCATTAAAAAAATGCTAACCAGGCGGCGTACGAGTAGGACCAAAATAGAAGTCT
Organism: Eubasilissa splendida; assembly: GCA_031772225.1. Lineage (NCBI taxonomy): Eukaryota > Metazoa > Arthropoda > Insecta > Trichoptera > Phryganeidae > Eubasilissa > Eubasilissa splendida. The sequence goes on along the minus strand of CM062855.1, from coordinate 9,433,677 downwards.
TGAGTTTACTTAACACATACTCTACCGTGGTGGGGCAGATTTGACCCGGGTGTTTGTAAAAAATATGAATTACGCTACAAATATTCGTTTAATGTAGTTTTCCTTCTAACTAATCTTTTATTAAATATTTTCAAATAATTTGAGATATAAGTAATTTTTATCGGACGAAATTCAAACGAATTATTGATAAAATTGTGAAAAAACGCTCACAAACTGACCAAAGACAGTTGAATTGAATCTCAGCGCTTGCGCCAAAACATATATTGTCAACATTTTGAGCGGGTAGACAAAGGATACCAGGTATGCGTCCATGTATTTGTTTTCACTTATTTTTGTCTGGTGGCCCCTAAACAATGCCAGTAATATAATTATTTGAGGGGCGTTGCGCCTACTTGTAAGTTTTATGACACTACCTACTCGGGTTCCGACGAGAAGATCACACGCTCAGTGGATATTTATATTTTGGCAGTGTAGGGCGTCTGTTGATGCGTGAGAATATGTACATTATTCGTAATATTTTTTAATTTTTAACTTTAATTTTTTAGCAGACACATTACGGCACATCATGCCATTTCATTAAATCACATTTAAAATGAAATGGGAACTTGGGGTGGGTCTAAAATGACCCACCACCGCTGGATGTGATTTGTTTTGACCCACCGGGCAGTACATACGTTTGCCGGTACATACGTAGGCATACCTACGTGGAATACGTATGAATTTGCGCATTGGAGCGTTTACGTAGCACATATGTAGTTTAGGTATTCTTTTTAAGATGACACGAACTCAAATGCAAATACTTATCAATATATAATATTATTTACTTAATCCATGTATTCCCGGTATATATAATATAACTTTGTACATAGCGAACCGATTTTAGGTAAATGCAAATGGTAAATAAATTCTCAGAATTATGTTAAAAGACGTTTGTAACACCCCACAGAAGGCGATAACGATCATCTAAAATTACAACTTCGCAATTAAAACGTGGTTTCATTAATATATCCGATGATTCACGCTCCAAATTAATGTGGCGTTTGTTCAATTTATTGTTTAAATAAATAAAAACATAATTTAAAAATAAATATTTATATAAATATAATATTTATATACCTACCATATTTTCTTTAAATAAAATTAATGGCATGCTGTACGTTTTATATTTCCTGCGTCGTACCATTTTTTTATTATTAACAATTCATTTTCCCCGTTATTACTAGGATATTGCAGTTTTAAAAGCCTTTACTTACTCCTATACCCTCGCTTTCCTTGCAGATCCATAGACATTCCACAAAACAGCCATCTCTTCCAAATAATTAAATTTATTCCCCTCAATAAAAACCTTCCCCCAGACAGGATATGAGAACGATAAACGGGTGTATTTTATATCAACGCATGTGACTTTCAACATTTTATATTCACGTACAGGTTATACATATATAATATCAATATTATTGATATCACATTTTTATTGTAATTTCAGAAAAAAAAATCATATCTAAATGGACTCACTAAAATAGAAGAAACTCATTAAATGCCGCAAGCTTTACGTGAACGTTTATAATTAAAGTCATTCTCCCGGTAAGAAAATCTTCCCGATTCATATCCCAGTGGTAACTATATATTTATTCGATAGATATATTCTTTTCATTGATCTTTAGTTTTTGGTATTTAATTTATAATAATTTAATATATAAGAATAATAAAGTAATTCATTTAACGGAAATAATTGCATGATTAAGATTTTTTGAAACACTTATATCTCTGACATGGTTGAGATTAGGCACGTATTTTTTGAACATTTTCGACGCTTAACTTAGTCAGATATTCACCTATGAAATATTGTGGACTAGATCTGTTACACCTTGCATATAAATAATTGTACAACTTGAGTAACTAGTAACTAGAATTTTTTTAATAATGTTTTCAATGTGTTGAATATTTATTTATATTTCAATTATTTTAACGTATTATAAACCGATTTAGATACCACTGTATCTTTGCCAGAACAGACGAGAGATAATAATTCTATAAAATAAATGTAAATCGAAATTAATTAGCGGGTGTGATCGGAATAGGTACTTAAAATTCTAAAAAAAAAATCAGCATTTTATTGTTGTATGACAATTTGACGGCAGCTAACAAAGTGCGTAACCTAGCATGCGGTATCGATTCCCGGTGACTTTAGAACCTGTTTGAAATAATTGTAAAAATGAAACGCATTTAAAGAAAATTTAATAAAGCTCAGTTTTGGTGATAAATTTTATTGAGGCTTCCTCTGTAAAATATATTCAATATTCAAATGAATCTGTAACTAAACATATTAAAAAGTAATTTGATCATATTAGAGTGTGAATTGTCGTGTGTTTGTGTCACCTATTATTTGTTAATTTTCCAAAATAATCTTATGTGCGAGGCGCGTTTTTTAAATAAGTACCGGATTTTTTTTTAACCCTCAGCATTCGTGCCGGTAAGCAGTCGTAATGTCAACTTGTGTTACCGTGAGTAATTTTTTAGAATTTTAAATGAGAAAAATTGCCTTTACTAGTTTCAATTGCGGTAAAATACTAATTATCATATTTTTAATATCAATACTGACTATATGATAATATAACGGGGTATTTTTCGTATGCAATCTAACGGTGGCGAGTATCGATCTTACCGAGCGGTAGACCTGTGTTACTGCATGGCTTCAGAGGGGTTAAAGAAACGCAAAATTATTTTTACAACACTTTATTTTTTTTGGACGCTGTACACCTTCAACTACTTCTTAACATAGTCGCCACTTGTCATAACGGAGCACCAATTTTTGTATACCTTCGTCATAGAACGACGCCGCCAGGGATGAAAACCAAGTCTGTACTCCGTGTTTGAGTTCATCATCGTCATCAAAATGTTTGCCACCAAGGAACCGCTTCAGATGAAGAAAAATATGTAAATCACTTGAAGCCAAATCAGGACAAACCAGGAAACACTTGACAATGAATGTCAGCTGGTTTCATGTTTCGTGCAATCAAGAAACGAATAACGGATCGTATCTCACAGCCGGCGGGCTAATCTATTGTCATGAACATCTCAACCACTCACTACAAGATGGCTACATTATGTGAATGTTTCTAACGCTGCATGTGGTGAGTCAACATATGAAGGAAACCATTGCGCATGCGCAGCATTTCACTAGGAATATCTGGCAACGCTACTTGCTTTAAAAACGCAACTCGTATATCTTTCTGGATATTCTGCCACCACCAGTATTTCATTTTATTTTAGACCCAGCCGTTTCTCATAAAGCTTTATGTCTCACTAGGACCAAGTATTGCGTGTCGATCCAACCTGTATTTCATCCTGTAGGTGATTCTAAAAATACACTTCTTGAAATAATAATTGATTCGGCACATTTATTCACTAATTTTCTTGTCCCCTTCTCCTTTTGAGTAGGACTTGAAGTACACTGTGTAGGGTTGAAATACAGTGAAGTCAATTTGATTTCTAATCGCCTTGCTTTGCTGAGACAACTTCTACAACGTTTAAATATTTATTGAGGTTGTTGACTGACCACTCTTGTGTTTTTTTCTTGAACATACAGGGGGTTTACTTATTACACCGTTACGATTTTAACTCTAGTGTCACCTTTATGATGCTGATTCTCAATATCCATGATGCAATAGATGAACAGTGAATATTAAATAATACTTACAAGTTGGTTCAGAACTTTGTCAAATGATGCATTCTTATCAACATAAATTTGATCTAAATACAAATTAAATGCATCAATTAGAAAGATAAACATACAAATAAAATGTATTTATCGAAAAAATATTTTAGCTGCAACCAGGATCTCTTCCTATTCGGGGAAGCGCGCTGATCAATTACTGATTATGAATTGTATGTATATCTTTCTAATTAATGCATTTAATTTATATTAAAATTCAACAGAACTATGTTATTAAAAAACTTAACAATATAAATTTATTCTCTTTAAAATAAACTTTTTTACCTATTCACTGCCAGCTTTATCTTATAATTGGAATATATTAATTAGTATGAACCTTAATCAAAATCAAAATTTTCATAAATACATTTACAAAATAAGCACACAAGTAAAAATGTAATAATTTAAATCCAATTTTGTCATTCGAAGTTCTTATTTGTTCATTTTTTTGAATAATTAAAAAAATATATATTTGATAGTGTTGATTATAAGTAAAAATATACATATAATATAAAATGGAAGATCAATAGTGGTTTTAAATTTTATAAATAATAAGATAAAACACTTTAATTTTTTTATTTTTATTTATTATCTTCGTTTTATTAACCACTAAAATGAGTTTAAATACATCTACCGGTCATAATGTTATGACATCCTGAAGAAGAAAATGGTATTTTTCGAAACCGGTAGATGTATTTAAACTCATTTTAGTGGCTAATAAAGCAAAGATAATAAAAAAAAATATGAATCTTAACCACAAAGATAATATTGCTGATTTTAAAAGTATAAAACACTTTGTTTAAAACACTATTTATTGATAAATCAACATGTTTCGATACCTATGGTATCTTCTTCATGAAACAATGTATACTAAAATTAAAAATACAAGTATAAGTGATGGGTAACTAAGTAGTTACTAATATGAAAACAAATTTAAAAGGTGACTATTTGCAAAAAGGATTCGGTTATTTATAATATTTAGCTTGCCCTTTTTCTTATTTCATATTTATCTAACTGTAAACCCCCTTGTGTTTGTATGCATAATTTACAAACCCTTGTTAATGTTAAAAGAATGGTTAGTCCCCAAAAGGTAAGATGTGAAATTGTGAATTTTTCAATAATAAACTATAATGTAAAAATAATAATAAACTGTATATATTTTTTTAACTTTCTTATCAAAAATATTGTCAATTGTAACATTTCTGTATTTTATATGCCTTTGTAGGACTATCTATCAGGATTAATGATTCGTTAATAATCTATCTCCTTAAAATAAAATAATACCGTCAAAAGGTTTGCTATCGGAAAAAAAAAATTATTACGCCGACCTCCTTCGTTTGCTTTATAGTTCGAATTGAAATATAATTAATTTTTATTTTTTTTAGGAGAACACATTCTTATTGTGAAGTTGTAATTATTCAGAACATAGGTCTGTGATATTTTAAAATATTATGATATTATCCCGGTGGCGCAACAACAATATTTTTCGATAAAATTGATTTTATATGTCTATCTCTATAAGTAATATATTTAATTCATATTTATTTATAATTAATTTAGTTAATATCCAAGTTGTTTGTAAATTATAAGAAAAAATATTTGGATTTTATATTTTAGATTTATAATTATAATTATGGTGTAGTATTCTACTGAGGATAGTAGGTATTCTGCTGTCGGTAAATACGACCCTAAAATTTCGGTTATCATCACTCTGTCTTATATTTTTCATCATATCAACCTTGATAATGTGATGTAAAACATTGTATGTGACAATAACTGATCCACGACAGAAAAACCTAGAAAACCAAATATTTTTATTTACATGTTTATAACAAGTAATATAAATTTGTTTTTACTATGGGTATGGAGTTATATCAATTCAGTGTATCCCATTTTGAACTACCTTTTTAACTTACTGAAGTTTCACCAGAAGTCTAAAAATGAATTAAAATCAATAATATAACACATTTTGAAGCACCAAAACTTATCAGAATCACTAATGGTGACAGTGAAGGATATTTAATTATACAAAACGCGACACTGACATATGACGAACATCAGTACAATACTAGAATAGAATTTCACAACAATTACCACATAAATCGACATGAATAAAAATATACTCAATTTTAGCGTATTAAAATTATGGAACGATTTTACAAACATTACCAGATTTAAAACTAATGTGACTATACTATAATTAATAAAGATTATATATACTTTTAAAATCAGCAATATTATCTTTGTGGTTAAGATTCATATTTTTATTTATTATCTTTGTTTTATTAACCACTAAAATGAGTTTAAATACATCTACCGGTTTCTTTCGAAAAGTAGTTTTGGTTTCTATAGTAAAAAAAAAAAATTTTTTTTTTTTTTTAAAATAGATTTTTTTAAAATAGATTCCGTCAAAGAAACAATATATGTTTTAGTTAGTTATGACATCCTGAAGAAGAAAATAGTTTTTTTCGAAACCGGTAGATGTATTTAAACTCATTTTAGTGGTTAATAAAACAAAGATAATAAATAAAAATAAAGATGATATACACTGACGCGATAAAAAGATAAATAACCAATAAGATACTTCAATAACTTAAGAAAATTATACTATTAAATGTTGATTATTTTTTTAGCTTGCTTTTAGCTTTGCACTATATACCTAACTATGTACATATATATATATATATATATATATATATATACGTGATTATCTAACCTAATTATATATTGGATTGTCTAATGAGTCTTTGCGGTTTCGTTAAATTATTTATTATAAAATTAAATAAATGAAAGATGGGATGAAGTTAAAGAATATAATAATAATAAACTTATATACGAAGCGAGGTCGTCACTATAGGGGTGGACGCGGCAGAATTTATATTTGGAAGTACTGGAACCTTGATTAAAGGCGTATGAAAAAGAATGTGTCGGAAATATTCATTGTCTTCAACTTGACACTCCATTATTTAAGCACAAACATTAAGAAAAGCTATAAGATACAAGAAAACATCGACACTGACGTTTTAGAGCAGAAAAAATTGTATTGAATAGGATGTCATTTTTTGCTAGTAAAAAATACAGTAGCGGAAAAATAGCATTTCAAAAAAACGAAAAGATTTAATATATATATGCAATTATAGATTGACAACGTATAATGTACCTTATGATAACATAATTGATAATGTATAATGTACCCTACGCGTTCAAATTCAATAACGCATAAATTATTTATGTATACTTTCATATGACAACACTTAACATGAAATGCACATTTACTATACTGCGCAAATTTATTGCCTCAATTGTCGCTTCGTCTTTCTCTGTCTCGTATTCAAATCTTTTTCGGTGCATCTCAAATGTTTATTTAAGTTAATATTAAAAAATTGTTTTTAAACTTCTGTATATTTATTTTACTATAACATTATGTTATTTGCGCGTATATACGAATTAGAGATTCTGTTTTCTCGACTTTTTTAAACTCCCGGAAGTCGAGAGTCAACATTATCAATTACCGGTAAATTCCGGGAATCGAAACCAAGAATTTTATTTAATTAAAAATAATATATATTTTAATAAATATTCATGTGTACAGTGTATGAAAATCGAATAAAAATTGTTTGATAAAATAATTATGTAAAAAAACAATTGATAAAGAAACACATTGAAATACAACAGCGTATATAAATCAATAACAAACTGAAGTCTCTTAATACCTTCATCTTATCTAAATTTTATTTCATCAAAAAATGACACGATTTTATTTTAAATATTTACATCACATTATTACAAGAAAACATAATCCCCTGTTTGAACAAACCTACAAAACTATTCCCTTCAGAATCTTTATAACTGACCATGTATTTCGCTTTGATAGAATTTAGAAGCTACAATAATTGATATACGTCCACCGCTCGACGCTAGGTCACTACTAGGTGATGTACAACTAAAATATTTATTCGATATTAAAAATTTTTCTGTATATATTTCTAATCGATTATTTTAATTTATATAATATAACTTGTTTAAAATGGATAATATAGTCTCAAGTGAAAAAAAAAATTATTGACATTATTTTAGAAACAGTAATTTTTTTATAATTCTATATTTTATTTTGATGTGAGAAATAATTCATTTATAAGATGCAAATTCGCGACACATAGTACTCAGGCATCAATCAGCCAATCTTCCTTTGAACAGTATGAATGAATGTATTATAAACTCTACATTTAAAAAATAAATATGATATATTCATAAATATATATAATGAAAATTTAAATAAATTAGCCAGATAACTTACTTTGTTTGATGCGATGACTGAACACTTTTATGGGACAGAATTGACAGCAGATCTTGTTTGTTTTACGGTGCCATTCAATACGGACAGTTGTAAATATATGTTTGTTTAGTATTGCTGAGCAACATGGTCGGACGGACACAAGGATATACTTGTAACATATGTAGGATGAATGAAAAATATAAATAATAATATAAACTAAAAAAGCAACAAATAAATGAAATGTTTCATAAAAATATGTTAAATAATAATAAAATTCACGTAAAGAGATAAAATACATTTTTTTAGTTTATTTTATTATATTATATGAAGAAAATTTAACAACATTCATTTTACTTACACAATAGACAGCACTCAGCTAGAAAATAAAAGCGATGTTAAAGACCTAGGATTAATTCGCGATAGCAAACTTCTTGTATGGCCTATAGAATGCTAGGATTCATACTTTGAACCTGCAGATACTTCCAAAATCCATATTGCCTCAAAATACTGTATTACGCATTCGTTCGTAGTCACTTAGAGTACGTATCTCAAATCTGAAACCCATGGCAGATTACATATATTGCGAGATTAGAACGAATTCAAAATAGGTTTAATCGATGTCTTAAGGTTAGATCTAATCTATCATTCAACTCCTATTTAGATGCAGCAAAACCTACACAATATGAAAACCCTAGACAATTGAAGAACACGTGGTGACCAAATATTTCTCTTCAAACTACTGCGAGGCCATATTGACTGTCCCAGCCAATTAGAATTAATATCTTTCCACATACCATCTAGATCGACCCAAAAATCCACACTCTTCAACATTCCTAGAAGTAGAACATCTCACATACGAAATTAATTCATTCACCGGTCATGCAAATACCATAATGATAAATTTACAAAAATTGACTTATTCAACATTAGCCTTACTACGTTTAAAGGGTCCTTTTAATGAACCACCACAATCTCAATGTTGGCCAATTATTCTACCTATAAACACATGTTGCTCTCCCTTTTCCACAACAATAGTTGCAACCTCCCCACCCTTTCTCCCACCTTTTTTCTTTTTGTTTATCTTCTGCACCTAAATATACTTACGTAACTAAACATTTCTGTGGATTTTCATAAATAGTATCACATATTAAATATTTATTATGTTTACACTGTCAAAATCCCTCAATAAAATAAAATAAAAATTAAATATGACACTGTTCCCTTTATGGCACTATCTTAAACCAAACAAACACATTTTTAGGGTAGTACCTATATTTTACCTAATATTTTTTATTCATTCAGATTCAAAGAATTTCTGTAACTTTTCATTAAATTTAAAGCAAACTTTTAAAAGGCTATATATATAGTACTAGTGATTTTTACATACATATAAATTACATTACGGTAAATGAAGTGAAACGATATATGGAATTTTCTAAAAATATCTTAGAAAAGTATTGAATATTTTCTTATTTCTACGAGTATCAGACAATAGATTAAACTTTTTTCTGAAAGAATTCCTAAAAGCATTTTTAAAGAGAAAAAATATTTTATTTGGTATATACGAGTATAAACATATAAAGGCACAGTACGTACTATTGTGCCCTTAACGTTGAATGTCAGAAATATTTTTTTTATAATAAGAATGTGTTCTCCTTAATAATATAAGTTGTATCAAATGTGTCCAAAATTTAATGAAAATGAATTGAGAATCCTGGCGTCTGCAGTCGGTTTACTCATAGGTATTTGAGATTCCGTAAAAACAATGTAGATGGTTTTCAAATAATGGAACGACAGATGTGTTAATTTAAAAAAGTGAACATATAGGTTCGAAAATTTGTCATGAAAAATACTGGTGCTATAACACAATTGGTAGTGTACTTCCCCGGATTGGAAATAGAGATCCAGGTTTGAATCCCGGTAGCGCAAAAACATATATATTTATATTCATATTCCTTTGGTTCGACTGGTTATATTTTTGCATTAGAGGAGAGGGAGTGTATCATGTGATTATTTGTGTTGGATCACTACTTCGCACACACCACTCATCAGAGTTTTGTGCTGTGTCATTGTCTACATTTGGTGAACTTCCGGAAGACCAACGTGACAGCGTCATCAACTAGGTGAGTCGAGTTGTCCTTTGGTTCTGTAAGTCCATCCTGGTTCACTATCGAAGGTTCCCCCCCATTATCCGTTCCCTTATTCCTCATCCCTCAATTCCTATTTCCTATCTAACCCATCCTTCCGATTCCATCATCATCCACCATTTTTGGTGATCGGCGACTTGCGTCGGTCACATTTTGTCATATATATTGTCGAGGGTGAGATATGGATCTCACACCTCTACCGACAACTTCAACTGAAAGTATAAGGTGAGTAGGTCACTTTTTTCAAAAACTTACCCACCTTATTTCAAAACGTTTTACCTCCATCACTCGTAGAATTATTATTTTTTATTAAATATGCGAAAATGTGAAAATAGGTTATAATTATAACTTGAAAGAAATTTAATTTCAACTAAATTTGTTTATCATAAAATTGAAATTGAATGAATGACATCAATTTTATAATAATATCATTTCTTAGTATATATATATGGAAGGATACAGAAGTGTAGGAAAGGAGATGGATATTAGCTATTATGAATTAATATATATTCCGGTTAGTAAACACAGAATAATTTTTATTTTGTAAACAGAGACGCATAGACCAACTTGCTGATCTCTTGGAATAAGGCTAGAACCTCCGACCGTTAGACCAACAAGGACGTCAACTACAAAAATAAGAAAAGTTACTAATCAAGCAACTTTTCTCTACTAGGCGGAGATGTTTCACCGGCGATATTTAGTATCTTCCATATCTTCTCATATATATTTTTAGTCACGGAACAACAAAAAAATAGATTTGCAAGTTCGGAAAGCTCTTTGAAGAACCTCCAAGCGAGCAGGGATTGCATTTTAACAATGTCTTATATACAGGGTGGCAACAAAACCACGTCGCCGGCAAATAATGCGCTTTATTGCTTGTAGTAATAGCTTACTGCGCCCGGACTCGGCACTCAAACCGTTTTACTGCTAAACCATTGTTACCGGGGTCGCAAATCTAAACCGATTTTAAAACACTTTCCGCTTCTTGAATTTCTTCCGAACTATCCAGTGTATTCGTACATTAAAAATATTATTAAATCTTTTAAAGCCTTCGTGTACTGAATTTTTTTATGACGACCCGTATTTTCAGACAAAAATTGTAATAAAAAATACATAGGTTTTTAATAGCCTAGTATTTAATTGCATTGCAGTTGTTAATGATAAATTAATAATCTGTTGCTGCTTTGATCTCAACGCTAAACATATTATCGTACTGTAATCAACTTTTTTTTTTATTATTCTTTTTGTTATTTGCAATATTATATTTGTTGATTTTTTTTTACTTTTACTTCTTATTTTTTGTTGTCACTTTTTAACTTATAATACCAATATCAGTGGTTTATTTTGTTTGTTTCTCCTGTCATTGGGAACGAATGACCGGCGATGGTGCTCTGATGACAAGTCGGATCGTTATTACTTTGTTTTGTCTTTTCCCTTTTTGGGGGACGTGTTTTTACTTTTTTCCCTCGGCTTCCCGACTACAGCTCCATTCACCATGTTGTCTCCCTACTCTGCTATGGTTTATGCCTGAAAAGATGTAACTCTGTGAGATTTTTATTTGCCATTTCTTTAAAATTCAACTGTTTATTCTGCTACAGATTTGTATGTTAGTATTTATTATTTACTATACTATTTGTATTCAATGATTCTGTCTATACATTGTTGTTTCCTCAAATGTATTTTGTTAATTTTTCTGAATGAATTGAAAGATCGGGGACTCCGAATAAATAATAATAATAAAAATAATAATAATAATAAAATTAAAATAAAAATAAAAATAAAAATAAAAATAAAAATATATATGCCAACCTGGTGGCGAAAGACAAGGACCATACAGGAGCTTTTGTTTATAAACGGTACTGGGTAAGTGGCGGGTCCACTCCCATTGTGGTCAACTTCAATTGAAGCAGCTCCTAAATATTAAGTTAGTGATTTTTTACCATCTCAATATAAGTTTATACATTTTCCCCCACCATATGAACACATACTTAACTAATAACACTTTAAAAAAATGTGATATCAGCAAGCTTTCAGATCCTACTGTCTAGTATTCATAAGGAGGTTAACATATTTTAATTTTGTTCCAATTCTCTTTTAGCTAGCCCATCGAGCGTGAACACGAATTCAGCTGGACACGTTTTTGTTGACAGTTGCATCCGTTTATTGTAACATGATTCGTGGAGAATTAAATTATTATTAAGGAGAACACATTCTTATTGTGAAGATGTAATTATTCAGAACATTGGTCTGTGATATTTTTAATATGTTTTTAAAATTAAATAAAGAAAGATGGCTCTCAAATAATGGAACGATAGATGAAATTTTTTGAAACGATTTGAAAAAGTATAATGTATAGATTCGAAAATTTGTCGTAAATTCACTGTGGTGCTATAGCATAATCAGTTAATGCACGTTCTCTGGATTGGAAAAGATCCAAGTCCGAATTCCGGTAGCAACAACAATATTTTTCGATAAAATTGATTTTATATGTATATCTTTCTAATTAATACATTTAATTTGTATTAGTTAAATTATTGACTCCGACCGAGTGGTTGTATTATGTGTATGATACTGCTGAATATTATGGATTAGCCCAAAACCCTTTTTTTGACTAGCTGAGACCATGTCTTAGCTCTTTGCATTTTTCGTGAATGAGTTCCATAGGTCTGATTGGGGAGCTGACATAACGTCGCAATGAATTTTAAACATTGCTCGCATTCCTATCCGCTTTGAATCTGATCCTTCGAAATCTTCAATATCTACCGCATTACATCCAACCATTTCCTTTCATTCTCTAATAATATATTTTTCACTTACAATATATAAAGATATTTCAGATAAAATTGCATGGAAATGAATAGATACGATATGAAGTGAATATATATAGGATAAGGGTTTGGAATATTATTTGTAAGACGAGGGGTATTCTACGCACATTATTTGGTAGAAACATAAATCCGATAATATAAATTAAAATATATCATTACCATCCGGTTGCCACCGGGATTCGAGCCAGGAACTTTTCCTATCCGGAGAAAATGTGTCGTTAACTTACTAGGTTGACATGGTGTAATAGTCAGCGCCTTGCTCGCTATTCCTCAACTGTGTCTGTGATCACGAAACTTTAAAGATTTTTTATTCACATTATTTCCATTTGATAGAAAACAGTATTGTTGTTTTTAAAAAAAGTATACTTTCATCACTGTTACTTACAGTATAAAAAAAGTACAAAAAAAATCCTGAGATATTACACTTGAATCCACTGTTTAATACTAAGATGTGTACACTGCCTTTCCGACCCACGGGAGATTTAAAGGATGAAATACCTTTCCGACGAAACGATTTATTATTTGAATGAAGTAGGTTATCGCCGAATTACTTGTCAGTATATTACTTACTCCAGTATAGACGACGCCTGACGCCCAGCGTCTCGATGCTGCCGGCGCTGAAGCATATAGACGTAAAGCAAAAAATATATGTTCGTAGATAAAGCGTATGTGCGTACGTGTACATGGATACGCTTGTTGATAGCGCTTTGATTCAAAGTGTTATATGTCAAATAAATTATTTAAAACACACTTGTGTCAATTAATAGTATATTACGTCTACTCTGACCATTTACAAAAGGGATTTCGTTTTAAACCACTTTATTATGTGTACATACCCTAAAGTCAACTAGTTTCAGTTGAATCCAACCCTTTACAGGATAATATAGTATAGATTAACCTAAGTGCAGATATTTAAATAGGAGGTTAAGAAGACAGAGCAACAGCATATCAGAGTGGGATAAAGTATCAGGTGGGGAATGGGAGAGAAGGGTAGGGAACAACTTTAAAATCGAACCATTGGATAAATTTATTTGGTTATTTAGTATCTGGCTATTATTATTGATTGATTTATTAATTTATAATTCTTCTAAATTGTTAAGACGTAAACCTATTCCATTTTTTTGTAACACATGTGCCCCTGCATTCTTATTAAAAGTATGGTTAGAATTAATGAACACATTAGATGCTTAACGAGAATAGGTTTTTCAAAATTTTCCGAACACTTTATTAATTCTAACCTACTATTTCTAAGTAATTCTCATGTAATCCTTACCCTTCTTTCTAACCCCCTACTTGATACTCTGCCCTATTCTGATATGCTGTTGCTCTTTCCTCATAACCTTATATTTAAATGTCTATACTATACTGTCCTGAAAAAGGTTGGGTCCAACTGAAACTAATTGAATTTAGTATATGTACATATTAAGTGGTTTAAAACTAAACATTATATTATTTAATTATAAGAACTACAGTAGTAAGAAGATGAAGCACTGAAGTAAAGGTCCACGTCCACGGAAGGAGACAATCTCAGAGATTTATTGATACATCTCAATACCGTGTACACGTGATGAGATTTTGTTCTATAGATAAACTACGAGATCAGCTTGAGATTATTAGAAATAGACAAAAACATAAACCACCATACATATTGTACGTTATGACAGCGAAATTCGATACTTGCACATAAACGTCACATAAAACTAGTATAGATACGTTCAACTATCAGTTCTGAAAAGATAGCATAAGTCATTAAAGTCGAAAATCTCATAAAAGTCTCTTTCGTGGAGACGGACAATGAGAAATTTGTATTAATATAGCATTGCCACTTCATTTTGGGTCTATACATATTCTTCGTTATCTTTCAGATTCATTATTGAGTAGCCATTTCGGGGGTTGCGTATCATTTATAAACTTTTATATGGGCCTTCTAATTTTATGAATTTTGTGATAAGCCGAATTATCATACAAATTGTAAAGTGGTAATTGGTGGATTGTAATGCCTACATTACGATCCATTTTTTATTGACAGTTCCGAAAATTATTCTGAGAATTCTTCTTTCAAATTTAGGATACAATTGATTTTGATACTCGGCCATCCTGTGTTAAATCAAAACTTTTATTTTTTTTCTGTCTTGAACCATAATTTTTATAGTTTGTTTTACTTTTTTTTTTTAAAAGCTACATATGTATATTCTATCAATTTCTATTTATTTATGTATATATATTCCATGTGACTTGTGTAGCTACTCATGTTTTTTTATACCTAATCAATTTTTTAAAAGCCCATAAAGACGTAAATGAATAAATAATTAAATAAATAAATATGCACAAGTGGGTCAAAACGAAAAATAAGATTGTTTATGGTAAGTAGTGGTTATACTCGTTTGTGTGAGAGGTAAGTATGGCTATTAATAAATTCTTTAAAGATATATTTTTTGTATTTTGATATATACTTTTTAAATATTGGTTATAAGATACATCATATATATGATGATGAAGATAATAATGAAGGTAGCGATGATAATGATAGTGATGATAAATTAATCGATTTTAAAAGTGGGGATAATAATATATCTGCACTTGTTAATGTGAAATATATAATAATACTAAAATATCTATTTTTCGCCTTTTAAACATTGTAAAACAAATCAAATATATCTAATATACTCACTTGTGCACAAATTAAATTGTTATTCATGTCAAACTTTCATTTTAAATGTATTTCCGTGTTTAATATCAAAGAGCAAAAATCTATTATACTGTCTTTGTTCGTGAAAATACTATAAATTAATAATGATTGCATCAAAAATAAAATTGTACATATTTTTAATACGCAATAAGTAACTGAATGGATTAAAAATATTTTTTAATTCAGTTAAGATATTTTAAATACAGCAGATTCTGGAATAATTCCAAACCCAGACAAACTGCCCCGAACTACCAACTTCAAACTTGCAGAATAGAGCCACCGTATGTCCGTCGAATCTTATTTATGGTACCGAACTTAATCAAAGTGCATCCAATATTTCAAGAGAACCTGATCCGCAGACGTTCCCTGCATTCTGCCTCCTTACATTGCATACGAGACGACATGAATGATGCAGCCATTCATTAAAGCTCCGTCCGTATTATTTAACTCACTTAAAAGTCCAAGGTAGTTCAATATTGAGAAATTTTATATATTTGAAGAAATTTCATCATTCGAAACTTGTCGGTCCAAATTTCACACGTGTGAATTGACGTGTAGGTATTGTGACATTATAAATTAGGGTCACGTTCGAAATCTCTCTCCCGTCTCTTGTGTTATTGCCAAGCACCCCGAAATCACAAATAACTGCCCTTACGTTGGTATCGCAATCCGTTTCGTAAGTTATAAAACGGTTACCGTCTTCGTTACGGTTCTTTTTCAAATCATCGTGTAGAACTGTTAGATTAGGCGGTCAATTACTATTGCCAGCAGTTATAAAATGTAACTGTGAGCGATCCAGTATGACCAAAGGGTAAATATTTTATGTTTATTCAATCACTAGTGCATAATTTACTATTAATTTGTTAATCTAATCGCATGGTAAAAAATCTTTACAGAAAACGAGTTGGATTTTACCTATGATTTCGTCATGGACTTCTCCTATTGGTTTATTTGCCTCACTGTAGGCTACATTTTGATGTGATGTGATCATCTACACTTTCGTTTACGGATCCCATTGCGTCTGCCTGATTGCTACGGTTCATCTAAGATGAACGACCAAGAATGTGGGATGCTCGGATAGCTTGAACCGGAGTGATGCCATCTCGTGGAACATCTGGCTGTTACCTGCCTTTCTGAAGAACATCATAATCGCGTCCAACGCCAACAGTTAGCCAGAATAAGAAATTCAAATGCTTTGAGTTAATATGAACTTATTCCTAATTAAAATGACCCATACTACGGAAGGAGACACGATTAGATAATCTCAGAGATCTAATCGATATATGAATACTATGTACACGTGTTGAGATTTTGATCTAGAGATAAACAAGACAAACCAGTGTACACGACATCTGATTTGACAGCGAGATTCGACATGTGCACACAAACATTATATAAACCACCATGGATCCCTACAACTATATTTTCTAAAAGTCAGACATAAGCCATAAAACATTAAGGAATTAAATTAAAAATATTTATTAAACTGCTACGAGCAAGATTAAAAATCATCCATGTAATGAACATGACATTTTTGACGTTTGGTATACGAGCGAGAAGTAAGTTACTTGACAGTGAATCTCGGAGACACGAAATACAAAAGCCGGGAGTTGATTCTAACGTATCTCAGAGATTATCTCGAGTCAAAAATCGCTCACGTGGACATGGGCCACGTGAGGCTAATAACCGTTAATATATCACAGCGGACACTTGGGTGCCACGCGAATTTTTAACCAAATAAAATTGACTTTTTCGGTTCATATTGAACGGAATAAAAACGATAACATTCAGTGAAAAAATATGCCGTTTTTAAATTTAAATCTTTAGGTATGTCATCAAATTTTTGTACGTAATATTTCTCTGCCATTTGAACACAAATCGTTATTGTTAATTATTTGTTACTGATATCTGATAAATTGATAAAAATTATCCTGTTATCAAAATAATTTCAATCCAGATTGAAAACAAATATATGCATTTGGTGTTGTGAAAATTAGATTTTTTTTTTCGGTTTTTTAAACAAAATTATAATAAAAGGCACATAAAATAAGCGCGTTATCTATCTCAGTGCATGTAGAATATCACCCATGCACAGAACACATTTATCATACATATTTCTTCTTCCTTGATGTCAAGTTCTTCCTCCTAACGCGCTATTTCTAACGTTCTATTTTCAATATTCTGGGGAAGCCTGTTTGCATTATATTTTTGGTTCTCTCTTTTGATGAGAATACGCTGCTATATGCGAGTACTGCAAATATTAATTAGGTGAATACTTTCCTTTTTAGGTATAGAGGAAGTAAATATTGTATTCATATTTCTAATAAATTATAATAAATTATAAATTACTATTTAATTGGATATGATAAAAATTGGTATGCAACCCTGGATAGTATTGAAGGCTTTTTTAAATATATAAAACAATGTTACTGTCTGTCATTAATTTTGTAAACGTTCTGCTGAAATAGCAATACCCCTACTTAACAGAATTTAAACCCATATCGAGTAGATCTTGGTATCATGATATCAAACCGATGATATGTTGGCACACCAAAGGTATATATTATATAAAATGTATAATCTTCAATTTCTGACTACGAATCACCGGTTTTCTTAGTTATTGAATTTGATAGCCATTTTGGACTGATGATAATAAATATTTCATTAACTTGTTTAACTCAGTTCAAAGAATATTCGTTTTTCTGAAGCACTTCAATATTTTTTAGGTTGGATAGAAAAATTGTATACAACGCTATTCTACTGCTATATTACTGGATAATGTTTTCATTTTATTTTATATAAAAGTACTGGTTATATAGTAAATGTGAAGCCAGATTATATACAAAGATGCGACCTGTGAATTTTTTTATGATAGCACGATTTTTGTTTAAAGTATAACAATTTTTATATCATATATATATTTCAATTTTAACTATATTCAAATTACACATGTTGATGGAAAGGACTGCTATTTCCGAAACTAATCGTGATAAATTGTGTGTGTGTGTAGTACAAAGTGAAAATAAAAATCTTATATTTTTTAAAATTATTACAATTTTTTCTTACTTTAACAATAAATAATAACCATTTTAATTAAATTAAATGTAATTTGTAGATCATTAAAATATATGTATAAGCAGGGATAATAATCATATAAGTCTTTTTTTAAGTACTTAACATGTGGTAAACAAATAAGTCAAGTAATATTATTACTACTGGTATTTTCATTGTTTTTCATCGCACAAAATAAATAAATACACAAATAAGGGAAAACAAACATATCAATCATATTGATGATTGATTGAATCACAATATGATTTAAATGATTATTAACAAACACAATATGCTGTAATTATTTTTCATAAATATGCCTTTATAAGAAAATTGATTAAATAGAAACACACATTTCATGTATGTAAGTTTATTATTAGACCACATGTGTAAATAGATAAAACACCAAAATTACTGGGTGAGTTTTCGAATGAAAACCACCCTCTAAGTATTTACCTTCAGGTAAGCATTATGGGTTACGAACGTGTCAAAGATAGTTAAATTATTATGGTTTTGAATATAGCCGCGAAGCGGAGACTTAAGTGAGGCAAAATAGCATCATTTTAAGTTTGTCGAACTTTAAAGGTAGCATAATTTATTCTGCTTATTTTTTTAAATGAAATCACAATTTTATTTGTGATGTTGCCATTATATAGAACATAGCTAAATCACATCTGATATACAGTGTGATAAAATTTTTGAATGAAATGCCAGATGATATAAGAATGGAGGAGGTTCAAAATGAAATTAAGCATATATGTGCTAGATAAGTATTAGTAAAAAATGAACATTTTGATCTATTTTATATTAGATCATATATATTTACATATGTATGCAGTATATTTTGAATAAATAAATAAATAGTTTCTTGATAATTTAAACATTAGATATTTCATTAGAAAGATACAAATTTTAACATTTAGCCATTTAGCAGGTTTTACTTAAAGGTATTTGAAAAACATTATATTTTATAATGAAAACATAAGAAAGATAAGAATAAATATAATTTTTTAGTCCATTTTTAATAGTATCTTACATGAGAGATGAAGTAAATAACAGTAATAAAATAAATTGCCAGTTTAGATTACACCATCTACTGTCTCACTTTTCAATACTTTCAACTATAAAATATGGATTTCTCCCTAAATATCATAAATAATGATCAAATTTGATGAGATTGATATAGATTACTATAGCGTAATTGGTGAAAGCATTCACAATCTTTCGGCTATAAAAAGTTTCGGTTTGAGTCCCGGTGGCAAATTAATTTTTTTTGAAAGACAGATTTGTTTGTATCTGTCTAAATGATAAATCTAATTTGTTTTAGAAATATATATTGACTTTATTTAGAATATCAGCCACCCATAGATTAATTATTGTCCAACATTTATTTGGTACCCCCTCTCTGCAGTAGTGGGGACTAGCCTGCAAGTACAACGAACCCCTAAACAGGGGTCAATAAGTGCTATTCGTACCCTTCCATTGCACTCTGTGCTAAGCCCAATGCATTTGGACCGTTAAATTAATGATCTATTCGGGGTTTCTGTTTAAATCGATTAGTCAGCTGTTCAATGGAATACAGAAATACCGTGCATTCGGTGAGCCCTTAGGAAAATTGGATTTGCTCAGACGAAGTCAAAGAAAAATAACATTTTAATTATTTTTGATGCATTATGTACTTTTTCTACCCCATATATTATATAGTATCTTTTATGTAACACCTAAATGTTCTTATGTGTGCCATGCGTAAGAAAATTTGTAGAGAAGCTGTTTAAAAATTGGAATGAAGTTATAACATTTTTGTCCAGAAGATTAACATTTCAGGTTGATTTCGATAGAAATACTATTATTAAAGGAACACATTAACATTGAGTAGTTATAAATATTCAGAACATAGGTATGTGATGTTTTAAATACTAATTAAATGTATTAACTGTAAAGATATGCATATTATATCAATTTTATATCTTTATAATTAATACATTTATTTAGTATTTAAGAAATACTATTAGTTAAGAAAAATAGCTCGTAAGTATATTAATATGAATAGATCAAATCTTATGGGTCATGTCTATGGATGAGATTTCTCACGTAGATTCGACTTTCAAATTTAAGCGCGAAGCGATCTATGAATCAGCAACTCATGTATTTTGTTCATGGATTAGAATGACGCATCCAGTGTATAAATACCTTTACTGACTCTTAGAGATCAAATTTAATAGGCCAATACGGCTGAGGGTGTAATACGAGCTATTTAAAAAGAAATGCATAAATAAATAAACATTTATTTATTTATCAATCACAAACAAAAATAATGTATTTAACCTTTACCATACCATGATATAAAATACCCGAACACAGCCATGCTGTCAACTCGTGTTACCGTAAATAACAGTTAGAAAAAATGTTTTTATTAACTTAAATGGCTTTAATGGCACGAATTTACTCTAAATATTGAGCATTCAATTTTGAAAAAAATGATTAATAACATAATTTAAAGCATTCATTAAGTCCTACACAATGTGTCTTTCCTTTTTATCTCTCTTCATTTAATTAGTGAGAAAGATACAATTATATTTGTATGTTCGTTGTTCTTTTCACTGTCAAAATAGTATGTGATCTCTGTTTTTCATATCACAAATGGTATTTTTATAACGTATTAATTTTACAACGAATTGAATGGAAAAATTAATTGTTTTTGTATGATTCCCTTTTTATAATTAGTTTTTCACTAGTCATTTTTAAACGCTAATATTTTTTTCAGGATTATCTAAAATATGAATTTTATGTTGCATGTATTTACCGAAATATTACAGGTTTAATTATGATAGTAGACCTGTGTTATGTACCTGTGTAGACTGCATGATTTGGGAAGGGTTAAATATATTCTCATAATAATATTTCGTATGTCAGAAAATTTATTGAAAAGGGTTGTATTTTTTATCTAACTATTGTATTTAGATAGATTCCTTTTAAGTTGTAGTAAATCAGTGTTATTTATATGCATACACATCCAATAATTGTATACTTCAGATATTTTAATATTTTGTCGACAAGCTCTTTTCATATTTTGTATATACGAGTATATGTGCGGTATACAATCAAAATCATACAATTCCTCAAATATGTTTTCAGCCAATAAGACGACAGTATTTAGTCATGTGACCTGTGGTTACTGGTGATTTTCAATATGATTCCAAATGTGACAGTTGTGGTACTGTAGTTTTTTTGCATTTTACTCAAAAACAGGTAATGTGGACATGTCTACTTTTGATTCTGAACCTCACATATATGATATGAACGATTTTATCTATAGAGCAGCAAAAAAATAATATATTTCTGTTGAAATAATGAAGTAAGATTCTAATGAAAATCACTAATCTCTCTGAAACATTTCCGAGTAAAATACATCAGGTTATATACCCTAATGAAACTAAAGAAGGTTGTTACAAATTAGCTGTTAGTTTGTCAGAACAGCGGCAGAGGACGCCAGGTATCAGGTGTTTCCATTTATTAACATTAGCTTTTAACTTTATACTAAGTAAAGCTTTCGAATAAAGTAAAATAAAGTGCACCTCACTACATACGTGATAAAGGTTTATGACGTAGCAACAGGTGAATGATGACGCTCGCTTTTGTACCGTCATAGAAGACATTTAAAAATGCGATGCAGGTATGCTAATTTTTAAAAATTGTACAAATATTAAATTGCACGGCATTTTTTATTTAATATTTATTCATTATGTTTCCATGGTATGAAGGTAATTTAAAAAAACGTTTTATATAAGGTGAGGTTACAATGGAATAAAAAAGAAAAAATATATAAATATAATAAAGAAAAGCAAATAAGTATTATCATAGTAAGAATGAATTAATTACTAAGTTTATTTAATAAAAACTTTCGTCAATATGTCTATAAGACTGATATCACCTTGGTTAATGTTCATTTTTTTAATAACTTTATATGATTTCAATTTATTTTTTTATATTTAATACACGTACAAATTTATATTTATATTATATTTAATACACATTTATTTATATTTAATACACGTCAAATTCAAAATTGTTAACGTATATATATAATAATATTTGTATTTCATAAATTGAGTTAAAATACTGTTTTATTCCACTATATTTTATTGTGTTAAACGTTAGAACATTTTCGGGAACATCTTCTCATTATCAATAATATAATTCAACTAAAATTAAAAACACTTTCAGACAGTAATATATGGTGTGTTTGGAGTTGACGGAGGTGGAGGTAGAGTTAAAATGGATAAGAGAGGGGATGTAATGGACGGTATTTGAATGCGTGTATTTGAGTGTGGCGATTTTTTTTAACAACTATAATGTATGTGTGTTTTAATTTATAAAGTAGCAACTATAAGGTAAATATTTTACACTTTTTTATACAAAATTTTATAGCGCGGGCGTAGCTCAGTGAGACTGAATATAATTGGTTATACATATTGTGAATTTTATCAATTCTAAAGACAACGCTAGGACAGTGCCAACAATCCAGCCGTCGTATGGCAGTGCAATGACTACGATAATAGTAATCTACCACGATCGATTAGTTAAAATTATACTATTAAAACTACTAACTTCCTTATCGTCCTATCATTCTCTCGCAGGAGTTGGCAGAGAGCTTAGGAAGTCACACTCTTCTAAGCTGCCATATGTACGTCCTTATCTTGCCTCATTTACTTTGATATTTTCTATTATACATACTCATGCAAGTTTTCCAATATTTGATTTACCTGATCACACCAGGTTTTTGTTCTTGTATATTTTCTTTAATCCTTAAACATCTAGACAATTTCATAAAAAAATGCTATATCGTCTAATTATGGAATTATTCATAATTAAATCACATTCTTATATCTTATATATAAAGCTTAATATTACTTTCATTAAAATTTACAAATATGTATAAATCACATTATTAATATTTGTAGCAAATTTACTTAATATTTTTATATTAATATTATAAGTCAATTTTAACATCTTTCATCTTTGTAATAATTTGAGTTAGGTACTAGATTTATTTTTAAATATTTTTTATTATATTCTTTTTTTTTTAAATAGATTTTTCAAAACATCAGAACAATTTAACATATATGGTATTAGTTGGTTAATTTGATATCCTGATGAAGGAAATGGTGTTTTCCGAAACCGGTTGGTGTATTAAAATAACTCATTAAGTGGTTAAAAACATTTAAAGTGTATGTAATTAAAATATAATATATTACAAAGCCTTGTGGAACAGAGTTAAATCATTGGTTAAATGATTTGTGTTTGCCCCTGCACGCGCCCAGACATACCTGTGTAAGGACCCCCCTATTAACCATAAAGGGCTTAAATCAAAGCGACCAATCAGCAGACGCAATAAGACACTATGCAACAGAGACGGACACTGCCCAAGCAGCTAGCAATCACTTCTTCGCAGACAGTTCTCTCATAGACATTTCCACTCAACAACGTCTCAAGTGAGTCATTCCAGAGTTCATCGCGAATTTAACTGAATAATTCATCACATCAAGATACGAAATTTGGTCTTTTATTTATACAACCTGCTCTAGTTATAACAACAGACAAACAGACTGCGACATACAAACAACACGCGAGACTAGAAGATGTTAGGTGCTTGTGTCTCACAGCAACAAAACCTTGCGACACAATCACGAGTAAATTATATTTAAACCACAACAATATCACACACCAACTCCTTCAGATCCATATAATGATTCAATAATTTGCTTAATAGTTGTTTAACCCCTGTAGTAGCTTGCACATAAAATAATTTTAAGCGTGGAACAGAGTTCAAGAAAAATGTTATTAAGTTAACAATTTATATATTTTTAATGTTTAGAACGTTAAGAGGGTGCCGAACGAAATACGACCGAAAGGCAACACATTTGTAGGGCTGTTATACAAACACTGGAAGCACCGTTCTCGAGTCTGTCTCATATGAGACACGCCTGTTGGGATAATATTTGTGCAGACATTAGAATAACATTTTGTCGAAGAATACCCGTAGAGCGAGCGCGGCGTAGTCATAAAGTTGTTTACCCGCTGCGGCAATATTTTCTTTATAATATAAGCCTACTGGAAGTGATGGAAGACATAGTCCACAATATTTTATGGGCCCAACTTCTAGAAGAAAAGTATACATAATATATGATTCTTTAATTTTATAAAAACAATCATGTAGTATCTAGGTAAAATCTATTATAACAAGCAGAAAAGCAATGCTTGCAGGTAGGCTCTGCGGGCGGCTATTGTGGATTTGTGGATGCATCGCGGCCAAGGATTCCGTAGAATCTATATTTAAATGTAGAAATCTCTTATTATATTGCTTTAACAATGTACCATGTAGTTTAAACAAAATATTAGTAAAATGTTACATGCTATATATATACGCACACCTAGATTTATTTAAAATTGATATGATTATCGTTAGGATATTAAATGCATAAATATGACGTTAAAGAAATGAAAAATACGGACAGGTAAAATAAAATTAACTTAAAGTCTTAATTGATTAAGATGTAACATCTATTGAACAATCAGAAAGATTTCAAATTAATATTAATATTCATTATTATTTTTTGCTAATCTGTACATACATCATATAGCGGATTTATAAAGACTAATTTGGTATTTTTTCTTACATTGACATATCTTTTTTTTTTAGATAGAGATGCGTACACGGAACATACATCACATTAAAACTTTTACTATTTTTCAAACTAAGCTTAACACTTGTGCTATGAAAATAGGACTAACTTGCTGGTGTCCTGGAATGAGTCGCGAACCCCCGACCACTAGATCACTAGGTCAACGTCTTGACCACTGTTTGGGACATATATTTATTTGTTAATTATTTACTTATTCTTGAACGAAAATAATGTATTGTGCCTTACCCTTCCCTTCCCTCTCCTCACCCGGCACGCCGCCGTCAGTCGAACGGCGACCTTGAAGCGGTGCGGTAATTCGTGAATCGAAGAATATTATTCAATTGAGACGTCGCGTCTATACAGTGTATTCTAAAGGACCCTAGACGAAGGTAGTGATAAATTTACAGTCCACCTTGGAGGTGTCTGAAGAACTGGATTGTGGTGAGTGCAAACCTCCTTCCGTATATCCTGTTTTCTTCCGGCATCTATGCTTTTACGCAACAACCACTACACCAAGAAACTACTCGAGCTGCTTATCGAAGCGATGGGAGTGACGTGACCAAGATTGACGGAAGATTGGAGAGAGTGGCAGAGTCATGAAGAGGCCATCATCTAGGGGTGGATTGGTGATGATGAACTGTATGTATAATATAAATTATCATAAATGTAACAAAACTAGAGCCAATCATTCTAAATTCCAAAGTAAAACTCATGTTATTTATTCGCATCATCATCTATACTTTATTCTCCTTTCTTCCTTCGTATCATTTTATGTAGACATGTAGATACTATAATATTTTTTTTATTAATTTAATAAAGTTTTTAGAAATTGAGTTTTCAAAACATAAGATAACAATTTAACGTTTAGTTTTAGTTTTTCCACCCGATGAAGAAAAATGATTTTTTCATACATACACATAAAACTCACGACGTTAAATCAAACAATAATTTTATATTATGTTTTGCTATAATAAATTTCATAAATGATACTCTTTGTAATATTGTTTGGTGTGATATCGACCGATGTAATTTTATGTGATGTCCATTGATCGTTAGTATCGGAGTTGTTATCTAGATTTATGTGCGATGGTTTTGGGCTGAAAGAGGGTTGTTAGAAATAATGGAAAGGGTTAAAATAACCTAATACTCCAGAACAACTCATCTAGCAAAATATATATATAAAATAACAATTCTCGGATTTTAGTAGAGAAAAGAGAATTTTTCCTATAAGGGTGACGCGCGAAATGAACATGTGTATTAGTGCAGTTGTATTGGAAGTATACATACTTAGATGGGGTGTAGTGTTGATAGATACTCTGGGGGTTACGTGTCTAACATGATCGCCATCAATATCTTCAAATTTTCGCATCAGTGAGTTTTTGCACAGTTTGAGAATATTAATATGTTTTTTTATTTGAAATAAACGGTAGAAAATAATATATTTCGTAATTCTCAAATCAATGTTATTTTAGTAACATATTATAATAGTTAAAAAATATTCGTTTTTAAACAACTATAATAAAACGAACGATTTCCAATACTTTCACTTTCTGTAATTTTTATGGTGCGTGAACACGAATGAGACGAGTATCGATACTCGTCTCATTAAAGTACAACACAGAGTTGAGCATGGAGCGAGCAGACGTTCGTTGTCTATTGTATGCATGACAAAATGATCAATTGGTGTATACTGTGGCGAGAGGTCGTTCAGCAGTCACGCCGGGGATACCAATTTTGGCGATCGGTCGATTCTAAATTTATCAAATAGTTAGATGAACTTCTAAAATTTCAATCACAAGTTAATCAAAAGACAGGTTAGGAAATACAGAAATCAAAGATAATTTTTTTTTAGTATATACCTACACTTTTATTCGAATTGTATTAAGCGATACAATACATTTGATTATATTGTCAAAAGGTTATATAAGTAACGTGAAGTTAGATTTAAAAATACATCGCGAAGCCTCCTGGTGTCCGGCGGGGTGGTGAAATTACAATGTAGCGTGCGTGTGCTCTGTTAGCCGACCACGTCTGTATATTATGGATCATAAGTGAATGAAGTGGTTGATTTCTATTGAAAATAAATTTAGAAATTGGTATGTCATAATGATATCACAAATATTATAGATAAACATAAGTTTCAATGCCAATGATGATGATATTTGATGTGTTTATAAAACCATTAATATTTTTACTACAATATATATTTTTTCCTCCATCATGTCAGTATTGACATATAGTGGTCTCAATCAGATGAGACTTGTCTCGTAATGCTCATCGTCCACAAGATTCAGTCCTGGATCGGCTCGAGGATCTCTTCAGCCAGATGTAATTCGCGGCGACAAGGAGTTATAAGAACGTGTTCAAATCGTGAAGTAAGTACATCCCGAGTCCAAGTCATGTATTGTTGTTTTATTTTTCTGTCTGCGCTGGATTCCGTGATGGCGGTTCCCTATCTTTAACTTTGGACATTCTGCGCAGACTATTTTTTTAGGACTACACTATAAATATTTACATATAAACTTAATTTTATTGAAAAATATTGTTGTTGCGTTACCGGGATATATTTTTGACGACAAATTTTTGAACCTATATGTTCACTTTTTTAAATTAA
Organism: Eubasilissa splendida; assembly: GCA_031772225.1. Taxonomy (NCBI): domain Eukaryota; kingdom Metazoa; phylum Arthropoda; class Insecta; order Trichoptera; family Phryganeidae; genus Eubasilissa; species Eubasilissa splendida. The sequence continues at coordinate 9,405,674 of CM062855.1, read as the reverse complement.
CACATCTGTCGTTCCATTATTTGAAAACCATCTACATTGTTTTTACGGAATATCAAATACCCATGGATTGGGTTCGAATCCTGGCAGCGGTAATAATTGATTTTATATGTATATCTTTATAATCAATACATTTAAAATATCACAGACATAATTACAACTTCACAATAAGAATGTGTTCCTATTAATAAAATATTTTTTCGATAAATAGATTTTTTCTGTATATCTTTCTGGGTGATTCATTAAATTTATATTAAAAATATCACCCAACCATGTTCTAAAAATGCAACGTCACAACAAGAATGTGTTCTCTTTAAAATAAATAAAAAAAATAATACTGAATATATTAAAAATGATCATTAATGAATTTTCATTACTGATTTGAATATCAGATTGTAAGGAAGATATTCGAAGGGTATAATGAAAATGTTGTGTGGGTAATACGCTACAATCAAGAATTATACACATAATTTGGTATTATTGCAGATACATGTTTAATGTGACCAGCCGAAGAAAGCGTTTGAAGCATAACCTATTAGCTAGAGGAGTGTTGGTAGATGCAAGTTACAGTGGCTGGACAACGTTACGCTGGATGTGCATGCAGTTAGCCTCATGAACTGGAAAACGACAAGAGGACCGGGGTAGCGACAGTTACTTGGGGAGGTCAAGGCTATTGTGCCATTGTGATGACGACATACAGGCTGATTATTATGTTCCTGGGCGATTTTGTTTGGCCGCCATTTTGGTTTGGCAAACATTAGTCAGTCCGAATTTTGTAATCGTAGACAGTAGTTGATTAGTATTTATTATGGAGCATCTAACACCTTAACAACGTGTTGAAGTCATTAAAACATTTTATCTAAATAATTATGGCAATGCTGTAACCATTAATGGTAATCCCTATCGTCATATGTTGGAAAACATCTTGGTGGCCGAAATGGATCGATTGGGCCAGAAACACATGAGGTTTTAACAGGACGATGCCACCTCACACACAGCCCAAGCTGCTCTTGAAATTTTGCGATAAATTTTTCATATCATAATAATGTCAAATAGTTGTAATCTGGTCTCCTCGATCACCTGATTTGATGGCTCCCGACTAATTTCTGTGAGGGTATTTGAAAGGCTATTAATAAGCTAACAACAATTTCGATGCTTCAGGACTATTTTCGAAATGAAATTGCTGAAATAACACGCGAAATGTGCGAGAATGGCCACATGGCCGATGTCATATTCCATACGTAATTGTAATAAACCAAATAATCGATTAATACAAACCAAATTAAACAATTGTAATTCATTTTTTAGTTATTTAAAAATATCTTCGGCCTGGAATACAATATTCACCTATATTTGAGATAGAACTAGAGTCGCGTGACAAATACAACGTTTTGATCTTGACTGATTTCTTTAAAAATATTTTTTAAAAGTAATATTAAAAAAAAACTGCACAAATACGAGAAAACTTATAAAAATATCATTAGACGTTTTAGAATATCATTTTAATATTTTAAACTAAATTTTTTAAATGAAACCATCAGGCTGGGATCACTTAAGGTTTTAGAATATATTTCCATTTCGGTTCATAGAAATACGGCCTTCCCACTCGCGGCAGAGAGCAGATTGTGAACCCGTCGTCACCCGCCCTTGTGTCACACACAGATTTCCTCTCGCAGCCCTGATACAATGGAGGATGCTGTTCAGATAACGGCACAGCATCCGACACTAGACGAAAAAACCTAATGGATTAGCAGCGTCATTAATCTTGGTGTGAGCATGTTTAGTGGCTTTACCAATTGTGAACCAGATTGTTCGTGCTGCTCGGTTATCTGCGCACGACTGGAGCGTCGATTATATAATATTATAGAATATGCTTAGAAATTAGTCAATACAAATAATTATCATCATCGTCTTTTTTTTACTACGTCCGATTAATACATACGATTAATACGCTTTCCTTATTCTATTCACAACTTCCAAGAAAATCTGAATTGTTGTCTGTCTGAACCACCATAATAATGTTTTTTTTTCATCCAAGACTCCGATTTCCATCAATCTTGCTTTAACGCATGTATATGATATTCTTATATCGCAATTAAATAATCGTACATAATCAAACATTATATATTTATAGCGTCACATGGTAATATAATAAACAAGATCTAATGTTAATTATTAAGGAGAACACATTCTTATTGTGGAGTTGTAATTATTCAGAACATAGGTCTGTGATATTTTAAATACTTATTAAATGTTTTAATCAGAAAGATATACGTATAAAATGAATTTTATAGAAACATATTGTTGTTGCGCTACCGGGAAACGAACCTGGATCTCTTTTCAAGCCGGGAAATGTGCATTATTCAACTATGCTACAGCGACAGTACTTTTGACGACAAATTTTCGAACCTATATGTTAAACTTTTCAAATTAATTAATCTATCGTTCCATTATTTGAATGCCATCTACTTTGTTTTACAATGTATTAAAAATTTAATAAAAATGAACTTTTAATTCTCGCGTCTGCTATAGATTTACCCAGAGGTATTTGAGATTCCGTAATGCATATTATTGTTCAAACACACATCCTCCCGCATATTATTGTTCAAACAATCAAATTTACAAAGTAATTTAATTAAATTTATTAATATAATTAAATTTAGTTTAAGACCGCATACACAGGAATAGCAGATGAGTATCGGCATGCTATATACGGTCTTAGTAAAATGAATATGATAATGGTATTAAATAATAAGAACTTTCTATTGTCTGTATTTGTTTCATAAATCGTAGCAAGTATTAAAAATTCTGACTTGGGTACAACTAAAAGAGATTTTAAATATTCTGTAATGCATAATAATAAGCATTTTACGTGGACTAAACAAATAATCGAAAATTTATTCCAAACCCCGCTAGCGATAAACTACTATACAAATTTATAAAAAAATATTTTCGGTGTTTCAGAATATATGAAAATAATCCAAAATAATATATCTTCTTCTTCTTCTTTCACGGCACTATATCACAGGGTGGAATTTGGTCTCGCTCCTCCATAAGTGCTCTCCACCGACTCCTATTCCTGGCCATTTTTGTCCAGTTTCCAGACCCTCCCATCCTGCTCCAGTCCTCTTCCATACAGTCAGCTTATCTCTACATAAAATGCACAAATTTATTTAAAAAAAATAAGACTTGTTTTTATCAACTTATTAACTAATTACATAACTCAGTAATCCTTAAAAATAGTCCGCTACAACCGCCAGTTTGTTCACTAGTACATTGTACACTCGTATAGCCAGCAAGAAAAAACACCAGGCGGAGTCTATCAAAAATACCACTTACCTTATGGCCATGAAATCTGGTGGACGTGTGTCGTGTTACCGTCGGAAAGCTACATTTTGTTAAGGTACAAACACTAGCTGTGGTCGCGCAGTAACTGCCATTAACCGCGAGGTGGCCATTATAGCCACCTGCAGAGTCTACCAATCGGTGATAGTCGATTATGTAATAAATTGTTTTTTATTTTAGATTGTTAAATTTGTTTTATTAACCGCTATTTATTTATAATTTTACGATTTAAATACATTTACCTGTTTTGAAAAATACCATTTTCTTCTTTAGAATATCATTGACAATATCAAAAACATGTGAATAATAATTATTGAATAATTTGGAATCGTTGGAAATATTGTAAACAACTAACTAAATTTAACTATAAGTCCCATTATAATTTTTTTTCCTGAAAATTATTCTAATAATTTTGTATCATCAAATATCAATTTAAGTTAAGTATGTACTAAATTTATTTTATAAATTATTATTGTTTTTTTAAAAGTAGATTCTGTTAAAGAAACAATAGAACATATGTTTTTGATTAGCTAATGACACCCTGAAGAAGAAAATGATATTTTTCGAAACAGGTAGATGTATTTAAATCATTAAGCGGTTAATAAAACAAAGTTAACAATAAAAAATAATGGATTTTAAACACAAAGTTGATTTTGATAATCTTAAAAAAAATATATATATGTATTATTTCATGTCTCTCTATAGAGATTTCTAGTGTAATTTATCTTAAAGATATAGCCCAAAATAAAATTAATTTTAGTCTTTTTTATAAAATTATTATAAAAAAACGAATGCTTTGTCTAAGATATAAGTGTTCGTTGCTTTAGCTGTTCAGCCAAACTTTGATCAATTAAATTGCATCCGTCATGTAAATGTTGAGAAGATTAATAATGGAGTGATCTAGAGAGTTCCACCCTTCCGGGGGGTGAGGGTGATTAATACACTGCCGGCCGCAACTGAGCCCCGCCAGTGCCCGACCACTCTGCCCATTGTGGTCAAAGCGTTTGGTTTCGAGTCAATCTGTCTTTTTTGCCCCTGGTGTTTCATTGTTGCGTGCCTGCAAGATTATAATAAAACAGTGTCATTGGTGGGACTTGCACCCCCATTGTTTTATGGAAGCCTATCAACTTGAATTTTATTTAATTATTTCTAGTACATATTATATAATACAGCGTGAATATTATGTTACAGGCCGATTTTGTTTAGCCGTCATTTTGGCTTGTCTGTTCGCATTTAATAGTCGTAGAAAGTAATTGATTACAATTTATTACAGAGCATCTAACGCCGCAACAAGGTTTGGAAGTCATTAAAACATTAAAACAAACACAAACACAATTTTTGTAAAAAAAATATGCAATCAAGCACATGATGATTTTATTTATAAACAAAACAGTCGTTATTGGGGCACTGAAAATTCTCAACTGATACATCAACGACTTTCATGTCAACGCGGAGTTTCTGTATAGTGCGCCATGTGGGCCAGCGGAATCATCGGGCTCTATTTCTTTCAACATGCAAGAGTCAATGCTGTAAAAACTTTTTGGTGGCCGAATTGCCGAAAATAATGGGATTGTTTTGTAAAATATTCTTACTGCAAAAACGCAATTATTAAAATTATATCTCAAACATTTTTAATTTAATTTTAATCAGAACACATTTTTGTTATGATGTTGCATTTTTAGAACATAGTGCAATGGTATTTTAAGACAAATTAAAAAATGAATTAGAAAAATATTTAGTTATTACTGGAATTCGAAGCGCGTTCACCATTTTGCTATAGCAATCGAATACATCATGGATAAATTCAGAACTTATATTCTGTATTGTATAAATTGAAAACGATACGACAGATGCATAAAATTGAAAGTGCAACATATAAGTTCAAAAATTTGTCGTTAACTTACTGTGTTGGTGTAGCGTAATCGGTTAGTGCATTTCTCCGGATAAGGTGCACCAATACAGTAAGTTAACGACAAATTTTCGAACTTATATGTTGCACTTTCAAATTGATACATCAGTCGTTCCATTATTGAAACCCATCTTTTTTATATTTACGGAATCTTAAACACCTTATTGTGTTACTGTAGCCTAATCGGTTAATGCATTTCTCCGGACAGGAAGAGATTCAGGTTCGAATCCTGGTAGGAATAATAGAATTTTTTTCGATAAATTAATTTTATATGTATATCTTTCTAATTAATATATTTAATTTGTATTAAAATCTTTATCATTGAAATATAAAATGAATGTTTTATACACAATTCAATGAAATGATGGACCGACGGAGAAATATTCAATAAATTCTATATATTCGAGTATGGTTAAATTATATGGTATATATGAGAGTTCAATTATCTGTTTTTAAATTTCTCTTTCATATTGAAATGTTTTTTAACCGCATAGTAAAATCCGCCCGTCTGGATTTATTTTATATGAAATAGACGGGTTTATTTGGTCATTGGGTCTTGAAAGAGGGTTTCCGCCGGCCATTTGTTAAATTTATCGTTGACCCCTAGGAGATCCAATAAGGGTAGGTACCTACAGGTGGACAAAATATGTAAGAAACCAAGCGAGAGGGAAAAATGTACTCCATATATCTTTGGAATTGTATCGTAAAATTGTGAAAATTCTGGTCTTGTATATTTTTCCCCTTTTCCTTGCCTATATTATTATTCCCGTATGGGAGACATCACCGGTGGGAATTTATTTTGTCTTCTACAATCGTATGATGAAAAAAATATTTTAAATTATATAAAAAAAAGAATTTATATATTATCTCATCCTTTTAGAGAAATAGAATATACCAATTGTAAATATTTACTCGTTATGTTGCAATTTCAGATCACTGTTCTGTGATATTTTAAAACAAATTAAATTAATCATATGATTATTCAACTATTTGTTATATTTTTAACTAGTTGATTTTAATATAAATAAAATGTACGAACTATATTATATAACGTGCCGAAATCGGTAATTAATTATTTTATTACCTTTAATTACATAGCGACTTTCTGTAAAAATTTCACCTCATGGGCGATGAATCAAACTTCGCTTCAGCGAATTTCTTCGGAAATAAAAAAAAATATATTCAAAACTTTGCAGCTCAAAGACTGAAATAGATTGCATTTTTCTATGTAGATTAATATTTTAAAAAATACATGGAAGAATAAATCTTAGCCTTTTCGTGATTTTTATTATTTGTTTCTGATTTTAGTCATGTTCAAAAAAGAACAAATATTTCATCATATTTTTGGGCATTTGTGAACATTAACTCAAAGTAAAATTAGTTTACGTAGAACCGGAATACTTAATGTAGAGACTATCAAGACACTGCGGTCTTCAGAACCTTAATACTTTGACACTTAACATAAATTGATGTGGACCACCGGGGGATGAAACTCAGGAGGTTCGACCACTTTAATTAATATACCGAAAAGCAGGAAAATGCAAGGTTTGTTTTATTTCTTGCGTTTTTATTATTCGCATCAAAGTAGAATAAGGTTTTTATATTAATTAACTCACAGTTGCCAGTTGTAATAAATACCATAAATAAATAATTTGACTTAGTGATATTTACAAAATGAGAGGACAAATGCAGTAGTCTTTAATTTAACTGAACACCAGATTATCAATTTACTTTAGCAAGTATAGGTCTTTATATTAAAATAAAAATAAAGAACGTCTTCCTTTAGGATAAAGGTGGTTGCCTATGTTATGATCTGAAAAATTGAGTAATTGTAGCTTTCCCAAGAAGGGTTTTCTCTGCTCAATAGATTAAATTGTAAGATTGTAGAAACTTTAAAACATTCTGCGTGGTTTCCCACTTAGGTGTGAATTAAAAATGATATCGCATGCCGTAAGCCTTCTAGAAGTCTTCTGAAAAATAATAATATAATCAAAGTTGAAATATTCTACACGATCCATAGCCATATTGCAGCCTAAAATGGATTTACGTTTACTTTATTTATTAATCAATTATTTATCCTTTAATTCTGTTACATTGTTTAGTTATTTTTTTAATTTTATTTTCTCATTAAAAATACCTTTTGATTTTATTTTCACTAAGTTAATGAAGTGAAACAATAGCATAAAAATTGTTGTAAAAAATAATTTTTAATAATTCCATATTTATGCCATATTGCAGCCTAATATGGATTTACGTTTACTTTCTTTATTATTCAATTATTTATCCTTTAATTCTATTACATTGTTAAGTTATTTTTTTACTTTTATTTTCTCATTAAAAATACATTTTGTTTTTATTTCAACTAAGTTAATGAAGTGAAACAATAGCATAAAAATTGTTGTAAAAAATCATTTTTAATAATTCCAACATTAGAATGTATATTATTTTATTTGCGGTATTATCACTTTGAACTAAACACTGACCACACCGTATGTAACAAAAATGCATTAGTTGTGATTTATAATAACTTCACCTACAAACACAAAATCTTCTTACCCTAGTATAGCGAAAAATATATATGTTTTTAAGGTAACAGATTAAATAGCACTGGCTTAAGAACAGAATGGTCCAAAGTAAACTACTACACTGTAATACCACACAACCAGAAGTTAAGCCACAGGACGATTAGAAAGTTTAGCCACGGACGAGAGGGAGTTCGATCGCTGGGTTACTGCAGGGATTAACCCGGGGTGCTTGTTTATATTTATGTTTACCGACATTCGACTTAACTATATATAAATTAACTATGTCTGTAAATTCAGATCGTATTATGATTTAACCAAGTCAGAGTGATGTAAGAATATTCAATTAGGTCTTTTAAATTAATTATTTCTAACAAGCAGGTACTAAAATAGTATGAATTTTCATAAAATGTAATACAAAGTAAGAAATGTAAAAACATATATATTTTAGCAATATTTGAATATGTCCAAGGACACACAATTACTAGATTTTTACCTACAAATGCACTGTAAATAAATAATAGATATATCAAAGAAACTATTTTTTTATTAATGAAAAAATAATTAGATTCTCATTGTGACATATATGCTGTTTCAGGAAAATGAATATAAAATTTAGTCCATAGATGGCGATAGTGTAGTGGTATTCGAAGTGATTCCAAATATTAACATATATACAACTTTAAAAAAATTTGATAGATATGGAGGTTGATTGGGTGGAATGATGAACGTTACATTGTATAAAGTGATCACATAAGCTAGTCGACGACAGGTCGTAATCCCTGTAATTACCCATATTTTTCCATTATTTCTATTATTTGTTTTTTGTATATTTTGTGTAAAAATTCGATAGCCTACTGTAAAATAAATCGATTGTATTCAATTTAATAGATAGTAATGTAAGGAAGAAAATGATGGAGGTAATTTGCAGGATTATAGTATATGAAGGAATGTCTCGACACTCAATTATCCTCGTAGCTTTGTCGCAACATTGCATCAGCATCAAAATCAGACCTTCGGACTCATACACAAAGAGTACAAGAAACTAAGACCTGGTTTCAGCTTGATCATAATCAGAGTAGCCGGTTGTTTTACAATGCTGAACAAAATAACATAATATAATCTCATGGTTGGAATTCTTTTATTTTGATTTCCCCTCCGAATCAGGTTATAATAAAAAAACGCAACTGGAAGAGTCCAGTTCACTCCTTGTTCTAATCACTACTATTATGTAAATCGAGCATGGAATAGAGCGAGGAGGGGGGAGGTGAGGGTGAAACAATTATTCAAAAAATAAACTTTACTGTTTACGTTGATTTACATTTTTTTTTTACATATTTAAATATTTTTCTTACTTTCACGTCTTTTTGAATTGCTTAAATATAATGTATTTATTTTTATGACATAATACTGATTATTATGTTTCATTAATTTGTATAATTTATATTAAATAGCTATTATTATTATTATTATTAAAAATAATGTGTTTATTTCAGCGTTATCGGATAGTTTACGCAAGAACCGATTCGCCATAAAAATAATACATACATTAAGAATAAATAAAATGTTCTAGATTCACTTTTTATGCTAGAGGGGTATTAAGTTTGATTTGCTTTATTATTTTTTAGAGACGTGAATACAAATTAGAAACTTTTTTTGTCAATTTTGTGTATAAATAAACAGATTTTTAGTTACATCATTATTAATTTGTTTTTTTTAAAAGTTTTATTATAGAAACGCATACATTTCATATTTGCGATTTATATATATATAAATGTATATTTATACTTGTTCATATAAAAGGTATAATTCTCTACTTCAGACTGTACGTTTTTTCAAATATTGAATTTGATAGCCACTTTGGAGAGATGATAATAAATATTTCATTATCTTGTTTAACGTAGTTCAAAGAATAGTCGTATTTTTGACGAACTGCAATATATATAAGAAATTTGCATGATTTTCCCCGTAGAGAAACACTGTAAAATTCATCATATTTTATTATATCTTCAAATTTTTCAACGGTATTCGTATTAATTTGAATAATTATTATCAAGCTCATAGAAAATAGAGAGAACTTAAAAATTTATTTTATCCATAGAGACAAAAATTCCAATACAACCTTTTGAAATATCGCATTTCATTAGACCTTCGAAATGTCGTAAAGACATTCATATCATTGGAATCTCAAAAAATATATCAATAGATTTTCCCGGAATACTCGAGAGTCTGACTTTTGCCATTTATTTAATTTTCTTTCGATCCGTCGATGAATAAACACGATCCGAGGTGAATTCAAAAAAATATATAAGGGAAGAGCAGGTCGGGTCAGGGTGGATTTGTCCTCTTCTGAATACAGCTGATGCGTGAAAATGTAAGTAAGACTCAATCTACCTCTTGAAATACGAAAACCTTACTATTGTTTGGAAATATTGAAGCAATACTTAGAAATAATGTGCAATGCTTTATTTAAAAAAAACACCCGTAAATAAGAATAGAAAATATGTTTTTTAGTAAAGCTTGTTAATGAAATGTATACATTTTTCTCAAACTTTCTAATTAATAATTATGGAAATAACATACCCATCTACATCTTAATTTCTAAAACTAATCCGTAGAAAATTATTAAACATTTTATTAAAATAGGTCAGGGGATTTTTTTAGGATTCTTTTTTTAATGAAAAATTGAGATGCGTACACGGAATACATGTCACATCAATATTCTTACTATTTTTAAACTAAGCTAAATGCTTATAATATGAAAATAGACTAAATGAATATCTTGCTAGTCTCCTGGAACGAGGCGTGAACCTCTGAATACTAGATCACTAGGCCAGCGTCTTAACAACTACACCAACATTTTAATGTAAATATGTTAGGCAAATTCAATTCCTAAGCGATATAAAAATAAAATGAATGAATCTATTATGTTTACAACTGACTAAAAATATTTAAACATGTGCTGCGAATACAATGGACTGTAGAATGATCAAATGTCTCTATTCTTAAGGAACTCCGCACTAAATAAAGGCTTTTTACAATATGTAGGAATTCCTACAGTTCACTATCAAATTACTCTTGTACTCGTATAAAGCAATCATCTGTCCTATACTCACATACGCGAGCCCCATCGGGGGTTCATGTATTACAAAAATTTTAGAATTCAAACAAAACTACATCCTTAAGAGAATCACAAACTCACTCTGGTTTGTCAGAACACATACACGATTTATCTTCTAAGTGTTATTCTAATTTAATTTCCATCCCAAACTCTTACATAAACTTCCTCAGCTTATATGATCCCTCATCCAATCCCTATCATCTTAGTTTATTAAAAAAATAACAAAAAACTTTCACAAAAAATTTAATGAAATTATAAGAAAATCAACAGATTCAAACAAAAAAATTAACAAAATATAAAATAAAATAAATTATATTATAAAAAAATTTTTAACCATTTTTGATACTACTTTATACAATTATTTACAAAGTTAAAATTACCTGATGTTAAAAAAAACAATTTTACTATGTTCCCGAATAGGTCCCCCAAAAAATCTGACGCCATTGTTGTTACCTCATATATCGGAGACAAGAGGGCTCAGCCCTTATCACACCCTCCTTTAACAATCGAATTAGAGAGAGACAACAAGCAGGGAAAATATTATTTTATGCTTTGGACATGTTGCTAGAAAAGTTTGAAATAGGCTGGAGAAATTTGTAATGGCTGGGAATGTAATAACGTTGGCGAAGCGAAGGGCGAGAGGTCGGTCTCCAATTAGATGGATAGACCAAGGCCGGACGGAGGCAAACAGTTCACGCTGTAGAAGCAGAATAGAGGACCATGATATGCAGTCACGAGCACATCGACATTAAAAAATTTCGTAATATTTTAACTCACACTTTAACCTTGTGTTTTATCTTCACCATTATTTTAAAAATATATTTGCAATCTGGCTGGCTGGCTGACTGGCAATTCCACTAAATACGACACCTTATCAGTTACAATGGTAAATTATAAACTATACTCGTATATAATGGCGCATAGAGATGTTCATATTCGTTCGTTGTTTTACATTTTTATGATTTGATTTATATTGTTGATACACTTTAATATTTATGCTTTCTTAACATCAGATTTTAGTACTGAAATTGTTTTTTTTTAAAATTGTTATTCCTAATGAACTTTGTAACAACGGAGCGCCACTTAAGTTGTCAGAATTTATACAGCCACCGTTGGAATCAATCCGCTATCAAAAATCGCTGTAGGAAGTTTTTCGGCGCACGTGAGAAATTTGTTGAAACCGACCAAGAACATACAATATCAGAAATTACCAGAGGATTAGCCAGCAATCCGGATTGCATCTGAGATATCGCCAGATCGTTATAGTACAGTCGGCTGAGCAATCGTCTACTTCTACTTGCAGATCTGTCTTGGCGATAGTATGTAGAATGATTAAATTTTGTATACTGAAAATATATTTTCGTTTATTAGGAAATAAAAAATATCACGAAAAAAATTCTCCCATTATTATCACGTAGAACACAATACACCGACCCTTTTAGTATGACAATACTCTTGAGGCGTTAAAAATATTTCGTTTTGGCGTAACCTCAAATTAAAAGTTCAAGTACTTTTCTTAACTTTTATAATTTGGGTATGCAAATTTATATAAACCTTTGAATTGAAAGGGTTAAATTACTTTGCGTCTCTCGGGATTCGCTTTCTTAATAACTTGAAGGTATTGTTAAACGGAAAAACCTTTTACTTGACCATGTGTTTTATTGTATGATTTAAGCAGGTTTTGCTATAAGCATAAAAATAGAGCTATTTTAGAGATATTGTATTATCAGAAAAAAAAATCACTATTTAGATTTATGGAGGTTATGGGTATAGAATGGCAGCCCGATTCCAATATCGAATTATTATTTTGGTATTCGTATAGCTGTATGTCGCTATCTATTCTAATTATTGTGAAAATGAAAACAAATACTTATTAAATTTTGATGGCTGATTGGAAGCTACTGTTTTACTAAAATTTCTGCGGTAGCAACGGATGATGCGACTTTTGAGGAAATCATTCGTTATTCGACCTGCGCGCGACGTGAGTTGCCTCTAGTTGTACGGCATATAAGTAGATAATTATAACTTCTTGACGTTAGAAGATCTTGGTTTTTAAAATGTGTTTACTTTATGTATGCGTTTAAATTAATATAGAAGATGATCCAGTTTAGGGCGGGTTTTAAAATAATAACTTTTTATGCCACAATTTTTGAAATCTTTAATTTTAATCTGATCTATTTAACTATCTAACCGATTCAAGCAAATTTATAACCATTAAACTTTTCTCATCTACACCGGTATCGTGAGCTTACAAATCCGTGAAGGTCGTTTCCGTTCCCCTGTCAGTGCTAGGGATTCCAATACCAGAAAAAATAATAATAAAAAAATTAAATTCCACCCACAATAAAATTCATGTATTACAATTTCTGTAGATACAATAAATTTTTTATGCTATTCCAGGAAAGCATAAGGCTGAAAAAGTCTTGTTAATTGTATCACGATACAAAACTAGTCTTTTATCAAACCGATTTTCACATAAATTCAGACAATTTGTTAGGCAAAATTTGTAGAAAAACGCAAGAACTGGTTGCTAAGGGAAGCGAACAAAGTGAGGCCTATATTCAACACTGTGGACTCAGACAACAAAAGAAGAATAAAAAGTGAAAATCTACTTAAATACAGAATAACAAAACTATTGTAACATTAACAAAGTACCTATAGTACAGCATGCCCGTCTTAGGACGGGTGAAAGATTATTTTATTTTTATAAAACTCCATAATATTTGTTTTTTATTTACTCTAGACACGTTTCGCCTTGTGATGGCATTATCAATTGAATGATTTAACTCCACAACTTGTATTTATATTTAGTGGAGGACTGCTATACAATTGTATTCCCCTACTAGATATAAATGCAACTTGTTGAGTTAAATTGTTAGATTGATAATGCTGTAATAAGGCGACACGCGTTTCAAGTAAATTAAACGAGTTGAATAAAAAAAAAAGTGTTTTATTATCACATATGTGAAAAAAATTATTTTCATAATGCTAAATGAATTCGGATAGAAATGTAATATTTTAAAATGTTCGTTATTAACTTTGTGATGTCCATTGTAACACCGCTCTCATACAGATATATATATACATACCCCCCCCCCATGTAGTCGATAGTCTATCGTCTAGATTAAGTTGACAATGACGTAGTAAGTTTTGAAAATGTTATAATTATTGAACAACGTAAACAACGTTGTGTTATTTTAATAATTAATTTTAAAAAAAATATATTAAAAATATTTAATTTTTTTAATAAAGTTAATTACATAGAAATGTATGTATTTAAAATTTTCGTTCAAAAAAAGTATTATTTAACAATGAGCTGTATAGAAGGTGCTCCAAACATAATAGACGTAATATGTTTTGGTACTATTTTACTTTTAATGTTTAAATTTAACCCGTTTCGGAACACCGTTTGTTCCTTTGTCAGAGTAGTATAAAAGCTTATAATTCTATACATATCAATATAACATTTTTTTTGTTTTATTTAAATGGTTTAGTATTTGCATATTTTAAATAAACTGCAGCCTTGCATATTTTTAGTGAAGTTCTGGCTCAACGAAAAAGGAATAAATCATGCCTAAAACCTTTTAAAGTCATTTGTAAATAAAAAATGATGTAGCAGTATACATTGTTATATTAATTTTATTTGTATTTATTTCCTTTACCTCTATTTTTAATTAGAGTTATTTAATTGTTGGTATTCTCTATTTATTTCGTACTCTAATTTTTTCATAATAAATTTATTGCTTTAATAATCATAATGTTTGCGTTAGCTACTATATCGAAAAGCTCAATTTACTACAATACATACATACAGTCAGGGGCGAGCAGCGCAAGTAAACAATAAAGCTGTGCATTACTAAAAATTCTGGAAAACAAATATAAATTAAATAATTGGATTAATATAAACGAGAATATTTTTTTAAATTAGCGCCATCTGTGTACCAGTAGAGACTTCCATTGCTTACTTATAAAAACTACCACGATAACTCACCGCTGTAGCTATGGCGCTCTTGTGTATTCACATTACTTTGTTCTATCTTTAAGCTTGTGAATTACTCAAGTCATATAACTGGCTATTTACTGAATTGAAAATTTCTTCCTGTTGATTCATTTTATATGGAGTCGTTACCTACGTTACCTAGAAAGGCTTACAACTGCGTGCACATCATTGAAGTGTTTACTTTCTCTTATACTAATCCGCGAATTTTACTATATTACTGTTTTTAATGTATTGATTTCATGGCCGTTCTTTGTGTTCGAGGTGCATTTGGTGCATGAATTTGTTTTTGATTTGGGAAAAACAAAAAGCAATTGGCTGAACTATTTTCTACCTTTAATAAAAATAATTATTTCGTTCAGCTATTACGTGAAGGATTTTCAAACAATAAAAGAATCATGTTCAGTCATAAAAAGTGTTCTTAAAAACGTCCATAAATTTTTAATATTGATTTTAATATGGGTAAGAAGGTATTATTTTACGTTAAAAGTTAAACTTTAAAAACTAAAATCTAAAATTACAAATAAATCCATGGTAGGGTCATATAAACGATGGATTTATTTTATCTAAATACGTTCGTTAAACGAAAGTTCATAATCCTATGAATAAAATATATTGTAGTACATATATTATATATGATTATACAATATCATTGGTAACAGCATTATCTAAATCTATACCTACTGCACGCCACTGCATACAGGGCACTAAAAGTAAGTGTTTTTTTTCTGCCAAAATTCTCTGCAACAATTTTCAATGTAATAAAACACCCTGTGTCTAAATTCCTGGAAACTAAAAAAAATAATATATTTTTAATATTGAATAATTTATTATTTCTACCGGTATTGAAGAATACGATACGGTATTGCGAACCCTATTCAGTCCTTCTGTAGTATTCTGATATAAAACGAAAGAGCACGTGGCAGATCTACAGCGGTAAGAGTGGCCATTCACGAGGCAATGACATCGTAAATTCCAATCGATGTAGTTTTATCGCGGAGCACCTCCACGTTAGATACCCGACATCCGCGATGTCTGCGACAATGCATTACCGTGCATTGCACCGGAGGGAATCACTGACGTTTATGTCAAAATTATTATTTTTGCTTTTGTGCTGACAGCGTACGGCAATATGATAAATTGCTAGCCAAGCTAGGAACAGGAGCACAAGAATTTCTGTTCATCTTTGTAATAATATTCAAATTATAACTCCAACAGTCAGATATTATATTTTCAATATTATTGAGAGTTTGAATAAATTTAAAACATATTATATTACAAAGTACTACTAGTAAGTAAAATGTACAGGTGTATTATGTTCCAGGCCGATTTTATTTGACCGCCATTTTAGTTTAGAAAATACTTGTCAGTTTGTATTTAGTTATCGTAAAGAGTAGATGATTGCAATTTATTCTAAAGAATTTAAAGCCTCAACAACTAAATAATAATGGGAACACTGTAACCATTAATGGTGATCGCTATCGTTACATGTTGGAAAACTTTTAGGTGGCCAAACTAGGTCAATTTGATCTGAAACATATCTAGTTTCAATAGGACGGTGCCACCTTACACATATCCCGAGCTACGTTTGAAATTTTGCGAGATTTTTTCCAGCCGCATTATGTCAAAAAGTGGTGATATCGACTGGTCTCCTCGATCACCTGATTTGACGGCTCCCGACTATTTTCCGTGGGAGTACTTAAAAAAAATAGTCTACGCTAATAAACCGATAACAATACCGATGCTACAGGACAATATTCGAAATGAAACTGCTGAAATAGCACGCGAAGTGTGCGAGTATGTTATGAAAAATATGGTTAAATAAGCACGCATTTGTGCCGCTGCCAGAGGCGGCCACTAGGCCAATGTTATATTCTACATATAATTGTAATAAACCAAATAATTGAGAAACAAAAATTAAATTTTTAAAAAATATGTTTCATTTTCTAGTTATTTAAAAACAACATCGGCCTGGAACATAATATTCACCCTGTATTATTTCCATCGAAATCTACTAAATGGTGTTTGTGTAAGTTTGCAGATATTGTGTAGATGAAGTTTGTGTATAGTTTGTAGATATTGTGTAAATAAGTTTTTGTATAGTTTGTACATATGTGTTTAAATGAGCGCGATAGTATTGGTGGAAATCGATCGTATCTGTTGCAGTCCTTCATTGTGCCAATGTTTTTATTCTGTGATGCTTTGCAGATTCTTCGTAGTTCAAAAACTTAATATGTTTTCTTGAATTCAGGTGTCTGGGGAAACAATTTTGTACATGTACCACCTGGCTTTTATGAATATTATAGTCGAGAACATAATACAAATACAGCATTTTAAGTGTTTTTATCGTGAAAAAGGAGGGTTGCTCTGATTATAAAATATTGCATTTTGTAGGCTTTTTCGACTGGTTTCTATATGATTTGTCATCGTGAGTTTTTGGCGAGAAAGACTGCTAAATCTCAGACAGTAGCTGTCACAATTGCAATTATATTTATCGTCATTTTTCTGGATGTATGTTTCCGCTGAATGTGATTTGTTTGCCGTTTACCAATAGGTATCTGCTTTCAACACCTTGCATTTTGATACTGTCGGATCATTCTCGTAAATAATAAATTATAATATTTTATTAAAAATTAAATGCATCAATTAGAAAGATATACAAATTAAATCAGTTGATCGAAAAAATATGTCTGTTGCCACCCGTTGACTCAAACCAGGAATATTTCAAATTACACGTTCAAATTGATACATCTGTTATTCTATTATTTGAAAGCAATCTACTTTATATTTACGGAAAATATCAAACACCAATTTTTTTCGATAAATTTATTTTATCTGTATATCTTTCTTATGGATACATTTATCTTATAAATAAATATGAATTAAATATCACAGACCGTCTGTTCTGAATAATTACAACTTCACAATAAGAATGTGTTCTCCTAAAAAAAAAAAAAAAACATTTAATTTATATTAAAATATCACATAACTATGTTCTGAATAAATGAAAATTCACAATAATAACGTGTTCTTCTTAATAATATTTTATTACTGATTTTAATTATAATTATTGTTTTTCATTAGAGATCAAAGATCTTGGCATCCTATTTGATAAAAAAAATTACACTCGCAACACGAATAAAGCTACGAAATGTCTCGGTTTTATATTAGGACCGGTGAAAGATTTCAACTCATTTTAAAATCACTTTAAACTATTGCACGGCTATTGTTCGTAGAAACTTAGAACATAATTTGAAAATTTGGTCCCCATTCTTTAAAGTTGGAAATGGTTTAACATTTATGATTTATTAACTTCAAACTATCAATGCCCGTTAACAAATAAACTAGATTTTCCAATATGCTTTCTTAATTGACGTAACTTGTCATGTAGAAGAAACTTATTATTTTTATTCAAAATATTAAATGACAAGCTGGACATCCTTGATCTGATTGTACTGATTTCGTACCATATTCCTGCGTGAAGTATTAGATCGCTGGCGCTGTTTTATGTAAATGCATCAAGTACACATTATTCTAGTAACCAATATAAAAACTTCACATGTCTGGTAATGATTTTAGTTTTTTCTATATATTCCGATACTTAATGCATGTAATAAGGGTAATAAGTTATTTAAGCCGTTCTGTATTTAACCTATTTTTATATTATTTATATATATATATATACTTCTGCTGTGTTGTATTTAAATTAAATTAAATTAAAAAGCTATGGCGTAGATATAAATAAACAAATTACTATCAGCGAAGTGGATGAGAATGCTTAAAATGTTGGCGAGTAGCCTTGGACAACGCTTAAAACATTGAACATTTTTATTATGTCTACGAATCCTAGTATTTAAATGTCAGTATGCAAGTCTCATTATTTCCTGGTGAATATGCTCAGACATGGCGCCATAACAAATAGTACGCATCCATTCGAGGGTGCTTCAAACAAACTTCAAATAATTTGTAATATTTTTAGGTGCGCCTGGGTAGAAGGATTGATTTTAAAGTAGATTATGTTGGTGCTCATTCTTATAAATTATTTTATAAAAAATATATTTTTAGTTGTTAATTTTTAAAACATAATTAATTATTACTACGACCACATATTTAATGTCGAAAAAGGGGAAACTTATAGATATATGTATCTATAATCATTTTAGTATAGATTTTTTATTTCAGTGGCTTTGCAGGTAAAATGTGTCGTACTTTAGAAAGTGCATAACACTGTTTTGTGGTGAGGGTGTAATATATAAGAAAACAAAATAACATGATCTGAACTTGAAATTTAATTCAGACGATGTTTGAACTAGTGATGAGAAAAAACATAATTTTGAGCATATTTACTCATATTATTAAAACGTTATTTGCATAATTAACATATTCTAGCATATACAATCAATATATATATAATTTAATACTTTCACAAAGATAATGAAAAGATGATAAAATTTAGCAGAATCTACTAGATGATGCATGACGCTTATCACGAATTAAACGTCATTCCTCCACCCTGCCCCCACTACACTACTAAATGAAATGTATTTACAATAATCATGAATGTATCCATAATCCATATAGTAAAGTGATTCCGAATTTCTTGTTTTATAACCTATTTACAATGTCTAACCACAAATTATGTTTATTGGGAATTGGGAGTCTTAGAATTGGACTCGCCATTATTTATGATATTTAGTTTTATTTACGTGCTTTGAGTATCTCTACAGGATTTCACCATTTCAACGTTCATCGGTCAGTCTTGGTACGTGCTCAGCATGGTCCCGTTCGAGGAGTTCAGAAGAAAAACCGCCCCTATCCGATTGTCGAAAATATAAGATGACGTGTTTGAACGTAATAATCTGACAATAGTCGGAACTTTATAATTGATAACTGCTCTTGAAAACATATTTGAATATTTAAGAAGTATTTTATCAATAGCGTATCAATTTTAATTTCGTTACAATTGTTACAATTTAGAAGTATTAAAAATTAATAAATCAATCAATAATAATAACCAAATAAATAAATCCAATTCTTCGATATTAAAGTTGTTCCCTTGTAATACCTACCCTTCTCTCCCACCCCCTACCTGATACTCTGTCCCATTCTGATATACTGTTTCTATCTTCTTAACCTTCGATTTAAACATCTCTACTTAGGTCAGTCTATATACTATATTATCCTGAGGAAGGTTGGGTCCAACTGAAACTAGTTGGCTTTATGTGTATAATAAAGTGGTTAAACACAAAAACATTATATTATTTCATTATAACGTCAAGCCAAAGCGCGTTTGCTTTCTTTGAAAATTTAATTTTAAAATGTTAGATTTTTTTTAAATACAATTTAAATAATATAATATTTTGGTTACTACCAGAATACAATATGAAACTTCTCCTATGCAGATAAATGCGTTACTATTTCGACATATCGACGATAAAAAATAATCTTTTATTTTTATATTTTTTATTTTTTATCCACAGACGTCCTCTACTTCTAGTGCTATCAACACTTGCGTTATATATATTTTTTACCATTCTCTCCTCATTTATCCGTTTCATATGATCAAAAAAGCTATGTGATCCTTTCTTAATCTTACTATACTAAGATCAGCTTCTCCTTCATTCTTTCCTTATTTCTTGATTTTTTACTCTGTTTTAAATGGATTTACTGCATATACGCCTAAGTGATTTCATTTCCATGGCATTCAATCTATTTTCATTCCTTGAATATCTTGCCAGCTTCAGGCCTCACTTCCATACATCAGTGTCGGTACCAGAACTCCCTTGTATACCGCTAGTCTTGCCTCGATTGATAAGTTCCCTTTAGATATAATTCCATTCAAAGCGCCGTTTACTTTATTTCCTGCAGTCACCCTCTTTTCAAAATCTTCCTCAGCCTTTCCGTTTCTATCAAACATATTTTCCAAATACACAAATTCATCTATTTATTCCAAACATCCATAACGTACAAGTATTTTGTACGGTGTTTTGCTTTCCTCCTCGAATACCAACACTTTCGACTTGTTGACATTCATAATAACATCGCTTTCCTTGCATACATCGTACATTCTACTCACTAGACTCTGTAATTCTTGTTCATTATTCGCCATTAATACTGCATCATCAGTGTATAATAAACAGCATACGATCAAATTGCTCATTTTCGCTCCAACATTCGTAAATTCCAGTTCTTTCACATTCATGTATAAATTGAACAGCCATGGAGAGATTACACGACCCTTTGTAATGTCAAAACATTTCGTGAATGATCAATTGATTCTTACACACGCAGAACTTACTTTATATGTAAAAGTTTCCTATCACCCTGTAATCAGAGAGTATTTTTCGTAACCTTTCTCTTATAACTCTATTTTACGCATTTTGCAGATCTACAAAAGGACAAAAAAGTTTTAGGTTTGTCGCTAAAAACTTTTTCGTTGGGTATGTTACAAGATATATTATATTTACATTGGTTTATTAAGTTTACATTGAAATCGTGTTTCTTCGTTCAATTAGAATAATTCGAATTAATGCAGGATTGCTATAATTCTCAATGTTAATGTCCTCTATTAATAGCCCCGACAAGATGTCGTTTCACTGCTGCAATATTGATCGAATAGCGAACCCATATCTCGGTTGTCTGCCGGTCTGAGCGCACATCTATAGGGGTACGTCAGACGGGATCCTGGACTTCAATGCTTGGCTGATCTCTTAATCCTGATTGATACATTGCAAGAATATCGGAGGGCGTTCCTCTCGCGGGCGACTCCACCCTCCAGGGCACCCACCCTTCGTCGTCCGTCTCTTCTGAGGGCGGCGGATGTTGGCAATATGCGGTGGGATGAGTTGAATTATTTAACTGTTACAATTACTGATAACTGATGCAAGCAACTTTACAGGATTTATTTGTCTCGAAGAACTAAGATGGGTTAAAAATCATCTAAAAGTACATATAAATATAAAAGTTCACTATTATGCACAGAATGCAGTATTTATTATTTATCGTATGCTGTTTATTTCAATCTTCTGGATATTTTACTATATTGATATTTGTCTGAGAGATGCGTTAAGATTATGTGTTAATAAAAACTCCAACACAAGTGGTTTCACGTTGGATTTATTCAAGAGAACTTATTTTATGATTATAAAATATTTACCGGCTCTTATACATGCAAAATTATTGCCTACGTGTTATTTACTAGTGTATGGCGGATGTGACATTTGGTCGTCCATTTTTTAAAAAGTCGTATCTTATTTATTATTAAAATTGAGTTACGACTGGGATTACATTTTTCTAACACATGCTTATAACCCATTCAAACAGGCATATATGACTATTATTCCAAAGAAGTATTATTGCTTCAAAACATTTTGACATAACCACTCTTATATCGATGTGTCATTCTTACAAATAACCATGATAAGTAATATTTATGGAATAAATACACATCACACTATATCTAAATCATAAAATAATGGTAAAAATCGATAAGATTCCTTTTTCATAATTTTTCAACAGTGAAAAATTCCACCCAATTTGTTAATATATCTTAAATACTAATTTAACGTATTAATTATAATTATATACATATAAAATCATTTTGTTGAAAAATATTCGATACAGGGATTCGAACCTGGATCTCTATTTCCAATCCGGGGAAGTACACTACCAATTGTGTTATTGCGCCAGTATTTTTCATGACAAATTTTCGAACCTATATGTTACACTTTTTCCAATTAATACATCTTTCGTTCCATTATTTGAAAGCCATCTACATTGTTTTTAGGGAATCTCAAATACCTTTAAGTAAACCGACTGCAGACGCCAGAATTATCAATTCATCTTTATTAAATTTTGGACACATTGATACAACTTATATTATTAAGGAGAACATATTCTTATTGTGAAGTTGTAATTATTCAGAACATAGGTCTGTGATGTTTTAAATACTAATTTAATGTATTAATTATAAATATATACATATAAAATCAAATTTGTCGAAAAGTATTGTTTTTGCGCTACCGGGATATTAGTATTTAAAACATCACAGACCGTCTGTTCTGAATAATTACAACTTCACAATAAGAATGTGTTCTCCTTAATAATGTTAATATATCGTCTGATGTTAAATCAATCAATTCGAGGTACGCCTCTTTGAAAGATGGACCACGGTATATTAACGACGACGTATTTTACGTATGCTATATATAGAATAGCTAACAGTTGTCCTTGTTTTGAAGTTAAATGCGGCACACAAGAAACATAATATACAAGTCTTTAGGTATTCGTTAGTTTGTAGGTATATATGCATGTACATGGACTTTCGAACAATATGGTTATCTACATTATGTATGGATATTAAGGCGAGGGTCGGTTACAATAAAAACTGACCCAAAAAGTATAGCATGTATGAACCTGGAGACAGACATCTAGAAGGAAGAAGCATTTTTTGCTCACAATTCTTCGCCAAATTAATTCCAGCTATAATTCTTCACGTCTATAATTGTTCACGGCTATAATTGTTCACGGCTATAATTCTTCACTGCTATAATTGAAATTAGTATTTTTGACAAATATGACAGCATTTAAAAATAGTGGCATTTTTATTAATTGTTTTTTACTTCTCAATCTTTCGTTATACCGCATTTCAAAAAATTCTGCGTATTGAATCTACTACATACATAAGTCTCCTTTAGAATGGTTTATTAGAGCGTATCGTCGTATAAGCTATTCATTCCCACAAATATTGTATATTAATAAATCTTGAAGAAGAGCTAAGAATTGTGGCAGTGAAAAATTGTGATCGCAAAATTTAATAAAAAAATGTATTTTTAAATTTTTAATAAATATTTAAAATTATTTTTATTTTTTTATTTATTATTATTATACACTCCCTATTCAGGCATTAACATAATTTGTAAAATAAAATAAAATTTCATCAGAAGTGCAATACACAAAGAAAAAAATTACATAGTGTTACATAATCAAAATTAAAAATAAATATAAAATGTGAAGTAAAGCAATTTATCCGTCACCATTGAGTATGCGTACACAGAGTACGTGTCACATCAATATTTTTACTATTTTCAAACTAAGCTAAACGCTTGTGCAATGAAAATAAGAATGAGGTGGTGGTCTCCTGGAACGCGGCTTGAACCCACGACCACTAGATCACTGGGCGAGTATCTTAACCACTGGACCAACAAACAAACACGTCACGTATATAAAAAAAGAGCTATTTTCATCGTTAGGCATTTTTAAATTAATAAATGAAATATGTATTAATTTTATATAACAACCCACGATCTACGTTAATAAAACGATTATGTAAAATAAAATTGTACATCTTATGATTATGGTGAGAGTATGAAATGAAAATTTAATTTTGTGTTTCCTAATTCCAACAACAGACGGGTTAACATTATCAACCTTTGTCTAAAACTTATCTAATAAGTTCATTCGCGATGATGGGGATAAACAGAAGCAAATTGTACCACCGGGAAATAACCAAAGATATCAGAAGACAACCTCCCAAACATTTTGTAATTAGTTAATAAAGCCTTAGATATATTATAATAATTTTACATATTTTTATTTAAAATGTTTGTATTATAATGTTTTCCAAAATGTTTCTCAACTAATTTTGTTATATAAAATTACATTACAACAATTATTAATAACATTGAGTTACATAATATGTATTTGAAAAAAAAATTTGTTCCCATAGTGATGACATATGTGCTGTTTAAAAAATGGAAAATTGAATTATCAAATTTAGTCCATAGATAGCGATGGTGTAGTGGTACTCGAAGCGAGTCCACATACTAACATATATACATATTCAAAAAAATTATAAATATGGAGATTGAAGGGTGAAAATTGGTGAATGTTTTATATATATATGTAAAGTGGTCACTTAAGCCAGCCAAAGACAGGTTGTAAGCCCTGTAATTACCCTATACTTCCATATATTTTCCATTAAATATAATAAAAAATAGCTTTGTCTCTATAAGATATCTGATACTTGTTTAATAACGGTGCCTTTGTAGGTGAAAATCCAGTAATTGTGTGTTCTTGGACATATTCAAGTATTGCTAATATAATATGTTTTTGAATTATAAAAACCTTAATAAATAAACCAATGTAATCACAAAGATTTTAAATAGCTCTCCATTTACGCTTTTCAAATGAAAATATATATGTATTTTAGTAATTTTAAAACGTACTTTAAAAAAAATATATGTTTATAATTTTATAATTTATTATAATTATAAAAATGCATTAATACTAGTGCATACTTAAACCTGTAAGATTTAAACGTATTTCTAATTAAATAAACACCAGATATCTCATAAAGACAAAGCTATTTTTATAATATAATAAAAAAATAGCTTTGTCTCTATGATATATATATATATATATGTGATATTTGATTAATAATAGTGCCTTTGTTGGTAAAAATCAAGTACTTGTGTGTTCTTGTACATATTCAATTATTGCTAGTATTTTTAATTGTAATTGTACTGACGTGCTTGGTACGTTTTTAACGTAATAAATAGGTATAATCCAAAAATGTCCAGTTTATTTTATTTGTTTCTATATTTTATTTCAATGTAATACAAACAGTACAAATAATATTTTACTGCATATTATAACCACTTAAAATACTCGAATTTTTTTTTAATCAATATATTTATTGTACATGTTACAGTGAATCTGTATTACCAGTGAGAATATATTTTCACTGGTGAAAGTATATTTTCGCTAAGTCGGTCAGTGGATGTTATCTAACAATGAAGATACAAATTCACTGTTTACATTTAGTGAGTTTACGTTTGAAATAATGATTCTGCGTACAACATTTGGTCTGATTACTGATAATAATACCTAGAAAAGACGTTATAATGTACGTGGATATATGTCGACAGCATGGTTCAATGAATCTACGTTGGCAGACTCGCTGGTAGGTCGCATATGACGTATGATAGACCAGAAACTAACAAAAAGGGTTTTATTCAGCATTCTAAAGAGATACATAAGTGGGTGTTGGAGATGAAGAAGACTAGAGATGTGCTAGCAAGATGATGTCATATTAGCAGACTTTACTAACACGAAGAAAATAAACCGGCATGATGAGGAAATGAATCTGTAGAGAATGCAAATAAGGAAGCACCTGAGAGGCTCTCTGGGGTAAGTATGAATGAGGAGAACGATATAAATGTAATAAGTATGGAAGAAATAAAGTGTGCAATAAAACATAAGAAGAATGTTAAGGCTGTGGGGTATGACAACGTTGCTGCGGAGTATATCAAGGCTGGTGGCCCATTGTGACTTCATACGCTCGTCAATCAGTATTTGGAAGAGAGCCACACCCCGTTAGATTGAAGAAGGGCTGTCATTATGCCTCTTTACAAAGGCAAACGTCGAGAATAGAATGTGGTAACTATAGGGCTATAAGTCTACTGAGCTCTGTTGGTAAACTGTATGGAAAAATTTTAATATAAAGAGCAAGAACGATGACGAAAGAAAAAGTATGGAACGTGCAAGGGGCCTTTGTGGGTGGAAGAGGATGCATGGATCAGATCTTTTCTCTACGAGTGATGACGGAAAAGTTTTTGTGCCTTCGTAGATCTACAGAAGGCATATGATAGAGTTATAAGAGGAAGGTTATGGAATGTACGGTCTGATTACGGAATGAATAGTAAATATATACACACAATCGCATCCCTGAATCATCAATGAAGGAAGTTCTGCGTGTGTAAGAATCAATGTAACATTCACACCATGGTTTGACATTACAAAGGGTATCATGCAGGGTTGTGTAATGTCTTCATGGCTGTTCAACTTGTATATGAATAAATGTGTGAAAGAACTGAAATGTATGAATGTAGGAGTAAAAATGGGCGATTTGATCGTATGCTGTTTATTGTACGCCGATGATGCAGTTCTAATGACGTTGATGATGGTTATTGAGTAGAACGTATGATGTATGTAAGTAAAGCGACCTCATGATGAGTGTTAACAAGTCGAAAGTGATGGTATTTGAGAAGGAGGAAAGCAATACGTCGTGCAAAATACTTGTAGGTAATAAATCGTTGGAACAAGTAGATAAGTTTGTGTATTTAGGAAGTATGTTTGATAGAAACGGAAAGGCTGAGAATGATATCGAAAGGAGGGTGACTGCAGGAAATAAAGTGAACGGCGCTTTGAATGGAATTATATCTAACGGGAATTTGTCAACCGAGGCAAGACTAGCGGTGTCCAATGGAGTCCTGGTACCGATACTGATGTATGGAAGTGAGGCCTGGAGCTGGCAGAAGAGGAAAGAAAGTAGACTGAATGCAGTGGAAATGAGATCACTTAGGCGTACATGTGGCAAATCGATTTATGACCGAGTGACGAATGAAGAAATAAGGAAAGAACGTAAAGCTGATGTTAGTATAATGAGTAAGATTAAGAAAGGACCACTTAAATGGTTTGGTCATATGGAACGGATGAATGAGGATAGGATGGTAAGAAAGATATATGACGCAAGTGTTGATGGCACCAGAAATAGAGGACGTTCGCGGAATACTTGGCACGACCAGGTAAACCAGATAATGGAGAATGGTTCTATTAGAAGCCTCAAAGTATGAGAAGATGTATGAATGTGGAAAAGGCGAGAATTGTGTGTCAGGACAGAAAAGTGTGGCGCTCTATCCACTCTGCCTACCCCCGCGGGGAAACGGCGTGATGGTAAGTAAGTAAGTAAGTAACAATAAAAAATGTTTTCTCGAAGAACCTGACGTTTATATCTATGTGAATGTGTACATGTGGAGAGTTATGCGGAAGGCCCAGTGCGCGGGGAGCCGGATGCCGATCGTCACTTCAGAGGCGGAGCGTGCATCGGCCGAGTCAGAGTGCGTCTTTATACGCTGTCGTTCGTGATGATCAATGTCTTTTCTCATTTTTAGAATCTTTTCACAATAATTGATCTATATGTATTCACTAATATGTATATCAACTATTATTTGAATGATTAATATAAGTAGTAAATGTAAAATATTCATGTTTATCCGACTTAAAAATCACAAAAGTTAACATGTAGACTTAGTTTATAGCACTAGAATGCGCGTTTTTAGTTTAGCACCTCAAAGAAAGGATAAATAAAAAAGTAAAAAAATATGATTTTTTACAAATTTTACTATTTCTCCTACAAGTATTTCATGATGAATAATGAATGATGAATTCACTCCGACAAAGGAAATGTACCCTTGGAGTAAGAAACTCAAGAGAGAAATTATTGTTATTGTCTGCAAAAGGTGCGTGAGAGGAGGTATTGTAAAATTAATTATTTGTACGTTTATCGGTTTGTCTACAATTTACACGCTACACAAACCTACCCTTAACACGTAAGCGAAAAATGCGGAGATAATATAAACGTACGTGCCTATATTTGAGAGCTCCTGTGCGCTGGGTCTTGTGTATAATACAAGTGTACATCCCCAAGTAATGGGGGGTGAACTTGGATTACCAGGTCAATGTTGTTAGTCTAATGGCAATACACGAGTAAACAAGCAGACAATCATTAGTATTATTAATATTGTAAAAAAATATAGCGGTAGCGTTGAGTTTTTATTAATTACTGACGGTCCGTAACTGATGTTACCAGGTATTCAGATTTATTTATAATTTAACATAGGTGGTAAGATGATCCTTTTATTTCTCATCAGATTTCGTATACATTTGAAATATTTTATTTTATACATCTATTTTTTCCCATTGGAAGTAAGAAGTGACCATCTTTTTAATTATAATGGTTTTCGTGTAGGACCAGCTAGGTATATTTATATCTTTAATGAAATAACATTTTATGTGTTTAGTCGCAATTTCACAGAATATGTAAAGTTACAATATGTATTAATTATTCACTGGATTGGGTAAGGCTTTCAGTTTGAAATGATTACTGAAACATGATCTAAGATCGATCAAGTCTTCGATATTCTTAGATTTTAGTATCTTGTCTGGCTGATCTCTGAGATCTCTGAGATTTGTGTGTGTTACACGGTGGACCATTAAAGTTAAGAAATGCCTCCAAAGAGTCTCACAGGATCAAAATCCCTATTTCAGGGATTATAGTAATATGAATATATACTTATATACTAAAGATAGAGCTTAGACCCGTTTCCTGCAGAGCATCGGACCCTACCGCTATCGAACAGCCTCCTTTGTAGCATTAAAAAAAATGCTAACTAGGCGGCGTAAGAGTAGGACCAAAATAGGAGCCTTGAGCTTATTAAATTGGTCCTTGGATTGTGGTGGATCCGCTCTCATTGTTGAGTCGAAAACTTCATAAAAATTTCATCCGATGGTCACGGGCTTTTACACCTGTTAGTCTCCTGTACATAAAGACTTATTTTATATTCTTCTTTCCAGAACAAAATGCCCCTGAGCTGAGCGACTGACTTATTACGAAGGGGCGCTTTCGGACCAATGGCTTTGAAGAATCGAAATCGTAAATTTGATCTGGAAATAGTTTGAAGGCACATCAGTACATTTACTGTCGTCTGCAGAATACCAAGCCTTTTATTTAGGACTAAAGGGTGATTCTAAACACTAAAAGAGATGACCAAATTGGCCTTCATCTTACACTCAATTAAATAAAGAAGTTTGTGGTTATTCAGATGTGAGTATTATTATTACATTTTGGTACTGTGATGAACTAGGATACGGTGATGCTGATTGTATATCTGCTGTAGCAAAAGTATTTTTATAATCAAGGCAACAGATGACTTTTACAACAGGCATGTGGTGGGTAGACAATGGCATCTATGGTCCGAGAAGCGACAACAGAACAAGGAGCAGTGTTCATTTGTCTGCATTGCAGCAGTGCATTTCTCAAGTGTTAAACTTACTACCGACCAGATTTATTTCGTTCAATCGGGTACGACTCAATAAACGACAAGGAAGACCTAAGGTGTAATTATTTACTGTTACACATCCCTGATGTTAGTTTCACATAAAATCTCTTCTGAAATTTGGAGTAATTGCTTAAGTTTCTGGTGTCAACAGTCTTTTCCATCAAAATAGTAACTGCTCCGTAACCAATTACAGGCACCTCTCTGATTACAACCCCAAGATCTGCAAGATGCTAAGAAAGGTGGAGGATCCAGACTATCAAAATGAGATATCTAGGAGAGTAGCAGGAATAACATAAATGGACCAAGTGAGAAGTACCACGATAAAAAAGACACACCGCTTGGAATCTCTACTTCTACATGAGGAGTTCAGCAAAACCGCTTCTATCCAACGGGCGATATTGAGATAAACGTATTTTCAACTGATTTTACAGAGAGGAGATTTTAAAAATTTTATGCTTTTAATAAAATGCTTTTAAAACATATTGGGTTATCCCGTAAATAATGTAGATTCTTAATACTTTTATTTTAATTTTTTTTTTAATTTAAAATATACTCTCCTTCATTTTCTACAATACTCTTCCATATTTCTGGTAGACTCGCAAGATCCTTTTTCCAAAATTCACTTGTTCGTGACGAAAAATACTCCTCCAGTATTGTTCTGACCTCGTCTACAGAATTCTTTTTTTTTTGTCCAAATCACTCTCTGCATGCGGTTAGACACTGAATGTTTGTGAGGAACCCATTGACCTAATTTACTGAGTTTTTCGATGGCACGCAGGTGAATGGTTGAATGACTAAATCCAAGCTTTTATGCTAGTTACGACGGGATTTTATTTTACAGGGGTTTGCAGGACGTCCTCGTCGAGCTGTACGGATCTTCCAAGACGAGGCTAGTCTTCTAGGCTGTAGTTTCCGGCTCGGAATATATGGAACCACCGTTGACACTGGCTTACGTTTATTGTTCGACCCCTATATACTGCATTATTATTATTTGCACCTGCGTTGTTGCTTTTATTGAACTCATAAAGCAAAATATGCCGAATATGCTCCATTATCACTTCATCATAACTTTGAAAAAATAACTGTTAAAATCAATCTGAACTCTTCAAAACTTGTACTAAGAATAAGTGGTAATTTTACCTGATGAATGTAGTTTATACCTTCCCCGTCCGACTTTTAGTTCATGTAATTGAAAAAACTGCATTATTTATGGAATGACCTAACACGATCATGTTTTCAGGAACAGTGATCAACTATATCAATTATCATTATTGCCAGACTATCATTTTCAAACGCGACACCCTATTTCATTAATTGCATAATAGAGGTTTCGCTTCTGAACTCTTCAAAAATAAAACATTCACAACTAAGTTGAGTTGAATGCGTCTTGCGAAAGCCAGAGGAGCGAATAACAATTAACAACGGAAGAAAGGTGGCCAGTGAATCGATCGCCATACTAAATTAAGATAATATTTAATGAAAATAGATTTAGTATTTATTCATCATCACTGCTGAAACAGTATTTTTGAGCCCTTAACCCATCTATGATATAGGGATGAAAATGATGATGATAGTAAATTGTCAGTTGTATTAATATAGCTACCTATACATTTTGTCTCCACCTATATCATAGATAAAAGTCTTTTTTATAACTTTTGATTTTACTTTAACAATATACAAAAATATTTTAAAAAGTGTACAGGTAAGTGCTTTGGAACGGATCACGTCTAATAAAGCAATTACTTTTATTCTAAATGTATTACTTTTTATGCTAAAAATAAATTTTAAAAAAGTACTCCGTCATGCATCGCTATATTTAATTCTCTTTATAGATTTATATACCATTAAATGGAAAACAAGCTCTCAACACATTCGAATGTTCTTCCACAGCAAGAAAAGTTTTTGAGATATTCGTAATTTATTGAAATAAACGTAGCTCGAATAATAAAAAAACTAGTCGCTAACTGTTTTTGACCTTTCGTGATTTATAGTATTACCCAAAGTCCGCCATCTGTTTAGATTTGTTTTTGTTTCTGTCGCCATTCCCACGTGAATTATTAAATGTATTCTAAGTATGTTTTGATGTGTTCATAAATTTAATTTAATTTTGCCCGGCGACCGCCGGGGGATGATAAAGTTGCTTCGGGTTGGTTCGACACTCAGATCAAATGCCTTTCTGAAAATAAGTTTGCCGGTTCAAACGTGTTTTGCTGGCAAAAATAAATATGGTGGAGAAGTGACGAATTGAAAATATTATTTCTTTTTAGATATGAACAGAAATATTATCTAACTACTGATTGGAAAATTCTTGCATATGAAGTCCTAAAATACAAAGGATCATGGAAAGATATCGCACACCTACATCAAAACTAAGACAACTAAAAATAACAAGAATTTTGAGTTATTATTGTATTCGGATACTCTATTATATACGCAATTAACTTATCCCCAGATTCTTAAATAATGTCATTTTAGGATTCGTTTATGACTTAAAATATATTTAGTTTCATGACTTTAGTAACAAAAAATGGATAAAAATGTTTTAAATTTTTGTCTACTGGAAAATGACTTTTTGAGTTGTCTTAGTTTTGATCTAGGTGTGAGATATATGAGACTATCGCTTGTAATAACATTGTATATCATTTTTGGAAAAATTCCGTTATAAATGTTACAACGTTGGATAACTTATTGTGTATCAAATGGTATATTAAACAACGGTATGAAATAAATAAAAATATAATTTGAATAATAAGAAAAAATACTTTGTTTAAACCAGTATTTATTAATTTATCAACGTGTTTCTAGACCAATGGTCCCGTTATCAGGATTAAGTGTATACTAAAATTAAAAATAAAAGCATAGATACAAACAAACATATAAATAAAAGTGATGGGTAACTAATTAGAAACAACTGTGAAAGCAAATTTAAAAGGTAACTATTTTTAAATAAACTTTAGTTATTTATAATGTTTATTAATAATTATTAACACCTTATATTATTTGTAAAATTTCTAATTTATCTAACTGTAAACCTGGTACTTGTGTGTAATATTTCTAAATCCTTATTAATGTCAAAATAATGGTTTGATTTTTATTGTTTACATAATATGTTGCATAATTGAAGAAGACAAAATATTATTACGCACAATTTCTAAGTGAGCTTTCTTGCAACAATCCAGTATATCTTTCAAGTTGGTCGAAATTCCATGTATCTATCAACTTTTGGAAAAACTGATATACAATGTTGTTGCAGGGGAGGATCTCATACGTTCATTACACAGATGTAGAGAAAAATAAACTTTTAAATAAAAGAAAGATTGACAGACGCAGTTGCAGTCGTCTAGTGGTACCAGAGGCCGACCGGCCCTCCTAAAATCCGCTAGACTGCAAAAATAATGCAAATCGCAATGAATAACAACGGGCAAATAAAAGGGAGGTACTAGGAGAGGCCTTCATCCAACTATGGGTAGAAAAGGCTTGGAAAGAAAATGGCAAAACATGTAATAGAAAGAAAAATATATTGACGATAATTAGATCACAACAATATATATCGTATCATGTTATTGCTATTTTTATATGACGTTCTGTCCATGTCTGAGTATATCCATTTTGCACAAACTTTCGAGTCTTTTTCATAATAAAATTTTTGTAATAAAATAATGGATGGGCTTAATAAAAAAATGTTTATTTATTTTAAATTGTTATCTTTGTTTTAATAACCACTTAATGAATTAAAAATATCATTTTCTACATTAGGATGTCATTAACTAATCAAAAACATATATTACATTGTTTCATTAACAGAATCTATTTTTAAAAAACAATAATTATTTAAAAAATTACTAGATGATACAAAATTACTAGGAACTTACTTAAGAAAAAAAATTAGAATGGTACTTGAGGTTAAATTTAGATGGTTGTTTATAATATTTTGAATAGTTTTACACGCTTTATTTATCTCCAACGATTCCAAATTATTTAATTTAAGACCAACACCGTTTACATGCAAAATAGACAATCACAAATTAGTATGATCATTTTCTAACAAATTCTGAAAACCCAATTATTTATTGTTTTTTAAAAATAGATTCTGTTAAAAAAACAATATAACATATGTTTTTGATTAGTTAATGACATTCTGAAGAAGAAAATGATATTTTTCTAAACCGATAGATATAGTTTTTGGTTAATAAAACAAAGTTAACAATTTAAAATTATGGATTTTAATCACTAAGTTGATTTTGCTAATCTTAAAGTGTGTCCCTGGAAATTATGTTTTCCAAATGTGATCCGTTATTTTGCTGGCACTCTTCTAAATGGGTGATAAAATTTCTGAGAAATGCTGGGCACGTATTCTTCGTGTTATTTTCTTTTAATTGGTCTAGAGAGGGAGGACTGTTACTGTATATCTTTGATTTAAGGTAGGCCCATAGGAACAAGTTTATTGGTGTTAAGTCGGGGCTACGTGGAGGCCAGTTTATGTCACCTCGTCGAGATATCAATTTTTTAGAGAAAATTTTACTAACAACACGCTCCATAGCGACTGAATTCCCAAGGGCGCGGCATGCGATCGGCATATCCTCCGCTTCTCTTTGCGTTAGTGCAGCGAATGAACCAAAATGAAGAAGACTTTTGGGATACACTGTAGTATGATTTAGTCTTTTTGTGATATTATTAAATATTTTGCCGTGGTGACGTTTTTATATTACTGTATGACGTTTAATGTTAACGTTGATATGTTGACAATAAATTTACTGAAGATATAAATACACATCGATAGCCAAAGAACGGAATCCATCGAAACAGCCTGTATTAAGAGTATTTCAGGCTGGCAACTCTCATTCGATGTGAAATTCATGAATCAGGCGAAATTTGTCTGATTCCAGCTTTCGAAACTATTAATTGGATTTAATCAAAAGTGTGCTTGGATTGAAACAATGTTGTAAATTATAAAATACAGTGAAATATTGAAACAGCGAATTCGAAATGGAAATTATTTCACAAATTGCTATGGTTGCTCAGCGAATGTTTAATGAACATCATTTTTGTCAACATTCCAAACTCTTATTAATTACACAATAAAATTTATAAATGTCAAGCTGATCTTAGTATAGTGAGTACGATTGAGAAACGATCATTCTGGTGGTTTGGTCATATGGAACGGATGATAGAGGAGAGAATGATAAGAAAGATATGTGACGCAAGTGTGGATGGTACTAGATATAGAAGACGTTCACGGAAGATCAGGTAAATCAAATAATGAATAGTACAATAATACAATACAATATATATATATTTCTTTTTTGTGCTACACTTCTTTAAAAAGCACATACTCGTGCAGAGAAGAGGAGTATATATTAATAATTATTGTTTACAAGAACTAGCTAATAATAAAGTAAAATATAATAAATTAGGAGCAAAAACGATATAAAAATATTTTAAATATGAATATACATATAAAATCAATTTTAACGAAAATTATTGTTGTTGCGCCACCGGGATTCAAATCTAGATCTCTTTCCTAACCGGGAAAGGTGCATTATCCAACTATGCTACAGTGATAATATTTTTAGCGACAATTTTCGAACCTATATGTTACCTTTTTGATATTAATACATTAATATTAATAATAATCGTTCCATTATTTGAAAGAGCCATCTACCTTATTTTACAGAATCTCAAATATATATATATATATATCATATTTAAAATATCACAGACCTATGTAATAAATCTTTTGCTATCAATAAGAATTGAAAATATGAATTAAACATATTAATTAGAAAGATATACATATAAAATCAATTTTATCGAAAAATATTGTTGTTGCGCCACCGGGATTCGAACCTGGATCTCTTTTCAAACCGGGGAAGGTGCATTATCCAACTATGCTACAGTGATAATATTTTTAGCGACAATTTTCGAACCTATATGTTATCTTTTTGATATTAATACATTTAATCGTTCCATTATTTGAAAGAGCCATCTATACCTTTGAGTAATCTGATAGCAGACGCTAGAATTATCAATTTATTTTTATTAAATTTTGGCCACATTGATACAACTTTATTATTCTCCTAATAATAAGAATTAAATTGTGATCCCGCGACCAGGACACTAAATAAACTAGGTTAGAATAACAGCTGAAAAGGCGTAATAATTCTTCTCACTTAATGTTTTTCTTGAATCGGGATATTCGACAAGCCATTGAACTGGTATTTCTTCACGAGTATTCCCGAATCGGACGGAAGATTGTAAGTAGTTCAGCTAGGCGAGTGGAGTTAACAATATTGAGGTTATGTAGGTAACGCTCAGCGCCGGGATAAAGCGGGAAATACGCCTCGAATCTGAAGCGAGCTTCCCGGTGACAAGTGGGGGAGTAATGCTACCTACTTACCGCACCTGTAGAAGGAACATTTATTTTCAAAATGTTTATTTCTAGAACGTTACGAATTGATAGTCAAAAGACAAATGTGATGGGCTACAATTTTTTTTATAAATTAGTTTTTTATAGATGGGTCAAAAGTTGTGATGAGCTCAACAAAATCATGAAGCGTGTGCCAATCACTGATATCTTTGAGTCACACTCACTATCAGTGATTGAATATCTGAGAATATTGTGATTCGTGATTCATTTTTATTTTTTTATTTATATTTGGTTGTGAACCGTAATTCGGCGCATGTGCATATGAAACGAAAATATTGATGAAAGTAGTTTCTACCAAAACGATTTACGCCAACGACCAGAAAAATAATCTCACATTTTTTAAGGATTTTCATTCTCTTTGTGATGATATTAAATTAGATATATATTAATTATATATGCTATAATATGTTTTTTCGCAAATGAAGTTTGAATAATATTAGTAAATAGGTACGCTCAAAATTATGTTTTTTTATTTATTCATTTATTTCGTGTATATTATATATATATATATCGTGCGGCGCATGCTTATTAGTAATGAAACTGTGATCATAGTTTTCAATCGCTGATATCGAATATCAATCACAATCACATTAGTGTGTCAAGAGTACTCAACAAAAAGGTTTGTTAATTGTCAAGTATTCTGATTTAGTCAAGGGAATCGCTTCTCATCCGGGGGGTTTTGGGTTCGATTCCCGATGAGGTCACATCTATGTTATTTTATCAAGCCAGGGTTTTTTGTTGTTTGTTTCACTATAGTAACTGGACCTCATGCCTTGTTGTAGTGTTAATATTGTATTGTAATTTATATTGCAGATGTTAGTTTTTAAACTATCGGGTTGATGCATAAGTTCGTAGCGTTTTATACAATTTAAAATTATTTTTTTATATTAAACAAACAAACAAATCAATCAAGTTCCTGTATTGTTTACGATTGAATAATAACTTTCTAGCAGTTAATCGATTCAAAAAAAATATATATCTTGGAGGTGAAGAAGCCGAGCAAGCTAATTTTGAAGAGCAGCGTCTTTATTAAAAGAGATTCCTCGCAGATTGTTGGATAGAGTGGACGATGATAATTTGATAGAACAAGATCAAAAGAATATGACACTTGTGAAATAACCTCCCAACTGACTCTTGAACATCTGATTTTGTAATGCCTTCTTAACTACTCGATTAACTTAAACAAAATATATGTTGGGAATATTCGTTTTTAGCCAATAACTATCAAAATGAATAATTATAGTCGTATTGAGTAGAACAATACTATGGTATTAAAACTATATTGACATATTAAGCCAGAAAAAAATTCAAAATTCCAGAACACTTTTGCCTTGAAAAAAAATTCTTACAAACTTACGCATCATCTTAATAAAACATTTTTTAAATATTAATTAAATATATTAATTAGAAAGATATACATATAAAATCAATTTCATCAAAAAATATTCTTGTTGCGCCACCGGGATTCGAACCTGAATCTCTTTCCTAACCGGCGAAGGTGCATTTTCCAGGTGGCGCAACAACAATATTTTTCGACAAAATTGATTTTATATGTATATCTATCTAACTAATATATTTAATTCATATTTAAAATATCACAGATCTATGTTTTGAATAATTACAACTTCACAATAAAAACTAATAATAACTTCAGTTGTATCAATGTGTCCAAAATTTAATAAAAATGAATTGATCATTCTGGCGTCTGCTATCAGATTACTCAAAGGTATTTGAGATTCTGTATTTGATATTAATACATTTAACGTTCCATTATTTGAAAGATTACCTACCTTATTTTTTATATTTAAAATATCACAGACCTATGTTCGGAATAATTATAACTTCACAATAAGAATGTATTCTCCTAATAATTTTATATATGTATATTAAGATATCAGAGTCAAAATAAACAAAAATATATATTTTTATAATCTTAGTTTTAAAAGACCCGCAAGTACGGGCACACATAGGATCACGTAACTCCAATATCGTAGCTTTTATGGAAGATGTAAAAGGAAAGCTCTTCTATTCAACACGCTTATCCTAACAGTTCTCAGAGTAATTTTGTGTGACAGTAGGTGCTTTGAGAGAAGTGTACCTACCTACCTGGTGATGGACGTTGCAGTGTTTTAACCAGAAATTCAGAATACTAACGAATTAAGTTTTTAAAAATACATATATTATTTATTATTATTAGACACACCCTATTCAGGAATTAACCTAATTTGTAAAATAACAGAAAATTTCATCTGAAGTGCACTACACAAAGAAAAAAATGACATAATGTCAGCATGTCCTATCACAATCAAAACTAAAAATAGATACAAAATGTGAAGTAAAGCAATCTATCCGTCACCACTGTGTTGAGACATAAAAAATTGTGATAATGCAGTCCTATAAAGAGTTAAATTTGCAGCAAAAATATCGCTACTACCTCCGCATATTTATTCCTCAAAGAATACATTCTGGGGACTGCGGAGTTAGCTCGATGACCTCAATGGTACGTGAAAGTCAAGCAGACCAACAATCTGGGGGGCAGTCTATCATACCATTGATGATCCTGTATAGAAATACAAGGTCGGTCATCGTACGTCTCACTGATAATTTCAACAATTTCAGACGGCTAAGGAGATAATCATAATTGATATCCTCACAGCGTATATTTAATTTAAAATTAATTAATCTTAGAAACTTTCTCTGGATTCTTTCACCAGCCGTGAAGTGAACAACTCTGTTGAATATATATAATGATATGGTTCTTAAACATCAGTAAATCAGATGATTGAAGTAGTTAGCAGTCGCCTTCCACAACTAAGTCAACTACGACTCCGTGTACAAGTCTGCGCCTGATCACGCTGTTGTGTGGAGTGACTAAAATACTCATCACTAAAATATATTCTTAAGGGTAGTTTTTTTAGTTGCAATAAATTAATTGTATTGCTTAAATTGTGCTGTGCACACTTTTTCACACAGTCTTTTTGAATATCGATATAATGCATTGGATAAAATTAGTTACTAGCAGATTACTTGTTGCTAGACCCTGCACGCAGGAGTATTGCCCACTGCGCGGCCATAGCCAGTGTTTCCGTAAAACTTATTTTTCAATGTTATCTAAAAATGTAAGATTGTTCACCATAACCCAACTTACCCAATTAACGTAAACAAATATTTTTATTAAGGAGAACACATTCTTATTGTGAAGTTGTAATTATTCAGAACAGACGGTCTGTGATATTTTAAATACTAATTTAATGTATTAAGTATAAATATATACATATAAAATCAATTTTGTCGAAAAATATTGTTTTTACGCTACCGGGATTCGAACCTGGATCTCTATTTCCAATCCGGGGAAGTACACTACCAATTGTGTTATAGCGCCAGTATTTTTCATGACAAATTTATTAATTTGAAAAAGTGTAACATCGAATGTTCGAAAATTTGTCATGAAAAATACTGGCGCTATAACACAATTGGTAGTGTACTTTCTCGGATTGGAAATAGAGATCCAGGTTCGAATCCCGGTAGTGCAAAAACAATACTTTTCGACAAAATTAATTTTATATGTATTTATTTATTTATAATTAATACATTAAATTAGTATTTAAATAAATTACATTTTTTAAATTTTTTACGAACAAAAGAATTCTTAATTTGCGTCAAATTAATGATGATTAATTCACAGTTTTAATGTATGCATTTTTTTTGTACAAAATATAATAAATTGATTACTAAGTATCATTATCATGTCCAAAATCGACTGCATAAACGTTTTGTCTCGAGTCAAATTTCTTCAGTACCCTCAACCTCAAATGTATCTACAGCTTTCTTTGCTGTAAGCACCCGTTTAATTCTTTGACGTCCTAATGGTCGAAGTACCGTGATTCCTGGATGTACTTTTAGGGGGTCATAGATACTCTCCCTGATTCTAACAA
This sequence comes from Eubasilissa splendida, assembly GCA_031772225.1. Lineage (NCBI taxonomy): Eukaryota > Metazoa > Arthropoda > Insecta > Trichoptera > Phryganeidae > Eubasilissa > Eubasilissa splendida. Next base: position 9,365,521 of record CM062855.1, on the reverse strand, counting down.
CGTGGCCAGCCCATCATATAAATCTCTTCAGACCATTTCGATCTCATAACTGTCACTATTTTGAGTTTGAAGACCTTGTATAATAAATGTTTATATATGAATTAAATGTATTAATTATAAAGATATACATACAAAATCAATATTATCGAAAAATAAAAACATTGTTGTTGCGCTACCGGGATTCGAACCTGGATCTCTTCCCTAACCGGGGGAGGTGCTTTATCCAACTAAGCTACAGCGGCACTATTTTTATCGACAATTTTTCGACCTTATATGTTACCTTTTTGATATCAATACATTTAATCGTTCCATCATTTGACAGAGCCATCTACCTTATTTTTACAGAATCTCAAATACCTTTGAGTGAATCTGATAGCAGACGCTAGAGTTATTAATTCATTTTTATTAAATTTTGGACACATTGATACAACTTTATTATTTTTAGGAGAACCGGTAGCGCAACAACAATGTTTTTATTTTTCGATAATATTGATTTTGTATGTATATCTTTATAATTAATACATTTAATTCATATTTAAAATATCACAGAACTATGTTCTGAATAATTACAACTTCACAATAAGAATGTGTTCTCCTAAAAATAAATGTTTATGTTGATACTAATCATCATACACATCAGTCTTTCATGACTGACGATCGCGATCTCCATGAACAATCGCCCTTTTAATTATTCTCTTCCACTTTTGTCGAGATCCTGTAGATCGTATTATCACCAGAAAAGCACCTATTGGGCTTAGACTATTCCGGGAGTTCGTGGGTGTGTGGGTGCCTCGTTGGGAGATTATGAGACGGTCAGATATGTAGAAAGAGCGTAAAGGCTATCTGTCCTTCCCCTTATTACTCTAATAACTTTTGGTCTGCCGGTCTTGGCGTCCCTTTGCCGGAAGGAACCTTTTTTGCTGTTGTGTATTGTCTTATTTTTCCTTTTAAGGGGTGTGTGAGGGAGTCGGGAGCCATAATTTGTTGTCCTCCTCAGTACTTCCATTCTTATATGTATATTTTATCTATTACTGTCGAATGCATTTGATTTATTTCTTTGTTATGTTGTTTTACTGAAATGCTTTTCACTGCACTGTACGGACAGTGAATGGTCGTTGGTTGACAGCTATGCCGTGTTGCATTGCCAATATATGGCATTGCAGCATAGAATGGTTGCAAAGTAGTGTTAAAAAATACCAACATGGCGGTGAATGTAAAGGACCGATATGGAAGTTTTTGCTCATAAATCCTTGGTAAACGGTGGGTCACCATTCACTGTTGCCTTTTTCACTGCGTCAGCCCAATGGATGGTTGATCTTCTTCTTCCTCTTCGTCCTTCGACGTGAGATTTGAAGGATTTATTTCAGAAAAATGGTTGACACTGATATGAAAGTATAATATCTACGATATTTTTTAAAATATTTTGTTGACTTCGTCGATATAATTATGAGGCTTTTATGTAGAGAAGCAATACTGAATTCTTAGGAGAAGTTTTGTTGCAACAGGAATAGATCAGAGAATGATAGATTGAAATACCAACCAGTGCACGCTTTGGAATCGCTGACGCATTGAAAAAGGGTAGAAAGGGAAATTAAATAATAGGAATTTGCAGAAAATTTGGGGACATTGTTGAATCAGAAGTAGTAGGTGCTGCAGTAGGACAACATAAGAAGTACGTGACTATCTTTGGCCTCGTCATCAGTTTCTCAAATATGGGGATTCACTTATGAAAATCTACCGAAGCTGAGACTAAGCCTCAGTTTAATTAATAGAGTTGCGTTCCACTTTACACCACTGATTAACATTCATAGTATTTAATTCCAGTAATAAAATTATTAAATATGAATTGAATATATTAATTAGAAAGATAATAATTGAAAGATATAAAATCAATTTTATCGAAAAATATTGTGGTTGCGCCACCGGGATTCGAACCTGGATCTCTATCTAAACTGAGAAAGGTGAATTACCTAACTATGCTACAGCGACGATATTTTTAGCGACAAATTTTCGAACCTATATGATAACTTTTTGATATTAATACATTTAATCGTTCCATTATTTGAAAGAGCCATCTACCTTAATGTTTGAAGCGTTAAATTTGTGGTTAGAGATAATTAAGTTAAAAATTGTGTCGTACAAGTAGGCAGTTGTACGCCAGTTCTGATGAAGATACGTCAGTATCAAAACGATTGACGTAAAAAAGATCTCACAGTGGTTTATACAATGTTAAATATACATATTACTTTTAAAAAAAAGTAATTATTTGAAAGCGAAATGATGGTAAGTATTATTTTGATGATAAATGCATAATGTATTGATAAATACACCTAGTTTAAAACTTGTGATAATCATCCAAGATTTTGATTCGATCCAATTTCAACGAGCAGTAAAATAAGTTACAGTTAATTCCGCCGCTATCGTTTATAGCGTCACGCCAGTCGACAACCTGCAATTTCCGCAAAAGATTAACCATCAAACATGATTTACCTACATTATGTTAACGCCCGGTCGGTACTTTACGTACATTATAAATAATTATAAAAAAATATTTCATATAAATCTTCGTTATAAAAATATTTGTTTGCGTTAATTAGTTAAGTTGGGTTATATTATGGTTAACAATCATACATTTTTAGATAACATTGAAAAATACGTTTTACGGAAACACTGGCTATGGCCGCGCAGTGGGCAATATTCCTGCGTGCAGGGTCTAGCAACAAGTAATCTGCTAGTAACTAATTTTATCCAATGCATTATATCGATATTCAAAAAGACTGTGTGAAAAAGTGAGCACAGCTTAAATCTATTACTCAGTACATCGAACAAGAAACGGGGGCAAAAAGTGAAAATATTATTAGTTTATTCTAACTGACAATTTATTTGGGTCCACCAAAATGTGTTCACCTAGTAAAAAAATCTACTGCAACACTACACAACATGTAATATTGTATTGTGGGGAAGAGACTAAACCAACTACATTCCAGTTTAATATATCAGCTAAATACCATGATATATTTAAACGGAATACAAATATTTCAGACTATATTGAAATTTCATGAATTGAAAATGCAAATTCACAGTACGAAATTAAAATTAAGCCAAAAATTGAATTTAAGCATACAGTATTCGATACCGTGATCAGTAAAAATGAAATATAGGGTGATCAGCGGAAAAATTTCAAGATTAAATTGAAATTGCTTGAAATGTGAAGGGTATTGTTCGACGCGCGTGATTTTATGATTTGCCAGTCTCAATGAGTCACTGGTCGGGAGCGCATCGCGCGTTCGCGGTTGAGCAATTTTTAAAGTACGGTGATTCATTGTTTCGTGCGCATCGCGCTTTTTGTACTCACTTTAATATTCGACGAGTTAGTGATGGACCGAGCACGCAACTTATGTGGTGTTGTATTCAAAAGTTCAGACAAGAGGAGACAATGGTTAACCAAACTCCTCCGGGACCATCAACGTCAGCAGCGACGCTAGAACATGTGGCTCAAGTTCGATGTGAAATTGTGCGCAATCCGTGTAAATCGATAGGGAAGATTGTAGCCTGTACTGGAATAAAAAAATCAACAGTGTACGTTATTTTGAAAAAGAAACTACAGTTTCACCCATACAAACTACAAATCGTGCAGTTTCTCAACGAATGTGACTATTCTTTACGTGAAACCTTAGCGAGAACGATGCTGGAATGTTTTGGAACAGCACGAACGCTTGGAAATATTGTTTACTGACGAAGCACATTTTCATATTGATGGTTATGTTAATTAACAAACAGAACATGAGATACTGGTGACCCAACAACCCAAGAGAACGCCATCAGAGACAGACAAGGACAGTCAACAAAACTCAAACAATTCAGGCATTACAAGAAAATATTCGCCGTGAAGTTACTGCTATTAAATCAACGCTTTGCTCTCGCCTGTTCGCAAATTTGAGAGTCCGATTGCAAGAGTGTCTTGAGAGAAATGGACGGCATTTAGACGATGTTATTTATAAAACGTAAATCCGCATATATCTGTTTGATTTTTATCTAATTTTTAAATGACATTAAAATAATGATAGAAAAGTTTTTTAAATATGAATTAAATACATTAATTAGAAAGATATACATATAAAATCACTTTTATCGAAAAATATTGTTGTTGCGCCACCGGAATTCGAACCTGGATCTCTTTCCTAACCGGGGAAGGTGCATTATCCGTATTATCATTATTATAGCTGAATATATATAGTGAAGTGTTTCTTCCCTGCTGAAGTAGTAAGCGTCGTTAAACAATATGATATTTATGTCAGGGGTGACTGTATTAATTATTCGAAAATATAATTTAAAAAAAATATATATACATATTAAAATATTTTTACAATCATTATATTTCTCAAAACATATTATTTGTACAAGGTCTGTGATATTTTAAATATGAATTAAATATATTAATTAGAAAGATATACAAATAAAATCAATTTTATCGAAAAATATTGTTGTTGCGCCACCGGGATTCGAACCTGGATCTCTTTCCTAACCGGGGAAGGTGCATTATCCGTATTATCATTATTATAGCTGAATATATATAGTGAAGTGTTTCTTCCCTGCTGAAGTAGTAAGCGTCGTTAAACAATATGATATTTATGTCAGGGGTGACTGTATTAATTATTCGAAAATATAATTTAAAAAAAATATATATACATATTAAAATATTTTTACAATCATTATATTTCTCAAAACATATTATTTGTACAAGGGGTGGGGAAACGAGATGTAGGAAGTGTGATAGGAATTTGGAATAGGGACAAGACAACAAAGACTCCAGGACCAACCAGGAAGAACACGACTCACCTGGATTTTCTCTCCTGTAGTTACAGCACCTGAACTTTAGGAACGTTCTTCGGTGATCAGCATGAAGCAATGTAATTCACAATAGCAATTTCGGCACGCACATGTGAGGAACCGAATACATTAGCAACAAGTAACTTTACAAAAACTTCAAGTTAGTGACGAGCATCCTGACCTGACATTCACTCTACTTAATAGTTAAAAAGTCATAGACAATACATAGAAAAAGTATTGCTTTAATGTAAAGGTAAAGGGAGAGGGGAGGACAGATAGGTATAGTAAACATAACGGAGCATCCACACGTGCACGGCGACCAGCGATAAAAAATGAAAGTTACCGACTTTTCTCAACGAGTGTGCAATCTGAAATGGCAATGGGTCGGACTCTTATGCTGAAGAATGGATTATCACTGAAAGAAGGCCGTGTTGATGAGGAGACCCCGAATGGGAACAAGAAGTGTAGGTCGCCACCAGCTACGATATAAGATGGGTAGCTGAGAGCATTTTGGATTGTAGAACAGGAAATAGAGGAGACTGACGAATGTTGCCTATATCCATGAATTGTTGGGAACAGGCTAATGGTGATTATATTATACAGGGTGTAACAGACCTAGTTAACAATATTTTATGGGTACCTGAGTAAATTACAAGTAGACAATGTTTAAGGAATATGTGTTTAATCTCAACCATATTATAGATATAAGCATTTAAAAAAACGTAACTATGAGATTATTTCGATTAATTGAAATGTTTTATTGATTCCAAATTATACATGTAGTACAAATAATTAAAAGTCATCGAATTTTGAGCGGGTTGACTATTTTTCATTACGTGAATTAGGGCCTGAAGTAAAGATATAGATTAAAAATGGATAAATTTCGCAAATATTTACTTCGAAGTACGTAGAATTGAATATAATAATATAATTTATTTTAAAAATTAACAAAAATATTTTCCATAACGGTGCAGTATATGTACACATTCCTTGAACATTTTTGACTTATAATTTAGTTAGGTATCTACTCGTAAAATATTGTGGACTATGTCTGCATATAAACAATTTTACCATAATGACATGCGTAATTGTGAACCTCGCGAGAACTAATGATTACTCAATTTCACGCCAGGTTTGGGTTTCTGTTTGACACGCAAATCCAACATAAACAAATAGTGGGTTTATTCGATAAATACAAGTCAAAAAATAGATTTTATAGTTTTTTGTTATCACTATGATTATACCAGAGTATTCCAATAAAATGTATAAATGTAAATGTATATGTATGCATGAGACAGGCGTTTCAAAATCGAGCGTTATTTTACATTTTAAAGTTAGCCTATTGGGAAAGTTTTCTAGGGTTATGAGTTTTTTTTTCCATCATATCTCCACTTTCCTCGTGATATGAGGACCAATTAAAAAAATATCTTGCCCAACAGATGAATTGGTCGAAGAGATAAAATTCAGTACGTCTCACATTCTCTTGCATTCCATTGCACTTTTTTTTTATTTACTCGCAAAAGATAAGATTGATAGTGCAAAACTGTCATAAATTAAATAATTGAAGGTAGATTTTAAGATGCATTGTGCATTGCACCCAAATACAAAAACTTTGCCATTTGGGTTATCAAAAATGTCTAGACCAGAATGGACAAATTCGAGCGTTTTCGATTATTAAAAAAATCTTCTGTGATTTGAAACAAAATAACATAAATTTAACTGAATCAGTATTGAATTTATAACCCTAAAAAGAATGTATAAATTTTTTGGTATATCTTTTATATAATTAGTTTTGTTCTGTCCTGACATTAATATTGATTAGTGATAGCAGGAACAATTCTAATGAAAAATTCTACATATGCCAAATACGTCTCACTTCAAAAGCAAGCTGAACGGTATTATAAAAAGAAGTAGTGGCCTTCTCTTGTTTTGACACAAGATGCTGCTTTACATAAAGATCAAAATTGAAAAATATTTCTGCAGCAGTAATGGGTAATCAGCGAGATATTGGAGATTACAGTCGACACGAGCATCGGTTAAATTATTTATTCAAATATTAAGTCAAATTAATGCGGAAATGTTCAAAAATGTATTTTTCCCACGAACAAAATCAATTATCTCATTGTATTCACCATAAACATACATTGTTACATACAAATAAAATCGTATTAGCTTTTATTTAGTTCGATTAGAATCTAAACAGGAAATAGCCCATATTACCTTGTAAATGTCCGGATTTCTAACAAAAGCCGTAAAACCTACTCCTGATAGTTATTACCTATTCTTTTTAATAATAATTATACAAAGGCGAACTGGAACAATGAATCGGGGCACTCTTAATTAATTCTCAGTTGTTAAACTGTTTATTCTGAACCGACCTTTAATAATTTATTTAGGCTCCCACCAATAAAAATGTACTTGAACTTCACATCATTGACGCCCACGCGAACATATTCTTTATGGCCTTTATACCTCGATTTGTTCCACAGTGTTAGGCAGAGCAATTGATATGACACACCTTTATGTTGTTGATTTACAGTTTTATAAGTTCTTATTTAAGCTAAGCGTTTTGAAGAATTAAGATTGTTGATGTTTCCTTAAGCATTTTTTAATATGCATTACATTATATTATTTATTTATTTGACTAGTGTATAATTTTTATATGTTATTCTTATCGTATTACGCCTGCTTTACAATAATCTGTATTGAGACAGGTAAAGTTTATACGATGTTTAAATTTATTTTAATAACAAGCAAGTAAAATATTTAAGCAATAATAAAATATAGATTGAGGAATTTTACAATGTGAACATTTTATGTATAAAAAATATACAATATATTGTAACATATAGGTTCGAAAATTTGTCGTCTGCTGTAGCATAGTCGGTTAATGCACCTAACCCGGATTGAAAAGAGATTCAGGTTTGAATCCCGGTAGCAACAACAGTATTTTTCGATAAAATTGATTTTATGTGTATATTTTTCTAATTAGTATTTAAAATATCACAAACCATCTGTTCTGAATAATTACAACTTCACAATAAGAATGTGTTCTCCTTAATAATAAATATATTAATAGTTAGAATGTTTAATTTTATAAAAATGTATTATATTAAAATCATTGTGATATTTGGATAACGTAATATTTTTGGCACTAAAATCTTGTCCACAGTATATGTATAATACATTACACATAATATCTAATCCATTGCATAACACTTTCGTTTATTAAAAATGATACTGACCAATTGGCTGTCAGTTGTCAATTTGTTTGGTTTAAAGGACCACTACCAGATCGACTCATATTTCGAATCCATAATATAATATTTATGTTTTAATTAGAAAACTAACCTTTACTAGATAACTAAGGTAACTATTATGGGGCCAGCGTCACGTGACATACATTTCTGGGCTATTATTATTATTGTTATGCGATTATCAGGATACTTAATTTTTGTTATGCTGTGAATATTTTGTGTAATATGTTGGAATTAAAAGATTGTTTTAATGTTTACGTATGGCAACTTTATTTTGAGTTTCTTTAAAGTGTTCGTACATACGTAAGTGAGAATCGTTAAAGTGTAGATTTGTTTAATATCAATAACACATTAAGTATTAAATACTTTATCTTCTTACATTATAGTTATTAGCGTTTTATAGATTACTTTATATACATATTACATGAATATTAGTGATGGTAAATCATTATATAGCTGTGACTGTAATTGTGATTGGTAACTCGGAGTTAACGATGATAAATAACTAAGATTTAACTACAAATTAAATTAATCAATTAGAATAATACACAGAAAAAATCAATTAATCGAAAAAGTATTTGATTGCTATCGAGATTCGAACCTGGACCTATTTCTGTTCATAGAAACGTGTTACCAGTCTGCTATATCAACGTTTACGATAAATTTGGAACCTACATATATTATATATTTTTATAATTGATACATCTATTATTTTATTGTTGTAGGTTTACTTTCTAGTGTACCAGTCATTGCTGGAAGATAACAAGTTCCCAATCGTCGGTACAATCGAACACAATCATAGTCACAATAACGATTTAACTAATACTAATTAATTATTCCATATTAGCAACATTACTTAATGGCCACATATTATGTAAAAAATAAGATACTTTATTTAAACCACTTTTTATTGATAAATCAACACCTTCTTCAGGAAACAATATATACTAAAATTAAAAATACACGCATTGATAAAAACAAAAAATACTGTGAAAACAAATTGAAAAGGTGACTTTTTGCAAAAATGATTTGGTTATTTATAATATTTTACAGTGGTTCCTAATTATTAATTACCTACCACTTATACTTTTGTAGTTTTTTTTTATCTTGCATTTTTATTTTAGTACTTGTACGTTGTTTCCTGCAGAAGATACTATAGGTATTAAAACGTGTTGATTTATTTATAAATAGTGGTTTAAACAAAGAAAAAATAAACAGTTTTATTATTTATTAAATACTAATTAATTTTCACTAAAAATATATTACATAAGACAGTCAGAAGCTTCAAAACGAAATTTCTTAGTATAATAGTGAAGTATGTTTAGAATCACTAGAAAAAGAGACAGTAAAAGATTGTAATAGACGGGCTATATTTTAATACGTAGAGGTCCAGCCGATGGACAAAGAATATTAATGAATGGTGTCTACGAGACAAAAAACGACCAAGAGGGGTCCCAAAGTCTCAATGGATAGGCTAAATTATAAAGGCAGTGGAAGTGACATGGCAAAGATTTGTTGTTGGATAATGATTGATTATAATGATAATGATCGATAATTGACGTTGACAAAATTTCCAGTTTAGTCCACAGATAATTATGTAATTATACACGTTGATAAAATTTTCAGTCGATAATTACGTAGTTACCTATAATACATCTAATCAACAAATTTTACAGTCTAGTAGTAGTACGTGGGTATATTAAATACATCGAGATATTGTCACGTGACAACATTATCACTGTGAATGCTACAATTTCAAACTGAAATGCGCGCGGTAGCCGTGTAGATGGTGCGCTATACAGGGTGCAAATAGCGGTCCCCTTGGGCCGGACGCGCAAGCGTCGCCGGTGGCTCGCCGGTATGGCGGGCGGAAACGATCTCTAAAATATACTTTGGACGCGGTGAATCGGGAGGTTATAGGTCCCAGATTCACCCGCAATATGAATATATCGCCTGGTAGGAATGGTTTGGAGTTTCCCGGCTGACAGCAGCGCGGACCAGTTCAATCCAGCCCGCTGCATTGTTGGAGCCTAGGGATGGAATAGCTGCCCAAATGCGATCGTTGAGAAGACGTTCGTCACCACCACAACATTATAAATGATAAACAAGTATAAATTAGAATCATGTCGAGTGACTCTTTGATTATTTTACTTATTCTACATGTTTCGATACCTATAGTATCTTCTTCAGGAAACAGTGTATACTGAAATTAAAAATACAAGCATAGATAAAAATAAACTATAAAGTAGTGAATAAATAAGAACTAATATGAAAACTAATTTAAAAGGTGACTATTTGCAAAATTTATAATATTTAGCTTGCTATTAATACTTTTTCTTATTTCTAAAATTTCAAATTTATTTAACTGTAAACTCCTAGTATTTGTATATATAATTTCTAAACCCTTGTTAATATTAAAAGAATGGTTTGTTTTCAAAAGATGATTGGAAAATTCTGAATTGTTGTTACTATTTAGGCATCTTTTTGTAAAATAATCAATAAATAGTGGTTTAAACAAAGTATTTTCTTTAATTATTTATATAAAATGAGGCCACAAAGTAATTTTTATAATATTGAAGAAGTTAAAATTATAATTTTATGTTTATAATTTACAATCCCACCTATCCGACAAACATCTGGTCGTTGACGGTGCTTTCTGGCGTTCGATTCGCCAGAGCTAGGAAGCGCCGTAACAGTATATATTTACAATGTCAGTAAATATGTTCTTGCTTCATTATTAAAGACGTTAAAATTCGCCCAAATAATCTTCCAGAGTCAACAAGTCCGTAAGTTTCCGGGAATGCTAACCATTACGCTGATGAGAAATCAATGTTTAATTTTAAAATATCTTTTGCTCTTTATTAATATTAAGTTCAACAGGAGTAACATTTTCCAAAAATAAATTTAACTGTTCACTTTGATGTTATGAGTACATAAATAATAAAGTATATCAAAAATATAAATTAACAAATTGAATTCTAATAAGATAATTTGACACCATACTTCAATGGGGAAATTTTAGAAAATAAATCACAAGGTATGAATGAGAGTATATAAAAATAGTACGAATTTTTCGATTATAAATCAGTTTTCGCGACAATTTTTTCTGAAATATCGGCTGCATTATCTTATTTCATGTTTAAATAATTTCAGTAGATTAAATCAGGATTCACTTATTCGTTGAGGTGGTGGCAAAATACAATACACAGATACTAATTACTGTATGGTACACAATATTGCGAACATCTCCTTTATGGAAGCGGCTCTTCATTAAGTTGAGTAATTAGACATATCAAGTCCTCGGTGGGGAGCGGGTCGAGCCCACAGCAATGCATCACATCCAGGTTCACTATTGTGGTGACTGTGCATGATTGTGACATGTTTGATGAGACCAGAATATTGTAATACGTCATTTACATCCAGAGCTACAGGGTGTTATTAATTACGAACACTTTTGGATAATTTTTTTAATTTTATGCATTTTTGTTTACGCGTCTTATTACTTCGGTTGACAACATTGGGTTTTATGAATGATAGTAATGTACATGTGTGTGCGTAAGTATTGCCGTCTCTTTTCGGAATCTAAGAATACGGTAACGAAGGCGTCATTTTCTTTTCATCCGGTGCTTCGACCAGTCCAGCAGTCCTAAAATCACCAGTGCGCGCGTCAGCCGGCCGAAATCTTAACAGCAAAGTTAACAGCTTAGTGCAGTTCATGTATCATATGTGTACCTATTGTTAATCGGAAACCTGGAAACCAACGAAGCACAATTTAATAATATTTTAATATACGCTTTTTTGTTGTTGAATATTTAAAACACTATTTCAGAAACACATTAAACGAACAACTCCAGTTACGAACTTTATTTGCGCAATTTAACTTTATACTAGTTGTAAATTTATAAGTCCTTCTTTAATCAAATATCTTGCTCTAGTCATAGTATATATACTCATTCGCACATTTCACATTCATATTCATTGCGACACACATCCACACGTGTGAGACCTGAAGAGAAGTAGGTCCTTCAATCTCACCATGTACAAAACCTTCTAATCCGAATTACATAACCTACAAACGTCAGTCACTTCATCCGAGTGACTCAAAAATTTAACAACTGAATGCACCTCACATTTACCAGTGCATAAAACAAGGCTCCTAACAGCCATATAAACACAATCGGTACGGATGTCATTATACATGCGCCCGTAACCAAGGAAGATCGGCTCCTAAGCACCTCTCCTTTTGCTGCTGCCTTCTAGTTAAGATCTCCAGCTAACACTCCTCTATATAGACTTTTTAATACATATTTTTTGACTATAACTGTGCTCAATAAACAACTAACTTATGTTAACTTTAAGTAGTTTTCCTTCTTCAACCTACTATGACAACACATACACATAAATCTCCGCGATCATTATCAAATGAACACGTGAACACTGGGTGAAATATATGGGGTACCTGACACTCGCACATATTCATACCATAATTCATAAATATATGTTGAATTGATAATTCAGTAGAATGAACGAGATATTAAAACTATCACACAAGTACAGAATCACTTATATTTCAATGTCAGCGATGTCGGATCATAAAATAAGACTTTATTTTACTATATCCCAACCAAGAAAAACTGCATTGAAATTATAAAAATCATAGTTGAATCGTGAAACTTTTCCACGATTTTATTAGGGTGCCTATCCACAGACTCGGAAGAAGTCAACTCGTAGCAGGAATGTTTATGATTTGTAATTAATATGAAGCATACCGATATCCGGGCGTGGGGTCGTGAGGAGTGACAAGGAAAAAAGTAAGACGAAAACAAGGTAAAAGACAAGGTGAAAAAGAAGACGAGCGCTGAAGGCGGCCTCTTTTTATTTTCCTTCGGCAACCACACTCGTAGCTCCAATTCTGTATTGATAATTATATGTTGTATATAAAAATTAATTATTGTTCATAATTACCAGTAATTACTTCTACAAGTACCTGGAAAATAATCGTCATATAGTTCAACTGGAAAACTTAAGGACATCAGAGATAGTTTTTTCTTCCAGGAAATCAATTTTTGTTATTTTTCTGTTAAACGTATGTAACATATTTTTGTCTCCTTGAATCAATAGGTAAGAATTTTATGTATTATAATCATATTGTATATATGTATTATAATAAATAATATTGTTTGAAATCATAACTTCTATACAATTTATACATATTCCATATCCATGGATTGGTATGCAATTAGTTATTGTCCGAAAATTCAACGATAAATATGTTGCAAATACTACCACGGCTCAGTACAACTACAGAAACGAAGTTACTTATAATAAATATAAATTAAATGTATTAATTAGAAATATATACATTTAATTTATATTTTAAAAAATATCACAGACCTACCTATGTTCTGAATAATTACAACTTCACAATAAGAATGCGTTCTTAATAATATAATTATTTATTTATTTGGATGTGTGTATCAAAATAAGCGTGGCTTTTATTGAGTATCCATCTTTTTACAGAAAGTTTATATTAAGAACGCAATAATCTGAAAAAATGAATACATACTCATTCTACTCTCTGATAGTCGGCTATGGTGGTAGAATGGTGGTGTGTCCACGATGTGGCTAAACTGAGTTATGAAGACAACTTTGTTCATTTTTTAATATCCATATGGCGTCTAATTTTGGCAATACAAAATATGAATGTTATAGGTCCTATCTCTCTCTCAGTCGATGTGCTCATAACTGAACATCCAGGTCCTCTATTCTATATCCTCGGCGCGAACTGCTTGCCTCCGCGCTTCGCGATCTTGGGCCTTATTTAATGCGACGTGTAGCGAGCAACAAGCGACATGCTATGAAAGGATTATTTTCGTGCATGTTGAAGAGAGCGAGTTCCTGGAGAATTTGCTCGTTCGTTTCGCAGTCCATGGTACGCGCAGCATGTGACACCAACACCATATCTCGAATGAGTCGAACATGTTTATTTTATCTTTCTTAAAGTCTATATTTCGAACCCATATAAAGCTATGGAGAGTAGAGTCCTTTCTAATTATGTTTATGTGTGACATGTCCGGACTTCTCAAATAAGGAATTTAAGAAAAAATATATAAAGATAGATAAGCAGCAGTCTGCAATTAAAATGTTGTTATATCTTACGAGTTTTGTGATTTATGGTAGGTGTTGCAAACTAATAAATGATTCATCAATCAACTAGAAAGATTTACAGAAAATATCCATCTATCGAAAAAAAAATATTTTTCGAAACCGGTAGATGTATTTTAATTCAACGAGTGGTTAATAAAACAAAGTTAACAAATAAAAATAATGAATTTTAACCACAAAATTAATTTTGCCTATTTTGAAAAAATATTTAGTCGCTACCGGTATTCGAATCTTTACTTCTTTCTATTCAGAGAAGCGCGTTAACTATTTTGCTATAGTAATCTAATACAATTTATATTCTATAATCTTTCCGATTGATACCTACATCTGTTATTCCATTTTTTTTAAATGTTTAAAATTTTTGTTATTTTGGACATATTACCATTGTGCTCTATGTAGTCGATATGTACGCTGCTACGAGTAGTTAGTACATATTATATAATAGATACATATACAGATGCAGTACCGCATTCCCTTGAATGGATACACTCCGGTGCAGCAGTGCATGGATGTAAATATGCATTAAGTCAGCTGTAAATCAGAGAAATATGGCTTTGTTTAACGCCTTTCTCTGAAGTTAACAGATCATTAGACAGAAATATCAGTTTCATACGCTGTTTATTTAGCTTTCACATTCAGTTGAACTCGAGAGAGCCAAACAGGAAATTGAACTATATACAAGGTACACGATCTTATTGTATGCGCAACATGCATTCTGTTATCGTTTACCGGCGTCCTCTTAAGCACGAATGATGCTCTATTTTATGTAAAAACATATATAGATTAGAAAATATGAAATGGTTTTCTGTGTAAAGTTTTTTGTGCTATTTTACGATTTAGACGACCTTGACCGGTGTCCATCAATGGGGTTGATATCGTCAAATGATGATGTCATCGGTGACATCAGCCCAGATGATGCAGCCTGGTCCAATATCTGGAGTATCCTGATCGAATATGCCTAGCAGAATCTCTGCACAGAAGATTCTTTATGCACAGGCTTCTATGTAACACTTGTTTTCGACACGGTATTGCAAGCCAGTACCTATATTCTATACTGCAAAAACTGTCACTTTGGTATGTGTGGGTGTGTGTGTGTGTGTTATATGAGTGGTGGGGGACATGGGTTATAAGAGGCCGTAACTGGGGGAACGGGACTCTTTTCCATCGTCACTTCGCAATAGTATTAATTAATATCTGAGTTATATAATTGTAAATACGTTGTATATTGTTACACAAATCTATTGAGTTTCACTCCAAAGCAACTCGAGAGTACAAAGGAAATCTGATGGTACTTCCAAAGATATCACATATGCACACTCGTGGTACTTTAATACAACATCGACAGTGGCATTACATCAGCCCTGATGATGGACCCAGCAATGGGATCTAAAACGTCGACCAGAAAGGTCATATATACACTGTAGATTTGGTAAAAACAGTAGGTACATGATTGTAATTTAAATATCTAGTCATTCAATTAGGTACCTATTGAATTTGTTAAAAAATTCCTTTAATTTAAAGTATCTACTTATTTAATTTTTGAGCATCAAATAATAGAAAATACCAAAAAAATAATGAGACGCACTAGTCAAATTGCATAAATTAGTGTGTCATTAATTGACATGGCGGTTACTTTGTGGTATAACATGGTTACTTTAATTTTCACAACTAAACTTTGTACTACACACACGATAGGTTACTGTCACTAAAGTTTCAAGAAGTGTAGTCCCTCTCATCATCATGCATAAATTATTAGATTTATTGCACCAAAAAATATATAATATATGTGTTAGCGCCATTTAACGCGCTCATACAAGAACATCGTCTGCGCGATTATCAAAATTTAAAGCAAGTATCGCCTTCTCTTTATTTTCCTAACCTGTCCCTTTGCGCACGAGGGAGAAGAAAATAGGTCGCTGCAATCAACTCTCGATCTGCAACGAGTTCTACCACTAATATTAATTAATAAATATATATTTATTTCCGCTACTGCATAAAAATAATCCTTATTACGCGAGTGTTAACAGTGTTTACATATTATGCGCCGCATGTCTTGTGGTTGGAAAGGAAAGGAGAGACAATTGAATCAGCATCCAGCATCAGGCAGACCGAAAAAGTAAGTGCCATCCTCGTATTTTTCATTATTTCCACCGATATGTGGTTAATATAAAATTCTACATAAAATAAATCTCTGCATTTATGTTGCCTGTTAAAGGCATATGTTAGTTTAAAACATTTAATGACAATATGTAAACTAAATGGATTTTTTTTTAGTATTCACTAAACAAACAATAAACGTTCATTATTTTGTGCTAAGTGTCTTTTTGGTGTCACTTTAAAATATTTAAGGACCGTGTATTATAACGATTTTGACAAATTTTCATTCATCGGCGTTCATATAATCAATATTTGCCGTTCGTTATTTGGTGCTCAGGTATTTTAGTCACAAAATCAAAAAAGTTGTCGTCTTAAAACTCTCTTCATTTTATTACAGTAAAGGCATTTATCAACATAATCATAATATCTTATTGAGATTTTAGATTTTCACGAGATTTGAAACAATTTCTGAAATAGAGATTGTGCTCCCATGAGATTAATCGGAGACAACTCTCGGCTTTTATAATTCACTACATATATGTATTGTGTGTCAAACATCATATCATGGTGTGGTGGTTCTGCTAGTGCCCCACAGGCATGGCCGCGTGAGGAACCAGCCAAATAGTGCGGATGCCAATACATCGTGTCAGACGAGTCCTAGGAGCTAGCCAATTACTTCTCCGTAGACCGTTCTTTCGTCAACATCTCAAGCGAGCCCCACTCAAGTATTCAACTTTATTCGCGAAATTAACCTTATACTCGTGTACCTGTCATCGTAAATCGTCCCGCAATAAACGCCAAATTTTTTGGATGTTCTGTTTTATTTAAACAACTTGCTCTAGACATAGCATAAATACTCACGCGTACATTCATATACACTGCGACATGCACCAACACGCGTGAGACTAAAAGAGTCAGGGCATTCAGTATTACCATGCACAAAACCTTCTGATACGATCACACAATTAATATCCTGACGAGTCAATATTAGTCTGTAACCACAGTCCCTACAGTGTATTTTCATTGACCATTGATTTTTCGTTCGTCAGTTGGTTGAATTTGAATTTCATCAACAGCAGCTGTTTGTAATTTTAACTTCAGTTTGTCTAACTTTCCAGAATAGTTGTAGGTGCATGTGATTTTAGTTGACATCTTGTAGTTTTTATTTATTTTTATCCATTTTAAGCTGACGTCTGAGTTTATTGTCAGATCAAAACATCAACACGTGGACATGGTGTTGAGATTTATTGCAACTAAATCCCTGGGATTTATCTCCTCCATTTTATGGTAACGGCCCATTGCCAAATAAATAAATAAGGTGGTAAACACATATAATAACAAAAATGAATGAGATTTTATTTCAAGCTTCGCTTTGATATTGAGCGGTAACACAAAGCGTGGTCATCGGACTCCAAAACGACGCGACCAAATCCGCCGTCAATATTACTAGAAATGGTCTGCGATCCGTATTCCCCAGGTCCCTGAACCGTCTTGCATGGACGGGTCGGATCGATTTTCCAGTCTCGAGAGCGGTGCACGGGAGGAAGGATACATTTTGCATACATATTTCTATTGACTTGCGGCAGATCCTCAGATCCTTTGTTCTTGGCAAATATTTGATTGTCATATTTACAACGGTGGGTCTGGGTAGTGAGCCATCCTATTATAGTGCAAATATTACATCCAAAGTGCTCGGCCTGAACGGTGCAAGTCAAAAACGGGTCAAAGTTATTATAATCATAATAATATTTTTGTCATTGTTTTCTTTCAAATCGATACAATATTTAAATTGACGTGGTAGAGTTATGATGCTGTACGACTACTGCATTGGATTTAGAAATATATAATTATATGTGTATCTTTTTTGTTGATGGTAATTTCCTCCCTTGCACCCATATCCCTTCCTCTGATAGGCCTACGATATCTACCGTGAGACTATAGCAAGACATCATAAAATATTTTTAAAGGCTTTATATGTTCATGTTAGTAAGTTTAAGTCTATGTTAAAGGAAATTTTTTTATCCGTTTTAACATTAAAATGATATCTAAACAGTTATACTTCATAATATGTAAAAGTAGAAATCAATGAGTTATATTGATTTGAATTGTAAAATATGACTTGTTTGCCAAGTTGCTCTAAAACAGGCTTGCATAGTTGGGCAATGCATTTTACAAATATGTTTAAAAAAAAAATGTAACAAAGTGTTTTTTTAGCTATACAATATATTATATTATATGCGTCACGAAAAAAACGTTTAATAAAATCGAAGATCTTCATAGTCGTCAGATGATGATAATAATATAAACTTTCTTTCGAGTTATTCTGCCATGGATAGGATTTTAATGCAGCCAAAATTCATGGTCACATTTCACTGATTACATCTGCCCTGAAGGGCAAGATGGCAACGTAGAAATACTGACTATTATTATGGTAATTACATTATTTATATTTATGTACCATTAGATGTTTCCTGGAGTTAAAACTTTAATAAAAGAAGGTAGGAAAAGAATCCCTCTTCATTTTATGTTTAAACCTTAAAATTATATTAATTGCATACCTGACCATATTTTATCATCATCGTCATTATTGAAGGAACAGAAGATATAATTAAGCACCGGATCGAATTACGAATGCTTGAAGGTTGCACGGGAAAGTTTATAGAGCGTTCTCATGCAGTTATAAGAGAAGTACTTTGCACTTTTTTAATAGGATTAAAATCCTGCGTACAAGTGTGTAAAAAATAGGGGGATTTAATCAATTTTTCTATATATTTTATATTTTCATATTTTGGGAAGTCATACATTTTTTAATTTCTCAAATTTTATATTTCCGCCGCGCACAGGATCTTGCTTATATAAACGACGCAACTTTGAGATGTCCTATATTTATATAATATTTTTTGAAAATATACAAAGGTGTTTTATTAAAATTGATTTTTAAAACAACACGATCGTAAACGTAAATGACGCGATACGCACGAGCATCGTTCACACGATACTAACAAAGGTTTTTTTTACGTTGTTTATGCTATTTTGATTTGATAAATTCGCACTCATCCACGTCGGTCCCTTATGACTGAGTGGCAATCTTCATGAACTTTCGCCTCTTGGGTCTGCCTGTTGTCTTTTCCACTCGGTCGGTCCAACGGATGGGGGATCTTCCTCTTCCCCTTCGTCCTTCGACGTGGCCCACCACAACAAGGTTCTCCGAGCTATACTCCCTTCTCGCAAGATACTCAAAAATTGCACTGATTGCATAATATTCGATCTGACTGTTCTTAATTGTGAGAACTGTCACTTTGAACATGTGGAGGTGTGTGTGTTAGATGAGTGGTGGGGGACAATGATTATAAGAGGCCGTCACTGGGGGAACGGGCCTCTTTCCCATGGCCACTTCGCAATAGTTATTAGTCTATCTCTGAGTTATATAATTGTCAACAACTGTAAATACTATTCATAATAAAGTATAATTGTTATCATGGGACACTGAGTTATCATTACAAGGATTCTACACAAGCAAATCGAGAGTACAGAGAGAGGACAGAACCCCAAGGGAATCTGGTGGTACTTCTAAAGTCACCACATTAATAAATATAGTTAGTCAATGGCTATAAACCCCCGAACTTTGGATCCGAGCACAAAGGCTGAGGATATCAAATATACAATCTGAAACCAATCATTGCACAAATTCGTTTTCAATACGATGTAAAATAATATTGACCTACGTCACAATGCGGAGTTGCCGACTTGAATAATTCATGTTTTACCGACCGACCAGCGCGCGCTTTATCTTGCCCGCGCATTTTTACGCGGCCATGGTTTATTCATGCGACTGGCAACAATGCGCGCGGAATGCGTGAAGTGGTGACGAGCCTCGCGATTGGCTGCTTTCAATTTTGGAAAATTATCATTCTAGGGTCACGACCGCAGGCGGCCAGCGAGCTGGAAACTGCGTCCAGAATCACAAAAATGACTTCCCCTTAAGGTTGACAGAGTTATTCACTGAATTTCTATTAAAAGTCAGAAAACTCTGAAATAGTGCCTACTGATTAACAGAGTATGATAAACATCAAATAATTTTGTAAAAGTAATGAGTTATAAACTGTGGAAAGGTAACAACTTATGGAGCCCTGCTCGCACCTCACAGATGTGGCTGCATAAACATGCACTTGACCATGCCATTCAAGTCCGTCCAGTACCGTCAGAAATGGCGACGATAATACATCGCACCGCAACCAGCCCGAGAGAACACCAGAACCGATCACTCTTCTCCTGGCCATCTCCTCCAACCAGTTGCACCGCCTCCAGTGAACTTCGCTAATGACGTACCTTAACTTTTAATTTAATCAACGACTATAGACTCATTCACTGTTTCTATTAAACACCAAAAAAATATGAAAAAGTAACGACTGTTTTTTTTGTTAAAAGTCAGAAAACTGAAAAAGTAACGACTGTTTTTTTTGTTAAAAGTCGGAAAAGTGTGAAAAAGTAACGACTAATGCGCTGTTTCTATTAAATATAGAAAAACTACATAGAAGAAATGACTGATTCACTGTTTCTATAAAACGTTAAAAGCTGTGGACAGTTAACAGATGAGTTTTTGTTAAAAGTTATAGTTTCTGGCGTCTGCTATTAGATTACTCAAAGGTATTTGAGATTCCGTAAAAATAAGGTAGATGGCTCTTTCAAATAATGGAACAATTAAATGTATTAATATCAAAAAGGTAACATATAGGTTCGAAAATTTGTCGCTAAAAATATGGTCGCCGTAGCATTATCCAACGGTACCTTTCCCAGTTTGAAAAGAGATCCAGGTTCGAATCCTGGTGGCGCAAGAACAATATTTTTCGATAGAATTGATTTTATGTGTATATCTTTTTAACTAATATAATATTTAATTAAATAATCATTCATTACATCGCATGCACATCTTTTATTATTTTTTTTATGACTAAATAAATTTTTCCAAATTAAAAAATAGATTAATTCCACACCGAAATGTAAATATAGTAACAAAATACTTTTAAAGTTAATAAAACAGTGCGGAAAATATTATAACAAATATAATTACACAAACAAAACGTTTTGTACTACTTTTAAAAATATATTTTATTATGTTCCCTACCATGAAATTTGTAACCTTATTGATTGAACTAGTATAACTAATCTATTGTAAATGATACAAGAGAAAAAAAAATTCCACCTCGATATGAACTCTGATCAACTGAGGTGAGCAAGGAATGAAAAAATATTTACATAAACAAATATCAGATATCTTATAGAGACAAAGCTATTTTTAATTATATTTAATGAAAAATATATGGATGTATAGGGTAAATTATAGGGCTTACGACCAATCTTCGGCTGGCTTAAGTGATCACTTTATATATTTATATATATATAACGTTCACCAATTCTCACCCGTCAATCTACATATTGATCAAATTTTTGAAAGTATCAGCTGAATGTAAAGAAAATGAATTTTGGTTAAAAGTAAACAGTATTTATTTATATTAATATAATGGAAATTCGGAAAGTTTTAAATTTTTTTTTAATAATTATTTCTTTCAATGTGTTAAATTTACTTTTATTCTGTATATATTAAAAGCGCAAAACACTGCGCGCGGTGTACACTACCGATATTATGCATCAATTGACGTCAAGTGCGTTGTTGCATTACTGTCTAGCGTGAAGCGGTCATGTGACTTTGCCTCTTTCTCGATTTGATAGCGCTCACGCACACATCGACGGTTATCGGCACAAGATACATTATTGAAGTGCCATGACCAAAAAATCGAACTGTACATCTATTATTCCATGTTAATGTTAACAATTCATATTCGAATCTCGGTAGCAAACAAAAATATTTTTTCGATATATTTATTTTTTCTCTATATCTTTAATTTGTATTAAAAATAACCACATTGTTCTGAAATTGCAACTTCACAACAAATATTTTAACGAGTGTTTAAAACCCATCTTATGGCGGGCATGTAAGACGTTATATGTATGTCTTACGTCTCATGTACGTCTTAGGATGGTTTTTTTGTAAAAAAATTATTACCTATCTACGTAAACCAGCATTACAGTGTACCAATTTTCAAATTTTTGATAATATACTTATTAACTATTTTGAATAATGTAACTTTCGAAATAAAAGGTAACAATAAAATTGACACTTCATTCTAATAATAAGTAGGTATCGATTTCCCTGCAGACATAGAAAGACATTGAAATTTTATATTTAAAAATATACAGCGGCGAAGTGAAAAAGACTCATAAAGACGTCGAGTCATTACAATAATAAGAATTTACATTATTCGGTTAAAATGAAGTACTGGGTACCGGGTGTGTTTAAAGCAACATTCATGCAAATTGTTATGCAAATGCCCCGCCACAGGGTGACCCCCCAGAAATGAGCTTTCGCTAATTAGCTCGCCCACTCATCTCAAAATAATCCTCTCCAACCTGAGATCAGAGATGCTGGAGGCATCGTAAGAAAGAGCAGAGGTGTATCGTGGAAAAATAGATATTTGTTACATCCAAAGATATACTGCATTGATTTTCTAGTGTTCCTAATATTCTATGTGTCAAATGTAAGTCACCACTGTTATATCTAGTATATGAAAATATGATCTACTAAAAAATGTACATATTTATTTTATCAAATAATTTAATGGTTATGTTACTATAAGATTGGATTTTTCTTGATTTTTTTTGTGCTTGAAAGCTATAAATCAAATACGGTTTTTATGTAAAGGAAATGTTTAATATAATAGTAAAATAATTTAATACTATTAACTCTACTCAAGTTGTAGTAGCTATTCAATTTAATAAGTATATTATATATTATTTTAAGTAAAGTGAATTTAATATATATGTTACAGTGGATGTGTATTACCAGTTAGATTATATTTTCACTGATGTTTCAGTGAAATCATATCCAAATAGGTTTCCACCAGTGGAAATATATTTCTACTGGTGGAAATATAACTTCACTAGCAGGTTTTAGCTAATGTATATTCTACCCTAACCTATAATTGAATGTCAGTTTGACAATTACGTGTTTTTTTGTTTTCATTTAAAATACGCATCTAAGTTGATTAAGATACGAAAATGGATTCAATTCGAGTTATTTTATGGTCTAGTTATCAAAATAATTCTTATATTCGATGAAGAAAATGCTCTTTCTGGGTTTTTTCAAAATTTGGACCTATTGGTCACCAATTTATCCAGATTTAACCGCTCTAGTTATTTCTAGTCTGTAGACTACTCGAGTCAAAAATTTTAATTTCACAGGAGATATAAAAAACTGAATAAAACATTGAATGATATATTAATTTATTTTTAACTTACACATTACATTTAATTACATATTTATAAAAATTAAAAAACTTTGCAGCTAGATGAAAGAATACACTAAAATAATAAAAAAAATATTATATAAATAATGAATGATATAGTCTTTAATATAATATTAAATACGAATAATCTGTATAAAAACATTGAAAGTATACAAATGTATAGTAGTAGATAAAGACAGGTTTTCGGTAATCCGTGGACGAAAGCAGCAGGGTCGTTGTAATTCAAAATAGAGAGGTTAGAATAAATGTAACTAGTGAATTTGTATTTTCATTATTAGATATACATCCACTGACCGGCTTAGCGAAAATATACTTTCACTAGTGAAAATATATTCTCACCGTAACAGATTCACTGTAACATATACATCAACCAATCGGTTACGAAAAATACACTATTTTCATCGGGTTGATAAAAAACCACAACCATATGTCAAAGTATTCTTAAGTTTTTAAATTAAATTAAAAAAAAATAATAATTTATAAATCAATGTAGTATCTGACTAAAATTGTTATGATAATAAAAGACATAGGTTGATTCATACCAACTTTAGCTAGTTACTTATATGCGTCTTGGAATTTCCTGCCCTCTGTCACCAGTGTTCGTGATCACCGCGCCCATATAAATTGCCCCTTGAACTACCTCACACTCTGCTATTGTTTGTTGTGATGCATTACCATGATCAACAAACAGTATTTTCGTTTTAACGTATTATTACGACGTATATGTTGTTGCATACAAAGCATAAATGCCGGAAGAATCTCAGGACAGGAAGGAAATTGGCACTCACTATAATCCGTATTCTGCTGACATCTCCAAAGATGTGGACTCTATATATTAATTTATTATTTCGTCAAGGTTCCGACACAAAGTATAGACGCGAAGTCTCGAATTAGTATAATATTGCAAACTGTTCTGTACATGCATAACCGTAGTGGTTCAAGGTCACTAATCAACTGGGTCGGTGGCTTGGCCAGGAAGAGAAGTGAAGGGGAGGAAGGCACATTGTATTATATTCATTAAGAAATTAATATATTTATACACACGTAAATATATGTCTGAAACAGATATTTAAAGAACTATAAAATCTTAATTTTACTCTCCAGATGACAAGTTATTCGCGAATAGTGTCGAAGTATGGGAGAAATTTCAGAATATTTCTGGGTGATTGTGTTCGTTTATTACCTGGTGTTGCAGTCACGCCTTATTGTCATTAGTCACAACTAAGCAATCTCCTCACTCCGGTTGACTGATGTCCTCGCTCAGCGCCCATCTGAATGTACGAGTATTCACGTATACCTACAACATTAAAATTTTTGACATGCAATCATGTCTATAATTATTCTGTTTTGTAAGATTAGTTTTGTACTGAAATGCGCAGGCAGGGTTATTTTTAAAGAAAAAAATCACAAATTATTGCATTTCACCGGAATTTAAATTCGTGCGATGATCGCAGCGAGGCTGTCCAAGTCGACGAAACTAGGCAAACGATACAGTAATAGATAAAAAAAAAACTTTTTTGGCACTGGCCGTGAAAATTGGGTAGATTTTATGGGAGAATATCTCTTTTCCCTATATTAAATATTAACAGAGAATTAGAAATAGGCTAATTAACTTATTTACCAGGTCAATTATTCAAAAATATTAATAAATACAAATAAATAATTAGGAGAACACATTCTTATTGTGAAGTTGTAATTATTCAGAACATAGGTCTGTGATATTTTAAATATGAATTAAATATATTAATTAGAAAGATATACATATAAAATCAATTCTATCGAAAAATATTGTTGTTGCGCCACCGGGATTCGAACCTGGATCTCTTTCCTAACCGGGGTAGGTGCATCATTATCATTATTATAGGGAAAATTGTCGCTAAAAATATTGTCGCTGTAGCATAGTTGGATAATGCACCTTCCCCGGTTAGGAAAGAGATCCAGGTTCGAATCCCGGTGGCGCAACAACAATATTTTTAGATAGAATTGATTTTATATGTATATCTTTCTAATTAATATATTTAACTCACAAATAAATAATATAACAAAAAATGCCTATATAATATTAAGCTTAGCAACGAATGTTGTGGCATTGCCAATTTTTAACAACGTTCAGTAATATTCAAAATTATAAAATAAAAAATATTTTTTAAACTATTATTAGAAAATTATCGACGAGCAAGGGCATATCCCACGTAACTCAAAAAAAATCGTAAATAGTAAAATTGGAGGAACATCATTAAGGTGGGAAAAAAAGCTAGCGTCATTTAATTCTCATTGGTCGTGGGCGAAAGGACAAGTCTTTAAAAATCTTGGAGACGAGAGGTCATAAATTTAAAACCATTTCCGTGTTCCCTTAATCGTCCATTTCAAAATAATGTAATATCCAACCCACAACAAATTAGTAACATAATTAATAAAGCCTATTTTATTAAATCGGGTCACGTTCTTCTGCTCTCATAATAAAAAACATAAATAAAATACAGCGACATATATCTTACCGCGTCAGTTATCACATTTTATTGCCTTATAAATCATAAATAACCATTTTTTCGTAACGTTTTCCCACTCGACACGAATTTATGTCTTCTCCTCGCGGGGAGAAGCGTGGACCCGAGAGAGGAGTGGAAGCTGACGAGATGAGATTTGATGCAGAAGCGGGGAAACTTTTACACGGTTCACGATTCTGAATTAATAATGTGTGTAATGTAGGACTGGTGAGAAAAATCAAGGTATTGTACTAAGCCGACTGTTCGATCTGTATAAAAACGTGACATACGTAGATATACTGGTTCCTATCCATTATCTACCTATTACCCTCCTCCCTATACCTAGAGCACGACCTCTCTCTGTGGTGTTATCTATGGATTAGGACCAGTTGAGTTGAGTTAACGTTTGTCCTTTGGAGTTGATCGAAGTGCGTTAGACTGTCGTGAAATTGACGTCCTGCTATCGAGCTCGTTTGATTGACCAGAATCCAGATACCTAAGAAGCAACTCAAATGGGTCGTGTTTCTTCGTGGTATCTGGTAGGTCCTTTGAGTCCCTCTGTTTCTCTTACTGTTCTATCCCTGTACCAAATTCCTTCCAAATTTCCTACATCCCATTTCACCAACCCAATCAAGTCCCGGAATCGTTGTTTTTTTATGGTGTTATTTTTATTTTTTATTTTATATTATACAAAGCATTAACAGTTTAGTGATATGATATAGGTTAGAAAAAATGAGCTATATTAAAAATATAGTCTTTTAAATATGAATTAAATATATTAATTAGAAAGATATACTTATAAAATCAATTTTATCAAAAAATATTGTAGCGCCACCGGGATTTGAACCTGGATCTCTTTCCTAACCGGGGAAGGTGCATTATCCAACTATGCTATAGTGACAATTTTCGAACCTATATGTTACCTTCTTGGTATTAATCCATCGAAAGAGGCATCTACCTTATTTTTACAGAATCTAAAATACCTTTGAGTAAACTGATAGCAGACGCCAGAATTATCAATTCATTTTGATTAAATTTTGGACATATTGATACAACTTTATTATTAGGAGAACACATTCTTACTGTGAAGTTGTAATTATTCAGAATATAGGTTTGTGGTATTTTAAATATGAATTAAATATCACAGACCTATGTTCTGATTCATTACAACTTCACAATAAGAATGTGTTCTCCTGATTTATTTATTTTTCATTAGACACAATATCTGTGTCAAAATACTTTTGCGAGTATGTTTCTTTATGATTTACAGTAAAATAACAAAAAATGAAATTTGTAAATATTTCTAAAAATCAAATAAACAATAGTACGGTGTATGGTTGATTTGGATATTGGATCTCAAAATAATCTTATAGAATTTAATTACTCGAGATTGCTGCTGACCATTGATGTGGACCGATCGTATCCCCTCCAACAATATGACTACTGCGTTGGACGTTACAGCATGTCTAATATGTTACTAGCGCAAAATATTCTATCAATTAAATCCCAAGATCCGATTTCTGATCGACGGACATGTGCCAAATTCCCCGTCGAACAAAATCCAAATACAAAATATGGTGTAATATTAATAACGCCACATTCCAACACTTTAACCGAATGTACACAAACTTTCAAACAGAAAATCTTCTTCGATTTCTATCATATTGTGTCATTTATAAATTTTTCTCAGCTAAAGACAGTAGTAGAATGTGGATATCAAAGTAAATATGCATTTTTGATGTGTAAGAACTCGCAATCCTCACACTTTCCTCTATCTTGTCGGTGGAGAATATAATTCCCCAGTTTGACCCCTAACAATATATATATATATATATATGATATGGGAAGTATGGAAGTATGGGTATTACTATAAATTTCATTAGTGTTTTCTATGCTGTCTCAAGGGAATGCATATCAAATTTTAAACCATATATGGCGACAGCGAAGTTGTACTTGAAATGTTTTTATATGCTAACATATATATAACTTCCAAAAATTTGATAAATGTGGAGGTTGATTGTGGGTACAGTTGGTGAACGTTACTATGTCTAAAGTTATCACTTAAGCCAGCCAAAGACAGGTCGTAAGCCCTGTAATACACATGCTGCCATACTTCCCATATAATATAAATAGCTTCGTCTATATGACATACCTATAATTTGTCTGAATAATAATGCCTTAGAGGTAAAAATCTAGTAATTGTGTGTTTTTGGACATTTTCATCATTGTTGAAATATATATATACATGTATATTATGTTTATTTGCTTTTCTGTGTTTGTTATCTTTATGTACAGATATGTTTTTTATTTTTTTTATTTTATTTATATTGTGTTCAAATTATTTAATAAAGCGATTTGGCACAGTTTTCAGACAGTAAATGATGTTCTTACTAACCATGCCCTGCTGCATTGCGATGCATCGCGGCCTAGATTAGTGTAAAAGAAAAAATGCAAACCCGACGGCAAATGAGTAGGACCGCCATGGGAGCTTTTGGGAAGATCGCAATTTATTCACGCCATACATGTGTTCTAAGGTGCTGTGGTATCTTGGTTGAGTTTTCTGTACTCCCCTACTACAGTACTTAACACACATACTCACTAAGGGTTGTAATTGCCTGTATACCCATACTCAGAAAATAATACTTTAATTCGTTACAAAAAATTATGATAAAAAACATTATAAAATATTTATTTTTATTTGTTGAATTAATGTCAGCGTCCCGTGCGCGGAGTATTTGTGACGTTGCACAGAAAGAGCTTGTCAGATTTGTATGGGCCAGCTTATTCTATGGGCAGGGTGCAAACGGCATTACTTCAACCATCTTCAGGTTGCACGGTAAGGTACGGTGCGTGTTTTGAATGGTAATTTTATTCATTGACATAAAAGGCGTTGAATAATTTAACGGGCACAAGCAAGCTCAAGGGATGACACTGTCACATGCTAAAATTTTGGTTAAGTACTAAAGCGAGTTATTCACGACTAGTTATCAAAGAAACGACCATAATGAAGTCAAATTAATTCATCCGTAGTTTCCTACGTAGGATTAAATATTATAATTCGTAATGCAACACTTGAACATTCTACTTTTTATACTCGAATTCTTAAGTCTGCTATAGTTTAATATATTTTTGATAGTTTAGTTCGTTAAGTTGACAAGTAATGGAAAAAGAAGAAATTGTTATGTTTTTCAATATTTTACAGTAAAGTAATGTTTTATTAAGGAGAACAAATTTCGTTGTTGCAATTTCAGAACATAGTTCTGTGGTATTTAAGAAAAAAATAATAGATGAGTATTTTCAAAGAGTTTACAGAATATAAGTTCCAAAATTTGTATATATAATATATTTTCGATAAAAAAAAAATCTGTATTCTAATTGATTAATTTAATTTGTATTAATATTACCATATACATTTTTAGATTATGTATTTTTTCAACTGATTATCAGACAGGGAAAATTATCGGGCTCTTATGAAAGTAAAATATGTATTAAGGCCCGACTTCACGATGATCTCACAATGAGACTTAGATCATTGAGAGTTTGTAAAGGTACATGTGCACATGTGTCATTTTAATATCCTTTTTACGATTCGTCACTACGTCACACGCGGATTAGAAAACGCAATTAAGGGATCATCGTTTACATGAGCCTTTAGCCTTGTTTAAAGTGGCGAACAATTCCCGCGAATTAAAATTATGTTCCTAACATCCCTACAACTCGTCACAAACATGTTAAATATTTTATCTATTGTTAATACTATTCGCATCAATTTTAGTATGCTTTTCAAGTAAGGAACTATCGAAGCCTCGAGCGTCTGTAATTAATTTAATAATTGAATTCACCGTATCCACCTCAGAGAAATTTCCAACAAATTACGTGAAACTTCGTAACCAAGTCAGTTGAAGCATCGGTTCTGAAAGCCACCAAGTAAGTCGTCAGAATGCATTAAGTTTTCCCTGAAAGGATAACTGGATTACGACAAATTACCAGAGTACGAATTGGAGGCCCTATTAGAAGGTTCTAGTTGTACAATTTTCACCACGCCGCCACTGCGGATTAAGTTCAGCCTAAATAAATAACGAAGCCAGACTATTACGCCCTAATCCGTGATTTGTCCGCTCAAATTCATTGTATTTAAAAGTTCTTGCGAGACAAAGGTTAAACCAGTTGACACAACAACAGTTAATTGAATTAGAATGATCATTCCCTTCCTTTTGGGTTTCATAATAAATTCTCCGTGGGGATGACTGATGAAACAAACACATGAAAAAACAAATTAGATGAATTACTCAGAAATATATTTAAAAAAATCTATCTATAGAAAAAATATTTTATATAAGACCGGTACTTAAACCCCAAACATACTGTTTCCAGGAAAACAGTATTACCACTAGATCCATAATGTTAACCATTTAATTAAATACATTTATTTATAGCTATGCCCTTATTAGCTTTTACAACATTAAATTATATCTACATACTCAGCTTAAACAAAAAAATAATAATTTAAAAACAACACAATAGAAGTGAATATATAAAAGATGAAACACCCGGCGTTGCCCGGACTTTATGCAGAATGAAGAGGCTTCATTTAGGAGGATAGGGGTAGTTTTTTTTTCGAAATTTTCCTCTTAATTTGTACGTCAAGCATGCAAAATTTCATCAAGAAGCACCAAAACTCTGCTTTAAGGGGTGGAAAAGGAATGGGGTTAGTTATTCAAAATCTCATGTAGACAGTGACCTTCCTCTTATTACTTTTAAGTTTAGGACACTACGCAAGACATATTCACCAAGTCCCCATTCCCCTCCGACTCCTCTCCTACTTCCCTCTCCATCCTCTAACACTTCCATCTCACACTTCTTCCCACTCTCCTCCGACTCCATTATCACTCCCCTCTCACTGCCCTTCCACTCCCCTCTTACACCCCTTCCCACTCCCCTTTTCACTTCACCATCATAGGTCTAATGAATGTCACACGGTTTTCGAGATATTTGAATTTTTATAAATTTTTGAATAATTGGTACCCTGTGTTACTTTTTTAAATGTCAATGTCTGTTTAAATTACGGTGATGTCAAAAAAAGTATCATAACCCATTAAAAAAACTAACAAAGGGTACCAATTATTAAAAAATTCATAATAATTCAAATATATCGAAAACCGTGTGATGGGTTATTCCGATAGGTCATGGTCTCAGCTATCGATGGTTTTCGTTTAGACCACTAATTACAAAACACCCTGTAGATAATTTGAAGGGAGTAAACCTTAAAAAATATTTTGTATCTTTTCTAGTTTTAACTGATGAACTTTATAGAATGGAGATCAAACTGTCGAGTTATATTTTGAGTTACTACGAACTAAGATTTTAAGCTATTTAAGTGAGTTAAAATCTTTCAAGGTTCTTAATACTAAACCGAGAGATTTCATAGCTTTATTCGAAATTTCATCGATGTGCGGAACGAATATAAGTTTTTAATCAAATAGTATGCCAAGATATTTGATTAAAAGCACTTTATTAAAAGTAATGTTGTAAATAAAATAAAGTTTTTTTTTTTGATTCTGAGAGATGTTATATTATAAATTGGAATTTGAAATATTAAAAAAAAGTTTATTGTGTGTACATCATTCGTGTAATTTATTTAGGTTTGAGTGTAAAATAAAATAGTCATTTATCGAGGCAATTTTTCTGGATAATTTACGATGAATTTAAATTATACGTGCACGTAAATATGTTAAGTGAGAAGTAAAAAGAATTTGATCACCTAGCATGTAAAGGTTTTTAAGATTGCATTGTGTAGTAACTTTTAGATTTCTATCCTCTGCTTGTATGTGTTGTGTAAATTGATTGGGAGGTAAAAAAATAAACTCGGTCTCGTTATACAACAATTCTAGGTTTATTAATACGATAATAGTTGCACTGATTATAGCTACATGTTGAAGCCACGTAGATAAGAGAGCGCAGCCAAGGGCGCGTCGCCTTATAGTGGCTCTCCACACAAATACTCACACTCACACTCACGCTCTCAACAAGTGACAGATCTCACACTGTTTACGCGCTCTTATACTTCGATAGGATAAAATTTTGAATATGTGTATTCTATTCGTGTGGATTTAAAAACATCAAACAAAAGTGAAACTGTTTCTGAAAGTGGGAGTTTTTTGGTTTGAACGGACCTAACTTATCGGCGGCGATATAAGAACATTTTGAATTGTATATTTACTGTATTTGATTGTGATAAAGTTTCAG
This sequence comes from Eubasilissa splendida, assembly GCA_031772225.1. NCBI lineage: Eukaryota > Metazoa > Arthropoda > Insecta > Trichoptera > Phryganeidae > Eubasilissa > Eubasilissa splendida. Next base: position 9,333,076 of record CM062855.1, on the reverse strand, counting down.
AGGCTGATCAGCAAAGTTAAGGACCACCAGACTACATGAAGAGCGACATCGGCGTCTACCAGCCCAGGTTCATAGGGGTTTGTGTATTATGAATTTGCATAGATTGAATTAATGTATTCAACATCACTTATAGAAAACCCAGGTCTAGCTATCGAAATATTTATGGCTACACACACATTACATTAAAAGATTATTGTTTTTATTTATAATATGAGTGATATATTTATTTATAATATTAATGATTGATAATTTGTCTCAGAAAAATAGTTGAGAGCCTGTCCTTGATGTTCAGCTCCTGGAGAATGGAGATATTCGTGCGTCTCGCCGTTCATGGTATGCGTAACACTCTTACACCACATCTCAATGGCATCAATCCGTTTAATCTCTATTTCCTTTAGAGGTATTTTAATTTCACTTGAAAATATACTCAGAAATATCTATATCACATATGTGATAAAAATATCATTGAAATACTTGAATAAAAATGTAATATATATAACAGATCCGTGAATCGGTAACAAATTACTGTTCGTACATCAATCAACAAGTTACTCTGTGTTACTTATACGTAATAAGAAAGCGGTTTTTTATAACAGTTCATATTATAAGTAAGCGAATCCATCATAAATAACTGACGGAGTGTGTAATACGAACTAAACTAATGTTACTTGGCTCAGAACAATTCTGATTAATCCAATTACTTTGAATCAACTCGTATTTCATCCAAGAAAAGCGTTGGAATAACTATTAGGGGATGTATTGAAGCCAGACCCCCTCATAAGATATCTTTGGTTGGACGTATATTTAATTATTTTAATAAAAACACATTTTTGTTGTGAAGTTACAATTTCAGAACATAGTAGTATTTTTAATACAAATTTAATAAATCAGGATGAATCTATTTATCGAAAAAATATTTAATTTCCACCGGGATTGGAACCTAGACCATTTACTATCCTGAGAAACGTGTTAAACAATTTTGCTATGTCAGCATTACTTCTTATTTCTGTAATAATGTAACACACTGAAGCATGAAACTAAAAATAAATAATTATTATTAATTAAGGAGAACACATTCTTATTGTGAAGTTGTAATTATTCAGAACAGACGGTCTGTGATATTTTAAATACTATATCTTAAAATATTGTTAATAAAGTAATAAAGCTTTCAAATAATGGAACGATAGATGTATTAATTTGAAAAGTGTAACATATGGGTTCGAAAATTTGTCGTCAAAAGACTGTCGCTGTAGCATAGTTAGATAATGCACCTTCTTCGGTTTGGAAAGAGATCCAGGTTTGAATTCCGGTAGATATACATTACATAATATATTAAAAAAATATTTTACAATATAAGAACAATAATTTATGTATGTAATCACTTAATTAATATTATTAAATCACAAGATTATAATTAATAAATAATTATTAATATTATTTCCTATCTTGTATTGTTAAAAAGAAAATCAAAATTTGATATTTTAAATATGTTTTTTCTCACGGCATCGTTTTGAGATAAGTTTCTATTTTGTATCTTTTAATTATTATTTGCTTATTAATAACATCTACAAATATTTCAGAAAAAAATTTATTATATGATTTGATTTCAAATACACGGACGAAGAATTAATAACGCGGAATGTCCACACCAAAAAAGAACTCTGTAATTAAAAACGTAGACCCGATGTATTTACGATATTCTGCAAGTTTATGCATTTTTGAACATGAAATTTTTGCCAATCCCATTAGCGTTATACTGCGCAGATTTAAAAACGGAATTAAGTCACGTGCCCGGCGACAACATGGCGGCTGGAAATTGGAGGGAAACATACCCACCTGTCACGTAAAAATACCAAAAAAAGCGACGTTGTCAGCTCGCGTAACGGGTGAGTGGGTTAAACGTTTTGAGTGTTCGCGGCTGATAAATTTTACTTAGGTAGGTACTGTGTATTTATTTTAACTCTTAGTTAGCAGTTAACGATTAGTTAATTGTCAATTTTATATTTATTTTAGGTCACACAAAGTTTCACCCCTTCATGGAGTTTGCAAAACGTTTGTGTTATTTTAATTTGAAACTCTTCTTTAACCAGGAGAGATGCGTCTTCTTCCTGCACTGTGATTCCCTTCAATCTTTCCCTGAAGTAAGACTTGTATTTCTTCATATTTTTCGCCTCTCTTGGTATGCCCAAAGTTCTTAACATCACTCATCTTATAAAGATAGAGAGAGTCAACACTTTTTTATATTTTTTTATATGTTTTAAAACGTCATCGTTTCATATTTGATCTATCTAGGAGATTAGAATTTATTATATAGTAGGTATTTTGGTAAAATGTTAGCGATTATTTTAATAAATATTTAAATTATTTCTTTATTCAGTCGACAAGTAATTTTCTTTAATTAATAATTTTTATATCATAAAATATAGGTATTCCCTGGTAAAACGTCAAACGACAAAATATGACAAAACTACATTTAAACTGCGCGTTAGAAAATTTCGTAATCTTTTATTGGAGGTTCGCTAATGAGGATGTGATGTATAAGATCTTTGAGATATTTTCGACTCGAGATATGGATTTTGCTCCAGTAAGATTACTTTTGGACACAACTCTCAGTTTTCGTCGTCTCGTGTCATTGATTCACCGACGTGCGCTTTGTATGTCAAGCGTTTAATAGCATTGTTGTTCGTCAGTTGAGTGATTCTGAATCTCCCCAATGTGTAATTTAACCCCTTAATATTAACGTTTAATGACTTCTCAAAATAGATACATAGTTGTAGATATCCAGTCGAACGTCGTGTACACTGGTTTGAATTTTTGTCTCTTTCTTCCAATCTCAAGCTGATCTCTGGGTTTATCTCCAGATCAAAATCTAAACACATGTACACGGTATTGAGATATCTCTCAGATTAGATCTCTGAGATTGTGTCATCATCTCTTTTTCCTTGGACACGGCCCTTTATGTACATTTATTTTTATATAAACCCAAACGAAAAATAAATTTGAAGGAAAAACATATTATTGGCAGGGCTAGAATGATACATGTATCTGTGACATGTAACACATTTTTTATGCTTATACCACACAAATTTTTTTTAAACCATTTTAACCCCCTTCAAGGTTTTTACTACATGGTTAGATAATATATTTGGAATTTTTAAAAGGGGTAGGTGGTTTTATATGGAGTATAGAAAGAAGGGGGATGTACTTGCCGGTATAAATATCTAAGTATATATAATATTTGAACCTGAAAATTTTCTGAGATAATTATTTTAACTATTCCATCTTTGTAAGTTAGCTGTCAAAGTGAACAAAAATGATATCTAAATGACGTATAAGAATCGTGGATCGACAATTTCTATGGTAAGTAAGATTTATCTCTTACCATAGACGGAAGAAAAGATGACAGATGTCATTTATCTTACTCGTAATAAATACAATGTACACTTCATTTCAAATTGAATATATATTCACGTACTGTTATTGAATACATAAAAGGGAAAACATTTAAGTAATCTTAACCTAGAGATATTAAAAACACGTTCATTTTTACTGACCTGGCCGTTTAATCAAACACTATACAGCCATAATGACACTACTGAAGCCCCATACCGAAAGGCATAGATGTAGATGGGGAAGCGTAATATTATTATGGATACGCCACATCTCTGGATTCTTTTTTTTAAACAGCATTAAAATTAAGTCAGTTATTCAATTTAAAAAATAACATATATATTTAAATCAATTAGATTCAGTTTAATAAGCTTTTCACATGCTTTCATTTATTATACGTTACTTTTTTATTTATTTCATTTTTTCTCGTTTTCCGTCAGCCGAAGAATAACGCAAGCATTCACCTGTTGCAGCCCACTTTAAGAAGATTAACGAAGTGATGAATAGGTGAAAATTGTATTGTCTTCTTTTTTCGTTCTTTAACCGCTTAGGGTTGTTTCTGTCTTGGTAATTCAATAAAATTGGTACTTTCTTAATAATTGAAATAAAATTATCATTAAATTTCTTTTGATGCAATATTAATGCGTTAAAATTTTCTGAAAATGTCCTCGGTACATAATTGATCGAATAAATACTAGTTTTAGAAATTTCATAATGAAATTAAATAATGCAATTGTTAGTTAATTGTTGCTTTCAGTTCAAATTTCATATTTTAATATCACATCGCAACTTCTCAAAGAAGCTATCAAAATATAAATAATAAGTATAAATACTAATATTTTTTATACTTATGTATAATTATATGTGTTAATATTATTTTATATATTACAAACAGTAAGTCAACAGTGACAGCACTTCGATTCCAAACAAATGAAGAAAATGAATAAATAAATAGATATTGATATATAATAGCAGTGGCTTGCACTCTGTATAGTTTTATCATTATTTACGCTGTTAGTAAAATTCTATATACAGTAGTATATATATAGACTTAGTTCACAATATTTTATTGGTACATACCTGACTAAAATACGATTCGAAAATGTTCATGGAATATGTGAAAATTCTGCATCGTTACGAAAAATATTATTGTTTGAAATTTTTACAAAATCATGTTATACTTTAAGTCTACGTACTTCGATACAAATAATTGCGAAATTTATCAATTATTAATTTATATCAAAAATAGTCTGGTCTCTTCAAATTTGATGATTTTTTTATATTCAATGTATAATTTGGAATTGATACAATTTTTCAATTAATCGAATAACCGCATAATTACGATTTTTTTTAAAGTCTTTAAATTAAGTACATATTCCTTGAATTTAATTATTTTTAATTTAGGCAAGTATCCCATAAAATACTGTAGATTAGGATTATTACACCTTGTGTAAGCTGTTTGAAGAATTTTCTACAACCACCGTCTGTATTAAAAATTTCATTTATTTATTTATAACTTTTGTGTAAAATTTACATAAATTCTGTTTCAGGATAAAACAAAAATTAAATTATATTCCTAATCGTATATTTTATTTGTTTTTCACTGCAATATAAGAGACGGAAAATAATATCTAATTATATAATATTGGAAAACAGTTTACTTTATAACTAAATTCAAAATTTATATAACGTTTACAATTCGAACAGGTAAAATAAACCTTAAAAAAAAAATTGGATAGATTTCCAAATTCAGTGTACCTAATATAAATCTATTACGAGATTTTCTAAATAGTCTTTAGATATTGTTGTTCTTGGATTATAAAGAAAAATTGGTTATTCATTTTTTTATTACATTTGAATTAAATTAATCAAAATAATATATATAATATTTGCGTTTTTCTGGAAAAATCTTAAAGTTAATTCTAAATTTCTTTCTCCTATCAAATATATAACCAAGATTTGACCTCTTAACTCATGATTGTAATCATTTTCTTTGTATATATATGAAAATGAAGAATGAAGAAATGAGATATAAAAAACAACCCTTAACAATGGTTTATTAGTATGCGTTAATATTTCTAAAAAATATTATTTTATTTGGCAAGAGAAAAACAAAATTATATATTGAATAAAATATTTGTAAAGATTATTTTATAAACATTTTTGAATTTTGAAAGTACGCAGCAAACAGCCCTGGTACGAGTAAGAGTAACGAATAAGAGACAAATATGAATTGTAGAAAAAAAAATTCTGTAAAAAAATGTGTTTTTTTTTCCATTTTCACGTGATGATAATATTTGTTATGAAATACCTACATTTACAAAGTGCAGTACGTAGTTAAATTATTTTCAACGTTTAATTCAACGCTTTGTTCCGCGTCCAATTAGTAAAACAATACAAGCGCCCTTAAAGGTCTGGGAGTTGAACAAACCTCACTTGTGTGCTAAGTTTAGTCAGTTAAGGTAACGTGGTTTTATGTAAAAAAATAATAATTTACATTTATAGTATTGTAAGAAAAATTGTATTCCTAATACCTATAGATACCTTCCGACTTCATACTAGGTTCTATGCAGGAATCAGTGTTAATTTGGTCGCCGTACAGTAAACATTACATTCTTTACCTTTTTTGAATACGCGACGATCATCTACCTATATCGCGAGATACGCTTCTACAACAACTACGAGCTTCTTAAAAGTGACATCGAGCTTCCGTCGAGAGATCCTTCAATTGCTGAGCGTGGAGAGAGAGGCGGGAACACAAAAGATCAGTGGTAATTTCAAGTATTGTGTTATCCTGTTTCTTCCCTCCATATTTTTCTTCATACAGTCCACTATGATAATCCCTAACAAGTATTTTTTAAATAATTTCTATTCGTTAAATATTAAATTATTTTAAATAATGGTAAAACTAAAATATCAATTTATTACTGAAAATCGTGAATCGAAATTTGTATTTTCAACAAGGAGAAATTTTTTTGAATACCTTACCACAATATTTGGAAAATCAGTGATACTAAAGAACTATCAAATTCAATTAAAAATCACTTCAATGTGAGCTTAAAAAGAAACATGTACCCCTACTAAATTGAATTATAATATTACTTATGTCGCTAATGCTATTATTTTTATTAAAAAACACTTAACACCTATTGTAAAAAATATGTTTTATTTATATACAGTCCACTTCTCTACACAAGCATAGGTTTGTGTTGTAAAAAAATTGTATCTACCATAAATATTGTACCATAATCTCTAAAATAATATTTTTTTAAAAACATACGTAAGCTATATTTTATGATATATATAATACACTAAAGGTGGTTCATATATTATTTCTAATATAAATATTTATCAACAAATTGGCAAAATATTTTAATTTTATTCGATTTAATGTGATTTCCCGAGGTACAGTACACAAATTGTATCAAATTAAATTTAAAATTTTCATCTTGTATACCTTGTTATCTTAATATATCATATTTATCAAGTATTAAAAGATTCTTCATTTTTATTACTATCTATCACATATTAAAATATATATATATTGCACATTAGTGTTCATAATATTATCAGTTTAATTGAATTTATGTAGGGAAATTAAAGAAAGTAAAATAAGGAAATGGACAGTTCAAGGCTGAAAATTTCCTGAAGATAATATGGACAAAATGTTGTAGATGTAGAATTACTGACTAGTTTTATTACGTTAATAAAACTAATCAGTAATTCAAATAACTCATGTAAATACCTTAGTATATAGTTTTACATCATATTGTAAAACTTCAAAATTCAGAATGAACTGTATTACCCTGATAAAACAACAGTTCGTTCTAAAACCATTTGATTTATAATATAATATAAAACTCATTGGTTTTATACCAAGGTATTTTCATGTACCTCAATATAGATTATTTAACTTTGTTTTCAATCAGTTAACAAGTTATTTTAATACACCAACCGGTTTTGGAAAATACAATTTCCTTCGCCGGGATGTTAAATTAACTAACTAAAACCATATGTCACTTTATTATAATGTTAATCTGACACTCTGATGAAGGAAATTGTATTTTTCAAAATCGGTTGGTATATAAAAATATATTATCAAATGATTATAGACAGAGTTAAATAATCTATATTAAAATGAACATAAATCACAAAGTTCAATTAACAAACATTAAAAATTAAAAAATTTTCTCTTCATATATTAAAAAAATATATATGTTACTTTTAAATCTTCCAAAATAAAACGACATAATATCAATCCTTAAATACTATACCTACATATAATAACGATGTGCTTCTAGTTAATCCTTTAAATATAGAGTAGAGTATTCAGTGTTTAGTAAAGTAGAGTATTCAGTATTCTGTACTAGGAAAACTTCAAAACTTTACTACAAAATCAGTTGAGTCTAAGGCCCTCGTGGTAAACCAGCTTAATTAAAATATCTGCCATCAACACATATTGCTATAAGACGTATATACTGACACTACCTGCTTTCGACACGGTACTACCACGACGCACTATACATATATAGATTCAACTTGCTTTCGATACAGTGACACTGTAACACCACGGCTAATATTAGACCTGGTGATGGACTCAACAGTGGGATCTGAAACTTTGGTGAGAGAGTTTGGAGACATACAGTAGAATAGTCTAGAAAACTTTACACGTAAGATTCTGAAAGGTTGTTAATTACCTAATATTTGTAACACATAAATGAGATAAAAATAATGTTTTTTAAGAATAATCATATTGAATCTAAAATTGCTACACCAGTCGTACATGACAAGTCTTAATACATGAGGTTACTAGTTGCAATCTCCATATTTTTTTATTTGAAGAAAAACATAATAAAACAGATAAATGCTCGAAGAATAATATATGTATTAACATAGTTTCTCAACGTACATCATTCAAAATTTGTAGGTACTGCTCATATGTTCGAAGTATCATCGAATATGCCTCAAAAGTCTAGAATCAAAGATATAACACATACAGAATTGAAAATATACAGAATAGCTTCTTGACATATCTTCACTTTTGTAGTTATCGAATCTTGACCAGCACTGCTGACTCATCCATTATTTTCAAAATTCCATCACGACAAATTCGAAGAGACACGGCCGTTGTCATCTTTCTATACAAAATAGTCAACTCCAAAGTACTGTCCCGATTTACTAAGACGCATATCTATTCGAGTGCCATTTAGGTCAATCAGAACTAATCTCACATTTAACCTTCTACATTGTAACATCAATGCCAAAGAAAACTCATTTTTCTACCGGGCGTCCCTTTATTTCAACTTCAACTCACACTTAAATTAATTACTTCAGTTACACTTTCAATACTTCAGTTTCCACAATTAAATCATAAAATCTGTGTAATAAAAATAAATCATTTTATTTTTATTACACAGATTTTAATTCCTATCCCATTTTCCTTTCCCTTCACCCTCCCGTTCTTCTAGAAAATTTTCATCTTTTTAACTTTCATCTCTCTGTTTATATTTTTATTTTCTACTTTTTCTCTCATTTCTCTTATTTTTGCTGATTTTTTTGAATTCTTGCAATTGATGAGAAAGTTTTCATTCCTTTATCATTTTTATGCAGCATAAAATTCATTTACTATTAAAATTGTAATAAGCCATTTATCAATTTAAGTATTTTTCAAATTCTTGTCTTACATTGTATCCGGTATATTGTTACTTCAGAAAAAACATGTCATTGGTTCAACTTTTGTTATACTTTTATTATGATTTATTTTTACATCGATTAACTATTTGAACGATAATGCATATAGTCTGGTTTAAAATACAAAAAAAATGCAGCACCTTCTTTAAAAAATAAGGTAGTTTATTGGTGGTCATTTAAATTTTAAAGTAATGAATACGTATTGGTCAAATCCTAATATTATAAATAACAATGATTTTGAATGATCAGTTTACATCAAAAAGAGCCAAGTTTGATTGATAATAAATTAAAATCATATACATTAAAGCTACATTAGAAGACAACGATATTAAAACTTACAATTTTTTTTTATTGAGATTGCTGAATTTGCCCCTAGTACCTCTATAATTTTCAAGTACACCCCTGAAGTACCCCTATATATTTTCAAATTCTTACTTCATTGTTTCTTTAAATATATCAAATTAGAACAAAATATTGGGAGAACACATTCTTATTGTGAAGTTGTAATTATTCAGAACATAAGTCTGATATTTTCAATATGAATTAAATGTATTAATTAGAAAGATATACATATTTAAAATATTATACTTTGTTTACAGATTCAGACAATCAAGAATGATAGTATGATATATTTTTGATTTTAATATAGTATTCTATAATAACTTTAAAAAGATGGAAAGACATTAAAAAATTAACTGATAATCAAAATAGTGTCATTAAAAGATTGCTATAGCAAATAATGGTACTACAAGTAATGAGTGCTATTGTAAAGAATGTTACTGCAATTAAAATAAATAGGTATAATATTAATTTTCATATTAAAAGTTATACCTAATAATTAAATACAAGAAAGATAAAATAACGGAAGGTGAGTTATCACTCCTATTAGAGTTTTCCAGCGACAAGTTTAGTTTTGTTTTTAATCATTAAAAAAATCACAACTAATTTGAATTCAGATTAACGAACTCATAAATGAGTTTATTTGGAAATTCATTAACATTAATTTTTCGAAATCGAGCGTTATTTGGTGTTACGTGACGCGCTGGCACTGGTGGATCGAACGCCAGCGCATCACGCCACCGGCTCGGTTCAGTCTGTATGTCAGAGGGGCTAGCTCCGATGAATAGGAATGGTCTTAAATAAATTGAACACTTGATTTACATATAAAACATATTTTACAATTTATTTAAGATCACAAATCCCGACATAATAATTTACATGAACGAATAGTTTTCAAATCTTCAGGTTTGCAACAACAAAATTCTCACGAATAAGGTTCGCCGTAATTAAGATCGAGGAGTCACTTCGCAGGTTTTTAATCGATTCATTTCTCTATTTCCCGGGTTGAGGTGTCTGCCATCCTCTAAATGACAGAAGCCCGGATCGAAATTGCGCCTCGCATCCAATGTATTTTTGAGGCAGCCATATTGTCCAATTCAATTCAGGGACCGCGCCGGTCTGCACAGCTACCAGCAGAGATTTTCCTTCTGTATCCAACCAGGGGATAAGTCCATGACGCAGATGGATCGGGGACCATAAATCTCCCGTATCCAAAAAATCCTTATTGCTATTCTCTCTTCAAATTCGCCTCGCGTGACACCACCAGGTGCTCGCTCGGAAGTCTTCTTGCCTTTCACGGGCAAATCAAGGCCCAATTTTCTTGATTTACTGTGAAAAAAAAATCTTTAAAATCGGTTACTGGCCATCGCCATTTCTACCTTTTCTGCGGAGCAGCCTCCGGCGCTCGCACCACGCGACTCGCCAACCCGTGCGGAAGTCCCTCCTTCCCTTCTTTTTGCCATCTCTCTAACCGACCGCGTCCACTCGGATCGATATAGTAACGCTCGGTGTCGCCGTGTATATTTAAAATGTCACAGTGGTCAGATGTACTGCTGCATAATGTAAGAGAATGTGAGCAACATGACGAAAAATTATTCACTATATTTATGTCTTGTTACAGTCATCGTCAACATCATGAAGATAATTGATCACATTAATTATTGTATTTGCTTATTAGTTACCAACTGAAAATTATACTATCTTAATAAGTTCCCTTCCTCATTTCAAGAAGCATTTGTTGAAGCATATTCAAGAATTGCTATTAGAAATGTAGTTTTTTTACCTTAACATATCAATGTTTACTTACGGTGCGAATAAAGGAATCCCACAAGGGTAGGTTCTTATGTACGTGCTGTGTAATGTATGGTGGGACTTATGTGGTTTGAGGCCACTAAGTACTTCGCCCCTTGAAAGGTCTTATAGAAAGCTTATATGACCCATAAAGCTTGCGGAGACCCTCGCCGCCTGGATCGGAGAGCTTTATGACCAACACAGGTGGGATTATTTGTTAAAATAAATAGTTTGAAAAATCTTAAATCCTGCTTTTTAAATCTTAGTAAACTCCCATCTACCAATTTCTCTAAACGTAGAAAGATTTTCAACATCAGTGATAAGTTAAGTAATAATATGAAGGAAACTCCAAAGGGTCCCACCCTATTCCGGAATCGTTTTGAGGGTTGTTTGCTTCGATTCCATTCGCGTACAATGATTTACAAAATTTTCAAAGATTTTTAGAATTTAGTTAGTTTAGTTAGTTATGTTTCGTCATTTAGTTACTATTTCATAGTTAATTTTTTTTTTATTATATTGCACAATTATAACATTTGATCAATTTTACATTTTTATTACATCTTTATTATATTCGATATATGTTGGGTCCGGTATCGTCGTACCAAAGCCATACCTCAGTTAAATAATAAATGTATGTAACATTATTATCGCGGAAAATCCTACCATTGGTGAAACGAAGAGTACAGAAGGTAACGAAGTATGAAGAGTGAGAAAAGAAAGTCGGCGACTTGTCTTTGTCGTAGCAAAACGGAACTTATCTGGAACTGGACCTGGACCCTGGATGCAGATGTCGCCAGTGTCCCAATCCCTATTAATTAAGTAAATGATCATTATACTTTTCCCAAGTAAATCATTGATATGAATGTACTTGTCGTATAACTTCACCAATCAAATTATAAACTTGATAACAAATAACAATCCACAGATTCAGAATACATACGTTTTTGGTGTGTCACTCATATACCTACTTAATACGAAACATTTATATCTTACTTAATATTGGAGATATTATATATTCAATATAGTTTAATCAAATGGTTTTATGACTTTTTTGTTGGATGTGCAGTGGCGTATCAAAGGGGCTTTAGGGGGTAGGGGCACATGTCCCCGGGCGCCAGGCTGGTGGTGGGGCGCCAAAACGGGATATTCAAATAAAAATTATTAATATTTTTAATATATTTAAATATTATTTTCATATCTTTAATAGGGAGAGGGGGGGGGTCGCCTTTTGAATAGTTCGCCCCCGGGAGTCAAATAACCTAGTGGATATATCAGTTAATAATAAAGACAAGTCGATTATAATTATAAACAAATAAGATCGAGAGATTAGAAATATAGCTCTCATCGTCATTATTTTTATCCTCTTATCTTAGGAGGATCGAAGATTCTATCTCAATAAGCTCTTGTGCTATTTTACCTAATCTGTCTTCATCAAGACTTTGTTCCTATTTATCCTAAGTTTGAGGTGACCGTGCTAATGTTTCCTCTTACATTCAAAAAATGTATTCAAGCCACTACAATTGAGATATCTTTATATGTAGAAGTAAGAACCCCATGCCGAGTCTATTTCCTGAAGAACTTCTCACGTGGTCAGTTAATATTACTTCAGCTACTCCCGTAAGGTATCACTTTTCAGCAACCTGAATTCTGTACAAAGTGCTTGGCGAATGTGGAATGGGAGATGGCCGACTCAGGAAAATTCTATCCCTGTATTGGGTAACACATTCTATATGTCATCATCATATCAGGTTTTCGCTAATGGTAATGGTTTATGGAACATGCAACAGGGATCCTACACAAAACAAAAAGCTCTAAAATCAACTTATTCTTAATTATGCCAATGATTGGAAGATTTATGACATAAAGTAGATATCCAATATGTATTAAAATATGAAATTCAAGAATTATATTTTGGAATACCATTTTTGCTAGATGTATTCGTAAAGCTTGTAGTTTTAGGCAATGAAACAGCTTTTAGGCAAAGGAAGGATTAAAGTGCAGACCAGCAGTAATGAAGAAAATAATGGTTTTAGTACTAAAAGAGGCATAACTGAGAGTTTTATTGGCACTGAAGAAAAACCCACTATTATTTTGTAGTATATTTATGCGCTTAGCTATTTTCTCAGCTAAAGAAGCAGTACAATTTAATACTTAAAAAATTTTACGCTGTTCTAAATTACATGTAGGCATTTCTACTCAATAAATGTTTCGTATAAATAATATAAATTTAATTTAATTGCATCTTTTTAAATTGTATTTTTTGCGTCATTTGAATGATACAAAAATTAATCATAATATGAAATAACTTTGCACGTAAACGAACACCTATGAAATGTTACTATAGAGTAACGCGTATAGACGCGGGACACGAAATTTATATTAAAGAACTTTGCTTCACAATTTTGTCGGTGCAAGCTAGTCATGCGTCTCTCATAACACTATAGAAAAGGTGTCCTGCATACGCCTTGCTCAATATTTGGTAGATGTATTTTTGTCTTGACCTTCTTCCCTGTCTTTTTCCCTTAGTCTTTCCCTCAATTACATTTTTGAAGTGAGCATTGTGTCTAAAGGCGCGTTACACTCACGAGGTTTATCACAAAGTGCGTAAAAGACAATACAGAGTTGACAGCGAAACGAATTCATTGATCCATGTACAATGAAACCTCGGTTTTTCTTTTCATAAACTGAGTTGTTCGTGAACTGAAACAATTATTCTCATAGGTGTCAATATAAAATGTATTAATCTGTTTAAGACCCTGATATGAACGGAACGTTGCGGTCGTTGCGTAATCAATATTAAATGTGAATCACAAGGAGGAGGCGGGAGGCTAAATTAAATTAACAAGAGTTCTATATACAAATTCGCATGTTTATTTACAACACAATAATAATGCATAAAAAAAAGGAAAATTCTTATTGCTACTTACATCTAACCTTAATTAACGGGGGCGCACGAATTGTTCAATTGTTTTTTCACTCACTTTAGTCTCTTCCCATTTGTGGCCGATTACATGGCCACGTGTGGCCCGCCGCGGCGCGCGCGACAAGCGACATCTGGAGCCCGCCCCTGGTCCAGTTCGCGGACGCGGTCTTTGCAGCCTCGCTCGCCACGTGGTCTCCGTGGCCGCATTCGGTCGTCTCGTAGTGGACGGCGTCCGGTCGTCTCGTGGTGGGCGGCCTCCGATCCTCCGTTGTGAGCGGCAGGAATATCCGCAACTTTCCTCGTGTATAGGTGGGGTCCTCGGATGCCTTCCTGAAGGCACATCGCAGCTTCCTGGCGGCTTCGTTTCAGGGCAAAATGGCGGTTGGTATGGAGCTAGCTGGCGGCCGGCCGCAAGGCCGGCGGCACCCCGGAGCAGGTCCGGTGCGTTCGGCAGGCGTGGAGCGAGAGAGAGTCCTTTCGGCCAGGCAAAACCCACCCGGCGATGCGCGGGGGAGAGGGTAGCGACCCTTCGTCCACTGTGGATACATGTTAGGAGCGGGGTGAGGAGGGGCATACATTACCCCGGCGCGCGACCCGCACAGCAGTATTTATATAATAGTAAATAATAATTTAAAATTCGCGCCGACAATAATATTCGTAATACGTGAACGTCACACGTGAGATGCGACCATAACAACCCCAAGAAAATCACCCCTTATCATCGTTATTTTCTACTTCTTGCTTGAAATCCTATAAACGCAATAAAAACTTATGGATTTAACTTAAAAATAATTTAAAGTAATAAAAATAAAATAATAAACATAAAAACAAACTTTATTTTAACTTATCTTTCAAAATATGTAGTAAAGTATTATTGTTTGGAAGGGGTTTGGGTTAGGAACATTAGATGTTTGAAGTCCATCAGATTTTTGTCTCACGAAAAACCTATTTCTTCTTGCTATTTATAATATAGCGGAAAGGAGACATGACATTATCATTAAATAAATTTATATCACGGTTTGATAAAGCTTTGTTAGGGTGATACATTTCTACAAATCTTTGCACCTCCTTTACTCCACGAATGTGCGTCTTCTATTCGTTCATCAATCTATGAAAATAATATTTCCTTATCACCGTCTTTTGCTGCTCATTAAGAAGCTGGTCCAGTTTTTCTGTAGTGAGTTTTGAGATTGCCTGTCTGTTCATAAAACCGAAATTCTGTTCGCAAATTGAAACATTTGGAAGATTTTTGTTCGTAAATAGAGTCGTTCGTAAACCGACGTTTCACTGTATTTAGAATACTTTTCAGTGCCAAAATTTAATACCAAATTTGCTCAACGAACTTTCTTATTTTGTGCGCCGCGAATATTTAACAAATTGCTACTAGATCTTAAAGGGTCTAAAGTTATTAACGACATGAAACTGAAAATATCAAAGCGGTTGCTTGATATGGATAGAAAGCAAAATGAATCTAATTTTTCATTTGTGCTAAATACCTACACATTTTTGTCTCCAATTATTTCATAACTTTTTTTCAATAATATTTTATAACTTCAGATTGTACTTTTATCACTAACTTACTTAACATTATACTTACTTACCTCTGAACAATTACAACTTTTTAAAACTGTACAGGTAATTGCTTTAGAACAGATCACGTCTAGTAAAGTAATTAATTATCTTTATTTTTTCACATGTACTATTTATGTTACAAAAAAATAAAATAATAAATTTTGTATCTGATACATACTGACCTTTTGCGAAAAAATCTCTGAGACGAGAGATCAAATCTCATTCCTGGACATACATCATAA
The DNA here is from genome assembly GCA_031772225.1 of Eubasilissa splendida. Lineage (NCBI taxonomy): Eukaryota > Metazoa > Arthropoda > Insecta > Trichoptera > Phryganeidae > Eubasilissa > Eubasilissa splendida. Next base: position 9,317,128 of record CM062855.1, on the reverse strand, counting down.
GAATGTGTTATATAAATATTGGTGTAGCGGTTAAGACGTTGGCCTAGTGATCTAGTAGTTGGGGTTCGCGCCTTGTTCCAGGACACCAACAAGTTAGTCCTAAATTCATAGTACAAGCGTTTAGCTTAGTTTGAAAATAGTAAGAATATTGATGTGGCATGTACTCCGTGTACGCATATCTATTATCTTTTTTCAAAGTAATCCCTTCGTTCTTAAAATCTGTCTATTATGGACCTCTTCTGTTGCAATCTTCGCAGAACTTTCTCATTTGTTCGTTGTTCCTTTTCTCTCAGTCTAGTTAATTATCTCTATCATCCTCCAGCACTCATCTTAAATGATTTCAACCTATTTCTCTTCCTTTCTCGTTATTTGTCGTCCAGGTTTCAATTTCATTTTGATCTAGGTTTTGGTGAATTAATTTTTTTTTCTATTTATATGACATTTGAATATTGCATTAAAAGTTTGTTTTAAATTACTAATATAGTTTTTATAACCAATGAGCTTCTAATATAATATGTTATTCTACTTCTTAGGAATTTGTATGTTTCTTGTTATTCTTCATATATAACCACTTAATGAGTGATTCTAAAACACCAATCGGTTTCGGAAAATACCACTTCCTTCTTCAGGATGTCAAATTAACTATATATTATAATGTGACATATGGTTTTGGTTAGTTAATGTGACATCCTGAAAAAGGAAATGATATTACCCGAAACCGGTAAACCCATTATGAGGTTATTTTAAACAAAGTTAAATAATCTATACATATATTTTTTTAAATTAACATATTAAATAGATACAGAACAGGTATTAGAGTAAATGTAAAATAAAACTAGCATGCGAACAGTCGGCAATAATAACATAAGATGAAACATAAATAAATTATAATACTATGGTTTTGAAACACGATCTAAATCATTAGTTGGCATGGCTGCATCGTTCAGCCACCCGCGAAGCTCTCTCTCCAGAGGAGTGAGTTGTCTGACCTGGTTATAAGAGTACGCACGATAAATAACTATCATATTATTCTACTGAGGATGTTATAATAACGTTCAACATAGCTTTATTTTATTACCTGAGGATTTTGTTTATTACTTTTTATAAAAATTTTTAGCATATTTTTTCCAAACGGTTACTTATCATAATTATAAGCATTCAAAAATTTATCGAAATCCTCTGAATTCTAATGAATAATGTTCCTTTTCATTTCATGCAAATAAAATTGTATGGCTTTCTCCCACTGTAGATATAAATACAAATTGTTGTGTTAAATTGTTAGATTGATAATGCCCTTACAAGGTGAAACGCGTCTCAATTAAATTTAACGAGTAGAATCAAAAAACAAGTGTTTTATTTTTACATACGTGATTCTGGAGTTCTACAAACTTACCTCGGGAACAGTAAATATATACAAATACATATTATATTAAATACAATCCTGTATAGGGAGGATTATATAAAGAAAAAAAAAAGCTTTTAAATAAATTTGTGTTTATCAACGACTATAGCGCCTTAGTACATTTATTCAATCATATATTGTAATACCCTTGCTTTTATCCTTACTATCCTTGTCCTTGTGTATGGGATTGGGTGACACAAGAATAATCCAATGTGCTGACAATAGTATTTTATTATACTAAGCTTACAGTTATGAATACAATACAGATATGCATTTGGAGCCACGGATCTGATACGAGAGAGCGCGCCCGAGTGCCCGGCGATCTTTTATCTATTTCACTCGCTTCTTTCTTACCAACATGCGCGCGTCACGCAATCACTACATACAGATACATCGCGTATATCTTTTATTTGGATGTTGTCTGTTGAGGTACATCGTTATATTATTTTAATCCATTATAAATTAGTCTTGATTAGTAGTGTTCTATTTTTGTTTTCACCATACTTAATGGTGGCAGTTTTGAGATGTACCTATGTTTTGTGTATCTTAATGTTAATGTATTTTATCTCATAGTTGTAATCCTTTGTGAAGATTTTACCGTAATATAATATTTGTCAATCTAAGACCTTATTAACAGTATTTTCTTTTTCATATAAACAAGAGACTTTCGTTGAATCAAGATACATAACAAACGGGAAAGAAAAAAAAGGAAAAATTATTCAATATCCGAGATGTCCTTTTAAATGACTCGTAGAAATGATACATTCTAAAGAGATGGATGCTGAGAAAATCTATGCTACCTAGATGTGAGCATTTTTGAATAATCTGGTTAAAACGTGAATTTATCGAGTGAATAAATTTACGAGTTTCAAGTTTCAGTAGACATTCAACACAGGTCGTTACTTGCCACCGAAGCTAATGCCCGAGTTGTTACATTGTGTTACTCATACATATTGTTACGCAATGCGCTGGCACTGGTGGATCGAACGCCAGCGCATCACGCCACCGGCTACACTCAGACTGTGGTGTCGGTATGCCTGACTCGGATGGATGGGAATGGTTTCAAACAATAATAATCCAGATTTGAACAATAATTACCCTTTAATCGCATTAAACATAACAAACCCGACATTGTAGGTACGAAAATTATCTTTGAACTCTTTTTTATTCAAGTTAAACTCTCCTCCTAGTGAGGACACGCAGCGTTACTGATTTTGCACCCATCGATTAACACCCAGTTTGCCAAGGGGTGAAGTCGCGACAAATGCCAGGCTGCCGTGGGGTGTTGTCGCAGCCTCGGTCCAAGCGCCACGTCCCCGTACCAGAAGTGATCTCTTCCTCGAGAAGGTTACCCCGATGCCATGTTGTCACTGTGGAGTCCGTCTAACCCATCAGTCTGCCATCGCTCGCATGCGGCCTCTCCGCGGGTCTCCTCAAATTCCGCGGATGGATCAGGCCCATTTTAAATCTCTGAATCCTCCGTGGGAGAAAACTCAAGTTTTTTATCTAGGTCGTCGCCATTTTTTCATTGCCTACGGCGGAACACCATCGCCGGCGCGCACCTCGCACCTCCACAGCACGCAAGTCCCCCCTTCCTCCTCAGCCTTCGCTCTCGCCGACCGCATCGTCTCGGGTTGGTTAGCAGCGCTCTGTGTCAATGTCACATATATATATATATATATTTGATATAGGTAGATATAGGTAAACGCTCTGTTATATTGTTTATCAATATTTTACAGATATTGAAACTAATAAAAAAAATTAAAAATTAAAATGATATATTCCTCACCGTAAGATAAGTTGGCATCATGGCTGCATACAGATATTTTCTATCACCATATGCTGAGGATTAAATCGTGTTTTACCAATTTAAATATTTTAAAATACAATTGGTTTATATTCACTCTAGAGTGTGATGGTAAAGACATCCGAATTAAGTTAACTGATTTAAGTAGAATACATTTTTTTTGTGAAGTTCCATTTTTCAGAACATAGTTCTGTGGAATTTAATACAAATTAAATTAATCAATTAGAAAGGTATACAAAAAAAATATCTAGCGAAAAAATATTTAGTTGCTACCTGGATTCGAACCTACACCTCTTTCTATCTGGGGAAGCGCGTTCTCGGAATCTTAGAGGACTAGTGAGAGTATGATTGTTGGACCGAGTGAGAAGTACCGATGTAAGGTAGACGCTCGGTATGGAGACCCTATTTTTACATATAGAAAAATCTCAATTAAAGTGACTTGGACACGTCTTCTGAATTCCAGAGGAACGAATACTAAAATGTATATTTTTGGCAACTCGGGAGGGAAGGCGATCGGTGGGTCGCCACCCGGGACCGAGTCAGGTTACACAGAAACAATGACTGTATGAAGACAGATTCTGTTTTGATTAGTGACCATATACAGGTTGAATGTTGTGTTCTAAGCCGATTTTCTTTGACCGCCATTTTGGTTTGGCAGACATTTGTCAGTTTGCATTTAGTAGTTGTAGAAAGTAGTTGATTACATTTTATTATGGAGCATCTAACGTCTCAACAACGTGTTGAAGTAATTGGAAAAAAATTATCATGAGCGACGAAGCTAATTTCGACTTGGCGGGTTTTGTTAATAAACAAAATAACCGTTATTGGGGCACTAAAAATCCTCAATTAATCCACCTACGCAGAGTAACTGTATGGTACGCCATGTGAGCTAGCGGAATCATTGGGGCCTATTTCTTTTAGGATGCACGAAGCAATGCTGTAAAAACTTATTTGTGGCCGAATTAGGTCGATTGGGCCTGCAACACCGTGGTTTCAACAGGACGGTGCCATCTACGAGCCCGAGCTACGCTTGAAATTTTAATCATTGAAACAACATCGGCCTGGAACATAATATATTCCCAGTACCTACCAAAGCGGCGCAAGATAAGGGATAATGAAAGCGCCTTGTCGAAACTTTAGATCCCCGACACTCCTATGATAAGGGGACGAAGATATGTAAAGTTTCATCAAACTATATTAATTTCTAAAATATATAATTTCTTACAATTTTCATATCTGCAATCATATTGGTTCAAACTGTTGAAAATAAATAAATTATAATCGTAATGAATATTTACAAAACTCTGAGCGAAATTTATGGTTTTGACCTGTTATGCTTGTAAGACTTTGAATAAATAAATAAAGCCTCTGTAAGTGGATTCACATAAAGGAAGAGTTTAAAAATAAGTTTACGAATGAAATATGTTTATTGGTCGTTCATTTCGTGCAATAATATTTGCCCGGGGCTGTTTATTTAAATATTTTTTACATACATCAAAACTTTTTGTAAAGTAACAAACTAGGCGTCGAACAAATAAATCGCATGGAATTATTTATGGAATCAACGAAACAGTTAATTTTCTAAAAAAAACATTAAAAAAGTGCTGTCTCAATTATATCGTGCAAAATAGCTAGTCATATCATTATTAGAAAATATATATATAACTCACTATTATTTTAATTGGAAATATAAATTGATTATGCTAATTCATGATGATATAGTAGCGAGTTGTTAAAAATAAAACCTAATCTTTTATAATTATAAATGTACGAAAAACATATGGAACTGTACATTTTGTTTTTTCTTCAAAAATATTATTTTGTTGTCATACTTCATATTATTTTAGAAATATGAAAAATGTTTTTACTGTTACATGAAATTCATGAAAATTTAACAAACAAATCTTTTATAATTTTAAAAATACAAAAATAGCGAACTATATTCGATTTTTATATAATTAAAAATTACATATATTTTTTTATATATTACAATATTATTGAACGATAATTTGTACAGTCGTTATTTTTAGTATTGTTTTAGAAATTATACATATTTTTAGATGTTCATAAAAATATCAGATCCTGCAATTCTCTAGCAAAAGAAGCCTCGGTAAATAAAGATCACCTGACTGAAAAATATAAGGCAATGGTTCGGTAAATCTACTAGCGAACAATTTTGAGTTGCTGCAATAATAATAATTATCAACAGTTACAAATCAAACATATCAACTAGAAACATAAACAGAAAAAATCTGGATTCGAACATGGATCTTTTCCTATCCGGGAAAATGCGTTACCAGTTACACCACGCCAACCGAGTAAGTTGACAAGAAAATTATATGCTTATATGCTGCTGCTCTTTCAAATTGATACATCTGTTATTCCATTTTGAAAAACCTATCACCTTTATATTGCGACAAATTTCAAATACACGAGAAGGCGCCAGAAATTAAACTAATCTATTTTTATTAAATTTGGATAAATAATTGTCGCTATCGTTTTGTAAGCGGACAAGCACTCGAAGAAGAGTTTTAGAACTAACATTTTAAATTTATGGATGCAATTTTAAATAATTTAATTAAATGTCAACATTACTGTTATTTTCAAACTAAGCTATATGCTTGTTTGAAAATCATATTGGTCTTTCAGGACGAGGATCGAATGACCAATCGATTACTAAAAGGGTTACCAACATGCATTACTGTATCGGTTATTTTGATACCACCCAAAAATAATATCTGCTACTTAAGATGACACCTGTCTTACTCAATGGAGTATTTTAATACTTAATATAAATTCAGTGCAAGTAATGTGAAGTGCAAAACTCAATTCAGAACAGTAGGTAAATTATTCAGTCTGACATTTTTAGTTATTTTAAATCGATGTAAAAAAGTTAATCGTCTATGTAAATATTACCAACAAAAATATTAAACAACCCTAATTGTAGGGTAAACATTTTGATAATATTCAAAATATTTTCTTTTAATTAGGTTTGATTTGCAGATTAATTAAAATCGTTATGGTATTTCAACTAATATACATTTAGTATATCTACAATATTGTTCCTTAGTGTATAATATATATAAAACGCGATGTGCCATGCTAAGAGTTAACTAAGATAATAAATCAATTATTATCTCTACCGTAATACCACCAAAGTAGTCCTATCTCTAAAATGTATAAATCTCTAGTTGCGCCACCGGGATTCGAACCTGAATATCTTTCCAAACCGGGGAAGGTGCGTTATCCAACTCGCTGTAGCATAGTTATTTTTGACGACAAATTTTTAAACTCATATGTTACACTTTTTTAAATTAATACGTATATTGAAAATTTGTCGTCAAAAATAATATCGTTGTAGCATAGTTGGATAATGCACCTCCCCGACTTGGAAAGATATTTAGGTTCAAATCCCGGTGGCGCAACAATAATATTTTTCAATAAAATTGATTTTATATGTATATCTTTCTAAGTAATACATTTAATAAGTATTTAAAATATCACATACCTATGTTCTGAATAATTACAACTTCACAATAAGAATGTGTTTTCCTAAGAAAGATATACATATAAAATCAATTTGATTGAAAAATATTGTTGTTGCGCCACCGGGATTCGAACCTGGATCTCTTTCCTAACCGAGGAAGGTGCATTATCCAACTATGCTACAGCGACAATATTTTTAGCGACAATTTTCGAACCTATATGTTACATCACAATATGACTGTGTTCTCATAATAAGATATATTTCTCTTTACCGATACACAATATTGTTGACTGCATATCCTTTGTAATGTCATTAAAGTGGATAGAGCAAGACATATGTACATTGCCACATATTTATATCGAAATACGCATAGCTTTTTAAATACGTCTTCTAACACAATTGTATAATAATATTTGATTGCGCAGGCGATGTAATTCTTATTCTTGTTATAAAATAATTGTCGGTTCATGTTCCTTTTTTGTATAATCACCAGATCCAAATCTCTCAGACCGTGTTATAAAAATAATTTGACATAAAAAATATTTTATTTTCCAAGATATATTCATTCACATTATTTTGTTGAAAGTATTTAAAAAGATACATTGGCACCATATGCTCGATACGACAGACTTATTGTCGACGTTCTTAATCCCCAACACTTATGGTAAGAAAAGGTCCCTGGGCCACAGCGAGGAGTCAGAGGTCTCCCTGGAGTATTTCTATCCAATGCTGTGAATTATTAAAGCTTCAACCGATGATCACGATTTCACATGAGGAAAAATAATATTATATGTCGTATTAACTATCAAAATAGACTATTCTTTTTTAAGGTTGGCATACTTTTTATTATTTAGAAAATTTACTAAATTATCAATCATTTGAATTAAATACAGATAATGTATTTATTCTATCGATCAAATCAATTAATTCAAATATATTTTTAAAATATCGTACTAAAAATATTTTTCAATTATTATTAATTTACTGGCCAGTTCCAAAAGTCTTGTACATAATAAAAATTCTGTAATAAAATAATGAATGGGTTTAATAAAAATATGTTTTTTTTGCATTTAAGTACAGTCCCTGGGAATTTATTTCATAAAAATTATGTTTTCTACACGTATTCCATTATTTCGCTGGCACTCTTCTAAACAGAAGACAAGATTGGTCCAGAGAGGGAAGATTAATACTGTATACCTTTGACTTAAGATAGCCCCATAGGTAAAAGTCCATTGGTCAGTCAGTCGAGGCTACGTGGAGACTAGTTTATGTCACCTCGTCGGGATTTCAATTTTCTAGGGAAAATTTCACGAACAACTGGTAAGGATACGCTCCATATCGACTAAATTCTCAAGGACGCGGCTAACGATCGGCATTTACCCCGCCCCTCTCCCGTTCGTTGCGTTGGTGCAGCGAATTAACCAAAATGATAAAGACTTTTGGGACACACTATTATTTTTTTATATTTTAAAATAATTGGGCAAAAAGGTATGCATTTTAAATAATAAGCTTTTTGTATTGTTTTGAATTATGTAGGATTTCAATCTTGCATAAATAAAACTTAACCAATTATAACACTTGTCATTCTTGAGGCGTTATAATTAAAATAATAAAATAATTCTCAAATACAATTAGTATGAGTAGCTATAACAAGTTGTAATGGTAAAATTTCATTAGGTATCACTTTAAAATTTCTAAATGTTTTAAAATATTATTAAGTACGACGACATAATATCTTTTATATTTATTGATGCACCAACAGGTCGATTTTTTATTCATGGTACTGTACAGTCGGACACTGATGAATTTGTTGCTAGTATAATTTATTTTATTATTACAATAATTGTTTAATGTTTAATTATTTTATGAATACGAAATAAAAATAATATTAATCACATCTTAATAATAATAATGACTCGATGCTATTCATCAGCTGAAACAAGTAGGTGAAGAAAATACATTTTGTACGACATAAAACAACACACTGTGCGCGGTGTACACAACCGATACCATGCATCAACTGCCATCAAGTGCGTTGTTTCGCTCACGCACACATTGACATGTGCGAGCATATATTCTTAAAATGTCATGACCAAAAAATTGTCCTGTAAGATGCTATTCATCAAGGGTCTCAGTGAACTTCGTGGCGGTTTCTTGTTAATAATTGTAAAATTAAAAATATATAATTAAATCGTTTTTTTACTAATATTGGTACTTAAATTATGTTAATCGTAACTGCAACGATTACATTATTTTTAACGTTGCAATAAATACCATATAATAGATTGGCTATACCTGACCTCCTCGTCTGACTGACATTATGAATGAACTGGAAGCAAAATAAACTGTACCAAGCACCAGTATTCCTTTTCAATACTCGTGGTACTATATTACATTGGGAGGTAACGGCTATCACGTGTCTCATCAATTTTGCTCCTCTCTACTCCACCGGGAGATAACTATTAACAGAAATACGAGACCTGGCTTTTAAACGAAAGAGTCTGTTCATCGGAACCTGGTTGGGTTTCGGAATTAGGGCTTTACTTCAAATTTAGATCGACAATATTTATAATCACATGTGTCGTTATATACCTGTAATTTGTTATTATATTAACAACTCTTTTATATGAATTGATTACTAATATCAAATTAATCTGTCTAACTATGACAAGTATTTAAATTAAACAACAGTGTTTTCAATTATGGATAAAAACGAAATTCAAGCGATCATATTTTTTTTTGCATTTAGAGAGAAAAATCGCAAAAGAAATTAAATCTAGATTGGATGCAACTCCAGCAGATTTATCATTTTCATTTCCCATTCTGAGTGTTACTGAGTAAATTCAAGAGCGTCTACACAAATGATAATCCACCTTCAGGACGTCCAAAGCGGCTACCACACTAGAAATTGTGAATAAAATTCCTTACATGGTTTTGTCAGATCTCTGAAAAAAAGTGTGTTAATTTGAATAAATCGTGGGCATCTTTAATAAATGAATAGTTAATATTTTACATAATGATTTGGGTTTAAAAAAGCTTTCTTCAAGATGTATACCGCGTTTATTCAATTCCGAGCAAGAACGCATACGAGCCCGAATCTCAGCCGATTATTTGGAATAAATGTTTTTTACGATACTACTCGTTATCATAGATGAGTGAGTATTGTATTCACGACAACACACCAGAGATAAAAGTACAATCAATGTGATATGGTGAATCGGTTCCAAAGACCATTCAATCGGCTATATTGGTGATGGCATCAGTTTTTTAGGATGCTAAAGGAATTTATTGTCTTGAAAAAGAAAAACAGTTACTGTCCAATACAACACAATAACTACGGAAAAGCTGAAAGCAGAAATTCGGAAAAACACCAGAGAATGGTTAGAAAACAAGTATTGCTTCATTACGATAATACATACGCTCAATCAATCAATCAATTAACAGAATTGAAGTTAGAATTATTCTCTCATCCATCGTATTCAGACGATCTGGCTTCTTTGAACATACTATCCCTGAAAGAGATTTGCGTCGAATGAACAAGTGAAAGGTTATTTTGGGAACCTCGAAGAAAGTCACTTCCAGTAGAGAATCGAGAAGCTGGAGAAATGTTGAATTAAGTGTGTCGAACTTGGAGAGCTTATGTTAAAAAATAAGATCAATTTTATTTTGTTTTCATTGTCATTCCTGAAACTTTTCAACATGTCCTCGCATATTCAAAGCAGCATGAGCAGCAGGTAGAACATCTTGTTTTTTTTATTTGATAAATATATTTTTTATTTAATTATTTTATCATGTTTTAAATATATATATAATGCACGAAGTAACTGAGTAGGTGCTTGAATCAGCTTCCAAATAACACATTAAATAAAAAATCTAAAATGTGAGTAAACAATATATACTTGTATGTATACTGAATATATAATTCAATACAAAGGTTTAACGTTCTATAGTCATTTAATTGTATATAATATATATTAGTGGGACAAGATCTCGTGGACTGTATCGATTACAATAATGATTAATTGACGTATGTGGATTCAGGATGGAAAATAATGGCAGATGGATCTGCCTCTCTTGCTTTAAAGTCTTGGACTAGACGTCGTTTTTACTTCTAGTTGACTTGTACCTTTTTAGTGAGGAGCCGAGATATCACTGCACTTCCGGAGCGGCTTAGTACACCGCCTCTTTGTGGTCCTAGCGTTACGCATGGCGCTGCTTTCGGACGTTAAAAAAAAGAACACAGATCTTGACGGTTCGGTTCCTTTCCTTAGTTGGCCAGAGCGGGACAAATATATATTAAGGTTTATATTTGAAGGACAAAATGCACAAGGAGTAGGTTGTAGGACTTGCGCCAACGTATATATAATATATAATTCGACATCGTCAACAAAATCGGCTATTTGTTTAAAAAATACAACATTTGCGATACAATTTTTAATAAGATAACGATGTATAATATAAAATACATTTTCTCCTGCTCAACTCGTTCTACAGTTTTTAATTCAGTTATGAGAAAAAATTTAAGATGCAAACTTCTTCTCGTGCCTTAACGTAGAGCGTAGCGTAGAGTGGCCAAACCATTGCCTTATTTACCCATGATGTTCTCCTTCTTCCAGAGCTCCGACTTCCAGAAATATTACTCTGCATTATGAAGTACAAGATCTAAAACTTCTCGTCTTTTTTAAATACTTATTTTTCTTTATTAATCCGAACCATAACATCTTCATTCAATGCTTTATTCATTAGCTTATCCAATCGCAAATACTTCATTGTTTAAAACGTGTTTGAAAGAATATAATAATTTTTAGGCCTAAGAAAGATATAATGCCTTTGTTTTTTTTTGTACCCTTATTTATGTATAACATGTTGTTGGTTAATTATCGAGTTTGATATGTAAGATCCACTTATGACATTATTCCCCCATGAGATGTTCTGAAATATGCCTGGAGCGTTCTGGATTATTTCATGGAACAATTATTCAGGTATAAACAAGCTGAAATGTTGTCCTTAATTACATGTATGTTACGAGTATGTCAAAAACGCTTGTTACTCGTATTATGATGTATCCATCAAGAAAAAAATGGTAAAGTGTTTCTTCTAACGAGATTAATGAGATCGTACGTTTTATATGTAGATTATTTTACCAAATAATGCAAAATGTCATTAAATATACATTTTTAGTGACTTTTATTCAGTAGCTATTACAGGGGCCGCTTCATGAGAAATAAAATAAAGTTTCATAAATTATATTTTTAAATTTTAGCAATTTTTCATCCTAAATCAGGATGAAAATTATTTTATGAGGAGAACACATTCTTATTGTGAAGTTGTAATTATTCAGAACGTAAGTCTGTGATGATTTAAATACTAATTTAATGGATTCATTAGTTAGGTACTAAAAAAATATTTTATTTTTTTTTAAAATAGATTCTGGCAAAGAAACAATAATATATGTTTTAGTTAGTTATGACATCCTGAAGAAGAAAATGGTATTTTTCGAAACCGGTAGATGTATTTAAGCTCAATTAAGTGGTTAATAAAACAAAGATAATAAATAAAAATATATATTTATTATTGAATGAAATAAAATATTTATGATGCAGTATTATGCCCCAGCAAACCAGCTCGCCGGTTTTAAATGCAATCTTTTTTTGACCGGCCGTTTCTGCGTTTCTTCACAACACGCACAAATACAAAAGGTGAAATCAGCAGCTTGCCTACACAGAATATATTCTTGAATCCATTTAACAATAATTAATTCGAACAACACCGCCCCGGCCGCAAAAAGATCGCCGAGATAAACAACAGATGTAAATGAGAATGCATTTCATCCATTCCTCTCATTCTCAACGCTAAATACCTCATCCCTGCGTCCCTCTCGCACGATGCAAGACTGCATCCCGAGTCTTGTCGATTGTATCTGGATGAAGATTGGCAATTTTTATGTACAATTTGTATAAAGGGTAAGTTTCGTGAGCAGAGTTAAGTTTCGTGAAAAAGTATTTTTTTACTTTGTGGTTTATTATTAACCGAACACTCTTGTGTGCTCCCCGTTTCAAATTATTAAAAATTAGTATGCACGTGTACAACAATGCGAGACCACTTAACAAAAAGCGGGAATTAATTAAAGATTTTTTTTTATAGGTACGTAAGTATCCATTATTTGGATCTTTTCAGACATCTGTCCGCCATTATTTGCTGAATTCTGATCACTATACAATATTTCATTTAAATAACATAACTGTTTATGAAATGCACGATAAAAAATTATACAAACTTATCCCAACCTAACTTAACTAGATGGATAGCTGAACTCAAGTAAGTGTGTAAACTATGAATTTATCCGAATTAGAGTGAGAACAGAAGATAACAGTGTAAACTGAGTCAGTAGACAGTGGCGAGAGGAGATAACAACAAAACGTCGGCAAATAACATGAAATGAGATTATTTCAATAAAGTAATTGACATTTTTTAATGGTGGAAAACGACTTCGCTTTACAATTAAATAATAGATTCACGTTTTATCTGTGAGGCACAATACTTCGAAAGTTCTTTCATTTCATATCAAAGGACAGACATCATTTAATATTTAAATTGTTTTAATCTAAATATATCAATGAAATCATTAGTAATGAGATAAACCGTGATTATGACTGTGATTCCATGGTAATCATAATTACAATCGAATAGCATTTATACAATCGCAGTCACTACAACGGTATAGCTCATCTCTAGAAATCAAACAAATAACAAATTCCTTATTTCAAAACAACAGAGCTACCATCGAGATTTAAACCCGAAAACTTCTTATTGCCGGTAGAGTGCTCTCCCATTTGAGCTATATCGGCCTTATCAATTTCGTCCGAATTTTTTTGGGTATTCTTACTTCTGTAACACATCCTAATTTCCAGTAATAAACAAAAATAATGTTTTAAATGTATGCAATGATTCCAATATAATAATTTATTTATATTGTTAAGAACTTATATTTTTTTTATTTGGTTTATCGTACAGAATGAATAATAAACTAAATATATTATTATTGTTCCTTCTTGCATCTTATATACAATTCGTATATGTAGTATTAAAAGATTAATGCACATACTTATATCATATATCAAAAAAGCATTATTTTAATAGCAGGAATACTCCATCATCTATACAGAATCATCAATGGTATGATAGATTGCCCCCAGATTGTTGGTAAGTTTGACTTTCACGCACCATTGAGGTCATTTAGACACAATTCATTGTTCTATTTCAGTGGTAATGTCAGAACTCATGCATTAGCTAACTCCGCAGTCTTCAGAATGCATTATTTGGGGAATGAATATGCAGAGGTAGTCGAATAGGGCGTGTATATTAATAAATAAATCAATGGCAGTAAATTAATACACAAAATCACAACAATCGATAATCGCGCACTTTTATGCACGTCTTGTTTGTTTTGTGTTGACTTGCGACTCTGCATTTAATGTTGCAACGCGACAAGTATGGACATAAGGAAATTATATTATTTAAAAAATCAATTATATAATATAACATTGATTTATTGTAAAAAAATATAAATGTTTTGCAGATTGAAAATTATAATCTTTTTCTTCTTCTTTAGCCTAACTGCGCAATGCTCTGTCGTTGCTTTCTGTGACCACAAATGCGTTGAACTAAATCGGGAATCGTGGAAAACAAACTTTTGATATTTGTGGTAAGATATGAACGCGTCGCCATCTAGCGACGCACACGTCAGTATATGGCTAGACAACAACGTGTACCCGATACTATTTAATACTTAATTCGTTAGTTAAGTATTAAATAGTATCAGTTATATCCCGGTGGATGAAAGTAATTTAATAATTAGGATGAATTATTATTTTAAATATGAATTAAATATATTAATTATAAAGATATACATATAAAATCAATTTTATCGAAAAATATTGTTGTTGCGCCACCGGGATTCGAACCTGGATCTCTTCCCTAACCGGGGGAGGTGCTTTATCCAACTAAGCTACAGCGGCATTATTTTTAGCGACAATTTTTCGACCTTATATGTTACCTTTTTGAAATTAATACATTAAATCGTTCCATCATTTTAGGTAACAAGGTCGAAAAATTGTCGCTAAAAATAATGCCGCTGTAGCTTAGTTGGATAAAGCACCTCCCCCGGTTAGGGAAGAGATCCAGGTTCGAATCCCGGTGGCGCAACAACAATATTTTTCGATAAAATTGATTTTATATGTATATCTTTATAATTAATATATTTAATTCATATTTAAAATATCACAGACCGTCTGTTCTGAATAATTACAACTTCATAATAAGAATGTGTTCTCCTAAAAAAAAAAAAAAGAATTATTATTTAATTCAGTGTCGATAAACGGCTAGCTATTGTGAGTACTAAACGCCTATGTTCGATTATTCGGCTTCTTTTCATGGACTGAGTAATTTTTCGGATTTCTGCCTGTATTTATATGGAGTATTATGTTTAAGTACTTATCATACCACCCACAAACTAAGTAATGAATTTGAAATGATTGTATTTAATAAGGATTGTTGTCTAATAAAATCGTAATGAGATTTTCATCGCATGAACACATCAGGTGGTTTACAATCACTAAGCGCTTCAAAGGAAGCCTCAAACAATTAAATTGATTTGTTATGCTTATTGGTTTGTGTAATATAATTTTGAATTTATCATTTTACGTAAAACAGCTAATTATTTTATTGTGCTTTCCTCATTATTGATTGTACACTTTGTTAAGTTCTTCTACTAAACCCACGATTAATCAGAGTCTGGATAAGAATTTTGGCCAACTAAATCCAGACTGATTAGTATCCAGCGACGGTTGTATTGAATTTTAAGTAATGTTTATTACTAACAAATACCGACCGCAACTGGACCCCCGTTCTTCTCGTCCAGATGAATCTGATCAGGCACCATAAACGGATACCTGTATCTTAAATATACCTTCATGCATATGTATTATGTTGCATCTGACAGATTTAAGCATCAGTAAAAATTAACCAGAAATTCAATGCATTGGACTATCTACGTATATATAATATTATAAAAAAGATTGAGAGTCTATATTTGGTTTATGAACGCGTGATTTATACTACAGCTCTATGGTGTAAAAAAATTTTAATGTTACCGCTAATATATATTTTTTTAATGAAAATACATTTTATTATAGAGTTGCAATTTTTAAAACATAGTTCAATGATATTGAAAATTGAATAATTTACATTTACAGAAGGCTACATATATGTAAGATCCAGGATCAAAAGCAGTCATATCCACAAAAAAAACATTGTACGACAACTATCACATCTGGAATCATTTTGAAACGGTAACCACAGATTATTTGACCAAATACTCAAAATCATCTTATTGGCTGAAAACATATTTATCTGGGTTTGAATTAATTATTTATTAAAGCAACAAAATTCGGTGATATTTATCTAATTTCTATAGGCGAGGCGATATTAATTTGCTTTAGGTAAAATATAATACGTAAGTCTTAAATTTCTCGGAATCTAAAATGATGATGTTTCTAATTGATTCATCTAATTTGTTTCAAATATACTACCCATAATTTAATTTATATACATACATATCTTTGTGAACGATTTATGGCATATCTTACTTCGCATCACCCCAATTTTTTTAAATCGCAACTTGTACGTAATGATGAGATAAACTATAATTTTGTATTTGATGATTGGTATCTGTGATTATTCGTTATTTAGTGAACAATCACTGGTACACCAGAAATTAAACCACTAACCCATAAATCACAAGTTATTAATCACCGTTCCAATCAGTCACAATCATACTTTTTCTCATCACTAATATTGGCTATTGTGTAGTCTCAATATGTAAAAAACAATAGGCCAATAATCTAATCTCTAGTAAAATATGAATTGCATTCGAATAAACTAGCGAGAGAAAACCATACCGTTGACATTATCTTTCATTACTTATATATATATTATGTTGTAGTGTCTCCCGATACGTGTTTATTAAGGAACCTTCATTACTATCTTTTTATAATCTATGAATAAAAGACTTTTATAAAAATCGAAAAGAATCTATCCCACTCTGTTACAATACACAATTACAGTAAGGCCCCGCTTAACGCGGCGGATACGATCTAATAAGTTCCAGCGCTAAACGAAACAGCGTTAAACGAGACATCTTAACACGTAAATAATGGGGATAAGTGAAACAGAACAGAAAATAAGTTACTTTATTAGCTTTTCTTGTAACATTTATTGTTAAATACTTTTGTTTACGTTAATTACATTTGTATTAATATATATGTATATTTTTTTTATTTCATAAAACATCCGTGACAATAAAATAAAGTTCCGAATAAAGAAGTTATGCCAGCGATAAAGAAGGTTCTTCCTCATTTGACTTTTTATGTTTTTTTATGAAGAAGTCATCTAACTTCGTTTCGCTTTTCCTGTTTCGTTCAACAAGCAGTTGTCTATAACTAGACATCGCATCGATGACACTTCGTCTTGCCTTATAACCTCTATCAAAATTGGTATCATTTTGAATAAATTGATCCATAATTTCCGTTATAGTGACTAAACTAAAATTGTTCTCTCTTTTTCCGTTATAATTGATCGACTTAATGGCATATTGCGTTCAACTTTATCGTCAATCCAGATGAAAAGTTGTTTTTCCATTTCCTTTATTACGTAGTATCCAGAAGCTTCCAGAACGGGTATTTTTTGTTGCTGAAGTCCTAGTGGTTGGAATTGCTGATGATACGATTTCTTCTTTATTTTTTAGAATTGTTCGTATTGTTAAAGTAGACAAATTTAATGCAGCACCTTTATCAGATTGCCGTTCATCTTCATCTAATCGTGTGAGCACTTGCATTTTAGTTTCCAGCGAAATGCTTTTTCTTGTCATTTTACTTTCTTTTTTTTGCAATCACCCATTTTAGAAACTAAAAATTGTCATTTTATCACAATAAAATAATATACATGTTATGTTTATGTCTTTATACGTACACAATAACGTTGATGGTAGTTAATAAACGAATGTTCGTATTGAAACACACAGTGTCAAAACAACGAAATCGTGCGCTACTTCGGGAATCCCAATTTTACCGCGTAATACTGAAACAGCGTTAAGCGGGGCCTTACTGTACTGAATTTTATTTGTTGAAGCTTACATATAGCGCAGAGTACTGGAAAAACATCCGACAATTTTTATGCCGGGGTTCGTGTTCGAGTTGAGTAAACAAACGGCAAGTAAAATTGTATCTTGCAATACTGTCAAAAATGTTCACAGGGGCTTGCATCTTGCAAGGGTGAATTGTATCCAAAATGTACACACAACTGTACTTGATGTGACCCGAAGGTTTTCTCTGTTTAAATATTTTATGCTCCCCGTAACCCCTTTGTTTACACGAAAAAATGTCTAATTTTCTTGAACCTTGTTTTTACATTGGTGTATAATTCACGTTGTACTCCCCAGGGGCCAGTATATTTGCTGCTTCTTCCACTTTCATATAACATATACTATCTAGTATATAATAAGATCGTGCATTTGTGGTTTGTAAAACCCCTATAGCCCTAATATTGAAAAGATATTATATTTGTACTAAAAAATCTGTTATTATCTGAAGGCGTGCACGCATATCATTATTTTGATGGAAAATTCGTGATCTTAAGTATTAAACCTTTCGGTACTCATTCAAAAAACTTAATAAACCAGTCTGTAGGACTGTCTAATAGTAAAAATGCGTCAAGTTTTTAATAAAATATATATATATTTTGTTAATTCTTTTTTTGATTTTGTGTTTTTTACATTTTTTTTTGTTAGTGAAGTTTTTTAATCCTTTTATAAATTATGTTCAATAGAGTCAAGCACAGGATAAAGAAGTGAAATGGGACAAAGATGTTGAGGATCGGATGAGGGATCATATAAGGGATCATATGATGGAAATTAATTTAGAATAAAATTTAGAATATAAATCGTGTATGTGTCATTTGAGTCTCTGTGAATGATTGTGTTTGTGACAGACCAGGGTGAGTTTGTGATTTTCCTAAGTATGTAGTTTTGATGGATTCTAAAATTGTTGTGTTACTTAAAGCCCAGATGAGGCTCGCGTATGGAGTATAGGACGGATGATAGCTTTATACAAAAGTGATTTGTTATTTAGGGATAAAGTAAAGTTTTTTTTTTTAGGAGAACACATTCTTATTGTGAAGTTGTAATTATTCAGAACATAGTTCTGTGATATTTTAAATATGAATTAAATGTATTAATTATAAAGATATACATACAAAATCAATATTATCCCGGTAGCGCAACAACAATGTTTTTATTTATCGATAATATTGATTTTGTATGTATATCTTTATAATTAATACATTTAATTCATATTTAAAATAAAGTAAAGTCTGTTCTGGGAGATTTGGGCACTGTCGCGAATGTTGTTAATGTGTTGTATTCAGCGATTTTTTTTTTGAAATGTAAGTCCAATATATTTCACAGTATCTACCCATGGAATAGGAACCCGCACATAAAAACTCTAAGGTATGTAGTAAAAATACAAGCATACACAAAAAACAAAAATATTAATACAAGTTATGGGTAACTAATTAGGAACTACTGGGAAAACAAATCTAAAAAGTAACTATTTGCACAAATAATTTGGTTATTTATAATGTTTAATTTACTATTAACATTTTTTGTTATTACTAAAATTTATAATTTATCTAACTTTAAACGCATGGTGTTTGTATGAACAATTTCTAAACCCTTATTAATGTCAAAAGAATGGTTTATTTTCAAAAGAAGATTGACAAATTAAGAAGAGTTATTGATATTTAGACACGCCAAATGCTCCTTAATTCTATTATCATTTCTACAAGTTTTACCTGTATAAATATAATTGAAATCATTGCTAATTAATTTGTAAACACCCGATTTTTTTAAATATCATCCTTATCTTTATTATTTAATATATAATTTTTTAATTTATTATTGGTATAAAAAACTGGTTGTTTAGAACTCAGGATATTTTTAATTATTCAATTTGAAATATGATTATTTAAAAACATGTTTTTTTCCAATGCTTCCCACTATTCATTAATGGTGGGCAAACATATTATCTGAAGAACTTTTTCTAATACTTTTCGTTTAATAAATTATCTAATAATTTAATATTATAACTATTATTAATTACACTTTATGTATTTAAATATTCGAATTCAAGATATGTATGCCGAAATTTTTTCCAATTTCTAGAGTAAATTGATTTTTATTATGGACTTTATTAAAGAAATTAAGAAATATTTTAAGTTGTCTTTAGTTTGTCTACGCTTGTATTTTTAATTTTAGTATACATTGTATCCTGATGAAAAGACTATTGATTTTGAAACTTAATAAATTGTAGTTTAAACATAGTGTTTTTCTTATTATTTATTTAAGTAATATAATATTTATCTAGTATCCTAAAAAATCAAACATATAGTTTTTGAAGTCGACCAATATCTTTGAATTACTAATTAAATTTAATTAGTATTTAAAATATCACAGACCTATGTTCTGAATAATAACAACTTCACAATAAGAATAAAATATGTTTGAGATTGAACGAATTTTTTTTTTTCAAAATTTGTAAAAAAAATTGTCTGTCGTAAAAAGAAATTTAAGAAAGTGAAATTTGATATTAAAAAAGTAGTTATTTATAGGAATTTTTTACCCCATATACAAGCTGACAAAAAAATTTGTTGTGTTATATACTCGTATGTTTGTGTATATATAATGTCATAGATTACTAAACGTTAGGTATTTTGTGGTTGCCTTTGACTTCTGGCCCAGAGTACTTTACATTTTTTTTTTTGTTATTGAATAATATTATTAATTAAAAAAATATATATATTTTATTGAAGTAGCTACTTAAGTAAGATAAGTACCTACCGACTCCGACATGTAATGTGAATTTTACTTGAGTCCAAAAAAAATGTTATTCAAATAATTTTTCAAAAAAACGTGTTATAAGGTGCTACGAACTCAGAAACGTGCGCCCATGTCTCTAAAAATCTTTTTTTTAATTATCTCGTACCTTCCATCTGACAATGTAAAAAATTACGCCGTTTATTAGAAAATATACTTGAATCTTATATTGTGAATGAACCAATTATCGTTTCACATGTCCCCTTTTCATTAGGAACCTCAAATTTACTTGTTTCTATTATTATTATCATCCATTGGTAAAACAGTACATTGTACCGTGTCTTTATAAGCATCGAGAAATTCATGGAAACCCGATTAGGCTTCTATTACGCTTTACGATACGGGTTAGAATGGTTTATAATGGAAACGCAAAGTCGTGAAATGGAGATAACATTGTGTGTAATTAGATGTCAATCAAAATAACAAATAGAAGGAAAATTATAAAAAGGCTCGTCCATTTACTGGCCTTCAGGCGTAGGTACGTTTAAACATTCAATATTGCGATATTATATGCATATTTATAAGTTTTTTTTTTTCAGTTCGGACAATAACTATTATCTTACTCAGCAAGCATAGCCGGCATAATTAAGTTTTGAATATTAATGAGCCATCGATAAAACCTTCACAACAAACTTTTGTTTAACAAAATTTTAATTAAATTTTTCTTCAATAGTAAAAAATGTTCCCAAATGAATAGCTTCAACGAAGATTTCTCAACATTTTATTTTCAAAATTTGTAGATTATCACGTGACTGATTAACAAGTTGATGGTTTATACTATTTATATACGGTGTCGCACAGAAGGACGTCAGCACTGCAGTGACCGCCGTCCACGACCAGGTAAACCAGATACTGGAAGATGGTCATGTTAGAAGCCTCAACAATCGACTCGCTTGTATGAGAAGATGTATGAATGTATATGAGGCGAAAATTGTGTGTCAGGATAGAAGAGTGTGGCACTCTATACTATCGGCCTACCTCCGCGAGAAAACAGCGTGATGGTAAGTTGGTTAATTAGTTTGCATGGTGTAGTTATAGGAATCTCATTATTTGTCGCGCCATTAATCGACAACTCAAACAAACGATACTCTCATGTTATGTCATACCCCACTATTCGACTTCTAAGATTCAATAAACCGCCTTTAGAGGTTATGCACTCAAGTCTGCGTTACACGGACGTGTTGGCTTAATATATATAACTGTTGATATAATTTCAACAAGAAATAATACCCAACGCTAAAGTATTAAAGATGATCGTGATAATTAACAATAAAACTTATATTTTATCATTAATGAGAAGTTAGGTGGAGTATAACTCGACTGCATGGTGACACCTTTTTACAATGCGCATTCTCACACAATTCAAAGAGTGCATACAAAATAATTTTCTGAAATTTGCCAATTATAATCCACGAGAGCATGTTCAATGAACTTATTAAAGCTGAGCGAAAGAAGAACTTTCTTTGGTTCTTCTATGTTCTAAAATTTTGCATCTTTAAATTGATAGTCCTCATTTATTGTGGCTCATCAACTTTCATGTTCCTGCCAGAAATACTTGAATTATTTTGCCATATTACTGTAACAATACTGGAACGGTTGCTCAGTTTAATTCTCCATTACATAGAAATCAAAACTTGGGTTATGAGCGTGCGGATGTTACCGACGTATGGAATATAACATTATCGAAATCCAGAGAAATTCTGATCTCTTTGTTTATAACTAGCAGATCGGATCGAAACTGATTTGAGACCAACATAATTTGCACGGTCATACACAATCGTTTTTTCATAAATATTTTGGTGCAATATACGTTTTTTTTTTTTGGTTAAGGCTGTTAATGTTTTTAATGATACCTGCTACTTAATGTGATTCAAATAGTATGGGCGCAATTTAAAAAAATAATTAAGTATGTGAGGTTGCAATGCCTTCGTCTGTATTAAATAAAAATTGAAGACGGGATTGTTAATTACGTTATGTATATTATTATTTTCATTTTTAATTTGGTTTGTTTACAATGTTTATTTGATTTCATTTTTTGTTTGTTTCATAATATTATACTGTATACTGAAGATTTATATGTAAAAGGTATTATTACCGTAAATAAATAAAAAATTATGTCTAGATTGATATATTTGTAAGGTGCATTACCATTGAGCTATTGAGCAATATACAATTCATTATATATAAATCAATTTTGATTTAATAGACTTAATTATTTTACTTCTTCAATATTTGCAAAATTACTTTGTGGCCTCATTTTATATTAATAATTAGAAAAAATACTTTGTTTAAACGACTATTTAATGATTATACTACAATTATTTTTATATAGATAAAACTTGCAGAAATTTTTATATTAGATTAAGGAGCACTTGAGATGCCAAAATAATAACAACTATTAATAATTTTCCAATCACATTTTGGAAACAAACCATTATTTTGATATTAACAAGGGCTTAGAAATTATACATAAATTATAAATTGTAATACTAAGGGTTCATAGTTAAATAAATTTGAAATTTTAGAAATAAGAAAAAGTGTTAATAGCAAGCTAAATATTATAATTAACCAAATCCTCTTTGCAAATAGTCATCTTTTAAATTTGTTTTTATATTAGTTCTTACTTATTCACAATTTTATAGTTTTATTTACATCAATTCTTTTATTTTTTAATTTCAGTATACATTGTTTCCTGAATAAAATACCATAGGTACCTAAACATGTAGTTTAATACAAAGTATTTTGTCTAATTAATTATTATTTTAGTTTTAGAAATTTAAATATATTATGTACCTACATATACTTATTGGTTCGTTAATCGACGATTCGTTTATCAAAATTTGGTGGATCCAATTTACGTTGATTAACGGGGTACGACTGTAGTATATCTCAACTACAATATATCTCCGAGGTACATTTCATCAAGTCTCATTCCGTGGACACGACCCATAAAATACAAAATATTATACAGAAAATTGTTGTTTATTAATAATTGTATGGTTGTCTAATCACAACGATGTTGCTTTACATATTAATAATAGCAGTGAAGTATTCACTTACAGCGCTATTTATAATATTTTGATTAATAATAGCGCATTAAATGCACCGTGACTCGAGAGCACTATTGCAAACAATTATTTTCAATACCTGCAAAAACAATAATAGCTTTACAAGAGCTGTAAATTGAATTAATCCTGTTTAAATTCAGTATTACTAATTGAATTTTCTCATCTAGTGTGCATTCGGTGACCTGGTTTCGTTTCAAATGCATTTTAATAGTTAAAACCGTTTTTCTCCATGCTGATCCAACCCTATGCGAGACCTGCGCGTCATACATTGAGACTTTTTCTTCATATTATACGATATTAACGAGTTGTCGCAGATCAAGTGACCATGACTATTAAAACAATTATAATATATTTGTTTCTTTACGTATAAAAAATATAATAATTATATAGCACTTTCCCGCATTTACTCTTGTGCCTATCCTTTAAATATTATATTTTATTTAAAATTATTGAATCCTTTCAGATCCAAATCAATTCCCACGCATATAAATAATATTTTTTTCTTCATTATATGTCCTAGTATTTTTAGAAATTTTCTGTATCAATAAAAAAGTCATCTTAATAGAGTTTTGATGATATGATCACCTGGTCTGCTTATTACATGACCGTACCTTCTTATGGCTAGTGGTCGCGAATGAGATTTTAGAAAATTTTCGAGTCAAGTGATATGGATTTTGCTCCCATGAGAATCTTTGGAGACAACTCTCAGCTTTCGTAGTCCCCATGTATAAACCATGTCTCAGAGATTCGCTGTCTCGCGCCTTACATCACGCTCGTTACTTACGTCAAACGTTAAGTATCAATGTAGATCATCAGTAAATCATCCCAACAGCAGTTAAAGCTGTATAAATGTTTGTAATTTAACGCCTTATACTTTTCAGAAAATAGTTGTTCGTATTCATGGCGTCTTTAGATAACGTATATGTCAAAACTCTCTGACAGATCGAACAGATCTGGTTTGCTGTGCATTGGTTTAAGTGTGAGTTTGTCTTCAGATCAAAATCTCAACACGTATACATGATATTGAGATGTATCTCAACTAAATCTCTGAGATTCTCTCATTGTGTTTCCTTCGGTGGACACATGCCTTTAGTGTGGCTTCTCCCATCTTCTCTGTGATAATTGCATTTAAAAACTTTCTCTACACAATCCGAACTGTATCCAGTCATTCTATTATTTTATTAAAACACATTCTTATTGTGAAGTTGTAATTATTCAGAACATAGGTCAGTGATATTTTAAATACTAATTAAATGTATTAATTATAAATATATACATATATAGTAGATGGCTTTCAAATAATGAAACGATAGATGTCGTCAAAAATAATGTCGCTGTAGCGTAGATGGATAATGCACCTTCCCCGTTTTGGAAATAGATCCAGGTTTGAATCCCCGTGGCGCAACTACAATATGTTTTGATAAAATTGATTTTATATGTATATATTTCTAATTAATACATTTAATTAGTATTTACTCTATTATTTATTTATTTAAATATTTTAAGTGTCAAAAATGGTGTAATATTATATTAAAATAAAGTCTAAAATTGTATCTATATTTAACATTATTTAGACGACTGTGAATGATTTATACGTCAACCGGTTTCGACACTAATGTATCTTTGTCAGAACTGGCGTACGACTGAACTGATATGTTAGACATAGATACAATTTTAAATTATGTCTAACCACGAAATTAACGCTACAAACATCAACTATAAAGTGTATTCGTACACGGCTGGTCGCTTTTTTATATTTTTCTACTGACAAGATTTATTCATCCGCTGATATGAAATTCGACTGCTTTAGGCACTGAGCCGAGATATTTCGAAGTCATCATTCGCTTTGCGTCCTCGGAATTGAAATCTTCTAGTACAAAAGATAACGTCTACCATAGACAGAGATACACGGGACTCCATATATGGTCGATGTCTTTATGTTTGCGTTTGGCCTGTGGTCAGCACAATGAAATGAAGTTATTTAATATACTCGCCGTGCTCGCTTCAATGAGCTTCTCGGAATATCTAATCGAATGGTATGTCAGTCCGGACGGTGAGACTGAGATTAGGTCCACGAGGTTAAGGTCCAGGACCGGACCGACTCAGATGCAGCTTCCTGGACATGTAACTAGGCTTGTGTCTACATCATATTGGCGAAGTGTTCGCTAATAAAAATAATCAATTTTAAATTATTTAAGATATGACTGATCATGGGTTCAGTAGTGGGCTATCAATGCGTTAACTAGCGACTCGCTTAATTTCAGAGTTATTCGCAGTGTTCTGGGAAAGGGGTGGATTTTTTATTAACCCGTATACAATTATACGAAATAATTATTCAATTATTTAAATGTTACTTAATATATTTATAATCTGTAACATTTTTTTGAAAATAGAGATTCGTACACGGTATACATGTCACATTAATATTCTAACTATTTTAAAACTAAGCTAAACGCTTGTACATACTATGAAAATAAGACTACTTATTGATGTTCTGGAACAAGGCGCGAACTTGCATCCACTAGATCACTAAACGAGCGTCTTAACCATTATACCAACAAGCTATTAAACCTTAGATTGGAGAGTTCCAAGTTTGATGCAGAAATAGGTACTATTCTATACTGAGTTAAAACTGAAGTTCTCCTTAATGTTATAAATATTATGACCATCCTTCTAAAACTGTGCACAATTGTAGTAAAGGAAAATATCGGACATAAAGAAATATATATTGTACTCATTACGTGTTTTTTTATTATTTCTTGAATGTAACCATTAGTTCACTAGAACTTTGTCATCAATTCTATAATTTTATTATTTCCATGGAATTTATTTAATTAGAGATTCATAGGACATACAGACATACGGTAATACAGCCTTACAGTTTTCCAATTTTCAAAATTCTGACAATGTACTAGTCTGTTTCTATTTGAAAACAGGTGTTATTCATAATTTTTCAATAATTTCATAATGTGAATTTCAAATTAAGCTGTCGCTTTATTCTAATATATTGTATTGATTTAAAAATTAAACAAAATAACATTTATAGCTCAAGCCAAATTATTTTCATAGTAAAACAATTAAAAACTAATCTTATACTTGGTAATTCGTTTCATTCATAAATTAACTTCATTCATAAATATTAGTAATAAAATTAACTAAAACATAAAAAAGTTATTTTTTACGTACTAATGGATAATTTACTAGTATTATGTATAGACGAATTGATGTCTTTGAGATATGGCGCTGGAGGCATATGTTGTGAATACCATGGATGGTGAGACGCACAAATGTCTCCATTCTGCGAAAACTGAACATTAAGGACAGACTCTCGATCTGCAGTCTGAGACGAATGCTCTCAATTTTTGGGTATATTGCATGAAGGGAAAATGGCTTAGAGAAGCTTGATGTGGTGGACCATCTCGAAGGACGAAGAGGAAGATCCACCACTCATTAGATCCACCAAGTGGAAAAGGTAATAGGCACTCCCTGGTGATAGCACTAAGATCTGCAGAATGTCGAGAAAAGTAGAGGAGCATAGTCAAAAATGTCAAGTCATTTTTAGAAGACCGACGTGGATGATTATGTATGAAAATTACTCAAAGTTTCCAAATTTAATAATTTATAGTATTTCGTATATGTATTTAATAAATAAAAATAAGAATCAAAATATCTGTTATTTGTCATACTTATAAAAAAAAATCTAATTTTTGTTTTAAAATTCACTGGTGGGTAGCTAAATGTCGCTGATGGATTTATAACTTTCGACCTTAGACGTCATGACTTCCAAATTATTAATCCTTATTTAATACTGTTATACTACCTAATATTATTTCGCATCAATTTATTTGTAACAGTATTTTTTCTGATATTTTGGGCTAATTAGCTAACTAATTAGCTGAGAAAACCGCGAATGCGCGTAATAATGTTTAATGTCGATTTTTATACTACTTTACTTAATAATTTTTTTTTAATCTAAATTGATTCAATTAAAATACTGTAGAATTATATATTTATCGGTGCATTTATATATATATATATTTTTTTTTAAATAAATTTACTATCATCATTTAATTTGAAACACCTAAACTAGTATAGATCAAAGCATCTTTAGAGTTTATTTGACTTCATACCGCATTCTTAATTTAATCAAATGAAGTCGATCCAACCCTGTTCATTGTAACGTTCAAGTCATATTCGTAAACTCACCGTAGCTATCTGGAATAACGGATTTTGATTAATTCAGGTTTCATTGATTCTTCACAACATGAGGGAGATGATAATATTTGAAATGGATTTGCTAAATGTATAGATATATAATCATTTCATAATATTTACTTCACATAATATGCATTTAACAAATAAAATTATTTCAGCTCTTTTAAATATTAAATAAATATCAGATATCTCATAGAGACGAAGCTATTTTTAATTATATTTGATGGAAAATATATGCAAGTATGGGGTAATTATAGGGCTTACGACCTCTCTTCGGCTGGTATAAGTGATCACTTTATATATATGTATATAACGTTCACCAATTCTCACTATTCAATCTCCACATTTATCAAACTTTTGAAAATTCTATATATGTTATTTCATGAACTCACTTCTAGTACCACTACAACATCGCCATCTATAGACCAAATTTTATAATTCATTTTCCTTGAAACAACATATTATATATTTAAAATTTATTTATTAATCTGTTATAATTACAATGAAACAATACAATAATAAGTTTTTTTTTTGTTCTACAACTTCTATAAAAAGCATGTGCTTGTGCAGAGAAGAAGATTACATATTATTAATTATTGTTTATAGTAACTAGCTTATAATAAAATAAAATACATAATAATATATAATAAAATACAATAAATTACTAGAAAGTTTATAAAAATATTATACACTATATGTCAACTCAATGAGAATCTGATTTTTTGTTGAAAATTATTTAAAGCAATATTCTTTATCTGTAAAACGTTTTTAACACATTATACTAGAATACGCCTGTAAAATCAATATTTTTCAATTTTTATATATTTTTCTTATTTTGACAAGTATATTATTTTAGCAATATTTGAATATGTAATATATAATAATAATATAATAGTTTCGTCTCTATGAGATATCTGATATTTATTTAATAACAGTGCCTTTATAGGTAAAAATCCAGTAATTGTGTGTTCTTGAACATATTCAAATATTGTTCATGTAAAAGATCTTCAATATGATTGTTTATTTTTCAGCTAATTGTTCGAAACACTGCCCTTAAATATGTATCACATATATGAGTAGATTTTGATTACAAAGACAGTTCTACTAAAAGACAGATGGAACAAGAACTATTTAATTGTTAGCCTCGAGGTAGGTACCAATGTAAGTTATTTTTAATTTAAAATTGACTTATTTAGTAATTCAGTAGTATTTTTTTTGTAATAAAACTAGATCCACCAACAATAATCATAATGACAGTAATGGTCTCATTTAAAAGAGAGTCCCATCCCGTTAGGGGGAGGGCTATCATAATGCCTCTACAAAAGTTAAGGGGTCGCGAATGGAATGCAAAATTAACGGCAAATAGTGAACAAGAATTATTGAGAAGAAGGATTTACGATGTATACAAGAAAAGTGACCTTATTATGAATGTTAATAAGTCGAAAGTAATTGTATTGGAAGAGGATTGTAAGACAACGTACAAAATACTTGTAGATATTTAATGTTTGAAACAAGTTGATGAGTTTGTGTACATAAAACGTATGTTTTATAAACAGAAAAACAGAGAAAGACATAGAAAAGAGCTTTATTACTTATTTTATTATTTTACTAAATGCAACAATTTATTGTAGTAGACTTTTCACTGTTGTACCGCAGCGCACCGGTTGGAAACCGCTGAAAGAGTTGATAAGAGGATGTGTTGTAATATTATTCATCGAGTTCACCAAAATGGAATGGCGTTAAATTTCTTAAAGATGTATTTTAATCTCGTGAAATCTAAATTAACTGTCAGTTTTGGCGTATCTCATGGGTGTTATGATGTAGCAGACTTGTTAAGTTCACTTAATGTTCCATATCCCTAATGAGACGTCACACTTCCTTTCATCTCATTCAATTTTCACGGTCTGTTTGTCTCCTTCTTTTCAGATCGTCAACAGTAAACCCACGAAGTTATCTTAATGAAAGCAAGTAGATTGAATAGTATAGGAAGTAAAGATAACAACTTCTGACATAAAAAAAATCCAATGTCTATTATTAGTATTCTTACGGTTATATGTATGTGTGTGGTATGTTTACAGTTCACTGGAAAGGAAGTAATGAAATTTTATAACATTTATTTTGACAATTTTAAATTTTATTTGTTGCATACCGGTTGCTTACCGTTGTACTTTGCGCAAGTAAAAAACTGGGTATGTATTTTTTTTTTAATTCAAATTTTCAAGTATGTAGTTACCGTAAATATAGAAAATTGTTATTTACCTATCAATTAAGACGTGAAAGGACATAAATAAATTATCGAACATGTAAATGTTTGTAGCTTTTCGAATAAATATTAATATATAGACAAAATAATTTGTTTAAACCACTATTAAATACTAAATAGTGGCATAAACAAAGTATTATGTTTAATTATTAATATAAAATGAGGCCACAAAGTAATTTTGCAAATATGGAAAGAGTGAAATACGTGAATTTTTAAAAAGTCTCAAAACATAAGCTTAACTTTTATGGATATTGAATAAAATATATTATTATCACCATGGTAATATATGACGTATTTCGTTGATTATCAAATATTTATAGTATGAAATATTTTTTGGGGCCTAGTACGAGCTGATAAAATGAAAATAAATTTATAAATAAATATTTAATTATTCTGACAGGAAAACTCACTGTCAGTTCATGGATATGTAAGTTAACTAATGATATTTTAGTTTTAAAATAAACTATATTTTGTATAATACAACACACACGACGTCGAAATAATCAAACACTTATATCAAAAGGTGTGAATAAGTTGTGACATAAATTTAACACAGTGTGTGTAATGCGAGATTCGTTTTCTTTTTAGTTTTAATAATCATGTTATACCACAATACAATATCAACTAATGATAACAAATTATATTCCAAAACGTCCCAGAAACAGTCCCTTATTTCTGTAATATCAATCTTCTTATTCATACCCACTCCTTACAGCACGTGCTATTTAAAATAATACAATTTTTATACTTTTAAAATTAACAATATTAACTTTGTGGTTAAAATTCATATTTTTATTTATAATTATTAATTATTAATTATTTATACTTTATTTTATTTATATCTTTGTTTTATTAACCACTAAATTGAGTTTAAATACATCTACCGGTTTCGAAAAATACCATTTTTTTCTTCAGGATGTCATGACTAACTAAAACATATATTATTGTTTCTTTGCCAGAATCTATTTTTAAAATATCTATTTTAAAAAAAAAAAAAAAAATTTAGTACCTAACTCAAATCATTACTTAATACAATATACTCGAATAATTTTTGATTGATTGATTTTAAAGATTGCATTTCAACGTAGACCTGTCAACACGTTTGTTTTTTGTTCATCGAGTGTCGCCGTGCGTAAAATCCGGACTACGAAAAAAAGCTGTTTTCTACAGCATCCTGAAGTGCAGTAATATCTCCATTCTTCACCACAAAAGTGCAAGTCAACTGGAGGTGTAAATTGCCGTCTAACCCAGGACTGAGATCAAGGTAGGCCAGATCTGCTATTATTCTTTTCTTGCTCCAATTCGGGTTGCGTCAACTAAATAGTAATTTAAATCGACGCAGTCCGCGAGATCTACTCCCGCCAGGTATTTTATTTTGATAATGAATATGTCATCCCGCAGAAACAACGTTAAAACATCATCGAACGTGTTTAATTTCCTAGTAACGACACGATATGCGATAAATTCAATTAATTAATATAATAAAAGCTGTACCTCTACCAATTCAGAACCTGTTTGAGAGTTTTTTTAAAGAAATCTCGCGTACAAAACCAATAAAAAAAATGGGATGGATACAAATTTGTCCCACCAGATTCTTAAATGATTTACAACCCACTAGGAATGCTGTCCGGAGTGCAATAACATTTTACTCTCGGGAAAAATGTTGTTAATAAAAAGATGAATAAAATATTCATTTTTATTACAAGCTTTATAGCATTTTAGGTCACAATATTTTATTTGGTCTATAAATTGTTGTAGCGGATGATAAACATTTGAGATAAGGAAATTACAGGTAAAACCTTTTAATTAAGAAACGTAATTAGGTGGGTCCACACAGCATACAACTCCATGGACCTACAGTTTTATTTGGCTCTCCGATTCAAATGATAGTGTGTTAGATAGGGTGGGCTGGAGAGAGCTCGGAGGAGCTCGCGCGAGCTGTTTGTTAAATTTGACTTAGGCCGGCGAGCCCCTTGTTAAATTAAGAAAAAACAATTTCTCAATCACTTCAGTACCTAACTGAAAGTTATTTAGATGGTTTAAATGTATTATGAAACGTAAACCTTTGTTGCCTTTTAAAATTTATCGTTAAATACATTTATTTTGGGTGCATAATAAAAGAGACTCTAGCCCTTTTTTGTCTATAATCTAACAATACTCAAAAATACCGATGTTTGATATATATTGCTTTCAGATGGTCTTAGATATTCAACGCAACAATTTTGTGAACGATTATCTTTCATACTTCTATATATATATATATTACTTTGTAACATCATTTACTAAGGAGAAATTCAGTTTCAATCCAGTGATTTGTTTTGTAACATGAAATTGGAGCACCTATTTCTGCGTCAATCTTGGAACTCTTCACTCTTGCAAGATAGGTAAGTATATTTTTTAGCCAGTGATATTAATTATTATATGGTATATTGCTTATTGTTATAAAATATAAGTATATTAAGTAACATTCGATTGCTTTAATTGGGTATAAATGTATAAAAGTGATAAAAAATCCGCCCTTTCCCCGGAACACCGCGAATTGCTCTAAGATTAAGCGAGTCCCTTATTAACGTATTAGCAGTCCACCGATGTGTGTTAGGTATTTAAATGTCTGACTAACCGAAATGTATTTATTCACTATAGCTGTGTATGGAGTTAAAATATAGACCCTGAAAAGAAAATAATGAAACACGCTCGATACCTTTGAGATGAAGTGTTGGCGTCATAGCTGTGTGTATCATGGACTGCAAGATAAACAAATATCTCCATTCTTATAAAATTGCATACTGAAGATTCTCTACAAAACGCAGACAAATAATTCTTGTTATGGCGTCTATGGATTGTCACGTAAGTTTGAATTAGCGCGTTAGAAAATTTCGGAACATTTTATAGGAAATTTACGAGACTATGTACTATATAAGAATCTTGTTACGGGTACATATTTAAAATCAACCAACGAAAGCGAAACATGAAAGAAAACGTACCTCAGTCATGAAAAGTGTTTTTAATTCATTTAAATTCAACATGTTTTTATGAATCGTTAATAATTGTATTTTTAAAAACGTGTGTATACCTGAAAAAAATTCCACCCGTGAATTTTCGATAACTATATTCATTTCATGTTTAGATATTTTTATATATTATTATCTTAATTTGTTTGTAAGTATTTTAATCACCGTGTATTAATAACATAAAGAAAAAAATAATAATTTTAGTAATTTAAGTCCAATTCGCATATTCCATCCAAATACTGTAGCATTTATAATGGAATGTTAAGAAGTGACATCGTAAAGGGAACATAGACTCAACTTCCACTACCAATTAACGCAGCACATAAAGCGTGCCGGCTATCTGCTTTCATTGGCCACAGTATATTTGGTGTAGTGTCGTAGAAGACGTGTTTACGCGTTGGGTTTATTGAGTGACCATTCATTTGAGGGAAATGAATAATTTGTTATAGATCTCAATAAAGTTGTGTTCACGAAAAATAATTAATATTTTTTTGATATTTTAACTGCCAGCCAAATTACGTCAGAAATAATTAAAAACGATATTAAAAATATTTAAAAAATTGTGAGAAAACTTACTGTTTTCTGAAACTTTATGTTTTTTAAATGTAAAAATGATATAATACAACTTTACAAATATCTAAATTTCAATAATCATTATGATTTCAAAATTAAAAATAAAAGCACACATATGCGCACAAAAAGGATTGTCAGAATTATATTTTAATTATATAATACATTTTTTATTCAGTTAGTTAAGATAAACTGACTATTATCCTTAGAGATGATTTCAAAAAAGATATATAGCAATTGAAAATCACAAGATCAGAAATATTTTTTATGAGTTCAAAAATAGTATGCGAATTATCACGCACGGCGATTTAACTCACTCATGATAATCTAAAATATAAAGGTATTCATGTTATCCTGGTATAAAACTTTAATTTAATCAAATTATGGAATTTATGTAACTTCTATTTATTTTTTGAGTTACTAACATAATCCAAGAAGTTTCTCCCAGGGTTTATAATATTTTTTTATAATACGAAGGTGTGTTTGCATATTTTCTATGGTTGTCTTATTTTATTCCAGAAGTATCCCTAACAAAACTTAGTCATTAAATACACTCTGGGAGTAACAATTCCCAGACTCCATAATATTTATTTAACTTTGATTTTCCTGTTTTCGCACAAAGTATAAATAAAATATGATTGTGACTTATGTTATATGTTTGCATAATATTACATTTTGATAAAAATAATTTATTTAAAAAAAAAATAGGAGTGTTGTAAAAGGTTTATCAATTTATTTACGAAACTGATAAAAAAAAGAATCACATTACAATTTTTTCGAAAATGTTCAATATTGTAAAAAAACATTTTTTGCTGGATGGGATTATAATAATATTTGTGTTAACGATTGCAACCATTCCACCTTAATCCAAATGCAATGCCGAGTGCTTTTATTGGCAATCAGTTTGAGTGCACTGATGCATTTTATATTTCACGATAAAAATACATCGAAATGGAACAAGAGAATTTTAAATCAAAATCGACATTCAGATAGGTAGTTCTAAAATAGATTTCACTCATTTTAATTTATTTCCTAAAACCTTCTGCATATATATATATCACATTATGTCCGTGTCACATAGAAATTCAATACAAAATAAAACAAAAAGTTGTCATCTGTCACGATATAACTGTATCGCAAAATAAAACAAACAAGTTATATTATCAATTCTATCATGTGAAAGACTGCAATTATCGCGTCGAACTAAATTACATTCCTTTTGTATTATCGTTGATTTTCAAATAAATAATATATATATATAAATACTTTTCAGTCATTATTGTCGGATTATTTATATATTTTATTCTAATAGTCAACTTTCATCTGTTACTGAAAATAGGGTATTGTATTCATGAATTGTCAGAGAAAATAATTCCCTCGCAAGACCAGTATAAAATTAATCTTTAATTTATAGGTAATATTGTCTTTGTGTGATTTAAAGTTAAGATTATCAACTACAAAATTATTTAATATACATAAAAATAATCACATGTGTTTTCTGTAAAGGTTACGATCTTTACACGAAACTAAATAGATAAATACTTGTACTGTAATATTACACCAAGAATTTTTTTTATCTGGACAAACAAATAACACAATAAAATATAATGAAAGACAAACCTATTGATATTTATGTTTGGATATCAGGTGGCCGAGAAAATGTACACAATATCAAATGTATTAGGGTGACATAATCCCCGAAGCAGTGGTAATGAGGTGATGTCGGAATAACGGTGATTGGGGGGGGGGGAGAACTCCCCACAAATGCTCAAGGGGTGGAGGGTGATCACTTCATCCCTTAGATATTCTCCCTGTCTTATCCGAGCCCTATGGTAAATTGAGCGTAGTGGAATAAAAAGGAGTCTTTATGTGAATGGGACAGAATAAAAATATAACGTCGCTCACTAAAAGGGAATATAACTCTTAGTTCTTCCAGTTGAGATCCTTGCTGTGCTATTTTTACTGAGTGCTTTTTTTTAACACTAATTTAAAAATTTTACAAAATTTTTGTTCGAATATTGAATTTTTGCGTCAGATATGTGATTGTGCACATCACGTGACCAATTGCGGACGCGCGCGCGCACACGCTTTGACGTCATAACGCACGCAATAAATTTATAAATATATAATAAATATGTTGAATATTAGACAGCATTACTTTCGTCTAATCTGTACCCAATTGGATCATATACTGGGTCCATATTTTAATTATTTTTTTATTAGTGTCAAGTGTATTGTATAGTTTCGGAGCTAAAACATTTAGAACATTGATCTATAAGTGTACTAGGGAGTCCAGCGCTGGCGTTACGCACAGGCGGAGCAGGCGCCTGCCTGTGGCGGCTAAATCAAGGGGACTGCCAAAGGTTCATTAGTTATTTCCTAATAAAACAGTAATTTGTAGTCAACTCTTAGCATCCATAATATATTTTAGTAAAAAAATCGCCCTTGAGCATGTTTCAAAATGCCAGCTTAACAAAATACTGCCCCTAACGCGTGTGACACGTGGTTGGCCAATTTAGGGGGTGGCCAACTTATGGGGAAGGTTTTATATCACAATTTGAAAACATCATCACTTAAGTTATCTAGCATCGGTGCTGCTAGAGACTTAACAACACCTTGTTAATGTGATGTTAAAATAATTCTGGCTTTTTTATACAAATATTGAGTACTTACGTCAGATTTGTGATATTATTGTAGAAGCACATTTTATTACGTTCATGAACGTGTAATATTTATTATCAATGAAAATTTCAATACGTAATACGTCCTTCCTCCGTTCTATATTGCTTTTGAATTCAACACGTGACCTTACGTTATCAATTAATTATATTGTTAAAATAAGAGTCACAATAAACTGTATTAATTAATAGTGTGAAAAACCCTTTTAAATTACTTTACATTATCATGATGTGAAAAAAATATTTTCATATGTGTATCTGTGAAGGTCTATCTGATACCTGAATCCACCTCATATTTACCGGTGCGTTAAACCAGAGCTCCTAACATCCGCAAAAATATGCCGGTACCGACACCACAATGACCAACGCGATCTCCACTGTTATCGCTACCGCCTTCAAGATAAAATTTTCCAGCTAACGCTTCTCTGTGTACACTTTTCATTGTACGGATATTGTATACCTCTAATATGTAACTGTGTCCAACAATATACTGGTTAAATATATAAATTAGAAAGATATACATATAAAATCAATTTTATCGAAAAGTATCGTTGTTGTTACCGGTATTGGAACCTGGATCTCTTTCCAACAGTTTCAACTGCACACTGAGAATGTGTTCTCCTTAGTAATATACAAGTTGTATAAATG
The DNA here is from genome assembly GCA_031772225.1 of Eubasilissa splendida. Lineage (NCBI taxonomy): Eukaryota > Metazoa > Arthropoda > Insecta > Trichoptera > Phryganeidae > Eubasilissa > Eubasilissa splendida. Next base: position 9,279,992 of record CM062855.1, on the reverse strand, counting down.
TGTCCAAAAATTTAATAAAAATGTATTGTTAATTCTGGCATCTCCTATCAGACTACTCAAAGGTATTTGAGATTCCGGTAAAAGAAAATAGATGACCTTCAAATAATGGAACGATAGATGTATTAATTTGAAAAGTGTAACATATGGGTTCGAAAATTTGTCGTAAAAGCAGTACTGTCTGCTGTAGCATAGTTGGTTAATGCACCTTTCCCGGATTGGAAAGAGATCCAGGTTCGTATCCCAGTACCAACAACAATATTTTTTGATGAAATTGATTTTACATGAATATCTTTCTAATTAATATATTTAATTAGTATTTAAAATGTCACAAACCTATGTTCTGAATAATTACAATTTCACAAAAATAATGTGTTCTCCTTAATAATATACTTGTGTCAACCGTGATTTATCTTCTCCAACCTGTTCTGGCCACACAAACTTATTCCATATACTCCACGATCTACAAACGAACATGATAATGAATGGGTGATTATTGGGGTACTCATCATTCACACTACAACAAATCCTTCTAATTCATCTTACATATGCCCCCATAACCATCAATCCACACAACACTCTTTAATGACCTTTTCTCCAAATATATTCCTGAAAAACGACAAATCTATCTTTTGGAAAAACTGAAATGACATCGGGAACTTTTCTTTGCCTGTAGATTTTTCAGTCCATCTAAGTTAAGTTTACATTTTACTTCAGTCATATCATATCTTTACAATCTCCGGTTCTGTGTGGCCGATCTTCTTCTTTCCACATAACTCCAGCCTGTTGTCGTCCCCTTCCTCTTTAATGCTAATGCAGGAATTTACCATTCAGCGAAACGTATTTCTTTTATTTATTTAATTTTTGAACTATTAATAACATAACACTAATGCTCGCGCACTATACATAATACCCTAACATTTAATCTATAACGTATATAATGTATAATGACTTTTACCTACAAACGTTGAACGTGTCTGAAAGTTGGCAAGTCGCTTTACTGTCTAGCAATGAAACACTAATTATTATAATATTAAGTGCTATAATATTACTGAACTCATCGTCGACCGCAGTGGAAATTATCAGCTTATGAATTCATAACGTATAAAATACCTGTGGCTTTCTACTCTTTGAAATTATATGTAGTGGTCAGGTAGGATAGTTAATTAGTTAGTCTAGCACGTTCTGTTAGTTCTGTTTCTAGTACAGAAAACAAATTTAACTAATGTAAATTATACTGGATGAGCATATTCTATGATGTTTGGGTTTCATACACCATAGCTTTTAGCTCTTAAAGTAATTATTATTTTTAACATTTTCAATGTATATTTAAATGAGAGTATTGAATATAATTCGATTGAATTGATTTTTAACTATATATTAATTAAATAATGTTCGTTTAAAAAGCTGTAATTATTACATTTATTAAATGTATAATAATTAAAATCTTGTAAATCTCAATAATACTTGATATTTAATTTATTAATTAAATGTACTAAAAATACAAGAGGCTTATCAAAAATAACATTTTCATTACATAGTGGTAGTTCAAATAATATGGTGGTGTAGTGTAATTAGATAATGCATTTCTCCGAATAGAAAAGGATCCAGATTCGAATCCCGTTAGCAACAAAAATATTTTTTCGATAAATTGAATTTTCCTTTATATCTTTCTAATTGATACATTTAATTTGTATTAAAATACCACGGAACCACGTTCTGAAAAACTGCAACTTCATGATAATAATGTACATTCTTTAATAAATAATCTTAGCGCATATGGTTTTAAAGCATTACTCATATATATTCGAACCAATAGGGGTTGAAATTTAATAATATAACGAGCGATACCGTCGAAAATTACGAGAAAATTATATGTTGCACCTGCGTCTGCTATATGGCTAATGTAATGTAAGTGATATATATTCACAAATGTGGGGTCCGCGTCTGTTAGGAGGAATCATACAATATATGTAATTGTTATATCAAGAATCGCGAATCAGAAATTTGCAGCTGTTATTTTATTCTTAATGCGTCTCAATTTAAATACTTCCAGGTTTACATTTTTTTCAAATTGTATTTTGTATTTGTTTTATATGCGAGTTACAGAAGTGACCCCACGATCGGATTCCATATCTTAATAATTAAGTTGCACTTATCAAAGAGTTTACGAGAAGATGTGCAAATATAGATAGATCGAGATTATTTATTAGTATTTGTATCATTAACCTGTATTTTATCAACCTTTTATTTTTTGCCTACTGTAATAATGATTCATGAATTGCTCATTATATCTTAAAAGATATTGACTAACGCCAGAGATAAACCAACAAGTAACTAAGCAACACATCATAACGAAGTTTCAATGCAGGAGTAGGCAGATAGCATAACATGCCATTCTATATTGGTATACCACCTTTGCTTATCCACTTTCAGAAAAATATGTGTATATTTATTTGTTTATTTTTCCAGCTGATTCATTTAATTTGTATAAAAAAATACTACAGAATTATGTTCGGAAAATGCAACTTCGCGACATGCTGTTCTCCTTAAAAATATATAAGTTTATCAAAATTTAATAAAATAGATTAATCAATTTAATACTGTTGTCTCCTAGCGTGATTTATACAAAGGTATTTGAGATATAATGCAATATAAAGTTGGATGCTTTTAAAAATGGAATAATAAATGTATCAATTGTAAAAATAAACACATTTAATTTATAAATTTGTCGTAATCATAATCTGTTGCTGTAGTGGAATGGTTTACACGTTTTCCCGAGTAAGAAGGTTTGAATCCCAGTAGCAATTAAATATTTTTTGGATAAATAGACTTTTTCTGTATGTATTTCTAGTTGATTAATTTTATTTGCTCTACATTCATTGGAGCTTCTTATAGTATCTCCAATATCTGGTGTACCTGATTGTGCTAGATCTTTCGTTGACATTCTCCATTTCTGTTCTTTCTAACACTCGCATCACATTCTTTTCACGCCAAACTTCACTCATACGTTCCACATATACGTTTAATATGAGTAACCATACTTGCAACCTTTTCTTCAGAATTACATTTGATCTTAATGCGTGTATTATACACTCAATTTATATAGATTTTCCACATATTCGCCTGAGTGATCACGTTATAATAGTTTTCAGCCTTTTTAGTTCTTCTTTTGCCAGGTCTTTTCCACATATTTGTTAATCCAAAGCCAAGTGACAAATTCTTATTGTCAAAAGCGTTCCGAACAATTATCTATGATTTAAAAATATGCTTCAACACACATCACGCACTCGATAAATTAAAGTCTCATTATTAAAGGAGAACACATTCTTATTGTGAAATTGTAATTATTCAGAACATAGGTCTGTGATATTTTAAATACTAATTAAATGCAATTTCTTTTGAAAAGTATTGTTGCGCCACCGGCATTCGAACCTGGATCTTTTTCAAAACCGGGAAAAGTGCATTATCCAGCTATGCAACAGCGACATTATTTTTGACGACAAATTTTCAAACCTATGTGTTACACTTTTTCAAATGAACACATCTATCGTTTCATTATTTCATTTTAATTAAATATTGGACAATACATGATACAACTTTATATATTATTAAGGAGAACACATTATTATTGTGAAGTTGTAATTATTCAGAATATTCGTATGTGATATTTTAAATACTAATTAAATGTATTAATTAGAAAGATATATATATATAAAATAATGTAACGATAGATGTATTAATTTGAAAAGTTTCTAATTAATACATTTATCAGTCATTATTCAGTCTTCTTTCTATATTAGATATCCAAGTTTATTTGACTAAATCGTAACTATACGAGTATTCTGATTGGCTGCACTCGATATAAATGTATCTTAATAGTACTATTACTATTCTTGGAATTGTTTTAACAAGATTATGTATTCAAGTATTCGCGACGGTAAAGTGTAATCGTGTGAAAGAAAAATGAGATATATAAGACTAAATCAAATCAAATATTTTTTGTATGGATGAAGTCTTGTGCAAAATTGGGATAAGAAGAATGTTAAATATTCTTAGATTTATGACAGTGTCGAAGAGAATTAATATTAAAATTGTCTCCAAGGCTAAAACAATTGAGAATAAATTATCATAATACTCATATATTTTTAATTCCTCGGGGTAGCAGTAATTCAAAACGTCTAGTCTAGACCGAGCGTCCACTAGAATAAAATGGTATTAAGGGTTAATATTGCAATAGAGTTGGTTAGGGGTAAGGGTAATGCAACAAGGGTTCTGGAGGGTTATTATATTAATCCACTAGACTAAGGCTAGTCCAGTTTCGTTAAATAAAGTAAAATTAAAATTGATAATCTGCCCGAAACCAGCTGACAGTTAGTCAGTTTGGAGTGAGTAACGAAGGAAATATATTATTAAGAAGAACACATTCTCATTATAAAGTTGTAATTGTTCGGAACATGGTTTGTGAAATTTGTTTAAATATAAAAAAAAATATCAGATCTTCACCGACAGCTTCATCGGAGAACATTAAAAATATGGATTTTCCACATCAGAATTACTTACTTACCTTTAAACAACAAAATTCCTCTTCTTCAGTTGTGGAAAAATAAGATAATCAATTTAATAAATGTGAAAATATGGAATAGATATGTAACAATTTACCAACATTGACGTCAAGAAAAATCATTTCATATAAAAAATAGAATTTATGCTTTCAAATATAATGAAATTACATTTTAAAATATTAGCTTTTATTAAGGAGAACATATTCTTATTGTGAAGATGTAATTATTCAGAACATAGGTCTATGATAAATAGGTATTAATTCGAAAGATATACATATAACATCAATTTTATCGAAAAATATTGTTGTTGCTACCGGGATTCGAACCTGGATTTCTTCCTATCCGGAGAACGTGCAATAACGTGAAAATTTGTCGTCAATGCACTGTGTTGGTATAGCATAATCGGTTAATGCACGTTCCCCGGATAGGAAGAGATCCGGGTTCAAATCTCGGTAACAACAACAATATTTTTCGAAAAAATTGATTTTATATGTATATCTTTCTAATTAATATATTATATCATATTTTTCTTATCATTCTAATATTTTAAATGTTAGCAAAATCAACTTTGTGAATAAAATTCATTTTTAGATTACTTAACTTTGTTTTTTTAACCCCTTAATTAATTAATAACCAGTCGGTTACTAATTCGGTTAAAACATATATTATAGGTATATCATATTATATTCTATACAACAAAATACTCAAATACAAAATTTGGTGTAATAATTATTGTAAAATTTCCATCATATGTTATATAAAACACTTTATATGGTTAAATAGCAGATACGTTAAAATAATTAAATATATTGCTGTGTTATTTTAAACAACGTTCCAATTACAATTTTTTTGAAATTTATTGGTATTTAAAATCGACATCTTTTATATTGGATCTTCAAACTATTTGGGGTACTTAAATATAATGGTAAATGTAAACAAACAATATACAAAACCTGACGCTGCCTGGGATTTATTTATAGATACGGGTTTAGAAGAAAAGGGTGCCTTTTCTTTTTTGCGCAGGCCAATAGGCAATAACGATGTATGTAAAATTTGGTCCAGACTGTGGAGGGTGGTGAGATGTCCGCGGGTTGATTTTCCCCAGGATTCTAAAGAGTAAAAATGCAAAATTTGGAATGCGTTGCAAACGAAATAAATCACATTTATGTCGAAAGGAGAGTTATGGCTGACCAGCGGTTGGGAGGGGGGGGGGGAGAATGCCACAGAATTCTAAAGAGTAACAATGCAAAATTTGATTTAGATCGGTCAAGAGATCGTACAAATAACTTTATTGAGATTGGACATTCAGCTACATATACATATGTAACTGAATGTATGTCTATTCATATGACATATATGTACGTATGAGACCCTCCTCTGCAATAACACTGTATATCGTGGATTATATACAATGTTGTCGCAGGGAAGCTCACTTAAAAATTGTTTAGTAGTATTTTTATGTTTAATTAATATTATTGTTTAATAAATCATTCGATACCCAATAAAATACACAATCTTGTGGCATTCATAACTCAGATGTACCCAAATCCGATACACAGTGTTAATGTAGGAGCGTAATGGATATTTTTTTAAATATTATCATATAAAAAAAAATCTGATTCATCTTAAGTTTCTAAGATTCATAACCATATCGCACTTAAGGGTTGAGCCTGTGCACACGTGCGCCACAGAATAGGGGAGGGTTTTTGTGATTGATGGCGATTTTGGCGAGAAAATCCCATTCTGTTGTTATCGCAGGAGGGACGCCATGTTTTAGATGGGCGGGCTTTGCGATGACTGGGCTTTCTTAGATGTGTTTTAGAAGGTCTACATCATCTTGCCATCGATGATATGTTAGATGAGCTCCGATTTAGAAAATGTATTAACGAGGGCGTGCACCAAAAATGTGAACTGCACACGTGACATGAAAAATGTGGAGTTGGCTAAACTAACAATTTTGTAGCCTGTACTAGGTTTTTCATTTTGAAAATACGCGTTACGTTATGTCTCAGTACGTATCATTTATCACTACTATATAGAATACGTTGTTTTGGAATGGACAAATATTTATTAATAATTCTAATTAAAATAATGGTGAAAATAAATCAAAACAAAAGCAGAAATACCAACAAAAAACCATAACAGAAAATAATATTCTTGTCATCAAGTAATTTTGATCAATTTCCGAAATTATGCACTACGATGAGCAAGTGGAAACATTCAATTGAATACAAAGTGAGAATATAAATATGGTGAAGGAATATAATATTAGGTATAGACCAAGAGTCTGCAGACCTTAGCTCTTTTCATAGGCATTTGCGACGCTTCAACTTCAGCTCACATTTTCATATACAATCATATTTGATATACGGAATAGTTTTACTGAAATATACGACACGATAAAAGAACCAGCGTTTGCCATTCTCACAATCTTTGGCTACACCTATTTATCCGAACAAACATTTTCTTTCATGAATCAAATAAAAAATAAGTTATGAAGCAAATTAATTAGAAATCAGGCCTAAAAATGAAAAAGTAGTTTTACAGACTAATTTAATGTATTAATTATAAATATATACATATAATTAATATATTAAATTATTATTTAAAACAACACAGACCTACGTTCTGAATAATTCCAACTTCACAATAAGAATATGTTCTCCTTAATAAAAAGTAGTTACTTGGCAGACATAGCATGCAAGGTCACCATTCTAACGAATCAACTTCACAAATCCCAAAAAGTGTTTAATTATTTAGGTTTTCTTGTTTTACAAGTATAACACTGAGCTATTGAACAATAACTATAACTTCCATAAATTATATTCCCGATATTGCCGATCCCAATACAGTCCATGTTCATATTTCCTAATTTAGATCGACCCAATACTGAAAAAAATGTACACGAGCACACATCACGCACTCGATAATTAAAATGAAAGTGTTACTTAAGTAGCACCTCGCCACAAACATGTTACAAATCATATTATTTATATAGACTTTTAGTGCCTACTTACTGGCTTAAACTGAACCAGTTATCTTTAGATTTAATTATATCCGCAACCCTTATTAAAAGAAAAAATAAGAATCCGTGTTTTAATAAGGTGATGCGGATGGAAAAACACAAAGTATCGCCAGAATGAAAGCGACACGTTGAAGCCTGTCAAATCCAATCTGTAATGAGCACCCGACACGCGCGACCATCACCATAATATTATAGAACCTTTAACGAAATACTTATTTTTACGTTTATTTATGGAGCGTATCTGTTATTAGAACACTCGATATAATTTTTTCACACTACATTGGATATCGAAACATTTTCTTTCTCCCATAATTCTCCGTATCTGAAAACACAAATATACAATAAAATATTTATAAATGTTAGGTCATCCCATAAACAATGCGGTATTTTTATACTTCTTTTATTTTTATAAATTAAGGTAAATATTATTTTTGAATCATAAATATACTCTTTTTCATTTTCTCAAAATATACATTGCTCTTTCATCCCAAAATTCACTTGTCCGTAACAAAAAATATTCCTCCAGTACTGTTCTGACCTCGTCTACAGAATTCATATTCTTTCCATCCAAATGTTTTTGAAGACTGCGGAATAAATGATAATCAGATAGTGAAATGTCCAGCGAATATGCTGAGAGAGGCATCATTTTCAAAAAAAAAATTTTACTTTTTAATTTTTTTTAATAGGTAGTTCATCCCACCCCCCTCCAACTTTTAGTTCATGTAATTAAAAAATCCGCATTATTTATGGGATGACCCAATATTTGTGTATGAGAATGGTATTATATTTAACTACGTGAAAACAAGAGCTATCTACTAAGGGTAATGTGGGTTTTTAAATATGTTATTAAATTTAAATAATCTCAATTCACAGATCTTATGTAGGTAACCTTTAAATTGTTTTTTTAACTCATAATCATATTTTGAAAGAGTGTAGGTAAACCAGAGATACAGGGTGTGGCACGTGTCACGCTACAATTAAGTTTGTTACAGCAAAAAATATTTAAATACAAAATAATAACATGACACTTGCCGCACTCTGTATAAATGTGTAAGTCCTTTATGTTATGTTGTTAAGACATTTTTAAAGTACTATTCGTGTAATACGTTTCATAGTTTATAAAGATTATTTTATGTTACATAGCAATCTCTTTAGATATTGCTTTCATTAAGATTCAACACTGAACTTGAATGCGTGTTTCCTTATTTGATTCAATATTAGTGTATAAACTATCCTACGATGGGTGCGAAAGACGAACCTAGGATAGTTTTTGTGAAAAAATGTAACTATTTAAATAACTAATAAATAGCAATAACTATTCTGAATTTCTAATCATATTTTGGAAACAAATCATTATTTTAACATTAATGAGGGTTTAGAAATTTTACACACAAATATCATGGGCTTACCCTCAGTAAGATAAATTAGAAATTTTAGAAACAAGAATAAGTGTTAATAGTATATTAAATATTATAAATAACCAAATTATTTTTAATTCCTTTTCATAGTAGTTCCTAATCATAATAGTTTCCAATCATTATATTTTTAAAGGAATGACATATAGAAACATGGTGGGTAATTACAGGGCTTACGACCTGTCTTTATATTTCTATATATCATTTCTTTAAAAATGTAATAAAATAGCTTCGTCTTTATGAGATATCTGATATGTATTTCATAACAGTGCCTTTATAGGTAAAAATCCAGTAATTGTGTGTCCTTGGACATATTAAAATATTGCTACAATAAATAGTGGTTTAAACAGAGTGTTATTTTAAATATGTATTAAATATATTAATTAGAAAGATAATATAAAAATATAAACATATAAAATCAATTTTATCGAAAAATATTGTTGTTGCTAACCGGGGAAGGTGCATTATCCAACTATGTTACAGCGACAAATTTTCGAACCTATATGTTACCTTTTTGATATTAATACATTTAATTGAAAGTGAATTAAGAATGTGTTCTCGTAATAGTGTTAATTCTTATTATTAAAATATGTTGCCATAAAATAATTTTGCAAATATTGAAGAATTTAAATAATTATCTACCTACAGTACATTAACATTGCAGAGTTCTAATTTAAAAAAAATTATTAAACAATTATGACATTTCTTTTCCACTTTAAAAATGTATCTTTTATACAAAAATGTCACAAATCTAAGAATTCTTGTACTTTAAAGGAAATTGATAGTTCACTTCAATGTAATGCGTGCGTGCAGTCAATATATTGAAACAACCCGTACGTAACTATATAATTTGAGAAATACAGCAAAATTAAACGTTTATTTGACGGTATAGTAAGTGAGACCCACTTTCCTAATTTGCAGATTAAAATAAAATACGAGCCTTATTAAAGCATATTAAGTATATTTTTAGGTAGAGTAAAAAATATATAAATAACGGAAACAAAACAAAGGAAAGATCAAATATCTACCATAGTCGATATTTAAAAAGTACAATATTAGCATATAAATTGATCTTTTTCAATATTTTAACAAAGTTCATGGGCCCAATTTTGACATACAACATTATGATTATTTAATTATTCTTCAGAGCAAAACGTGCACATAGATTATTTTGATGTCGCGTTGTTATCATAATGCTGAAGGTTTTCTTGGTCCAAAGAATCACATGAATCTTGTAACACTATTTCATCACTAGTGGAGTTATCTGCATCACTGGAAGAAACATTTTCTGTTCCCTTTCCCTTTTTTGTTTGTTTTTGTTTTTTAAACAAATACTTCACATGTTTCTTTGACTTTTGCAATGTTGTGAACCCCATTTCTTCTTTGTGTACCTTTTCTACGCCTATAATCATGTTCTGCTTCTTGTATTTGTTTTCCTTTATTCCATATTTTTGCATGATAACACCAACAAACAATAAATTTAGTCAATATTGATAATACCTTAGTTTCTGTTTATATTGTGAGACCGCCTCACATTCTATACACGCTACCGTCTCACATTATGAACATCTACATGACACGAAAATTTGCATTTTTTTCTAAAATATGCGTAAAACAAATTGTAAGTTATATATATTCAAAATGACATTAGGCATACATTATTTACAAAACAATATCGAAACATACTTTTTACTACACTATTTGCAAATTAAAATGATGGACCAAAAGATTACACGTCCAATGGTAGATAAAAAATTATGAAAACAGTCAAATAATGTGTAGCAAACTGTTTTACCGACCGTACTTGCATGTTTTTATGAAATTAATACGACAGATGTCCGTTTTTAAATAACAGAGTTATCTATGGCTCTTACAATATGAACAGGTTTCACATTCGGTGCACTCAGGGGCGTGCACCCTATACATTCAAAAGAGCTATGCATAACTATAATTAATGCAAAACAAATGTACATTAAATATTTATTTGATATATTATATATTGAGTATGTAAATCTACGCGAAAATAATTCAGTTTTCATGTTAACGTATTAACTAAAACCATATAACTAGCGAAAGAATTTAAAATTGATAAATAAAACTGCGCATGTGTCTTTTCGCAAAATCTGTCCCAGACGTATACGAACTAAACGCAAGTCTCGCACCGCGCGGTGGTCTGAATACACGTCTTCGCTTTAACAGACCTGTTGCAAAATGCTGCAAGTGTGTCTTTGAAGCGAACTCAATAACTTTAAAAACTTCCCAAGTATATTAGTAATAATGCACACTCAAACAGGTATACTTACACAACAACATGCTTCTGAAAGAGTAAATATATCACAGAACTATGTTCTGAAGAAATTACAACTTCGTAAATAATAATGTGTTCTCTTTAAAATATATTAAAGTATATCCAAAAATTTAATAAAATGAAATTGAAAAATCTCTGGCATCTCATAGCAAATATTTCTCAAAGGCATACGCAAATAAAAAGGTGATAGGTTTAAATTAATGGAATGTAAGATGTATCCGTTTGAAATAGCTGCAACATATTCGAAAATTTGTCAACTATTTACGAGGCTGACGTAGTGTAATTGGTTATCGCACTTCCTCGGATAGAAAGAGATTCTGGTTCAAATCCCGGTGCAGATAAAATATTTGTATATCTTTATAATTGATACATTTAATTTGTATTAAAATATCACAGAACTGTGTTCTAAAAATTATATTGTGTAAAATTTAATGATAATACTTAATAATAATTTTACACCATCGATATTAGCAGCATTACATAAATCCGTGCCTAGCGCACGTCGCTGCCTACTATATATTACGATATATTATAACCTGAATTATAATTATGATAGGAATATTATGAAATACATATTTTAATTTGATTGATTTCGCAGAAATTCCAGTTTAGTACGGATTATTTTAATGTACTGACTGCACGCCAATGGTGTCAGTTCCTTTCAAATTTTGCTACCGCGGCACAAAAAATATTATATGCACTTGTATTTATAATTTATTATTCATTACAACTTCAATATCTGATGTATTTAATATTTTTTGTAGAATTATAGTATTTTTGAATGAATGATCCGCAGGACCTAGCAGCAACTATCGGCTGCTACCATTGTTTAAAATCATTTGAATATATAATACAAACTAAATTAAATGAAATAACATTTTTATGATTACAATCATCTATATACACAATCCTCAATCTGTACAATTTCATTAATTATAATCAATATTTTATTCAGAATCCGGAATTCATAATTAAGCATGTTTTGCTTATAAATACGTTTCGCCTGAAATACCTCCCAATAATTACTAGGTATTCTATTGAAAATTGCGTTTCATTTCAATAGCCCCTAACCAAATTTAAACCAATCAAAACCCAAGGTTTCATCATAATTAATAATGGCTGCCTTTGTGTGTAAAGTGGAAAAAATAAAAATCACATAATAAGAACTTGCTAGAAATTAATATAATCGAATGTTTTGAGAAATTAATTTTTAAAACTGCTTTTACTGATGAATAATGAAATAAATATCTAAATTTTCCACCACTCTAAGAAAAATATAATCATTAAAACTGGTGAAAAATTCGAGACATTTGATTTAATATATGAAAAAATATAATCGAGTTCAACAAAACAAATTATGAATTTCTGCCCGTTTCGTGGTGAACTAAGGATTTACATGTCTAGACGAAAACAATTTTAGATATACTTTTGATATGGAACATTTCAGTATTATTTCCAAATTATTTACGACTCTTGTGCGTTGGCTTTGGCCATGGTATCAAGACCACTTATTTTCTTATACACTTACAGATTAAGTGGCCAGTTTTGTTATTTTGTACTCAATAAATATGGCATAAACTAGTCGAATTGAGTTTTTCATATAACATAAAAATGTTATTTTAGCGGTACAATAATTAATTTGTATTGATTTTGGATTTTTGGATAAAGTTCTTTAATCTTTAATTGATGAGTTTATTGTGATGTTGACTACAAAGAATTATTAAACATAAATACATGTACTTTATTTTTATGCGTACTAAAATTAATTTACACTGAGATTTTTGATAATTTTATAAAGTGTGTGGGAACGTTGGTGTTTTTGTAGTTATACCAGAAAATTATATTAATTTATAGCCATAATAAAGTTAAGTTTCAAGAGATTATTGGAAAACTCTAAAATTTCTTCTAAAAGAAACACCAAAAAATGTCGTTTAGATAACTTTCTGTCGGCGTTAGGCGAAATTATCCAGGATAAAAAAATAGTACTTTTAAAGATATTCTTTGTAAAGCAATGGTTTTATCGCACATAAAATGGGTGACGTTGTTTTAGACCTAATTTTTATAAAACGCAATAAATTTTCACAAAGAATAAGAAGTATATTAATGAATAAGAAGTATATTAATAATTAATGAATTAGCAGATGTTTTAACTTCGACCAATACTGTTTACGCGTTCTTTACTTCGATGGGTATTATAGTTTGAATATGTGCATTCTATTTGAGTGGATTAAAAAACAAGAACAAAAGCGAAACTGCTTCTGTTCAGAGACGTTTACGGAGTCGGTCTTAAATATTTTACGATGGTGATAAAAAATCATTTTATAATGTACTTTTCAGTCAAGTTTTCAGAAGGTTCAAGACAGCAGGAAAAGCGACCATTTGTAGAAAAATCGGCGAGTTTCGCAAAGCTTTTCATTTATTCATTTTTGAATGAATATATTCAACAAACCAATTATTAAACCCAGGACTTGCTGTCGAAGGTTATTATCGCAACAAATACTATGTTCACTTCACGATTTTCTCCTTAAGACCGTGATATCTCATAGCGTTTCCGCTAGAGGCCTCTATCCTTACAGATACATTCTTCACACCAGACGCACTTCACTAGCCAGCTCGAGCACTCGTTTCACTATATAACTTTCTAAAACTTTATGATCCATGTTTAATCATTTAACAATCTAATTAAAAGGTAAAACACTGTAATACGATTCGAATAATATTATATATAGATAGTATGCTAAGTTGTCTAGATCAAACATACAAGCAAAGCAAACATTATATGCTATGTATGTGTTCGATCTTACTGTGTTTTGCCTTTGATGAGTTTTGGTTTCATAAAATATATTAGTTTATCAATTTGCCCTAAAACAGGCTTGTCTAGTTGGGCAATGTATTTAAATGTGTGTAAATATGTAAATATGATACATTTTGAAAGAAAAAATCAGCTACAATACTACTATATTATATTAATGATAACAAAGAAATAATCAATGCTGTCAAAAAATACTTTAAAGATTAAAATGTATCCCGAAATTTATAATATTTTTATATCGTTGTTATAAATATATTGCATTTTATTTTATTATAAGCTAGTTATTGTAAACAATAAATATTAATATGTAATCCTCTTCTCTGCATTGTATTGTATCATTGTAACTATAACAGATTAATAAATAAATAAAATTTTAAAAAATAATAAAAAGCACTACAGACCTTGGCCGCCTCAAGAAGATCCCTTTAGTATTTTCTGCTCCGAGTCATGTTTTGCCTATCATCCAATCACCAACTAACAGAGTTGCGGACTCCCTAAGATCCACCTCCCTTAGCTGTCTTGATCTTGCGGGTGACGTTATGAAAGTCGTGTAAATAGTTGCTGCAATTATATTATACTGATAAACATATAACGTATTAGTTGTATTTTTTTGCATTTTTATATTATTACCAATATTTGTCATATTCGAATGCATTTATTAGTTTTTCCATTGTTATAAATATATTACTACGTACCTACACAATAAAAGTCATATAATTAAAATAAATTGTCCTAGAAGCATTATCTTTTCCTTTCTTCGTATATATGTGATAGAAATGAGGTTAAATATATTTATGAACTTAGAGAACGGTGTTCATGAAAATTTATTTCCGATATCAAGAATTTATTTAATATTTTTTTAAAAAAGAGCTGTTACGTACTAAGAAAATTTTATTTCTAGAAAGGATCAGAAGACTCATTAGTACTGAGTTTTGTAAAATAGTATACAACTCTGTTATTATTCCTCACATCAACTACTGCTGCAGAATTTTGTTTTTGTCTAATAAAGAAGAAATGTAACAATCGTCAGTATTGCAAAATAAAGCTTTGATAATAATACTCGGAAAAAATAGATATACTCGGGTCAGTGCAATGCTAAAAGATCTGAATATGATGACCTTTAAGCAGAGAATATATTTTAATGTAAGGAAATTTATTATAAAATCCTCAATAAGAAAATATTGGCGGAATTTATACGAAAAATTGATGCAAATCAACATGAGCACAAGCATCCTACAAGAAAAAGGGATATACTGAGACTATCATTCAGGAAAAAGAATCTCAGAAATCGATGATGTATAGTGAGATGAAGATTTTTAATGAAAAGCCAGAAAACATAGGAAAGGCGAATAAATCGAATAGATTTAAATATGAATTAAATATATTAATTATAAAGATATACATATAAAATCAATTTTATCGAAAAATATTGTTGTTGCGCTACCGGGATTCGAACCTGGATCTCTTCCCTAACCGGGGGAGGTACTTTATCCAACTAAGCTACAGCGGCATTATTTTTAGCGACAATTTTTCGACCCTATATGTTACCTTTTTGTAATCAATACATTTAATAGTTCCATCATTTGGCAGAGCAAAAGATTTAAAGTAAAACTGACCACATATGTAAAAGATAAGTATTAGTAAGAGAAAAGAGTTTAATTTTATTTATATTAGAGCATATATAGGAATGCTTATGTATGCACTATGTCAAGAATTAAATAAATAAATAAATACACTAATGTAATTGTATTTCTAAATTAAAAGTAGTTTACATACACAACTTTCTGCGACAGTGAATCGAGGATATAAGGACAAGTACATTCTTTTGGCTTTATTTAACCCTTCCCTCGGCATGCAGGAATACAGATCTATCGCTCCAATTAAACCTGAAATATGTCCATAAATACATGCAACAAAAAATTGACAATTGCAACACAAATGACTAGTGAAAAACCAATTATGTAAAGTGAATCCTACAAAAATAATTATTTTTCAATTCAATTCAATGATTCTCTGAAAAAAATACCAGATTTATTACACATTACACATTAAATTTGAAAAGAATAACAAACATATGAGAAACTTTCTTATTAGGTGAACACATTCTTATTGTGAAGTTGTAATTATTCAAAACAGTCTGATATTTTAAATATGAATTAAATATATTAATTAGAAAGATATACATATAAAATAATGGAACGATTAAATGTATTAATATCAAAAAGGTAACATATAGGTTCGAAAATATGTCGCTAAAAATATCGTCGCTGTAGCATAGTTGTATAATGCACCTTCCCCGTTTTGGAAAGAGATCCAGGTTCAAATGCCGGTGGCGCAACAATACTTTTCAAAAGAAATTCCGGTGGCGCAACAACAATATTTTTCGATAAAATTGATTTTATATGCATATCTTTCTAATTAATATATTTAATTCATATTTATTTGAGAAACTTTCTCACTAATTAAATAAAGAGATACGATAAAAGATGGTGTAGTATTATATATAACCTGATGAATGCTCCAAATTATATTTATGTTGTTGTGACTTAATACTCAATATTTACAACATGAATTATTTTAAAACCATTTAAGAAAATAAATCAATGTTTAAAATGCTTGAAAACTGTAATGTCTTACAGTAACACAGGTTGACAGCATGAATGTGTATTGGTATATTTTTTATCGTGGTACAATAAAGGTTAAGAGATGGATGCAACTAACGAGCCGCGGAGATGCGGCTGTAGTTAAGTACGTCGTATCCCTAGCAATATTTTTCCTAAACAATAACATCGTAACTTTTCAATTGTAACAATCAGTTAATAATCTCACGGTAAATAAATAAATGTGAGGCTAAAAGACGCCTTGCCTGCATGGGACACGTTTGAATTTAAATAATTAGATTAGTCCAGACGCTCATCGTGTGATCTGTCAGCCTAACTGAGTTTTATGGCATCCGCAGTATAATACACATTTCGAACCTCGTTAATACGGATATATATATATATTGGTTGTTCTAAAGTGCATAATATAGGACTTTCATAGAATAGCCGGACGTGGAAGATCTTCCAGACACCTTGGTAGTTACTAGGATTATCATTTGGAAAAATATAATATTTCCTACTAGTTGATACATCTGGCGTTGCGCGGGTAGTAACATTCCTAAAAACCCCACCCCTCTGATATTATCCAGGGTGAAAGATACCCCAAGTGTTCAAAGAATCATTCATTTTGCCAGCAATATCTTGCATGTACATATATACAAACATATACTTGTGTATGTAAATATGAAACCGGAATTTTTGTATAGAAAATACACGTTTATTGTATGAAAATGAAACAAAATATTTTATTCAAAGTATTGCCCATCGTTAGGTATACATTTTTCTCATCTCTCTGACAATTTGCGAATGCCACGCCAAAAAAACTATTGCTCTTTTGAGGCAAACACCTTAGAGCATGACTTTTTCTGTGTGTATTGGCTTTGACTTTAGAACTGTCAAGGAGAGTGGATATCCGGTTAAGTGCTCGTCACTAATTTGAACTTTTTGTAAAGTTACTTGTTGCTAGTGTATTTGGTTCCTCGCGTGTGCGTACCGGAACTGCTATTGTGGATCATATTGGTTCGTGCTGGTCGTTGGAGAAGGTACCTGAAGTTCAGGAGCTATGACTATAGGAGAGAAAATCCTGGTGAGTCATGTTACTAAATTCCTATTACTTTTACATTCCGTTTCCCTACCATTCGTGTAAACAATGGGTATTATTAAATTTGTATTGCGAAATTAGTTTACAAATTTCATTTAGTACAACTCAGCAGATCTTACGCAACTAATACAAAATGCAGCTGGGATGCGAAAACTATTTTTCTTCCTTCTTTTATATATTAGCAAGCATTCAGAACCCAATAGCGGAGTACAATTACATAAATCATAAATTTCTCTTATATACCTACTCTGATTATATGAAATGTCATAAATGTATTTAATAAATATTTTAATTTACTTAGAATGATCAGTTCATTATTCTGTTTATATTATTCAATTGTACATTTTAATCACAGACTACCGCGACTTTTTTTAAATATATGACTCAATTGAAACGAAATACTGTTACATAAATGTTTCATATCACTATCGGATTTATTTACTGATCATTACTGATCATCACTTTGCAACTGGTTATTTTATGAAATGACAGATTTTTTACTTTAAAGGTAACTGTAACCGTTTGAGTGTCAAATAACGATGTATGTATTTCTATGATGGTCACATGAAAATCTGTATGGCTTTGTCGCGGCTCTGTTTTGCTCTTTGCGTACGAAATATGAAGCTATTTTGCAATATATTGGCGATCAGTGGAATGAAACGCTAGTGTGTAAATAAATTGTTTATTTATGTACTGTAAATACAACAAAGTATTATTATACTAGAAAATAATTTCGTTATAATAATTATAATACAAATTAAATATATTAACTAGAAAGATATACAGAAAATATCAATTTATTGGGATTCAAACCTGGATATTTTCCTATCCGGGGAAATGCGTTTCCAGTAAGCATACACGCCAACCGAGTAAGTTGACCACACATTTTCGAAATTAAAAAAACCACATAACTATGTTCTGAAAAAACTGCAACTTCACAATAATAATGTTTTCTTAAGAATATGATTATTATAATAATAAACAAAAAATATGTAGTTTAATATATTTTTAAAATATATATTGTTCATAGAGAAAATGATTTGTTAACCTTTCCTCTCCGATGATGTAAACTGGGTTGACATTGTCTCTAATTATGTTAATATCTCTGTAAATATACTAAACACAAAGTTCATATTTTAGGTACTCCTTCGTAATATATTTATGTATTGAATAAAATAATAACAATATATAAGTATATACCATACGCATTAACAAAAAATGTTTTCTCGAAGAACCTGACGTGTATGTGTACGTGCAGAATGGTATGGAAGGCGCAGTGCGCGGGGCGCGGGGTGCCGCTCACTTTTGTGGCAGAGCGTGCGCTGACCGAGTTAGACTTTTCATATGCGTCTTTATGCTGTCGTTCGTGATGATCAATGTTTTTTCTCATTTTTAGCACTTTTACGCAATAATTGATATATATACGTATATATGTTCACTTATATATATTAAAAATCGCACGTTCTCTGAGTTTACAGCATCGGAATGCGCGTTTTTATTTTAGCACTGTAGTGGAAAGGTTAAGGTTGCTGGCTCCATTTGGCTTCATCGACCATTTAATTATCAGAATAGAAAGAGGTAAAAGAAAAATCTAAATCCTTAGGTATGAAGTATGAAACTTAACACTTGACATGAAAT
Organism: Eubasilissa splendida; assembly: GCA_031772225.1. Classification (NCBI taxonomy): domain Eukaryota; kingdom Metazoa; phylum Arthropoda; class Insecta; order Trichoptera; family Phryganeidae; genus Eubasilissa; species Eubasilissa splendida. Next base: position 9,260,530 of record CM062855.1, on the reverse strand, counting down.
ACGTAGATTAGCGAACACGTAAACCATTTAACCAAATCTGCATCCACATAATATATTCAGAAAAAATATATCTTATTATGTAATTTATTTTCATTTCACTAAATGTAGAACTTAATTATTTTTTAATTATTGTGATAACTTTGTAAGTACCACCAGATTCTCTTGGGGTTCTATCCTCTCTTTGTATTCTCGAGTTGCTTAAGTTGAGTCCTTGTAATAATAACTCAGTGTCCCATGGTAACAATTATATTTTAATATAAATAGTATTACAGTAGTTGACAATTGTATAACTCAGAGATAGACTAATAACTATTGCGAAGTGGCAATGGAAAAGAGGCCCGTTCCCCCAGTGACGACTTCTTATAAACATTGTCCCCCACTACTCATCTAACACACACATACACACCCACACATGTCAAAAGAGACAGTTCTCACAATTATGATAAAAATATCGTTATTTATATATTTTGAAGAACTACAGATCATTATCGGCAGTTTTATATTCATTGCTGGATGAAGGCTTCCCAAAGTATCTCCTATTTTTCTTTATTTACTGTTATTTCTGCAGAGTTTGACCATTTAATCAGATTGGCTGGGTTTTAGAAGGGCTGTAACGCTGGATGATAATTACATTTTTTTGGCTAATTCAATAATTTTACTAAGTACTTCTGTCTGTTGTCTTATCAACGTATTTTTTCCCCGCCACTTCTTAATTATTCGTGTTTAATTTGATAATAATATTGCATTTAAAAAAAATAGAAATACGTACACAGAATGTGTGTCAGTTCAATATTCTTACTATTTTCAAACTAAGCTAAACACTTATTATGATCATAATAAAACTAACTTGCTGGTATCCTGGGATGAAGATAAAACCTATTGGTTTACTAAGCGACCGGCTACCAAACAGTGGCGTGCACTAGACATGGACTTAGGTTATGCTGCTAATATCGATGCTGTAAAAGCATTGGGCATTGTCACTGCAGGCTATATTCATGTGAAATAAATCCACTCTTTCAAAAGCATGTCTTCATGAAAATAAATCTGCGTGAGTTTATTCCCATGCTTAAAAAATATTAATATTATAACCATTATTTTGGGAAATTCTTCAAGTTCTTAAATTTTTTTTAATCAGCGATTTGAATTTTAATAAAATACACACTTTAATAGAATCGATATAAATATTAATTTAAATACTAATTAAATGTATTAATTATAAATATATACATATAAAATCAAATTTGTCGAAAAAATATTGTTTTTGCGCTACCGGGATTCGAACAACTTCACAATAAAATAATTTGGTTTAATGCAGATTTGTCTCCGCAATCTTGGCTTCAAGATTATAAGAAAATATATTTCGTGCATATATGTATTTTCTATATAAAGGTAATTTCGTGGCAAGCGGAAAATAAACTTAATGGTCGCGGTCCTTCTTATAATGCTTGTGTTTTCTTAATTATTGCAAATAACATTCAGTTTATTAATTTTACATTGGTGCAAAAGTCATATCTTAGTAATAGTGTTATAAAAAGTCAAATATATTGTATAACTTCTGATATAAATGAATAATAAAAACCCATGTTTTCGTAAAAAATGCGGAAATATCAATTATTTCTGAAAGGTAAGCCTTAAACGGTATTACAATCAATACTTCCTTGAGATTCCAAAGATCCTTGAAACACACATGCACACGCCTTCACGTATACTTATCAACGCGTAACTACGTGTTAACGGGTACATAACAATCACAAAAACATCATCTCCTTACGTAGGTACCTACTAACATACAATATTATATTCTACTATTGTATGAAAAGCCTCCTAACCACACTTCGAAGAAAAAGTTTTTCTAAAACTATTTTATTATAAAGAGTACCTTCAACGAAATACTGATTATTTTTTTACAAAACACATTAAAAGTGAGTTGGGCGAGACTTCACGGTCGTCAAATTCTGGATTGTACTTGTATTTTTATTTACACACACTTTCATTAATACGCTACTTCATAAAATTGTAAATTATTTTAAAGCTGAGAAATGTCAAATTATTTACATTTATGAGTTCATATGCTCCATTGAGATCATATTAAAACCGTGTACTATTGCATAGTCGTGTGCTAGGTAATGCACGACGTATGCAGTTTACCAAAATTCATGAAAATATGCATACAAAATAATACTTTTGTTTCCCAAAAATAGTAAATGTTCACCAAATTTTTGACCACATTTAACCTCAAGTGTTAGCTAGATATTATATTTACTCTGTTCTAACCTGACCAAACCCAACTATATATTTATAAACGTAATCTCTAACATACTTTGAGCAATTGAATGTGCTATTTATCCAATCAGTATTGTCCTGTGGTAATTCTACTTCCCACTCGCTAAAATGTTGTTCCTTGTACACGTCGAACGATTCCCATATATTGTTGTAAGTTTCACATTCCAATGCACATTTTACATTTCATCGCTTCAATTCAGTACTGTTTTTGGTGAACATTTACTAAATTTGGTACCTCATAAGTATTTTTGATATTTTAAATATGATTTAAATATATTAATTAGAAAGATAAACATATAAAATCAATTATATTAAAAAATATTGTTGTTGCGCCACCGGGATTCAAACCTGGATCTTTTTCCAAACCAGGGAAGGTGCTTTATACAACTATTCTACAGCGACGTAACAACAAATTTTTGATATTCAATATATTATTATAGATAGATTAATTTGGTAAACATTTAATTATTCAGTATTATGTTGTTAGTAAAAATATTTGTTTTATTTATATACTAGATTAAATTTGTATGCTTAGAATTGTTTTAAACCCTCTATTTGTCAATTAGTCGTTTAGTGAATCCAATTTCGAACCAATATCGCGATTTCGTGATTTAATTTTGATGATGGCTGGTTTAAAAAATGCTAATTAGTTTGATAATTTTACGTTTATAAAAAGACAAAAAGAGCAATTACAATTTATGTAAGATAAAAAGTAAGGAATCTTCGAAAAAGAAATAACGTAAATAATAATGCAATATCCATAATAATATTTCGTCTCCCCTTCTATTTTATATGACTTTCAGGACGTCTAGACTGTCTAAGATGTAGTATCATTATGGCTATATAATGCTTGATTAAACGGCCAGGTCTATGAGATGCTAGCGGTGCAAAAAAGAATGTGTTTTTAGTAAGGTTAAGATAAGTGAAATGTTTTCTCTTTTATATATTCAATAACAGTACGTATATATATTATTTTTATTTTTTAACTTTGTTTCATTAACCACTTATTGAGTTTAAATACATCTACCGGTTTCGAAAAATACCATTATCTTCTTCAGGATGTTAATGGTTAATGAAACAAAGTTTAAAAAATAAAAATAATGAATTTTAACCACAATGTTAATTTTGCTAATTTCAAAAGTACGTAAATATATATTCGCGAAATCGTATTACGGCTGACAAATATATTAAGCATCTGTTATCCTATCATCTCATCTATGTCTCAGTCATATCGCAACAATATAATTGTTTTGTTAGTATTTTTCAAGAAAGTTTTTAAGTAGATATACATATATATTTCAAAGTTAATACGTAAAAACACCGTTTGTACAATTATAGTAACAGCAATACAGAATATTATATAATATAGACTATTGCCGATTGCTTTTCTATCAGTGCAAAAAGCAGGAAGCAATTGATTTTTGCTACTAGGACCTGCGGGAGGCTATTGTGGCCGCGAAGCAGCCGATAGTGGCCACTACGCAACCCGTGGCTTCCGTATAAATTATATTTCATCTAAAGCAATATAATAAGGACTAGCTACGCGGCCATTGGTGACTGCTGCGCGGTCAGGATATCATCAGCTATCGCCGATTGCTTACTGCTAGACCTTGCGGGTGGCTAGTGGTCGCTTCAAGGGCAATAGTGGCCGTTACGTGACCAATGGTGACCGCTACGCGGTCAGGGATTCATTAACTGTCGTCGATTGTGTGCTAATTAAAATTATTTCACCTTTAAGTTAGCTGTCAAAAAGAACAAAAATTATATCTAGATGATATATAAGAATTGCGGATAGACAATAATAAAGACAGAATTGCTACACGTTCATTTTTGCCTCGCTAGCGTCTCACAGACCTGGCCGTGTAATAAAGCATTATATAGCCATAGACACTACATCCTGAATGTTCTAGATGTCCAGAAAGTCATATAAAATAGACGGGGAGACATTATATTATTATGGATGCACAAGTTACCAATCGCCGCGTAGCGACATCTATTGGCGAAGCGGCCACATAGCCGACCGCAGGGCCTAGGTGGCATTTAATTTGACAATTGTCATGTCACTATTTCATGTCATTATTGATATATAGTGACCTCAATTAGATTATATTCAACACAGTTATTTACAGTTTCATTGTAGTCGACGTCATTCGATCGAAACGCGACACTCAAATAATTTATTTAAGATTCAATATCTTATATTCTCACAACTATCAATCGCGTTTATTGACCTTCAGCACCGGAGTCCAATCTACCCTCCCCTCATTACCATACAAATCGCTGAGGGACGAAAAGGACCGACCATTCGCTTGATTCATGACGCGCCGTGACGTCACCGGCCACTTAATACTCGAGGCAGTAAAACAAATTGAACATTTACGTCCGTGTTAAAGTTAAACGACTTCTGTAAGGACACATGCCGTACGTAACGGCCCGACTATAAGGGCGCAAGTCGTACGTAACGGCCCGACTATAAGGACACAAGTCGTATGTAACAGCCTGATTGACTTTTATTTTATAGAGATAATAAACTTCTTTGGCTTTGAGGAAACACTAAACACGCATTCGTGATATTTGCAAGCTCGGTGAAGATTTATGAATAGTTTTATTTTACGATACTTTATTCCGCACGCAAGGCACTAATAGCGATTAGTATTGCTATTTATTTTTTATTTCAGTGTTACACGTCAGTACGCAAATTTGTATAGAATGTGAACCAAGAATGAATGTAGCTTAACATAATGTTGACGTTAATTAAAAGCATCAAATGGTGCATTACATTTTGAGATATTTCATTTTGAAACATTACATTTTAAGGTATATTTTGAGGCATTACATTTTAAACGATTAACGAATTCTCAAATCTTTGTCATGTTTGGAGATCTGAATCGAACTAGCTAGCAACGCGGTGTGGATCCTAGAAAGGTGTCTAGATGAGTCAAGCGATCTTGTGTTCTATTTCCATCCTTTTCGACCCGTGGTTCTTGTATTTTAATTTTAGAACTCATCTAAAATATTAGTAAGCTTTGTGTTATCTTGCACACAAATTTTCATATTTAAAAATGAATATATTTGTAATAATAATACTTGGTTAGGTAAAAAAAAAAATCCTTTACAACACTGATATGATCGCTCTACATGAGTGTGAATTTTGCGTCACTTATTTTAATGAAAGAAAGCAGATTGCAGATATTCAAAAATAAAGTCTTGTGCATGATTTACGGCCTAATACGTATAACCTAATGAGAGAGTATGACTAAAGAACAGAATTTCGGGAACGTTGTGCCGCTCCAGATATCCAAGGAGGCTGCAATGAGCGAGACATATAACATATAGAGTATAGGCGAGTCTCGTAACAATAGCTTTCATACACAAACTATCAAGTTTTAGATCGAGAGGAATACCAAGACGAAGGTGGACGAATGTCAAGATAAACCTGACTGCAGTCGTGGACTTGCAATCCTAAGAGGCCGCTATGTGAAGTAGAAGAATATAGCAAAACACCTTTGTTTACTGTGTGAAATGAAACTCAATCAATGATTATGTTATGTTTGTTACACAATTTGAGTAAAATAACTTTATGTAATTAATTAAATTAAAATAACATTATTATTATAAACATATTTCACTCATATTAAAATACACGGAACAATTACAGTCCCTCCTAGTGAACATTTATGTGCTAAGGTGTCGCGCATTGTTAGTAGGTACGTCAAAGCTCTCAAACAACCCATGTAAAGGGACCGCAAGGTCTTTGAAAAATTTGTGCAGAAAATCCTTTAATTATTTCTACCACAAGTCATCTGCCAAAAGCCTTAATACAGTTCATCATAAAAAAAAGGATTCTTTTTATTTTTTTATATATTTAATTGACAATTAATTTGGTATAGAACAATAATTATAAAAGAAGCGTGAACGGTACAAAAAAAACCAAGAACAAACAAATAAATCAAATATTTAAAGTAAATTAAAAATATTCAATTAACTAGTTGGAAATAGTCGCTAGTGGCGACGATATATTTCAATGCAAAAATCCCTTTTGGTATTGCTTTAACAATAGTGCATTGTGCATCCTTATCATATTGCTTTATATGAAATTAGGATCTACGGAAGCTCTGGTCGCATAGCGGTCACCGCGGGCCGCATAGTGGCCACTATCGGCCGCGAAGCATCCACGATAACCGCTCGCATGTCCCAGCAGCAAGCATCTGTCTCTTCTGCTAGTGCATTCTGTATTGCTACTTTGGTGAATGTGTCGATTTTTTCTTATTGACAATGGTACTTACGTATTTCTTATCTTATCATGTACATGTGCATACCAAAAAACATATCCAATAGCGATTCTTAAAAGTCATAGATAAAAAATGAGGAATTTCAATATAATTAAGGATTAGATCCGAGAACATAGAGATGAGTACACGGAATACGTGTCACATCTTTCACTATTTTCAAACTAAGCTAAACGCTTGTGCTATAAAAATATAACTAACTTGACGAGACTCAAACCTCAGACCACTAAATCACTAGACCACAAGCACGTCAATTAATTAACTCATTATAAATATACCTTGATTTGTAGATACTAGAGCTGATACAAATTTTCTAATCGATCACAAATTGTCTGTCAACTCGGATCAATTTTAACAAGGTTTATGCATTTTGCATCATGAGGTAGTTGATATGGTTAAGAATATTTTTACATGTGGCGTTCAAATTTAATAAAATATATTTCAATACTTTTATATAAAAAAAAGTACTGTCATTTTTTGGAGGAGGAGAGAAAGAAAATGAAGCAGTAAGTAAAGTAAATTTAATGTAAAAGTAAAGTAAGTGAAGTAAATTTTCGAACCTATATGTTACACTTTTCAAATTAATACATCTATCGTTCCATTATTTGAAAGCCATCTACTTTATTTTTACGGAATCTCAAATACGCCAGAATTAACAATTCATAGATGTATCAAATCGAAAAGTGAAACACATAGGTTCGAAAATTTGTCCTCAATGTACTGTGTGCTGTAGTATAATCGATTAATGTACGTTCCCCGGATTGGAAAAGATCCAGGTTCGAATCTCGGAAGCAACAATAATATTTTTCGATAAAATTGATTTTATACGTATATTTTTCTAATTAATACATTTACTTTTTTATTTAATAATTTTATATTGTGCACGTTATTATTTTTCATCAAATTACTTAATATTTACTAAACCAAATATAATTAATCATCAAATAAACCTATATTTTAATATATTCCTTGTATCAATGTCTATTTTCCCCCACCCGTGCCGCGAATGCGGCCACGTCTCCGTGCGATGCTAATTTATTTTCATATTTATTTTAAGGATTAGTTAGACCTGATGAATGACAGGTGATCTGAAAATGTATTCATGTCGAAATTATCAATGTGATCAATGAAATGGTTTTTTTTTAATGAAAAGTTAAATTTAACCGCAGAGTTAACGCTATAAATATTAAAAATATGGAATACATTATTGTAACGCAATTGTAATCCAATAAATAATCACAGTGGACATGAAATATATGGCGAACAACCATTTCAGATCGGCTTGCAGCTTATTCAAAAAAACGGTTCAAAAAAAGTATTTCTACGACTTCGACGTTCATTTCTCTACCCATATATTTCAACTATTTTATTTATTTATTCTTAATATAGTGCATGCATAAATATGTTTATATATGCTCTAATATAAACAAGATCAAAATCGTTCCTTTTTAATGTAATTTATCTTTCACGTATTTGATTAGTTTTCTGGCATTTCATTAAAAATCTTCATCGCACTGTACATCGTCGATTTCTGATATTAAGCCTTCTTCCCGAATGGCAGTCTCAGTCTATCTTTTCCTGTTTTAGTGCTAATGTTGATCTGCATCATGTTTTCTTATAAATTCTGCGGATATTTTTTTAGTGAGGATTTTATAAATAAATACCATAATATTTAAATATATTTTCTCTTTAAAGGTCATCATATTGAGATCTTTTAGCATTGCACTGGTCCGAGTATATCTATTTTTCTGAATAATATTCTCAAAGTTTTATTTTGCAGCGCTGACAATTGTTTCATTTTTCTTCATAAGCCAAAAGCAAAATTCTACTGCAGTAGTTGATGATGATGAGGAATAATAACAGAGTTGTATACTATTTTACAAGACTCGGTACTAATGAATCTTCTGATCATTCCCAGAAGTGAGATTTATTTAACAATCTTTTTAGTCATGTGTCTTGTATTTTGCGATAAATTCAATTTTGAATCTATTATTACTCCCAAATATTTTATTTCAGTTACTTCCTTCAGACTTTAACCGTCTATGATAATTACTGGTGTGATTAGTATTCTTTTATTTCCAATGTTCATGAATTTAGTTTTGTTTACATTTAGTTTATTTTTCTTCAGCTATGTTACTATATTATTTAAGTCATAGTTTAATTCATTAAAAATAGTTGCATAATTATCTCCCGCGATGTATACGAGTACATCGTCTGCTAATAATCTTATTTTTCAAAATTTTAGTATTTTAAAATTTAATTATATCACTGTTCATTTTTATGACAGCCACGGGGACAGATTAATCACCATCCCGTATTTCATAAATCCGTCAACAATCACCCTCATCAGTTTATATATGAATGAACAAACAAATCATTCTCGTTACCATAGTGAATACATATTTTATTAAATACTCGTAAACGTCAAACGTCAAGTCTTTTGGAAATTTATACAAATTCAAAAATTAAAATATGTCCTTTCACATACCGGTGGGAAGATAAAAAGCTTATTTGTAAATTCAGTACTTACACGATTATATTTCTAAAAAAATATTTAACATACGAGTACTTAGTACCTACCTATACAAGGCACGACGCCAACCGTTTTAAATTTTAAAATATCAACAATATAAAAAATAAAATGTCATTGCTTCCTTCCTTTCTTCCTAGTGAACTGTTAATTTAACATATACACTTGCGCGTGCGATGTTTAACATAACCGTGAGAGTAGGTACTTATTGTATTTACTCGATTTTTTTTGTTTCTTTGACAAAAACATTTTATAAAGAAGGTAGATGGTGTATTAAATATATTTATTAAGTCTCGACACATGAAGCAAAGTTCATCATTTAACGAGAAACTTTATATCCACTCGGATGGCGAAAATATTTTTTCGCAAGCGAGCGACTGTAGTACGTAGAGAGATTTTTTTTTCACGAAAAGGGGTGTTTTTTCATACCACTCGCATTTTGTTTTAAGCCTTCTTACGCTCGGGTGCGCTGATCGCTAAATAACTAACCGTGTTTACTCGCGGGGGAGGGGCGAGCTTAATTAGTCCCTTATTGTCACAATTTCCGTGGGCTGGGTGTTAGTTAAAACCGCCTTTATTTACTTTGTTAATTTTCAAAAGAAAAATATTTTCACCGGGTCAAAAAGAATGCGAAGTCTACGGTCAAAACTAGAAGATTAATTTAGTAAAAATTTTTTTAATTACTTGATATTAATAAACGTGTTTTTATTATTTTTATTTCGTTAAAAATAGACTAAAGCTAATACGTACATTAAATAAACAGTTAAATTTACGAAATATGATTGGTTGATATAATCAAGAGTGCAATTAAATAGCAAGTGCTGAATGAGTTACGAATCAAATATATTGAACTTTTTACGAAAAGTAAAATAACGAAACTGATATACTATCCATTACGGACAAATATTTGAGAAATTATAGCTCAAAGAAAAAAAAAGTTCTGTATTGACGAGAATCTAATTCGAGTCATATTTTCATAAAAAAAACAAACATATTATATTTGAGAGATGGCTTGATAAACAAAATGTTTAATAAATTATAAAATATTTTATTATTATAATTTTTATTTATTACTTCAGTAAAATATATATTGAAATAAGATTCAGAAAAAAATAAAATTTAGAAATATATTGAAAGATGTAAAAGCTAATCCCGTGAGCCTAAATGACAGTGCAATCTTTCATAAAAATGTCGCAAATTACTAATGTAATTAACGCTAGCAAAAGGCAAAAGCTTTTGTACTTAAGATAAAATAAGAATTTTAACAGAATTTTTTTAATTTTTATGAACTAGACTTTTTTAATTAGTATGATTTTTCAGGTACAATAATAAAATTAATATAAATTAAATGAATAAACTAGAGAAAGATCTATGTTATAGAAAAAATATTTAGTTGCTACCGAAATTCGGACCTGAACCTCTTCCTATCCGGTAAAATTAACAATAATAATTAATGGTGTCTTGATACAATGTACGACTTATATATTCTCATCTTAATATAACTTCACTCACGTGTCAATGCGTGGTCCCAGTTCTGACCTAAGGTGCTAGAACATTGATACTTACAACAGGTCTCTTCCACAAGTTTGAAATGACCTAGCGAGCCTTGAAAGGTCTTTTTCGAAGTGTGCTTGCGGTATAGAATAAGAAATGAAGACATTCATCGATTAACCAATGAAATTATAATATATTAATAAAAACCGAGTTCATATTTATTTAGCCATGTGAGATTCCAATCCTATTACATAGTATGTACACCTGTAAGTCAAGTCTTTATCGGCAGATTCCACAATAGACCTTGAAGTAAGGCATAGAATTTACGCAGCAAGGCTCAAGTGGAGATCTTCGTCTGGAGTCTTGGGTGATAATAGGATTCCAATAAACACAAAGGGTAAAGTTTACAAAACAGAGGCCAGGCAAACTATGGTATACGTATCAGAGTGTTTATTATTATTATTTTTTAAATAGAGATGCATACACGGAAAGCGTGTCACATAAATATTCTTAATTTTTAAACAAAGCTAAATGCTTGTGCTATTAAAATAAAACTAACTTAATGACCTACCGGAACGAGGTTCGAACCCGCGATCACTAGATCACTAAGTGAGTATCGTAACCACTAGACCACAAGCACGTCACAAAAGTAGTGGACAGATATAAAGAAATAAACATGTAAGATGCACAGAGCTGAGAAAAACATTGAGACTTGTAGAATCAATAAATTTGACAATTTCAAGAGTTTTTATCCACGGTTCTTTAGGGTGGTCCTTATTTGGATGTGAAGGAAGGTAGTTCACATGAGTCACAAATACATGAATCTTCTTCATCTCATTGTTTTTTCTGGTAACATTCTTCTGTAAAATGTAAGTATGTAAGAATTCTTCTCATATATATTGAAAGTATTTCTGTAATCCTTGACTTCTAGAGGGTAAAGACATTTGTGCGCCTTGCGACCTACGAGCTAGATAGCATCCGTCTTCCATTTTTTTCTTTCTTTTTTTCTTTCTTTCTTTCTTTCTTTCTTTCTTAGTGTTAATATTTCCATTCCATACAATGCTATGGAGAATACCAAAGATTTCACCAGACGGATTTTATCAGACTCGTAATCGTTGATTATACTATTCTAATACATTTTCGTAATTCTGCTTCACAACGTTTTACAACCGACTATAATTTAAATAAATAAAATTTCCTCTTCTCCTAAATTTCTACAGTTTTACAATCCCTACAAAACAAATTACTCTTGTACATCCGTCCTATACTCACATACGCGAGCTGAGGTTCAAGTAACACAAAAATTTTAGAATCCAAACAAAACTACATCCTTAGGAGAATCAGAAACTTGCCCTGGTTTGTCGAAAACACAATTATTCACAGAGACTCAAACAGCACATACACGATATATAGTCTAAATTTTATTCTAAATAAATTTCCATCCCAAACTCTTCCATAAACTCCCTCGGCCTTTATGATCCCTCATCGGATCCCTATCATTTTCGTCATATTTCACTTCTTTACCCTATTATTGGCCCTATTGAACAAAATTTATAAAAATATTGTATAAAAACTTGCACAAAAAAATAAAAATTTGTAAAAAATTCAACAAAATCAAATAAATAAAAAATAAAAAAATGTATTTTGTAAAAAAACTTTACTCATTTTTGCTACTACTTTATATAATTATATATAAAGTTAAAATTACCTGATGTTAAAAGAATCAATTTCACCATGTTCCTTGAATAGGGCCACCCAAAAAATCTTACGGTATTGTTGTTTGTTACCTCATATGTCGGAGACATGAGGGCTCAGTCCTTATTCATCCCCTTTTAAACAATTGAATTAGAGACAGAGCTTCACAACGTCTATATTTTGAAATAACCATCGAGAAGAAGATCGGGAAGTCCTCGAGCAATGTGGATAGCTTCAATCAGTCGTGACCAAAGCTATAGCCCAGGACAGAAGACGATAAAGTGGAGCAGTGTGATTGGAGTTGCTAATCCCAGATGAACAATTAATCTGGCGAATTACAGAGCTGAATGATTTAGGAATCTTAACTAATAATAAATTGTTTATTTTTACTTATTTAAAAATATTACTTTTCGCAAGATATACGAAATAATATTACCGCAATGACAAGATTGATGAAGAATAATTAAAAAATACCTGAGCAAAATAAAAAAAATATTATCATTTATAAATTCGTAAAAAGTCACCAACATTCAAGATCAAGAGCAGGTCTGATGTAATTAATTAAAATGAACAGTAATCGACAGGTCGATTAAAACAGCGTTTGAATTCGTTCCCACGACTCAATTAGGTTTCTCTGATCTCTGTGACGTCATAGTCTTCGAGGTTCTGAACAACAAGCGACCGAGACCGTGTTATAAACTATAAATTAAAAAACTTCGGCTTTGAATCCGACCCCCGCTCCGCCCCTGGACTTTGAAAGTTTAAATGAAAATTGCCCAAAGTCGAGGAAATTAAGAAAGGAGGAAATATAATGTGCGAAACATTTAAGAAATAAGGAATAAAGATAAGTTGATAACGTTTCTGTCGGAAATTTTTAATGTACCCTCGAATATAATGACCTCACGGTGGGGCAGAGGGGGGGGGGAGCAAGCGAGACAGGTGCGCGGAAAGAAAAGTGAGATCAGAAATATGAAATGATAATAATTCTGAAAGTGGCCTTTGGGAACAGTTTAATTTGTATCAGCCGCCTTTTTCCAGTATTTTTCATTACGTGGGGCAATCTATAATGTTCCAGCCGGCTCTCGGAATGTTATTAGCAAGGTCACTCTATTTTATTTATTTCTAATCGCTTTACGGCTGTTGCGTCATTTAGATAAAAAAAGTGTATCAGATATTGTAAAAATATGATATAAACTAGACGAAAGCCCGCCCGCCAATAATGATATAAATAAATTATATTTTCAATTTTATCTTTTGAAGTAGAGTATGGCTAGTGTAAGAATATATTATCTGAAGAATATATATTATCTGTGCAGAAACGCATTTGAAGAAGGAGTATCGCCTTCTTCAATGTGATGCCAATCACCAATCATTAAAATTATTATTAGGAGAACACATTCTTATTGTGTAGTTGTAATTATTCAGAACATAGGTCTGTGATATTTTAAATATATTAATTAGAAAGATGTACATATAAAATTAATATTATCGAAAAATATTATTGTTGCACCACCGGGATTCGAACCTGGATCTCTCTTTCCAAACCGGGGAAGGTGCATTATCCAACTATGCTACAGCGACGATATTTTTAGCGACAAATTTTCGAATTTACCTTTTTGATATTAATACATTTAATCGTTCCATTATTTGAAAGAGCCATCTACCTTATTTTAAAAAGGTAACATATAGGTTCGTAAATATGTCGCTAAAAATATCGCCGCTGTAGCACAGTTGGATAATGCACCTTCCCCGGTTTGGAAAGAGAGATCCAGGTTCGAATCCTTGTGGCGCAACAGCAAAATTGATTTTATATGTATATCTTTCTAATTAATATATTTAATTCTTATTTAAATTATTCACCATAAATCTCAGGGTACTCTATCTACCGTCTGGTATCGAATTAAAATACTTTTCTTAATTTTTAATGCAAAGAGACTTTTGGAAGTCGATTGATTTTACATAGTTTTATTAATTTTTTAATGAATACTTAGAATGTAGGTACCTACTAATAGGTTGAATCAAATAATTTAAAAAAATATAACATCCAGAGAGAAATATTTTTTCAAATCCACAAAATGCCAGACGATTATAGAATTATTTTACTTTTACAAATATGAATGTACATATGGCCAACGTTATTAAAAGTGTGAAAGACGTATTAATTTATTTTATCAATTACTAGACATAATCATTACAAGTTGTTGATGGACTAGAGAGGTGCCCGTATTCCGCCAGTTTCTAAATTGAAATAGATCAATCCTCTTTATTTTTAATCTATGTATGTTTACGCACCTTTATTACATCGATTGGTACACCTAGGATTTCTTGTTACTATTGGCCATTTATGTGTGTGAATATTGCCGCCTTTTTTGGAGATTCAAGTGCACGGTAAATGACAAGGCGCAATTGCATCCAGTACTTCGTCCGGTAAGAAGGAGGTCTTAATATTCCGAGCGACGGGAGTGCACATTTCGGTCGGTCAGAAGACTATCCGGAAGGAAGAACAGCACTATCGGACCGGCACGACGCCAGAGAACCAGCGCGCTCAATCAAAGGTCAGTGGCAGAATTCATGTTGCATATGTGATATGAATAGGAAACCCGGAAAACATAGCTGTCGAAGGCATTCACGGGAACAATGTATATTGAAAGTTTGAGTTTAATATTACGTTTCTCTCTCATGATAGCATCGCTGTTTTCCATTCTGTTTCCACAGCGCGAACTGCCCACTAGATTTTTGATTCGAGGCTCTTAAACTAGACCACTCGGTTATAGCCGGAAATACGAACCGCATCGTCGACATTATCGTATTTATAATAAATAAGGTATGTGGTCATATTTATTCGTTTCATATGACCAAATCTCTTAAGCGATCTTTTTTAATCCTAGTCACTTTACATTTATCAGCGTTACATTCTCTCTTAATTTCTTCATTATTTATAATAATAATAATAATGGATAATTTGTATAGCGCCATATTCGTAAAAGCTTTACACATAAACTGTTTATAGTTCTATAATTATATTTGTTTATAAAATTAATAATTATTATTTTCACTTATGGAAATGACTTTTTGAAAAGGTGCGTTTTTAGTTTCTTCTTAAATAAAGTATCTGATGCACTGTTTCTTATGACAGAGGGCAAAGAGTTTCACGCTTTTGAGCCTGCCACCGCAAATGCCCGATCACTAAATTTAGACTTCTGGCAACGGTTGGTCGGTTCTATAACCCTTCCTGTAGCTGAAGTAGAGCTGGCTGACCTGACAGTTTGACATCTACCATTCAAACTGTCTAGGATACAAAGTTCTTGAAGATACAGAGGGGGCCATGTTGTGTGTCGCCTTGTACATCAATCAACACAATTTAAATTCAACTCTTTCAGGGCATCGGAGCCAATGTAGGTGATGTAAAAGGAATGTTATATGAGTTTTACTCTACTCTTTTACTTTACTTACTTTCTCTGTCAAAAATTGATTTGCCACATATACGATTACATAATCTCATATCCATTGCGTTTAGTCTACTTTCGTTCTTGAAAAATTAAGCAATGTCCAGAGAATGTCAGTATACTATTAAAGGACGATGATAATAATATACGTTTCAATTATATGATTTTTTTTTGTTTTTCTAATACGTTTTTTCCACACAAACAAATGAACAAAAATTTCTCCAGTTTTAAAATAAATTCCAAATTTTTGCCAAAATATAATATTTTCTCCGCAAATTTAAAGAGCCAAAGTATCGCTGTAAATGAGTTTGTACTTTGTTAAAATAAATATCTGCCATATAACGGTTTTTGAACAATCTCGACTTCTCGTTCAAATTAAAAAGCACAGTTCGTAACATTTTATAAATATTTTTGTATTTGCACGTTTTCCGGAAGTCTTAAAACATCACAATTTTTCAAATTATTACTTACTTTATCATTGTGATGGGAAAATAATTACTTTGAATTATTCTGTACGTTTTTAAATCAATATAAAAACAAAAAATAATAATACGTTTTGAGAATATTATTTGTTTGCATTAATTAGTTAAGTTAGATTGTTCTGTGGTACACCACTTAACTTTTCAACATTGATGATGCTCTTACAAGACGAAACGCATCTCAAATAAATTTAAAGAATTGAATAAAAAAACGAGTGTTTTATTTTCACATTTGTGATTATGGACTTCTACAAACTTACCTCGGAAACAAAAAAATTATAAATATGATTTTTTGATTTTAAATTCATAAAACGCATCGCAAATTTTGAAAATAGCATCCTGGACCTAGGAGAAGTCTCATCTCAATACCATGTATACAGCATATGTATGTAATACATGAATCAGCTTGAGATTTGTAGAAAGAGACAAAAGCTCATATCAGTGAATACGAAGTTCATTACCTAAAACCACCATAAATCCGTACAACTATTTATTCTAAAAAATTAGATATATGTCATGGCGTTGAATTACAAACATTTCTGTTACTGGGGAGATTAAAAATCATTCGATTGCTGAACGATAATGATATTTAACGTATGATGACCTTGAACTTCTACATTCTTTCACTTAACATCTCTTTTGCGTGAACTACATTAGTTCCGTTTCCCTGATAAAGTATAATTTAAATAGTGCTGTTTGATGTACAAAGAGACACAAAACAGAGCACCTCTGCATCTTCAAGAGCTCACCATTCAAGACAATTTAAAAGGTCAAACCATCACAGGTCAACCACAGAAAACGTTGTAGAAGCCAGAGGACTAAGTTCAGTGACAGGCATTTGTGGTGGTAGGCCCAAAAGTGTGGAACACTTTCCCCTGCGTCATAAGAAACAGTGAATCACAGACTTTATTTAATCCTATTTTACCCCGAATTATTAAATTTAAGTGCATAGCATCTGTATATTTTTTGTAGTATTCTGTAAAGAGTCAAATATGCAAATCGTGATAGAAAATTAAACAAATAAAAATCTAGGTGTTTGGAATTCGTAAACGAATCGAATATGAAACGAATAATTCGAATCGGTCACGACCCATATTATTGACACATTTCCCCGTCCAAATTCCCATTCATACATTTCCTCGTGCTCGTCTTGCCAGTGCTAATTGTGACCTTGACATCAGCAGACGTCAACTTAACCGATATGTGTTCGATCTCGATATCGCGATAGCATTCGCGGTGTGAACTTGTCAGCTCCAGTGCACCAGCACTGTATTTTGTGATATTACCGCTTACCCAGGACCGTTTATAAGCAAAAGCTCCTATATGATCGTGCTCATTCGCCACCTGGTTGGAATTTATTTAATGCTACTTTGATAACTGTGCAACATCGTCCCGCACGTAGTGACAGGGCAGTGCCGCATAGCTGTTAACATAAAATTGCCCTCGTAGATCCTGAGAACTTTCAATTTATTGAGGTGTAAACCAATTTCAATACAATATATATAAAAACATAAAATCTAAAGTACAAATAACAGATTAAAGTAAATATTACATTAAAATAAAGTATAACGAAAATAAATAACATTACGACCCCTTGTACCATAATAACAAGGTTCCAACTAACATTTTGGACTAATTTGAGTTATTGCGTGAAATGGGTTCCAAATTCATTATTCTGAATTTATTATATACACACCAATTCTATTTAACTGATATTAAAGGAAATAGCAAGAGTTGAAAGTTCCGACTGCATCAGTTATTTATTTTAATTTATGGATCATTATTGTTAATTTACTAATTACATTTACTCTGTCATAAATGAATCTGCCACATATACTCCTAAGTGATTTAATTTTCATTGTATTCAGTCTACTTTCGTTTCTCTTCTGCCAGCTCCAGGTCTCACTTCCATACGTCAGTATCGGTATCAGTACTCCATTATGAATCGCTAGTCTTGACTCAGTTGACAAGTTCCCATTAGCCTGCAGTCACCCTCCTTTCGATATCTTTCTCTGTCTTTCCGTTTCTATCGAACATACTTCCCAAATACACAAACTCATCTACCTGTTCCCAAGTGTGTAAATTTAAACTTCACATTACACGAGTGATTTTTTTTCGATTTATAAATTCCGGAAACACTCCGTGTGCGCGTGGCGGCCACCATGGAAGACACACGATAAAATGGCATGTTGTTACATGATTTACCGTACCTGTTCAATAATAGTTTGATAGTCGGCTGTCGGGAAAATTGATATTCACCATCCATCAGGCTCGCGCCATAGCAGTCTGCCAGACGGTTCAAGCCCTGGACTGTAATCATAAAAAAGTAACAATGGACGAGCGAAGGTCAGCACACAGAGTTTCAATTTGTTTTTGTATTTACTTACGTGACGCGAGAGATAATGAGATTTCAAATTTTTTTCGCATCTCTGTCAATTCGTGTTTATTCTGATTGGTAAAAACATATTTCACTCAGCTACGCATAATAATAAAATAATAAAATGTACTCATTTATTAGATTTATATTTAACTAACATTATCTATTATTTTAACGAAAATAATGAATTTAATTGAAATTAATGATTTTTCGATTTCACAATAGAATCTGATGAGTTTTGATTACCTTTTAAACATTATTAAAAAAATATATGTATTTCGAGAATGTCAGGACAATCTAGAATACCTTACCTTTACCTTTACCTTACATATACCATACCTTTACCCAGGCTGCATATAGTACAGGAAATTAGTCAACACATAAGAGCAATCAGTTTTGTGATTTTTTTTTTAAGGATAACGCATTTGTGTAAAGATGTTGCATTTTCAGAATAAAGTATTTTCAATTGTAAAAATATACAGATATAAGTTATAAACTTACCGAAATCGCAATCGCTTACTGTAGTGTAATAAGATAGAAAGAGGTCCGGTTGGAATGCTGGCAACAAAATATTTTTTTGATTAATTGATTTATTCTGTATATTTTTCTAGTTGATTAATTTATTTGTATTATTTTTATTTTGTTTCAATTCAAAATACATCTAAAATATTTTATTTTATTTTCAAAATATTTTTTTTTTCTGAATAGTTCATTTACATTTATTGATGATATTTCCCTTCATCAATTCCTACGCGCTCACTCACATACTCATATATATATATATATGTGTGTGGAACACGTATGTATAATATAACGACCTATTTATGTCACGTATAAAGTAAACGATTTTTAGCACGTAGGTAGGAAATCTGCCTATATAAAACGCCGTTAATATTTTAACAAGTTCTCTTGAATAAATCCAACGTGAAAACACTTGAGTTTTTATTGACGTAGTACATTCTGAAATAGTTATATTTAACGTTCTCACATGTCTCTACCAATCATTATTAATAAGTTGAAATATCTAGAAAAAAACAGCACTTGAAAAAGTATACGGAGGGAATACAGTATTTATTCTGTATATAGCTTAAATACAAATTAAATGTTTTAATTAGAAAGATATACAAATAAAATCCACTTAACGAAAAAATATTGTTGTTGCTACAGGGATACGAACCTAGATCTCTTCTTATCCGAGGAAATGCAATAACCGATTATGCTACACCAACATAGTAAGTTGACGACAAATTTTCCAACCTATATGTTGCACCTTCAAATTGATCCAACTTTCGTTCCATTATTTGAAAGCCATCATCTTTATATTTACGGAATCTCAAACACCTTTAATTAATCCGATAGGAGACGCCAGAATTAATTGGTAATTATTTTTTATTAAATTTCGGAAACATTAATACTACTTATATATTTTTAAGGTGAACATATTCTTATTGTGAAGTTGCAATTTTACAGAACATAAAAATATTTTTTCAATAAATTGATTTAATATGTATATCTTTCTAATTAAAACTTGTATTAAAAATATCCCAGACCTATGTTCTGTAAAATTGTAACTTCACGATAAGAATGTGTTCTCCTTAAAAATGCGTATAACTTACTATGTTTTTATAATAAATGTGATATCTATGGAATGAGAACGGAATGAAAGGCGCTCGCTCGTTCCGCACGAACGGGTTAGAATGTATGTATGCGTATCGAAAGGTACATTTTTTAAATTTATTTTAATAAGGAATTTTGACGGTGTAAATTTAATATAACTAACATAATAAATATTTAACATGTGATACTATTTATGAAAATCCACAGAAATTTTAGGTACATAAGTGTGTTTAGATGCAGAAGATAAATAAAAAGGTGGTAGAAAGGGTGGGGAGGTTGCAACTATTGTTGCGGTAAAGAGAGAGTAACATGCATTTATAGGTAGAATGATTGGGCAAAATAAAAATTGTGGTGGTTCATAAAAAAAACTTTTTAAGCGTAGTAAGGCTAATGTAGAAAAAATCAATTACTCATTATGGTATTTGCGTAACCGGTGGATGAATGAATTTTGTATGTAAGATGTTCTAATTCTAAGAATGTGGAAGAGTGTGGACTGCCTGGTCAATCTAGATGGTATGTGAAGAGATATTAATTATAATTGGATTTGAACCTGAATCTCTTTCCAAACCAGGAAAGGTGCATTATGCAACTGTGCTACAGCGACAGTACTTTTGACGACAAATTTTTGAATCTATATGTTACACTTTTCAAATTAATACATGTATCGTTCCATTATTTGAATGAGAATCCCAGTAGCGCAACAACAATATTTTTCGATAAAATTGATTTTATATGTATATCTTTCTAATTAATACATTTAATTAGTATTTAAAATATCACAGACTTATGTTCTGAATAATTACAACCTCACAATAAGAATGTTTTCTCCTAAATAATTATTTATATATATTTTTCTTTAAATATTCCAACAAAATATATGGATGCAATTATTTAATTATGATTATTTCTCGGTTATTGCATATGCATAAACGTTCAGTCATTATTATTACACGTCTTAATATTATTAAATTTCATTAAATGCAAATGCGTGAAAAATGCATTTCGTATCATTAGGCATATTAAAAAATTAAAATTAATGCCCTCGCTTTAGATAAGCCATGCATTATAAGCGAACACTTGAGCACTGACTTACGGTTGAATTCGCTGCACAAATTCGCTGCAAGGTTCGCGTAATTGCATCAATTAGTAAAGATGCACCAACAGTTGTAGCACCTTCAGCACCAAGGCTGCGCTCGACCACCTATGTACGCTCCACAACTGGATGCAACAGCGATTAATGTAAAAGCTATGCTAGAACCTGAAATAACCCGCATTAGCTATACCTCAAGTGAATGACCATGCTTTTTAATTAATGTAAGGTATTACAAATATTTTCATGTAAATAATTGGACACGCATGCTCTTAAGTGCACTTTATTATTGAAGAAAACGTTTAAAAATTAAATTGCACGTATAAAATAAATTTTCACATTAAAATTGATAAAGGGTGTCCAGTGAAATATTTTCAAGCATAATATTAAATTTATAAAAAACTACAATATTATTCTCATACAAAATGAAGTTTAACGGTGCTTATTTAACGTTTTATGAACAATATCGTCTCAATGCCGTTCATTTCTCTCAAGAAACTCTTGCAATCGGACTCTTAAATTTGTGAACACGCGAGAGCAAAGCGTTGGTTCAATTGCAGCAACTTCACGGCGGATATTTTCTTGTAAGGCCTGAATTGTTTGAGAATTGTCACTGTAAACTCTATATTTAAGGTATTTCCATTTTAAAAAGTTGGACGGTATTATGTCCGGTGACCGAGTTGCCCAGGGTATGTCTCCGTACTTGCTGATAAATTTATTGGGAAAAATTCCCTTCAGCTTATCCATTTAAACTCTAACTGTGTGTGGAGAGACCCCGTCTTGCTGAAATTGTGTTCTATTGCTGAACCCGGGAAACAGCTGCAGTTGCGGTATCAAAAACTCGTCGATAATTTGGCAATACACGTCAGCAGTGACCGTCTCTCACTAGTTAAAAAAATAAGGGCCAATTATCCCTCGAGCGGAAATTGCACACCACACTGTTGTTTTTGGACTATGGAAATGTTTTTGATGACGTTTCTTTGGATTGTTGAAGCACCAGTATTTCATATTTTGTTTATTAACATAGGCATCGATATGAAAATGTGCTTCGTCAGTAAACAATGCTTATAAGCGTTCGTGCTATTCCAAAACGTTCCAGCAACGTTTACGCTAAGATTTCACGTAAAGAATAGTCATTTTCGTTCGTCAAACTGCACGATTCGTAGTTTGTATGGGTAAAACTGTAGTTTATTTTTCAAAATAATGTGCACTGTTGATTTTTTTATTCCAGTACAGGCTGCAATCTTCCTTATTGATTTACCCGGATTGCGCATAATTTCACGTCGAACAAGAGCCACATGTTCTGGCGTCGCTGCTGACGTTGATGGTCCCGGTGAAGTTTGGTTAACCATTGTCCCTTCTTGTCTGAACTTTTGAACACAGCACCAGATAAGTTGCGTGGTCGGCCCATCACTTACACATCGAATATTAAAGTGAGTACAAAAAGCGTGACGCGCACGAACCAATGAATCACCGCACTTTAAATATTGCACAACCGTGAACGCGCTGCGCGACCAGTGACTCATTGCGACTGGCAAATCCGCAAATTACTCGCGTCGAAGAATACTCCTCCCACTTACCTCACCCTGATGGTTTACAAGCAATTACAATTTAATCTTGATTTTTTTCCGCTGTCCACCCTATACAATGCACAGTGAAACAATTTTTACGGAGTTATTACTTGTGATCTCGATAATAATAAAAATATTAATTAATTGTCGTAGGCACTTTCTTTTATATTACCATAATAAAAGCCCAGAAATGTGTGTTTGTCATGTGACGCTGTACTTAAGGGGTATTCACGATGATTATATAATATTTTTCTGTCACTTTTTTTTATGGTTTTCTTCCGTTTTTTCCATTTTTAATAATTCCTATGATAGATATATCTCCGATGCATCTTTTTCTTATTTTTTGTCATATTCAACAATTTACTTGACTATTGCATCCCTTTTTTTATATTAAGTATATTTATATATGCTCTAATATAAACAAGATCGAAATCAGTATTTTTTATGTTAACTTACCTTTCACATGTTTGTTTAGTTTCATTTTGAATATATGTAGTTTCTCCTCCTTTCTTATGTTTTCTGGCATTTCATTAAAAATCTTCATCAAACTGTACATCATCGATTTCTGAGATTTAGCCATCTTCCCGAATGGAAGACTCAGTTTATCTTTTCCTCTTGTGTAATGTTCGTGTTCATATTGATTTGAATCAATTTTTCTTGTAAATTCTGCTGATATTTTCTTAGTGAGGATTCTATAAATAAATACCATAACATTGAAATATATTTTCTGCTTAAAGGTCATCATATACAGATCTTTAAGTATTGCACTGATTCGAACAGGTGTATGTATATCTATTTCAGATTTTTCTATCTAAAAACGGGTGTATTGCACAGAATTACTCGCCGAAGAGGCGCCAATTAATTGATACGATAAGACACGTGTCAGAAATTTGAAGGTGTAATCATCGACGTGGCGCCAAAAAACCCGTGGGATAGATTTCAGGAAAATAATGACGTCTTAGTAAAACGTCACAAGCGGCAGCCTCTCGCTGAGTAAGTACTAGCAAATATGATTGAATGTATTGTTATGTATCTGAATAAAAACAGGGTATTCTACAGGCGGGAAGACATTCTGACTATATTAAATATCCTTTGTGTTTCATTTCTTTCTACCTCATAATTATCATCATTATCGCCGGTTGAGAGATGCTGAGATCGACGAACCACCCCTGTCTAGATTCTTATTTCCTGTACGGAACAACTGGTAAAATGCTCGTTTATTAATATAAGACTCAATGTGAATCTATATCCTTGGTATAATTCCTTTTACGTAGTACGAAAAAAATCATTCTCCAATTCTTATTATTATATTACGAAATAATTATGTTTAACCTGCAAACTATCCAAATATACAATAAGTTAAAACGAAAATAGTTCCACATATGAAATTGTCAACGATAAAAACTATCCAAATAATTGTCGTTAACATGTTAGAACGATCCATTTCATTGTTTAAAATAATCTTTTCAATGTTGTGTTGCTATACTTTTAATATAGGAGAATTACAATAATGAAATATTGACTTAAATTGTGTTACATAGAAGCCATGCACTGGTAATTTAGGACTATAATACTGGGATAATTCTTAAATCTACAAGAATGGATTGAGAACACAGTAATTTACGTTCTACGTTCAACAATAAATTACCGGCATTCTTCTGTACTTGTACGCTGACTCCAAAAATTGAGGTGAAAATAAAAATTGCTTTAAAATTAAATGTTTTACTTGTAAATATTTAATTGAATGATACATTTTGGCACCGAGAATTGTGTTATGCTTTTCTTTGTATAATATATAGAGGTTTATTACCTCCGCAATCAACAACACTACCGACGGCTCTGAACGCACCTTGCTTGATACATGGGAGTAAAACTAGGCTCTCATCAACCTCACGCCCGTTACCACAATAGTCTGCGCAATAGGCTACCACAATACTCGGCCCCTGTACGCCACTTCTCTCACAGCCGCCTTCTCGACAAGATCACTATCAAACGCCTCTCGTTGTAGACTTTTGACTGCATATACTTCTGTCAACTGTAAGAATTTTTTCATGTTCAACCTGCTTTGGCCACAAACACATACATATTCCGCAATCATATTCAAAAGAATATGTGAGTGCCATTGTAATTTTTGGTAGCACCAAGTACTCACAGACGACCATCTGATTGATAACATTAAATTTTATCCGCATCCTCTCACCTGTCTTCAATAATATTATTTATTTAACATATATTTTTGTTTTAATACGTAAACTATCCCTCTCTCTAAATAAGAGATGTTTTACTTAGTCAGGTAGTACTATACAAAAATCTACAAAATAAAAGTTGTATACTAACTACATTTGCGAAATAATATTTCAAAAAATTAATTCAATTTAAAAAAAGTCATGCAGAATTCACGAGTAGCTAAAAATACATTTTATTTTTGCGCAGAACGTGTGAAAGAGAGTAAGTTTCTTTTAATACCGTCTTTCATTGTCCCAAGGGTGAGTTTTTCTTGTGAAGTGACATAAAAGACGTACCCATATCATTACCGATCACATTAATAAAACTAATTATCACCCGGCCCACCGTCATCTCACTTTTCGTATCATCTTAATTCGATTTTATTTCCTTTTATTTCCCAACGTCAGGATCAGGATTTCCAATCATGGACACCCTGAGCCGAAGGGCCTTTCTACCGCCTTGGATTTCTGAGATAATGTAGTTGCAAGAAATAGACATCTATTGATTACCAGTCTCTATAAAATAATCCCGCAAAATTAAATCACTTTGTTTATTGCGTTGAGTTTTGTAATATTGCAAAGTATTACGAATGAAATTGGAATTTTCCAAGAAACCAGTCCTGTGAGGTATAAAATTACCCTATTGACTATTAAAAAGATGCCGAACGTATATACTGAAAAACGTTTAACATGTAAAATTTGTACTGTTATTATATTTATATTTTTGAATTTGTATTTCTATTGTATTAAACTTTTAACCGAATTTGAAATGGAGACACCACCTTAGGTAAAGGTAGGCTTTAAGGGTCTTGACTTAAAGGCGTCTATCAAAAGCTGGAAACTGTCGTTCACAGTTCATATGATTAAAAAAATATGACTGAAAACAGCGTCTGCAAGCTCAAAAAGTGCGTATCATCACGCTTTGGCATAAAAAGCAAAGTTGGTCGTGTTAACGCGCTCATGGCATTTAAAAGGTTAACAACACATCAGAAAGAATCAAAATATTAACTTTTAGTTCCTATGTAAATTAAGTCGTTGATTAATGGATTATTTAATCATTGCCCTGCTTGTTCAATAATCGGTCTGTAATAATATTATAGTTTTTATAACATTTTTTGTTAATAAATTATGTTCCCCGTAAAATGATGATGAAACTTTCTTTTAAGTTTTAATTGTTAACTATTTATGATTTGATGACTCAACTGTCTACAGAATAAACCAATATTATGATTAAATTTTAGAAGCGAATGCTGATTTACAAAATATAGAGATCAAATTGATATCCCAAAACTAAAATATACCGCAACTCAAAATCAATATATTTATCAAGGCATCAAATTTTTTAACAATCTCCCCATCACAATTATAAAAATTACAAAATATCATAAATTTGTAACTGAAGTAATAAAAATATGTATTCAGACTAACTGAAACATAAATGAACTCGTATATACTCCTTCTCTATACACGAGTCTTACTCTCATAGAGAAGAAACAAATGTTAAAATACATATATATATATCCACTGATTATTCAAATTGTATTACATTTTTAATATTAATAAAAATAAAAATAAATCTAATCATAAACAAGGATGCCTCTTGCTGCACACCACCCTTACCATTTAAAACATTACCTGGATTACTCATCTGTTACATTTATTTCACATTAAAGGTTGCATGTTAAACAATTTCAACTGTAATTCCCTACGGGTATAATACATCGTGAACACTCAGTTCAAGATGCAAACTTTCGAAAATACTTTCACCATAAAAATGGCAACTTGCAACCGGCTATGCGACAGTGAAGATAACATACACGTATACGCGCAGAACACGATATTATCTTTTATGGCGTATGAAACGTTAGTGAATTTTTTTTTTTAAAATCATAAGACCAAAATGTACCTACTGCGATGTCAAGATGGACCTGTAAAAGGGGAGTACCCCTAGAGATAGCGCTTTGTAGTGATTTTATGATCCTCCAAGTTTTAAAATTAATCTATTTTATCTGTATTTCGATTCCTTCCTTATAAATTGTCGTAACTTACAAATATGTCATTGTAATTATTCGACCGGTTTGCATATATTTAATACCTACATATTTTAAATGTTGGAAATTTTTGATATATAGTGTAAAATATAAAACAAAATATTCACTTTATAATGTATTAATTAAATGCGAAATACTAGATCAACTAAAAATGATATGAGATATCGCATAGAGGCGAAGCTATTTTTATTATTTTTAAAATACAAATTAAATATATTAATTAGAAAGATATAGATAAATATAATCTCAATTTTATCGAAAAATATTGTTGGTGCTACCGGGATTCGAACTTGGATCTCTTTATATCCGGGGAAAATGCATTAACCGAAAATGCTACACCAATACAATACATTGACGACAAATTTTTTAATCTATATATTACACTTTTCAAAATCAAATAAAGAAGATGGCTTTCAAATAATGGAACGATAGATGTATCAATTTGAAAAGTCTAACATATAAGTTCGAAAATTTGTCGTCATTGCACTACGTTGGGGTAGCATAATCGGTTAATGCATTTTTCCCGGATATGAAGAGATCCAGATTTGAATCCCAGTAGCAACAACAATATTTTTCAATAAAATTAATTTTATATGTATATCTTTCGAGTTATTACATTTAATTTGTACTTAAAAAATTATCACAGACCTATGTTCTGAATAATTACAACATCACAATAAGAATGTGTTCTCCTTAATAAAAGTAAATATTTAAAAATGTCATTTCATTATATTTGAACGCAAAACTTCTATTTTTTATATGAAATGATTTTTCTTGACGTCAATGTTGGTAAATTGTAACATATCTATTCCATATCTGCACATTTATTAAATTGATTATCTTATTTTTCCACAACTGAAGAAGATGAATTTTGTTGTTTAAAGGTAAGTAAGTAATTCTGATGTGGAAAACCCATATTTTTCATGTTCTCCGATGAAGCTGTCGGTGAAGATCTGAGACCCCTGTCTCACTTCTTACATCACGTATTTAAGATTAAGAAGATATATCAATATCTCCAGACATGAGTGAATGATGAGTGCATAGAGTCTTACTTAGCAGACAGTATAAAAGCTATATGTGAGCTTTGGAACGATCAATATTGGGTATCTTACTAAGAGGTATACATACATATGGATAAGATAAAAAACAAAGGTT
Organism: Eubasilissa splendida; assembly: GCA_031772225.1. Lineage (NCBI taxonomy): Eukaryota > Metazoa > Arthropoda > Insecta > Trichoptera > Phryganeidae > Eubasilissa > Eubasilissa splendida. The sequence goes on along the minus strand of CM062855.1, from coordinate 9,232,228 downwards.
GCCATCATTATTCAGTTAAGTGGGAGCCATAGTTTAGCGAGGCTTCAGATAGATGAACCTATAAGATCCTGCGGTCCTTGTCAAACAGTAAAAACAGGTGTCGGCTACAAATGCTAGACTCTAGACTCCGTAAGTAAAGCCCAAAAAATTGTTTTGAGAGTTATTCATAAGAAATCCTTTCGCTATCCTTCAAATAAACTCTTCAAAGAATGTCACGTCCTAGACATCCGTCAAATGTATATTCTTGGTATACTAAAACACTTTTACCGGCATAAATAATATTACCAGTAAATTACGCACCCTCACTTAATAAGGATACAGGCTAATTGTCACTATTCTGTACAAAACTTTTGCACAAAGATTTCATTTGATTCTATCACCGAAAATATACAACAGTCTAAATGCAAACGTGAAAAATTGCAACCATAGTCTTGCATATTTTTCCCGAAAAGTGCAGTTCTGGCTCTACAAAATGGGGAGAAATTACGCCCGAGAACTTTTACATGAAAATAAAACTGCTACAACAGTATATTGAATTACCTAATTGCATCTTGTTTTACTCTTTATATATCTTTTTTTAATGCTATCTATTTATATATATATAAATTTATTTTTTTATACACTGAACATGGGACTTACTTTAAGTTTTATGTCGTAATTATTTGTTATTTACTTGCATCTTGCTTTGCTCTTTACATATACCATATATTATATCTTATACATTGAACAATGCATTTACGTTAAGTTTTATAAAGTATGTATCTAATTCAATGTTACTACTTATGTTATGTACTTTGTTTACTACTATACCGGAAGAACACTGTCTGCAGTACAATAAAATGAAGGCAGAATGCCCAAATATATTTCTTACTTTTTCTAAAATGCTTACCTGATTATATAATAATATAACATACTGTACTAAACATCAAATAAATAAATAATTATTATAAAAAAATATATTATTATAAAAAAAAATGCTTGTATGTATGAAAATACCCACGACGCAGGAGCCGATAGTAGAGTTGAGGGAATCCTCAAAGGTAGCAATACGACTGATGAAGAAGAATATGGATTAACAACTTTTGAAAAACACTGTTCTCACACATTATTTGCAATATTGCGAATCTTTGAATCACGCATTCGCAAAATATTCAAAGTACATTATGGCCATACTTAATGCCTTTCCAGTCTCGAGTTTGCTTCGGTTGCTGTTTACATAAATCTGTCAAGTAGCTACGTGCTTTGCTTGCCGTGTCGAGGGTTGCGGGTTCACATCTCGGGGAAACATAATATGGTCCCTACTTTACAGGGCATTCCCAGGCGAGTTATGTCGGGAATATTAAGATAAATGTAATGATGCCGAGATTAGATACTGCAACACATCCTTTGAGCCTATCTGCCGAATGAGCTGTGTGTTGATACGAGTTAAATAATGCAATTCCTTTGATGGATTTTTATCGTGTGGTCGTGTCTTTGTTTTGTAAATTATATTTTATTTGTGTCGAAACCGGTTGAAACCAGAAGTATATTGTAAAAATATTATCTTGATTATCTTCATCTTTAGATAAATAATTGTATCCTTGAATGAAAGAAATTTTTGAAAAATATCTTAAGTAATAACTATTTTTTTTATCTGTATCTGTAGTATCTGTTGGCCACGGTGGGAAGTCATATTACAGTAATAAGCATTTTTAAGAGGTGTAATGGCCATATTTTTATTCTAAACTATGTTTTATTGTAACCGACGCAAGTCGCTGATCACAAATGGTGGATGATCGAATCGGAAAGGATGGGTAGATAGGAAATAGAGAATCGAAATAAGGAAATGATGAGAGATGAGGGATGAGGGACCTTCGATAGCGGACCAGGATGGCTTACGGGATAAGGAGGACAGCTCAACTCACCTGACAATGACGCTCTCTGGCTTATTTACGTACAAATACGCTGTTGCGTACGTCTAAAATAATCGCCAATAATACTTATCACAGTGGCGAAAATTTCATTCGGAATCTTGGCGTATTTCCATATATATCCACACGACTGATCACAGCGAGGACGACACTTCGTCTCCAAATCTCGACGAATTACAATTTCATAATAACCAGTCGAGCCAAAGGAACAATGTGTACTGAATGTAAATAGAAGTTAGGGGTAGAAACAAACTAAAAACAGGAGATAATATACTACATGTAACAATAATCGTTTTGGTTCAAATATGGAAGTATATGTTTATTCACCTAATGTTCCGTACAGGAAACAAGAATGTAGACAATGGCGGTTCGCCGATCTCAGCTTCTCTCAACCGGCGATGATGATGATGATAATGAGCTCGAAAGATATGAAACACAAACGATGTTCAATATAAGCACAATACGGCGACAAAATGGAGAATGCCTGCCGCAGCAGAATACTCCTGTTTTTATTTAAATTCATTATAATACATACAGTCATTTTGCAATACATACGTAACATGGCGACAGCCCGCCGCTTGAGACGTTCTTCTAAGAAATCTTTGTTTTTTAAATCTATCCCACGAGTTTTTTGGCGCCGCGCCGATGACTACACCTTAAAATTATTAACACGTGTCTTATAATATTAATTAATATGGCGCCTGCTCGGCGAGAAATTCCTGTGCGATACACCCATATTAAAAAAAAAAAAAAATACGAATACGGAACATGTATCATTGAATTATTAATGCTATGTAAAATAATAAATAAATAAAGTCTTAATGTGCGATGGAAAATTGGCGATGGACGAATTCAATGTTTCAAATGTATCCAAGAGATATGGGAAGACTCCGAGGAAGTAGTGGCAAATTCAAAAGGGTCACGTTTTCTAGAGGATTCCCGAAATGGAAACAGTAAAGGATGTAAAACCAGAAGCAACAGAGAAAGCAAAAATTAAAAATGGGGCCTGAAAATAATGATTTAGTTCCAAAAATCCGGACAGACACCGTCAGGTAATAATGACGTCATCGTGTACGCTCGGCCTTTGTCGAGTCGGTTCGTAATCTCTAGGCTCCATGTCTGTTATTATTGATAGTTTAACTATGTCCAGTGAGACAGGTCTCTGTATTATAAATCGGCTCCTGCGAAGAAGGCGCGCTGAATGGATAAATTCGCCGACATGTGAGCAGTTCCTGGCAGCTGATCGCAAAGAATCAAGAAGACGTGAGACTTCATGCGGATGCCTCGAGATGGATGGATGATTGTTGATGACGCTTGAATTAAATTGTAAGTGAAATAGTCATTAATATTTGTCAAATCAATCTAAATAGGTACTTGCTTATCACAACTTTAAGCAATATCGCAAATTTGAATCCCATTTCACGCAAGAACAAGTTGTACAATTTTAATAGTCTAAACTCTAAACAATGTCCATTATTCATTATTCAGATACAAAAAAATTCAAAATTCACATTTTTTCATCAAATTAAAGAATTAAATTTATTGAATCAATCAAGCGAATAATATCCCTAAATATAATATATTTTAAATATAGAAATAGTTATCAATCACTGTATAAGTCTTAGTAGAATAGCTGATAGAATAAATAAAATTATTAAGGAAAACACATTTTTATTGTGAAGTTGTAATTATTCAGAACATAGGTCTGTAATATTTTAAATACTAATTAAATTTAATTCAATTATTTAGATTAGTAGATGGCTTTCAAATAATGGAACGATAGATGTATTAATTTTAAAAGTGTAACATATAGGTTCGAAAAATTGTCGTCAAAAGTACTGTCTGCTGTAGCATAGTCGGCCAATGCACCTTTCCCGGATTGGAAAGAGATCCAGGTTCGAATCCCGGTAGCGCAACAACAATATTTTTCGATAAAATTGATTGTATATGTATATCTTTCTAATTAATACATTTAATTAGTATTTAGACTGAGCTGAGCTGTCGCTGAGCTGGTTTGGTCATGTGGAACGTATGAGTGAGGAGAGGATGTTAAAGAAAATATATGAGACGAATGTTAAGTGCAACAGGAACAAAGGACATTCGCGAAGGACATGGCATTATCAAATAAACCTAACATTTGAAGGACGGCCTTGTAAAAAGTTTCAACAACCGAAGAGAGTTCATGAGAAGATGTATGAACGTGTGAATAGAAGAGTGGGACGTTTTATCCGCTCTATCTACACTTTCAGGAAACGGCATGTAAGCAAGTAATATTATTTTGAGGTCGACCTGTTTCAATACCAACGTACCTTCATCGAGAGGAACAAACACCAACTGAATTTTAGATAGTGTTCGTCGTTCCAAACAAAGATTCAGTAGTATCATAACAGATCGACGTCAAAATAATCAGTGTTGTTAATACAAAATTTATTTGTTTAAATTAATAATAATATACAACAATATCATTAATTGATATGGCGGTTACTTTGCGGTGTAACATGATTATGTTAATTTTCACAACAAAACAAACAAACAATTTTTGGGGAAATGAAATTAAGAAATGTAGTATGTAACTTTAGTGAGTAGATGAATGCCCCCATTATATTTCACACATTCACTCACATGTTCGATTGATTTATAACGCGGAGTTTGCGTGTGCGTGTGTGAGTGTGAGGTCAGAGCAGGATAAAGAATGAACGACTACTTACAACGGATCGACGTTATTGGTGCTTGAAACATAGTTACAGATACAAGTATAAGTAGTAAAAGTTCTAGAACGTGAGGAGTTGTATTGTTGTCTATTGAGGGTCTGTACCAGGCGTGCTTTTAAGCTTAATGATTGCCTCGTTTTGCACCTAGGGATATACAGGGTGCGTTCAGATTGTAGAGGCAATAGTCTTCCACACTTTGTACTACACCTACGTTGGATTACTGTCACTACTATAATTTTGAGAGGTGTAGTCCCTGTCATCACTTGATCACGAGGGACTGATAATTATAGGGACTGCATCTCTCGAAACTACAGTAGTGACAATAACCCAGTATCAGGTCTCATGAACAGGTGATGTGAGGGACTACACCTCTCAAAATTATAGCAATGACAATAACCCACCGCGTGTGTAGTGCAAAGTTTAGTTATGAAAATTAAAATAATACAATAATTTCATTCAACAACGCAAACCATAAAAACATGTTTAAATATTTAAATAGGACGTGAACCATCTCGACTGAATATTTTACCTCCAAAAATAGTATAAAATGCCTCTTGGTGTTAGTATAATATTTACCCAGCTTCGCGTATTGTAACTGAATAATTAAATTTTTAATAACGAGAAATATCTTCCCTTTTGTTCTAGAGATAAATTATTATTACGAAATGTACCAAAATACATATTTATTTGTTCCGCACTCTATAAATAATTACAGCCATTTAATTTATTATACGGCATCTCTTATGTTTGGTTTCATAATATTTGTGGTCGCGTCTCGGCTTTGAGTCTCCACTGAGCGTTCACCGTTCAGTGTGGATGAATGATCGTATTAATGCAAAGCGAATCGCCTGTTGGCGCGATATATTTACAGTATTATTTTTGTTTTTTATTTCCGTAATGAATTGGAAAATTCAGCACAGCCGGACGAAAGTCGTGTCTTGGGAAGAATAATAAAGTCCATTTAAATATTATGTCTCTGAATGTGTAAATTTCTAATATGTACTTTAAATCTTTTTTTCATACGCATTCCTAAATACAGAATTATTTAATATGATGGATTTCATTTCGTAACTAAATATAAAACTGCGAACGAGTATCAAATATGAAGTAAATAGTATTAAAGTGTTTCTACACAGTAACATATATACTACATAAATCAGTATACTGCAACATGCTCGTCAAAATCTTTCGAAAGAAGACGTCACATGAAGAAGAAAACAATATATAAAGACTCAGAATATAGCAATATTTAAATATTTCCAAGATCACACAATTACTAGATTTTCACTTATAAAGACACTGTTATTAAACAATTAATAGATATCTCATAGAGACGAAGCTATTTTTATTATAATTTAATGGATATTATAATTAATATAGTATAATTTATATTTTTATTATATATAGTGGTACTCGAAGTGTTTTTGTATATAAACATATATACAACTTTCAAACGTTTGATAGATATAGACTGATTAATGGGTGAGAATGGTGAACGTTATATTTATATAAAGTGATCACTTAAGCCAGCCGAAGACAGGTCGTAAACCCTGTAATACCCATACTTCCATACTTCTCATATTATATTAATATAAATAGCTTCGTACATTTGATTACTCACAATAAAGTTTACATATACAGTTTATAAATATTCAATGTGATTCCATTTGGCTGCTCAGCAAACATCTAATCAGTAGCTGAACTCGTTCCACACCCGATGAAGCATGTCTTGTATTTTCTGAGTTCACCGCATCTGTGATACAGTTCCGCAGGTCAGCCAGAGTTGTTGATAGAGGTGGTACATCATTTCGGAGATCAGAACTGAGGACAGGTCTTCATTCCCAATGTGACCAATCCATCGTTGAGGTAGAGATTCATTCAGAAAACCACAGACATCCAATGAGGTGGAGCTCCATCCTGTTGAAAGATGAAGTCTTCTGAATCTTCATCTAATTGCGGAAGAAGTCAGTTTTCCAGCATGCCGAGATACGTTACCCCAGTAACTGTGTTTTCCGCAAAAAATAATGATCCATAAACCTTAGTTTGCGACACGACACAAAACACATTAACGTTCAGTGAGTCTACGTAGATCATTCACATGCAACGTATAATTCAAAAAATATAGCAGTATGAAATTGAGTCCATCATTTTGAATAGCTGTGTATATTATGCTATGAATAGATATTGTATTATACAGACTGATTTATACGATAATATAAACGCACCGCGTATTACCGGCAATAGCCATAACTAAAAAAATATAAAACACGTGACTAAAAAGATTGCTAAAAAAATCTCACTTCTGGGAAGGATCAGAAGAATCATTAGTACCGAGTCTAGTAAAATTGTATACAACTCTGTTATTATTCCTCACATCGACTACTGCAGCAGTATTTTGTTTATGGTTAATGAAGAATACATCAATTGTCAGTGTTGTAAAATAAAGCTTTAAGAATAATACTCAGAAAAAATAGATAAACTTGGATCAGTGCAATGCTAAAAGAGCTGAATATGATGACCAAAAAATATAATGGTATTTATTTATTAAATCCTCAATAAGAAAATATCGGAGGAATACAAAAAAATTGATGCAAATCAACATGAGCACGAGCATCGTACAAAAGGAAGGGATAGACTGAGACTGCCATTCAGAAAGGCCAAATCGCAAAAATCTATGATGTATAGTGTGAAGAAGAATTTTAATGAAATGACAGTAAACACAAGAAAGGAAAAGAAATTGAATAGACTTAAAATGAAACTGAAATGTAAAAGATAAGTTTTAGTAAAAGAAAATACTTTTAATCTTGTTTATATTAGAGCATATATGTATAGGAATACTTATCTATGCACTATGTTAATAATTAAATAAATAACTCTGGGTTTACAAATCAGAATCGGATGTGGTGGATATATTCCTAACGTGACCATACGTCCCGTTTTGTACGGGACCATCCCGTTTTTCGGTTACCTATCCCGTTGTCCTAAAGCACAGCTTCGGGACGCCGAAGTGTCACGTTTTCAGAAAGAGACCAACCCACTGTAATAATTTCAATAAAATTCGCCAACAAGTAAAAAATCCGACGGTAAGACCTATTAGCGCGGCGATGGCGGCATGCATATGTAAGTCTGTCAGAAGCTTGCTAGCTCGCTCGCTCTTCGGTTGCGAGAACGCGTAGATAGCTCGCGCATCTTTCTTGACGATTGATTATTGATTTTTTATTGACGTGTGCTATTTAGTCAATTTAAATTACTTGTACGTGAACCCTTTACTATAACAATGCTTAAACGCAAGTGCACTTTTAATGTTAACTTACAAACTAAGTATCCGTTTAAATCCAATGAGGTACTCCATTGGACGTCAGATGTGAAAAGTGTCGTGCAGAATTTAGCGTAGCCCATGGAATAGATGTCCCGTTATGAGGACAAAAATAAATGATCACGTTATATTATATGTATATATATACCCCACCAAGACACTACCGCATTATTTAAAAAAATATTAAATTATCGCCGCCTGGTCGACGAGAGGATATAATTTTGATTCCATACAATAGTACTGACAATAATTATTATCCCCGCTAGGGCGATGTGATATGAAATTATAATATGTAGCTAGGTACCACACATATCGCGGAAAAATTAAGTTACGTCAATAAAAATATGTTGATTGTTCAATTGGATATTATTTTGCGTTATTAGTAGAATTATTAAAAATATTATATTTTCAACAAAATTTTCTATAAAAATAAGTTTTAGATCAAACTACTTAGAAGAATATAATATAAGATGTAACATACTTATGATGTATTTATGATTTTCTGTGTTTAGTATTCTTCCTCGGTCGTGCTGCACGATCTACCCTTCATCCCCTCAACCCTTCACCCGTTAGTTCATCGCGATAGCGCACAAAAGAAAGTGAAGAATTCAGACACTTTATCGAAGGGAAATTATTATTTATTTAAAAGCACGCTACAATCGGGACCAAGTGAGATGACTTTTCTATTAGTAGGCTTCATTTTAGGATAGCTCACGTGCGACGGTATTTCGATCATCCTTACGAGAACTTCAAGACAAAGATATTCAGGGCTATTGTGAAGCAGTGATATATAAATATGAATATTAAACTAATGGCTCTATGTAAAAATTAATGTTAAAATTAAATTAAAATTTCACTCTATGTATCAAATATTTCATCAATATGCTAACAATATTTTTTATTCAATATTATATCTTCATATAGATTTTTTTAAATTCACCTTTTTCCGTTCACAAAAATGGCGTAATTACACCAATGCAGCCAATGGTGTGCACTACGACCCAGGTAAGATAGGAGCGCAGAAGGTCCGCGCCCTATAAAACATTTAGAATCAGTATTTTTTTTTATGAAATTTAAAAAAATCAAATTTTAATAAATATTATTATTGAGTACCGCTAGTCTGCCTAAAGCATTATTTAAGTTACACAGTTTGAAAATGACCTTAACCGCTGAAACAGCTGGAACATTTAAATAATGCTTTACGCAAACTAGCAGAATTCAATAATCAATTTGTAATATTGTCAACAATACTAACTCAATAATAGTACATTTAATTTTTTAAATTTCACAATATTAAACATGGAGTTCTACAAACTAAATACAATAAAATAAAAAAATTCAGTGCTTATCCCTGCGTTAATAATTTTTAAAACAATATCAAGAACTTGAAGTGCAAAATTTAAAAAATCATTCCTCACATATATTACAAAAATATATGTAGGTACTCCGCTCACACGCCGGGCTAGAGACCAGACCGGCGACGCTAAGCCAAAATCGCCATAAAGCGAAACAATATTTTTTTCAAATACTAATTAAAAGTATTAATTAGAAAGATATACATATAAAATCAATTTTATCGAAAAATATTGTTGTTGCTACCGGTATTCGAACCTGGATCTCTTTCCAATCAGGGGAAGATGCATTACTCGACTATATATGTATTTGAGATTCCGTAAAAATAAAGTAGAACGATAAATGTATTAATTTGAAAAGTGTAACATATACGTAGGTTCAAAAATTTGTCGTAAAAACGTACTGTCTGCTGTAGCATAGTCGGTTAATGCACCTTCCCCGGATTGGAAAGAGATCCAGGTTTGCATCCCGGTAGCGCAACAACAATATTTTTCGATATAATTGATTTTATATTTATACATTTAATTAATATTTAAAATATCACAGACCTATGTTCTGAATAATTTCAACTTCACAATAAGAATGTGTTATCCTTAATAATATTTTTTTCAAATAAATATCTAAAAACACGCTTTTGTGGGTTTTTTTTCAAGGAAAGAGATTAATTTGGTTCTTAGTGTTTAATAGGTAAAATCGCGGAGTACTTAATTCCGTTTTGCACTGGAGCCCAATTTTTATTAGTTACGCCACTGGTGTGAGAAAGAACGCTGAAGCGATTGTACAAGTAAAAATGTTGATACAACACAGTGATGCGAGCTGATCAGAATTATAAATTAATGTGTTCGTACCTAAACGTATAAAACCGAAACAAAATTCACAATAAATTATAATATTTTGATATCGAATACTAATCACAATTGTCTCAGTCACAGTCTAGCTAAGTCTTATTTTTATTAATTTTAAATCGAATAAAGTAATTAGAATATTGATCCAACGTGTAGTCATGATTTCATCTCAATTTGAAAAAAATATCAACATCATATTATGGCATAATAATATGAGGTTTCTCTTTTTATTGGCGCATCTTTTGTACACAACGTACACATTACACATTCTAGAAATCATTTCGAAAAACAAAGAAAGAAATTATAATAATTATTACATTAAGTATCTGATTCATTAGCCTTATAAATCTGTGTGTATTGTATTACATAACAGTGATCGCGCGTTTTACATATATCACGTACAGAGATTACTTTATCAGAGTTGAATATGTGACCTATTTGTTATCCCGTAGGATGGAAACAATGAATAGGTAACTGGATAGGTACCACCTGAGTAGTTACACAATGTATCGCCTGTACCTCGTATTATGAGATAAATTATTATTACAAAAAAATAATATGCGATTATGTATGTTATTTTTAATGGCTTTATTTTATATTTCTTACGATGAGAAAGCCAGTCTCTTCAAAGTATTATAAAATTGTATAGTGTATCTCTCACTGTTAACTATAAAACTAATATAATACAATTACATATGTCTTAATGTAATCAAAAAAACGGCCGTCATGTCACATTTCTTAACATGTTAGTTGTATCGCACAGGATTTTCTCGCCGAGCAGGCGCCGTATTAATTAATACGATAAGACACGTGTTAATAATTTCAAGGTGTATAGGTGTTCAAACCAATATGAAAGAAAACCTCCGATCACGATTTTTATTTTATTTTATTTATTAGTCTTTATTGACATACATGTTTTTGTTGTAACAGAGGTGAATATATTATAATATAACATGATAAACATAAGATACAATTATATTACAATTGAGTATATACTCGTAGTTTATTGTGTGAGATGGAGTAGACTCCACCTCTGATATATGCAGCATTGTCCTGGATACTTTGCTAGACTGCCGTCTGTGTTAAAGTAGCCAGTTTTTTTCGTTCTGTTGTGGTGTTATTTAATTCAAGAAAGATAAAGATTCGATAGGAATAAAAATGAAAATAGAGAAAAAAAAATGTAGTGCGATTGTTGTAAAACTAGTGAGTTATTAGTGTAATGATTATGTTAGAATATTGGATAGCGATGCTTCTGATTGATCTCAACCCAATTGGATCATATATTGTGTAATCTTATTGGAAGTGAACGATTTCCAGGTAGTTCTGAGTGTGTCGTACAGTTTCGAAGCTAAGAACGTGGAGAATCTTTGATAAAATGTCGTTGTTGCTCTCGGAACTGGCGTATAGATGTTCGTTGTTTGTCTTGTGTTGTGTTGTGTCCATCTGGCAATGGAAGGAGATAGGCTGCAGGAGTGGAGTGGTTTCCTGGAGGCGGCCAAGACTCACAATGAGTTGTAACGCCGATGATAATGATGACGGTTATCGTTGCCGTTGTCCGCGTACCGGCAAATAGCGTGTCTCATTCAAAATTTGTAACAAATTTTTTTTTTTTTTAAGAGAACACATTCTTATTGTGAAGTTGTAATTATTCAGAACATACGTCTGTGATATTTATATACAAAATTATTTATTCCCATATTTCAAATATTTTTTTTTATTTCTAAAATACTCATTTCAAGAAGATAAAAAAAAATATTTTTATACTATTTTATATTATTTTATTTCTAGTTACAACGTTGTAGTAAAGTAAAAACACTTTATTCAGTGTCCTGCTTGACATACTAGTATTTTACTGTATTAAAGCAGACTGTGTTTTTCCGGTAAGTATCTAGTTAACGCAATTAAATAATGTAAAAAAATAATTAGATAAATCACTTAGAAAAATCGGAATTGAACCCAAAAATTTATATTGCCGGTAAATAGCTTTACCAATTAAGCTTGAATGTTTATACACAAAAAACTTAGATATGTAAATAATCATTCCTCTTTTACGCCCCCTTACCATATAACCGAAAAGATCGGCACCAAACTTTATTCACTCTAATTATTATTTACATCTAATAATGAGAGATATTGCATCTCTCGAAACTAAAATAGTGATAAAGTATAACTCAGCGTGTTTGTAGTATAAAGTATATTTTAATGATTTTTTTAAAAATAATTGTCTTGCGACATAAAATAACTACCATGTTAGTATAATTTGAATTGATCGTGCATTAAAATGAATTACTTCATTTTTTTAATGAAATATTAAACAATTCAGTTTTAATATTAATATACATTCTAAAAATCACTAAGATGTCTTTAAATTGCGCTGGTCGAGTCCAAATTCTTTAGTTTTGTAGATAACTTTGGATCCACTCGGTCACCAAGCCAATATAAATACAATTATTAATAATGAAAACACACATTGATTACTCAACATGTTTCGGGACCAATCATCCCTTCTTCAGAATACAATATATAATAAAATGTATAGCATTGGTTTTGAAATATGTTGAGTATTCAATAAACAGTAGTATAAACAAAGTGTGTTTTTTATTATTGACATAAAATGTTGCCACAAAATAAAACTGCATTTATTTAAAATGTAAATACAATTAATTGAGCACAAATGTTTTAAAATTTAACGTGATTATGCACTAAGTCACATACATATTATTATTATAGCATTATTTCAAAGTTTCATTGTAACGTATCATGATGTAGCGATTGTATGAGACGTGCAAGTTGGCAAGAATGGCAGCGTGGTAGGGATAAAAGAGCGTCGCTCTCTCGTATATGAATCGTAGATCAGAACACATCTCTTATATTGTATTCATAATTGTGAGATCCTTAATAAACTGTATTGTTGTACATCGAGTTCTTGACTACCTGAATTCCCGCACACGAGAAGACATCACGGTTTGCAGCCGTAACGGTCGGCTTGAGAACATAACACTCATATTTTGTGAATGATATCGGCTAGGAAAACTATTGTAGTCTACATGACGCAAAGTACAGATGACGTTAGTTGTGTAACACGATATCCCTTGGTCAGTGACTAATCAGTGCTTTGTGCCATCGAGTAAAGAGCACGTAAGACATAAGGTCACGTGATGTATATAATATTTCATATAAACAATGGACATTGATACACTTTGTTGCCATCAATTGTGTAGTCTTGCATCGTGCACTACGCTATTTGTGCACTAGTACTTATTTAATTTCATTAATCATAATATTACAATAAAAAGTCTTACCGAAATAGACATGTTTATTTTGTTTGTTTTTTTATGTATTTTAAATGTGAATTTAAAGTGAGTGGTGTTAAATATACAACATCTTCAGTCATGTAAAATAACATTTATATATATTTAATAAATATTATCGCCAAAAATATTTATTAATTTATAATGGTAATATCATTTATTAATTATTATTATTATTATCATTTATTATTAAAGATGATGTTAGTATAGTGATTAAGATTAAGAAAGGATTATTTAGGTGGTTTGATCATATGGAACGGATGAATGAGAAGAGAATGGTAAGAAAGATATATAACGTAAGTTTTGGGACACCAGAAATAGAAGATGTTCGCGGAATACTTGGCACGATCAGATACCAAATACTTTAGGATGGTTAGAAGCCACAAAAATCGGCGAGTTTGAATGAGAATATGTATGAATGTGAATGAAGCGAGAATTGTGTGACAGGGCAGAGTATGGCGCCTATCCTCTCTGTCTGTCCGTAATCTAAGTCAGTAAGTATGCATGTAGTGCATGCATTTTTTAAACCGAATTTTGTATTGCACACTCATTCTCGTGTAATTTCAATCATAACCACAGAATTTTGAGAGGTTTAAATAATAACTACAGTTTTAAACATATTAACGAGAAGAACTTCACTTTTTAAATCTAAAACTCTGTTAAAAATAATACTCAAGTTGTGTGGGAATTAAAATATTTTTTAAATACAAATTTAATATGTTAATTAGATAGATATACAGGAAAATTCAATTTATCAAAAAAATATTTTTGTTGCTACCGCGATCCTTTCCTATCCGGGTAAAGGCGTTAACCTATTACATTGCACTAATTAAGTAAATTGACGACAAATTTTCGAACTTATACGCTGCAGTTCTTTCAAATTGATTTTATTTATTTTATTTGTAACTATATAATACAATGTAAAAATCTGTTTGGACTGTGCCCGTCTCACTAGAGAAATTCTGTGTCAAGACGGACATAGTTTACAAGCAATTGTTCAATTAATTAGAATTACAAGTAGTAGATAGAATTACGTTTATTACTATATTAAAGGTGTATATGAAGAACAATTTTAAAGTGGACTTAATTTTTGGATCAAATATAGGTATGAGTCAATATGTTTGGGTGAGTGCACCAATACTGGCTCTACCCATATTACGAATCCATGTTTTAATATATAGTTTTATGTTCTTGGGACAATTCAATTGATTTAAATCTTTTAGCATTCTATTAAAATAGTTTAGGTCCAAATTAATTGCAGTTTTTTTGACCATATGTTATATGTGCTCTTGGGGTTTGTAGGTTATTTGTATTTGTCCGTGTGGAAATTATATTTTGAATTATTTTAAAATGTGTCTGTTTGTATTTATATATGATACATCTATTATTCCAAATTAAAAAGCTATCACCTTTTATTGCGAAAATCTTTAATGCATTTGAGTAATATTCGCTAAGAGAACAAAAAAAATATAACTTCACAATAATAATGTGTTCTCAATAATTTTATTTTATTTAAAAAATATATATATTATTTCCTATATAAGAATAAATCTTGGATTAAAACGTCGGTTAATTTTTCATTAAAATATCGTAATAAAATTACGATAAAACATAATTTTAATGTGTTAACATTATATAATTGTAATAAGATAGATACGTGCTCTACGCGTACATACATACATAAATGTGAATGCTTTTATTGATCATTATCTTAATATGACGCCACTGGAATTATGATAATTTGGCGGTACCAGCGCCAACGGTCACGATGCAGGGGCGGCGCGGCGGGGGCCACCGTGTTAGGCCAAGAGGGCATAAACATTAATACATATCTTCTAGCTTCACAAACAAAATGTGCATGAAGAGTTTTGCCCATTGGCGGCTCTTTTAACAATGCATTCGTGTGCTGCACCATCAAAACCATAGTCATGTTTTTTAAAAAATCCCATGGGTATGGTAGATTTCGTCTGTGTGAAAAAGGAAGGGATATTCCTTATTTTATGATTACGTTTTTTTTAACATTTTATTAAATACGGTTTAAACGGATTTACGATTTAGAAAAAAAAAAAAATATTTTAAAATGGCGGATCAAGTTGGCTAACGAACTAAGTGGAGATATATATTTTTTTAAATTGATTGAATTGTGATAACGGTTATAACTACATAAAATCCGTTGTTTCTCACATAAGTATAAGTATACCTTTTAACGAAGGATGTTTTTGGTGTCTTCGATCGAAGAAAGTGCATTGAAATTTTCTGAAAGTTGTCTCATGAAACTTCCTGAAATTGTGTAGTACTTCTAATGAAATCTACAATGTACTCACATTATGTCAGTGTAAACTTAAAAAATACAGTGAAAAAGAAATTGTCGTTTGCCTTTCTTCATTTATTTATAATCCTAGAAACATCAATAAAAATACTAACTTAAGATCACCACATATCCATAATATTAAATGTTTTAACAGATCTCCATCGTTTGAATAATATTTTCCTCGCTTAAAGTATTTCAGTTTTCGTGATTTTGACTTAAATCGTTGCAACCGAGCATTATCAGCTCGTCTTATATCTAACGTATCTAAAATTTTCATTCGCACGCCACACATAGACTTTATATATTTTCTCTTACTTGGCCATCCACATCTCTCAACTGAATGCTTATCCATTTATTTTCTCCTCAATAGCGGGTTTTGTAAAGTACGCAGATATATGAACTGTTAAACGTGATGTTAATAATTAACTTTGACCTTTGCCGACGGTTCAATGTATGATTATAAATACCTCAACTGACATTTGACATTTAGAAATGTTTCGAAGTGTGAAAAGTATTTCAAGAAGGCGGAAAAATTATTTATTCAAATGTCACGATCATAATGAATATCAATTTATTATTGATTAGCAGACAGCGATCGGTTGAAGCTGATTACGATTGCTATTTGCGGGCGGCCAAGTTGTTGCTAGGAAATCCATTCTCGGGATCCCGGCCCAGTTTACAGTGTTTACAAATCTCGGGATCAATATATGTATTCCCGAAACTTTAGGGAGTTATATTGGGTACCAAAATTGGATCAAGACTAAATGATGAACCACTCGATGCTTTGCTATTAGAAATATTATTCTTATTAATTAAATTGTTTCATATATAAATACTCGTTATTTGTCAGTTTTAAATTATTATTTATATATTGTATTTGAACAAATATTGTTTGATCTTTATAACTGTCCAATAAATTAAATTAAAAGTAAAAAATATTTATTTAAATATTATGGGTTTTTGAAAATGACAATTGGGGAAGATTTATAAATATTAATGTGTTAATTTATTATGTTATTACTATATATTCCATGCTTGATAATCTCTAATTGTTCGAGTAAATTTAATCTAAACAGTTGTTTTATTTTCACATATGTGATCTCTGAGTTTTTTTTCTAAATCTAAATCTCAACACGTGTACACGGTATTGAGGTTTATCCCATCGTGTCTCATTCCACGGGTCAATAGAGAAGTATAGTTATTATTATAGATAATTTTATTTTGTTAATTCAATTATTTAATATTTATCTTTAAGATAGTGATTAATTGTTTCGTATTTGTGTTGTAGAATCGTTTATTGTAGATTTAGGGATTGAAGAGTACAGAAGATAGCGGAATGTGAAGTGCGAAGAGTGAGAGGTATCGATCGGCGATCAAGGCTAGCGATGGGGCCAGACTGCGGGCGGCTTCTCTCCGCGGAAACCTGCACCTTGAATGTAGATGTCGCTCGTATATTTAATCCCCACAGATATAACGGATGAACCTGTCTCCTTTAGTACAGACTTCGATCTAGTTAAGGAGACAGTGAACATCTCTTACATTATGAATTACTGTACCAGCAAATTAAAAAATATTACTATATCGGATACAAAAAGATAAATAAAAAAATATAATAAATAACAAAAATCTTAGAAATGTGCTCAAGCTAGATCCTACATGTATGTACTGATGATCTTACATCTTTCTACAGAAAAATTCTGTGAAAAGATTATTTCTTTACCATGTTGTCGGGAACTGTAAATTTTGAAATGTGACATTGTTAGTAATTATGTTAGGCGGACAAAAAATAATGATAAATAGAAAGGAATAGATTGTCAGGAAAAATAATCTCGGATAAAATGTTATATATTTGAGAGTAGAACAACCGCTATGTACGTATTGTTATTTGGGCCAGGGACGGGAGTATGAATAATTAACTTATAAGTATTGTGCGATTCTATAAATTATAATATGTTTTTGTTTCTACTGCGACTATTCTCATGGTTTTAGTAGTCCGCTTCTGTAATTCATTTAACAACCATAAATTCCTCACTCCAAAGACAATAAACTTAAAAAATATTATTCAGATAGTCGCGAAGAGTGCCACTCAACATAAAACACGCCATGCGAGAAAAAAAAAATGTACATGGTATAACAGACCTAGTCCATAATATTTTATGGATGGATACCTGACTAAATTATGAGTCGAAAATGTTCATGGAATATGTGAAAATTCTGCACTGTTACGGAAAATATTATTGTTTGAAATTCTTACAAAAACGTGTTAAGCTACGTACTTCTAAATAAATATTTGCGAAATTGTTCCATTATTAATGTATATTTTTGCGTTAAGCCCTAAATCACCTAACTAAAAATAGTCTTGCCGCTTGAAATTCGATGACCTTTAATTTTTTTGTATTCAATATATAATTTGGAATTAAGAAAATTTTTCAATTAATCGAAATAATCGCATAATTAGGATATTTTTAAAATGCTTACATCACTTGACATGGTTGAAATTAGACACATATCTTTTGAATATTTTCGACTCGTAATTTAGTCAGGTATCCACACATAAAATATTGTAGACTAGGTCTATTACATCTTATATATACGAGAATATACCTATGTACTCATAGGTATATATGTTTGATTTAAGGTTTCCGCGAGCACTAGTGTATGGAACTGGCATTTATTCTAAGTTAGATCGCGTTTTTTGTAGGCTGTTTCCTTGAGAAAATCTAGGGAAACATTTCAGCACGGTAATTGTGCCATTGTGCCATTGTCAAGGCACACGTGCCATTGTCAAGGCGTTGCTTCAAAATTCTTACATTTTCGTGGGAGATATAAATCTTCCACAGTTGAGTATAGAGATATATAATAAATATCCCACACGAAAGGAAGTTATTCGGTTATCCCGCGTCTGTTGATCCTGAGAAGAACTATTGTTGTCCCAACGTTTTGAGTAAATTTCATTACCCATCTCCAGGGGATGCCTCATCGGTAAAGTGTCGCCCTGAAATGATCGTGGAACATGTATTTTCAGGCCGGCAGCATAACGCTACGAAACTTCCTTTTTAATATTGTACTTTGCCCATGATAATCTTAAATTGAACATATATTTTAAACACGATGGTCGATATTTGTGTCCCAGTGATTTTTAACAGGTTACAATCAACTCATCGGGATACCCGGTGACTTAATAGTTGTGCCCGACGATAGGGTAGTAGTCGGTTCCTCAGAATCGATTGAGTGTGGTAGGATTCAAGTAATATCAATCACTGGAAAAGTAACTGGAGAGTCGGAGTTACTGGAAAAGATTGAAAATAACCAGTTATTTTTAACTTAACTCATGCATTTCGAAGACTGCAACCAGTTCCAAAAGTAATAGGTCAAATGATCCGATATCCATCTGATTCATCTGGAACTGAAACTGGTCCTCCAGCAAATCGACCATATCAACCATCACTAATAGAGATGCGTATACGGAATACGTGTAATATTAACATTATCACCATTTTTAAACAATGCTAAACGCTTATTCTATGGAATTAGGACTAGTTGCTGGAATGAATCTCAACATTTTTACATAAATTATTTTGACTGACTAATGAATATTTTAATCGGTAATAACTGTAAAATAACTACCTATCAATCGTTTCGTGTTACTTTAATGTAATTCAAATTCACGTTCCATACTCAAATTCTAAATTGGCAATGATTATTTTTATTAATATTGTATAGCTAAATCATTAAAATTTATAAACTAGTATATGAATATAAATATTTTACATGGAACGGCAACTAGTCTAGTGCAACTGGTGTTATACAGTAACATTAAAAACAATTGTTAATATTGTTGCCACTATATGGCTACACATCAGCCTCAACACAGCCACCCGGGGGGCTTAGCAACAGCACTCGATGATAGCCAATAGCTTTCTATTAATTTTAAATAAATAGACATGAAAATATTCATCGACACTTTTTGCTTGGAAGCATGAAAAATTGTTATTCTTGTTTAGGACATATATTTATGCTTGAACGAAGATAATGTACTGTGCCTTCCACCTCCCCTCCCTTCTTCACCTGCCGCCGTGTCAGTCGATCGGCGATCCTGAACCGGAGCGGTAACAAGTAAATTTCGCAGGATAACAAACGAGTGAGACGTGTGTCTAAGTGTCTATCCTGTGCAATCTGAAGGATTCAGGACCCTGAACGGAGATTGTGTTACAAAACCTAAAGTTACAGTCCACCGTGGAGGTGCCAGAAGAACGGGACTGTGGTGAGTGGAACTTCCTTCCGAATATCCTGTTTCTACCGGCATCTATGCTTTTACCCAACAATTCTGAATATGCATTCTCAAAAATACAAGGAAAACAATTATGTATTCGTATTGCGGTAAAAACATCCCATAGCCGGCAAGCGTGAACGTAGATGAAGGTAGCACTCACTGTTAAGAGATGTTTTTAGCCTTAAAGGGAAAATACAAAGGATTTAATTAGCATGCATTCCGTGTACTTTTTTTATTACTTCTTATTTTTACCGCATGGCGGCGAACTGTTTTAGACTCATGCAAACTGAATTAAAATGTCGGATACACAATAAATGTCTCATTGTGTGGTGTACTTTATATTAATTGTGAGTTTTATACTATGGACGGTTAACTACCGCCGTATATTATTTACTGTATTGAGATCACCACACAGCCATACATATTACAATACCCATATTTCAACTGTTTACAGACATAATATTTTACATCAATAATTTATATTGGTATTATAAATTCTTGCGTACATAAATAAATAACATTAAATTCGAGTATAATAGCAGTATTTTCAGTACAATTACACTTTTTAATGCAACAAACAAATTATATATTTCTATTGCATTCCTTTTTCATTTCCTCTCCGTCCTCTCCTTTTTAAACAGTGTAAAAATACTTTTTTATCTATCTTTTTATTAATATGTACTATTCTTGAGTTTAACTATGAAGAAAATATACTAATCTTATTTTTATATTATGTATTATGTCATAAGTTATTAAATAATTGTACTGTTTGACTCTCATAAATAAATCAAATAAAATATAATTTTTTTAAATATTCAAGTAGGTAACACTTAAGCTTTTACTAGGTACCTAGGTAGTGGCCGTTTTGCAGCCGCGGCAAATTTTTTCGTGTCGATTACTTTTGCTATGAAGTATAATTCGTTTCACCAGCAATTCGCGGCCGCTACTCGGCCACGGTCGGTTTTCCTTAAAACTTATTTTTCAACGTTAAAAATATAATAATCAAAAAGGAAAATGATCTATTTACATTAAAGTATAACCTAACATAACCGATTAATGAAAACAAACATCCAATCTAATGCATTCTTATTTAAGTAACTTAACGTTCCCGCGATGCACGTGCCACCTAGATTATAATTCCGGAGTTCCGATAATTATTATCACCAATATGTAGGAAATGTTTCTGCGCAGTATATTGATGCGTTCTTGCATACATAGCGTATTCACGTACCTACGTAGATGTTTTTTAACACAAGTCTGCAACATATTCAACCAAAATCCATTTTAACACAATTCTGCAACATATTATAGAACCGAACCACTCTTTGTATTTGAATACTTTTATATATAATTTATATTTATTAACATTTTTAAAACGGTTAATTTAAATAAATTGGAACCATATGATAATTTTATAAATAATGAAATATCGTGAAATTATTTGCAACATTTACTTTTTTATTTGAAATATAATTTATGCCACACCAATCTCGGATCTCCAGTCAGTAAGCACAATTATTTTTTGCTTCAAAATCCGATTTCTAGCTGAAGTGGAAATTACAGAAAATCACGTCCCTAACATCGCAGCCTTAAAATTTATTTCATTCGCCTGACGTTTTTTTGTCTCAACTCGAACAAAGCCTTCAATACACATTTTTTACAGGGGTTGGTCATACTTGTGTAAAAACAATGCGTACGTGTAGGTGAGTGGAACCTTTAAAAGTTTCAACCTATTTCATTTCTCCAACTAAAAAAAGAAGCTCATAAAGTATCCAATCGCCCTAAATCATGATGAAGTAGTTTTTCATCTTAACTATATTTAAAAAATATTTGTGCTATAAAAATATCCAATATTAAATATTAGTAGGTCTAGTAGTTTTGCGTCCATCCGGACCATGTCCATGCGTGTCGCCTATCAACAATATTTCAATGAATAATTTTAAACAAAAACGAACGAATCTATCACAATTTTTTTATGCAATATCGTTGATGTATACAATAAAAATGTAAGTACTTGCGTTAAGTACTGTGATGACACTACACGCGCCCGTAGACATGGCCGTGTAAGGGCTCACTTATTAACCGCGACCAATAAGCAGATGCAGATAAACAATAGCACCAGAGACGGATACTGCCCAAGCAACTAACATCACTTCTCCGCAGACCGTCCTAACACCAAAATCGCTATTCTTGACTATACTTCTCAACTTTTCTCGGCATCCTGTAGATCTTAGGGCTGTCACTAGAGAGGTATACGTTGCCTTTTCCACTTGGTCGGTCCAACGGGTAGGGAATCTTCCTCTTCCTCTTCGTCTTTCGACGTGGCCCACCACAAGTTTCTCCTAGCTATCTTCCCTTCTCACAGGTGCTCAAAAAATCTCAGGCAATTAGTTGAGAGTATCAATTTACATATTTAAATTAAATTGTATTATATTTGTTTACTTTAAGTAAATTACAGTTATAAAATAATGTCAATAATGGAGAGAAATTAATAGTTTTATCGGTTTTGGCGTTTATGCGTTGTTATGCCGTGTCTCCGACCTCTCTTCCCGATGTTTCGGATCTCATTGCGGGATCTATAATCGTGTAATCATGGCTGATTAATCTTGGTGTTTTGACAATACTTAAGGCTTGCAATTCCGAATTACTTATACCATTATTTTCACTTTCACCGGTACCGGGTTCGAATGAATTGACTCCATGATGTCAACGTTTGATAATAATAGCCGTAAAGTAGAGAAATTGCAACAGGACATATTCACGTACGCTCATCACTTTGAAATCACCTGTTAATAAGTTTTACATCGTCAAATAACAATTATGCACTGAACTCATTGATATCACGCGTTATGTTTATGCTTCAAGTTGTAATCTATTTACATACTTACCAATTTTCTAAGAATTATTGAAAAGTTAAAAAAAAAAGAAGATAATTTTATAAGAATTTCCTAAAAATTTTATATTGTATTGATAACAATAGACAAAGTTTGATTATAATGGACGCATTATTTTTAAAATATTTTATATACAGGGCTGTTAAGCCGACTGATTACGATAACAATAGCCAATTGATAACATTAATGTAGATTTTATTTATACATATACATATTAATTTTTTTGTGACGTTATTTATAAATTCATACCATCAAAATTTAAGGCTCATCTGTAATTAGTTTTAAAATAAATAGATACCCCTGTTGAAGTTTGTAAGAAACTAGTGTTAATTAAAAGTTTAAGACATTTTTAAACTAATATTTATACATCTCATTTATTTCTCGGCAACGTAATGATTATCGTCTACGCCTGTCACTCGGGAGATCACGATTCTATTTCTAATTTACGTTTATTTTTTCAGACATTCTAAGCAGGAGTGGTATGATACATGTGTCTGAGACATGTGTCATACCACCCCTTCTGAGCTGCCGCATTCAATTTACTTTGATGTTTATTTTGCCTACTCCAGTATTCACTTACATACCAACGATGGTATCAGAACTCTATTGTGCATTACTAGTCTTGCCTCGGATGAAAAGTTTCCTTTGATAATTACTACGTTCATGCACCATTCACTATATTCCCTGCGGCCACCCTCCTTTCGATATCTTTGTCCGAGTTTCTATTTCTATCTAATTTAATTCCATTAGTACACCCGAGAGCTTGGTTTACTATATTAAATATGGTTATTAAATATATTCTAGAATGTTCTCGGTATCTAGATCTACTCTTGGTTGTAAGGAGATGTGTAAGTAAACATATTGTAATATGTGTAATTTTATATGCGACATTTTTAAATGGCAGTATTATTTTATAATATATTGTATTCTTTAGGAGAACCATTCTTATTGTGAAGTTGTAATTATTCAGAACATAGGTATGTGATATTTTAAATATGAATTATCACATATGTTCTGAATAATTACAACTTCACAATAAGAATGTGTTCTCCTAAATAATAAAGAGTTGTATCAATGTGTCCAAAATTTAATAAAAATGAATTGATAATTCTGGCGTCTGCTATCAGTTTACTCAAAGGTATTTGAGATTCTGTAAAAATAAGGTAGATGGCTCTGTCAAATGATGGAACGATTAAATGTATTAATATCAAAAAAAAAAAAAAGGTAACATATAGAGTCGAAAATTGTCGCTAAAAATAATGTCGCTGTAGCTTAGTTGAATGAAGCACCTTCCCCGGTTAGGAAAGAGATCCAGGTTCTAATCCCGGTGGCGCAACAACAATAGTTTTCGATAAAATTGATTTTATATGTATATCTTTATAATTAATATATTTAATTCATATTTAAAATATTGTATTCGTTAGAAGTTTCTACTACTTAAAATAAAGGCTGTCATGACATTTTAATTTAGCGCCATTTAGCTGTTGTGTTTTAACAGTCAAAATGCCATTATTAAAAATGGATCGTTCGTTATTCGACACACCAACGTAATCTTATGTTAAACATTATTTAAAAGATGGCGATAGTTTGACTGTAATGATTCGCAAATTGCGTCCAATTTTTGGTAATAAAAATATTCCAAGTGCATTAACTGTGAAGAGAATAATCTAAAAATAGGAGAAGACTGATATCACACGATTGACACGTGTTAGTTTATGTCGTTTAGCAGAAAACATCAGGGCTTTGCGCCAGAATTCCGGGAACATCCATTCGGCAACGTGCTTAAGAATTGAACATTTCATAGATGGTAAGGAACTCGAAGACATGTGGCGCCACTTGCCACACATCACCTGAAACAATGGCATTATTTCACGAGACACTTCCTGGTCGTGTAATCTCCCGTTTGAGCGAGCAGAATTGGCCGTCTAGACCGTGCGACTTAACGCCTTTGGACTTCTTTCTCTGGGGTTTTTGGAAGTCAAAAGTTTATATCAACAAGTCCACCCAATACACAAGCTTTGAAAGAGGAGATTAGACGCTGTTTCACTAAAATCCAGTCATAATTATGTCAAACCATGATTGAAAATTTCGTCGAAAGAACGCAATGTGCCAGCAAAGCCGAGGAGGGCAATTATCAGATTTGTTGTGGCATACATAATTCTCACATATCTACTTTATAATTAAATCAAAATTTAGATATTTTCTCCAAAAAAAACTGTTTTATTTAAAATTTAAATTTTCCGCTCATGTTGGGACACCCATTATATATCAAATATTTGCGAAATACTATAACAACCAAAAAATACTAATTTACCTTAAACCTTGAAGGGAATGAATGTGTTTAGTGTGTACGTTTAAATCCACATGCATACAATCCAAAGTTTGCATCGTACCATCTACCGGAATACATTATAAATAACCAATGAAGCTGAGCATGGGTTTTGTCTACTTTTTCACAAACCCTATATAAAACGTATATGAGCGAAACACAACACTAATATCGCTCGCACCGTGAGCTATTCTTAATACAGTCTTTCGCTTAACTAATGTATTGCAAAATATTTTAAACCGTATATACAGCTGATTTGAATATATACATTTCATTACAATATAACGATGGTGTTATTTAATATTATAATATTTTTAATGCTTCACTTAATGAATTTAATACATTTCATAGAATAATTATAATACAAAAATATTTTTTCAAATAGCTTTCCCACGTGTTTTTCACAACGAAACACTTCAGAAAGATTGCATCTCGGCGCAGGTTAAGTACCTCCAATTCACATGAATACAACCTCAAGTGGCAGAAGCGAATTCTTGAGGAGGGAGGGTTGGGGGTTAATCACCCCTCCCTTCTAATTTGTCAATATACATTTAAAAAAAAGTACATTTCTGAAATCGTAAAAACGTAAAAACATATACAAAATTATAAAATATAGGTACATTAAACATTATATTTAAGGCTCTCGCGGATATTGTTTAAAATTTGTATAATATTTTTTACTTCAATATTTACAAAATATCTTTGTGATAACATAGTAAATAAATAATAATAAAAAACACTTTGTTTAAACAACTATTTATTATACAAATTTATAATTTATCTAACTGTAAACCCATGGTATTTGTATGTAAAATTTCTAAACCTACATTAATGTCGAAAGAATGGTTTGTTTCCAAAAAGCGATTGAAAAATTCAGAAAAGCTAGCTATTGCTATATGGACATTTTAAATATTCCTTAATTCTTATATCATAATTTCAGCATGTTGTATCTGTATTTGAATCTTGCAAATTAATTTGTAAACACCCGATTTTTTTTAAATATCATCCTTGTCCTTATTATTTAATAATATATAGTTGTTTAATTTATTATTGGTGTAGAAAGATGGTTGTGTAGAATTTAGGTATTTTTTATTATTACGTTTGAAATACGATTATTTAATAATACGATTTTTCTCCAATGATTCCCAATATCGAATAATGGTGGGTAAATATATGATCTGGTAATCTTTTTGTTTAATAAACTATCTATTTATTAAATATTATAATAAAATATGATAATTTTTGAGAAAACGTATGAATATAATTTTTTATTATTATTTGTATAATAATTATTTACTAGCAGTCTGTCCTTAGTTGAAATTTTGCTGTATACAAGTTCTCAAATATACTAATTTTCCATATTATCTTTAAATAATATAGATAGAGAAATGATAAATAAAACAAAAAAAAATTACAACATTAAATGTTTAACTCTTTTTCTGGGTGCGCCTTCTGTTGTGTTTAACAGATCAACCTGTGTGTGTTTACGCTTAGTATACGTCACTGCTATATGATTGCTATGTTTTGTATGTATTATTCAACTTATCAATAATTATTATTAATACTGTAATATCTTGGATTATGCTGAGATTCGGGATAATATGTTGGAATAATACAGTTAGTGGCAACAAAAGTATTTATATCCGATGCTTCTATACAATATTATATTAGATATTCACGGTCCGGAGCTAAGAGAGAGAGCGCCGACCGCGGCGCAGCGTCATTTAACGCAACGTATCGTGCACATCTACGCATTCGTCACCATAGATACATCACAATTACATAATCATCATCTTACTCTTACTTCATAAAATCAATAAGAAATTTTCCGTATTAGAAAGACGTAAAGATTTATTTTTGACTGCTGAACTGATCGCATCCTCAGCTGGAAAGACGCGTCCCGACGACTCCTCGCTCCTCGGCTTATGGATTGACCGCCTACCGTTTCTGTTGGCAAATTGTTTTTGCACTGTTCGTGCTCGGAGTTGTATATAAAGTGGCGCAGGCCGAATGAATAATTCCAGAGAACAATATCTGGCTCGGCGGTCACATATTTGACCCGAGGGCCACTTATTTGCAATAAGTCATACGTCGCGCGATACTCTAACTGTTCTTATTCATTTGACTGACCAAAGAAAATGTATTTAAAAAAATGTTTAGTACCAGCTGACGATACTTGACGCTCCTCAGGTTTCAAATTTATCATAATTATCATTGAGGAATAGGGTACATTTGTTTTGTGCAGGCAATATCGATTTTTTAGAATTTGCAGAAATCTAAATTAATTCTAACCAGACATTTAATAAGAATACACGACCACAAGTATTACATTAGAGTGGAAAATGTTTACGCCTTAACAATTCAGAAGCATTAGGCCATTATTTTTAAATGGCTTTCAAACCATTTACGATAACGATGATAGATGTATTAATTTGAAATAGTGTAACATATAAGTTCGAAAATTTGTCGTCAAAAATAATGTCGCTGTATCATAATTGGATAATGCACCTTCCATGGTTTGGAAAGAGATCCAGGTTCGAATCCCGGTGGCGCATCAACAATATTTTTCGATAAAATTGATTATATATGTATATCTTTCTAATTAATGCATTTAATTAGTATTTAAAATATCACAGATCTATGTTCTGATACGAATGTGTTCTCCTAATAATTTTAATTATATTACGCAGATTTTTCAAGTGAGATAGGCACAGTCCAACATCAATTGTATAATGTCTCATATAGATCAATAAATAATCTGAGATGTTATAAATATTTTATAAGATTAATTAGTTTCAATAACAAGGACGTTTATAAAAAAAACGTAAAATAAGAAATTATAATAAAGAGAAATAAAATGTTTTGAAACATTTTGTCTTTCAATTTCACTAAATTGCCTCAGGTTTTGAACTCCCACGCGGAACATATTCGCCAATTAAGCAGAAACCTGGTCCAAGTTAAGACTGAAGGTATTTTTTCCGTGGGCATATTGTCCACGGAAACATTTCGGCTTTGCAGCATCGATTGTACCAATGGTGATCCTCGAAGAGAATCTGACCATAATCAGAACAGATAACGCAGACCAGCGCAGGAGAGGATTCAGAAATTAGGTGACAGTTTCGTAACGAAAATTGTATTAAATTAATCAGTCAAGTGAAATTATATTCTGTACCGATGGCCATGGCCAATGTTTCTAAAAAATGATAAATCAGAAAAAAAATTAATAATAATAGATTTACTGATATTTAATTAAATTCTCACCAATCAGTAAAGTTCAAGGCTAAATATAATTTTTTTCTTAATCTTCGGCCATATTATGTGTCAAGATAACAAGCTAGAAAATGATATTATACTCAGCATTTCTTTGGGCTGAAGAAGTTGTGGAGGAGTACCACAGTGATGAATAGATGCATTGCATCTAGCTGGAGAGATCCTGTAGATTGAGGCCACTGTATGTAACTACTGACGTGAAGAAGAATAAAATATAAGAAGTTGACAAAACTGTCCATCCGGGGATTCGATTCAGTCACCTCACAAAAAGTCAAACGCTTTAGCTCGCTCAGTCGCACGATTAATAATATAAATAATACGCAAGGATATATCGAATTAAAAAAATAAAACAATAATAAGTAATAATTAAGGAGAACACATTGGTCTATGACTATATAAGTTGTATCGATGTGTCCAAAATTTAATAAAAATGAATTCTTAATTCTGGTGTCTGCTATCGGTATACTCAAAGGTATTTAAGATTCCGTAAAAACATTAATGGCTTTCAAATAATGGAACGATAGATGTATTCATTTGAAAAGTGTAACATATGGGTTCGAAAATTTGTCATCAAAAATACTGTCGCTGTAGCATAGTTGGTAATGCACCATCCCCGGGTTGGAAATGAGATTCAGGTTCGAATACCGATAGCGCAACAACAATATTTTTCGATGAAATTTATTTTATATGTATATCTTTATAATTAATAAATTTAATAAGTAATAAGATTAGTATAAGAAATGAAGACATTCGCAAAAGGACGAAAGATGATACAGTTCGCTAAATAGCAGAGCAAGGAGTGAATAAGTGCCAAAATGAAGATATCGTACTGGAAGCCGAAACATAGTTCATTGGACCGATGACATTAAAAATATTGCAGAAAGCAGCTGGATACGAATGATATAAGGCATGGAGAAGTAATGGTCGTCAAGTGAGGCTTTTATTCATAGTGGATGAAGGTGGGTTGAAGAAGAAGATAAATGTATTATCGTCAATTGCAACGACATCTTTGGTTCACTCATACACTAAACCAATAATACCTTTTAAAAACATTAAAAAATCGTTTATATTAATATTATTCTAATGTTTTAATTTCATACTCATAATTTTTTTAAATAACTCGTCTGTCGTCTGTCGTCTGACACTCGACTGAAAAAATATTGCTATTTTGTTGATCCATTTTTTCAAAGAACCTAGAGAGCTTTATACATCTAACCTAGGTAGGGTACTTAGTTTCGACGTGTACAATAATAATTCAATTTGATACCAGAAGTTACAGATACCCACAAACTATTCGATGCAAATATGTTTTCTTTCTCATTATTGACAGGCTTTCACCAAGTTTAAATTATAATTTATAAGACATCATCCAAATAAATAAGTAAAAATATAAACATATAATATTAAGCCTAAGGCGTTCTCTTGTCTAAATATTTTCCCAAATCTTTCAACCCTGCTCCCGGATTTACTTTAACTTAAAAAAAGAAATATGAAGACCATAAATTGTGGGCGAAATTCATTTTTTGCGAGTTTTTCTCTTACATTTTTACTTCTATAATACAAAATGTAATATATTTAAATTTATTTCCACAAATTTCCACCCCTCTCTGTTATTAAAATAATTTAAAAAGTGCATTAAGTAATTTATTTGTGACGTTAAAAGCAAACAAACATTTTCGTAAGAAAAATGACAAATATTTGCAGAAAAAAAATATATCTATCGAAAAAAATTGATCCCGAAGCTTACTCTTAATGATAGAATACGTTGCCAATTACGCTATGTTATCCAATAACATAGTTTATTATCCATATATTATTAATATATAGCTTAAAATTTTAATTGCTTTTTAGACATACACATTTTTATATGAGATGTACGTTTAGGAGGTAAATGTTAATATTTGTAAAATAATTTATTGCACAATTATATTTAAACTATGCCCGTCTCGACACAGAATTTTCAAGTGGGACGATCACAGTCCAAACATATATTTTATATAGTTTCTAAAAAATAAATAAATAAAATTGTAGGTAAATAAAATATATACATACGATAGATGTATTCATTTGAAAAGTGTAACGTATAGGTTCGAAAATTTGTCTTTAAAGTACTGTGGTGGTATAGTATAATCGGTTAATGCACGTTCCCCGGATTAAAAGAAATCTAGGTTCGAATCCCGGTTAATATTTTTCGATAAAATTGATTTTATATGTATATCTTTCTAATTAATACATTTAATTTGTATTAAAAACATCACAGACCGTCTGTTCTGAATAATTACAACTTCACAATAAGAATGTGTTATCCTTAATAAAATAAAATATGTTATGTATAGACAGAATATGAGTCGATACATAATATTGTTTTAATTATCAATGTGAATGTGTAGATATATGAATAAAATATCAGGCAGCTGCGTAAAGATCAGTTGTCAGTAAAAAAAAAAATTATTTTTAGTAGGTAGGTACTAATAAATATTTTGAGAGCACATGCTCAAAAAATGTAAAAATTTCTAAATAAATGGTAAATTGAGAGACAACTCAATGACAAAAATGTTTACAAAACATAAGTTTTGGGTGAAATTTTTGAAAACACCCATAAATGATAATTACCTATTCATTTATAATTTTATATACTTAATAAATAAGTATAATATTATTATTTTCTATGTTCACATCCGGCCCTTGACTCCGAGCAATCCTATTGGTTGCTGCACCTAAAGATGGCCGGTTTGTTTTAATCGTATTGTTTTGTTGTTTCGCCTTATCTCTCCGCGACCATCTTTTCGGCCCTTATTAGTGAAATAAAACAATAGAGCCTTATCGACCCAGGGGTCCTTGCGTAACGCTAAGGGCTCACTACAGAACGCCTCCCAAATCAATATCTTGCACAAATTTTTATTTAGCTTCTTACGGGACATGTAACAATAAAAATTGTGCATTTTATGTAGGTATGTAAATAAACACGATCGGAAGTTGTAACAATAAAAATTGTATATTTTGTAATTTTGTGTATTGAAATATATAATGTCGGAACATAAAAAAATCGCACTTTTTGTATAGAAGTAAATTCAAAACTTGTAGAAACAAAAATGGTGCATACTGTGTACAGAAACAGTGCCTCTATGATGCCCTCGCACTTTTTTTCTGGGCGCCCCGCCCCCATCCCTGATTTAATAAAAAAAAGTTCAACGTACAACGTTCTCTTTCGACCAGACCCTCTTTTTCGTGATTCAATCTTGCACTGATAAAGTGGAGAATGTCGTATTACATGTCTTTCAAGTTTCGCTTCACATGGGCAAAATATTCCAGTTTCCAAATCTTCATTGATTTCTTAGCTCGTTTCCCAATAATTATTAAAATTACAGGCCAGGTAAGTTTTTCGGTCAGTCTTTTTTAACGGCACCCTGTAAGCTGTAACCCTTCAGCGGAGACGTTTATGATGATATTTGAAGAAGTAGATGGCTCTTCTGGATCTAAATGGCGCCCCGGTCCCAGCTTGTTCGGCGTCCCGGCTTGCCAACCCTGTACAGAAATAAACGCGTGTGGAACATGTAACAAAAAAAATAAAGACGTTTGAGACAATAAAATTAATGCAAACCTTTAAAATAGAAATGACCCATTTTATACCGAATTTTTTTATAAATAG
Organism: Eubasilissa splendida; assembly: GCA_031772225.1. NCBI lineage: Eukaryota > Metazoa > Arthropoda > Insecta > Trichoptera > Phryganeidae > Eubasilissa > Eubasilissa splendida. The sequence goes on along the minus strand of CM062855.1, from coordinate 9,200,056 downwards.
ACGTGCGTCATACATGTCAAATCAATATTCTTACTTTTTTAAACATAGCTAAGCTTTGGAAAGTTATTTAAGTTCGGTGTTGTAATTCAAACCTTTTCCTTTAATTGCAAATAACTATTGATCGTGCGCCTAAATGGTAATCAGAAGTGGAAATGTATAAGAGTAAATTATGAAAAAAATTTGTATAAATTACTGTGGGACTTCCATGACTAGAAAGCAAAAATATTATTTTGCTGTTCAAAGAATATGTTATACTTATAGCTATGTATACACATTAAAATAACATTTAATCAAAATAAAAGCTACATTAAGCTAAGCATGAAATTTTGGAAACATCAAAACAAGATAACTGCCTACTGACTATAAGGTCGAGATAATTTAAATATACATTTGAAAAGGCAGGATGCATGCACTTACGAATATACTAATGAATAAAAATTAATTTAAAATGGCCATAGCGTCGGTGTAGTGGAAAATTACGTTCGAACTATATGTGAAAATGGTGTGTACCATTTTAGGACAGTAATAGCTGTTACAGGTCGATTTTTTACTCATGGCATTGTACGGTCGGACACTGACGAGTCTGTTGCTTCTATATTTTTTTTATTATTACAAAATAATAGTATAGTACATTGATTTTTCTCGTGTTTTATTATTTTATGGATGGGAAATGTATCAATGCCCTTTATCAGATGAAACTTATAGGTGAAGAAAATAAATTTTGGCTGAAAGTGAACAGTATATTTTATTATATTATTGTGAGATCCGTCATTTGTTTAAATATGTGTGTGTCCTCAATGAGTGCGTGTGTGTGTGGGAGAGCGTATATAAGGCGCCGCGCCCGTGGGAAGCGCTCTCTCATCTAAGCGACTTCCATTTGTAAATACTATTGCTGAGTCTAAATTTTGTATTAATCTATGTACTTCAAGTATTATAATATAATAATAATTGATATAAGAAAGTAAATTTTATTCTCCAATAATCCTACCAAGATACAACATACAGAAACGGAGGATAGAACACCAAGAGTTACTACAATTAATATAATGGACAACATATTTTATAGTACCATGATCATAAAATCGAGCTGTACTACAATTATGGTCCTAAAACTAGTCATCTGTTTGGACATTCAAAACGTAATACCATCGACTTGTCTTTAATTAATTTAATTTGAATATATATTACATAATTTTCGATAGATAGATTTATTCTGCATATTTTTTTAGTTGATTCATTTGATTTGTATTAACGTATTCATTAAACTAGGTATAACTGAGATTTTTAAACCTTTTCTGAAGTTATTGATTCAATGGTGCAGTAAGACACTCGCCTAACGATCTAGTGGCAGAGGATTAGTGCCAGGAGACTACCAAGTCATACTTTACACATAGCACACGCATTTTGCTTAGTTTGAAAATAGTAGGAATATTGATGTGACATGTATTCCGTGTGCACACTTCAATTTTTTTTAAAACTTGCGATTGTTAAATTTATTCGGCGATTCCGGGTCCGCCGGGCAGGACCAGGCGGTAGCTACGCCACTGGCATGTATATTTTAAAAACATTAATATTGCAGAATTCAATGCATTCATTCAAATCTTTTTAATTAAAATATAATTACCTTTCATGACGTCGATAAGTTTATCTCGATACAAGTTATATCAAGATAAACTTAATGTAAGTGTAGCATACGAACGTCGCTTACAAGCATCGCTTAATTCTATAGTTCTGGTTGCATCTCCAGGAGTTGAGCCACTATCCTTACTTGAAAGTTGGAGTAGTTGGAAGAAAGTTGGATAATGAGGGTTCGTAGGTGGTTTGCAGATTCCAGCAAGTTCAGTGAGGCTTTCAATCGAAATTCAATTGCGGTGGCTAATGCACCGAAGTCAGACTGAAAAATTTACGGTGGAATGCGCGCCCGTTAATGTTGACGGTATTTTGTAAACATTACTGGTATTGAGTCATATCGCATAGCCAATTTCTTACATGGTCTTACATAAAAAATATTGTTGTTGCACAAAGCGCCATTGAGGTGAAAGTTTTTACGAAAATGGCGCTATACAAATTATCCATTATTATTTAAAAAGACAATTCATTCACAAAATATCTAAAAACTTCCACAATTCATTTTATTGGTGAACAAAGTAACATTTATATTATCCACATTCTTAATTATCAGCCGTTTTATATCTGTTGTTGGATGAAAGCCTCCCCGAGTGTCTCCAACTCTTCCCTATCAGTAGTTATCCACTGCAAAATCAAAAAAGTCAGTATTGAATTTTTGAAAAATAGCCCGTCGGTAAGGACGGTAAATTAATAACTGATCTAACCTTAATTTATTTTAAGACTCAACGAAAGTACACTGGAAAAATATTTTATTTATTATGACGCGATAACCGCACACTATTGTGGGATTCAACTGACAGAAGAGTTTGTTTATTTTATGTTACCACACAAATCGGACAGGCGTCAATATATGTTTTTTACTTTGTTATGGGACACAAAAAAATTATTTAATACGGATTATTAATTAATTCGAATATTATGAGATATAGTAGAGTAAGTAAGTAGAGATGCGTATATATACGAAATTCATATTGTAATTGTACTAACTTGATGGTCTCCCGAGACGATACTCAAACCTCAGACAACTTGGTCACTATTCGATAACAGACACGACGTTATTTTTCAGAGTTCTGTTCTACTTAAATAATACATAAATGTTTATTTCCTTTAATTACGGTGTAGTTATAGAATACGTATTTTTTTCAGAATTTCGGAGTTCAAAATTACATCAAAAATATTTTAATTGTATTATTTGAATAATTTTACATAGCCGCGCAACCGACGGCGCATGCACCGCTGATAAATCTCGATACCCTGACATATTTTGCAAATATTTGCAAGCATCTCTCCGTGGACCAAAAGGCGACCGACATGTTTATTGCCGCTCACAGATGGCGATGAGATATTTCTCGCCTTTGAGACACACAGGCCGATGAAGGACAAATGACATCCAGAGAAAAAAGCGGCGTGGCCAGTACGTTACTTTCTTCGATTTAAAATCTATATTTTTTAACGTAGAATTTTTAGGTACGCTAGTAAAATTTGTCAGATTTTAGAGGAAATTTGTATATAATACTTACATACTCGTGTTTTGTACCGCGAACGATACCAGTATTTTTGACTTTTTGAAATCAAAACGATTTTAGGAGGCTTCGAGTATCAATCCCATTATATCTGACATTCTAAGCAAGTGCTCTACCATCTTGCTATTGCCCTAATAGACTGTAGTATCTTATAAGTACACATGCTGATTTTTTTTACGTTATTATAGTATTGATTTATATTTTTTATGTATTTTATTATTTATACATACTTAACATCAAATATTAATTTTAAAAAAATGTTCTTTTAAGCTTTTCTGTCATTTTATGTTCAATATTAAAATTTAAAAGTTCTGGTGATAGACAAACGTATAACGCATTGAGATTTTAACTTTTTCACTTCTTCTTCTTCTTATTTACCTATCAAAACACTTTTTATGGTTTTATCAATGTGTGTTAGCGAATTTTTTTAAATCTGGAGATTGACAACCGAGTACTGCGTCTCTGGAGGATACGTTTGCAACCGTGCGGTTGCAGCAGGTAATCAGTCAAATATTAATTAAATATTAAAATTTATTTAAAAAAATAGTTACCCCTGTCGAACGCCGTAAGAAAATAGCATTAAAAAAAGTAAGATATTTTTAAATTTATGTTTTTCACACTTCATTGATTTCTCGGTAGCGAAATGGTTACTGTTTCTACCTTTTACAAAGGAAACCTTGGTTCGATTCTCTACTAGGGATATTTATATTTTATTAAATTTATGAATAATACAATTTTTCCAAGAAAAATATATTATAAAAGTAGTCAGTAGCTATTTGTGGGTTATTTATTTCTTTATTTATCTTATTTTCTTAGATACCTGCTTTTATAATGAATACTGCAGTATTAATTAATGAAAGCTTTCTTTACATTCAAATAGAGGCCGTTATGTTTTTTAAATACATATCATATATATATATCAACATCCTAGAGCTAAACTGTGTTAAACCACCAAAACAATGTTTTACAGCTATTTAAAGGTTCCAATGTAAATAAAATCATTGTAAACTGAATAATAGTAATTTATTTTATTTCGTAATATTTTAGCTCTTTGTTAAACACCAAAATAAACTAAGTTCTAAAAAAAAAGAAATAACGACATTTAAAAAAAAATGGACTTAACATAATTTACCTCTGGGGTGCTAATATATTAAATAGTATCTAAAGTATATGCCATCTAAAGCACTCCGACTGGTCTATTAGAAAATCACTTTTATATAAAATGTAGAACATTTTTATTTATTTTAAAACTGATTGGCTTAAAGTCGGTTATGTTAAGGAGCACTTTAAGGGTCCATTACTCAGAATTGTGCAAAAATAATTCGACAAAAAATATGTTTCAATGGGCTGGGCCTATAAAACTAAATTTAAAAATAAAAATTATCGACAAAAAGCGGCAGCACTGTATTTATTAACTATAAAGCTAATGAATTTGTTCATAAGACAATATTATTTTGAAAGGTACCATGAATTTAAACTATTAGGATTAGGTGTAGATTAGAAGTAGTAGAAGCGGCGTCCTAAAATTTGCTTAAAGGGAGCAGGCACCTTTTCAAAAAATCATTTCCATCAGTGGAAATAACAATTTTTAAATTTATAACAAAGATAATGTAGGACTACAAACAGTTAATGTGTAAATTTTTTTTACGAAAATGGCGCTATACAAATTATCTAATATTATTATTATGACCTATTGACGTCTGTGGGCGCTTCAATTTTTTTTTAAATACACGGGTCATGGCAATTTCGATAGTATTTAATATGTGATAAATACTACAAAGGTTGGGTATAATGAGAGCAAATTTGGTACAGGATGTTGCGCGGTATCGTCCTGTCACTGTGAGCGGGGCGCTATCGAACAGCCTCCTTTGTAGCTTTAAAAAAAATGCCAACTAGTTGGCATAAGAGTAGGACTGAAATAAGAATTTTGAGTTTATTAAATCGGTCCTGAGAATGCGGTGTGTCCGCTCTCATTGTGACTGTCCAGAAACAGAGATCAGTTCACACTGGATATTGGTGGGCGGCCCTGTTACAACAATTGACGTGCGTACGTGAGAAGGTGTGATATATGAATGTGAACGAGACAAGAGTGGTAAATCACGACGAAATAGTGTGGCGTTCTTTCGTGTCTGCCTACCTCTTCAGAGAAACGCCGGTATTAGGGTAAAATATTTAGTTACGCCTAGGAAAATAAAAATTCATTATACAACATAGTGTGAGAACTGTCACTTTGTATGTATGTATATGTGTTTGTATCAGAAGAGTGAGAAGATGAGTGGTGGGGGTAAAACATTATAAGAGGCTGTCTCTTGGAGAACGGGTCTCTTCCATCACGGATCCTCCTGAGTAACTAGTCTATCACTGAAGTGTGTAATTAATAATTACTGTAAATATTTTGTAATAAACTGAATATTACCACCCGAATATATTGAGTTTTACTACAAGGAATCGGGAGCCAAGAAATTAGTCCCTAATCAGAGGATAAAACACCTGAGGTATATGGTACACTCCCCATATTGGCGCAGCCGATTACCACAAATAGCCTTTATCATATGCATTATACGATTATTTAATAAAGCGAAAAATGTTCAGCATGCAAAAACGGTTAATATAAAAAAGTCGAATAAAAAACCGATTAACATTTAAAAATATTCTGGTCTCCACAAAATGCTACGTGATTTATTTTAACATTGAAGAACAAAATCGCCTACAAATTCATTACTATTTATGACTCAACATTCTATTGACAAGGTAGACATCTGATAATGAACAAGGATGCCGCTTGCCACACACGACCATTACCATTTTAAAGATTACTCGGATTGACTAGGCCGCAAACATTAACTTATTTTAACATTAAAAAAATATTTAGGTCGTCGTGGTTTCACGTTAAACGTTTTCCACTGTATTTATGTGCAAATATATGGAGAAAGCAAAAAATAAACACAAAAGTATATTTTTTTACAAAACGATAGAATGGATCTGTGCTGTATCCCTGCCAAATGTTCCGGACAACACGATGAAAACATATCGCCGATGAAATATTTAGTGCTCTAGTAAACATTACCTATCCTACTTCCAGTGTTCTCCAGGGACGATTTTATATATCCCATGACGCACGTTTTTGGTTATGTAACGGACACATGAGAATGTGTAAAAAATAATGTATATATTAACTAATTGACTGTTTTACCATTACGCCGTTTCCGCAAGGGTGGGCACATAGAATAGAGCCTCACATTATTTTGTTCTGACTCATTGGCCCACGTTTATACATCTCCTAATGTATGCTTGTCGGTTGTTGCAACTTGTAACGGAACTATCGCACAGTATCTATCTTTACCTAATCACGGTCTACCAAGCTTTCCGCGGACGTCCTCTGTTTCATATATTTGCCCATTATTATGAAAGCGGTCAAGAAATTAAGCGTCACATTGTTTTAAATTAATATAATATGATGCAAATTCAACAATTGTAAAACATTAATTATGAAGATTGTTAGGTTATTTCTTCTCTCTGCCTCGGCATCATGTTCAGGGGGGAGGCATCTAGCCTAACTGGTTCTTTTTTAAATATTGACAAGTCAAATGGTTATGAAATGAGAGAATATTTTTATATAAGAAAATTTATTATCTTAATAAATTTATTAATATGTTAATAATTATGATAACACGTTCTTAATGTGAAATTGTAATTATTCAGAACATAGGTCTGTGATATTTTAAATACTAATTCTATCGAAAAAATATTGTCGTTGCGCTACAGGGATTCGAACCTGGATCTCTTTCCAAACCGGGGAAGGTGCATTATCTAAGTACGTTCTGAATAATTACAACTTCACAATTAGAATGTGTTCTCCTTAATAATATAAGTTGTATCAATGTGTCCAAAAATTTAATAAAAATGAATTGTTAATTCTGGCGTCTGCTATCGGTTTACTCAAAGGTATTTGAGATTCCGTGAAAACAAAGTAGATGGCTTTCAAATAATGGAACGATAGATGTATTAATTTGAAAAGTGTAACACATGGGTTCGAAAATTTGTCGTCAAAAATACTGTCGCTGTAGCATAGTTGGAGAATGCACCTTTCCCAGTTTGGAAAGGGATCCAGGTTCGAATCCCGGTAGCGCAACAATAATATTTGTTGTTAAAGTTAATTTTATATGTATTTCTTTATAATTAATACATTTAATTTGTATTTAATTGTAAAACAATTTAAAGCATTATATTCAGTTTATTGTTACGACGTTCAACAGCTTTCCGCTAGTGTTTATTTTAATAATAGACTAAGTCATTTCAACCTTAATTTTATTTAATTCCTTATAAGCTACATGCAAAATTTATGTCGAAATAAATTATAAATTTATAGTAGACTAAACATTGCATTGTGTAATATAAAAATATTTTTTAATCAATTCAAACGCAAACCTTTAAATATTTTTCATAACATTCCCTCCACATTCAATCGTTCCACATGACCAAACCACTTGAGCGTCCCTATTTAAATACTATTCATTATGCTAAGATCAGGTTTATATTCACACCTAATTTGTTCATTATTTCATCATCCTCGTTGGTCCCTCGTGACGGACGATCGCGATCTTCGTGAACTCCCATCCTCTTGACTGTGCGACTCTTTGCCTTACGTCATAAGAAATAGCGCCACTGCACGCCGAACGATATTTCACATTATCAAGCAAACATAAATATTCTGTAGTTTAATAAAATATCTAAAATAATTGATAATAATAATGATTGTGCACCGGTCGGAAAAAAAAATCGAACGCATTTCGAACTTTGTTCCGAACGTTTTTACCGCGCTAACCGAAATCGCTCCAGATGCACCGCATGCACTGCGGGCGCACGCGCACTGCGCACCAGAACCTGTTTGTATCAGAGGGAGATGGATGTCGCACCACGCCGCTCGAATTCTGACAGATCGGTTCAGACCTTTGTCGAGGGAGGTGGTCTCGCGCCAGTTTCAGACATTTCGGATCTCGCCGCCGCGATCTTCCGACTAAACAATTCGAATATCGCAGTGTTCGAAATTGAAAAATTAAAACATTTCCAGTGACGTTTCATGACAGTTAATATTTCCTTCAACATTACATAAGATAGTTTAGTTAAGGAGTGTACTTAGATATTTCAAATATACATTTTATTTATATACCCAAAGTGTGAAGTTCTAGTATCTATCCAGTAAAAATATATTGCATTCGAAGTAAATTCAAAATTACTTGTTAAAATAATTAACGGTAATTGTTGTCCATTCCACGTAATAATTAAAAATTAACAGTATTTAAATTAATATATAGAATTTTTTAGAGTTAAGAATATAGTGTACCGCGGATTCAAATGAGTGTTTATTATTCTGAAATCACAGTGTTACAAATGATCATTTGTAACATTGAGAATTGTTGAATCAAGTGCCACAGCCGTAAAGTGACAACAGTTTAAAATTCGAACAGAACGAGCTGTCAGATTTGAATTTAAAGTTTTCGAATTATTTTTGGAATCGTGTTCGGGGCAGTGAAGTGATAACGAAAGTTAGTTTGTTCAAACGTTGTGGTTTGTTCGTCCCTCGGTTGTCCTACGGGTCGTGCCCATCGATAGGCCGGCCGATATACTAAACCCGCATCTCTGGAGCAAGTGGTGTTGTTGCGACAACAAAAGGATTTTTTCGAGGCTCGTGTCATCCTAGAGGAATACCTACTTGAGATTTATAAGGTATGTGCGGTTTGATCATCTCGCATGCTCGATGTGAATGTGGATAATAATGTAATCAGTAAAAAAAAAAAATATATATATATATAAGTTTATATCATTATTTCAAATTGTCGAGCTCATTTAACAGCGGAAGCGCTTCTCGGCACGCTATGCAAGAAGGACGAAGACCTTCATTGTTTTATCGTAATATTAAATTGATGTGTTTTGAAACTTAACTTATTATCCAATAGTTTATAAATTTATACGACCGTAACGAGTCCAATAACAATAATTCGGAGTTATCTTTGTAAACGTAAGTTATTGTTATGGACTTGAAGCGAACCTTAAATTCTCTGGTAAATAAGGGTATTTTTGCAAAGTTAGTACCTACTGAAAGTTTGTGTACGATCTACCGAATGATAGCAGGATTTATTATCAAAAATTCTGCTCTAACTTCAGTATTTATTATATACATTATTATATCATGTAGGCATATATGTGGCTGGTTCATTTACGACAGAATAAAAAAGGAAGAAATAAGGAAAGAATAGAAAGCTGATCTTAGTATAGTGAGTAAGATTAAGAAATGATCACTTGGATGGTTTGGTCATATGGAACGGATGTATGAGTAGAGAATAGATACATATATATATATATATAACGCAAACGTTGATTGCACCAGACATAGAGTACGCCCGCGGAAGAGTTGACACGACCAGGTAAACCAAATACTGGAAGATAGTCCTGTTAGAAGCCTCAATAATCGACGAGCTTGTATGATAAGATGTATGAATGTGGATGAGGCGAAAATTGTGTGTCAGGACAGAAGAGTGTGGTGATCTATCCTCTCTGCCCACCCCTGCAGAAAACGGCGTAATGGTAAGATAGTTACATTCTAATATTCTTCAATATTTATTAATTTATTTTATTATTTACAAAACATTTAACTATGTAATACTCGTTTCTCCCACTGGGATAACCCGTATCGGAAGAGATATTATAAAATGTATGTGATATGTTGTGCAAATAAAAGAACTTATAAAAATACATATACATTATATGTTACGTTACAAAAATAGGCTACAATTATTTAAATTATTTTAAGGCTATAATCCTTTTTTCTAATTCGTAGTTCTGTGTGTGTGCCAAGGAGCGAATTGTTCAAATATTAGTAAATTTTTAATGAGAATGATCAGTTTAAAATCACGAAATGTGAATTTGTCGCTAATACCTCTCATTAACTATCTAAAAATAACGTTGTTCATTTTTGAAAATATTGTCAAATTATTTATTTAATAAGATATGAATGTCTTTTCGTAGTTTTGTATATATTGAAATGATTTTTATTTACTTTTATGTAAAGTGTGGGCTTTATTTACGCACTTTAATTCTAGTACCTACCTACCTATTATAATTATGTTGCGTTTAAAGTAATACGAAGTTATTTGTAGAAATAACTAACTATAATATATAAATCGTCCATTCTACGTAACAAAAATTTTAATTTAACATTATTATTAATTACTTACCTACCTTAGGTATACTGTCTTAGGTACAATTTTTTCTTACTTTATTTTATATATTGTAAAACATAAAACGGTAAACGGCATAGTCACTAATCAAACTCACCATACTGATTAATAGATCATTTTGTTTTCACCTTTTCGGTAGGTATGTATTTACTTGATTATCCTGCAACTTTAGTTTCTATATCGAGCTGGCGCGTGCAGTCAGTAGGTATACATTCGTATAAACATTTTGGGAATAAATCCAAATTAAATGATATTTTTCTTATATAAATAGATCAAAATTATTGAGTAAATATGAATAATTAACACATTATTAATATTATCGGATAAATATTTAATATCGATTTATTTCCCGGCATACATAAACTGCGCTGCATACGAACTGCACTGCTCGAGTCATTCAATTATTTTTATTATTTTATAGCACCTGCCCGTAAGGTATAAATGATGATAAAATCGCTATTGTGACTATGATTACGTTAGATTGTAACTATGATTGATAATTGATTAACGTAATTCTTCAAGCAATGACTGGTACACTAAAAAGTAAACCGCCAACAGTTAAATCTTAGTTACCAATCATTATTAAATCCCAGCTACCAATCATTGACACAATCACAGTCACGTAACGATTTACCATCACTGTAAGGTATATTCGTTATAAATTGAAAATTAAATGAGAAATTTATAGATTTCATTGCAGAGTCGTGACAAAATAACCTTTTTGTCCATATTTATATTGTCAAAAATTAAAATTGGGATTCAAAGTGTAATATTTTGTAGGTAGGTAATTATTATTTTGTAAGTAGGTAATTTTAATATTATTTAATACCTTATTTTTTAAAATTATCCCACTCATAACAATATTTTTCAAGTAAACAATTTTTCTCAAAGATAAAAAGTATTTGTGGTGTTTAGTTTGTGGGATTAAATCAATTTGGGAGAAGATCCAATTAAAAAAGCGATACTTAAAACGACGTCCTATGACGAGTCTTAAATACTACTAATGTTGTAATAAGAAAATATTGTTGTTCTTTTAAAAGCTGATTTAGCTCTAATTTTAATATATTTTATGCTGACTATATACAGTCAATTAATTTGAATGACATGTTGGCATAAAAAAATATATTTATTATTTTAAACTCGAATCCACCAATAACTAAAATCACTTTTTTAGTTTATTTGATTACTTCGGTGCACCTATTTTCAATTCCGTTTTATATGCCGCTTAAATTTTACTGTTTGATAGCCATATATTTTTTTCGATTTCTATGAATATTTTAATCTATTTATTTTATTGGTGGCAATATTCAACGGTACATACAATTCATCGTGTTCTTTATTATTTGTATTTTTATTTATTATCTTTGTTTTATTAACCACTAAATTGAGTTTAAATACATCTACCGGTTTCGAAAAATACCATTTTCTTCTTCAGGATGTCATAACTAACTAACTAACCTAACCTAACTATTATGTTAGTTATGATATCCTGAAGAAAAAAATGGTATTTTTCGAAACCGGTAGACGTATTTAAACTCAATTTAGTAGTTAATAAAACAAAGATAATAAATAAAAATATGAATTTTAACCACAAAGATAATATTGCTAATTTTAAAAGTACTTTATTATTTGGTTTATATATTCCAACAATCCAATTCGATGATTCTTGAATAACCTTTTTGACTTACGTAATGATCATTGTATTGTTTATACAGTATTCTGTCTACCTGCACAATGTGAAGATTAATTAATTTGATATATTGAATGTACAATGGGAGAAAATGGTATTAAATAATATCTACCTGTCGGCTCTAACGACACTGCGTGATGTTGTGTTTGAGATTAGTATGGCCAGCTCAATTCATTAAAGACCTAGATAATTTACGTTTGTTTTTTACTCCCACACATAAATTTGAATAAAATATTAGTAACAAGCCAAACAACATTTTTGACAGAAACAATAAATTAACCGGCCGAACATTTGTACATATGTGTTTAAAATACTGCTGCCTTTATAATATTATACCAATTAGATTTATTAGTATTGTAGATCGAAGATTTATTCTGAAATGCCTTGTTTATTTAACAATTCAAATAAATCCACCTATTACCAGTGAAACGAACGTAAAAAATTTCAATTTTATACAGGTGGAACTTTATTTTACCGTTTGGAATGTCATTACTAAAAAATGCCTGTCAAAAACTTCTGACGAAGACATAATTATCTTTATAAGTTCAAACAAGGGATATTTATATATTTTTGTAATACTTCTCTTCAATAACTGACGTATATAAAAAAAATATACTCAATTATTTGAAATTCTTTAGATTCCAAGTAAAATAATATACTACTTTCATGCAATAGATTTTCTTTATAATAGATTGAAGAATGAACAAATTGAATGTGAATTCAAAACTGATTGCTGATTTCTTCTGCTTAATAATTTTGCTCTTGACTCGTAGTACTAGTTGTAGTCGTGATGTAAGATCATTATTTTTGTCATAATCGTGCACTATTGGTAGCATTCCTAGAGTGCGCTGTTGGTAGCAGTCTTGACTAGATCAGGTGAACAAGATTCGGACCTTTTCATTTTAAATACAAAGATGCTAATATAGCATAAGATAAGAACAGCTAAGAAAATATTGCCATACAAATTATCCAGTGTTATTATTATTATTATTGTAATATAGATTTGGTAATTTGGGACGCATATATGAGGATAGAATGGTAAGAAATATATATTATACGAGAGTTGATGTTAATATCAACAGAAATAGACAGGTTCTGAGAAAGACCTGACTTTACTATGTAAACCAGGAATTGGAAGATGGTCCTGATAGATAGTTACCAGTCAAGAAGCGAGCATGAGAACACATTGGAATATAAATGATGTAAGAGTTATTCAAACTTATAATCATTTGTATTAACATAGTATTGTTTTAAATCTAGTCATATTATTTTTGATAAATTCAGCTATTTGCATGCACATAATTTTTTATATAAGTAATAGTTTAAGATTTGCTTTGAAATATTGTACATTCCTCAAAACTTTAACAGCAATTATCATACATAATACTTATAATGAGGACTACATAATATATTAGATTTAATTAACAAAATTGTAATAACAGATTTGAAATTATGGTTATATTAATTCAAATATCAATTTATTACACTTTCGAGGAAAGATTTTATGTATTTTGGAGTCAGTTATATACTAAAATAGGGGTGTGTAGCGAGAAACGAAACGTCGATCTTTATCTAAGCTTATTTTAGTCATTCTTAATGAGGATATTTCCTGGAATATTTTTTGAAGTACTCTCGGACAGGTCGACGAAAGGAAAAAACATAGTCTGAAAAATAACATCAACATGAGCAACATTATACAAGAGGAAAAGATAGATCTAGACTGCCATTCAGGAAGATAAAACTAGACTGCCACTCAGGAAGATAGAACTAGACTGCCATTCAGGAAGATAGAACTAGACTGCCATTCAGGAAGATAGAACTAGACTGCCACTAAAGAATATATAACTAGACTGCCATTCAGGAAGAAGACTAAATCTCAGAAATCAATGATGTACAGTGCAATAAAGATTTTCAATAAAATCCCAGATAATGTAAGAAACGAGGAGAAATTAGGTTGGTTAGAAATAAATAGGTTATAAAAAAAAGAAATATTTAATAAAATATGTCAAACTACAAAGTGACTGTTTTCTACGTAAATATAGGAAATATTAATATTGTTTATCACATATGTGAAAATAAAACATTTGTTTTTTGATTTTACTCATTTAATTTACTTGAGAAGCGTTTCGCCTTGTACGGGCATTATTACAGCTATACAATTTTATTTCCATGAGATGATAAAGAACAATGTTATTCATTGTAATTCTGAGAATTTTCATGCATTTTTAATGTTTCTAATTCCAATGAATAATGTTGTCCATTTTCATCTCATTCAAATTTTAGTTATAAATATAAGTTGTTAAGTTAAATTGTTATATTTATAATGCTCTTACAAGGCGAAACGCGTCTCAAGTAAATTAAACGAGTAGAATAAAAACCAAGTGTTTATTTTAACATATGTGATTACAGAGTCGTACAAACTTACCTCGGAAACAGGAAATATCGTTTATTATATTATTAATATAGTATGACCAGTTAAAAAATGCGGCTGAATTTATATCTGCGCAGAAACGTATTTAAAGAAGGGGTGTCGCCTAGTCTAATATGACGCTAATCGGCATTAATTTAAATTGCTTTTAATTTTGATCGCTTGATTGGCAGAAATTCCAGCCGCATTCTTACAGTGTACGTACTCTACGCACTAGATTAAGAATAGAAAATGGTAGAGTACGACCAGTCTAAATTTGCGCTTTAAAAAATCTACGCAGAAACGCATTTCGGGAAGGGGTGCGGCCTAATCCAGTGTGTCGCCAATCAGCTTTCATTTTAATTAGTCATCCCTTATCCTTCAAGCAGTTTGTGTGCTCTGGACGTTTCCGATCGATTTTGGTGCAAGCACACTCAACCTAATCGAGAGTTACAAAGTTTTTAATATTTACATAATGTCTTCATCATCTTTTTGGGATGCAGACGAGCACTACGAGGGCAAACGGGCGAAATATTATTCAACGTATACAAGTTCATGTCTAATGACGCTGCCAATGGGGTTGGTGATTTGAGAAAAGGTCAAAGACAATTTGCGGAAGCTACTGGAATATCAGTGAGCTTATTGTAAACAATTTTAAATGAAAAACGGACAATGAACACGATTTCTGAAGCGAACACTTCTTTTTCTACACCTGGAAAAAAAAGGATTGAAAAATTCCCGATCACAGATGTGTGATAATTTCAACAAAGTTTATCTTCGGCGGACTATTTATGATTTCCATATATTATGTAAACAAACTCCTACTTTAAAAAAATACAAGAAAATATAAATTACACAGGAGGTAAAGAATGTGTTCAGGAAAATTATACGTAAAATGGAATTCCGTTGGCTGAAAAGCGATGACAACAGAAAGTTATTAATGGAAACTGGCTTTTTATTTTGTGTGTCGTTTAATAATCCCCAAATTGAAAAGTCGCTTTTTGGTTTACCTACTGTAAGCATTCGACATTTGCGCCCTTTTTCCAAAGTTTTACAAGTGTCTTCGTATAGATGCGCGTAGTCGAACTCTCATGCGCGAACATACATTGGCCGTACTCTGCAATGGTAGAAAAAGACCCTGCGGCGAATATAAACAACAAAATATTTCGCGACGTGATTTTGTCTCGTGTGAGAATTTTTTGTTAGTTTCACTTCAAGAAATCGATTATGCATCATCACCCCATTCGACCCTAGAAAAGTACGACTAAATAATTAGTGTCGGTCGCTTGATTGTTATTGGACCGCCGCGCCCAGAGTTGCCCGGGCCTGGTTGCCGGCTTAAATTAATTAGCCGCCTGGTTCAATGAGCATTCATTATATTAATTCGGCAATAAACATCGGCCTGGGCCACACGGCCCGACCAGCGGGGGCCGGCGGGGAGCAAACTTTTCTCGTTCCACACGGCGAGGTTGGATTAATCCACTTCACGAACAAAAGTAAAAAAGTGGATTATGGCAAATGGAGAACCCAGTGGACTTATTCAAAAGATGTATTTTCAACGTGTATCGTGGTGGGGATATAATATATTTTAAAGCAAATTAAATGTAAAAAAAAATAATTCAAAAATGTGTCGTTACTTATTATATTGATGTGGTGTAATAGGTCAGCGCATTTCCAGAAAATTCCTGGTTTGAGTCCGGGTGGTAATTTTGACAAGTATTTTTTCTGTATATCTTTTTAATTGATACAATTAATTTGTATTAAAATATCACAGAACTATGTTCTGAAAAATTGTAACATCACAATAATAATGTGTTCTCCTTAATAATAAATGAATTGTTAATTCTGGCGTCTAACTCAAAGGTTTTTGAGATTCCGTAAAATGATGTCTTTCAAATAATGGAACGATAGATGTATTAATTTGAGAAGTGTAACATATGGGTTCGAAAATTTGTCGTCAAAAGTACTGTCGCTGTAGCATAGTTGGATAATGCACCTTCCCCAGTTTGAAAAGACATCCAGGTTCGAATAACGGTAGCGCAACAATGTTTTCAAATTTTAATAAAAAATAATTAATTCATTTAATTCTGGCATCATCTATCTGGTTTTACTGAAAGGTGTTTGAGATTCTCCGTAAATATAAAGTAGATTGCTTTCAAATAATGGCATTATAGATGCATAAAATTGAAAGTACAAATATATAAGTTCGAAAATTTGTCGTTTACTTACTATGTTGACGTAGTGCAAATAGGTCAGCCCACTTCCCCGGATAAAAAGAGTTCTTGGTTCAAGTCCGGGTGGCATGTTTTGAAAAACTGCAGTCACAATTACATTTCTCAAGCTTTAAGCAAGTTAAAAGATCAATTATAAGCTCATTAAAAAGACAAAATGTAATTATAATTAAGAGATGCAATATTTATAACATATAAATTCTGTTGGTTTTAGGCTTGTTAAAGGTACCGATGTATTCTTCTAGTTATAGCCAAGACGAATGCATAATTATAAACTCATTAAAAGGTATGTCTTATCATTATAACTTATTACATTCCGTACAAAAACTCGGCTCGGTTATAGCGTCATCAAAAATGTTGAGATATTCTTGTAGTTATAACTAATAGAAAAAATAATAAAGTTGTATCAATGTGTCCAAAATTTAATAAAAATGAATTGATAATTCTGGCGTCTGCTATCAGTTTACTCAAAGGTATTTGAGATTCTGTAAAAATAAGGTAGATGGCTCTGTCAAATGATGGAACGATTAAATGTATTAATATCAAGAAGGTAACATATAGGGTCGAAAATTGTCGCTAAAAATATTGTCGCTGTAGCTTAGTTGGATAAAGCACCTTCCCCGGTTAGGAAAGAGATCCAGGTTCGAATCCCGGTGGCGCAACAACAATATTTTTCGATAAAATTGATTTTATATGTATATCTTTATAATTAATATATTTAATTCATATTTAGTAAATCAATTGTATGTTCATTGAAGGGACCGATGCATTTTTCAAGTTTAAAGCAAGTTAAAACTCAATTATAATAACAAGATGTAATTATAATCAAGAGATAGTATACATGTACACAATGCATAAATTTAGCTATCGGATTATTGAAGGGACCGAGGTATTTTTCACGTTGTAACCAAGCTATAAGCAAAATTATAAGATCACTAATGGGTTCTAGATACTCTTATTATTATAACCCTATTACATATACATATATCTACAATACAGAATCTCGACTATAGGTTTATTGAAACGTCAGAGATATTTTTGACCTAATAACTCCTCTTCATATTCTTTCATTCTCAACCTATCCTTTCCATACATTACGAAGGCCTCCCCCTCTCGATGTATTCATTAGTTATTTCATTTCGAGTGAACTTCGTTTCTAGATATAAAATGAACTTTTTTTTACTATTTTCGCGTTTATACCATTCAGTTATCACTTCACCCTTCTTAAACACTACCATATTAGCGTATTATCATCATCATAATTGTGACAAATATTTTTTTTATTCTTTCGAATCTTTTTTCACAATTAGTTCCACAATAAGTGAACTTGTTTTTGTTCTTCAAAGTTTATTAATTTGTCGATAAATTTTCTCTCAGTTAATAACGAATACCTCACTGTATATATTTATTACAACCTACTGTGTATCAAATGAAGATTTATATTCTTGAGATTATAAACAAAAATATTTACTCTTCATTATCTATTTACTTCCTATATTAACAGTTAAGCTATTGTAAAACTCTCTACTTACTGACAAATTAAATTTTATTATATAATGTCATAAAACAGAAGAATGGTCTACCATTTTAAGCATTTAAAGCTATGGTGGTTTTTCGGAGATGAATTTTATAGTGCCAGAGGTGAAATTTACAAAGCCAATACGGTACGCAGTGTCATTAATAATTAAGGGTAAAAGTACAATAGCAAGTTTACATACAAATGTGGAAATTAACAGTTCAATGAATTGCAGACGTAATTCCCTTTAATCACCCAGGCATAGCCTAATCCAACATAATATAAATGTATATCTACTGCATGCCGTTACTTAACAGGGTATAAATTAAGAAGCTGAAGAAATTTTCAATATTCCTGAAGTTTATTAAATTCATATTGAATACGGCTTTTACGAAAGTAATGTCATTAGTTAGTCGATGGATCTGAGCGACAATGGAATGTTTTTAATAATATAGTAACAACAATAAAATAGCGAATGGTGCCGCGTTTGCTTACTAGGTTCCTGCAAATTGATTGATTGCAGGGGTTCGGAACAGTCAAAAGTAGATTATTTTATTTATTTAAAAAAATTAAATTATTTATTATTCTTAGGAGAACACATTCTTATTGTGAAGTTGTAATTATTCAAAACATCGATCTATAATATTTTAAATATATTAATTAGAAATACATACATATAAAATCAATTTTATCGAAAAATATTGAGATTCTGTAAAAATAAGGTAGATGGCTCTTTCAAATAACGGAACGATTAAATGTATTAATATCAAAAAGGTAACATATAGGTTCGAAAATTTGTCGGTAAGAATATCGTCGCTGTAGCATAGTTGGATAATGCACCTTCTCTAGTTTGGAAAGAGATCCAGGTTCAAATCCCGGTGGCGCAACAATAGTATTTTTCGATAAAATTGATTTTATATGTATATCTTTCTAATTAATATATTTAATTCATATTTATTTATTATTCGTCTGTCCGATGGCGTATGAATTACTAACTCATCAAAGATGTAGATGTGATTTATATTTTCTATCGGAATACGATGTTTATACACATGTAATATTTATTTAGTATCGTGTAATGTTGGTCAAAAGTATATTTATTTGATATCGTGTGATAATGGTTACCTAGTAAACATAAAATATTAGAGACATGTCATCGTTAAGTATAATGAAATCGATAATGCAATATCTACTGTAATCGCATAAATACGCAAAATAATTTATACAATTTATAAGTACATCATAACAGATCCCACCAAAGTCGCAGTTTCATTAGTTTGTTTTGCAGATTTTGTAGGGGTTGAAGCCCCCTAAGTCACTCTTAATTCGTCTGTGGTATTTTAGATGCCAACGTCTATTTTAAAATACAGTTTTGAAATATTTTATTCTTATTTTTGTAATGTGACAGC
Source organism: Eubasilissa splendida (assembly GCA_031772225.1). Classification (NCBI taxonomy): domain Eukaryota; kingdom Metazoa; phylum Arthropoda; class Insecta; order Trichoptera; family Phryganeidae; genus Eubasilissa; species Eubasilissa splendida. Next base: position 9,180,413 of record CM062855.1, on the reverse strand, counting down.
CACTAATTTGGAATAATCATTACTATATTAGTATTAGCATCCGAAGCATTCAAAACTGATTGATATTGAATAAAATATTTATTTATTTATTAGATGACACATATTTCTGTTCTAACAGAGGTGAATATATTATACATAATAAACATAAGGCATAATATACTCACAGTTTATTGTGTGGAATGGAGTAGACTTCACCTCTGATATATACGTTGTCCTGGCTACTTCGCTAGACTGAAGTCTGTGTTAAAGTAGTCGGTTTTTTTTTCGTGCTTTGTGTTTTAATATGTTTAATAATATTTAACGGCTGTGGACATTGTACAGTTCCACTTCATCTATAGAATTCAAAGAAATATTTCCATTTATTTATATCTTCTAATACATTTAAATGAAATTCTAAATCTAAAATAGGAATAGTTCTAATATTTTAGAGGTATTTACGCCGTTATGTTAATATTTGTATTATTGTTATAAATGACAGGTGGTTAAAATTAAATTGTCTATTCTAACATGTAATATGTTTATTCAGCGGGTTCCCCAGTTAAATGTGTCACGTAAACTAGGTTAGAAAATTAAATTACATTAGTAACACATATATATATATTTTCACTTATATCTTGTGTTTTATTTTGACATTTATCGGCACCGGGATCGATACCAGCTGTCTCCAAACAAAATATTTGAAAATCAATAAGATTTTACAGGCGCTAAATAACGATCCCTGTACCTCTCATATGCTAATCCAGTGCTCTGCCACTTTAGATTATTTTTCTAGTCGACAGTGGTGTTCAATGATTATTAAAATCTAACGCATTGATTTATATCAATTTTTGGTATACCTACATTATTACTTATACATTATTAATAACGATATTTTAATTTTCAAATATGAACGTCGTTGAATTTTGTAACAAGCTTGTATTAGTAAAAAGCTTAAAATATCTATAAACGGCTTGCAGTGGTAAATATTCCCGCATGTAATTCGGAAAGATGGGCTATATAACTAACTTACCATCACGCACTAGGCAGAGAGGATAGAGCGCCACACTCTTCTATCCTGACACTTAATTTTCATTTTATTCATACATATTCTCATATAAGCTCGTCGATTTATAAGGCTTCTAACAGGACCATTTTCCAGTTTCTAGTTCTCTATTTCTAGTGCTATTAACACTTGCGTAATATATCTTTCCTACTGTTCTCTCCACATTCATCCGTTCCATATGACCAAACTATCCAGGCAATTCTTTTTTAATCTTATTCACATGTTGGGGATCGGTTTGATCATGATCTCGTTAGATCCGTGATTGTTACAGATGAATTTTACGATTAATAATGAGAACATACTTTGTTTATAGCACTGTTTATTGATTACTCAACACGTATATGGTCCCTTCTCGTTGTCCCGAAACATGTTGAGTAATCTATAAACAGTGGTATAAACAAAGTGTGTTTTCATTATTAATATAAAATATTGCCACAAAAAAAAATGCATTTATTGAAGAAAGAAATTTACGATTTTCAAAAAACTTGTAAAATCCATCGTTTTAACGTTAAAATTTTTATTTTGGCGAATCAAATGTTGTTTTTATGTTAAACGTAAAAATAAACAATCTATAAAACACCCGTACGATTCCTTTTGACTACGTGCCGCCGTGCGCTTCACGCCAATTTGAAACGTCTAAACAAAGAATTATCTGGGCGTAAAGTACATCGATCATCGAACCGTTTCTCGAATCGATTGAATAAAAAAAAGCATGATTGATTCCCGGGTCACGATTGGTGACCCATCATATTTTTTGCCCGGTCTTCTAGCGAATTTGAACCGATCATTGGGTCAATTTGGGGAATGTCTCGGTCCAGTGGGTACTTGTATTCAATCATCTGTCCGGAAAAAATTGATGCACGCGAAGATACTCCGCCCGACCTCGGCCCACTCCAGCGCCACCAACTTATTTTTTTATTACCGTCCATAAAATATAACATATTTTATTTAGAACATTTCCTTACACATAACTATCCATCAAGACTCAACGTGGTCATGTCGGATATTGAAGAGTTAATTCAGATATTGGAAAATAGTCCTGTTAAAAAAATCGACAACGAAGAGTGTACATGAAAATATGCGGGGCCGGCCCGAGGGGTGAGCAAGCTGGGGCGGGGCGCTGAGCAAGTCTGGGCGCCGAGCAAGCCGGGGCGGGCCGCTGAGCAAATCTGGGCGCCGAGCAAGCCGGGGCGGACGCTGAACAAGTCTGGGCACCGAGCAAGCCGGGGCGGGCCGCTGTGCAAGTCGGGGCGCCGATCAAGCCGGGACGCCGAGCAAGCTGAGGCGGAGCGCTGAGGAAGTCGGGGCGCCGAGCAAGCTGAGACGGAGCGCTGAGGAAGTCGGGGCGCCGAGCAAGCCGGGGCGAGCTGCTTAGCAAGTCGGGACGCCGAGCAAGCCGGGGCGAGCTGCTTAGCAAGTCGGGACGCCGAGCAAGCAGGGCGCCGAGCAAGCCGGGGCGGAGCGCTGAGCAAGTCGGGGCGCCGAGCAAGCTGGGGCGGAAAGCTAAGCAAGCCGGGGCACCAAGCAAGATGGGGCAACCGCGTTGCCCTGGAAAATGTCAGCCAATTCTACAGTATCACAATAATAATAGCTTAAGGGGTGCCGCTAAAAAAGACTGACTGAAAAACTCACCTGGGCTGTATTCTTAATAATATCTGCAAAATAAGCTAAGAAAGCAATGAAGATTCAGAAACAGGAATGCGCAAACGACGGGAACGACAGCTGTAATCAAAAAACGACTAGTAATACAGATTCAAAAGACATATCGATGCTAAATGGGATCTTCTTCCAGGACGATACATAGATATATCCTGAAGAAGTATTTTTGCACAGGCTTTTCTCACGATATTTCACTTTTTTTTTTACAGCATATTACTTTAAACATCACCTGTAAAGCTGGCAGTTGAAAGTCTCTGGGAAATATATTATATTTTATGGTCGAAATATGATTACATTTTCCCTTCAAAAATTTGGGCGGCGCGATTGTTTTAAAAGCGATAAAAATCATGTAGTTCATTAATTTTCTTAATTTGATCGTCTCGTATAATATCTGATTATTATGAAATAATTTTCGGAAATCTTTACAAGGTATTTTAATTGATATTACACATAAAGCCGTATTCATTCACGGAATCCACCAGGAATCTCGTCATATCGTACATTGTAATATTATACAACAGCTTTGAGTTGTCACACAGAGATGGGGCCAGATATCCATGTAACAGAAACGCGTTTTTCTGGTTTCTATAAAATCCCAATTAATAAAATAAGAGAAAACAAGCCCGGATTAGTAATGGGGCTCCCTCACAGCAACGCTAGCATTTAAATTAGCCCCGTCATCAGTGGCGTACTCATAATTACATTTTTACATTAACATTTTTTTGTGACATTTTTTGTTTTTGTTAAACATTGTGTCAATTAATTTACTAATTATCGTTGTCATATTAAAGATACATTGAACACAATGGGGTCCTGGTACCGACATTTATGTATGGAGATGAGGCCTGGAGCTGGCAGAATAGGAACGAAAGTAGACAAAATACAGTGGAAATGAGATCACTTAAGCGTATATGTGGCAGATCTATTTATTGCAGAGTGAAAAATGAAGAAATAAGGAAAGAATGTAAACCTAATCTTAGTATAGTGAGTAAGATTAAGAAAAGATCACTTAGGTGATGGTGATGAATCAGGAGAGAATGGTAAAAAGATATATGACGCAAGTTTTGATGGCACCACAAAAAGAGGACGTCCGCGGAAGACTTGGCACTATCAGGAAAATCAGATACTGGAGGATGGTCCGGCTAGAAGCCTTAATAATCGGCGAGCTTGTATGAGAAAATGTATGAATGTGGATGAGGCGAGAATTGTGTATCATGGCAGAAAAGTGCGGCGCTCTATCCTCTCCGCCTTCACCCGTGGGGAAACGACGTGATGGTAAGTTGGTCAGTTAATATATTTTTCCTTTTTTGATCGTCGAGTGCACCCTCGTTTTTCTTAGTCAGTATCTATGGCTCAGATACAAGTGAGTACTGATCTGATTGTGTTTTGTATATTAAGATTTTGGTATTTCGGGAAAGTGGTGGGAATTTTATTTGTTAACATCTTTGGAGTTGACTAAATAATATATCATAATAACTAATTGTAGATTTGCTAGCCTTACTGGGCTATGCACGTGCTGGGAAAAACATTTTCTCTTTATTTACATAGATGTTACTTTTTATATAAAAAACCACATCAATTATAGCAATTAAAACATTAAATAATAGCTATTTTACAGATGCAGTCTGACTGCAGATGAGGGCGATGTAGTTTATTTACAGGTCGTTGAGGACCATGATAGATTATCAAAGTATGACATTGAGCTACAGGGCAGAAACTTTTACAACGATCAAGGATACACGTTACGTAATACATCTTTTATTGTCAGGAAAATTAAAATACCGTAAAAAATTTGAATTAAACCGTCTTCTTCTTCTTTTAAATAGACAATCCACCCTTCAAGAGTGATCTGTGCCATTACTCAAGTTAAAACTTTATTTTATAGAAAAAAAAACATTAATATTATAGAATAGAATGATCAATACCATTATTTTTCATTATTTAGATTAAATACCATTTATTTAGATTAAATTATAATATATTACGAGTTATAGGAAAAAAAATGACATGAGTTAACAGGGAGTTGAAAATTACCTTTGACGAGATTACTGTAAAAAAACTGTGATCCGTAATGGATAAGAAAAAAAGATATGGTCAAGGGTTTCCTCCTTGGTACCACACTCACACATTGGAGAATCTATTAAGTTCAATCTGAATAAATGGAAGGCTATCTCTGGCAATGCCCAATTCTCATTCTAGAGATATTTGATATTGTTCTTATGGAGACTTTCCTTGTGGAGAACCAGAGGGTGCGGAGAAAAGATCTTTGAATTATTTTAAGCCGATTATCCTTATGATTATTTGGATCAATCCATTGTGCAGTATAAATAGAATTCATACGATTTTTTACCATATTAAGTTTGTCATACATCGGGATATGGAATTGATGAGGAAAAACTCCGGAAAGAGTGGCCTTCTTGGCCTGTTTATCAGCACATTCATTTCCATGAATTTCCCATGTGCAGGAATTAAAACGAATGACATATGTTTATTGTGGCTGTAGAATTAAACCTATCTAAATAAAATTTAAATACAAAAACGATATATTAAAAACTACCGCACAGAAGTACACAAGCGCGTGGGTTCCAAGGTCAACGAAATCATTTCCTGTGACATGCTTTTGCAGAGTCTTTTGCATTAAAAGCGTTGTTAGGCGCGTATTACACATTCGAACGGCTATCATATTAATATTTAAAACACTACGAGCGCGTTAACACGCCAAACTTTGCACGCCATGTAAGCGTGGTAATGCGCACTTTTTGACTTTGCAGACACTATAGAACATTGCAGGGATTAAATTCGTATTTTTAATCATTTTTCCATTTGTGGACGACAGTTTCCAGCTTTTGATAGAGGCTTAATAATGCTAATAGAAGTGACCCTTCCATTTGAAATACGGTTGGCAGTTAAAAGATTAATAAACGTTTTTATTATATGTACAAAAATTATTTGAGAGAAAAAAAGAATAGCCGCGCCGCTGGGCGTGACCCTTCACATGTCGAAGTATTTTACATCAAAGATGTTATCTCTCCTGATGTGACAGAAATTAGTTTGTCCTGAAATTTGTTTCGTATTTTATTAGTTTTACGCATTAAAAGGCCGCGCAGCGGTCCGCGGTGATAAAAAATGACGTAAATTGTACACAACAACGTTTTCTAATACGTTTTGACGTGTTTCGAAAAGTCCCTCGGCTTTTTTATATCATAACTCGCCATGACGCCGAGGCGTAAAAATGTTACGCCTAATCTAAAATTTTGGTGTAACTTTTTATAAAATTGTTATAAAAGTGCCAATACAATGTTGTGTTACTCCTTGACAAAACATGTTGACTTATCTTTATAAAATACTCGAAAAATATGGTAATATTTTCTTCGGTGATATTAACACCTACGTAATTTAAAATTTAAATTCTGACGCTGGGTAATGAAAATGTGGAAGTATTGTGTGCGATCGAGCAACTAGGTTCCTACGTATCGCCCTGTTACAAATTAGTTACACGAGTATTGATAATGATTTTGCTATTGACTTTCTAAAACAAATTAAATGAATGCATCTTCAATCTCAGTAATAAAAAGTTCCGGGTGTGAGTCCCGGTGGTGACTGTATTTTTTCGATAGTTAGATTTTTTCCGTGATTCATTTAATTTGTTTTGATTATCAAGAAACGTTTCAAAAAATCATAACTTAATATAATATTAAATATGAATTAAATATATTAATTAGAAAGATATACATATAAAATCAATTTTATCGAAAAATATTGTTGTTGCGCCACCGGGATTCGAACATGGATCTCTTTCCTAACCGGGGAAGGTGCATTATCCAACTATGCCACAGCGACAATATTTAATAAAAATGAAGGTATTTGAGATTCTGTAAAAATAAGGTAGATGGCTCTTTCAAATAATGGAACGATTAAATATATTAATATAAAAAAGATACAATATATATAAGTAATTTATAGGTTCGAAAATTTGTCGCTAAAAATATTGTCGCTGTAGCATAGTTGGATAATGCACCTTCCCCGGTTAGGAAAAAATCCAGGTTCGAATCCCGGCGGCGCAACAACAATATTTTTCGAAAAAATTGATTTTATGTATATATATTTCTAATTAATATATTTAATTCATATTTAAAATATCACAAACCTATGTTCTGAATAATTACAACTTCACAATAAGAATGTGTTCTAATTATATAATATTATTTGTTATTCATGTCATTTCATTAATATTGACTCTCATTTCCTAAGATACCCATTCATATGTTATCCTTTCTATTATAAAAAAATTGTATGTAGAAACAAAAAGTATTTTTTCTTGTAATGTATTTAAATAAACAAAATCAATTACATGATTCTTATTATAAGTAAACTAAATATAACATTACGTATACTAACAAGATTTTCGACAACACTCATTAAAATACATTCCCGACTTGATCGATCTAAGGGTGTAAAATTTACACATATTTCTTGAACATTTTAAACTCTTAATTCAGTCAGGTCAGGTCGTTTATACCATGTATAGTCAAAACCAAGATTTTCGACCTCTGGAACTATCTTGGAATATTTGCTAACGATGTACTGATTTTCATTAAAATAGATTGAAGTTCAATATCGTGGTCTTTTGCAGACGGCATATTATGTTACAAAAAATATATACACTGTATATATATGGAATGTAATTAATAACATCTTGAGTTATCAGTCGATGTGCTCATACCTGAGTATCGTGGTCCTCTGATCTGCCTTCACTGCACGATCTGCTTGTCTCCCGTCTTCGCAATCCTGGACCTTGTTTACTGCGACGTGCTGCTGTCATTTTTTTAATATGATCTCTCCATCTTGTTGGAGATTGACCTTTCGCTATTTGCCCTTGTCCCTAGACTGCCTTCATCTCTTCTAGCAACGTGTCCAAAACGTTTAACATGTCCAAAAAAACGGAATCTTGAAGTATGGATGTACAGTCCACGGTACGTGCAGTACCTGAGATATACGACACCACATCTCAGGTCCAGGTCTCTTCACCGAGCACAGGTCTTGACTCCACGTGAAGCTATGAAGAATACCAGAGCAAATCTTCCAAGTAGTATTTCACTGATTTACATTTAACAAAGTAGAATAAAAATCTGTATTATAATTGCGCTTCATATCCCATATTGCATATGTTAGTGTCATCCATTTTCTTTAGAAGTGCGTTAGATGGCAGTACAGATTAGCAAAAAATAATAATGATTATTAGTTTAAACATAGTGCAATACATATATGTCACTAATTAAGGTCTGATTAGGTGTCGGATATGTAATATAATATTAGGCACTGAGCCATAGAAGGGTTATTTTATTTCTTCTTCAATATTTGCAAAATTACTTTATGGTAACATATTAAATAAATAATAAGAAATAAGACTTTGTTTCCTTTTCAATTTGTTTTCACAGTAGTTCCTAATTAGTTACTCGTCACTTATATTTATAGTTTTTTTGTCTATTCTTGTATTTTTAATTTTAGTATTATTAATTAAATTAACTATGGGAATTTTAACAATATAAATAATCATAATACAATCAACATAATATGTAGCATATTAAATTAATCATAAAAATCCATATATATGTTCAGGCAAAGTGGTAGTGAACATAATATAATAATGTAATATAGCAGTTTACGATATAAAGTAATATATAATAGTTTTTAATTTTATTAAGAAATTTTGACAGTGTAAACATAATAAATATTTAACATGTGATACTTTTTATGAAAATTCACAGAAATGTTTTGGTACATAATATAGCAGAAGATAAAGAAAAAGGAAAAAGGCGGGATGGTGGGTGGGGAGGTTGCAACTATTGTCGTGGTAAAGGGAGAGCAAGATGTGTTTGTAGGTAGAATGATTGATCAAACTTGAGATTGTGGTGGTTCATAAAAATAACTCTTTAAGTGTAGTAAGTCTAACGTTGAAAAGTTAATTTGTCATTATGGTATTTGCATGAACGGTGAATGAATGAATTTTGTATGTAAGATGTTCTACTTCTAGGAATATGGAAGATTTTAATTTATACAATTTATATCCAGATGGTGCAGGGACGATTGGTCTTGAAACATGTTTATTCAATCTATCAATAAATAGAAATATGTTCCCGAAACGTTCTAACGTGTAATATAATAAAATATAGTGGAATGAAACAGTGAATTTTTTGCTTTATCCAACTAAGCACCTCCCCCGGTTAGGGAAGAGATCCAGGTTCGAATCCCGGTAGCGCAACAACAATATTTTTCGATAAAATTGATTTATAATTAATATATTTAATTCATATTTAAAATATCACAGACCTATGTTCTGAATAATTACAACTTCACAATAAGAATGTGTTCTCCTAAAAAAATAATAAAGTTGTATCAATGTGTCCAAAATTTAATAAAAATGAATTGATAATTCTGGCGTCTACTATCAGATTTACTTAAAGGTATTTGAGATTCTGTAAAAATAAGGTAGATAGCTCTATCAAATGATGGAACGATTAAATGTATTGATTTCAAAAAAAGGTAACATATAAGGTCGAAAAATTGTCGCTAAAAATGGTGCCGCTGTAGCTTAGTTGGATAAAGCACCTCCCCCGGTTAGGGAAGAGATCCAGGTTCGAATCCCGGTAGCGCAACAACAATATTTTTCGATAAAATTGATTTTATATGTGTATCTTTATAATTAATATATTTAATTCATATTTAAAGCAGTGTTTCAACTCAATTTACAAAATAATCATGAAATTCCACAAAGTTTTACCAATTTCTTAAATAGTGGTCTAATGTTTGTCAAAAACAGGTGTCAATAATTCTTGGATATGATTGATTACTCGATAATTACAGTTTAAAACAGTTTTATCCAAAATATCGTTTAATATTCTTACAACTTTTAAACATTCCGATAAATTTATTTGTGTATTTTCGTTCTCTGAACGCGGCCGTGTAGTTTAACATATATTCTAAATCATATTATTCGGATGACCGGAGAGATGTCGACATTCGGAAAGGTTATCAGAATTGTGCAGTAAACTTGATTGTTCCATTTTGTATCGGGCACGAATACGACCCCCGCATCCGTGCACCGACGCCAGCTATGCGTGACATTTTATCGGCCAATTTCATAAATTACACAGTGACCCGAAGTGGCGGTTTAATGGCCACTTTGAAGGCATTCGAACATGGGAGCCTTCGCTGAAAAGTGTTTGTGTGAGAAAGCCATGTGCCAGTGAAGAAGTGTGCGAAAGTGTATAAAACATAAATTCACGGTAGAACACTTCATAAATAAATATTTTGATTGCTGTAATCATATAATAATCGTAATTAATATTTACTAACTAACTCCATTTCCCCGCACAGAGAGTGGATAGAGTGCCACACTATTCTGTCCTGGCACACAATTCTCATCTCATCCACATTCATCGGTTTCATATGACCAAACCATCTAAGAGAACTTTTCTTAATCTTACTTACTATACGAAGATCAGCTTTACATTATTTCCTTATTTCATAAATAAATGGATCTCCCGCATATACGCCTAAGCGATCTCATTTCCACTGCAATCAGTCTACTTTCATTACTCTTCTGCCTGCTCCAAGGTTCACTTCCGTGTATCAGTGTCGGTACCAGAACTCCATTGTATAACGATAGTCTTGCATTGGTCGACAAGTTCTCGTTAGATATAATTCCATTCAATGCGCCGTTCACTTTATTCCATGCAGTCGCCCTCCTTTCGATATCTTTCTCAGCATTTCTGTTTCTCCAAAGAATCAAAATTCTAATAATATATTTTTATGAAACTGAGTGAAGGTATAACAAAAACCGATCCAAAGCAGAGATAAAGAACACAAAAAAAAAATATATTTATTATTTGACGGCCGTGAAAGCCCTTGTTTATTTTAGAAATACATTTTTTCAGAAGCCCTTAAATATTTAATTTTGCTTTATTTCACTATATTATACAGTACGGTGATATATTAAAATAGAATAAACGAGTAGTTCTAATTGTAAAGTTATTTGAAGAAATTCGAATTTTCTTCAACACTAATAATATTTAATGGTGTATTCAAAGGACCAAAAATTGACATGATCCTGTAAAATTATATTATTAATTTATTTAAATAAAAATCAGAACATCAATAATTAAAATAATTGAATAATAAATTATAATAAGGTTGCAAAAAAGGTGCACACAAAAGAGCCCCTTTCTGATGAAAAAAAATTATCGCTTCCGGTATAGAATATAGAGAATTCCTTGAATGTGAATATAAATTACGGCTTTCCTATTGGTAAGTCGGTATTCAATACAGTAATTAATTAAATGAACTTTGTTGAATTCTTAATGCACCGTGGCGTGCAATCTTCAGGGTCGAACTTAGTGATGAATAGCTTTGGTTGCCCGGTCGTTAGTCATCTGTGGAAATAGGTCGATCTAATGCCGCGTCATTGAATTAAGCTAATCAATTTTCCTCAGTTCTAATTTTATTGAATTGGCCCAATTAAGTTTCCACTTTTTTCTTCTTGCCGCTAAATTGACGAAACGAAACTATTTTTCAAATTAATTTATGCTTTGTAACTATCACGCCGTTTATAGGCATCTTTAGTCTAGGCAGAGAGGATATAACGTTTTACTGTTGTGCTGTGATAATCGATAATAATTTGTAGAATTATTGGACATGGAAGGGTAGCTAAAATCATTAAATCATTAACAGAATATGTTTAGTTTCTTTAGATATTATAACAATACAAATGTACATATTTTTATTGAGTCGGTTCATCCGTCAGTATTGCACAGTAAGATAAAACAAATATTTTGAAATCCACATCGCATACCAATTAAAACAAAAGATATGATATTATTATATCACGTTAAACTGAGTAATTTTCGCAAAAATTAAAAATGTAAACAAATTCGTCTCTTCTAGTAAGTGCTTACTTGTTCATTAACGATCACATTAATAATTTAGTATGATAATTATACCTGTCATTATTAACGAACTATTTCTAATTCTTATATAATTATTACATCTAATATCCAATAATAGTCTTAATAAAGCGACTTAATTTACATTAATAAAAATATTCTCCAAAATGAGTCATATGAAAATCAAATCGTTTTACATAATTTGTTATCAAATCATTTGTTAAAATGATATATTTGCTGTTCCTTAAAAATCATCCCGTTTTTAATCGACACGGCTCTTGATACTTTACAGAAAGTACCTACTTAAAAGAAAATATTCAATAAATTAAATGAATAATAATAATTCTAAGAACCCCTCATTTATGCTAATGAGATAAATATCTGAAAACCGCATGCCTGTGTGAGAACAACACATTAGTTTAAAAAAAACCGACCTTGCGATTCACATTTTAGGCGTTCCTTTCTAAACAGTCTATGTCCATTAAAACTGTTTATTAAAATCAATAATATGCGGTCAGTTTGTTGAATATTAATACCATGACATCACGTTTGCGGTCAAGTTTCTGACTACATCTCCAAGATATTCAGGTGATTGATAAAGGTATCATGATTAAGAATCAATTTGACGGGTTTGATGCATATACCTAATATACGGCTCATCATATACCGGGTGGTGCACTAAATGGTTGTTAAATATATATTACTTTTAACATTTATTTCTTCCCTATGAGAGTAAAAACCGTGTATAGAGAAGGAGTATATACGAGAGTGTATAATTTATGTTTCAGTTAGTTTGTGTATATATTTTTTGACTTCAGATACAAATTTATAGTAGTCTGTAATTATTCTAATTGTGATGGGGAGATTAAAAAAAAAATTGATGCTTTAATAAATATAGTGATTTTGGATTTATATATAGTATTGTATATTTTAGTTTTGGAATATCAATTTCGTCTCTAAGTCTTGTAGATCGGAATTCGCTTCGAATATTTAAATTATTTTTAAAAATTTGGATGATCTTTCATTCTTACTGTCAGTCTTGTCATAAGTGGCCTCAATCAGATGAGACTCTGCTCGTAATGCACATCCATAAGTCCCGATTCAGGGTCTCTCCAGCTAGATGCAACGCATCTATCCATCGTTGTGGCATTCTTTAAGGACATCATCGGTCCAAAGTTTTTCATTTTTTACATTTATATACAAATATTATTAGAAATGTTAATTTTGAATTCCCTAATTTCTTTCACTTGATCAATAGTGCAATTGTGTATAGCTATTACTGATCTTGTATTCAACAAAATTTAAGAAATATTATGTCAATGTTTTAAATCATGTGTATAATATTTTTATACAAACTAAGGACAATGTAATTATAAATTATTAAAATTTTGAATACAATGTATTACTAAATAATTTTTATAATGCGTAGTTTTAGCTCGACATTAATTAATCAAGGAGAACACATTTTTTTTGTGAAGTTACATTTTCAGAACATAGTTCTGTGGTATTTTAATACAAATAAAATAAATTAACTAGAAAAAATCTATCTATCAAAAAGTATGTAGTTTTAAAATTTATGCTATTATTTGTGCGCTGGGGGAGATAATTAGAGAAACATTATGATATCAGTATAAGGTTACTGGTAGGTCCTGGGTCGACCACATTACCAATGAAGATTAGAGTATTATGACGCATTAACAAGCCAAGAGAACTAATAACAACTATAAAAGAAAGCTGCATACTCTGGTCACATTATACGTAATGAAAAATATGATATTTTACAACTTATTGTGCAGGGAAAGATATAAGGTAGCAAAGACATACGTAGGAATAGATTATCTTGACTGTGTAACCTCATAGAAAGGTTTAATGTCCAAAATATTGGCGATTTTGTACAAGATAAATCAACATATCAGTATGGTTGCCAACTTTCGATAGATGGCGGGACATAAATAAGAGTTTATGTATATTATGATGCCAAACGACGACGATTGGCGACGACATTATAATTTGCCCATGGATGGCCCTTGCTGTCAATGTAGTTTCCGTCAAACCGCGTCATTGACGCCATTTTCTTGTTATGATATCTGACAAAGATGTTTACCTCATAACAAAACAAGTTTCATACAAGAGCATAATAGTGTTGAACAAGTCAAATTTTGTGCCTGGAAACCACGATTTGCGGACAGCATTGATTTTCGGTTACCATTTCAAAAATACTGCTGAAGAATCGCATCGAATGCTTGTAGAAGCTTACGGTGAGTATGCTCTTGGTAAATCATAGTGCTTTGAGTGGCTTAAAAAATTCAAAAGTGGCGATTTGATGTGCGAAACGAAGAACGTGGGAGACCACAGTAAAAGGTTGAAGACAGCAAATTTCAAGTACTGTTGGATGAGGATGACGTTCAAACGCAACTACAACTTGCGGATCAATTAAATGTGACATGAAAAGCCATCTTAATACGATTAAAAGCCATGGGAAAGATCCAAAAGATGGGAAAATGGGTTCCACATGAACTGAATGAAAGACAGCAGGAAAAGAAAAGAGCTGAAAACAGAGAGAATAGGCGATCCTCGGGGGAGTAGAGTGGAGAGACACAGGCTGATTATAATGATGACGATAATTACTAACTCAGATGATTTCAAAAACTCTTATCATTCTTATTCCTTTTAGTTAATAAAATATTCACTATAGAATATTATATAATTGTTATACAAATAATTAGTGTAGAATAGAATACACACAAGTCTGTCTAACAAAAATTATAGTTAATATAGGGATTTAAAAAAACACACATTTTAAACGTAGATAAATAAATTAACATTTTCGTGATACTACACGGTGACCTTACAAGGCGCCCTGTTAAAGAGTGCAATTTTAAAGCGCCACCCAGTACATCAAAATCGTGGTACATATTTCATTTTTTATACGGCCAAAGCAGCAATTTGCCAGACAGGCCATTAATATAATTCTACATTATTTCGTACATTACTCATGACCATCATAATATTCATTTATCAAATGCATTGAAAAATTATGCAAATTTAAATACCAATTTATATATCACGTGTTCATCAAGGATAAAATGGTGCAACATTTTGAAATATATTGCAGATTTCTTTTAATTTGAGTAAAAGTAAATTACTGCAGACGATAAATATTTTATTATCCTTAATCATATTACACACTACAAAGTCATTATCGGCGCTTTTGATATATTGTCGCCACGCTCGCGTGTTACGTTAGAACGACAGCACGAGTATTGCCCAGTCGGATGAAACTTAGGGGATGTGTGTCACCGCTGGAACGGTACGTTAGGTATTTGAATCGTTTTAAGATTATGCATTTGTTTGAGTTAATGGGTTAAGACAAGTTATAGCGCGGTAGACTTTAATTTTTTGTCAAAATAAATTATATTTTCATTATTTGGGACTTAACACAAACAATCGGCGATAACCGATTTGCTAGTAAGCAATAATTACAATAACTTGGATTGCTTCTAAATATATAAATAATAACAGACAGATCTGACGATTTATTTTTATGTGAATTTTTAATTTCTTTATTAGTGATTTGTCATAGTTATATAAACCGTTAACGATGATTGGTAACTTATTTTTCGTAAAATCTCTAACAGTTTAAGCTCAGTTACTAATCATAGTTACAATCGAAAGCGATCGCGTCACAATAACAACTGTTTTCTATCACTGGTAGTGATTAATAAATCGTTATTAAAACCGTTATTGTAACTGTGATTGTATTCGAGAGTAACGATGATCGGTATTCTTTTTTCTTCCAGCAATGACTGGTACACTAAAAAGTAAACCTCTAACATATAAATCGTAGTTACCAAATATCGTGAAATCTCAGGCGCCAATCATCGTCACAATTACAATCACAGTCGCATAACATAACCGACTTGTATTACGATTGACACATTAAATACTTTAAATTGATTGATTTGATTTTTTTTAAATGATTGTAAAAATTTTATAATTCGTTATGTGTTACAGTTTGTTAATATGTAGATATTTAAGAATTTTTTAATTGTATAATACCCTTTCTCTCACTTTTTTGATATTTACGTCTTTACTTTATAAATTTGTAAATAATTCGTTTTCTTTTATTTGACTGTGAATCAATTAACCAAAACGTAATATAGATAAAGTAATTATACCTAAAGACGCAGAAAATTAAATATGTACGCTTCGTTGTGTCTACACCAAACTCCCATATTAACTTCATATAAATAATTAACAGTGCTAATGTAGTTATCTATGTATTTTAATTAAACTTTGTCTCGTACATGTATAACAAGAGCGTTGACTTCTTACGTAATTATTTTATCTTGTATAAATAAATTAAATGGAATATATTTAATTAATTGAGGTTTTAAAATGAATAGTATGTGTATTTATAATTGTTCTGAAAATGCGTATTTTGACGACTCTGTGACGTTATTGAAATGGGGTCAATTATTTATATTTATGTTTTTAGATTAGGTTTATTATTATTTATTTAATTAAATAATAATATGTAATGTTTGTTTGTGCAGTCATGATCTTACTTACTCTCGAAACGCTATTGGCATAGAATATGTTTTATGGCTGGCAACCAATGAAAATCGGTTACGAATGCGTTCATTACATTATATTTCAATATAGAATCGTTTAATCAAATTCAACATTACGCATGACATAGTGAAGATTGTGTGTTTTTTATGGTCCAAAAGATATGACATGATATGTATGATGTTTGAAATAAAATACATATCAATATAACGCTCGGCGTTTAATTTTCTTAGATTATTGAATCAAGGCTAGAGGGCTAGCCATTAAACGTATCATTGCAGGGTTAATATAATACATATGTCCAATACACGTAATCGGTTTTAATTCTTACTGTTTTCAATTTTACAATAAATAAATAAAAATATCGATAAGGCATTTATTTATAAATTGACGAAACCTTTTTATGCTCAAGAATGGTATGTATACAAGATGCTTTATTTATAGAATGTATTAATAATTTCTTTCGTATTTCATAATATTCTTAATATATATTTGTTCTTTCATTATTTTACATGAATGTATTTTTAATATACAACCTTAATAAGTTTCGCTTATTCTTATGCCAATATTTTACAATTTTAAATTTAATATCGGTGCAAATCATTTAAAGTTATAGTAAATTAAATAATATAGTTTCGTAAAACGATTTCATCATTCTCAGTTAAATATATATATATATATGTAAATAAATAAAAAAGATACAAACATAGCGCCTTCGTTGGTGAAGGTCTTCAATTTAGATAATAACTAGATACCTGTTACTAAAGAATTTGGATAAAATGGTTGTGAAAGAATTTACAATGTATTATTAAAAAGTATTTAGATTTATAAAACCAAAAAAAGAGATTTATAAATTAGTGTCTTGGGTTTTGATTGAATTCGACCAAACGGATAAGATGCTGTCCGCCTAATGCGAGGAGTCATTTTTCAAAATAATCGTCACTTTGGTTGACCGCGGCCGCCATCGAACCTTATTATTCTGAAACCAGAGCATCCCTAATGTATACTTGTGCGGAAAAACCCAATTTTAATTATTACTGGGGGTCGCTTTCGCATCCCCTACGTCGCAGGGACGATAGCCTAATGAATAAATACATTTATTTTGGCTTTCATCCCGATTTTCGTTCCAAATTGGATCCGTTTGTCAAAATGTACTTTGAAATGAGAATTTTTATTAATCAAAATTTTTTAACAATAATTAATGGTTTTTTTCCAATTTAAGAACAGAAAAAAATTGCTTATTTATTCCCTATATTTATTTTATTTGCATATCTACTAAGTGTGTTTAGTTTAAATATATTAGTAAGTTTTAATTTAATGCAATGTGTTTAGTCATTAATTATAATTATTAGTTTGTCATTAATAAATTACGTATAAATATATATAATGTATTTTTAATGAAAACACATTTATATTGTTAATTTGCAATTTCAGAACATAGTTCTGTGGTATTTTTGGTACAATTTAAATTAATAAATTACCTATAAAGATATAGGTACAGAAATTTTTTTATACCTTTTTTCATTTATTAATTTAATTTGTAATATATATAATCTGTATTATGTTTTCCGAGTATTATGCCACGTGAACGAGAAAATACATGCGATGTTTTCATTTTAATTCAAAATTTATAGAACATATTTGTTAGATTTAAAAAAATTATTATACCAAAGCATTAAAAGTTTTGATTAACTTGTGAGTTCCTTTTAAAGGCACAGCGGACGCAAATGTTAAAATATCTTCAACGATAATTAATACTGTAATATATTCAGTCACGACAAACACGACAACCAATTATATTTTATCCTACATCTTTGTGGACCCGAGGATTGCCTATAAATGGGAAAGGTTTCAATGAAGATAATAATATATTTTTTTTATCAAAGGTTTCAAATAACATACGCTAAATAATTAATGCTTAAATAATAATTTTGCTTAATTTCAACGTTTTTAAATTGTCACCGCAACGCAAATCGACAGCCCTTTGGGTAAATCTAACTATTCATCTTCAGCCACGCGGATGCTCTGTAGAAGCACAAAGATTTATTAACCCTTATGTCGAATTTCTTAACCATTATGTTGAATAGACCAAGATTTAAAGTGTAGTATTTGGGAAGCAAAAAACTCGAGCCATAATACATAAGGATGTTAAGCGTGTTTATTATAGCGTATTTTCCTTTGTATAAGCCAATAATGCGAGTACTCTTGAGCAGCTTCAATCGTATTAAAATATTAGAAGAAACAAAATACTCGTATCTTACCCAATTTTAAAAGACTGTTCAATCTGTATTTGAAATCCATTACTGTAATTATAAACACCGAGTACGAATTATTTTTACGCTACATATGTAGGTACAGGTGAATATTATGTTTCAGGTCGATGTTGCTTTTGAATAACTAATAAATAAAACATATTTTTTTAATTTAGTATTTATTTATCGATTACTTGGTTTATTACAATTATGTATACAATATGATATCGGCCAAGTGGTCGCCTCTGGCAACGGCACAAATGCGTGCTCTTTTAACCATATTTTTCATAACATTCTCGCATACTTGGCGTGTTAGTTCAGCATTTCGAATATTATCCCGTAGCATCGGAATTGTTATTGGATTATTGGCAAAGACCTTTCCTTTCAAGTACTTTGCAGAAAATAGTCGAGAGCCGTCAAATCGATATCACCACTTTTTGATACTATGCGGCCGGGAACAAATTCTCGCAAAATTTCAAGCCTAGCAGCACAGGCTGTGTTTGAGGTGGCATCATCCTATTGAAACCACATGTGTTGCAGACCCAATTCAGCCACCAAGAAGTTTTTAGACATGTGACGATAGCGATCACCATTAATGATTGCATTGCCATTATTATTTAGATAAAAAATTTTGATAACTTCAACACGTTGTTGAGCCGTTAGATGCTCCATAATAAGTTGTAATCAACATCTCTCTACGACTACTAAATACGAACTGACAAATGTTTGTCAAACCAAAATGGCGACAAATCAAATTCGGCTTGGAACATAATATTCACTTTGTACTATGACATCAAATTGTACAAAATCTGGCGAAATCGGTTTAATTGTCCACATTAATTAATAAATTTCTACGTCCCATTGCAAGTACCACGATTGCAACCGATTTTCAGTATTCTTACAAGACAAACCAATTCTGGATTATGCTCTCTATAGTGAGAATGTGCCGAATATACAATGATTTGTTCACGGACATGACACTGATGTAATTAATTAATAACATTGTTTTATTTATATCCATCCATTTTGATGATGAAAGTCCCACAAAGTTAACGACGATTCTCTCAATTATATAATTGACTACATTTTTGTTTCTCTATATAATAATAATATTGAATAATTTGTATAGCGCCATTTTTGCAAAAACTTTCACCTCAAGGGCGCACCTAAATAGAGTATGTGTAAAGCCCTCGCACCGGTTTGTTACGGCTGCAAAGGACGATGTCTTCTTGTACTTCTTATGTACGGGAATTCAGGTAGTTAAGATAACTCGATGTAATAATAGTACAGTTTATTACAGATCTCACAATTATAAGTACAAATATATTAGATGTGTTCTGATCTACGATTCCGGGGCGAGACCGACACTTCCATTCTTGGCAACATGCGCGCGTCACACATTCGCTACACCATGATACATTATATATATTTATTTGTGTAAATACATATTTATTTTGAACGAAAATAATGCACTGTTCCTTCTTTCCATTCCCTTCCTCTCCCGGTCAATTGGCGACCTCGAGCCAATGTGGTAATACGTTTACCTAAACGATAACAATATTATACTAATTTGAGACTTCGCGTTTGTACAGTGTCGGAACACGTCGTCGTCTATTGGAACCTAAGACGAAATAGTGATTGAAATACAGTCCACAATTTGGAGATGTCTGTAGAATCTGGATTATGGTGAGTGCCTGTTCCTTCTGTATGAATTCTTCTGGCATCTATGCTTATACGCAACAGTATGATACATTATAATCAGAAAAAAGAAAATAAAAAATCACGAGTTAGATACGAGAACAAAATGTTTAAGAAGGAAAAAATATAAGATGACGTAAAATATAATTTAAATCGCTTTACGCATTCATTTAGTGTCTCATAGTCAGTTTGTTTTGTTTTTGTTTGTCAATTGTCAGTGTTTCAAAATAAATCTTTGAGAATAATACTCAGAAAAATTGATATACTCGAATCAGTGCAATGCTGAAAGATCTGAATATGATGACCTTTAAGCAGAAAATATATTTTAATATAATAGTATTTATTTACAAAACCCACAATAAGAAAATCAGCGGAATTTACACGAAAAATTGATGCAAATCAACATGAGCACGAACATCGTACACGAGGAAGGGATAGACTGAGACTGTCATTCAGGAAGAAGACCAAATCTAAGAAATTGATGATGCATAGTGCGAAGAAGATTTTTTAATGAAATGCCAGAAAGCATAAGAAAGAAGGAGAAATTGAATAGATTTAAAATGAAACTGACCAAATATGTAAAAGATAAGTTTTAGTAAAAGAAAATACTTTTAATCTTGTTTATATTAGAGCATATATGTATAGGAGTGCTTATGTATGCACAATGTTAAGAATTATAAATATTATGTATTTGTTATATAACCCCTCCCCACTATATGGAAGAGAAATTCAATGATTGTAATTGCACTTAGTTTGCATTAATGAATACATGGTTTAACGCGTTTATTTGACGAGAAACAAAATATGTATTTTTCTTATTTATGTAGTTTTTTTTTAAAACGGTTCCTTTCGATCATGCCTCACTTCTTTAAATCGTAAAGAACATCTCGGTATCTTTAACGACGCCATAACCAAGTTTAACTGTACATATACAACTATTTGAAAAATATTACTCGTATCTTTTTTTTTTAATAAATATAATGTAAAATGTGTAATAAAAAAGTAATAATTCGTTATACGATACCAAGGGGTAGTCCACATTACTACTGTTAACCTAAACCCTGGGTAAATAATAATCATCTCTTTGCTTTCACAAACCATTTGTCCTCGTGGGCAAACACGATTACATTTATCGGGTCACTTTCTATCAGTCTAACATCGTTTGAACTTGAACCACGCGTGATTCACCTCTCGGGGTCGAAAGGTCCAAAGCTAGCGTTACACATCACGTACGTACAACGTAGACACACACAGACATCCTGCGAGATAACCTGTTCACACGCCGTCCTTCTTTAAGTTGTAGAAAACGCGTTGTGGCCGCTGTGCGTTGGTCGTCCACACTAATGAAACAATACTGAAAACATTTTTCGTTAAATGTAATATATCGTCAACTACAAACTTTTTAAAATAGAGTTACCTTGAAACATAAATTACTCATTAATTCGTTAATTTAAAATAAAGAAATACGTATATTAATCTAGAATATACAGTGAAACCTCTATCTATCGTTTTTGATGAGACCTATTGAAATAAATAATGAATGCGGGAATATAGAAAAAAGTAACATTTTTCACACCTAAATATTTATTACATAGTCTAAAAAAAGATACATATTTCACATGTAAATTAATGTTTTTAAATAAAAATAAAATTAGAAAGCTGAATTGAAACAAAAAAGGAATTAATTAAAATTTGAATTGTATAATGTCAAACGGCAGTCAGTAGCAACATTTTCTCTCTCTCTCTCTCTCTGTCTGTCTCTTTCTTTCTTTAGAATGTTTCGCTCATTGTTAACAAGTGCCGTTAATCGAAACCAAGCATTTAGCTACGAAATATGCTGCGTAATTTAAACGATTAATGCGGTAAAATGATTCATAGAAGAACGATCCATGCGATCTATTTTTGGGTATTTTGTATGAAATTAATTCGGGACTAGAAGAAATAAACGATACTTCCGGGAAAAAGATTATTCGAGAAACGATCGATTGAGATTTTACTGTACATGTATTATGTATCATCGTTAGGCAATCAATTATGCCTGATATTTCCGAAATTAAAAAATCATAAGAAATGAAATAACATTAACTGTCAATTGAACAAGTCCAAGAAAGTTTGCATCTTGAATAAATATATAATACAAAGTGAATGCTTTACGTATTCTTTGTATAAAGTGGTTTGTGTCTTGGCTAAATATAGAAAGTAAAAGTTTTAAAAAAAACTGAGGTTTCGAACCTGCGCACCCAAAGTGAAGATCATACGCCTGACCGAGATGTGTCGGTATAACGATATTCTTAATAATAGTGTACAACATTCGCGCACGCGACGGTTTTTAGGTAGAATGACGTATTACTGTTAATTATAGTATAAAATATTGCAAATACCAATTAATGAATCCTTTTTAAATGGGAAATTACTTATAAGTAGAACACTGTAAACTTATTTATAGTTGCCAACTGATATTGGTAAATAGAGCTTCATTTTTAGAAAAAAAATTAAAGTTATAAGATCGGTACTAGCTGAAGTACCCAGCGTTGCTCGGGCTTTACGCATAGTGAGGAAGCTTCATTTAGGAGAATGGAGGTTTTTTTTCGAAATCAGATGTAGACAGTAATTTACGTCAAGTGTGCGAAATTTCATCACGCTCGGAATAAAACAGTAGATTTGTATAATAAATTATTTGTATAATATATAGATTTATCCCCTTTGTATCTCTCTATGAAGATAATTAATAATAAATGAGAAAAAAATACGAATTATATGATCAATGTTGATTATATCAAATCACAACTTTCTGATTTAGGAATTTAAAGAAATGTCGTTCTTTAATTATATATATTCGTGGATTTTTCAAAATACGTTCAAGCATATTCGAGTATGTGTATACCTTTTTATTTTATTTCTATCGACCTCCTTTGTTACTTCTTACGCCTCCGAACAAAGTTTACTCGACGAAAACAACTCCCAAGATCGCATCTGTTGCTCCAGCTTATTCCGTGGCGTGAACGGACACAATGCTGGGTACAGTTTCTACCCTGTATCTCGCCATAGATCTCTTCTTGCTACGTGGTTCTTATTAGGCTGGAACCACAAGACAAACCTCTGTAAAGTCACGCTCGCTTAACGTTGGGTCCGACCGAACCGCGATAAACATAGATACGTAAAAAAGTATGCATTTAAAAAGACTTTAGGGGAAAATTTTAGTATACAATATCTATAAGTACACGCGAAAATTTGTTTCTCGAATAATAGAAAACTCGTTTTTCTTGACATGAAATATAAAATTATGAGTTAGCGTATTATGTTTGAGGTAGCCCATGTTTTACTGTATGCAAGTGGTTTCAATTTTTTTCAGATGTAACTGTGGTTTCTTTCTATTTAAAGTTCAGTTGTAGGCGTTTTTAAACCGATTATTAAATGAATTTGAAGTCTAACTGTATGAATTAAATCACGGAAAATTATCTCAAAAGGTGAGAGTGAATGTTGAGTTGTATATATTACGAAGCGTCGCAGATGATGGGAGACTAAAAATGTACCATATGTACGACATACCATCAATTACGCTTGGACACATTACTGCTACTTTGTAAATGTACACTTTTTTGTAAATGATAAATAGCAAAGAATAAACCGTATAGCAGAGATATCAATGTTATGTTCCTGTGCGAGCTCTTGTGTAAAAATGTGATAAAACTAATATATCAAACCGAACATTGCATATAAGACTATATTTAATAATTTTCAAACATATCAAGCACTATGTGACATATAATGAATCACATTGTTTACTTGTATTCACTGCATTCATTGCGTGAAGTTCACAGTAGATATCAAACATTATTAGCCTACTTGAGATGTAATCAAACGTTTGTATTCTATAACCTCACCTTTACATTCGTAATATCATTATTTCAGTGTTCCGAAGATTATTTTATATCTCTCAATTCATACTAGTTTGTCATACAATTGACACAATAATATAAAATCTTCTTCAATATAAACAATTTTGGAAGAAAAAAGCCACTCTATTTAATAAATAAACTTGTTAATTATTGGCTGATTGATATCTAATCCACGTACGATTGAAATAACTCAATTTAAAATCTTCGATCAGTATATATAGTTTTAATTTGTATTTATCATCATATTATAAATTTTCAATTAATATAATAATATAGAGCCTCATCTTTATATTATTTTCTGGATAAATATTATTACAATCTGACTGAAAATGAAGGTGATATCGCTCCTGAAGTCAGAAAAATGTACTATTATGATATATAGTGATTGATAGATAACTGTATAGTATATAATCAGGAATTATTTTTAAAACTATATTAGTAATACTATTTTCAACAATTTCTTTCAAGTGCTAACCTTAACTCGAGACCTCTTTCTGTAATGTTAAAATTTCTGCGTCAAACGATGTGCAAACCAAAACCATTATTTTTCTTTTTTTTTAAAACAATAATTCATCATAATGCTTCTAGAAATGATTGCCTTTCTTATGTAAAATATACCCTGCCACGTATTTCGTGAAGCAAATATTCACTCTGTTGAATGAAAAATAGATTCAATTAAGACCACGCAGGTACTCTTTGAAATGATTAATTCCGTCTTGGAAAAAAGTGATCCTTATTAATAATGTGTATGTGTGGTTATCCCGCATCTGTTGTCTTAACGTTTCGGATAAATCTCATTACCTATCTCCAGGGGATATATATATATATGTATGTATAATTTAGCGTTCAACTGTAATTAACGAGTAACTTAGCGGTGAACTACCCGCTTGAAAATACGTGTTTTGCAATCATTTTAGAGCGATACTTCACGGTTAATTAACGCATTTTGTGAACCAAATGCTTAGAAATTATTCACTATGTTAAATAAAAATAGATTTAATTCAGACTACGTACATATTTCGTGACATTATTAACTCCGTCAAAAAGGTTATCCCTATTATGTAATACTTATATTTATATATAACGTATAACATCCCTTTTACTTCAACTACATTGGCTCTGATTCCCTGAAAGATTTGAACTTAAATTGTGCTGGTTAAAGTACAAGGCGACACACAACATGGCGCCTCTGTATCTTCAAGAACTTTGTATCCCAGACAATTTGAATGGTAGACGTCAAACTCTCAGGTCAGCCAGCTCTACTTCAGCTGCAGGAAGGGTCGTAGAACCGACCAACCATTGCCAGAAGTCTAAATTTTCTGAACGAGCGTTTGCGGTGGCAGGCCCAAAAGCGTGGAACTTTTTGCCTTCCGCCATAAGAATCATTGCATCAGAGACATTATTTAAGAAGAATCAAAAAACGCACTTTTTCAAAAAGTTATTTCCATAAGTGAAAATAACAATTTTTAATTAAAAAAACAAGGATAATTGTAGAACTATTTATTAGTTTTATTTATTGGTAATAAACAGTATATCTGTAAAGCGCCTTTTACGAAAATGGCGCTATACAAATTATCTAATATTATTATTATTATTATCATTCTGGTCAGGTAATGTTTGTCTTAATCTCCCTCAAATCACAAATAATATCATTGGACCTTAAAATTACACTTTTTTTTTGCGCATGCAGTGATCCAAAAATAGAACGTCATTAACGGCGATTATCTCAACCTGGCGGGAGAATACAGATTTTCTGATAGACTAATGTCCCCCTATATTGAAATTGAAAGCCCTGAAATTTAATTACCAGAAAAGATTAGTTTTGTAAATCTGGCCTTGTAAGACGTATGGTTCTTCCTATCAGATGTGTGTAGTGGCTGGAAGAAACAGGAGAGTTGTTGTAACTATCAGAGATGCCGTATCGTAGACTGATGTTAGATTTCGTGTTTTCGGAAAATCAACATATCTTGAAATAAAATCTTGTGTTCTTTGTCAACGTCTTTTTTTGGATATCCACTCCATCTTATTTTGACATCGTCTAGAATCGTCTATCTTCAATGTTTGACTATCAAATGTTACATTACTTGAATTTTTATTGAAGAGTACTTGTTTAAAAAAATATTTATCTAAAGCTTATTATGAAATGTAATCGGGTCCAGAATATTTATTTTTCAGGATTTTGTTCAGAAAACCAAACGATCGATCGATTCTGTTTTTGACGTGGCGTAAAATTCTAAGAATAGATATATATATATATATAAATATATTTATATATTTATATACTCGTAATATCATTTTATTAGATACCGGCAACTCGTTATTTTGCCGACAGATAGGTAGGTTCCTATTGCTCACGCCCTGTTAATTTTTTTCCGTTTTAGGATTTTAAATGATATATATAAAAATACAATATTATATATGTTAACTGTAATACGGGGGTATTATAGAACGGATGGGAATGATATAAATATGGGGATGGGCGGATGGGTAATGAACCAGGTAAGAGAAGTCACAGGATGCGGAAGACAGCTCGACTCACACGATGGTAATGTTGTCCCTTTCTTCTTCTGAAGTTAACACTGCAACGACACTGGCTACTCTGATGATTCCACTTTCAATGTTCACAACAATACTCTGTTGACTACGTTCCAATGTTCACGGAATGAGGATCACAATTCTGCCTCAATCTCGGCCTTCTGAAACCGACAAGCCGTAAGGCCGAGAGGTAAATGGGTACTTCTACAAATGATGCACAAAATGAACGATTACAATAAGGATGAAAATTTCATTCCAAATCTTGACGAATTTCACAAATCCTAAAGAGACAACACGCTGAGCTGAGAGGCAACTGGATACTGGGGAATTGGGTCAGGTGAGAGGAAAACAATGGTGACAACAATAAATTTAATTTAACAATAATAAAAATCAAGCAAGCGCATGGAATACATGAATTATATATATCCACCGTAACAAGTGCGAATTCTGAATTATCAATATTAAATACATAAGTAAATCAATATTGTGTTGCTGTTAAATCCGTGAGAATATGTTTAAGTGTACAATTATTGATAACAGTTAAACTAGGCGGATGTGAATCGCTCGCTAGAAAAAATATTGTCTTGAAACGGCCTCCATTGAACTATTAATTAGTTATTTATTTACTTAAAAATAATACACAGTGTAGCAGTAATAACAATCGTTACGTTTGTTAGTACAGTAATCTTACGATATGATTAACGTCAGCGCGGTCAACAATAATTAATCTAAAAAAATTACATCGCTACTAAAAATAATGTGAACTCAAATATAATACATTACGCTTAAATGATAATATCGATCATTATTTTGTTTCTTGAACCATTGACCTCTGTCTGATGGTGCTTGCATGAATCGTATCGCGGGGTCACGGTTTCGATTAGGGTCGTTAATTACTTGTAGTAAATAAACCTTTCTCTCGACTTCGAAGATTGTTTCTTGATCAATTAGTAACAAAGTTATTCAATCAAATAAGCTTGCCACTAATTAGTGTTACTTTTATAATACAGGCACTTAGTCAAGCTTGAAAAATAGTTAACATATTGAGTGATACATAAAACGAATACATGTTGAGTTGTGACATTTATATATCCAGTCTTTATTTGTTAAGAGTATTACTATTTCTTATTAATTTTAATAAAATGCGCAATTAGCATTTAAGTTTCTGGTAATTTTCTTCTTGAATGTTATTACACCTCATATCGACCTTTAGTCTTCTGAATCTTTCGTCACCAAACACATTCACCTATTCTTCTTCTTCTTCCACAATCCGAGGGTGGGATTTGGAATCTTCCACAAGTGCTCTCTACCGACTCCTATCCCTGGCCATTCTTCTTCAGTTCTCAAGCTTTCGCATCCTGCTCCAGACTGCTTCCACAGTCAGCCCACTTCTTCCTTGGTCTGCCTCTAGGTCACTTCCACTGAGGTATCCACTATCCACTTGATCATGCTCCTTTTCTGGGTGGCTAATTTCTAAATCTAATCCATTAAGGACTATTTTTTTTTATCCGTACCTCCTACATTTACTAGACGTGACTAATCTAAGCTACTGTAGCTTCATGTGGATGAAAAGAGCTCATTGTTGTACCATATTCTTGAAACTTCCCTATCTCGCATAGATCCATAAATTCTTTGCAGGAATTTCCTCTCAAAACTTTCCAGCATTCTTCTCTATGTGATGGGGATTATTTACGCTTCACACTTGCAAGTCAAATCGTACGGACGATCGCTCTGTAGCATGTAGCATATATTAGTTTAGACTCCCTGAAAGCAAACGTCCAGATAGCCAACATTAACATAAACTAGCTGCAGGAGATAAACTAACCGACTAACTGGATTTTAAATTCATCCTCATTTTTAGTATAAAAATATAATGATATAGATAATGCAAAATTAAATCATTGACCGCATCCGCCTTTATGAATATTTATCGGAAAATATATTAATTAATTAGAAATTTGAGTTCAAATCATTAGTATTGAATAAATAATGTTGTGTACATAATAGATATCATCAGTGCTACGTAATGACTGATTGACACTCGTTCGGTTCGTACATCACTAATTAGACTTCCTTATTATCTCTGTAAGTTTGTCAGTATAGTTTGACAACGTGAATAAATAAACAGAATTCGAAAACATTTGGCCAGGGTTAAACAATAAGGAACCAACCAACAATTTTTTTTTTCTATATAATATATAAATTTATTTATTTATTTTACGATTACTTTACAGAGTCAAACGGCTTTTTATTTATACTTACAATAATTTCGAATAAATAGGCAACTTCATAACTATTATTACTATCTACTCATAAAAATTGATATAAAAATAAGAAAACAGAATATATTGGTATGTAAATATGTTGGAATTAACCGATTAATATGAAAGTCAATGAATTGCTTCTGCATATTTAATACTGAGTATTTTATTGTGATATCCATGAATTCTGCAATAACTAAATGTGTACGAACAAAATATCTTCACCATGTAATCCAGGTATAAATAGCAGGGTTACTGCATTAAATATCTGTGACTAACAGAATAGTTGATAAACCTATCGACAAATTTAATTATACTCGATAACAATGGTAATAATTTGAATTCGAAAATAGATTGCTGTTGTCAACAGGTTAAGTAACATTACGGTTATAAAATTTAATTTAAAAAAATATATACATTTATTAAATTTGAGGTTGATGCCAATCGCCTTTACAATCATCAACACCGCTGACCATCTGCGCACCACTCCCCTCACGGCTGCCTTCTCGTCAAGATCTTTAACAAACGCTTCTCGATGTAGACATTTTATTGCATATTTTTGTAACTAACAGTACTCAAGCAATAATAAACTTCTGTCAACTGTAATTGTTAGTCTCTGTTGTTCAACCTGCTCTGGCCACACAAACACACACACACCCACATATACACTCCGCGATTATATTCAAAAGAATATGTGATCGCTGGGTGTAATATATTCGGGCACCAGGCACTCACATACAGTACCTTCTGATTCTTACAACATATGTACCGATCCATAACTTATCATATCTTTTATAACGTTGTCATATCCCCAAAAGTATAATGTCAGAGAGAAATTTTCGTGATTATCTCGTCTGTTGGACCTGAGAAAGACAACTGGGACAAAAAGGACACCCATCCACTGACAATAATATTAAAAACTCATGCACAAACAAATAATAACAATAATAATTGAAATCACAGAATTACCAGAATTAACGAAGCATTAGGTCATAAACACTCCAATTATATTAGTGATTTTACTTAACGCTGAACTGCCGGCCTGAAAATACACGTTTCACGATCAGTTTAGAGCGACACATCACCGATAAGGTATACCCTGAAGATGGGTAGTGAGCTTTTCCCGGAACGTCGGGTCAACAATGATATTTCTCAGGACTAACGGATACGGGTTAACCAAGAAACTTTATCTATATACATTTTTAAATTATTTTTTATTTATTTGATATTTTTAAATTTTTTTTATAACATGAATTAAGTATTTAACATTATTAAAATTACATGTTATTTTTTTCGCTTATCTCTCCAAAAAAGAGACTAGGTCTTGTGCATGGAAAGGGAGTTACACTATAATAATTTTACATAATATTTTATTTATTGTCTATTTGTGTGCTTCTGCAGTTTTCTGTAATATTGTTCATTTTCTAATTATGTGTTTCTGAAGTGTCCATTTAAATTTTTTTCTAAACTCTTTTGTTTCTTTAATTTGTGTAGAGAGGCTATTGAAGTTTTTTATCCCTAAGTATATAAAATTTTGCTAATAGTGTTTGGTGATTACATTTAGGGATTTTAAAGTTATTTTTAAACCTTAATAATGTGCTTGTTTCAAATTTGATAGTGTTATTTTCTTTAATTAATTGATTAATTGAGATTTTTTTTGTAAATGTTTTCTATTTTGGGAACTACTGGGATTTTTGCAAAAAGTGTTTGTTTTGAAAAAGTGATTCATCTTTTTCAGTCTTTTATTACTCTCAATTATAGTAGTCGTTATAATGAATACAAAGATTGTATATTATGTATGATGTCTTCACCTACTTATATTTCTTGGCTCCAGGAGCAAGCTCTGCATTATAGTCCTTTATTAAAACGGTCCATGGATGGTGTTGACGATTTTTACGTGATACGCTGTCCCCTTGACAACCAAGTTTTCTATAGTGTCGTCATATCTAGTGACGTAGCGAAAGTATTTACTGATTTTAAATCTTGCAGTTAAGGATAGACGCTGCTCCAACCCTCAATAATCGAGTAATTCGCTCTGCGGGATGTCGTACGCGAGTACAATTTTCTCAGAGCATTTATCCCGCTCTCTCATTTCAAGTACGAGGCGCGTTTTTTAAGTATCGGAATTTTTTTTTTTAAAGATATAGCATCATTTTTACAACACTACTTTCTTCGGATACAACCCCCCTTAACTACTACATAGTCGCCACCATTAATAAGGGCGCTTGTCATAACGGGGCACCAATTTTTGTACACCATCGTCATAGAACGACGTCGCTTGGGACGAAAACCATGTCTGTACTCCGTCTTTAAGTTCATCATCGTCATCAAAACGCTTGCTACAACGGTTTTTCTTGGTGACAAGCGTTGAAATGATGGAAATTACTTGGCGCCAAATCAGGACACACTTGGCGATTAATATCAGCTGGTTTCATGTTTCATGCATGAAGAAAGAAAGATGAGGAAATATTGAGTAATAAAAAGGCTAGAATTCTCATTGCTTAGTTTTATTAACTTTCTATTAATTTAGTACCACTTATCTAATCAATGCTTGTAAAGAATCTAGAAAAATTGTCGTTAGGTTGTCTATCTTAGGTGTAAAAATTGTAAATTCTCGAGCCATGCCAATAGTCATAATATTAATTAATTTGTTTGGTATAAATTAAAATTAAAAATATACGCCAGGAAGTAAAAGTATACGTTTTTAATGTAAATCAACAATTTACATGTGATATCTTCCTTAATAGCCTGAATTTTACTGCCGCAAACCGAGATAAAGATAGTTATATGTAGTATTATTTTTTCGGATGTATAAATATTACTCGCGACTTTGAATATGTGGTAAAAATTACGACACTTCTATAAATAGTACAATGCAGATTTATTATATTCTAGTGTGATTCAACTAAATTATGACAAATTAATGTTTTTTTTTTTGCGGAAGGATAAGGATTCGTGATAAGGCCGTTTTCTGTTCTGTGCAAGGTTTGCATTGTGCTCAAAGCAGTATAAAAATGTATTAAAAATATTAAACTCGCAGAGACTATCGATAAAAAGTACCAGCACATGTATATTGGACCTTTCGTGTATCTCGGATAGTGGAGGGGCTAACTAACTAACTTACCATCACGCCGTTTCTCAGCGAGAGTAGGCAGAGAGGATAGAGCGCCACACTCTTCTGTCCTGACACACAATTCTCACCTCATCCACATTCATATATCTTCTTATACAAGTTCGCCGGTTGTTAGGGCTTCTAATAGAACCATCCTTCAGTATCTGGTTTACCTGGTCGTGCCGAGTCTTCCGCGGGCGTTTTATATTTCTGGTGCCATCAACACTTGCGTCATATATCTTTCTTATCATTCTCTAACTATATACTAACAACAACTTTATATTCTTTCCTTATTTCTTCATTCTTTCTTCTGTCATAAATAGATTTCCCACATATACGCCTAAGTGATCTCATTTCCACTACATTCAGTCTACTTTCGTTCCTCTTCTTCCAGATCCAGGCCTCGCTTTCATACATCGGTGTCGGTACCAGGACTCCATTGAGTTCAATGTATCTTTAATATGACAACGATAATTAGTAAATTAATTGGCACAATGACACTATGTTTAAGGTTTTGTTCTCCGTCATAAGAAACAGTGCATCGGAGAGTAAAAAACTCACCTTTTCAAAAAAAAAAATTATATGTTCAAATAACAATTTTTAATTTCAAATACAAATTTAATGTACGACTATCAACAATTTACGTGTAAATATTTTTTATGAAAATGGCGCTAAAAAATTATACAATATTATTATTGTAATTATTATTAACATATTTTGGTGTTAAAATACTTGCAAACGTCTATGCTGCCTAAACTATTTTTGCAAATAAAAATGAAACGATCTCATTTTTGTTTTTTTTTTTCAATTTTGAGAGTTAACACATTATTGCAGCACGCCATCAATATACAGAGCGTAACAGACCTATTTTATGAGTGGATACCTGACTAAATTACGAATCTAAAATGTGTAAAGAATATTTATTTTTAGGAGAACACACTCTTATTGTGAAGTTATAATCATTCAGAACATAGGTCTGTGATATTTTAAATATGAATTATATATATTAATTAGAAAGATATACATATAAAATCAATTTCGAACCTGGATTGTTTTTCTAACCGGGGAAGGTGCTTTATCCAACAGCGACAATATTTTTAGTTAGGTATGTTACTTCCTGTATAGTATGTTTCCTTCTTGCAACGCAGTAATTAGCTAATGTTGATAAAAAAAAAAAAAAAAACACTTAATTTAATGATAATGTGAAATTTGGACTCGTGGTATTACTGACTGCGACGTTTCATGCTTGAAACGTGAATTACACGAATTATTTCCCACTTAGCTAGACTACCGCCCGGTCATAACAGTTCCCCGGCGAATACCATTAAAAATCGTGACTTGATTCGACCCACTCGATTCGAAACGTCTTAAAAATAACTAGCCACTAATAAAAGAGTACCCGTCAATAGCTCTCAGTCGCTAGCAAGAGACGAAAATAAACTGCTCCCTTTGGTGATGTCGTAAAGTTTCTCAGATTTTTATAAATATGTAATTTCGACGAAACTTAACGACTTGTCATTGTATGTAACAACAATGCAATAGTTAGAGTTGTACAATTTCATAATGTAACCTTTTTCGATTAAATACAGTTTATTTATTTTAAATGTGTGCCTGTGGTCTAGCGGTCATGGGTTCGAGCCTCGTTCCAGTAGACCATCAAGTTAATCTAACTGTCATAGCGCAAGTGATTAGTTTAGTTAGAAAATAGTAAGAATATTAATGTGACACGTATTCCGTGTACGCAACTCTATTTAAAAAAATAATACACTCAAACAAAAATATTACTTACTCATTTTTTTTTTACAAAATTTTTTAATTTATATCAAAAGTTATAAACTAGATTATGAGGGCAGACCCACCGCTTACCCAGGACCGATGCAATAAGCCCAAAACTCACATCTCAGTCGTACTCATTCGCCGCCTGGTTGGCATTTTTCAATGCTACTAGGTAGCTGTTCGATAGCGTCGCGCATATATGGCAGGGAGATACCGCACAGCTGCCAAAACAAAATCTGCCACAACCGTCCCCGGCTGACTTACTTATTAACTGGATTTGATTTTTTTTAAATATAAATTGATACTTTTAAAATTATCAATATTAACTTTGTGGTTAAAATTCATATTTTTATTTATTATCTTTGTTTTATTAACCACTAAATTGAGTTTAAATACATATACCGGTTTCAAAAAATACCTTTTTTTTTCTTTGCCACAGAATCTATTAAAACGAAGATAATAAATAAAAAAATAAAAATAATTTGATACCCATAAACTGAACATTATTTACATTAATTACAACAATATAGGCATTAATTGAAAGATCGCCGCCATTAAATTCGTTTTCAGTATGCGAATAAACTCTCTAGTTACATTTTCAGAATATATTTTCTTACGAGTTCAAAGCCAAGATTGCGGAGATTAATTTGTATTGAAGAAATTAGTAAAACATTAAAAATAATGTAGTTATATAAACCGTTAAATTTTCTGACATTATTTTATTTGTTGATTGTATTAAATTGCTAGCCGATCCGAGTCGGCGATATGACGGTACTCGCAGATATTATTTTTAATGCCCTCCCCAAAGATTTGAAGATGAAAGCAAATTATATAAATTTCATATCTACACTGAATCGATAACAATTTGATATTGAAATTACACATTTATATAACTACCAAAAGTAGCCAAACGTAGTGTTATTTTTATTTTCTATCTATTAATCTAATATTATAATAACAATGCCCAATTTTAAACATGAGAACTCATTTTTCTTTCAAAAAGGGTATGCGATAATATTATGTTATGAACAACACTTACGAGTACCTATATTATTTACATGTTATAATAAATTATTATTGTTATGTTTCTGCTGGTGTAAAAAAAAATATATATTTAATATTTATACACAGTAAAAATAGAAGATCACTTAGGTGTATTTGTGGCAAATCTATTTATGACAGAGTAAAGAATGAAGAAATAAGGATAGAATGTAAAGCTGATGTTACTATAGTGAGTAAGATTAAGAAATAATCATTTAGGTGATTTTGGTCATATGGAACGGATGAATGAGGAGAGAATGGTAAGAAAGATATATGACGCAAGTGTTGATGGCACCAGAAATAGAGGACGTCTGCGGAAGACTTGGCATTACCAGGTAAACCAGATAATGGAAGATGGTTCTGTTAGAAGCCTCAACAATCGGCGAGGTTGTATGAGAAGAGATGTATGAATGTGGATGAGGCGAGAATTGTGTGTCAGGACAGAAGAAACGCGGGGAAACGGCGTGATGGTAAGTAAGTAAGTAAAAATGGAATATCCGTGTACGATATAATAAACCGACTACAATGTGTAAATAGATTTAAAAACAAGTAAGAAATTATATTAATACTTTTTATATGAATATAACTTTAAGCGGGTGCTTAAATAATTTAAAACCTAATTAATTTGTAATGTTCATAATTTAAGGTTGTACAATTGCGTAAGCATGTACATTAAATACTCGTATTATTTTTCGAATTATGTTGGCATTGGGTATTTTAATTGCGTTAATTTTTCACAAAAAAGTTAATATATTAGTCAGGGATTATCATTTTTTTTAAATATATTAGTTTTTATATAACTTTAAACAATCATGTTTAAGCATGCCATTTAAGCTTTTAATAAATGTAAATTTTTATACAGAAAATTTTAAGTAACATTTTTAAAGGAAATTTGAAAAAAAAAACTCAATTTTCTTCTCCGCATCCGAGTCTCGGGGTCCATCACCCGAACCAGCCGTCTTCAGTGTTCCTGTTCTGCGTTACTGCTAGTTTCTACGAATAACCAGTCCCTACTGTTTACTCCAGCCTATCCTGGAACATCCCGTGGGACGTCTGTCATCCGGCACTACGGAGAGAAATATGATACAAAAAATAAGAACGTAGTTTCGTTTTATTTTTGCTTTTTAATTTATTAAAATATATATTCGAGAATATAATACAGACTAAGGGCTGATTGTGTGATCAGTAGTAAATTTATACCATTGTAACTTTTTGCTATATTATCTTTTTACTAACTAAAATTTGCGGGTTGTTACATCAAATTTACAACTGTCAAAGATGGTCAAAGACAATCTCGCCTCTCAGTGTGGCAAGGCGAATAATCTTAAAATGTGCTCTATTTTCTGCTTTATCTGTGGCTTTATTCGTTCCCGCGTTCGAGACCTGTCACTTCAGTGGCGAAATTTTTTCGGATTATGTGCTAATGTATATTAAACAACGAGATCATCATCGAACGAACTCTCATGACTAAAATAGCGGGGTATTGAGTAATTAATTGTCATATGACTTTTGAAACAGCTGTGAAAAGTTCACCATATTTGACTATCGATTCTCGTTTTTACTATCGGATATCGGATAGTAAAATCAGTTTACTACGGGGTGTACTTTCGAGAAATGATGATTTTTTTACCAACGATCAAACAACTCGTTTTCGCATAATTTTTTTCTTTAGTAACTTTTTTAACTAAAGTAAAAAGTTACTGATCACTCAGCCGGCCCTTAATCAAACCAAATGCCGGTGGCCTAGTACAGAAAGGATTTAAAATGTGTCATGGCTATTTTTCATATCTTTATGGTCCATCGACATCTTTGTTACCGTTCGTATATCACAAAAAGCCACAATTCATAAATTCCAAGAAATAATAAATAGATAAATAATAAATAAATCTTAAAAGAAAATTTGTCATATCTGTTTATGTTATATTTTGATTTTCATCGGACATTTTGATATTTATAATTTTAAGTAAAGACAAGGCATTTGACAGAATAATGATATTTAATTATAATATTTAACAAATAGAATAAGGAAATCTGCCTACATATTTTTAAGACTATCTTATCACTTACATATCTGAAAATGATATATTACGCGTTTGTACAGTCACATTTGCAATACGGTATTATTGGATGGGAAGGATTATATAAAACTCCAATATCACAATTAGAAATCACTCAAAAAATGATAATAAAAATTATGCTAAAATAAAAATAACCATCCAACTTTTCA
The DNA here is from genome assembly GCA_031772225.1 of Eubasilissa splendida. Lineage (NCBI taxonomy): Eukaryota > Metazoa > Arthropoda > Insecta > Trichoptera > Phryganeidae > Eubasilissa > Eubasilissa splendida. Next base: position 9,143,397 of record CM062855.1, on the reverse strand, counting down.
CAGATTTCAAAGTATCAAAAATAATAGACATATACAAAATAAATTCAATAATCCAAATTTTCAAAATTAAAGATCAATTAAATATTAGAAGCAAATTCTAATCTACAAGATCCAAAACTAAAATACACCGCAACCCAAAATATTATTTATCAAGGCATCAAATTTTTTTAACAATCTCCCCATCACAATTATAACAATTACAGAGTACTATCAATTTGTATCTGAAGTAAAAAAATATGTACACAGACTAATTAAAAACATAAATTCTCGTATATTCTCATTCTCTATACACGAGTCTCACTCTCATAGATGATGATAGAAACGATATATATATATCCCACTGATTATTTTCAAAATGTATTATATTTTCTAATATTAAAATAGCAAAAAAAATGTAACTCTTTATTCTTATTCAGTTTGATGAAAAAATAAGAATGGCGTGTGTTTTTTTTTAAGATAGATTCTCTAGATTTTGAGATGCAGCAATGGAGATGACAACGCGTCACGCGCTCCGGTTGATACCGCACAGGAAAAATCTATAATATTGATGATGTAATAATTTTCTTAACGCACGAAACATTGCATTAAAATTACTTTTAATGTGCTGATCTGACAGCACCTCGTAGGTAGGCAGGTACTCGAGATAATATTAAAAATAAATACACGCACACTTTTAATACGACACATCAATTCCGGTTACGCATATATATATATATAACACCAACTTTCCGGTTACTTGAGTTTAGATTCGATGAGTCGTGTGTTGTGAAAACGTTCGGCGGGCGGTGTCTTGTGTTGTTAATTTGACTTGTGTTTGATCGTTGTGTCCAAACTCGCCGACAGACGGATGGAACGAATCGGACGTGCACGGTGAGAGATGCGAGAGCCCACCGACAGCAGTGTTGGACTCGGAGAAAAGATCGTTAGATTATTTTCTCCTCTAATTACCGCAACGCGCGTGTGTCCGTGTATTAACGAGTGAAGAGGCTCGGCTGGCGTTATTCTAAGTATAAAAAAAAAAAAAGTGCAACACCTTTATGCGACCCTCTGATAGTCCACGCGCCGCATTTGTCGCATAATCTAATGACGCTCGTTTTGTCTTACCGATGCAAATAAACACGAGCCACGACCGTCATACAGGAGGGAAATGTAGTCTGAGACTGCCATTCAGGAAGTAGAAGCTGCTGTGTACAGTGCGATGAAATTTTTTAATGAAATGGCAGTAAACACAAGGCAGGAGGAGAAACTACATAGATTAAAAATTAAATGAATCAAATATGTGAAAGATAAGTCGCAGTAAAATAAAACGATTTTGATTTTTTTCTTAAATTAACACTAGACCCACAAAATGTCTTGATAGACGTTTGTCTGCAGGTACTTTTATTACATTTAATAAACTCAAAAACATAACCATTAATCAGTCACCGTTTATACAATACACATCATTCTTACAGGTTATTTTTTGCAAGCCATTTTTTAATAATTTCTTCTAAATTGGGAGAAAGCGTGCTCTTTTTTTATATTAGAGCATATATAAAAATATTTATGTATGCGCTATATTAAGAATAAATAAATAAATAAGTCGACTGTGACAGAACATAGTATGGATGAATACAAATAATTTACTGAACCGACATTGACTACCATAAAACAATTGAAACCCTCCTTGCAACAAGACTGTATATCGGTTTTTACAAATGTTACATCTATATACATTGTTGTTGCAGGTAAGATCGCTTAGAAATTGGTGCAACAGTATTGTTATTTATTTTATATGGTTATTTAATATACCATTCGATTGCTTGAAAGATATACATTGTTTTGACATTCATAACTCGGATACAGTACTGTTGTAGGGGTGATTAGCGCAGCCGCGCCATGGTTTTCCGTAAAACTTTTTTTGCAATGCTGAAAATTTACTAAGTAGGTACTAAAAAGGGGAAATGGTTTACGAACTACTAATTGTGGGTTACATCTTAGACAGATCATGGACAATCTATCTTGTAAAATCTAACAACCAATTAACACAAAGATTTATCCAATCAGACATTTTCTTATTAACGTTATATAAATTTTTCGCCACCCTAGCGGCGACAATAGTAATAATTTTTGTTTTGTGTCTTCGATAACATTACTACATGCCATTACTGGATCCCATGTTCTTAGCGCCTTCAAGGATATATAATAGATTGCTTTCTGTTAGAATCATTATATTTTTTGGATTTTTATCATTTTTTACAGTAAAAAACCAATAATAAATAAGTACTTAATAATACACGTTTTCAAAATAACAATTGATAATATTTATATTATTATTTAGAATTTTTGATTCGTTTTCACGCCGTCCCTTAAGAATTTGTGGGTGGTATTATAAATTACTCCTCAAAACATATTCACAACAAGTATTAATTCCCCGTGCAAATTTGTGTGTACCACTGGCATAATTAATTACACGTATTCCTTAATGTTTGTCAGTTTCGGTCGGCGAGAACTAAATCTTAAAATTGTAATCGCCTCACGTGCGCCTTGTAGGTACAATGTTGCGGTTGGAATGTGAAGATTTATCGCCGGACCTTTGCTAATTTTACATCGAACGTGCTCCTTGTTGGGATAAAAAAATCACATCCCCAAATCCATTAAAATGTAAAGTAAAAAGAAACGTAACAAAAATGTTAACTGTTTTATTGTGGCACGTAAATAATGATACAAAAATTGATACGTACCTTTTTATGAAGCATATTTAAATGAATTGTTAATATTGATCGTGGTCTGGATACGTCTTGAATATTCGGCAAAAAATCGTTCATTTTTAGAATTTCTTATTGGCACCTGCCTTGACAGAGAAAGACAGAAACAATACCGGTCGCGGGAATCGCGCGCGCGCGACAAAGACGACGATATGTTGCACGAGTTTTTTTTTTGGTGCACAAAAAGGATCGCAGCATTATTCAATTAGCGACTCACAAAAGGGAAAGAGGGACGGATATATGTATTTTTTATTTTTACCCGCAAATTAGACGCTCGATGTTTTTGAGTCTGCCAACATGGCGGCTCTCGCAGAAACGGGTTTTGTAAATGAACACCTTGTATTGGTCGGTCTTGTGTTGATCGATATGATACGAATCGATTTTTAATTGGAACACCGCCATTAAGCGAGATGAAACGTTGAAATTATTTTTTATTTCACTAAACAGTAATTACCACACATATTTCGTGACATCGTAAATATAAATTAGACGTAATTTAATAATGTAACTGGCTGCTAAGCCATGCGGGCGGTGGTGACCGCTTCGCGGCCATTGCTTTAACAATGGTGCATTGTACACCCTTATTATGTTGCCAAAGCAAATTCCGCATTGAAATTCTACTGGAGCCTTGGACGCACAGCTGTTACCACTGGCCGCGAAGTGGCCACAATAGCCGCTCACAGAGCCTGTAGCCGATTACTTTCCCTTACCCGTCCTGGAATTATAGTGTTCTTAAGTATCAATTTTGAATTATGATAGTGTAATCGGCAGTTTGAGGTTTTTTTTAATTTTTAATCTATATGTATATTTTGTCTAAAAATTGACTATGCCAATATTTGATTTCACTGTTCGATACTTAAATGCATTGTTATATAGTATATATATAACGATCTATAATTAAATCACGATTTGAATGAATACGGAGAGAAAATTCAGTTATTAGCCCCCACCCCCACCCCAATCATATTGGGAATAGAAATAATATTTATTATTACTACATGGTGACTTCTTATTTTATACAGTATTCATAAACGTCAAACTGACGTTTTGACATTTTTCAGAAATTAAAAATTCTACCGGTACCTACCTAAAAACAAGAATTAAAAAATAATACGCAACTACGCAAACAAGGTACAATGCTATGCAACCGTTTTCATACAAATGAAATTTTTTATATCTCAAAAATGAATGTAATGACTATTGCTCTCTGGGAAAGAGATAGGAAGTTGAAAATTTGTATAGAAGTATGGTGTGACAATATCGTATGTAATATGATTCACGGCCGTACATTTCAGGTGGGCTGTATTTCAGTAGTGCCGGGATAGATACTAATCGTAAAAATCAATCGGAATCGTTAAAAAAAAATGTATAAATGTACCTAATAAATAAAATATATATAATGTAAAATATATACGGAATATTATTTTCAAACTGAGCTATAAAAATAACTTGCTGGTCTCCTGGAATGAGGCTCATACCTGGATCAGGAGAAAAGTGTATTAACCACTAGACGTCTAATTACGCACTATACAATTTGAGTACATTCTTGATATTATTGTATTTTTTAACGGTTTATACGTGTTAAGTATTTTTTAAACTATTTTTAATAGTTTTACAAATAATACCGATTAATTTGTCACACACAGGTCAAATATATTACTGTGTGTCTTCAGTTAGATGTAGGTATAGGGTATTTAAAATGTTTTTATAAATTAAAAAAATAGAAATACCAACGAACGATGTTGTCACATTTATAAGTCATGGTAGTAATTGCACATAAAAAGCTATTAAATAAGCGCTAACGACGTATCGATTATTATTTTTTATTGTCAATATTTTAATGCTGAATGATAACGCCTCGGGTGCTTTGTAAAACCTTTTTTATTTTTTATTTTTGTCCATTTATTTTTATTCCTTGAAATATGACACGTGTGGGTTCCTAATGCAGCACCTTGAATACCTGGGCATGTCGTTGGAACAATATATTGGGAACTATCTATTAAGTGCCTTAACTATACCTTAAATTGTGAGCTGGTCAGAGATTTCTTCTGTGCGTTACAGTCAAAACCCGAAAATATTTTATTTAAAAATAAATCGTCATATTTTTATTGTATTTTGGTGGAATGCTATTTCTTATACACCTATACATTATCATGCAGTTATCATTTTTTTACGTTTACTTTCATGTTCTCGCCCATTGCCGTATAAGATTTTGTTTGCGCTCTAACATTCGTATTTATTTTTCATCTTTTCTATCACATCTAGTGTTTCCCAGCATCATTCTTGTATCGTCTCGAGCCCATAAGTTAACTTTGCATCAGAGTCCAGGTTTCATTCTTCTATTCCCTACCATTCTTCTACAACTGTTATTTTTATGATAATTTTCATCGCCTCTATTTTATCTCTGCCTACCCCTGTAGCGATAAAGTGTGATAATGTTAATTAATCAATTACATGGGGGGTATATTTTCGACCAGAATTATGTCAGATATTTGACTATTTATAATAGGATGTTTACACGAATGAGGTTTATCTGGGAGATTCGTTTCTAAAATTACCTAAGAATGGTACAGAGTTGAGCGCGAAGCGAGCATTAACTCATTTCCAATTATGTTTTATACGCATCACCTAAGAATGGTACAGAGTTGAGCGCGAAGCGAGCTATGACTCATTTCCAATTATGTTATTACAACAGCTACAGTATACGAAAATCGTGGAAAAATTGATGACTAAGTGAATAGAACCAGATTAACCAACACTATAGACTGACCTGGCTAAAATTTGGCCACCGACTGGAATAGGTTGCGATTGATCAACAATGCCATCATCCACAGTTCCATGATGATGACTGCTCTCATTGAAAGTAAGACAAATATGAAAAAGAAGTATAACGTAATTGATAGATCGTCCTTTATGACACGAGAGATCAAAATCCCTTCCGTATTTACATGCCACACAGTTTATAAAATACAATATGTTGTATATTTTATAAGAATCATCCCGCGCCATAATGCGCCATACAGTGTGAATATTCTGTTCCAGGCAGATGTTGTTCTTGAATAACTAAGAAATGAAACATAATTTTTTAATTTGGTTTTTATTTATCTATTATATGATTTATTACAATTGTGTATACAATATTAAATCGTACTTTTAAAATCAGCAATATTATCTTTGTGGTTAAGATTCATATTTTTATTTATTATCTTTGTTTTATTAACCACTAAATTGAGTTTAAATACATCTACCGGTTTTTAAAAATAGATTTTTTAAATATAGATTGTGTCAAAGAAGCAATATGTTTTAGTTAGTTTTGACATCCTGAAGAAGAAAATGGTATTTTTAGAAACCGGTAGATGTATTTAAACTCAATTTGGTGGTTTATAAAACAAAGATAATAAATAAAAATAATATTAAATCGACCTAGTGCCATATTTTTAATAACATTCTCGCACACTTCGCGTATTATTTCAGCAATTTCATTTCAAATATTATCCTGTAATATCGGAATTGTTGGCTTATTGGCGTAGACCTTTCCTTTCAAGTACCCTCACAGAAAATTGTCGAGAGCTGTTGAATCAAGTGATCGGGGAGGCCAGTCGATATCACCACTTTTTAAGATTATGCAGCCGGGAAAATTTTCAAGCGTAGCTCGGACTTTGTGTAAGGTGGCACCGTTCTATTGAAACCATGTGTGTTGCAGGTCCAATCGACCTAATTCGCCATCAATAAGTTTTCCAACATGTGACGATAGCGATCACCATTAATGGTTACAGCATTGCCATTATTATTTAGATAAAATGTTTTAATGACTTAACGTGTTATTAAAACAATATATGTTTTACAATAAATTGTAATCAATTAAGTTTTATTATTACCAAATATGAATTGATATATATTTGCCAAACCAAAATGGCAGCCAAACAAAATCGACCTAGAACATAATATTCATTCTGTATAATACAAAATGTTGTATATTTCATAAGAATCATCACGCGCCATAATACTTGTATAATATAGTATGTTGTATATTTCATAAGAATCATCAGGCTCCATAATGCTTGTATAATATAATATGTTGTATATTTCATAAGAATCACCAAGCGATATAATGCTTGTATATATATATAAAAGAATTCGTTGTATATTTCATAATAATCACCAAGCGAATAATTCTTGTATATATATATAAGAATTCGTTGTATATTTCATATGAATCACCATGCGCCATAATGTGAATATGTTGAGTATTCCATAAAAATCATTAAGCGACACAATACTTGTATAAAATAATACGTTCTATATTTCATATGAATCAGCAGGTGCTTGTATAATATATTGTAATTTGTTATACTATATATAAGAATCATCGCGCGTCATAAAGTTGTATGATATAATATATTGTATATTTCATAAGAATCATCCATTCATGAGAATAACCTATTAAAAGGAATGTTTCTACTTTTCGTGGATCATTATTGAAATGAAAAGCTGCCATGAATTACAATAAATTATCCAGATATATTCCTGATTAACTGACGTCAAATATTTATTTGTCCGCATCACGGATCTGGTGAATATTTTATCGGAATTTCCTTTTGAAAACCTCTTTCTGCTGTTTATTTTATGCCTTCGTCGACGTTTTTTCGGCAAATTTATGTCCGACCTTATTCAGCGACAAATTTTTACAGGCGAACTTCGGCCGAGAACTTCATTGACAGGAATAAAGTGTTTTGATATGGTGATGCGGTTTTTTCGGAATGATTAATAGGGCTTGTTTATCAGGCAATAGAAGGGCATTGATAATATTGCAGATGAAGCATAAAGTTGTTATTTAATATTATTCTGGATAATTTATTTTAATTAAAACAAATTGGACGATTCACATAGAAAAAAATCTATCTATATAATTAATCGAAAAAATATAGTCAACACCGAGACTCGTATTGTATATTGTCGGTAGATGGCTTTTAACTAATTACCTAAGGTACAATAACAATATACAATGCCCGATTCCATCTGAATATGTTACGTTATCAGATGTATCTTTCGAAGTCATTCAATTATTTTTTTTTAATTATCAAAGAACTACGTTCTGAATAAATAGTAACAGTAATACTAATTAAATGTATTAATAAGAAAGATATACATATAAAATCAATTTTATAGAAAAATATTGTTCTTGCTACCGGGATTCGAACCTCTTCCAATCCGGGGAACGTCCATTAATCGATTGTGCTATATCACTACAGTGCATTAATGACAAATTGGATTGGAAGAGATCCAGGTTCGAATCCCGATAGCAACAACAATATTTTAAAGTTGATTTTGCTAATTTCAAAAGTAGTATAATTTTCTAATAAATACATTTAATTTGTATTAAAAACATCACAGACCTATTCTTTGAATTATTACAATTTCACAATAAAAATGTGTTCTCCTTAATGAAATAGTAACTTCACAAAAAAATACGTTGCTGTTTACACACTAGTGTCCAAAATCCGTCTGAGATCGTCCCATGTGTCGCTTTTTTTGAATTGGATCTTATTTTATATTAATTAAATACCTACCACAAACAATTTTTGATAACTAACGTATTGATATGATGAGAAAATTGGTTTGATATTTATCCTTGAAAAACAGTCGTTATGAGTGTATAATTTCTAAAAAAGAAAGTATTGAATAATAATTAACTATATACAAAATATTTGTATGAGAAATATTACTGTTTCAATTCCAATTTAAATGTACAAATTTTTGATAATTTTAACTGTTTTAAATTTATTTTTTCAAAACAAAAATATAGTATAAACCGATTTAACCTATCTATTCAATGAAATGTATGAATTTCCTATTTCATTTTTGATTCATGACGAACAGACACTAGAGCTCTTTAGGATTTTATTTATAAGATTCACAAGTCAAGAAAAATAATAAAAATTAAGTAAAAAAAAGCCTGGACGGATATAATATAAGTTGAAAGTGGTGTTAGAGCAGGATGGAAAAAGTAATCTGGACGAAAGAATAACAAATACAAGAACGAGTAAAATAAAAATGGACCAATAACGCATACTGTCGAAATGGGACCGGTTTGATATTGAGGGACATCAGCTGACAAAAATAAATAATACAAACGAAAAGAAGAGTTAAAGGGAAATATAATGACACAGGCAAATGTTGCCACTTTTGACAAATTATTTTCAGCGACGATCAACAGAGAAAAGTACGAAAACTTCATGTTAGAACGGTTAAAAAAAATATATAATCGCAAATATTTAAAATCAAATGTAATCTTTATACATTGCAATATAATAGATACATTAAAAAGTTGTGTGCGAAAATTGATAATTTCAAAATAAATCAATAGTTGGATTTGATTTTAATATTATTAATACTTTTTTACTTACACTGTTTTCCCGTGGGGGTAGGCAGGGTACGAGGAGATATTATTTTGTCGTGACAAAACACCCGCCTCGTCCGTATTAATACTTCCTTATCTGCTTCATTATTATACTCTTATGTAGATTATATTTCTTACCATGTTCTAGACTATATTTCTCACTGATTTCTTTCCTACTTTGTTGACATAATTAAATGTATCAATTCGAAAGATATACAGAAAAATTCAATTTATCGGCAAAATATTTTTGTTGGTACCGGGATTCGAACCTGGATCTTTTCCTATTCGGAGAAATGCGATACCCAATTACACTACACCAACATAAATATGTTGACGACAAATTTTCGAACTTATATATTGCAGTTCTTAAAATACCACAAAACAATATATTTTGAAAATCTGTAAGTGTGCAATGAAAATATATTCTCCTTTATACTATACATATATTTAATATTATATTTTCGAGTCTCGTTACCCTAGCAGCTTTAAATATATCTAAATAAATTATGATGAATAAATGTTGACTTATCCTTATTGTTTTCAGACATTATTTTCTCAGAATAACAAGGTTCCATCTGACACTGACACTGTTTTGAGATAATGAACTCAAAAATGTTGATTGAATTTCAACATATATTCATATATATTTTATTTGGAGTTTGCAAATGTAATCAGTTTTAAGGTCTTAACTTATTTTCATTTCTATCAATAACGACTGTGAGATGAGGGAAATTAAAAATAAAATAAAAACACTGTAAATTAACAATAATGATCCATAAATTGAAATAAATAACTGATGCAGTTGGAACTGCAGCTCTTGCTATTTTCTTTAATATCCGTTAAATAGAGTCGGTGTGTATGGAAGAAATAAATAATAACACATTTGGAACCCTTTTCACGCAATAACTCAAATTAGACCAAAATGTAAGTTGGAACCTTGTTATTCTAAGAGGTCGTGATGACAGATATTCAAATATTAGGTAGATTTGCAAATAAAATTTATTTCAATAAATAGCCTTCTTGAAATGGCTATTACAATAGATGAATGTCAATCAAAAGATTATAAATAATATTTTACCACGTTTTGTAAAGTAATTAACATTTAAGATTTACGATTCATTTGATTTGATAGAATTGGTACTTTGGTATCTTCTGATTTGTTAATTCTAACTTACTCACGAATATATTTTTCATACACGTATTCGCCTCATTTTAACTGCATTCAGTCTACTTTCATCACCAACATGTTTCTCTTCCATACATAAGTGATGTTTGGAGAACCCTGAGCTGTCGTGGTCTCTGTGTTCTGACACCACTCTTGAGATGGCGTTGTCCCAGCTGTGCCAATCAGATGTTTTGTGGGTCTATTTTTGAATTTTATTTATTTACACCCTAACCCGAATCATTTTGAGAGTTGTTTACTCTCGTTTCGATTCGTCAATATTACATTTTTTATTTGTTTTATTACATTCAGTTATTAACATTTTAATACCATAATGGGTTGGCTCCGGTATCGTAATACTAGGGCCATGTCTGTACAATTTGACGTGAGACTCGTTATCACATTAAATTCAGAAGGCAGCCAGAGAGAAGGTGTCGAAATCATACAACTCGAAAAGGGGATGGTAAACGTCACATTTATGTGTTGCAGTCGCAGAACTCGGTCACAGTCCTACAGAAATTCACCCTGTCCAGGTCGCAAGAGGTGCGAGTGAGAGCCAGAAGAATGCTTCGTTATGTCTTTCTAGCTACTGCTCTTCCCGGCATCGTCCATCCCAGCAACCCCCAGCGGGAAACCCACACCCTAATAAATTACCGGACATGTCCGAGATTCCTTTAATATCTTAATAGGTCATCGTTTCGGAGGATCCGAAGCTCTCGTACAAACTATATTATAATAAACGTAATAACTTATTATATAAATTTTCGAAAATTTACACTACAAGAGTGATTTATTATACGTGTATGTATAAAATAAATAAACAGTGATAATGTTTATTTTCAAACTTAGATATGTAATTTAGTTAAACCTTAAAATATTTTTGAATAAAATGTTTTTGTTAATTTTTTAAACTAAGCTAAGCCCTGTACATTAAATAATAGAACTACCAGATTGGTCTCTTAAGACGAGGATATACGTAAATATCTTGTTGTCGTTGCAAGTTTGAAGATATATTTCGTGACAATATACTCTAGCCTTTTCCGAACATAACTATATTGTTAATAAATATAATGATTGTTATTAAAACACTCAAAAATAGCCTGAGAAATAGACTTTACGGGCGTGTAACTTTATTTTAATATTTTTAAATGACACAAGTATCTATCAAATTTTAAATATTAATATTTCTATTCCAGTTTCCAGTTCCAAGACAATTAAATCTTAGTACGCCATAATGTAATATAATAGCAATCAAAACATGATTATTAAGATACCGCAAACGGTTGGTAATATTTGAGAATAACCGCGATTATTCCGTATAATATACATATTAGATTCTGGTATTGAATTTTAAATTCTATTAAGAGTTAATGAATCTAATAAAATATACAATTTAACTGACAACAAAATAATAGACCCGAAAAAAACATATTAACCTGATAGCTGTCATCATGTTATGCCGATAACGAATAGTTTAGGAAACTATTAAAAATTCATTTCACTCCGTATTGTATTATATTAATAAAAATATTGAATAAGTAATACAGAGCTCGCTGGTTTCGGCGGCGGCCGCAACGCGTCGGTTAAGTGAATATAAAAAAGTCCAAATTTGAGGAAATTAATTTGAATGTAGATCCCATTTAGATAGAACTAAAAAGCTGGCGGAGTTTATGGGCCCATGTGTCCAAGTTGGGCTGCCAGGTGATTTTTAAGGCCCAGTTTTACAATATCAGGTTACAAAAAAATATATATATATATTTTATTATCTCATCATATGAAAAGAGTAATATTATTAACAACTTAATGATTTATATTCTGACACGTTTACACGGGTGAGACTTGTCTCAAAGACCAGTCTCGAGAGCGCATAAAAAACAGTAGATACAGAGTTGAACGAGAAGAAAGCTATGTTTTATTTTGTACGATAAGTACAATAATGTATACCATCCTTTACCGACAAATTTTAAAGATAAGAGACCAATGAATCATTCGCATATTTGTGCCACAATCCTATTTTAAATATAAGTTGTTTAAAATGTCAAATTGATATTTTTGTTAATTACATTGGTATTGTTTTTTTGCATAGAAATTTGCAATATGAATGCATTTACAATAGCCGTCAATTCAGGTAATATAAAAATTACACCAATAAATATTATTTATAAATTAATAATTATTTACAACTCTTTCAGTGGATGGGTATAATATATATTTTTTAAATGTTTTAAATTGTATATTTTAGTTTTAATATACAACATGGTTGTAACGTCAAAAATATCTTCATTGACTTTGTGATCGAGTTTCACTGCATTTATATTTTTAAAATTGTATTTATTATCTATTCCGACATGACATATTTTACAAAAAATTCAACGATGATTGTAAAACTGGCCATTAAAATGGGGCTCAGGGCATGGGCCCAGGTAAAAATTATAATCACGGTATTCAGTCGAAATATTGAATTTTTTTCCGTCCATGGCGTCCTAACGGTGCCCGGTAGACGAACGAACCTGTCGCCCGGGTGTTATTTGGGATGATTTATATTGCTCCGCGTAGTCAAAACATTACTTGATTTAATAATCCAGTGTTTGTTCTGTTTAGGAACAGGATGCGTTTAGCACGTTTTTAATCAAATTATTTCCTATGTTATTAAAATACTACGGAGTGACTCGGATTACGTTCGAGGAATTTATTAATTTGTTTTAATTTAATTTTTGACAAGCGTTCCCTACCCGGCATTGCCCGGAATTCGGATTTATATCAAAGCGATAGGGGTGAATGTTAGGGGAGTGGAAAAGTCAAAAATTGGTCCAGACAGGGAGAGGGTGCAATGCCCGAGGGACGGTGTCTACATTTTCTTCTGGGGCTTAGAGTACAGTTGTGTATAGAATATATTTGGAATGTTGTAACATAAATTTTATTCGGCTTTGGGTAGAATATATATATATATATATACCCAGCATCCTAAAAAGTATGTATGCAAAATTTGATTTAAATCAATCAAAGGGTATAACAAATATTAATTAGAAAGATATACATATAAAATCAATTTTATCGAAAAATATTGTTGTTGCGCCACCGGGATTCGAAACTGAATATCTTTCCTAATCGGGAAAGGTGCATTATCAAACTATGCTACAGCGACAATATTTTTAACAAGAATTTTCGAACCTATATGTAACCTTTTTGATATGAATACATTTAATCGTTCCATTATTTGAAAGAGCCATCTACCTTATTTTTACAGAATCTCAAATACCTTTGAGTAAACTGATAGCAGACGCCAGAATTATAAATTCATTTTTATTAAATTTTGGACGCATTGATACAACTTTATTATTAGGAGCACCCTTTTTTATTGTGAAGCTGTAATTATTCAGAACATAATATTAATATTTAAAATATCACAGACCGTCTGTTCTGAATAATTACAACTTCACAATAAGAATGTGTTCTCCTAATAAAGGGTATAATGATTGTTTAGACAATAGACGGCCATACATGTAATTTATATACAAGTATATATGATAAATATTAATGTCTCATTAAATGAGACAAGAAAAAAAATGGTTTTATTTCGGCAAGAACAATTCTTAAATTAAATTTCAAGATGCTTGTCTTCAGCTTTATAAGCGCTCTTATAATTGGTGTATGTTATTCTTAATCTATAATTTGCTCATACTGGTCTGTCTTTTTATGTCTATGTGTATTTTTTTAATAATTAAAAGTCATTTAATTTATTAATATTCCGTGAAAATGACGAGTTGTTTCAAGATAATAATAAATAAATCTACTGAAATTATCAATATTAAATTGATATACTTGTTTAAACACGTATACGTTTACATAGTGAAAAAGTGGGCAATAATATAAATGAAATTGAACCTTCTACAATAGCAAAAATATCCTATACGTAAATTCCCCCAATAATATATGATCTTATTTTCCTAATATTTATTTATTTTTAGAGTTTCTACGTATTTAAAAAAATAAACCATTACATGAATACCTACGGAAGTCATAGTTAAAATATGTTTAATTTTATATTTATAAGCGTAAATTAAAAATACACTGAAATCTTTTTTAAGGCTAAGAAAAAAAATAGGTTCTATTACGCAAAAAATAGAGATAGAAAAAGCTTGCGTATAAACACAATAAGGCTTACAAATATACGTACCGTCTAAGTATTTATATATATTCTTATATACAGCCATAAAATGGATGTATACGTTTGTTGGTTTTGGGCTCGAACACACGCGTAGCAGGAATCGCGCGGTCTTATTATGCAAATTGATTCGAGTAATGGGAGCTTGTAGTGTAATAAACAAACGGGCTTACTAATTTATTAAAGACCTGTTTGGGACATATGTTCAAACACGTACAATTTATTTTAGAAAAAAAAACTTGTTTATTTTGATGGTATGAGAATGTTCGCTGTAGGTTAAAATAGAAAAGTATTTTATATTTATTTTATGATATATAAACAGAAGATTAATTTAAAAATATATATATTTAAGATGTGTTAATTAGTTGATTTTTTAATTAATTAAAATGTTTCGTTCATCTGATGTATTAGATTATTATCTTTATGATCGTTTTACGTTTAATGAATAATTTGTATAATGTTAGGTTTTTATATTCTATGGCATCATTTAATTTTTATGTTAGATCAACGGTTCTCAGTCGATGGTACGCGTACAATAGACTGTATTTAGATAATTTGTACAATACATCTAATTATATTTTTACACGATTTTGGTATAATGGTATATATGGTTCAAGAAAACAGACAAACACGGCACAAAAAAATGATGAAATAAATAAGTTTTGTGTCAGTCCTTCTACATCTCCCCAAGCGCATACTACATAGGGTGATAAAGTAAGGGGAGTACGAGGGACGGGAACTAGATGCAGAGGTCAGTCCAACGTGAGAGACTGTCTGTGACTGTATTTTATTCGATATAACGTGATTAAAGTTATTTTATACCAAAGCGACGTTAAAGGATGCGTTTATTACCTTATAGCGACACGAAATAAATAATTTACCTACTTAAAAAAACAATGTTTTTATTTTTTAGGAGAACACATTCTTATTGTGAAGTTGTAATTATTCAGAACATAGGTAAATATGAATTAAATATATGTATATCTTTATAATTAATATATTTAATTCATATTTACAATGTTTTTAGTTAACATTACTACTAGTAGTAATAGTTTAGTTAGAGCAGTCCTTAGCATTTACAGGTGTAAATTGAACTAAACTAAATACAGTTGGCTTTGGAGCGGTGGGGTACGTAAGGGTGGGAGTGGCTTTATTGTTTCTTGGAAACATCAATAACAGTGGTGAAGTATTTGGAAATATAATATTATTCATTAATGTTTCCCCGAATTCATATTTTTCTGGATTTTTATCATTTCAAAGTTAGTCATTATTATTCCTGTATATGGTACCGAGTGGAGTAATTTTAGTTTCGTGGCTGTCGAAAGAATGGTTGGCATCAATGATATGGTTAGCGAATTTGGAAAAATTATTATTTTTCAGACAGCGTCGATGTTCCTTAATTTGATAATTTATTACATATTACCTCAAAAAATTGTGTGTGCGTAGTACAAAGTCAAAATAAAAATTATATATTTTAAATGTATTAATTAGAAGATATACATATAAAATAAATTTTATCGAAAAACATTGTTGAAATGTGTCCAAAATTTAATAAAATGAATTTTTAATTCAGATGTCTGCTATCGGTTTACTCAAAGGTATTTGAGATTCCGTAAAACAAAGTAAATAAATATAGATAAACACATGGGTTTGAAAATTTGTCATTAAAAGTACTGTCGCTGTAGCATAGTTTGATAATGCACCTTCTCCGGTTTGGAAAGAGATCTAGGTTCGAATCCCGGTAGCGTAACAACAATATTTTTCGATAAAATTGATTTTATATGTACACCTTTCTAATTAATACATTTAATTAGTATTTAAAACATTACAGACCTATGTTCTGAATAATTACAACTTCACAATAAAAATGTGTTCTCTTTAATAATTTTATATTTATTAAATTAAATGTTACACTACTAACGTTTTATATAAATGACTATTTTCTAATAAACATGAATAAAGTAAACAATTGTGTGATATTTTTAAAAATACTGAATTGATTATTATGCAATAGAACTAATCTTTCTATTTATTTTTTTTACACCGTATTATTTAGAAGTATCGTATAGTGTAAAATAGAACTAGGTGTTGCACCGTAAAACTGTCTACTGAAAACGGAGATAATTTCACATAAAAAAATTTATGTTCATATTTTAGGATAGTACGAGTAAGTACGCACTAAAAACTGCGATATGTGCAAAGCACCATTAAAGCGAAACTTTTACAAAATTGTTTTATTTCTGTTGAGCTTATTTTTGCCCTTTTACAGATTTTTCCAATACAGCGATTAATCTTCATTAATCCACGTTGTACATTTTTAATGGTTCCTGACATTACCAAGCATCTTTTTTTTTTTTTTTTTCAAAATCTCTTCCTTCTTCCTTTCTTCCGTAACCAATTTAACAATTTTTCTTCGAGGAATAAAATAACCCACGACCAAGATTTGAATCTTGGATCTTGTTTCCGTTGGTAAATATACTTGAAGATCATTAAACTTGCCGACATGCCGGTTTTTTTCTTCATGGGTATGCAGAGAAGATACAGCGTCACATTTTTCTGTCCCAATATAATAAATTGAATGAATGTGGTGCGGGGTGTGTGTGTAGAAGTGTGAACGGCTAGACCGAGCGCATTTCGAATGACACAGTACTGCAATAGTTGCGTTTATTTACAGATGAAGTACAATTGAATCAAACTGTTTGTTACATTATACAAAGTTCAAGATAATCAACGTTCACTGAAGGCGGTGACGAGATGCGTGCAATGTGTCCGAGGAGCTGGCCACGATAAGGATTCTCGGACTGGTTCGATCGCGGTGTATTGTTGTCAGAAATATTTCGTGTACCAGGCGGACTGTGTGGCTGCTGAGCGTTTATTTATATGGATCTGTGAGGCACGAGCTGGGCCTTCACAGGCTCACCAACATGCATGCATATCCTTACGCAAGCTTGTTGATTGTTGACACTTATGTTTTAACAGGACCATCCTCCAGTAACTGATTTATCAGGTCTTTCGTGAAGTACGATATTTCTGATGCCGTCTACACTTTCATCATATATATTTCTTAATACTGTTAACTATGAAAATATTAGTTTTAAATTCTTTTCTAGTCATTTTTTACTATATCATAAATAGATATACTTTCATTGAAGTGATAGATACTCAATTTTAGATACTAGAAAATATATAAGACATGGAAGAAAAATCAGGGACTAAGCGCACTTCGCCCTCTCCTGGATCTCCAAGCACCTCCGAAAGTGGACTGTATGTAGGTTTATCATACACAATACCCCATCAAAGGTTCCAATACACCAACATAGACTCCGAAGTCTCCGAAATTGATAACAACTATTGGCCATTGGCTAAAATATTTTCAACCTTCCATTATAAAAGTATTTTCTTTTGACAAAAAAAAATTTAAGTACAGATATGAACAAATTTGTATGTTTATCCCATATATAAGTTTTACATGTTTAAACATAAGATTTTAGATATTTTTTATTGTTTTCAATTTAGAATGTTTGTTGATTATTGTTTTTTTTTAATAGATAAGCGTACACAGAATACATGTCACATCAATATTCTTATTATTTTTAATCTAACCTAAACGCTTGTGCTATGAAAAAGTACGTATTAAAATTTAAATTTAAAAAACACATAGTTTATTTATAACATAATAAAAATTGATTGAATTAAATTTCTCGGAGATAAAATTATACTTAAACCATACAGAAGCGATAAAAATTCTCTAAATAAATAATCTCGATCATCGATGAGCGCTCCCTCTTTTTTATATTCGGCGTTTAAAATAACCAATTACAAAACTCGGGGTCCCGTTTCTTCCACTAGACGTCAATCTCCTTCTTTCATCCTTCAAGTGGGAAGATGATGCGTTCTGGAACACTCCAGATCACAGGAGTAATATCGGTTTACAGTTGCCAGTGATACCGTCTCACGAGTGTTTGCCGCGGCACTCCAGAACGGAAGAATTTCTGGGTACCTTGAAGCACGTACTGTGTGCTAAGGAGATCCGCAGACTACAGACTGAATAGTCGTGTCAGAGAAAAATTCAACTCAGTACACTCTTCGGTGATGAGTTACAATATTAGTTTATATGTTGTATTTTAATCTCCTGATAAAACCTATACCGCCCGCGCCAATTTGTTACTGATTTTACTTCAGTATAAAGTATGTAACGTTTCAACAGCGACTTTATTAGATAATTTAGGTATACTAGGTGGTACCTAGGTGGTAGATAGATAATTAGGTATACTAGGTGGTACTTTAGGTGGTGGTATCACCTAGTATAACTAAGTGTAAGTTGGTACCTACCAACATAATTTTGACCATAGATAAATGCAATGTGGTTAACATAAATTGGTTATATGATATTCTATCTGAAACAAAAAATATAAACAAGTATATATAAAATAAAATAAAAATTAAGATTATAATGTAATGAATGCTTGTCAAAATAATGTATATAAAATAATAAAATCTCGATGAATATTTATTATTTAAATCCCAAATTCTTAAATGAATAATATTATCATTTAAATTGGTAATTAACAGTAGATATATAAATAATACTGAATGAACTTACAATTTAATATTCTGATTAATGAATTATGTTTAAAATAATATTTGAAGTGTGTTTTGAATAATACTGATACATATCTTATAATTGAAAGCCATTTATCATTTAAGTTCGATAATGAATTTCGTACGTATGTACTATAAATTTTCATTAAAATATTATAATATATTGTTTAAATTATTATAAAAATTCAGCTTTGCATAAATACAGAATCTGATTCTTTTTTTACCATGACTAACTTTTTCTTAGTCCTCTCCTCGCTGGTATATATTATCTTCCCATAGCGAAAAGGAGGAGAGGGATGATTCTCCACACACCCTCTTATGTCCTCTTCAGGAGGCATATAATACGTCCATGATACATTTTAGGTTCAATATTGATGATCATATATAAATGACAAAGAGTAAACCTAAAAAATATTGTCGCCGTTTGTAAGTCGGTGCCATGCCATGCAAGCGTAAACCATATATTTTGAACCATATAATTATATAATTGCTTGGCACTTAATCATTTAACATTTGTACATTCATTTTATCCAAATCAACCAACCGAGGTTTACGTATCCGTCTTAGAAATATATACCTGCTTTCTATGTGTTCAACAACCCAACAATGAGGTAGTGGAGTCATTTTTTAAAAATATTAAAAAATAAAAATCATTTATAAAAATGAAATAATTTTTACGATACTTGAAACATGGCAGAGTTGCGAATGTTCAAAGTTGCACGTTTTAAAATCGATCGGTTTATAGAGTTATATCGTGTGACGTCACATCTTTCGCGTCAACAAGTCGGTACTCGACACTCTAGCGGGCGAGTATTGACATCACATGGTAATCCAAGCAAGACCAACTTTGAACGACAATTTAAAAAAAATTTAACAAGCATAGTAATTTGGTTTTCTTTTCAACATACTATAAAAGCTCATTTCTCATTTCACTACCTCATTGTGCGTAAGCTTGAAAATATAATGTATGTATCATTTTTTACTTAGTTACTTTAAAATTGTTATATATTTTGGCATTCGTGATAAAATAAATATTTAGCAATCTAATTTAGATATAATTTTAAAGGTCCTCCACCTCCTTGAAATCGTAATATATTGTCCCGGATATTGATTCTTTAGGGTGGCATATTCCCTTTCAGACCGTCTCTTAGATTTTTTTCTTATTTCTATCAATATGGTTCCATTCACATCGGACAATGTTGAAGGGATTCGGTACCGACTGAGTGTAGCTGTGAAAAATGTTGGTGGAGAATTTTGAAGGAATGTTCCTTTAAGTGTACAGTGACCTACCATAGTTTAAGAGCGTTTTATTACTTTTTTGATTAAATCATAAAAGAAAATTAAAATTAAAAAAATATATATTTTATGCCCGAAACTGTCTAAATGTCATATTTTAATAATATTTGTTCACCGAAACTTTAGAAAGGAAAAATAATTATTTTAATTTATAAGCGTATTTACATTTTCTTATTAATAAAATTATCGATCTAATGCCACGAAAAATATTTTACGACTTTCGGTATGGGGTTCGAACCCTCAATCTTTAAATCATGCACTTCGTCATTTTTCTGAATAATTTCAGACAGCGAATTTTTAATGTAAATAACGTATTTATTCTAAATATCTAACAGTGGTATTTATTACTTCTTGGTTTTCCGTTCATAGTTGACGTTATTCGTACAGGACGAATCATTTGGATTGTTATAGAATGAATGCACGAATTTTATGCATTGCATTTATTATTTTCCAAATCTTATTAATATTGTATTTATTTGTTCCTCTAAATAAGTTTTTAGTCGAACTACCCTAAAACAACACAATTTCAATGTGTTCTAAACTTTAGAACGGCACTGTAAGAATGTGACATCTCGATAAATTTGAACGTATTTCTTCCGCCGCTTTTCTTTAGATTTCACAAGGTGTATTACTGACGTCATAGTTCACACATAGAAATATAGTGATTGTAAAAATAAAAGAATTCACAAATCTAATGCTTTCTTTTACCACTCATTTAATAATAACTATACAATGCCTTATTGATAGCTTAAAAACATAATATTCTAATATATATGTTTTCCTTTTGAAATATTATTCCTAAATTATATTTTCTCAGAGAATTATTTTAAGAAATAACTAAAAATCTCAAAAGCGAAAAAATAATCCAATTTAATATTCTTTTTTCTATTATATTTAAAAACACAATAGACCACAATTCTGCAAAACTCCTCATCAAATATTAACTTAATATCATGTTTCAGCCTTCTTCCCAAAAAAAAGTAATCTAACAATAGAAGTGGCCACTTAAATGCGTTACACAAAAAGACAACCACTTTTGCACAATACCTGTGAAAATTCGTCCGCTGAATTTTTTGCTGAATTACAAATTTTGATACCTAGAATGCTCGCCAAAAAAGAATCAAGATGATTTTGAAAACCAATTTAGCAATTAATTTTTTTTTTCATATTTGTATCAATAAGTTAGTGAATTAATTTAGCTATTAGAATATCTTCAATCATTGTAAATTACTGTATGAAGGTCTTCCTATGATACTACCACTTTCTTTGGTCTTTCGCCAATTCCGATAAATTTGTAACATACTAAAAAATATTTAATGGTTTTATATATACATGTGTGTGTTCGTGTTTCATTTGAGAGTTTCCGCGAGTACTAAAGAAGGGAACTGGTGTTTTATCTAAGTTAAATCGCGTTTTTATAGATGGTATAAATCAACTTAATTGTGAGACATTTATATCTCCCGTGAACAAGTACGGTTGTACCGTAACTTTTGAGGCAAAGCCTTGACAATGGCACGTGGTATCTTGTCAAAACGTCGGCCTAGATTTTCTCAAAGTAACCATCTATTAAAAACGTGATCCAACGTAGAAGAGACACCATTTTCATATATATATATAAATTTTCTAACATAATAATGTATCATTTTTCACAGTTTAGTTATATTTATATATGTTAAAATATAATATGTGAATTAATCAAAGATATTTTTTAAAACATGGCATGTTTACTTTTTTAATTTATCAAACACAAGTATAAACATTTAATCTCAGTAATTAATTTGATTATTATTAATTAAATTACTTTTGAAATCATTTAATTTTTAAGGATAATTAAACACTCGCTTATTATTAAAAAATTCATCCCACGATGACCCGTAAAAACTAATTTTTACAAAATAAATATTTTATCAGTTCAGTTTTAAAACTTTTTGAGCCCACCTCGCACAAAAGATATGCGTTTTCAAAATTGAAGATGTTGCACTGTAACAAAAGAATGCGAACAAAGATAGCTCCGAACGGTCTCCTTTGAGGTGCGTCTCGGATATTTAGGTACACAATGGATGCTGTCATCTCGAATCATCTGGCATCATTTGGTCACCCTGCTTGTTTACTGTTTACCTGCCCTTTGTAAGGGCGTGCAAAAGAGAATTTAAATCTCTTCTTCTGGATGGTTTATGGCCAGGATTTTAAATTTCAGATACGATAAACTGCCATTGAAACCGTTCAAGTAGATTTGCACTTTCAATTACAGTAGACTCGACTATCTGAGGTGATGGAGAAAAATTTACGAATTTTGAAATAAAATCAAAATAACTTTAAACAAATGCCAAAAATGTGTTATAATATAAAATACGAGTATAAAATGTAAATAATAAAGAATAAATGAAACATTGTGCACGTGTGATTTAAATTTACAAATTCTCCTGACGCGACAGCCTGCTTGCATAAAAAGTAAACAGTGAATCTAAGCGCGTTCAAATTATAATTTGCGATCACTTCATCAACATGCCGATCAATGGTATGTTTGCAATTTTCACCAGTTTTATTTTCGTTACATTGTATCAATTTCTCTAATTGTCTTGGAAGTGCATTCTGTGTAGAATAAAAAATATTTTTACGTTTTAAATCATATTTCGAAATGATATTAACATTTTCACAATCGAATACTGACCCGATTAATGTGACCTTGGATAATCCAGAATGTATAATGAATTTTGTTTAAAAATATGTGCACATATTAATATTTTATAAGAAAACTGTCTTCAGGTTTTGTATAATTAATATATGTAAAGGAATTTTTAAAACATGTAAATTGTAAACATTCACAGAATAATTCCGTGTTTATTTTATATTTATGCTTAACAATGAAGATTTTTTTTTTAGATTTGCAATAACTTCATTGTTAATTTTATTAAACAGAAAATATTTGTTATAAAGAATACATTCTTATTGTGAAGTTGTAATTACAACTCCTTAATAATATATAAGTGGTGTTAATGCGTCCAAAATGTAATAAAAATCAATTGTTAATTCTGGTCTATCGGTTCACTCAAAAGGTATTTGAGATCCCGTAAAAACGATGAAACGATAGATGTATTAATTTGAAAAGACCGGCAGGATAGAAGGCCAAATGGTCCATTCTTGTAATCAGTCCTCGGGTGGCGACGGCAGCCTCGTCTATCCAGACAGAGGTCAGCGGCAATAAAATGCTGCTGCAGTAGTTGATGTGAGGAATAATAACAGAGCTGTATACTATTTGACAAGACTCGCTACTGATAAATCTTCTGATCCTTCCCAGAAGTGATATTTTTTTAGCAATAGTCACGCGTCTTGTATTTTGTGAAAAGTTCAATTTTGAATCTATTAAGACTTTCAGATATTTGATTTCAGCCACTTCCTGAAGGATTTTATCATCTATGGCTGGTTTAATATAAATATATTAATCTAATTAATATAATATAGGTTGAAAAATTTGTCGTCAATCCATTGTGTTGGTATAGCATAATCGGATAATGCACGTTTCCCGAATTGGAAAAGATCCAGGTTCGAATCCCGGTAGCAACAGCAATATTTTTCGATAAAATTGATTTTATATGTAAATCTTTATATGTAATATATTTAATTTGTATTTAGAAAATATTTAATACGTTAAGTACCTATGTAAAGTCTGCTGTACCTTCCTAATGAAATTCACATACATGGAAAAAAAGATTACAGTGGTGATGATCGACATTTTATATTGAAAAGTAACTATAAACACAATATATACCTCGTAATACATATAATAAAATCATCTTAATATTATTTAAAAAAAAATTAAAGGTACATAATTACATGATTTTAAAAACAATGTACGTTTAAATAACTGTATATATATAAAAAATATACATTTATATACAATGTACGAGTAATGTCGCTCAAACGTTCGCAATTGTATCAGTCTTCCAGGGGTGCCAGAGTAACACGCAAGTCTTAGGGTCGGTTGTGTGATTTGTAGTAAATTTTACTATAATAATTTTTTATCATCTCCCGAGGTATAAAAAAAACGTTAGCGAATTGTTCGTACGTCAAATTTTCTACTGTCAAAGCCAATCCCTCCTAATGGTGATTCGAAATCTGTCACTTTGCTGGCAAAAAATCTAGGTAATATAAATTAAATAGCGAGATTATTATCGGACAAACTCTCATCACCAAAATAGTCGGGTTTTGAATGATTCAATATCGAATACTTCAATTTTTAAATTATAGATGTGACAGATGAATTTTGAAACAGCTGTGAAAAGTCCGCCATTTTTAACTTACGATTAACGGTTTTTACCATTCGATATTGGATGGTAAGAATGTACTTTCGATGAGTAAATATATTTTACCAACGAACGAACATCCCGATTCCGCATTTTTTTAAACTGAAGTAACATTTTTTACTATAAAAAAAATGAACCACTGATCACACAACCGGGCCTCAGTGAACGCTATTCCATCGTGTTGTCCACTAATAAGAACATTCCGTAATATAAATCGTCACGACACCCTTGAATCTGGTTTTCATCCCCATCGAACCTATTATGAAGGTCGATATTCTCGGTGGCCATTATGCAAATTAAATGAAGTCGTGTGTTGTCTGCGGACTTGTTATTTATCGCCTTATACGTTTGCTTGTCCTTTTGCTTGGTCATCAAAACTTCTTGCATTATAACTTTCAATTACGTGACAAGAGTGGCTGATGCCACATCCTGAACTTCCAAGTCCCGTAACTTATATCGTTAATTTCTACCTAACAAGAACGACGCTACTAAATTGCAGACACCGAACCGGCGCATCATTCTAAAGCCAGCCCTTTTGCATTTCACGTCTTTGAGAAAAATTTACATTTTTACTAAAAACACTCTTAATTTTTCTTTCAAAGTTTCTAAACTAACGTCATAAAAATATAAGATCTACACGTTGTTAATAATTGATTACAAGAGTAAGGAAAAGTGTGTCGCACACACAAAGGATCAAAGATTTTGTTTTATAATGTATATGTTGCATTTTGAAAATGATACCTTTCTACCAAATCGATGTATAATAATAGTTTAATCCCGGTCTAGAAACGAAAATAAAATGATACCATTGCGAAATTATGGACGCTCCATGAATGGAATAGTCGACTTGAAAGAATTTCATGTCTTTATAATACGAGAAGTATTCACAGAGATTTTCTGTAAAAATAAAAATGAGTGAAAAAATAAATTATTACACCACATCACTCGGCGAATGGTTAGCAAAGTTTTGATTTGGCCAATAAAATAATATTTCGAAAGTTTTGTATTTTTAAAATGCTGCATAAAAGTTTGCGAACCGAATGAAATTGTCCATGCTTGATTGGCAATGGACGAATATTTTAAGAAAAATCATAATATATTACATACTAGCAGAAAGTAATCATTGACAGCAGATTGCCTGTTGCTAGTATTGACCATTGCATTGGTCAGTTTTTCCATAAAAAGTATTTTTAAATGTTAAGTGTATAATTTTATGTATAACCGCAGAGAGGTATATATAACCTCTAAACTAATCAGATATATTCTTAAAATTATTTAAACCCTTAATTAAATTATTAATGTACCGTTCCGGCGGTGACATGCGTCCGCCGTATTAATGAAAATTCCAATGTGAATCAATCAATAAAAAACACTCTATTTTTGAAAACGGCTCGAAAAAAAACTGTTATGCAGTTTGGCAAATATTAAAAATTATAATGTATGTAATAAAAAAAACTAAAGAATCAAGAAATAATAAATTAGTCGCAAATTCAACTGAATTTTCATCTGACGATGGCTTCTACCGGCAATAGAATAATTCCCGGTGACTCAGTCTATTTTAAGAAGAATATATGTTTAACGTATTAGAGGAATGAATATAAGACTGCTTTTAGCATAATGATAAGGGTTAAGATACGGTCACGTGGGTGGTTTGGTCATGTGAAACTGATGAATGAAGAGTGGATGGTAAGAAAAATTTACGACCTGAGTGTTAATGGTACCAGAAATAAATAACATCCGCGAAAGACATGGCATAACTAAATATATAGATCTGATACTGGAAGATAGTTCTAGTAAAATCCTCGACAATCGATGAGCATACATGATAAGATGTATGAATGTGGATAAGGCGAGTATTGGTATCAGAAGAGTATAGTTTGTGGATCTTTACCTATTCTTGCGAGGAAACGGCGTGATGTTACGTTGGTTAGATAGATACTTAGTACATATTTTACATTTTGTCCCAAGTGTTGACCAATTTCAATGCGGAAATCCCTTATTATATGTACAATGCGTTATGTAGAGTAATTTGTGTTTATTTCCAGTAAGAAAAAACAAAACATTACTAAAATGATACATGCTATATACATTTGTATCCCTAGAGCTATCTTAAATTGATGTGAGCTTAAAGAAATTAAATAATATATGGACAGGTAAAAATAATTAACTGAAAATCTCAATTGAGTACAATATTTCGTGTAAAACCGTTTTGAACTGCAAATATTAAACATCAGTAACAATGCGGAAAGATTGTAAATGAATATTAATTATTATTTTTTGCTAATCTGTACTGTCAGCGGATTTATTAAATAAAAAGGACACAGGACAGATGCAATGGCGACTCGTATATACCAACGTTGTATGTTTTTTGTAGTCCTTTTTTAATGATGATGTCTGTATTAACTAAATAAGACGATTGTTCCTATGAGAAATAGAAAACGACTTTCGTACTAAAGTGCCCATTTTCATTTTAAAGTAATCGGATATGTGTACTAGGTAGAATCATTTATTGGAATAAACTAATTAATTAATCAATAAATTGCGCATTGTCTCTGCCTTTTTATTGTCAACGTCTCGCTTCTCGGAGAAGCTTGCCTGGGTTGGTACCGACTTTAAAAGTACATATAATTATATTACTCATCTTATTATCAGAGGCCCATTCGACGTCAGCTGTCTTTCTTAATTAAAACAGATTATTCCGATATCAAAGGGTCTTTTGCTAACTTACGAGACGGCCGTAACGAGCTGATGGAAGATATTCAATAAAGTCTTGCCATCCTGTGACAAGGTAAAGCAAATTAATTATTTAATTATTAATAATCATTTGGTATTATTTAATAATGAGAATCTGGATAGGTCCCATCCCCTCTAGTTCTTGTGTGAAGGTTGCTACCTTATTTGATACAAATATTACATGTACTCGGGTCTTGTAGATAAATATGTTAGTAGAAACAACATGTGTATTAATTTATTATTATTAATATCACTTGAGCTTGTTCTGTGGTGTGATATTTAATAAGTATCAAATTAGATGAGACAAAAAAATAATATATTTCATTTCTCTTGTTGTTTTCGAGTTCTAGTGAAATGAAATAAAGTGAAAGAAATAAACAAGAAAGTGGTCACTCTACAAAGTGTGTTTGTTATTAGGTAGGTATGTAATTTCAAAATCGTTTAAAAACCCTCTTAAATATAGGACTAATTTTCAATAGTGAACAAATCTAGGTTTATTTTCATACAGCGCCAAATCCATTTCAACCAATAGCGTCATCGTAGATCATATTGCCGTATCATGTTTTTCCGCTGCCAAAAAATATGTGAATTTATATAAAAATCATTAATTGTCCTATTTTCTCATTCAATCAATTCAAATAAGATGTATTTATACATGAATTAAATATATTAATTAGAAAGATATACATATAAAAACAATTTTATCGAAAAATATTGTTATTGCGCTACAGGGATTCGAACCTGGATCTCTTTCCTAACCGGAGAAGGTGCATTATCCAACTATGCTGCAGCTACAATATTTTTAGCGACAAATTTTCGAACCTATGTGTTACCTTTTTGATATTAATACATTTAATCGTTCCATTATTTGAAAGAGCCATCTACCTTATTTTTACAGAATCTCAAATACCTTTGAGTAATCTGATAGCAGACGCCAGAATTATCAATTTATTTTTATTAAATTTTGGACACATTGATACAACTTAATTATTATTATCACATTCTTATTGTGAAGATAAGAATGTGTTCTCCTAATAAGATGTATTTATTTGGTCTAGCAGTAAGATATTTATCTTGTTGCCAGTCGCTGATTCAATCGTTGTCCCGGGAGACCACCAAGTAAATACTAATTGTAATAATACAAGCACTCAATTTAGGTAGAAAAAATAATGAATATATATATGACATCTATCTGTCGGCGAAAAAAAATGTAAATATGCACATTTAAGTTTATTTTATCATTTATTTATTGCAGTATAGACCGGATTAAACACCTATGTATAAATGATTATAAACCATAAACTATGTTTTATACCGTTTATATTATTATAAGTATATAAATATATGTATCAGTCAAATTATACCCTTAAAATTGATCGCGTTGTGCGTATGTTTAAATCCCCTACTCACGGATTGTTCTCCGACCCGCCCCTATTCAACTCCCGACCACCTTCAGCGCCCCTCCATCCCCCGAACAGATTCTTAGCTCCCCTTGTGGCCGTGGATGATTTTAATAATTATAATGAGGGTTTGTGGCTATCCTCCAGAAGTTGGGTCAAGCCATGGTACTTAATAAATTAATTATGTTTCTTTTATTATATGACGTCATGTGATCGAGTATAACATTGATATTTATGTTTGTTTATATATTCATAATTTAAGTTTTAACCTATCAGTATTTTATTTTTATTTTTGAATGCAAAGATTTAATAAAAATTTAAAGGTTGGCAATACTCAGCTTAAAGTAATAAAATGTAGATTTATCAAACACATAGATCAACCAATTAACTTTGACATATATCGGTTTTGAAATCATTGTATTTGTTATGTATTAGGACAGACGTACAGTGATAAATACACAGTGATATCTAAACCTGTCGACTTTAAAATAATCAACGTGTTAATACGTATGTAGTAATTTATGTTAATTAATAATTTTATCTATAAAAAATAATTGTTTTAAACAATTTAAATTAATCAATTAGAAAGATATCCATAAAAATCTATTTATGAAAAGTATTTTTTAGATAGATAGATTATTTTGTGTATCTTTCTAATTGATTCGCTTAAATTGTTTTAATATCACGTAACTGTGTTTTATCTATGTATATGTGAGTCAATGAAGCAAAAGTTCATATAACACACCGGAATAAAAAAAGTGCGTGGTATTTTTCTCAGTAAGTAGTTAATTATTTGCGCCCATCTCGTTTTAAAATGTATGTGTATGTATATGTATGTTATTCATCTACCTATGCAGTGTAAGTTTATTTCAAATATGAATTAAATATATTAATTAGAAAGATATACATATAAAATCAATTCTATCGAAAAATATTGTTGTTGCGCCACCGGGATTCGAAACTGGATCTCTTTCTTAACCGGGGAAGGTGCATATATATCTTTCTAATTGATATATTTAATTCATATTTAAAATATCACAGACCTATGTTCTGAATAATTACAACTTCACAATAAGAATGTGTTCTCCTAAATAAGTTTATTTCGATATTAAATTTAGTGTCAAAATTATCTGAAATCAAGAATCAAGATGGTCGAATCGCTTTAAGTCTAGTTAGGCCAAGTGCCTCCAGCGATATCAATGATCGAAAGCAGTGAAGCCTACTTAATAGGCCTTATCCCCAGAACGGGTCAGAATTGGTTTGCTCCATCTCCCAAATTTATTTCAAAATTACAATCTA
This sequence comes from Eubasilissa splendida, assembly GCA_031772225.1. Classification (NCBI taxonomy): domain Eukaryota; kingdom Metazoa; phylum Arthropoda; class Insecta; order Trichoptera; family Phryganeidae; genus Eubasilissa; species Eubasilissa splendida. The sequence continues at coordinate 9,113,289 of CM062855.1, read as the reverse complement.
GATTTTGTTTTCTTTTACTTATTAATAACTTCTAAGAGATTGATGGCAGAAAAATGATTAAAGGACAGATAATTAATAAAATTATCTTGGGGGCTATTTTACCATCTCTTGTGATTAGTGTTACATGACGGATAAAATTGGTAAAGTCTTAGACTGGTTAGCGCCATCTTGTGAATAAAGTAATGATTATAGTCCTGCAGTTCTTTAAAATTTAATTGTAAAAAATTAACTTTTTTTTTTTTGCATAAGTGTGATATATAATTAAAAAGGATGTCAATCTATGTTAGGTCTTCAAGAAAAACGCTCATCTTTGGTTCAATGGCGTGTGTTGCAGATATTGCAATAATCATCAGATGCATCCCATGGGGTCTTCTTTCACGGAATTTCTAATGATGACAGTTTTTATTGAGAATTTAAATGTATTTTTGATAACAAAACTTAAAAATAATAGTATAAATGCTTAGATAATTTATTTTTACTGTAATCCCAAGGGCATCATAGTTATTAAAATTTTCGTTGGGCGATTAATTTTTTATATATTTTTTCCTTATACTTTTCGAATAATGGAATGGAACATTAACAAACGGCATAATATAATTAAAAAATATCTCATTGTTACACTTAAAGCGAGATTGATTATTTTCAGTTAGGTAAGCTGAGGTTATAATTTTTTTAAATTTATATAATCGTTTACGTAATGATCCTAAATTTAAATATACAAAGTCTTTAATACCTACTTTCTTTTTTAAGCAGTTTGTAGATATTTTATGGAGAATATATAATAGATTTTTTCGTGGCAAGTCTAACAGAAATTAATATTATTCTATTATTTTTTTAGTTCATTTATGACCGAATAAAAAATGAAGAAATTAGGAGAATGTAAACCTGATATTACCATAGTAAATAAGATTAAAAACAGATCGTTCAGATGGTTCGGTCGTACGCAACATGTGAATGAGGAGAGAATAGTAAGACAGATATATGAAGCAAGTATTGATGACAGCAGAAATAGACTTGGCATGACCAGGGAAACCGGATACTGGAAGATGGTCCTGTTAGAAACCTTAATAATCGACATACTTGTATGAGAAAATGAATAAATGTGGATGAGGCGAGAATCGTGTCAGGACAGAAGAGTGTGGCGCTCTATTCTCTCTGTCTAGGTAAATTGTTTTTTTTCTTTTATTGCGATGATTATAATTGGCTACTTCAAAACAATCTCGGGGGACATTCGATTTATATTGTGATAAACCATGTACTAGTAGCGATAAATTAAATTAACAGAACAGCTTCCGTCGATTCCAAGATTTAATATAAACAAATTCAAAATTATTATTCAAATTGACCGTGGGAGATAAATCATCTCTTGAAGCAGCTCTGAACGCGAAGAGAGCCTCGGTCTGTAGCGCACTCCGCTCCTGCATCGATGAGATGTTAATTCGTTTTTTAATCAATTTTCGGACCAGTAGCTACAATTACGCCCGCGCATGTGCGCATGATAAATCAAAAGCGTTATTAACGTCTTGCAACACAATCGTTAATCATCGGAATGATGCTGGAATCATCGTAGAGCACTCGTATGTATACATTTCATTCACGGCTAGTCACAAATACTTTATCTGCGCCCGTACATGTAACACTTCACTCTTCACAAGAACGTAGTACGTATTTGAGTTGGATAACATTTAAAATACTACATGAAAATCTGTCAGTAATGACAAGAGAAAAATCATATTTTAAAATTTTCACAGAATATGTGATTAATATTTATGATAAAAAAACAAATTAAATGAACAAAACGGAAAAATCTCATTCGAACACGATGAAATGGTACTAAGCTTAATATTAAAATTATAATTAAATGTATTAATTAGAAATACATATATTACATATAAAATCAATTTTATCGAAAAATATTGTTGTTGCGCTATATAAGTGCATTACCAACTATACTACAGCGACAGTACTTTTGACGACAATTTTTCGAACCTATATGTTACACTTTTTCAAATTAATACATCTAACGTTTCATTATTTTATTTTTTTTGTTTTTACGGAATCTCAAATACCTTTGAGTAAACCGATAGCGAACGCCAGAATTAAAAATTCTTTTTTATTATATTTTTGGACACATTGAAACAACTTATATATTATTATGAAAACACATTCTTAGTTGGATAATACACCTTCCCCGGTTTGGAAAGAGATCCAGGTTCGAATCCCGGTGGCGTAACAACAATATTTTTCGATAAAATTGATTTTATTTGTGTATCTTTCTAAATAATACATATAATTAGTATTTAAAATATTACAGACCTATGTTCTGAATAATTACAACTTCACAATAAGAATCTGTTCTCCTAATAATACTAAAATTATGGTTAGAATTCAGAGAAAAACAATTGTTTCTCTACCAACCCAATTTTAAGTCGTTTGAGTTATATAAAGTTTATATAATATTCGTTTCCACATACTCAATAATGAATAAATAACATTAAATTAATATTTACCTTTTCCGATGCAGCTTTCTTTAATTAAAAATCAATGATTTTATCTAATATAAATAATTAGAAAGGGCGCACGTCACACACCCTTATCGGGCGCTCCCACGGGATGATAATACTTTTAATATCTCGTTTCTGAAAACTTATTAAGAACTTGTATTAAGTTTTATACATTACATTAGAAATTCTCTAATGAAGTTTAATTTATGTTGTAGGTTTACAAAGCCCGGCACAAAAGAAAATAGTTGAATCGAGTTATTTCTCATTTCCAACTAAACGCAATTTATTTCTCGGGCAACACAATACAAAGTGAGCTCCCAAAGTCGACATTGTTGAGGGGTATTTTTTTGCTTACTCATAGAATTACGCAAACCCCACGCGTGACTGTTCTTAACTAAATAATACCACTACGCAGCGGACGGCAAATAATAAAAATTGATGCACCGATTTATAGTAAAAAGGGCGTTACGTTCGTATACAGTTAAATTAAAATATAACGGTGTCCAGCGGAAATTTTTCAAGTTTAATATAAAATAAATTAAGAAACTGCAATGTTATTCTCATATTTTATTTATACAAAATGGAGTTTAACGATGCGGATTTTACGTTTTATAAACAATATCGTCTAAATGCCGTTCATTCCTCTCAATGCACTCTTGTAATTGGACTCTTAAATTTGCGAACACGCGAGAGCAAAGCGTTGGTTCAATGGCAGCAAAGGCGGATATTTTCTTGTAGGGCCTGAATTATTCGAGGATTAAATACCACTTTTTTTTTACTAACACTAACCGGTTTCGGAACCACCATTCCTTTTTCAGGGTGCACAAGATTACAGAATATGGGTAATCATACATTCGTGTCAAGTGGTGGTGGTTGAAATTTGGCGGGGGGAAGGAAAAGAGACCGATAATCTCTCTCTCTCTCTCTCTCTCCTCTCCTAATATCCTTTGATGTTTCTCTCTTTCGCATATAATTTTATATGTATATATATATATATATATATATATATAAGTGCACTCTTTTTGTATTTATTATTAGTTTTAATTAGTATTAAGGAGAACACATTCTTATTGTGAAGTTGTAATTATTCAGAACATAGGTCTGTGATATTTTAAATACTAATTTAATGTATTAATTATAAATATATACATATAAAATCAATAACACAATTGGTAGTGTACTTCCCCGGATTGGAAATAGAGATCCAGGTTCGAATCTCGGTAGCGCAAAAACAATATTTTTCGACAAAATTAATTTTATATGTATATATTTATAATTAATACATTTAATTAGTATTTTTAAGTTTTAATTAGGTTTTTTGCACTCGTCTTGGGATAACTTTAAAAGACTTTACATATATAAATTTGTTTAATCTTGCAATTTGAAACGGGCACTGAAATATTTGATTATTTTAAAATATTTTAATGTCTTAATATTTTAGATCGTTATAATTGTACATTCTTCTTTTTCTTCTTTTAAACAGGCAATCTACCCTTCAAATTATATTTCAGTTAAAAAATGTCGAAGCGATTATTTGTATGTTACCGGGATGGCATTTAAAATTGTAGCTTTTAGAATTCATGTATTTTCCCAGTTCGTTAGAAATCTGTGAAATATATTAAACAAAATAAAAATTAAATCTATAAACATACGTTGCTAGTAGATTAATCTTGTACAGACACATGTCAGAACGTCCGCCGCCCCACGAGGAAGAGACGTTAGGTTATGTTAATTATAATATTTATTTAACCTTATCTAACCTTAACATAGGCGAATAAACAAGCCAGTAAATGCACGACGAGAACCAACGTAAAACTAGTGACAAATAATATATTCTTAAATGTGAAATCATTTATATTCATATAATTTTAAAGATATGAAAAAGAGTTGACCCTTTTTACGAGTTGCCTTTCGACTGAGTGTGACCCCTCCGCGCAGACGCCGCGGGCAGAATAATTTCTATGAAGGGAGTTCTGCAACGGTGAACTTGTTATTTCAATTATCAAACAATAACCGAACTTGTTCTGGAGATATTTGTCCGAAATGTTTTTGCGGCGGCGTTTCTCGGAAAATATTTTTGTTATCGGAAAAGAGTTACCGCCAGAGTCGGGAGAAAATTCACAAGTTCAAAATCATTCAACAATTCAAAAGCTTCGAGTATTGTCTTAATTGAAGGGCTCCTCCAGTATAACTTCCACCCCTGCAATAACCGTAACCGTTTGAATTTACAGTTAAACACCGCTCAAAACTTAAAAATTATTGTTTTAACAATCCACTCGCAACTTTTATAGGGTCCCGTATAAAAATTTACTTTCGTAAAGAAATAATTGCGATCGATATGTATGTCCTTTCGAAGAACTTCTCGTAAGGAAAATACTTCTCATACTTATGGTTTATTTTTGTGCCACGTTTTGAGTTTCGTCTCGTTATTGTTGTTTGGAAAAGTTTTGAATTATACGCGACTCAATTTATTTTCTTTATCCACAAACAAGCATATATTTACCAAAGCCCGTTTTTTGTTATAAAAATAAAAACCAAAAATAAACACCACATATAATTTTCCTTATAACTAGCAGAAAGCAATATTTTTTTTGTAAAATTCTGTTATACAGCTCTGTTATCTCTTTAACATTGATAAAACAGACATATATATTATGGCCTGTATCCTTGTGAAAAACAACAAATACCAAAATAGTATTAAAGATATGATTCAAATCTGTGTAGCATTTGTGTGACATATAACGCATCGTTAACGTAAGATCATTGCATTCGGTTGTCATCAAATTTTTGTACTAACTCACTTTGACTTTCGCGTTGTCATTATTTTGACTATCTGAAAATTCAATCAGACATATATTTTATATATCTCTCAATGAACGCAGGTTTATCACATCGGAAGATTTAAATTAAAACAAAGAAAATGGTTTCTTATTAAATATACTTTTTTGGATGCATTTATTTTCGTGGACGGCTGTATAAAAATAAAACATAATTATTAATAAACCAACAAAATTTCTCTATAATAATCAAAGAACTACTTAGCAAAGTAAATACGTGTGCACAAAGCCGGCTATTAAACAAATAACTAAATTACAAGTCACCTTTCGTTACCATTAGATACAGTCAATCAGGACCTCAACTAATAATATTAAGCGCTAAGATTTTGAGTCACTTTTATTTTGGCTTTTACTTTAAACGGTCCAGCTTACTCATTAGTTTATGGCAGGATTCAGGATAAAAGGCCATTGAGAATGAGTAATGCTACTTACTCGTAACGTCGGCAGTATAAAAGTCCTTTTTTTCAGAACTATTTGATGGGGGTTCCCTCAGAAAATAATCCTAATATATTTATATATAGGTATACGTCATATGCTTTTTAGGAGATGAGATAAAATGAAATAATTAGTATTTTGAGTAATGGTATTTATATACAATTATTTTTATTTAAGTTCGGGTTAAAGATACTAACACATCTGAAATTTTTGGAATACTGAAAATATAATATATTACTAACATCCCGTTGCTACGCCACGGGAGCAAATCTAACCTGGTGAGAATCTCGCGGTTTGATATATGAAAAAGAAGAAGAATTAATGGAGGAAAATGCAAAAAATAAAAAAAAATTTAAGAAAAAAAGGAAGGATTGAAGGTAAATTGAAATAACATTATTAATTACAAATTAAATAAATGGAGAAGCTCGTTCTCCAATTTCGCTATGGCAATCGAATACATTTTTGACAAATTTTGAACGTGTATTCTGTAATATTTATGTAAATGTGTCATTTAGAAATATTACAGAATATAAGTTCAAAATTTGTTCTAGTTGATGGCTATTGCGGAATTGGAAAACGCGCTTTTCCGGATAGGAAAAGGTCCAGGTTCGAATCTCAGTAGCAACTAAATATTTTATGGAGAACATATTATTATTGTGAGGTTACAGTTTTTTCAGAACATAGTTCTGTAGTATTTTAATACAAAGATAAATAAAATGATAAAGATATATTAAATTTATCGAAAAAATATTTTTTATCCTAGTAGCAACAAATGTAAATGTATCTTTCTAATTGATACATTTAATTTGTACTAAATATTTTTATTATAGATAAATATTTTTCTATGTATCTTTTTAGTGTATTAATTTAATTTTTATTAAAATACCACAGAACAATGCAACTTGATACAATAAAAATGTGTTCTCCTTAACCCTCCCCGGCCACACAGTAAAATAGGTCTACAGAGCCAATTAAATAGTATTTCTATAAATATGCGCAATGATAACTTACATTTTACTTAGTTCAAAATAATCATTTGCACTTAGAAATGACTAGTGTCATAATAATAATTATGTAAAACGAATGACATAATAATAATTATGTAACATAATAATTATGTAACGTGTGACATAATAATAATTATGTAACATAATAATTATGTAACGTGTGACATAACAATAATTATGTTAAACGAATCATAATAAAAATAATCATTTTTTAATTCAATGCTGTATAAAATTGATGCGTTATTTACTTTTAAAATACCACTTACTACTTAAAATACTACTACGTGTAAAAAATCACACATTAATTTAAATAATGAGGGATAAAGATGAAGATCGTGTTAAATGTGTCTTTTAACGAATGCGTTACAAGAATAACGTTTGAGAATTAAATGAATGTATTTAGTTATTATATTTATCATTTCTTATTATATTTATATTAACTGTGATATTAACTATTTTAAAGTCATTTAAGTTTGTAAAAGCATTTTATTCCCATTTAAAGTCTTAAAAAAACTCAAATTTCTTGCGGTAACACGAGTTGACAGCGTGGCTGTGTAGGGTATTTTTACCATGTTATGGTAAATGTTAATGGTATTATTTAGTCTACTTATGAAGGCGGGCATATATACAAACATAAATGTTATGAAATATGTTTTCCGCCGAGGGTTGTCCAGCTACGACGACCCAGAAGAACCCGGCATTCCGTGTTCTTATAATTCTTGAGCACGCTGATGCCGGTATTCTCTGATGTAACATTAATTAGTCTTTGTGCTACATTACCTGGAGGAGGCGAAACTTTACGGGACCCTTTGTTTAACGTTATAAACAGCGTTGGGGATGTTTTGTTTAGCGAGATTAAAGGATAACTCGACGAATGAGGATAACAAATTCACAGAAAGGATGCAGAATCCTTTCAGCGGTCATCCAAGACTCGGGCAAAGCTGTGTAATTCCTTCAAACTTACCGTTACCGTTAGAAGGTCCTTTTGTTCCACGCTTTGCCTGCATTAAATCGCGATATTTCTTGAGGCAACAAAAAAGCTCAATTGTGAACTCAAAATAATTATGTCCCCACGCTCAAGGAATTTTTTACACTTATTTGAATAATACTTCACTAACTTGGGTTATAAATGATATAAAAAAATATTTTTATTTAAAGATCAACATTCAACGTATTTTTTACATCATACCATGTTGCCAAATCACAAGAAAATATTTAATAAGTGGGCACCTATACGTTTTTAAATAGCAGTAAATTTTACGTGAAATATTAATTTATTTAAAAAATATTATTATTATCACAAATAAATATTTTTTAATCTACTATAATACATATTTAGCAAATAGGTAGGTACGTACTCACTGGCTTAATAAATTTTGAGAAACTTATTTAAAATGAAGGGAAATTAGAAATTTAACAGCCTGATATTGTGATCTAATTAATATTAATTGATTTTTTTAATAGAATGAAGGGAAAAACCAACAAAAGAAATTTCTGAAACCTCGTCAAGGAAGGATGAGACGAGTTATTTTTGAAGTGAAAAAACCACTTGACGGTATTAAACAGCGACCCGAGAGATTTTGTGTACGTAATGAGAAATTTACACAGAGTTTGTCCTGTAGTTATTAGTTGATTAAAGAACATGGGGTGCGGGCTGGAGGGGATGAAATGTAGCGGGATTTTAATGGGGGAAATGGAAAACTAATAGGGGAAAGATGAAAGATAAGGGTGCCGCATAATGCAGCCTTAAAAGGCTCTCCCAGAAACAAAATAAGGATTAAAATCAACGAAAATTAGAAGTCAAAACAGTACAAATCTCTAACTACCTGCCTGTTATTGTCTCTGAAATAGCCGACTTTTTTTTTTCACTGAGAAGATATTAATGAATCGTTTGTTGTTCGCTGCTGGGTTTTTAAAAATGATGACTAAGGAGAAACGTAGGTAATTTTCGAAGCATTATGGCCATTTCAATGTTTGGGCTTTAATGAGGAGTCCGATGTGGCCTGTAACAGAACGCCCACATCTCACGAGGCTAACAACCATTGTTAAATAGGTTTCGGCCCGTGTGCTGTACACTGAATCATCAGAATTAACTAACTTCGTAAATTGAAATGGTTTTTGTAACAAAGTAGCTGGCTGCGGATAATACAAGTTAAACTTATTACTTAAGGTTTCACGCGGCCAAACAACATATGTCAACTGTATCCGTAAACTTTTATCCGTATTTCTGTGATGTGCTATAATAAAATAACGATTTTACTGGACCGAGCTTTTCAAGAGTTTACAAAAATCGCAGTAATCATTGGACAGTCGAGATTTAAAATTAAATATGTTATATAAAAATACCTGACTAATTTATCATCACGCCGTTTCCCCGCGAGGGTAGAAGAGAGGATAAAGCGCCACACTCTTCTGTCCTAACATACAATTTTCGCCTCAGACACATTTAAACATCTTCTCATGCAAGCTCGCTGTCTATTGAATTTTCTCATATGCCAGCTCCAGGCGTCACTCTCATACAAATACCTACATAACTTATATACATTTTCTTTTGTAAAAGATTTTTAATTAAATGATTAAATTAATAGAAATTCTGAATAAGTTTGTTGAAGTAAATTAATCACATATTATAATTTTCTACTCTATTATAGCAGACACGCTGCTTTTATGCGTTATTGAACAAATATTATTTATTACGAAAGGGCACGCTGCAGTTAATATGTCTTATACGTTAAAAATTTTTTTTAACATATATACAAATTAATATTTAAGTGCATCACAGCTGAAAAAATATGTTACCATGACTCTGATCTGGCTGTCTTCGGTCTTCCGTCAAATTAACATTAGTTCATCTACCCAATGACATTTTTGGTGTAGTTTTTTTGTCAAGTTGATACCATTAAAGAACATTCTTTGTTCATCAATTATCTAAGCAACTTGCAATATATCTCGCCTTTCATAGTGCAAATTGCACAAATATAATGAGATTTTGGGTAACGAATAAGGTCACCATTATTGAATCGAACCGATACAGTGGAGCAGGAATAATACATAAGCTATTGTGAGGTTAAGCGATCGTAAGCGTACGTGTGCCGGATGGTAAGACTGCTCACTGTGTGAGTGATGGGTGTACCAATACTCATACATCACTCACGCGTCCGATTAAGTCGCAAGGATGTATTGAGTAAATGTAGTGTATGTGGCTAGAGAAGGTTATGAGAATGATAAACTACTTATCTTAGACACAGTTTTCAATTATGAATTAGTTAATTATAATTAATTAATTAGCTATACAATATGCACGAATAGTTAAAGAGGTGATTCTTGTAGATATTGTCTGGAAGGAGGCGGATAGAAGAGTGAAGCTCGAGAGACAGCTTCTTAGACGGTTGGTTATTGTTGCCTGGCGTCATTACTGGGTATGTTTTCGGCTGCTAGGAGTTCTGTTTTATGCACCGGTATATACAAGGGGCATTTAGGATCGCCTGCGATGATGATAACAGTGGAGGCGATAGATCCTTAGTTACTTTCTAACTTACGTGTTTCATTTTTGTTTATTTTGTTTTATTTTTATATTATCAATTGTTGTTTAATAAGCTTTAAGACAAACATTTACAATATAAAATTTGCAAACTACATCCGGTTTTAATCTCAATCGTGTCAGAGATATAAGCATTAAAACAAATCATAATTATGAGATTATTTTGATTAATTGAAATATTTTAGTGCTTCCAAATTATATATTGAATATAAAAAATAAAAGGTCATTGAACATCGAGCAGCAAAATAATTTTTTTTGGGTGATTTAGAGCCTGAAGTACATTTACAAGGAGTATGCACAAATTTACAGTGTTTGTACATACTCCTTGAATATTTTCGACTCGTAATTTAGAGCCATAAAATATTACGCACTAGATCCGTTACACCTTGTATGATAATGTTTTATTCACTTTTCAGTGACGAACATTAAAAATTGTAATTTTGTTGAATTTTATCCAATAAATGTCACTAAGTATTCTGATTTCAATATTTATCAAGACGTGTTCCCGTGATTGGATGAATTTCAATTAATAATTGTAATGCGCGTTAAATCGGTTTGTAAAACATTCAGGGTTATTCCCCTCGTAACTTACCCGGCAATAAAACGGGGAGTAGATTGGTCCGTGGGGTGTGTGTGAGTCTGAATGGCAGCGGCACCACTGTACAGGGTACAGTGTTAGTCAAAAGATATGGATCTTCATTACAAAACAGAATTTTTTGTGTATTTTTATCCACGTCAGATGATAATACCATCCATCTCATTCTATCTACATGTGACGATATATATAGAAAAAATATTGACAGTATCTATCTATATATCAACTTCAATTGTTGGTAATCAAGAAAAAACTATAAATTATTTAAAATTCGTTCTGCTATGGTATATGCTATATGCTAAAAAAAATGTCTATGTAATAATAGAGCTTTAAGATATGTGATTAAATAAAATACAATCACTTTGTATGAAACTACGATTTTTATTACATGCCAACCGGTTTCGCTTAGTTCAGGTTTCGTCAGGACGTATTTAAAACTAAGAATAAATATTAAAATAAATAGAGGTTGTATAATAATTTTAATATACAGAAAATCTAAATATTTGAAAAAAAATCATTATAATAATACTAGTACCAAAGCTTTGGGGCAGTACTGTAGTTTACAGCGTATCGTGTGAGAGAGAGCATTGCCGTATGAATATGCAAGGGTGAATCATGTAGTATCACTATACATGTACACATATATACTCGTATTCTTATACATAATATCCTCATGTGTTAATAAAATATTCAGCAAACTAAAATTTACGTCCGTTTGTTTCACATAGAAAGGAAAAAAAACATAAATTATCCATGTCGTATTTCGTCATATGAAAGTATGTGGTTATCGTGTAAAATATTTTTTTATTGTATTTTATTTTAATTGATTTTTTAAATAAACTAAGGTTTAAAATTATTTTATTTTTATTTTAGTATTTTCGATTCGAATACAAATATAATATATGAGTTATATATATACATTCAACAACATAATACAATAATAGAGTTATGTATCCCCAAATAAAGATCTTGATATATGAGGGTGGTTATCGACATTTATATAAACACATGATCAAGATCTCTTATGACACAATGTGGAATTTAATACAAAATTATTTGAGAAATTGATCAAATTAAAACTTTGGAATAAGAAAGATGTCAAATACATATTTATTTATTTTGAAGACCTTTAATCCATTTTAGAAGCTCTTTTTTGTACACATTTATATTTGATGCAAATTTGATTAATTTTGGCAGTTCAATATACAGTCTAGGAGCAATGTACGATGCAAGTCTCTGTCCTATTCCAAATTTGGACATTTATATAAAAAATGAAATAATACAGATTTTTATATAAAGAAGATAAATTTAAAACCGGAAAATCTTTAAAAACTTGTTTGGTCTTTGGCCTTTTTTAGAATTATTTTTATTATTATCTTTTGAGTTGTAATTATTGTTTTGAGATGTATGGGATAAATTCCTCCCCAACTTAGTATTCCGCATTGTAATTTTGATACAACCAACGAATGGTGAATCATTTTAAGAGTTTGAAAATTACAGTATTGTTTAAGGTCATAGAAGTAGAATAAAAATTTACGTAATTTATTTTTTAAGAGGGTTATGTGTTCTCGTATGATTTACCGTCATTATTTCTAGTTTTATTATATTTATTCTAATGTCTGTAAAATATTTTTTCTTCAATTTAATCATCATCTTCTTATTCTTCGTCCACTTATCCTAGGATGGTCAGTTGTCATTTTCCCTTACTCCTGCTCTTTCCCTAAGGTAAGGTAAGATAATTTTGTTTGAAATATTTTTTTTTTTGTCATAATTCAACATTCAACTTTTTGCCACTCTAGTGGAAGAATATATTGGTTAATGGAGGAGTAGATAAGGAAGAATATTAAATATAACCATAATAATATTTATGATCATAATTCTGTCACCAATAAATAAATCGTCTTAAATAAGGTGATTCAGAATGTATTGATTACACTATATTAAGTACACAGTAAAAAAATATATACGAGTCGCGTTTTTTAAGTACCCGATTTTTTTTTTTAAAAAGAACACATTATTTTTTTCGAACGCTACATACCTTAAACTGCTTCTCAACACAGTCGCCACTTGGCATAACGGGAAACCAATTTTTGTATACCTACATCATAGAACGACACCGCCTGGGATGAAAAACATGTCTGTACTTAGTCTTTGAGTTCACCATCATCATCAAAGCACTTGTCACCATGAAACCTTTCAGATGAAGAAAAATATGGAAATCACTTGGCGCCAAATCAGGACACACGTGGCGATGAATATCAGCTGCTTTTATATTTTGTGCATTCAAGAAACGAATCACGGACCGTATCTCATAATCGGCGGGCTAGATTTCAACCACTCACTACAAGATGGCCACCATATGTGAATATCTCTAACGTTGTACGTGGTGAGTCAACAAATGAAGGAAACCATTGCGTATGCACAATATCGGAACATCCGGAATATCCGGCAACGGTACTTACTTAATAAATGCGCCTCGTAGATTTTTTTTCTAATTCTGTATAATAAAAACGCTATAAAAACCTCCCAGGTTCCTAAAACCTCTCATTTAAATGTGATTATGATGAGCAAATTTATTTAAAAACATATGGGTATAGACCTAAACGTGTTGGGACACTCAAAAATTTACCTCCAAGGTCTGATTCACGTATGTAAAAAATTACCTTGCTCATTTGTATTCTTGAATCTTACCTATCTAACAACACTTGAATTACCATTCAATGACAATATCCATCACATACTGTCGATAATAATAAAATATATTATGTCTAATATTATACATCGTTTAAAATGTTGCGGAAGGATCCGAAGATCGTGCATCCTCAGTTAAATGATGATGGCATAGGTCTTGGTTCATTATTCGTATAGTGTACAAGAAACACAGTTTCGAAACATAAATAAATGTGTTGTGTGTTAATGGCATGTGATCACTGCATAGTGCACTACATAATGGCATTTTGTCCTGAATAGTGTCACTGATATTAAATAAATAATATGTATATGTAATATAATATATGACGACGTTATGGTAGAAATAGAAATGAATATATCTCAAGATAAAATAGTCAGAGAATAATTGCGAACAGCCTGATTGACAAAAATATACAACGTATTCGCAACTACAGTGATAGAAAAAAAAATAGTAAAAAGATTCAAATTAAGATGGCTGAGGAACACTCTTATTGGTCAGTTGCTGGACTAGAGCAGATGCAGAAAATACCGAGAAGTAAAAGACCTAGTACAAAAAAAGTGTGTCACGACAAAATATTGCGGACTTTTGGCCCGACGACAATACGTCCACGACAAAAGTATCGGCCGACAAATGATCCGTGCTGTATTAAATCCAACGACATAACGGCCACAAACAAAATTTCAAAATGATTTATTTAAGAAAGTATAAGATTTTTTTTTAGTAAATTAATTTATTACAATATGATCATGGTTATAAGGTCTCGCAGATTAACAATTTAGAAATATTAGAAATTAGAAAAAGTGTATATATTAAGTCAAATATAATTATAAATAATAAGACAGAATACTTTATTTAAAACACTATTTATTGATTATTCAACATGTTTCGATACCTATGGTATCGTCTTCAGAAAACAATGTATACTGAAATGAAAAATACAAGCATAGATAAAAACAAAACTATAAAGTGGTGGGTAACTGAGCAGGAACTAATATGAAAACAAGTGACTGTTTTGCAAAGTGGATTTGGTTATATATAATATTTGGCTTGCTATTAACACTTTTTATTATTTCTACTTAGTTATGCAACACTTTATAGTTTTGTTTTTATCTATGCTTGCATTTTTCATTTCAGTATACATTGTTTCCTGAAGAAGATACCATAGGTATCGAAACATGTTGAATAATCAATAAATAGTGGTTTAAACAAAGTATTATGTCTTATTATTTATATAATATGTGGCCACAAAGTATTTTTTCTAATATTGAAGAAGTCAAATATGATTAATAATCATATCAAAGTTGTAAACCATCCCCTATTGAATATTTTTCCACTTAACCATACACTTCTCTAATTGACTCCACCAATTCCGATTTTGGTTTACCCCCTCACTCCTCCCCATCCACATTCCTTCTCCCCAACTCTCATCCAATGTCAATCTTCTAACTTTAGTATAAAACTCATCCCGAGGAAGACATTGTTCTCGAAATATGTAATGTTAATATTAATATGGTGATGTAGACAAAGTTATTTAACTTTAATTCATTAATTATGTTAACATAAAGTAAAAACCTACCTTCGGAATAACTATTTCTTCGAAAAGTTAAGATTTCCAATATAGAATTTGTACATTCTCCTTGAACATTTTCGACTAGTGATTTAGTCAACGATCCACCCATAAAATATTATAGATCCGGTCTTTTATTCTCTGTATACGCATGATATCAGCGTAAATAATATAGTATTGATGGATTTTATCTGAATACATGGTATAATTTTGAAATGTTTTGATCAAAATATTGATATGAAATTTTCCTCCCTAGGGAAAAACAAAATACCTGAAAGCTAGCAAACGCAATTTTAAGTTTCAAAACAGATTTAAATTTCCAACATAAAATTTGGAGAGGATGCATTGAAAATGAACACAGCAGTGTGTTTACGAGGGTCATTATTCCGATCCCTGTGGTACAACCTTTGTTTCGGAGCTATTGTATAATTCGTATTAATTTTTAATTCCATTTACGGGCCTCAGCATGTTATTTGCCCCCTCTTTAATAACGTACCCCATTTTTATTGTTTTTAATATCCTTTGATGGTGCACGGTTTTGAGTTTCATATTTGTACTCGGCTGCCATTGGTTGACTGGCCAACAAAGTAAGGCGGATCCACATTTTGTGATGCGAGTTTGAAAAGAGTTTGTTCTTTATTAAACGGTAATGTAAATGAAAGGGGGAATAATAAGAGATTAGTGTGCATTCAGAAATTAGCCCAACAATGGTAAACTTCATTATGATAAAATTATATTTGATGAAATAATTACATTATTTATAAATTTCACATATAAACATTTATGCATCTTATATAAAATATCTAACTGCCACATTACATTAGAGAGAAATGTAAATTTTGTTTGTTCTAAAGGTACATTTTTAAGAGTAATATTTCTGATACAAATTTTATGTAACTATGAATTATTAATGTTATGTATTCAATATAGCAGATATATCCTACCGTCTGCGCCAGTTGCTATATTTTCTATATAATGCCGATGATGATGTTCCCGGTTGACGTATGGTATTAGGTCGTTATAATAATACTCGTACGTGCAACAATACTATTTCTTATTATGCCATGCCAAGTACACGTCAATATTAGGTGTGTTCCGCGGGGTGATGCTTTGTCTTGCCAACGCGCATCCATTCCACAGATAGATCACAAATAATTACATATCTACATAATTTAAAGTATATTTAATTTAATAAATATTCCGTTCATAATAATTATTTTTATTTGTTAACTTTGTTTCATTAACCACTTATTGAGTGTAAATATATCTACCTGTTTTAAAACAAAAAACATTTTCTTCTTCAGGATGTCAATACTAATCAAAAACATAAGTTATTGTTTCTTTACCAGAATCTATTTAAAAAATAAATTTAGCACCTAACTCAAATTATTAATTAATACAAAAATTTTATTGGTTGTAAATAATTTTTTGATTAGTTTTACACGTTTTATTTATCTCCAACGATTCCAAATTATTTAATTAATGACCAACATCGTTTACATGCCAAATTGACAATCCCAATTATTTATCAAAACCATGATCATTATCTATCAAATGAATAGAAATTCTGAAATTCCACTATTATTCAAACATCGCGAATGCTCCTTTACTATTATATTAAAATTTAAAAGAGTTATTTTTTAGATCTGAAATAACTTTTTTTTAACATATCAAGACAACGGGCTAAAGTTAGAGGTAAGTTGATACATCTTTCAAATAAAAATTAATTGCTGCTCAAAAACAATTATGTTGCATTTTTTAAAATTATTGTTAAAAAAAACATTGAAAGAATATAAATATAACTTCAGCATTACATACATCTACATTTATTTACAAAATTATTAATATTTGTATTTAAATTAAATACACATACCACGATATGTAGGTATATTTGGTGATACAATCATCATCTTTGTTGCATCGAAGGGTTGTTATTTGTATAGGGGTGGTTTTTTAACGATTGCGTGCGCAGGATTTAGGCGTGTCTGCTTAATGTGTTATGGTGCGAAAATAATTAATGATTAATAAATATTACTTATTGTTGTGTACGACTCATGAGAAATTAATTCGTCTATAATAGTTTATTCTATTTTGTTTGTTACTTACTTCCTCATTGTTTGCGTTTTTTATATTTATAATGTTGCTATATTTAGAAAATAAATAATGTTAATTTGTACGTTAATTGTTTCATTTTAAATATTGTTTAACGCTGTACAATAAACAGAAGTGAATATTTATAGACTTATAAATTTAATAATGTATATATTGTTATTTACGTGAATCCAAATATCGCCTTTTATTTTAAAAGAATTATTAAAAAGAAGTTACATGTTGTATGGGTAGAATCAAACTGTGCTAGTTGCAAGGCATCCGGAAGTGGACCGGTCTCAGAGTCGAAGAGCTGTTCCAAGTTTCCAAGAACAGATATCAATTTGGACAAATGGACAATTGTTACTGTCTGTAGTTCTGAAACTATTGTAGATAGGAAGAAGCCTACGCCTAAATACAATGAATTAATAATTAGCAGAAAAGCAATTGGCTATCGCTGGGTGGCTAAAGTTTCCGCCGAATCTATATTTTAATGCGGAAATCCTTTATTATAATATATTCCTTTAAGAGCGCGCTTTCAAAATAATTAATATTTTTGCGTTTTTTACGAAAATGTGAGTTGTTAATATTCATACTTTTAAAATTAGCAATATTAACTTTGTGGTTAATATTGAATTTGTATTAAGTAACAATTTAAGTTAGGTACTAAATTTTTTTTTTTAAATAGATTCTGGTAAAGAAACAATAATATATGTTTTAGTTAGTTATGACATCCTGAAGAAGAAAATGGTATTTTTTGAAACCGGTAGATGTGTTTAAACTCAATTAAGTGGTTAATAAAACAAAGATAATAAATAAATAAATATTATTATTCATTTGTATCACAAGTTATACACTAGATTAGACTTTAAAAAAAATTATTATATCGGTAGGGCCTTTACAGTAATCTATAACTAATATACTGAATGTTATTTGCCATAATTAAGAAAATACAAGTATTATAAGAAAGTCCACGACCATAATGGAACGACAGATGTATTAATTTGAAAAAGTGTAACATATAGGTTCGAAAATTTGTCATGAAAAATACTGACGCTATATCACAATTGGTAGTGTACTTCCCCGGATTGGAAATAGAGATCCAGGTTCAAATACCGGTAGCGCAAAAACAATATTTTTCGACAAAATTGATTTTATATGTATATATTTATAATTAATATAATACATTAAATTAGTATTTTATAGATTATTTAGTTATCATTTTTTAAATATTATATTTACTGACATAATACTATTAATATTATTAATGATTGCTTATAAATGTTCTTCAATTGGTACTTAAATCTCAAATTTTGTATTATTTAATTATATTTTATAAACCTGTGTTGCAGTTTGCGACATAAATAATGACAAATTATTTTCAAAATGTATTCTAATTCCATTATCGAAGCATGGGGTATTTAATATGCCGAGTGAATCAAAACCTTCCAAAATTGTATTATTATTTAAAAGCCTTCGAGTGTTAATTGAATGCATTGATGTTTTCAGGTGAGTCATGGAGAAACTAAGAACAGAGTGCTCAAGATAATGGAGGGGGCAGACTCAAATTCAATTTTCAATTCAATTTGAATCTTCCTACTCTCTCGGTAGACAATGGAACTTCTGTCATGTGCTGCAACACTATTGTCAAAGGTAACAGCCTTTTTGAATATATTAAAGTTATAAAAACATCATTTGACTGTTGCATACAAATGGAATGGGAAGGACCACCTCACTGTTTGTTCTCTCGAAAGTGTATGCGATTGTGAGAATTGTCGTAAAAGTTTATTGGTTTTCAACATTTCTTTCGAAGGATAGTATAGAATTAAATAGGTTTCTTTTTATGAAAGACAAAAAAATGAGAGCGACGATAAAATTACTTTTTGAAATTATATTTTAATCTTCCTTACGCAGACGATACGGTGATGCTAGCGGACTCTGTGGTAGACCTCTAAATAATAATAATAATAATAATAGTACTAATAATAATAATGTATTTATTCCAGCATGATCGGGTTTTTTTTTATGAAGACCCAATTTGTCATGAAGATAATACATATAATAGAGTACATTTAAGTAACAAAATAATATTTATAATATGAAAAAAAAAATTTAATAGTTCAATATAAATATAAACACTAAATTTCAGTCACGGCTATTATTGTATCTGTGGCTATTCTGTAGTCGTTGCCATTCTCTGAACAGGGAGCCAGCTATCCATGAGAGCGCCGCTTGCACTAGAGAGTTTGCGCTGAGCTCCAGCCGCAGCTTTACGCCAGTAACTCGATGTCTCTGAAGCGGAACGAATCCATGTACACGGCCGTCGGCAAACATTGTAGATGCGCTACAATAACGCGCCAATCCGAACAGTATTCTTAATAATACTTATCCAAGTATTATTATATATCGTCTTGTTTAGGATAGATAATGACCGATTTCTGACCAGTGTTCCCGTAATAGTTAAAACAGATAAAATAAAATAATATTATATTAACTATAATTTTAGTGAGTTAAGTCTTTCCGCCATTATTTTATCGGCAGCATATATAAAGCGGTTTTTATCAGATTAATAAGATCCGTTAATGGATAATAAAGTAAATAATTCAAGATTTTATAAGCACTAAATATTTTTAAAAAAACAAAAAAACTAGCTTAGCTGTTATGATTTGAACCTGCCCTCTCAGAAGGTATCTGATTTCTAGTCAGACACTTTCGAATACGAAATGAAAAATAAATCCTTTAAACAATAAAATCTGAAAATTACCATATTTTTACCATTTCATAAGACCATTTCATGCTAACAGAAGAAGAATATGGTTTCGGTAAGTTCACAGTTCAACTAAACATCATCGTTAAAGTTCGCTGAGCGGATATTCACTAGATGAGAAATAAGACATTATATATATATATATTTTTTTTTAAATATGTAGGTATATTAACTATGGATTAAATATATTCCGGTCTAGGATAGCCCGCCGTGTGATATTTTATGTTCACGATATGTAATTTACGAATGCCTTTTCAGGTGTAGTGCGAAATTAATAAATCTCTCCTCTGGAGCAGTCTGCGACATACGCCTTCAAAATGCATACATATTACCAGGGGCGTAGCAAAAAATTTCCGGGCCCTCGGACCCTTAACCCTCCTCTCTCCGAGAAAATACCTCGCCTCATATTTTTTAAATTTATTATTAAGGAGAACACATTCTTATTATAAAGTTGTAATTATTCAGAACATGGGTCTGGGATATTTTAAATACCAATTAAACGTATTAATTAAAAAGATATACATATGTACAAAGTTAATTTTGCTAATTTCAAAAGTATTATAACCTTACCCTTTATTTATTTTTATTTATTCAGAAAACATACAGTTAATTAGTAAATACGGAAATCACAGTGAAAGCAAAATAATAAGTAAACCAATTACATGTTTTTTCTGAAGATATAAAATATTTTAAACAGTGAGTACAACTTGAAATTTAAGAGGGACTAAGCAGAAAAAAGTGAGAATAAAAGTTATAAAAAAGAAAGTAAGGAAATATTCGAGGGGAAAGGAAAAGTAAAATGGGATAGGGAGTAAAATCTAAGTGATAAAAATAAAAAAAATAATAAAGGCCTTTAAAGCTTATGTATTGAATTTTGAGTGTTTGGCATTGGTGTTGTAATGTGGAAGATTAAATGTCAGATTTGTTCTGGTTGACCTGGCTGGCACTCGAATGGATATGCGTCTGAGTAAATCTGGACAGTCTACTTTAGACTTGGCTATTTTGTGTAGAAAAATATCATCGGCCATGTCTCTTTGAGTTTGTAGTGATGGAACTTTGAAAAAGATAGATGACTCAGCAGTGTTAATTAGGGTTCGATAACAACGAAAGTTAAGATATTTGAGGAAGCTGTTCTGTATTTTTTTCGATTCTATTAATGTATGTGATGTATCTTGGATTCCAGACTTGGGAGGCATATTCGATAATACTTTGGACATATGAGAAGTAGTGTTTTCATGGTATTTATGTTATTGAATTGTTTACATACCCGAAGGATAAAATCTAACATTTTGGTTGCTCTGAATGTAATATGGTTAATCTGCAAGTCGAAGAGTAATTTAGAATCCAAGATTTTCAGTTTCAGATTTCTTGGTCAAGAGTTGGTTATTAAGAGAGTAAGGGAAGTTAAACGGATTCTTGTTCCTGGTAAACTGTATCATGCAGCACTTGCTGATGTTGATTTGTAGGTTATGTAGATTGCAATATACATCGAGGCGGTTTAAATCGCTTTGAAGTTTATGATGATGAATGATATATAGATAATAAATTTAGCTCGACTTGTAAGAGGATTTTAGAATTTTTAAATTGTAAAATAGCTGCTTTCTACATAACTTTCAATTGTTGGACGATGGTTGAACTTGTTCAGCGATTCTGGGCCCCCGGGTGACCGTCATGGTGGTAGTTACGCCACTGGCAGTCAGAGTGACTTCGAACCTATTTCATCTTGTCTTTTTATATAGACATATTTATTTATTTTTAAATATAGTAATCTTATTGTACATTGTATCAAAGTAAGAACATATACGACTGTTTCTATTTTGCAATCAGTACACTTAAAATAAAATTGAACAATATTTTTTTGTAATCTTCAGAATAATTAATGCTGATGCAAGGCCTGATGAATGTTTTCAGGGAGGCTGGGGGGGTCTTCTCCGTCCGAGATCCTCATTTTTTGGCAACCGTTATTCTCGTGGAATAAGTGCACGTTTTGTTTAGATAAAACAAACATGTTTTTTTGTTGCGAAACAATAAATACTCAACCATTATATCTGGATCCAATAGATATACAGTGACGTGACTATTAGTCGTTTGAACGTAAAATACTTGCTTATAATGAAGGCGAGTTTAGACTATTATGTCGCTCATTCACGCGCTTTTGTACTTGCGTAATAGTTTTGATATCTTGTTCATTCTCCTCAATTCACTATTTTAACAATGTTTCAAAAATTTTGACTACAAAAAAATATTCTGTAATATTTTAATTTAACTTTGTAGGATGTGAATGCGGCTCTAATAGGGACACCAATTATAGAGTATGTATGATGTATTTGTTGGATATGTATCAGAAAGTTTACAGTTTGTGAGAATAGTGCTGTCTCCAATTCCAGCCATATCCATGTGGATGAATTGCGAAGTGTATTGTATGTATCACGTAGAAGATAGCCGTCAGCAGGGATGATCAAGATAAAACTTACTTACTTACGGTTACACTGACTTTATTATATTAGTGACGGAGGCTGCGTGGCACATGTAGCCAGTGCCTTGTTTAACCATGGCGAGCTTGCGATGACAATTTATAGAGGGCGATAACTGTCCGCCACAGGATCAGAATCATTAATGACCTGTGTTTCATATTCGTCATCATTAATTTTTTATAGGTAAACACATATACTTCCATGCTTGAACCAAAATGATTATTGTTAAATTTAGTATATTGTCACCGGTTTTTAGCGTGTTCCTACCCCTTAGCCTATTTTCGTCAGTCTACACCTATTCCCCGACTCGGAATGGAAGGAACAAGTGGATTTAATGAATGATCCACCGGAAGAACAGAAGATTTGTGTTTGTGCAATACAGTGAACGGTTTACGGTGAATTCATCAAAATCGCCGGTTTGAGTTCGTTCAAGTTTTAGGGTGAACTTCAGGATAAGCCAGGGAGCGTCATCATCGGGTGAGTGGAGCCTTCCTCCTTATGCCGTAAACCATCCTGGTCCGCTATCGAAGAATTCCCTTACCCTCATATCATCTCATTTCTAATTATCTTTTCCATTCTCTACTTCATCCATATAAAAAAAATACTTTCGAGAAACGTTGTTTGTTCACCTGGTTATATTAATGTTGTTTACAAAACGTCACTTTGCTAGCGCGTAGGTAGAAAGTGACAGGCAAAAATAATATTTTGAATAATTATATTTTGTCGATTCACGTGGGCAGTCTAAACTGCCAAAGTGTGACCGAATCGAATGCAAATAGGATTCAAAGAATGATGATATTTTTATTAGTATTGTCTATTGTTTCATACACCCACTATTTGAATTATTTTCATAGATAAAGGTCGTCATGCCAAAACTACGCATTTATATATTTTTTTCATTCGGATCAAAAATAACGTTCGAAAAATATATAATATTACATATTCCACGTGATGATATAATTTAATTAACTTGTCTTCACTAATTTAAACTGTCGTTTACAACTTACTGTCGCCATGTTTAAATATAAACGAACCTTACACTTGTATTAGAAGACATGGTCACTAAATGGGTGGATTAAAAAATCGTAAAAAAACAGTTCAATATTTGGAAAAATGTATTAATTAATTAAATAAAACACAACGATGTGTACTTCACACTACAATTATATTTGAATTAAAACGTAATCAATACTTACTGCAACATCTTTTGTTGTATTTTATTTTATTAATTAATTAATTTTTCTAAAAGGTAGTTTCTTAAAAGTTAATTACAATCGACTTCCACAAAGTAAATCACGAAAATGTTAAAATTCATTTATATGTATGAATGTTTTATTAACACTTTCTAATAAACGTTTGTGCAACTCGTATCACTAACCATTGCATAATGGTTAAGGCATCGGACTTGAATAGGTTTTTAACTTTTCATAAAGCCGATATTTACTTTATTTTAACGAGATAATTTGCATAATCATCTATTATTATTTAATGCTATACGCTAGATGTGTAGTATACTCATACTGTATAAGTTTAGCAAATACACAAACAACTTAATTTATTTTTCTCTTAATATCCGTCAATTGTTGCCGATATACTCCATGCAACGAGATTATTACCTAATAAATCAGTAGCGTAGCCAACATCCGGATAGCCGCGCGGGGGTCTGAAATCACTAAACTAGTTTAACAATCGCCACGATACAGTAAAGGTTTAAAATCTTAGTTACATATGGATGAATAGGTATATCTTAAATAATTTCGTGATACCATTTACGAATATTGTTAACCTCTGTATATCCAAACAGGTAACCCGATTTAGGACATCAGTAGTAGAAATAGTTATTTGTATCTTATTTAAATACTAATTTAATGTATTAATTATAAATATATACATATAAAATCAATTTTGTCGAAAAATATTGTTTTTGCGCTACCGGGATTCCAACCTGGATCTCTATTTCCAATCCGAGGAAGTACACTACCAGTTGTGTTATAACGCCAGTATTTTTCATGACAAAAGCCATCTACATTATTTTCACGGAATCACAAATACCTTTGAGTAAACCGACTGCAGACGCCTGAATTATCAATTCATTTTTATTAAATGTTGGACACATTGATACAACTTATATTATTAAGGAGAACACATTATATTTAAAATATCACAGACAGTCTGTTGTGATTAATTACAACTTCACAATAAGAATGTGTTCTCCTTAATATATCTTATTTACTTATAAATGTGGGTACCTAATAATAAAATATAAATTAATTAATAAATATAGCGGGATTGGAGTCTGCGCTACTGTTTAACATTAAAATGAATATAATATTATAGCTATTGTAAATTATTGTCACGACCGACTTGAGGGAGATGGAATGCTTACAAATATTACATTGCGATAAAAAAAAATACTATTCATAATATTTTAAACGAATTTTGAGATGGAAAAGTTCCAGAGCTGCGGAAATGATTTAATCTAGTCAATTTATGATCATCCGCTTTACTTCGAACTTTTCTAAATTTCCTCACCTCGACACGAGATTCAAAATGACAATGAGATCTTTTATACGAGATTCGGCGTAAGCTTCTTAACTTCCCCGGAGATGTCTCCGCACTGATAAGAGAGCGCACATAATACTGTTCATTTACATAAAAATTATTTTCAAAATCGAATCGGAGACATCCCTACATGCATTCTGTGACCATTTGCATATTCAAAGTAGTTATTTTCAAACGTTTATTGTCCAATGGCCTCGGGGGATTGTATCGCCCGAGTACCAGCGGGCTCTTCTTCTTCTTCTTCTTCCGTTAGTTCCGTACGTGACCGCGAGTGTGACGATGATTAGTAAGTAAGATTTAACTGTCGAATAATTAGTTACCAATCATTGTTACAATCGAACTCAGTCACAACTGTTAATTAAACCGTTATTGCGACTGTGATTGTGTTCAATTGTAATGATGATTGGTAACTGATTATTCGTAATTCTTCGCCTGGTACACTATAAAGTAAACCTCTAACACTTAAATCTTAGTTAGCAATCATCATCACAATGGAATACAATCACAGTCACAATAATGGTTTAACATCACTACGCCTCTTTCGAAAAAGAAGTCGATATAATAATGCCAATCACCGATTCTGAATCAAAAGCGATGAATCAACAAAATATACAGTTATTGTGAAAAGATTTAATCTTCTTTACTCTATTGCGTAATGCGTATTAAATGTAGTATCAATTAGTATCTATAACTTCTTTAGCATCGTGATGTTTGTTTCAAATCAATTATCAAATAATAATAGGTACCTGTTAGTGTAAATTATAAGACAGATCCGTATTGTATTGTATGTGATAAAAAATATCGAGGTCTGTTAAAAAAATGAACAAGAACAACCTCTTTTGCTTCCCAGGGTATTTTAGTGTATCAAAAAAATGTGTGACTAACCCAAAGTGGCGGTTCCTGACATGTTTAATTGAAACTTGTTCTTATCTGCCATAGTTTTTTGTGCTCTTCATTGTTCACTAATTACACGGTTGCGGTAAAAACAGGAAACTGGTACTTTTGGATTCTTTTCGGCCTCCGTCCGCTCGCGCTCCGGTGCGTTCTGTAATTTGACGGGAACACGCGTCATCACGCCATGTCATGTCGCTCATGATGGTCGGGGTGGTGGTTGATGATAATTGCGCTGGTTGTGGCCGGTCCAGTTAATATAAAAAGGGTCGCGGTTCTCTGTAGATAATTGCGGGTCTTTTAATAGTATTGTTGCTCGGTGTCGTTGATGACTTTTCTGGTCGTCACTACAGTTCTGAACTGACTAGATCGATATTGAATGATCCATATACAGGATGTAACAGACCTAGTACACAATATTTTATGGGTGGATAAACCTGACTAAGGTCAGGTAACTGAGTCGAAAATGTTAAAAAAATACATGAAAATCTTGCACCGTTACGGAAAATATATTTAATACAAATTAAATGTATTAATTAAAAAGATATACTATATTAGATATAATATACTGCTACCGGGATTCGAACATCCCGATAGCAAAAACAATACTTTTCGATAAAATTGATTTTATATGTATATCTTTCTAATTAATACATTTAATTAGTATTAAAAATATCACAAACCTATGTTCTGAATAATTACAACTTCTCAATGAGAATGTGTTCTCCTTAATAATAGAAAAAATATTTTAAGCGATGAAATAAACATTTGTGAAATTTATCCATTTATAATCTATATCTCTGCTTCAGATCTTAAATCATCTAACAAAAAAATAGTCTGGCAGCATGAAATTCGATGACCTTTAATTTATTGTATTCAGTATATAGTTTGTAATCAATAAAATACTTCAATTAATCAATATAATTACGATTTATTTGAAATGCTTATAATAATATTAATAATAATAATAATGGATAATTTGTATAGCGCCATTTTCGTAAAAACTTTCACCTCAAGGGCGCTTTACACATAATCAGGCCTATTCTCAAAATTGCAATATTGAAATGAAGGTGATTGTTACACCAACCCTCAAAAATAGACAGATAGTTTTGACAGATTATGGTACGTTTATCTCCCTCACTCCCTCACTCTCTCTCCCTCTCTCTCATTCAAATATAACACTATTTTTGAGGGTTGGTGTAACAATCACCTTCATTTCAATATTGCAATTTTGAGAATAGGCCTGAATATGTTATTTAAAATTAAAAAATCGTTATTTTCACTTATGGAAATGATTTTTTGAAAAAGTGCGATTTTAGTTTCTTCTAAAATTAAGTCTCTGATGTACTGTTTCTAATAACGGAGGGCAAAGAGTTCCACGCTTTTGGGCCTGCCACTGCGAATGCCCGTTCACTAAATTTAGACTTCTGGCAACGGCTGATCGGTTCTACAACCCTTCCTGCAGCTGAAGTGCTGAAGGCTGACCTGAGAGTTTGACGTCTACCATTCAAATTGTCTGGGATACAAAGTTCTTGAAGATATAGAGGCGCCATTTTATGTGTCACCTTGTACATTAACCAGTTATATCTTTGACAAGGCTGAGATTAGGCACATATTCCTCAAATACGTTCGACTCGTAATTTACTTGGGGCCGAACTTGTCTCAACATCTCAAACCAATAATTCGACCAACAACTCGAAAGATAATAATAAAAATAATTTTAAAAAAGACTAGAGATTACCCAACCAAACAAGTTTTTAAAGATTTTCCTGTATTAAATTTATCTTCTTATATAGAAAAACGGTCTTATTTCATTTTTTTAATGAGGATAAAATAAAAATTCACTATAACTATCGGACTAGGAGCAAAACTAATGAACATGTTATTTTTAAAATGTCCAAATTAGGACTAGGACAGAGACATGCATCATACATTGCTCCTAGACTGTATAACCAACTGCCAATATCAATTGAATTAGCAGGAAATATAAATGTTTACAAAAAAAAAGTTATAAAATAGATTAAAGGTATTAAAAAATATTAAACTATGTATTTAACATTTTTCCCTAGTTCTAATCTGATCAATTTTCCAACATTTTTAAATATTGTTAATTTTTATTATGGTATTTTTATAGATGTATGTATATTTTTTTATTTGTTGTAAATAAATTCTAACGTCTAGTTATTTTGATCTTGTATTATATAAATGTTGAAAGCCACTCACATAATTCAAGATTTTTCTTATTTGGGGGTGCATAACTCTACTACTGTTTTTTCTTATTGTCGAATATATATTGTGTGAGGCGCGTGAGCTGTTAACAAAACCTTAACCTGGAAAACAGTGGAACCAGCGAGGTACATGCAACCAGTGCATTGTGATAGACCTCCATAAGTGGACTTTGCATTAGGACTATCGTCTAAATGATTTATTTGAGTAGATATACGTTATTATTAGTTCCTTTGTGATTTTGTAAGTACTTATCACACTAGGTAAGTAGATGCCAGGATACTATTTAACTACCAAAATTCATAAACAGAAGAAAACATTTAATTTTTTTTTGATAAATGGAAAAGCATTAAAATATTAATATTATTAAGGACAACACATTCTTATTGTGAAGTTGTAATTATTTGAGATTCCGTAAAAATAAAGTAGATGGCTTTCAAATAATGGAACGATAGATGTATTAATTTGAAAAGTGTAACATATAGGTTCGAAAATTTGTCGTCAAAAGTACTGTGTGCTGTTGCATAGCCGGTTAATGCACCTTACCCGGATTGTAAAGAGATCCAGGTTCGAATCCCGGTAGCAACAACAATATTTTTAAATAAATTGATTTTATTTGTATATCTTTCTAATTAATATTTTCATTGATTTTTAAATAAATTAATGATAAAAAACTATTAATTTTCCGTCATTTCGATAGGTTATTTCTAGTATATTAATATATTGACATTGTTGCTTTCATTGAAGAAGCTGCGTAAGCTGAAGATGAAGCGTGCGTAAATCGCCAGTTTCATAAGTGTCTCATATAAGGGTAGGGTTTCGTTTGGCATCTATTTTATAATGTTATCTACTTTGTTACTATATCACTTAATTTATTATATGCATATCTTTAATATTTTTAGGGAATCGCATCAAATTTTATGTCCTCTTTCAAGGAATTTACAAATTGATTTTAATGCATTTACTATTTATAACCGATGAATTTTGTATGTATTTATGTACTTATTACGTTACAATTGAATTGATGTATAATTATATATTTTGACAACTTTTCCTGTCTTAAATAGGCGTTTCTAGTGCGGCTAACATTGTGTAATAAAACAAAAATAAAAGTATAATTTTTATCACATAGATCGGAAAATCGGAATTCAAAATTCGAACATAAAAATTAATTAATTATTTATTTTATAAAATTATGATTATTTTTTCATCTGAAAACTAAAAATGGACTATTTTTTTTTTGAGGTTTAATTTAATTGTAAACTCTACTATACGTCAATATAACCAATTTTCCCTATAACACTTGCATATGCATTGTGGTCATTTGCTAATGATATGTGTTTAAGAAGTCCCGTGTTATATTATCCGGACTATCCATGGTCCCAATTATTCCGGATAATCGAGGTTTTAATGTATACGTAAAATAACAGTAATAATTTAAACTGCTCCAATTTACCTTCTTAAAAAATATCGATAATTTGATAGAAGACCAAGGCGGAATAACTAAATACACACTACACACCGCACTACAATACTCGACAAAGCAAATCTCAATACTGATCCGCCAGTTTTCGGACATCTCTTTGATGCAGCCGCTATCTTTTGTCTTTTGTTTATCCGATCGGCGTCTTTTGTCTGTTTAAGTGCCGGCCGAGTGCATCGGTTCCTTTCATGAAGGCGTTATTTCTCTACATCGCTTTCAAGGAAAGATCCCTTTAAGGAATACCCCTATTGTTCTGCGATTACCTACTCATTGTGTAGCCGTTAGTTTGTGATCTTAACAATATTTTTTTTAAATATATTTAGAATTCGAAATTCGCAATGAAATTTTCGGAATTCTAAATTATATTTATAAGAACGAATTTCGGAATTTTTTAAATTTCTACATCCTGTTTTTTTGACGTTTTATTGTCTAAATTATTTGGCCTCGTTGCGCCAATGTACTTTGTATTTATTTATGATATGTCGAATTTTGTTTTATATTCTAGTAAAAATATTGGATATACTTATT
This sequence comes from Eubasilissa splendida, assembly GCA_031772225.1. Classification (NCBI taxonomy): domain Eukaryota; kingdom Metazoa; phylum Arthropoda; class Insecta; order Trichoptera; family Phryganeidae; genus Eubasilissa; species Eubasilissa splendida. The sequence goes on along the minus strand of CM062855.1, from coordinate 9,083,092 downwards.
TATTAAATACAGGGGTTAACTATTGCATGAATCTGTTACTAGAACAAAATTCATGAAATTTATATCTAAAATTTAAAATTTAATCCATGATATGTCATATTTGGCGAAAAACATCGGCATCGAAATTTTATTATTTTGAAAATATACATTAATTTCATTGCAAACCAATATTATAGATAAGCAGACAATAGGTACTATAGAAATATATATTAAAATATAAATAAATATTATAATAAATAAAGGGTTGCTGAAGTGGTTTGGGCTTGTAAACTAGTGATGGTTAAATCGATATTCCAACAGTTAAGGTGTTCGATTGTAACGATTATTGATAACTGATTATTCGTAATTCTTCAAGCAATCACTAGTACACCAGAAATTAAATCTCAATCAGTTAAATCTTAGTTACCAATCATCGCTTAATCTCAGTTACCGATCGTCGTCACAATCGCAGTCACGCAACACTTTACCATTCACCTTTGTGGATGGTATAAGCATAGGTGCAAAAAATATGTAAAACGAGTGTTGAAAACAACAGGAACAGAGAACGTCCATGCAAGACGTGTCGTGACCAGGTAGACCAAATATTGGAGGATGGACATGTTAGATGCTTCAACAGTTAGATATATGAAAATGAGAGTGGTAATAGCAGTACTAAAATAAATGTGGCGTTCTGTCCTCTTTATTTATTATTTAAAATAATTCATATACAAAAATCTTTAAAACATTGTACGTGCTACAGTACATACTAGACATAAAGATGACCAAACTCAGCTAGAGTTTTATTGCTATTTAAGGTTCTAAATCTTTTTAAATGCAATAAATTAGATTTTTTTATTTTTACACTGTGATAAAGACCTAAATGATGAAAGAAAATCAAAATAGATTATTTTTAAGTCAATTAGCTGGTATCAAAGTTATGAGCGGTTTACCATTTATGCTCTTGTTAGCTATTTGGTATAAAGCTCTGTTGGTGTTTCCGTCTGGTATTTTCGTTAGCACTTTGGTTTGAAAAAATTACAGGTGCCGCCAAAGATATTTTCACATAACAATGAACACATTATGTCAATTGATTTAGCATTTGGAATTCTGAACCTTTAATACATTTCATCGTCGTATAAAACTAATAGATGTCACGTATCATTTCCGTTTCATAAATTTTCACTGTTGATTGTCACGCGAGCGTAGTATGCGAAATAAACAATTTGTAATAAAAGGAATTTTAATGTACGATTACAATTTAATTAAAGACAAATTTCTCTGATACTAAACCCTCTCGCGGCTGCGGGGATTTTTAAACCCGCCCGAGTCGGTAGGGTGTTGGGGCGCGCGGATCTACGATAGGAACGATCTTATTTTGTTATTAAATACATTTTATGACGTTATTCAGGAGCGAGTTTTATTGGAATATTTACCGGGTACCTGAACACATAATGGCGGTCATAAATTACAGAGAAGGACCGATAAAATATTTCCGTTTGATGAGTGTAATTTTATTATAGACGTAATAAAATTAAATGAGGAACCGCTTGTGTAACTCTTCCCAAGTTTTGTTTAATTAATTTGTCATGTTTTTAATGCCGACAGTTAATAAAATGTTAAATTTTCATTTGTCGTTTTAAAGATTACTTATTAGCAAACATTTAACATTGTTAATCAACAATTATAAATTTAGAATAAGAAAGAAGAAAAAGCAGGAAAAAATAAAAAGTGTAAGTAACAACATATGATAGAATATTTGAAGTTGAGAAATTTATAATAACAAAATTTGTAAAGATAATGCACGTTCGTTTTGAACAAGTTAAAATAATACAGTACAATTTAATCTAGCATACACACATATACACACAGGCTGCTCACTCATTGGTGTTGGATCTGAAGTCTTAACTCTATATATGTTCCTATTGAAGGGGTGATCATGCTATGAACATACGTTCGGTCTGAGTTTTTTTGTCAGAATTGATTGCGCCTTTGAATCTACATTTTTTCACTTATATAGGCATTGAAAAAATAAACATAATAATACGCATTTTTTTTTATATAAGCATATATATGTGGAGTGAATAGGACACACTAAAAGCAGCTACCAGCCCAGGTTTCACTTCACCGTATAGATTCTGCACTTGAAGTATTATCATTTTTGAAAACTGTAATATAATAAATTCAGTGACATCATGTAAATAAAGCGCCACCACTGTCATTAATAGCTACCTCACCCTCGCAACCAACCATGACGAATATATACGAATACGAATGATAAGCCGAGACTCGGAGGCGGGTGTTCACCTAGTAGAGGGGACTTATCGGAGCTTATCTAGGTATTTTATTGCATAAATGAATATAAGACCATTCCTGAAACAACACTGTATATCGGTTTTGGGTAGAGGTGAGTTATGAATGCCATAACTTTGTATATCTTCTTGGGTATCCAATGTTGTTTTAAACAACCATATAAAATAAATAAAAATACTATTTAACTATTTAACCCAGTTTTTAAGTGAGCTTTTTTGCAACAACACTGTATGTCATCCAAAATAGCCGAAGCTCTGTCTATCTATTAACATTTGTAGAAACTTATAAACTCGTACAGTGTTTTTGCAGGGGGGGGGGGTGTTCATATGTACACGTATATTATAGATATATCATATATAATCTAGTGATATATATATATATAGATATATAATATAGTGCTGGCCTAAAAATAACGATTTGTGAATAAATCACTGATATTTCACAATCACTAACAGTGATTTACTATTTTAAAATATCGCGATTCGTGCTTTTTATCTGAAAATATTGTCAAATTGAATAGAATAATCTAATATTATTGATTCTAGACTATACCAAGTATTTCGACCGGTATAAATGTTGTTGGATAATAATGGTATTGTAAAGCATTGTTGGTAGGTATATAATATGATATGTATGTAATATGTACAAAGCTACTATTATGGCTTCAAATAGTTAATTGAATAGGTTTGTTATATTAGTAGCAAGTGGTAATAGCCTGTTTAGTTCAGTTGCTAATATTTTTATGTTCTTGTCATTGTTCATATTTATTAGTGTAGTTTAAGTATCGCTTGAGTATACATTTTTTTGTTAGTAAATAAAATAAAATATTTAGCATTTATGTTGGAGACACTGAAAACAAATACACACCCGAAATTTGTTCACTTGGATAGTTGAGTTTTTTTTTATTTTTACCTACAAAGAATTTGCATGATCAAATTTTTGCGTATGTATGTACGTCCTACATATCTATAGTAATAATATTATTTATATCCCAGCAAACATCACAACACGTTTACCGACCGGATATCGAATGAATCCATTTTATTCTCCCATAAAGGCCAAATCGTTTTCGGAATTGTATTTATTAGATCCTTTGAGATATATCAGATCCAATATTGGGCGTGTGGCTTCAGCATCCACAGCTAAGGTATTGAATCGTTAGCCTTAATCTTTGTTTAGCTTCCCGCAATATAAGTCATAAGGATGCTGCGTCATCCAGATAAAATCTTCCTCGATTCTCTGTCGAGCTATTTTATAAAACTCATCGCAGTCAACCTAGAGACGGGCTATTCTCAAACATTTTTTAAAAAGGAACAAAATAAAAATCCATCACAACTATCAGTTAACAACGTGTTACTTTAAAAATGCTCAATTTAGTAATAGGACAGAGACACAAATCGTACATTCCTCCTAGACTCTATAATCAACTGACAAAATCAATTAAATTAGCAGCATATATAAATGTGTACAAAAAAGAGGTTCTAAAATGGCTTAAAGGTCTTCAAAATTATTAAATAATTATGTATTCCGACATCTTTCTTTTTCACAAGTTCTAATCTGATCAATTTCATAACATTTAAATATATATTTAATCTTAATAATTAGGCAAAATACTTTTTTAATCCATTATTAATTGATTATTCTACATGTTTCGACACTTATGGTATCTTCTTCAGGTAATAATGTACACTGAAATTAAAAAACACAAGCATAGATAAAAACAAAACTATAAGGTGGTGAATGAGTAAGAACTAATATGAAAACAAATTTAAAAGGTGACCGTAGGTGACGAATCATGTAGAATAATCAATAAATAGTGGTTTAAACAAAGTATTTTATCTAATTATTTTTATAAAATTATGCTGCAAAGTAATTTTTCAAATATAGTAATTAGAAATATTTAATATTTCACATTGTATTATTATTGATTTTGATCTTGTTTTATATAAATCTAAATAGTCACTCCCATAATTTTAGATCTTTCTTATTTGGGGATGCACATCTATATTATTGTTATTATGTTGCTGAATATATATATATATTAATTCATACATTATATATGTATTGAAATAAATAAATATTTGAAATAAAATTACTGTGTATTTATTATTTGATGTTAACCGACTTCGGAGTGACCAAATCCGGGCAATAAAAACTAAACCATGATAATCTATAGTGCTGTATTTATTGTATTAATGCACCGTGCATATTTAACATTTGCACTGTAAACGTGAGCTCCAATACGAGTTAAAAATATCTTCATGGATTTCACCTGTCGTGAGTATTTCAAGTGTCGTTAGTTTGATATGGAGGAGGTTGGCCGAAGTGCCACATTTATTGGAAACATTCTTAGAAGGTGTGTGCACTCCGAAACCAGTTGGCATCAAATTTGAAAACCTAGGTGGTTAAATTCAAGATTACGTTAGAAAAAATATTTTAAATGTCTAATAACTAAGTTCCTGCTTTAAATATGTGTAATTATTTCAGGTCTGAAGAGTTTGATTATATACTTACTTTAGATGTGTTTTTAATTTTCAGAAGTCTAATAGGATAATCGGTGAATAAATATTAATATTTAGTAAATGTAATTCAACATAATAATAGAGCACCATAAGAAAGAATATGAAATTAAAGTCAAATTAAGTTACTTAATTAGAGAACATAGACTTTTTTTAAATATAATTCAATTGTTAAATTGTATAACAGGATAAAAAAAATGGAAGTGGAAAGGAAGGTTTCATGTTATTTAAACATATAAAACTTTTTGGATTTTTTTTTAATAATTAACATTGAATGTTTATTAATTACACTAAATTAGTCTTAACCTGTTTTTTATTTAACTTTTTTTTTCTTACATGATTTCATAGTAAATTATTAATAATATCTTTACGTATTTATTAAATATTATACTTTATTAAATTGCTGGATTAGTAATTATTGTATTTGTAACAAAAAAAATTTTTTTATTAACTTTTATAAATGACTACTAGGATTTTTATGTTTAAAAAAATGCTTACATGGAATACATGTTGCTTCAATATTCTTACTATTTTAAAACTAAGCTAAACGCTTGTACTGTGAAAATAGGACTAACTTGCTGGTTCCCTGGAACAAGGCGCAAACCCCCGACCACTAGGTCACTAGGCCAGCGTCTAAACTACTAAACCATCAAGCCATTTAAATTAACATGTGTTGAACTAGATCCTTGCTAGGCTACTATAAAAATACATTGTACACAATGAAGGTATTTTTAATTATGTATACATATATGTGCATAAAGATATTAAGTAGAAAATATAATACATTGCATATTAAATACACTATGCAAAATAAATTGTCCATATATAATACCCTTGATATTTGGAATAAATAAATAAATATATATGTGTGTTTCGAAATTCACCCTTCAATAATTTATATTGTAATTTTTGGTATTTTTTATTTCTTACTCTGTTTCATGTATTTATTTGTCTCAATGAGTATGATTTATGGTTTACTGTGAAGAATAAAATTCAGGGCTGAATTCAAAAAGGTGTTATTCCCGACGGATGCAGGCTCACTGCGGCCAGTTTTGTGGTCGCAAAATGTTTGAAAATAATAATTACACATTTTTTTAATTAACTCGGCTAGTCAGCGTGAAGCCCGCGTGACGTGTGCATACGAACAGAAAACGATTAACAAGTCCGCCCCTGCGCAAAACATTGTTACCGCCGAGATATATTAATATTTTGTTAATAAAACCGTCTGTTTTTTTATTTCTTGCATTACGCTATTTACCTATATAAACTTATTTTTCCTCTGCATCATATCTCAGGATGGGATTTGGCCTCCACCATAAGTATTCGCCACTGACTTCTTTCTCTGGCCACCCTGCTCCAGTCCTTTTCCACAGTTAGCTCACCTATCACATACACCTTCCACTTGGTCACGTTTATTTCCTGTCATCTTCCATTTTTTTTAACATAGCCAGTCCATACAGTCTTTGAATCGTTTCTTGCTCGTTCTGAATCGTTCGTAGTTTGTTGGTCTAGTATTTGAGATGCCAGCCTTATAATCTAGTGGCTGGGGTTTCGAGCCTAGTTCCAGAAGACCAGCAAGATAGTCCATTTTCACAACATAAGCGATTAGCTTAGTTTGAAAATAGTAAGAATATTGATGTGACACATATTCCACGTAAGTCACTATTTGAAAAAAAAAACAATTTTAAAGTAAGTTCTATTTTCTAGTGTATATCCATATATTCTTCTCAGTATTTTGCTTTCAAAAACTGCTCATTTGTTTTCTTCAATGTCAATAAGGCACCACGTTTCGCAATCATAAATGATCACTGGTCTTATCATTATAGTATTTTATAACGAATTCGAAAACGATTCACAAGTCCACCCCTGCGTAAAATATTGTTACCACCGTGAAATATGAATATTTTGTTAATAAAATAGTCTGTCCTTTACGTCTCGCAATACATTATTTACCTGTACAAACGATCCGATGTAAAATTCATAAGGAAACATCTCTAAACCGTCCGACGATAAATTCCTTCGCCTACAATACCTTCTTCCGAATTATTTATTGAGAAGGCCTGTGAAATCTCCTGTCACGGTCCATTACGGATTCTGCGTAAAGCAAGAAACATTCAATGATTATCTGTTTAGTCATGCTATTGATGACGGATTATGAGATAGGGGCAGGACCGAGTTAAGGCTACAATGTCTTTTGCGATCAGATATTTGTTCGAATCGTCTATTGTGATCGTAAATACCTTTCTGAGGCTTTTATTCAATCTGTTTCCCGTTTTGATTGATATTTATTTTACAAAATAAATTCTTGGTAGGTCTTCAAAATTAATTTTACATCGTGACAGAATGAAAATTTGCCGTCTCTATTACTGGACCGGAATAAACAACCACAATATTTTGAATATTTTGACGCATACTGCTGACAAAAATGTAAATATGTTTTTAGTATAACAAAACTTAGTTCCAAATTACTTCATACGTGTTTGTTAAAAGTGATATCAACTGACTGACTGACTGACTGTCTAATATTTTACATTTAACTAATGTGAATAACTGTTTTGAACTCTGGAATTTCAATACATAAACAATTTTTACTAAATACTAATTTAATTTTTTAATTTTTTTTTTTTTTTATGAGAACACATTCTTATTGTGAAGTTGTAATTATTCAGAACATAGGTCTGTGATATTTTAAATATGAATTAAATATATTAATTATAAAGATATACATATAAAATCAATTTTATCGAAAAATATTGTTGTTGCGCTACCGGGATTCGAACCTGGATCTCTTCCCTAACCGGGGGAGGTGCTTTATCAAACTAAGCTACAGCGGCACTATTTTTAACTACAATTTTACGACCTTATATGTTACCTTTTTGAAATTGATAAGTATTTAATCGTTCCATCATATGACAGAGCCATCTACCTTATTTTTACAGAATCTCAAAATACCTTTAAGTAAATCTGATAGCAGACGCCAGAATTATCAATTACATTTTTTTTTATTAAATTTTTGGACACATTGATACAACTTTATTGTTTTTTTAGGAGAACACATTCTTCGTTCAGAGAATAAAATTATACTTACTACTACACTTTTTGTGATTGAAAAGTTAGATAAATTTAAAAAAAATAGATATTACAAATTGACAGTAACAAAGGTACAACGTGCAAAGGGATTCTAAGGTCAACTATGTTGGAACGCATGACGGGCAATAGTCATCGCAATTTTAAAGGGAAGAGTGTGAACTCTGCTAAATGATTAGAATGTATAATATTACTCGAATATAATAAATACATTTTCGCATTTTCACTGAGCCAGTGTTACTAAGAATACATCCAGATTAGTGTTCATGGGCGAGAACTCGTTTTAGTAATTAAATATAATAAAATATAATGTTAGGAGTCTGAACAATCGACCAGCGGGCGTTAAAATAGAGGTGAGGTTGGGTGATCAATTCTCGCGGGGGTAATTTGGTTAGTTAAGTAAATGAATAAACTGTTAATTTATACAAATGAAATGTTTGCACAATTATTCTAAACTAATCCGATCTTTAAAAATGTATGTAGGTAAAAGTTTAACAATCACAAGAAAACATATTTTTGATATCCTTATTTTGCAACCCTTATTTTAATAGCTCATCTATTCAAGGTTATTTACAAATCGCCGACTAACTAGACTGGAAATCAACTTTTTTGCTGTAATTATAACTAAAACGTTTATTTTCGTTATTCATTATCTTAAATTATAAATTTAAATAAGCTTACAAAAACAGCTATACTTGGACACTCGAGAATGTAGCCTAGGCCTAATTGTGTGGCAACACCCAATATTAAAAATATTTAAATAAAACAATGCAAATATGGTTTTCTCAAATGATAAAATAAAATATTCAGAGTATTTGACTATGATACAAACCGCTCGATTTTCTGTCTGCTCGCCCGTTAATTAGCACACTGTATTTGCCACGCTATGCGGTGTTCCACGACAGTCGCCCTTCGGCTGTGAAACGTGGCTAGATGTGTATCATCGTCGGAACAGTACATTACGAATCTGATAGCCTATACACTTTCGATAGGTAGTTAATATTATTATTCTCGCGGCATTTCTAGACTATGCATGAAAGGTTTTCATATGCAAGAAAGAAATTGTGCTTTATGGAAGTTGTGTTCCTAAAGCTGGGCGTATATTCTCGATGATTACTGCAACTAAACTATTGAGTCGAAATCTAAATTTATACTTGACTAATCAAGTTGTTGGAAGTGTGCATATAGTCAATCAGTTACCAATGAGATTTCCCAACATTCGTGTGCGTGCTCCCATACTATTTAGTCTAGTGTACGCACACGCCAATACACGGCAATGTACATAGATGTCGACCGATAGTTTTTCAACTGTTTTGTCAATAGGCGATCGATGAAGTTTTTTTTGATTTCGTGTCGATAATATGCGCACTCTCATATGATGCAATAGCCTTTTGACACACAACTAAATAGTCGATCAATAAAAAAATGTATGTATACGCCTATCCTAAATCTGCTCCAAGATTTACAGTTTGCGTCTCGACCATAAAAAATGGCTGTGAAGCGTTTGCTATTGAGATCGTGAACTCGTTCCTGTTTTGGCCGATTCGTTCCAGTTAGGTTACCGGACGTTTGCGATTCGATACTCCTTGGATATCGTGAGCAAAGCAAAAATGTAACAATGTCGACACTAATAATAATTACAGATCGACTGTACATCTTCCGGACACGTTGGTTTCTAAGTGCGTACATGTTTTATAAAAAACTTGACCTCACATAATTGTACGGCAGTTGTAGGCTTATTCTAACAATATAACACGCAATGGGTTAAAAAAAAATTGTTTCCCTCATTGATGAGGGAAACATTTGAATGGAATGCTCGGCGTGAATTTTTATTTATTTATTCGCACTCGTCGCACGCACATTTCTTTGACTCTGGATGGCTATTATGTTGGACGGGTGACCGTATGTTTGATGCATGCTCGATCAGAGTTTTTATCCAGATGACCTTCTGGTATAAACCTCATTAAAAAACCATCCTAACTTCGGTTCAAAGGAGCGATTTTTCGATTGCAAAAATAAAACTCTTCATCAGGTAGTCGAGATGCCAGGCCGTTACATGCGGAACCATGAGCTACGATACCTTTGACGTCTTCCTTTCATATTAAATTATCTAAATCCATAAGAAGCCTGCTATACTGTATCAGTTCGAACTAATACTCGAGCCTATGATGGTTTCAATAAAATGCAATCAGATTTGCAAAAAGTAAAGTCAAGGATATTAATTAAAATTCGAATAATTTGACGTCTACTGTCTACCAGGGCTGCCCGCGGGTAGTGGTATTCATGGCGCGACATTACTCATTGAGGGTTTGAACGGTCGCAAAAAAATACCAACATCCAAATGCAGGACCGTTATATTACCGACATCGGAATCTAATCAAATCTCGTGTAAAAATATCAATATAAGTAGTTGACACGCTTCTTGATCAAGTTTTAGTTTAAGCCATATGTTTTTGGGTGCCGCAGATTTTCCGGGCCGTTATGCCTCGCACCGCCCGGTCAACGCGACACAGTCACCGACAGAGCCACACTGGCGTTGGAAATGTATAGAATCAGCGGAAGTAGGCAAGCTTTACGAGCTCAAACATGTTGCGGTGAGTGTGTGCGTGGAAGAATTAAACCTGTTAGAAACTGGGCTAAATTCAATTGTGGCATTACTTGAATGTTACCATGGTTTGGACTAATGCGTTGAGCAATTGTTGATATGATTGTGGTTGTCTAGTTTCAAAAACGTGCGTAAATTAAATGAAAATAAATGAAATATTTTAAATATGAATTAAATATATTAATTATAAAGATACACATATAAAATCAATTTTATCGAAAAATATTGTTGTTGCGCTACCGGGATTCGAACCTGGATCTCTTCCCTAACCGGGGGAGGTGCTTTATCCAACTAAGCTACAGCGGCACTATTTTTAGCGACAATTTTTCGACCTTATATGTTACCTTTTTTTTTAAATCAATACATTTAATCGTTCCATCATTTGATAGAGCCATCTACCTTATTTTTACAGAATCTCAAATACCTTTAAGTAAATCTGATAAAAAATAAAAAAAAGAATTAATGCAGTACAAAAACTAAAAATATAAACATGAATTAAATATATTAATTATAAAGATATACATATAAAATCAATTTTATCGAAAAATATTATTTTTGCGCCACCGGGATTCGAACCTGGAAAAAAAAAAAATATATATATATATATAAACAAATCATGCAGTATGGAGCTATGAATGTCCGGTATATAAAACGATCTGACCTCGTCCTGATCAATTCGCTTTTTTTACTCTCCGACCATTATCATAAGCTCCTCTGTTGTCAATTTTATCACGTAAAATAGTGCGGATATCGGCGTCAAATTAAAATAGATTACAATTTGTTAATTTCCGTCATAATTGAGAGGTTAATTCAACTGTATAAATTTCTATTGTATTCGCATACTCATACATATGTGGGTGAGACAGTATCTCATCATATTTATCGCTTTTAGTATTTTTGATGTGCTCAGTTACAATATGAGATTCTTAGTTTCAATATATGTTTAAAAAACATATTTTTATTCATCCAATGTCATATGCAACTCACAAATACCAATTTGATATTTGACATATATCTGAACTAGGACGATGTTTTTTTGCAATTCGTTCAAAAAATTCTCAAATCACTTCATAAAATAAATGTTGAAATCCTCGAAACTGAGCATGTTACGTGATATTTGTTTATTTAAATCGAAATTCATTCGGAATAAGATTTACGGTATCAAAAATTTTGTAGGAAAGAGAATTATCCGTACATTAGCACAATTTTATTGAAAGTATTTTAAATATGAATTAAATGTATTAATTATAAAGATATACATACAAAATCAATATTATCGAAAAATAAAAACATTGTTGTTGCGCTACCGGGATTCGAACCTGGATCTCTTCCCTAACTTAACTAACTTGAATTTTAAAATACGCAAACGAAATTACTCATATTTATATTAATTTTTAATAATATAATCAAAAGTATTTTCGTGTGTGCTTTATTGCAAACTGTAGTATAATTTGTACAATGCAATCAACATTTTAATTTGTTCTGTCACTTTTTTTTTGTAGCTTTTCCAATATTCGACTAATTCACTTTTCCAGATATTTATTACGAATTTAATGATACTATTTATTGATGGAGAGATTGTAAAATGATGTTTTCATTTTTAACAAATGCTTCCTTTGATAAATTTACATATTTAATTGCTAAATCAAAAATAAATTCGTTTGGAAACTATTGCAGTTTGAATAATGCTGTAATTTTATTTAAATAATAAGACAAGACACTTTGTTTAAACCACTATTTATTAATAAATCAACATGTTTCGATACCTACGGTATCTTCTTCAGGAAAAAATGTATACTAAAATTAAAAATACAAGCATAGATAAAAACAAAACTATAAAGTGGTGGATAATTAAATAGGAAGTACTATGAAAACAAATTTTAAAGGCGACTATTTTTAATGAAGATTTGGTTATTAAGCTTGCTATTAACACATTTTTTATTTCTAAAATTTCAAATTTATCTTACTGTAACCCCCTAGTATATGTATGTATAATTTTCAAACCCTTATTAATGTCATTGGAAAATTCAGAATAGTTGGTTTAAACAAAGTGTTTCGCGTATCACAGTTCAGAAATTGATATATTTCATTGCAGTGAAGACACAGTTTAGTTTAAAAATGCGGATATGTGACGTTGTGCAGGATTAACACCTCATCATCCAGTTACAGAAGAAGAAAGCTGAATGCGTTCAACAAGGCGATACCCCACAACCCAACTTCCACCAGCCATAAAGACGCAGGGTACTGATTGCGTGCGACAATAACACCAGTCAGACTGCGTTCAGACAGGCCGAGCTACTACTCATCACTCATCATACACAGACGTCTCCCAATTGGCAGCTCTAGAGGCCACCTCCGATCTTAGTTCGCGCACCTAGTGTTTCTCTCAACCTAAGTATAATTTAGCTTCTATAATTTCAGTGTAACCGTAAGTAGTTTGTATTCAACTAACCTTCAGAACCATATACATTCCCGACACATAATATACTCCGCGATATAAAAGAACACGAGGGTATTGATTGAACATTGGCGCAATCATACCTTCTCATAATCTTAAAACCTTCAGATGAACTACATAACTACACCCTTAAATCTTTTTACTGTGAAGGTATCTAATCATCATACCGTTTCTCCGCGAATAGACCGCTATAATCTTCTGTCCTGACACACAATTCTCGCCTCATCCACATTTATACATAATTCGTTGATTATAGACGCATCTAACAGGATCATCTTCCAGCATCTGGTTTATCTGATTCTGCCAAGTATTCCGTGGGCGTCCTCTATATCTGGTGCTATCAACACTTGTGTCATATAATTTTCTAACCATTCTCTCCTCATTCATCGTTGTGAAAGTGTATTTTTCCAAATAGTAAATAAAAAGTACATTTATATTGTCAAATACCTTACATGGTTTTAATATATATTTTTTAATATGTTGTTTCATTAATATGGAATAAGATCTAACTCAGAAAGGCGACGCTTAAACGATCGTCCGAGGATGGGTTATTACACCTTAGTTATTATCATGTATTATACGATTTGAATAACTTTTTTATAAAATTACAATTTTAAAGTTTTATTGTATTACTTAACCAAGGGGGCGCCATATAATTGACATTATAAGACACGTGTTAATAATATAAAGGTGTAACCATCGGCGTGGCGTCAAAAAATCCGTGGGATAAATTTTAGGGAAGCAATGAAATCTTAGTAAAACGTCACAAGCAGCCGCCCATCGCCATGTAGGTACTTGCAAATATGACTACACGTATTTTTATTAATTTGAATAAAAACAGAGTATTCTGCTGGCGGAAGTTATTCTCGATTTTGTGCCTATATTGAACATCTTTTGTGTTACATTTCTTTCAACTTCATTATCATCATCATCATCTGCATCATCGCCCGTTGAGAGAAGCTGAGATCGGCGAACCACTCTTGTCTGTACGAAACATTGACTACATGATAAATAATACTTGATTGCTAAATATTTACATGAAAAAAAATAGTTTGATTTTTGAGTTGAAAATAATTACACACACAATCAAGTGTTCTACCATTTGTATATACAATATAATTAATGGTATTCTATTAAGGAGAACTCATTCTTATTGTGAAGTTGTAATTATTCAGAACATAGATCTGTGTTATTTTAAATACAAATAAAATGTATTAATTAGAAAGATATACATATATAATCAATTTTATCGAAAAATATTGTTGTTGCTGCCGTATTGTACTCTAGACAAAGAACATGTGATAAATGACTAACTAATATATCCCGCACACGAAGTACAATGTATTTCCTAGTAAGCCACTCTCCAACTGTGACGGCGTATCAAAAATGGAGCGTTACTCCGTTCATATCAATTACTGTTACTATAAATGGATTAAACCAGGTACTTATCTGTGAAAAATGAACTTTATTGTCTCGAGCTGGACCAGACTAGCTGGATTCCATTGGAATTAGCTATTCTACATCTGTACATGGGAAGGATACAGTGGTTTGGAAGTGAAGGGAAGAAATATTGCGTTTATTATAACAGTAAAGTGTTTATGCTATTTGTGGTTTCAGGGGCGCAGGCAGCATTTAGTATGGATGGATATAAATTAAACAATGTTATTACTCTACTTTAGTTTATTAGTACTACTCGAGTTTTGAGAGAAACAGTAACTTTTATCAACAGGTGAAGTATCATACTTATCGAAACTCGAGTAGTGTTACTAAACTTAAGTAGAGTAATAACATTGTTTCATTTATACCCATTGTGATGAAACTCTTCTAAGTTAACGCCAATTATATTAATAATATAGCATAAAGTGTGTTTAATCGGTAAATGTTGGAAGATTTTTGCTTTACTGAGATTTCTTCAATATTATGGAAATCAAAATGTTCCTTATGAAACATATTTAATTTTTTTTTATTAATTAACCCTTATGTTTTGGTTGATCTTAAATGAAAAAGCGTTTTACGCTTGACAGCTTGAAATATATATGTATTTTGTAGTTTATGTTATATACAGATGAAAATATTTTATAGGTAGATATCTGATGAAATTAAGAGTTGAACAAATTTTGTACCATTACAGAAAATATTATTATGAGAGATTTTTACAAAATTATGTGGAATACTTTGAAATAAATATTTGCGAAATTGACTCATTCCACATCTTTGCTCCATGCCCTAAATCAATTAACAAAAGATAGTCTGGTCGCTCAAAGTTCGATGGTCTTTTAAGTTTTGTAATCAACAAATAATTTGGAATCAATAAAATATTATATTTAATCGATAAAATCACGCAACTATGAGTTTTTTTTAAATGCTTAGATTTTTGACATTGTTGGGATTATGCGCATGAATCTTGAACATTTTAAATGTAATATTAACCATCAAAAATATAGTGCACTAGGTACTTTTTTCTGTTGCTGTTTTATTATTTATTTTAATATGACTTAAAGAACATAAAGAAGTGTAAGGATTGCAAAATAGAAAAATTTAGAAAGGTTGACATTCTCAATATACGCGCAGAGGGAAGGGTATGAATTGCTTTCTCGTACGCTGTAAAATATTAAACCCGGCTCAGGAGGTCGGCGGGGAGGGGTTTAATAAATAACGTTTAAGTACAAGTCACAATTTTGAATAATTCGTTTTTCTAAAAAGCGTACTTATGTTCTTATTATATTAACAATAGTCACTGATGACTAATCAACATACGATAATCCGATATTCATTTGCCATCGTTCGGGCGTCAAATCACTGTTCAGATTTCCACTCTAGTTTATTTAATCTCTTTGGTACTAAATCATAACTGCAAAAAAATAATAGATCAAAAGGTGTAAGGAGTGTATGGAAAACAGATCAACAGTCGTTTAATTTTAAGTGTAAAGATTATATTTTTCTATTGTTAACATGTAAATATTTCAATTGATTAATATTTATTTTAATAATCATACAAAATACTTTGTTTAAACCACTATTTATTAATTAGTCTACATGTTTCGATACCTATGGTATCATCTTCAGGAAACAATGTATACTTATATTATATTATTATGTATACTGAAGATGATACCATAGGTATCGAAACATGTAGAATAATTAATAAATAGTGGTTTAAATAAAGTATTTTGTATAATTATTAATATAAAATGAGGCCACTAAGTAATTTTGTAAATATTGAAGATGTAATATTTATTTATTAATTAGATTTTATTGACATACATGCTTTAGTTGTACCATATGTGAATATATTATAATATAACATGATAAACATAAGATACAATTATATTGCAATTATGTATATACTCGTAGTTTATTGTGTGCGATGGACTAGACTCCACCTCTGATATATGCAGCATTGTTCTTGTTGTTGTTCACTTTGTTATACTGCCATCTGTCTTAAAGTAGCCTGTTTTTTTTCTTGCTATTGTGGTATTATTTAATTTAAGAAAGATAAGATTCGATAGCAATACAAATAAAAATGGAAAAAAAATATAGTGAGATTGTAGTAGAACTAGTGAATTATTAATGTATAATGATTATATTAGAATATTGGATAGCGATGCTTCTGATTGATCTA
This sequence comes from Eubasilissa splendida, assembly GCA_031772225.1. Lineage (NCBI taxonomy): Eukaryota > Metazoa > Arthropoda > Insecta > Trichoptera > Phryganeidae > Eubasilissa > Eubasilissa splendida. Next base: position 9,066,512 of record CM062855.1, on the reverse strand, counting down.
CCCTATTGGATCATATATTGGGTCCATATTTGTGTAATCTTATTGGAAGTGAACGATTTCCAGTTGGTGCGGAGTGTGTTGCACAGTTTCGGAGCGAAGAACATGTAGAATCTGTGATAAAATGCCGTTGTTGCTCTCGGAACTGGCGTGTAGATGTTCGTTGTTTGAATTAATTAATAATAAAAATTAATAAAATAATGAAATCGACTAATTTTTTTTTTGCATTTCATTGTATTTTTTTTTACTTGATCAAAATTTCCTATGGAAATCATCGTCAAATAAAATATCCTTCATAATACTATAGTCCTAGTAATTAATGCAGAATAAATTCGCATGGTAGTACACTGCGTACCTTAATCCCCGTACCTTAATATGACATGACACATTTTTCAACCGAGCAATTAAAAAACCCCATGAATAGTACTTATTACGTCTCTCGTTTATTCTGGCGTATGACGTGCACAAAAAGCTGATGTGTCTTATCCGTAATGGCGTTTGATTGACAGCCTTTAGTGTGCGTGTCTTCGGGGTTCGAGAAGACTCGCTGTTTGTTTGCAAATAATCATTGTCTTTTCTGTCAACAATCTGTCCGCCCTCGTAATAATATATTATCGACAAAATAAGAATAAAAATATTTTAATATTTTAGACAGAAGTATTAGATATATCATCTCTGCTAAAATATTTTTTCTCTTACAAATATTTAATAAATATCCGTAACAATATTCTATTTAATATTCCAGAAGTTTCTATACTCGCTATTTCTTCCGCCCGTTCATCCGCCTGTCTAATTCTGTCATGATAAAGTGTGCGGTTAGCGCGCCAAAAAAGTGTTTTATTGTATTTTTGTTAATTAAAAAAAAATATACTAAAACAATTAATTTCCCATCTTTATTGACAGGTTAGTGTTTTTAGTAATGTAAAATAATATCTTTATTAAAATACAAAAACATTGTCAAAAATGTTTTTCTATTATAGATAGTGTTTGCGACATAATATTTATTTGTGTATAAATATATATAATATACTGTTAGAAGCCTCAATAATGGCGAGCTTGTATGAGATGATTTATGAATGTGGATGAGGCGATAATTGTATATCAGGACAGAAGAGTGTAGCGCTCTATCCTCTCTGCCTACCTCCGCGGGATAATGGCGTGATGGTAAATTAGTTTGTTAGTTATCTCTTAAAACAATTTCTTGTTAAATCGTACTTAATTAATTGTTCAATCTAATCAATACAAATTGAATATACACTGAATATATTATTATACTTTATAACGTTTTTGCTACAGTCTCCATGTCTAATTACTAAAAATACCTGGAAGTTTTTATCCCTTCCAATCTGTTTCTCATATTATACCCTTCTTGCCCCTCTCATCTTACCCTTCCCTCCGAGCCCTTAATCTCCCACCCTCGGCACATCAATCACCCCCGGATTATGAGTCCCTATGAAACTTACCTGCTGCTTTCATTCCTTTCTTCTCCTTATTAAAATGGTTCGTCGGTTTTTCTCATCCAAGATAATGAAAAAGCGATCGAACGGTATCTTGCGTTTGTTTCTAATATAATTATACTATTGTATAGGAATTTTAAATAGAAATAACAATATTTTATTCTAAATATGAATTAAATGTATTAATTATAAAGATATACATACAAAATCAATATTATCGAAAAATAAAAACATTGTTGTTGCGCTACCGGGATTCGAACCTGGATCTCTTCCCTAACCGGGGGAGGTGCTTTATCCAACTAAGCTACAGCGGCACTATTTTTATCGACAATTTTTCGACCTTATATGTTACCTTTTTGATATCAATACATTTAATCGTTCCATCATTTGACAGAGCCATCTACCTTATTTTTACAGAATCTCAAATACCTTTGAGTGAATCTGATAATAGACGCTAGAGTTATTAATTATTATTATTATTACAACTTCACAATAAGAATGTGTTCTCCTAAAAATATTTTATTCAATACGTAACATGCAAATAATAATTATCTTAGTAATAAATACTCGTAACTACCAACACATTTTAGTATATCGTGTTACAGAGTGTAAACTATACTTCTATTTCAATGACAATATCTAAGATCTATTATGTAAGTACAGTAATATATCATATATAGTTCTAATACTGACGGTCTGAAGCTGACAGAATAATGATAGATGGTTTGTTTCGTTTCAAAATATAACGATAACGTTTGTATGTCTTTAAAATAGATGTCGCCCTATTCTCTGTCGGATTGCAATATTTGTATAGACTAATAGATTCGCATTGTCATACATGCGCGACGCATATCCAATTATTAACAAGTTAGATATGTTATATTAACACATGCGCGGCATCAGCCAATCATAATAAGGTAGAGACGTACATGTACAAGAGTTACATTTTTTTGTAACTTTGGTTTAGTTATGATAGTAAAAAATATTACAGCATAAAATACTACCGCTGATATATTTTTTTTTTGTAACTTAAATAGTACATATGAAAAAATTAAGGTAATTACTTTACTAGACGTGGTCTGTTCTAAAGCAATTACCTGTACAGTTTTTAAACCTTGTAATTGTTTTGAGGTAAGTAAGTATAATTTTAAGTAAGTTATAAAAAGTTATGTGAAAAAAGTACAATCTGAAGTTATAAAATATTATTGAATATTAATAATTTATTTATATATACATTTATTTCTTAAAGAGAATACTTTTTTAATATGAAGTTGCATTTTTAGAACAAGGTTCTGTAGTATTTTACTACAAATTATATGAATCAATGGATATAAAGAGGTCCAGGTTCGAATCTTGGTAGCAAGTAAATATTTTTTCAATATAGATTTTTTTCTGTATATCTTTCTAGTTCATTAATTTAATTTGTATTAAATTTATTTCGCAGTAATTATAATTACGCACATTTGTTTGAAGTACACGATCCTGAAAAATAGATACATATTCTTTTCTTTGATTCATATTTCGCTTGACTGTAGACTCTCCTATTAATAGATATAATATTTATATTTGTTTGCATGATAATTTAAAAATATGTCCTTTCTAAAATTTTAACTACAAAGACAACATTTTTAAATAAATACATTTAGGTATGATAAAATCCTTTCTTGTTTATATTTTATTGCTGTTATAACTTCAAGAATCACTGATCGTATATAACCTTAGGGTGCTTAGCAAGAATAGTAGTAAATTATAATATAGAGAACGTGTGTTCTCGCAAATACTAGCCTCCGGTCATGTGGGGTAGTAGGTACGTGTGTCCACCTTTCACCTGTCCGCATCAGGCATACTGAGCATCCCCCTACCCTTATATTTAAGACGGAATATTCTTGATATTATAGTTCAATTTTCCTGGCAATATATGAATATGTATTTAATACATATGAAGATTGATTTCCGACCTTTTTTATGTATCAAGTAATGAAAATTAAAAAGATGGTCATATTACCAAACATATTCTTTCCGTATTTATAAAGCACACTTTTAATATCGACCGTGACTAATGTTATTGACACATATCCGAGTCCAAATCCCTACCCACAACTCATCTTACTGCTTGCCCTCAGTGTGAAATGTAAGCTTGACGCAATCGTGTATCACTTAAACAATATTGTTTGTTTGATTTCGATATCGCGATACCATTCGCGGTGTGGAAAATTACCTCCAATGCAGTGGAGCACAGTTTTGTGTGATTTTGTGTTATGATCAGATTGTTGTCTGTGTGTACCGCGGGTGAATTATGACATCACTGTCTTCAATCGGGAGTGGATATCGTCGACTATCCTCGTACATGTAGTGTGTGATTTCGGCGGCGCCACTAGGGATTACGGAGGCGTCATGCTTGTGGTAAAGCGAGCATTCCATATAAATCCCAGTCCCCGAGATCGCTTGTCCTTCGAAAAAATCTCTTTCATCTCATCAACTTCGATTTCACAATATATATATAAAATTTGACGATTTGTGTATAGGTCGTCCCAACTTAATTGATCAAAGCTCTGTACTGTTCTGTGTTTAATCAAAATTTATTTTAATTATCAATGAACTATGTTCTGAAAAATCGTATCTTCACAAATTTAATGAGATTTTATTAAATATTAATAAAATAAAGTGCCAAGTTTACACTCAAATTTGAGATTTTATTAAATATTAATAAAATAAAATCACAAGTTTAGACTCAAATATATGCAGATATATTTAAATGGTAACTGCAGGGATTTTTTCTAACATGAGAACTTTTAAGTTAAATTTTGACAATGAAAACATGTAGGTTTAATTTTGACAATCTACAATTTAAACTATCCATTATTTTGTTATTCACTCTCTGAATGTATTAGGACAGAACTTGAACATAAAACCTTGAAAATTAGTTTAACAATTGACCAAGTCTGAGTAGAAAATTGGTTCAGGAAGGAAATAAGCTTTTCGCATGAAAGAATTCATCCCTTTCGAAGTTCAAAATGATGGGGCAATTCCAAAAGTCCAGATCTTCGGCTGACAGTTGCCTCAAGGGCGGTAAATGTATTAAATAAAAAATACGGCCATTCAGAAATGTAGTTAATTCCCTCTATTCTGAATTCGCCAATCATATTTTGAAAACAAACCATTTTTGACTATATTAAGGGTTTTGAAATTTTACATACAGATACCAGAGGTTTACAGTTAGATAAATTATACATTTTAGAAATGAGAAAAAGTCTTAATAGCGAATTAAACATTCTAAATAATCCTCTTTTTTTTTTTTACAAATATCCACCTTTTAAATTTGTTTTCATTATAAAGTTTTGTTTTTATCTATGCTTGCATTTTTAATTTTAGTATGCATTGTTTCCCGAAGAAGATTCCATAGGTATCGAAACATGTTGATGTATTAATAATAGTGGTTTTAAACAAAGTGTTTTTCTTATTATTTTCCACAAAGTAATTTTGAAAATATTAAAGAAATTATATGAAATAATATGGACCTGAGCACATAAGTCAAAAAATTATATTTAAATGTATTTATTTTATCAACTCACTACAAGACTAAAGCATACAAGTCAATTTCATCAATTTAATATGTCCTAATATGAGAAAAAATAAAGTATTATAAATTATCCATTACGTATATTATTTGAAGTTTTTTAGATTTTAGTTTTCAGCTTTTTTAATAAAATTAATATTTTTTGTCCGCCGAACCGAAATGTATTTTTTTTTTCAAAAAACCTCATCAAATCTAAATATTGAAATGGAAAAAAATAAATACATTATACATTCTTTCAAACAATTTGATACGGCTTGGTATAAATATTTTGTTTTTCTTTAAAAAAATTATTATTATTTTATTCCCTTTATAAATAAATGAACACGGTACGCTGGTGGCATCTCTCGGCGGTTTTGCAAAACTAACGTGAAATTCTACCGACTACAACACAATGGGAATAAAGGAACTGGCTAAAACGTCTCGTGATGATTTTCATGGTTCCGCTACCATCGTGTGTTTTCACATTCATTGTCTAACTATTAGTTCAGCATATTTCTCCATGTACAATTATTAGATAACAGGTATGAAAAGGGTATTCACAGATTAGGCCTTTGTATATGTAAGTATATCACGTAGATATATTTATGTGTGGATACGATCGCAGTGAAACCAAAATATTTAATTTAGCATACAAAATTTAATTAAGACGTAATGTAAAATTTAGACAACATTATTTATGTATTGTGGGAGTAAATAGCGGTGTTCTACCCTCTCACTGGCTAGTCAGTAGTGAATACAAGATCAGCGGGTTCTTCACCTCAGAAACACATACCCACCTTATTTTGTCACATTCTGTCTTCTCCTGAACTGGGAAAAATTTATAAGTAATACCTGGAGGTGATAAATAAAAAGGTGTTATTCGTTATAAAAATGGCATCTAATCATAAAAAGAAACATGAACAAAGGAAATAAAATAAAGGGACAACCCACTCAAACAAATCCTTATTTCGTCGGGTTAGGCGCGAGTTCGACGTTCTGCGATGCAGGCAGGTGACAGTAAGATGTTCCACTAGATGGCATCACTCTGGTCCATGCCCATCTGAGCAACTCATGTCCTTGGCCTATCATCGTAGATGATCCTCAGCATCCAAGCCGATGCAATTGGGTTTGTAGTGAAGTTGTAGAAGATCACATCATATCAAAAAACAAACGGTGAGAATAACAAAGGCGAAGAAACCAAAAAAAGAAACCAAAGGGAAACATTTCGTTTCCTGTAAAGATTATTCACCACGCGATTAGAATAACAAATTTAGAGTAAATTTTGGTTATATCGGATCGTTAACAGTTACATATTAGAAAGGCTGGTCGTGACAATCCACCGCGCAAATCTGACAGCTCTGCTTGATGATTTGAAAAATAACCATAGACGGCGACCGTTTTTATAACCTTGAAACCGATACTAATGTAATGGCAATTATATGTGATTTCGAGGTGCTTGACAATAAAACAAGTAACGGGGCAATTTCAAACGTGACCCTAATTTATAATGTCACAATATATCAATACAAAACAAAAGTTATGATTTGTCATTATGTGTTAATATTGAATACTTGCAATGAAATACGTTTTGAATGCTAAATATAAATACACAGACTTATATATAATTAATGTTTAATTTAATGTTTCTGTTAGCATTAGTGTATGGAAATGGTATCTCCATTAGTTATGGTACAACTGTACTTGTTGAGTACGACTGAACCGTAACTTTTTATGGAGTAACCTTGGCACGTTTTACCGTGCCGAAACGTCGGCCTAGGTTTCCTGAAGAAAACCATCTACAAAATAAGTAATCCTACCTAGAAGACACAGTTGTTCCATATATATATATGCGTGTGTGTGTGTGTTTGTATGTTTGCTTATTTATAATAGTTATCCGGTTACATTAATTATATATCAACATAAATTACATATATAAATTTACATAATTTTATTACTGCAAGATGCTTTTAACGTAACACTTATTTTGTTGTATTAAATATTACTGTATTTTTATATATATGTGTTGTTTGCACAAGGCGGTCAGAAAATGGAATGTGGGATGGATAGAAGTAATTTAGTAAAAGACAAGACAGGAGGGCTAAAGTACCAATCACACACCTGCCTGAGTTGCTCCTTTATCTGAATTTGTTATTTCGCTGTCGCCACAGGTTTTATGACTTCGCTACCGCACACAAATAGCAATATGAAAACTGATTTTGGTACGCACGGTAGCGAGAAACCGATCTCACATAACCGTCAATAGCGTCAAGTTCTTGATAGAAGTCATAGACAACACTCAAAAAGTCGTGAAAAGGGGGAACCTATAGGTACGCGCCCAGACACGCACGATTTTTTCATAAAAATCAGTAATTTATGTTTTTTTATTACAACTTTATTTCAAGCATTTCACATAACAATTTTTATTTTTTGCCAAACTGCATAGCAGTTTTACTGCAAGGATTACCCTTTAATTAAAGTAGTTAACATAATAAATTAATTTTAAAGAACGTACAATAAAACATCAAAATTTAAATAATTAAGTAACTCAATTAATTAGGTAAACTAAGTAATTAGGTAAACTAAAATATTATCAGCAACATTTTTTTTTTTAAATGTAATTAATTTGAGAAATCAAATAATTAGATAAGAATGTGTTCGACTTTATATTTGAGTGTGTTCACTGATGTCTCTTTATTTTCATTAATGTTTAATAATTCTTTACTGATTTTATTAAAAATTCTTGGCACAACATATTTTCTCATTCTCTCACCGTATGCATTGTTCGCGATTGGTATTCTCATGGTTCGTTCCGAGAATCTGGTAGAATAGCTAAGGGTCAGTATTCATATTTACATTGTTTATATCCCTTCTAAAATTATATTATATGTTACTGTTTTGTCAATTGGTAATATATGAACGTACACATAATAAATACAAATTGAATGTATTAATTATAAATATATACATATAAAATCAATCTTGTCGAAAAATATGCAGTCGGTTTACTCAAAGGTATTTGAGATTCCGTAGAAACAATGTAGATTGCTTTCAAATAATGGAACGACAGATGTATTTATTTGAAAAAGTGTAACATATAGGTTCGAAAATTTATCATGAAAAATATTGGCGCTATAACACAATTGGTAGTGTACTTTCCCGGATTGGAAATAGAGATCCATGTTCGAATTCCAGTAGCGCAAAAACAATATTTTTCGACAAAATTGATTTTATATGTATATATTTATAATTAATACATTAAATTAGTATTTAAAACATCACAGACCTATGTTCTGAAAAATTACAACTTCACAATTAGAATGTGTTCTTCTTAGTACACATAATAAATAAATATTATTCTTTTTGTTAAAAATAAAACAGTAAACGTTTATTTCTTTGTTCATTAAAAAATAAAATAATGAGACAGTAAATTGATATAACTCGTAGATACTTAGCTACTGTTAAGCAAAAGGAGGAATCTTATTTTTATTTTATAAAATAAAGTTTTTATAGTCGCTCTTTATTTTTCTTAAGATTTCCGACGATATCACTTTAAAATTAAATAAAGCTTTATGTTTTCTTTGAGTATCGCGCCGTAACGAAGTGAACTGTTTTTTCTCAAGTTCTAAGTGCGCAGAGTTCAAAGTTTAGCCGTAGTTAACAGTGACATTATTACGACGGGGAAAGAAAATATGAAAAATGTTGTATGGAAACACAATATTTTAATTTCCGCAAACTCGAATTAAATGCTCAAATGAAAAAACTTCTGATTAAGTTTTAATCACTCGCTTTGAATTAAAAATAAACTGGATTTGTGCCGGATATATTTTTACATGAAATGAAAATTTGCGTTTCAAATAGGTTTTGTGTCTACTTTTAACGGTTTGGGTAAACTTTTTAATCACTCTTTTTTTTAAGAATTGTAAGCGAGACAAAAAAAATCATTTGTATGGGCAGCTTTAGAGAAAATAATTTGTTAATCTTTTTTTTTATGTATGGATAGCATAATTAATTAGCTCACTCTTATTTTCATGAATCTAACTAACTAATTAACTTACAGTCATGCGGTTTCGCCGCAGGGATTGGCGGAGATAATATTGTTTTTTCGCGGCAATTTTTTCGTTTTAATTCTCACAAAACTTATCTTTATACTACACACACGCTATTTGTCATAATCATATATACTTTGGTAACCTATTCGGTTAGAGGGGCTGAGCTTAAGAAAGGTAAACGCTTTAATAGGAATATACAAAGCAAAAATGATGTGTTATGGAATGCGATGTTATTAATTAGTGTTGTCTCCGAATTTAAATTATTTTTTATTTCGACAGTTTCAGGCGGTAACGATCGAAACCACCCCCTCTCACCCTCTCATTACTTTACAAGAATAAGTTACCAAACTATATATACTACAACCAAAAAAATCTAACCTACATTCTTATCTTAAATATGTTCCCTTTCACCATATCATATGTCTCTTTTCCTCCTCCCCCAGTTACTCACCGCTACTTTAACACCTGAACTAATGTATTATTGCCTATGTTTTGTAACGCTAAGTTAGTATTTCGTACGTTGTTTAGAAACCGGTCGGTGTTAGCAAAAATAAAGTAGTGTTTAAACAAAGTAAATTGTTTTTAATTACATTATAATTAATTACCACAAAGTTATAGCGGAATACAACAGTATAAACAATATTTTATTTAGTTATCATCTAATGATGAGATGAACTGCACTTCTCGAAACTATAGCAGTGACAATATAACCCAACATGTATGCAGAATCAAAGTCAGAATTAAAATCATATTACACTACAAATGCCATGTCAATAAATGTTTTTTTTTCAGTGTGTCTACTTAATTTTGAGGTTCTTTGCTTCTCATGGTGTGGTCGGTCCAGTTCAGTCTCCTAGATCTCGCAGTTATCTCTCTTTTTATATATTTGAAGACACTTATTACTATACTTTATAATTATTTTGTGGAGAATTTTATTAACAAATACTTGGATGACCTTTTCTTGTTCCACCGTAAGATCCCAGGATTCATATTCATATAGTATTATCATTTTTTTTTTAAATTGAATTGCCTTTATTTTTTTCTTGCAAGGATTTGTTAACAAATATAAGTTATGACAGGCATAATCATAATCACAAGAGATATCATAGACACGAGAAAAAATAGTAATCGTAAGAAATAATAATAAACAATACTAAATATTCACTCAAAAATAATATTGTAGTAAGCATAAGAAATGATAATAAACAATATTAAGTAATCAATAAAAAATAAATATAATAATATTAAGCGTAAGAATTAATAATAAACAAAATAATCATTAGCATAAAATATTTTATTAAGGAGAACACATTATTATTGTGAAGTTGTAATTATTCAGAACAGACGGTCTGTGATATTTTAAATACTAATTAAATGTATTAATTAGAAATAAATATATATATAATTTATTTTATCGATTTTATTAAAGATAATCTTACATACGATATTTTCTATACAAGTATTATTACAATCTAATATTATAAGCATAATACGGGTATTATAAGAAAATAAAAAAAACGTTTTTATTAAAGATAATCTTATATACGATATTTTTATCCAAGTATCATTACAATCTACCATTATAATGATAATATGGAGATTACAAGCAAATAATCAAAAGTTTTTATTAAATATTCTTATAAACGTTTTTTTTCTATGCTCGTATTATAGCAATGTAAGATGATAAACGTGATATCATTATTATAGGCAAATAAACGAACTCTTTTTATTAAAGATTACTATAAACGATATTTTTCTATACAAGTATCAGCGCAATCTAAAATGATGGGGATGATATGAGGGTAATATATCCACACCATCGAACGTTTTTATTAATGATTCTTATATAAAATATGTTTTCTACACAAGTATCATTACAATCTAACACGATGAGAATATTATCGGTACATAAAACGAACGTTTTTATTACAGATTCTTATAAACGATATGCTTCTATATAAGTGCCATTGCAGTTTGAGATGATAAGGATGAATGATATTGGTATTATAGGTATACAGATAGCGATATTATTAAAGATTCTTATATCCGATATTTATTATTGCGTCCACTTGAAATGTGCATGTAACGTTTTAAGCGCCCGTGTCCGCCGAGCAGCGTTAGACAAAATTAAAAAAAATCTTTGTTGTATTTAAAGCCCTTATGAAAACAGTGCAGACTAATTTTACAAAAACACTAGACAATGTTTACACGAGAACTAAAAGGGCCGCGTCATGTTAAATAAATTCCCAAATATTTGATCAAGCGAAGCGGACGGGGCGTGCTCGGGCCTCACGGAAATGAGAAAGATTTCGCACCAGATTAGGAAATAAGCCGAGTATTCAGCACCTTGCCGAGGACTGAATATCTGTTATTATCGTTCAAAAAAGACATACGGTTGGAATATTCCAGAAATCAGTGTTTACTCGCGAACAGGTGTTACAGTTTTGTAAAATATTTGAATATGTAAACCACGCTTCACCAGGCGCGTTCAGCGCAAAACTGCGCCAATGCATACGATAAAAAAAAACTGAAATCATTTTTATAATATTAATACAAATTAAATGTTTCAATAAGAAAAAGATAAACAGATTTCGTATAAAGCAATCACTGATATCTTTATGTGTATATAATATAAATGCACTATTTTTGTATTTATTGTTAGTTTTAAATATGTCCCGACGAAGCTTGAGCTAAGCGAAACCGGTTGACGTGTAATAAAATTCGTGGTTTCATACAAAATGATTATATTTTATTTAATCTAAATAATAATAGACTAGAGAGCCTATTGTCGGGGGTTCGAACCTTATTCAACGAGATTAGGAAGTTGGTCTTATTATTCTATAGCACAAGCGTTTAGTTTAGTTTGAATATAGTAATAATACTGATGTGACAAGATTAAGAAGTGATCACTTAGATAGTTGGTTTATTCATAAGGAACGGATAAATGAGGAGAGAAGAACGATATATGACGCAAGTGTCGATGGCACCAGAAATGGAGGACGTCTGCGGAAGACTTGACCAGGTAAACCAGTTACTGGAAGACGGTAATAAGAATAATCGGCGAGCTTGTATGAGTAGATGTATGAACGTGAACTATTTACCAAGACAGAAGAGTGTGGTTCTATACTTTATGTCTACACCCTCGTATGGTAAGATAGTTGGTTAGTTGATCTAACACGTACTCCGTTTATGCATTTCTATTGAAAAAAAAAATTAACGTGAAATATTCTCGAGGCATCGGCGTATATAGGAGTACTCGTTTTTGGCTTGTGCTCATCGCACCTTTGTCCTGCTAAGTGATTTTGAACTTAAAGGCCGAACGTTCAGCGCCAACAATTTCGCTCTTTGTCATTCGATTCGGATAAAAAAAACTGTAGTCAACTCGTTTGACTAAACTCGATAAGATGCGCTAAACCCTAAGCACGGAACATCTACTTCTACACAAAGATAGCTACGCACTACTTATCCATATAAAGTGGGCGCTAGAAGGGGGTGACCCACCCTTTCCCGGAACCGTTGTAGAAGTTTTAACTTTTTTTATCGGTTCGACACACAGTGCTACAGAAATGTGAAATCTATAATTAATAAACATAAAAGAAACAAGTAAAATAAAAACTAGTGTAAGAGATTGCAAAACGAACAGAGATTTTAATTTAAACCTTTCAGCGCCCTTTTAGGTGCTAGCATAATTTATTTTTACGATGCAGGTATATAACAACATTACAAACAAACAGATAATCAAGTTTTATGTACGGAAGTAAAAAAACTAGTGGGTACAAGACGGCCATTAAAGGGCTAACTATCAAGTACACTCTCCCATGAAGGGACTTGGACGAAACACAATGAATTATGAGTCACACCATATACGGTACAGGCCAACGGAGTTACGCATCATTTTATTTATTTTAATATGTTTTAAATACTAATTAAATGTATTAATTATAAATATATACATATAATATCAATTTTGTCGAAAAATATTGTTTTTGCGCTACCGGAATTCGAACCTGGATCTCTATTTCCAATCCGGAATAATTTCAACTTCACAATAAGAATGTGTTTCCTTAATAATATAAATTGTATCAATGTGTCCAAAATTTAATAAAAACGAATTGATAATCCTGGCGTCTGCAGTCGGTTTACTCAAAGGTATTTGAGATTCCGTAAAAACAATGTAGATGGCTTTCAAATAATGGAATGATAAATGTATTAATTTGAAAAAGTGTAACATATAGGTTCGAAAATTTGTCTTGAAAAATTCTGGCGCTGTAACACAATTGGTAATGTACTTCCCCGGATTGGAAATAGAGATCCAGGTTCGAATCCCGGTAGCACAAAAACAATATTTTTCGACAAAATTGATTTTATATGTATATATTTATAATTAATACATTAAATTAGTATTTAAAACATCACAGACCTATGTTCTGAATAATTACAACTTCACAATAAGAATGTGTTCTCCTTAATATTAGTTTTAATATGTTATCTGTGTGATACATATATATATGCGAAGACTGCGAAGCGGATAAGACGACGAAAATGATGATAATTTTTATGTAATGGTTTTCAATACTCCTTAGAATCTCCTGTTTCGAATTTTTTTAGTTAGTTTGCCCCGTGTTTCAGTAACGACAGCCAGGACGGATCCTGCAATGGAATCGAAAAGTTGGAGAGGGCGGGGAGACACCCGGAAAAATAGCCCAAAAAACTTTCACAAAAGACAGATATCATGTGTAAGAGAAAAAAGAAGAGTGGCGATCATTCAGACAAGCTTTTAGCTAACAGTTAATGGATGTGAGCTGATTTAGAAGAAAAAAGTATGTTTAGTCGGCATGAAATAAAATGCCAATTAGCGACAAAGATGGGTTCTCCTTTAAGTTATTATAGCCGGGTAGATTAACAATAAATAAAATGACACTCAAATATATGTATGGGTCTTTTTGGTAATTTTTTGGTAAGTATTTAGTTTTTCCAAAAAAAAATTATCAAAACAGGTTAAAAAATAATAAATATTTCAACAGAATACAGATATAAGGTCATAAATTTATAGGCAATTATATATATATATATATAGAGTTGTAACAGACCTAGTCCACAATATTTTATGGGTGGATACCTGGCTAAATTTCGAGTCAAAAATGTTCAAGGAATATGTGCAATATTATATTCTACAATGTTACTTACGGGAAAAGAAATTGTTTAAAATTTTAACAAAATCATGTTAAGCTTAAAGTATTATATATATTATATATAAATAAATATTTAAAATTGTTCCCCTATTAATTTATATCAATGCTTCATGGCCTAAATCAACTAACAAAAAATAGTCGATTTTCTTGTTAACGTGTGTATTCAATAAAGAATCTGGAATCAATAAAATATTTCAATTTATCGAAATAATTGCATAATTATGTTTTTTTTTAAATCCTTATATATCTGACATGGTTGAGATTAAGCACATATTCCTTGAAATATTTTCGACTCGTAATTTAGTCAGGTATTCGCCCATAAAATATTGCGGAATAGGTTTGTTACACCCTATATATAGCCATTTTAAAACATAGGTATCCATCGGAACTTTATATAACGATTTTTAAAAATTTAAATCTGATTTCTAAACGTGATATTTTTTAAATAATTTTCTTTCAAATTTTCGAACAAGAATAAAACAATAAAAAATATTGGAATAATTAAATAACTCGGCTTATTTATTTAATATTGTAATAAATAATTTATTGTATGTGCGCATTTATTTTTTGCAACCACAAAAGCCGAACACGAAACCTTATAATACAATTTTGTACAATATCAAAAGTAAGTACTTTGAGGCCTTGCAAAGCAAACTATGTACTCGATTGAGATAAGCAGAGGTGACACAGCGTCAGTTTTTTCTTTGTACTTGGTTGCCAGGGTGGAATACAAACGATGTCTTAGTCAGAAGAACAGCGCGAACGCGATAATGGGCCTTACAGACATAGACACAAGCTTTGTTAGAAACACAACCATTTTTGCTTTTTGGTGTAACCTTTGTACATTGTGGTTTTAAATTACGCATGGACGGGAAATAAGTGTTCAGAAAAAAATATTCCTTATACATAATGGTTTTAATATTTAAATAAAATTGACATCGGATACGAAAAGGCCGTACTAAATGAGATATTTATTTAACATTGAAGTGAAACTTATTTTTTTGCACCTCGCTTAGAGAGACGAAAATGCGTCACAGAAGTTATAATGTTATAATCCACCACTACTTTTTCCCCCTTGTACTAGTTTGTGCCAGTCGAGGCGAGCGTCAACGAGTAGAGTGCGTGACGAGATACCGTCTCTAGTGCTGTATCCCATAATAGATATACGATAAATTATTATTTTTCTTCTTCTTCCCGTGCCCTATCCGTTCAACGGTAACCCGTCAAATGCGCCCCGATAAAACCGCCCCGACAAATGCGCCCCGAAAACTGCGACCTGACAATGCTTTATGTATGTACACGGAAGTTTAGAAAAATTATATTTTCATTGAGACCAATTCACTATTCACCATGCGATTCAAAAATGTATTATTTTGTCTGGTGCATTTGTCGGGGCGCATTTGTCGCGGGCGTATTTCTCGGGGCGCATTTCAAGGGGGGCATTTCTCGGGGCGTATTTCTCGGGGCGCATTTCTCGGGACGCATTTCTCAAGGTGGATTTCTCGGGGAGCATTTCTCGGGTACATTTCTTGGGGCGCATTTCTTGGGGCGCATTTCTTGGGGCGCATTTCTTGGGGAGCATTTCTAGGGGCGCATTTCTCGGGGCGCATTTCTAGGGGTGCATTTCTCGGGGCGTATTTCTCGGGGCGCATTTCTCGGAGGGCATTTCTCGGGTATATTTCTTGGGGCGCATTTCTCGGGGCGCATTTCTCAAGGAGTATTTCTAGTAGCGCATTTCTCGGCGCGCATATGTCGGGGCTCATATGTCGGGGCGCATTTCTCGGGGCGCATTTCTCGGGGAGCATTTCTCGGGGCGCATTTCTCGGGGAGCATTTGTCCGGGCGCAATTGTCAGATAACTCTGTTCAACCGACGTTGGCAATCATCACACTGTTCACTGCTGCCCGGAAAAGCTCTATAATGGACTGGCCAAACCATTATCTTCTTTAGTCATGTTCTCCTTCTTCCAGGACCCCGTTTCTCATCAATCTTTCCCTGTATTATGAAGCACAAGATCTCATACTTCTCTAGATGTCTCATCACATGTCCAACATATTGAAGTTTTCGGATTTATATTGTTTTAAATACTTATTTTTCTTTATTTATCCGAACCATAACTTTTTTATTCGTACCTTTATCCATCCAGCTTATTTTGAGCATTGTTCTGTAGATTCACATCTCAGATGCTTCAAGTCGCCTTATCATTTAAAAATAGATTCTAGTAAAGAAACAACCTCATATGTTTTTGATTAGTATTGACATCCTGAAGAAGAAAATGGTATTTTTCGAAACCGGTAGATGTATTTAAACTCAATAAGGGGTTAATGAAACAAAGTTAACAAATAAAAATAATGAATTTTAACCACAAAGTTAAATTTGCTAATTTTTAATTTAAATTAAATATGTTTGTAAAAAAATAATTTTATTATACAGTATTCGTTTCAGGTAGTCATTCGTTCAGTATATCCATATAAAATTTTCCTTTGTGAATATGTAATATATGTATATATTGTTTATAATGTACGCATGCGATAGTCTGGTTGGTTGCGAAAATCGTAGGGGAAACGAATGCACCCTTGATGAGACGATAAGGGAAGATCATTATAAACACACTCTGCCGAAGGCTCGTTACCTACAAGTGTGCTAGTTTCACAATTCAGTACAAAAGATTGAGGTAAAATTGCCACTTGTAACCCTGCGTCACAGAGATCTTCAAGCGATGGAGCCTCTACCACGTCTGATTATGGTGAAAAACAATTACGGCGTCAGAGCTGCATAACTTGGTTTTTATTAATATTTTTAAAAAGTAAAACATTGATAATTGAGCGTAAAAACTAATGATACCAAAATAAATTGTTATCGTTTTCAATTTATATTTGCTGGTTATTGAATAATAACGCTAAAATTTTGTTCAATGGGCGAAGCCCAATTAGGCCGTAGTGAAAATATTTATATGTACACATAATATTTCAAATACATTATTAATAATAATATAATTAATTAAAAAATTGCTATGTGGTTCTATCTTTGTTTGATTTTTGAGAATTAAATTATTATTAGCTCTATAAATATTCCCTTTATAGTGTATATAATATCAAATTTAATTTTAATTTATTTTATTTGGAAAACAAACAAATGATAGGTAAATGTTTCCGTAACATTTCTTAAAGGTCAAAATAAATAATGTGCTCGCAAATTAATAATGTATTTATTTATATCATCTGTGTTATATTATTTACATCCTTATGGTATTTTACAGCATGAATGTCTACGTACGCAGCTTGTATAGAAAAATTGATTCTAAATAGTATAAGTATATAAATATTATTAAGTCACTAAAAAAATAATAATAAAATTAAACAATGAAAATAAAATTAACCAATAGTAAAAATAAAAATGAGAATCACAAAACGTTTTAATTAGTTAATGACATCTTGAAGAAGGAAATGTCATTTTTCGAAACCGGTAGACGTATTTAATTAATTAAGTGGTTAATAAAACAAAGTTAATAATCTAAAATAACAAAATATTTTAAATACTCTAATCAATTATACCATTGTCTCAATACAGCATCAAAAACATTATATTTGTATTTAAGCATTACACATTGGAATATATTGACAGGACTAAAATCATTCCTAAATCTAATAATTTCTATAGTATTTACATGAAACAACGCCAACGACTTAGTACTTCAAGTAGGAACATGGTACGAAATCAATTCACTCAGGTCAAGAATGTCCAGCTTGACATTTATGTTTTTGAATAAAATAATAAATCACGCAAAGTTCTTCAACACGACAAGGAACTTTTTCCAATTTTAATTGATGAACATTATAGAATGGGGACCAAAATTATTTGTCTTAACCTTCCAGCGGGCGCGCTGAGTAATTTTCCTTGAGCGGGCGCTTGTCGTAAATTTTACGTCATCAAGTTTTCTCCGTGTAAATGGTGTTTTCTTTATTTAGGTGTTAAGGAATTGCTGTAAGGTTATGAAAAATGATAAGTAACAGTACATTAAAAAATATATATTTGACTTTCTTAATCAAAAAACGAAACAACACTAGAGTGACTATTAGAATTATTTCAAAACAAAATATTGTATCCACCTATTAGTCAGAATCAATATTCTCATCATTTCAATTGATGCAAACCACCTTAACTGCCGAATGGTTCTTGCATGTAAAGGACTGGCAACGGCAACACTTCATTGATGCTGAGGATCTTTTCTTCTCCAGTGCACATGACCGACAAATCGGTTCAACTTCCCGACTGTAATTCACTTTGAGAAAAGCACTTATATTTTGCGGTAAATGTTTGACATTTGACCTGAAGATAAGATGCTCTTTCATCATGGTCAATGCCAAATTTTTTAAGAAAATTCTTCAATGCATTGGAGCCTTTCCTGGACAGGAAAATTTGTATAAAATTTGAGAATTTATGCCGCCAATATTCATCAGAGTCCAAATATCAATGAATAACAAAAACTTCTAAGCACACACGGTACGGCTGTAGTTTAGAGAGACACTGACTCTCGAATAGCTCGGAGCTCGATGCTTGCGACTAAGTGGTGAAAGTGGGGGAGGCGATAAGGCACATTTGTCGTAAATTTTGTGACAGCGCGCCCGCTGGAAGGTTAATACAGAAAACAATGATAAAAATAAAATACAATTATTGCAAATTATTTAGTACAATTAAAAAATTAGGCAAATCTTAAAAAAATATCTTAATAAAAAGATTTATACAACATATCTATGTTTGCTAAAGTATCGAAGAGTTGACATATTATATGGTAGAAAAAAATATAGATATCCTGTTATACAGTCAATTTACTTTACGAGTATATTTGTTGTACATTATTAATTAACATTCATAATATCAATAAGTTTACATACAACATTTATCCTGAACCAAGTATGCTAAATTACAAAAAAAAAAAACTAAGAATGTTATCATCTCGTATGAAACCTCACTCACCTCTTATCTCTTCAGATCTAAAGCCTGTCTTTGACTACCGTCTAACTCTTCAACCATCCCCACCCTGGTAACTCGCACCCTCGCACCCTCCTAACCCCTCCGGCTGCATACAAAATGTGAACCAGATTGCCTTTCAAGTGAGACTAGCCCACCCGCGTACGTTGGCGATATCTTGGCTTGCGTACGGATTCATAAGTGAGTGTACATTCTGTTGCCGTAGAAGCAAGCAGAGCATACGAAATATTATAAACCACTAATTTTTTGTAATATATGTGTATTACATTTATTTAATTTACACCCAGGCAAATACATTTGTTATTAAGAAAAACACATTTTTATTGTGAAGTTGTAATTATTATGATATTTTTAATATGAATTAAATGTATTAATTAGAAAGATACACAATTAATTTTTCGAAAAATATTATTGTTGCTATCGAGATTCAACCTAGATCTCTTCCAATCCGGGACCTATGTTCTGAATAATTACAACTTCACAATAAGAATGTGTTCTCCTTAATAATATATAAGTGTTATCAATGTGTCCAAAATTTCATAAAAATGAATTATTAATTCTGGCGTCTCCTATCGGATTACTAAAAGGTATTTGAGATTCCGTGAAAATAAGGAATATGGCTTTCAAATAATGGAACGATGGATGTATTAATTTGAAAAGTGTAATATATAAGTTCGAAAATTTTTCGTCAAAGCACTGTGTTGGTATGGCATAATCGGTTAATGCACGTTCCCCGGATTGGAAGAAATCCAGGTTTGAATCCCGGTAGCAACAATAATATTTTTCGATAAAATTGATTTTATATGTATATCTTTCCAATTAATGTATTTAATTTGTATTAAATACATTTTTTAATGAAGAATAAACAAATTTCGAGTATACTATAACTAATCTTAGTACATAGAGTAGAATTAAAAAAGAGTAGGTATCTTAGGTGGTTTGGTTATGTGCAATCAAATAATCAGGGTAAATAATGATATATGATGCCAGTATTGATGGCACCAGAAACTGAAGACAACCGCGGCATAACAAGGTATACCAGATTCTGGAAGAAGAGGTCTTGAGAATGAATGAATTAGCGTTAGAGGTTCACCAATTGGCGACCATGCACGAGAAGATGTATGAATGTGGATTAGGTGAGATTTGTATCAGGAAAGCTCTATCCTCTGTTCTTATCCCTACGGAGAAACGGCGTGATGGGTTAATAAGTACTCAGTGACGTAAGTTATTATTAACATCAATAGTTTCAACGTAATCTCAATTCATCTTATTCAGTACTAAGTAACGCTAATTAATAAAAAAAATATAGGTTTATTCATTATTATATATATACAGTTTTTTATTTTATTATAAGCGTAATTAGTATACGTTTGACTTGAAGAGGAATCCGTTTTATTAAAACCTATTTATCAAACGTTTTATCGATATCTAATTATAGTTAATTATTAAGCATAACCGCTAAATAAACACTTTGGATATACATTTTGTATTTAAATTATTGATTATGTTAAAATGTATATTATAGATTAACAAAGAAAATTTGATTTGATCTTAACCATAAAATGTTACAAAAGAAACCATAAATTAAACTAACACTCCGCTTGAT
Organism: Eubasilissa splendida; assembly: GCA_031772225.1. Classification (NCBI taxonomy): domain Eukaryota; kingdom Metazoa; phylum Arthropoda; class Insecta; order Trichoptera; family Phryganeidae; genus Eubasilissa; species Eubasilissa splendida. The sequence continues at coordinate 9,045,664 of CM062855.1, read as the reverse complement.
GGCAATCTATTCCAGAACTGATTAGATGTGATACATAATTATTAGCTATACAAGGATAAATAATTTTGATTAATCCATTTAATTAAAACAACGTATCTCAGAATTAAAGTAAAAATTATACTATAATAATATATAACATTTTATATGTATATATTTATAATTAATACATTAAATTAGTATTTAAAACATAACAGACCTGTGTTTTGAATAATTACAACTTCACAATAAGAATGTGTTCTCCTTAAAAATAATATATAACGTAGAATATTGAAGAAATTAGGAGCTAATGTATAAAATCTATTATATTATAGACAACTGCATCGAGATTAAGATATGAAAAGATGATAAAGAAAACATGTGACGCGGAATATGGACAAAAACCTGCGAAAAATGTGGCACACTCAGTAAATCGATATTGGCGAATGGTCCCGGCAGAAGCTTCTACTAACCTACCTGATGAACGTATAGAAATAGTTATATTATGATAGAAGATATGCCAAGATTGATACGCCTGAACAGAAAAACATAGAGTTCTATCCTTCTGCTTACCCCTGCGGAGCAATAACTCAATAAGTAAGATAACTTAAGATTTTTCTATAAAAATTGTAGTATGTATTTTAGATAAAAAGCGATCTATACGAACAATATTATTATCAAATAACATATCCATTATAAATAATACACATATCCTCTCTAATAGTTAATCAGTCTTGTTCTGGCTAATTTGTTAAACTTTCATCTGTATTCAAGTAGCCAAAATTATAGGTTATGCTGATAATACTTATTTTAAACAGTTATGAACAAATACGTGTTAGATAAGTTTTAAATATTTATTTATGTCATATTATATATATAGCCTGGATGCGATCGAACTAAGAAAAATCTATACAGCTAACACATAAATTAAATGTAAAAAATATTATTATACACACGAAATAAATTAAAAATATTAAAAATTATAAAAATACTAAATTAACATATATCATATAATTTTGTTCTAATATATAGCGCTTGATACCTGAGCAGGATGTGGGTCCCAATAAAATTTGAGAAGGATAAAGTGATGACATAATGTTACTAACATAAGGAGTGGGTACTTGGAGAAATGTTGTGAATATTTGTAAGGAATGTATTTAATCAGAATGGAAGGACCGTTGAATATGTAATATGTATAGTCTAACTACATATAATGTTCTATAACAGTATTTTAGAACCAACACAATTTAATAGCACACGAATATATTAATTATATTAATAAAACAGCTTCATTTTTTTCCGCCTATACACTAATTTTATTATTTAGGAGAACACATTCTTATTGTGAAGTTGTAATTATTCTGAACATAGGTCTGTGATATTTTAAATATGAATTAAATATATTAATTATAAAGATATACATATAAAATCAATTTTATCTAAAAATATTGTTGTTGCGCCACCGGGATTCGAACCTGGATCTCTTTCCTAACCGGGGAAGGTGCTTTATCCAACTAAGCTACAGCGACATTATTTTTAGCGACAATTTTCGACCCTATATGTTACCTTTTTGATATTAATACATTTAATCGTTCCATCATTTGACAGAGCCATCTACCTTATTTTTACAGAATCTCAAATACCTTTGAGTAAACTGATAGCAGACGCCAGAATTATCAATTCATTTTTATTAAATTTTGGACACATTGATACAACTTTATTATTTAGGAGAACACATTCTTATTGTGAAGTTGTAATTATTCAGAACATAGGTCTGTGATATTTTAAATATGAATTAAATATATTAATTATAAAGATATACATATAAAATCAATTTTATCGAAAAATATTGTTGTCGCTAAAAATAATGTCGCTGTAGCTTAGTTCGATAAAGCACCTTCCCCGGTTAGGAAAGAGATCCAGGTTCGAATCCCGATGGCGCAGCAACAATATTTTTCGATAAAATTGATTTTATATGTATATCTTTATAATTAATATATTTAATTCATACTTAAAACTAATATTATTTTTTCAAAATATGGTAGCTTAGGACCTTCTGCTAATAAATAATTGAAAATATGCTGCAAAAAAGCGAGTACCACGGAGACGAAAGATTGAGGAAGTCGATGCTAGATTTGGGCTGTTACTTTATTGAAGAAGAAGGTTAGGACCGAAGTAGGACCTGCTCCTAATGAATAATTGCAAATGGACAGTAGAAGACTGAGTACTATGCAATCGGAAGATTGAAGAAAATTAATGTTAGAGGTTAGGCCAGGCGCATTTTGTCTAGTAGAAATCGAAGATTTTATTGATTTCTACTCAATAGTTAAATCGCGGTACTAATCGAGTGTGTGCATCTAGCCTTGAGATGTTGAGGTTATGTTACCAATGATGATGATGTTGATGTATATATTATTCCATCTAACAGAAGTTAGAGCGCGTTTTATCTCTCGGCTCACATACACTAACATGAATATGAATTAAGTTCACTCGCATGCCTCATATTTCAGAGACTAAAATCACAGGAGGAGCGTCCTTAGAAGGCGCATATATTTCTTTCCAACGGCAAAACGTCGACGAAGTTTACACGTAAATCGTCATTCTTTCGTTACCAAGGGAAAAAGTTTTTTGAACGTCGCTTAGAATATTTTATAAGCTTTTAAAAATAGTATCAAGCTGTTAGGACCAAACTGCGTGATTAATTTACCTAGTTTTTCACTGTAAAAATAATAATTTTCGTTATAATTTAAAACTTTCGCCATTAAAACACAGGTTTAAAAAACATATTTCACATTAGTTAGTCGGACTTACAGTGCTTTTTTATTGAGGTACCACTTGAACTTACATCTGTTAAATTCGAATTACTAAGAATTATTATCAGGCTGTTTATACACGTTATATATATTATCGGGTAAATCTCATTACCCGTTTTCAGGAGGTGCCTAATCGGTGGAGTGTCGCTCTAAAATGATCGTGAAACACGTATTTTCAGGCCGGCAATTCAACGCTATGTGAAATCAATAATCTTTATTTTTAGGGTGTTTACGATCTATTGCTTGGATACTGGTAATTTTGTGAGGTAAATTATTATGTGTTGGGTTCGGAGAAATTGTTGTTAAAGGCTGTGTAATATTTTTGTCAGTGAATGGGGTAATTTGTATGTCTTCTAATACAATATATTGAGCCGAGTGTTTGCGAAGCCTGATACTGTCATCTCTATTATTTAAACTATTGTTTGGTCTTTTAACAACATTTTAAATTGTTTAATTTATTCTAAAAAATAATAGGCAAACATCTTGATATTTAATTTCAATTTCACTATTGATTACATTTTATTTTAAATTTTGATAGGTAAAAATATCCAAGTATTCCACATTAGTGGTGTAACTAAAAAAAATTGGCCACATAGCAGAATGCCAAAAAACATTAGGCCCTATATAAAAATGTAACTGAAAATATATTGTTTCTGAAAAATAAGAGTACGCTATGATAAACTGACTGTGTTTGTGACGATGATTGGTAACTGAGATTGGTAATATTAATTTTATTGTTGGGGATTTATTTTCTAGTGTACCAATCATTGCTCAAAGAATTATGAATAATTAGTTATCATTCATCGTTACAATCAAACTCAATCACAGTTAAATTTCCTTTAAATAACTATTCAACTACGACTAATTATTACTACGTAATACATCCATTAATGAATACAGGGTGAATATTATGTTACAGGCCGATTTTGTTTTTGAATAACTAGAAAATAAAACATAACATTTGTGTCTCTGATAGCTGTACAAATTCGTGCTCTTTTAACCATATATATTTTTCATAACATTCTCGCACAGTTCGCGTTTCAGCAGTTTCATCTCGAATATTATCCTTTAACATCAAAATTGTTGTTGGCTAATCGATGTAGACTTTTACTTTCAAGAACCCCAACAGAATTTAGTTGGGAGCCTGTCTATATCACTACTTTTTATACGGGTTGCAATGCAAATCTTTCTTGAGTATTTTTAACAAAGTTTCTTGAGACATTCCCAATTTTTGTGCACGGATGTGAGAAGTAGTACCAGCACTTTCACGAGCACTCCCTCTCACTGCATCAATATTATCTGACGTACGTATGTACGTACGTCACGTTCCGTTTTCAATTTATCTGCCAGTGTGTGTAGAGTTTTAAAATTATTTACTACACGTTGAATATTTGACCTGCCTGGCACGTGATGAACACCAAAAAAATCACGCAAATTTCTTCGTGTATTCACAATTAAATGATTATTTAGATAAAATGTTTTAATTACTTCAACATGTTGTTGAGGCTTTAGATACTCCATAACAAAATGTAATCAACTACTGTTTACGATTACCAAATTCAAACTGACAAATATCTGCCAAACCAAAACGGCGGCCAAACAAAATCGTCCTGGAACATAATATTCACCCTGTAAAAACCAAACTGTAAATTTTAAATATATATTTTTTAAATCCTTACTTCGCTTAACGGCAAGTTTTGCGACATCAGACTGATCCGATATATTAGCGGGGTACTACTTTAAAAATCTAATAAAGTTATCACATGATTTCATAATACACGAAATATATATTTTTTATATTAAATAAAATAACAATTACTTTGTATGAAACCTCGAAATTTATTATACGTCAACCGGTTTCGCTTATCTAAAGCTTCATCAGGACGTATTTAAAACTGATCATAAATACAAAAAGAGTGCACATATATATACATAAAGTGGGAGATTGAATATAAAATTACATGTGAAAGAGGGAGACAGAATATAAAATTATATGCGAAAAAGAGAAACAGAATACATGTACAGATAAATGGAACATTCTTAATAATCAAATTAATTTATGTATTAGCCCCATATTATGCATGTTTCCTTTAAAATCAATTTAATAACCATCAACACTGTATTTTACCTTCCCTTAATGTTCCGTCTATCTGTATATGTATTCTTTTACTCTCTTTCGCATATAATTTTACATTCTGTCTTCCTTGATGTTGTATATCGGTATCGGTATTCGCAAAAGTGTCGATTTCAAATACACTGTAGAATGCAGAGCTTTTGGGCTGTATCTAACGTGGGCCCTGATGCAACGCATTGTTGTAGTTACGTCACTGTTACACATTAAAAATCATTGCGTCAACAGTCAAGTCTGGCATTTTAAATATAATTAATTGAAATATTATTGTTGTATAATTTTGTTGCAATAATTGTTATATTTCGTTTAAAATACGCCAGTGTTGTGTCGCATCAGCACTAAGGACATTTTCTTACTTACTTACCATCACGTCATTTCCCCGCAAGGGTAGGCAAAAAGGATAGAGCGCCACACTCTTCTGTCTTAATACACAAATCTCGCCTCACCCATATTCATACAAGCTCGCCGATTATTGTGACTTCTAACAGGACTATCTTCCAGTATCTCGTTTGCCTGGTCGTGCCAAGTCTTTCGCGGACGTCCTCTATTTCTGGTGTCATTAACACTTGGGTCGTATATCTTTCTTATCATTTTTTCCTCATTCATCCGTTCCATATGAGCAATCTACCTAAGTGATACTTTCTTAATCTTAGTCACTATATTAAGATTAGCTTTACATTATTTTCTTATTTCTTCATTCTCTACTCTGTCATAAATGGATTTGCCACATATACGTCTAAGTGATCTCATTTTGTTTGAAATCGTCAATCTGAACACATCTCAAGGTTTTCAAACTGTAAAGTATGATTTAAAAAAATATATATGTTATCTGGCAACAAACAATATCATTTTTCGTTATTTCTCTCCCACGAACACCAGGAGGACATAAGTTACCTGAGTACATATGTCGTGTATACAGGTATACAAGATGGAAGTTGTACATACATAAGTGGCGTGAGGCTCTCCGCGGAAGCCAATTTGATATAAGTACCAGCCCGGGAGCTGCGTGTATGGAACGAAAAGTGCTCTATCCACATACGAGAAAATATACCTCCTCGGCGCTTTTGCAACCCTGATACATTTCATATCGGAGACATTTCTAAACATGCAAACTTTGCAAAGAATTTTTTTTTTTACATGTTTTGTCTATTTTTTGTTTGGTTAAATATATTATATGGTATTAGGCTACCTAGTCATTTATATCAAAAGAAAAAAATATTTTTTTATGTTCCTTGAAAATAATATTTTTAAATATGTTTTAAGAATTTTTATTTCTGAATATGCGAGTGAAAATAATCATTTTGTAAATTGAGTTGAAGAAACACTTGTTTTATTACACTATATTTTATTACATTAAACGTTAGAACGTTTTCGGGAACATCTTCCCATTATCAATAATACAATACAACTAAAGTTAAAAACTTTTCCATTCAGTAATTAAGGGTGTTTCTGGAGGTGATATCCGAGGAGCATGGTGAGGGGATGATTTTATTTTTACTAAGCAAAATTTAGAAGGGATATCATTAAATATAGTACATAATTTACAACATGATGAGAGGGTGGGTCGATCAGGAAAACACAAGATGGTATAAATAATTATAGGTATAAAAATAATCAAAATATCATAAATAACTAACTAAACTTAACGACCTAGAAATTTTCCAATAATATCGGATCATTAAGGTAATTTTCCCATATTTTATCATACTCATTTTATATAGTTATGTATATACTAGAATTTTTTTTTTTAAATTGTTTTTTGAAAGATAACGTAATAAGTTTGGGAACTAATTTTTATAACTCTGCTAAAGGAAAATGATTTTTCATAAACATATTGATGTGGTTAATTATAGTAAGTTAATTATATAAATATTTATTAAAAATGACTAACTATAATGTTTTTGCAGTAAATAATATAAGATTTCTTGAGAAGAACATTTTATGAAGACAATCACGTTAAAAGTAATAAAAAACATGTATATTTTTTTTCTACTGGACGTACAATCGATCCTGTTCTAATTTTGAAACAATTTTGCTTACATTCTTTCCCTTTTTTAGTCTGAGACAGTTATTTGTAACAGAAATGTAAAGAAACTAGTATTTATTTTCAGCCCCTGGACGGCCTTAACTCAACCAAACGATTTATCCCAAACCCGAACATTTATTACGTAATTTGAGGTTATTGACAAAGCAGTTGACCCGAAAAAGTCCGCAATATATATGGTCAAACTTTAAATCTTACTGAATGACTAAAGGCGAAATGGGTACAAGAGCGAATAAATATATCCAGAATTCCTGTCCTCGTGCGTATTTACTAAAAAAAACATTTTTTAAATCCTTTAACAATTTTCCGGGGGGGAAAAAATCATTTTCAATTATCTATTTTGGACGCACATTCCTATTTGCCGAGAAAGGAAAAGAAAATCCCCTATAAATCTCGACTTGATTGAATTTTCGCACGTCTGCAGGATTTTTGCTGACCGTTTAACTTTTTTTGCATAACTTGGGCGTCGATAAATTCACAACGACAGCAGTAAATATGTACGCTCTTCCTATAGCGAAAATTCAATTTTCATTTTTTTCATTCCTTACAATTCCAATCGTAATTTATCTCACATAAAAGTATTACCGAAGGAGTAATATTGTAAAGAATAATACATGCTTTGTTTTTGGGGATTTTTGATTTGTTTGTGGAAGGGGGGTGGGGGGACTCGTGTGTAGAATGAACAGTGAAAATCAAAACTTTTAAAATTTTGGCGAGTGCGGATTCGTTATATCGCGAACATTCCCTCCCTAAAATATACTCTCAGCATATGCAAAACTGACCTGAAAATATACCGAGAGCCATTATGATGGATGTAGGAATGATGAAAATGGACAGATATAATGTCCAGTGGTGTAGTGTTAAATAAAAAATACCATGGCGGTATTTTGAGTTTAATAATAAATAATTATATCCAGCAATAAATTAGCTTTTGTAAACGGTAAAACCATTACGAGATTACTATTTATTTAAGTTCACATATTTCATGTGTCCATGTGGTCAATGGTTGAAAGAATGGGATACCGCCGCACACCAAGATGACCCCAAATTTATAGATTTTTTTATCAACGTTTAGAAATTATATGTCAAAATATTTTTTAAATGTACCTATTTATAAACTAAGTTCTGTATTAAAAAGTGGCAGGGTCATGGCGGGATAGGGTGCGGCTCACGCCCCACTATACTGCTAATAATGTTATAAATAAGTAGGGCGGACAAATGAATTTATATTACGTGTGTTACGTGAAATTAAATATCGTATGCCATTTACTCAAAACATTAGATAAATAACTTAGATTTGGCAGATACACCGAAAAAATCTATGACACAATATAACCACAATCGGTACTTGAATCTATTGAATTATATTACCGGAAGACAACTTTAACCAATTAAACTATTGTGACATTTTTTAAATACTAATTTAATGTATTAATTATAAATATATACATATAAAATCAATTTTGTCGAAAAATATTGTTTTTACGTTTGTGATTCGAACCTGGATCTCTATTTCCAATCCGAGGAAGTACACTACCAATTGTGTTATAGCGCCAGTATTTTTCATGACAAATTTTCGAACCTATATGTTACACTTTTTCAAATTAATACATTTGTCGTCCCATTATTTGAAAGCCATCTACATTGTTTTTACGGAATCACAAATACTGAATAATTACAAATTCACAATAAGAATGTGTTCTCCTTAATAATATAGTAATATTATTCTTTTTTTGCGTCGGTAGTGATCACCTTTTTAATTACAATGTTTCTTAAAAACATTTGAGTAGAACCTGTTTGGTGACGCTAGACTTTCCACTTTATAAACAGAAAACCAAAATTTGGTAACCACCGAATTTTCTGTATTTTGAAAAACCGTAACTTTACAAATAAAATGTGATTTCGCTATATTTTTTTTTATAATTAACCCTAACGTAGATCGCAAAATTTCGATTACTGCGATAGTTTCCGGAACGCAACCCCTAACTAACAGCAGCGGTCACCCGTACTCGCAATGCGACAATACCGGCAATACCCGGCTGCTATTTTATAACTGAATGTATAATAATTCAGCGATATCTTTAGACTGTTCGCACCCAATATTAATCTAACTGATGAATTTATTTGTTACGTATTTAAAAACGCTACATTTAGTCTTATTTTAACGAAAAATTCTTATTTTCATGAACATGGTTGACAGCTTAATAATTTTGAATGCGTAGAAATGTTAATATTTTTAAATGTTTAAAAAAAAACTATCAATTAACTCAGGTCATTGTTAGGAAGCTTCTATAAAATTCATTACGTAATCCCAAACACGGTTTTACTAACAATTTATTTTTATTTGGTCGAGTCATTATTAAGATATGGGATTCGATCGTGGGGTAACTCCTGTAACTCAAATATAAAACAAATACAAAATCTTTAAACAGCCATTGTGAAAAAAGCATTTAAATTGAGGATTAGATTTATCTAAAATTGTTATATTCATCCGTAAACGTTCTTCCTGTACAAGGGCTGTTACTGTTCCTTTTAATAAAAGAAAATTATAACAACGAAGCTCTAAAGAGGGTGGCTTCACACGGAAAAAATACAAGAGGTGTAGCAAATCTGAATCTAACGATTGCTAAAATCACCAATAAGTATGGATCGAGGACAATAGAAATTGTTTTTCCTACAATAAATAATAAACTACCTGGGTTTTTACAAAAGAGCATGCTTTCTCCCAATTTAAAAGAAATTATTAAAAAATGGCTTATCGATAATAATCTGCCTTACCTGTATGAATGATATGAATTGTTTAAACGGTGACTGATTAATTGTTGTGTTTTTGAGTTTATTAAATGTAACAAATTTTCGCAATATAATGTGATAGTATGCGGTGTTTCATTGGTTCCTGTGCGTCGCGCTTTTTGTACTCGCTTTAATATTCGACGAGTAAGTGATGGGGCGAACACGCCACATATCTGGTGTTGGGTTCAAAAGTTCAGACAAGAAGGGACAATGGTTAACCAAATTCCTCCGGGACCATCAACGTCAGCAGCGACGCCAGAATATGTGGCTTAAGTTCGACGTGAAATTATGCGCAATCCGCGTAAATCGATAAGGAAGATTACAGCCTGTACTGGAATAAAAAAATCAACAGTGCAAGTTATTTTGAAAAAGATTTTTATTTTATTAATATAGATGCGTACTCGGAATACATGTCACATCAATATTCTTACTATTTTTTAACTAAGCTAAACGTTTTTGCTATGAAAATAGACTAAATAAACGAAAATGACTATTCTTTACGTGAAACCATAGCGAGAACGATGCTGGAACGTTTTGGAATAACACGAACGCTTGGAAACATTTTGTGTATTGACGAAGCAAATTTTCATATCGATGGCTATGTTAATAAACAGAACATGAGATAGTGGTGCCCCGACAACCCAAGGGAACGCCATCAAAAATGTTTACATTGTCCAAAAACGACAGTGTGGTGTGCATTTTCTGTCCGAGGGATAATTGGCCCTTATTTTTTTAACCAGCGAGAAACAGTCACTGCTGACGTGTATGGCCGAATGATCGACGATTTTTTGGTACCACAACTATAACTATTTCCAGGGTTCAACAACAGAACACAATATCAGCAAGACGGGGCCACTCCACATAGAGCTAGAGTTTCAATGGAGAAACTGAGGGGAATTTTTCCCATTAAATTAATCAGCAACTACGGAAACATACCCTGGGCACCTCGATTTTTTTTGTGGGGATACCTTAAGTCGAGAGTTTACAGCAACAATTCTCGAATAATTCAGGCCCTACAAGTAATTATCCGCCGTGAAGTTGCCGCCATTGAATCAACGCTTTGCTCTTGCGCGTTCGCAAATTTAAGAATCCGATTACAAAAGTGTCTCGAGAGAAATAGAAGGAATTTAGACTATATTGTTTATAAAACGTAAAATCCGCATCGTTAAACTCAATTTTGTATAAATAAAATATCAGAACATTGTAGTTTTTTATTTATTTAATATTAAACTTGAAAATTTTCCGCTGGTCACCTTTAGATGTATATATCAATTTGAAAGAACTACAGCATGTATGTTCGAAAACGTTGTCATTAAATTACTACGTTGGTGTAATGTAATCGGTTAATGCATTTTATCGGATAGGAAAGGATCCAGGCTTTAATCCCGATAGCAACAAAAATATTTAATTTTCCTGTATAACTATTTAATTAATACATTTGATTGATTTTTCTTCGTCCTTCGATTTCTGTTTAAGGATTTTACAGAGTTTTAGTACAGTATATTCTAGTGATTTCAAAAAAAAATATTTCAAAAAACACACTAACCAATGATCATTCAAAGTTTGAATCAGGGTGTGCGAATCAAAAAAATTTTGTGCAATTTTAAGGACCAATGCTATTATTTGTGTACTGGGTGAGAAAATAAGAAAACATTACCATATCAGTATAAGACAACTGGGAGAGCCTGGGTTATTCAAATTCCACACTAATAATGAGGTATTAAGATGTATAAGTAAGTCAAGAGAACCAATAATAGCTATCAAGATAAGTTGCATACTTTGGACATATTTCCCGTAATTAAAAATATGATATTTTACAACTGTTCAGGGGTGATAGAAGGCAATAGAGGCGTAGATAGAAAAAGGTTGTACTGAGTAACTCCATAAAGTAGTACAATATCGATAATGTTAGTGATCTTATACAGGATAAATCAACATGGTCACCAACATTCGATAGAAAGCGGCACATGAAGAGGAAGTGTTGTTGTTAATTGTGTGCGAGCTATTTTTTTTTGTGCGCTATGATGGCAAACCGTATGCGCGCGCACTTTAGAGGAAACATTGATAGTGACATAAATTTTTTGTAATATACTATCAAATAAAATAAGAATTTAATTTAAAATATAATGTGATAACTCAATCGCCAACTTCACTTTACGACATTTCCAAAATTAATTACACCACCACGATTAGGGAAAATATCAAATTAGTTTAAATTGGCCTTAAGAAGACGAAGGGCGTAACATCCCTTAGATGTTGGTTACCAAAAAGCCGCGGAATCCAGCCCCGAGAGGATATGGAAATGTAACCATACTAATATTGGTAAATATCGACCATACCATTTATGGGCCTGAACAAATATGTCTTGTTTGTTCAATAAAATGGTTTCGGTCCAGAATAATACAAAACCTCTAACTACTCGTGTATAGCGGAGACTTGATGCTGTGAGACATGTATAGGATATTTCTAAAGTTAAGCACTATTATATGGCAAACTCCACCGCCATATTTTTATTTTATGACTGTTTTCTTAAGTTCTTTATACGGAGTGGGTCAACTTGGAGTGTCCGATGTAAAATGCATATAACTTTTGTAATTTTAATATTTATTAATTAAAAATATATACTATTACATAAAAGTGTATTTTGTTAAATTTTTTTTAATCTATGTGTGTAAAATTACAACATTTAAATAACCTCAATTTTCTTGTTGACAAATAATTGCTGTTTCTGAAGTATTTTGCATTACATTATGCAACGTTTCTGTCTCCAAATTTGTTATTTCTGCACGAATATTTTGTTTAAGCTTCTGAATTGCTGCCGGTTTTATATATTTTTCAAAAGTATGATCTATTCAATTTATTTTAATATAATGTATTCACATATATGTATAATATAAATGAGACCACCTCTGAAACAATGAATGCCACAACGGTATATATCTTCTCGGACATCGAATACTATTACATTTTAATATAGATTATATAAAACTTTGTTTTCAACCAATTTTTGAATTATATTTAATACACTTACCGGTATCAGAAAATATAATTTCCTTCATCAGTATGTCAAATAAACTAACTTTTAAATAATCTATATTAAAATAAATAAAAACCACAATTAAAAATTTGCCTTAAATATTAAAAAGTAATACTATTACACACCATTTCTATCTGGTTTTACCTGCAACAACACTGCATATCATCCGAGATCGAAGAACCTCAATTTATTTATCAACATTTGTAAAAACCAATATATAGTGTTGTTGCAGGGATGTCTCATATATATATATATAACTTTATATTTTCAGCATAGAGATTTAACTTTAAGTTAATCTAAGTTACAATGACCTACACAAAAGTTAGTAAATTTCGTTTACATATATTTGATAAATGAGTATATGTTTCGGGGTTTACAATTTTGTATATAAATATGTTGCAAAATTGTTTTCTTAATATATTAATGCATTTTTGAGAGCCAAGATTGATTTTTTCATTATTAATATAATGAAAAAATTTATATTTTTATTATTTTATAATTAACTTTAGTTTCATATTCGTTAATAATATAAAATATGTGTCTTAGTATCAACAAAACCCAGTGAAGTCTGCGTTAAAATACAACCAAATACAAACTGCTGTGTCCTATCTATAGCATTTGAACTAATACAGATGTCTTGTTCATGCGTTATTGGGCTCTAAATGATTAATTAATTTAAAAAAATATTTATTAACTTTGTTTTATTATTTTATTGTTTTGTTAGAGAAAAAATTTAAATTATTAACAACAACCAACTAAATTTAACTACGAGTCCCATTCTAAAATGTTTTCCTAAAAATTATTCGAGTAAATTTGTTAGGTACTAACTAATTGTTGTTTTTTTTAAAATAGTATCTGGCAAAGAAACAATAATATATGTTTTTAGTTAGTATTGATATACTGAAGAATAAAATTGTATTTTTCAAAACCGGTAGATGTATTTAAACTCAATAAGTGGTTAATAAAACAAAGTTAACAAATAAAAATATGAATTTTAACCACAAAGTTAATTTTGCTAATTTCAAAAGGATTAATTAATTCCTTTTATTAAAATATCTGTAAAAGTAAAAGGCTCTCATCAAGTGTTTTTGTCAACGGTCGTTTAATTTTTAATTGGAAAATTTTCCTACCGAATGTCATTAAAAATGTATTAAATATATGATGTATACAAAAAAGATTATTAAATTAAATTTGATAGTAAATATCCAGCAAATTTACATTTTTTCATATCTCGAATACCACACAAGTGATATAATTGTCTTCGCTAAAACATGTTAATTAATATCCGCCGTCAAATTTTTATGTAATATTTCCGTTAGCATTTTCATGGAGACAATACCGTAATATATTGGTTAATTCCATACAACGAACGGGCAACTTTTTTCCAAAAAATGTCCCACAGCATAAACGACTAGTGAAACAGCTGTCATGCCGGCCCAATATTTCATTAAATATATTGTATAATTTGTTCTCTGCCCATTTTGAAGAAAAATTCCTTAGTAGAATGATAAAAGCGTTTTATAATCTGTCATATTAATTGTGCTTTTCTACAATCCAGCGATTGTATATGTGAAAAAAATGTTATTTGTACGTCTTATGTCATCCTTTATCCCACTTATTTATATATTTAAACTAATAGCCTATGAGTACTGTATGCTCTTAGATACACTTATGATGATGTTTCTTTTTATGCGAGATTGGATCGACGGAATAATACTCGTACTTTGTAATAATAGTATTTAATCCGAATGCAGTAAAAATCAATATGATATGTTATCAGTTCAACAGTTGGAAGGCGAGAGCCCGCAACCGACCACGGCGCGATACATTTATCTCATTCACGCGCGTCATTCTTGCCAATATTGCGCGCGTCTCACATTCGACCCATAGATACATCACACACACATATATATATATATACACAGGGCGGCCCAAAAAAATGTGATATAATTACATCAAAATTATTTTAACTATATCAACGATAGTTTAAACAGTTCAGTAATTTACTTATATTACGTTTTATTTCGACAATTTCCGATCGCCATCTTTGATTATTAATATTCCCATTGTTTATATTTGGTTGTTTCAAATTGTTGCCCAGAATTACAAAAATCACTGCAGAAGACCGTATTATGATCAAAAATTTTTGAATTGAAAAACGTTGGGATGCTAGGAAAATGATCAAAGAGTTTCAAAACAAAGCCTGGGGTATAGGTAAACATTACAGCATAACTGGACATTACAGCTGGACGGAGTTCCATCTCACACAGCTATAAATACAATCAACTTTCTTCATCGTGAGAATGTTAATTTCATCGAGCCAGGTATGTGGCCACTGAACAGTCCAGATTAAAAGCCAGTATATTATGCTACATGGGGTGTTTTAATGATTTCTGATTAGTTAAATATTGTACAAAAAAAAACTACATTAAGAATTATACTTAATTGTATTATGTTTTGAAATAACTCATTTGTTACGTGATGTTATCACTTTTTTGGACCACCCTGTGTATGTTTAAGCGGTTTTTGAATAGTCTGATATGTTTACTTGTTGAAAAGCACATGATATTTAAATAATTGACCGGTGTGATATAATATATTGAATTGAATAAGTTGTTCAATACGGCATATTTATGCTGTTATTATTATTTTTAGTTGTTTAATTTATGATAGTATTGAAATTAGGTTGGAATAAATCAGGATAAGTTTGGATTGAATTAAAATCTAGATATCTCAAAATACAATAATATATTAATATTAGCGTGCGTACTCAATACGCATTAACAACTGTATTTCATGTGAAAGCATTCTTGCCTTGAAAGAGATTAAGGATATTTTTGAAATGAAAATCGAATATTTCAGTACACGTTAAAACATTTTTTTTCCATTAATAGTGATTTAATGAGGTATATTTAGGGATTGTATACGAAATTTCGAAATCTTGAAAATTCCGAAACACGTTATCATAAATAAAATTTAGAATTCCGAAAATTTCATAGCGAATTCTAAATATATAATAATAAAATATTGTTACAATCACAGACTAACTACTACACAATGAGTAATCGCAGAATAATAGGGGTGTTCCGAATGGATCGTTCCTAGAGAAAGATGTAGAAAAATAACACCTTCATGAAAGAAACCGATGCACTCGGCCGCCACATTGTTTAATAAACAAAAAACGCCGACCCGATAAACAAAAGACATGACAAGACATGATGATAGCGGCTGCATCAAAGTGATGCCCGAAAACTGGCGGATCAGTATTGAGATTTGTTTTGTTGAGTGTAGTAGTGCGGTGTGTATTTAGTTATTCTGTATTGGTTTCTGGTTTTCTGTTAAAGTATAAGTAAGTATGGGCAGTTTTAATTTGATATATACAGTAAAACCTTGATTATTCAGAATAATTGAGAACATGGGTAGTCCGGATAATATAATGTATAAACACGGGACTTCTTAATCTCATATCATTAGCAAATGACAACAATGCATATGAAAGTGTTAAAGAGTAAATTGACGTTTAGTAAGGCTTCCGTTAAAATTAATCATTAAAAAAACATATTTTTTTTAGTTCTTAGTTAAAAAATGTATACAATAAATATATTATCTTAAATAAGCTGTTTTTTATTATTAGTATTGACCAAAAATATAGTACACAATTTTTCGAAATTCAACCGAATTTCGAAAATTTTTATATTAGATTTTCAAATTCTAAATATTTTTATTTTTACAAAATATGCAATCCCTAGGTGTATTCAATATTTGAAGCGAATTAAAAAAAGGAACAGTCAATGCGATGCGTCGTTTTACATCCACGCCCGAAATTTACTCTACCGAATCATGTCTAGTGATTAGGGTAAAAAATCGAGACGAAGCGGTACTAGATTAAATAATTCATGGTCTGATATTAATTGGGAATGCGTTAACATTTCCGCCAATAATTGGTTTTACTTTAATCACAAAAATTTAAAAACAATTCACATCAAAAAAACTCTTTCCAAAAATTACAAAATATATTTTCTCGTCGCTTTATCACCCATGTCGAAAGCTGTCACTTTATATTAATATTTAATTCTTATATTTTTTTACTCTCGGTTCCATAATTGGGGTGCTCCGCCCGTGTGTGTATAATTCGCCGGAATGACGTGAGGAATAAATTGATTTCTTATTTTTTCCCCAAAGATACCCCGGAGCAGAGCGACATGGTTATGAAACCATCGGGAGAGATACTCTTCTTCCTTTGTCTCGAAATAAAAGAACGTGGACTCCAAAATCAATTTGATTTCGTTAACTTCAAAGATGAAATAAAAAAGATATTTTAAAATACATTTCAAATGTTTTGTATTTTATTTCTTTTATCTTTAAAGAGCGATGCCGACTCTAAAATCAATTATTTGACCAAAAAACATTTTATTTATCGGAAAGAAAAACAGAAAGAATATTCAACCCCTGCCTTGTCCTAACATGCTCAAACTTTCAATCCCTGCTTTACTTGGGTGTCATATTTTGCAGACATCGTCTATTTTTAGTATCATTAATAATCCTAACGTATGTTTACTGTTCCTTCGACTGGCATTCCTGGTTTTTCTTATTGATTGGTATGGAGTCATGTATGTTGTGTGAATGTTGCCGCTTTTGGAGACCGAAGGATCGCTGACAAACTACGGTCGGAGCACAATTACAGTTGGTACCTTGTCAGAAAAACATCTCCTACTAAGTATATCCGGGAGTGCGAATTTTGGTCAGTCGGAACAATACCCAGAGATAAGAAGAACAATACATTGGACCAACCAACCAAAGGTATGAGTGGTAGGTGCCATAATAATCATCTATCACTTAAGTATCCGTTGAATGATCGCGGAATGTATTGTGTAAGTGTATGTGACACGACTAGGTTAAGAAATGAAAACTAGTTATGTTTGTCACTTGTTTTTTTATTTAGCACAGTTTACAGATATAGAGACGTGGCTAAGGTGTACTATATAATTTATACATGCGAAGAGTTACAGGGGCGGTTCTTGGATATGTTGTCTGGAAAGCGGCGGCGAGAAGCGTGAGGTTCGGGAACCGGCCTTCTAAACTGTTGCAGACGCATTCGTATTAGCACACGATGTCGATACTGGGTTCGTTTTTACGGCCCATATAAGCATTGTTTTACACATCGGTATATGCGAGGTGTGTTCAGGATCGTCGGCGGTGATGATAAGAGTGGAGGCGATAGGTGAATACAGAACGTATTGTGAGTCATATTGTCAAGCGATCTTAAAGGGATGGCGATCCCTTGACAGACGCAGATTAAGATGAAAGATCTGAAGGCGCTCCATGTACCCGTCTCCGACTGGAGTGTATTATTCCAGAACAGATACTCCTGGTACCGAGTTGTGCATGAGGCAGAGTTGTACATTATCCCAATGGGCCGTAAAGCAATAGAGTTGTACCACCGCCTAAACGACTCTTTATTTATAATTAATCAAAATATTTATACCTTTATTTATATTTTAAATAATCTGAATGAAGTAAATGAGCAACAAAAAAATCGACTATCTTTACATAGTTACAAAGTTGTATTAAATTAACAAATAAGGCCTCTTATAAATATATTATTGTATTCACAGGTTTTCAATAAAATATAATTTCATTATTTTTTATCAGTAGGTACTTCTCTATTATACTTCTTTAATAAATAAATTCCCCTAATAATACATATGTATTTTATTAATATTTAATGTGAAAGGAATTGTCAAAAATAATTCCATTATTTTTAAAACATTTGTATTTTTATGTTCGCTTTGACCTTTCGATATTGAGATGAAGTTTGCACGATCTAACCTTTGAATTATGAACAGCGGATCATATTATTTGTCATACACTCGTCCCCGGCTTCGGCTCCTTCCGCCCCCAGGGAGGGTAGCTCCGCAGAGGGAGGGGCGGCGCGACTGCTCACCCCCCGAGAACATTATTTGTTCAGCAGCAGGCAATATTTCTCAGATAAGTCCTCAGCGTTAGCGAAAACCGCTCGTAAGGGGTAAAAAGTATACCTCCACGAAAAATCACATCGCACACCCTACGGGTAGTTTATTTGTTTAGCCTGCCAATACGTTTTTCTTTCAGGGGGAAAGTCCCCGAAAATCGTTTCGTTACCGTCACGCGTTCGCTGACGTGTCACTTCTCCGTGTTGTGTTATTTTCTACAGTTTATCGTGAAAGCCTTTCACCTCCGTCAAAACCTGGCAAGTGATCAATTTTCTGATACAATGCCGACGGAAATGGTTAACACAAATGCCACGCTAATACTGAAGCCTGCGTCAAATACAAATTTTGCTACTTTTTGTATTATACAATACATACACAATCTAGGTACACATACATACATAAAAACATAAAAATGGAAATTTTACATGGTTTAATTTAATCCACCAAGAACTAGAATTACACCTAATTACCTTTAATATTTTGTTTCTTATAATAATACAGTTATGTACCTACTTTTCGATTTCCATAGTATTGATTTGAATTTAACTAAAACATTTTTTTTTATCAACCCTTATCTCGATATCATTCACGACAAATATTCAAAACAATTTCTACCTACTAGCCTATTATTATATAACACAGTATGTCCCAAAGACTTTTTCATTTTGGTTCATTCGCTACACCAACGCAACAAGCTGGAGAGAGGTGGTGGGTATGCCGATCGCTAGCAGCGTTTTTAGGAATTCAGTCGCTATGGAGCGTGTCCTTACCAGTTGTTCGTGAAATGTTCCCTGTAAAATTGAAATCCCAACAAGGTGACATGAAGCTCCGACACCAATGGATTTTTTCCTATGGAGCTACCTACCTTTAATCAAAGGTATACAGTAACAATCATCTCTCTCTGGACTAATTAAAAGAAAATATTCGAGAAGAAATGGCAACGGTCACGGAGAATACGTGCCGAGCAGTTCTCAGAAATTTTGCCTCCCGTTTAGAAGAGTGCCAGCGAAATAACGGAACACATTTAGAAAACATAATTTTTAAGAAATTAATTTTCAGGGACTGTACTTAAATGCATTATATACATTTTTTTTATTAAACCCATCCATTATTATATTATAACTTTTTTATTATGAATAAGACTTTTGGTACAACTTATGTATGAGGACAGCCCAAAATACTTTATAATATATATATATTATTATTATACCTTCCCTAACAACAATACTGTATATTGGTTTTTACAAATGTTGATAGATATAGACGTGCAGTTGTTGTTATAGGTATTATTATTTATTTTATATTGTTGTTGAATGTACCATTCGATGCCCAAGAAGATATGCATTCATAACTCAGATCTGCCCAAAAACGATATACAGTGTTTTTACTGGAGTGGTGTCATATTTCTGTAGTCAACTGACAAAAATACAAATAATTTTGAGTACTTTTTTGATGTTCAAGACATGTATGTATGTACCTAAATAATACTCACTTTTACAAACAAATAGATCATGTCTTACTTACTTACTTACTTACTTACCATCACACCGTTTCCCCGCGAGAGCAGGCAAAGAGGATAGAGCGCAACACTCTTCTGTCACATTCATACATCATCTTATACAAGCTCGACGATTATTGAGGCTTCTAACATGACCATCCTCCAGTATCTGGTTTACCTGATCGTGGCAAGTCATGTCGATTACACCAAATAGCCAACAACACATGAGAAGACAGCTTGGAGAAGCTTATCACGTCACGTCAGATATATCTGTTGATAACCCTAAGATCTGCAGGATGCCGATAAAAGTGGAGGAGTACTGTTAAGAGGCCGGGAATTCATGAAGACTACAATACTCAGTTATAAAGAACCGTCGTGGATAACGGTAGACAAATGTTCTCTATTTCTGTGTTTTAGAAAATACATTAAAGATTACTTACTTACTAACCATCACGTCTTTCTCTACGGAGGTTGACAGTGAGGATAGATCACCACACACAATTATGTCCTGACATACAATTCTCGCCTCAGAGAGAGAGAGAACGCTGCTAACTTCCGCTTGACATTGTAACATACAAAGTTTTTTTTTTAATTGTTTCTGTGCAGCTTTTTAATATTATTTTTATTTAAACACATTCATTTACATGTGAAATGTGTATATTTTTTAGAATATGTATTAAACATTTGGGTATGAAATTTTTTTTTCCCGCATTCATAGTTTATTTCAATAGGTCCATTCGAAAACGATAGATAGAGGTTTCACTGTATTATAATTAATACAAATTAAATTAATCAACAGAAAAAAACAATTTATTGAAATAGTCATATTTGTCATATTACGAATCCAAGTTTTAATATATAGTTTTATATTCTTGGGACAATTCAATTGGTTTAAATCTTTAAGCTGTCTATTAAATAGTTTAGGTCCAAAATATTTGTAGTTCCTTTGGCCATATGTTGTATGTGCTCTTGGGGTTTGTAGGTTATTTGTATTTGTTAGTGTGGAAATTATATTTTGAATTGTTTTAAAATGTGTCTATTTGTATTTAAGAGTAGTATTAGCATATATTTGTCTTATATCAAAGACATCGATTTTTTTTTAAATTTCGTCAGTACTCGTTGTGATTGGGGTTTTTGAAGATAACTTTTAATATAATTTTCTGAGCTTATAAACAAGGCGAGTACCTCAATATTATCATAAAATACTGACTAAAATTCGTCGCATATTTAAGTGATATATATAAGTCGTGATGTATATTTTTTAGTGTGTTTGTAACAAATCTGTCCTTAACATATTTAACCCCGTGCTTGGCGTATTTCCACGCAGCTCTTTTGTTCGATCACCTTCAGGATCAACAAATCATACGAAGTGTGCCATTTACAGAGGTTTTAAAGTAGGCCTATAATGATATATTGTCACCGACTAGCCGGCCAAGTAATCCGACATAATTCATACGAGATCCTCGAAGAAACACATCATTTACAAGACGAGGTGTTCTTTGAAAAAAGATGTATTAAATCGAAACTAATTTTCGCGCGAGAGTAAAACGCGAAGAATTTAATTATTTAATCTTGCATCGTAATAATTTGATTTCATTTTGTCTGACGTTGATAAACGCACGCAGTAAGCTGCTTGTCATCTTGATGATGCCCGCTGGTGGTCCGGGGGTACTTCAAGCATTCGCAGTTGGATGCAATACTTCTGAACAACTCGACCGCAAAAAGAATAATATGTACATCAGTCAACATTGCTTTTATTAATTTTATAGCAGACCCAGCGTATGAAACGTTGGCACGATTCGCAAATTATCATATTACAGTATGTTTGCGTCAAGCGGTTTAAAACTTAATTAAATATAAGGCTTCCTTATGACTTGGCGTTGATGCAGGGGTTTATTTTTTATAAAATGCAGGTTGATTATTTACTTGTGATATTGTAAAGTCGACCAATGACGAATCTGTTGCTAGTATATTTTTTTTTAATTATTACAATATAATATTATTATGCATAGATTTGTTTAATGTTTAATTATTTTATGTATACGGAATGAAATAATATTAATTACATAATAATTAATGAATCTATCATCAGCTGAAACTAGTAGGTGAAGAAGATCAATTTTGATTCAAAGTAAAACAGCAACGCACTGCGCGCGGTGTACGCAACCGATACCATGCGTCAAGTGCGTTGTAGCATTACTGTCTAGCGTTAAGCGGTCATATAACTTTGTCTCTTTCTTGCTTAGATAGCGCTCATGCACATATTGACGTGTATCGGTACACAACACATTATTGAAGTGCCATGACCAAAAAATCGACCTCTTACTAAAGGGTAGTTTTGAAGTATTTTGACTACGTCTTATTCAATTCAATTATACTCTTTAACTAGGTTGGCTTTGAGGACTTGTTTTGGAATATTATGGGCATGGGCTGGCAATATTATTACATACATTAGCAATTGCAACTAGGATTCTGGTTTAAAGAGATTTAACGTTCTAGGAATCATTTTTAAAAATAAAATTAACATTGAAAATTTATTTAGTTTTACACTTGTATTTAAAAATGGTTGTGTAAACTTATGGATATAATTTTGTGAAATAGTTCGTTTTCAGACTTTTTTAAATAAAATCTAATACACAGTTAACTACTTTTGGGTCTTCTAACACACAAGCCCGTTCACTGAACTTAACATTCCGGCAGTGGCTGATCGGTCTTATATACAATCCTTCCTGCACGTCCTGACATCTACCATTCATGTTGTCTTAAAATAAAAATAAATACAGTGGAACCTGTATATTCATCATTAATCCGTTCCCGAAAGGCTGAGGAATATGGAACCTGAAGAATAAAGAAACAGTTTTTCCAATATTCAGATAATTCGTTCCCAGCCCCCAAAAATAGTAAACAAATTAATAAATTTTATGTCAAAAGTTTGTACTCAGTACAGGAGACATGATGGTTGAAGTGGAAGAGGAAGATAGTTATTAATAATAGAAGGGGACAATTTAAACATCAGGCAACTCTAATTCTGTTGATGATTTTCGTTTCTTGATGATTCAGTAGCACTCGACTTAACAAAGAACTTGTCCAATGTTGCCTGTTTCTGTCTGTGTTTTAAAAACTTCATGAAGTAGTCAATCATATTAGTATTAACTTTATGTTTTGATTAACTATGGCAATATTTGGGTGCCATTTTTCGACCATATAAGCTCATTTAGACACCATTGCCGGGAGGTGGAAGTAAAAAATATAGAAAAGGTTAACGAAACATTGATTTGTTATCAAAATGTGACGAATATCGAACCAAACGAATATAAGGGCTGACGAATATAGAGGTACCACTGTATTTTAAATAATAAATGTACATTGCAGAAAAAGTTTTCTGAATGTTGGGACCCTAGAAGAAGGAGAACATCATGGTTGTAGAACCTAAGGTTTGGCCAGTCTATTGTGGAACTTTTCCGGGCCGCAGTAAACAAAGTGACGATTACCAACATGAAAAATAGGAAGATTCAAGATATTTGGGAAGCTCTCTACAGAGGCGTCATGTTATGTTATGTCTTATAAATCAACCATCATCTCATCTATGGAATTGTATACAGTGAAACCCCGCTTTTGCATACCCGGAATTTACGTTTTCCCTCCATTTGCGCGTTATTTCTGCAGTCCCATGTCATTTTAGTACATTAAAAACCCCGTTTAACGTTTGTCTTTCCCGCGATTTTCCAATGTACCAAGAGAAACCTTTCATTTAATTTTATTATACTGAAAAAACTATTTAATAACAACAACAAAAATATGCAGCAAAAAATATTTTTTAAAATGATTTTTTCTGTTTTTTAAATACCCCCAATTTACATTAACTTTTTTGTTGGTTCCTTCAAAATCTTAATCGGGGTTCCACTGTATCTGCTTTTACAAGAATTCGTGTTGTGTGTCCACAAATATGAATCCTTAACATGGTTTGCTATATTACATTTAAGGAATCCCTTATCTTTATGTTTCATATTCTTCCCCGTTACTCTTCTGTGAGATCGCTTTTCTGCATTTTATTTCAACAGAAATCCATGCTTTGTTTTCACGAGCACGAGACGCTATATGATCGCACAGTTTAATGTATTTCACGTATATAGTGCAAACAGTAATTTATCATCTGAAAATAATTAAATTCATCACCGGTTGCATATTCTGCGTGCATTTCAGTGCAGCTTGCACTTCTCGTAGTAGTTAAATTCGTGTTAAATGTCTTTGTGCATTTGCTTCACGTTTTCCATTATATCTACATTCCTTGCATTAGCGATGCAACAAAACGAGTTGGGCTCTCGTTTGCAGTTTGAAATTTTCTCTCCGAGAACATAGTTCACGTCCCAGTACGCTGTATTTACAGTTCACCATAATAAAAGATCCTCCCCTCCGTCAGCTGTAAGTTTTTTTATTTTTTTGATTAAAGGTTCGCAGAATTCTAAAAAATTAATACATATTACATGTATCAATTAGAAAGATACACAGATTAAAACAATTTATCGAAAAAATATTTTAGTTGCCACCGGGATTCGAACCAGGAACGTTTCCTATCCAGGGAAATGCGCAAACCATTACACCACGTCAACCTAGTAAGTTAGAATAGGAAACGTTTATAGTTTTAATCCCGGTGGCGACCAAAATATTTTATCGATAAATTGATTTAATTTTATGTCTTTCTAATGTATATATTTAATTTACATTAAAATACCACAGAACTACATATGCTCTGAAAAAACTACAATTTCACAATAATAATATTCTCTTTAAAAAAAAAAATTATGTTATTTATATTACATACAAGTATATCAATCGAAAACATATAGACATGGTTACCACTGGAACTCGAACCCGAAATTATCTTTCTGCCGAAAGTATTAAAATAAAGATTATTTTTACGTCGAAAATTTGACGAGAAATTGGTAACTTATTTATTGGATACTTTTTTTATGTATGATTTCCTTCTATATTATTGAAACATATATTATTATATATCATATTACACACATGTATGAAAGTAGTTGAGGCGAGAATTGTGTCAGGGTAGAAGAGTGTGGCGCTCTATTCTCTATGTCTACCCCCACGGCGTGATGGTAAGTTAGTCATAATAAGTTTGTTAAAATAAAAAGGCAAGAGAAACCTCCGGGTACGACTCCCAGTAAAAACTACATATTTTCTCGACAGTTACTCGTGGATTCTAAATAATTAATTTAATTTGTTTTAATTATCAAGTAACCACGTTTTAATAATGTATTAAAGAAAATGACTTTTTTTCTCAATATTTTTAAAACTTTTCCACAAAACATGTTTCATGTACGCCCTTTGGTTTTTGAGTCAACAGACATTGTGCACAGAGAATATGTGTTTTAATATGTATGTTTTTAGTGATCCTGACTGCCATACGAATGAAATAAAAAAATGACAAATTGTTCAAATATTAAATTTAAATGTGATTTTCTGAAATGCAGGATGTTTATAAAATATATCTCTTATTTAATTAAAGCGTTGGAAATTAATGTATTGTTGACTAAGCTAAAGTTAAAAATGCATTGCAATGTGTATATTTAGGTATGTAAATATAAAACCAGAATTTTTATAGAAAAAATACCCGTTTATTGTATGAAAATGAAACAAAATATTTGAATCGAAATATTACCCATCGCTAGCTATACATTTTTCCTATCTCTCTGACAATTTGTGGATGTTACGCACAAAAAACTGTTGCTCTTTTGAGGTAAACCAATCATCGAGCCATTTTCGTAAGAAGTGAAGCGCTGCTCAGCAAGTGCGTGTCCCATCTATGCAAATAAGTAGTAATCGGATGGAGCCAAGTCGAGCCAAGTGGGTAGGCCGCATACAAAAGTATTTCCCAACTAAACGCCTCAATCGTTTCCTTGGCCGGTTTTGCTGTGTGTGATGGTGCATTATCATGAAGCAAAATCACTTTGTGTTGCCTTTTTTTCACGCAAAACTTGATTTAAATTGATCATTTGTTGTCGGTAGCGTTCAGTATTAACGGTTTCGCTAGGTTTTGGCAGCTCTTTTCAACCTTTCTGATCCCACCAAACACAGAGCATTCTAAAAACGTCAAAATCTCAACTTTTTAATTTTTAAACCACTCAAAGCACTGCGATTTACCAAGAGCATACTCACCGTAAGCTTCTACAAGCATTCGATGCGATTCTGTGGCAGTTTTCTTCAAATGGAAACAGAAAATCAATGCTGTCCACAAATCGTAGTTTCTAGACAAAAAATTCGACATGTTCAATGCTATTAAAAACTATGCTGTTGTATGAAACTTATATTGTTACGAGTTGAAAATCTTTGTCAGATGTCAAAACAAGAAAATGGCACCAATGATGCGATTTGACGGTAACTACATTAACAGCTAAGGCCATCTATGGGCAAATTCCGGTTTCATATTTGCATACCAGGTAAAAGTTAAATGAAAAGTTATTATAACCATAAACCAGCTTTGATTATGAAGTAAACTTATAACATAATTATAACGTTGAACAGTTATCCTACTGATTTGCATAGCAATTATGTAATTAGTCCGAACTTATGGTAGTTAGTTTAGGGATACGTGTAAATATGCTATTAAAATGGAATGTGATGAGTCAAAAGCTTATGTACTCGTACGTAAGACCACTATAGTGGCCCCATTAATTTCATCAGCTCTCACATGTTATTTTGAATGTGTGGGCACAGCAGGCTGAACAAGAAAGACTAATTACTGTTGACAGACGTTTATTAATGATTATTGCACAGTTACAGTTAGAAGTAGATGCTGTATAAAGTCTACAACGAGGAGGATTTTCTAGTGATCTTGTCGTGACGGCGGCCCTGAGAGAAGTAGCGCCCATGGGCCGGCTTCTTGGGCGGCTGCCATCACATATTATTGTTTTTTTAAATTTATTTAAGCTTTCTTACATACATACATATATATTATAATTTTCAATATTTTACAAACTGCATAACAATTTTATGGCCCTTCACATAGTAATTAACGGTGTTTAATCAACATAATTTTTTTTTAAATAATATACAAAATATATAAATGAAACAAATTATTAGTTGAGAATGTGTTTTCACTTTATATTTAAGGATAGTCAGTGGAGTCTCTTTATTGTTTATGATGTCTAATAAGTCTTTGTTGATGTTATTAAATATTCGTGACACAACACACTCCCAATTGTCTCATCGTACATTGTTTGCAATCGGTACTCACATGATTTAACTCAAATATCTGGTAAAGAGCTATATTGTCGATACCAGGCATGTTTTTGTGGCTGTTGAGAGCCTAGTTTTACATCCATGTATCTATCTGCAAGGTGCGTTCAGGACCATCGGCGGTGTTGCTGATTATGGAAGCAATAGACCTCCACAGATAAATTTTCTCTAAAAATTGATATTGTTGGGTATGATTTTGTGACCTTTTTTTACTGAAGCAGATATAATTAAAATTTATCCAATTTCATTTGACGTTTTCACTTTGATAATCATTAATATTACTAATAATATGATTTTATGTTTTTACCTTGGCGAAAAGCAATCAGCTTACATATGTCAAAACGTATTACGTTAATAAAAAAATAATACTGTCAAAGTAAATACTAAAGATGGCAAAAACGAATTATAAATGTACATGTAAAAGAAATAGTAAAAGATTTAAAATAATTGAATTATTAATAATGTATATTTTTGATACGTATATGTACGTAAATGTTTAAAAATTAAATAATAATTTTGAATAATGTAATGGTAAATAATAAATTACTATAATTATCCTTAAGTTAGCTGTAAACAATTTACATAATAACCTAACCTATACACATACCATTTGATTGATATATTAGTGAATGTTTTAACGAATTAACTATCATGCCATCTAGCCATTTTCCATCAGGGGTAAGTAAATATAATAGAACGCCATACTTTTCCGTCCTGGCTTTCCACTCTAGCATAGTTTTATACATATTTTCATACTTTCGTCGATAGTTGAAACTTTTAACAGTGCCATATTCCAATATTTGGTAAATCTAATAATGTCAGGTCTTTTAAAGCCTTTTTTTATTAATATTAATTTAATAACTGCGTATATGCTATAGAAAAAGTGTTCTAATGAAAAATTTTCTTCGGATTTAGAAATACTTCCGTCATGTTCAACTAATGGTTCAAATTTCATATCTTATCCAGATGTTTCATCTTGCATACTGCAATCGTTCATTTCATCGGGATAAAATGAAATAGGTTTGGAATTCTTGACATGAAACAGACCGATCCACATTTTCTGATACATTGACATCCCTTAATAATGTCGTATCTATTCTCAAATATTGTTTCAGTATTCAGAATGATTTGTAGAGTTTAAAGAGGTTGAGAAATTGTTTTCAATGTAGATTTCTTCACTATTTGATACGTTTCAATCGATAAATTTTCAACAGCTGAGTGTGATGTTAATTTTCAATTTAATCGGTATATTGACAAATTGTTGAAAAATTAAAAAAAAAAAAGTGTTAACATAACAGTTATGTTAATGCAGAAATGAGTCCAAAATTTAATAAAAATTAATTATTAACACTGGCGTATTCTATCGGATAACTCAAAAGTATTTGAGATTCAGTAAAAAAAAAATTATGGCTTTCAAATAATGGAACGATCGATGTATTCATTTAAAAAGTGTAATAACATATAAGTTCGAAAATTTGTCGTCAATGCACTGTGTTACTTACTTACTTACCATCATGCCGTTTCTCCGCGGGGGTAGGCAGAGATGATAGAGCGCCACACTTTTCTGTCCTGACACACAATTCTCGCCTCATCCACATTCATACATCTTCTCATACAAGCTCGCCGATTGTTGAGGCTTCTAACAGAACCATTCTCCATTAACTAGTTTACCTGGTCGTGCCAAGTCCTCTATTCTGGTGTCATCAACACTTGCGTCATATATCTTTCTTACCATTCTCTCCTCATTCATCCGTTCCATATGACCAAACCACCTAAGTGATCCTTTCTTAATCTTACTCACTATACTAACATCAGTTTTACATTCTTTCCTTATTTCTTCATTCTTTATTCTGTCATAAATATATTTGCCACATACATACATATATGTTCTGAATAATTACAACTTCATAATAAGAATGTGTTTTCCTAAATAATTAAATATATTGTTAGTTTAATGTTATTGAAACGCTGCTTTACATGCTTTGCTGCATATAATACGATTATAAATAATTTAGTATAATGTATAACATCAGTACAAAAAACAACATGTATTTTTCTACTTATAAAAATAATATGAAATTTCACAAAACCGGCGTAAGATAGGCTAATGCACGATAAATATTAACAAAGTATAAATGTTGGACTTAATTATGTTTTCAATTAATAATTATATATTTTTTTTAACATGACAGTGACATTATAAATACCCTGTACAAAGAGAAAAAAAATGCTTCGACCGCACGATGGGATCTTTGGCGTGCGTGCTGTTTAAGTTTTTAATATGTCTAGAGCAATTTGTCTCAACGATAAATATTTAGAATGAATCTGAAATAAAAAAAGCGGTATCCCGTCTCTTGCGCGAGTGGAAATAAATAACATGCATTTTATTGCATTCATTATGAATATTTAAAATGCATTATTATAACATATTATGTTGCATCGTTTTATTGGTTTGATTTAAGAGAATTTTTCGTCGCCCTTTTTATTATTGGAATATTAGGTTGAATATTTGACCAAATTATGCTCAAGAATTTTTTTTATTAAAACTAAAAACCTATAGCTACAGCAAACCTATCCAACAATAATGTTTAAAAAATTAAGTAATTTGGCATTATGTCGTATCCTTCATATCCTACCTATAATTAAAACATTGAATATCTGTAAAACTAATATTGCCCTCATGTCAATCAGATTGCAATAATATTAATAGAGAATTCAAAATTTGATTTTAAGTACGTTTCAAAACTTAATATTGACCAAACATTTGAACGTGTGTGAACGCGTTCAAACTAAGACTAAGACTACACGCGAACAATAACTAAGAGACTAAGACGTCAAACTCTCGGGCCAGCCGTTGCCAGAAGTCTAAGTTTAGTGAACGGGCATTTTCAGCGGCAGGCCCAAAAGCGTGGATTTCTTTGCCCTCCGTCATAAGAAACAGAGCACCAGAGATTTTATTTAAGATGAGACTAAAAACGAACCTTTTTAAAAAAAATCATTTCCATAAGTTTAAATAACAATTTTTAATTTTAAATACAGTGATAGTTTAATAAAATTTATTAATTAATTTATGTGTAAAGCGCCATTGAGCTTTTATTATAAAAACTGCTGCATAAACATCCTATAATAATATTACTTCTTCTCGTCTATTTCTGACTCCCTGGACGTTTTGGATGCAGTATCATTATAGCTGTATAGTGAAAAATGTGAATTTTTAATATCTGTAGGTTAATATTTTAGCGATATCATTTATTGACATTTATCATATTTTCTTCCGTTTGTGGTAAGGGAGAAATCTTACCATTGAAATTATCTATCCACGATTCTTATTTTCATTCGTTTTGACAACTAATTTAAATTATGAAATAATTTTAATTACATCGACAATCACTAGCATGAAGCAATCGACTGTCTAGTAATACAATTATAATTAAGTAATGATGTATCTGTGTAAATAAATATATTATTTCACAAAATCAATTTATTTATTTATTATGAGGATGCTAATATTGTCAACAAATTTTAAATGTTATCACGTCTGCAAAAATATTTATTTACTTCATCTTAATTATTTGATGGAACACACGAAGCATAGGCTCCGCGGCATAGATTTTTCTTTTCTATCAATTCCCAAATCAATATTTTAATTGAATTAATGTCACTTTTTATCAATTTCTAAATGGCCAGCATGGCTCAGCAAAGGCACAAAGAATTTGAATAATTATAGCTGTTCGGATTACATAATGTTATCTAGGTGAATACATTGGTTACCCCTCTCCCTCATATTAACGTTAGTTGCAATTTGATGAGCCCGTCAACTGTTCACGTTTCTTTGAAGTAACACACAAAAAACTGGACATATTTCGTGATGGACTCGTCCTTACTTTTTTTACTCTGATTCGTATATAGTATACATTATACTGCAGGCTGGCCGGGGCTGATAGTTTCTGACATTCCCGAAGTGAGTCCAAAGGTCTGCATGAAAGCTGACGTAACGTTCTAGTTTTGTAAAATTGCCTGCGGATTTCCCAATACCTACCGTTTCCATTCTACAAAATTACTTTCTATTAATATTTTTTTATTAGCTTCATTTAACTGTATTTGTATCATTGTATTGTGTGTTAACATGGTTTGAAGCAAATTGTACAACATATAAAAGTTAATGCATTAAAAGTCACGAGTGTCAAAATAAATATATATATATATATTAAATAATAAATAAATTAAATAAAAATGTATTATATCATCTAATATAAAAATAAAAAAAGAACGTACATTGGAATGCATACAATACAGTTATATAAATAACGATTAGTTAATTAAAATAAAATGTCGTAAGTGTTGCTACTGGTACGATCCATGACGACATAGTTTTTACGAAATAAATAGGTGCTACGGCTAATAATTTATTTATTAAGTAGAATAATTGAATCACACGCCGAGTCTCATGAATTCAAATAGCAGCATTACATCATCCCCAAAGACGAGCCATTAACTGAACAACTGAGAAAGGTTGGCATCGACAACCATTTTGCACACATGATGTGAAATTAATTATTGATTTAATTTTCATAAATATATATAATCATCTAATTTTAAATTGATCTATTTAGCTTGTATATATATAGATTGCTCAAGTGAATGTTTGGAAAATCGATGATAGATAAAGTGAATAATGAACTAATTAGATGCGATATAATTAAGAAAGAGTTGTTGAGATGGTGGAACGTATGAACGATGAGAGAATGGTAATGAAAATGTAATAGGCGAGTGTTGATGGCGACTGAAATTAACGGTGACCGCAAATGATCAGGCGTGATCAGATAAACAAGATATTGAAGGACATCCCTGTAAGAAACACTCTACGAGCGTGCAAGAAAAGGTATACGAAAGGCAAGAATGGTATTCCATGACAAAATAATGTGAGGTTCTATACTTTTTGCGTACTCCTTTCAAAAATATATTTATTATTCTTCTTCCTCTTCGCTTCTGTCCCAGATTTATCAAGTATCTTAGACTTAGTCAGCGATTTGGACACTCATTACCCATATATGGACGCGGCTAGCGATCGGCATACCCCCCGCCGCTCTCACGCTCGTTCCGTTGGTGCATCGAATGAATCAAAATGAAAAAGTCTTTTGAGACACACTGTAAAAAAACCTTGGAAATGAAAAAAATATATAGTTATATCTGTGATTTTCTCAGTGTATATTTTCAATCCGTTATAAAGTCGTGATATTCTTTTCAATGGAATTTGGAATAAGATATTTTTCGTACCACCTGTTTAATTATATTGATAACTAGATAACAGTTAGCGATACCTGGCGGGATAGAACAAACTGTTACCTCTTTCTTTATTCACTCGAAGCCGACGTGTCACCCAACAGCAATCCAATTATCCGAGCAGAAATTCCCACCCCCTATCCCTAGCACACACGGCCCGAGAGCCTTTAGAGAAGACACAAAGACAAATATGTTTGCGATGTCTCCATTCAATCAGAATTCAAATGTACCACGTCTTTATCGGGTAGTTGAGCCGTGCATACGTAACGGATAATATTAAGTTTATATATGTTTTCTATCTTTAATGAAATCAATAATAACACAATCCAACGTGTCAGAGACATTTTTTCTATTATTTTAGTGTGAATATATTATTGGCTTTACTTGATAAACCATTTTTTACGTAAAAAATAGACCTAATGACCTCTACAAAATAATGCATACTAAACTGAATGTCCTTTCAATATAAACAGACTTAAATATCTATGACCGGTCTCTGAGATCTCCAATCCCAATTTCACAAGTTTTACAATACCAATCTAGGTTTTTCTCTCCCCTGCCTAGAATACTAAATTACTTCAATAAGATCTCATCGATTAATACTAACATGGATATATTCTTCGTGACACAGGCTCAATTCAAAAACGAAATTACATTATTCATGGGTAATAGCCGTTCGAACGTGTAATATGCGCTTACCATAAACCGACTCTTTTAACGCCAAAGGTTATCGCATGTCACGTGAATAGACTTCGTTAATCTTGGAGCGTACGTATTTATGTATTTATGTGCGACAATTTTAAATATATTATTCTTTTTAATCAACTATCAATTTTCTAAATAACTTTTATTTTAATTTTTAACCATATAATAATATATTTTGAAAATATATTTCCCATAATTATTATGTAAGTACGTTTTTACATTGTAACTTAATGTTATCCCAGGACTATCTATCAGGGTGATTCATGTGACCCCTTGATAATTTGTGTATTAAAAATAAATAAATAACTATGTAACTTTAAACTTACGTTAAATCGGTCGGGAAATTTACGTAGCATATAATTTAGGTTTTATTTTAAAACTTCAATTCTTTTCTATATTCTTCCTTTTACAAACAAATCCATTTTCACGTATTGAATAAACAATTGCTTTAAAATGTTTAACGTGTTCTGAATTATTTTGTTTCGAAAATCTCTTAACCTCGTCTAACCCAATGCTATTTTCACATAAGACTAATATTTTTTTTTTGCAAAAGGTTTTACGAGGCACATACTGTTTTATATTTTTTATTACATAGATTTTGATAGAGGTCTCATGTCACAACTTCAAGCGAGTAAAATGAATGTTTATTTTTCTTCTTGTCTTAGTATTAATAAAAAAATATTTTATAGACTAATAACTTACAAAATTTTAACAATATATAATTTACTCGCAAAATATAATCGAAGGTACTAGTCGCAATCTCAGTAACCTCCATATTTTTTTATTTAGAGAAAAATAATATATGTATTAATTAAGGCACTAATTTATTATGAATGAAATACAAAATAACTTAAAAAAATAAAGGCAACCCTTTCTTTCAAAAATAAGATTTTAACTTAAATTGCAAAGACTGCTATTGGTCAAATCATAATGTTAATAGCAGCGAGCATGAGTAACTGACTTCGTAGCTAACACCGATTTTGAATGATCAATTTACATCACAAAGAGCTAAATCTGATTGTTAATAAATTAACATAATGTCTAAACGCTACTTGAGAAGAAAACTTCATTAAAAGTTAGAAAAAAAAAATTATATCAATCCATAAAGAGTAAAGCGAAAAATATTTGCCATGCGGTCTAGCAAAACCTATCACTCTGCATGAAAAATGTGGGTCTATTTTTCCTTTTTTTTTTCCCTGAAAGGATCAGAAGATCGCCACAAAGGGTCTAAATAATAAGCGATCTAGGCGTGAACCATCAGGAAATACACCCATATTCCTTCTGTTCTGGTCACTTTTCTTCTCCGTTTGTATCCGTAATCACATTACGACACGACACAACCAAATGAAACAATTCGTCTACCTCGTAATTCAATTAGTCAACGGCGTCTACTCTCCTTTGACCCGAAACACTGGGATGTTAAAATCCACCCAATTTAACTATCTATTAATAAAGAGGTACTGAGTACAAAATGTTAAAATTCATTAATTAAGGAGAACACATTACATATTATTGTGAAGTTGCTGTTTTTTCAGAACATATTTCTGTGGTATTTCAATCTCGAATTAAATGTGTCAATTAAGAAAAATATACAGGAAAATCAATTTATCGAAAAAATATTTTTGTTGCTATCGGAATCCGAACTTGGATCATTTCCTATCCGGGTAAATGGAGTTAATTGGTGTATCAATTTGAAATATAAGTCAGAAAATTTGTCGTCAACTTATTCTGTTGGTGCGGTATAATCCGTGAATGCATTTCCCCGGATAG
This sequence comes from Eubasilissa splendida, assembly GCA_031772225.1. Classification (NCBI taxonomy): domain Eukaryota; kingdom Metazoa; phylum Arthropoda; class Insecta; order Trichoptera; family Phryganeidae; genus Eubasilissa; species Eubasilissa splendida. Next base: position 9,010,388 of record CM062855.1, on the reverse strand, counting down.
GAGAGGATCCAAGTTTGAATCCCGGTAGCAACAAAAATATTTTTTCGATAAATTTAATTTTACTATATGTCTTTCTAATTGATACATGTAAGAAGAATAAATTCCAGTGTCTATACTTGATAGCGCTTTAGAAATCGAGAGTCCTAAATAGGCATTAAGGCGTATATTTCATCGGCGTGAAACCGACTGGTTAATAATAATAATAATAATAATAATAGTAATAATAATGTGTTTATTCCAGCGTGATTAGGTTTTTTTTAACCCGATTCGCCATAGAGATAATACATATTATGTTATACATTAAAGTTATGAAATAGATATATGAAAAAGAAAAAGTAAACCAAGGAAAATATTAATAAATAAAAAAAAGTAAAAAGTTCACACATATATACACACAAAATATAAATTAACGATTTCATTACTGCAATTTTTCTTGACATATTAAAAAATTGTATTTTTATTTATTATCTTTGTTTTATTAACCACTAAAATATGAATCTTAACCACAAAGATAACATTGCTGATTTTAAAAGTATAAAAAATTGTACTCCATAATCAGGGTATACGTTAGTATATCTAATATATATCATTCCAAATTAATATATTAAATAAATATTACATTTTTAAACAGTTACAGTTTTTGTAAAATATGTAAAATTTTCAAATATATATTTTTTAGCATTTTTTGTAGTTATATCTAATAAGCACTTAGTGGTCAAATTATTAATTTATTGTCATTTTTCAATTATTCTAATTATTTCCATTTTTCTAAATCTTATTCTTCCTGTGTAACATCGGACAAAGGACCTGTATAAACACAGCATTTAAAGAATACCCCGGAATATTTTATGTACATCGCTGGTCTCTGTGTTGGGTGAACCGTCGAAAAGTTAGTGCTTCGCAAATACACTTCAGAGGGTGGGACAAGACTTATTGGACTAACGTAATAAGGGATGGAAATTAAAAAGGGTGTCCGATAAGCGAATAAACAACAGAAAATGGCTTTCCGTAATGTTCTCGGATTTTCAAGTCTTTGTGTATTATTTAGATCCAATTAACTGGTTATTTATTCAGTGACAATTAGTAACAAAAAGGTCGGGAATTCGATGCTCGTCCCGGGAGACCAGGAAGTTAATTATAATTTTCATAACATGAGCAATAATATTTATGTAATTGATTTGTTTAAGGACTGTATTTTATTTTAATGCCTTATCCAAAACATTGGTTACATGTTGTATTTATTCCTGATTAAAATTTTGGACACATCTTGTAATGAGTAGCTTGTTGGTCTAGTGGTTAAAATGCTGGCCTAGTAATTTAGTGGTCAGGGGTTAGAGCCTCGTTCCATGAGTCCAGCAAGTTAGCACTATTTTCATAGCCCAAGTGTTGCGTAAAAGCATAGAAGCCAGAAGAAAAACAGGATATTCGGAAGGAGTTTGCCACTCACCACAATCCAGTTCTTCAGACACCTCCAAAATGTGGACTGCATGTTTTTATCACTATTTTCGTATAGGTTCCTTTAGACGAGTCTGTACAGACGCGACGTCTCAATTGAATTATATTGTTATCTTTCGTTTCACGAATAACCGCACCGGTTCAAAGTCGCCGATTGACTAATTCGGCGGCGTGCCGGGATAGGAGAGGGAGGAGAGGGGAAGGCACAGTACATTATTTTCGTTCAAGAATAAATATATATTTACCTAAGTAAATATATATCTTAAATACCAAGCGTTTAGCTTAGTTTGAAAATAATAAGAATGTTACATGTATTCCGTGTACGCGTATCTATTTAAAAAAAAATGATAGATTTAATGGAAATATCTATGTAAAAAAAAATAGAGTTTTGCATACGAATTTTAAATTTCTGGAATCGTGGATAACCGTTGAACATTATATACACTCTATGGTGGTCGTTCGTTATCATAGTTTAGTCGGTCAAGTGAGATACAATTTTTTTTAGGGATACTAATATCGTAACTTGTACCAGATTTAATATATAATTCATGCATTGCGTTGCAAATATAATGGTAATTTATGTGACTTTGATACTTTCAACACCGAGCCATGTAACTTGTCACCAATTTGTCGCAGCGTTTAAAACGATACAAATATGAAAACTGCTCCCCAGAGTTGACGGGACGGAAACACATTAAAAATCGCTTATAGCAGCGAGCCAACCACATGGAAAGCGAGAATTCCATTCTCGATATCATTTTCCTTCGTAAAATGCAAGTGACATTTTCTGCATCATGGGGGGGGGGAAGCTAGGGCGGTGCACCCAAAGGTGGGAAGGCGTAGAATAAATTACGCTAGATTGCATATTTTTCTTTGCATGTCACATTTTTCCTAGGACGTCATTTAATATTTATGAGTTTTCATTTAAATATTGTAATAGTATTTACCAACCACGTGCTTCTTATTATAACGTGAACTGAAATTTTAATGTCAACATATATTTTTAAGCATCATATTTGCAGAAGCAAAGTGTAATTTGGTAGAAATTTTATATGTGTAATCTAAATTATTTGTTGTTGCTTATGAATCTGACTTTATATTAACATGTTAATAATATAAAAGGTTTATGTTTAACTGCTTACCAAATTTAATGAAAATATGCATACAAAAACTTCGTTTTACCATATTTAATCTTGAAGTGTTTCACACTAAAAATAATTGTTGTCTTTTATATTCTAACCTAACATAACCCAACTAAATGTGTACAAACGTAGTCTCAATAGTACTTTGGGCAATTGCATGTGTAATTTAGCCAATCAGTCTTTTCCTGTGGTAATTCTACTTCCCACTGGATAAAACGTTGTTTCTTGTACTCATCAAATGTTTTCCGAGGATCGTCGTAAAGTTCACATACCATTGCGTCACCACCTGTAATTCTGTAACACCGGTACAATTCAGTGCTATTTTTGATGAACGTTTACTAAATTTGATATCTCACAAGTATTTTTGATATTAATTATTTTTGTAATGTACTACTGGTGAAGGAAGTTACGTATCCCGTATATAGCATAATGCAAGATTGCCTTAATCCTGCAAAAATCCAATAATGGCAAGCTATATCTACAGTAGTAAACAAAAAAGTCTTCTCATTTAAATTTTTTCGCCATAATAGCCTAGAAATGTAAATTATCCTTTACTTTAGGTCGAAGAAGACCTAGAAGAGTACAATAACGGTGGATAGATTCACTGAATCTGGCTGAAAAAATCCTGGAGTCAGGTGTGAGGGCAACCCAGGACCGAAACATTTGTAACTGCATCATTAAAAGTCGCGCCTCTTCTGATAAATGAAAATATCCTTCCTTCGAAAGGATCAACAGGTGACAAAAACACACCTGAAAGTAAACTAAACGATTCGTCAGGTTGAAAAGTCAAGTTTATTGGGGTTAATTTGAGTTTCAACGGCACATTTTTAAATGTTACTCTCGAGATGATTAGTATAACAGATATAAATAGATATTTTATTCTGACCTGATGAAAGAATAGCCATTTAGAATTTGGCAGTATTAAAAGGAATGTATTCAGATTGAACATAATAGATTCCCCAATGTGTGAGTGTGGTGCCGAGGAGGAAAACCCTGACCATATCTTTTTTGCCTGTCCATTGCGGAACACAGATTTTTTTACAGTAATTTTGTCAATGGTAACTTTCATCTCCCGGTTAACTTGTGTCATCTTCTTTCCCTTAACTCGCCACATTTAATCTCTATATAATAGCAAATTTCTTGAACGACAATGGTATAAACATGTAATATAATATTCCCTATTCTATAATATTGTTGTTCTTCTATCTATAAAATAATGTTTTAACTTGATTTATGGCAAAAATCACTCTTAAAGGGTGGATTGCCTGTTTAAAAGAAGAAGAAGAAAAGGAATGTAATCAAAGTGTTTGAATTTAAAATTATTTTTAATGATTATTTAAATTTGGCTAAATTTATCAAGTCAGGAAGGGTGTAATATTTCAACGAAAGGATATAGATTTTTCATGTATTGTTTTAATTTATTTGTCTACTGGTAATGAATCACAACAACGGTGGTTTATAAACTCTTAAATATTATATTATAAATAAAACATTTTCTCGAAGATGTGAGATGTCAAGAGTATGTACATTTATTGATTTTTATTATATGTTGATCTTAGCATTCAATTTATTCATTTATTTTTTTGCTTGCAGGTATGCACCACTTTCGACATCCTGTATTACGTTGCATCACGTAAGTTATGTAACTTACGTTTTTTTAGTTTAAAAATATGTAATTGAAATTTTTATAAATTAATTGTACAGTAATTAGGTTTAGATTAGAAAAATCAAAGACAATTTGTGTAAGATTTATGTTTAGAAACAAATAATAATATAAATGTGAAACAATTTTTATTTCGAACCCTCAGAATAACAAAGTTCCATCTGACACTGACATTGTTATGAGGTAATGAGTCCAAAATTGTTGATTGAATCTTTGTGATTGAAGTGAGTCCAAAAGTGTTGAAAGAAATACAAAATAACGTTGTAAATGAACAATAATGGTCCATAAATTGAAATAAATAACTGATTCAGTTGGAACTTTCAGCTCTTTCTATTTCCTTTAATATATTTTAAATAGAGTTAGTATGTATGGAAGAAATATAGAATAATGCATTTGGAACCCATTTTATGCAATAACTCAAATTAGCCCAAAATGTTAGTTGGAACCTTGTTATTCTAAGGACTCGGTATAATGAATAATTTGCTCGAAGCAATGGTTCAGCATCGCGTGTTTTGTCTTAGCCTAATTTTGTTGCCATAATATTAATTTAATTCATTAATTAAGTCAATGTATAAATCCCGATAGTTTCAGGATTGTGCGTATGTATTGATCTTGGAATTCGTAAATACCGTAAACTGGTGCGGGACTTATTTCCCTAGATGTGTTATATACAAAATGATAAATTATTATTTTAAAGAGTAATGGACAATGTTTATATAGTACAAATATTTTTTTTCCATTGTACATTGTATGTATAATATTATATTCATACAATATACAATATAAAAAAGATAGATATTTAATATCTGTTTGATAATATTTTGTGGTAGGAAATAAATTTACTTAATTTGAGGTAGTACTTGTTTTATGTCTAAATTTAAAGTTTTATAATAAAATGTTGCTTATCAAAAATATTACATTAATTTCACGAGCACATAAAACTACGTAAGGGGTGGTGCGTAAAACATCTAAAATAATTAACAACATAAATAAAAATTGACAGTCCTGTCGTAACAAATAATATTTTCGATCAAAAAAAGCATTATTCTTCATGATTCTTTTTTTACCGCACCGCGTATCTGGTTTCGGTCGAAGTATCTGTTGGATAAAGTGCGGCGTGGCTTAATGATAAAAAAGCGGTCATTAACAGGTGATAACTGGGTTCATTACCGAACCCATTACCACTGCCGGGGCACTTAGCACTACGCCGAAACGGCCAGCAATTATGCACACTAATTATGGCATCCCCGAGAAGGATATTTTTCAATTTTGTTCAAGTTTGACACAAAATAATGCACAGCCTCTTCGTGGCGGTTGTCGGAAAGGATAGAACATCGGATAATTTATTCTTAAAATATGTTTTAGGCTTCTTTTATATATATTGATGACATACATAGTGCAGTTCTGACTCCACGAAATGGGGAGAAATTACGCCCAAGAACTTTTAAAGCTTCAAACTTGAGAATAAAACTGCTACCATAGTATATTGTACATTGATCATTGCACTTTGCTTACTGTTATACCGGAGGAACACTGTCTGCTATAATTCAGTAAATTACTAGTGTAGCAGGCAGGGTACCCAAATATATATCTTACTTTCTTACTGATATGTTGTATTTACTTTACCAAATTTTATATGCATACCCTCGGTACATTTGTCTGATATTTGAAATAGTACGCAACACTAATAGTAATGAACTAGGTGAAAATGTATACTTAATGAATATTAATTTGGAAGAGTAATACGTCAGACCGTTAGACATTATTTATCAATGAAAGTACATAATGCATGTAAAAAGTGAACCTAATAAATGTATTAAATGTAAATACTTCACCGACGTAGGCATGCAATTGGTCTTGTCGATATATTCCGATGTACAATGCTTAAATATAAGAGTAATTTTTGTTATAAGGTTGCATTTTCAAAACACAACTCTGTGGTATTTTAATACAAATTAAATGAATCAACTAGAAAAAAAAACAGAAAAAATCTATCTATCGATCTCGGTAGCAACTAAATATTTTTTCAATACACATTTTTTTTGTGATCATGTCTTTAATATCTTTCTCAGTTTATTTGCTTATTCAGTCCTAGGCTGCTCTCAGCTCCAGGGCCTCTTCCATATACATTCTCAACTTTCGAACACACGTATACCGGCAAAAGTGGACTCCAAAATTTTAAAGTTGACTTTTGCGCATGCGCATTCAGTTCCACCTGTCAATACTGTATACGTATTCGTTAACAGCAGCCAACGTTAACGTTATGGGTGCACAGAATAACATACATATTATGAAGCGAACAGTTTGTTTTGAAGAATTTGTTTGTGTGACGATTTTTAACAGTTGAAACATTGAATGTCTTTCAATTATAGTGAAACCTTTATCTATCGTTTTTGAAGGAACCTATTGAAATAAACTATGAATGCAGGAATATAGGATAAAGTTAGATTTTGTTCATACTTAAATGTTTAATACATACTCTAAAAAAGATACATATTTCACATGTAAATGAATGAGTTTAAATAAAAATTAAATTAGAAAGCTGCACAAAAACAAAAAAAAAAATTTTATTGTATAATGTCAAGCGGCAGTCATTAGCAGCACTCTCTCTCTCTATCTGAATGTTCCACTCATTGTTTACGAGTGCCGTTAATCATAACTGAGTATTTAGCTACGAAATATGCTGGGTAATTTAAACGATTAATGCGGCAAAATGATGCATAGAAAAACGACCCATCCGATCTATTTTTGGGTGTTTTGTATGAAATTAATTCGAGACTGGAAGAAATAAACGATACATGCGGGGAAACGATTGTTCGAGAAACGATCGATCGAGATATCACTGTATATGTTATATTTGTATATTTGTGACGTTAAGTATCAAAGTATGACATCTCCATTTTTAAACATAATGAGTTATGAATGTAGTTTTGTAGATTATAATACTTATGTTAAGCCTATAAAATCATAACATTTTTTACAATTCAAAATGCTTCAAATTCATAAGCATATATAATCTTATGAGTTCATAGGCTTAACAGAAATTTTATAATCTATAAAACTACATTCATAACTCATTTTGTCTAAAAATGGAGATGTCACACTTTGATACTTAACATCACATTTAATAGTTAGTATAAACTTATTATCCAACATCCCTTCTACAAAAAGTCATTGACCGCCACTGATACATATACATATCTACATTCTTTCTTATCTTTCTTTTATCTCTCTCAACAGTGATCACATTGTAATCCTTTAAAATGAAATCTCTTCGGTAGTAGCGGGGTTAACGTGGCCTACCCACCAACCCATTTACTACCTCTTAAGCCTTTATTTGTTGAGCAGACACTTTAACGCACTTCCCTTAATAATATTTGTTTAAGTTTAAGAGGGTAGATCCGCCCTAAAACTCTAATCGCCCGGATTCGAAAACGAGATTCAAAAAACATTTTCCTCTACACCGTGATATAATTTAAGGGCGGGCCTATCAATTCCCACCATATTATTAACCTCCCTGGCTAAATCGGAACGAATTTTTTTTACAATTTTCCTACAAAATTCAATTTTCTCAATTCACGCGTATTCAAGATGGCTGCCGCGGTACCCGGAGATGGCTTTCGCGCCTAATTTAAATTAGGAACGCAAGTCTGTTCTCTCCATGTCAAAACAAGATGGTCAATGAATGTCTCGCATTCGACACGACACATTGGTTCAAATTTTAAACTTGACCAAGCGTTATTTTTACCTGTGCGTCACTTGGCATTAATTTTTTTTTTTTTGTGATGAAAATTTTGTTATTTCGATGTTTTCATATAACGACTACTGTAATCATTATGAGAAGTATTGTTTATGTAAATGCCTTTGGTAGCTGGATACTAGGTTTCCGATTAACAATAAGCACACGTATGACATATGAACTGCACTAGCCTTTTATTTTTGCTGTCTTTCTGGTCCGATATTGTTGTTCTTTTAGCTGGCTTGTCTTCTTTAGATTTCGACCGACCGAAGCGCGCACTGGTGATTTATTTAGACCGCTGGACTGGTCGAAGCACGGGATGTAATTGAACCGCCTGTCGTTTACAGTCTTCTTAGCTTTCCGAAAAAAGGGCGGCAATACTCACACACATGTATATTATTATAAATCAGGAAACCCAGTGGTGCCAATCAAAGTAACAAGCATATTTACGAAATTCATAACATATATTATATTGTGACGTGTTTTAATTATTTAATTGATTTAATTATAAATTACGTGTCTTCTAGAAATACGAATACAATTCCAATAATTAAACACACAAATAATAATAAAAATGAATTTAAGTGAATAATATATAATTTTAAAAGAAATCCAGATACTGCATGTTATAAAATGATGTTCTCTTATATATCCTAGGTCAAACGCAATTATAATACATTTTCTATGATTTTGAGCTTATTATTAGCATTCTTACTGAAATTTATTTATTTAGAACAACAACTGTAGATTTGAGTATAAATAAAAAACCCATATATGATCATGAAATATAGGTGTGGTTACTGACATTTATATAAGAAATATGATCAAGATCTATGTGAAATTTAGTAACAAAATGTATATATTTTCTTAATTTTCGTAAATTAGATATTGGAAAAAAGAAACATGTCCAATACATAATTATTTATTTTTTGAATGAAAGCAAATAGGTTGTGGCTTAACATTATAATTAAATTAAATAATGTTTAAGTTTCAAACCACTTCATTATGCACATATACTAAAGTCAACTAGTTTCAGGTGGATTCAACCTTCTTCAGGGCAATATAGTATATAGACTAACCTAAGTACAGATATTTAAACATGAGGTAAAGAAGAGACAGCAACAGTATATCAGAGTATCGGGTAGTGAGTGGGAGAGAAGGGTGGGGATTACATGAGAACATCTTTAATATTGGACTACTGGATAGATTTACTTGGTTATTTCGTATCTGGTTATTATTTTTGAGTAATTTATTAATTTATAATGCTTCTAAATTGTTAACCTATTCCATTTTTATGTAACACTTGTGCACCTGTATTCTTATTAAAAGTATTGTTTGATTAGAATTAATGCTAACCATACTTTTAATAAGAATACAGCAGCACAAGTGTTACATAAAAATGGGAATGGAAATGGAGGTTTACAAATATGGTTAGATTAGAATTAATTGTAATCTAACCAGCGTTCTAATTATTGGTTTGAAATGTACGAGATATGTTTCTCTCCAACCAATCTCAAAAATCATCAATTTCTGCTTATTTTATACGATATCTTAACATGTAAATTGGATGTAAGATTGTATATCATGAGTGGGTTTTCGTTGATAATATAAATATACAAAAAATAATATGTGCATTCATTCTTTGTTTTATGGGACTTAATTTGTTCTGCCTATTTTATAACCCCTTTTTTTATATAATATATAGACATCATTAAATATTTAAATCGTAGAAGATATTTATTATCCAATTAAACAGTTTATCTTTTGATTCAAAACGTATTCTCAATTTTGTGACGATTTTCTTTCCCTCCATTTTTTCGCCATTTTGTCTTTTTACCGCCCAATCAAACAATGTAATCCGATTTTTTTAATTCGATTGTTTTCATCAACCTTCCCAACCCCCTCCCTTGATTTTTAATCGCTTTACGTTCGTGACTTAAGCAATCTGCCAACGTTCTTCAAATATAAAAAATCATTTGATAATTATAAATATATTTTTTTAATTATAACATTTTTTTAAAAAGATGTTGTTTTTGAGGCATTTCAATGTCTAAAATTTTATGTCAACAATTTGTTTTTATTAGAATTTTAAAATAATATAGGTATGTATTAACGTATTTTTGTAAGATGAATTCTTATTTTCTCTTTATGGTCTATTATTCATTGCTGGCCCTATCATCCATGGCTAATATCATCCCTTTTTAGTGGCTTCTTTGACAATCCTGTTCCATTCTCTCCGGTCTTCGCCTGCGTGTAAGGCTATGTAGAATGATAATTCCTGTCATTTCTTCTATTTGATTTTATTATCCGATGAAAACCCGTTTCGCTTTACGAAAACTTCACTTCATCAAACACTTTAATAATTATTTATGGCAAAAAAAATCAATCACTGAAAATGCTTATAAAAAATTGTTGGATTTGTATTTGCCGCGATTTTTATTCTATACTATATACGCTTGAAAACAATGCTTAAATTAAATAGTTTTTATCAATTGATCATCGTCTTTACTTTTGTACCCTTATTTTAAAAGGGTCGGAGGGTCAGAATCGAAAAGGTTCTTAGTCTTTGCTGCTGTTTATCCCAGCTTAGTCTGGGGTGATCCATCCATTGGTCGTTTACCCTCCAGAGTTGCCAAGATTAGTCGTTTCTCTGGTACTCGTAAGACAAAACTCAAATGAGATATTCATGGAAGTCTATTGCCTTCACTCTCACCATACCACCCGGTGAAGCTGAACACACCCAGCAAGTACCAGTACACAAAACAAATCTCCCATCAGCCATAAATGCACTTGGTACCGACGTTATACAACAATATCTAGTCGGGTAGAGCTTCCCATGAGCGATACTCCTTCATAATGCCACCTTCCAGTCGACAGCCAATTTATAGTATTTATTTCGGACACTCAAGATTATTTTACATCTATCTATGGAGAGTGACGCGGAGCGAAGAAGGCTCAACATAACCTTCAAAATCCTTCTGATACGACTTCAACATATATTCACACTAACACAAACGCTCTTTTATAACCACAAATCCTATACATTTATAAAAGTATGGGCTCCATTTCAAAGGGTTCCCATATCTCGGTTAATTAAATATTAATATTATATGTAAATTTGCCTTGAATATTACAGATATTTAATAATAATCACACCGAGTACCAAATTATTTTCTAGTCTAAATTATTTCCAGCCGTGCGATAGAGACAAGAACGTGATAACTCGTGACAAGTAAAAATTATAATAAAACTTGGGGAACCCTCGCTCTCCCGGGAGGGGGAAATATCGACTAGCGACCGAATCGCTCCCAATCATTGAGCATTCATTTGAATTTTCCCGCCATCCGAGACGTACTGATTAATATCCGTTACGAGGGATGGGGATCCGTCCCCCTCCGCAGCTTCACCCTCCGGCGAAAATTGTTGTGAGTCGGTAATAAAAAGACGACAAATCGACATTCCGCGTCGGAATCCGATAGCTTTTGTCATTATTAGGAAAGGTGACACGAGGGATGGACCTACACAATCGGTATCGGTAAATGTTGACTCATTTTGTCTAAATGCCGGATAATCGATATGTACTTATCGAGTATCCGGGTTCGCTATTTCGTCGGCGAAGAATTCGAGTATTTTTTCCGTTTTTTATTTAATCTTTCGTATTTTTTTCCTCTGAAAACTGCCAAGTAGATTAATTTTATTGTGGCGCTCAATAATTCCTGAAGATTAAAAGACATGCGCATGTGATACCTTTAGTTACGAGTAATATTACTATCTGGTCTCAATACATGATGTAAATGATTGAGGGTATACAATAATCCCATTAAAACGGTAAATGAAATTTTACCTGAATGTGGAATATTATCAAATATATTATATTATACTACATAATATGACATCCCGTCAATAATGATGGAAAATTAATAATTATTATACCCTTGATCACTGTTAAAATTTGTAAAAAACCACAGACCAGTAAATGAATAGACATGAAATAAAGTGTACATATAGGAGAGAGGTTTGGAACATTGGTGGCGGGATAAGGAGCATTCTACACATATTCTTTGTGCAAACATAAATCCGACAGTTTACGACCCATTTATGCAACAGTAAAAGTATTTACTCTCCGAAAATTAAATCTTTGTGTAAACGAGACGTATTTTTTACATTAATGCTTAATATTATATTGTCAGCGTTTAAATTTTAAATAATAATTTTAATTTCAGATAAAGAATATTGCTTTAAAATAATTTCAAAAAATCTGATTATTATAGTGATGACATATATGCTGTTTAAAAAAGGAAAAATGAATTTTCAAATTTGGTCCATAGATGGCGATGGTGTAGTGGTACTTGAAGCGAGTCCATATACTAACATATATACAACTTTCAAAAATTTGATAAATGTGGAGATTGAGGGGTGAGAATTGGTGTATATAAAGTGATCTCTTAAGCCAGCCAAAGACAGGTAATTACGTCATACTTCTATATATTTCCCATTAAATATAATAAAAAATAGCTTTGTCTCTATGAGATATATAATATTTGTTTAAATTTTCGTTCCAATCGAGTCATATATTTGAAAAAAAGTCGCGGATCTATTTGATTGCGTAAGTGGTACCAAAGTGATCGCGCGAGCGTCACCAAATTGTAAATATTGAAACAAAGAATTTGAGTTAGTTCATGTCTATGTATTTGGTAGTTTGTATATAAAACCCATTTGACAAATAAATTATAAGAAAGCTAGCACAAATATCATTGCGTTGATTATTCTTTCACATGCATTGAGCCAATTAATTGCCCTCAATTAACTCCTTTATCAACTTCTATTTTGCTCCATCATATCATTATTAACATATAGCGAACTCAATCAGATGACACTCGGCTCGTAATGCACCTCCACAAGTCCCAATCCTTGGTCGCCCTCACAGCTGACTCCAGCTCCAGGGTATCTCCAGGCAGATGCAACGTATTTATCCACCGCTGTTGCACTCATCCAGTTCATCTTTAGCATAAGGTTATTTCCAGGATAATGTCCTTTTATATTCTGTCATTTTGACGCATGACGTAGTCCATTCAGTATTCGCAATTATTACGGTAGAGATCCGATGAACTTATATATATTCCGTGCGCATGCGCAAATTATTATTGTTCAATTAAAATATTTTTGTCATTTTTTTTTCTATCGCTTGACCCAATTCCCTCAGTACCTAATTGTCTCTCAGCTCGTTGTTTTTTTTAGATTTTGTGAAATTCGCCGGGATTTGTAGTGGAATTTTCGTCTTCATTGTGTCTATCATTCTTTTTTTGCATCATTTGTAAAAGTACCCATTTACGTCTCGGCTCGGCTTGTTGGTTTTAGAAGGCCGAGATTTCATAAGAGTTGTGATCTTCATTTCGTGAATATTGGTAACAATAAAAGAGTATTTGTGCGGTGCAACTCATTGTGAATAACAAAAGTGGATTCATCAAAGTCGCCAGTATCGTTGCAGTGTCAAATTTATGTGAACTTCAGGAGAAGAAAGGGACTGCGTTATTTTCACGTAAGTCGAGCTTTCCTCCGAATCACACCGGGTCCATTATTATCTAAGGATTCCTAATTAATAATAATAATAATATTGGATAATTTGTATAGCGCCATTTTCGTGAAAACTTTCACCTCAAGAGCGCTTTACATATAAACTGTTTATAGTTCTACAATTATCATTATTTTTAAAATTAAAAATTGTTATTTTCACTTATGGAAATGATTTTTTGAAAAAGTGCGTTGTTAGTTTTTTCTTAAATAAAGTCTCTGATGCACTGTTCCTTATGGCGGAGAACAAAGAGTTACACGCATTACACGCGTTACACGCCACCGCAAATGCCCATTCACTAAATTTGGACTTCTGGCAACGGATGGTCGGTTCTACAATTCTTCCTGCGGCTGAACTAGAGGTTGACCTGAGAGTTTGACGTCTACCATTTAAATTGTCTGAGATACAAAGGTATTGAAGATACAGATGCGCCATGTTGTGTGTCGCCCAGGACATCAACCAGCACAATTAAAATTCAACTATTTCAGGGAATCGGAGCTAATGTAGCTGATGTAAATGTGATGTTATATGAGAGAATTTGGAAACTCCATTTAAGGTCAGCATAGATGCTGTTACAATAGTCCACACGTGATACCACAATGAGTAGACAAGCTGCCTCAAGAAGAAGATCAGTCGATAAAAGCATGCACTGACAGTTTTATTTTCCCTTTTCATCCCCATCCCATATTTACCATCATCATTCCATTCCGTTGCATCACAACCCCCCGTGTTACCAGCGAATTGCGCCGGTTACATAGCCAAAGAATTGGGGAATGTTTTTGTTGACTTGCTATGTATGGATTTGTTGCTAGATTGGGGCACTCGTGAATCATACTGTCCGTGGGTTGCGTAACATTTTCCTCCAGCAATACATTTCGAAAACGTATATTACATTAGGACTATCCAAGTCCCCACCGCATACGTTAAGATTCAAAAGATAATATTTTATTAACAATATATGAGTATGTCCAAGAACACACAATTACTAGATTTTTACCTCCAAAGTTGCTGTTATTAAATAAATTATAGATATCTCATAGAGACGAAGCTATTTATATTATATTATATGGGAAAATGTGGAAGTATGGGTAATTACAGAGCTTACGACCTGTCTTCGGCTGGCTTAAGTGAACACTTTACACAATGTAACGTTCACTATTCCACCCACAATCAACCTCCGTATCTATAAAATTGTGGAAGTTGTATATATTTTACCATGTGAAAACACTTCGAGTGTTTAACTACAACTTCGCTGTCGCCATTTGATATTCATTTCCCTGAAACAGCATAAATGTCACTAATAAGAATCTTTTTTTTTTTTTTTTAGATAATAATAATTTTAGTTAGACAAATTTTTGTTTTTCAGTGAAATCCCGATTTTAAGTTTTAAAAAAAAAATGTATATAGAGGTATAATATAAATTGGGAGTATTAAAAAACTGATTAATTATTTTTTATTGTAAACATTTAACAATATTTTTCGCTGTATGATTTTTTGTTGTTTTTGAATAGTTTTTTCAATATTATTGAATTAAATTAAAGGATTCTGGTGGTATAGTGCTAATACTAGTCAAATATGCTTTGAGGCCTTTAATATGCCTCAAGGTATCGTCCTTTGTAAGAACTGGGTTTATGAGATGAGCAGACACTTCATCTTTTTAGGAAGGTTCTTCTTCTGTCAAGTTTTCATTTATGTGACTGTTCCCTATTTCATCAATTTCGACTGCGTCCTATATGATTACGTTGGAGTCAATGTCAAAGCAAATCTGCAAGGGTTTTTTCATAAATTCTTTCCAGCCATCAATGTTAGCTATATTATCTTCTACACAATTTTCTTGCTGATTCCAGCTTATAAAAAAAAATTAAAACTAAAAAGTACGTAAGTATGAGAATGAGAAATGCGTACATACGACACACTTTTGGCTCTATGGCGAAGAGCGAACAAATTTCAATAAATTTTAGACGTAAATCGCGGGAAATACAAACGAAACGTAGGGTTTGCAGCGTACTAAAACGATACGGGACTGCAGATATAACAGTCAAATGAAACAATCAATGAAAAAAACACCCTTTAATCGCTTTTCAATTCAAGATGCATAATAGTAGTCAGGCCTTATTTTAGGGAGAAAAATATTGGGACAGGGTAGTAAGTATTGATGATGTTAACGATCACATTATCAAAAAAAGCCCTCAATATAGTAACAGCAATAGGTAGTGGCCGCCTCCAGGCAAAATGGTGGACCAGCAAGGAAAAAGTACTACAAAGATAACCTTTACCGGGAAATTATGCTCCGGATTTCTGACGTCTACGTGTTAGAAGAGCTAATCCCAAATAGATTAGAAGTGGCAAATAAGATAATGATACCTACCTAATTGAATTTATTTTCGATTCAAACCTGGACCTCTTCCTATTCGGGGAAAGCGCGTTACTAGTTTTGCTATAGCGATCGAATACGTTTCCGATTAAATAAAATGTATTTCTTTCTAGTTGATTATTTTAATTTGTTTTATAAATACCACGGAACTATGTTCTGAAAATGCATTATCACAAAGAAAAATGGGTTCAGAGCTAAGATAAGACAAGTGGTCCATAACTGAATAACACACATCCTCTAGATTTTTTAGTAATTAAAAAAATTTAAATACACTTGATACAGAATGTAGATAAAAAATAATTTATATATTTTATAAAGACATTATATACTAACCACATACAACGTCATAAATTGTATTAAATAATTTTACTCTATTATAATATAGAACCCAGCGTATTTTTAGGCAATAACTTTATTATTAATATATTCAAAACGTATCAAAAAAAAAATTGATAAAATATAAAAATAAATGAGTTGTGTGTTCCACTTGTTATGAATACCATAACTATTTCTACATATTTTGTTATATACCGTATAAAAATATACATAGATATTACAAAGTAAAGGAGGCACGATGTAAAAAAATTCAAATCACTGAATACTTTTGTTACGAGTCTTATTTAGCCTTAGAAAATTTATGACGGCTGCAAATTGTATTACGAATGAACTGTTTTAAATAAAATTATCTCGGGCACAGGTAGATTTATCTCGAGATTTTTTGCCTTGGTCTTTCTTTCATCCCTTGAGGTCAGTAAATCAATTTGATCGGCGCCTTTGTCTACAGTCAAATCAATATTGAAACGATGAATAATAATTATTTCGCACTTGGGTCCAAATTGATATTCGCCAAAAAATATTTTCATTCGTGATTCATACTAACAATAATCACACTTTAATTGATTTACGGTGCATTAGTTTATCGTTATCTTAAGGGATGGTACCCTTAAGATTTACAATATTTTATAGGTTTAAATATAATTTTGCTATAATAATATGTCAGAAGCATTATATTACGTCTGTCTGCTGCGGTCGGTAGAGCGATCTGTATATTTAAAAAAATATTTTCATTCATTTTCCATTATATCTAGCTAATCTATGTTCTAGTGTTGGATGCCTGGAGCAATTTATTTATATATAAATAATGGTACAAATTTTCAAACACTACTAGGCACACCAACTTTCCGAGTAGTTGTATGATTATACATTAATTGATTTATTAGAACACATTCTTATTGTGATGTTGTAATTATTCAGAACATAGGTCTGTGATATTTTAAATATGAATTAAATGTATTAATTAGAAAGATACAGTAGATGGCTCTTTCGAATAATGGAACGATTAAATGTATTAATATCAAAAAGGTAACATATAGATTCGAAAATTTGTCGCTAAAAATATCGTCTTTGTAACATCGTTGGATAATGCACCTCCCCCGGTTTGGAAAGAGATCCAGACAACAATATTTTTAGATCAAATTGATTTTATACGTATATCTTTCTAATTTATACATTTAATTCATATTTATTAATTGATTTATTCATTTGTTTTCCTGCCTTCTCTTTCAGTTATATATTGAGGTATTTTCACCTCAAACCTTCAAACTCCAATTCATCTCAATCTCAACTAAGTGACAATTTTTGTTAAGCCTCTGACTGCAAGATCTTCAATCTACATTTTCCAGCATTTCTTAGTAATCCAGTAGATTTTTAAACTTCAGTAATGTTAACATGAAAATATCTAAACGTTCCACTTTTTATTAAGTTATTTAACAGTTTATGTAAATCTTAACTAACTAACTTACCATCATGCCGTATTTCCGCGGAAGTAGGCAGAGAGGATAAAGCGCCACGCTCTTTTATCATGACATATATTTCTCAACTCATCCACATTCATACAAGCTCGTCGATTATTGAGACTTCTAACAGGACCATCTTCCTATACCTTGTCGTCCCAAGTTTTCCGCGGACGTCCTTTATTCCCGGTGCCATCAAATTTGCGTCATATATTTTTCTTACTATTCTCTCCTCATTCATCTGTTCCATATGACCAAACCACCCAAGTGATACTTTTTTAATCTTACTTAGTTTAACCTTTCTTCGTAAATCTTACTTAAACTTACCCTGTTTATTTTTTCTCATCAAATCTCTCATCAATCTGGTGCTCTAATATAAAGAATATTAATATTTCCCTTTTTACTCCAACTTAACTATATTTACTTAGTTTAATTTTGAATTTTTGTAATTTCTCTTCCATATCATTTGGCATTTCATTGAAAATCTTCATCGCATATTTTTATCACTTATTTCTCTCAAATTTTATTATAAAAAAACACCATAAAATTGAGATATATTTTCTGTTTAAATATGATCATATTAAGGTCTTTCAGCATTGTACTGATCCGAGTATATCTATTTTTGCTCAAAACTTTAAATTAAAATTTAAATGTGGTTCATGGTTGTAATCTTTTTGATAGAGGCGTACTGTAACTTATTTTAATTATTTATGTAACATATTGCAACGATATTTACGTATACTTGGTACGCTTATACGCGATTTCCTTTTAACGCTCTTGTGTATCTAGTCTTTGTCTATTGAATAAAAAAGTGAAGTATTTTTATAATACAAAAAGGACCGATCAGTTCGATAAATAAGGTGTGCGTCCTCGCTAGATTTTTCATTAGGCTTCACGGTTGAAAGCCAAGTAATATTATTATTAACAGCGTGATCTTTTTACCTCCATTACGCCTTAAAGCCAGTCGTTCGGGAAGATTACATCTTCTAATGTGGTTTTCAAGTCCGTTACGTGTCTTATTTTTCATTTTTATTATCTTTAGTCTATAATAACGGCAAAATGGAACAGTATTAAATAATATAAAGATGATATTTTAATAAAAACTTTAATCATATATAAACAAATAAAAAAATTGATGATTCATAACTAATATCATCAATATACCTTCTGGAAGTAAATATAATAAATATCACGTAGCAAATAATTAATTAATGTCTTTTGGTCACGGTATTCAGAATATCATCATAATCCTTAGGATACTTTTCAGTGCCAAAAATGAATACCAAACTCGGTCAACGAACTTTCTTGTTTTGTGCTTTTTGCGGATATTTAACAAATTGCCACTAGACCTTAAAGGGTCTAAAGTAATCGACGATTTTAAACCAAAAATAACAAAATGGTTGCTTGATGTGGGTAGAAATCAAAATGAAACCAATTTGTCATTTATGCTAATCTAACTATCTACATATTTTTGTTTCCAACTATATTACAGAGAAAAATGTTTTTATATCTTTTTTTACATTAACATTTTATAACTTCTGATTGTACTTTTTTTACATAACTTTATATAACTTACTTTATATTATACTTATGACCAAACCACCTAAGTGATCCTTTATTAATCTTATTTACTATACTAAGATCAGCTTTACATTCTTTCCTTATTTATGGATCTGCTATATATACCCCTAAGTGATCTCATTTCCACTGCATTCAGTCTACTTTAGTTCCTCTTCTGTCAGCTCTAGGCCTAACTTTCATATATCAGCGTCGGTACCAGGACTTCATTGTGAACCGCTTGTCATACCTCAGTTGACAAATTCCTATTAGCTATAATTTAATTTTTACTTGACTTCTTTAAATCCTTAAAATATAGGAAATTTATTGATTTACAATATTAAGCCAAGCAATAAGAATTACTCCTGCTGATTAACAGTCAAAACAAATTTAATTACTTTCTTGGATACGTTTGATATATTAATGATAACTTAACATCACGCCATTTGTCCGCGAAGATAAGTAGCGAGGATAGAGCGCCTCACTCTTCTGTCCTGACACAGAATTTTTGTTTCATCCACATCCATATATTTACTCATACAAGTTCTACGATTATTGAGACTTCTAACAGGACCATCTTCCAGTATCTGGTTCATCTGATCATAACAATCATATATCTTTCTTACTATTCTCTCCTCGTTTATATGTTACATATCACCAAACCACCTAAGCTATACTTTCTTAATCGTATCTACTATGTTAAGATCAGATTTAGATTATCATATTTGTATTTGCCACATATACACCTTACATGAAATAATGCAAATATTTTTTGGCTTTTTGTGTAAATTTTAATTTGTCTAAACTAGACTAGGGTAGCGTTGTCAGTTTTATTTAGTGAAATATATATTTATTGCTGTATAGTGTATCCTGAATATATGTACATACCTTTACACAACCTCCATCAATACTATTTTGTTTCTAAGAATAGTTGGTAAATACCATAATTTTAGTCTTAATCATATTTATCATCCAAATACAATCGTTTAGTACTCGATAGTTAAAACACTGTAAAATAAAATATATATTGTATAGTTTTGGAATTGAAAGAAAGCCGATACAACTACATTAATACTCTAGAAATCAGAATCTAATCGTTTCTATTTCTTTAAAGAATCTCAACCGCTGAACCAGATTCTGCTGTTAAACTTTTCTAGAGATAAAAATAAACCCAGTTTCCTTCCGGCTCTCACCAACATTGGGATCCCTAGCAGCCTTAATGAGTCAAACGCGTTTTGGTCGCTCGGTAAATTTTATTTGTGTATGAAATCCTAATACTACATATACACAGAAACAACAGTACAGATGTTTTTGTTCATTAACACCTGATTTACTATTTAAACATTATTTTATAAATACCAAATACTAAGTAGAATAAACAAATAACAGATATCTCATAGAGACGAAGCTATTTTTTATTAATGGAAAAATATGGAAGTACGGGTAATTATAGGGCCTATGACCTGTGTTCGGCTGGCTTAAGTGATCACTTTACATAATGTAACGTTCACCATTCCCACCCAATCAACCTCCATATCTATCAAATTTTTGAAAGTTGAGAATATGTTAATATGTGAAATCACTTCGAATACCACTACACTATCGCCATCTATGAACTAAATTGGATAATTCAATACCATGAAACAGCATATATGTCATAATGAGAATTTTTTTTTAAAATTATTTTAAAGCAATATTATTTATCTGTAAAATTTTTTAACACATTGAAATTGCCTGAAAAAACATATTTTTCAATTTTTATATATTTTCTTAATTTTACCAGTATTTTATTAGCAATATATGAATATGTCCAAGAACACACAATTACTGGATTTTCATCTACAAAGTCACTGTTATTAAACAAATAATAGAATCTATGAGAAAATCCAGTTGTTCTTGGACGTATTCTAATATTGCTACTAAGTGGAGTGTTTGGTGACTTTATTTTCACTGGATCAAATTTATTTTCTATATTATTTTACAAATAATATTCCTTTATACAATACAGACAACCAGTTTACTATGGAAAGAAGTATCTTGGAATTTACTAGAAGAGACATAAAAATAAACACTCATTGTTAAAAGTTGTTGTATGTCAATTTTTGTAATTAAAAAAAATATGTTTTTTTGATTATTCATTTATGTTAATATTTCTGGTTTAGATTGAGATAAATCGTTTCATATTTTGTTTAGATGTCACTGTTAGGTATAACGGATAAACCTGTCTCCTATAGCACAGACTTCGGTCTACTTAATAAGATAGTGAACATTTATTATAATATGTAACTACATATTACTGTATCAGAAAATTTAAAAAAAATGTGTTCATTGCTAAAAGGCATAAATGGAAAGATGCCAAAAAAAAGTATCAAAAAGACGCTCAAAGTTTCGATTCTTGAAGCAGTGAAAATAACATGACAAAGATTGGTGGAGATTTTAGTTGCTATCGGTAGCAACTATATCTGTATATCATTCTAGTTGATACATTTAATTTGGGATAAATATATATTAATTTATCACTATTATCAGTATGTATAATACTACTCTCCGGGTAATTTAATTAACCGTATAATGTAGCTAGCATTCTGGCCATCGAATACCATCATCTTTATATGTTGGCCACTAAGCAAGGCAAATTAAACAAATTATATTCAAGCAACCAATTTATAGTAAATAAAATGTATCAGATATAGAAATTTCGCCAAGACTGTCATTGATTTCTGTAGACCAAGATTAAGTTACGATAAATGATACGAAAACATCAATTTAACAAAAGGATCCCATTTTTTATTTATATTGCAACCCAGGTATATAATTCGTTGTATCTACTTCAATTTCGTTCCAACAATATAAAGACTTTCATTGTCAGCTGTGTTATGTTCGCTAATGAGCAAATATTTAGTTTTAGTTGTATAAGTTCTAACTCAAAAATCTCACTCGTCTTTACTGCTTGGTTGATATTAATATGATATAAAATAAAAATATACATATTTTTCCTAAATAGGTTTGTGTTATATTAAAATTTTATTTTAGTTTGGTTTGAGTTTCACCTACCCTTCAGTGTCTTCTTTAAAAATTAAATACACTGGCGGTGACGTCTTCACCCTCTGCATCCCTCAAGTTCAACGGACGCCTCTTGGGCTTTTCTGTTCTCCTGTAGGAGCAGCCGACACGAGATTCTTCTTAGTAAGTTAAAGTATTCTTGAATTCTTTTTCGCAGTTTTTTTACATCTCAAAGTACTTGGGTCACAAAGGCTCCGTTTTATATACGTATATTTTTAATCCATTATTTTTGCATTAAAATATCAATACAAAGTATTTTAAAGTAGTATGAAATCTAAATTGTAATTTATTATGTTAATAACCATTCAATATTTACAGAAAAATAATATTGTTTTACCTTAATTTATTTAAAAAATCTTAATTTTTTTCCATGTACAAATTTGTTTTGAAAGTATAAAAAAGTATGAATGTACTTAGTGTGATTTTAATGAATATATTAAAAATTAAAGTGTTGATATCAAGTATGCCATTGTTTAAAATTATTGATTGAAATATAGCATAAGCACATTGCAGTTTTCTGATTTGTTTGTTTCATAATTGCACAGTTGTAAGAACACAATTTTCTTTAAATAGTACATATAACGATGCCAAAAAGACAGAACTTGTTATTTGGTTTATGTTTCCATGCTATGTTATGGATAAGTGTTCGAAAATTATTTAAAATAATTGTATAAGCTTTGTTCACTAGTAAAAACCTCAGAAAATCAACGTGTAAATAAATAATAAATGAATTAGCATGGTGAAAAGTATTTAAAAAGGATCGCTTATGCAGTTTGGTCTCACAAAAGACCTAACACTGTCAAGTGAACCAGCTAGATACTCGTCAACGCGCGAAAATAAGAGTATGCCGCTATATCGTCTCTGTCCAATACACCCTCGGATGATGTTATGTAAAAATATCCGAAGACAAGAATTGAACTCCCAATCTCTTGGTCACTAAGCGTACACTTCATCGCAGGACTTAAGTTCAATATTTATAACAAGCTTTGCAGCAAATGGTAGATTTTCCATTAAAAGTCAAATAAATCACTGTTAAACTGTCAAAGGAATTTTTTTATAAATCTTTTGTGAGTAAAGTTTGATCATAAAATATTTGACTTATTTCCAATACCTTAATGAAATTAATTTCAATTTTTAAAAGTGTTTATAAATTTATGATTTAAAAGAAAACAAATTAATTATTTTTTTATAATAATTTTGTGAAAAGTATGTACAGTTCACGCCCGGTTCACGTGTCATTCAAGGGAGCGAAATATGTTTGACGTTGTAACCGAGGTACATAATTTAAAAAAATATCATAGTTAATGGTGGGATAAGATCCCGTGAACTGTATCGAATATAATATTCATCAGTGGACGCAACCTGAATTGGAATTGTTAAGGAAAATAAGCAGATGGATCTGGCCTACCTTGCTCTGAAGTCCTGGGCTGGGCGTCGTCTTCACCTCCGGATGACTAGCACTTTGTTATGCAGAACCGAGAGATCACAGCACTTCCGGTGCTGTAAGAACACAGCTTTTTTTTGGTCCGAACGTTACGCACGGTGCGGCTATCGGACAGTAGAAAAAAGGCACAAGATCTTGATAGTGCGATGTCTGAGCGCAATCTGTCCCCCCGTCGGCGAACTCGAAAGTAATTAGTTGGCCAGAGCGGGACAGGTATAAATTAAGGTTTAGATATTGGATGGACAAAAGGGACAGAGAATTGGTGCTCGATTTGCGTCAACAGTTAATGTAATAAGATAATTATTATGACATACTATTTCCCATGCAGACTTTCTTGTAATAAAACTTTATTTGTCTCCGAGGTAAGTTTGTAAAACTCCATAATACGTCACAAGAAAATTAAACGAGTAGAATAAAAAAATAAGTGTTTTATTTTCACATATATATGTTCTAAGGTGATTTCAATGGTGCAGACTAATGGCAATCATAAACAGAAAGTTGAATAAATATATATATATAATTTTACAGTCACATAATTTTGAACAAATATCAGATATCTCATAGAGACAAAGCTATTTTTTATTAAATTTATGAAAAATGTATGGAAGTATGGGGTAATTACAGGACTTACGACCTGTCTTCGGCTGGCTTAATTTATCACTTTATATACATATAACGTTCACCAATTCTCACCCCTCAAACTCCAAATACAAAATAAGAAAATATTTTAAAAAATGAAGAATATTGATTTTTCAGGCGTATTCTAGTATAATATATTAAGAAACATTTTACATATAAAGAATATTGCTTTAAAATACTATATAACATATATGCTGTTTAAAAAAAGAGAAAAATGAATTGTAAAATTTTAGTCCATAGAAGGCCATGGTGTAGTGGTACTCGAATACACAACTTTAAAAAAAAATACAAATGTGGAGATTGAGGGATGAGAATTCATGAACATATATATATATATATATAAAGTGATCACTTAAGCCAGCCGAAGACAGGTCGTAAGCTCTGTAATTACCCCATACTTACATATATTTTCCATTAAATTGAATAAAAAATAGCTTTGTCTCTATGAGATATCTGATATATGTTTAATAACAGTGCCTTTGTAGGTAAAAGTTCAGTAATTGTGTGTTCTTGAACATATTCAAATATTGCTAACATAATTTAAGTTTTTTAAAGACTGTTTGTAGATTTTATTTATTGATCGCAGTAAAAGGTTACGGCTGTAAATAAATCCTTACCTTTACGGCTTGTTGCCGTAGGGGTGATCAGAGGGGATGAAACCCTCATTCTTATCCTGGCATAAAACCTTTTCCCCATCTATACCACCTGTATTCCCTTAAAACACCCTCGTCAGTATCCGAGGTTTCTGACACTGTCTTCATTAATAATTCTGATCTTGTTCACAGCAAGTTTTATGTTGTCGTCCACATTTTGCATGATGATGCCCATACATTTTAGTATTATTTTAGACAATTTCAGTGTATTTTCCCGTTAAATATGGGGTGTCCAGCAGAAAATTTTCAAGATTAAATTGTAATTGCTCGTTAACTACCAGGGTGAGGTACGTGGGAGGGGTATTGTTCGACGCGTGTGATTTGATGATTTGCCAGTCGCAATGAGTCACTGGTCGAGAGCGCACCGCGCGTTCGCGGTTGAGCAATATTTAAAGTGCGGTGATTCATTGGTTCGTGCGCATCGCGCTTTTTGTACTCACTTTAATATTCGATGAGTAAGTGATGGGCCGAGCACACAACTTATCTGGTGTTGTGTTCAAAAGTTCAGACAAGATGGGACAATGGTTAACCAAACACCTCCGAGACCATCAACGTCAGCAGCGACGCCTGAACATATGGCTCAAATTCGACGTGACATTATGCCTTTACTGGAATAAAAAAATTAACAGCGCTCCCGACTGAAGATGGTGATTTCACAGTTCACCCGTGGTACACACAAAAAACAATCAATATGATCATAACACAAGATCACACAAAACAGTGCTCCACAGCACTGGAAGTAATTGTCCACACCGTGAATGGTATCGCGATGTTAAGATCAAATAAACAATATTGATCATTTGACACCTGGTGTTGTCAGGCTTACAATTCATACTGAGGGCATATAGTAGGATGGATCAATGGTAGGAATTTAGACGCGGATATGTGTCAATAACATTATTCGCGGTCGATATTAAAACGCTCACCAAAGTGTGTTTTTTAAATACGGAATAGTATTATAATAACGTATAATATGTCACACATAAGGGTAACATTGGTTCGAGTAAAAAGTATCTCGGCATGGAGCCCCTACTTCAATATACAGAAAGATCTCATTTGAGGTGGCTTGGATATGTCTTTCGGATACCAGAGGATACTAAAATATATCTTTTTGGCAATGCTGGAGGGAAGATGGCTGGTAGATCGCCCCAAACTAAGTTGGGATAAATAGCAAAAATATGAATATGTGCTTATTCTGCACTGTTACGGAAAATATTACTGTTTGAAATTTTTGTAAAATCTTGTTAAGATTTAAGTATACGTAATTCGTAATGAATATTTGCAAAATTTATACATTATTAATCTTTGCTTCAGGCCCTAAATCATATAACAAAAAATTGTCGGGCCGCTCAAAATTTGTTGACCTTTAATGTTTTCAATCACTAAAATGTTTAAACTAATCGAAATAATCGCATAATTATGTTTTTTTTTAATTGCTTATATCTCTGACATGGTTGAGCACACATTTCTTGAACATTTTCGACTCGTAATTTAGTCAGGTATCCGCACATCTTTTAAGTATTATGGACTATATCTGTTCCACCCTGTTTAATTAATTTCAACATAGCCGTTATAATGTAAAAATAGTCTCGAGCATAACTGAAAGTTATTTTAAGGGTTTTCCGTTTGTTTATCTTTAAAAATATATTCCCAGAGACGAAACACAGTCCATAGAAAACATCCACTTTATCGCCTTGGGGATATTAATTTCTGAGAATGTTGTGCATTAATTTTATTGCCCCCAAACCACTTTGGAAGTCACGGCTTATACTTGGGGAGAAATGACAGGAACTTTTCTTATAGACTATAAGGAGCTTTTTGTGTTGTTATCCAAAGAGCTTTTCAGCAACAAAAACCTTCCGCTTTGTGTGATTGTTTCGTGAATAATTTTAATTTATTTTTAAATCACCACCATCTTGATTAACATTTGTATTTCTTGGGTCCGTATATTTTTTAGTGTCTTGCTAAAAAAAAATTTAATCCACGATTATTCATTTATATCAGAAGTAGATTAATGTTTATTTAATACAAAACTTATATTGGACCTTTAACTAATTTAAAACTAATACACTGAATATTATCTGTCATAAGACAACACAAGCATTATGAGAATGCGACAATTAAATTTATTTCTGTGTGCCCCAAAATTGCCAAAATATACCAAATATGTTTTCTTATAATCTTAAAACCATGATTAAAAAGAAAAATGTTATAAAGTAATACAACATTTTTCAGGATATTTTGCCAATTTTCCACGGTTTTAAAATGTTTAATTTTAATAAAATCAAACGATTTTAAATAATATATTGTATTTACACACATGTTTTGAGGTATCAACTACCGTTAAAAACTAAGTTTTATATTAAAAACACAATAATTAGTTTTTAAATAATATATTTTCAGTCTTAGAAAGGACGTTTATTTCAGTGTTCATTCGGAGTACATTACGCCACTCGACCCGGCAATAGTGGACGTGGAATCTGTCACTTCCCTAGTTTTTGGTTAAGTATTATAAGTATTAATTTTAAATCAAACCACTTTTTAGGACTAGACTTATTAAATTAGATGTAGTAGTAATATTAAAAAATACTTGTAGCTCATGAATGTCATGAATTAGTGTATTTAGGAAGTATATTTGATAGAAACGGAGAGCGACTGCAGGGAATTAAGTGAACGGCGCTTTGAATGGAATTATATCTAAAGGGTATTATGTCAATCGAAGCAAGACTAGCCGTATACAATGTAGTCCACGTACCGACACTGATGTATGAAAGTGAAGCCCGGATTTGGTAGAAGAGGAACCGAATTAGACTGAATGCAGTGGAAATGATATCAACATCATGGTGTAGTTTTATTAAAATGTTTACGATACGAAATGGCACTGAAAGCTGCGAATGAAGAGCGGATTATTGTTATTGGATGGCGAACGGCGGCGATCATCGGTACGTCTCTCGTCTAGGACTGCAGTCTGCTCTGATTGATCACGCTTTTGCACTTCGTCACGTGATAAGGCGAGTTAACGCTGTATAAAGAGGATGGTAGTGTAAAACCATCACAAGGGTGTGATGGAAAATTTAATTAAATATTTCATTATTATCACTAGGTGATCGATTATAGTAAATATATGATGTGAGGATTGGGGGTAACATGAACAAGACTTAGTTCAATCAGGTATTAGAAGATAATACCTCAAAAGTATATGATTAAGTGATTTAGCTAGAAACATGAAGGTACTTTAAAATATATATATAAAAAATTAACTTAATATAATATATATTTGAAACTATTTATTTAAAATTGTATATAAATATTTGTTTTTTTTCACCACGATATTTTAATATTTTTTAGCATATGAATTTATTCACTAAAATATATAAATAATAATTCAACATTATTTTTATTACTGTTTTTCATAGCATGAGTGAAAAAGGTATTTAATTAAAGCACCGAGGAAATTGATTGAAATCACAGACCATCCATATGGTGGTCTGTGATTGAAATAGTATAATATTGCAATTTGGCCAATTCACAATATTTTTTTAATAACGATAAAAGGTTTTTATCCCTTTTATTACACACTATTCAGCATTAACTAGATAACTTTAATTTAAAAATCACTTCGATAAAAAATCCATTTAAAAAAAAAGTCATCCTAGTATCTACGTATTTTTCCATCGTGCGAATTCTTTATTTATTCAAAACACTTTGCTAAAAATATACATTAATCTTCTTATATCACGACTCTTTTTATGTCTTGTTCTTCCGAAAGATTCAACAAAGGATTAAACTACGTAAATATTTATTTGTAACCGTCATCATGTCGATTAGACTGCATGAATAACATAGATACAAGAGACGAACGAAATCTAGAAAGCCGGCAACTTGGACTGTAGTAAAAGTAGCACTTTGGCTAACCAACTAACTAACTAACTTACCAACATGCCGTTTTCCCGCAGGGGTAAACACAAAGGATAAAGTGCCACACTCTTCTGTCCTGGCACACGATTCTCACCTCATCCACATTCATAAATCTTCTCGCACAAGCTCGCAGATTGTAGAAGCTTCTAACAGAACCATCTTCCAGTATCTGGTTTACTTGGTCGTGAGCACTTTGGCAATATTATTAAATCATTCAAACGTAATTAAGATCAGAAATCGGAAAATATTTTTTTCATGTTTAAATGAACAACATACTCGTAACCGCAGAGGCGAAAATATGATATGCACATAGAAGGAACACGAAGAAAATTGTGTCCGAGAAAAAACCTGGCACAGAATAGGGATTAATAGAGAGAGCCACAACATCAAAGAAGTGTTCCTGAATTAAAAAAAGAATTTAAACAAAACGGCGCGTATGTGAAGAATGGTTCAATTCATCATGAAGAGTTAACTTACAACACAAAACTAACAAAACAGATAACTTAAAAAAAAAAAATACAGAAATAATCTATCCATTAAAAATTATCACCAGAGCTTGATCCCAGAACTTTTCGTTGTCAGTAAAACGCGTTACCGAGTACGTCTCGTTAACTATTTATATACAATCACATAAAATTTGTATAGTAATAATTTATTTTATTATTTACAGAAACATCTATTATATTATATAATAAAAAGTTATTATTTACATGTCAACTGTAAAAAATAATACAAAATAAATGATTTTAAATTTTCAGTTTCAATGAAATATCCGGGGCATCCAATCAATACATTCATCAGTTGAAATGTGCGCCGCGTAATTAGAAATTCTATGAAATTCACCAAAATTATTTTTTATGAAAAAATTACTTTTTCAATTAGTATAGTAATATTCACTTTATATCCGTCGTAAAATTCAAATAATATCAAATTTATTTCTCTGAATTTTTTAACTAATAAAGGTTTTTTTTGGAATGCGCACTGTTCATAGATATTTAAAAAAATAATTCGAAACATCTAAAATTAGTGTCTTGCGTGTTTACGAATTATATGTAGGTAAGTTAAATGTTCACGAAAAATTACTACTTGTTGGTCTAGTGATCTAATGGTAGGGGGTTCGAGCATCGTTCCAGGAGACCAGTAAGTTAGTCCTATTTTCATACCACAAGCGCTTGGCTTTGTTTGAAAATATTGATGTGACACGTATTCCGTGTTCACATCTATTTTTTTTTTTTTTTTAAAAAATCGTTAAATTTCTCAGATACGTTTACCATACCACTTCTGCATAGAATTTTTTCTTCTGGTTTGACCCGACTCATAAATAACGCGTACAGATCATTATATTTTGTTTTTGGGCTTTTCAAAAATTGTCTGAATTTTATTTCAAGTTCTAAAGGTGTTATTTTGTTTTGTGGAAATGTTTCATCCTCGCGGGAGTACAATATACCTACTACAATTTTATCTCGGGTCCATAATTACTGACGGCGGTAGCTGCAAACCAAAATTTAAACGACGCATAGGTATGGCAAAAAGTTATATATCCAAACTTGGCAAAATATGGGAAGACCGCGATATTTCCAAGATAACGAATGTCAGACCTGTACAGTCTCTGGTTCATTATACTTTTTTTATTTTATTTATTTGACATTTTTACAATTTTTTTTTTTTAACATTAATTAAGTTTTTTTTCGCTTACCTCTCCAAAAAAGGGACTAGTTCTTATGCTTGGAGAGGGAGTTACACTATAATAATTTTATATAGAGAGTTATTATCACATTTTTATATGGTGTGGATCATGAAACCTTAAGGCAAGACATATTGATGTCTTTGTGATGTGGTGCTAGAGACACATGTTGCGCATGCCATGTAAGGCGAGAAGCACGAATGTCTTCTTTCAGCGATAGTTGAACATCATGAATAGATTCTCAACCATTTGCCTGAGAAGAATCATTAAATATATTTGACATTTTGCGAGGAGAAAAGATGGTTGCGATGAGCTACGTCAAAGCCGAAAAAGAAGTGGAAGATCTTCCACACGTTGGACCAACGAAGTATAAAAGGCAACATGCATTTCTCTGTTGACAGCACGTATATCTAAGATTAGAGCATAGTCAAGAAGGTGGTAGTTCATGGAGATCGTGATCCTCAGTCATACGGGACCGACGAGGATGATGGTACTAAGAGGTCATTGCAGAACACCATTTATCCGGCACTCGTCTAGCCCTTGTCTCGTCTTAATATTATCTACCTGTCCATGACGCGGTCTACCTCTCAGTCTTAATCGTGTTAGCTTGTATAAGAGGGTGTAAAAATCTATCGCTTCCACCCTTATCATCACCGTCCGGCGTTACTGAATGCACCCTGCAAATACCGATGCGTGAAACGAAACCGTAAAGACATCCAGTACCGACTTCATGTAGTAATACTTATGTGGCCAGCAACCATCTAAAAGGCCGTCTTTCGAGCGCCGCTCTCCTTACCGCTAACTTCCAAACAAAAGCTTCAGAAATCGCCTACTCTATATAGTAAACTTCTCAGTATTTGTAAACTGCGTCTGTCAATAAATTAAGTGTCAACCGTAAATAGTTTACCATTCTTGCAACCTACTCTAGTGTCGATACTCATTACCAGATAACGGCTTGATGCGTTTTACGGGACTGATCTATTATTGCTACATGTTTCGCCCATTGCAGTCTCCTCGTTTCATCTTGCTCAAAATATCTGAAGTGTTATCCTTTCCCGATGTTCCAAGTTATTTCTTTAATTTGCGCAAGCAATGTAGTATCCTGCGACAAAAATTAGCTTGTTAGCTTATTTATTGGTTCCGAGGTAAGTTTGTAGAACTCCATAGTAGTTTTTAAATTATAATCGTTTAATTTACTTCAGACGCGTTTCGCCTTGTAAGGGCATTATTAATCAAACAATAAAAATCAATAAAAAATCATTTTAATATTGTTTAATTTCAAGTTGTTTAAATTTTCGAATTTCTACTGATCCGACAGACGATCATGAAGTACTCATCCCCCGTAATGTTTTATCGTCTGAGATACTTCAAGTCGTTTCTAGGGATTTGCAAAGTAGGTATAATAAGGATGATCGGTTTTCCAAGAAAATTGCTCAAACTTAAAATCTTTCTTTGCCAACTTCACTCTAGTTCAGATTTCGCCTTTTAGGCCCGAAATTCCTTCCCGACGGACCCAAACTTTCGGAACATTTGGGAGTGACTTACGCGAAAAAAGGCGGTTCAGAGCTGAGGGAGATGCGGGGTAAGTAAGGCCATCGAGGAGATTATTATTATTTTTTTTTATCCATTTTCATAAACATACTCTAATAATGTACTTTCTTTCTTGTAATGAGATGTTTTACAAATACCAACTTGTAGGTATTCACTGATGTCAAATCATTACAGATTTTCTTATTGGTTATTTTGCTGAGACATCAGCCTTGATGACAAAAATCGACCCATGAGAAAGTAACCAAGAATAGAGTGACACAGGGGGCCATCTAGTGATCATATTGTATTTATAGCATCACGCACCGACAAACCATAATTAGTACATGTGATGTCACAGCAGATGCAGCTAACGCCATCAGCGGGCCATCTCCGGACGCCTCGACGAACAAATGCATTCATCATCATTCATTTGAACCTAGTATGTATTTATTTATTGTAAACCTTGGTCTGTAAATTTAATACACTTCAAATAAACCCTGTATCCTAAAAAAATGACTAATTATCAATTAATATTAAAATTACTATAACACGTGTTATGGGCCAACTATGCAGGCGGTTCATCATTCTCATTAAAATCATTTTGATTCAACTACAAAATTAAGTCAGAAAAGGTCAAAAATTAGTAACGTGAAAAGCTTATCGAAAGATTACGACGATTGCGATCCAAAAAGGACCCAACCGTTTATATTCTCCTGGCTGTGGCCGTGATAACAATAGATACAAAGGGTTTATAAAATCATTGTCGCCCTTCTGATTTGGTGTTCCCATTTACCCCAGTTTCCCTTTGCTCGTGTATTATTTTATTTTAGCATAATGCTCTCGCTTTGTTATGTGCCTTAGGGTATTTTTGTTTTGAACGGAATTTTGGAAACAAATCTCGGCAAGAAAAGTCTATTTCAGTTGAGGCTTTCGCCAAGTCCAGATATCTTTGACGTATTAAATTACGCTTTGTTATTTTGTTTTGTTTGTTTATCAAATTTTGAAATGTTTCGCTTTTCACGCAGACATCTCTTTGTGATATTGAGACCCACAACGCCAGAGCTTTCGATACGCCGGTGCTATGTTGACGCACTTTATCGCTGATAGTGAGTTTGTAATTTAATATAAAGTTGAAACACATGTTTCGGTTGATTATTTTACACAATATTTGTGTACATATTTTATTAATTATATATATATATAGATAATATAAAGTGGAGTGTCTATTGGTTTGTTTGTTTGTTTTTTATACAAATATATAGTTTTATTCCGAACTTGATGAAACTTTGCACACTTAACCTTTAAAACAAGAGGAAGGTCACTGTCTACATGAAATTTCGAAAAACCACTTCCATCCCCCTTTCTGTGAACTTTGTCTACAGCAGAAGCGTACGAGAGTTTCTACTTCTAGAGCAAGGGAAACTTCGGAGGAAAATGAGCTTCGCCTGCAGCACGAGCGTGTGAGAGCTTCTACGTCTAGGGCAAGGGAAACTTCAGAGGAAAGAGAGCTTCACCTACAGCAGGAGCGTATGAGAGCTTCTACATCATTTCGAAAAAAAAACTACCTCCATCCCACTAAATGAAGCCTCTTCACTCTGCGTAAAGTTCGGACTACGCCGGGTACTTCAGATGGTTTGAAATATAAATAAAAAAATATGATATTTTTATTTATTATCTTTGTTTTATTAACCACTAAAATGAGTTTAATAAAACAAAGATAATAAATTAAAATATGAATCTTAACCACAAAGTTAACATTGCTAATTTTAAAAGAAAAAATATGAAATGAAAATTTTTAATACAATTAAATCAGGCGCAGTGTAGTGCTTATTTTATATCGCTATAAGGTGGAGGGTTAAATTTCTATCTTTTCTTCAGGGTCCTAGAGTTCAATTAGATAAAATAATTTTGAATGACGTTCCTGCTGAACGGGGAATGGGATGAGCAGGGAAAGGGAAGTAAGGGGAGCGAGAGCGGATCGGAAGGGGGGCGGGAAGGGATCGGAAGAGCGGGAGGGGGTCGGAAGGGAGTGAGAGGAGAGTGGGAGGAGAGCTGGAGAAAAGCAGGAGGTGAGCGGGAGGGGTATGGAAAGGGGTGCGGTAGGGAAGTGGAAGGAGATCGGGAGGGGAGCGAGAGGAGAGTGAGAGTCGAGAGGGAAGAGAAAGAAAGGGGAGCAGGAAGACGGTGGGAGGGGTGCGGAAAAGAAGCAGAAGGTGAGTGGAAGGTAAGATGGAGGTGAAATAGAAGAGAGCAAGAAGCGAGAGGGAAGGAAACGGGAGAGGAGCGGGATGGGAATGGGAGACGAAAAAGAGACAATAAGGAGGCGAGAAAGAAGCGAGAAGGGGGTAGTGGGAGGAGTATAGGAGGGGAGCGGAAAAGGAGCGGGAAGAGAGTGGGAGGCAATAGGGAGTCGAAAGGAAAGGGAGCGGTCTGGTCCTGTGTCTTGCGTAGTGTCCTTATCTTAAGAATAATTATGAATCCTAAACTTAATATAAATAAGTGGAAGATCACTCTCTACATGACATTTTGAAAAACCACCTCCACACCCCTTTCCCACCCCCTTAAAATATAATTTTGGTATTTATTATATTAGATAAAAATTTCCATACTTGACGTTCCAAATAAGAGGAAAATTAATGTCTACCTGAGATTTCGAAAAAACTACCCCCATCCCCCTAAATGAAGCCTTTTTACTCTGCGTAAAGCCCAGGCAACGCTGGATACTTCAGCTAGTTTTATATAATTTAGTCTGGCTTTTTGTATTAGTAAAATATGAGATCACTTAGGCGTATAGTGTCAAATTAATTCATGACAGAATAAAGAATGAAGAAATTAGGAGAAAATATAAAGCTGATATTAGTGTAGTAGAAAGGA
The DNA here is from genome assembly GCA_031772225.1 of Eubasilissa splendida. Taxonomy (NCBI): domain Eukaryota; kingdom Metazoa; phylum Arthropoda; class Insecta; order Trichoptera; family Phryganeidae; genus Eubasilissa; species Eubasilissa splendida. The sequence goes on along the minus strand of CM062855.1, from coordinate 8,975,288 downwards.
TATAAAAAGGATCGCCTAGGTGGTCTGGCCATATGGAACGGATGAATGAGAAGAGAGTAGTTAGAAAAATATATATCGCCAGAGGTGGTGGCACCAGAAATAGAAGACGTCCACGAAAGACTTGGCACGACCAGGTAAGACGAGCCTGCATGAGATGATGTATGAATGTGGAAGAGGAGAGAATTGTGTTACGACAGAAGAGTGTCGCGCTCCATTATCTTTACCTGCCCCCGCGAAGAAACAGCGTGATGGTACGTCAGTTAGTTATTTTGGTAGTCTCGCATTATATCGAGGTTTTTAAATTATTAATTATTTTCAAATGTAATAATTGTATTATCATTAAATTATTGAAGAATTTTATTAGTATAATTTATTGCATAAAACAAATTACATAAATCAATTAGAAAGATATGCTTACAAACAAAATCTATCTATAGAAAAAATATTTGGTTGCTATCGGGATACGAGCCCGGAACTTTCTCTATCTGGAGAAACGCATTACCATTTCTCCACATCAACCGAAATATATGGAAGTATGGGTAATTACAAGGCTTGCAACCTGTCTTCGGCTGGCTAAAGTGATCACTTTATATAAATATAACGTTCACCATTTTCACTCATTAATCATTCTCTATATCTATTGAATTTTTGATAGTTGTATATATGTCAATAAGTAGAATCACTTTGAGTACCACCATATATAATAAAAATATAATATAATATAATTATATTATATTAATTATAATATCCATTAAATTATAAAAAAATTAGCTTCGTCTCTATGAGATATCCATTAATTGCTAAATAACAGTGTCTTTATAGGTGAAAATCCAGTTATTGTATGTTCTTGGACATATTCAAATATTGCTATAATCTGAGTCTTTATTTAATAGATTTTACTTATCAATATCATCAATAAGCTTATTTTATTCTTCATGTGACGTCTTCTTTCGAAAGATTTTAACGACCAAATTGCAGTATGCTGATTTATCCCGTACAAGAAGTATAAGATTATCGGCAGGATATTGACCTAAGATAATATATTTCTACCTCTGCCTCTGCTGCCTTCTGTTATGTATGAGGGGAGGGTGTCCCATTAGTCACGCATCACTCACGTGTTCGTAGTAGATGATCGAGAAGTGAAGTGGTTAACTTGTATCATAAAATTTCTGTCTACACGCGAAGAGTTAAAGAGGCGGTTCTTAAAGATAATGTCTGAAAGGCGACGGCGAAAAGAGTGAGGCCCGAGTTCCGTCATTGTTGACGGTTGCGGGCACATTCGTATTGGCACCCAAAGTTAGCACTAGATGCGTTTTTACTGCTATTAGGAGCTCTGTTTTATACAACAATATGAGCAATGTGCATTCGGTATCGTCGGAAGAGATGATGACAGAGGAGGTGATTATTTTTTTTGGAGATTATACATAGTGAATATTATGTTCCAGGCCGTTTTGGTTTGGCAGTTATTTGTTAGTTCACATTTGATAATCGTAGATAATAATTAATTACAATTTATTATGGAGTATCCAACGCCTCAACAACGTATTGAAGTCATAAAAATATTTTATCTAAATAATAATGGCAATGCAGTAACCATTAATGGTGATTATTATCGTCACATGTTGTGAAATTTCTTGGTAGCTGAATTGGGTCGATTGGGCCTGCAACATATGTGGTTTCAACCGGACGATACCACCTCACACACAGCCTGAAATTTTGCGAGAAATTTTTCCCGGCCGCACAGTGTTAAAAAGTGGTTATATCGACTGGTCACCCCAATCACCTGATTTGCTTCCTGATCACCTGACGGCTCCCGACTATTTTCTGTGGAGGTACTTGAAAAGAAAGGTTGACGCAAATAACAATTCCAATGCTACAAAATAATTATTGAAATAAAATTGCTGAAATAACACGCGAAGTATGCGAGAATGTTATGAAAAATATGATTAAAAGAACACGCATTTATGCCGCCGCCAGAGGCATCCAATTGACCAATTTCATATTCCATACATAATTGTAATTAACTACATAGTCGATAAGTAAAAAAATTAGAAAATTGTGTTTTATTTCATAGTTATTCAAAAATAACATCGGCCTGGAACATAATATTCACCCTGTATTATTAATTGCAAATATATTGCTTTTCAGCGGATCCTATATCAATAAATTGTATCTAATTAGTTTGCATTGTAAGCAGGTTTGTCGTATTATATAAACAGGTATCAATAGCTGTCACCTGCGTTATAATTAATTGGCGTACATTTTGAGAAGTCATTTGCTAATTGTCGTGAGTCAGAGTTGGTGTCAGAACTGAATTCAAGAATTTAATTGGCATTGGAAACTTTTCGCTAATTGTAATTAATTAAACAATACTTAATTGAAGTATTTTCTGATTTATTTGCAGGTGATACAGAAATATCTCAAATCGGAACAATAAAACCTCCCATAAAACTGTTCTGCCATTCGGCAAACGTTGAGAACCGTAATATTAGATATATACTTATAAAATAAAGATGACAAAAAAGGATACGGGGCGCAAAGTCAAGTACAGTCAAGTACGTCGACGAGCTCGGATTCGACAGACAAATGATCGATCGGTCCGCACGACAGTTGACCCCTGGCGGCCGTGTGTTCTGCCGATGTTCCTACGGACGTGACTAGTGCCACCATCGCTTGATGACATCCCGTGTTCACTTCACCACGTTTATTAATTATAGTGAGCAATGGTCCTGCAGTAAAACAACTATTCTGTATTCAAGTCGGAGATGATTTGAGCCTCGTTGTGAGAATTCACCACGTTAATCCCATTTTCAAAGCACACGAGATTAGTTTCAATAGTAATAATGTTAATGTCACATGTATTTTTGAACGTATCTTCATTTATATAATGTAGTATTTCTATTGTTATATTTTATTATAAATTTGCAATACATCCTATATATTATTTAAAGAGAAAAATGATAATGTTTAAAAATCCTTCAATATTGGAAGTATCTCCAGGGAATGTAAAATACAATTTTTTTGTTTGCAGGTAAAGCAAAATGCTGCCACTTTATTTTTCTCTACATTTTATTTCTTACAACCTCTTTATTATTTGTATCTTCATGAAAGTATTGTTATCTTATTTCCTTCCCAAAAGAATTGTTCCCCTCAAAACCTTTTGATCAACGTTATAACTTCGATATGATGCTTCGCTTTTTAAAAAGAATACGTTATATTTAACATTTTTTAATTTTTTTCCAACTCAATTATGTTACTGATACATTTTGAAAAGTAATACGACCAATACATCGTTTAGTTTTTTTTAAATCAAAAAATATAAAGGAGAACACATTTTTATTGTGAAGTTGTAATTATTCAGAACATAGGTAAAGTTTAATGTATTAATGTGTCCAAAATTTAATAAAAATGAATTGATAATTCTGGCGTCTGCTATCAGATTACGCAAAGGTATTTGAGATTCGGTAAAAATAAGGTAGATGGTTAAATGTATTAATATCAAAATGGTAACATATAGGTTTGAAAATTTGTCGCTAAAAATATTGTCGCTGTAGCATAGTTGGATAATACACCTTCCCCAGTTAGGAATGAGATCCAGGTTCAAATTCTGGTAGCACAACAACAATATTTTTCTATAAAATTGATTTTATATGTATATCTTTCTAATTAATATATTTAATTCATATTTAAAATATAAAGATATAACTTGAAAAGAAAAAAACCCCTGAAAAACTGAACCGAAATCTGATTAAATTACTCTTGTCTCTGAACAAGAATCCTGAATGAAATTTTCACACACAATTAAATGATTAAATTAGTGAACAGATTAAAGTGTAAAGCTGAGTGTATAGTCGACAAGATTAAGAAAGTGTTTCTGAGGTAGTTTGTAGATGTAGACGTATGAGGAAGGAGAAGTTGGTAACGAGAATTTACGAAGCGGGTGTTTGAAACAACAGAAACAGAGAGAGCCCGTAAAAGACCTGGTATTACCGGGTTTTGGGAGGTGTCTTTGTTCAAAGATTAAACAATCGATGAACGTGCATTGAACTTGTGAAAGAGACGTTTGAAAATGTTGACGATGCAAAAATAATAAAAGAGTTCTCTTTGCCTACATACAGAGTGAATCAAGGAATGATCGAGAAATCCAGATATCTAAAAATATAAGAAACATTAACAATCTACGAACATGTACGGGAAAAACTTTAAAAATGGACCAGGAAAAAATTATATGCCAGTTAGTTAGTTTTTCAATAATTTTAAGACAGAACGTGATTTATTTCTAATGAGTAGTTTTTTCTCCAAATGGATAACATACATGTCATTAATTATTTAAACAGTTATTTCGTGGTGTAACATTTTAATTAAAAAAATATGTAATTTTTATATTGACTTTGTACTACACACATCGGTAATAGGGGTGAAGTATTAGAAAATGTGATATTACCACAGACCACCGAATATATTGACATGAACAAACGGAAATTCCTTGTTTCAATATTTTCATTTCGGTGCACTCATGTAATCACTTTGGTACCACTTACGCAATCAAATAGCTCCGTGACTTTTTTTAAATATATGACTCGGTTGGAACGAAAATTTTAATGCTGACAATATAATATGCATACATGCAATGTAAGAAATACGTCTTGTTTACACAAAGATTTAATTTTCGGATAGTAAATACTTTTACTGTTGCATAAATGTGTCATAAACTATCGGATTTATGTTTCCACAATGTGTGTAGAATACCCCTCGTCCCATGACTAATGTTCCGAAACCCCTCTCCTATATGTACATTTTATTTCATGTCTATTTATTTACTGGTCTATGGATATGATTCATTAATATTTATTCCGAATTAAAAAATTTCTGGATTTCTATCATTTCAAGATTATTCATTATTTTCCTCCTATATGGCACCCAGTGGACTAATTTTAAATCGTGTCTGTCGACAGAATGGTTCACACATTTTCAAATACTTCACTGCTATTATCGATGTTTCCATGAAACAATAAAGCCACTCCCACCCTTACAACCCCCATAGCCAACTGTGTTTAATTTAGTTTAACTTACACCTGTAGATAGGAAAGATCGCTCTCCCCAAAACTAGTAGTGATATTAACTCAAAAATTGTGTGTGTGTATAAAAATTATGTATTTTTTAAATTAACATGCATATCTCTTAAATTATAAAACAAAAAAATCTTCTTCTCTGTCAAAAAACGTGTACCGTTATAAAATCTTTTAAAACGAAATTGAAAGTTTAAAAATACCGCTAATACATGCCCCGATCCTGAACAGTATAATTATGTAAATTCGGCTTTCGTGCGTCAAAACGTTGTCCTTAAATTGTTGAAAAAAGCTGTCATGATTCACAATTTAAATTTAACGGGCTTTATAACACAGCGTACCCAAAAATAATGAAACTAATTTTTAAATAAGCAAATACGTAGCGATGAATAGTTCAAAATTGCAATATTGAAATGAAGGTGATTGTTACACCAACCCTCAAAAATAGATAGTATGTAAATTAACGTCCGTGTTATATTTGAATGAGAGAGAGGGAGAGAGAGTAAGGGGGTGAGGGAGATAAACGTACCATAATCTGTCAAAACATAAAAATGGCAACAGGATTGGCCGTGATTCTTCACTACGACGCTGCGGATGAAGAAATCAATAGGTAATTTATGAACAAACCTTTTTCTGTGAACTTTGAATACTGTATTAGTACTTATTTTAACCAAAAACTTATATTTTTAGTCGAAACTCGAGAATGGAAAGACGTCGTTTGCCTCCCTCTCTCTCATTCAAATTTTACACGGACGTTAATTTACACACTGTCTATTTTTGAGGGTTGGTGTAACAATCACCTTCATTTCAATATTGCAATTTTGAGAATAGGCCTGAATAATGCATTACGATTTTTTGTGGATTCTGCATACTTGTATAATCAAGTCAACGGCTATAACTCGCCTTTGTATCTCATACTTAATCATATAGCGTCTCGCGTGGATCAGTTTTAAAACCGATACGTGTAATGTAATGAATTTTATGCGCATTAATTAAACTGTCAAATAAAGTACTTGAAAGAAGAGCACAAAAGGTAGCAGTGTCTGAAGTGTTAACGGTTTCTGTCAACAGAATCCCAGTCCCTGGGTGTAGATGTGACCTGTGTTGTCGGTTAGCTGGGTGAGGTGATGTTGGTGATAAATTTGAACCTTCGCTCCTACAATCATCCATGTACCATTAATTTAGGTAAAACATAAAAATATTACTCAATTGTGTTATATAAAGGTTTGTTCAATAAAAATAATAATTATTTTGTAGTACAAAGAAACTGCCATATTGATTAATAATACTTATTTTCCATAAATGTATTATACTGTAAATTGAGGTAAAAAGTTAGTGAATGTCCCTTTATGGCAATACTCTTTCATAAAAAAGGATCTTTTTAACGATTACGATTTTGAACCAGCTCAAGTACTCAGCCCGAGTGATCCATTGAAGTCTGGATAAAGTTAAGTCGGCCCGGTTATCGAGTTTCGCAGTAGTCTTTAACTAGGGCCAAAAACTTTTTAAAACGTCTACCTAGCGTTCCATAACTTTTTTTAAATATATTTTAAATGGTTCAATTGATAAATGATTAAAGGGTTAAATACATTGTATCCATAAAAAAGGCAATTAATTGAATAATTGTTTTTCATTTCAAAATATATTATATATATACAGCCCTAGTCCACAATATTTTATGGGTGGATATCTGACTAAATTAAGACGAAAATGTTCGAAAAATGTAGTTCTACTACACCATCGCCATCTATGGACTAAATTTGATAATTCATTTCCCTGTAACAGCATATATGTCACTATGAAAATCTAATTATTTTATTTTATACTTCTATATATTTCCATTAAATATGTTAAAAATAGTTTCGTCGCTATGAGATATTCATTGTTTAATAACAGTCCCTTTGTAGGTTAAAATCCAGTAAAAATTAGTGAAAATTCTTGGACATATTCAATTATTGAGTAAAATATTTTTGTTTGAAATTTTTACAAAATCACGTTAAGTCTACATACTCGTACTTCCAAATAAATATTTTCGAAATTGTTCCATTATTAATCTATATATTTTCCCTAAATTATCTAACGAAAAATAATGTTACCTCGGAATTCGATGTCCTTTAATTTATTGAAATCAATAATATATTTCAACTAATCGAAATAATCGCATAATTACGATTTTTTTAAATGGTTGAGATTAGGCACATAGTTCTTGAACATTTTTGACTTGTAAATTAATCAGGTGTACCATATAATACTATGAGTGGATACATGGGTATGTATGTGTGCTGGCAGGTGGTGAGAATGAAATAGAAACGCTCGGTTGGTGTAGAGTCGTTTATTGTGACAGAGGGTAGAACATATAATACAGAAGGTATGCGTGTAATATGAAGTATAGAGGTGCGAAGAGTAGATGAACGAGTTGGCGGTGTTCGGTATCGGCTCCGCCGGCTTCGAGCGCCGTTGCGGAGCAGCGGAACGGAAGATATGTCGTCAGTGAGCGATCGGGCCAGACTGTGGCGGCAGCACTCTGCCGCCGGTTAGGTACGGAATTCAGATGTCGCTGGTGTCGATGTCGCTTGGGACGGCGGTGAATTTGAACCGCTACCCCCCACATATATACCTATACACCTGAGTGACCTCGTTCCTCTTTTGCCAATGTAAGATACTTTTGGATAGCAAAATAATTAGAATAGAACTTTAGAATACTTAATAATAATTTTTTTTAATCTCAAATTACAAATTATTACTTTGGACTTACGTCATTAAAAATGATAATGCAGCTTCAAGCTTGAACAGTTTATCAAATACAAATAATCCCTAATGTTACAAAAGTTATCATATATACTTTTGCCGTTTAGAGTTGCTTATTTCGTCCCTTAGGTCGCATCCTCCCCATCCGTTGTGAAATATGAAGTAATTCAGCAAATGTTTATTATATTGTATATCATAAGCTGCGTATAATGAGAAAAGTTTCCTTTTGTAAGCCTCTCCGTAGTGTACACCCGGCTTTATTCTTGAAACGTAATTGTACGAGAAGTTTTCTATTTGTTTGATATACGAACACTACGTTAGATCCGTTAATTCATGGAAAATCCATTAAGTGTTACTCGCTTGCCAAAATTTTTACACAACAATATACTTTTAGTTTTGGTGCTCAACAACAGAAAGCAAAATACAAAAATAATTCTAAAAACATTTTAAAAAGAATGATTTAAAATAAAACAGCCTTGACCCATTTATATGAGAAAGAAAAATTGTACGAGGCGCGTTTTTTAAGTAAGTACCGTTGCCTGATATTCCCGGTATTGCGCTGCGGTTGCGATGTTGGTCATACGCGTGGTTTCTTTCATCTGTTGACTCACCACATGCAGACATTTACATAATGTGAGTGGTTGAAATGTTCAAGACAATAGATCAGCCCGCCGACTGTGAGATACGGTTCGTGATTCGTTTCTTGAATTCACGAAGCATGAAACTACCAGACATGCATCGCCAAGTATGTCCCGTTTGTCCTGATTTGGCGTCAAGTGATTTCCATATTTTCCTTCATCTGAAGCGGTTCCATGGTTGCAAGCGTTTTGATAACGATGATGAACTATATGACGGAGTACAGATATGATTTTTATCCCAGGCGGCGTCGTTCTATGACGAAGATATACAAAAATTGATTCCCCGTTATGACAAGTGCCTTAATAATGGTGGCGAGTAAGTTACCATGCATGCGCAGAGCATATTTTTTCCTATACATTTATGAGTTTGAATAGAATTAACGGATATGTATAAAATATACGGCCTGTTATGAAGTAAATATGAATCGTGTGGGTTAATGTATAGGTAAGTATGAATGAATCTGCTATGTGTGAGTGGTGCTTATTACTTGATTTATTTTTCAGCACAGTTAAACGTTAAAGTTAGAAAAATGGTTAAGCTGTACAATAAAAATATCTACACACGAAGAGTTACACGAGAGGCTCATGATACAGTCTTCCAGATGGCTGCTGGTCGCATTCTTATAACCTGGTCACCTGGCGTCGGTACCAGATGCATTTATGACTGTTATAAGGTCTATTTCACGCACCGGTATATTTAATCTGTATATATATAAATGAATGTTTGTTTGTTTGTTTGTCCCGTATGCGTTCCTACACCGTTCATCCGATTGCGATGAAACTTTGGTGAGTTGTTGTGCACACGCCCGCAAACGTTTCTGAATTAGTAAAACTATTTTACAAAGAATTACAAAAATCATCAGTGGTTCAGTGAACGTGTTATATTAGCAGCCAAAAACAAAGATGTTTTTGCCATCAACTTCAGGATTCAAAACTAAATACCAGGCGAAGAGACAAAGTATAGTTTCATCGATACTGTAATGAATCAAGACGAAGTTGTCAATTGTCCAACTGATTTCTTAAATTCTCTTGATTTTCCGGGCATGCCGTCGCACGTTTTAACATTGAAAATTGGCGTACCTATCGTTCTTCTCCGAAATATTAATCCACCACGACTTTGCAACGGTGCCAGACTTTAAGTGAAAAAGATAATGAACAATATCATCGAAGCTACAATTTTAAATGGAAAATTGAAAGGAGAAAATGTACTGTTGCCATGCATCCCGATGATTCCGACAGATATGCCATTCGAACTTAAACGTCTGCAGTTTCCGGTGCGACTCGCATTTGCAATGACTATCAACAAAGCACAGGGATAATCGCTTCAAGTGTGTGGACTAAATTTGTAAAATCCACGCTTCTCACATGGACAGCTGTATGTGGCCTGCTCACGCGTTGGAAAACCTTCTGATTTATTCGTATACGCACCAGACGGAAAAATAAAAAATATTGTGTATCCAAAAGCACTTCAATAAACAGAATTAAAATAAAAACATTTTCTTTCTTTAAGTGGTATTGCAACGCATGCCGGGTACTCGCTAGTGTATTATATAATATATATGAATTAAATATATTAATTATAAAGATATACATATAAAATCAATTTTATCGAAAAATATTATTGTTGCGCCACCGGTATTCGAACCTGGATCTCTTTCCTAACCGGGGAAGGTGCTTTATCCAACTAAGCTACAGCGACATTAATTTTAGCGACAATTTTCGACCCTATATGTTACCTTTTTGATATTAATACATTTAATCGTTCCATCATTTGACAGAGCCATCTACCTTATTTTTACAGAATCTCAAATACCTTTGAGTAAACTGATAGCAGACGCCATTGTCGCTAAAAATAATGTCGCTGTAGCTTAGTTGGATAAAGCACCTTCCCCGGTTAGGAAAGAGATCCAGGTTCGAATCCCGGTGGCGCAACAACAATATTCTTCGATATAATTGATTTTATATGTATATCTTTATAATTAATATATTTAATTCATATTTAAAATATCACAGAACTATGTTCTGAATAATTACAACTTCACAATAAGAATGTGTTCTCCTAAAATATTATATAATATGTATTATCTTAACAAGTCTTAAAAATAACCCCATCATGCTGGGATAATAAACGCATTATTATTATATGCAAGGTGCGTTCAGTGTCGTAGGTGGATAACAGTGGAGGCGATAGACCTTCACATATTTCATTCCTATTGTTGTCTATAAAGGTTCTAAATATCCGTAATAACCTCTTATAAAATATTCCTAAATTTTCTAACAAAATATCTCGCTTCCAGGCCATTCAGAATCATTTGTCGTATCATTTTCTCTGGCTGAATGTGCACCTCAAAACATCATCAGCCTGATGATGTTTCGAGGTTCATCATCAGGCTGATGTCGCCGAAACGTCAGCCAGAAAGGTGGAATACACGCGGCATAAAATCCCAGAAAAATTGACACAGATGTTTCATACACTATTTTACACGAGGTTTTTTTATCTTTCTGAGTCAAAAGTTCTGAGGTAGTTTTATTATTAATAATTAATACATTTATTATTTTTTTGTTACGATGATGGAGAAAATGGCTTTCAAATAATGGAACGACAGATGTATCAATGTGAGAGTGCAACATCGAAAATAAGTCGTCAACCTACTGTGTTTGTGTAGCATAATCGGTTAATGCATTTCCCCAGATAAGATGAGATCCAGGTTCGAATCCCGGTAGCAACAACGATATTTTTTCGATTTTATATGTATATGTATTCTAATTAATACATTTAATTTATATTTTGCATTTCTTCAGTGATGTATTTATTCTGTTTTCAACTTCAATAACAACAAAAAATTCTAAATTTATCATCTCATTACTTAAAAATTAATTAATTTAATGTTTTACCTTCTAGTACCTATATTATCATAAACCTGTGCCCCTCACATCACAGGCTTGGTAATTAATTATAAAACAACTCACCCCTACCACGTTTTAAACTGGAAAATTTATTTCCCAGGTAATTTTTCCCGGGTAAAATGGATTATCCCGGGGATAACCTTAGAAGGATCGTTCGTCTTTCTTTATTGAGAGGGTTACAAGTTCCTTAAGGTAATGCCTTAGACCTTAGAGCCTTCATTTGAGATAAATCTTCAAGGTGTATTGTGCATAATCCACCGGTAGCCTTCCGGAATTCAGCTGCCGGAGATCCGTCACACGATTGAAAAACCATCAAATAGTATCATTAATGAATTTGTAATTTTCTTTTCAAGGGGAACATTTATAAAATACAACAATGTATTCACATTAAACGATTAATTATAAAATATATTTTAACAAAAAAATCTTTCTTTAATTAATTCTAAACATTTCATAATCATAACTACCAATCACGCCAGCGATTATCATAGATGGTGAAAGTCTGAAGGGGGTGACTGAAATAAAATATTTGGGAGTCATAATAGATTCAAAATTGAATTAATCGCAAAATACAAGACACGTGACTAAAAACATTGCTAAAAACATCTCACTTCTGGGAAGGATCAGAATATTCATTAGTACCGAATCTTGTAAAATATTATTCAACTTTGTTACTATTCCTCATCATCATCAACTACTGCAGCAGCGTTTTGTGTTTGGATAATGAATAAGAAATGCAATAATAGTCAGTGTTATAAAATAAAGCATTGAGAATAATACTAATAATAGATATACTCGGGTCAGTGCAATGCTAAAAGATCTTAATGTGATGACCTTTAAGCAGAAAATTTATTTTAATATAATGGTATTTATTTATGAAATCTTCAATAACAAAATATCGGCGGAATTTATACGAAAAATTGATGAAAATCAATATAAACTGAGACTGTCATTCAAGAAAAAGGCCTAATCTAAGAAATCGATGATGTATAGTGCGATGAAGATTTTAAATGAGATGCCAGAAAACATAAGAAAGAAGAAGAAACTAAATAGATTTAAGGTTAATATTGTTTATATTAGAGCATACATATATGTGCTTATGTATACACTATGTTAAGAATTAAATAAATAATATTTATTTAATAAATAGTCAGACTTAAAAATAACACATCGGCATATCAAGTCATATCATTTAATTACATATTGCAACTGATTACTTATTATTGGTTACTGATTATTGATAATAAATTTAAAGGTATGCCTTAGTTTGGTACGTTTAAAGCCGAATAGTTTAAACTTTTATATTTTTCTTATTGTACCTATAAATAAAACGTCAAATAATCATTCACAAATGCAAAAGCACATACATTCACCCACTAATAATAATTCAAGTTATTATTTATTAACGGCTATTGAATACGGTTTTCTCTGAATAACGTCAAAAATAATACATGCATATTGTTTACCATAAAAAAATATTATTTTATCTTTCGCCAGAAACGAACGTGTAATGCTAGAAACAGGAAATCAGTTGTCTACCGTTATCGACAGTGATGTATGGAAGTGAAGCTTGAAGCTGGAAAATGAGGAAGAAATTAAACTTAATGTATTGGAACTGAGGTCACTTTTGCGTTTACTCAACCATTAATTAGCCTGCGGTGAATCCTTCAATTTTTTAGACATCTTGAATAAAATTGGCAAATCTTGTTGTGATGGGCCACGTCGAAGGACAAAAGGGAAGAAGATCTCTTACCCATTGGATCGACCAGCGACAGCCCTAAGATCTACAAGATGCCGAGAAAAGTGTAGCAGTATAGTCAAAAGGGCGAGAATTCATGGAGGTCACGATCCTAAGTTATGTGGGACCGACGGGAAATCTATTTATAAAACAGTAAAGAAGGAACAAATTAAAAATAAATGTATCTCTGATTTTATGTGGTTTACTCATGTGGAGCAAATGAACGAACAAGTGATGGTAAGAAAATTATACGACGCCAATTTTAATGACATGGAAAGTGATCTTATTAAATAGCCACAACAATCGATCAGCATACATCAGAAATTGCATATATGATTGTAGATAAGGCGAGAGTTTGTGTCAGGACCGACGAGTGTGACACGCTGTATCCTCTTTGTCTAACTCCGTTAAAATGGAATGATGGTGAGTGGGGTAGGTGGTAAGTAAATAAGCCGCTTCAAAGTATTGCGAAATGTTATGCATTACAAAAATGTTTGTATTCCTTTCAGACTCAACTTATTTTATTATATGTGTGTCAAGAAGTCAAAAAAGGGGGAAATACGAAGCAAGGTATCAAAAACTTATAATATCTTTGTTGCCGAGCAAACTTTCAAAATATCCCAACGGTTGTGAAAAGATAGTGAAAGCCAGTATGTTTATACGACCATGTAGAATATAAATATGTAGATACAATTATATATCCCTTTAGATATACATCAGATCTTATATTTAAAGCGTACAATATCCTAGACTTGTCCAATATTTCTATGCTAACAACAATTCACTCCAAGCGATAAATCATGGTCACAACACAAGACAAAGAACGAACATATACACACCAGTTCCGAGAGCAACAACGACATTTTATCAACGATTCTACATGTTCTTAGCTCCGAAACTGTACAACATACTCAACATCAACTGGAAATCGTTTACTTCCAATAATATTACACAAATATGGACCCAATATATGATCCAATTGGGTAGAGATCAATTATAAGAAACGTTATACAACATTCCAACATAATACACTAATAATTCACTAGTTTAAAACACTCTCACTACATATATTGAATTATATAAATATTATCTTTCGTGAATTAAATAACACAACAGCACGAAATAAACTGAATACTTTAACACAGACGGCAGTCTAGCAAAGTAGCCTGGACAATACTGTATATATCAGTGGTGGAGTCTACTCCATCCCACACAATATACTACAAGTATTATATTTAATAGCAATATAATTGTATCTTACAACAAAAACACGTATCTCAATAAAGTCTAATAAATAAATAAAGTTGTCTAAATATTGTTCTTGTACATTTTAAAGTTGTCGAATTTGTTATATAACATTAAAAAGTTTTAGATAATTCGAGGAAGGTAAAAGTTGATTTAACTAAGTTTAAAGCCGAAACTATGTTTACAACAATTCATTTAATTTACATTTATTTTCAACGGCTCATCGACCGATAAATTATTATAGTAGGTACCTATTTTTATCAGCATGGTTTATTGCTTTCCAAACCGAAATAAATTTCAACACCACCATCATGAATGTGGTCAAATAAACTCCACATGTGATATGCAATAAAATGTGATTGTATTGACTCAAATTTAGATGTGATGTCCGATAAACCGATTATGAACGCCACTCAAATCGCAACCGGATTTTAACGGAATAACTCAAATATGGTCAAAATTGTAAACACCCGGAAGAAAGCATGCGAAGGCAAGCACATATAAAAAATGTACTTATGTCAAATTTAATAAAAACACCACTAATTCTATATAAATAATATTATTTTAGACCATCAACCAAAATCACGCAAAAAGGATACCAATTACTCTATAAAATAAACGCATTAAAATAACATCAATAACCCCAAAACATCAACTGACAGCGAAATGTTAAAACTATAAAATCTTCACTAACGACTATTATTAATTTAAGACTTCATCATAACGCAGGTACATAAAAATAAATAATTTCAATTTCACAATTAAATTATTCTAGCGGGCGCCTTATTTTATTTATAAAAATTGCGACTTTTTAAATTATTTTTTTATAGAAATGAAAACTATGTAAATTATTATCGATAATAATAATTAACATTTCTGCGTGATCGGTTTTTTTTTATAAAGACCGGATTCGCCACAAAGATAATATATATTATAGAATACATTTAAGTAACAAAATAATATTTATGTTATGAAAAGAAAAGCAAAAAATATATAAATATAAACAAAATATAAATACATTTCAGTCACGTCCATTATTGTTTCTGTAGTCGTTGCCATTCTATTTATAATGCGCTTGTGTTTTGTTGTGGCGAAGTTTTGGTTTGACTTTGATTTTAGATTCTCGAAATTTGAAAAATTATTTTTACCTCGGACGAACTTCAAAACGTTCCTGTCAAAATTGGGTAAATTTCGTTATCTACTCTACTGTCTACTCTTCGAATTGATATTTGTATACCTATTGCATATGTATATGTATAATTGTTTTTTTTTCTTTTTTTCAGGTAAGAAACATTTTGTCACACAACCTATCGAGAATTTCAAGTAAGATTTTAACCTACTAATCTCATATAATTTAAAAATAACTGTAAACTGAGACTTTCATATCGTATTTAGAATCACATCTTAAAATTTATTTATATCTATATATCTTTTGCATATTTTTGGAATGTTTTCCCATTCAACGTATTTTTCAGCAATCTGAAAAGATAGAACTATGTTGAGAGATGTTTCAGAATAAGAAAGGTGTAGATAAACTAAACGCTAAAGTCTCAACATTACTTAGCATATTTGAATTGAAACATAATTATTTTTGTGGGATTCGCCTTACATAATTGATTTTTTACTATTATTTTCTAAGGGGAAATATTTTCCTTCGAATTAACTAAAATGTGAAATGCATGTTGTGTATATTAACCGAAATATTACAGGTTTAATTAGAGCGGTAGACTTGTGTTACTTCATGGTGTGGGAAGGGTTAACTCCAATAGTTAATTCTTCACTCGATCATAAATGAATGTATACGTAATACGCCTGACTCATATGTACTATACGAGTCATACGCTTGACTCTCACATATATACGATACGAGTTATACGTGTACCACTACACCATCGCCATCCATGGACCAAATTTGATCATTCATTTTCCCTTTTTTTTTAAACAGCATATATGTCATCACTATGAGAATCTGTTTATTTTCAAAATTATTTTAAATAAATATTATTTATCTGTAAAATGTTTTTAACATATACTAGAATATGCCTGATAAATCAATATTTTTTGTATATTTTTTTATTTTAACCAGTATATTATATTAGCAATATTTGAATATATCCAATAACACACAATTACTGGATTTTTACCTACAAAGGCTCTGTTATTAAACAAATATCAGATATCTCATAGAGACAAAGCTATTTTTTATTATATTGTTTTCCATTAAATATAATAAAAAATTGCCTTCTTGCACTCTTGGATCTTGCAAATTTGCAGGGATTAAAGTCATATTTTAAAATCATTTTGCCATCTGTGAACAACAGGTCCCAGCTTTTGATGGGTAAGTCTAGTCTTGTCCTATGTGGTGTCTTCCATTTCAAATAGACTTCACAGTTAAAAGGTTAAGGGCTACATTATACGTACATCCTTAGCGGACTTCTTCGTTGTATTAATTTCATTCCATTGCATGCACTTTCTCTCAGATAAATTTCAAAATCTACCACTCCTAAGCCCTCTCATCTCGCTACTAGTCTGAAATAATATTCTTCGGTCTGCTTCTTGGAATAGAGAATACTTTAGTATTCCCAGAAAGGTACACGAGAATTGTTTGATACTAAAAGAGGAGTTTTACTGCCAACCACTCAGACCGATACGTTTTCATTGTTTGAAAGGATTGAAATTGTATATTTTTGGTAACAAAGAAATAAACGTGAATTATACTGATGTATATTTCATAATGGTTCTTAGATAAGATGAGTTTTTGTATTTTTGCGTGAAGACAAAATTACAAGAATACAATAGCCAAATAATTTCATTATTTAAATTGATATTTATATACAGTCATATGGTCTCCATATTTCATTGTACACTCGACGGCGGTGGAAAGAATCCAGAGAAAGTTTCAAAGATTTATTCATTTTAAATAAAATATACGCTCTGAGGATATCAATTATGATTATCTCCTTAGCCGTCTGAAATTGTTAAACTTATCAGTGAGACGTACGATGACCGACCTTATATTTATATACAGGAACATCGATGGTATGATAGATTGCCCCCAGATTGTTGGTCTGTTTGACTTTCACGCTCCGTTGAGGTCATCTCGACACAATTCATTGTTTTATTACAGTGGTAATGTCAGAACTCATGCACTAGCTAACTTCGCAGTCCCCAGAATGCACTCTTTGGGGAATTAATATACGGAGTTAGTCGACATTTTTGCTGTTAATTTAACTCTTTATAGGACTACATTATTACAATTTTTTGTGTCTCAACTCAATGGTGACAGATAAATTGCTACTTCACATTTTATATTTATTTTTGATTATTTAAAAACATGCTGACACTGTGTAATTTTTTTTCTTTGTGTATTGCACGTCTGATGTAATTTTCTATTATTTTACAAATTATGTTAATGCTTGAATAGGGCGTGTATAATAATAAATAAATACATATATATTAATTTAAGGCTTCCGCGAGCACTAGTGTATGGAACTGGAGTCTCTTCTAGGTTAGATCGCATTTTTTTGTAAATGGTTTCCTTGAAGGAACCTAGACCGACATTTCGCCATGGTAACACGAGTCATTGTCAAGATGTTTACCTCAAAATCTTACGGTACATCTGTACTTATTCGCAGGAGATATAAATCTTACACAGTTAAACTGTGTATATAGAGTGTCTCTTCTACAAAACATCTACAAAAAACGCGATCTAACCTAGAAAAGACATCAGTTCTATACACTATCATTCACGTATATTTCAACTGTGTGTGTGTGTGACTCAAATTATTGTATATCAATTTCTTAATAAATTATTATTACCGTTTATAAAAATGTTTGGAGATTAGTTAAAAATAGTTAATGTACTTACTTATTTAATGGATGTTAATCAACGCTGTTTCACATTCAAAATTAGTGTAAATGATTTATTGAGATACACCATACTATCTTGTCGTTTTCTGATTTGTTTATTTTCATAACTATACTGTATTTTTCTCTATTTAATAGACAACGATGCCAAATAGACGCTGATATTGTTTGTTTTATGCAACATAGACTTACTATACGTGGAATGACGTCATTGTTAGAATTAACGGAAAAGGAGAACGACAATAGAATACTTGGCATGATACTTATCACCATGACTTATCACCATATAAACCATATGACGTTTTTGACCAATGGCAGTGTGAACGTGTGGACAAAAATAATTGTCAATTTATTCGGAAAAAAAGTCGCCGTAATTATATATATATATTTTAAATACATGTCACATTTTCAAACTAAGCTAAACATTTATGCTATGAAAATAGGACTAACTCGATGGCCTCCTGAAATGAATCTCGAGCCCCCGACCACTAGATCACTTGGCGAGTACAGTAACCACTAGATTACAAACACGTCAAATAAATTACTATACTACTGTGTTTTAATCAATTTTGAAATCATACCCCAAATCCAAAATGCATATATTCATTATTATACAGAACTATTTTAAAATTATTTTTCTACTTTATACTCCCATTATTTGAAGAGAAAAATAATCATTATTTTTACCTTTTATGGTATGTACGTTTGAAAAGAATTAATTCACCATTTAAAATAGTAAATTATAAATTTAAATAACCGTACAATAATAAATCAAAATGTAAATATTGTACTTTAATATTTAATGTCTTTGTTGGACTACTATTAAGGTAATTAACGACCTGTTGATCTGTCTCCCTAAAATAAAATAATTTAAAAATCCATTAGGTAGGCTTTAAAGAATTTTACTATAATTTTTAACCTATATTTAATGTTCAAATAATATAAAAAATAACAGATGCTGTAAATTGGCATGAAAATAAAAATCTCTGTGATGTTGTTATACATTAAATAAATATTCTTCTTTTAAATAGGCAATCCATCCCTTCAAGAGTGATTTGTGCCATTAATCAAGTTAAAAACTTTGTTTTATAGAAAAAAAGTATAATTATATTGTAGAATAGGAAATACTATATTACAAGTCAATACCATTGTCGTTCAAAAAACTTCCTATTATATAGATTAAACGTGGCGAGTTAAGGGAAAAAAGATGACACAAGTTAACCGGGAGCTGAAAATTATCATTGACGAGACGAAAATGAACAGGCAAAAAAGACATGGTCAAGGATTTCTTCCTCGGCACCACACTCACACATTGAGGAATCTATCAAGTTCAATCTGAACAAATGAGAGACCACCTGGCAATGCCCAATTCTCATTCTAAAGATATTTGATACTGTTTTTTGGAGACTTTCATTTTTGAGAACCAGGGGGTGCGGGGAATATATCCATGAATTACTTTAAGACAATTATACTTTTAAATTTTTTTTTAGAAAACCTACTTTTACAGATACTATCATACATAATGAATCTAATCATGCATTATCACACAAACATTCAGGGTTCCACTCCATGATACATCGTTTAGTCAATATTCCTATGTCAACGTCCAATTTCAATATTGAATAGAATACAATTAGAAAAATAGCAGTTAATAACGAGTATAATACAGGTTTAATAGAAAGTTTTTTAAAAAATTCATTAAAAGAATATAATAATCAATTTTTATATAAATAACAAATAAAACATAATGATTATTGGCATAGGATTTTATACATAAATAACTTTTCGAATCAAATATCTAAACACCTACCACGAAACATTAGATCGGCATTTTATATAAATAATAATATATGAAACTAATCATGAATTCTAAAGACAAAGATGATAAATTTAACAATTCTGGTATCCATAAACGTAGTTGCAAGGATTGTGCTGCATTTTATATTGGTAAAACGGGTAGAAATTTTAATATAAGAGTAAATGAGCATTTGAGATGTTTGAACAATAGTGGGTATTCAGAATCAGAATGGTCATGGTTTTGATAAAAAATTGTGACTGTCAATTTTGCATATAAACGGTGTTGGTCACAAATTAAATAATTTGGAATCGTTGGAGATAAATAAAGCGTGTAAAACTAATCAAAAAATTATAAACAACCAACTAAATTTAACTACGAGTCCAATTCTAAAATTAGTTCATTAAAATTATTCGAGTAAATTTGTATTAAGTAACAATTTGAGTTAGGTACTAAATATATTTTTTAAATAATTGTTGTTTTTTTAAAAATAGATTCTGGCAAAGAAACAATAATATTTGTTTTTAGTTATTATTGATATACTGAAGAATAAAATGGTATTTTTCGAAACCGGTAGATGTATTTAAACTCAATAAGTGGTTAATAAAATAATGCAAACCAATAAAAATATGATTATTCTTATGTTTATTTGGATCCATCCATTGTGTTATCATATTAAGTGTGTCATATATCGGGATATGGAATTGAAAATGGCGTTTCATGATATATAATATTTTCATTATTAAATAATATATATTCTTAAAAATATTGATACCATCACCACGTACATTATTTTATTTATATACACGATTGATTAAAATGCATTACTCACATAAAATCTAAATGACTGACTCGACGTTACAACCATCAACGAAGGTTGATTATTTTAGACACTTAAACTGGGACTTGATTGTATTTTGAAATAAAAATTAACGACTGAGAACTTTTTCTTTCTCGTGAAACGAAAAAGGATGTCACGAACTTAGATTACAAAACCTTATTTTATTTTACCGACTACAAAGATGTTACTCATCACGTGTAATGGATTCTTTGAAATAAAAATAGTACAAAAACATTTATTAATACAATGTAAATACTTGAATACGCCTGAGCTAAATATTGTTTATTTTAATTACATATTTTATTGCTACGAATTAAATATATTATTAAAGTGAGTAAGATTAAGTAAGGATCACTTATGAAACGGATGAATGAGAAGAAAATAATGAGAAATATATATGACGCATATGTTAATAACACAAGAAATAGAGGAATACTGGATATTGGACGATGGTCCTGTTAGAAGCCTCAATAAGCTTGTATGAAAAGATGTATGAATGTGGATGAGGCGAGAATTCTATGTCAAGACAGAAGAGTGTGGCGTTCTATGCTTTATGTAATATTTCGGTATTTATTACGCACTTGTAAGTTAAATTTGTGATTAAATCTTGGTCGTACAAATAATTTTGCAATATTAGTAAAAAAAAAATTTTTTTAATTTTAAATATTTTCTAAAGCCGGATTTCCACCAAACATACTGTTTAAAAAATAGTTCGATTTTCAAAAAATAAAACTTTGTTGGTAGTGTTTGTTCCTTTTTTACATTCTATTTAGTCCCGCAATGATGTCCTTCACCGACAACGATTTGCGTATAATTAGCTGTGTTTGGTTTTTAATTAATGGTCGAATATAAAATACCTTATAATACGATGTTGGGTTGAATGGAGAATTGATATCTTCCTTCCACAACTTTACCAAAATGTCAAGTATCGATTTTGAATTGGTAATTAATCTGGTAGGGCCTTAAATCTCCAAAAAATATATAAATTACCGGGATAAACTCTTTATGAAAATCACATTCAGATAAAGAGGGGCGCACAAATGTCGCAGATAACAAAACTACCTACCTTCGCGTGTTTTAACCAAACAGACTAAATAGCAGGAACAAACTTGTTTTCATTTGATATACCGACTCGAGATGGGAAAGTGTTTTGTTTACTAAAAACACTGTCCTCGGACAAACTTGTTTTCAGAACTGTTCATTTTTTTACAAAACATGGCTCTTTTTATTGAGAAAAACAGTTTTTGTTTGTGTTTAGTGTTTTGTCTCTTTAGTGGAAACCCGGCTTAATGTCGAACTAACGCTATAGAATAGGCTTATAAATGTTAATATTAAAGTTGATTGAAAATAAGTGTGTAATTTGTTTCTCCGATGAAAGTGAAAATGTGTAGAGTAGGCAGTAATTATTTTAAACCCCATTTGCTATTACCTTCGTACAATTTTCTCAATAGGTTTATGTAGGTACTATTACAACCCTGTAATTACTGGTAGTAAAATCAACTTTACGACTTACCATCGTATGTAGAACGAGGAGGACGTAGGTGCATTGTACACGGGGTAAGCCATTAGACGGAATATAATCCAGAATGGTATTGATAAAGATGTGTAGCTTTGAATTTAACGCTTAATTTTATAAATCGACAATCTTTTAAATCTCAACAGATCGATGGTAAGTTATTACTCATTTATTCGTATTTTCTATAAATAATATGCATTAAGGTACATTTTTTAAATTTTATATGTGTACCTTTTTTAATTAAATTTGAAATGGGAATATTTTGTCAGTTGAGGTTAAAAAGAATTTTCGTAATATTGATAGAATCGGCGTCAACTTTATAGAGTTTCGTCATAGTGGATAGATATAAATAAAACAATGTTAAACTCGAGTAGTGCTAATAAACTCAAGTAGAGTAATAACATTGTTTCATTTATATCCATCCACGGGAATTCTCGTATTTATAATATATTCAACTAAAAATATGTTAAGGAAAACACATTTTTAAAACATTAACATGAATGTGTTTTCATCAATATATAAGTTATATTAAAGTTTCTAAATCTAATAAAATGAATGAATTAATTAAATTAAATAGATATATATTATATTTATTCTGTATATTTTTCTAGTTGATTAATTTAATTTATATGAAAATATGTATTATAATATGGACATAGAATGGCACTTAAGGGAAGCCATCTAACTTTCACCATATGAGGAGCGGCGCGCTCACTAGCGTCGCCTAGAAGACGGTCGCGCGAATTAATAGCGCCTCCCCACTCTGAGCTCAGAGTTTCGTACCTATCTAATAATGTAAGGCTATGAAGTCGTTTAAAAATCTACCGACTCCGACTCTTATTCCACAGCCCATATTAAAGACACATCTTCGAAATTTGACTAGTCATTTAAGAGAATGACTTCTGTTAAATGATTGAATAAACTCCATGCATCTTTACGTACTAACTTCAAAATATAACTACTGTTTGTAAATAAAAATTGCATTTCCTAAACATTTTGGAAGTTGAAAAGTTTATTAATTAATGGTGAACTAAAAGTTATTTACAATTTTGTGCCCCTTTCAACATAGCGCCCGGGGCAATTGCTCCAATGGCTTCTCGACAGTTACGAGTCTGTAAACTTTAAACATTATTTATCTGAAAATCATCTCTCGTGAACATGCATTGCGTCCTCAGTTATCAGAACAATACATTATGTCATTGTAGTGTTGTATTTCGCCAGTTCCGAGAGCAACAACGATATTTTATCAAAGATTCTACATGTTCTTAGTTCCGAAACAGTACAACACACTCAGTACCAACTGGAAATCGTTCAACTTCAATAAGATTACACAAATATGAACCCAATATATGATCCAATTGGTTAGAGAGCAATCAGAAGCATGGCTATCCAACATTCTAACATAATCATTATACAGTACCTACACTAATAATTCACTAGTTCTACAACACTCCCACTATATTTTTATTTTTAAAAAAAATATGTAATCTTTATTTATATTTCTGTCGAATATTTATTAAATAACACCACAACAGCACGAAAAAAACTGGCTACTTTAACACAGGCTTCAGTCTATCAAAGTAGCCAGGACAATGCTGTATATATCAGAGGTAGAGTCTACTCCATCCCACACAATAAACTACGAGTATTTAATTGCAATATAATTGTATCTTATGTTTATCATGTTATATTATAATATATTCATCTCTTTTACAACAAAAATACAGCTACATGTCAATACAGTCTAAATAAATAAATTTACGACAGTAATATCTGACAGGTTTCAACTATTGTATATGTCGCAAAATACAGAAAATGTATGCTTAAAAGTATTATTACATCTATAGAAATGTATAGTGTGCAGGTGCAGCCCCGAGATGGGAGACCACACATTCTGCTGGCCATAATTTGATGAGACCAGTAGAGCCAACTCTGTATTCGCCTTTCTCATTATTTGGTGGATGGTTTCATTATCTCTATATTCGTCCCTCAATCTTTCACTCAATCACATTCTTCAGTATGCATTGTATTTAAGAATGTGTCCTATTTGTAAACCTCTTCGATTTTCGATGGTGTTTATTATGGATTTATTTTACTGCACTCTCCTCAAGACATCCGCATTCCAGCACCACATCTCAAATTCTTCAAACCTATTTCCTTCTCCTTGGTTTATTTTACAATTTTAACTTCTGTATAATTCTATGCTCCAAGCGTAGATTTCAATGAATTGGTATAACTTAATTATTTATACTAATCAATATTATACATTGACCGTTTATTTTTATATTCTTAAAATGAAATTACTGACCATATAAATATAATTGTTAAAATAACTGCATTCACATAAATCAAAAATGTACTATTGTTCTAAATCTCTTGCAAGAAAACTACTTTATTATATTTTTTTCATCTCATTCGAGTTGTGAAGCTGTGAACAATGACACCGGCCGGATGAAGAAAAATTATCGCTGCGATAATTCATCGAATCCTGATGCTTTTACGATCCTCATATTAATCTCACAGTGAGATGTGATGTACTGTAACCATAACCTCTAACTGCGTCGTAACTCATCTGGTTAACACACCTAACCCTCGTTTTTGTGTATATGTAGTAAAATAGGTACATTTTTAAATAAAGAAAACAAAATATGTCATATCAATATTTATATAAATATAATTATTATGCACAGAATAAATATTGTATTCCTCGTTTTCGTATTTTCTCAGATGCTGGTTTTTTCAAGCTTCTGAATATTTGAAAAACACAATACGCTTCACCTTGGATTAATTCAAGAGAACTGGTTATAAAATATATACCGGCATCTCATATGGCCAGAATCCCTGCCTACGTAGTATTTATTTTACTGGGGTATGGTGGCTGTGATATACTCGTATATAAAGACACGGGTTTTTACATACAAAAAAATCTAGGGAATTAGTCATATGTATGGCTTGCAAGTGTCCTTTTTTCCGTTAAATGCGACACACAGGAAATATTGCATATGAAGCTTAACGTATTTGTTAGTTTGTAGGTAGATGCACGTACATGGACTCTTGGTTATACGTTCTTTACAATAGTTATGAAAATAAATTAAAGATTTCTTGGTAGTCATATCACTATAAATACTGATAATACGAAAGCATATTTATTTCTTTACACTTGTTTTGCTTGTACTAAAAAAATAGTGTTATCTTTCTGTTATTCCGGGTAAAGATCAAATTCCTAACCTCTTCGTCGCTAAGCGAACCTCCAACCGCTAAACTAAATAATATTTTTATTTTATTTAAGCTTTTCACCAAGCACAATTATAATTGACAATGTTTATATACCAACCCTGATTAATTTTGATGATTAATTTATTAGTCTTTTAACTGACAACCTGATTTGACATGCGGACGCCACATTGAGGAGGGGTAGGTTTTAAATGCGTTAACTTACGTTGGATTTAAAAGCTGTAAACTATTATCCATACACAAAAGATATATGACATTGAAAATCTTATTTAATCCCGGACTAAATTTAACCTACAAAGCAGAAAAGGACATTTAAAATTTGTACAATTACATATTTTTTTAATACAATATCCAAAAATATTTTAGAATAGTTGATGAAAATAAGCAAGGAATGCTGAGATGCTGAGTCCTGTGGAAATTATAAATGAAGAGAGAATGTAAAGAAAATATATAAATCTACTGTTGAAGGCAGCAGAAAAGGGAGATGTCCTGTTAGAGGCTTCAATAACCGTCGAGCGTGCATAAGAAGTGTGATGATATATAAGACATAGAAGAGTGTGGAAATTCGTATTTATTATATCGTCTCTGCCTTCCCTTTCGGAGTAGCGGCGGGACTGTAAGTAAGTTAGTGTAAGTGAAATTAAGATCTTAAAGCGTTTTTTCTTGATGTTTATCGACAGATTCATAAATTCTCATGAAATAAATTCAATTCGATATGAATAATCGATTACACGATTTACTGTTCTACATAAAACGAAAGTGCTTAGCCAACTACACTAAAAACTTACCGTTAAAACATTGTGGCGCCTTTAGTATTTTTATAGGAGAAAGGGTTCACTGGGGAAACGGGCGATTTACTAAAACGAGGTTACAAATTAAAATAAATATTATTTTTAAATTACAACTTACTAACTGACTTACCATCACGCTATTTCACCGCAAGCATAAACAGAGAAGACAGACCACCACACTCTTCTGTCCTTACATTACCACCATTTTCACATATCTTCTCATGCATACATCTTTGGTTGTTGAAGCTTTTAACGCAACGGTTCTCCAATATCTGTTTTATCTGATTTTGCCATGTCTTTCGCGGACGCCCTTCCCCTCAACACTTGCCTTGTATAATATATTTTCTATACCATCCTCTTCTCGATTATATGTAACGTTGAATTTAAATTGGTTGATGTAATATACAAGGCGACACATAACATGGCGCCTTTGTATCCCAGACAATTCGAATGGTATACGTCAAACTCTCAGGTCAGCCTCTACTTCAGCCGGAGGAGAGGTTGTAAAACTTACCAGCCGTTGCCAGAAGTCTATATTTATCCCAAAAGCGTGGAACTATTTGCCTTCCGTCATAAGAAACAATGCATCAGAGACTTTATTTAAGAAGAGACTAAAAACGCATTTTTCAAAAAATTATTTCCATACGTTCAAATAATAATATTTAATTTTAAAAACATAAATAATGTAGAACTATAAATAATTTATGCGTAAGGTGAATTTTTTTATGAAAATTGCACTATAAAAATTATTCAATATTATTATTATGACCAAATCGTCTTATCGATTATTTTTGAACTCTATGCTTTAAACAGATTTATATTCGCTCATAATTTGCACATTCTTCATTTTATAGATTTTCCACACTTTAGTGCCTTTTGTTCCTTGTTTGCCAATTACAGACACGAAAAAATTAACATCAACAGTTCTGATGATAACTTTATATAATATATTTAAGAAGAGCACATTTTTGTTGTGAAGTTTCATTTTCAGAACATAGTTCTGTGGGATTTTAATACAAATTAAATTAATCAACTAGAAAGTAGAAACTAAATCTTTTTTCAATAAATAGATTTTTTCTGTATATCTTTCTAGTTGATTCATTCAATTTGTATAATATATTGTATATAAATTTGATATATTATGAATAAATATACGTTTTATTTTTTTTTGGTAGATATAATTTTTTTACTGTTTCTTTAGAAGGCAGCTGAGGCGCGAGAAGAAAGAAATCAATATACAAAATATTGTTGATAATTGTGTGCGAGGTATATTTTTTTGCATGTGCTATGATGCCAAATCATGTACGCGCGCACACCCGCACATCTTCTAGGGAACATTTGTTTGAATCCGTCCGTTTTCCGTTGTAAACAGATTGGAATAAAATGTGAACTATATATACCATGCAAAAGCATTCTACCGAAGCTGAATAAATATGCAATAATGTGTTTTATAATGTGAACACTAATCGTTAACAAAACATTGTTCCCCTCGTGTGTGCGGTAGGTAGGAACCTTCTCACTAGTTAACAAATTTGTGCGGCCGTTGGACAGCTGGTGGAATCTTTATCATTGAACCGAAACGATATACATTTTGATTATTACATTATCATACCATGTTTCTGGGGAACAAAAATTCTGGTGCACGCGGGGACGTGCAGTGCATACAAGCAAAAAAGCTGTGCATAACCAAAAATTCTGGGAAACAAATAGAAATTTTAAAATTGGATTAACATATGCGAAACATTATTTTGCAATTAGCGCCAGTACCCTCTGTGTACCAGTAGAAACTTAAATTGCTTTGTTCTAAAAACTCACGAACTCTCACCGCTGTACTCATGGCGCTCTTTTTTATTCGCCGCATCGTGCAATTTACATTACTCAGTTCTGTCTTTAAGCCAGTGAATTACTCGAGTCATATAAATGGCTATTTACTGAATTGAAAATTCCTTTCCGTTGATCCGTTTTGTATAGAGTCGTTACCTATGCTGTTTTTTAACAGAATAACATTAGAAAGGGTTACAACTGAGTACAAATCGTTGAAGTGTCTACTTCCTCTTTTACTTATTTGCGAATTTTACAATCTTATTGTTTTTAACCTGTTGATTTCATGATAGTTCTTTAAATTTGGTGCATGGATTGGTTTTTGATTTGAGAAAAACAAAAATCAATTGGCAGAACTATTTCCTACGTTAACCTTTAATAAAAATAATAATCAGCATAATCTAAATCTATACCTACTGCACGCCACTGGATGCACGTATTACTAAAAGCTAGCTTTGTAGCTCATGTATGCAAACCAAAAAAATATACAATTTTTGTAAAAGGTGTAAAATGGGTGTCTCGTTACAACTATATCAGTCGCAAATATCTACAAGTATTTTTTGGTGAATTTTTTTAATAATTAATATAAAATAACTTTACTTTTAAAATTAGTAATATTATCTTTGTGATTAAAATTCATATTTTTATTTATTATCTTTGTTTTATTAACCACTAAATTGAGTTTAAATACATCTACCGGTTTCGAAAAATACCATTTTCTTCTTCAGGATGTCATAACTCACTAAAACATATATTATTTTTTCTTTGTTTTGTAAAAAAAAAAAATTTAGTATTTTTTTATTTTTTTTTTAATAGATTTTTTAAAAATAGATTCTGGCAAAGAAAAAATAATACATGTTTTAGTTAGTTATGACATACTGAAGAAGAAAATGGTATTTTTCGAAACCGGTAGATGTATTTTAAACTCAATTTAGTGGTTAATAAAACAAAGATAATAAATAAAAATAAAATAACTTTGTACATAATAACTTGACTTTTATTGTTCAATATCTGACCGGTTTCGGAACAACGTTGGTTCCTTCTTCAAGGTAATATAAAAGCTAAACGTATTGTAAACGATCTCCCCCTCTAACCATGAGATTTATATACATTGTACATCTTATAACAATGTTGATTAATTATTTAGTATACCTTTTCGTTCACATCAGAGTAATGTAAAATATGCATAATCGATATTTGCAAAATCACTTTGTGAAAATATATTATATACATAATAAGAAACACTTCAACAGTTAGATTAATTAGAAATAAGAAAAGGTATTATTAGTAAATTAAACATTATTAACCAAATTCTTTTTTCTAATAGTTTTCTTTCAAATTTTTTTCACTGTAGTTCCTAACTCATCACTTATATTGTATTTATAGTTTTGTTTTTTTGTCTTCGCTTGTATTTTAAATTTTGGTATACAATTTATATCCTGATGCAGGGACCATTGGTCTTGAGACATATTGATAAATCTTATTAGAAAAATTACAGACATAAATTTGTATCTGAAGTCAAAAAATATGTACACAGACTAACTGAAACATAAATAATCTCGTATATACTCCTTCTCTATATACGAGTCCTACTCTCATAGAGAAGAAATAAATGTTAAAACAAGTAATATATATCCTACTGATTATTTTATAAATGTATTATATCTTCTAATAATCAAATAAATAAAAAATATATATTATATAGTGGTTTAAACAAAGTGTTTTTTCTAATTATTTATATATATTTTTGTCTTTGGTTTTGATGATTATCTCGTGATTCAATTTAAATAAAATTGCTATAGGTATTCAATTACTTAGTAAACTGTCGGCAAAAATATATACATTAGTGCCATGAAGGTTGTGGGAAATAGACCTTAATGGTCCGAACCTGACAGAAATGTTAAGTTTATTGGGAAATTGTTGTATTCAAAACGTGCATATTTTGCATTCATTCCGAAAAATTCTAGAGAAAATTATCGTTTCTGTGGTAAATTTTGGAGTTATATCCTCTGTTTTGTGTCTTGTGAAACTTGGTCTGGATTTATAGCAATTAAATTCGGTCTTTACAACAATTTTATATTTATTACAATAATAATTTATTATAGTATACTGACTAATACAATAGTTACACTTAAAGCAAGTATTTTTAAGTGGGAGACGCGTAAATAAGAGAGCGCATCCAAGTGCGCTGCGCCTTGTAATGGCTCTCCCACACACAATCACACGCCCATCTGTCAGATATCACGTCGCTCTCCTTGCGGACACACACACACACACACACATTTACAATCCGAGTGACGGATCTCACAGATTCTTTTAACGAAGTTTTTTAAATCCAAACGTCAAGTGTTTTTTGAATCCCAGCGCTGATCGAAAATTTATGGGAATTTTATTTTTTTCTCATTTTACACTTCATGCTTCGAAATCTAATTATTGCGATGGCTTTTAGTACCTACTTCATAACCAAAAAATAACTGATTTAACTTTATTCCATACGTCGTGCTAGGACCCTCGAGGCTGGATTCGATCGTTTGTTCCGCTATAGACACAAATTATTCCGTGTAGTGCATCGGACCACTCTATGAAACGTGTCTTCATAATGTTATTTTCACAAAGGTGATTCAATAAAAATAATTTATGGCGGCTGAGATAGTTTTTATTCAAACTTGTTCAAACACAACATACATTATTATTTATCGACAATCAATATTTATATGATTTTCAGATAATATAAATGTAATATATAAAAATTAACAAGATATGCTAGACATGGCTAGAATCGATCTAGGTATTGAGGATTCAGCATCTTTTTATATTTAGATGTAAAGATTTACACAACAATTATTAATATTTATTATTTTTCATCCTTATAAAGATTGTATTGCGACAAGTTCTTACGTGGCGAGGTAGACATTAAATTATACATAAATTACACATTCATGTATATATATATACATATTATATATCATTTGTATAATGTGTGTTTTAATAGTGCATAATTTAATCAGGCATTTTTTGAAAGCCTAGTCGTAATATTTTTTAAATACATATGTATTATTAAAGAGAACACATTGTTATTGTGAAGTTGTAATTTTTCAGAACAACGTTCTGTGGTATTTTACTACAAATTAAATGTATCATTTAGAAAGACAAAAATATTTTTTCGATAAATTGAATTTTGAATTGAATTACATCGATATTAAAGGAAACTCATGACATTAAAAAAAATTCTCGATACAGCAATACAATAATTATATATTCATATTATATGTGTATTCTGCTTAATTTTAGTCTCCTATTTCAAAAAGATACAAAACTAAAGAAAAATAGTATAACACACAGATCCACGACCCAACAGTAGAACCAATAGTAAATTGATGGTGTTGTTTTACTATGTACCTACCTAATTCATTTATTAAGTAATAGACAAATAATAATATAAAATAAAAATATAATTTATTATTATTTATTAGGCATTACTTATTTTAAATAAACACTTAAAAATTGTTTTAATTACATTATTGTCAAAGTACATAATTTATTTCTGTGTAATAAACCGGAAATGTAGACTATTTAACAGATGACGTAAACCACTAACAGTTGAAATACTTTTTATGCATTTAAGTGGTGTGGATTGTGCATTTGAAACCACTTTCCCCTTTTGAAAAGTGCATCCACCCTTGAATTTAGATGTCCCGCCGAAAAAAGCTCCGAGCCGGAAATGGATATGTCAATAAATCACTCTGAAATTAAAGCGGCCGGCGCGGCGTAAAAAGCTCGCAAAAGCTCAAAGCATTGTCGGTTGACCTTCCTCATTAACATATTTGAGTGCATAGTTCCGTTTTGTAATACACCCCGGTGTTTATTTTGCAGGAAATAATTAAAATTCCCGGCTGTGTAGCCGAGGACGGTTTTTAAATTGGAGCCAAATGTGTTAAAATCTATGGAATATCTTCTATACTAATTCATTGCGTGTATGTAATGTCAATTGTAGTTGAGATAAGTATAATATAGTATATTATTACTATAATAAATGACAGAAATGTGCATCTGTCGAGTGACGAGTGACACTGGATCTAGGTAAAATCTTAAGTGGTATTTGGCGACACGTGTAACATTCTCCTGTAACACCATCTTATTTTTCTTCTTCATTTTATATTGCCATAATCATCAATTAAACCTGGCCTTAACGTCTTAGGATTGGTAAAAGGCTTAGTTTATAAGAATCTAATTTAAACACGGTGTTTAATTTTGTAAACAATATTGTACATTTTTTTTCTTCAACCCATGTCCCTCTACTATTGGTTATCCAGGAGAGGCCTTACGGCCTCTCTCTTAATGACCATTTTGCTTTATTCTCTGTCCTTTGCATCTTATCCAAATATAATTCAATCATTAAAAATTATTATTTTAGACAGAAAAATTAGGCCGTATTATATATTATATCCTGCGGCAATAAACACTACAGCAAAGCAGTCAATTTTATTTTAAAACCTGAGAGATTTTTTAAATATTTTTACAAAACTTTATTTGACAACCTGTATCCGTGAATGTTTTTCCGTAGAACGGCTTTCATTCAACGCCGCATCGGTAACGGTATCGTTTCTTGTTTTATTTTCGTTTGGAAATAATCTGCCAATGCTTTTGTAGCTGTTGGTAGTTCAGACCTGTAAAATAAGTGCTATTAGATGTTTCTTTTGGTAGAAAAGTCTTCACTTAATATACAATAATACAACGTCCAATAAAAAAATAACTGATACCAGCAGAGCGATATAAATTGTAGTTCAGATTCCCTCTAGCTTAAGGGATGTCCTCTTAAGGAAATATCAACCGGTTCGCTAAAATATTTTTCAACTTCTTTCCTAGTGTACTAGATGCATTTATAGTTAATATAACTGGCCATGTTTAGTATATGATTTATCCTGTTTTGAGAGGATTTTTAAAAGTATAACACAGGTTATAACCTTTTCAAAATTAAGGATATTTGGAACAATTTGAAGGATTTGATTCTGAACGTATCAAAATGAACAGCAAACTCTTATATAAGGAAACATAAATATGTAGCTTTTTTCTCAATACATTATTTTTTTTAATTTTTACAAATAAACAGTTTGGCGAGAGATGTCCAATTCTAACAACGTTTATATATGTATATATTATAAGAACATACGCTATTTTTAGACCAATTGTATATATTTGTACACATGCAGAGTAATCCATATCCAGTAGGTACAATCAGGGAGCGGCAAACTTAAGATAAAATTATCTGACAAATAATCTGAAACTTAAGCAAATGTAGATGCAATGCAAAAAAAAAAACGAATGATAAAGAAATCATCAAAAACATATGTTGATGTCAGTATGCCTACACTGATTAAGTTATTAAACGAGTTTTGTAGCTTTGTGATAGATAGCCTTTTTGAAAATAGATTTACTGAGTGTAAATAATATTAATTTTATTATGTCAATTATTTCGATTGTAGGGGTAGCATTTTCTAGCTTTATTAACGGTGACATAATATCTAGAGACGATCAATGTTCAATGTATGTAGGTACGAGTATTAGTGCATACGCGGTTTCTAGATACGATGCATTTATCCCTGAGCGGATTTCAGTTTAAAAGCATACGAAGTTTGCAGATTGACTCTAGCTGTACTTCTCTAGTTTCAATACAAGTTAAAAGTTAATTAGAAAGATATATATATAAAATAAATATATCGAAAAAATATTGTTGTTACTACCGGATTTGAACCTGCATCTCTTCCTATCCTGGAAAATGCATTAACCGATTATGCTACACCAACACAGTGAGTTGACAAGTTTTCAAATTTTTCGAACAAATTTTCGAACTTATATGTTGCACTTGCAAATTCATGCATCTGTCGTTCCATTATTTAAAAGCCATCTTTTTTATATTTACGGAATTTCAAACACCTTTGAGTAATCTGATAGGAGACGCCAGAATTAATTGATAATTAATTTTTATTAAATATTGGAAACATTAAGTTAGACATTAGTTAAAATAAAAATATTGTTTCAGCCCAATATTATCAATGATTGCATTTCGTCGCATTACAATGTTTTGATATTTTAAGAAGTGAAATATAATGGAAATCAATTAAAATGATACCATGGGAATATAAATATTTTTTTTAAACGAATTATATATGTTAAAATGAATGACAGATGCCAGTCCAGTCGATATAATGTTTAGTCGTAAAGTCATAAACAGTATGCAATTAGGTGATAACGCAGCCGATAGATAATCCAGTTAAGAATTTAAAATGGTAAGGGTGGTGTGTGATATATTTATTATCAGATGTCGGCCTAGTCAAAAAGTTCAGTCATAAAGTCGTAAACAGTCCACGATTTGTTGACGATGTTACTGCCGGTGTATTATTTTGTTTTTCTAATAAATTTGTTTCATTTTAAGCGTGTTTCGTTTCACGTTAAAATAAATTTATTTTCTAAAGACTGAAATATTTTTGCATATAAGTCAATATTTTACTACAAAGTTTTAAATAAAATATCACATGTATCCTTTATGTACGAATAATGGAAAAAAAATTATAAAATACAGGTAACTGTTTCAATTTTCCTCCATAAAAATATGAAATCCCGAATAAATTGTTCAATGGAGAAATATGATGATTTTATAAGTGCCTCCCCACGCAAAAATGCCATAGAGTAAAACAGTCAAAATAAAAAGATAGTAAAAAAATACCATGATTTTTTTTCTTACTATTCTCAAATGCTTTATTTCTCTTAAAGTCCCTTCACATCCACAACAAATACAAGCTGATTCCTAACTTGACATCAAAGATGTCCAATACGTATTAACCAATCGACTATTTATACATATTTAAAAATAAAAAAATCACTTTATGTATGTAACATGAACGGTCCGTGCCCGGTATTACATGGAATTCATTTTTAGTTTAATTCGAAATGGACAGATTGAATGGTGCTTTTATGCAACGCAAAATTTGGTGCAGACAGGGAGAGGGCGAGATGGTTGAGAGGATAGTGTGGGACGGATGGCATTCAATATCACTTTTGGCATACGCCATGACGTCAGCCTAAATATATCACATATTGAAAAGTACGAGAAATTGTTAATACTATTAGCTCTAATTATTTACCTTGTTAGACTCCCTTATCATTCGTTATGTACATGTTAAATATTGATTTCTTTGCAAATATTCTAAACAAATAATTATAATCTAATAATGTGAAACCTCGATTTTACATGCCCGGAATTCACGTTATCCCTCCATTTGCGTGTTATTTCTGCAGTCCCGTGTCGTTTTAATACATTACAAACCCTATTTTACGTTTGTCTTTCCCGCGATTTACGTCTAAAATTTATTGAAACTTGTTCGCTACTCGTCATAGAGCCAAGAGTGTGTTGGTCATTTGCTTGTCGTGTGTACGCATTTTTCATTCTAATGCCTACGTAGTTTTTGTTTTTAATTGTTTTTTACAAGCTGAAATCATCGAGAAAATTGCGTTGAAGATTGTATAGCCAACATTAATGACTGGAAAGAATTTATGAAATAACCCTTGCAGATTTCCTTAGATATTGACTCCGACGTAGGACTTGGAAATTGATGAAATAGTAGACAGTCGCATAAACGAAAACTTGACAAAAGAAGAACCTTCCTACAAATAAAAAGTATCTGCGCATCCCATAAACCCAGTTCCTACAAAGGACGATACCCTGAGGTATATTGAAGGCCTTAAAGCATATTTGACTAGTATTAGCAATGTGCCACCAGAATCTTTAATTTTAATTCATAATATTGAAAGAACTATTTAAAAACAACAAAAAACACGCAGCAAAAAAACATTGTTAGATTTTTTCAATATAAAATAAATAATTAGTTTTTTTAATACTCTTAATTTACATTTTCCCTCTGTTTACATTTTGTTTTGTCAGTCCCTTCATAAACTTAAAATTGGGGTTTTTTTTCAATCAAGAGGACACTTGTTTTAACCATCATTGTGATATAATTTCTATATCCGTGTAATTACATCTACAATAAATAAAATCGTTGTTAGTTTTTCGTAATAATTGTGTATTTGAAGGGTGGTCGGTTTTATAACCCTTTCTGCGGCTGAGGAAGAGGCTGACCCAAAAGTTTGACGTCTACCATTCAAGGTGTCTGAGATTCAGAGCTCTTAAAGATACAGAGGCACCACGTTATGTGTCGCCTTGTACATCAAATAGCAAAATGTAAATTCAACTCTTTCGGGGAAACTGAGACAATGTAGTTCACGCAAAAGGGACGTCATGTGAGAGAATTTAGAAACTCTAAATATTATCCGTGCTGCCGCATTTATAATAAATTGAAATCTATCCAGCTGAAACATTGGCATGCCAGCATAAATACTATTACAGTAGTTAACACGTGACACCAAGAATAGTAGACGGACTGCCTCAAGGGAAAAATGTCTCCGAATACTTTAATAAATAATTACTTCTTCAATATTAGCAAAATTACTTTGTGGCAACAGGCAACGTATTATAGAAGTATAACAGACCTAGTCCATAATATTTTTGAGATATATACCTAACTAAATTACAAGTCGAAAATGTTCAAGGAGTATATGCAAATTCTGCACCGTAACGTAAAATATTATTATTTGACATTTTTACAAAATCATGTCAAGCTTTAAGTCAAAATAGGTACTTTGAAATAAATATTTGCGAAAAGTATCCATTATTATTATGTATCTTTACTACAGGCCCTAAATCACATAACAAAAAACAATCTAGCCGCTAGAAATTTCATGACCTTTATTTTTTTATATTCAATATATAATTTGAAATCAATTAAATATTTCAATTAATCGAAATAATGGCATAACTACGATTTTTTTAAATGCATATCTCTGACATGGTTGAGATTAGGCAATTCAATTTAAAGTGAGGCAAGGTAATTTATTCAGATATCCACCTTTAAAACATTGTAGACTAGGTCTGTTACATCCTGTGTAAATAATTAGAAAAAACATATTGTTTAAACCATTAACACTTTTATTAAATAAATATCAGATACCTCATAAAGACAAAGCTATTTTTATTATATTTAATAAAATATATATGGAAGTATGGGGTAATTACAGAGCTTATGACCTGTCTTCTGTTGGCTTAATTGATCACTTTATATAAATATGACCTTCACTATTCTCACCCCGTAAATTTCCATATCTATCAAATTTTTGAAATTGGTATATTTGTTAATATCTACACCATCGCCATCTATGGACTAAATTTGATAATTAATGTTTTCTTGAAACACCACATATGTCAACTCAATGAGAATCTGATTTTTTGAAAAAAATTTAAAGCAATAATCTTTATCTGTAAAATGTTTTTAACGCGTTATACTATTGTAGAATACGCCTGAAAAATCTATATTTTCTTATTTTGACCAGTATATTATTTTAGCAATATTTGAATATGTCAAATATATGTTCAAATATTGCATTAACACTTTGTTTAAATGGAAGCATAGATATTTTTAATTTTAGTATATGTATTGTTTCCTGAAGAAGATGCTATAAGTATCGAAACATTGATTTATCAATAAATTAGTTTTTTTTTTTTTAGGTTTTCCAGGTTCGAATCCCGGTGGCACAACAATAATATTTTTCGATAAAATTGATTTTATATGTATATCTTTATAATTAATATATTTAATTCATATTTAATAAATTAGTGGTTGAAAATATTTTTTCCTATTATTTAGATAAAAAATTGGCGTAGATAGATATGAGTAGGTCAATAGCAGTCAAATATTCGATTGTAAACATACAATTAAAAATGTTTAGTACTTTTTTTCTCAAATCTGATGTTTCGATGGCTAAACTCATAAATTAATTCCGAGAATTCTCAAATTCATTCCTCACATACTTTAACTGCATCCGAGGGGCGCGCGTCGTAAACCAAAATATATATAAGTGCTTAAAATCGTATTAGCTCCAATACGCAGTGGTAGAAGTACCCATATGTTCAAACAGCTAGGTCGGGTTAACAAAACAAACATAACCACTTGGTTGTAAAATAAACACGGCTGGAAAAAAATACCCATGGATATTTTGAAAACCAACATTTGATCTCTTGTCGCGAGCAGTTCTCAAAATGAGGAGGTTCTCATTTCTGTATTAATATATTATAATATAATATTATTGAAATGTTTTCTTTTTAGTATGAATTACTGAACCAATTTTCACAATTGTTTACTTAGGATCTAAACGTATCTTATAATAAGTTTTTGTAATTCTATCAGAAACCTTCTAAACTGTATAATAATTTATTATTTAGTCTGTATTTTTAAACAATTCAATACCAACAATATGAAATATGTGGGGGTATATAGGCTTTGCGGTTACCGGGAGGAATCCCGTTGAACAGATGGCTTCAATTTTTCGTATTATTTAACAAAATTTTATATTAAAATTCATGCTAAACTAGTCAGTAATAGGGAAACGATTCTAAAAAAATACTAACAAAATAAAATAAAATACTAACGCATGCTACTGTGACAATAAATTACATTATTATTTAAATTGTTAGTTAATTGTTCTAGTAGGAGCA
Organism: Eubasilissa splendida; assembly: GCA_031772225.1. NCBI lineage: Eukaryota > Metazoa > Arthropoda > Insecta > Trichoptera > Phryganeidae > Eubasilissa > Eubasilissa splendida. Next base: position 8,936,475 of record CM062855.1, on the reverse strand, counting down.
CTGCGTCTTTTATTTAATTATTTAAACGCAGGTCTTTGCATTATCGCGGTAGTGACCGCGTAGCGGCCAACATTGCTCGCAAACCGGCTATTATATTCAAAGAATTCAGCATGTAACACTGACTGGTAATAAAAATGATTATTTTCCCATCATTATTGAAGGGCTATCGGTAGTAATAACAGTAAAATTTAATTATTTATATGGCGCCATTTTCATAAAAAAAAATTGTAGGTCGGTTTATATATACACTTTTATATATACACCTTTAGATTTATACTTGCTGACGCAATTCGAGTACCCATTCCTTATCCATTTTGTTCATCCAATATCTAAACCCTAATCTATACCTGTCCCGCTCTGGCCAACTAATTACTTTCGATTTCGCCGACGGATGGATAGATTGCGCTCTGACATCGAACTGTCAAGATATATGTTCTTTTTTAACGTCCGAAAAAAGCAAAGCCGCGAAGTGAAAGTATTCTAAACAGAAGTGCAGTGATCTCTCGGTTCTGCACAGCAAACGTGCTAGTCAACCGGAGGTGAAGAAAACGACGTCCAACCCAAGACTTTAAAGGAAGATAGGCCAGATCCATCTGCCCTTATTTTCCTTCATAATTCCAATTCGAGTTGCGTCCACTGATTAATATAGATCGATATAGTCCACGGGATCTTTTCCCACCAATACTATAATTAAAAAATATTATTTGATCCTATATAGATACGTAATTATGTAAAAGAATGCCAGAGTGAACAAGATAAAAAGAATAGTTAACTAGTTTAGTATAGGATAGATGTTGATGGCAACAGTTTTCGTTTTATAGGTCAGAGACACACTGCAGAATTGTCCAAGAAAGTCCAAACTGAATATATTAAAAAAATTATTCAATATTCGCAAAATTACTTAACGGCCACATATTATATAAATAATATGATAAAAACACTTTGTGTACCATCACTTATATTTGTAGAGTTTCGTTTTTATCTATGTTTGTATTTATAATTTTAGTATACATTGTTTCCTGAAGAAGATACCGTAGGTATCTAAACATGTTGATTTACCAATAAATAGTGGTTAAAACAAAGTGTTTTATCTTATTATTTATGAATACATTTAATACGGTTTTGTATATAATTTTTGTCTCAAGATTTATCATAATACATTTTACAATATATATACCTTTGTTGACGTCAAACTGTAAGTTTTATGAGTGTGTTTGTTTAAAATAAATATTTATATTATGAGACGATGTTAGTGCTCCATATTTATGTTAGACATTATTCAAATTTCAAGTCGGCGTAGTCAATATTTACTTGTATTGTTATTTAATTTATATTAATTTTCCTTGTTTTGAAAAGCCTCAAGTTATTTTATCAGTTTGTTTGTTATAAAGTTACTTTACATGTTTGTAATGGCGACCGGTATGTTTTCGATAAACAAACATTTTCAAATTATTCAAATGTCGTAATTTAAAAAACATTGTTTAGACTTAAAACATATGATAGAATATTTTATTACTTTTGAAATTAGCAAAATTAACTTTGTGGTTAAAATTCATTATTTTTATTTGTTAACTTTGTTTTATTAACCACTTATTAGAAACAAGGAATCTACCTACTTAATTTTTAAAAATCTGAATACCTAGCATTAGATTGTTTCTTATAATAAAGCATCGCCAATCTGTTTTAATGCCAGTAAACATAATTTGGGATAAAATTCTTTAAATTTCATAAATAATTCAATAAACGTTCCTCTCACTGGCAGGGTTATTTTTATTATGAAATAATTATTAGTGATGAACTCAAAATCACAAACCGTGAGTTAATCACTGATATATTTGAGTCACATTCACTATCAGTGATTGAGTATCTGGGAATATCGTAATTCGTGATTCATTTTTTAATTTTATTTATATTTGGTTATGAACCGTGATTCGGCGCATGTGCATATGAAACGAAAATATTCATAATGGAATGACGTTATAATTCGTGATAAGCGCCATCTAGTAGATTCTGCAAAATGTTTTATGCATTTGACCCGAAATGCGGAGAATTTGTCCCGAAAAATAAACTCATCTTTTTAACGAGTTTTCATTCTCTTTGAGAGTATATTAAATTAGATATATTTTTATTATATATGCTAGAATATGTTTTTTACGCAAATGAAGTTTTAATAATATAAGTAAATGCGCTCAAAATTGTATATTTTTATTTATTTCGTATATTGTGATATCTTACGGCGCACGCGTATTAGTAATGAAACTTTGATCACAGTCACAGTTTACAATCACTGTTATTATCGAATATAAATCACTATCACACCAGTGAGTCAAGAGTAGTATTTTTTCTCATCACTAATAATTATCATACTTAAGGTGCGAGTTATAGAAGTTAGTTATTAGAAATATAGCTTCTGAATTACATTTACCGATACAGCTCAGTCACATGATCCGCCTTTTAAATATTTGTCAAATTTTTTGTTACATTTAAATAACATTAATTGCTTTTATGCAGGGAGTAGATTTCATTTAGTTAATTAAAATAATTAATATATAGTTTATGTTAAACTAAAAAGAAAAATAATATTTCCGAACTAAAGAACATTCAACCGATCTTACTTCTATATAAACCATTCATAAAAGTGATGATAAATTTACTGAAAGATTAGATAAGATATACACTTACTTCTTATAAAATATTTCAGATTAAGTATATAAAAAGTATTAAAAAACATTTATTTAAATATATCTACATTATAACAGTTCTAATATCTGTATAATAAATAATTCAGTAATTTTTTTATTTGTGACCTACTACCTATATAGTATAAAATAAGAAAATATTAAAAATCAGTAAACAAAAAGAAATGCTCTGGTTTCAACAAAATGCCTACGTATTACATATATATAATTTTAACATGAAACATAAACTATTATCACTAAAAAATGTATGTTTTCGACTCTACTTGACTAGGTCGAAATTTGATAATAAACAGTATATACCTACAATGATGCTGTTTGCTCTAAACGACTCTTTCCAGACATTTTCAGGATTACCTGCCTCCTTGTCATCGAATTGCTTAGTGATTATGACTTAACTACTTTTTTTTAGCTTGGCTGGCATCTGTCATTTTTTCAAACATGAAATTTGTCTCCATATTTTCATGTTAAACGATGTCTACTCTTATTTCTGATAAGAATACAATTTAAATACTCATACATAAAATAATGAGAATACAACATTATTAAAATACTATAATATAATATTATATCATAATGAATAAGGGAAATATTAGGTTGATGCATAATTATCAGCCGTTTTTTAAAAATTATATTGCAACTGTGAATTATATTGTGAAATACGGTCGGCCTTGTTGTTTTATCTGTGCTTGTGCAGGAGTCATCCGGTCAATTTTCTCACCTCGTCAAGTTTTCTGAGATGACGAACAATCGTGGACTGATCGATGTTGTAGTTCTCAGCCAGTGTCCTAGTAGTGCAACCTTCGTCCTCTTCCACAGCCACTAGAAAAGCCTGGTCATCAAAGTCCGAAGATCAACTCTTTCTTGACTTGTCGTCTAATCTGGTATCACCAGGTTTGAAGCGAACAAACCACTCTCGGCATACCCTTTTGCTAATCGTTCCTTCGCCGACAAGATCGTTAAGATAGCGAAATAACTCAGCAGCTTTCCACCCTTTCTCCAAGTGGTACAGCATAATTTGGCGTATATGTGAACGGTTTTCTAATTTTCTAACCTATTAAACAATTATATTATGACAATTAAATGTCAAATTCAAAAAACAAAACGTCGCGAAAAAATGACGGATAATTACGAATCAACCTAATATAAAAAATAAAACGCACTGAAATAATGCATACATATAGAGAAAAATTTAAAACAAGAAATAAAATATTGAAATTTTAATAAAAAGTTTATAATGCGTGTGCACGACAAAATTAAATACAGGAAAATAAGTAGAAACATGCAATTTAAAGACCAAAAAATCATATATTAGTATTATTTTTTGTGTCCGCATATGTTCGGACGTCGGACCCACCGTTGGAGAATGTACCCATTTCACATCCCCGGACATTTGGGGTTGTTTTTTGTTCGTTGCACTTGAACCGAACGCCGCCCCATATGAGCGCTATTGATCCAAATACTGCAAGCTATACACGTGTGTGTATATGTGAGGGTGTATATTTTTTGCATAGCATCTCTAATACAAGCCGTCTGTGACATGGATATGCACTGAACATGTGACTGACACGTGTCATACTCCAATCGACAGCACACGGTAAGAGATGCACTATTTACATATTATGTGAACTGGTCCAACTCTTTTGTGAATTTAAATTCATACTGATATTTTAAAACCCGTATGGCGTTTTATCATACGATGATCCAAAAATATAACTGATATGTCTGCAATTCACTGGTTTATATCAGCGTACATTACTATGTTTACGTTATCGTTTTACCATTTCAAAGTAAATTGAAATTTTCTTCAGACACCTTTAAGCCGGATAAATCGGATTATTTTTTAATTAAATGTGAGAAAATTAAACAATATATCTAGAAGTCTTACTTATTTTTAATATGATTTTATTTACATCTTTAAAACAGATAAATCATCATAAATGTTAAAGTAAAACGTTTAGTACGGTTGGAGTTATGGCACCCCTTAAATACATGGTTCATCTAAAGCATTATATAAATATATAATAATAGACGGACCCACTAACTCATACAACTCACAATCAAACCCTCAACCTCAAATAGGCCTCAGGCTATCAGAACTGGTTGCGAAGGAAGAAATAAGTCTTGATGACAGAACCTACATCCTTGGGTATATATATTTCTAATAATTTTAGCAATGCGTCCTAATAATTTGTAAATCCTTCAGTTTGACTGCAGATAGGATAATTTCTTTATCCATGTCATTTTTATTGGTAAATACTTAGTCATTTGTAATGTAATTAACATTTGGCTTTGTTCCTCGATACAAATATCCTCGTTATCTATGATAACATACGAACTTGTCTAACTTATAAGATCTCTATTTAGTATCAATTTGTTATTTACCACAATTGACAAAAATATTACACAAATCTTTGCTGTATAAAGCATTTACATTAAATAATTCACCATTTAATGCCATCCCTTAAAAATTAATTCTATTAGCAGTGATTCTCAATTAAATCAAGGGAAGCGTGTTGCAAAACTTGTATTATACGCCAGAATTCAAGCGTTCTCTAAGTACTCTATCCAACTGTGTTTAAATTGTGTTTTACCTATTTACATACTTTTAAAATTGACCGATAAATAGCATCATCACCATTATATTATTAAATGTTACGAAATGTACCATCGACGTACAATTTTAGTATGTTTTTTATTTTTATTATATATTTCATTATGCTTTTACGAAAAATTCACATTTTCTTAGGTGGTTTATGAAAAATACGTTAATTTAAGAGTTTGATTGAAAAGTGTTAGATACTTTAGTATTCTTCATAGTGTTACGTGAAATGTTATAATTTGAATAGTACGTAGTGACATGAAAAAGTTTGGGAACCACTGGTATAGAGCAATATCATATGGTATACAAACATGATGACGTAAACTATGACATCATCACATTTTCTAACCTTATTTGGAAAAAAAGGACTAAAATGTAGCTAGGGGTTATTATATTATATATATTATTTCGATTTTTGAATCAAAAACCTCGTTTACTGTGATGTAGAGTCATGTCCCTAAATAGAACACACAACATGATAACATTAAAATAAAAAAAATCGTAACATCAAAAACTGAAAATACTGAATTTACCTAACCGTATATTATTAGCTAATGTATAATAGGTAATATATTATACCTATAAAAAAATTATATATTATTTTATATCAAATGAGTATCGCAATCCTTATTAGAAAAAATATATTAGTGTAGATTTTGAAAAAAAATCATTTTAATTCTGTAATTATTTCAAACACTGACCTAGTGATCAGAACTGCGTTCCGACAAGCCACCAAGTTAATCCTATTTTTCACTGCACATTACTTTTCCCGACAACATGATAAGCATTTATAGTAAATACATTGAATGCATTTTATTTAAGGTTTAATGGATAATTTAAAGTAATGCTGTTTGTTATTATATATGATTTAATATTATTTATATAAAATAATATTGATGTTACATATCACGTAATTTATTAAATCTTGATAAATATAATATTATTGTTTTGTATCTTTTATCCTAATTCTCAAATTATTCTGAATTAATATTTGTTGCTATTAAATAATTTCTATATCGAGGTAGACAGAGAGGATAAATCAATCAGACTCTTCTGTCCTGGCGCAGAATTCTCGCCTCATCCACATTCATACATATTTTCATACAAGCTCGCCGGTTATTGTGGCTTCTAACAAGACTATCTTCTAGTGTCTAGTCTGGTCGTGCCAAGTCATTCGCGAACGTCCTCTAATTCTTATTCATCCGTTCCATATCACCGAACTACATAAGTGATCTTTATTTATTAATTCTTTACTCTGTCATAAATTGATCTTTCGCATATACGCCTAAGCGATCTCGTTTCCACTACATTCTGTCTACTTTCGTTCCTCTTCTGTCAGGTTCACAGTTTTTAAAGTACCAAAAATAGTAGACATACACAAAAAAAAATTAATTAAAATTTTCAAAATTAAAAATCAATTAAATTTTAGAAGCGAATTCCGATCTATAAGATATAGAAATCAAATTGATATCCCAAAACTAAAATATACCGCAACTCAAAATCAATATATTTATCAAGGTATCGAATTTTTTAACAATCTCCCCATCACAATTAGAAAAATTACAGACTATCATAAATTTGTAACTGAAGTAAAAAAAATATGTACACAGATTAACTGAAGCATAAATTAACTCGAATATACTCCTTCTCTATACACGAGTCTTACTCTCATAGAGAAGAAATAAATATCCACTGATTATTGAAATTGTATTATATTTTTAATATTAATAAATAAAAAAAGGTTCAAGCCTCACTTCCATACATCAGCGTCGGTACCAGGACTACATTGTGAACCGCTAGTCTTGCCTCGATTGACGAGATTAGCTATAATTCCATTCAATGCGCCGTACACTTTGTTCCCTGCAGTCACCCTCCTTTTGATATCTTTCTTAGTCTTTCCATTTCTATCAAACATACTTCCCAAATACACAAACTAATCTACTTGTTCCAAACATTCAAGTATTTGGCACGGTGTCTTGCTTTCCTCCTTCTCGAATACCATCACTTTCGACTTGTTAACATTCATAATAAGGTCGCTTTAATCGCGATAAATGATATAAATACAATTGTAGAATTTTTGATTATCATCATCAAATTAGTGAGTCATCTAATTAGTTGTGTAATTGTAATAATAATTGGTTTTCTGTGACGATATCATCGTCTTGTTAGTTGCCCAGATTGCATGCGCTGGAAACTGTCATTCTGAACTAATTGATATATACATCTGCACGCTCGTCGGATGCAGTGAAGTTATCAACTCCATATTGAAGTAGAATTCTTAATAAGTTAGTGATTGGTTTTTAATAAAATAGCTGTAATTTTAACCAATTTTGTATAATTTTCCGTTTCTATCAAACATACTTCCCAATACGTAAACTCATATATTTCTTCCAAACATTCATTACCTATTTACTATCTTAGAACAAGCTTAAGGGTAGTTAAGGTATTGGAAGTAAGTAAAATAATATTTACCCGAGAGTAGTGGCATCCCCACGACCTATACCATATTATTACAGTAAGTAATAGTATTTCTCTCATTCTTTAATAAGACATCATTTTGTTACAGTTGCTCTTTCTAGAAGTATTTTTATTACGTATGATAAATTAAACACTCCTCGTCACAAATCTTAACATTTATTACCAAACTTAGAAGTAAATGATATAAAAATGAAATTTTGAAAAAGGATGAATATTTTTAAAACATTTTTTTTTATATAAAAAAAAACATAAGTAATGCAAATTAATTTTTTTTTTTTTTCTACTTTTCATTAAATTCTTCAAGAGTGTGACTTTTGAAACATGTCAAGAACAAATGCCTGATATGTTCGATGCACAGTGGTTTTTCACACAAATTACACCCTTTTTTGGTATATCTGGGTTTTTTTCGCGGGCAGAACTAACAAATATGTTGGAATATATAAATAAATATGGAATACCATTAAGATTGTGAAATATGGAATAAATATGGAATACCATTAAGATTGTGTTGATTATCTAGGAACTGACTGATGCTAACAATTTTCTCCATTTTCTGGCAAAGATCTGACGGTAAATTAGGAATGATCATTCGCCTATGTGTGGTTTTATCAACTGCATACCCAACTCCTTTAAAAAAAATCGACGCGGTTTACTAATTCCAATATTGCTTGCGAATATTATTAGTCCATTGGTACCAGCAATGTTTAAAAGGGAATAGAATAGTAGTTGAATATAAACCTTTCATCTCATAAACTAATCAACGGCTCCTTTGGTCAAATTATAGAATGTCACCATTTCTGGTTTAGCCATTTCCTTTGAATGCTCACTCGGTCAGTCACTATTGGAATCGATCGAGCTAATAACATCTTATTCTTCTTCCAGAGCCGAGTGCATCTTCTAAACTTGTCAGGTTTACCGTTTGTCGCGATGTCGATGGTATTAAATCCGTATCCATCCAAAAAGCATGTAAAATTAGAAAATCTTCATATAACACATCGGAAAAAAAACTATTAAAGTAAAAATACTGATACATAAAAATTGATAGTTTTTGCAATAAATAAAAATTTGCGTCGTAAAAAGATACATACGTCGTTAATGGCTCAATGAGGAAATCCTGCATGGCTGCGAGGCGCATGCAGATAACTCTCCGTAGCACAGTCGCTTGGGTACTAAACGTATCGCTTCAAGTCGCATTAACATCCCAGAGAAGTGGTCAAAAGGTACAGGGAGGGAAAAAGCAACATTTTGATGCGTTTTTTACATGCCGGACAGTTTAAAATTTTGGTGAGGCGAACCGTCATTACGCCACTGCTCCCGGGTTGAAAAATAATTAGTACACTTTACTGCAATAACTGATCATCATTACTACTAGTGATTCTACAATTTCTAGTGCGCTTCTTCGAGAATTTCCCCCCCTTGCTAGATTTCTAAGACATAATAATAAATACATTATTATTCCATCTTAACTTTAGTCTTACTAAGCTCCTTTGCTTTGTTGATGTTGAACAATTGCTTCGGTGATTGCTGCTCGGTCATAGCTTATTTCTAATTTTAATAAACTCGCTAGATACGCCTAAAAAGTTGTCTTATTCAGTACTTCAAACGCTTTAAAAGCAATAACTATTGTAGTACGTGTGAATAATTATATTTTAAAAGTATTTTCCGAACAATGTGTATTTATTTATTACTAAGCCTCTTTTCAATATACCTTCTAAATATTGATTTTCAATTTAGTCGACTCTCAAAAAAAAAAATACCTCTAAATACTTTAACTTTGACACGAAACACGAAAAAAATTGTCGCGTAGTAATTATGTTTGACAGGTTGTGCGGCACACCTGGGGGAGTTAATGATGACGGGATTTTCGTGTTATCCCGCCGTTAGAAAAATACCACATTCTTCTTGAATGCCGTGTGTATATTTTTGGAAATGTCACGCCCGATTCAAAGAGTCGGCGAAGAAACGACTAATACCCTTCGGAATTATCTAAAAAATAAAGAATTTATTCTTGGCAGATTACCAAGACGTGATTTGAGAGACTATAAATTTGAAAAAAGCTCCCTCTAGCTTACACGGTAGCCTTTAAAAGTTTCTTGTCAAGATAAAGAAATGTACTCGTGTATAAGTTTTATTACTTTTGAATTGAATTGCATGTAAATGAAATCTTTTATGTATCAAGTTCTGTCGTTTTATAAAAAAAGCTTTGACACACATTTATCATTGTTTTTTTTTTAATTTCCACGTGGCGCATTTTCTGGAAATTTTGAGCTAGAAATTAAATCATGTGTAAAAAACCTACCAGACTGATCAATCAATATTGATATTGGTCATATTTGCAACTAATATAAATTTATGTACGTACATATGTGAAGAAAATAAATTATAAAATTATGGAAAAAAAAATACAAATAAATGTATTAATTAGAAAGATATACATATAAAATTAATTTTATCGAAAAATATTGTTGTTCCTACTGGAATTCAAACCTAGATCTCTTCCAATCCGGGGAATGCGCATTAATCGATTATGCTATAGCAAGACAGAGCATTGACGAAAAATTATCGAACCTATATGTTACACTTTTCAAATTAATACGTCTATCGTTCCATTATTTGAAAGCCATCTTCTTTATTTTTACGGAATCTCAAATATCTTTGAGTAATCTGATAGGAGATGCCAGAATTAATAATTCATTTTTATTAAATATTGGACACACTAACAATCCAGAGTATCAGATTTTGCATCTTATAATGCAGGGAAAGATTGATGGAAATCAGGACCCATGAAGAGGAGAACACCATGGTTGAAAAACCCAAAGCAATGGTTAGACCAGTCTACTGTAGAGCTTTTCCGGGCCGCAGTAAATAAAATGATGATAGCCAACATAATAATCAATATACGTTGAACGGATAAGGCACGAGAAAAACATGCATGATTTTTTTTTACTATTTTTAAACTATGGTATGACACTTGAACTTGTGTACCATGGCCAGAGTCTAGTCAACCACTTTGTCACCAAATTGATTCTTAGAGTATGGCCACTGTTAGAATGCAACGGATTTCCTACCCGTTTGATTAGGTTGAAGATATTAAAAAGCGATCTGACACCACAAAATAATCAGACTCACTTGCAAGCAAGGGGTAAATAATTTAAATTAATGAAATTTCTGCGCTGATAATTTCAACCGAAATCTTGCAATAACCATTCTCTACCATCAGAGCAAACAAGCAATCATTTATATTTAATACTCCGTTACATTAGCATTAATAAATATAAACTATTGCTATATACATATATATAGAAATCATATACTCACAAATGGAGAGGGTGGAAGTCACATTTTTGTGTTGCAATCGCAGAACTCTGTCACAGTCCGGCAGAAATTCACCCTGTCCAGGTAGCAAGAGGTGCGATCGAGAGCCAGTAGAATGCTCTATTAGGTCTTTTTAGCCACTGCTCTTCCCGGCATCATCAATTTTAGCAACCCCCATCGGGAGACCCACACCCTAAAAAATTCTCGGAAATATCCGAGATTCCCTTCATTTGTATGATTTCTATAGCTTCTCTCTGACTGCCTTCTGAATTTAATGTGATAACAAGTCTCACATCAAATTGTACAGGCATGGCTCCGGTACGATGATATCGGAGCCAACCTATGATGGTATTAAGATGTTAATAACTGAATGTAATAAATAAACAAAAAGTAATATTGACGAATCGAAACGAGAGTAAACAACTTTCAAAATGATTCGGGATTGGGTGTAAATAAATAAATAAAATAAAAGACACATGTATAATATAATACTTTCTGTTATGATTCCAAATTTGCCGCAATTTCATAGCCGCCAAGGAATTTTATTTATTTTTCTTCCAAAGCGCTTTCGTATGTGCGTTTTTATTCTATTTATTATCTCGGTAACGACTTTTTCATGAAACTGTTAGGAATGTAAATCATTTTCCTTACCACTTTCCTCCGAGTCGCCGCGGCTCCAGAATTCAGACGATAATAAAAAAACGGCCGATAAAAGGACGGATGGGGTAGTTAAATATAAAAGTTCTGCCATCGGTCCCAGTGGCGCTTCCTCCGGGGGCTAAATCGTTACGGAAGCGGGGGGTGGTGCGAGAATAAGGCACGCCCATGGATTTTTATATAAATCGGGGAATGGTACATTTTCGTCTCAACGCTAATTGAATCCTTTTTCTGCGTTTTAAAAAAGAAATTAAATCTTTCCTCGACAATTTTTTTCTGTTCCAGTTAATTTGTTAAGATTAGTCCGTGATTTGAAATCTCTGTTATCAATTAATAGCAGTGTATTATTTATTTATAATTGCGTTTTTCTAGCGCTACATCACATAACTATCAAATGTCGTATCTGTATCGTAACCTTCGTTCGCATCTGTTGCCATCTTCATTTCTATATTTTTATCAATTGATACTTGATGCTCGTTCTGGGCGGCGGTGGTGATTGGAACTAATGACACATTTTTGTTAAAGTTCCTTTGAACGAATCATATATATTGAAGCCCTGTTATTCCGCATTTATCGAACTAAACAAGAATATTGCAAAAAAATCACTTTGTAGTTTGACATATTATATTAAATAAAATATCAATAACTTCGTGTGATCCTACAAAATTTATTATACGTTAACCGGTTTCGCTTATCTCAAGCTTCATCAGGACGTATTTAAAATTGATCATAAATACAAAAAAAGTGCACTTATATATACATAAAATGGGAGATAGAATATTATTTTTTCAAATTATACTTTAATGTGGATACTGTCTCCTCTTGAAAAGCGGAACAAAACCCCTAACCTTAGTTAAGGATATGGATCTAGATCATTCGTCTATAGTTATCATGTTACAAATAGCAAGACAGGCACAAGCTATACAGTTATCAATTTAGTGTTAAATGATTATTTATTAACATTGTTTTTTTAACCACTTATTGAGTTAAAATACATCTACCGGTTTCGAAAAATATCATTTACTTCTTCAGGATGTCAATAACTAATCAAAAACAATTTTGCCAATTTCAAAAGAAACATTTATTGTAACATGTAAACCTTTAAAAAATAATATAATTTGAAAGCTGACCGATCACAGTATCTGACATTGGATTCGCTGAAATTTTCTCACGTATATAGAGCCATACTGTTCCACACAGATTTATATAATAAACGATCAACCCTTATCGCCAGGCTCTTCCTTCCGGGGGTCGCGTGTTGTTTTTATTGCTCTCATTCGCCCCCCAACTCGTCCGACTGCTCTACCCCCATCGCCCAGTGCAAAATGTCAGGGTAGTTATTCTTATGAAATATGAGATCATCACACAATTCCATTTCACATTTTTACTTACATTCAAATTTTTATGATTTTTAGCTTAGTTGAGGCTCTACAAGGGTTGTGTTATGACTAGAGTGGGTGGCGTTATGACTGGCGTTGGTGGCGTTAAGACTGGAATGGATAACGTTATTATTGGAATAGGTATCGTTATAACTACTGTGACTCTGTCACCTAGAACCATTAAATGGTCACAATATTTATTTTAATAAAATATACGTTAACTTTGTATTTTTATTAAGAGAACACATTCTCATTGTGAAGTTTTAATTATTCAGAACATGGATCTATGATGTTTTAAACACTAATTTAATGTATTAATTATAAATATATACATATAAAATCAATTTTGTCGAAAAATATTGATATTGCGCTACCGGGATTCGAACCTGGATCTCTATTTCCAATCCGGGGAAGTACACTACCAATTGTGTTATAGCGCCAGTATTTTTCATGACAAATTTTCCGGATTGGAAATAGAGATCCAGGTTCGAATCCCGGTAGCGCAAAAACAATATTTTTCGACAAAATTGATTTTATATGTATATATTTATAATTAATACATTAAATTAGTATTTAAAACTTTGTATTTAATCATCGTGAGTTTAGTATTTAGACACCAACCAACCGGTTTAGAATAATGAATTTGCCTTCATCAATGTGATATGAAACTAGAACCGTGTGTCAAATTATTCTTATGATTTGAAAATTTAATTAAAAATAAATCTTATTAAGGAGAACACATTCTTATTATGAAGTTGTAATTATTCTAAACATGAGTTTGTGATATTTTAAATTTTAGTTAAATCTATTAATAAGAAATATTTACATATAAAAGTAATTTTATCGATCGAAAAAAAACAAAGTTGACGGCTTTCAAATTATGGAACGATAGATATATTAATTTGAAAAGCGTAACATATGGGTTCGAAAATTTGTCGTCAAAAGTACTGTCGGTGTAGCATAGTTGGATAATACACCTTCCCCGGTATGGAAAGAGATCCAGGTTCGAATCGAATAAAATTGATTTTAAATGTATATATATCTTTCGAATTAATATATATTATAAATATTAAATATATAGAACAATTAATATTAAAGCAAAGAAGTAACAATTTAATACTTTGTTATTACAGTTAAAAAGCATGTGTTGATCTTTTCACTAATTCCGTTTTCAAAAACATCATCATTATTGATGTAATTATATGGGTACCTACCTAGCCGGGTGAGACAGAGGTATTAAAAAGAAAAAATGCAAGATGCGTGGATAAAATAATCGAGGGGATGGCACAGAATAGACTTACATTGAATCCATCCAAAACAGAATTACTATGGACAGCAACACCCAGAAGGCAAAACTTAATACAGGAATTTATGTCTACGAATGCTAAATCTGCAGTTAAGTTGTTGGGCGTGCACATTGATTCAGATCTTTCAATGAATACACAAATCAGTAAAACTATCAGTGCATTCTTTTATCAACTGAGACAGATAAAAAGTATTCGGAGACATCTTCTTCTTAAAGTAGCCCGTCTACTTATAAATGCAATTGTGGTGTCACGTGTGGACTATTGTAAAAGCATCTATGCTGGCCAACCAATGTTTCAGCTGGATAGATTACAATCTATTCTAAATGCGGCTGCACGGATAATATATGGAGTTTCCAAATTCTCTCACATAACATCAGCTACTTTGGCTCCGATTCCCTGAAAGAGTTGAATTTAAATTGTGCTAGTTGATGTACAAGGCGACATACAACATGGCGCCTCTATATCTTCATAAACTTTGTATCTCAGACAATTTGAATGGTAAAAGTCAAACTCTCAGGTCAGCCTCTTCTTCAGCTGCAGGAAGGGTTGAAGAACCGATAAGCCGTTGCCAGAAGTCTAAATTTAGTGAACGGGCATTTGCAGTGGCAGACCCAAAAGCGTTGCACTCTTTGCCTTCCGTTATAAGAAACAGTGCATCAGAGACTTTATTTAAGAAGAAACTAAAAACGCACTTTTTCAAAAAATCATTTCCATAAGTGAAAATAACGATTTTTAATTTTAAAAAACAAAGATAATTGTAGAACTATAAACAGTTTATGTGTAAAGCGCCCTTGAGGTGAGAGTTTTTACGAAAATGGCGCTATACAAATTATCCATTATTATTATTATTACTCACGTAATTATTTTCAAACAGTTAAAATTGTTAAAAATTCAATGCAGTTAGACTGTTACATTAATTTATTCTTAAAATAATTATATCATGATAGCGCTAAAGTGGCTCATTAAAATATTTCTACTTAGTGCCCTAATTAAGATATCAATGATAATTAAAATGATATAATGCATATATACATATGATATTGTTTTCCCTTTTATTTATTACAAGACTGCCATCTATTATTTGAAAAGTCACGGGGCGAACGCGTTGGACCGTGGTTTATAACCCCAGTCACGCTTAAAATGGAAATGGGGTGTTAAAAATAGCCCGACCGTTAAAAATTTAAAGTGCAATCGTGTACTAATGAAAATCATAAATACATAAATGTCAACTTTCGTCCGATTTCAACTTTTACGCCACTTGTAAAATCAGTTCAAACAACCAACAGGGTCATCAAAAAGGATTTTAATGATTATATTTATATTGATGTTTACAATTATAATTTTAGTATCGTGAGACGTATTAAAATTGGAAGATAGACAAGGCACATTTTTTGTAAATTTATCATATCTTCCTAAACCGGCCCCAAGGCAAGGCACGTAATAGAATGTAGCAAACCAAAACGCTGCTCCAATCAGTAGGATTCACGCAAATATAGCTCCGGTTCATGAGATTCTTACAAATATAGCTACGGCTTAAGATATCTTTTTAATTTTAATTTTAGTTTATGTTCGTTATTTTAATAGAATTCACCGAAAATTCTAAAGTGTTGTCAATAAGTTGTTTTTTTTTTTAAATATAATATTTGTTAATATTCTCATAATCATAATGAGTGTACAATTTTGTGTACCTATTACTCAAAGTCAGAGCTGAAGCTTTAGCTGATGGAAAATATTATATCATTCGACCCGGGACTGTAATTGTTTCACTACGAGAGGCGTTCAATAAAGAGTGACATTATTGCCGCTAATCACTTCCATGTGATGCAAGCACTATATCTGAGGTGGTACCGTATTAACCATTAAGCTAACATATGAAGTTTGACATATAACAATGCATTGAGAGTGACGTGGCCTTTTTTCGCCCATAAACTACGAACATTAATTATATAGAACAACATCACTCAATTGAATGTTGTGTTTGCTTGAAAGAACCGTTTTACAACATTTATTGTACCATTCTGTTTTGACACTAATGATATTTTAATGTCATAGGTAATATGTAGAAAAGGACAGCTTTATAATTGTACAATATATGAAGACAATACAGCCATATAGATTATTTTGATATTCTGGAATTCATATAATGTTTGCATGATGGAAATTCTCAAAATTATATTGTCCCTTTTCATCTCATGCAAATAAAATTGTGTAGCTGTCCCCAACTATAGATATAAATACAAGTTGTTAAGTTAAATTGTTAGATTGATAATGCCCTTACAATTTTCGTCTTGTCGCATCTGCTATCATTGATTCAGTAATTTTAAAGGAAATCTTCTAATTCAGCGGTTCTTCATTGCATGATCTGCCACGGTTTGAGTTCTCGCATGGCTGAGGTCCTTAAACTGGTACCCTTTCACAGATTGTGGAGGTACATCAGCTGAGCAGGCGGATTCTGAAATCTTCCTGGTTTTCCATTATATTTTTGTTTTTCGATTAATGCGCAATGTATTTATTGATGCCTTTGGACTCAATCATGTTTTCCAGTGTTCAAGATCTATTCCACTTCTTTATAGATGTCTTTGAATCTTTACTATAGCCCAAACGTTTTTTTTTTTACCAAGAGATAACTGCGCAAAAATAACTAAGTAAATAAATAAGTTTTATACTTTTAAAATAAGCAATGTTATCTTTGTGGTTAAGATTCATATTTTTTTTTTTTTTTATCTTTGTTTAATTAACCACTAAAATGAGTTTAAATACATCTACCGGTTTCGAAAAATACCATTTTCTTCTTCAGGATGTCATAACTAACTAAAACATACATTGTTTCTTTGACAGAATCTATTTTTAAAAATCTATTTTTAAAAAAATTTTTGATACATCCATGATACATCGTTTAGTCAATATTCCTATGTCAACATCCAATTTCAATATTGAATTGAATACAATTAAAAAAATAGCAGTTAATAACGGGTATAATACAGGTTTGATAGACACTATTTTAAAAAATAAATTAAAAGAATATAATAATCAATTTTTATATAAATCACAGATAAAACATAATGATAATAATGATTATTGGCGTAGGATTTTATACATAAATAACTTTTCGAATCAAATATCTAAACACCTACCACGAAACATTAGACCTATACCTACCGTAATGGTATTTTTCGAAACCGGTAGATGTATTTAAACTCATTTTAGTGGTTAATTAAACAAAGATAAAAAATAAAAAAATAAAAAATAAATAAGTTTTAAATTGAATAAGGCAATGGTCATCACATTATTTGCCTACATGAGATAATGCACACCCATACTATTCTTAGAGATAATAAAGTATCTGCAGTTTTCTATCAAATTGTCATTAACGACTACAATTCTAAAAAACAAAAGAAACTCGATGGAAAATGAAAACTGCAAACGAGAATGCAAGTCACCAAGTTAGCGACCTCACTTTGTTAATTTAGTGATGCTCCAAACCTTTATTAATAAAGTATTTAGATCAGCAGTATCATTTTACCATCGATCCTTCTCATATCTACACGCCATATTCTAAAACATACATAAAAAAAAGTTCGCATTTAATTCTACTCATAAATTCACTATTCTTTTAAGATCCCGAAACGTGACAAACGATTATCTTACTACCGAAGCTGCATCACAATAATGCATTCGTCACCGAGTTAGCGACATATTATTGATATCTCGTGGAGATGAAGGTATTGTTTTTATATGGAAAGTATAGAAGTCATAGATATTATAGGGCTTTACGACCTGTCGTCGGCTGGCTTGAGTAATCATTTTACATAATTGTAACGTTCACCAATTCTACCCATGGGTGACTGCTACACCTATCAAATTTTTGGAAGTAGTTGTATATATGTTTTTACCATATAGAAACCTTTCAAATATTTACAACGCTATACTACGCTGTCATCCGTGGGTAGAATTGGTGAACGTTATAATTGTATAAAGTGATCACTAAAGCCAGTCGAGGACATGTCGTGAGCCTTGCAATACCCATGACTTCTATACTTTCTGTATAAAAACAATAGGTTCGTCTCCGTGAGACATCTAAAATGTGTATCGATAACAATCCTTCCGGGGACAAAATCCAGCAATTGTGTTTATTATAATTGTTACAAAAATTTGGACATTCACAAAATATTGTGAACATAAGATTCATAAATAATTTTTTTTTTTTAGAGAATGAGTGTCATTTTCTCGTATCTCCTTTGTATCTTATTCTCGTAGACGAAAATAATTAGCATTTAACGCGAATATGCTCTTGAAAAGTGCAGAAACGTGAACGGAAAAATAACTAGACTGACAAAAAGTCGACATCTTCAATGCATAGCACAGGACACGATCACTTAAAGTATCATTTTTGAATAGCACAGCGAACAAATGATTCAATCTAGACAGAACTGAAAATCAATGAACAACTTTCATCGTTCACTGTCCACATGGAATGAAGTTTTCATGGGGAATGTTTTCTTTCGAAAAAAGTTGAGGACAGACAGCACAGTTCAGATCTACTCAAGGAATGACACTGACTGTGGATGGTAAAAAGTACAGAAGGCCATACTTGTACCATTTGAATTTTTACCATTTTATTTATGGTTTAATTTTTGTAATAACAATAAATATCGGCTCTCAACAAATGTGTTAAAAACAATAAAGTACATATTAATCATGTGTAAAACAATTATGATTTTGTCTTGAAAAAATTGAGATATCGACGTTTAGAATACGTTGACCGTTTGTACGTCGGTCACGCATATAATAACATAAGCCACACGTATGCATTGTTCTATGAATAAACTATTATATTGATATGACTGAACATGAAAGACATTGCTCTGTGAACGTTTCATTTTTTTCAAATGAATCAATTGAAGTTTTTTTTACCTAACCTAGATAGATACCTAATTTCGAAGTGTTTAATAATATTTTAATTCGATACCGCATGTATTTTAATTAAATTTGAAAATACGTCATTATTGACGGGCTTTCTTAATAATACTACATCGTGACTGTAAAAATATAATGAAGACTTCTTTACTAGATGGCTGATGAAAGGATAGTATGATAGATACTAGTGGAAGATACAAGATTGAGGGCGATACCTAAAGACTTGTGTTGACTGAATGAAATCATCATCATCGTCATTTTCATCTCCCTATCGGAGAAGGATTGTGGGCTCAAAGTATCAACAAGGCTTCTATCTTCCTCTCTCCTGCGCTGTTTCAGTCCTTTATGACCAATCAATCATTTTGTTGTTTATCTCGGACAACCCGATACCTGCCTTACCTGCGGATTTTTCAAAATAATATGTCGTGGTAATCGTTTCTCCAGCATTTGCAAGACATGTCAAACCCACTTCATTTGATACCTTTATTTTTCGGTGGTAAAATGGGAAAGGAATATATTACATTTATTATTATGTATTTAATGACTTGCATAAAGATTAACTTTATTTCTTTAATATTTGCAAAATTACTTTATGGCCTCATTTTATATTAATAATTATACAAAGTATTTTGTTTAAACCATTATTTATTAATTATTCTACATGTTTCGATACCTATGGTATCATTTTCAGGAAACAATGTATACTGAAATTTAAAAATACAAACAGATAAAAACAAAAATATAAAATGGTGAGTAAGTAAGAATTAATATGAAAACAAATTTAAAAGGTGACTATTTGCAAAGAAGATTTGGTTATGTATAATATTAAGCTTACTATTAACACGTTTTCTTATTTCTAAATTTTCAAATTTATCTAACTGTAAACCCCCAGTATTTGTATGTATAATTTCTAAACCCTTATTAATATCAAAGGAATGGTTTGTTTCCAAAAGCTGTTTAGAATTTTTTAATAGTTATTGTTATTTAGGCATCTCAAATGTATAATAATTAATAAATAGTGGCTTAAACAAAGTATTTTGTATAATTACTAATGTTAACTTTTGCCATATTCAAATGATAATAATTTAAGATGTTTTGAATTTTAAAAATGTATATATTCGACAGATGCCTTTGCACCGTTATGTAGAAGTAGCGGTTGAATAATATAAATTGCTGATGAAAGTAAAATTAAAAGAAGGTCAGTATATATAGGTATGTCTTCTTTACATATCCTTTGTAGAAATGACAGCGAGTCCGGAACCCTTAAATCCCAACACATAAATTTATTTAAATCTCAAACATCGTGTTATCAATCAATCAAGAAATGTTTATAAATACTCGCCTATTTACAAACATTTCTTCGTTGATTGTTGAAAGATTTACTGTAGAATGGTTGGAGAAAGCTTTGTGGGTCGGCAGGAATATAAAAGATTCTTTGATTGTGACAGGGATGTAGAAATGTCGTATTAAGTTGTCAAAATGTCTAATTAAGACTGCTCAGAGATTGAAATAATGACGGAAATACGTGAAACATTATAAAGATTTCCAAAATGGACTAATGAATAAGTTCTTGTCATTCGTATAAATATGTCACAGCTTATTAACTTTATAGGAAACACAGTCGCAGTTGTAACTGTTTAGTTATATTATATTTTTATTTTTGAGAAATACAATCATTTTTGAGATAGCGGTCTTAATTTTCACGCTTCACCTAGTGCCTAACTACATATACTGCAAGTAAAGTCACATAATACGCAGTTAGTAAGTTTTTAGTAATAAAGCAATCAGTCGTATGGAAAATATTTTATTTAAGTATTACATTTTTTACTGTATATAGATTTTTTTTTGTTTAAATTAAAATCATTCATAGCTCTTCTCTTCTTTAATGGTATCTAATAATAAACCTTAATACCTACCGCTATATCTAGCTGTTTTTTATATTAATTTAATTTGTTAATTATATACATGTGTGTGTGTGTGTAAATATCTAGGTTCCATAGAAAAGTGTAAATATTCAAAATTTTATGATTTAGATTTTATTTCGGAAAAGTGAAGTGAACATTATTTTCTATGTCTTCATAAATACCATATTAAAGTTACTTCACCCCTTTTCTGTGACCGATCGTTCATCATTTCCCGCAGTAAATAGTAGAACTAGCGATTTCTACTTAGAACACGTGTCAATTTCGTTCATTAGTGTATCAACTCACTATTTATCGTTATTAAATTTGTTAATTAAATGGTTATTTTTTTGTTAAATTACGTTTTCTTGTCCGACAATACTTTTCTACGTAGTACACGTTACATATTGTTACGTACTTTCGTGATCAGCACTTGCCAAGTCGTATACCTCACCGAAAATTGTTGGTAGTCTAATAAGAAACTCTTTATGAGCCAATTATAATCTTTATTACAATAATAACACTGTTTTTGGTACAATGTGTTCACCTTTGTATGGAAGTGAGACCTGGAGATGGTAGAATAGGAACGAAAGTAGACTGAATGCAGTGGAAATGAAATCCCTTAGGCGTACATGTGGTAGATCAGATAAAAAATGAATAAATAAGGAAATAATGTAAAGCTGATCTTAGTATAGTGAATAAAATTAAGAAAGGATCACTTAAGTGGTTTGGTCATATAGTAAGATATATGACGCAAGTGTTGATGGCACCAAAAGTAGAGGACGTCCGTGGAAGATTTGGCACGAGCAGGTAAACCAGATACTGGAGAACGGTCCTGTTAAAAGACTCAGTAATTGTCGAGCTTGTATGAGAATATGTATGTATGTGGATGAGACGAGAATTGTGCGTCAGGATAGAAGAGTGTGTCGCTCTATCTTTTCTCCTAACCCCTACGGAGAAACGACGTGATGGTAAGTAACAAGTGGCTCGGCGCGCGTCATTCTTTTAAATCCGCCACACACACATACATCTACAACCGGCGCTGTTGACGCGCTGACACTCACACATTCGCACAATTTTAAGGACATCACAATATAATATATATTTTATCGATGTCTCAATTAATACAAAAATGTGTTTCTAATTGTACTTTCGATATTTATGTATATGTAAAATGTTGACATTCCCAAATTTATTTACCCACATTTAACTATTATTTTCGTACATAATACGTTCGAAATTATCAATACCTTAATATTGTACATAACTCTATATATATTATTTTGTATCTAAATATACTACTAATATCACTAAAGGCATCTGCTATGTTTCCTTCAGTAGGAAACTTCGTTCAGAAACTTTTTCTAGATTAACTATTCTGACATATCAATAGCACTTCAATTTACGCGTTGGAAACAATTTGCCACGAGGATTGGTCAAATGAACGGAAACTTCCAACTGATATAACAAGACGCGTCCCTTACTCAACCAAATAATCTTGTTCCGAACAACCCCCCGCTCCCTATCCGTCTCCGTCCAGTCAACCCCCTGCGAGAGCGTTGCCAAATAATGTTCTGCCCACTTGACAAATATGAACAATTCCCTCCATGTACCCCATTATGTAATATGGGGTCGCAAATGTCCGCAAATAAATCCGGCCTGAATAAAAGTTTAGGGTTCCTAAATGCGAACGTTCATTTATTTTTAAAGGGCATTCGAATTATGCACTTCTTCACTTGTTTATAAATCACCCATATATAATATATCTTTATGGTTTCGGTTTATTATAGAAGCAAGGTTTAATAAATAAAAATTGCATATTAATTAAAAATTTACTCTTATGTTATAGTATTTATTCCAATTTGAGAATTATTAATAATTAATTACTAACTATTTTACTATCACGCCGTTTCCCCGCCGGAGTAGGCAGAGATAATAGAGTGCCAAAACTCTTCTTTCCTAATACACAATTCTTGCCTCGTCCACATTTATACAATTTCTCAGACAAGCTCGTCGATTATTGAGCCTTCTAACAGGACTATCTTCTGATTTATAGTTTACTTAGACGTACCAAGTCTTCCTCAGATGTCCTTTATTTATGGTGCCATCAATACTTGCGTCATATATCTTACTTATTAAATATCCTTACTTAATTACTTAGTATCTGAATTGCTATTGGGAACCCTGGGAAGTAAAACCATGTTAACCTTTACCATACCATGATATAAAATACCAGAACGCAGCCATGCTGTCAACTCGTGTTACTGTAAATGACAGTTAAAATAATCGTTTTTATTAGCTTAAATGGCTTTAATGGAACGAATTTACTCTAAATAATGAGCATTCAATTTTGAAATATTGATTAATTACGTAATTTGAGGCATTCAATAAGTTCTACATAATGTGTCATAAATGAGTGAGAAAGAGACAATTATATTCGTATGTT
Source organism: Eubasilissa splendida (assembly GCA_031772225.1). Lineage (NCBI taxonomy): Eukaryota > Metazoa > Arthropoda > Insecta > Trichoptera > Phryganeidae > Eubasilissa > Eubasilissa splendida. The sequence goes on along the minus strand of CM062855.1, from coordinate 8,912,777 downwards.
TGTTTTCCTTTCCACTGTGAAAATAATGCGTGATCTCAGCCTTTCATGTGACAAAAGGTATTTTTACCACCGTATTAATTTTACAACGGATTGAATGAAAAAAATAATTTCATCCCTTTTCATAATTGGTTTTTCACTAGCCATTCCTAAGCGCTAATATTTTTTTTAGGATTATCTAAAATATGAATTTTATGTTGCGTGTATTTACCGAAATATTACAAGTTTAATTATAATGGTAGACCTGTGTTACTTCTTGGTTTGGGAAGGGTTAATAACTGTTTTTTACTGATTTTATTGAATCAAAAATCTGTCATCATTATTGACTATATATTTTTAAGAATGTTTTAAGAAATAGATATGCCTTCCAAGACATTGCCGCTCTGTCCTAGATTTGACCTTCTCAATCAGTAGCATCCTATTTCTCTTGGTTCGGTCGTTCTCTCCACATGGCCCAACCACCAAATTTTCCCAATTTTAATAAAACTTGAAACGTTAATCTTATTATACCAAAAAAAAATAGAACTCATTGTTGTAGTATCTACGCCAAAATTAATTTTCTTAAACTGCCCCAAAGATATGCCTTAATTTTTTTTTCATGTTTTATTCAGATGATACAATTTATCTGCTGATATAACTTTTTTATTTTAATATTTGAAAATATAATACATTTTAGAATTATCAGTAGGATATACACATATATATTTAGTTTAACATTTATTTCTTCTCTATAAGAGTAAGGCTCGTGTATAGAAAATGAGTATATACGAGATAATGTATGTTTCAGTTAATCTGTGTATATATTTTTTTAATTCAGATATAAATTGATAGTAGTCTGTAATTGTTCTAATTGTGATGGGAAGATTGTTAAACAATTTAATGCCTTAATAAATATAGTGATTTTGGGTTGCGGTATATTTTAGTTTTGGAATATTAATTTGGTCTCTAATTCTTGTAAATCGGAATTCGCTTCTAAGGTTTCATTCATTTTTAATTTTGAAAATTTGTATTATTGTTTTTTTTTGCATATGTCTATTATTTTTGGTACTTTGAAATCTGTGAAAAGTTGTATACTTGGATAGTCTTTTTTTTAGAATAATTTTTATTATCATTTTTTGAGTGATTTCTAATTGTGACTTTGAAGTTTTAGTGCTTCTCCCCATTCGTATTGCAAATGTGACTGTACAAAGGCGTAATATATTATTTTCAGATTTGTAAGTGATGAAATGTTTCCGAGTCTTAAAAATATGTAGGTAGTTTTCCTTATTTTGTTTTTAAGATTAGTAATATGTTCTTTCCATTTTAGTTTGTTATCTATTATGATTCCTAGGTACTTGATATAGTATTTTTCTTCAATTGATGAACATTGGTCACAAGAGTCTTCTTGAGTACAGGCTTTGGTGTGAATTTTAATGTTAATTTCAGTGCTATATTTCTGTTGTATAGCAAATCGTAGAACGTATTTTTATCAGTATTAATTGATATTAGGTTATCATCCGTCCACTTTTTGATGATATTAACATCCTCATTTGCAGGTATATTAGCGTGCATATGTGATATTCAGTATTTTATTATAATATATAATGTATATTTTTCAAGTGCATATACATAATAGCTAAGAAAATCTTTTACCATTTCTTACATTTGGAAATAATAAGTTTACAAAGAAAAAAGGTTAACGAATCAAACTGAAAAAATTAACGAATCTTAGCCATAGAAAAAGCACCACTGCTTTTTGATCTAACCATGTCCTAACCTAACCATCCTTTGATCGTGTTCCAGAGCATACCGAAGAACACCGCTACCCGCACTCCCATCAGGCACTGTCTTCGAAATTTAATTTTAGTCTTCGTTGATTTTTTGCTAGTAATATTATTATTACTGTGATCGGTGCCAAAAAAAACCTAACCTAACCTAACCTAACGGCTATGATCAATCAGTCAAAAAAAAACAACCACACTGATATGTAATTTGTTTTCAATTATAATTTTATAACTGGTTCCTAATACTATAGCATTAGGCCTGTAACTGGTTATTGAAATCAGTGCGTAGAATTCTATTGTACAGGGAGGTCTTTAAATTTGTATTTTTATCATTTTTATTGACATATTTTTTTTTTTTTCTTTTTTTTCTTCTTCTCTAGTGGCCTCATTATAACTCGAAAGTTCGTGACCTCAGTCACTATAGAGCACCCTTCATCCTTTGATATCGCTGTTGTGGTCCAGTCGTCTACCACTTACAGATCTACATTATCCACCCATCTTTGTCTTGATTCTGTTATCTTGTGTTTTAGAGCTTTATGCATTTTACGAAACTCAACTACATGTCCCACCCACTGCAGATTTATTTATATGCTTATTTATTTAAATATTTTGTGTGTCCCAGTCTACCTTATTAGATCAGAGTCCATATCGAGATGGACAGTGTTTTCTCTATATCATTTACATTTGTTATTTTGTATCTAGTATATGTGGCAGGATAAAATGGAAACAGGTAAAAAGTACTCACCAAATTGGATCTCTCGATCACACCCGGATGCAGTGAACTGTATAGAATTATATCACGATATCACCAAGGTCGACACATAGACTCACGGAGCCTCAGAGGTTGATAACAGCATTTAACCATTCCCATGAAAGGTTTCCGATCGACTGACCGCTCGATAGCGGCGAGGGAGGGAAAGGTACATCATATATAAATATAAGTCTTATACAGTATCAGTTGCAGTAGGCTAGTTACAGTGGCTCAAGCTGTGAGGATAATAGATATATACACTATTGTACATGGTAAATGCAATAATTATATCAATAAGTCTAAATACATAGTATTAAATATGATATATATATATAAAAAAATAGAAATAAAAGCAGAGTAATTTCATGAATACATTAATTACAAAAATTTAATTAATAATATCTTCCAGTCACCTCATCCTTTCTAAGGATATCCTGTTTTCTTTTCCGTTTCCGAAGTTCCAAGACGTTTTACCTTAATTTGCGGATAGGTTTGACGGATACATAAAGACTTACAACCTGCTTTTTTAAACTAAAGGGATAAGCGAAGCTTATCTGTCTCATTGTTGCATACAGTTTAATCTTTAAGGCTGCGACAACTTGTCAACGACAGAAAATTGTGAAAAGCAAAGTAACAGGCGTTTCCTGATTTGATATTTCTATTTATTTCCTTTTAGATTTCATTCTTCCTTGTTTCATCTGTTACCAGATATTTAAACTATTTAACTGTTCAAAAACTTGATTTATTACCAATTTATACATAAAACAATGGAATAAATATTATACAAATATATTTATATAATATTCACTGTCAATCAATCGTGTATAATATTCGAAATATAACTGATTGCGCTTGTTTAAAATAATTTAATATTGTTTCGGTTGGGTATTGCAAAAAATGAAGACACATTTACATTATAATATAAATGGTTTCATGTATGATGATTGACGTTTGGTTTATCGCGGTAAAGAAAATGAATTGTTAAAATATTACCATCTGCCACTTATTGGATTTTTTTATACGGTCAGCTGTCGATCAAGTAAACTACCCCAGGCACTTTAATACTCCTAAATTTCGAAGGCGTATTTTAAATACCACAAGGTTAGTAATAAGACTTTTTATTTAATTATTAATAATCAAAACGCACTTTGTTTATACCACTGTTTATTGATTACTCAATATAGTACAATGTATACAAAAATTAAAATTGGAAATATAGACATAAACAAAACTGTAAATATAAACAGGGGGTGATTATAATGAAGAATAATACCAAATATCGTGGTAACAATAGTATTTATTCTAGACGCTTCTAAACAATATAATACAATACTTGATATTTTAAATGTGAAATAAATATATTAATTATAAAGATATACATATAAAATCAATTTTATCGAAAAATATTGTTGTTGCGCCACCGGGATTCGAACCTGGATCTCTTTCCTAACCGGGGAAGGTGCATTATCCAACTATGCTACAGCGACAATTTTCGAACCTATGTGTTACCTTTATGATATTAATACATTTAATCATTCCATTATTTGAAAGAGCCATCTATCTTATTTTTACAGAAAATCAAATATCAGTTTACTCAATATGAAAGAGATCCAGGTTCGAATCCCGGTGGCGCAACAACGATATTTTTCGATAAAATTGATTTTATATGTATATCTTTCTAATTAACATATTTAATTCATATTTAAAATATCACAGACCGTCTGTTCTGAATAATTACAACTTCACAATAAGAATGTGTTCTCCTAACAATACTTGATGTTTACTGGATCGCGGTTCGAACCAGAGAGACCCGCCGACGGCGGCGTATCTCCATATAACTCTTTCGCATGCTCATCGTACCAACGTTACGCACGCACACGTATTCGTCAACCATAGATACGTCACATTTAAGAAAAAAACAGTCTTCCTCCAAGAATCGCCAATTTTTATATTCACCTCTTCTCTTCGCTACTCCTTTGGTGTAATCGCTAATTTTCCCTTAAGGTATGAGTGTGAAGTGGAGAAACTAACTCTGATAATGAGGATGATGATGTGACCCGAAAGATGCCTCTGTACTAATGTGTGCACGTTAATATAGCTCTCTTGCATTTAATAATAGTCAGATATCTTGTAAGTGTAACATTTGTTTCATTATAAAATTTATTAATAATATTTCCCATTTAACTTTTATCATTACCTTAGAGAATACTTGCATTATTAATCTAATTTATTTATTTATACATTTGAAACTTACTTACTTACCATCAAGCCGTTTCCCAGCGGGGGTAGACAGAGAGGATAGAACACCACACTCTTCTGTCCTGACACACAATTCTCGTCTCATCCACATTCATACATCTTTTATTACAAGCTCGACGATTATTGAGGCTTCTAACAGGACATTCTCCAGTATCTGGCTTACCCGGTCGTGCCAAGTCTTCCGTGGACGTCTACTTCTGGTGCCATCAACACATGCGTCATATATCTTTCTTACCATTCTCTCCTCATTTATCCGTTCCATATAACCAAACTACCTAAGTGGTTCTTTCTTATTCTTACTGACTATACTAACATCAGCTTTACATTATTTCCTTATTTCTTCATTCTTTACTCTGTCATAAATGGATCTGCCACATATAGGTATGCCCAAGTGATCTCATTTCCACTGCATTCAGTCTATTTTCGTTCCTCTTTTGCCAGTTCCAGGTCTCACTTCCATACATCAGTGTCGGTACCAGGACTCCATTGTGAGTCTCAGTTGACAAGTACTCATTATTTATAATTCCATTCATAGCGCCGTTCACTTTATTCCTTGCAGTCACCCTCCTTTCGATATCTTTCTCTGTCTTTCCATATCTATCGAACATACGTACTTCCCAAATACAAAAACTCATTTACTTGTTCCAAACATTCAATACCTACAAGTATTTTGCACGTTGTCTTGCTTTCCTCTTTCTCAAATACCATCACTTTTGACTTGTTAACATTCATAATAAGGTCACTTTCCTTGCACTTCAATACATTTAATTTGTTCTCTGTCCACCTCACTAGATCAAAGTCCATGTTTTCTCAATATCAACAACCGACTTTCTCTAAAAAGTTGTTCCAAAACGTACCTACATGTATTTTGTATACTACTCTTACAACCGCTTTCTATGCCCGGGCTCTAGATGGTTCTACCAGCACCGCCCCAGCTTACTATGGCATATCTTATTAGAGACTGACACAAAGCATACTAAACTGTTTTAGTTAATAATAATAATAATATGTTTATTCCGGCGTGATCAGGTTGTTTTTAAACCCGATTTGCCTTAGAGATAATACATATGATGTTATAGATTAAAGGTTATAAAATAAATATAATGCTATGAAAAAGAAAACCAAGGAAAATATTAATAAACAATTTATTTTTTTTAAAAGTTATTAAAAAGTTACATATATACACACAAAATATAAATATTATATATATATAACTATTTTAGTCACGCCCATTGTTGTATATATAGCTATTCTGTAGGCGCTGCCATTCTTTGGTCAGGGAACCAGCTTTCCATGAAAGCGCCGCTTGCACCAGAGAGTTGGTGCTGAGCTCCAGCCGCAGCTTCACGCCAACAAATCGATGTCTCAGAAGCGGAACGAATCCATGTATACGGCCATCGGTAAACATTATAGATGCGCTGCAATAACGCGCCAATTCGAACAGTATTCCGTATGAGTTGTTGTACTGAATTCGGAGACGGTTATACGTCACTTGCTTGTATTTCGACCAGAACTCGCAGGTATACATGCGGTCCTAATGAAGGTCCTACAATATCTATAACTTCTTTAAAGAAGTAAATGATTTGACAATTTCTTCACACGATTTCTCTACTTTAATACATCATCAATTATCACTCCTAAATATTTCACATTTGAAACTATCTAATTTCTTACATGAACAAAATGATGTTACATTATTGTTAATCACAAAAGTATTACGATCATATTAAATAATAATGAATTTATGGTAGAAATCTGTGTACATGAAATATATATTTTTAAATATTTTAATTACTGATTTTTTTTATCAAACTAAAGTCTAAAAATAACATTTTCACCTGTTAATTGGTACAGACCGCAAATTTCAAAACGCCAATATTTATTTTGTTACTAAACACGTGATATTACGTGTAAATCTCGGTAATAAACGAACGAGGGTAAATAACTAAAACCAAATTTTAAAAATCTCTTGTTTCACGGATAACGATGTATATTTTAAAATCTGTAAAAAATATTTTCAAAAAGCTCCCTGTTTTTTTTGATTGGTAGCTTTACCTCTGTGAGGCGAACAAATTTTATTTTAAAATACCTTCAATATTGAAATTCCTCACCTAGCTTACTGACGTGAAACAAAATTTTAATTGCTTTTCAACAAAGCTTATCCCTTTACCCGATAACCCTTTTTATAGGCCTTTTTAATCATCTTATCTAACTCGTTACCTATCTACCTTACCCGAGAACTTAAAACAACCGAATGGATTTTTTTATATTATTTTTCATCTCTTTTGTGCGTCCGAGTCGTTTTTTGAATATAATCTCAATGTCACGAAGTGCAGTATTATCTCTTGTAAATATTTGAGATATTCAGGACGTAATGGTATTTTTATGTCCGTATTAATTCAAATATATCCTTTTTTTACCAGCAGGGAGCTTTTGTGTTTTATAAAACATTATCAAACATTTAATTTTACCAGTTTTTCAATAATCGATGATCTCTTCCACGTATATTCTTGTTGTGTTTTTCTTATTTGCAGTGGCGTGCAGTAGGTATAGATTTAGGTTATGCTGTTACCAATAATATTGTACAATCATATATATAATATATGTTGTATAAGGTGGGCCAACTTCTGCTGACTGTTTTTAAAAATTTATAACATTGATGGGGTTTATTTTTAATTATTTTTTTTAATTACAGAAAATAAAGAATTTATGAATGTTTATAATGGATACATACCCAGTGTAAGAGCGCGTTAAAATTATTGAATTTTATTATGTTTCGCGATGATTTATTTTCGGTGACGGGCTAATTTCGTAAAATGCAGAGTTTGCTTGGCCTCCCTATTCGCCTTCTTATTTTTGTGGGGCTACTTAAAGAGCCGAGTTTACATGAACAAACCGGCAACAATTCAGGAGTTTTAACAAAATATTCGTGCAGAATTAACAAATTTGGAGACAGAATCGTTGCGTAATGTAATGCAAAATACTTTAGAATGAGCAATTGTTTGTCAACACGAAAATGGATATCATTTAACAATGTACACTTTCAAGTAATAATATATTTTTTTAATAAATATTAAAATTACAAAAGTTATATGCATTTTACATCAGTCAGTCCATGTTGGCCCACTCTATACATAGGATTATGAACGTTTAACCAACGTCTTTAGACTAAATGAATCCGTCGTTTATACGACCCTGCCATATATTTATTTGTAACTTTCGAGTACTAATAATAGTTTTTTTAAAGTTGATGTTTAAACATAAAATAATACCTTCATACCCATATAAAAATCAATATAAAAAATGTATGGATGTTTTTAATAACACTTTTTATGACTGAACATGACTCTTTTATTGTTTGAAAATCCTTCACGTAATAACTAAACGAAATGATTATTTTTTAAATCAAAAACTGAATGTACGTCGAAAGCAAATAACGGTCACGAAATCAATACGTTAAAAACAGTAAGATAGTAAAATTCGTGAATTAGTAAAATATGAAGTAGACACTTCAATGATTTTCAAGCAGTTGTATACCTTTCTAATGTTATTCTGTTAAAAAAACAGCATAGGTAACGACTCTATATAAAAGTAATTAACCGAAACTAATTTTCAATTTAGTAAATAGCCAATTATATGACTTGAGTAATTCTTATTAATTAAAGCTTAAAGATAGAACAGAGTAATGCGAATAGCTCAATGTGGCGAATGCTCAAGAGTTCCATGGGTATAGTGGTGAATTGTCGTGGTAGTTTTTAGAATTAAACAATTAAAGTCTCTACTGATACGCAGATGGCGCTAATTAATCAAATTATTTAATTTAAATTTGTTTCCCAGAATTCTTAGTAATGCACAGCTTTTTTGCTTGTATGCACTGCACGCCCCTGCTTATTAGATGACTAATAAAATAATAAAAGTATTAAAAACACATACGCGAGTACATGTAGGCTTCAATAGAAATTCTACCTGTTGCAAAAAATCTTATGATGTGCGATACATCGAGTTGAATTGAACTGAATTTTAAAAAAATACACACTTATCAATATAAAATATTCTCGTATCAGAACTATATACATTTCTATAAAGTGATATCAATTTACAGTAGATATAACTCAATACAAAATAAAACCTTGCAAATAAGACTGATACTTTGAATGCTGAAACATTATATTATCTATTTCAAATATTAAACGGATTGACTAGGCATTATAAAACACTTCTAATAATAACTTACAAATACCTGTAATTAGTTCTGTTTTCAATGGTATTATATTCCATTTCTTAAGTCTTTCATTAGGTAGATACGTAGATGTTTTTATCTCAATTTTTTTTGTATATATCTACGGCCGTGACCTTCAGACAGTAGATTTTTGTGGATTTCCATGCAGTCTGACAGTTGAGTGACGACTCTGACTATTATTAATTTTTGTATTTGTTTCTGTCAGGGCAGTCATGTCAATCTCAAGTAACTTCCGATTTGGTGAAGCGCTGGCTATTCCAATTCATGGAGCTTCAGGCACATTTTTAAATAGATTTGGTGAGAAACCTTACTCGGTCTGTTCGTCTTAGAAAAGACCTTCTGCATGGTTGAATTCCATGACCTCTAGTAGACCGTCTTCTGATATGTACTTTACCTAATAATGCAACATATTTTATTTCTGATGCCCTCAAAACTCACTTGTATAATGTATTATTTCTTGATTCATTCATTACAAATGTTTAGTAAGAAGTTAGTGCAATTTAAAATCTATATTTTTATGCGCCATGTTGATGAATCGCATACGCGCAAACTTAGGGAAAACATTGATTTTCACCCGTATTTTAAAGTAGTAAACAAAATCATTTGAAATGTTGCTAGAGAAATACAGTTTAATTTGTATTTTGTAGGCCTCCTTTCACACAAAAGATTTTTCAACCGGAGGATTCACCCTTTACATTCTGAACAGTAAATAATTGTACATGTCTGACAGCTTTTAGGGCATGTTGATAGACTACGCCTAACATTGGTCTGTAGTCAAAGCAGACGGTTGTGGCAATTCTGCTATGCGGGAGTTTAACCATTTGCAAGAAAACTTCAACCGCAGCTTTAAATGATAGAGCCATTCGTTCGTTCCAACGACCGCCGTGGTGCTGGCCTCGGTGATCGTGAAACCTTCGGATGGAGTGAGGGTAGGAGTGTGACAAGGGTATATTCAATTCGTAGATGACCTTGGTGAACCGCCTTCAAAATCTCAAAGAATTCACTGACATCATATCATGTCAAACATAACAAATGCTGAAGGACCCAAGGAGGTTTTGGTATTTGTTTGTTTTTCAAGAAATTCAACAATCATAGAGTACATTTGATTTCAAGCTTTTATAACTGGTTTAAAAAAATAAATTCATATTTCGTCATGTGCAGGTCATGAGTCATGAGGTTATGGAGTCAATAATAATGATAATCACATAGTTCTTAACAAAACTAAGACAAATTTCCGAGCTGTCAAATACGGTGAACGCGATGGCCAATTTAAATCTCCGTATTTCTAAATAGTGCGATTTCAAAATAAATCATAACTAATTGAAGAGTACCTACAGTACTTCGTTATTAATGAGAAAATAAAATAATAAAGTTAACAAAAAGTGATAAATTTTGAGACCCTCAGTGTATTTTAAATTATTTATATTGCTTCACTTACATTATAATAATATTTTGTACTCTTAGTATTAAATTATGTATATTCATCGTAAGCCTAAAATTAATTTGTAATATCAATATTAAATGTATAAACGTTTGAAATTATTCTTCGAATCAAAGTACTAAGTACTGAAATCATTTCTGAGAAAATCGTTCAATTCGATTTGACAAGTTTGAAATTACAAAAGGAGTTTGACAACCGGCCCTTTATACATACTTGTCATTCGTGAATAATTGATATTGGAGAGAGCTCTCTGAATTATTTAATTAACAATTCAATGGGAATTCGAGATGAGACGGACGAATCGGTCAGATTCTTGTCTTGAATACAAAGAATTTATTAGACATTAATGCGGAGAAATCATTCCCCAGCAACTAGGGGTGGATTCTTCCCGGTGTTACGCAGTATACTTACCTGCGTGCTATTTTTAATGTAACTTTTTTTAATCATCTCTCAACCAGCGACGGACATATGGTAGGTACATATAAATTATCAACATGCAAAGTCACATGATTTTCTGAGATAAATATTAAGAGAGAGGAACTAAAAGTATTAGGTATTTAGAATGAGATCAGGATACGTTCTTCTAACAAAAATGCTGCAGTTGACCACTTTTTCCATGGTGCTCGAAATGTACCCAAGTCTCTTTTATCTTAGTTGTAGGCTAAATATGATTGGATTGATTATATTAATACATTTAAATGCACCTTCCCCGGATTATAAAGAGATCCAGGTTCGAATTCGGATAGCAACAACAATATTTTTCGATAAAATTGATTTTATATGTATGTCTTTCTAATTAATACATTTAATCAGTATTTAAAATATCACAGACCTATGTTCTGAATAATTACAACTTCACAATAAGAATGTGTTCTCCTTTATAATTTCATTGCGTTTTCTCCTAAAACGCTATAAGCTGCTTCTAGTGCACTCAGCTCCAGCATTTATCTCTTTCAAGCTCTTCCAAGCATCTTCTGGAGCCTCCCACGGGACGTCTGCCAACTTGAAATTTGCTGAGAAAATCCGCTTCGTCCATCTTTACTCTGACATCTGAAGAACGTCTCCATTTTATCTCTTTTGGGATTTCTCAATGTGTTATACCAGTTTCCCTTCAATCCTTACTTGATCGCTGACTCCCGTTAATATAAACTGGAGAATGGCGCGATCAACTTTAACTAATAGCAATTACACGGATAACCTTAAATAATAATACTAATTATGTTTTTCACTCCTATAGTTTCAATATATATATAATATAATTGAGTGACATATTAAATAATATAAACAAATTGAGATATATTTACAAATAAAATAACATCTCAACTCTGAACAACTTTTACAATAAAATGCATAAATCGGTACCAAATAATCACAATGGCGTCAATAAGATTTTGGTAAAAAATTTAAACCGAAATCGCTAGATGGCGTCTGGTTTTTTATACAAAACTTTAACTATAAATTAATGCGTTCCTGCAAATTTAATTAAATTAAATTCTGCAACACATTTAAAATAAATTCATTTAGTATCATCATCATAATGTTAGAATTGTAAAGAATTTCATTTGAGACTCCAGGCGATAAACTTTTCTCTCTACATTTCCAACTCAAATATGTTTACTATTAGAACTAACAACTTTATATTGTACAACATAATATACACGTCATGATTAGGGTACATATAGCTGTCTATCTGACATCCCGGCGGATGTGACGCACGGATGATGTGAGTTCCGACACATTGCTAACAGCGTTATTTCAGTTGAAACTGGTTTTTATATCCGTGTTAAAGATCCTGTATGTATAAATAATTTTGATATATTTTTAAAAATCAAAATACATTTATATTGTCAAGTTCCAATTTTATAACAATTTTTTCTGATAATTAAGTTGAATAATTTAGAAGGATAAACAGAAAAAATCTGCCTATCAAAAAAATATATACAAACATAGTTATTTACCACCAGGACTCGAAACCAAAACAGTAACACCACGGTAACCATTTAATTCTCGCCGAACTCCAGCTATTATAGCTTTTTTTTTCTTAAATATTTTGAGTATGTCCAAATCTTTGTAGGAACCAATTACCAGTATATACAATATGTTAATTTCATATATATATATATATACATAAAGGATATAGCCGCATACTTCAGTCAAAAGAGTCTCAACTTCAGCGACGTCTATGAGAATGAATATCAATTTTTCATAAACCTTAGATGGCGACAGCAATAATTGCAATCTTCCAACATGATAACATATATACAACTTCCAAAAATTTGATAGATACGGTAGCATGGGTAAATAGGTGAACGTTTCATGGTGTAAAGTGATCACTTAAGCCAGCCGATGCCAGGTCGTAAGCGCTGTAATACCCAAGATTTCCATACTTCCCATGTAAATAAAAATAATAGCTTCGTCTTTGTGAGACATCTATACTTTGATAAATTTATTTGGAATTACTAGATATCTTACTATATAAGGAATAACACATAAGTTCGAAAATTCGTCACGAGTATTAAATGGTTACCGTGGTATAATTGGTAACTCGTTCCTCCCGACAGGAAAATATTCCTGCTTTGAACTCCCGTGGTAACTATATTAATTTTTTTCATTTAATTTTTCTGCTTATTCTAAGTGATTCATCTAATAGCAATATTTGAATATGTCCAAGAACACACAATTACTGGATTTTCACCTACAAAGGCACTGCTATTAAACAAATAATTGATAGATAGAGACGAAGATATGTTTTATTATATTTAATGTAAATATATGGAAGTATGAGTAATTACAGGCCTTACAACCTGTCTTCATATTAACATACATACCACTTTCAAAAATTTGATAGATATGGAAATTGATTAATGGGTGAAAATGGCGAACGTTATATTTATATAAAGTGATCACTTAAGCCAGCCGAAGACAGGTCATAAGATCTGTAATTACCCACGCTTCCATATATTTCCATTAAATATAATAAAATAGCTTCGTCTCATAAATTAAATTAATGTTTAACTCATCAGTTTATCAAGACTTAGTCCTGTTCATGTATACAAAATCGTATTTAAGTTTAAAAATGTGACTTTAATTAAATGGTTATCTAGTTTATCGGTAGGATATCAGTATGTCCATTCTTTGTACAATTTGTTGTAAACACTCTTCAGTCCACAAAGTTCTTACATTCGATTCGGTTGGGATTATGTTTGTGTAACAACAAAATTGTATCAAATTGACTTAAAAAAGTGCTGGTTTGAAGATTGGCCTCAAATTTGTTTGCCTTAGTTAAAAATAGTAAAATAAAATATATTGTAAAAATAGTTACCTACCATTACCTGTACATCAGCCTTCTATCAAGAAAATCTGTACAAAACATTGATATCTTAGACCAGTGAAAATTTCAGAAAATCTTTGATGTCAATTGCTTATTTCAATTAATTGTATTTTTCACAAAGCGAGACCCAAAAGAGATACATATGTTATATGTACGTAGTGATAAATTCGAACGCTGTTGTCAGATATACGTCTGGTGGCGGGACACGTGTTCTTTGATAACGCTCATATTAGTGAACGCTGGCGTGTCACCCAAAACGCTGCGGCGTGTCACCTTTGACACGCTTGTCATAGGTTCGCCATCACTGTCTCAGACGAATCTTTGGAGACGTAAAATGATGCGCACGGCTGACAGGAGATGAAACACGTATTATATAAATTGTTTAACGAGCCTCCAATCACACGGAATGTAAGTTTATTGGGCCGGCAGCCTGAAAGACTTTTTGATAATAAGTCTACAGAACGAAGGAGTGGCAGAAAGCGCAGGTGAAGGTGGTTAATGGAGTAGAGATGAAGAGGCAAACACCGTAGCCTAATCAAAATATAATAATACAAATATATTTTTTATATTATACTTATCGGGCAGTTACAGTTTACCAGGATATGGATACGTTGGGTCAAGAATATTTTTGAAAATATTTTATTACCTGGGTCTTATTAGAATGGGGTTCATGTAACTCTAACAGGGTCTTGCGTGGTTACTATATCAGAATCAGTAGGGGTTCTTAAATTGATTTATGCTCACGATTCAGTGATCAGCTGTTTACGGAAGAGTAATGGGCTAATAATATTCACGTTACACGAAAAGAGGAAACATTTACTTACAACCAAAACAAGTTATTAGCGATATTTGAATATGTCCAAGAACACACAATTACTGAATTTTTACCTACAAATGCACTATTATTACACAAATATCAAATATCTCATACAGACAAAGCTATTTTTTTTATTTTTATATTTAATGAAAAATATATGGAAATATATTTATAAAATATATGAAAAAAAGGTCACATTCTCATAGTGATGACATATATGCTATTTAAAAAAAAAGAAAATTGAATTACCGAATTTGATCCGTAGATGGCGATGGTGTAGTGATACTCAAAGAGAGTTCACATACTAGCTAACATATATACAACTTTCAAAAATTTGATAAATGTGGAGATTGAGGTGTGAGAATTGGTGAACTTTATATATATGATCACTTAAGCCAGCCGAAGATAGGTCGTAAGTCCTATAATTACCCCATACTTCCATATATTTTCCATTAAATATAATTTTTAAAAAAATAGCTTTGTCTCTATGAGATATGTGATATTTGTTTAAAACATCTTATGTCACGATGGTCGGTAAATATCTCTAAAACTCAAAATTAATAAATGCATGTAATTATCCTATCTGAAAAATGTATTTACATATTTCGAAGCAAGGCCAAACTCGATATTGCAGTCGTGTACTACATTTCTCGGAAACGAGTATTGAAAAACCAGCACCACAAGCGGAAGTTAGTTTAAAAGTTGGGCATAAAGTTTCGTGTACGCCACCGGAAGTACGGCGGCCGTCATCTTTCTAATACCGGAACAACACGGCTTCGTATTACTTTACAGACAGGTGGATAAGTGGCCAACCAAGCCTTCGTAAACAATTAATAAATTATTATACAAATATTTTGAAGATTCAAGTCTTACGTAGACAAGGGTAGTAATATTATGGATTACGTTGTAATAATATTTCGTTGGCTTTCTTTTAAGAATTTAAATTAGATTCCTTCCGTGAAGTAATTACAATGTTTCTTAATATTTTGGCTGTAAATTAAACACTTATTTATTTTAAATACTAATTAACTGTATCAATTATAAAGATATGCATATAATCTTAATTTTATCGAAAAATATTATTGTTGCGCTATCGGGATTCGATCCTGTATCTTTTTTCTTAAGGTGCATTACCAACTATACTACAGCGACAGTATTTTTGACGACAAATTTTCGAACCCATATGTTACACTTTTTCAAATTAATATATCTATCGTTCCATTATTTGAAAGCCATCTGCATTGTTTTTTACGCAATCTCAAATACCTTTTTATTATATTTTATGTATATATCTATCTAATTAATACATTTAATTAGTATTTAAAATATCACGGACCTATGCTCTGAATATTTACAACTTCACAATAAGAATGTGCTCTTCTTAATGACTTATTTATTAAATTAATTATTTTTGTTCCATTATACAAAAATCAGTGCTTTAACAGTGTGCTAAAACCATATTATTTTTTTTTTTTAATTATTAAAAATATTAAAGCTCATAGATAGTACTGCATAGACCAATTTGAAAGCAATGTCTCATAAAATCTAGGCTGATGCTAAACGTTCGGGATGCGGGCAGTAGTTGGCGACATATAATGCACGAGTGTGTTCCGTTTTCTTAAGAATTTATCTGCAAAAATTAAACTGTAGGCGATAGATATCGCGTGTTTCAGCAGTCTCGCTGAATTTTTCATTTATCTCTGTATCAATGCATACTGAGCACGAAATGATACTTATATTAATATTTATGTGTTTTTTATTTACATAATTAAACTTACAAATTTGAAATATTATATCGTAATAGTCAACATTTGATCCATATTCTAACTAAACATACTGTATCAAGTAAATATTAAAATATAATTCGTCGCTATAAATCATACTATATATTATAAATAATTTTACAGAAATGCTGTATACCATTGTTTTTTTAAAAATGTAAATAATGTTAACAGTCATAAATTACTTACGAAACAAACAGTCCGAATTATAATATATTATAAGGGGATCAAATACGTAGATAGGGTCGTAATTGGGGTGGTTTTGAAACTAATTCTTAAATTAAATGGAAAAATACTTATTGCTTAATGTAAAATTAGTATTGCATTTAATAGATTTTTTTAATTACACGCCACCGCGGAATACAAGAAAAAAATGTTCAAAAATATGATAACTGATTAAGAAAATTTAGTGCCTAATTAATTACTAAAATAAATTACTATTTGGTATGATTTGACTAATGAGATCATATTAAACTTTATAATACACGTATGTATTTAAAACAAATTACATAAATCATTTAGAAAGACACACGGGAAAAAATATACCTATCGAAAATATATAATCACCATCGTCAGATAAAATAGTTATTTACCGGAAATGCAAAGTTCCGGGTTCGAGTCTTAGATTTTGTCATATACGAGTGATTTATAATTTATTTTTTATTTAGGAGAACACATTCTTATTGTGAAGTTGTAATTATTCAGAACATAGGTCTGTGATATTTTAAATATGAATTAAATATATTAATTATAAAGATATACATATAAAATCAATTTTATCGAAAAATATTGTTGTTGCGCCACCGGGATTCGAACCTGGATCTCTTTCCTAACCGGGGAAGGTGCTTTGCGACATTATTTTTAGCGACAATTTTCGACCCTATATGTTACCTTTTTGATATAAACTGGCGTCTGCTATCAGTTTACACAAAGGTATTTGAGATTCTGTAAAAATAAGGTAGATGGCTCTGTCAAATGATGGAACGATTAAATGTATTAATATCAAAAAGGTAACATTGTCGCTAAAAATAATGTTGCAACAACAATATTTTTCGATATTGATTTTATATGTATATCTTTATAATTAATATATTTAATTCATATTTCATTTATAATTTATTTTAATTATCAAGGAATTATGTTTTTGAAAATGTGTAACTTCACTAATAAAATGCTACAATAATGAGTTAGTATAATATATTTGTATTAATTCAATGTAAACTTACCTATTAACTATGAGGTCGGTGATTCGAGCTTCATTCCGCTCAATTTAGAATGAAAAATAGAATTTCGATGTGATATTTTATACGCGTGTATATGTGTCATTTAATCAAAATGTTGTACGATATTATTTCATAATGTATACGTATACTGAAACCGGCAATATTCTTGCCATTTTTATGCCATGAAAACAACCATACCGTGCCGAACTGCCTACCGCTCCATCGCAATAAGAGTGTCCTATTGCTAGACCAACGAGTACGTCGAAATTATTGGAAAATACATCGTCTTTTACAGATCATTTCCTCATCACACGGGGTCATGAATCCCAGTTTGTAACCTGTGAATATCTTTGACGATTCTCTTCGATAAATCTGGCCAGTTCATCGAGTCAAAGATTTCCTCTTTCTCTTCGATCGACCACTAGTTTTTCTAGATTAATATCCTCTCTGTGGACGAAAAATTTGACAATGCTTTTCTGACACAGATCGTGGAGAACGTATCTTGGATCCCTAATTGTTCTGAAAATGAGTATTCATTGTTAGCATCTGCTTCCAGCAATATATTTAAAAGATGTCAAGTTTTTTTCTCTCGTTTGATGTACAAATCCATGTTTCTACTTCGTATAGATAAAATAAAAATACATGAAACTTAACAAAACGCAATATTTTTATTTTTTTAATACAGATGGTATTCGTTTTATAAAACTCAATTGCTGATCAATACGATTTTTTTTGTTATATTTAATGGCCTAGACAGCAGAAATGATCGTCCAATTATTAGAACCAAAAAAATCGTGTTTGATTTATTATGTTGAAGCGCAATATATTCGTTATGGTTGTATATCGTCAATGTCATACAGAAATAGCATCAGTTATAAATACGAACTAGTTAGTTATTACTTACTGAAAAAAATATTCATAAAACACCAACGCAAAAAATTTAATTCTCGTAAAATTTATGGGGTGGTAGTCCAGTTAATTGCTTTTTGGAATACCCTGAGCATGAAATTAAAATGACGCGGGATTAAAATTAAAATTAAGGCATATTTATTTACCCCGTATACCAAATATGTTTCCCATTTGGAAATAATCTGGACACGCCGATTATCCGCAACCCTTTGGACGGTTTTAATTTCGCGGATGAACCCGGCCCGGGCCGGCCCGGCGGTGGTCCCGAAACCGAGAAATTCGCCGCGGATGCCAACTGTCATAAATAAAAAGCGCGCGTATTCAGAGCGCCCAAAGTTTTTCGCGCAATTTTTCACGTCGGTAGCGCCGAGAATGTCTCATTTCGACTTTTTCGGATGACATTTCGTTCACAATACATTGAGGGAGGCGCCAGGGCCGCAGCCAGTCACGCGGGCAGTGCGAGTGTTAGAGTGACCTCGTTGAAGGAGCGGTATTTCAATTTATTTACTGTGGATAATAATTTGATTAACGATTTAAACGTGGATTTAGAATTCTTGACCATCAGAGAACTGGGTCAAAAGATTCCTTGTGCTTTCGTAATGATGTAGCATAATTAATAACTTAAACTCGTTTATATTTATTAAAGTACAGCTGTATTATTTAAGATATACGTGAGATAAAAAAAAAACAACAACATTATTTATTGGAATTCTGAGAGTTTATAAAAGTTTTTACCAGATTGTTAATAACAATTATGTTGCAACGCTAACGATACTTTAATTTTATATTATTTATAGATATGGATTGTTCATGTACAATTTTACAACATAAAAGAATACACTCGTATGGAATTCTAAGTTAATTAATTAATAATTATTATTTAGAATAATACAAACAATGCTTACATAGAAATAGCCTTAATTAGGATATAAATCTATAATAAGTACATTAATTTCATTCTGTCACTTTTTATAACATTTTATTACATCAATAATTAAATTGTTATTTCAGTAGGCTTAACTATCAACAGTTTATTACAGTAAAAACGTATTTATATAAACGATTTTGTTCAAGAATTTTTGTTTAAATTTTTTTAATTATTCACTTACTAATAATAAAATAATCGGTATGAAACAATAGCTTTGATGAAAGGAGAAAAATAATATTATATTTAATGTGAACTTGCTAACGTTCTGGATAAACTCTTAATAATTGATAATATTGGTTTCTATGCTCTTGCTAATTATCTAAAATATCGGCGACGGTTATTTGGTCTTATGGAACATAATCAAACTGCCGATGGTTAAGCCTACTGAAAGAGCAATTTTATTATTTAATTATTGATGTATGTAATAAAATGTTATAAAAAGTCGAAGGATAAACTAAACGAACTTATATTTGAAATTCTCGAGGGCTCTGATTCCACCCTGTCTTCAGGAAGGGACTAGTATTAATGGCGGTCGTCAGGGTATTTCATTTAGGTTGATGGAGACTTAGAGTACGTTTTTATTCCGGTTGATAAATTAATAAAACGGTTTAAATTGCGGACAAAACGGAGTCATCTATCGCCTGGGATGTATTTATCATGGCGCTCTCCAACAAATCCTAACAGATTTTACAAATGATTGTAGGTAATGGGAAAAACTCACAATTTTGGAAGTGAAATTATGTCAACATTCCATAACACACGAAAATATTACAATTAAAATAATACAATTATACCCTTGTAACCAGTTTTACCGAACAAATATAAAACTGTTTTTTTTTTGTTAGTTTGCATAAGTTTGAAGTTAGCTAGATTAAAACGTGGTGCCTCATCCAAATTGAAAAAAACAAATTAGCAGTCTTTGAGCTTAAAACATTAAGAAAAATCTATTGAACTATAAAATGAACTTACAGATTTACTTTTCAAAAAATTAATCAATTATTAAAATAAAACACAACGGTGTTTACTTCACACTGTACTTTAATTAAAAATTAAATCGTTTACGACGCTTAATGCGTCATTTTCAGTAATAGAGTAAAAATGAATCACGAGTTCGAAAATTTTATTGAGCAAGAAACAATTAAAAGATTATGTAAGTAGGTCCCAAAGACTGCGATGGGCTGACCATATCAAAAGAATGCCAGATAACAAGGTGACAAAGATCATGGCCAAGTGGATACCCCAGTGGAAGCGACCTAGAGGCGACCCAAGGAAGAGGTGAGGTGACTGTGGACTGTGATCAGAACGTCTGGAAACTGGACAAGAATGGCCAGCGATAGAAGTCGGTGGAAAGCACTCGTGGAGGAGACTAAATTGTACCCTGGGATGTAATGCCATGAAAAAAAAATAGAAGAATATAATTATGAATAATCTGATTATCTGTGAAAAATAAATTCTTAAAACAATAAAAATCCGGTATCTACAAAAATTTCGCTATATAGTGTGCGATCCAGAAAAGCACCAGATAAGGCGGAAAGAATCTAAGGCAGAAAGAGTCCAAGGCTGAAAAATCTAAGTCAGAATGAATCTAAGGCAGAAAGAAACTAAGGTTGAAAAATTTAGATGGTTCGGGAAGTTCACAGTCCAACTATTTTGAGCTGCTGCGAACAAAATAATGACCACGCTATGCTAACGTTCGTCAACCAAATCCGTTTGATGCTATTGTCAAGAAATCATATTTTATTTTTAGTAGTACAAAATGCCATGAGGCCCAATTACTGTAGTGAGCCACATCTCAAAAACACCCAGGCTTGAGAAAATCCAAAGCTCTATTGTGTCCTCACCGGGAATCGAACCCGGAGAACCTGGTATGAGAAGCCAGTGACATGCCCATTGAACTATGGCCGCCAATTATCATCATCATCAGTTCATATCATTCCACTGTAGAATGAAGGCAGTGGTATAGTGCTAAATAAGAAAGTAACCCTTCCCCCCTTTTTTTCTTCCATTTATTCTCACGGAAATTTGAAATTAAATTAAACGCTAAAAGCATGTATATGTCAAAAAAAACTATCGAACTATAACATGTAAATTTAGGGATGACTGTTTATTTAAGTTGAGTTCACATATTTCATCTGCTTCCAAATGCATGCGGTCAATGGTTGAAGTAATGGGATACCGCTATCTATAAATTTTCTCATAATGACTTTCGTGTTTTGAAAATGCTCCGGTTCGATATATTACTCTGGTGCAAGATTTATTTTGTAATATAAATACTTGAAAAGTAAGATCCGTGTCCAAAAATGTGGCAGTACCTGGCTCGAAAAGGATGAAGGCCTCCCCATGATGTTACCGTCTGATGCCCTGCTGGCGGGCCACCTGGAATTCTGTCGAATCATGTCAACCCAGCGTGACTTCAGTCTACCTCGTGGTCTCCCCCAGTCTCCTCCATGGATACCACTTGATTTGTATAACGACCGCTTGTTATTCTAGTCACATGACCCGCCCAATTCTATTTCAAGTTTTTCGTGATCCTTGACTTTCATTGGATTACTACCCCGTATTACTCACCGTCATATGACGTCATAAAGTAGCGATGAGCTCATTTAAATTGTTATTCTGCAAATGCAGTATTACGAGTTTTATAATTATTTTTTCCGGCCGCTTCTAGTGTAACCTAGCATGCATCTTTCCATACCTCACTGTGTCATCTAGACCTTCTGCGTCGCTCTTGATTTAGGTACCAAAGTCTAGCTTCTACAGTAAACTCTCACTAGTCTTATCCGCTAAAAACTTTTATTTGAGGCAAATTTCTTCTCTACAAATTGCTTTTAAAGATCTAATTTGTATATATGTTATATTATTTTCGCAATACTTACCTTATTTTATTTTCAATTAAACAGTAAATTTTTTTGCGCCTTCCGTTATCCACACGAAAGAGAACAATCGTTCAATACCGACGAGGAATATAGATTTCTACCTTAAAACGAATTCCCCCTCGATGGCGGTTAAACGTAGGGTAAAACCACGCCTTCAATATTAGTACCACCCGGTCGTTTGATCGTACTGTGCCTCGTAGCGATGATGACAGTTGAAATATTAATTTGTAAATAACCCTCGCTAATACTAATTAATACTGTTTGATATTTTAATATTTAATGACAGAATGTTCGCGTTATTATATCGTATTAAATGAAATGTAACATATTTCCTGTCAGTCATAATTTTGTGTGTGCGGAATTTTGTACTTGTTCCAAATATTCATTACCTACGAGTATTTTGCACGTTGCTTTTTTCCTTCTTGGATACCATCACTTTTGACATTCATAATAAGGCCACTTTCCTTGCATACGTCGTATATTCAAGTTACTAGACTTTGTAATTCTTGTTTATTGAAAGGCGCTTTGAATGGAAGTTCTGATACCGACACTGATGTATAATAATAATAATAATAATAACGTGTTTATTCCAGCGTGATCAGGTTTTTTTTTTAAACCCAATTCGCCATAGAAATAATACATATTATGTTATACATTAAAGTTATGAAATAAATATAATATAATGCTACGAAAAAGAAAAAGAAAACCAAGGAAAATATTAATAAATAAATAAAAAGTAAAAAGTTCACACATATATGCACACAATATATAAATATTACATATATAATAACTTCAGTCACGGCCATTGTTGTATATGTACTCAGGGAACCAGCTTTCCATGACAGCGCCGCTTGCATCAGAGAGTTGGTGCTGAGCTCCAGCTGTATTTTTCCGCCCGCAACTCGATGTCTCAGAAACGGAACGAATCCATGTATACGGCCTTCGGTAAATATTATAGATGCGCTGCAATAACGCGCCAATCCAAACAGTATTCTGTATGAGTTGTTGTATTGAATTTGGAGACGGTTATACGTCACTTTCTTGTATTTCGACCATAGCTCGCAGGTATACATGCTGGTGAAGAACGATTTAAATAGGATGCTCTTCACCTCCTTACTGCATCGGTAAAAACGTAACAGCATATTTGCACGAACGCTCAACTGTCTCCTCTGCCATTCTATATCATCATTCGTTCATTGAATATATGGCCAAGGTATTTGACCTTGGTCATATATATAGAAGAGAAGCCTGGAGCTGGCAGATGAGGAACAAAAATAGACTGAATGCAGTAGAAATGAGATCGCTTAAGCGTATGTATGGCAGATCCATTTATGATAGAGTAAAGAATGAAGGAATAAGGAAAGAAAGTAAAGCTGATCTTATTATAGTGAGTAAGATTAAGAAATGATTACTTAGATGGAACGGATGAATGAGAAGAGAAAGGTAAGGAAGGTATATGACACAAGTTTTGATTGCACCAGAAATAGAAGACGTCCGCCGTAGACTTGGCTCGACCAGGTAAACCAGACACTGGAGAATGGTCCTGTTAGAAGCCTCAATAATTGACAAACTTGTATGAGAAGATGTGTGAATGTGAATGAGGTGAGAACTGTGTGTTAGGACAGATGAGTGTGGCGCTCTATTCTCTCTGCCTACCCCCACAGAGAAACGTCGTGATGGTATGTAAATAAGTAATTTTGTGCGTCAACACGTTTAATAGATATACGCCAGAATTTATGTGAGTGGAAATGTACACCCCAAACACTTATACTGCAAAACATTTATCGCGTACATCAATCCACAAACTCAACTCCCTGGCTTTTTTTAATGTTATTTTTTTATTTATTGTGTTAGTTATTTTTCTTTACGTTGTGTATTATCGTGTAAAGTATACCACCGTATAATATAAATGCACAGCGTATTAATTTCCATTTCATATAAATGCTAGCGTATAAGTTTTCGTCGTACAAATGTAGGCGTACAAAATTTCTAAAACCCATAATTGTATAAGTGGCGAACAATAGGTATATCTGTCGTATATACGGTGAAAACTAAAATAAATATGTATATAACGGTATTCATAATGATAGATCCAAAAATGGATGCGTACGATCTGTGCAGCCTCTCACCCAAAAATCCAGATATATACACATACCTCACAATAAAGGAGTATTCAAATGTTCGAAAGGTGATATTTTTTAACTTCGTGGGATTCTGAGAATAGTGGGACACCTCGATATAGAACCTGATAAAGTATTACCCTTTCGTACCAGGCGAGGGGTGGGTCGTGTCAACTTCAGGATTGATCATCTTCCTTGGATTTGAATAATCTTTTGTGCATGTTGAGACGAATCAAACACATTTGGTGGTTTATCATGAAGTCGAACCCGTCGGGATCAGAACTTAACTGAATTCTGTCGCGTATATGTATCTATCTCATAATATATTTTCATATAATCTAACTAATCTTATATAAATCCTTATCCAATCGGAAAAGGAATCGGAGTGTGCTGTTTTCGCCTATTTACTTTATTTTAAGTTAAAAATTATCACAGTATTATGACATCGTCGTTATATAATATATTTACATTCGCATATATTACATAACATACTTTCAACATTATAATCATCTTCTTGGGAGGGTTAGGGGTCCAAACGCCCGACAACGCGCTTTTATCATCCCCTGTTTTGCGCCGCTTTCGTACTAGTCTACTTGTAATTTGTGTTTTTTCTATGTTATTCTTCAATGTGGCGGAAAATTATGAAAATATTACCAATAATATTATTTCACAATTCATACCCACACATAGGCTACAGTAAATAGTTAAAATTTAACTACGCACTGTAAAATTAGTAAACTCATGTGATGAGAATTTTTAAAAGTTTTAATTACCATATTTTTAATGTAGCTCATTTATTCTAACTTATGTTATATCATTAAACTATTAGTGCTTTGATAATATAAAATAATATTATTTAAAAAATCAAAATTGTAAGGTATTTATTATTTAGGAGAACACATTCTTATTGTGATGTTGTAATTATTCAGAACATAGGTCTGTGATATTTTCAATACTAATTAAATGTATTAATTAGAAAGATATACATATAAAATCCATTTTATCGAAAAATATTATTGTTGCTACCGGGATTCGAACCTGGATCTCTTTTTTGACGTCTGCTATCGGTTTACTCAAAGGTATTTTAGATTCAAATAATGGAACGATAGATGTATTAATTTGAAATGTGTAACATATGGGTTCGAAAATTTGTCGTCAAAAGTATTATCTGCTGTAGCATAGTTGGTTAATGCACTTTTCCCGGATTGGAAAGAGATCCAGGTTTGAATCCCGGTAGCAACAACAATATTTTTCGATAAAATTGATTTTATATGTATATCTTTCTAATTAATGCATTTAATTAGTAATTAACATTTTTAGTTTATTTAAATTACAAAGAATATTATTGACGATATCCACGAGATGAAAAATGACTTAGAAGACGCGTTTTGATTGCTTGGTATACGAAATCATCAGAGATGTAGGAGAGGCATGCCAAGTTTAGCTGAGGACCGAAGAGAGTGGCAAAGTTATGGAGAGACTCACATCCAACAATGAAATGACAATGGCAGATGATGATATTGTACATATTATTTTGTAATTAGAAGATCTTCTACTGATATGGTCATCATGCCTTTTAATTCACGCACGCACCCACCCATTACCGTTTTTCTTTCAGACAGTTCAGATAATTAATTTAATATGTCCTGGATACAAAAGGCATTAAGCGATAGGCGGATATACGAATACATTGTGAATGTTTTACGAGCAATAATCTTCGTCATAACGACACACGAAACTTGCGTCACCACAATACGTTCCGCCTACTAATTAGTACTAATAACTCCAAAAATAAATAAACAATTACAACATTTTTTTAAGTATTGACATATGTCAATTATTTCATACTGCAGGTGCACTTAACAAAATGCTTATTTTCAGAATAAATATTTAAAAAAATATATATTTATATAATTGGAGTATACAGGTGTCTCAAAAAAATATACACACACTTTAAGGGGTTACATATTCAATGCATATCATTTTTTAGAGTTATCGCAAATATTCTAACTGATGGTCCAGGCAATGTTATATATAATCCAAATAAACGCATTTGCAAATATCTCATGTGATTTTTGTACACAATATGACATCAATTGCATTAAATATTTTAGTGTTGCTGGTTTTGTATCCTCATCTTTGATGTGATCTCATAGAACAATCAAGTGGCGTAATAAATTGAGATTGTGGGGGATATTCAATGCTATTGCTTAGCCAAATTCATGGAATGCTGGAAATAAAATCCTTCCTGATTAATTATTCGCTTCAAAACGCAGTGCGATTTTTTAATTGTTGTCTCATGTGTAGACATTTTTTTGGGACGCACTGCATAAATAAAAATAAATAAAAGTAAATTAAATAAAATAAAATTCAAATTTTTACCACGCCGTTTCTGACTTAAATGTTCAATAAAATAATCATGCATATATGTACTAGTATAATTATTGATCGCTAGACGTGTAAACAGCTCTCCTTGTATAAATAAATTAAAGTTAGAAAGTTAGATATATGGCCTTAAAAAGAGAACCTCTAAAGGCATGATACAAAATCTGTTTTTTTTTACGTATTCAAATTTAAGTTCTTTTTTACCTCTACACCCTCCGTTTTCTCAGTCACATTTTACGTCCTAGCGAAGATTTGCATAATGCAAAATAAAAAATATTGCTGAATCCTCCACGCTCAGTCATAAAGTTAAAACTATCATAAAATCTCCATCACCTACTTACACAACCCCCCATACATTCTGTGAAGAAATAACTTAAATCATACATATCTACATTATACATTCATATCGTCAACCATTCTACTCTGAAAATTTTATTGAATATAATTTTAACTAACAGAAAGTAATCATTTTATCAGATAGTCGCTTCGTAGCCAATGTTGACCGTTGCGCGACCGAAGCCGGCTTGTCATCATTAATGGTGGCCGCTACCGTCACATGTTGGAAAACTTATTATCGGCCGAATTGGGTCGATACGGCCTGCAACAAAAGGGCGGTGCCACCTCACTCACACACAGCCCGAGCTACGTTTGAAATTTTGCGAGAAATTTTTCACGAGCGCATAATGTCAAAAAGTGGTGATATTGACTGGTCTCCTCGATCATTTTCCTGACTATTTTCTGTGAAGGTACTTGAAAATAAAGGTTTATGAAAACAAGCTGACAACAATTCAGATGCTACAGGACAATATTCGGAATGAAATATGTGCGACAATATTAAGAAAGATGTTGTTAAAAGAGCACGCATTTGTGCCGCTGCCAGAGGCGGCCACTTGGCCGATATCATATTACGTACATAATTGTAATAAACTAAATAATCAATAAATAAAAACCAAAATAAAAATTGTGTTTCATTTCCTAGTTATTCAAAAATAAGATCGGCCTGGAACATTTATATTTATTTTATTATTTCACTTTTAACACCTTTGATATATTAATTAAGGAGAACACATTGTTATTGTGAAGTTGTAATTATTCAGAACATAGCTCTGTGATATTTTAAATACTAATTCAATGTATTAATTATAAATATATACATATAAAATCAATTTTGTCAAAAAATATTGTTTTTGCGCTACCGGGATTCAGTGTACTTCCCCGGATTGGAAATAGAGATCCAGGTTCGAATTTCGGTAGCGTAAAAACAATATTTTTCGACAAAATTGATTTTATATGTATATATTAATAATTAATACATTAAATTTGTATTTAAAACCTTTGATATACTTACGTCAAATATCGGCAATACTATTAATATGAGATGTATTATATGATGTACGATTTTATTAGTAATTTTTGTTACAGGAAATAAAAATAATGTAAGTACACTTCTATAGTAGCCCGCATTCCTAGCGGGTTATGTGAAATAGGAGTCTAGAAGTTTTTTGAAATGGTTGAATGTTCTCAAGGGTTGTTCTACTGCACAACGCTAAAATTAAACTCAAAATGAATTATATATTCTAAAATAAAGTCAAATTAAAGAAATACGTTATTGAAATTTCTAAAAATACATCATATTTGTCGAAGCTGAACAAAAAATTTCAAATGACTAAAATTCGCGTTTGTCACACAGATGCGCTAAGATTCTATAGAATAAGCTACCATAGAAATATCCGGGGAAATCAGACTCGGAAGGAGTAGACGGCGAGCGCTAGCATCGACTTCTTCATATTAATTCAGTCATGAAAGACTCTTATCGCTGGAGCGCCATACGCAAAACCCGACGACTCACTGGTACATCTTTTTATATTCAAAGCTTTTTTCCGGAATAGGCGAAATATTTCAAGAAAGAATTTGTTCCATAAATTTATCGTAAGACATTCGCCTCAAACTAAAATATTATTCGTTTTTGTAAAAGATTTTAATGTTATATTCGTAAGTTGTCAGTTTTTATATTTTTTTTTTGTGAAAATTCGTCGCATTTTGCTCAATTTGGTTGAAAGTATTTATGTCTTGTCTTCGACAGTAAATTCTTTATCATTCTTAAATCTACTTCTAAATACATACATAAAATATTAATTATTAAAAAAAAACCGTTAACATCTATGGCAGACTCTTTTTAATATTGTAAAAATTAAACGATATACATTTTAATACAAATTAAATTAATCAATTAGAAAGATATACAGAAAAATTTATCTATCGAAAGAATATTTAGTTGCTATCGTGATTCAAATGTGGATTCTATCCGGAGAAGCGCGTTCTCTGATTTCGGTATAGCAACAAATTTTTGAATTTATATTCTGTAAAATTTCGAATTGATAAATGTATTATTCTATTTTTAAAAGTAATCCACTTTATATTACGGACAATTTAAAATACTCGTACCTTTGAGTAACTCAAAGATAAACATTTTATTGATTTTTCCTTTATTTCATATTTTATACATGTCATTTCAACCCTTATGTATTGACTGAAGTGAACACAATGTTGGATTTGATTCAATGTTTCCATATCATCATTATCACAATTGGCTGGCTCTGTGACCAATTTTCTATTTTGTAAAAAATAAAACTATATACATTTTATTTATTAGTATTTTATCTCACATTTCATACATATTTGGCCTTCTCCAGAATTTTGATTTCAATTTCGCTTTATTTCTCTCCAATTTTGGATCTAATACAAATGTCAGATTTATATTTTTGAGGATTTTGTCGCTCCTTCTTTAGCTAAGACCATCTCTAGCTCGTTAGTTCTGTTGATCTTGTATTCAGCAGGCGATAGGGCGGTGTTTATTGTTTATATATTATCCTTACCGCGAGGCCCGATAACCGAAGTATTCCTATTTTGCAAGCAGCCACCAATGGCAATCCTTCACAGACATGTAATCATAATCACGACCACTCAGTCAAGAGTGAAGAAACGAAGATAGTATTGTCACGAAAATTATTTCTCCAGCAGCAGTTTACCTGTTATTCCCGTTTGCACCAGCGTTAAATCAATCGTCCGGAAGAAATCCTCGGCGTTATCTGGGTCGATCAATCACTGCCTGACTCCTCCGGAGTGCAGCGCTATCAGACTGAATTAATTTTCCATCAGTAGTCCTTCTTTATCATACCGCAGCGTGCAGGAGTCCATTAATTACCGGCATGCCTACAAAAAGCGTGATTGAAGTCTGTGTATCCGCCATTAGTGGCAAAACAGATCGCGTGACGCCATTTGCCGTTGGCTTATTTTGTCCGCTGCGATTGACAAACTTTTTTTGGCTCTCGATTATCTCAACCCCGCTTACACCCTTCAATTTAATAAAACAATTATTGAGTACCTACTTTAGAATCAGGACATCTTCCCCTTGATACAGCCCGAGTTGTTACTTGTGAATAAGTGATTCCATCACCAAGTTTTCGGTGTTAATACAAGAATCTAAAACAATTTAGAAGAATCAATTAGAAAGATGTTCGAACCAATTTCGCAATGTTAACCAATTAAGATTATATATTATATATACTTCTGTAAATGATACATCTATTATTCCATTATCGAATAGCTATTATCTTTATATTACGCAATGAATTCTAAAAACCTCTGAATAATATATTGAGTGATTCCAAGCTAAAATAATAAATTTTATATTATCTGGAATATCTTCGATTCAGCACATTTATGTACTTTTTAAAATGAGAACACATTTTATTGAATGTTACAATAATTAACCACCCGTACTGTTGAAAATATTTATATTTTTGTTGATGCCTTATTGTCATTACGTGAAGCGCAAACCTTGCCGTAAAATTGTAAGCAATTTAGTAAATGATCATAATTATAATTTGATATATAGGAACGAAATTTTTTTTTTTTAATTAATGATTAAAGTCGCAGCTAAAGTACTTAATGGTGATGCAAAAACCTTTTTAAACAAATTAAATTTTTTAACATTAAAAAAAATGTAATAAAACTTGATTCTTATTAGGAGAACACAGATGTTGTAATTATTCAGAACATAGGTCTGTGATATTTTAAATATGAATTAAATATATTAATTAGAAAGATATACATATAAAATCAATTTTATCGAAAAACATTGTTGTTGCGCCACCGGGATTCGAAACTGGATCTCTTTACAAACCGGGAAGGGTGCATTATCTAACTATGCTACAGCGACGATATTTTTAGCGACAAATTTACAAATAATTACAATAATTACAACTTCACAATAAGAATGTGTTCTCCTAACAATAAAGTTGTATCAATGTGTTCAAAAATTTAATAAAAATGAATTGATAATTCTGGCGTCTACTATCAGTTTACTCAAAGGTATTTGAGATTCCGTAAAAAGAAGGTAGATGGCTCTTTAGTATAGTTGGATAATGCACCTTCCCCCCCTTCGGTTTGGAAAGTTTGGAAGGTTTAGTCAACAACAATATTTTTCGATAAATTTGATTTTATATGTATATCTTTCTAATTAATAAATTTAATTCATATTTAAAACTTGATTCGTTCCCAGTGAACTGTGCGTGTAATAATGTGATATTTATACATAATCTTGAGTACTTAGTTCGCGCTAGATTTTTTTTAAATATAAAATTATAACGTTGTTTTTCAATTGAAATGTAGATGACCACCGCAGACATTATTTAAGTAGTCAGTCCGTCATGCCTTTCGGTGGCTGCGGCCAAACTTTTCGAAACCCCTGGCCGACTGAATACAGGCACTGTGCGTCAGAAGCTTTTAGCTGTGTATTAAAGAGTCAGTTGTTTCCTGCATATAATTAAGAGTGATGGAAGTTCGCTGTAGAATTGTTCCGACGTAGTTTACGAGTTTCATATTGATCCCTTACAAAATCACGCTGTTTGGGCTTTCATTTTGTGTTTATTTAATTCAATTTTGATTTACTTTGTGTTATTTGATACCCATTTACTGAGCCAATGGTGGCTTTGCGTGACCAGTCGTGTGCGCAATATTTATCGTATTTTATGCGCTCGTGTTGTCAAAGAATATTTCCAACACTGCTCAGTGCTGAGCACTTCTTAAATGGTACTCGTCTTATTTTGAAGAGTAATGCCACATTTTTCGGAGTCAGAAAAAAAAAACCCCAGTAAAAAACGATAAAAATATTATTTAATAATAAACTAGGTTTTCGATACAAAACTTAGTTTTAAATTATAACTAAAGCCCCAGAGTGTGTAAGTAAATACAATATATTTATTAAAATCGTTTTTTTTTTATTTTTATATGAATATGAAACATTTTAAAACCATCACAAAATGAAGTAGTTAAATGCAAATTTAACAATTTATTACTGTATTAATTGTAGCATTTAAAAAATTTCATAAATCCAGATTTATCTTTGAAATCTTGACTTTGGATGTACCATTAGATAACATTATGTATACATATAAATTTTTATTTCATTTTAATTAATGCCCATGTTGTTTTAATTATGGCAAATTATATTCAGTTTAATAGTTGTACATTAGTGTAAAGGTCCTATCAAAGTAATAGTTTTAATAAAACTTGTTTTATAAAAACCCACATTTTTACAAAAACTTCGGAAATATGAATTAGTTTTGAAAGGGGGCCTTTTAGGTTTCTTAAAAATATTTTCTCAACTCAATTTAATGTCAGATAGGGAGAATAACTAGGGTACAGAATAAAAAATATTAATAAAATACGTTTAGCTTAATTATAGAAGTATGACTTCTCGCAAAAAAATAAGGCGAGGAGCGGTGTATTAACGATTGTGTATTTTTTATTTATTCTGTATTAACAAGTGTGTATTTTTTGCGACTATATTTGCAAAATCAAGGAGTAAAAACAATAAAATATAAAATATAACATATGTAAATAAATAATATAATAGCACTTTAACTAATATAATAATGCTGTTTCCTGCAGGGTCAAAGATAATAGAATGCCACACTAACTAACAGTCTGTCCTGACATATAAATCTCGTTTTATTTATTTTCATACATCTTTTCATGTTTGTCGATTATTTAACCAATTAGATATGTGGTTAACCTGATCGTGCCAAGTCTTTCGCGGCCGCCCTCTGTTTCTGATACCTTCAATACTCTCATCGTGTATTTTCTTTGCCATCGTCTTTTTTTCACCTACACGCTCCAAATACCAAAAAATCTTAGATATTCTTTTTTAATTATATTTTCTACACTTCAAACAGACTTAAATTCGATCCTGATATATATAAGTATTACATAAAGATACGAAAGTTTATTAAATAATTTGATATCTTTTCATGTTACACAGTTTACAAAAAACACAAGGCAGACTAAGCATTGTTGAAGGTGCTCAGCAATAATTCTTAAATAAATCATATTATTTGCTTGTGTTATGTGTTTGTTTGTTCTTCCACTCCAAGTACACGAGGGCGTTAAGGATTAATGGGATTCTGGATTTGAATCGATGCAGAAATGTAGCTCAGCTATAGAATTCTAATTAAAAGCAGAGCCCAAGGAAATATTCACTCTATTGGTTATTCGACTAGACAGGGTTCAGCCATGTCGTCTGGAGTATAAATAAATTACCATAGAAATTTAACCTTTATAAATACGATGTTTATCCGCATATCGCACGTAACTAACACACATTTTTAAATGTTTAATACGTGATGACAAAGGTGATAATTTATTTCTATATTATATGAATTATAATTTTTATAATAATATTTTAAACTATATTAGGTTTATGCACCACCAAATACGATTGACCTTGAAACGTGAGAGGGACTTAGAAATATATAAAAAACATGATCAAAAATTTAGTTTAGAGAAAAATACAGAGAAATTGAATAAAAGGATGGTCGCTACACTATTCACTTTCATATATATGTTCATTCAAGATCGGCTTTTAACGGGACCA
The DNA here is from genome assembly GCA_031772225.1 of Eubasilissa splendida. Classification (NCBI taxonomy): domain Eukaryota; kingdom Metazoa; phylum Arthropoda; class Insecta; order Trichoptera; family Phryganeidae; genus Eubasilissa; species Eubasilissa splendida. Next base: position 8,879,019 of record CM062855.1, on the reverse strand, counting down.
TCTTCCAGTAGAAAGAAATTTTTGCACTATGCCTTACCCCCCCCCCCCCACCATTCCCCCGCCAGTAAATTGACGACCTTGAGCAGTGCGGTTATACGTGTACGGAAAGTATTATAATATTATACTAATTAGAAACTTCGCGTCTATACTGTGTCGGAACCATTGACGAAATATTGAATAAAATATACAGTCCACATTTTGGAGATGTCTGCAGAATATGTAAAATGTATGAGCGAGGAGAGGATAGCAAATAAAATATAATATGAGGCAAGTGAGCCGAAAAATGTACATCCACGAATGAAGAAAAGTATTATATCAAAAACAATATATTATACAATTTGTTTTAATTAATTTTCTAGATCGAATTTGATTAATTATAATTCCTTAAATTTTCCAAATCAAATGGAGAAATTTTCAACTATCCTAATGAATTCGTTCACTTTAAGCCTGATGGGTTTCCGATAACTCTCATTGATTGGCTGAGAACGAGTCTGGAGCTATAGTTAACTCCAATTAAAATCGTCTGCACCGCAGCACATATTAATGGTTAAGGCTTGATCAATATTTAGATTGGTCTATCAACATACCCCCTGGCCTTCCTTAAGCCACCCTTGCATATCTATCTTACTATACGTTGTCAGATGACGTATTTCAAAGTTTAATCTACTGGATTTGGACGCTAAATTGATTTTGTAATAATATTTGCTATTTCCACTTTATAAACATATTTCTTATCTTACAATTAAAGACACGGAGGTGGAGATGTGTGTATGTATTAAAAGCTGCTTAAGTAAAAAAAGAGTACAAAAAAATAAAAAGATAACGGGTTTGTGATAAATAAATGTAAAACTCAATTAATAGTTCCGATAGTAGTGATATTTGAAATGACCAATCAATAAATAGTGAGTTTATAGATTTAGAGAAAAAAAGTGCAAAGTGGTTAAAAATATCATTGATTTTGATACATAACCTGATGTTGATTTAAAGACCAGCAAATCAGAACCAACCTTTGATAATAGTAATTATGTTACATTATTTGATATAAATAAATGTATTTCTTATTTATTATGTACAATTTATAATTTTTCTAATCAGTAAAATGTATTATTTATATTTTTAATTCTCCTATGTAATAATGCTGTACTACCTTCCCACACTTAAAATAAAATAAAATAATAAACTTCTAAATTTTGAGTTTTATTAAAATTCTGCACTTCAAATACATAAAAGTAACATTATAAAATTAAAATCAGGTTGCAAGTGCATTTAATTCATTTGAAATATACTTGAAGGCTGCATTCTCCTACATATACATACACACACAAACACACATACGTAAAACAGATTATTCAAAATATTAACTTTTAAAAAACAAACTAATTTTAAATGATTGTTTTTTAATCAACAAATACGTATATAATATAGATTCCCGTTAAATTTAATTCCATTCAAAGCGCCGTTCACTGTATACCCTGCAGTCACCCTTCTTTCGATATCATTCTCAGCCTTTCCGTTTCTATCAAACATACTTCCCAAATACACAAACTGATCTACTTGTTCCAAACAAACATTGCACGGTATCTTGCTTTCTTTCTTCTCGAATACCATCACTTTCGACTTGTCAACATTCACCATGAGGTGGCTTTCCTTGAATACATCGCACATTGTACTCACTAGACTCTGTAGTTCTTGTTCATTATTCGCCATTAGTACTGTATCATCGGCGTGCAATAAACAGCTTACAATCAAATCGCCCATTTTTGTCAATCAACAAATCACACATTCATACATTCCAGTTCTTTCACACAATTATCCACATTTAAATTGAGCAGTCATGGATACATTACACAACCCTGTTTAAAATCAATATCTGAAATAAATCTATATAGGTATTCAAGAATCAAAGAATTTTCGTAGTTACAGAACTGAAGTTTTGTTATTATTATATATTATAATACATACGTATTATTTAAATTAAATAAAAAATTTCTACGTATTTCTTTTGCGTTTTTTATCCCATAAAATATGAACATCAAATAATGTGTAGTTCTACGTAAACATATCATCAAATTCAATTTGCTGCTAATTCGTAGCTCTTCATTTATCATTAGTTCATATGTAAATAATATTTTAATCAAGTCATTCAATGGTTGAACAATATTTGAATTCGAACGATATGAAATTTGGCGAAGCACAAGTTTTGAGAATATCATACTGTGTATATTAAGTGCCACGAACAGAAAGGGCGGCGCTATTTACTTTGGATCCTCCCATATGGATTAGACAATTCATTCCTAACTGCGCGATGAGAGCATGCTTCACTAGACTCAATAATTTATGTAAGGGTTTATCAAGCAATCATATTCCACATGAATAATAGTATTTCATACCAGTCTATTGATTTCGTACCAAATTACGTGCCTCTTTGATTTATATTAATTTAATTTACCTAATAAGAATATTCTATTCTCGTATGTACGAGTACGTTTAAAGAATAACAAAAATTCTTGATATGTTTAATCTGAATTCTGCTGCAGAGCGTGTAAGATAATAATGTAGGAAACTGAACATGTATCTAGATTTGCCCGCAATACATATAACGCTAACCAAAATCATTATCAGGAGAACACATTCTTATTGTGAAGTTGTAATTATTCAGAACAGACGGTCTGTGATATTTTAAATATTAATGAAATATATTAATTAGAAAGATATACATATAAAATCAATTTTATCGAAAAATATTGTTGTTGCGCCACCGGGATTCGAACCTGGATTTCTTTCCTAACCGAGGAAGGTGCTTTATCCAACTATGCTACAGCGAAAATATTTTTAGCAACAATTTTCGAACCTATATCAACATGGTGGCGCAACAACAATATTTTTCGATAAAATTGATTTGATATGTATATCTTTCTAATTAATATATTTAATTCATATTTAAAATATCACAGACCTATGTTCTGAATAATTACAACTTCACAATAAGAATGTGTCCAAAATTTAATAAAAATGAATTGATAATTCTGGCGTCTGCTATCAGTTTACACAAAGGTATTTGAGATTCTGTAAAAATAAGGTAGATGGCTCGTTCAAATAATGGAACGATTAAATGTATTAATATCAAAAAGGTAACATATAGGTTCGAAAATTGTCGCTAAAAATATCGTCGCTGTAGCATAGTTGGATAATGCACCTTCCCCGGTTAGGAAAGAGATCCAGGTTCGAATCCCGGTGGCGCAACAACAATATTTTTCGATAAAATTGATTTTATATGTATATCTTTCTAATTAATATATTTAATTCATATTTAAAATCATTATCAAACAACGAGACTTGATATTAATTTAGTATACTTAGTTTCAATTATAATGCTCTTGAGTTAGTCAAAGAACTGTCCGATCAGTTGTGTGCCGGTCAAATCGATCGCGACCCCCTTTGTCTGTATCCGCTGATGTTTTCATCATACTATTGTTTATCATAATTATTATTATTTTATCATTTAAACATAAAAGCCTGTTCCTTAATTCCATTAATTTTGAATTCAAATTTATTATTTCGCTATATTATTCCATTTAAGTTATTCGGCACGAAGACTTTTATTGATTTTTAATTGTGTTCAATTTTTATGACGGATCCATAGATCGCCGCATCTGAACTAATGTGAACGTACTGTTATGTATTATAGATATCGTAGTCCCTGTTCTATTACCTACCTGTCCTTCGGCCTGAGATTACGCACACAAATTATAAATATCAAACTAGGTTAATTATTCTAAGTATGTAGTATTTAAAAAAAAAAGTGTCTTTCTGATATCTGTACAATCCTATACCTTTTACCGATCTAAACCTAATTTTCCGTAGTTATTCTTTAGGTTGGTATGCTAAACAAAGGCTTCCTCTGCCCACCTTACTCCCTTAACTCCTGCGTAATATTTACTCAGTTGTATTCTAGGACTCTGAGAAAATATACTCACCCGAACCCAACCCTAGCGAATATCGCCCTTTCTGAACCAAATTTGAAATAAAAAAGGCTTCTATGTAAGAATCAACAAACCATCTATTCAATTATAATCAAATGCGAATCTCGAGCAACGCCGTACATGGACTGCAATGTTAAGAATTTAGGCGAATATGTAAAGTTAGTAAACAATTTTAGAATTTTGCATAAGATACTTATATTACCAAACTTGTAATCAACTTTTAAAAATACATATTGCAGGATGTTGTTTCATCTTATCGGACGAACCATATTTGTCGTTAGACAGACGTGTTCCTAGAATTATGCACACATTGCTCACCCTCGTTGCAATGTCCATAAAGATAAAGTTTCGAACCAGTGTGTACCCTTCTACGAAACATAAAAATGTGTTTTTTTTACAACACGCTGATAAAAATTAATAGATTAGTTGCGTATGTATTTTTTTTTTGCCGATTATTGGCTTTTACGTATACATACACTAAAAACTTTCCATTTACCGAAGTTATAACAGATCCATTAAACTTAGTTTTTTGTGAACATTTATTTCAACATTGAGGGATTAAAAAAAAATGCTATCAGCAGTATTGATATTTACATATTTATATTTATTCGGCACATTGTTCGCGGCTACAATTGTTCGCCTCCACAATTATTTGCCTGGAGGATTGTTCACCGTGTGTATTTGAAAAGCATATTTTTGGTAAATACGTTTTTTTTCGTTTATTATTGCTCCTTTCTTTTTAAGACGGTTTCAATCAAGAATGCATTATTTAACATTAATTTGTCCAAAGCAGTTTTCGTATACATTTTTACTTACTTGATCAATTATGGTAGGAAAAATTGTAAGTGATACTGTAGCCTGGTATTCTTTCGACATGTCTAATCCAAATACAATACAAATATTTCTTATTCAATCAAATTTTCGAGCTCGATGTTTATTTTTAGTACTCATTTAAAACATATGAATGAACGAGTATTTATTTGTATTGATTACGTCGTACAATTACAGATTACTACAAAAATATTTTAATGATATCAAAATTTGGGAATGAAAATGCTTTGTAATTTTTTAAAGAACTTCATTGATTCATATATCTTCGCATCGGTTTTGTAGCCAAAAGCTTACTAAAAAACCTCACATCTTTGATTTGTGAAATATTTTTTTAATTTTATTCTGTTGCGTCGAGCAAATGACGTTGATTCCCTATAAAAGTGACATACAACATTCTCTGAATTTAGTACAACAACTCATACAAAATACTTTTCGGATTGGCTCGTTATTGCAGCGCATCTACAATGTTTACCGAAGGCCGTGTACATAGATTCGTTCCGCTTCTGAGACATCGAGTTGCGGGCGTAAAGCTGCGGCTGTAGCTCAGTACCAAATTTCTAGTGCAAGCGGCGTTCTCATGAAAAGATGGTTCCCTGACCAGAGAATGGCAACGCCTATAGAATAGCTATAGATACAATAATGGCCGTGACTGAAGTATTTATATTTGGTTTATATTTTTATGTATGTATGAACTTTTTATTTATTCCTTGGTTTTTTTTTCATAACATAAATAATATTTCGCAACTTTAATTTATTATAGAATATGTATTATCTTTATGGCGAATCATAAAAAAAACCCGATTACGCTGGAATAAACCCGGTATTATTATTATTATTACTATTATTATAAATATATTGTTTTAAATTAATTAAAAAATGTGTAATTTATGTAGATAATTTTTCTTGAGTAATTATTTTTTCAAACAATGTATCTTAAATTTATATTCAATAAATATAACTTGGTACCCTTTTTGGGTATCACCTATGGGGTGATGCTTTTGTATGGGTACCTAATAAAAATTAGAACTAGTTCTAAAGAAAGCGATTCTTTATTATTTCTTGATTGTATTTTTAATTATCTACCCATTAATTAATTATCCAACCTGTCATAACTCACTCCCACCTTCAGACACACTGTCAACGTGTTATAATAATAATTGTTGTGGGTACTCCGATCAATTTTCCGTGTTAAATTGTTGTTTGACAGTTGGGTGAGGTTTTGTCAACATTAGCATAGCAAAAATAGAATGTTAAATAAACTTGCTGTTTGATATTTAATCTAAGTACCTCCCATATGTACCGTGTACGCCTTAAAATCGTTTAATGTCTCACACCCTTTTCTTCAATGTTTGTCGGCTGATTTCTAGAAGGGTTCATTAGTTTAAACAAACAAAGGAAATCGATTATTTAATTATAAACTAATGCCTTTTAAATTGAGAGTCAATAACACATTAGAGACATAAACGATCTCGTGAACGACAGTCATATACGATAAAATAAATAACCGATTAACTTTAAACGTTGAGTACCTATACCATTATGAATAAGACCTATAAGACTCGCAAAGGCTCGTTGGATAGAAGAAAATTTGTGTGACATGGAAAATATGGTGAAAAATTAAGGATAATGGCTAATGATATCGATGAAGATAATATATATCGATACCCTTAATCTGCAAAGCAGCTAACTTCATTTTTATAAAATGTTCAGGAGCAACAAAAAACTGTTTAATTTTGTAATCAAATGAATTAAGAAAATTCCAAAACACATTTTGGTAGATTGTTTATGCAGAAATAGGGTGACTGAGAAATTTTGGAGTTTTTCTGAGTTAGGTGATTCCCATGATTATATAGTGATTATGATTTCCGCGGACGTCCTCTGTTTCTGGTGCCATCAACACTTGTGTCAGGTAAATATTTAAGGTTTTTTGCTAGAATCAATATAAGGTTATTCAGCACCTAGCACTTATTAATTATTTTAAAACACGTGATTTTACGTGTTTTAAAATTGATGGAAATTTTTGGCTTTTAGTGTACCATAGAACAATAAAAGAGGAAAATAATGGCATCAAAAACGGTTTTTTGACCATGAGTGGAGTTAGCTGCTTTGTAGATTCAGATATCGATATGGAACTATAGGTTAGATCACATTTTTTGTAGATGGTTTCCTTAACAAAACCTAGACCGATATTGCGGCACGGTAACACGCGTATATCCATGAAATGCCAAATAAATCGGACACACGCAGATACTAATATCCCACATGTGTGAGAGTGAAACAGATATCTGACCATATTTTGTGGACTTGTGTGAGATACATAGAGATGCACGTGAACGTATTATTGGTGGCTTGACTGGTTTTAGACACCGCCCGCCCAGGAATGCAGTAATGGGACAAATCTTGTTATATATAAGGTATTTATTCGGGTACGGGTGACTTGTTGGAGCTCCTTAGGTGGGTAGTCAGGCCGGCCTGCGTGGGTGGGACTCAACCTTCGCGCCTACCTCTCACTCTCCATACCTCATGTTTTGTAACTCCTTTGGTCTGTCCGTGTAAGTGTGACTCAATCCAATTTACGTCTTGTCCGCTGTCACTCTTTTGGGAGTATTTTTGATTAATAGATCCCTGAGTGTCTATCTTGAACTACTGCACATTAATTTTCCATTATTTTTGGATCTGTATGTAAAACTATGTTTTATGGATTTATATTATATGATTTTTTTATAAATAAAGACGGCACTTAAGGGACGTTGGAGGGTCTAAATTTTAAATCTTAATTGCTAATAACCACATTAAATTTATTTTACTTTTTCGTTTTGTTATTGTAAAAACGTAATTGAATTAAAGTCGCGTATTTTATGAGCTTTGATGAGTGGGACCGACAAGGAAGCCTTAGCTTCTAAACCGGTCCCGGGAAAGGGTGGGTTCCCCCCCCCTCCAGCTGTTATTTAAAAAAAAAATAGTAATATCACATTGTAAATAGCCTTGTTTGATCATGAGCATTTTGACATGACGGAAGGGTGTGGCGTTCTATCTTTCCTGTTATGTTCACAGTTAAAAGCGTCGGTGAGATAGTTAATTCTGCTTTAAGAAATATTAAGTCCCTTAATATTTCGTTAAACCATCATGATGAACCAAGAATGAGTATAATAGATACTTAGCGTAGTAAATAGGGTTAAGAACGAGTCTCCGGATGGTGAGATCATTGAATCGGAGGAATGAGAAGATTTTTTTTTTAAGATGGTTGTCAGATAGATAGATATAGGAGTATTAATAAACGTTCGCAATTTATTTATTTATTATACTTTATTGACATACATAAGATACAATTAAATTGCAATTAAGTGTATACTCGTAGTTTATTGTGTGGCATGGAGTAAACTACACCTATTATACACAGCATTGTCCCGGTTACTTTGGTAGACTGCCGTATGTGTTAAAGTAGCCAGTTTTTTTCGTGCTGTTGTGGTGTTATTTAATTCAAGAAAGATAAAGATTCGACAGGAATAAAAAAAAAATGTAGTGAGTGTTGTAGAATTAGTGAATTATTAGTGTAGACACTATAATGATTATGTTAGAATGTTGAATAGCGATGCTTCTGATTGATCATTACCCAATTGGATCATATATTGGGTCCATATTTGTGTAATCTAAGTGGAAATGCAGTTGCTGAATGTGTTGTACAGTTTTGGAGCTAAGAATATGTAGAATCTTTGATAAAATGTCGTTGTTGCTCTCGGAACTGGCGTGTAGATGTTCTCTGTTTGTCTTGTGTTGTGTCCGTGATTACTTAGGGTGAGTTGTTGTTAGTATCGAAATTTGTCTTATGTCTAGGGCATTGTCCTCTTTAAATATAAGATCTGATGGATATCTGAAGAAACGACCATTTATTACCCTAAGAATTGTTTTTGTGCTTGATTGATCTGACACAATCAGGTATGTATTAGAAAATGGTTAAATGTGGATAAAGTAAGGTAGTTAGTAGAGACAAATGTGGTATCTTATGTAACAGTCCTATTAGCGAGACAGAAATTAAACAACGTGTAGGTATAGCGAAAAGTTATATATCCAGATTTGGAAATATGGAAAGACCACGATATTTCCAAGATAACAAAGATCAGGCTTGTACAGTCTCTAGTGCATTCTATATTTGTATATGGTGTGAAATCAGTGATCCTGAAAACAAGGGACAGAAGACGTATTGATTTATTTTAGATGTGATGCTGAAGACACGTGTTGCGTATACCATGGACGGTGAGACGCACCGATGTCTTCGGGATAGAATCTCAGCCGTTTGCCTTAAACGAATCCTTCAATTTTTTAGGCATCTTACGAGAATAAAGATAGCATGGAGAAGATTATAGTGACCGACTAAGTGGAAAAGATAACAGGCACTAATCTGGTGACAGCCCTAAGATCTGAAGGATGCCGAGAAAAGTGGAGGAGCATAGTCAAGAGCGCGGAAGTTTATCGATATCGCAATCCTCAGTCACGAGGGACTGACGTGGATGATGAACAACTCCGTAATTATTAGAAAATATACGCCGTAAATTAGGGTGGGATTTTGAGAATACCTTTAACCGTTTAACTGCCAGGTATTTTTATATTCAATTAGATTTTTTGTGTAATCTCAGAAATATCGAAAAGTGGTTGTGAATTATCTTGCTAATTCAGTTTTGGAAAATTAAGTCGCTCTTAGGTTACATCCAACACTTGACTACATACCTCTGTCATGTTATTTAAATAATAATAATAATAAAGATGGATAATTTGTATAGCGCCATTTTCGTAAAAATTTTTACCTCAAGGGGGCTTTACACATTAACTATTCGTAGTTCTACAATTATCTTTGTTGTTAAAATTAAAAATTATTATTTTCACTTATGAAAATGACTTTTTGGTTTAAATGGTTAAAGTTATACAATACTACTGATAAGTGTGAAGAAGGAGATCAAAGATCACACTTTGTCCGATAGATATTAATTCGGGTTATTGCCCCCATACAAAAATCTAGCATCATTTTTTTTTAATATTTAACGCAAGCAGACTGGTTATTCATTGTAGTAAATAATTCAATTACATTGTTTTTAACTACTGCAAGTTTATTAAATTTACCAACCTAATTTAAAAAATACTTTTTTCTTCGTCGGGGTGATATTATTCTAGACATCGTATTTATATGTTTTAACATTAGGAAACTAATTTTTTTAAATATAAAAAATTAAAAAATTAATGTGGTTGTTATGATGATGTAAGATGTGGAAATTGACCTCCGAAATTATTGAAAAATATTTTTGTAAAAAAAAATTGATTAGGGCTTGTGGTTAAATTTAGTTTGTTATTTATGATATTTTGGTAAATTTTAAAAGCATTACTTATTTAACAAATTTGAATTATTTTATTTAATTCCAACATGTATGTAAAATATACAATTAAATTCGTACATATAATTTATTTATTTTCAAATTATGTTCATTTTCTAATAAATGATTCTAAAATTCTATTGGTGAATACAATAAACTCAGAATAGTTAAAAACAAAGTTAATGAATAATTTATTAAAAATGTAGAGTTTTGTGAATTCGTAATACGTGCGTTTATATGAAAATTGTTTAATTTTCTTTACATATTATAATATACAGACTCCAATTTACATAGGTAGCCATAGAAACAAATATTACCACGAAGGGCTCCTCTCATTTTCGTAATTTTCTAAACCGTTCTTGCGAATCGCTTCATAATTTTAGGCCATGTTGTAAGGCTTAAAGGCACAAAATGGTTTCTAAAATTATCAGCAAAAATATTGCATCAATTTCGTCAGTGCCGAGGAACAGTTTCAGATGTTTTTTCCCACTCAGTTCCAGGCAGGCCTGATTGGGGAAAATATAAAGGGAGAATATACGGAGGGATATCCGATAAGGGGGGATTAAAATATGAGTAAAATACAAAAACCTATTGAGGCTTTGTTTTAAGAAAACGTTTCGTTGTTAGTTATATACTCAGATGGCTGGCGTATCTTTTCATCCACAGGTTCAGTTTTACTGTTCTGTATGTTGTAGAGTGCAAAGTGGTCCCTTAAATAAAACATTAAATATATAAAATATAACATTCGCGTCCTGGCCAACACGATCCTGGATAATCAAGTGTATATTTCATATAGCTGGTGTAATGTCTCAACAAAACATACAAACCAATTTAACAAACTGTATTACCCAGGGTCATTAATCGGATTGCGGATTATCCGTGGCGTTAAATTATTTTTTTTGTAATGATTAATGAATATATATCAAAAAATTAAACTAGCATAATTTTAAATTATTATTTGATTGCGCACAGGCAGATGTACAAAATAATATGTGAAACGTTAATGTACTATTTCATATATTTACATATTATGCGTATGTGTATTGGTATGTTTGAATGGGAAGAAAAATCTGCCTATTGAGATCGTATAACTTTTTGATTTCTTCGATACTTAACGGACCGAATATAACAGTAAAATGCAGATATTATGATTACCATGTTTCCAGACAGGTAATGATGCTTGATGGTTGTGTGGGACATATATTTATTTGTGTATAAATATATTAATTATTTAACTAAAATGATGCTCTGTGCCTCCCCCCCTCCCGATCACCTTTTATGATGCATTAGCACGATTCACGATCAGTATTTTTGTTATAGACCGATTTAAATTCAAAACAAAACTGCTTGCCCACGTTAGTGAATCTATTATCTATATTATGTCTATATTAGTTTTTCTAATAGAGTAAATACAATAATTTTAATCTATATAATAAGCTAATTACATGTATACGCTTTTGTGTCACTGATCCCTCGAATTGAATACCATAACCTAAAATAAATGTGTCAACCTTCATCCCTTGTCGGATAGTGTTACGCTTAATATTGCCGGCATATGTTCTCACGATTATGGCGGGTGAGCATCCATTGTTTTATGTACCCATCTTCCAGGCTGAGCTGCGGCAGGATCCGACCGAACAAATGTATGATAATTGATCGTATTTTATTACTGTAACAACTCCTTCCAGTATAACCGCCGGTAAGCGAGCGGTGCGGTTAACCGGCTTTTATCTGTTCAACTGAAGCATTACCTAATTTTCAATACGTATTTCACGAATCAACCATTAAAAGCAATTTTCACTACAATTCACAGGTACCATCGTACGATGCTGATAATTTCATCAAATTAGAAGTATTTCTACATCTCTATATATGATATAATGAACTTCTAATTTCCAGATTATATTTACAATTTAATGTCTTTTGTACATAAGCATAAGTCAGGGCAGACTTTATATATATATATTATTTTGTTTTAAATATCAAGTTTACTACTATGTATCCTTATTGATTGAGTTATTGTAACTGTCGTATGAATCAGCGCCGGCGTTACGCACAGGCGGAGCAGGCGCCTGCCCGTGGCGTCTAAATTAAAGGGGCGGCCGAAAAATATATAAAAATTAAAAAACAAAATCCCATAATTCAGATATAAACAATCCAAGAAAGCATATTCATTAAATAACATAACAGGTATTTCCTAATAGAGCAGAAATATGTAGTCAACACTGGTGTCCAGAACGCCTTTTGGCAAAAAGATACCCTTGGGCAAGTTTCAAAATGTTGGCCTAACAAAATACCACCCTTAACGTGTGTGGCATGCGGGTGGCCAATTTATGGGGATGGTTTCACAAAAATTGAAAACATCATCTTCACTAAAGTTACTAGGGCGGAAAAAACAATCTTACATGTGGCGGCAAAAATAATGGCGCCGGCGCTGGTATCAATGTATAATATTTACTTTATTTTTTTATACGTAACTATTTTTATATATATATACCCTGTATCTATATAATTATCAATTGATATTATTTATAATTTTGATACTGTTAATTCATGGTGGAATTCCATTTTAATGATTTAATTAAAACACTTTTTAACTTTTTTCCACTATTTATTATTTCCTAACCATTACCAGTTTCAGCCTATCACGGCCATCTTCAGACTGGTACATTTTTCTCTTAAGCTAGGTTATATATACAATTCAATACAGGGGTGTTTTGATGAACTCATTGAATTTGGGAAGTATGTTCGATAGAAACGGAAAGACAGAGAAAGATATAGAAAGGAGGGTGACTGCAGGGAATAAAGTGAACAGGGCTTTGAATGCAATTATAGCTAATGAGAACTTGTCAACTGAGGCAAGACTAGCGGTTCACAATGGAGTCCTGGTACTGACATTGATGTATGGAAGTGAAGCCTGGACCTGACAAAAGAGGAACGAAAGTAGACTGAATGCAGTGGAAATGAGATCACTTAGGCGTATGTGTGGTAGATCCATTTATGGCAGAGTAAAAGATGAAGAAATACGGAACGAATGTAAAGCTAATCTTAGTATAGTAAGTAAGATTAATAAAGGATCACTTAGATGGTTTATTCATATGGAACGAATGAATGAGGAGAGAATGGTAAGAAAGATATATGACGCAAGTGTCGATGGCAGCAGAAGTAGAGGACGTCCGAGGAAGATTTGGCACGAAGATCATGTTAGAAGTCTCAATAATCGTCGAGCTTGTATGAGAAGATGTATGAATGTGGATGAGGCGAGAATTGGGTGTCAGTACAGAGGAGTGTGGCGCTCTATCCTCTCTGCGTACCCCCGCGGGGAAACGGCGTTATGGTAATGAAGTAAGTACTTTTAAAAAGAAATCTAATAAATATTTTCTAAATTTGTCATTATGTTTGGATATTGAGTTTTTCTTTTAAATGGGTAATCCGCCCTTTATGAGTGATTTGTTTAATCAATATTAAATCAAGTTAAAACTTTATTTTATACAAAAAACTACAATAATTTTATAGAATAAGAAATATAATACTATAAATCAATACCATTATCACTCAAAAAAAATTGCTATTATATAGATTAAATGTGGCGAGTTAAGCGAAAGAAGATGAGAAAAATTATATGGGAGTTGAAAATTACAATTGACGAGATTACTGTAAAAAAACCAGTAATCCGCAATGAACAGGCAAAAAAGATATGGCCAAGGGTTTCCTCCTCGGCACCACACTCACACATTGGGAAATCTATTAAGTTCAATCTGAATAAATGTGAGGCTACCTGGCAATGTCCAATTCTCATTCTAGAGATATTGTTCTCTTGGTATATTCAGAATTCTTAGCGCCTAGATATATTAGCCATGCTATTTTATATGTTAAAATATCGTTCTAAATTGTTTTATTTAAAACAAACAGAAATTTTATCGCTGTCTTTTTCTCTGTCATGTTATGGATATTGCGCGGCCATACGGCGATCGCTAAGCGGCCACTACCACAACCTTGGAACTGATAAAACTATCAAGAAATCAATCCGCGTGTACTGTATCCTTTGAGCAGGGTCCCATGAAAAATTTTCGACAAAATAAATAGTCATAAGATTAGATAAGATATATTAAATTTAAAAACTGTCTATAACCTTGTTACATACAATGAATCACATTGTTGACGTATGTTTACTGTATTCAGTTGTCATTTTATGTTTATTACCTCTGCATTACAAATGTTTTCACTGACCGAAAATGTATTAGGTATATTTTATTTATTCATACATGCATTATTAAATGAAATTGTATTTATAATTCTAGCCTACCGGACTATGTCTGTACTGAGGCAAACATTTAATACTTTTTATTAATATATGCTTGTTTATAATTTAACAATTACGCATAGACTTAAAAATATACAATTATAATCATTTAAAATATTAATTAAATCCAAAAGACGTTGTGTGTAAAAATAAAAGGCTATAAATTTATTTGGATACATTAAAATTGTTAGGAAGTTTAAGGTATTACATAATATACATTGTTGCGTAAAAGCATAGATGCCGGAAGATACAGGATATTCGGAAGGAGGTTTGCACTTACCATAATCCAATTCTTCTGTTACCTCCAAGGTGGACTATAAATTTATATTTATCACTATCTTCGTTCAGGGGTCCTAGTCTTTTAGAATGCACTGTATTAGACGCGTCGTCTTAATTTAATTCTGTACTCCGATTCACAATAATTTGCGGTAATCCGCACCGTTTCAAGATCACCTTTCGACCGGTGGCGGCGTGCCGGGTGAGGAGGGAGAGGGAAGGAGGAAGGCACAGTACATTATTGTCGTTCAAGAATAATTAACAAATAAACATATGTCCCAAACAAACATAATTGTTACTTATATTATATAATTTAATGGTTGTGTGTCCGACGCCAAGTCGCCGATCACCAAATCACAGCGGTGTGTGTAAAGTAGTGATTCAACACTAATTCATACGAGAACACTTCCTCTCATCTCTTCCGAAAGGACAACCAGTCTAGCCAAAGGAACAACATGTACTGGGGAGAATAGGCAAAGGGGGTATGAATAAATTAAAAACTGGTGACAATATACTTTAGTTAACAATAATATGAATAAGTATGAAAGTATATGTGTACGCCTATAAAATAATAATTCATTTAATTTATTACGAATACGGAACAGGTAGTATTATTTCTAATAAATTATATAATATAAGTAAGTGACACTTCTGTCACTTCTAAAGGCTTCGATATTTTTTATATGTGCACGTGCCATGTACTGCGTGGCTGAATATTTGCATTTTGCACATTCAAATTATTAATCTATCATTATTTCTTATACCGCTTTCTTGTTTTTACTAATTCTTAGTCCTTCTACGCATTTTTAATGAAGGCTTTTCCACTGCGCTCATTATTATTTTCTCCTTAATTTAATTATCTTTCCTAACTTTGAAAAGCTTATATTAAGGAGCAGTTTATTGAGATCACTAATATAATTAAATCGATGTGAAAGCATTTAAATTAATGAAAAACTATAATTAAAACATCTATCGCAATTATTATAAAATTAAATATATTAATTCGAAAGATATAGATATAAAATCAATTTTATCGAAAAATATTGTTGTTGCGCAACCGAGGTTTGTACCTGGAGCTCTTTCCTAACCGGGGAAGGTGCATTATCCAACTATGCTACAGCGACAATATTTTTAGCGACAAATTTTCGAACCTATGTTATATTTTTGATATTAAAACGTTTAATCGTTCCATTATTTGAAAAAGCCATCTACCTTATTATTACGGAATCTCAAATACCTTTGAGTAATTATTATTAAATCATTTTTAATTAATTTTGGACACATTGATACAACTTTATTATTAGGAGAACACATTCTTATTGTGAAGTTATAATTATAATTATAATTAATTAATTATGTTCTGAATATTACTTGGGACAGTCAATATGGCATATGGCCTTGCAGTAGTTTGAAGAGAAGTATTTGATGAGCACGTGTTCTTCGATATTGTACTGTGGAAGTTTGCTGCATCTAAATAGGAGTTGAATGATAGATTAGATCTGACATTAACATATCGAATAAACCTCTGTAAAGGATGTCTCTGTAAAGGAAAACTCCTGGGCCGATCGTGTGCATTAGTGAAGAGAGTGCCGGTGAATTGGAGAGAGTTTCATGCTTTGCCCAAGAAAGTCAACCAGGAGACCGAGCAGAGAACTTGTATAAACTGTAAACTTTATTGTGAATATTATCATATGTAATTTATATTCATACATGTCACTCGTTTGCAGTTTGAAATATAGAGTTACGAAATTGAGTCCATCATTTTGAATAACGCTGTATATATATGATCCAGTTTGATAAAATGTGTATATATATATGTTTATATTATATAATTATATGAAAATATCTAACAATATATTTTTTATTTGTTCCAGGTAAGAAGAATAACACTCCCAGAAATTTAATAGCGTAGAAATTATTTCTGTAAGTACGTTTTTTTATTTTATTATTTTTAATCAACTAGATCCTGTTTATATGGTGATTACACCCTGGTTGCGGAATAATGAGTTTATTAAAATATACTTTTGAAGACATTCTCCAAAATAATTTAAAATATCTTTATGAATGAAATAAAAAAATATTTATAGAATAAGATATACAATCGTATTGCATCTGAGATGATACATTTTTTCAGAATATGGTTCCATGATTGTTGAAATAAAATGAGATACATCATTAAAAAAAAAACATAGAAAAAACTGCTAATCGAAAAAATATAGTTAGAACCGAAACTTTCTATTGCCGTTAGATTTATTATAGTGTTACAATTACATCATAGTGAAAATTTTGACCTTACCAACTACATTGGTCGCTTTCAATAGTAAAAAAATAGAAGCCTAACTAAAAAATAAAATATTTATATCATTATTAGTTCGCTATCCATAAATGAATTGATTAATCCTGACGTTACCTAGCGTATATTACTCAAAAGTTTTTGGGATTTATTACAAAATACTAGGATGATAGTGTTTACACATGAGGTGGGGAAACGTAAATGTAGGGTGATAAGAGTTAGGTATAGGGACAAGATAATGGTCAAGGACCAACCAGGAAGGACGACTTACCTAGATTTTCTCTCCTGTAGTCGTAGCTCCTGAACTGTGAGAACTTTCTTCGATGATCAGCATGAAGCACTGTGATCTACAAAAGCGGTTTCGGTACGCACACGCGAGGAACCGAATACACTAACAACGAGTAAACTTTACAACAACTTCAAATTAATTACGAGCACATAGCAGCATCCACTCTCCTTGACAGTTCAATAGTCATAAACAATACATACAGAAAAGTCGTGCTCTGATCTATAGGTATAGGGGGGAGGATAGATGGATACAGTAAACATAATAGAGCATCCACACGAGCATGGCCATCAACGACCTGTGGATCTGTCATAATATCGAACACATAGCTTTTAAAAATTGAAAAATAAATGTATCATTAAAAAAAGATTAGATGGATATGTGTCTCTCAAATTTTTAATAAACTTAAAATGGTTAACTTAGCGTAATAGAAACGCGTTTCCTCTGCAAGAAAAGGTTCCGAATTCGTATCCCGATGAGAACCAAATGTTATATTTTTTCCGTATATCTTTCTTATTAATACATCTAATTTGTTTTATATAACTTATAAGGTTACTATGGCACAATTGATAAATAAGGCTACTGGCAATCGAATCATGCAGAAGTTTGTAAAACGTGTTTTGAATAATATAAATATTAAAGGATACCTAATAATGTACGCATTTATTAATTGATTTCATTTGCATAAAGCATGTTAAAGCGAAGTTGCGATGAATATTAATTAACACATAAAATACGAAAACAATACCTATATATTCATATTCTAGTTATGCTTGGAGATGGAAAAAAATATGAATTACAATATACTAAATACATGGGAGTTCAGTCTTTCAATACGTATCTGTGTATATTAGAGTAAATATTAACATAATTGGTATCAATTTATTAGGAGAACACATTCTTATTGTGAAGTTGTAATTTTTCAGAACAGACGGTCTGTGATATTTTAAATACGAATTAAATATGTTAATTAGAAAGATATACATATAAAATAAATTTTATCGAAAAATATTGTTGTTGCGCCACTGGGATTCGAACCTGGATCTCTTTCCTAACCGGGGAAGGTGCATTATCCAACTATGCTACAGCGACAATATTTTTAGGCAAAATTTTCGAACCTATATGTTACCTTTTTGATGTTAATACATTTAATCGTTCGATTATTTGAAAGAGCCGTCTACCTATATTATATCTAAAATTGTCGCTGTAGCATAGTTGGATAATGCACCCTCCCCGGTCAAGAAAGAGATCCAGTGTCGAATCCCGGTGGCGCAACAACAATATTTTTCGATAAAACTGATTTAGTATGTATATCTTTCTAATTAATATTTAAGTTATCAATTTAAATATAATTGACAAGATTAATAAAGTTTAAGTTAAGCGGTATTGATAAGTGAAATATATAAAAAATGCGAAAGCACTAGTAAAATATAAACAAACAAGTGAAACAAAAAACAGGTATTTCATTTGACGATGTGAACCAGTTGAAAATTATTTGTCAACATTTTTTCTGTTTACTTTACAATAAAAGTTACTTAAAGTTATTTAAAACAAAACTGTAAATCGTTTTAAATGTTTCAGAAACATGTACCGTGCCACCTGTTCAATATTCGGATCAATTCAATTCAATGATCGCGGTTAATAAATAATAATAATGGATAATTTGTATAGCGCCATTTTCGTAAAAACTTCCACCTCAAGGGCGCTTTACACATAAACTGTTTATAGTTCTACTATTATCTTTGTTTTTTTTTTAAATAATAATCGTTATTTTTAATAACGATTTAAGCGGTTGGCATGAGAGCATGAATACACGACATGTATGTAGATATAATGGTTCCTGTCCTATTACCTACCTGTTTCGACGCCCTTGTTACTTTAGAGCACAATCATTTATATGTGTGTTGTCTATGATTTTATTAAGTACATTACGCTATTGTGTATTAAATTGATTGATTTTAGTTATAAGTTATATCTTTGCCATTATGTATGGTGCTGCGGGTAGTGCTTCGTGCGTATCAACGAAGTGTGTGTTCCTAAAGATGGAAGACCTTAGGCCACAGCAAAATAAACACCCAGGTAGGTCGTGTTCTTCCCGGTGTCTAGTTGGTCCTTCAGCCCATCCTGTCCTGTATTGTACCGGAATTTAGATTATGTCCAGTATATTTTTTCCTCGTGATTTCTACAGTTATAGTTACAAAAACAGATTATATTCTATCCAGGATCCTCTGTGTTTAAAATAAAATTTAAAATGTATCAAAATAAGAGCAATTCAGTATTCGTCTGTATGGGTACATACACTAATGGCGCTCTCCATTCTGTCCCATACAAATAACACCATGACATTGTATGGGGCATTTACAGTTCATTGGTTCTGCAATTTTCTCTGTGTCTCCAATGTAATCAGTTTCCACCAGCGGCGGTCACCATCCCTTTTCACAAAAGCCACCCTTTGTTTTAAACTGACATGTCTGGCTGCGAATTTATTAAGGTGACTTTGCTTAGTGACGCTTGACGGGGTAGTTTTTATTCGAAGGTAAATTTACTCAATGATTTTTATACCCTGCGTAACGTATTTTTTAATACTTTTATTGTCTTCAATAAACTGGTTTTAATAATAGACAGATGTTGGATAAAATACACCCATTTTATAGCGGAATACATTTTATCATTCGTGTCAACTTTTTCTTATACCATGGTTTTAAGTTCTTCAAGCCTACCAAATATTTAAGGAGAAAGGTGAATTAAATAAATTTTAAATTAAAAATGCTAATAAAAATAAGTAAATTCACAACTTTAAATCGTTAAACTTACACACATGTATAAAGTTTATTTGACTTTTAAGTTTACCTGTTTAGTGTAAAACTAAATATTCGCTTATTAAGATACTCTTTTTTTTATCTAACGTTTATAAATGTTCTTTAATACCATATTTATAATTCCCCATTAAATAAAAATTAATTTATTTATTAAAGGGTGCGCGTTACCCACGTTATGCATAGGTATATAATTATATGATGAAAAAATTAGATTAAATATAATCTTTGTACTATTATATAAACCTCGTATTATCTTTCCTGTTATCGACCTGCCACTACATATTTCCTGATTAGTATATATATATATATATATATATATATTTTATTAATATTAAAAATATAATACAATTTCAATAATCAGTGGATATGTATATATATATATATTTTAACATTTGTTTCTTCTCTATGAGAGTAAGACTCGTGTATAGAGAAGGAGTATATTCGAGTTAATTTATGTTTCAGTTAGTCTGTGTACATATTTTTTTAACTTCAGTTACAAATTTATGATACTCCGTAATTTTTCTAATTGTGATGGGGAGATTGTTAAAAAATTTGATACCTTGATAAATATATTGATTTTGAGTTGCGGTATATTTTAGTTTTGGGATATCAATTTTATCTCTATATCTTGTAGAACGGAATTCGCTTCTAAAATTTAATTGATTTTTAATTTTGAAAATTTTAATTATTGATAATATTATAAATATACATATGTATTGTCATTTTAATACATTTTAAATCTGTTTAAAAATATATTAATAAAAAAAATGATTAACCTAATCTAATTCATGCAGATCTTTCAATGAATACACAAATCAGTAAAACTGTCAGCGTATGCCGCCATCAACTGAGACATATTAAAAGTATTCGGAGACATCTTGACACTCTTAAGGCAGCCCGTCTACTTATAAATGCATTTGTTGTGTCACGTGTTTGAACGATATTTGTATGCTGGCCTGCCAATGCTTCAGCTGGATAGATTGCAATCTATTCTAAATGCAGCTGCACGGATAATATATGGAGTTTCCAAATTCTCTCATATAACATCCCTTTTACATGAGTTACATTGGATCCGATTCCCTGAAACAGTTGAATTTAAATTGTGCTGGTTGATGTACAAGGCCACACATAACATGGCGCCTCTGTATCTTTAAGAACTTTGTATCCCAGATAATTTGAATGGTAGACGTCAAACTCTCAGGTCAGATTCTACTTCAGCTGCAGGAAGAGTTGTAGAACCGACCAACCGTTGCCGGAAGTCTAAATTTAGTGAACGGGCATTTGCGGTGGCGGGCCCAAAAGCATGGAACTCTTTGCCCTCCGTTATAAGAAATAGCGCACCAGAGACTTTATTTAAGAAGAAACTAAAAACGCATCTTTTCAAAAAATCATTTCCATAAATGAAAATACTGATTTTTAATTTAAAAAAAAAAAGATAATTATAGAACTATAAACAGTTTATGTGTAAAGCGCCCTTGAGGTGAAAGTTTTTACGAAAATGGCGTTATACAAATAATCCATTATTATTATTATTATTATTATTTAAATAACATGACAGAGGAATGAATCATAAGTATTGAAATGAGAACAAAAAATAACAATGTAAACTGAGTCAATAGACAGTGGCGGGAAGATAACAACAAATTGCCAGGCAAATAGACAAATAAACTAATTAGACAATCTTACATATAATATAATATCCGTTTGTGCAAGGGAAATATAAAAGTGATACTCGTACATAACGTTAGAGAGTGATGTGTCAATTTATTTTGATACATACTAATTAGTACTATATGTGACCTTTTTATACTGAAGTTGTTTTGTTGGAAAATTAAAAATTGTTTAAAAATAAACAGTAATATTTTTAATACGAATGGTATTATATTATACATAGGTAGATAATTTTATTTAATAATTACCTACCTAGATGGTTTAATTTTTTTTTTTACAAACGTCTAACAATTTTAATTTCAAAATTCTAGAATTAAATATTTATGTAGTTTTTTTTATATCATACATATGTTACGAGTATGTTCTTTATTAACTCATATTATTTTAAATGCTAATTAATTTAGAACGATATACATATAAAATCAATTTTATCGAAAAATATTGTTGTTGCTACCGGGATTCGAACGTGGATCTCTTTGGAAGTTGCATTAACCGACTATGCTACAGCAGACAGTACATTACATTACAACTTCACAATAAGATTGTGTTCTCCTTAATAACATATAAGTTGTATCAATGTGTCCAAAATGTAATAAAAATGAATAGTTAATTCTGGGGTCTCCTATCGGACTACTCAAAGTTATTTGAGATTTCGTAAAAATAAAGTAGATATATGGCTTTCAAATAATAGATGTATTAATTTCAAATAACGATAGATGTATTAATTTAAAAAGTGTAACAAATAGGTTCGAAAATTTGTCGTCAATGTACTGTGTGCTGTAGAATAATCGGTTTATGCACGTTCCCCGGATTGGAAGAGATATCCAGATTTGAATTCCGGTAGCAACAACAATATCTTTCGACAAAATTGATTTTATATGTATATCATTGTAATTAATACATTTAATTGGTATTTAAAATAACACAGACCTATGTTCTGAATAATTACAACTTCACAATAAGAATGTGTTCGCCTTAATATATTTTTTTTATTTCATTTTAACATCTTTCAAAACGAAATTTCTCATCTTCGGTTGCATAACGCTGAACAAATTTCTAGCCAAGATAACCATAAAAAATAGTTGTTTTTAAAGTACCTACTAGTATTTTCTTAATTTTAATAAAACAAAACATTTTTCGTGAAACCACATTTATGATCATTCAGAACACATCAAATGTCAAATGCATTTGTTTTTTTACTGTATTTTAGGATTTTGTGATAACTTCAATCAATTTATAACTTGCATAATATATAATACATTAATGTCCTCGTTAGATGCTGCGGCAGAACGTTGTCAATGTCACTCAAAGTGAGATGCCAGCGTGTGCTTGTGATGCATTTCCCAGAATGCATTATGTAACAATGATCAGTGTTTGTTGTTTATGTACATTTTGATATGCACCAGACAACGATTGCAATGGACACTAATTCGACACGCGGTTGCGACAATATTGTCAGTATCCTCTTTACAGTTCAGAACACGTGGTGTTGCATGCTGGACGGTCATCATTGTATCTAATTTACTTATATATATATATATTTTTAAATAAATATATATACATATATATATATATGGTGTAACAGACCTAGTCCACAATATTTTATGGGTGGATACCTGACTGAATTACAAGTGAGCAGAATAGGAATCAAATTCTGGACCGTTATAGAAAATAATATTGTTTAAAAATTTTACACGATCATGTTAGGTTTTAAGCCCACGTAAGTACTTATATAAAGATATTTGCGAAATGTATCCATTATTAATCTATATGATTGCTTCAGGTCCTAAATCATGTAACAAAAATTAGTCAGGTCGTTCGAAAGTCGAAGATCTTTATTTTTTTGTGTTCACTATGTAATTTGGAATCAATAAAATATTTCAATTGATCGATTTTTACGTTTTTTTTATTGCCCATATCTTTTATACGTTTCGCAACATTTTCGACTGATAAAATATTGCGAACTATTTACGTAAATTGTATAACTAATAACATGGACAAACACATTATGTCAGGTCGTCTCATAATTTTTTACGTATTTTTATATATACGTGCAAAATACACTACTATTCAAAAATTATAAATTCTGTAATGGTAGTTGTCCTGGGTGTTTTTTTATTTTAAATTATCAATATTTATCAATATCCAAGAACACGCAATAACTGGATTTTTATGTACAAATGCACTGTTATTAAACAAATATCAAATATTTCATAGAGACAAAGCCACTTTTTTATTATATTTAATGGAAAATACATGAAAGTATGGGGCGGCTGGCTTATGTTCACTAATT
The DNA here is from genome assembly GCA_031772225.1 of Eubasilissa splendida. Classification (NCBI taxonomy): domain Eukaryota; kingdom Metazoa; phylum Arthropoda; class Insecta; order Trichoptera; family Phryganeidae; genus Eubasilissa; species Eubasilissa splendida. Next base: position 8,854,901 of record CM062855.1, on the reverse strand, counting down.
TTCACTCTTTAATCTCTACATTGTATTAAAAATTTTTAAGTTGTGTATATGTTAGTACGAGTATATTTACACCATCGCCATCTATGGACCAAATTTGATCGTTCATTTTTCCTTTTTTTAAACAGCATATACGTCATCACTATGATAATCAGATTTTTTGAAGCGAGTCCACGTACTAACATATATACAACTTTCAAAAATTTGATATATTTGGAGATTGAGGGGTGAGAATTGGTGAACGTTATATATATATATATATCACTTAAGCCAGCCGAAGATAAGTCATAAGCCCTGTAATTACCCCGTACTTCCATATATTTTCCATTAAATATAATAAAAAAATAGCTTTGTCTCTATGAGATATCGGATATTTGTGTTTTTTTATTTTCAACTCTTAATTGTCAATGATATAGGAGATAAAATAAATCTACATGAGGTTTTCACGTGAGGTGTTGACATAAAGGATCTACAACTTATCTTCGGTAACAACACATTACAAAAAGATTCAGAATAAATGATTGACGTATTGAGACACGCTGAGCGAGAATTTATCTCAGACGATTTGTGAGGCACCAATACGCCACACATATGTCTGTGGACCTTTGCTGGTTACAATCTCTCATGCTGTCTAATGTTAAGTCACTTCAACGACATCACTAATATCCTACTTACGGGGTTACGGGTTATAAGCTAGTATTGAACTTAATATATAAATTATTAAAATATATATATATATATAAAACTAGGCGAGATACAGGAAATTTTCGCAATTTTTTTTTATGCGGGCTACACGATAACTTTAAAACTTCTTATCTAAAATATACAACAAAAATAAAAGATGTCAGCATCTTCTGAATGATCGAAGATTTTTTTTAAATTTTAATTTGTAACGAAATGGCAGTGTTTTTCCTGAAAAATGACAAAATTTCAATCATTCAGCAGTCCTATATGTGTAAAATAACCTGTCAAAATTTGAATCTAATCGGTGGAATAGTTTTTGAGATATCGTGTACACTGTATCGGCCTTTTTTGAAAAATGCATTTTCGAGAAAAACGCGTTTAACGTTTCTAGATCGAATCTATGTCCATAGATAGCGATAGTGTAGTAGTACTGGAAGTGTTTCCACATATTAACATATATACAACTTTCAAAAATTTGATAGATATTGAGATTGATTAATGGGTGAGAATGGTGAACGTTATATTTATATAAAGTGATCACTTATGCCAGACAAAGACAGGTCGTAAGCCATGTAATTACCAATACTTCCATATATTTCCATTAAATATAATAAAAAAATAGCTTCGTCTCTATGAGATATCTATTGTTTGTTTAAATGTATATAACTTCTTCAATATTACCAATATTAACTTACAATATTAATGGTATTTAACCAATAATTCTACATACAGATACATCTTGCTCTTTCTTTACCACAACAATATTTTTAACTTCCCCACTCTTTCAGCCACCAGTTTTTATCTTCTTATAATATTATATTACCTTATATTGTATACTGCTGTATTACCTTAATTAATAATAATTAGTACTTTGTCTGAACATATCTGGGATTTTTATAAGTAAAGTATAATAATTAAAATGTAGTATTTCATAAACATCACTATTTTGCGTGGTAAGGCTGATATTAAAAAGGTAAATTTTTGTTAACTTTTCTTTATGGTATTTTCATGAACAGTAAATGAATGAGTTTTGTATGTATGATGTTCTATTTCTAGTAATGTGGAAGAGTACGGATTGCCGGGTCGATCTAGATGTCAGCACGTGTTCTTCGTTATTCTAGGGTTTTAATATTGTGGAAGTTTGCCATATATAAATAGAAATTGAATGATAAATTAGATCTAACATTAATATGTCGAAGAAATCTATTTTATATCCATTCTAATCTCGCAATGTATGCAATCTGCCATGTCTGTGATATAACAAATGTGTAATACAGTATTTCGAAGCAGTATGGATTTTTTAAGTGTTTGCAGGTTCGAATTATGAATTTATAGGCCTTCGAAGTAATATGGTCAATGTTATTCTTGAAAAGAAGTTTTCTATTATCTTGGGTGAGCTACCTCAGAAAGTGGTTCAATGTCCATGATGTTGTTAGTCTTACACACATCTTATACATACTGCAATATGGTAGCTAACCTTCGATAGAAGGCGACAAATGAAGAAGCGTTATTAAAAATTGTATGTGCGCTGTATATTAGTTCGTGTGCGCTATGATGCCAAATCGTGTTTGCGCATACACACGCCATCTTAGAGGGTCATGGATCATTACCACAGCATTCATTCGTTCCACATGTTGAAACTACATAAGCGACCATTTATTATTATCATATATACATATAAAAATAGATTAGAAATAAGAACAATACATGTAAATAATGTAACAAAGTGTAAATGAACGCCTCTATAATTGTCAATATCAGCAAAAGAATTCTCCACCCATTTCAAGAGTTTGTATCCATCCGTGCGCAGCCATGACTCGTCCCTTTATTTTAGCGAGAAAAGGATCAAACCTTCAGAGTGATAAATCCCTTTCCCTTCACAACCCTTCCGCACAGGATCTGCCTGGCAGATGAATTAGGCCCGCCTAAATCCTACCTCCTGTATGGAAGTCAAACTTAAAGAAATTAAAAGAAGTGTATTTCGGTTAATGTTAGATTTTCTTATTTTAAAAAAAAAATCCTGCTATTACAAGGGTATCAATTTATTTTCAGGACATGCTCAACCCCAAACACCACACCATGCTGTCTTTAAATGCCAAGCAAGCGTATCTCATTTCAATTTATTTATTAAGTCTAATTTATTATTAAGTATCTATATGTTGCAAAAATCACACATTAGGTCTATTTATGACAGAGTGAAAAATGAAGAAATAAGGAAAGAATGTAAAGCTGATTTTAGTATAGTGAGTAAGACTAAGAAATGATCACTTAGGTGGTTTGGTCATACGGAACGGATGAATGACGAAAGAATGGTAAGAAAGATAGTCGTCCACGGAAAACTTTGCACGACCAGGTAAACTAGATACTGGAGAATGGTCCTGTTAGAAGCCTCAATAATCGGAGAGCTTGTATGAGAAGATGTATGAATGTGAATGAGCCGAGAATTGTGTCAGTACAGAAGAGTGTGGCGCTCTATCCTCTCTGTCTACCCCCGTGGGGAAACGGAGTGATGGTAAGTTAGTTAAGTCCTCGTATTAATGTATTAGCGTCAACATTTGAAAATTGTAAAGAGATCTCTTACAAAAAACGGTGGAGTTTTATAAACACATGTCGTTGAGCAGTTTGGAATTAATTATAAAAATGATAAGAAATATAAACATTTGTAACTGTTAATTAATAAAAAATAAAAATATTTACTTTTAATATTTACTGCAAAAACATATATCTGTGTATATAATATCATTGACTCTGACACCTACCACAGAGACCATGTAAAATAGAAAATTCAATAATTTATGTAACAATTTTAAATTGTAATAAACGATTGTTTTCAATACAGTTATAGTCAATGTTTCGGTAATATCGGTAATGAGAATTGGTTGACATTTATCAACAAGAAAGTTGATTACAATGACTCCGGTTTAATGATAAACCAGATTAATGATTAATTGAATTATTAGATATTTTTAGTATATTTTATTCCATATCTATATTCCATTTTTTTCTGGTGAAAACTTGAAATTATATATAATCTCAATAGCATTGTTATACGTATTTAAAATGTTTGATTTTAAACCATACCGCTTGGTACTAATAGACGTTCATATGACATCATGCCGACTGTTCACGTTTTGCCAATACATGGCTCAATTTAATCTATTGCAAGTTGTAAAAAAAAAACTTTTTAATATAGTAATCGATTGAGGCATCTTCCAGTATTTAGTTTACTTGGTCATCTTCCATGCACCTTGTCTATGACCCCCTTTTTTAATTTTATTTTCGAATGAAGCGAATAAAAATTAATTTTTTAAAAAAGACAAATATTTGAATACAAATTAAATGAATCAACTAAAAGTCTGCCTATCGAATAAATATTTAGCTGCTACCGAGATACGAACCTGGATCCCTTTCTATTAATATTTCCTAACTATATTTTTTTTCGTATATCTTTCTAGTCGATTAATTTAATTTGTATTAAAATACTACAGAAATATTCAGAAAATGCAATTTCACAACAGAAATGTGTTTTGCTTTCGACAAATATTTATCTGAATGAAAATCGTTTTGATATAATAAACAAATTATTATAACGTCTACGTTACAGCCCCATGAAGGCGTGGACATTCATCTGTTTTACTATTTTCCTACATTACCTTGGCTTATTTCTCAATTTCCGTTTCCCCCGGATCACATGTTTTCTTCTGGACCCTAAGTCACATTAAATCTGCGACCGGTCCCGCCATAAATAACGGAAATGTCCGCAAAAGCCTCTTACAAAAAGCCCCGAAAGGTACAACCGGAAAGGCTTTGAAGTTTCCGGTGACCTTCCGCCATCTTAAACCTTTTAGGAAGTGTTATTTCTTTCAAATTTCGAACGCTCTGTGCATGGGGGTAACTGATTCGGGCCTGGTTAATAAAAAAAATACCAAGACCTCGCTAAAAGGTTCGCGCAGTCGATGAAAATTTAATTATTTAGTAATTGTTACTATTGTACATACCTTACAAGTATGAATCTAACGTGATGTTTTGCTACAGCTTGCGCTTTGAATGGAATTATAGCTAATGGGAACTTGTCAACTGAGGCAAGACTAGCGGTTCACAATGGAGTGCTGGTACCAACACTGATGTATGTAAGTGAGGCCTGGAGCTGGCAGAAGAGGAACGAAAGTGGACTGAATTCATTGGAAATGAGATCACTTAGGCGTATATGTGGCAGATCCATTTATGACAGAGTAAAGAATGAAGAAATAAGGAAAGAAAGTAAAGCTGATCTTAGTATAGTGAATAAAATTGAAAAAGGATCACTTAAGTGGTTCGGTCATATAGAACGGATGAATGAGGAGAGAATGGTAAACATGATATATGAAGCAAATGTTAATGGCACCAGAAGTAGAGGACGTCCGCGGAAGACTTAGCACGACCAGGTAAACCAGATACTGGAGGATAGTCCTGTTAGAAGTTTCAGTTATAGTCGAGCTTGTATGAGAACATGTATGAATGCGAATGAGGCTAGAATTGTGTGTCAGAACAGAAGAGTATGGTGCTCTATTTTCTCTGCCTACCCCGGCGTAGAAACGGCGTAATGGTAAGTAAGTAAGTTAAAATATGTTATTTCATCGGTATAATAAGTACTATATATAAGTTATATTCCACATCTTTCATCTTCGTAACTTAAGCCGGCCGAAGACAGGTCGTAAGCCCTGTAATTTATTTATTTATTTATTTATTAGATGACATACATATCTTTGTTCTAACAGAGGTGAATATATTATAACATAATAAACATAAGACACAATTAATACTGTGTGGGATGGAATAAACTTCACCTCTGATATATCCTGGCTACTTTGCCAGACTGAAGTCTGTGTTAAAGTAGCCAGTTTTTTTTCGTGCTGTTGTGGTGTGGATTTAAATCATCGACAGGAATAAAAAGAGAAAAATTAAAAATATGTAGTGGAAGTATTGTAGGACTGATGAATTATTAGTGTAGGTATTGTATAAATTATATTAGAATGTTGGATAGCCATGCTTCTGTTTTATCTCTACCTGATTTGATCATATATTGAGTCCATATTTGTGTAATTATATAGTGTGAATTACCCCCATATTTTCTATTTATCATTTCCATTAAAAATAGCTTCGTCTCTATGAGATATCTTATATTTATTTAATAATTTTATAGATAAAAATCCAGTAATTATGTGTTATTTAACATATTCAAATGTAGATATATGAATGTATTGAGTTCGCTGGAAAAACGGCGTGGCTGTCTAGCAAAGATATTCACTTTCAAAAAATTGTTTTAGAATACAACACACACGAGCGGTGTTTTCATTCGGACCATTTCAAGTATAAATTACGAAATGCACCCTTCGACGTTAGGGGGATACGTACGGCGGGCTCTCGGGGGATAAATTGTTTCAATACCACGTGTTTCCGTTTTAAGCATCCAATAGCAAGGTCCAACGAGCGCCAGAAATGTAAATGACTATTTCTTTATCGCATTGCCTTCGGTCGAGTGTGCACGAGCTCCGAAGATACAGTCGTGCAACAGTTGTTCGAGCGTTTGTAAATAATTGGATAAGTTTACAAGTTTACAACAGTTTTACCCGGTAAGCTCTACAGCGCGCCGCGATAGTTTCGCGAGGCCAGTCACACTGTTCATACATATATTACGACGGTAAATGTACGTTTGTTTCGGATGACGTCATTAGCGACGCGCCATTCTTGAAAATTGTATTTGTACTTTTATATTTTAAATATATATTATTTTTAATATTAAACAAATACACGGTGTCGGAAAACTCACAGGAAATACATCACACAACGCATACGAAGCTCAAATTTTCATGTACACTGTTTTTTTTTTTAACCATAATATTACAATTTTTTTTTTGCTACCTAGATTTAATTACGTCTGTGTTATTTAATTTGTATTGAATATCACAAACCTATGTTCTGAAAAATTGCAACATCACAATAAGAATGTGTTCTCCTTAAAAAAAATAAAAAAATTATTGATATATTATTGTTGTATAATTTGGTTGCAACACTGACAAATATATACACATGGCCTAACGTAAAGTCCTTGTATTAATATTTTCATTTTTGTGTCACCTGCGTGATCATTTTGGTACCACTTACTCAATCAAATAGCTCTGCGACTTTTTTAAAAACATATGACTCTATTTGAACGCTGACAATATAATATGCGTTATTGTAAAAAAATACGCCTTGTTTACACAGAGATTTAATTTTCGATGAGTAAATACTTTTACTCATAGATGTGTTATAAACTATCGGATTTATGTTTCCACCAAGAATGTGTGTAGAATGCTCCTCGTTCCGCAACTAATGTTCCAAATTTTATATTTATTTACTAGTCTGTGGATTATTGCAACATATAATAGGAATATTTATTATTAAGACACGGTTTTTATAGTGTAAGTAGTTATATGTTTATAACAATGGAAAAACGAATAAATGCATTCAACTAAGACTAATGTTGGTAAAAATATAAAAATACAAAAAGACAACTAATGCATTAAAAAAAATGAATAGATATAAACATAAACGTTCCTAATTTATAAAATTAAATATTTTCTGTTAATAGCGTGTTTAAAACTAATTTCAAACGACAACCCCGCCCACTGACCACTTAAAACGATGGGCGGCATCAATACAATGTTACAGTGTGCAAATTTATTTATTTATTTATCATTACACACGGCCTGTTCAGGCATTAACACAATTTGTAAAATGACAGAAGTTCAGTACACAAAGATGTCAGCATGTTTTTACATAATCTAAATTAAATATAAATATAAAATGTGAAGTAAAGCAATTTATCCGTCACAATTGAGATGAGACACAAAAAATTGTAATAATGTAGTTGTAATATTAAGAGTATTACTTACACTAATACAATTGTTCTTTCAAAATGAAAGAAGTTTACCTCTTTTTGGAACACTCTTCACAATATTAAATTATTTTAATTTTCACTATAGTAACCGGATTGGGCAATATATCCATTTCTCTGCACAAAATATTAATTAATTCTGTATTCAAATCTCCCGGAACGTAGTCCTTATACTATTACCTCCCAAGGCGTTTTCGGAGATTGCACATACTAGCGGTTCGTTATTCAAATCCTTCACCGTTCTAGAATACTCCTAACGTTAAAATCATTCCAAATTCAAATCCGCCCTAGAGCGCAACAGGGCCGGCGGACGGTGAAATCTCTACTCAAGTCTGTTCCAATTAATTCAGTACCTACCTGCGGTACATTCCGAATAAATAATCAATTACCCGCCTACCCATACACTCACCTACCGACCCAGGCTCACGTTATCATTAAACTGCGCCCGCGTACAAAAGCCTCCATATAATTATTAATAATAAAATTAAATGATACATCGTTATTACGCACGCTCTCATTGGCTCCATATTAATACTAATAGTAATTGGATGATTTACAAATCAAAATAAAAAAATATTTTGAATTATTCCAAGGACAATTTTGTTGCTTGGCAAAAAAAAAGTGTCTCATGTTTAGGTACCTAAGTGTAAACGTTGCGTTTCTGTTAATTAAATTTTAAAAAATCTATTTTTGACACTTTTAAATATAATTTAAACTAAACTATACATTAATATTAAACTAGGCGTGGTATATTTTTAAATTCTACATTTTTAGACAGACCGTATAGGTACTGGTTTCATAAATAAGTTATTTACCTACGCACCTACCGGAACACGAAAGGACATATTGTAATGTTTTAATATTCGACTATTTAATTTCCATAAATGAAGAGAAATTGATAAACAGCTCGACAATTTCACTTATTTATATTTTCCATAATTTTAAATTTTATTTAATTTTATTAAATTTACATGTTTTTGGATCATATGACATAATAATTGGTTATAAAAAATGTTTTTTATTCCAGTAGTAGGTGGATGTGGTGGTTTTGCTTTTTTTCAGTTTTATCATACTTTTTAAACAGTCTTCAAATAAATTGCTGGATGAAAAAATAGGGGATTGATTTTGATATTAAAATATAATTAAAATTTGGATCGTCGGACGTTTTAATTGATTAATTTGAAAAATGTCTTAAACTTTCAATGGCAAAGGTTTCCATTGAATTTTTATACACTCTCGCGACCCCTCGTGACACCCTTTTGGTAGACTCTTTTTCGCAACTAATTAGGCACAGTTCCAAGGCGATAAATTAAATAGAATCGGCCCCCAGCCACCCCGATGCGGTATTAATTTGCTTTTCGTGTTCCAAGCTCCAAAAAATCATTCAAATTAAGAAACCACTTTTTACTTTTTCATCCAATAAGCCAGAATGTCCACTTTTGTAGGTAGTTAGTTACCTACAGCCCTAAGTTCGCAGCCGTTTTGCTTAAATATCAATTAACCATTTTTTAAATATAACACGCCATTATTTATTTAATATTAATTCAATTAATGATTACTGAAATAGTATACGTTAAACATTGTGTCAACTTTATTTTGCATTTATTCGCACCTTTACGGTAAATTATAATTATTTAACTGAACCTTTTTTAACATTAAATTCAACACTTTAATCATGTTTGCATTAGCTACTGTACTGGAAAAGCACTGTCTGCTGAATACAGTTAAGTACTAGCGTAGCAGGTGGGGCACCGAATTTACTTGTTTTATTCAGCAACAATGCTCTGAATATCAGCATGTAATGTAAATCTTTTTAATCCAAATTAAATAAATTAATTAGAAGAATAGATATTAGAAAAAATATTTACTTGTTACCGGAATTCGAACCTAGACCTCGTTCTATTCGGGAATGTGTCCCCCTTATAACTCTTTTTTAAAAAGTTCTGGAAACTAAATAATAAATTATTATTACAGCTCGGCGTTTATTAGCAACTATTAAAACAATTATTGCATTATTATTATTAGATAACAATAAATAATTCTAATGTTATTTTAGTATTATTTATACTTAAGATTAGTGTCTGCTACACGTGTCATTAGGTATATATATACATAGGTCTGTGATGTTTTAAATACTAATTTAATGTATTAATTATAAATATAGCGCAAAAACAATATTTTTCGACAAAATTGATTTTATATGTATATATTTATAATTAATACATTTAATTAGTATATATACAACCTGTTCTGACACACATAGCCTGACTCATCCAAGCAATGAATAGCTGCTAAACGCCTGCCTGAAAAGCTGCCACGTGTTTGTGGTCTAGTGATTACGATACTCACATAGTGAACTAGTGGTCAGGGGTTCGAGCCTCGTTTATTTTCATATCACAAGCGTTTAGTTGAATTTGAAAATAATAATGAATATTGATGTGATACGTATTCCGTGCACGTATCTCTATTTTAGTTATAGACCATTTATTTATATTACAAATAATAATAATTAAATAATAAATATTTTAGACCCTTGTGAACAAAGGGTTGTACAGATTTTTTAAATATTGATACAAAACAGTACACAAATTATTTACAATCTTAGGTAGTGTATATTTATAGAAACAAATTTTGAAATATTAAGATACAGTTTGCAAAGATTGATACATAGATATTTAATAATATATAGATTGTTTAATTATGTATATTTTATTCAATATTTTTTTCCAGACTATATATCCATGGCGAAGCTGTTAAAACACATATCACCTAAATTTTATATATAATGTATGAGAGCACTAGGTGCAATATCATCAACTTCCATATTTATTTATTTGAAAAAATAGAGCTGGAAAAACAGAATATTTATTAATGTATTATACATGAATGATAATCGCTATAATCTAGTTTAAAACATAAATATTAATATCAAAAATACAATACTGATTATTCATTATTTAACATAATCCTTAAGATCTATGTGAGAAGAAAACTGAATTAAAAAAATGGAGCCCACTATCTTATTATCATCTGCTTTCATGTGTATGCAAAATTCTAATTATTTCTTCTATTTTGATAAATAATATCTAAAATCTTGCGTAACATTTGAGATAGGTGTTTACTTAGTAGGACGGACTTGGACTTATTTAAGTATCTGATTATTTAAATTATATATTTTTAATCTGTATTTTTTGTATAATATTCATTTAATAAAATTAAATATTATAAATCTAAATAAATTGGTATGCCTCGAAGACCTCGTAAGCATATATTTAAAGGCTTAGAAATATCCAAATTGATTCCACTTCGTATTTCTCTAGACTTTGTCGTCTCGCGTCATTTATTTAAAACCGTACCCAAGGATTTCTTTGTCCCTTTTCTTGACTGTGTATTAGAGGAATTATTCTTTTCTTTCCACTAAAGGGACTTAGGGATGCTTTATTTTCAATTCACCCCCGCGGTCGATAAATTTCGTACTTAGGAAGAAAAAGCCTCCTGCCTCCTTGGCTCAGTTTACAAATGGAACAGATCGGCTTATCCAATGAAAAACACATCTTTATTTGCATTTTTTTCTAGAACCTTTTTTTTCCTTTTGGTTTCAATGTATATGTGCATCGTACACGGAACAATTTTCTAAATTTAATAAAAAAAATGTCAAACATGCCGCTGGTTATATTTGGCGCGGGAAGCATAATATCGTCTACGAATACGATAGGCGGAAATGAGCAGCCGATGTCATTTGTAATATTCATAAAATAAGATGGCAACATTGACTCGTCACCGACGATGAAATGAGAAAAAAAATATTTTATAGTTTTTGAAAAATATATATATTTTTTTAAATTTGCTGTCTTGTAGTATTTGATTGAACTAGTTAAATGAGGTTTATTTTATCCTAATCAGATCATAAATAGGAAAGTTTTTAGCGATGTAACATTTGACTCACTAACGGCAACAGCGTGGTAGGAGCTGTGCGGCCGTATCCATAAAAAGAACTTTATTTTCGCCGTAGGATATTGTCTTTTGGAAAATATTGAATTTGTGTATGTATAAGGATATACTTACAAGTACAACGTAATAATACGTGTTTGTGACACTAATAATTTTATAATTATACTAAATTCCAAAAAATGACAATATTTTCTCTATTGAACGTGATAATACGTCTTCGAGTACCTGATCGTAATAGTGAATAGAAAATATATCATTTTTATTTTACTCAATAAAACATCAAAGACTTAAAGAAAGAAAATAAATTACATTAAAATATTTTGCTTTGAGCTTAACAGTAAACTTTTTTTTTTCTAGCAGGTACACTACCCCTAAAATAAATTAAATACAAATGTCAAAAAAAAACACATTAATAAATTTTCTCAAATTATAATATAATAAACGTGGCAAAAACGTTTGTGATGTATTTATATATATTTAAAGAGTACAACGCCCTAGACATAAGACAAATCTATATGTTGATACTCGTCCAATATTTCCATGCTAACAACAACTCACCCCAAGCAATAAATCATGGACACAACACAAGACAAACAACGAAGATCTACACGCCAGTTCCGAGAGTAACAACCACATTTTATCAAAGATTTTACATGTTCTTAGCTCCGAAACTGTACAACACACTCAGCACCGACTGGAAATCGTTCACTTCGAATAAGATTACACAAATATGGACCCAATATATAATTCAATTGGGTAGAGATCAATCAGAAGCTTCGATATCGAACATTCTAACATAATCATTATACAGTGCCTTCACTAATAATTCATCAATCAATGTCTGTGAATTATAAGTCTACAGTTAAGTTGTTGGGCGTGCACAAGATCTTTCCATGAATACACAAATTAAGAAAACAGTGCATGCTGACAGTGAGACAGGTTAAAAGTATTATTAGACATCCTCCCCTGTCAACTCATAAATGCATCTACGGTGTCACGTGTGAAAAATAGCGCTATAAAAATTATTCAATGTCATTATTATTATTAATATGGACAGGATTTAAAAAGGGGTATTTTAAATGGTTCGGTTAAATAAGAGAAAATTATAATAAAAATATAACACATATGAAAATAAAATCAATTGTTTTTTACGAGTAGTTTTACTAGTTTAATTTCCACGAGACGCGTTTCGCCTTATGATGGCATTATCAATCTAACCATTCTAAATTCAACAGTTTGTATTTATATGAAAGCTATTGAAATGGGACAATCATATAATTTTAAGTAATAACATTCGATAATATTGGGTTTTTATATTTTGACACGAAATTAAATTAGTAAAACTAAAAAGCAAGTGTCAAAAAGTATTTAGATTCTCATTATGTAATTTAGTCCATAGATGGCACAAATATTAACAAATATACAACTTTCAAAAATTTCATAGATATGGAGATTGATGGGTGAGAATGGAGAGCGTTATATTTATATAAAGTTATCACTTAAGCCAGCTGAAGACAGGTCGTAAGCCCTGTAATTACCCATACTTCCATATATTTTCCATTAAATATAAAAAATTCTTCGTCTCCATGAGATATTTATTATTTTTAAAATAAACAAGTGATTTTTTTTTAATTTTGTGATTATGGAGTTCTACAATCTTACCTCCGAACCAATAATAAATATATAGGTATGTGAGTGTCTCAGCATAAAAAATTTCAATAAATAAAAATTAATTAAATCTATCGGAAATAGTACACATATAATTACGTGCCTGGTAAAAGAGGGTGATTTTTCTTTCGTGTTTATAGTACAAACTAAATATGTACAAACGAAAAATATACATTACGTGTATTTAATACCTTTCAATGGTATAATCATGTTAGTTAAGCTATTATTATCTATTGATTGTGAACGAACAATGGAAATATTTGTTGAATTCATTTAAATAATTTATATACCAATTTGTGCATGCGTGACGAACAATCGTATTACGCATCAATTGTGTTAAGATATATCGAACATATAATGGTAGTTAATATTTTGACATTATTTTGCCTTTTGCCAACTTATACGTTGCTCCCTGCATCTAACCCCAGACACAACATAAGATACTTACACTACAAAATCCTAATTAAATTACACATCAACTCAAAATATGTATTAATAAATACAATTATTATTAAAAATACTAATTACATGTATTAATTATACAGATCTACATATAAAATAAATTTTATCGAAAAATATTTTTATTAGGAGAACAGATTCTTATTGTGAAGTTGTAATTAATAAGAATGTGTTCTCCTAATAATAAAGTTGTATCAATGTGTCCAAAATTTAATAAAAATAAATTGATGATTCTGGCGTCTGCTATCAGATTACTCAAAGGTATTTGAGATTCTGTAAAAATAAGGTAGATGGCTCTTTCAAACAATGGAACGATTAAATGCATTAATATCAAAAAGGTAACATATAGGTTCGAAAAATTGTCGCTAAAAATATTGTCGCTGTAGCATAGTTGGATAATACACCTTCCCCGATTAAGAAAGAGATCCAAGTTCGAATCGCGATGGCGCAACAACAATATTTTTCGATAAAATTGATGTATATGTATAACTTTCTAATTAATATATTTAATTCATATTTTAAAATATTGTTGTTGTTACCGAGATTCGACCCTGGATCTCTTCAAATCCGGGAAACGTGCATTAACCGATTTTGCTTCCTATGATTCGATTATGAACCTATAAATATCACAGACCTATATTTTTAATAATTAAAACTTCACAATAAGAATGTGTTCTTCTTAATAACAATTATTATTCTATAGTTTGATGAATTCTATTATATATTAAAAAAAATTAAAGACTGCCTTATTTTAAATGAATTTACTTTTTAAAACTAATTATATTTAAAGATATACAGAATGATTATTTATTCAAAAAATATTATTCCGGGTTGTATCCACCGAGATACGTATCTAATACTTTATCTTGCCGGGAAAATGCGAAACTGTTATGTTAAATTTACGACCAATTTTAGACTTATAATGTAGTATTTTCAAATGAGACATCTACCAATTTCATTTAAAAGTTGTCATTCATATATTTGCAGTGAATCTCAAAAACCTTTGAGTAATACGTGTTAGGTGACTAAGTAATCTTGGCATCAAAATTCCAATTTTACTACAACTTATAATAAGTAATACTTTTTTAACTATTTCCACACATTGGAAGCAAAAATACAAGATTGATCTATTTTCTTTTCGATGATCAGCACAAAGCACTGTTACTGTTAAGAAAATAGCGGTTTTGGCACGCACACGCGAGGAACCGAATACACAAGCAACAAGTAACTTACATACAACTTCAAGTTAGTGACGAGCACATAGCCGGACATCCATTCACCTTGACAGTTTAAAAGTCATAGTCAATACACTCAGAATAGTCGTGCTCTGTGGTGAAGGATAAATGGGGGTAGGACAGATAGGTACAGTAAACATAGTGGAGCATCTACACATGCGAACGGTGATCCGTGAATCTGTCATAAATACCAAACAGCAACTTCACAAAAAAAATGTGATTTTATTTTTAAAAAATATATAAAATAACATTCAGACATGCTTTTCGTCCATTTCTATCGACAACAGTGTCGGAATGTATTCAGCTCAAATAAAAAAAAACTTCGATTGAAATCATTATTTCGAAATGATTCTGCAGCATGTTCAGTATCCGCTGATCAAATCTCGTCGTCCTCAATTAAAGAGACTGCGGAGATTTGGTTTATTTGTTGCGAATACAAGGCGACATCTCTACAACGCGTGTTACAATCAGAACGAGATAAAATCGCAGCATCCAAGTTTCTGCTCCAACATGCTTTTGCTATCTCTCAGCTCCCAAGCTCTGGCGATCTCGCGTCGGCGTTCTTGTTTTGCGATCTCATTTCTGTGAACGGGCTGAGGATACTTCTTCAAAAAGTAAAGCGGGGATTCTTTGCGCCAACTTTACACTTTGATCCATTTATTTAGGATTGATTATTGATACAAGATTGTAGTATTTATAAGATTTTATAAATTTGTTTTTTACATTTAATTATATCCTTTAAAAATTTTCCAATCACAACAAGCCTTGTCTATAAAGGGAACAAAAAATTCTTCTAATTTTTTGGTTAATGTGACATTATAGAGATTATTCTGGGCACAACTTCGTGCCAAAGAAGAATGGTTTTATACGTTACATCTGGCTATAAAGACTGTGATAGAGGTCACTATATGTCAATAATGACACGAAGAACGAAAGAAACAGAAAAAAAAGACAGATCCACAAATGTTATTCCTAGATTCCTTATTTTCATCCATAAATGCTTTTAACACTTCAATACATATATGGTGGAAATATGAAGGAGAAAGAAAGGCACTTACTTTTCGTCTGCCGGATGCTGGTTCATTTGTTGATTCCTCTCCACCACAAGTACAAGCGTCGCGGGGTGTATATTAACATTCGCGAAAAGGATTATTATGTATTAGCGGAATTAAGGTAAGATCAACTAATTAGCGTTAGCGGAGTAAAGCGGAGAGAATCTACGGTAGTTGTCCGTACAAAGTTGGAAGACTTAAATCTTCTTTTTTTCTTGTGCTTAAGGATAGGTGAGGAAAGAAAGGGACAGAAATACGCAGGTTGTATTTTGGTAAACCGCAAATTGAATGTATGCATGAGACAACAAGTTAAACGCCAAAAACTTTAATTAATTTTTAAACGGCGCTAACAATATATAATATTCATTGTATATCATATCCATGTGGAAGAATATTATATATAATAATTAATTTTATTTTTTCTTAATGACATTGTCCCAGTAAACTTGTATTTCTTGTACAATTTAGTTAAAATATAGTAACTAATTAGATTTATAACATAGTTGATTTTGAAAAACATTAAAAAAAATGCACGACTGCTTCCAACTGGAAAAAAATATATATTACACAAAAAAAAATAAGCGTATTGATCAAAATTAGACGACAGTTTTTATCTTAAAAAAACTTTTAGAAAGTTCTTAGTTTGAGTCCCGTGGTAATTATATTTTTTCGATGGATAGATTTTTTTGTGTGTAGACTTTTGACCGTTTTTGATTAATTTACCTCATATTTAAGTATCTTGTATGTTTTAAATTTCATTTAGGTATGTATAAACATGTCTAATATAATTAGAATAACTAATTCATCTATAGGTAAAACTTATATAATAATAATATGACTATTTCAAAGTACCTACTGCTTAGAACAAAAATCACCACTCACTACCGCCAAATGCGATCCTTGCTTTCGATGTTGGATTTTATGTTTACGATTCGGTGAACTTGTGTATTCGTGAGCCTAGATCATGTTATTTGATAGTATTTTAAGACTGAATAACAATTAAGTTAATTATAAAGAGCAAGCTGCTAGTATCGTTTCTGAATAACGCAAATATATTTCATACGATGTCAACATTCAATTATGTATGGAATTGAATAATCATGGTTCTTAATCGCGATACCGACAACCAAATTTCAATAAAATTATTTTTGTACAACCAAAAATAGTGTATATACTTACATACCTAATCATATTGATTGTGAAGAACTCCATTATTGTCTTGCACTGGCCGCAAGAATCAGACAGATTTATTTGTGAGTGAAAATAAAAGTTATTTCTTGTTTTATGGTACCCTGTTTTAGAACTTTTTTATATCAATATAAACGATTTTTAAAACAGCAGCTATATTTAAATAATATGCCGGATCTGGGTGGTTTACATGATAATTTTTTTAGGCAAGTTTGATAAATATCACAGAGCATTGACGACAAATTTTCGATCCTATATGATACACTGTTCAAATCGATACATCTGTGCAATTGAATTGAATTGTTAATTCTGGCGTATCCTATCGAATTACTCAAAGGTATTTGAGATTCTGTAAAAATAAAGTAGATGCACGTTCCTCGGATAGGAAGAGATCCAGGTTCGAATCCCGGTAGCAACAACAATATTTTCCGATAAAATTATTTTATTTGTATGTATTGTATTGTATTGATATATTTAATGTTTCATTCATTTTACGTTCTCCTTTGTTTAAAGTTGAATTTGAATGTGAAATCGTTTCTAAATATTATTTTAAGATCTTTAGTCTCGACTTGAAAAGAGAGTCTGTTAAGATCAACACAATACAGATCAGTGTGCTGAAATAATAATATATGTTTCTTGAGTTTCTTCAAGCTGTTTGCTCTGCTAAAAGGATCATGTTCTTGGTCGTAACCTCTGTCGTCCTCTTAAGAGGAAATTTAGTTTATTTTTAATGTTCTCTGTACATTTAGAAAATTAATATTAATAAACATCTTAAAAATAGGGACTCTACGTTGGGCTGGAGTGAAATTTAAGAAAGCAGCCAATATATGGCTGTCAATAAAAAAGTATGCATCTGCTTTAAAATTTTAACAATAGAAAAATATTCTGCGGAGGCTCAGGAAATTTTCGAGATGACCGGTACAAAGACAATTTTTAAAACGCATCTTCTACAAAAGTATCAGTTTAATAACTTTTTGTGCTTCTGTTCAACGGACGTTAGCTATCTATCATGTTGGCTAACATCATTTGAATACTACGGCCCGGAATAGTTCTACAGTAGACTGGCCAAACCATTGTCTTAGGTTCTTCAGCCATGATGTTCTCCAGGGCATCTACATCCACCAAATTTTCCCTGCATTATGAGGTGTAAGATCTGATACTTCTCTGGGTGTCTGAATATTGATTGATACTGATTTTTTTTTCTTTATTAACATATTTTATCCATAATATGATTATCAATTTCATTAAACATATTTCTCTTTTAGCATTAATATAAAAGCATCTAGACTACTTTCACTACTAGTACTTCGCAATCTATTTTTACGCGGCCCTACATAGTCATTGTTTTCTAAATATTTTATATAATAAAATTTAGTGCTTATTTGAAATCCTCTTTTAATTTCAAACTGGTTAAGGATGGATTTTAATATTACATTTTATAATATAAAAACTAAAATCGATACCATAGGCCCACCGGGATTTCTCCTGGTATCCCCCGCCGGGCCCGCTGTATTTCGTCGATTTATTTTCTGGTTCTTTAATCTTTAAATTCCGAGTTAATTAATATTACAAATTTTATATTTTATAGTCTTAAATGATAGACTAAAAATCTGTTCTTTAAAATTGCGCTGGGTATTCTCAGTATGTTTTCTAGAATAAAATAAGTGTCATTATTAGATATGTTAATACATTTTAGTCAAAATATATTCTGAATACAAATTAAATGTATTAATTAGAAAGATATACACATAAAATCAATTAATCGAAAAAATATTGTTGTTGCTACCGGGATTCGAACCTAGATCTCTTTCTATCCGGGAAAATGCATTAACCGATTATGCTACACCAACACAGTGAGTTGACAACAAATTTTTTGAACTTATATGATTCACTTTCAAATTGATACATCTATCGTTCCATTATTTGAAAGCCATCTTCTTTATATTTACGGAATCTCAAACACCTTTGAGAAATCCGATAGGTGACGCCAAAATTGATTGATAATTTATTTTTTTTAATTTTGCAAACATTAATACAACTTATATATTTTTAAGGAGAACCAGATTATTGTGAAGTTGTAATTTTATAGAACATAGGTCTGTTATATTTTTAATATAAATTAAATGTATTTATTAGAAACGTACACACATATAATCAATTTATCGAAAAATGTTTTCCATAAAATATTTAAAAAAAAAAAAAAAATTAAAGAGTTTTTTAATGCACATTGGTCACTTATCAAATATGCTACCAATTTAAACACTACCGTGTCATTTATAAGCGTTGTTTACATATACAAGTACAGTAATTAGGTATTGTTAGGTGGGAGTAGTGTCTGGGGTGGGGGGGGTCAACATAATGGAAAAAAGGTGATTTACAGAATGCTATTATTTTGTTGACAATGTTAATTTTTGATTTTAATTTTTTGTTGTTTTCTTATATTTCTAAAGCTGACAATTTTAAGAATTTGTTAACATTAGTGTGTTTAAAAGAGGAATTTTCTTTTTTGAAACAGTGGCTTGTTTCTAACAAATGATTTCCAAATTCTGAATATTATTGTTTCGTAGTCCATGTTCTTTACTTCTATTTCTAATGGTCATTTCTACATACTGTACATCACATTCATTGCATTCTAAGGTGTAGATACCGCTTATTTACCATTTATTTGAAGAGTCTTTGATGTTCAGTAATTTTTTAATGTTAGAATTGGTGTAGAAAGCTGAAGAAATGAAATCTGGTATTTTTAAAGATAAGTCACCTGTGAAAGGTTACGGTGTTCAAGCCCTTGGCGTATTTGATATAAAAAAAATGACAAATGAACATAAAATACACGCTTCAAAACAAAATATCTAGAATTTCAAATCCCAAGAATACCAAAAAATAATATTAATTATTATTTATATAAAAATATTATTATTGTTTACCCCACGGGAAACGTTATGTTTTTAAATACAATACTGTAGTGACTTTCCAATTTGACTGCACTAGTGTGGTGCCTCTGGAAACACTATCACAGATCCCCTTGGGTTATTTCATCTTACTATACTCTCAAGTTGCCTGCAGTGAAACTCAATATGATACGTGTAACAATAATATTTACAGTAAGGTACAATAATATGACTCGGATATTGCTCATTGCTAATGCGAAGGAACGATGGGAAAAGAGACCCGTTCCCCCGGTGACGGCCTCTTACAACCCATGACCCCCACCGCTCATCTGACACACACACATACAAAAGTGACAGTTCTCACGAATACTTTAATAGTTGAAATGTCTATCCGCAATGTCACGACGTTGTTTCCAGCGTTAAAAATATATTTCATAGATGTCGTTATACTCGTATTCTTACAAAATCGTAAAAATAAAAATTGCCTTCGAAATACATCAATCACATTCCTCGTACGTCTCGCCGCTCCCGCGAGAAACGAAATACGCTACGTCATAATCTTGCGCCATTTTTATTGCAATAAGACGGCAACAGCACTTCCTGCAAAATGAACGCCTCCCCGTAATGGCGTCGTGTGTACTTCCGCCGAGTATAAATCGTCACCGCGGTAACAAATGCCGCCATAATTCGAAACATAAGGGCATTCGATCAAAGGTCCGTGGGAATGCGGACATATTTATTGGAGGAATGGACAGAAATGGCGAACGAGGGAAATACCTCCTGATCTACCAGGATTTCCACTTAATGATGACAAATGCCGGGCGTCTTTTTTCATCTGTTTGCCAGCTAGCCGGACGACACGTGAATTATTATTATCTTTTTGTTATTTGCTGACACTGTTTTAATATTTGTAAATTTCAACAGAAGTTAAAAATTTTGCAAAACAGATTGTTCTATTATTGGTAAATAATTGTTACTCACCGAAAATACGACGTCGAATGGTAAAACAATATTGACACATTTTCGCGTCCAAATTCCCATCCATACATTTCCTCAGGCTCGTCTTTTCAATGTGAAATGTGACCTTGACGCCAGCAGACGTCAACTTGACCGGTATTTGTTCGATTTCGACATCGCGATAGCATTCGCGGTGTGGATCTTTCAGCTCCAGTATACCAGCATATATTTTGTGATATTGTGTTTTGATCACGTATTTTTCGTTGTTTGTGTACGGTGGGTAAACTTGTAACTTTGCCGTATTCAATTGGAAGCGGAGATCGACTCATCCGTGTGCCATTTTGTGTGATCTCGGCGGCGACTGCAAAGATTACGGAGGCGTCATATACAAGGTAAGGCGAGCAGTTCTTCCGAATCCCAGTTCCAGAGATCACTGGTCCTTCGACTAGAACCCTTATCCCCTCACCGACCTCACCTGTACCACTTTTCCATACTTCCGTCCCCTACTATGCGGTTATTCCAATTTACGACCGGAATTATCGTATTCCATTCCGCGAGATGCGCGAACCGGAATTTGTCCAATTTAGATACTTTAAAAGTTGCAGTATACGACAATGAAACATTAAATATTCGCAATATTTGAATATGTTCAAGAACACACAATTACTGGATTTTCACCTACAAAGGCACTTTTATTAAACAAATAATAGATATCTCACAGAGACGAATCTATTTTTTTATTATATTTTAATGGAAAATATATGGACGTATACATATATTTTCGTTCACGTCGCAGTTAACAGTATTATTTGGCATTTTATAAAATTTATCATCTGAAAATTAGCATATTCTGATGTGTGGGGTTGACTGAATTTCTAATTTCTCCCCAATTTGAATGTGAATAAATAGTATTTGGATTTTGAGATAAGATCTGAAATTCTTAGTATTCTCAATGTTGAAAATAATTTATATCTAAATAGAATACATCCTTAACCCTTCGTAGAAATCAATTAGGGATGGTACTGAAACTGAACGATTTAGTTGTAGTACATTTATCAATTATGAATATATTGGTAAATATATTATGCCTTAACATCTTTCGCGTCTATCACTGTTATCCTCAGAGAAACTGTGTTTTCCTCGATTTCTTTTAAAATATTCATTTCATTTCCTTCCGTCCAATTAATTTTCATCGTTCACACCCAGCACCATATTTTTATTTTTATTTAACGCGATAATGACTCAATTTTATGTGATATAATTGACAGCATTTTTTTAACGTATCTATGACACGAATGAGCGGATACTATAACTTAATTTTTGAGATATATTTTTTAAGTATTCAAAGACTACAATATTTTTAAACTTCCGTGACTGCTGGAGCAGGTAGCGAAGGTTCTATAATATCGCTAATCTAGGAAGTAATATCAGTATTCGATAACTCCCGACACTTTGTGTGGATATCTCGTACAATACGGTGATTTATTTTTATTACTCCGCTGCCATCATTGATACATTTTTTATTTCTCTATCTAAACTACTCTACGTCAGCAGAATCCCCCTTATCAATCAGCCTCCATTCAAGGAGCATCTTTTCAGATTATTGTTAGCTGAACGTGGACCGAAAACAATCTAACAGAAACATCTCTGCACGCAAAATGATCCCTTACAAACCTTAATCCTGTGTCTAGGGAAAAAATAATCAATTTAATTTATCGCTCTTTGTATTGCATCTTTTGGGTCATCCAATATTCCCCCTGTTTCCTCAAAATGTGTGCACTCTCTTCCGATATGTACGGTGACTACACTTCAATTAGAAACTCTTGAAACACAAACATGACGAAAAATCTTGTTTCTTCTTCTTTTCTTTTTCTTCTTCCACCATTTTGGAGCATATGGCGGCCACATAACGCCTCACCGCCACCAGTCCTTCCGCATCCTTCCATATTTATTATACATATGTCCCGTAGTATAATCTGTGATTTTTTTGTTGTCCCTTTTTAACTAGTATTACCAATATCAGTGGTTTTCTTTGTTTGTTTCTCCTGTCATTGGGGACGAATGGACGGCGGTGGTGCTCTGATGACAAGTCGGATCGTTATTATTTTATTTTGCCTTATTCCTATATTCGGTGGCGTGTTTTTCCTTTTTCCCTAGGCTCACCGACTACAGCTCTATTTATAGTTAATATTCCAGTTATAATTAATAATCATTTTTTTCCTCATTCCTTTAGTTGGAGGATTACAATTAGATCATTGTATTGCATTATGGCATTGGAAAGGGCACTACCATTTAATGAATATAGTCCTGATACGTCAATAATGTAATTCGTTATCTATATGTCACCGCACTCACACAATGCCTTATTCTGTATGCCCTTACACGTTAATTATGGTGGTAATTAAAATCCACAAATTTTGAGGGAGTTATAAGAATACAGGCTGTTTATGTAATCACTAATAAGACAATCGTATTCTGAAGTACACTGTAGTATATCTAGGAATTATTTAAATAGACATAATAGTTAGGTGTTATACTATTTTTTAAATTAGCGGAGCGTCTAATAAATATTGAAAAATTGTAACCACAAGAAGTCCCGCAGTAAATGATAGGAATTAGGGTGCCTTCAGGATGTATTATCAACCCCTCGTGGTCCACTTTAATCTCACAGCGTTTACAAGGGGTGCAGAATTAATGTTACTGATTGCGCCGTGTATCAGTTTGCTATCGTATAAAGAAAGTGCGTGAGGAGTGAGGATATATCATCTTTTGTTTCTCTCTTATTTTATATTATATTATAAAGCACTCTATAGATAGACGTGCATGGTATACGAAAGTACTATGATAAAATTAAAATATTAAAATACGTACGTACGTAGGTAAAGGAAGTTGCTGCCTTTGCTATAAGATATACATACAGATAAAATAGATTATTAAAATGAAATTGAAAAATCTCTGACGTATTCACAATAAAAAGGTGATTGCTTTCAAATAAATGGAACGTAAGATGTATCAATTTTTCTATAACTGCAACATATAAGTTCGAAAATTTGTCGACTATTTACTAAGCTGGCGTAATGTAATTGGATATCGCATTTCCCCGTACAGGAAGATATCCTGGTTCAAATCCCGGTGGCAGCTAAAATATATTTTGGATATATTGAGATTATCTATATGTATATATTTCTAATTGATACATTTATTTTGTAGTATAATAATATATTGAATCGCATGGCAACATAAAGCAAATACAAACAAAATCTGCTGTTAATGACATCACGTTAATGTTTATAGTTATTACATCAAATTCTTTTGCTGTATAAATTACTGTATTTTTGTTGATTTTTAAAACGATATTATTTATTACCCGTCATTATTTACGGGTTATTTATAGCAATATTATATTACTTAAAGCTCACTGTGGAAATAATAATGGGCTAAGAAATATTTTATGTCACATTAAATATTACAATGTTCAGTGAATACTCAGTTGGTACGATGGTTTAAATGAGAAATATTATCTTCCAAAGCAATCTTTTAACTTCTCAGAATTATATTTGAATTATTTAAGGTTATCTGTTGGACAATTCTCACAATATAGTAACTTAATATAATAGTATACTTTAATAAACAATATTTTATTTTAAGTTTAATAACGTATTTTAAAAAAACGTTAATATAATATAATGCAAATGATAATTTAACTCTATTGTAATTTCGTATAGAAATTTAAAAAACTTATAATAGAAATGACAATTTGAACATGTCACTGAAAAAATGTGATGGACAAATCTAGTACTGCCAATAGAAAGGTCCAATGCCAACCGATTATTTTACATAATTTTGAATAGTTATTTATTAAAATGAAACATCAGCGGATTATTTTTCTATAGTATTTTTTTATATATTAATACTTACAACCACTTGTATGTATCTAATCAATATTATGTGTAGATGTGATACGAAATTGAGGAGTACTCTAAACGCAGTTTTGATTATCATATTAATGGATATGTAAAAAAATCGCTTGTCACACCATATACGCACAAAAATTGTGAAGATTGTCCAGTAAAAGAATAATGTGTTTTAGATATAGTTTGAACCGTACTTTGTGGACTTACAGAAATCAACAGACATATTTATATATAGAGTAATATTAATAATATTAATAAATATTATATTTTGCCTTTATAAAATTATCCATAATTACGATGATCTTCCTACGTACCTAAGGAAGATTAATTTTGCTGTACCGATTTGTAATTCATTATTTACGAATTTCCTTACTTTCCATCTACCAGTCTACAATACAAACTTCACATATAATAACTCTGTTTAGGAGTGTCGTTACGTTAATTATCATAAAGATATTGAAATTTTCTTACTGAGTTTTGTCATATTTCAAAAAGGCTGTCATTGCATCTAGCTATACATGCGTAATTTATTTTAACTGGACATGATAAACTTTTTTTTTTTAATAATGTATTTAAAAAAAGTTTTCTACGTAATTATTAATTTGTGAGCATATTATTTTTGATTATTAAGAATTTATTTTGTAAATATTTAAATGGTTGATGGGTTGCTTTTATGTGATTTTTATTTTTTTATTTTACCAACCTACCATTAGGTTGTTTTAAAAAAAAATTGATTACATTTTGTTTGTTTCGGTTACTATCACTGATAAATTCCGAATACCCAGTTAAAAATACATTTTTACTTCAGTAGATAACCCTGAACTAAACGTAAACAAACATGAATTGACGCCAATAATTCCTAGTAAATTTTAAGATATTTATATCTTGCAAATTTGCTAACTTATTGATTTATCCGTTTCCCAGCCGCCATTTGTACGTATTAAAGCTTCCCATTGGCCGATAGACGACACTCCAGCTGCCACTTGGTTTGGCAGGTCACCATTTGGCTACCAACAGGCGACACTTCCCCGAAATCTGGCGTCATCGTGTATAAAAAGATTCATAAATTATGACACTGCAGTTAAACAGGGGTGTGAAAAATTTAAACGTGTTTTACTGAATTTTAATTTTTAAGTCATTAAAATTAAATTCTACTTCATTTTTACTAGAAATTCATACTCCTCGAGACAGATTAAGAATGATTCATTTAATCTTATGAACTAACTGACTTATTCACAATTCTCACCGCATTGACCAAACCACCTGAATAATCCTCTCTAAATCTGGCACATATACGCCTAAAAGATCTCATTTCCACTGTATTCAGTCTACTTTCGTATCTCTTCTGCCAACTGCAGGCCTCCATACATCAATACCAGAACTTGTTGTGTACTGTTAGTTTTGCCTCATGTAATATTGTATAAAATATCTCATTTCAAATAATATGTACCTATATCATTAAATTATTTAACTAGTCTTGGTTCTTAGTCTAGATGCGTAAGCTTTTGTTAATATTTTTTTATTAATGACACTTTCAATTTAATTAATTACGCAAACGAAAACTGCGCACATGAAAATTACCCACATGTAAACCGCGCACACTAAAATTGCGGAAACGAAAACTGTGAACATAGATATTTACGCACTCAAAAATTACGCACATTTAATTTTTTAATTAAAAATTTCATATTTTTTTGTAATAAAATTATTTAATAGTTAGACTTAACATAGCCTAACCTTACCTGTATCTGAGATTATAGTCAATGTGTACACAAGAATATATATAAATATATATTATTTGCTTTAATTTAAAATTTATTAGTTATTACGTTTTATCGTATATTATCTTATCTTGCCCGTGTCATCAAAGATTCTGAAGAAGACACTCAAAAGTATATCTTTCAAATATAGAAAATAACACAAAAAATATGGACTAGACTAACCCCGTAATTTTCGTATGCGATGTTTCGTGTGCGCAGTTTTCGTTTGCGCAATAATCCGGTCACTTGCTCAATCATAAACTATGGCTACCTGAATTATTTATTATTTTAAATACATATATTTGATAGTCACAATAATTTAATTAAATACTTTGGTATTTTGTTATTAAAATTCAAAATCTGTTCATGTGGAAACTCTTATGATTCGACATTAGCCTTTTTTTTTTTTTTTTGCACGTTCGTGTTTTTCCACGTTTTCCCGTGAACCCGTGAGCTCATCTCTCGCGGAGTCGTAAACCTCTTGTATCCAAACGAAATTGCTTTTCTTGGAAAAGTTACGATTCTCGAAACAACAGCACATTAGCCAACATCTCTGTGGCGCTTTTCAGAGGAACAATCGAACGCGACCACGTACTCGCTTCATTAAACTTGTCTCTAAATAATAATCCCTGGAACAGGCCGCCAGCCGCTCGCGTTCCCGTTTTTATTGCACCCAATAAACTCCCCCCAGATTGTGGTAGGCACCATGCGGCCAGCTTATAGGCTGCCCCCACGTAGACCAATACACGACAAGTAAAATACGAACACAACTTAAAAAGGTAGATTAATTTAATTTTTAAAAATATATATAAAAAACATCATATTGATTAAATTAAATAAATCTATTAAAACACGCTTACAGTAATTTCTGAACTTAAATCGGCTTATGCGCTACGCTTCTTCTACCTCAGTCATCATTCCATCATTCCATCATTCATCGTGGCTGATGATCGTGATCTCCTTTGTCCTATTGACTATATTCCTCCACTTTTTTCGACACCCTGCTGAGTTGAAGGCTGTCACTAAATAAATGCCTGTTGCTTTTTCCACTGGATCGGTCCAACGAGTGAGAAATCTATATTTTCTTATATAGAGAGTATATATATTCCACGTAGAAGAGTTTTGGTTCAAAAAATTGGAGGATTTGTCTTTGATTTTGGTTTAGTATGTACTTATTAATCATTGCACAATACGCAAATTTGACGTAAGCTCGTAAATTGTAATCTGCAGACCATTTCCTGATCAATATTGGACAATCTGGCAAAAATTTAGCAAGAGAGAAACATCACCAGGTCAACTGTGATGAAGATTGTCGGAATACTTGTATATTTTCAAGTTTCTTTACGGATCAGAGACATGGACACTGTATTGCATAGGATTAATAAGTCGCTAATTAATGTTATAAAGACACGAATCAGTTATTAATTTTTTTTAACTGTGAATCATCAGCGTAGCGCGCCAGCAAGATGTGAGATATATTTCGGCAAACAAAGGCTGTCATTTTCACTTCTCGCTGGCGCCTGTCGCTATATACTTGCTAATACGGTGGGAAAAATATGAATAAATAATGGTCTGTTTGTAACTAAAATGAAAGGAGGTGTTCTGTGGGCGGGATTGCATTCATTTTTAATTTTTTCGCCGTAGTGTAGATTGAACATCTCTCGTGCCGAACGCCAGTTGATAGAAACGGAGATCGGCGAATCACCCTTGTCTACATTTCGTGTTTCCTGTACGGAACAGACACTAAGCGAACAAGAGTGTCGAAAGATTGGCGTGATAAAGATGCGGTGCTGCAAATACCGTGAACAGCTCACAGAATAGACAGGTCTATTTTACAAGAAATAAATGTGGAAGATATTCACAATACAAATGCGCCAACTGAAATACTTTGGGTTTGACACTAGACATACAGATGCAATAGAGTGACTAAGTGACAAATCGTACAAGGCAGAATCAAGAGATCCCGTTCCATGGAAGATCAAATAAAATATTATATTGACCAATTACAACCGATTGTAATAGTTGACGTTGACGTGATATTAAAATAAATGAAGACATGTCCATGCAGATTCAAATCGAATGCTGTATTGACCAAAATTTTACATCATTTTTATCAACTTAAACGCTGCTACACCATCTTAGACTGTTTTGATTAGCGTTATTTGACGAATAAATTGAATTATACATTTCACGATATTTGATATGAGGTATCCCATGAATCACCTTAATTAATGGATAAGATATTTAATAATCTATCAACCAAATTAAAAAATAAAGCAATGCGAAGTGTGAAGCATGGAATAAATTATCCGGCGAATCGTTTTTTTAACAATTTATCTGAAAGTATTTATATTTTAAATTGGAAGTTAATTATTATTAAATGCATAATAAATAATAATGAACTCTTTTACCTATATCTGTAGATTAAAAAAAAAAGGTTACACGGAAATGCCCATCTTTAAACCATCCATTAAAAAGATATATAAACATTACTCTCACAATTTAAAGTGCAAACGTAGAAAAGGTGATTAATATTTTATCAGAATTCTTTGTTAGGGGGAAGGCATACGTATAATGGTAGAAAACAGTGTATATTTTTGCTTGTATTGAGTCGGTTGTGAGAGATCGTGTGAGAATACATGTGAGTGTGTGAGTCTAATTGATTGTTGGACCTCAGCCATGGAACGTAGCACCAATTTCTTAAAAGAGTGCAAAAATATAGACACGACAAACAATTTGATCTTTTTGCTCGGCGCCGCGCAGCTGCGGCTCGCCAGGCAGTCTCCCGTACTCTTATATGAGCGCCATAATTGTTTTACTCGTCCAACGAGGTTCTGCTCACCACTCGTTCCGAATTTAAAATATCGCGGTTCCAAATTTAAAATGGGCGTGCCGCGTCTGTGTGTGTGGTCTTTAAAGATTTGCCGCCTTCGCGCCATAGAGAATGTCGCCACGGATATTAATAACACTACTGGATGTTTATGACTGCGTTCCGAATTTAAAATTCTAACATGGCGGCGTTACATTGTTTGTCTGCGGTGTTCAATGACAGTTTTCTGAGCGAGGCGATTTTGGGTTTTCCTAACATATTTTTCGGAAAATAACAAAACACACGTGTTACTACTAGTTACACACGAGTGTAACATGTGCTCATAATATGTAACGATTGCTATAATTCTTAAACATTATATAAATAATTATTATTACGTACATACATATTTTATTTGAGTAGCTTGTTGGTGTAGTGGTTTGGCCTAGTGATCTAGTGGTCGAACGTTCGCGCCTCGTTCTAGAACAACAGCAAGTTAGTTCTATTTTCATAGCACAAGCGTTTCGCTTAGTTTGAAAATAGTAAGAATATTGATGTGACATGTATTCCGTGTACGCATCTCTATTTAAAAAAAATTACCTGACTAATACAATATAAAATTCATCGATATATTACTTCGTCACTATTTATATATTTTATAATATAATTACAAAATGGTATTTTCAAATTGTCTCATTCTGTACATCTTCTCATACCGCATAGTTTATTATTCTACATGGATAGGCTATGCACGAACAATCTATTTTCAGGCTAGAATTTTATTAATTTTAAGATTTACAATAAAATTATTGTGATTAGTAATTTTTTTTAAGCATAAAAAATTACACCACTTAAGTTTTATATTTTTTTTTTCTTCGTCAGAGTAATAAAAACAATGCTATTTATTCTGTTCATGTTCTTAATATACGTACATATTATACATTATAAACTTTCTTATAAATATACATAAAAGGCAAACAAGCTTCATAATGTAAGAGATGTTCACTGTCTCCTTAACTAGACCGAAGTCTGTACTAAAGGAGACAGGTTCATCCGTTGTCTGTCATACAAATATGAAAATCATTATTATTATTATTTTTTACATAAACCAAAAATATTAGGAATGAAGTAAACAAGGTTAAAAAAAATCTAATAATATAATAAATAAGTAAAATACTATCCCATGATTGAAACACTATGCAAAACAGAAAAATGAATATAAAGAAATGATGTTCTATTCATGTGATCATTTCCAAGAGTCTTTACTCAGTTTCCTTTCTGCCAACACCCAATAACTAGCTCCTGAGATGGTGTTTGAGTTTATCTATCGGGAATTGTTTCCTACTGCTCGGAAAAATGTTATAGGCTTTGGGAGCCAGAAACATATGGAAGAATTGACCAAAGCTTATTTTCATTTTAGGCTTCATGGTGAACCTATTATTTTTTGCTCTCGTAGCATAATTATGAGATGGATATTTACGAAGCTCTTTATTGGAATGGAAATAAAGGATCAGTCTTTTTATATAGAGTTGTCGAATATCAAGAAGCTGACATTCCTCAAACAGTGAGTCAGAGGGAAACCTACATGGTTTTCTGTAGATGATTCTGAGAATGGATTTTTGTGTATTCACTAATTGGTTAAGGACAGTTTTCCTAACTCCACCCCAACATAAAATCGCGTAGCTAAAAAGGGGTTGGCAGAGAGCAATGTATATTGTACTCAGCATACGTTTCTCTAGAACATTCCTAAGACATCTGAAGAAGAATGTCAGCTTTCTTAATTTAACGCAAAGTTTATTGATATGCTTGTTTAAGAGTTGGTCAATTCAAATGCCAAAGTATTTAATACTTTTAACTCTCTCAAGCTCCTTACATTTGCATGCTATGTATGATGAGTGTGATAAAGGTAGAGTAGTGTTAGTATTACAATTATGAAGTTTTAACGAACTTTTAGGATTTGGACTACCGAAACATATGTATTTACTTTTGTCAATATTTAATGTGAGAAGATTCATTTCAATCCACTATTTGACTTTTCGTAATTCAATACCAGCATATCCGAAAACACAGGACTCCAAAAGTGATTTTAGAATACTAACTCGTTTTGATATCAATTCTAACTGCTTATTGTCTTTCCGGTAGATAACTTTTAAACCAATCTAGAGCTACTCCTCTAATACTCAAAGCAAGTCTCCGCAGAAGAATAGGGAAAGAAACAATATTGAATGCTTTGAATGTCCAGAAAGCGCTAATACAATGTTCACCTTGGTCAATACTGTATGTAACATATTCAGTGAGTGCAATCGTGGCATCTTCTGTGGATCTTTTTTTATATTTTTTGTTTGTTTGAGAGAGCAAAGAAGAGAGAACAGACAATAGAATATTTGAGGGCGGTCGGGAAACAGCCCGTGGACATACTGAGAATACAGATATAGGCTAACAGTTTGATTATGTAATCCTTTGTGTTTTTTAAAAAGTCCCTCGTAATCGAGTCAAATCCTGGGGCGCTATTGCTTTTTAGATGACTAATTATTGTTGATATTTCTTCGATATTTGCTGGATTAAGAAACATTTACTTTTGTGTTCTCCTTTGTAATATAATTCTTTTACTGTGTTCAGTTTCATGAGAGTTTTATTAGCTAGACATTGACCTATTGAACTAAAAAATGTGTTGAATTCATCAGGCGGGATTCCTGTAATATTCGATTTTTTTTCTCGCGTGGTGTGGGTAATGTTCCTGATTATGTTCCAGGTTATTCTTAGCTATAATTTTATTATGTGAGTGCTGGAACTGGCAAAAGAGGAACGAAAGTGGACTGAATGTAGTGGATTGAGATCACATAGGCTAATATGTGGCATCTATTTATGACAAGAGTAAAGAATAATGAAATTAAGGAAAAATGTAGAGTAATATCGACATAGTGAATGATTTTAAAGGAATCGCTTAGATGGTTTGGTCATATGGAACGAATGAATGAGGATAAAACGTTATATATGAAGAAAGGGTTGATAGCCACCATTAACCACCCATTTATGTATGTATCGGTCGATGTTTTACTCGTGGCACTGTACAGTGGGCCACTGACGAATCTGTTGCTAGTATATTTTTTCTTATTATCACAATATAATAGTACCTAGATTTGTTTAATGTTTATTTATTTTATGGATAGGGAATGAAATAAAATTAATCACATCTTAATAATAATAATAATACCATGACCAAAATCGACCTATAATGCATCACAACAAACCTCTCAAATAGCAGGATGTGAAGTAGTTCAAGAAGCAATTTATTTGGGCGCGCTGATCATAAACACTGGTGACAGTGGGCTGGAAATTCGAAGACGCATACAACTAGCTAATGTTGCTATGAACTAACTGTAGACAATATGGAAAGACAGTGACTAAACTAAAATTACAATTACACACTCTTATCTTTCCAATCTTCATGTACGCAGCGGAGACCTGGACAGACCGCAATAGCGATAGGGGTAAAATAGATGCCTTCGAAATGTGTTATGTTACCCATCCTGTGGACAGCAGAACTCATGAAGACGTCAATCCTGAAACACACCGCATATCTCAATTTTTTGTCAAATTAAGATATTTATATCATTGAATTTGAATTTTCGCGGGGTATCTTTCTATATCAAAAGTATCACGATAGCGTCCGCTAGTTGTGTGCATATCTAAGAAATACCATCTGTAACCTCCCTGTCAACTGCGCACAAGTCAAAGGAGTTGTGCCCAAGTTTAGTTCAATTTCAGTTTAGAAAGAATCTGCTCCTCTTTACAACTCTAGAAAGGTAAGTAAGAAATACTTAAGTAATTATAGAAAAATTTAAATTTTATCTTTTAAATTTTAATTTTTAAGGGATTTTGACAGTGTAAACATAATAAATAGTTAACATGTGATACTATTTATGAAAATTCACTGAAATGTTTATGTACATACGTATGTTTAGGTGCAGCAGATAAAGAAAAAGAAAAAGGTGGGAGAAAGGGTGGGGAGGTTGCAACTATTGTTGTGGTACAAGGAGAGCAAGATGTGTTTATAGCTAGAATGATTGGTCAACATTGAGATTGTGGTGGTTTATAAAAAAAACTCTTTACACGTTGTACGGTTAATGTTGAAAGAGTCAATTTCTGTCAATTTATCATTATGATAATTACATGAACGGTGAATGAATGAATTTTGTATGTAATATGTTCTACTTCTGGAAATATGAAAGAGTGCAAACTGCCGGGACGATGTGCCTGGGATAGTCAGTATGACCTCGCAGTAGTTTAAAGAAAAGTATTTGGTCAGCACGTGTTCTTCGATATTCTAAGTTTTTTCATTTAAAACTAGTTACATCTCTCTCCTATAAAGCACACAATGCTTAGGTGACGATATATTATACTCGTTTGACGAACCTGCACAAAAAATTATCATGTTCCAATAGATTGATTTCAAATGACAGCAGCTGTCACAACACAAATCGGCATCGGAATAAAAAAAATCACACACATGTTTCATTGTCAACTGTCGCGTGGCGTTTCCAGTTCGGTTGGGATCAGTTGTCGGCAATTTGTTGCCTCCCCGGTTGGCATTGCGGTCACATACGCGGAATTAGTATTGATGACGCCCTTTCCTTGATTGTGGAGACAACTACCCCAATGCTGGATTGGAGGCTATCAATTATCATTAAGGCTTAACGAGAAGCCGCGCCGCGTCTCCGCGTCTCGACACGTCGCGCGTCGCGTGGCCTCTCCGCGCCGTGCGTGCGTGCTTTCAATTTTAAACAATCGGCAGATATTCGGAAGTCGTAATTTGGGACGCGCGTTTATTTATTTATTTTGGTTTTTAAAAGTATATATTTGTTTTATGTACCTATAACACGCACAGTATAATATCCTGGTTGTCGTGTTTTAATGGCCCGTGTCAGCGGATGAGATTTTTATGAGATTTTCTACTCGAGGCAATTTCTGGGACACAGGTTATGCTGCCAGGAGATGCTCGGTTTTAGTAGTCTACCAAGCTTCAGTCTAAGTCTTTGAACTATAAAATAGTGTCATTAAAATATCTCAATTTTTTTCCTTATTTTTTAAATGTGTCACATTTACTACAGCATTTATTACTGTAGCACAATTTTGAATATAAATAATCTAGAAATTTTACAATTTTATTCATATTAATAAGTTAGGTGGAGTACTCGGACTCTGAATTAAATTAAACATATTAATACAAGTCGAATGAACCAACTAGATAGAAAGATACAGAAAAAATCTAACAAAAAAAAAAAATGTCTCGAATCTTGACCAATGTCGCTAACCAATCGAATTCATTTCCGACAATTTTTTAAACTTTTATTCTGTAATATTTCCAATTAATACATCTAATTTAATTAAACATATTATATTATACACCTAAACATAAAAGACTGTTTAATAAATCTTTTTTTTCTCTGTCTTTATCTTTTAAGCGGGATCCTATAATTATTTACCCGTATAATTTATATAATATGTTTTTAAATTCATCCCCAATTGCCATTTGTCACCCTATTGTTTGTTTATCGATCCAAAGACCACATGTGTGGGTGGTTAATAATTCTCAATCAGTAAAACTGCGATATTCCAATCGGGTCGCTATTGTCGCACTGTTCTTTGTCGGACAGTCTGCTGTTCAGTCCGAGGTCGCATGGCCTTTTAATGAATTTATGCATTTTGCAGTACTTGAGAGGGGTATATTTTACTTTAGCTAGTTATAGTATCAGCTTTGTTAAAAACTGAGTCAATAAAGTTATCGTGGCAATATCACGTACATTGTATATCATCAGCTTATTTGTCAAACTGTGTATCGTATGTGTGGTTTTGATAACCTTTCATGTGAATTCTTCGGCAAGGCAGTCTTAAAAATAAGATTTTATTTTATTTTAATGTGTTAGGTTATCAACAGATCATTAATGAGGTAGTGAATGTTAAAAAAAATTAGATTTTTTAGTATGTTAAAAAATCCGGATTACCCTGCTTTTTTAATGTATAGCGTTCACTAATTCTCACCCCTCAATCTCCATATTTATCAAACTTTTGAAAGTTATATATATATATACCGATCACTTAAGCTAGCCGAAGACAGGTCGTAAGCCCTGTGATTATCCCATACTTCCATATAATTTCCATTAAATATAATAAATAAATAGCTTTATCTCTATGAGATATCTGATATTTGTTTAATAACTGTGCCTTCGTAGATAAAAATTCAGTAATTGTCTATTCTTGGACATATTCAAATATAGCTGAAAAAATATTTGGTTGCTACCGGGATTCGAACCTGGACCTTTACCTATTTGGGGAAATGTGTTACCTTTCCGCTACATTAACCGATTACATTACATTCACGAGAAAACGTAGTATTATACCACTACGATTTATTAAAGAGATATAGTATTATTAAGGAGTACACATTCTTATTGTGAAGTTGTAATTATTCAGAATAGACAGTCTGTAATATTTTATATACAAATTAAATATATTAATTAGAAATATATACATATATATCAATTTTTTCGAAAAAAAATATTTTTGTTGCTACCGGGATTCGAACCTATATCTCTTCCAATCCAGGGAACGTACATTAACCGATATATTTCTAATTAATACATCTAATTTGTATTTAAGATATAATTTAATTTATTAAGTTAGAATGTGATGATAGAAATGTTACAACCGCCAATTATAAAACATTAAAAATATATGTAGACAGTTAAGAAAATAAAATATTATAATTTACACTTTGTTATTGTTTAAACTTTAGAAATATTAAAATAGTTAAGAAAACGGAATGTTATAATTAGGGCTTGCAATTTACCGTCAAATTGCAATTAACGGTAAATGGTAAATAATTCTTCCCATTACCGGTTTACTTACCGGTAAATGAAAAAAAATAGACGTAAATTTGATGATTTAGGTATAACTGTATGTGGCTACCTTTACTATAAACGGTATCGTAGACTAAAACCTAAATCATTGCATATACGTTTCAGGTGAAAAATGTCATATAAATACATACTGTGAGGAGTTAATATTATTAACTTATTAGTTTATCCATTAACTTATTGATGTATGTAAAACATATATTATGTGTATGAATTAATACACCTAATATAAATTCGTAATTAAAATAGAATAAAATAATATTACAACTGAATTTTTTTATTGAAAGTATTAAAATAATAATAATTTTTTGGGTATAATATTTTTTCAGAATTAAAATATGCTCTCATGAAACAAATGATATCAATACTTTCATATTTTAGACTTGATCTAAATTTTATACATATTTGTCCCGCAATATGCTCATTCTGACTCAATACCTGTTGGTCGGCAAGTCATCAGATTATGAAATGCAATGTTCAAATATTTACCTTGATTTTTTTCAAGTTCCCAATATGATATGTCTCTCTGAATAACAGTGAAATAATTTCCAGTAATTATCTATGGTGCGTTTTGGTTGATTTATCGGTTTACCGGTAAACCGGTAATACAAGCCCTAGTTATAATTAATAATTGAGGAGAATTAATGATATATTTTTAATCTATCTATACATAGCTCCCATGGTCAATGATAATAAGGTTAAATAATTTGATTCGTATATTATTATTTTAGTATATAATAACTATTCTGTGTTTTTTATGGTCGCACTATTTCTTACTTCAAAATCACATCCAAGCTCGCTGCCAAGATTTTCAATAAATTTTATCTGCTAAAATAGTAAATCAAACCACCTCTACAAATTAACTTAACCTGACAAACTTTCACAGTCTATACTATATGTACTGTACTGTATATTAGGTATTCTATCTCAAATTGTGTACTAGATAATATTTGTAAGTTTGTTCGCTACGAACTTGGACACTATTGAAGCTACCGCAAGAAAACTTTCCGTGGGATAACATTATATCCTGGAGAAGACTTTCAGGTACTTTTGGTCTCGATCGTGTCCAATCTCAAGCTGAAATCACCCCTATGGTTTCTCGGGCAATTTCAGACAACTTCAGTAAGTAGGATACTCGCATATATAACAAAACTATCGAAATTTACCCTCAGACGAACAAAAGTATCTTTGCTGCTGGAGAAAGATCCGAATCTGATGTCAACAATAAATGGAGAGGTACTGGGTACCAGATTTCTATGCTTGAATCTTAATATTATGATCAAACCTGCAGTACTTTCTGCAACACCTGCAACTGATGGTAGGTATTCAAAAAAGAACAAAAAATAGTATAATGTAATCAGAAACTATCTGGAAATAATGACGGGAAGTAAAACATTTATAAGTCTTAATTTATGTAAAAAATCAACTAAATTATTTTTAATTGTTAACTTTGTTTTATTAACCACATAATGAATTAAAATACATCTATCATTTTCTTCTTCGGGATGTCATTAACTAATCAAAAACATGTGTTATTGTTTCTTTAACAGAATCTATTAAAAAATATATATATATTAAAAAGTAGATTTAGTACCTAACTCAAATTGTTACTTGATGATACAAAATTACTAGAATACTTTTAAGGAAAAAATTTCAGAATGGGACTTGTAGTTAAATTTAGTTGGTTGTTTATAATTTTTTGATTAGTTTTTCACGCTTTATTTATCTCCAACGATTCCAAATTATTTAATTTATGATTAACACACGAATAAATGAATAAATAAAAAACATATTTACTTATATTATTCATACTTAATTTGCGTTAAAAAAAGTATATTATTAGAATCTTTCTAATTTAATATACAAAGAGAAAAGTAAACCTTTAAAAAAAATGTGAGTTTATTTTTTGGGTTAAATTCGTAAAAGGTTTTAGCAGAATCTACTAGATTGCGTTTATCACAAATTATAACATCATTACTTCATGAATATTTTCGTTTCACATGCACATGTGCCGAATCACGGTTCACAACCAAATATAAATATAATAAAAAAATTAATAACGATTCACGATATTTCCACATATTCAATCACTGATAGTAAGTGTTATTCAAAAATATCAGTGATTGACTCACGGTTTGTGATTTTGAGCTTATCACTAGTTGATGTAGCATATTCGGTTAATGCATTTTCCCGGATAGGAGAAGATCCAGGTTCGAATCCCGGTAGCTACGACAATATTTTTAGATAAATTGATTTTATATGTATATCTTTTTAATTAATACATTTAATTTGTATTATAATGATGCGGAAACAATTTTTTTTAAATTGTGTCTAAATGTAATACTTTGAAATTTACATTGTCAAAAAACTAAGATAATATAAGTGTTAAGAGTTATGTTTGAATCAATAAATTAATTACAAATTTTATAATAACATTTCGATAGGTAAGCGGACAAGTCAAGATGGGTATCTTAGAAATTATTGTTCAAAGTGTACAAGTATTGACAATATTTTTGTCAAATGCGACAAAAGCAGGGGTGTCAGATAATTCAAAATTGTCGTCTTACTAGAAGGCTTAATGACGGACGAGCGTTAATATATGAATGCAAAATATGTATTAATGCGAAGAGAGAGGAGTTGAATTTAACACATAAATACATTCTTTCAAAATTGAATCAAACCTTGGCTAAATTAGTGACTTAGACATTACTTTAATATCTCAAGGTGAATCAATAGTTTGCTTGCATTCAGATCAAAATACTGCAATATTTGGAAGTAATAATCATGACCACCGCATGCCGTACGTTTAAAATTATTTATGTACCGTTCGGGCGGTAACACGGGTCCGCCACATTTCCGACGACCGTGCGATATCGCGCTTTGAAGATTCGCCGCCAGGCTTTTATCGGCAGAACCTGACAGAATTACATGACAACTGCACACAGGACAGGTGCACACCTAAAAACTACACGCAGTCAGATTATTACTTTGCTGCTGCGACTTTGTTTTAATTATTAACTTAATATAACGTTACATATCTTAATTTAAGCTGCCATGCAGTAACTTATATTAATCTAACTAATATTCTATAAATCTGTGTGCTGTTGCCTATCTATGTTTTTATCACTATGTGAACCTGGCTTTTGTTGCTATGTGTGCAGTTATCAGGTATCGGTTATTTGGTAGAATAAAAAAAGTGGCGATTGTATTGGCTAAATGTTAACCTATAAATATATTTAAAGACTGAATAAAATAGATCCTTTCGCCTCTCGATCACTGTTGTATTGTGATTCAAAGAATATTTACGAAAGTCTTGATTGGCCTGTCAGATTTCCGATCTGCCAATAGCACTCCTTACATTGTCCTCTTCGGTGATGGACATTAATTGATTTTATCGCGCGCAAGCGGCAATATAATGGCGACTTATTTTCACGGACAAAATTTTGACATTGTACAAAAGTTGACGCCGTTGACGTAGCAGAGTCATTTGTTTTTCGCGAATATTTTAATTGGCATCGCTGAAACCCATAATGTAATTCTTCACACAAAACAGGCCAGATCGGTTTTAAAAGTCGATTAAAATCTCTGGTAATTTTAAAACAAGATTTTATAATTTATTTTTTTTACTTTGAGAATTTTTTGTATTTCCATTATTTTGATATATCCCTGTTTGAACCGTTCCGGCGATAATTCTGTTCTCATTTCAAGATTCTCCACAATCGCAACAGCAGAAGCACATTATAAAATTATAATATTTACTTTTTAAATCATAATAGTTTTGGAATGTTTTTATAATATATATATATATATTTTTAAATCAACGTAAATCAATAACAAAATATTTAAATGATATGCTACATCAATTTTCAACGTTTGCGGCCACGGCCAATGTTTCCGTAAACGTATATTTCAATTATAAAATTGTAATATATTAAAATAGGGATGTGGTTCATCACAGTACTTAAATTGATTTAAATATGTGAGTTACTATTTCGGCGATGATGCGTCACACAACTTTGAGGCCCCTTGACGACATATTCCGACTATATTCAGGATTTTGCTAAATATAGCGGTTTGTGTCTTGACTAAATAGAGTTGAAAAATTTTCTTAGTATACACCAATAAAATAGATTTTGATTATTTTTGGTGACAATCAACAACCCTTACCACTATTATTGTATATAAAAAAAATTCTTATATAACATAAATGTGCGAACTTTGTATTAATAAATATCTTAAAAAAGTAACTTAATGCAATGAATATAAAGAAAAACTCGACTCTTACAGGGATGCTACAAGCTTCATCTTATTTTGTCAGAGGAGTTCATTTGCAGAATCTGCAACATGATTGTGGGAAGTGGGCAAAGCGGATTGGATGGGAGTGCACTGCAACACGCTCACTCCCGACTGTATATTATAAATATATATATATTATTTTTATTTTAATCACTCAGGAACAATCGGCAGAATTACAAGAAGCCAAACATAAGATCATAAACATCCTAATGAGAGAAAGTAAGCATTAGTGATTTCACTTAGCTCTGATCTGCCGGCCTGAAAAGACGTGTCTCACAATAGTTTTTTTTTCAGGACCGACAAATGCGGAATAACCAAGAAACTTTCTTTCTAAAATTATACTCAACCCGTGAGAAACTCAAATTTAACATTTATATATATGTACATATACATGTTATACCTACGTATTCAAAATATACGTGAAAATGTATGTAATTGAATGTTAATAGTGATGTTCTTGAGACTGTATAGCTGTGTGTGTGTGAATGCCGTACAGCCGGGGCGTGTGTGCGGAGTTATAAAGGGCGATGCGCGCCAGAGCGCGGCTTTCTATGCGTACCCATCGATTTTATCGTTTGAATTGTACTAATGATATACCTTGTAATTAAATTGTTTCTTACTGTAATAAACGTGTAATTGTTACAAAGAGTGTTTCTTGGACCTTCACATTACGAGGTGTACACTGAAAACGTACTTAAGAGACAAATACGTACCATTAATATTGTTAATACTATCCTGCCCGCACAGCTACCACACAGTAGCAAACGTGCCATCCAGAGACGCAGTGCTTTGTTGTCAATCTTCTCCAGATTAAATTTTTTTATTAAAAAATCGCTAATACACTTTGATAAAACCACAAAAAGTATTTTGATAGAAAATAATAAGAAGAAGAAGAGTGAAATATATAAACATATTAGCGTTACACGTTTATTTATCACCAGAACTTATAAAATCGCAAAACGCGCCAAAACTATTGCTGAGAAACGCCATTTTATATAGTTGCACAGCGACTAAATCAACAAAACACCGTACCTACCTAGTTACTACTTAAAAGTCAATAAAAATGCACGAAGTCGGCCATTTCTTATAATTTAGGTCAAAAATCACTAATCCCCGCGCGATTAAAAGAAGAGGAAAAAAGTGTCAAAAGAAAAAAGTTAATGTCAACCTTCGGCTATCTGCCAAAATTTTCAAAACCCATATCGCACAAGGGAGAATAGAGTTACAGCGATTCTATTGTGTGACAGATTTGGTTACATATATCGCG
The DNA here is from genome assembly GCA_031772225.1 of Eubasilissa splendida. NCBI lineage: Eukaryota > Metazoa > Arthropoda > Insecta > Trichoptera > Phryganeidae > Eubasilissa > Eubasilissa splendida. The sequence goes on along the minus strand of CM062855.1, from coordinate 8,812,940 downwards.
ACGTACAAACTTCTCCGAATATAGCTTACAACTTTATTAATATGTAGATTTTGAATCCGGGCGTTAGTGTGTCAAACAGGCAATCCAAGAAAGTAAAGTGATATTTACGATGCATAAAGAAAGTGTACAACTCAAAATATCCGACAGAGGGTTCGTGGCCTTTCATCTCCGTACGGAGACATCCTATTTCTCAATTTCCAGAGCATTTTAAAATGTGCTGATTTTGGGACATCTCTTTAGAAATGAGGGTGCATGTGTCAACTATTCTGAGATAAAAATACTTTGTCGTTTGTAATATATCAATTTGTCAGTATTTCGTAGTAACTTTCATAATCGTTTTTAAATCAGCCTATCACCAAGTCAATAGAAATATCGTAAATTAATCAACTAGCTTAATTAAATGTATCGAAGTGAAGCCTGGAGCTGTCAGAAGAGAAATGAAAGTAGATGTACAATTGTCAAAACCATTTATGATAGAAAATATAATTTTGTAAAGTAAGATGAAACACTGTTTTATTCCACTATATTTTATTATATTAAACGTTAGATCGTTTTCGAGAACATCTTCCCATTATTAATAATACAATTCAGTTAAAATTAAAAACATTTTCAGTCAGTTTTTAAGGGTGTGTGTGGAGTTTTTTTTTTATTAAAGGGAGATATTTTTAATAATAAGAATAACAATCAAAAATCCAAATATCACCCATTATATCCCCTCTCTTATCCATTTTAACTTCACCCCCACCCCCACTTTCTTTAATTCCAAGCTCATCCTTAATTACTGTCTGAAAACGTTTTTAATTTTTGTTGAATTGTATCATTGATAATGGGAAGATATTCCAGAAAACGATCTAACGTTTAATATAATAAAAAATATAGTGGAATAAAACAGTATTTCAACTCAATTTATAGAAGAATTTATTAAGAAATTCCATAAAGCACAGTGAATAGAATTAAAAAAGGATAGCTTAAATGGTTTGGTCATATGAAACGGATGAATGAGGAGAGAGTAGTAAGAAATATATATGACGCAAAGAGGACGTCCGCGGAAGATTTGGCACGACCAGGTAATCCATATGCTGAAAGATGGTTATGATAGAAGCCTCAATAATCCACGAACATGCATGAATATGTGTATGAGGCGAGAATTGTGTGTCAGGATAGAAGAGTGTGACTCTCTATCCTCTCTACTTAACCCTGCATGAAAATAGTTAATAAACTATATCAGCGTAACGCCGTATCGCCGTCATTAATATTTAGTACATATAACTGTATAGGTCTTTCATGAACGCCTCTGTGGTGTAATTTTTATAATCTATATCCAGTCTTTGAAGCTATTATATAAAAAATCTACATTATTCAACCTTTCATGTCAACGATATCAACTGAGCTAACATTGCATATAATTATATGAATATCTTTGTAAATATACTAAATACAGAGTTCATATTTTAGGTATTCTTCAGTGATATATTTATGTATTGGATAAAATAATTACAATATATAAGTATTTATTATAAGCAACAATAAAAAATGTTTTCTCGACGAACCTGACGTGAATTTGTCAATACGTGTATGTGTACGCGCGGAGCGGTGCGAATTATTGCGGTGTGCCGGATGCCGATCGTCACTTTAGTGGCAGAGCGTGCGCTGGCCGAGTTCGACGTGTATTATGCGTCTTTATGCTGTTGTTCGTGATGACTAATGTTTTTTTCTCATCTTTAGCACTTTTACACAATAAATTATATATTTACTTATATCGTATATGTATCGACTATTATTTTAATGAATAATAAATGTAAATGTCTACATGTATACTGAGTTTACAGCACCGTAACGCACGTTTTTATTTTAGCACCGTAAGGAAAATATTAATAAGTCTTAAAATACAATATATCGGTATAAAATGGGATATAAGCGATAAAATGTGAGAATTCTACATTCTCTACAGTATTTGTAATACTACCAATTTTGAGAAATCGTTAATCTTTATTTTTCATTTTATTTTAAGGAAAATGTTTCATTTTCGCTACATAAGTAAATAATAAGGCAAACAAATGAGTTAAAAAAAATTGTTCTCTAACTCATTGTGTATCGTCTTTTACATACTATACTTTCGTTACTTTCGCCGACAAACAAAAAAAGTTTTCGAACTCATTTTGCGATTGGAGACTCACAATAGTTTTTTCTTCCACTAAAGAATTACCCAGACATTACGACACGACTTTTTTTACTATGACGCAGTGCGGCGAATTTAAATCTTTTCATTCTAGCCAAATATTAATTATTAAGTAAATAAGTAAAACAAGACTCTGGAGAATGATAAAGAATATTTATAGCTAAGGCAAGACCTGAAAATAGAAAAGGAGAACTAGTCTAGCAAAGCTGAGCAAATACCGCGTATTATTAACCTTTCTTCTTCGATGATGTAAATTGCCTCTAATTATGTGAATATCTCTTTAAATATACTAAATACAGAATTCATATTTTAGTTATTTCTCCATAATATATTTATGTATTGCATAAAATAATTACAATTTATAAGTATTTATCATACCCAACAATAAAAAATGTATTTTCAAAGAACCTGACATGACTCTGTCAATACGTGTATGTGTACGTGCGAAGAGGTGCGGACGGCGCAGTGCGCGAGGCACGGTGTGCTGAATGCCGATCGTCACTTTAGTGGCAGAATGTGCGCTGGCCGAGTTAGACGTGCCTGATACGTCTTAATGCTGTCGTTCGTGATGATTTTTCTAATTTTTAGCACTTTTACATAATTGATTTATATATATCAGACAATAGAATAACCAAGTGGACTGTATGAAAGAAACAGGATAACACAATACTCAGAACCACTCGCCTTTTGAAGTCCCGCCTCTCTCTCCACAATCAGTAATGTAAATCCCTCGACGGATGCTGGGAATCACTTTTTAAGATACTCGGAAACTGATGAAGAAGGTACCGTCGGCCACTTTGCAGGTATTTCTCAGCGTAGGTTGGTGACCGGGGCGTATTCGAAAAGTAATTGTTTTCGTTGTTTACAGTACGGCGATCAAATATATGTATATATATATTATACTTATTTTAACTATTAATATAAGTAATAAATGTAAAATATTTATATTTATCCGATTTAAAAATCGCAAAAGTCTACATGTACACAGAGTTTACAGCACCGAAACGCGCGTTTTTATTATAGCACCGTAAGGGAAAGGATAAGCTGCGTGAAGATACCTGGGCACGCTTGTATGTTCAGTGCGTGCTTCCTGTATTGACGCACTGAGTACAAATATGGACTTTTACATAACATATTGTATTCAACAAAACCGGCTACTATGTTCCTTGTTCACGAATGAGATTTTTGACTTGATGACTTTACTCCCATTACATTTTTTTGAGACAACTCTCAGCCTTAGTAGTCCCTATTTCTCAAACATGCACCTTATTTCACATTTGTCGCATGTGATACGTCAAATGTTATTATCGTTCATCAGTTGAATGATTTTTAATTTCCTCAACAGCTGTTAAAACTGAATGTATAACGCCTTTTAGCTATAGGATTCTCTGATGTTTAAGTGAATTTTGAATCGAATTTCGTGTACAATAGTTAGAGTTTTCAACTCTTTTTACTATTCTCAAGCCTATATCTGAGTTTATCTCCAGATCAAAATCTCAACACGTATCTTAGTGTATGGTATTTAGATGTATCTCAACTAAATCTGTGAGATTATTTAAAAATGGAGTCCTGGTACCGACACTGATGTATGAAAATGAGGACTGGAGCTGGCAGAAGAGGAACGAAAGTAGACTGAATGCAGTGGAAATGACATACCGACACTGATGTATGGAATTGAGACCTGGAACTATCAAAAGAGGAACGAAAATAGACTGAATGCAGTGGAAATGAGATCACTTGGGCATACCTATATGTGGCAAATCTATATATGACAGAGTAAAGAATGAAGAAATAAGGAAAAAATGTAAAGCAGATGTTAGTATAGTGAGCAAGATTAAGAAAGGATCACTTATATAGTTTGGTTATATGGAACGCATGAATGAGGAGAGAATGGCAAGAAAGATATATGACGCAAGTGTTGATGACACCAGAAATAGAGGACGTCCGCGGTAGACTTGGCACGACCACGTAAACCAGATAATGGAGATGTTAGAAAACAGAACCATCCTCCATCCTCCATCCTCGTGATTCCAACAATCGGCGAACTTATATGGGAAGATGTAGGAATGTGGATGAGGCGAGAATTGTTTGTCAGGATAGAGGAGTGTGGCGCTCTATCCACTCTGCCTACCGTCGCGGAAAAACGGCGTGATGGTAAGTAAGTAAGTATGCAAATTACATTTCAGTATGAATGTATTTGCCAATATCATTGTTTCGCTCAAATAAATTAGGGTAAACATTTCTATCAATAAAATTACTTTTGCGCTACAATACTGACTTGAGCCACTTTGTCGAGCTACCGCCCGAGTTGTCATCCGTCAAAGACCAAGTACATTTTCTTGACGCGCGCAACCGGAAGTGCATTAAATGCGGTGTGAAATTAATATTCGAATGCACGTAGAAAGTGACGAAATGCATTTACCTACGACGGAGCGGATGTGCGAACACTTTGCTTCGGCACATTGCACACGTGGGTGTGTGAGTGGCGTCCGTCATTACGGCACAAACCTGTTACGATCTCGTATATATTTGGCAAACAATATTCACTTGACTACTGTAAATAATCCTTAATTTGTTTCCATCCAGCAAAGTGCTTTGTCAAGGTCTTCATTATATTACCATCTTAATCATCATCATCGTCAACTATTTATTATTCACTACTGGATTAAGGCCTCCCCAAGTCTTACTTTTTTCAGCATTTGATGATCTCATCAATTTATCAGTCATGGGTTCTAGGGCGGCCTGTCAGCGTCCTGATTCTCCTCCGGCACTGTGTTTGTTTGTTCAATGGTAGTCCATTTTCTATGCGATGTAGGCTGCCCATTACCATTTAATTTTCTTAGAACATTATATATTATCGATTATTTTTATCTGTTCTTTATCCACACATTTGTTTTCTTCTTTATTCCCGTCATATCCAACATACATCTTTCCATTCCCCTTATTCATTAATCTTCATTATGTACAATACTTTTATACCCCTTTTTCTTATTTTCTGTATCTTTTCATCAACAATATAAAATAATCATTTTCTTTCTAATCTCTTATTTTATTTTTTATTTATTTTATATCTATGTCTTTCTAATTAGTATTTGAAATGATTAATGTTAAATTTTGTATATTGTCACCAGTATTCAGTTTGTTTCTACCCCTTAACCTATTTCCAATCAGTACGCAATGTTCTTTTGGCTAGACCGATTGTCTTTAAATTCGAGGAGAGGAAGTTTTCTTATCTGATTATTCATGTTGGATCACTAGTTCATATACTGCTGTGATTTTGGTGTGTTATGAACGTTGAAACTCATCAGAGTTTTTGTGCTATGGCAGTTTCATACATTAGGTGAACTTCCGGAAGATCATCGAGATGGCGTAATCAACCAGGTGAGTCGAGCTGTCCTTTGATTCCGTGAGTCCATCCTAGTGCGCTGTCAATGATCCCTCATCCCTCGTCATTTCCTCATTCCGATTTTCTATTTCCTATCTACCTATCCTTTTCGATTCCATCATCCACCAGCTGTGATCGGCGACTTGCGTCGGTCACACGATATATAATAACTGTTGAAGTTCACAGGAACAGAGGGCGTCCGCGAAAGATTTGGTATTAACAGATTAACCAGATATTCAAGGACGGTGCCATTAGATGCTTTAATATTCGTCCAGCGTGCATAAGAAGATGTAAGAAAATGATCGAAATAAGTGTGATATGGTAAGACAGAAGAGTACGGCATTATATTATATTATATCTACCTACTCCTTCAAACCGCGTGATGGTATATTAGTTACTTACCTTCTTGTTTTATTGCTCGCTTCTTATATATCCGTATATATTTATTAAATTTAAGTACACTAATAAATATTTCTGTATGTGTGAATAAAATTATTTATATTACTTATTAAATTATATTATAATATTAAATACGCTATTAAATTAAATCATATATTTTCAATAACCAAATGTGTTGTGTGTAGTTGTTGGGATAAGATCCCGTGGACTGTATCGATTATAATAATGATTAGTTGAGGCAACCCGAAGTGGATTCAGGAAGGAAAATAATGGCAGATGGATCTGGCCTATCTTGCTTTAAACTCCTGATTTGGATGTCGTTTTCACCTCCAGTTGACTCGCACCTTTTTAGTAACGAACCGAGATATCACTGCACTTCAGGAGCTGTTTTGAACACCGCCCTTTCTCGGTCCTAGCGTTACGCACTGCGCCGCTTTCGGACGGTAAAAAAGAACACAGATCTTGACAGTTCGGTATCAGACGGCAATCTGTCCCCCCTCGGCGAAATCCCTAAGTAATTAGTTGGCCAGAGCAGGACAGATATATATTAAAGTTTATTTTGCAACGACAAAATTCACAGAGTAGTCGTAATGTAAATAGTGTTAAACTTATTTATTTATGTGTAATCAAACTGTACATATGTATTTCTTAGAGACTTTCATTTATTACCGGCTGACAGTTATTGGTTATCGGTATCCCCAACCGACGGTTATCAATTGTATTCTAAATATAACACGTATGAATTAATAACAGCGTTATAATGTGTATTAATTTAATTTCGGATAATAAATAATAAATATTAAAAAAAGGTTTGCGAATCGAGCACATCTGCGTTCATTGTGTTATTGATGTCTGTCCACTTACAAAAATCGTTCATTTCGGCAAGTGCTCACGGTGGACGTATATTCACATTACTGTTACATAGCTACCCTCATAATTACAGTTGGATTCTCCTCTGGGAAGTGACTTCATTACTCAAGGCATAACTTCATTGAATAGGCGATTGAATTTGTGAATTAAACTCAGTGGACCAGAGGCACATAAATTTCAATTTGATCCCAAAATGGCCATTGAAAGATTAAAGGTCGCTGACGTTTGACACTCGGTGTATCGGGGATGTGTGTGTATTTGAAAGGCTGACCGGACAGATGATTACATTATTGCATAGTTAACAAAAGGACACTCTTTGATGCTTTTAAATTAGTAAAATTATTGTACAGAAAATTGAGTAAAATTAACCATTTAAAATTAATGGTCTCACCCGTCTCTAGCTGGTGCTCTCATATTAGTTCCGCACAATAAAGAAACACGATTTTTTATTAATTCTGCATTTAATGTCCTGTAAAATGGGTAAACTAACTTTTGCTGTTTAAATAGTACAATAAACATCTGACGCAATAAAATAAATATATAAACAAAATTGAAAGATAAAAACATTAGATTTGTTAAACAAGATTATACACAGAAATAGGTAAATATATAGCACAATTATCCAATCATAGAACAGTGGTTAGGATAGATCTTTGTGGTGAGTAGTCACCACCGAACAACGATAGATCCACATGCAAACACGATCTGTAGACTAAGAACAACCGAGATATCTCTTAGAGTATTTATTCCCCTTTTGGCCGACGCCCACGCGCTGAACAACGCAAAACAACAGCAAACGCGTTTCTTGTATACATGACAATTAACTTGTGCCAACATACGACAATAACTGTGAGAACTTTCACTTTAGACATGCGTGTGTATGTATGTGTGTCAGTAGAGTGAGTAGATGAGTGGTGGGGGACAATGATTATAAGAGACCGTCTCTGGGGGAACGGGTCTCTTTCTCTCTCTCTCTCTCTCTCTCTCTCAATAATTACTAGTCTATCACTGAATTGTATAATTATAAATTACACTGTAAATACTTCTTATAATATACGTGTAATTGTTACCTGAACACGGAGTTATTATTGCAAGGAACTGAACCCGAGTAACTCGACAGTAAAGAGAGTATCAAACACCGAGAGAATCTGGTGGCACTACGAAAGTTATCGCAATAACTATCTTGACATTCGAATTTGTAACGTATTGAATAAATTGTGTTAAACCGAATGAATAGCCGCATCCATTACGTTACCTACAGCTATCTTTTGCTATCTCAAAATTGTTGCTTTAAAAATCAAAAATTACATATCCTGAACACTGCTTGTATGCATATGTCACTATAAGGATCCAGCACAGTCTAATTAACTTTATTAATTCAACGTCGTGTTTGAAGATACAGAGATACTAAATATAAGAAATACAAAAATCGTGAAATAATTTCTATATTGTTCTTCTTCTTCTTCTTCTTTCAAATAGGCAATCCACCCTTCAAGAGTGACTTGTGCCATTAAACAAGTCTAAACATTATTTTATAGAAAGCAGTACAACAATACTATAGAACAGGGAACATTGCATCACAAGTCAATACCATTGACATTCAGGAAATTTGCTATTATATAGCTTAAATGAGGCGAGTTGAGGGAAAGAAGATGACACAAGTTAACCGGAAGTTGAAAATCACCATTGACAAGATCATTATAAAAAAAACCTGTGATCCGCAATGGACAAGCAAAAAAGACATGGTCAAGGGTTTCTTCCTCGGCACCACATTCACACATTGGGGAGTCTATTATGTTCATTCTGAACAAATGTGAGGCCACCTGGCAATGATGCTATATTATTGAACGCACGAACGAATTATCAAATGGCACATCTTTGCACTGATTCTCTATGTATAAATTACACAATTATTTTAAACATTCGTATCATCATCATAATCATCCAGGTTCATGACCAACAGTACAATCGGTCTCAAAGCATCCCTGTTTAGACACAAATCTCTTTAAACTGAAACTTGTAATCTATTTTCATTTTTCTTTACGGTGTTTCATTCTTGGGCTGTCAGTTCTAGTTACTCACAACACGGCCAGCATATCTCAGAATCTTTAATCTTATAATTATCACTATTTTGGGCCGTTTGAAGATCTAAGATCGTTACCGGTCAAACTAAAACATGGTAGAAGAAATACAATTTTCCCCTCGTATAAAACAAATGTTAAATACAATCCTAATGGGTGACTTTCAATCATATATTATTTAATCTCTGAGTATATAGTATATGACTACAATATTTAGAGACTGGCAGCTACCCTCCATAATTGAGAACCCTTGTGTTTGATCCCTTGCCTGGTTTGAGTCGTAGGATTTGAATTAATTTGCAACGAGATGTATTTTCTTTGATCACAATATTTCATTATTTACCTGTACCCGATTTGAGTGGTAAGAGTTGACTTTTAATAAAGAAGACTACTTTTTCTTTGATAACTTTATTTCTTCTGTTTTTTTACATAATTTTACAACTGCAGAGAACGCCAAGCGCCCAACATATATAACATACTAGCATATATACAATTACTGCAGAGATGTCACCAGGTGTCGCTCAACATACGTAACATTATCATTGGGGCGAAATTCGCTAGATGTAGTCTTAACACTTTATCTACATACAAGTATTATAAAAAACTTTTAAATTACGCTCAGCTTTTTGACGCAATATTCACCCTTAATATGAAGCCCAGGTAGCCATAGCCTACCTTAAGCAACCCTTACAAGAGTTTCACTCCAGGATAGAATGGAGTCCATGTCACCCCCGGGGAGTGTATTAGGGGTTATTATACCAGAGAGCTGATGGTAGGTAAAAAGCTCTAGATTCTAAGAATGAAAAAAAATGTTTTTTATTAAACATCGATTCACATATGTTTTCTTGAGATAACATAACCACAAAATCATCTGCTTTTATTTAAGGCAAAAAATCCTCAACAAAAATGTTGTTTTTAGATTATGAAAGCTCTTATTTTTTTCCGATAAAATGAATTATTTCTATAACATTATCGTAACTGAACTAACATACCACCCTTCAAGAAATTGAATGAGAGGCGTAGTACCGTGAAGGGAATATGTGGAATAGGGGGATGAATGTGACTAGGGCTATGAATTATGTTTGAAACTTTTTGTTTTTATGAATTTACATTTTATCATTGCGTTGCAATAAACCTTTTTTATATTTACCTTTCATGTATCATAAATTTTCAAAACTTTGTTTTTTTTTTAAATTATAAATTTCTTTATGAAAGTATGACTGATTTATCAGTATTTCAATTTTTATTTAACTTTTAAATAAATCATTAATTAATAAAATTGTTTACTTCACACTACACTTTAATTAAAATTAAAAAGTTTTCAACGCTTACTGTGCCATCTTCAGTAATAAACTGAAACTTAAAACTAGATATTTTATCGACTACATTGGTGGGCGCGTTGTGAGAGCGGAGTTGGAGAGAAGGGAGTTTCGGTGAAAATTGAAAGTGGTTGTGGGCGGGACTAATATGGACAGAAGAGGAGATGTAATTAGGGGTGTTTGTGTGTTAAATACATTTTATTGTTAATATTAATTTCTATATTTTCTAGAATGATTTTTCTCTCCTTTCCGCATATACATATGTAGTACTTCTACGTTGAGTGAAAACGTTAATAATTACTATTTTATCACAAGGATTAGACTGTGTGAGAGTAAAGCAGCCTCTAAAGTTAGCTTTACTCTCTCACTCATGTAATTATGTTGGAAAGTCTATCTTGGTAAATATATGAGTATCGACAGGCAGTGAAGATTGGAAAGGTAATTAGTACAGAAACACGTGTTTACGATTTATACCGAATTTATTTAAGTTAAGTGACAAAAATTATGCGGTAGAATTAGGTTCGACAAATGCAGCTGTCGTGTTCGGAGCCATTGAAAGAGTGAGCGGCTTCGACCCGCGCGCGAAGCGCAGTGTCTCTGGCTGCATTCTGCGCTGCATGTTGTGGCGTGCGACTGACACGCGTTCAGCCGCACTGACAGTTGCTCGGAACCGTACTTATCACAAGCTTTGATACCATTTCATTTGAAATTTAAACTTGACTTAAAAAGGCTTTCTCAATCCATTTTGTTTTCAGAGTAATTAAACAATCTATGAAAATGTTTAGAATTTAAATAATGATGTATTTTTTATTATCTGAGTTTACGTAGCCATGTTTTATTTTTTATGGTGAATGTTGAAGGCAACAGATGAAAAAAAGAAGGACTCACATGATCAGGTAAAGTTGAAACTGTTAGAACACTCAACAATGCACGCGTAAGAAGATCTACGAAAGCGAATCAAGCAAGAGTGGTATGTCAGAACAGACAAGTTTAACCTATCTACCTACCCCTGTGGAGAAACGCTGTGATGGTAGGTTAATTGTGTTTTGATATATTGCACGTAGATAAAAAATACTTATTTTTATATTTTATGAATTATTGAATAACGGAGATGTGACATCCCTGGCAGGCGGGGAAGACAGGGTGAACAGGGAGTTGGAAGATGATTGATGTTCGAGGGAGGGCTGCCCTTGTTATCATATTGTAAGTGGGAGCCGTGTGCAGCTCTAGAAGGCGATAAGGTTTGGGAAACTTTGTCGAACTTTTTACAACTTTACTTTTGTGTTTCGCCAGACTTTAGTGTGCCGGATAAGAAGTTTCCTTTTTTACCGAATTTTAAATTCACAAATTAAAATTTTAAATTTTGTATAAAACGCATTCGCATTATACACTTAAAAACGACTTATATATTATATTATATATAATTTTATGTGAAATGTCAATTTTCTCTAAATTATGAATTTTTATTCTGAAGATATATTTTTCAAACGAGTAACAGAAAAATTAACAAAAATTAAAAGTTTATTAGTTATATCTCTGCTATGATTATCATTTAGGTAAATAATTTTTATTTATTACCTACCTAATTTTTATTTTATTTTATTATAAATGTTCATCGCGATCGTTTTTAAATTTTTCTTAATGGTTCAATGCGTTGCTTATTAAAATGGTGTTCTGATATTTGATTACTATTAATTGGTAAGGTTTTAAATACTAGTTATATAATATTTTGTTTTTTCGTTTAAATGTTTAGATAATTCAAATAACCACATCAATTTATTTAACAAATAATAGTTACGCCGATTCCTCGCAGGACAGTCAATTCTTGCTACTCGCCACGTAGTTACTCAAAATTCCGCTACTGCAGTAAACGTGTTATATGTTTCGTGTTTAGTCGTATTAGTGGCCGAGAGGTGCTTGGTCTTAATTTTGATAATTATATTTAATTTATTTTGCAAATATATTTTTATGGTTATTGGTTAAGTTATGTATGGTAGACTTACTTATCATTGTTTGATAATAAATTCATCATAGCAGCCTCGGTCTAGGTTTTATAGCCAGTGGAGCCTGCCCAACAGTACCTTATAAATGTGTAATTTGAACCCTGTTTTGATAAACTTTCATATTTATTTTTCACGGGATTTTGCACAAAAGATAGTGAACACAACTTATATTGTTCAATTTTCTGATTTATTAATTACGAAGACAATGGCAGTGGCCGCACAGCCCTGCGGGCCTAGTAACAACAACAGGCAATAAAGATTTCTTTCCGTTGGTAGATTTATAGTAAAGTTTTATATTTAGCTAGAATAAATGTACGTTTTGAAATAGTCAGTGGTGTAACTTGAAAAGGGGGACCCCAATAGGTCCATTATTGTATTATATTTTGTATAATACTAAGAACTATGACTTTTTATCCATTAAATTGGTCTCGGAAATAAATATTTTCTTTATTTTACGGCGATTGTCTGGGTATTATGTTCCAGGCCGATTTTGTGTGGCCACCGTAATGTTTTTGCAGACATTTGTCAGTTAGCATTTGGTAGTCGTAGAAAGTAGTTAATTACAATTTATTATGGAGCATCTAGCGCCTTAACAACGTGTTGAAGTCATTAAAACATTTTACCTAAATAATAATGGCAATACTGTAACCATTAATGGTGACCGCCATCGTCCCATGTTGGAAAACTTCTATTGAGCCTGCAACACATGCGGTTTCAACAAAACGGTGCCAACTGATGCGCAGCCTGAGCTACGCTTGAAATTTTGCGAGAAACTTAATGCACTCCCGACCGCATAATGTCAACAAGTGGTGATATCGACTGGCCTTCTCGATCACCTGATTTGACGGCTCCCGGCTATCTCCATGAGGATGTTTGAAAATAAATTACTACGCCAATATACCAACAACATTTCCGATGCTGCAGAACAATATTCGAAATGAAATTGTTGAAATAACACGCGAAGTGTGCGAGTATGTTATGAAAAATATGGTTAAATAAGCACGCATTTGTGCCGCTGCCAGAGGCGGCCACTAGGCCAATGTTATATTCTACATATAATTGTAATAAACCAAATAATTGAGAAACAAAAATTAAATTTTTAAAAAACATGTTTTATTTTCTAGTTATTTAAAAACAACATCGGCCTGGAACATAATATTCACCCTGTATTATTTCCATCGAAATCTACTAAATGGTGTTTGTGTAAGTTTGCAGATATTGTGTAGATGAAGTTTGTGTAGAATGTTATGAAAAATATGGTTAAAAGGGCACGTATTTGTACCACTGCCAGAGGCGGCAATGTTATATTTTAAACGTTATTGTAATAAACCAAATAATTAATAAATGAGAACCAAATCAAAAAAAAAAAATATTTCGTAGTTATTCAAAAACAACACTGGCTTGGAAAATAATATTCACCTGTACATCGATGACGAATACAGAGTTATCATAAGTCACGTCAGATATGATTTTTTAAATTATATAATTAAATTAAATATTACTCCGTATTGTTTGTAAGAATATATTTTTTATAACATTTTTATTAATGGTACATCGTACCATTTAAATATGTAATTACATAAATATTAGCGTTGGTATAGTATGAATACTCGCAAAAGCATCGATACCAAATGTGTTTTGCGCATATCTAACGTGGGTCCCGATCACCGCATTGGCATAGTCACGCCACTGGAAATACTCACGATGACATTCAAACTATTTATTTTCAGTTTTCATATCGTAGTGTTGAAATGATTGATTTCGGTAATTACTAAAAATTAATCTTTTCTAAAAATAAACATGGCTTGGTCGACTTAAAGGTCTAAAAATATAACACGATGGCCATTTATCACATTAAAGGAATCGACTCGTTTTAATATCAATAAATTATTGATTACAAATAATAATGAATTATTATTTTTATATAGGGTTTAATATTATTTAAATCACGGTCAGTTTTATCGCTCGCTCGGCTTGCCAAGTAATTCCGGACAACCAATAAAAGATCGTCTTATCGATACATCGTTTCGTGGAATATTCATCTCCGTGCTCGGGGCACCGTTGTTAAATGGTCCCTGAATTATCAAAACATGAGCCGGCCATTATAATAAATATAATATATGGGATATTTATTATAATTGATGGCTCCATATCCGCGAGGTGTGTTCACCTGTTTGACGCAGAGGTCTAAAACCGTTTCACTTCATTAACGTGTACTAATTAATCATTGTTTAAGTATTTATTTAAAAAAATTACCCACTTAAATTTTTGAAGTTTATACGGACCGTATGGTTATCGAAATCGTAGGCAATAAAATGAATGGTGCTCAAAGCTGTACACGAATTACCAAAATTAGATAAAAAAATATATATATTTGGTTTATTAAAAATAGACTTTAGTATCTTACCATCACGACTTTTTCTCTTTTTAGGGATAGGAAGAGAGGATAGAACGCCATACTTTTATATTGTGACGTATCACTCTTGCCTCGTTTACCTTCATACAACTTGTCATGCACGCTTATCCATTGTTGAAGTTTCCAAATGAACCATATAATAGAATATTTTGTTTATAAAAATTAGACTTAAGTATCTTACCATCGCGACTTTTTTCTCGCTGGGATAGGAAGAGAGGATAGAACGCCATACTTTTATGTTGTGACGTATCACTCTTGCCTCGTTTACCTTCATACAACTTGTCATGCACGCTTATCCATTGTTGAAGTTTCCAACTGAACCATTCTCCAATATCTGATTCAATATCGATTAATCTGATCATTTTAGCTATTTCGTGGATGTCCGTTATTTTTGTTACTTTCGCTACTAATTTTTTCATTCACACAGATTTTCGTAACATGCTCCTGAGCGACCGCATTTCCACTGCATTCAGTCTACTTTCGTTCTTTTTTTGACAATTTCAGGCTTCACTTCCATACATTAATGTCGAGATCAGAACTCTAATGTGCATTGTTTTAGGTGTTAATTGCATTCCGAGAGCTATTTACTTTATTTTCCGTAGCCACCATCCCTTCGATATCTTTTTTAATTGTCCCTAAAAAAATATTTTTAAGAATTCATTATTTAATATCTAAACACGCTTTTCTCTATTTTGAACACGATCTACATCAATATTCATCAGAAGTTCACTCTCCATGCATATATTATATGCACTTTATCTTATTCATCAGGCACATCACATCACTAGGAGATACATTTAGTCAATTTTTAGTTTTTTTTTTAATTATTATTTTGTATACTTTTATATTATTTGCAGCTATATTTGTAGTACAAAATATTACAAATTCTATCAATTACAAACCTACTAACCACAGACGACCAAATATAAAGAGATGAAATAACGAAAATTTCTTGTTTCAATATTTTTATTTTGGTGTCACTCGAGCGACGTTTTTTAAATGCGTGTACATATTAGACGCGGTCGCTTCATACACGCTTCGGATGCTTCGCATCCCTTGCGTTCTAGAGTCAAAAAGATTTGGACTGCTGCACTGCTGATAATAAATTCGTCCTGTCCTATAGATGCCAGTCATAACACACACTACGACTAAACACACAGATGCCAGCAACAGTGGATTCTATCATTCATTCCGTATCCATAAAAATTTTAAGTATTGCGTAGTCAGTTTCGCCCGTCAAGGTCCTGGAATACTGCATACGCATTTAAATTTTGTAACTGTAATCGATGTTGCTAGCGTAAATAATTTATAGAGATAATTTTTCAGTCTATTTTTGTCAGTTGTGGGCATGTCTATAGATTTGTATATTTGATAGTAGATATAAATAGATTATCCAACATCCCTTCTACAAAAAGTCACCGACCGCCACTGGTACATATGACTGGAACGAAAATTTAAACGCTGACAATATAATATGCATTAATGTTATAAATACGTCTTGTTTACGCAAAAATTTAATTTTCGAAGTGTAAATAATGTTTCATAAATGTGTCAAACTATCGAATTTATGTTTCCACAAATAATGTGTGTAGAATGCCCCTCGTTCCACAACTAATGCTCCGAACCTCTCTCTTATATGATTTTTTTTCATGTCTATTTATTTACTGGCACGTGCTATTAATGCATTATCTTTAAAGATAAAATATTTATCGTATTTAAAATAGTTATTGTCACTACAATATTACTGTACAAAGTACGGTAGAAAATTAATATTAAAAAATCACGAAGCTAACTAACTAAGTAACCATCACGACGTTTCCCCATGAGGGTAGTCAGAGAAGATAGAGCGCCACACTCTTATGCTTTGACATATAATTCTCGCCTCATCCACATTCATACATCTTCTCATACAAGCTCGCCGATTATTGAGGCTTTTAACGTGATCATCTTCCAGTATCTGGCTTACCTGGTCGTAGACGTCATCTACTTCTGGTGTCATCAATACTTACGTCGTATATCTTTCTTACCATTCTCTCCTCATTAATCCGTTCCATATAATTTTAATACATAATAGTTGTTGATTCGTTTAATTTAATTCGTAGAATGTGCATTAGAAAAACTTCAAATTGTATGAAAATAAGTTAAATGAATGTTTTCTGATTCCTGGATACGGTTCTCTAAAACATCGTCTGATCCACCGAACGCTTCAAAAGTATACTCGTCTCAGTCATTTGTTACGTTTCATTATTATTGAATAATGTCTCGAGACCTCGGCGGCAATAAAACTTTAAAGGTGTGGTGTATTTTAAAAATTTATGCATTCCCATTAAATATTTGTTTGCGTGTGTATGGACTAATGTGATTTATTAGCGCGCGCACGAGAAATTCACGAACTAATAAAATAATTTCATATCACGCGAACCAGACATGGAATTGTGCCATTTGCCCTGTCAATGGAAAGCTTTCTCGTATACTTTTTAGGTACGTTTTCACTTCTGGCGTTCGGGTCAGCCCCTGAAATGGAAAACTCAACGAAACCACATGATTATTTTCAGTTGTATCATTCTTCTCGTGTACGATTTATACGTTATGATTTTCTTTCATATATTCAATCGTTTATAACACGTGTCTCTTTAATTGGAAATATTTTAATATGTCCGAGAACACGCGATTGCTGGATTTGCACCTGCAAAGATTATTAAACAAAGAAACGAAGCTATTATTTATTAATGGAAAAATATTAACATATATACAATATTCGAACATTTGATAGATGTGCAGGTTGATTGGGTGGAATTGTGAACGTTACATTGTGTAGAGTGATCACTTAAGCCAGCCGATGACAGGTTGTAAGCCCTGTAATTACCCATACTTCCATGTTTTTCCATTACTAAAAAATAATTTCGTCTCTATGAGATGTCTTTTATTTGTTTATACTTAAATTGAATTGTTGGCATTTTGGATTTAAAAAGGATCGTTTAGATGTTTTGGTCATATGGAACGGATGAATGCGGAGAGAATAGTAAGAAATAAATGTGACGCAAGTGTTGATGGCACCAGAAATAGAACACGTGGAAGATGGTCCTGTTAGAAGCCTTAATAATTGGCGAGCTCTTGTGAAAAAATATATAAATGTGGATGAGACGAGAATTGAGTCAGGACAGAAGAGTGTGGCGCTCTATCTTCTCTGTCTACTCCCGCGGAGATACGGCGTGACGGTAAGTTAGTTAGTTACTAAAAGATAAATAAATCTTGGTGTTCAGGCTTCCATAGAGATGTTATTCTATGTCTTTCTTAATATAACATACGTTACGTGGTCATACATGTAGGGGTCACCAAGTTTGGTGGGTTAATGATAAGTGTCGGAAGGTCAACAATTTCAGGTGTGATATTGCATAATGAACTTCGTCGTATTCAAATGAGTTTCAATAATTTTCATGATTCAAATGTCGAAGAATGGAGTAATTTTCGACGTACTCCGTTACGAGCATGATATCTGGCATGATTCATCTGTTTTTAGTCCTCACATGCCTGAGGAGCTCTATCCTCGAACAGCATGCTCTTCCACACTATGTGGGCAGAGAATTTCTTTGTAACGGATCTATTCTTTTCTTTAATAAGTTAAATAAGTAAACAAAATTATGATGTGCGGCGCTCGTGGGCGCGCCAGTTAAAGTTAAAAGTCTTTCTCAAAAATGTCGTTCTATGAACTCACACCGTATAGTCAGAGAGGATTCTGTATTGCCTAATCACTCAAGACCACGACCACCTTTATTTATGCTCCTTCGTATGTTTTATAAGCCTCGCTTTACTTGCTACCTGTTTCATTAACCCATTAACACACCGGCGCTTCTCAATTACGCCTCTATGTTGCATATGGTGATCGAATCTCAAAGCATCTTCTTGATCTATTTTTACACATTACCTGGCGATAGCTCAGTCGTTAGTAATGATTGACCTATCAAAAGGGATAATTTTGTGTACACTAATATAACCAATCGTACAAAGTTACTATACAATACGATAAGATCTATTGGAATCTGTTTAAATACACAGACTACCAAATATATAGACGTGATTTAAGGCATATTCCAATTTGGTCATCATTTTTGTACCACTTACGCAATCAAATAGCTCCGCGACGTTTTTTAAATATATGACTCGATTCAAATGAACATTTAAACGTTGACAATATAACATGCATTAATGTAAAAAAACACGTCTGATTTGCACAAAAATTAATTTTTCGAAAAGTAAATACTTTTTTTATTGCATAAATGTGTCATAAACTATCGGATTTATATTTTTATAAATAATGTGTGTAGAATGCCCCTCATCTCGCAACTAATGTTCCAAACCCGTCTCCTATATGTACACTTTATTTCATGTCTATTCATATACTGATTTGTGGTTTAAATAACAAATTTTAAATTTGTGTCAATTAGAGCGGAATTAAATAGAAAAACAAATGATTGTTTTAAAAATCATAAATGAAGAACTCTAATGGCTTTTCGTATCATTCAGAGTCACTTTTTAGGGAATTTCAAGTTTTGGATATAAGACAATTGCATGTCTGAATTTACTAACTAGCTTTCATAGGAAAATAAGCGCTCCATATATGAGGATTGAAAGAGACCCACAAGAGCAAATAATCTTAAAATAGTTCCAAGAATGAAAATTACTTTTGGTCACCTCTTAAGCTTCCAGAATATACGATCAAATTGGAAATAAAATAAAAACTTTAACTGACATTAAGGCTTTTAAAAGGGATGTTTCAAATTGGATGTTGAAATTAGGAAGATCAGATACAGAGAGTAAACATAATGAAATAATGTATATGAGTATATAATGAAATAATTCTTATAACTGCATTTTGTGTGTTTTGATCTTACATATTTTCCTTTACCTTGTATGTGTTTTATATTTTTTATTAATGTTTTATATTTTTTTATATTTTCACGTTTATTTGCCTTGTATGTTACGTATTCTATTTGATTGTGTTTTGCCTTCAATTGGTTAATTGGTTTTGTGAAATATCATTTTTTTACCAATTTTCCCTAAAACGGGTTTGCCTAGTTGGGCACTACATTTTAAAATCTGTGTAAAATATATGTAACAAACTGCATTTTTTTATAGTTGTACAATGCTTATATGTTATATAGGTCTAAACAAATAAATAAATAAATATCAAACGCAATATTGTCGATCTCATCTGCTCATATATAATTTTAATTTATTTCTCAAATCAAATTCCATAATCCACATAATTAAAATATTAACTTAAGCCTATCACAGCAATATTGCATACCTACTGTGATTTCATTTTCCATAAGTGTACAAAGTTAATAGCATAAACAATCAGAGACGTTCTCTTACAGAGGTTTGCATTCTGCTCTGCGTGCAAAATACAATAGACAACGAAAGACAGCTCGCTCCGTGCTAAACTGAGTAATGTCCTTCACGCATATTCCTAGACAAGTCTCACTAGTAAACGCACCTGTAAATATTATTACACTGCTAAAAATTTTCTACTAGAATTTTTTTTAATTATAATTATACGCCTGCCTACAAAAAATCTATGTTCTAATTAGATTTTTTTTTTTGCAATTTAATTCAATTTTGTCGTACATTTTTGAACACGTTTTACATGTTAATTTTTTCTACATTTTCTCTATTTTGAGCGCGTTATTTCTTTTTATTTTATTTTTAAACTAATATTATTAATAATTAAATAGAAGATAATTAGGTTCAGGTGGAGAAATAGAGATAAATTTTTAATTTCTTGTTTTTTTAATATTTAATTCATTTTACAATTCATTGGTACATTAGAATGATATTCCTATACGATAATACGCAACAAACTAGAGGCGTCACTGAAATAATAAAGCACTCATTGAGTTTGTGAAAAGTACGAGGATTCTAAAAAAAAATTGAAGTATAGATGAAAATATATCACGAGGTAAAAATTTATATTGCGGGAGCGCCTCAAAATATATAGTATTTTAAAATTATTTTACTCGATGAATCATACATAGCCATTGTTTCAATAGCGACGCACAACTCTCAAAGAAAATAATTCAATGCGGAATGTTCTAGACGAAAATTGAAAAAAAAAACCTAATTATAGGTCTTCGATTCTTGGTGTGCGCGGCGGCTAGTTATCGCCGTTCGAAAAGCAATAAAATATTTTTTGCAGCACTATAAATTCATATTGAATAATAATTCACCGCAATTTTTTGTTGCCTATTTCAATTACCGCCTTTTTATAGCCCCCGGCCGGGCAGAGGTCCCAGTGAACAGGGTGATCAAAACAACTTGAATCCTAGTTAAGGTTATAAGATTAGAATTTTTGATTCGAAAAAAATCTTGGCGCCACTGTATTGTACTATATTTTTTGGATCGGAATCGTATATAAGTTATACGAGTAGTACTAGTAGCTAACTAATTTTAAACGTGTCATGTGTTTTCAAATTGAAGGGTTGTTGATTAATATTTATATCATTAACTACTTACGATTTTGAATCATAATATAGTTTTCCAGCTCAAAATAGCCACCCTTCGTTATCTATATCGTCACTGTTACTTTCATAATTTATTAAAAATCATGGTTTTAAAAATTATACATTATATAATACATATGAACGTATTTTTAGTAAATAGCGAACACCTGTTAATCAATATGATCATTTTAATATTTTTAATTACGAAAACATTATACTACAACACACGTTATATTTATATTTCAGTCGCATTCATCAACTGGTGTAAATGACAACTGTCTGTCATATATGTCACCAATTTATAAGAGGGACTGCACCTCTTGAAATGACAAAAATATATATGTAGTTCAACGTTTATTTTATTTTATATATTAATATAAAAATCTAATTATTCTTGCGACAACATCGTCCAAAATCCTCATTTATTATACTTCTGTCTAATAATATGTTTAAATATGTATATTATTTGTTCATATATATAACACTAGTAGCAAATTCCCAACCCTGTAAATTTCTATCATTTTCAATTAGCTCTTGATGAAAAGTACCTGAAAGACACAGAGTAGTATTATTTTACGTTATTTAAAATTACTTTTAAGCGAGATCTCATTTGTTGGGGAGGCCATATGCCGTGCTTAAATTTGAAATTTTGTTTTTCTTAACTCAATTTTAATATTAACCATATTATTAATTTCTCGCTTACTACTTTGCTCGCTTCCCACCACGCCGTTTCTTCACATAAATACAAACTCTTCTAACGTATAACATTTAAATGCGAACCAGTTCTGACGTATTTTATTGATTGGTTTAATATTTTTTAATGCGGTCTACATTTACTAAGTGTTATTTTACTCGTTCTTTTAATCTGCTCAACCGATGTAGAGGTAGTACTTTATTTTATTCTATACATTAGTCTGTATCAATCCAGACAGTCTACAATATACTTCTCGAACATTCTCTGTCGACCAATTTTCACAATAAGGCGGATAGTATTTTAAATATTTTAATAATACAAATTGTTAATTTCAAGTTTTTTTTTTAATATCTTACTTATTATTTTTACTATTTAATATTTTTGTTATTTTTATTATTTTATTAAAATATTAAAAAACCTAATTTATCTAGCTTTTTAAAAAAAATTGTATTTCCATATTTCTTCGATTATAAGACGGACTCTTATTTTTATATGCCTATAATAAAAAATAAAAAAAAGTAACGTAAACTTTATTATAACAGACAAAGTTATTCAATCACAATAAAAATGATTTAAAAATAGTCATAATATTTATGTACTTATCACCATCAAAGTCTGAAATTTCTTCAGATTCAGTGTCTAATTTTTTTAAATCACTTTTCGACTCAGTTCTACTAGTAATCAGTGATGATTCATCACGACAGCGGAATTTTACGGCGATTGTAAGACTCCATCGATTATAAAACGCACCCCAAATTCAGAGAATCAAAATAGGAAAAGCTATGAGTCTTATAATCGAGAAAATACAGTAATTAACTAAGGAATGTTTTGGACGGCTTCGAGATACGGTACACTAGGCGGATGCTGCGTATTCCGCGAACCACGAGGCACACAAATATCTCTATTTTTCAGGTATTAAGAATTACAGAAGGACGGTCGACAATATGCAGGAGAACGATTCTTACATTTGAACATGTTGTCAGAAGAAACAAATAGAGTATAGAAAAGAGATGAGAGAAAGCGAGCAAAAGGACGGTATCTTGCAAGACAGATAGACAAAATAAAGAAGTTTACAGGATCCTCTTTAAACGCTGCGATTAACATGACTCAGGACCGGGAGGAATGAAGACGTATTGTGAACCAAGTTTCAGATATTTCAGGGAAAAACGACGTTCAGCATTGACCATATAATGAAGAATAAGAACATAGACCAGAACATTTTTTCACGGTGGCAGGCAAAGAGAGTGAGCGCTACACTTCTCAATTCCGATATACAACTTTCGCCTCATAAACACCCATCGTATTTATAGTTATTGTGTTTATTTTTTATGTAATCTCACTTTAATAAATATCTATAATACTGTTTCGTCTCTCCGTATATTTTCTATGAATTTCTGGACGTCTAATATGTAGTGTTTATGGCTATATAATGCTAGATTAAACGGCCATATTTGTGAGACGCCAGCAAGGTAAAAACAAACGTGTTTTTTAAATAAGGTTAAATGTTTTTTATTTTATATATTCAATAACAGTACGTAAATATAAATCCGCGAAATCGCACAGCGGTCACCGATGGCTGCTTTGTAGCCACGAACCCCCCGCAGGGCCTAGAAACAAGCTATCGCCGCGATAGTCGGTGAGACCCTGATCGCGTAGCGGTCACCAATGACTTGCTTAGAGGCCAGTAGCTGCCCGCAAGACCTAGCAGTAAGCAATCGATGATAGCCGATGAGACCACGCAATGGTCACCAATGGCCGCGCAGCGGCTACATCTGGCCGCAGGGTCTAGCAGCAAGCAATCGACGATAGTCGATGAGACCCTGACCACAATAGCCGTTCGTTAATCAATAGACAACAAAAAAATATCTTTTTTTTCTAGTAGAAAGCAATCATTTTGTGGTTTAAGATATTAGATTAAATAAGACATAATCAATGTTTTACACAATCTTAATCTTAATCTTAACATTCATCAATATTGTACATTCCCCTCTCTATTCCTTTTTTCCCTTTCCCCTTCATTCTGTTTTATCTAAATGTATATGTATTCTATCTCTCTCTTTTGCTTGTAATTTTATATTCTGTCTCCCTCTATATATATGCAAGTGCACTCTTTTTGTATTTATTATTAGTTTTAAATACGCTTTGACGAAGCTTGAGCTAAGCGAAATCTGTTGGCGTTTAATAAAATTCGTGGTTTTATTCAAAGTGATTGTGTTTTATTTAAAATATTATCTTCTCCCCATTTCTTAATGAGTTTGAAAAACCTAAAATCAAGACAAAAAATAAAAATAATCAATTAAAATGAAGTAATCTCGGCAGTTAAAATATTTATGAATGTGATTTATGCACCAATGTGCATACTACCGCAGAGAAAAAGCATAATCGTTAGTAAATTAGTTAGTTCGTGTGAAACGAGTTTAACAAATATAATAAAATTTTTAGAAAAAATAGAAGAATGCTCTCCAGTAGAGCTATATTAGCTTTGTTAATCGCAGATCTATTCATATATTGTGTTTATTCGGTGACATATTTAATTTTGATTTAATTACCAAGAAATGATGACGTGAAATTATTATTTAAGAATAAACCTCTTGAATTAATATTAGTAAATTTATCTATTCTTTCTTATATTTGTTTTATTTTACAATCTCAACACACCCTATGTTGTTATGTTTGTTATGTCTCCAAAATGTACATCCTTCATCTACCCCTATACGAAAAAGTAATTAAAATGTTAAATGTTAATGTATACTTTAATGTACCGCTCGATAATTCATTAGAATTGCAATACGAAATCATAAATTATCCTGGAGAGACAATGAATAGGCGAAAAAATACCCGCAACACTGGATACCTAATCCTCTTTACGTGAACTCATTCACGGTGGAATATTCCGTAATTATGTGGTGTGTTATTTCTCACATTATTTTTAACTGAATGTTACACAAAATATTTTTTAGTGTTTTGTTTTATTTATTTAATATTAGAAATATTATAAATTTGACACCAAGGCAAATTCGGTTATAACATCAGTTACAAATGAGAAGTTCAGAAACTAAATAAATATAATATAAATGTACAATGGAATCCTTCTGTTAAAATCATTGAGCAAGCGTAAAATCATGCAACCTTTAACCATGATCTCATCCTTAGATTGCGAATTTGAATAGTTAGATGCTATAAGTTCTCGGTATTATTTTGTGGAATGGAACCATGGATACTTACCGAAGAAATAATAAGACGACTTGAAGCAACAGAAGAATTCTCAAAATAAGCTGGATGGATAGAATTACGAATGAAAATGTTATGTAATAATAAAGTTGTATCAATGTGACCGAAATTTAATAAAAATGAACTGATAATTCTGACGTCTGCTATCAGATTACTCAAAGAAAAATTGAGATTCCGTAAAATAAGGTAGATGGCTCTTTCAAATAATGGAACAATTAAATGTATTAATATCAAAAAGGTAACATATAGGTTCGAAAATTTGTCCCTAAAAATATCGTCGCTGTAGCATAGTTGGATAATGCACCTTCCCCGGTTTGGAAAGAGATCCAGATTCGAATCCCGGTGGCGCATCAACAATATTTTTCGATAAAATTGATTTTATATGTATATTTTTCTAATTAATATATTTAAATAATAAGACAAAATACTTTGTTTAAATCATTATTAATTGATTATTCAACATGTTTCGATACTTATGATATCCTCTTCAGGAAACAATATATACTTTAATTAAAAATATAAAGTGAGCGACGTATACGCAACAGTCTATATATCAATTTCGTCAATTGGATTGTGGCGGTTGTATTTCTGAACCCTTCGAATGCTCATCACATAGACGAATTCAACAAATCCAGTATAGGCAATTAACACCTGAGGAGGGTGACACTGAATACAAATTGTGCATATATATTACATATTACTTAAAAATAGAAAATGTTACAGTAAAGGTTTGAAAATACATTAAAATTGAAAGTGATTTTTAATTGATCGATTAAATCATAAAGAAGAGAATATTTATAAATAATATTAACTGAGGATAGAATTTGTGTATTTAAATAGATTTTTTTACGAGGGTTTTTCAACTAAAAGTGCATTTTTTTATCGCGTAAAAAAGTACGTAACATTTTATAGAATATTTATTACGTAGATATATTTATTCAACGAATAAAATAAATGCATAAAATGTATTTGTTTGAAATAAAATTCGGACGATGTTTGATGATACCAAAATAAAATATAATAATCTGTATACACGAGAAGAGCGGAGAGAACCAGAAAAATATATTATATGCACAGGTAGTACGATGTATTTTCCTGAGTCATGTAACGCATTGTGGAAATGCAAAAGTGTACAACCCTCATTTTGAATAGATACATACATAGATTTTAAACTCGACTTTTTTTTGCCAAAGCTATATCAGTATCCTAACCAGATCTTTGGACTCACTAACGAAAAAATGCTCAGCTCGGTCAAACACAGAGCTGCAGGCCTATTATACACCAACAGTCAACACTATCACACGAAAATACGAGATGAAAATCACAGTCATTGAATGATTTCTTGCAAATATGTCTCACTCACTTGGTGTCGAGATTAGCTGCTATATTAAGTATTGTGGAGTGGGGAAAAAGGAGGCCTGATAAAGAATCTAGGTGATATTTTTTAAAATTACTAATTATGTTTGTTGTCACCTACACATATTTATGAATGCCGAACTACATTCCATATTAAGATATACTCTAATCCCTGTAAATGTTCATTTTAGTGACTAATATCGCAGTAATTTTGAAGTTATCATTTTTTTTGTCATACATTTACGAGATATACAATATATTCGTAATTAAATTCGATAGCTAGGTTCTAGATTTTCTATTGGCATTAGTTGAATATGCCCATTTAATTTATGTAAATAAAAACACTATCCTGGCGTAACTGGGCTGCAAATCGCTGATTCTTCTATGATGGTCGAAAGTCTGATGGCAGTACTCTTGGATCGTCTGAAACTTAATTAAACAACCGAAAAACTGAACACAATTATGTTATTAAGGAGAACACATTATTATTGTGAAGTTTTAATTATTCAGAACATGGGTCAGTGATATTTTTATAATACAAATTAAATGTATTAATTATAAAGATATACATATAAAATCAATTTTATCGAAAAATATTGTTGATGCTATCGGGATTCGAATCTGGATCTTTTCATATCCGAGAAACGTGCATTAACCTCTTATACTATACCAATACAGTGCATTGACGACAAATTCTCGAACTTATATGTTGTTATACTTTCCATAAAAATAAAGAAGATGGCTTTCAAATAATGGAACGACAGATGGATCAATTTGAAATGTATATATCTTTCTAATTAATACATTTCATTTGTATTTAAAAAAACACAATTATGTTTTTTTATATCGCCGTCGTAAATATAATCGTCTTCGACGTCGCCTCCAAACAGAAGCAATTCCGCTTTATTTTTCTTATTTAAATCTACACAAATGGAATGCACATATGCTTTAAATACCAGACCTACACATCGAATTATAAACCGCCTAAACATAGATCATTTGACACAGAAAATAAAATGAAATTAATTATGTAATAAACTAAGTTTACAGCAAAATTGCTTTCCAATATGTCTATCTCGCCGGTTAAACTATTTTGATTACGCAATCAGCAAAAATAGGATTAGAAAGTTATACTAGATAAAAGTTGAACCCTTATTTTCTCTGTTTTGAATCAATACGGAAACAGTACCAAAAGAAAAGTTATATAAAGGTGTATCAATCTCTCAATTCTGCTAAGTTTCTTCCTTTATTACTTCCGTCCAAAGGCCTTCAACTCTCCTCAACTTCCACGCGGGGGGAAGCGCTGAAAGCTCTCGCGGCGCGGGGTAAAAGCACTATTTATGAAAAGAAAAAACACGCAATACTATTTTCATATCTTTGCCGGGCTCATTTTTTCCAAATTTAGACATGCGATTCGATACTGAACAATCAAGAACCTCTTTTTATCAAAGTAGGCGCCATTATTCGGCACGTGAGCGGATTGTATTGTATTATTTTCTCCATTAATAATTCTGAATTATTCTACTGGCAATCTGGCCATGTTGACGAGTTTATCGTTTTATCGAAATATTTTTGTGACCTAGCTAGGTGTCGTGAGACTCAAGTGACTCACTGAAACAAGGTATTCAAATATTGAACCACGTCATTTCACGTCTTTCGTGTGATTCATCGAAATACATTTTACAGTCTTCAATTTATCTACCAAGAATAAATAGTATGTCATAAATTTTTCCAGTGACGTATTAAAACACATTCATATTTTCTTTAACTCTATTACGGATGCGAAAAAGAAAATATTTGATTTTTATTTATTATCTTTGTTTTATTAACCACTAAATTGAGTTTAAATACATCTACCGGTTTCGAAAAATACAATTTTCTTCTTCAGGATGTCATAACTAACTAAAACATATATATGTTCAGGATGTCATAACTAACTAAACATATATATGTTTTAGTTAGTTATGACATCCTGAAGAAGAAAATGGTATTTTTCGAAACCGGTAGATGTATTTAAACTCAATTTAGTGGTTAATAAAAAAAAGATAATAAATAAAAATACGAATTTTAACCACAAAGATAATATTGCTAATTTTAAAAGGAAAATATTTGATGTTAACATGATTAAAAAAGTGCTAAATTTGCTACATTATTAAGTATTATACAGGTTGTAACAGACCTAGTCCACAATATTTTGTGGGTTGATTCCCTGATTAAATTACGAGTTGAAAATGTTTCAAAATTAATGTAATGTTTTCAATTATGATTGTATCATTTTAATAACATAGTAAGTATGTACTTATTTTATATTAAGCGATTTAATAAATGCCAAAAAACAAAAAAAATATTCTTCTATGGTTTGACCCATATTGAATTGCTCAGTGTACCTTTCGGTTTCCTAGCAGGTGAAATTTCCGTGATAAGGGCCAATCAAATCATCCAGATCTTGACAAAGTCCATTCACAGCGTAATTAAAATCTCGCCGCCCTTTTTTTGATCGATATCTTTAATATTATGGAAAGTATAGTATTATGGCCGACACATTGGGATAAGGCGAGATAATCAAATACCTTATTCATTATCATATAAAAAAATATGTTATCCTCATCTTATCTTCCTAATTCTAATCTTTAAGCTAAGAAAAATTTCTATTCAGATTTTCAATTGGTTGGCTATCGATTATAATAACTATTAGGAGAACACATTCTTATTGTGAAGTTGTAATTATTTAGAACATAGGTCTTTGATATATAATAATATAAAATAAGGTAGATGGCTCTTTCAAATAATGGAACGATTAAATATATTAATATCAAAAAGGTAACATATAGGTTCGAAAATTGTCGCTGTAGCATAGTTGGATAATGCACCTTCCCCGGTTAGGAAAGAGATCCAGGTTCGAATCCCGGTGGCGCAACAACAATGTTTTTCGATAAAATTGATTATATAAGTATATCTTTCTAATTAATATATTTAATTCATATTTAAACATATTTATTTTACTTTAAAAATATATATATGTTATAGTGAATTTGTGTTACCAGTGAGAATATATTTTCACTGGTGAAAGTATATTTTCACTAAGCCGGTCAGTGGATGTATATCTAACGATGAAGATACAAATTCACAAGTTACATTTAGTGAGTTTGTATTCGTTGACAAGCGAGAATACGTCGCGCGGGAATATTTGGCCTTAAGTGTCGATGTGTCGCCCTACAGTATGGCAACAAATAGTTTGGTGGCGTTTACAACTGTCACTTTTATTCGCTTATAGTATTTTCATTTATATTAAATAAAATTATTTACTGCATAAACTACCGTGTTTATAATCTCAGCCATTTTTATCTCCTTTTCAACACATAGGTTAGGTTAGGTTAGGTTCAATTATAGATGAGGGTAGAATATACATTTGCTAAAACGTGCTAGTGAAGTTACATTTCCACTAGTAGAAATATATTTCCACTGGTGGAAACGTATTCGAATATGATTTCACTGAAACGTCAGAAATATATTTTCACTGGTAATAGACATCAACTGTAACATATACATAAACAATATTATTAGTCATTTTACTGTTACTGTTCCTTTTAATAAAATAAAATTATACCAACGATGCTTTAAATAGGGTGGCTTCACACAGAAAAAATACAAGAGGTGTAGCTAATTTGAATTAAACAATTCCCAAAATTACCAATAAGTACGGATCTAGGATATTAGAATTTGTTATACCTACACTAATAAATAAACTACCTGAGTCCTTAAAAAATAGTACGCTTTCTCCCAATTTGAAAGAAATGATAAAAAAGTGTCTTATCGAAAATAATTTGTCTTGTAAGCTTGAAACGAATTGTTTAAACTGTGACACTAATTAGTTATCAAGTTTTGATTATATTAAATGAAATAAAATTTATATAAATGTACCTGCAGACAAACGTCTAGCAAGATGTTATGTGTCTCTAGTTTTAATAACAAAATAAAAAAAGTGAGTTTTATATATACAACACCGTGTTTCAAAAAAAAAACTAAAATAAAAGTCAAACTATTGTCAAATTGTGTTTCGAAAACTCAATTTTAAAAATATTGTACAATTAATTAAAAAAATAATTCTTCTACAATATCTGACTAAAATCTGCTACACTATCTGAAACCGAATGATGTATATAAAAAAACTTGCGTGATTTATTACAAAGTTACTCTGTAAAATTTATTATATATATATATTGGCATAAAGTCTAGACCTAGACTTAATGCCCATCCTATAGATTTTTAACCCCTATAAAATTTATTTGAAATCCATAAGATTTGCATTACAATACATGATTTTAAATGTCAATATATTGTGTATATTTACATTAATAAATGTTCAAAAAGCGGCACGTAGCGTTTGAATTATTCCTATAGTCTAGTAGTATGAATAGCCCCGGCAACCATAAATCATAATGCCCAAGATGCTAACGTCTCGTACTAGATAGCTCCAGGGTATTACGTGGTATTTAATATTGAAATGAATGCATGATATTGGTATACTCTCTGTCTGTATTTTGAATCAATTATTTTCACATAAGGTTGAAACACTCGTAATTTTCATTTCGTTATGCTTTTAAAAGCGCATTAATATAGTTTTAATACAATGTGTCTATATTCTAAATAGATAGATGAAATAATAACGACGTGTCATTGTAACCACACGTAATGATGTATGGCATAAATCTTTCAAAAAATTAGGACGTGCACATGTCCTCCCACAAATCATTTAAAATTCTTAATTTATCAATTTATCGATCATGTTTAGATCAAAAGGCTTTATACCGCATCGATCATGCGCATTTTTTAACAGGGAAAACGAAACATTTATATTTCCTTTATTAAAGAGAACACATTCTTATTGTGAAGTTCTAATTATTCAGAACAGACGGTCTGTGATATTTTAAACATGAATTAAATATATTAATTAGAAAGATATACATATAAAATCAATTTTATCGAAAAATATTGTTGTTGCGCCACCGGGATTCGAACCTGGATCTCTTTCCTAACCGGGAAAGGTGCATTATCCAACTATGCTACAGCGACAACTTTCGAACCTATATGTTACCTTTTTGATATTAATACATTTAATCGTTCCATTATTTGACAGAGCCATCTACCTTATTTTTACAGAATCTCAAATACCTTTGAGTAATTAAATAAAATTAATAAAAATGAATTGATAATTCTGGCGTCTGCTATCAGTTTACTCAAAGGTATTTGAGATTCTGTAAAAGTAAGGTAGATGGCTCTGTCAAATAATGGAACGATTAAATGTATTAATATCAAAAAGGTAACATATAAGTTCGAAAATTGTCGCTAAAAATATTGTCGCTATAGCATAGTTGGATAATGCACCTTCCCCGGTTAGGAAAGAGATCCAGGTTCGAATCCCGGTGGCGCAACAACAATATTTTTCGATAAAATTGATTTTATATGTATATCTTTCTAATTAATATATTTAATTCATATTTAGAACACATTCTCATTATTAAGTTGTAATTATTCATAACACAGGTCTATAATACTTTAAATACTAATTAAATGTATTAATTAGAAAGGAAAAACAATTTTATCGAAAAATATTGTTATGGTTCGAAAGAGATCCACTTTGGATTCCGGTAGCAATAATAATATTTTTCGAGCCATGTCAATTAATGACATTATAATTATATATTTCACGTGTTTATTCAATCCTTCTCTAATGATAAAATTTCCATAAAAATTGATTTATTAAGTTAATTTTCTCGATAGCAGCTTTATATTTTTCTTATTTGATGTAAAAATATGAAATTTTGTTTAAGTATTACTCTCTTGTAATAATCTGTATACATTGAAGCTTCGCATATAAAACTCACTCTATTTCTGCATCCTTGAATCGAGGCTGTCAGCCACTTCGCTGCGCTAAGCTTCTGCAAACTTCCTTATTGCGCGTGGTGTAAACGGAGGCAGGCAGCTAGTGTTTTGATACAAATTGAATACATATTGAAGCCTTAAATCGATAATCCGCGTCTATCGGAGCCTTCGCGCCCTGTTTGCTTCGCAGCCTGTTATTATTGGAGACTTAAGGGTTTCGTTTTCTAGACTGGAAAGCTTTGAAGATAAATGGCGAAGATTCAAAGCATGAACAGATTGCGACATCTTGTATGCTTCGCATCTCAATTTTGTTTAATAATAATAATAACATTGGATAATTTTTATAGCGCTTTTTTGGTTTAAAAAAATCACCTTTATGACTGTGTGTTTGACTTTAGGTGAATCCTACACTATTTTTGTATTTAAAATTAAAAATTGTTACTTAAACTTATGGATATGATTTTGTAAAAAGGTGATTTCAGTTTCTTTTCAAATAGTTGCCCACTAAACTAAGACGTCTGGTAATGGATGGTCGATTCTACAACCCTTATGGTGCAGACGTCTACCATTCAAGTTGCCTGGGAAGCAGAGCTCTTGAAGATACATAAACGCTATGTTATTATATAAGAAAATGTATTTATATATTCATAATATTAAGAAACATTTTAAGTATAAATAATTTTAAAAAGGTATGTTTTGCTATTGT
The DNA here is from genome assembly GCA_031772225.1 of Eubasilissa splendida. Lineage (NCBI taxonomy): Eukaryota > Metazoa > Arthropoda > Insecta > Trichoptera > Phryganeidae > Eubasilissa > Eubasilissa splendida. Next base: position 8,779,918 of record CM062855.1, on the reverse strand, counting down.
TCACTCACTACTCCAGTATGGAATAATTTGGTGGGGAGGAGTATACAATAACATAACGAACTCGGTTAAAATAATACAGAGAACAATCATCGAAGTAATATTATAAAAAGATCTATCTATTCAATACAAACACTTTTTGCTAAATTCCCAGTTCCCAAAATAGAAAACATTTACAAAAAAATCACAATTAATCAATTACTTAAAGAAAATAACACTGTAAAATTTAAAACAAGCACATCGTTAAGGTTTAAAAATAACTTTAAAATCTCTAAATGTAACACCAAACACTATCAGAAATTTTTTATATACTTAGGGATAAAAAATTTCAATAGCCTCTCTACACAAATTAAAGAAATAAAAGAGCTTAGAAAGAAATTAAACACTTTTAACACTCCAGAAGCACATAATTATAAAATAAATAATATTATAGAACACTTCAGAAGCAGACAATAAATAATTATAGACTACAAATGTATAACTCTCTATATAAAATTATTACAGTGTAACTCCCTCTCCAGGCACAAGAGGTAAGCGAATAAAAAACATGTAATTTTAATAATGTACAATACTTAATTAATAACTCGTATTATAAAAAAAATTGTAAAAATTTCAAATATATATATTTTTTTAAATGCAGCTTTATATATCAACCAACAAAATTTAAATTCAACTCTTTCAGGGAAACGGATCCAATGTAATTCACGCAAAAGAGATACGAGTATTATATGAGAGAATTTAGAATGTCCACATTTAGAATATATTGTAATCTATCCAGCTGAAATATTGTCAGTAATATATATGTAATATAATACATACGTAACACCGCAATGAGTAGACGGGCTGCCACAGGGGGAAGATGTCTTCGAATACTTTTAATCTGTCTCAGTTGATAAAAAAGTATGCACTAACAGTATTGTTGATTTGTGTATTCGTGAAAAGAAGTGTTAATTCAAATATACAATGAGTATACAATGATTTAAGAATTAATAAAAAATACGCAAATAAATATAAATCATATATTTATTTCAAGAATTTAATACACACAGCTGCCTAGATACTCATATTTATATATTATATATATAGTTATTATTTACATTTATGTTCATTGATAATAATATCTAACGATCTTACGTATTCTTTTGGATAGTCTTTTAGATGATCCCTACAAATTAATGTTCATTAGGTTACCATGAAACATGGCGAACAAGTGACTAATCTAAATGTATGAATGCATACTGATATAATATATATATATTAACTGTAATTTAATCATCTATATTAAAATTAACATGAACTACAAAGTTCATTTTGCAAATATTAGATTAGAAATAAGGGTTTACATTTAGCTTTTTTTTTTGGGAATTCTAGACAAAAAATATGTAAAAACATACACTTAGCATAAAATTTATTGAAAAAATTAATACACTAAAAGTTCTCAATACCATATAACGATTTTTGTATTAATCGCACCCGTAAAGTCTAACTCAAACTAAAATATTTTAAAATAATAATAAATAATTTAATAAAATTCCATTTCTTACCAGACATATTTAAAATTCTCTTTCAACCAAAGTTGTACAGATTTTTAGTTGCCTTTGGGATATGGTTGAGTCCATCTTGTATCTTGTAAATAAATCATTGCAAATTTTTTGTGACTGCTCTTTCTGCACTTTTGTGTGTGACTAACGAAATGATAAAAAATTCCACCATCTAGCCAAACACTGTAAACTTCAAATAACTCACGCTTCACGTCGCGAGAATTCTCTGTAATTTTAGTAATATAAATATAATGGAACACAAAACACAAAAGAATAAATGAATTTTCTCTTAAGTAATACACATAAAAAATTTTCTTCAGATATGAAACACGAGTCATCTAAATGGATAACATTTTTTCAAACTATGTCTTAAAGTGTGAACATGCTATTGTTGTACATTTAAAACCTCTATAAATAGAAAAAAAAACCTATTTTTATATAACTAAGTTATTAGCTTTATAAAATCGGTTCAGATTCAGAATAATTCGAGTTATTTGATATCATGGTCCGGCTAATCACTCCGCATAGAATCAGTACCAGTCGTGACCGACTTGATAGTGAAGAATAACTGCGTTCATATTTTAACTATACGATATAACATATTTATGAACTATGATAGAAATAACCCGTCAATAATAACGGGAAATAACTCCTAAATAATATACTTTATTTGACTTGATAACTACACGCTTTTACGTAATATAAATGACAGCAGGTTTATTTTATGTTGGTACGCGAAAAGGACAGTTGTTGATGTACGTTTTTTTATGTTGTTACGTGATACTGATAGCAGTGACTGGCAGACAAACATAAGGACGTTATATACTAGTGATGGTTAACCGTTGTGTGACTGTTATTGTGATGATGATTGGCACTGAAATTTAACGATTACTGAATTACACAACGGTAACAACAGTTACTAAGGTGTATTTGTTAAATATTTACTTACTAGTGTACAAGTCATTGCTCAAACAATTACGTTAATCAGGTACCAATCATCGCTATGATTGAATGCAATCATAGTTATAATAACAATTTAACCATCACTATGGTTTTCTCAAACTTGTAGGTTAATTTAAATAATATTTATTCATAATTCGTGAGGATAAATTGTGACATTGGACTCGAATTATAATACTACAGATAATGACTATATATATATATATATAGCCTATTTAAAATGTATCAAAAGCACTACAGCGTAACGCCACACGAAAGAAAACATCTCCTTTATAACCGCAAACGCGTGTATGAATCACTTCAGTTACTACAATTCTTACCAGAACCCTCCTTTAACGCGTAACTTTAAAGTTTCCTTTTGTGCTGGCGACTTTTTAATAAGATTTTGTTGTCTAATAATGCCCCACCCTTTCCCCCGTTCGCCGGCATTATTTCTGATTAAGCCCCTTTGTTGCCGCGGCCTGTAACGCCTTTCAATATGTCCGCCATGTCACTGAAATGAAAAAGAAACTGATTTACATATGAATGACGGGAACGGGAACGTAGCGACTCGTACAAGCGCAGCGCTTTCAAACTAAAAGGCGCCACTCATTACGCAAGCACGGTTTCTTACCCGAACTAAGTTTGTGCATAATTTCCAGACGGTAGGGTTTGTAATCAGGGACGCGAACCATTCCGAGTAAATCTGCAATGATGGAACGTTTCGACGAAAGATGGCGTCTTATTGTCGTTAGTAAACCCATCCTAGAATGCGCGCGAAAAACGTGCTTTGGACGGTTTCTGTGAATAAATATTGTAATAAAATTTCAAATAATTTTGTATCATTAAGTCAATTTCCACGTCTTTCATCATCGTAAGTTAGGTGTTAGATTTATAAAAGAGAACATTATGACATATATGGTTTTAGTTAACTTGATATCCTGACGAAGGAAACGGTAATTTTAAAAACCTGTTTGTGTATTAAATATCTTTAGCAATATTTGAATATGTCCAAGAACACACAATTACTGGATTTTTACCTAAGAAGCGAGTCCACATATATTATTAACATATATACTAATTTCAAAAATTTGATAAATATGGAGAATGATGAGCCATTATGAATGTTAAGCCAGCCGAAAACAGGTGTATCCTGTAATTACCCCATACTTCTATATATTTTCCATTAAATATAATATAAATAGCTTCATCTGTATGAGATATTTATTTATTAAATAACTTTCTAAGTGGTTAAAAACAAAGTTAAATAATCTATATTAAAAGGATTTATTCACTTAATTCTTATATTTCAAAGGAAATTTCCTTCGCACACTCATAATGTATCAGTTTCCTTTAAATTTTCTTTACGCCTGATACATAACTGGATATTGAAACATCGTATACAACAATTGCTGTTATTATGTCAGTTATGTAATTTAATTTTTTTTAAAAACAGATTTACAAATAAAAACAGAAATTTATTCATACTGCAATGCGTTCAATCTAAAATACGCCATGATTACTCAAGTAAGGTTTTTTACAGAAATAAGTACTAAATTTCTGCATATTTACTAGGCGATAGCGCTTGTTATCAAAAACACAAACCACCAGGGATAAATCTATTATAATGCAACGCTTCACTGAAAGATGGCATCTTAGTGTTATCCTTTTTATTGTCAGTTCTGTATAATTTATTAAGAAAACTAATTTACTTAGGAATGGCGTTCCGTACAAATGCAATACTTAACACTGTTTTTCACCTAATATAAGCGTATACATTATTTAGATGTAATAGAAAATTTGGTTGATGAAAAGTATATTTTTAAAGTTTAAAAAATTATCTTCGCAAGCTTTTAAGCTAATGACTCAAATTATAAGTCGTCAAAAAAATAACCATTACCTCAGCACATTTATATAAGTTTATCATCTGCCAATATATTTGTGAATCTCTCAAAATGTCAAAAACAAGTTAGCTGACTTAATCATTATGTACACTTTATCGCCTTCCTTCAAAGTTTATTTGATTACAAGTAGTTCAATTTTGCGTATTAAGGAAAACATATTATTATTATTATTATGAAGTTGCAGTTTTTTCAGAACATTGTTGTGTGGTATTTTAATACAAATTAAATTAATTAGAAAGATAATAATAATTATGGACTCTCCCTAATATATACCTAAGTTATATCAAAGTATGTAATGTATATTCGCAATAAAAATAAATACTAATTTCATGTATTCATTATAAAGATATACATATAAAATTAATTTCATCGAAAAATATTATCAGATGTATTAATTTGAAAAAGTATAATGTTAGAATGTAAAATTACCCAAGATAATATTTTGTTCAAGGATACAAAAACACTTAGTCGAAGTAAGGGACGGAGGGTAATAAAACCAAGTATTGTTAGACGCAGATGTACAGACGCAGCGTGGGTACAGCAATAAGGAATTTGGCGGACGTGACTAAAGTCACGTCGGCAAAATGCACCATTAGGGATGCACCTTAGGCGGGCCAGTCTTTCAATATTCTCGGCCGAGAGAACTAGCTCCATAAAGACGAGATTTTATTTTCAATTAGAAAATAGAATCAATGTCGTCCCTAAAAGCATCAAGCAAGCGCTTTATAAATTGTGATTCAGCGCAAAATTTAAACTGTGCGCCTCCTGCGTTTAATCGTCAATGTGAAAGTATCAAAAAGGGTCCCGCTGGATCTAGAAAAAGTTGATCAATATAATTTGGTGTAGCGAGAACAGACTGTCGCTATTGCATAAGAACATCGTGTCCAGAGTCCCGGTTTGCTTGGATAATTGGGCATCGTCTTGTGATCAATCAACTACAAGCCTGATCTCCGTCACCCTACGCTGGCACCACCAGCTGTTGGCCGCACTTCACGTCCAGGATCCAGGACCATCCTAAGAGGTAATCCTTTACGCGAGGGACCTGCATAATCTACATCATACAAGCGTCAACATAGACATTTTGGTAGAGAATTTTATACTGGCATGATGAACACAAATATTTAATGTTAATTTAATTGTAATTATTTTTGAATAGCCTTATCAATAATTATTAAAATCAAATGCTCATTTTCTACTTTTAACACGTGCATGTATCATAGAATATAGATAATAAATTTTCTTATATAAAATATTCTTTCATTTCATAACCATTTGACTTGTCAATATTTAAAAAAGAACCAGTTAGGCTAGATACCTCCCCGCTGAACATGAAGCAGAGGCAGAAAGAAAAAATAACCTAACAATAACATATAGGTTCGAAAATTTGTCACGAAAGGTACTAGCGCTGTAGCAATATTTGGTAATACACCTTCTCCGGATTGGAAATAGAAATCCAGTTTCGAATCCCGGTAGCGCAAAAACAATATTTTTGATAAAATTGATTTTATATGTATATCTTTATAATTAATACATTAAATTTGTATTTAAAACATCATAGACCTATGTTCTAAATAATTACAACTTCGCAATAAGAATGTATTCTCCTTAAAAATATGATACATTTTAATATTGAATTAATATATGTATCAATATAAGTACGAAAATTTATCGTCAACCTATTTATTATGTTGGTGTGGTGTAATCGGTTAACGCATTTCACCGGATGGGAAAAGATCCACATTCGAAACCCGGTAGTAACAAAAATATTTTTTCGATAAATTAAAATTTCCTGTATATCTTTTTAATTGATACATTTAATTGTATTAATTTTACCTACTTAATAAATCTAATAAGCGATGCAGTGGCAATTTTTTACTCACCAAAATATTTAATATTTTCCAAAAACAACGCACACACGATTCAGAACCTCCGACATCTCATACATTCAGGGCTTTATTGACCTTTGTGTAAATTCGAGCAGAAGGGCCGTGACATCATAACTGCACAGAGGTATTTTTAATTTAGAGTTGGCTACCCTTCCATAATATTGGATTTTAAACCATTGTGGATTACCTCCCTATATTGTGGAGGCCTCTTTGTAAATCTATCGTCAAGGTATTTCGGCCTAATAGTATGTGTACCCACATGGTTGAGAATTTGCGTAAAGGACTTGTATAAAGGTATTGTATTTTATATGCAAACTTAAATGAGCAAAAATAATTCATAATTTCCCGTTTTATTACGAAAATGAGGGTTTTTATGATTCATTTATATCAGAAGTTATTCAATAGGTTTGACTTTTTTTTAAACAATTACTTAAATAGGACCTTTACACTAAAGTAAAACTAATAAACTGAATGTTATTTTTTGCCATAATTAAGAAAATGCAAGCATTATAAGAAAGACCACGACTATTAAATTCATTTTCTGCGTGCCACAAAATTGCCTAAATATAGAAAATTATAGCGTATACGAAATATACGTTCTGATTAGTTTCACATTAGTGTAAAGGTCTTATCTAAGTAATAATTTAAAAATAGTCTAATCTATTGTATAACTTCTGATATAAATGAATAACAAAAACCCATATTTACGTAAAAAACGCACAAACATGTTTTTTTTTTGTTAGGAATGCTTTAAGGTTAGAAAAATCAGTCATCGTCTCGAGATGCTTCAATTATTTTAATTTATCATTATGTTTGTTTAATCATTTTAATCTCATTAATTTCTGAAATAAACGTTTTTTAAGTCTTGATGTCGCCATTCAACCAGCTCGAGGGCACATTCCTGGATATCCGTTACTTTTGTGACCGTAATTTACGTATGGTAAATGAATTTTAAAATTTAACGTAATGCAGTGTGAAGTGTAACAAAATAAAAATAATATCACCACAAAATTATAATACACATTGTTGTTTTTTTATAATTTTGCAACATTTTTTAAATCCGATTTATTAATCCATCCGTTCAAAAACTAATTTTAAAAAAATAATAATAATTTTGTATTTGAACTAGACCCACAAAAAATCTTGCTAGACATTTTTCTGCATTAATTACATTAATATCAATTTTGTTATATTTAATATAATCAAACATAATCACTTATCAGGGTTACAATTCAACAATTCATTTCATGTTTAAGACAAATCATTATTGTTAAGAAACTTTTTATAACTTCTTCCGAATTGGGAGAAAGCGTACTATTTTCTAAAGACTCGGGTAGTTTTATGTTATAAAAATTAAATTATTTTATTCTACGGTCAGTATATTGTATTGTAAAAATATATTATCATAACTTTTTCATCTATTTATACTTTAAAATAATTTCTGAATAACTTTATTAACCGACTATATTTCTCCTTTCCCTGTATGACTCCAGCATAAATTGTGCTTCTTCATATATATTGCGTGGCCTTTAATTCTATAAAAAGAATGATTTGCCCGTTAGTCTAGAACATCAGCTAGATGTAATCTTTTAGTTTTAGGACCATGCCAATACACCTTGACTAAAAACTATTTACTCAGCGAATCATACATTCTGTTTGGCGGGACCGCATAATTCATTCTGTAAAGCGACATTTAGATGAAATTCTCATGATAATTATGATGTATAACCTCTTCATCAACATTATCGTATGTTAAATCATCATCCATGTGATCTTCAGTGGTGTAGTGGGGCCAAAGCGGCGCGGGGCCACTTTTTTAACACGGAACATACTTTTCATACAAATATTTTAATACAAAATATAACTCATAGAATTTTGTACATAAAATATCATGCAGCGGATGGATATTATAAGAATGCAAAAAATAATATAGGACCGGAGCATTTTAAAACGTAAGTTATTACGAGAAAATTTATAGGTTTTTTTTGTTAAGAATTGGGCTATCTGAGCGCGCGGCGGTATCCCATTATTTCAATCATTGGCCACATGCACTTGAAGACAGATGAAATATGTGAATGTGAACTTAAGTAAACAGTCATCTTTAAATTTACATATCATAGCTCGATGATTGTTTTGACATATGCATGGTTTTAACGTTTACAAAAGGTTATTTATTTCTAAAACCTAACCTCAGATTGATTAAATTCGGTACTTTTTTATTTAGCACTCCACCAAAAAGGCTATGAAATTAGCAATGCTGAGTATCTCCTTGAGAGACAGAAAAACTAACGATGAATGTGAAGAATATGCAAGGTTGTCGATATTGTACAAACTATCGCGAAACTAAAATGGGACTATGCTGGGCTGATGTTGTTTAAAAAATCAGTGACTCTGAGCTCCATGATTTCACGGACCATTGGGAGCCTTCGTCTGATGCACAACATTGGGGCATGTTACCACACCAATTAAATCAGAATTTTGATAAAGATCTTTTCACTTTGAATTGTTGCGATTACGCTGTTGATTTGATTGATTAATTCTTATCAGACTAAATACTTTTCTTTCAAAAACATTCCGTTTTTTTTCTAGGTAAGAGTCCATGTTTTGTGTGGTAGATGGTAATTTTCGATTCAATGAGTTTCTTAAATAACTATTAGGAAAAATATTTATTCTGTAACCAAAATTCTTTTAATAATTTACAATTTTCATCTTCACTAATCAGCTTTGGTTTGTTTTAGAAATTTTTGTTTAAATCTTGAAACCGAAAAGCTTCCATCATGATTGTATGAGCCTAGACTATGATGGATGAAGGGGATGCCTTGAAAGGGGTAGACACGACATGCGTAGCTACAGAACCTACGTCTATTTTCGTAGCGATCACAAATTTTGTCCACGCTGTCTGTCTCTGATAAATATGTTTGCGGAAAAGTGTTGAGAAATGAAGCGATGTTTTCGTGGACCGGCTTCTACAAGCCATTAGAAACTATCTAATGGAAATCTCCACGTCCGTTGGTCACGAACGCCATTTGTTTGCTGTCAGCTGCCCTGCCTCACTGCCCAGGGCCGGCTCGAGGGTGTGAAGAGGGAGCGATAACTAATTATTTACCATCCAGTTTCCAAGGTTCATTGTTTTTAGTTTTTTAATTTCACTTTCACCTGATTACAGAATTAGTGTGTTTCAAAGGCGTGATAATTGAATCATTCAATTCCAAATTCCTATTCTAAATGGTAAATTCGAAAAGTTGTTTTTTTAATATATTGTCACTAAATGTGGATTATTATCATGAGTCAAATTGTCGAACCTATAATTTTACATATAAAAATATCTTAATTTAGGTGGCTTGGACACATCTTTCGAATGCCAGTTTATCTTCTTGGCAACATTTTAGAAACATTAGTATCTCAACCCTATTAGGAGATGAAAATAATTGACTGAAAAATTATCTTTAGAAATATTTTAAAATTGAAATGTATCCGCTACTGAGGGTTTTGAAACATAGTGATTCTATTATATTTAAACATTTTTCTACATCTTGACTATGATATTCATCGTTATCGTAATTAGTGAATGCATTCAACATCTTTGTTTTTTTTTTTTTTACGTAAAAAATAAAATCGATAGTTTTAATTATGACAGTAAAGTCCCACACGTACAACATAATAGATAAGTAAACTGTACATATCTATCCCCCCTATACCCTACACCACAGAGCACGACTTTTTTGTATGTATTGTCGATGACTTTTGAACTGTCAATGTAAGTGAATGTCCCGCTATGTGCTCATCACTAACTTGAGGGTTTTGTAAAGTTACTTGTAGCTAGTGTTACTTGCGCTAGTGTTAGTTGTGCTGGTTGATGTACAAGGCGATACTCAAGATGGCGCCTCAGACAATTTGAATGCAGACGTCAAACTCTCAGGTCAGCCTCTACTTCATTTGCATGAAGGGTTGTAGAATCGACCAACCGTTATCAGAAGTCTAAATTTAGTGAACGGGCATTTGCGATGGCAGGCCCAAAAGCGTGGAACTCTTTGCCCTCCGTTATGAAAAACAATACATCAAAGACTTTATTTAAGAAGAAACAAAAAACGCACCTTTTCAAAAAATCGTTTCCATAAGTGAAAACAAAGATAATTGTAGAACTATAAACAGTTCATGTGTAAAACGCCCTTGAAGTGAAAGTTTTTACGAAAATGGCGCTATACAAATTATCCAGTATTATTATTTATTATTTTTAGTGTATTTGGTTCCTCGCATGTGCGTGCCGAAACCGCTATTGTGGATCACAGTGCTTCGTGCTGATCATCAAAAATGGTTCCTTAAATTCATGATCTGTGACAGAAAATTCAGGTGAGTCGTGTTCTTCCCGGTTGGTCTTCGAGTCTTTATTGTCCTTGTCTCTATACCAAATTCCTATCACCTTTTCTGCATTCCATTTCTCCACATATACTAGTTGGTATTGTAAAATCCGATGTATCGCTTCACGGTCCCGTAAGAACAATAAACATGTATTGTATTCTTGCTCGACATGTTTCATACTCAGCTACACGTTTACTCGCTTAGTATTTTAAATATTATTTTCCTTTTAAAAGCAACACAATATCAGTAATACCTAACGTATCCGGCGCATGGCGCAATTAGTTTTACATATTTGAATAACCCCAAAAAAATATGTGGCCATTTTACGACCATTTTTATAAGCTATTGATAACGTTAATAGATAACTTTTTTTACTGCCAGAGCTATTATCTCGGTGAAGTGGGATTAGCTTGTATTACAGCTATTTTTAGAAGTGTATAAAAAGGTCGATTGGGCTCGCCAGCTCAATGCCGAAGAAAAATTAAATTCTTTAAAAATTGTGTACATTTATCAAAAAAGTACGCTAGCGTTTTAGAACTAATATTTTTTGTTTAAATGGAGATACGTATCACATCAATATTCTTACTATTTTCAAACTATTCTAAACGCTTGTTTTATGAAAAAAGGATTAACTTGCTGGTTTCCTGAAGTGAGACTCGAACCCTCGACCACTGGATCACTAACCACATTTCTAACTATCTTCTTCTTTTTATTTTTTGCGCTTGCATATAATGAAAGAACTCCAATCAATTATCCAAAGGATAATATACACTCTTCTTCTTCTTATTACGTGGTCCCGTGTTATGAGAATGTCGTCTGCCATAATTATCGATTGTGAGTCCAAGTATCGAGTATGGTTGAGGACTCCTATTCTTAAAACGCACACCTTTCCATATATTGTGACGGATCTTCTTCTTTCCTTTCCTCTTTCTCCTTTTTTCGGTAATTGATCAGATCTCCTCCGTTCGCAAGTTTTCAGGATCTATGCCACATCTGCTAAGATTCATCTTCAGGGTGTCTTTTGAATCTGTTATTTGGCTCACCATGTCTTTTTTGCCGTGAGATAACTAAATATATCAATGCTATGAATGAGAGGACGCGAATCCCTTGTTAATATATCAGCAGTGTTGCTCACTATTCAATAATCATATACTGGAAGATTATCCCGAAAAATGCCTCAACATTCAAAGAATGTGTATCAATGGCGATGCATAAATGTGGATTAGGCCACTTTTTTTAGAGAAGAGAATTTTTTTCTTTCCCATAAAAAAAGGGCATGGTGGTATGTTATTTAGTTAATTTATTATTATTATACACTCGTAGATGTTTAGTCAATAAATATATTTTATCTTTGACGCATTTATTTATTTTCGATTACATTTCCTATACAGTACTAAAATATAAACGCGCGTTCCGGTGCTGTAAACTCAGTGTACACGTAGACTTTGCGATTTTTAAAGTCGGATAAACATTAATATTTTACATATATTACGTATACTAAAAATTTGAGTTGGCATATATATATAAGTGAATATATATCAATTATCAAGAAACATTGATTATCACGAACGACAGCCTAAAGACGTATAATACACGTCTAACTCGGCCAGCGCACGTTTTGTCACTAAAGTGACGATCGGCATCCGGCACCACGCGCACTGCGCCGTCTGCACCGCTCCACACATACATATATACAGATTGACATATTCACGTTAGGTTCTTCGAGAAAAAATTTTTTATTGTTGCGAATGGTAAATATGATACTTATATATTGTAATTATTTTATCCAATACATAAATATATTACGGAGGAATATCTAAAATATGAACTATGTATTTAGTTTATTTACAGAGATATTCACATAATTAGAGGCATTGTCAACTCAGTTTACATCATCGGAGAAGAAAGGTTAAATTATTTAACAACTAATACTCAAATAAATACTCTGTTTCCTGCAATCTTTTTTACAATATATCGTCGCTTCAGCGAACTGGAGGTAAGTCCACAATATAATAGGGAGTCTAGGCTCCCAATACCTTTCTGCCACTTGAGTTAAGGTAGCCATCTCATTACATTAATAATTTGATTATTTGGCGAATGTCGTAGTTTCTCATTCCATCTCGCCGAGGCACTTCAAGCATAGTCCTTTCCATGACCCACTGTGCCACCTTGTAAACTTGTGAATGAGACGTGATTAAATTTTTGGCACTGCCACAAGATGAAACTGGAAGTTGAGACGCATTTTTGAAGATTTTTATTTATTGTAATATATTTGTTTTAATCTCAGAATAAAATTAGAATTTTGCAATTTGCAATGTGATGGATTGAAAATTAAACGTATATCTGTGAAATTGATCTAATAAGTTAATATTTGTTATAAATAAAAGCACTTTATTAAAGCCATGTTTGTATTTTTTCTCCAAAATAATAAAAATAAATCCACATTTAAAAATATTATTTTTGCAATTACTCACAACTTGAAAACAAAATTTCTAAAATATATTGTTTTTTCTCTCCCCTATACCAAAACAACCCTGCAAAGAACACTTGTATGGTGACAAGTCGCCTGATAAATGACGTCTAAAACGTCAAGTACCTACGGGTAAAAAGGCAAAAAAAAACAATCTACATGAATTGGATTAAAATTAAACAAGATTTTTTATTTTTTATAGTGCTCGAAAGAAAAACCCCACAAGAATTTTATAAACTATTTTTGTAATAAATAATGTGAGTTTTCAACAGCACGTTTTATGCAGAGCCTTACCCATAGCAACGTATCATTTCAATAAGAAATACAATTTCATACTTTATGCATATTGAATAATCAATCAAGATATTGAACTTATAAGAATGTTTCTCTAGCCAGTAGTAGTGAAAATATTAAAACGTCAGATAGTGTTAAAAGTAACTTGTTTTTGGTAAATTAGGCAATACTGACTGTCTAAAAAAACTTTGTATTTTTAAATTGAATTAGTTAAAAAATTTAGGTAACTAATATTAATACTTTTTTCTCATAAATATTATTATTCTACAGCTAATAAAAAATTTAGTTCTTTTTTATTTATAAAAAATATAACAACTTAAAGGAGAATGATACGCTAATAAAATGAAAGTATACGGAATGTTTTGGACGAAACGTGCATAATTTTGAATATAGGAACCTATAACGTTAGCGTTAAAAATATTATATAAAATCTTTATTACTGAAATATAAGATAAAATATTTGTACGTAAAATATATGCAAAAAATTATGTCCGATGTTCGGTGTTCAACATTTAATTGTTAATAATAAAAAATATATCGACAAGACTGAATTCGATCACGAGAATGTTAAATCTTTGTTTAAGTGAGTTTTTTTAATAATGCATATTAAACAGCTTCTAATGATTTAGTACTTCGAATAGAAACACGGTCCGAAATCAGATCAGTTGAATCGAAGACGTATAGCTTACTATTTAGTCTTTTGAATAAATAGTAGGCTAGATATTAAAAAGCTCTTCTCATACTCTTTCCATAGCTACACTGTTGTCATTCAATATTTCTTTCGTCCTCAATATCGCCAGAGAATAGCGTCACAAATTTTATGCAGGGGTGCATTTCTTCCGCGGTATTGCGCTGACCCCTTTCGGCAGTGACTACCCCTGTCGACGTCGGTGCCAGGACGGCGGTTGTAAAATGACACGACCCCTTTACCGGATCGGCCGCGGGTAGTGCTAGAGGGTAGAATGTGAGTAAATAAGAAAATCTTAGAGTTTTCCGAGGGAAACGGACGCCAACGGGAAACACTTTGGGTTTACGATTATTTCCGCTTATGAGCGACGGAAAACAATTACAGCGGTTGTGGAATAATCTCGAAGTAACAGAATATTTTCTTTATAGTGCCAAGAAGTAATAATAATATAAATAGATGAATTATTTCGTATAATTTTCTTACAAATTTTACCTCAAACGCACCTAACGAATATACATATAGATCACTTTAGTTGTGTATAATTTAAAACAAACGATTAAAAAATAATATTTTTATTTACATATATACATAGAATATTATATTATATATGCCGGCGTTATCGAGCGTCACCTGTGCTGGAGTAAACACTTTTCATTATTAATAAAATGTAATGACTGAAAACAAAAATTATTCTTAAAGAAATACGGTTTATATGATCCATAAATTAACTTAAATTTATAAAATGGTTAGTATTTAAAAACGAAAAAATCGTCGAAATGAGCAAATTTAAAAAAAAATATTCATTATAAGTACATATAATGCATAATATTAAAAAAATCAAAAACAAAACCTATTTTGTGACACTCCTGCGTAATTAATATTTAAATATAAATTATTTGAAACATTTTGCAAGAGTGAAGATAATGTAATATTATTAACCACAAAATGTTTAATTAAAAATTCAATTGTAAATACATTTTTTGTGACGTTGCAATTTTAGAAAATAATTCCCAAATAATTACAAAAAACTAATTATTAATCTACTTGTATAAAAAAAATCTGTGTATCTTTTAAAGTGATTGATGAAAAATTATTTCACATTTTTTAATAATAACATTTTCTACACTCATTCTATTCCACTGTTTTTCATTATTGATGGCAAACCGTTGACAACTATTTTGAATTCTCGTAGCAAATGCCCTTTTACTGAACTTTACCCCCGACTTATGACTCGTCACCCTTTTTTGCGACTGGAGTAGACGGATCTAAGTATTTTTATTGACCTCTCCCATTCAAGTGGTATAGGATTTAAAAAACTTGAATATACCAAAAAATTACCCAGCATAACTTTTTACTTTATCTTTATTTTCTTTCGATTCAAACTAACATCTTAAAGCTAAATTCTCAATAATATAAGTAATTAATTTTCTCTTAGGACGAATATTGAACTCTAGTTTACTAAGTTTCTTACTGCCAGACCAAACGGGTTCGTCTAAACGACTCGTTCAGGGAAATGAGGCCAATTAATAAACATGATGTGAGAGCTTATAGGTGAGCAAAGCAAAACGAACAAATATGTGATATTAATACCACGTTGAAATATTAAATTTGCATGTACATATGAGTATGTATGTAGTTTTAGGGCGGGTGCCACTCTAATTTCAATCACCCTGGTGGGATATTTTTATTAAATTTAGTTAACTTTCGACTCGGTTATATATTACCCGTCTCGACACAGAATTTATCTAGTGAGATAGACAGGCACAGTCCAAACATATTTTTACATTGCATTATATAGTTACAAATAAATAAATTTATTCCAGTGTTATCGGGGTTTTTTTTATAAAGACCCAATTCGCCATAAAGATAATACAAATAATAGAATACATTTAAGTGACAAAATAATATGAATGTTATGAAAAGCAAAAATATATAAAAAAGTTCACACATATATATAAATACTTAATTTCAGTCAGCTATTCTGTGGTCGTTGCCATTCTGGTTAGGGAGCCAGCATTCCATGAGACCTCCACTTGCAATAGAGAGTTAGTGCCGAGTTCCAGCTACAGCTTTACGACCGCGACTCGATGTCTCAGAAGCGGAACGAATCTATGTACACGGCCGTCGACAAACATTGTAGATGCGCTACAATAACGCGCCAATCCGAACAGCATTGTTCTGAATTCGGAGACGGTTGTACGTCACTTTCTTGTATTTCGACCAGAGCTCGCAGAACGATATAAATACGATCTTCTTCACTTCCTTACCGCGTCAGTATATTCGCACAAACGCTCTACTATCATCGTCTTGTCCATCTTCATGTATGTGAGAGTAATATTTTTATAAATATAAATATAAATGCGTTAATTATGAAAATATGAAAAATATGAATCTCCGATCGGTCAATAGGAGATTGTCTAATCGCTATACCAAACAAAAACATTATTTTTGTATACTTATCAGTTCATCAGAAGTTTGCTACGTATGACCAAATCATATAAACAAACTAATTACATTATATTTTTAGGAGAACACATTCTTATTGTGAAGTTCAGAACATAGTTCTGTGATATTTTAAATATGAATTAAATGTATTAATTAATTAAGGTAGATGGCTCTGTCAAATGATGGAACGATTAAATGTATTGATATCAAAAAGGTAACATATAAAGTCGAAAAATTGTCGATAAAAATAGTGCCGCTGTAGCTTAGTTGGATAAAGCACCTCCCCCGGTTAGGGAAGAGATCCAGGTTCGAATCCCGGTAGCGCAACAACAATGTTTTTATTTTTCGATAATATTGATTTTGTATGTATATCTTTATAATTAATACATTTAATTCATATTTTAAATTACATTATATCCTGCAAATGTAAAATCATCAGAACAAACAAGTTCCTAAAACGAAAAGTACTCTGATTGGTATACGACGCTAACTGTATATGGATATTATGGATCCATACTAATGACCACCCTTAGTTTACATTTTCACGATTCGCATGCATGAAATTTACATTATTTATTTATAAAATGATCGCTTGCCGTTCATTTATTTACCTTCATAGAACATGTTTTTTCGGTTCAAAAAAAAAATTCGTAAATTTAGTTAAATAAATAAAATTTAAATAATAGGTACTCTCCCTGGCAGAGAACCAAACAGACAGGTGGTGATGCGAATCATTAAGTTGCCGAGAAAACAACGAGATGTGAAAGTACCAGTTTGCAAATATCTTAAGCTTTTCATTAATACTAGCTTCTTAAATAAAATTAAATATTCATCCACGTCGGTCCCTCATGACTAAGGGTCGTGATCCCTGTGAACTCCCACCTTCTTCATTATGCCCCTCCAGTTTTCTTGGTATCCTGCAGAACTTGGAGTTGTCATCAGAGAAATGCCTGTTGCCTTCTCCAATTAATCGGTCGAACGGGTAGTGTGTCTTTAATCTTCAACAAGCTTTTCTGAGCTATTTTACCATCCCGCTAGATGCTCAAAAAATTGATTCGTCTCAGGCAAATAGTTGAAAGTCTGTCCTTGATGTTCAACTCCTGAAGAATGGAGACATTCGTGGATCTCGTCATCCGTGGTATGCGCAATATGTGTGTCCAGCACCACATCTCAGAGGCATCAATCCGTCCACTCCCCCTTGCCTTTAAGGTCCATGATTCCATACTATATAATAAAATAAAAATCCCCAGAGACTATATAAGCTTAACCTTTGTTATTTTGAAAATGCCGCGGTGTTTCCATATTTTTTCAACACTGGTCATTTAACTGCGGAGGGCCTGAACGCTTCACAGTTACCTGGTCGTAAAATCGGGCTCCTAACAGCCATATACACTCCCGATACCAACGTCAGGCGACATGCCACGATAACATGAACTTCGGGAAGACCGACTCAACTACTTGCCGTTCTCTTGACCACAAGCTCTAGATCAGTCTTCAGTAGCTACTTTCGCGCAACCTTGTATAACAGTATTGAATCAATCTCTAATCAACCGTAAATAGTTTATCTTCTCATAACCTGCCGTAGTCTACCATCACACATATTCCTCACACTCCGCGATCATGAACACATGGAGCGCTGGGAAAAATGAGTTCCCAGCCTCTACACGTGCAACATTCTGATCAACACTCATTCGTAAACATCACACAACACCTATTTTCCTCGTGTTTGATTTCTAGTATTATTTCTAAATTAATTACTAGTACTTACATATCAAAATTTAATGTTAAGAACACATAATTAATAATGTACAAATAAACAATAAAAACGCGCTTCCACAGTGTGTGAGAAGTATCGGGATTGATACTCAGCGCCTCCAAAATCTATTTATTTCAAAAAGGTATTGTTGCTAGTAAACGCAGTTTCCGTGACAAATATTACCGCTGAATAAACACATCCTGTATTAAAATTTATGGTCGCTTTTGATTTAAATTTCATAATTGAATTAACTATATATCACTTAAACATTACGTAATACATTCAACCTCTCTGTTGTGGCACGACAAATGTCGTTCGGTATATTTAACCAAATAAACAAACACTTAAAACATTTCAATTTAGCGTGCTGTTTGCTATGTATGTCGGTCTTTCAGCGTTCGTTTGAATCTATTTTCTTTCTAGACCTTAAGCGTATTTGTAGTGGGGAGAGTAGATTTTGCTCCGTACAGAAGTTTCCAACCGCTCAAGATATCGTCCATATCAAAATATTGTATTTAAATGTGATTATTTAAATTTAATACCTGACATTAAAAATCTAACATTAACATGTAAATCTAACCTGCGCAGAAGACTAGTAAAGCAGTAGTACAAAATAGTGCTTGTGTGTAAACCAGCATTAGGTATATTTGAATTTTACAAAATTTTACAATTTTCATTGATTGATTTGGCAGTTACTTCGTAGTAACATTTTAATTTTTTTTTAAATATATAATTTTTATTTTCAGTTCGTACAACACATACACAATTTTTTAATTTGTATCACGACCAGTTTCAGGATGAATAGTAAATATATAATTTAAATACACTTAGCCATTGAGGCGGTGGGGCACGTAAGGGTGAGGGTGGCTTTATTGTTTCTATGAAACATTGATAATAGCGGCGAAGGATTTGAAAATGTGATATTATCATTAATTAATATTATTTAAAGGTTATTTTGATTAATAATTAAGGTAGGGATACATTCTAGTTTTGTCACATACACGCTCCAGTTTGCCTGTACAGTCGACTTGAACGGGTATGCTGTTGCGTGTATGGCCGGCTAGTATAGTTAGGTAAAAGTGGTCGAATGGAGATTGGTCGTGCCATATCTTTTGCGAATGTTTAATTACTAGCGTCATGAATGCTCATATTGTGAAGCGCCAAACAATCAAATATCGCAGCACAGGGTAGCCACTACAAGAGATGGTCAACATTGCCGCTAGAGTGCGCGCAACCAACTTCAGAACTATTATTTCTCATACCGCTGTGTTGTATATTCTGATGGTTCTTCAAAATAAACGTAAAACTTCAATCAAATCGGTGTTATTTATTATCATTATCTAATATATTATACGAGTGCATCTGTTTCATATAATAAATCTACTTAATCACTATTCTGCGTTCACTCTTAATTTCTTCATCAGCCTTTTTTCACACATATTTGAGTACCTTTATTGTCGTATGTACCTTCGACAACTAGTTCTGGCTTTTCTATTGGTATTATTTAATACATTAATTCAATCCATGCAAATAAAAATACACCAACCTTTGTGAAACTGGGCTGTTAGACGCCTATGGTCGCTCTCCTTGCAGTCTTGAATATTCTTAAACTCTGCTGATCAGCTTCCGAAACTTTATATATCGAATAATAATACACAAAATGTTTTTATATCCCCGCCGTAAAATATATCCGTCCGATTCCGAAACTCATCAGAAGCAGTGTCGCTTTTGTTTGCTGTTTTTAAATCCACACAAATAGAATGAACATATTCAAACTATATAATCAGGCCTACCATCGAAGTATTAACAACCTTTAAACTAACTTTAAATACTACCACCGTTTCCTGCTTGGTCCAGTTCTTATTTATGCAAGGCCAGCATTTCTTTTCAGGTCGCCCATCCATGTAAGGCCACTACAGAATTCTTCTTAATTCTTCACTCTATCCTGATTTTAATATCTGTTTCTGTCATTTCATTCCTACTAAATATTCTTCCCTATTACACAACTTTGTTTTACTTTCATCTTACGTACCTATTTTGACTTGCTAACATATATCGAATAAACTTAAGGTAAATAAATACAAATCTGGTTTTCTACGAAAATAAATCGCGGGGGTAGAAGATTATGAAAAGATCGACTATGATTAGCAGTGGCGTGCACTAGGCATGGACTTAGGTTATGCTGCTAATATCGATGGTGTAAAAGTGGTGGGGATTATCATTATAGGTTGTATTCGTCATTCACTCTTTCAGATGCATATTTTTATGTAAGTATACCTATGTGAGTGTTCACTATTACTATTATTCTTAAGTTGTTTTTCAAGATATAAACTAAAGGAGTTAAAATATGTTTTAATATAAAAAAATACCACGTTTAAAGTGTACTGGAATTCATACAATCAAGTCCGCTTCAACGACACACTTGCGGCGTTACACGTCTGTTGAAGCGAAGACTTGTATTCAAAATACCGCGCGGTGCGAGACTTGCATTTAGCTCGTATACGTCTGGGACAGGTTTTGCGAAAAAACACATGCGCAGCTTTATTTGTCAACTTTAAAATCTTCTGCTAGTTATACGGTTCTAGTCAATACGTTAACATGAGAACAGAATTATTTCCTTGTAGATATCTACATACAAATAAATATTTACTTCGTGCACGCCCCTGATGATTAGTCCTGCACCCTCCACTCTTTCGTGTACAGTCAAATAGTTCCGGTGTCCGTGAATCTGTCATTATTTTGGTTTGCATCCTGGCTAACCCCACGCAGCTGGCCTATTACGCCGTTAGAGGGCGCCTAGTGTCCACCGCAGCAGTATTACTTTATTAAAGCCTCTCGAAGAGATTATACACTAAAGGCAGCCATGTAAGTTTATAGTGTTATTATCATAAACTTCATATTCAAGAGATATTCTCTCCAAGGTACTTTTAATAAACTAAGTGTACAATTAATTCGCTTCCGCGTTTAAGAGTCCTGCCATTGGTTGCTTCGGAAGGGAGTGATTCTAGACGTTTCCAAGAAAACATCACAATATTGGAAAACTTTGTTTGAAGTTACCCTGACAGTGTAAGGCGAATTCTATCCTTTTTATTCCCCCGAGTTCTGAAGAAACACTTTCATACTTGATTACAAGTAGATTTATTGCATGTTTTTAAATGACATTTTTTTTCATAAATATAAATAAAAGTATGTAACATAAAAATTGCACAATGTGCAACTTAGTGACTCTTTGGCTAGTTTGGTCCCATGAAATAAAGTGTACATATAGGAGAGGGGTTCGGAACATATGTTGCGGGACGAGGCTCATGCTACGCACATTATTTGTGGAAACATAAATACGACCCATTTAACATAGTAAAAGTATTTATTCTTCGAAAAAATGTAAACTTGACGTATTTTTTACATTAATGCATTTTATATTGTCAGCACTTAAATTTTTGTTTCAATCGAGTCATATTTTTTAAAAAAAGTCGCGAAGCTATTTGATTGCGTAAGTGGTACCAATGTAATCACGCGAGTGACACCAAAATGAAAATATTGAAACAAGGAATTTCCATTAGTTCATGTCTATATATTTGGTAGTCTGTGTTTGGTCCTAATAAATTTGTAGTAAACTACTATAAAATTAGTAATTGCAAATTTTGACGAAATAAAAATGTTCGGAATTCAAAATTCGGTCGAGTATCGAAAATTTTTGTACCATTTTTTGGTCAATATTTATTATTTATTTCATACAAATTTATTTTTATAACTAAAATCTTAAAGATTAACTGTTTTTAATGATTAATTTGAATGGAATACCTACTATACGTCAATTAACCAATTTACCTTAAAACACTTGCATATGCATTGTGGTCATTTGTTAATGATATGAGTTTAAGAAGTCCCGTGCTTATACGTTATATTATCCGGACAATCCATGGTCCCAATTAGTCCGGATAATCGAGGTTTTACTGTATACATTAAATTACGGTAATAATTTAAAACTGCTCCAATTAATCTTGTTAAAAAATATCGATAAAACAGAATAACTAAATACATACTACACACCGCACTAGCGCACTCGACAAAACAAATCTCAATACTGATCCGTCAGTTTTCGGACATGTCTTGACATGACTTATTCCAAAGCAATCTGTTAATACTAACATAAAAAAGTCATAAATTGTTAGAACGTTTCAATATTTAAGATTTAAAGTCTCCGGTCCAAGACTATACAAACCGTCGCCGCACTGGTCGTTCAGAAGTGGTTCCTTCACCTATGCGTAGCATCTGATATTTACAATGGCCATATATAAATTTTTGTATTTTAATCCCATTTCTTAAGAATGCAAATTAAATGCCTGACTCAGTGTATGAATGTAGCAGATTCCTTACTTTTAAAATAAATAAAAACATTTTTCTTGTATTAAGTTCATTCTCCATAGCACCAGGCATCCTAGTTACCGGATACTGCAGATCAGCTTCGCTATTACCTACTATTACTGCATTATTAGTTAAACAACACGTACATATAAACCGTGAGATGTTTCTCTACAAAACTAGATAGCTATACGAAATAATGTTTTACCAGATAAACAAAAAGTGTACGCTCCGCGTAATATATATTTATCTTTCTCCCTCGATGAGCTTTTAGCAACACCTTCATTTCTAATGTTTCTTCAGTGGCTGCAATCGGACCGCAAAAAGGGCGGGCGGAAGAATTTTCAATTTGGTTAAGTGCAATGCTCGAAACCGAGTGGGAGGAAACGTTTCCGGCCAACGGATAACGGCCAACGGCGTCGTTAGAATCGGCGAAAATTTCGTTCCTACATATTTAAAATTCTCAGCCGCAATCATTAAGGTTTGCTCTTTTTTCTCAAAAAGAGGATAATTAAAATTATTACAGCGAGTCTCGCATATATTTTTAATTTTTGTGTATTAACAATTTTTAAATATGTTTGTAATCAAAACAATAGCATTTTTTAATCATATTTATTTATATGTCACGTAATTTTTATTCTTCTGGAATATTTTGTAATTTTCAATTTCAAGTTTAAAGATTGTTGGCCAATTTTTCCAAATATCTCTCGGTTATCTTCCATCCATTGGCGAATATTTCTTAGTCAGAAAATTTTTATTCGACTTTCATTTCTTCAGCTCCTTCTTTCGTAACCAACTAAATTAGCATTTAATATATAGTATGTGTCTAAGATATGCAGTTTTTCTTTGATTTTTTCTTCTAGTTGTGTTTTCTGAGGACCCGCTCATCTCGTTGTCTACGTTATAGTACCTCAATTTGTAATATTTCAAAAACTTAGAAAGGTGGCTTTATATCATTAGTTAAATCAGTAAATCAACGTATTAATCTATATTGTTTTGTTTTAATTTATTAATATTAATATTACATAATATTGTCCTTAAAATGTTTCGTTCTCGTATTATGGTGTTCACTTTAGCCGAGACGCACAAATATACAGTAATATTGACATCTTATGTAACTAGCAGTGGCTGAGTAGACTAAGAATATAAATCGAACGCAGTTTTATTCCAACTTCTCTGTAGCTTAGATACAAACCGCTTTATTTAGTGAAACATCTAATATGATTTTTAAATCATATTAAAAATATCAGAATATGTCTAAATGGGTATTTGTAGAAGACTACTTTGCTTTTTTGATAAATTATAATTTCAACTTTGAAAATATAGGGTGCAAGGAAAAAAACTGGTCGTGTTTTAAGTGTAATAATTGAACATTCTTATTGTGAAGTTGTAATTATTCCGAACATAGGTCCGTGATGTTTTAAATACTAATTTAATGTATTAATTATAAATATAGGTTCGAAAATTTGTCATGAAAAATTACACAATTGGTAGTGTACTTCCCCGGATAGGAAATAGAGAACCAGGTTCGAATCTCGGTAGCGCAAAAACAATATGTTTCGACAAAACTGATTTTATATGTATATATTTTTATAATTAATACATTAAATTAGTATTTAAAAATAAATTATAAAAAAAAGATTTAAATAAATATTTATAAAAATAAAAGTTTATAAAAAAATTAGGCATTCAAATACTTGTGTATGTCTGTCATTCAAATCATTATAACTATATCCTATGCGTTATCACGAATTCGAAATTTAAGCAAATTCCTCAACAAATCTCTCGGTGGATGCCGAAAGCTCTAACAACTCCATCCGCATGAAGTTAGTCGGAGTCGGCGACCGTAAGTGTAGCCAACCCCACCGTGAAATAATAATGGCGGCCGGAACCGCAAGTAAAATGGCGGGGACCCGTTCAGAATGCGCGGGAAACGGAGAAACTTCAATTGAGTTATCTCGCATGCTTGACTCGAGACTTTCGGGGACTAATTTTATTTATATCCATGCACTAAATGTACATACCGTGTTTTCAGCCAAAACTCTAGTAATTTAGTAAAGCGATAATTTATTAGACTAGAGCAGTTAAAACCATCGAGGCGTGCTTCAATCAGCTGATATTCAAATTGTTAGGAGAACATATTCTTATTGTGAAGTTGTAATTATTCAGAACAGGCGGTCTGTGATATTTTAAATATTAATTAAATATAATAACGTAGATGGATCTTTCAAATAATGGAACAATTAAATGTATTTATATCAAAAAGGTAACATATAGGTTCGAAAGTTTGTCGCTAAAAATATTGTCACTGTAGCATAGTGCATAGCAATGCACCTTACCCGGTTAGGAAAGAGATCCAGGTTCGAATCCCGGCGGCGCAACAACAATATTTTTCGATAAAATTGATTTTATATGTATATATTTCTAATATTTAAGATATTAAAATGTTCACATACATTTTCCCTCTACACCATAAATGCATTTGTGGTGTCACATGTGTTCTGTTTTGTTTTAAGTAGTATTTGTGCTGATCTGCTGCAGTATTTATTGTAAAGATAATATATTTAAATTGTTGAATATTACATCCCTTCAGCGTGAACTGTATCGGCCCTATTTCTCTGAATGAGTGATATTTTATCATATTATAACAAAAAATCACACACTATTCGATAGCATTTTTTTGCTCTAAAATATCAGTGTCGCTGTTTTCCGCTATCTTATAGTTTTTCTAAATATTTGGGCTTAATCAATGGAGTGTCAAATTGAGAAAAACGAACATTTTCGATACATACTTCTTTTCGATTTTAATCGGGGTTAAAATAGTCAACCAGGAGCTCAACCGGTAAATTCTGCCATATCCACTTTACAGTCCACCTTATCCACCTCGCTCCGTCAAATCATCACCATTTTCGGTCGCTCTCCAATCAAATGCGTGGTGTTACGTTCAACAACGACGGTGACCCAAGAAATTGGCTCGATAACTATTTCGATACCAGACCAGCCAGTTTAAAAAAAGGTATCTACAGTGGTTGAAATATGGGATGAAGTCCTGAACAATAGTGGAGAATAAATCATTGAATGAAATGTGATTTTTGTTTAAAAATTTGATTTTATAATAAATAATTTAACAAAAGACTTATTAGGTATATAGATTAACATAGCCATATATATATATATATAGCGAAATATTCCTTAAGATTTTAATATGCATGATTATTTAAAATATTAATACACATACCGATAATTTAATAATAATTATTAATTCAATAATAATAATTTAATTTAATTTGTATATAATATAAAAAATAAAAACAGTAATTACCGTGATACTGTGATTGTGTGGTAACTAAGTTCAGTTTCTATTGTTCTGGTGATTGCTCGCCGAGCTACGAATAATCAGTTAGTCGTCATCATTACAATCGAACACAAATTTAACGATCACAGTCACACGTGTAAGTCTTTAACACTTTTTACAGCGACAGCCAATTTGACAGCTGAAAGCTGATTTGTGCTAAGTTTGGTTTGCCATTTTACCGTCAATAGACCAACGCCAAAACAACGCTTGCAAATTGTGCAAATTTATTTCGAAAATCGTGGTTCAGTTCGCGAAACTTACCGTGCGCTACGTCCATTTTACGATCGACATAATCGTCCATCTGAGCAAGTAATTCGAATAGCCATTGATCGTTATTACACCACGCATACTCTAATTAATAATACTCATCCGCAGAGACGTCGTACAGTGCCCAAGCTGTTGTTTCTTCGAAAATGATGCCGGCCAGAACGTTACAGTCAACGGGGAGCGCTGTAGATTCATGATTACTGACTTTTTTGTTCCCTAATTGAATGTCATTAATGTAGAAGAGCTGTGGTTCCAACAAGACGACGCAACAAACCACACAGCACGCGTCACAATCAATTTATTAAAAGAAACATTCGATGAGCGCACGATTTCGCATAATGGACTTGTAAATTGGCCTCCTAGATCGTGAGATTTAACATATTTGGATTATTTTCTGTAAAGATATGTGAAGTGGCTAGTCTACACCGATAACCCAAAGACAATAGACGACTTGAAAGCCAACATTCGTCGTGTTATTGCCAATATACGAGCCCAGCTGCTCTAACAAGTGGTCGAGAATTGGACTTCTAGATTACGCTTTCTTCGAGCCAGCCGCGGCGCCCATATGCACAAAATCATATTTAAACACTAATGGCATATAATTATCTTTACAATAAAGCTAATACCATTTTACTTGTTTTATTTCATTTTAAAGTTCTATAAACATATTTTTACAAGGTAACGTATTATAGCGCATCTGTGACTTCAATAGCTATGAATTCTAGATAATTTAAATGATTGTAAAATAGATCAGCCCCAAGAAGAGTTGTGGAGTCGAGTGAGCGGAAATTTTCTGACGCAGAAATTCTTTGGCCTCATTAATTCTGAAACACAAACATGATTTCAAATGATCGAAAACATGTATTTTTTTTTACAAGTTTCATAAAAAATTTCAAATATTAATAATGACTGATATTAAACTTTACGAAAATAGAGCCATAAAAATCAGCCAGTATTATTATTTTTAAATTTTCATATGATACGCAGACATAGGGATTGGATATTCATGTGGCATCAAATGTTTATATAAACTGCAATACGAGTGATCCTATCAAATAAAAATAATAAAACGATATTCACTATTTGTAATTAATTAAAATAATGCAATCTATGTAATCGATCATTTTGATTACTTAAATATCTACATTTATTTTCAATGCCATTGATATAATCATAAAACTAGTATTGAATATACTGAAAATATTGTTTGTGAAATGTTACACTTTTCAAATTAATACATCTATCGTTCCATTATTTTAAAGCCATCTACTTTGTTTTTACGGAATCTCAAATATCTTTGAGTAAACCGATAGGAGACGCCATAATTAACAATTCATTTTAATTAAATTTTGGGCACATTGATACAACTTACATATTATTAATCCATAATCCAATTAGTATTTACCACTCCCGTTCCAGAACAGGGTAGAACATAACCCCAAAAATCTTATTTTTAGAAGCATTTATTAAATATTAACGATATTGAGCTGGCATTCATTGTAATCTTCATAAATATACCAAAGAATGCATTGCACAAAAAAAATAAAACAACAATGTATAGTAAGATTTAGGACATGCATGTGCGCGGTGTGTTCGCTAACGCGACACGTCCGGCTGCGTCATTTTGCTCGTGTAGTTCCCAACAGCCAGATGCTTATGAGTGATGACACTTCAAAATACTACGGTTTCTTATAAAATGATGACAAATTTAGTAGTATCTTGTTCGCATTGTACAAGAAATTTAATAAAAATATGATAAAACATGCTCAAACCATTATACTCCGTTAAAATGCATATTTTAATGGGGTCACTTTGTATCCCGCTCCGGCCCTCGATCCTATTTCGATTTTCCGGTACCCGAAGGTTAAAATATCACACACCTATGTTCTTAATAATTACAACTTCACAATAAGAATGTGTTCTATTTAATATTATTATATTATATAATTATTATTTATTAATATTTTTATGATAAAAGAGAGCACGTGATTGATGGGTTTCGGTCTGAGTTTTTTCTGACAAATATGAAATAAATTCTTTCACTTAAAATGAAGAGACAAAAATATATTTGATGTGAAAATGAAAATTTGAAAACAATATTAACAATATTTTTTTTTGTTTCAGGTAAATAATTAGCCCCTTATTTGCGGCGGAGAGAAAATATTTCTTGGTAAGAATTTTTTGTTGAATTAATTTGACATGTTGAAATACTAATTTCCTTGTTGGATAGAACATAAAATATTCTTACCCACTCTTAAATGTAAATTAGTAAGATGACATATTTAAATAAATAATAAAAACATTTATAATGTTTAGAATATACACTGAAAATGTTTTTTTTAATTTTCACAACAATACTTTTGTACTACACATACGTTGGGTTATTTTCACTATTAGTTTCAAACGGTGCAGTCCCTTTCATCATCATGTGATAACTAAACTAAATAATTCGGGCAATGGAGAGGTTTCGGTCGTTAACAAGAATATGGACAGTAAAGGCGAAGTGTTAGGGAATGTTATGTTGTTATTTGGTGTATTCTCCAAATTTAAATCCTCTCGAAACTAGTAGTGAAAATAACCCAACGTGTGTGTAGTACAGTAAGTTTTTTTTGTGAAAATTAACTTAACAGTGTTACACTACAAAGTAACCGCCGTGTCAATTAATTGTGTGATTAAGAAAGTTTCAGCATAAATAATTATATCAAACATAAATCAATCGAAATTTATGTATATATTTATTATAATTGAATTTAACGTTTTAAATTATGATCTATTTTAAGAATATTCGAAATGATGATATATAATATTTTTTATCTCTTCTAGTTAAGGTCAATAGCATTTAAATACAACTTAGAATGTATCTCTTTATGCTAGCTTCATTTTACAGCGTATTATACCATTTTAATTTTGCTCTATATCTGTTAGATTTCACTAAAAGAATCCTTAT
The DNA here is from genome assembly GCA_031772225.1 of Eubasilissa splendida. Lineage (NCBI taxonomy): Eukaryota > Metazoa > Arthropoda > Insecta > Trichoptera > Phryganeidae > Eubasilissa > Eubasilissa splendida. The sequence goes on along the minus strand of CM062855.1, from coordinate 8,750,708 downwards.
TTCGTGTATCTTCCTAGAAAGCTACCTTCACCAACAATTAATATTATCAAATATGAATTAAATATATTAATTATAAAGTTATACATATAAAATCAATTTTATCGAAAAATATTCTTGTTGCGCCACCGGGATTCAAACCTGGATCTCTTTCCTAACCGGGGAAGGTGCATGATTCAACTATGCTACAGAGACAGTATTTTTAGCGACAAATTTTCGAACCTATATGTTACCTTTTTGATATTATTACATTTAATTGTTCCATTATTTGAAAGAGCCATCTACCCTATTTAATTAATATTTAAAATATCACAGACCGTCTGTTCTGAATAATTACAACTTCACAATAAGAATGTGTTCTCCTAACAATTTGAATATCAGCTGATTGAAGCACGCCTCGATGGTTTTAACTGCTCTAGTCTAATAAATTATCGCTTTACTAAATTACTAGAGTTTTGGCTGAAAACACGGTATGTACATTTAGTGCATTTAGCGACAAATTTTCGAACCTATATGTTACATTTTTTGATATTAATGCATTTAATCATTCTATTATTTGAAAAAGCCATCTACCTTATTTTTACGGAATCTCAAATACCTTTAAGTAATCTGATAGCAGACGCCAGCATTATCAATTCATTTTTATTAAATTTTAGACAAACATTGATACAACTTTATTATTAGGAAAACACATTCTTATATACACATATTTAAAATATCTGAATAATTACAACTTCACAATAAGAATGTGTTTTCCTAAAAATAATATTATCGTTTATTTGTGTATTACAATAACACAAATATAATATAAATTATTCGGAGACGTGTCTTAATAAAAATAGATCAAGTACATAATTCGTGATTCAAAAAAATGTAAAATTATTTCCTTTTCAAAACGCAAACATATTTGAATGCAGATTCTCTTTTTATTCAAATACACTGCAAAATCCGCTGAGCGCAAAAATCTCACTTTTGCAAATTCGAACGAATCTCATTCCAAAAATCACTGCGTCCCCACCAGGAATTCCCACTTGTTTTTGCGAGGTTCGTTCGCTTTAACACATCCGTCCCCGCCGGTGGCCTCCGGGCGCGCGGCGTCCCAGGGCGCGCCCGCCAGCCTGGAAAATGCGTTTATGCTACAGTTGCAGTTTTCCGTTTTTGACAGATTGAAAATGCGAAAAACTATTTTTCCTCTTCGCCCGTCGGCGTGACGTGTGACACGGGTTCAACTAGGAGTCTAATCGTGTTTGTTTGCGAGCTGGCAGCCTTTTTGAACGTCACAATCGGAATTTGAATGTAAAAACGTCAACGAATTGTCAATCGGAGTTCGTTTGTTTGATGAATGTTTTTTCCTGATGACAAATTTTATTCAATGTCGTTTTTTTACCTTTTCATAATCATAGTCATCTTTATTTATATAGATTACTAAGCGCAGTGTAACAATAAAAAGGTCTGAAATATTAAGCCTTTCAAGAAAATGGCGGAATCTGTTTTTACGAATTCAGGGACAATTATTTAATTCTTTTAAAATTAGCAATATTAAAATTCATTTTTCTAACTAAAGTATTTGTTTGTAAAAAAATTATAAATATATAGGCAGATACCGTACTCGTACTCGTATGCATGTGAGTCATCAATGTAAAGTATCTCAAACTTAACGACTTTTACTAAATAGAGATAACATCATTTCTCGACTATTTTTGTTAGTAAGTAGTTTTTCTCAGATATCAAAATAATTAAAATTTATAAATAAAAAATGGGTTCTAAAATATATATTTTAAAATCATGTACGTATATACGTGTATATATATATAGAATTCAAATATTTTCAAATATCAATTAGGCACCTACAATTTTTATCAGACGTTGCTCTTCCATTTCTAAATTAGATATCTTGCATCTGCACCATCATCGGCTGTTTGTGAGCTCGTTTGCCAAATGTGTTTAAACTCAATTAAGTGGTTAATAAAACAAAGATAATAAATAAAAATACAATTAATTAAATTTCTTCAAAATTTACTCGTATATATTTTCTTTACCTTCCTCTATTTCTTAATTCTATCTACTATGCTACATCCATATCTACATTAGCACCTAATTCATCTATTATTTACGCTTCTTTTTTATTTATTTATCATTTTTCGCTAGAAATATCTGAAGATTATTAATTTTGTACATTTATTTATAATAATTAATTAATCACATTAATATCGTTATTTCAATTATTAATAAATTAATCCAGTAATGTTCTTAAAACAATCCGAATGCCCACCAAAATAACCCTGAATACTCGGTAAAGTAGATTATTAATCACATATTGAATAAGATAACATCTTCTTTAATAATTTACCATAAAAACTTCCAAATTTCAACTGCTCTCATGAATATAATTTATCCTGGAAACAATTTAATGCTTTAAGAACACACATGTAAGGAATACATTGACTTAACAACACTATTCAAGTTAAATCTCAACCGTGATCCCGATAATACTAAAGTAGTAGTGAAAAAAAATACTCATAAAGTAGAGACACGCAGTCAAAAGGCAACGATGATTTTACATTATTAGTAGATTTCTTCAAACGGATGTGCCAATTTTTTTACAAGTCTCGTCGCGACTGAATACAAAAATAGCAGTCGGGCGTATGAATGAAGCTCTCATTTTAAGGCTCGCTTCTGGCTATGCACAAAGGCGCCGTTAACCCCTCGCTACGGAAAGCAAAGGTGGAAAGGCCCATGCAGTACATGTGCGCCGCGGATTGTTATTTATTGCCGACATTACTTATCCTTCGCCCCCTCCCGCGCGACGCAGCCCCCTCAGAGTTAAAAGTCCAAAACAACGCACATGCATCTCCGGCAACAATATGAGCGATTTATTATATTGAGCTTTGTGTAGTTTGCGAGTGCATTTGATGTGTGAGAAATGATCCTCGTAACTTGAACTTGTAAATCGACATTGCATGTTTTTGAATAAGAAGAATGCACATCTCATTTTCATTTCAATCGTACGTTTTATTTTATTTCGCATTGTATTACGTGGGTAACAATATTTTGTACCCGTTTGAATACTTTGTACGCAACATGATGTGAATAGATCCTGCGGACTGTATCGAGTAAAATTATGGTTTAGTCCTGGGTTGGACGACAATTCTACACCTCCGGTTGGCTCGCACTTTTGTATATATCACTGCACTACATGGATCTTGGAGAAAACCGCTTTTTCGTAGTTCAGATACGATTTCGATCTACAAAAAAGCGCAGGTCCGCGTCGAAATGCAATCTGTCCCACGTCAGCCGAAATTCCTAATTAGTAATTGGCCAGAGCGGGATAGATGTATTAAGGTTGTTGGAAAGACGGGATGCACAAAGAGTCTCGAATTGCATTAACATAACATGTATTAATTTTTTTGCTTATATTGATATAATTTGAAATCTATAAAAGTGCAAAGTTTTTAAATTTTTACATTTAATTTTACATTTACATAATGTTTCTGGAAATGAGATGTATTTATACATCGTGCAACATTTTTTTTTTTAATTTTTCATAATATGCAGACAATCAACAGGTCGTTGAGGACTAGTGATGTTTAAATAATAATTTAAACAGTTATTGTTATTGTGTTGTATTGTAACGATGATTAGCAACTCTTTGTTTGTAATTTTTCGAGAAATGACTGGTATTCTAGAAAGTAAATCTATAACAATTAAATTTTAGTTACCAATCATCGTCACAATTACAGTCACATAAGAATTTATCATCACTATTGAGGACTCTGATGGATAATCCAAGGTATTAGGTACATTACAGTATAATATAGAAACATTTAAGACTATTGGAATAAAACATGTTACAATATGTACAGGAGGGCCATTAATTTTTGCACTTTTTAAATCACTTCTGCGCGGGAATTTCACAAAGGAGGGGCATGCGGGCGACAGCGCGCGGGAGTTTGGTCCTTGGAAATTTTAGCGCAAAGTATCGCTTTTCGGGGGAACAACGTAAATTATATGCTTTCAAGAGGAGTTTAGCGGGAAAAATAAAATTGTATTGTATTATTGTACTTTAATAAATAAAATACACACTTTTACAAAAAAATATTCTGATTGTTCGGCACCTGTTTTGCGCTCACTACTGATTACATAATATCCGAGTTTTAATTAAATAAATCATGGCTCAGAAAGTTCAAGAAGACTGGTTCAATGCTAAATAAGAAGAAAGCCGGGCGGCCACGGAGCAGAAGAAGCGAAGAGAATGTCGCGCATATTAACAAGTCTGTACAAGAAGATCCTTGTCGACTCGCAAGCGTTCTGTTGTTATGGCCATACCAAGATCAACTTAAATAATAATAAATGATAAACCTGCCACAATAACCCAACTTAACGCAACTATTCGTCAAGAAATAGCCGACACCCATATGCTTTGGGTCATAACCAATGTGCCAGATAGTGGACATTTAGACGACATTATTTTTTAGAAATGATTTTCCTAATTGTGCTCTTTCAGTGTACCAAATATTCGTTAAGTAAAATATAAACATGTTACTAACTATTTTTGTAAAAGATTTGGGTACCTGTTTCTTGGAAAATCACTGATGTCATAAGGTTAACTGCGTTGACGTATACCAATACATTGGGCCCACGTTAAATAGGGACCCAAAAGGATAGCGTACCTACAATAATTTCAAAATCAATACAACGCTAATTTTTAAATAGAAATTTACAAAATTTCAAAACCATTTCTACGAAAACACATGACATTATCTATGTATATAATAATATTCCTCTTATGCTGTATATCGGGTTAGGAACCAAACTATCGTAAAGCGAAAATTACCTTAAATATATTACGGTTTTTTTTTCTGTTTATTCTTAAATAAATACCTAGATTCTCAAATCAAGATTTTTTTAAATGTACTTTTTCTTGATTAATATTAGTTACATACAATGTGCGTATTCTGGGGGTTCTATTTTTAATTTTGAATTGGAGCCCAGTTTCTTTAGTTACGCTACTGATCGACATAATTTTAAAATGATACATATTTTAAAAATACGTTATTTTAAAATTTATATCATAAATAAGTATACTCGAGTTCTCCACTGTAAAGCAGGGTTCACAAGGCTTACAGGGCTTCCGGTATAAATTTATTTTGTGAACCCGGCTTTACTCGCCAATTCATTTTTTCAAACTCGATTTGAAATTCGAACACGCGGATTGATTTTTCTCGAATATTGGGAACGGGACTCACTGATTGGCTTATTAGGTTTACTTACTATTGGAATATGCAGATCTATTTACGTCTCTGGAAATGCGACGCGAAATTTTTACATTTTTTTTTTTAACTATATATATATGTCTATACAGGGTGTAACAGTCCTAGTCCACAATATTTTATGGGTGGATACCTGACTAAATTACGAGTTAACAATGTTCAAGGAATATGTGCAAATTCTGTATTGTTTCGGTAAATATTATTGTTTGAAATTTTTACAAAATCATGTTAAGCTTTAAATCTACATGCTTCGAAATAAATATTTGCGATATTTATCCATTATTAATCTATATCTTTGCTTCAGGCCCTAAAACATGTAACAAAAAATAGTCTAACCGCTCGAAATTCGATAACCTTTAATTTATCGTATTTAATAATAATAATTGTATTTAATGATATTTGGACAAAATAATATATGAATTAGATTGAACAATATTTATGAAAATAACTATTCATTAACTGCGAATCTAAACACTCCTTGATTTTCTAAAATGTTCAATGAATATGGTAATCAGTTCTAAATCTAACTTATACCTATCAACCTTGTGATCTTTTTAATCTAGCTGCAATATGCTCACTTGAAATTCTAAATAGATTATCTATTGTTATACCTAAAATATCTTTTGAGTTTATGAGTGTAATTTTTGTTTGGCATTATAAAAATGTCTATAGGCATAATGTGGCCCTTTAAATAATAATTCATCGAAAAAGTAAAAAGTTATTTGTCATATTTTAATGACTTTAATTTTAATATATTATGTAATACATATTAGTTAAACAATATATTAGAAAATGTGCATGATAAACATACTAATAATTTTATTTTCTTGTATTTGTATTTTTTTAATTTTGATATTTTATATAATATTAGTAAAGCACTATATTATCTCAATTAGAAAAACTGCATTATAAATATAAGTGCAATTTTTTTTTAAATAGAGAATACACGAAATACACGTCACATCAATATTCTTACTATTTACTAACTAAGCTAAACGTTTGTAATACTATGAAAATAAATCTAACTTGCTGGGCACGAGGCGCAAACTCCCGACAACTAGATCACTAAGCCAGCATCTTAACCACTAGCCCAACAAGCTACTCATTATGATTAACAAATTATTATTATTTGTTTATTATATAATCTATAATATGAAATGGTGTAGAATTACAAGAAAATAAATATTCTAATGAATACATTTTAACAATATGTTTTAATGGTATTTTTCTCAATTAGTTTCAAAATAAAATCGCTATTATTTAAATCTTTTGGAGTAGTTATTAAAAGTTCAACATCGATACCGTTGAAAAATTAAATTAAATTTTGAAAAATTTTTAATAAACTTCTAAATCTAGTTATCCTTTAGATTTAGATTTCACAAAATGTCAATTTATCCGGTGTACAGGAATACAAATGTCGAAAAACAGAAGAAACATAAAGTATTATGAATGCTTGAATTTTTACATATTTAAACTAATAACAAATTAAATAATTTTATATTATATAATACGGATAAGGACGATATATACATTCGATGACCCCATTGTATCCTGTAATGCACCTGTAAATTGGCCTCCAAGATCGTGTGATTTAACAACTTTGGATTATTTTATGTAGGACTATGTGAAGTCGCTAGTTTATGCCGATAACCCAAAGACGATCGATGACTTGGAACCCAACATTCGTCGCGTTATTGCCAATATACGATCCCAGCTGCTCCAAAAAGTGGTCGATAATTGGACTACCTGATTCGGCAATATACGCGAAATTATATATAAACAATTAAATTGGCATTAAATTATCTTTTCAATAAAGATAATACCATGGCCATTACCACAATTTATGTGTATTATATTTCATTTTAAATTTCTGTACCTCTAAACAAACACCCTTTAGTACCGGAAAGCTTAATGTAAACTGACAATGTAGTACAGAAATAGTAACGAAAATAAAAATAATATTTCCGGATAGTTTCAGCGTATGTTGAGATCTCTTCTTCCATGTATTTTCACGTCCCACGTTCCGTTGTAAAGTTTTGACATGCGAACCCCTCGAAACCTGAAATGCAGTGCGATTGGTGCGGGGGGAGGCTGGGAAGAGCGGGTGTGTATTTTTCACAAGCATCGCTGAAATAGCAAAGTTTAATTAGTTTCCAGTGGCGTAACGGGATGTTTGCCGACCCTCACAGATCGACGGTTCGTGTTTTAGTTTTAACCTTTGCTTGTACAATACACCTCTCTGCGCCTGCTAGTTTTGATAGATGGCCTGCATCTACTTTTTCACTATTTTTTACTTTTTACCTGAGGATTTTGGTGGAAGTTTTTGCAACGTTGGAATTATTTTTTTTACGCCGAAAACAAAATTTACAACACATGTGACATTTTACTGTGACGAGTTAAAATTTTATCTCATAAATGCATGATATAAGAATTTTTTTTTATTTGAACATGAGTTTATAAATAGATTTTTTTTTTTTCAAAGTTTGTCCATTGGATTTTGGTTCATGGAATCATAAAATTCTTATAAATAAAAGTCTACTATCCCTCTGTTCATCACAGAAGAATATTGAATCGGATATTCCATCAATTTCGTTGAAAATAAATGTCAAGTTCCCTTAAAAGCGCATACACGACCTTTTGCTTCCGAAGGTACATTTTTTTAAATAAAGAAAATATTACAATGTACCAATGTAACAATGTTTTGTGATTTTTCATTACTATAGAAGACGATCCAGTTCAGAAAAACGACCCTTAGAAAGATGTTGATAAAATGATAAATCGTCACATGCAATGAAGATAAGACAAAGTAGACGTACGGCTGGTGTTCTCTATTACGCCAAACGTCTTGTGTATGTTTTTGGAGTCCATCTTAGGACTGGTCTTAAACACTAATCATAAAAACGATAAAAATCTTAAATGGAAAGATTAAATTTGTAAAAATCAAATTTGTTGTTAAAAAGATTATAAAATTAATATACAAATTTTTAAGAATGAGAACATTTTTATCGATAAAAAATTTGTACACAGTATGTACATAGAACAAAGTAAATGCATTTATTCAATCCATATTACAATATGCCATCATTAGTTGAAGATCAGCTTATAATATGTAAAAAATGTACAAAAACTTATCATAAAAGTAATACTAAAAAAAAACAAAAAATTATTCGACAAAATTGCTTTTTGAAGAGTTCAAAGAACTGACATTTTGTAAATTTAAAAGAATTTCTATTCTTCACATATTAAAAAAAAATATATATATAATTTTATTACTGAAAATCGTACTAGGTTTAAATTTGTATTTTCATGCTCAAAAATCAACACATATTTTACAAACACCGAAACGCACATAGAAAAAAATAATATAACAGCTTATCCGAAAACAGGAAAATTAATGATAATAAAGAAATAAACAATGCTATCAAAACACACTTTAAAGATAAACTTCTACACCGAAAATTATAATATTTTTATATCGCTATTGCTATTTATTTATTATATTTTATTTTATTATAAGCTAGTTATTAATATGTAATCCTCTTCTCTGCACAAGTATGTGCTTTTTACAAAAGTGTGGAACAAAATCTGTAAATATATATATTATTGTATTGTGTCATTGTACTTATAACAGATTAATAAATAAATAAATAAATAATAATAATTATTATTATCGATAAGAGCATACTTTCTTTGCCTTACTGACTATTTAATATTTTTCAATGATTGATTGTATTTTGTAAACTGCATAAATTACAATTCTTCCTCAAAATATGAGCAAACTAAATTTTCCTAGTTCCCAGCAAACACGCGCATAACTCATTTAACCCTTTGGGCGCAGGTAATCATAATTTATCCATATTAGCTATCACGAATTAACCCCCAAACGACGACGCGAGTTGCGCCCCGAACTAGTAAACTAAACAAATTACTTTTCAGCGGGGCTGGTTATTAAATATATCGTCCGGGCTTAATTAGCGCGTGCGGATGAGGAAGTTGTTCCTGTCGGTTTGCAGTTTGGCCGGGAAGTTGGGCGATATTTGAAATGTACGCAGTTTCGTGCGGCGGTAATAGAAATTAAATCATTTGCCGCTTGGCATCACACATTCGTGTACCTCGTTAATGCGATGATTTTCTTCATGTCGCATATTTTCGCTGCTGTGGTTTTGCCGCGTTGATAAATTATCATTTCTGCTCTCTCATACGTGATTTATGACACTTGTGTTATGTTTGAAAATGTTTAAAAAATAAACCCGTGTTAGGCTGTGTTTCGTTTAAAAAGTTGTGGGATATTTTGAAATTGCTTGGGTGTTTTATGTAGACTAAAGGTTTTATAGATAAAACGACTCTGCAAGTTTAACCTTTATGACCTTCTCATTAATGGCAGAAAGAATGCCACAAATCTGGGAAGAGAAAGCATGGAACAGTGAACGACTTGAAGAATTTTAAGCTTTTGAAGATCTGCATCTGAATGCCAACTGGCATAACCGTGGTAATACCGGGCGAATTTGAAGAAAATACCTTCTTTTTTTTTACTGCACCAAGAAATTTTTTTATGCTAAACGTTTCACAAAAGGCGATGGGCTGTCACCCCTGTAAAACTACTGTGCAGTTTGGCAAAAAATAAAAATTGTATGAAATAAGGTTGCAATAATTTTTTTTTAAATATGATCACTGCTCGTTGTTTCTACTTGGTGCAAACTGCTAGCGGAGCGGACATATTTACACTGTAATAGCCGAAAGGCAAATGACGCGATTGGTATCAAATTGTGCACACGTGACCACAGTCGTACCAACTCTAAGCACGCATGCGCAGAAGGCAGTTTGACAACCTTGAAGGTGCGTTATGGCGAAAGTGCAGAACATTTTTTTAACTCGTCCTCGTATGTGTACTTATAAAATATTGAGGAGTGGCAAGTTCTATAAAATTAGTCTAGCCCAGTAGTTAACTACTTTTCTATAATTAGTCGGAGTGCTGTTGAATATATTATCATAAATATTAATTAAATGTATTAATTAGAAAGATATACAAATAAAATCAATTTTATCGAAAAATATTGTTGCTATGCTACAGCAGACAGTACTTTTGACGACAAATTTTCGAACCTATACGTTACACTTTTTAAATTAATATATCTATCGTTCCATTATTTGAATCCCGGTAGCAACAACAATATTTTTCGATAAAATTGATTTTGTATGTATATCTTTCTAATTAACACATTTAATTAGTATTAATAATATCACAGAACTATGTTCTGAATAATTACAACTTTACAATAAGAATGTGCTCTCCTTAATAATAGAAAATATTATCGATTAGCTCGCAGTAAGAGTCACCGGCTCTGTGCAAACTAAGCATTGATGAAAATATATGTCAAGTGTATTTAAATTACATCTCGCAAATCTCATATTCTTCTTGTCATCCCTAGTCGTGTTCGAGCAAAAACTTCTATCTAATTGCAAAATCATAGGCATCCATCATTTGTCTGGCAACTTGAAACAGTTCATTGGTTCACTTGGAACAGTTCACAACTGGACCATTTCAGGTAATTTATTTCTACCAAATTTCTGTTTGTCTTCAATTGTTTTCGAGATATTTGGGTTTACAACAAAATACATGGATTATTTCTCGTTTTTGGTTGCAATTTTTTTGTGCTGTTTTTTTGCTAATGAAATTTGTTCATGATTTCAACAGTGGTGTTGATGTGTAAATGTTGACGTACATATCTAAGTAAATCCATGATCATTTTAACACATTTATAGAATAGTAAATATTGAATGGGTCCATTCTGACACGAAATTTGTTATTAATTTATTATTATAAACATTCTGTAATATTAACGAAAATTCTAAAACATTACGGTTAGAAGCTAATTTCACAAAATATTTCTAAACGTTTTAAGTACGACCAAAGGAAATATTTCTGAGACCATATTTTATACACTTTTGTGTATGTAATATATTCTGGATGTATTTTCCCCAAGGAAGAATAAATTATGGCCCCCTGTCATGTATGTACATATTGTACCTATATATTTTACCCTATTGATCTCGTCACACACCTACACAGCTCACACACTACTACACTTGAAATTCTTATCGTTTAATAATCTTTCACCGCATCAAGTCTTGGATATGACTATCAGAAGACCATCAATATAAATCAATATTGAATTCAATATAAATATTTTCTTGATTGAAATTTCTGTTCGTCTGATAAAATAAAAAATTCTGACTGTAGGAGAATAAATGTTGTAGATCGCATTATCATCAAAGCGGTTTCTGTTCATTATTACATTTATCATCATCATCTCTGAGCAATAAATAATATTAGTGGCTTTTAGTGATTAATCTTAATACATGTTATTTTATAATATTACATGTTATTATATTGAAAATAATTACAGAAGAAACTTGCATGAAGTTCCTATGATCGATTTAAATATATATTTAAAACAACTAACGAAAACTGTTTCATCTGTGCATATTCTCAGTTAATGACTTGCAGTAGTACCTAATACTTCGAAGCAAAATTCAATAGAATGCTATAAACTGAAGGAAAAGACTCAAATATAGGGATGAATAAACAGCTTCCCATGCCAAAGATAGATCATCCCAAAGATTGGATCCTTCAGCCACCTGAGGACCCACAATTCTGAAACTCCCAGTTCTTACATATAGAATTGTAAAAGACCATCGCCTCGACTCAAATCATTTAAAGACTGAGCAATGATGCTGAACGTATCCAGCAAGGCGGTACTTGAAAAACAACTCTTTCTATTAACGTTTTCCAAGCAACAGCTTCATAAACCGCCTCCATTAATAATTCACGCACTTGCCAGTAACTTATTTGTACATTCAACTTCCACTTTTATGCAATTAAGTTTAATAAATTAAATGAAATACGTAAGTAGTTTATTTTCTTGTAACCTGTTGCCTGTCACACATTCATATATATCCACATACTAAATTAACACAAGAGCATTTGGGTGATTATTAGGGCATCCGATACCTTACACAATTCACATCATATTCATGTCTTCAAACCCTTGATCTGGGTTAACATATATACATCCACTTTTTCATGACTTTCTTCTACATGGACGCTTATATCAAGAAAGATACAAAAGCTCCAGATGATACAGAAAGATGCATGCTCGATACAGTAAAAGAGACCGGAAACACAGTGCGTGGATACACAACCAAACGAAAATTGAGAACATTATCAAGGTTGAGAAAAATTTTAAATGAAAATTGATGGATCACATGACCAGAGCATCGGGTGACCATTGCGGAGTAGAAATAGACCACTAGGTGCACCAAAATTCGAGTTTTAATACAATTGCGGAATGGCCTGGCAGAGGGTTCCAAAGATCTTGTGGAAAAATCACGGAGAGGCCTTCATCCAGCTTCGTATTAACACAAGCTGATAATGATAATGACAATCAATTTATTGTCGTTTTCATTAAAATTAAAAAATAAAACAATATAAAGTTGACTGCTTTAAATGGAATAATAGATGTACTAATTATAAAAAAATTCTACAGAATATAAGTTCATAATTTGTCTAAAACGTATGTTAACGCGTTACCGGATAGGAAATGTTCCGGGTTCGTACCCCGGTAGTAACAAAAATATTTTTCCAATAACTGTTTTTTTCTAAATTCGATTTGATTCATTCAATTTGTATTAGTAGCAAACATAAATTAAAATAAATTTGTCAAATTAAAAATATTTTTTTCAGTAATAAGAACAGAGCCGTCACTGGGACTTACGAACATCTTCCTACTTGTCAACGTCAGTTTAGTTATCGTTAAGTCAGATACGTCCTCTGCATTATTTTTCATTGATTATTTATTATTTCGCAACAGGAAACTTCCAATATTTATGAAACGCAATGTTTCTCAGATTGAATTACAAACGAAATCTGATTATTGAAAAGATAACTTTAATATCTTTAACAGTTTGTATAATAATTTTAGCACATTTCTAAATACAATGATTTTACAATAATCTTGTCAATGGTAATCTTCAACTGCCGGTTAACTTGTGTCATCTTCTTTCCCTTGACTCGCCACATTTTAAGCTATATAATAGCAAATTTCTTGAACGTTAATGGTATTAACTTGTAACGTAATATTTCCTATCATATAATATTGTTGTACAGCTTTCCATGAAATAATATTTTAACTGTTTAGTAGCACAAATCACTCTTGAAGGGTGGATTACCTGTTTAAAAGAAGAAGAAGAAGAAATACAATGAAGTTTAAATTCTCAGGTCAGCATCTACTTCAGCTGCAGGAAGGGTTGTAGAACCGATCAGCCGTTGCCAGAAGTCTAAATTTAGTGAACGGGCATTCGCAGCGGCAGGCCCAAAAGCGTGGAACTCTTTGCCCTCCGTTATTAGAAACAGTGCATCAGAGACTTTATTTAAGAAGAAACTAAAAACGCACTTTTTCAAAAAATCATTTCCATAAGTGAAAATAACGATTTTTTAATTTTAAATAACATAGATAATTGTAGAACTATAAACAGTTTATGTGTAAAGCGCCCTTGAGGTAAAAGTTTTTACGAAAATGGCGCTATACAAATTATCCATTATTATTATTATTATTTATTATAAACATAATCTCATAATAATTTCTAAACGTCTCTTTGAAAATGATCTCATATAAATAATACAGTATTGTATTATATCAGCTTCTACTCGAGTTGCCCGACCTGACCTATTTCTTATATTTATCTACATTTGACAGGGGATTAAGTCTCACAGTTTTCGCACCCGCTATGCGACATTACGGTTTATCGGGAGTAAACAGTATTTGAATTGGATGTTGTTAAGAGTACAAGATACATTGTATTATCCTGGTGTAAAACTACCATTCAGTATCGATGCTTGAAATATTTTTTTTATTTTTAATGTTTAAGTTTTAATAGCCATGTTATATTCCACATTCCCGGTTTTTATTTAAATAAGCTTTTTTCTGATGGTAATATTTCTAAAATTGCTTCAATTTTCTTCATAGATTTATGTAGTATGTTATTACAATAATAATCCATTATTAAGGAGAACACAATCTTATTGTGAAGTTGTAATTATTCAAAACATAGCTGTGTGATATTTAATTTGTATTTAATAATAATCCCACCTGTTGGACTGAGATTTTTCTGGTAATAGCCCTAATATTTTCAGAATGACGAGAAAAGTGGTGAGAAAGTAAGAAAGAATGAAGTTATTCTATTTGGAGAAGACATTCTTATTGTGAAGTTGTAATTATTCAGAACATAGGTCTGTGATATTTTAAATTCTAATTAAATGTATTAATTTGAAAGATATTAAAACACAGAGACAATATTATATTATAATATATATATATAAGTTATATCAATGTGTCCAAAAATATAATTAAAATGATTTTTTAATTTAGCGTCTGCTATCGGTTTACTCAAAGGTTTTTGAGATTCCGTAAAAAACAGAAAAAATGTCTTTCAAATAATGGAACGATAGATGTATTAATTTGAAAAGGTGTAACATGTAGGTTCGAAAATTTGTCGTCCAAAATAATGTCGCTGTAGCATATTTGGATAATGCATCTTCCCCGGTTTGAAATTATTATATTTAAACATGAAAAATATATAAGAAAACACATGAAATATATTCACTCGTGTGGTTTTAAATTGTATCAAAAGATAATGTGTCGTGGTGTTAAAACAATATCGACATTTTTAAAGAGTTCAGATAATTAATTGTAAAAATGGTACATGTTCAAGTTTGGTTGACACACATAACCATAGTATTAACAGTGGCTAACATAAATTCTAAAATAGGACATTCAACAAATTACATTTTTCGTGCTGAGATTTATCTAAGTCTGAAATGTTACAGAGAAAACTCAATTTTAAATTAATTTTGACAATGAACTCTAAACAGAAATAATCTCAAGACGTCTCATTTTCAACGATTCCTGTTACGAGTCAATAGGTTAGCATGAAACGTATTTGAAAATACTGAAAAGCGCGAATAAAAGGTGGGCATCTACGTGTACTGAATCGAGTTGGATAAGTCAAAGGCAATACTTGGAAGTCGAGAGGGTTCAATTATTTATTTGAACACAAAAGAGTTTGATGGGAAAGTTATTTCCTGCCTAGCTTAATCGGTTTTCCAATTTTGTACGAAATTTGCGAACGGAAATTCTCTACTGAAATTTATATTAGAGTTGCGAACTGTGTAATTTGTTTGTCTGTCTATTTTATAAATGGTTTCAAATTCAATATATTCATTATAATAACCATTCGTGCTACAAGCTGAGAATCATAACAGCCTCCACTTTATGTCTGACCGCAGTCGCTTACGCCCAACGTGTTTGACTCTACACCATAGTGATGGTTAAATCGTTATTCAAACCGTTACTAGGACTGTGATTATGTTCGATTACAACGATGATTGGTAACTAATTATCGAATAATATGATTGCGCTTGGTATACATCGTATCCATTGTATCTGGATATGTAAGTGTCATTGCCAGTAAGAAAAAATAGCAAAGTAGCAAATATGTCGAACGTATTTTTAATATATAATAATAAATATGAATTAAATATATTAATTAGAAAGATATACATATAAAATCAATTTTATCTAAAAATATTGTTGTTGCGCTACCGGGATACGAACCTGGATCTCTTCCCTAACCGGGGGAGGTGCTTTATCCAACTAAGCTACAGCGGCAATATTTTTAGCGACAATTTTTCGACCCTATATGTTACCTTTTTGAAATCAATACATTTAATCGTTCCATCATTTGACAGAGCCATCTACCTTATTTTTACAGAATCTCAAAATACCTTTAAGTAAATCTGATAGTAGACGCCAGAATTATTAATTCATTTTTATTAAATTTTGGACACATTGATACAACTTTATTATTTTTTAGGAGAACACATTCTTATTGTGAAGTTGTAATTATTCAAAACATAATAGTTTAATTCATATTTAAAATATCACAGACTTATGTTCTGAATAATTACAACTTCACAATAAGAATGTGTTGTTCTAAAAAATATAATAATAATCTTAATTATTCAAATGTTTTCTCTTTTATATATTCAATAACAGTATGCAAGTATACATTCAATTTAAAATTGTCTTTATCACGAGTAAGAAAATATATATGTAATTAAGTAATTAAGATTATTATTATATATTAAAAATACGTTTGACATATTTGCTACTTTGCTATTTTTTCTTACTGGCAATAACACTTACATATCCAGGTAGCGAAATCGTATCAATTTTTTCGATTTGCAAGTATATTGACCATTCTATCATCTCGCCTAGTTAATCAACTGTCAAATATATGTTCGTTTTTTCTGTAATTATTTATTGTAAACATGATCTCAGTTTTTTCAAGAATGTCTTTAAATGAAATGACGAAGCATAATTAATTAGATAAATATAATTCAAAATTGATACTTAAGAACACCGTTTGTACAATTTCATGCAGAATGCACTAGCAGAAAAGCAATTGGTTATAGAACCTGCGGGACACAGCCAGAGCTTTTTGATATTCTTTCATCCTGCAGCCTTGATGACAAGAACTCTTTAGTTGGATATTATTGTTAATTCTAGCTACGCAGCGTAATAGAGTCGTCCTTATTTAATGTGTCATGTGATTGGAGACTTTAATTACCAATTCATTTAACTAAACTTTATTCTACACACATTTTGAGTAATTTTGTCATTTCTTTATCATTGTGACAATGACAGCACGACATTGACTAAACAAAGCTTTTGAAATGTCCAATTATTTGTAAATTCAATATACTATACATACATACATTGTACATACCAGAGATGAGGTGTCCCGCTCTCGCAGAAGATCGCCGACTAGTTCGACTGATCTGATGAGTCCGCAACCAATGATTCACTTCAGAAAGCCGTCAGGTACGCTCCAGATCAGAGCAGATGGTACGAGATACTTTTGACTGTAATGATATTAGATTTATTTATTATTTATCAAGAGCATAATGAAAAAGGACAATATATATGTTATAATACGTACAAAATAATGAGTCATTTTCTCACTAACTTTTATATATATTACTCATATTTGATATTAAACCAGAGTAAATATTTTGTTTCCTTGAAAAATGCAAGGCACAAATCCGTCTTTCAAATAAATAACTTTGATGTTTACTTAACTTAGTATAAAACTAATAACACACGTCACTAGATCATTTTGGTTGGTTTAATGTAGGTGTATTTAACTATAAATTCTGAACCGTGTTTTTTTATAAGCTGGTGCTATTAAACGAGTTTTCAATCAGGTTTTACCAAGCCTAATACTGTAAATTTTTACAGTACCTACCTACGTGCAAATACGCTTAGATTTTTTTATATATTTTATCATACATCATAAATCTAATCTCTATTTTAAAAGTTAGTTCGTATTTTGAATGACTTCGAGACAATAAAATAATATAATCAAATAACCTTAGTTTATTATTTTTATAAAAACGCCTATTCTTCATCATTGGCGCAACAGCCTGGTATGGGCCTGGTTTCCTCACTATCCTATCTACCCTTCGCTTTCTTTCTTTAGTTCATGATGCTGACTGCATGCACACCTTGCGTAACGTCATCCAACCATTGCCACTTGAGAGTCCCAACACTTACATAATTACAACGATCTTTGAAACATCCTTGCTTCAAATGCTTTCTTTAATGATCGGACTAAATGCATGCGTCGAACGTGACCATGCTATCTTAATAACTTAAATAATTCTAGGTGTATAATTCGTGATTGTTCAAGAGGCATTTTTAAAGTGAGATGTCCTGAACTCATAACAATATATTGTAACTCAAAACTTTTATTAAGGAGAACACATTCTTATTGTAAAGTTGTAATTATTCAGAACATAGGTCTGTGATGTTTTAAATACAAATTTTTAATGTATTAATTATAAATATATAAATATAAAATCAATTTTGACGAAAAATATTGTTTTTGCGCTACCGGGATATTTTATATACTATTTAATATTTTTCGACAAAATTGATTTTATATGTAAATATTTATAATTAATACATTAAAAATTAGTATTCAAAACCTTTATAATGATTAAGTTATACTATTAAGGAGAACACATTCTTATTGTGAAGTTGTAATTATTCAGAACATAGGTTATAGTTATACGTTTAAAAACTACTTTTCAATATAATCTCCGTTGACGTCCGAGCATTTTTGAGATCGGGAGACAAGCTTGATAATTCCTGTTCCTTGCACCAGTTATCGACTGTTTCCTGGTTATTGATCTGTTTGCATTTTCTTCCCTAAAATTCTTTTGATTTCGGTAAAAAAAAAATTAATGGCACTGAGTCAGGACTGTATGGAAGATGGTCCAGTAGTTCTCACATGAACTTCTGCAACTGTTTGCCATGTTTAGAGCAGTGTGAGCATTTAAAAAACGAATCGCCCATCGCACTTCGCAATCGGCGGGGGTAATGATAGACAAGGTTAATAAGAAAGAAAGGTTATTGAGCAATAATTACATCTGACGCAGTAAAGTTTGGCATAATTAGGGTTAAAGTAAAGTTATGAGAAGTTCTTGACAACGTTCCTACTTATGCTATTAATATATGCAAACGATACTTTAAAAATGGTTTGCATAGCATATGCGTCATGCCCAGTTTTCATTATTAACTTCAAAAATCTTCTTCTTATACTGAACTCAATGTTTACGCTATGAAAAATAGGTATTATTGAACCCCCGACCTCTAAAACATTAGACGAGCATGTTACCGTGCCCCAAACAAGCACGACAATTTAAATATACAAATATTCTTCGAGAAATTTCATTTTAAAATATCTACCATTGTTTACATAATACAATATTAAAAAATTCCTGTGCACCCATAATATTTACAATACCCATTATCATAATAACTGGGTTCCATCTGATAGTTCATCTCTCGTTTAGCTAAGCCGTCGACCTTGTTTGACCAGCTAAGATTAATTTGGTTACAGTGCTAGGCAACATATCAGGGCTGAGGCTCGTTTCAATGGAAAATGAAATTGACCCTGGTATCTCTCCTTTGATTGATCAAAGTAAAGCTTAAATGGAATTAAGAAGAACTTTGTATTAAAAGCGCTTTCAATTAATTAATTTCAAAAATACATGACATACCTTTCTGTTATAATTGAAGTGGTTTTGATCTTGAATAGTTTGATATTTAGTACATTTCTCTTGCCTGAGAAATTAAAGCGTATCTCTTGTTAATAATTATTCATTTAACGCTATTTAATAATACAATTTATAGCTGTTTGCTACTAACTATATTTTAACTGCTTATAACTATATGTATCTATATATCATATATAATTTTCAAACTTATTTTTGAAAACTGACATGGTTTTAAGATTATTTATATAATTTTCACTTCCGATTTGCGATACTGCGAGTTGACATCTAAAAAAAAACATATTTTTGATTCGTTAATATATGTGTTACTTTTTGGAGGAATGAAATTAATGACTAAGAAAGGTTTTAAATGAAGACAAGCACAGGAAGGAAAGTGTTAGTTAATATAACCTTAAGATGTTAAATTATATTATCATTATATTTATTTATTTATACAAAAATATTGGTTTTTAAGCTATGAATAGCTCTAGGTTCTGCCTCTTTTAGAATAATCTCTCTTGTATATATTTTGGATAATGTGATAATATGCTTATAAAATACTATAAAAAAATTTATGTGTCCAAAAATATTGCGTCTAATTTGGAATAACAGCAAAAATATTATTTTTGGCAAGATTGATAATGGTATTATAGTACCAAAATTTATATACAAAAGTGAAGCCTGTAACTGAAAAATATGATTGCATATAGTGAATTTGAAATCACTCGGGCATATGTATGAAAAATATATTTAGTATAATATAATTGTTTAGGATAATTCGATAAGCTTGGAAAATTAACATTCTATTTATGTTCATCATCTTTATTAAAAAAAAATTTAGGCTCTTATTTTTTTGTTTTATTTCACGTATATTCTAATCTAGTCTAATCATATTTTTTACAATTTCAAGATTTGGTATTGTTCTGAAAATTAAAACTCGTTAAACCGAATTGCTCATTTTCCCAGATCCCGTGTTCTTCATCAACACAACACGGATGCTCGCAGCAATTACCCGTCCAGCACTACACATCTCCGGCAGAAAAAAATGTCATCTCGTACAAAGATCCAGCATCTTCCATTCATCCGCTGGCAGCCTAATCACACTTCATTATTTCATTTGAATAAAGCAGCTTTTGTTGAGTTCCACCGTTTGTGCCGAGTTCCACCATTGTGCTAATTCCGCGGCGGTTCTTTATTCCACAGATTCCTCCAACTAATGATGCAGTCGGGGTCCAGGCCGGAGTCTGTATTGTTTGTCCACGGTGCGCTTTCTCCGTTCTCACTTATTCAATAATGACTCTTTTATTTAGTTTTTTTTTCCTATTTGAGTTATGTGTTCGTGAGTACGTTTTGTTGCTTTTACTCGGCGGAGCAATTTAGATTTTATCACCTGCGAACAGTGGTAACGTCTGTAAGCCGTCACGTAGTTGGATAATTATCACAGCAGCAATTAATTACCTCGGTGTATTCGAAATGGGTGATTTCATGTTGTGACACATGTCTATGAACAACTTCGTAGTTCTATTATTTTTTACTGCGACTTAGATTAAGATAAATCATCCAGCATATGCAGGATAATTTTAGCGACTTATATTATGTTTTATCCATCTATCTTTTCTGATCCTATCACCCACCACTGTGTTTGGCGAGCGAGTTGCGTCGGTAACACACATGCAACATATAATACAGGAAATATAGCAGTATGAAATTGAGTTGATCACTTTGAGTAACCCTGTATTCTGATACATTCCCGTACTATTGTAATGATGCAATAAAGCCTGTAGTCTAAAGATGTCTTGGAAAATCATATTTGCATATAACGTAGTACGGAATACCAACGATTTCATCCGAGAAAGCGCGTTTATTCCAGTGGAAACTCTTAGAACGATATTATTCCACACATGCACTGATAGATAAATACCATTATACGATTGGAGCGTTGGAAATGTCGAGTAGATGATACAACGTATTACTTGAGTCATATTGAAAATTGGAAGTTTATTTATACATATAATATTGGTGCAATAGAGTACATATTAAAATTATGCAATCAATAATATCATTGATGCCAATCATTTTGTAGAAGAACATTATAAATGTATTGTATTCATTTATACTTTGTAGTGGAACATGATGTTAATTTATTTTAATAATTATGTTCATATTTAAATTAACTAAACTACACCCATCTAAAAAATTTAATTCAAAATAATAATACATACCTAGTACCTACCTGCATAAAATACAATACTTTGCAACAGTATTCTGATAATTTAAATATTAAAATATCTCAAATGTGAATTAAATATATTAATTAGAAAGATATACATATAAAATCAATTTTATCGAAAAATATTGTTGGTGCGCCACCGGGATTCGAACCTGGATCTCTTTCCTAACAGGGGAAGGTGCATAATCCAACTATGCTACAGCGACAATATTTTTAGCGACAATTTCAGATTCTATATGTTACCTTTCTGATATTAATACATTTAATCGTTTCATTATTTGAAAGAGCTATCTACCTTATTTTTACAAATTTTCACACAATCACAGACCTATGTTCTGAATAATTACAACATCACAATAAGAATGTGTTCTCCTAATAATTAAAATATCTAAATAAATGTAATAAAATAAACTTAATTTACTCTTTCCTTGTCAGTTACCTGTACGCATAACACCAACGGCGTGCAGTCAGTAGAGTACGGCCGGAATGCGGGCTGTAATTCCGTACAGAAACGCATTAGAAGAGGAGTGTCGCCTATGTCGCCATATGTCGCCAATCAGCATTCATTTAAATTATTTAGATTGCTTTTTAGTATATTCAGCCGGATACGTGTGGCAAAAATCCCAGCCGTATTATTTGCAGTGCCAATACTTTACTTTGAAATACGTGTCTCGCAATATTCTTATCACAATTATTAAGTTATTGTTTTATCAGGAGAACACATTCTTATTGTGAAGTTGTCATTATTCAGAACAGACGGTCTGTGATATTCTTATCATTATTATTATTATGTTATTCAGTTTTATTAGAACACATTCTTATTGTGAAGTTGTCATTATTCAGAACAGACGGTCTGTGATATTTTAAATATGAATTAAATATGTGAATTAAAAATACATTATTGTTACGCCACCTGTATTCGAACCTGGATCTCTTTCCTAACTGGAGAAGGTGCATTATCTAACTATCCTATAGCGACAATATTTTTAGCAACAAATTTTCAAACCTATATATTACCTTTTTGATATAATATTGATATTAATACATTTAATCGTACCATTATTTGAAAGAGCCATATACCTTATTTTTACAGAATCTCAAATATCTTTGAGTAATCTGATAGCAGACGCCAGAATTATCAATTCATTTTTATTAAATTTTAGACACATTAATACAACTTTATTATTTGGAAAACACATTATTATTGTGAAGTTGTAATTTTTCAACGATTATGTAATAATTGAACGATTAAATTAATCAATATCAAAAAGGTAACATATAGGTTCGAAAATTTGTCGCTAATAATATTGTCGCTGTAGCTTAGTTGAATAATGCACCTTCCCCGGCTAGGAAAGAGTTCCAGGTTCGAATTCCAGTGGCGCAATAACAATGTTTTTCGATAAAATTGATTTTATATGTATATTTATTCTGTTTTAATATATCACAACATTCTGTCAGATAAATATTTTATTTCGCATTGTTTCTCAAAATAGATAATTACGTGCAGCTTATTTTAATGCACACTCGATTATTTTTGTTTAGTATGGTTAACAACTCGATATTTACTTTGATTAACGTCATTAACTCATTTTCAACTGATTTAAAAATGTATTCAAAAGTTGTTCCATTTCAATAAACATAAATTACGTTTTAATAAAACCTTCGGTCATCGTGTAATTTTATTATATTTTTTTACGCTAGAATAATCCAGTGATCTCGTTTGCTGACTGCGTTCAATTTTTTTTAAATGGTTGTGCGCTCTGTTCATTAGTGCACGTACTTGTACATGCTTCGTACGACTTTTCCATCAATATCACAGTTTATTTTCGTTTGGCCTCACGGACGGGCATAATTGGTTGAAAGTTAATAATATGAACCAAAAATGCAATATTCATTCGGCTGGCAAATGCGCCCTTAAAATATCAAGTTTATCGATGATTTCATTACGACCTCGGAATCCTAAGGTTTTATTGGAATCGAGGTCAATTGTAAATTTTTGTTTCTTTTTATAATACATAATTATTATATAATGCACTATGCATACTTACACAGTAAGTGTTTGAAACGTACTTTATCTTTAATTTAATGTCGAAATTGTGTATTTCTAATCTAACATCGCTTGTATAGTATATCTAACCATTTATTGAACGTCAAAAATATTATATTATATATTTAATATTTCAAGAAGTTTTTTTAATAGCTCTTCAATAATTATAGAAAATTATTATTTCTTATAATCAAATCAGGCATAAAAATTTACGCAAATACAATAACAAAATAATTTATTTTTAATGAGAACATTCTATTGCTGTTTATAAAACGTTTTTAAAACGTTTTTGAACGTTTAAAAATGTTTTTAAAACAAATTAAATTAATCAACTAGAAAGAATAATAAATCAAACATAATAAATATTTAATTTGTATTAAAAATACCATAGAACTACGTTTTGAAAAACTGCAACCTTACAATAATAATGTGTTCTTAAAAAATTATAAGTTGTATCAAAATTTATCCAAATTTAATAAATATGAATTGATTCAATTCTAGCGTCTCCTAGCGTATATTACTCAAAGGTATTTGAGATTCGTCGCAATATAAAGTTGATTGCTTTTAAAAATGGAATAACAGATGTATCAATTTTAAAGAGCTACACAATGTAAGTTCAAAAATTTGTCATAAACATACTTGGTTGATACAGCGAAATTGCGCATAACGTATTTACCTGGATAGGTAAAGGTTCAGGTTCGAATCCCATAAAATATTTTCTCGATAAGTAAATTTTTTCCGTAAATCTTTCTAGTTGATTAATTTAATTTGATTAGATTGAGATTCGATTGATCGAGATTCACCAGATCTTGTTTATTGTATGCTGCCGTGCGACACGAAATAAATAAATTATTATAATAGTGGTACGTAATAAACTCGCTAAACCCACGATTATAATATTTTGTTATGTTTATTATTTTGCCACTAGCATTTTATTAACTTGTGTTCTATGGACCATAGAGTACATTGACTGCTAGATCAAATTTTTCGCATACTCAAAAATAAATAGAATGATATAAAAAGGCGCCATTTCGTTCGTCGGCATATTTCAAGGTCAGGTCTCTCTTGTAATCTAAGCTAGAAAAAATAATAATATGGAGAAGAAGAAATCTTGTTAAATATCATTCAAGCTTCTACACTGAAAACTGCCTGCGCTCTGTATAAACAGTTCAAATGTATGTTAAATTGTTTAGATGGAATGCATTTTTTTAATATTTTAGATATCTCAGATTAAAGAAACTCGTATGTCTCACATTTTATACACAATGGAGTCCTGATACCAAAACTGATGTATGGAAGTGAGTCTCGAAGCTGGCAGAGGTGGAACGAAAATAGACTGAATGTAGTGGAAATGAGATCACTTTGGCGTACGTGTGGCAAATCCATTTATGAGATAAGAAATAAGATGAGAATGTAAAGTTGATTTTAGTATAGTGAGTAGGATTAATAAAGTATCGCTCAAGTGGTTTGGTCATATGAATCTGATGAATGGGGAGATAATGATAAGAAATATATATGGACGCAAGTGTTAATGGCACCAGAAACAGAGGACGTCCGCGGAAGACTTATAGATAATTATAGATATTAAGACGGATACTGCAAAATTGTCCTCTTAGAAGTCTTAATAATCGGCGAGATTATATGAGAAGATTCATGAATCTGGATGAGGCGAGAACTGTGTATCAGGACAGAAGAGTGTAGCGCTCTATCCTCTCTGCCTACCCCTGCGGAGAAACAGCGTGATTGTAAGCTAGTTAGTTATACTGAAATAATATTTCCTTTTTTTCGCGTTCCTTATCCGTTCAACGAACGTAGGCTGTTGTGTTGTTTATTATCAATTTGTTTAC
This sequence comes from Eubasilissa splendida, assembly GCA_031772225.1. NCBI lineage: Eukaryota > Metazoa > Arthropoda > Insecta > Trichoptera > Phryganeidae > Eubasilissa > Eubasilissa splendida. Next base: position 8,725,138 of record CM062855.1, on the reverse strand, counting down.
TGCTTACTCGGAAAAGCTCTACTGTAGACTTGCCAAACCATTGTCGTAAGTTCTACATTCATGATGTTCTCCTTCTTCCAGGGCCCCGACTACCAGCAATCTTTCCCTGCATCTCTAAGTGTAATATCTGATACTTTTTTGGATGTCTCATTAATAATTTTGGACCTTGCAAGCTTGCAGGGATTGAAGTCATATTTTTAAATCATTTTTCCATCTGTGAACAACAGGTCCCAGCTTTTGATAGATAAGTCAAGACCCTTAAAGCTCAGTCTTACCCTATGTGGTTTATTTCATTTCAAATTGAGTTGGCGGTTAAAAGGTTAAATGTCCTACATATTGATATATTTAGAATTTATATTGTCTTAAATACTTATTTTTCTTTATTTATCAGAACTATAACACCATGATTTATATACATTTATTTCAACACCTAAAAAAAAAAATATTTATGTTATCAGATTACCAATATGTACTAATATATATGTATATAAACTGTTTCAATATGAAATTAACATTTTTAATTGCGGAATAATATGACAGCAGTTTTGTATCCGACTCAGTGGGAAAAAATACGGGCATATTGAAGTCGCCGACAAACCAAGTAGCCACAATGTATGCTGAAAGTTGATGGCCCTATAAAGCCGGCCACACACGGGATTGCAAAGCCAACCGTTAACAGCTGACTGTTAATTTGAGAGCAGTAAATGTGTAATATAAGACCACCGGGTGTTTACAATCGCGGAGTCCATTTATCGATAGTCGAGAATTCTCGAACTTCACAGCGAAGGGTTCCAACAATTATTATTAATGGATCAATTTCACAATTTTAAAATTAACTTATTTTAAATAATTACTAAAGCGTATAAAAATACGATGTGAAAGCTGGATACGTGTATGTAAAAATAAATCCATAATTTTTACATGGTTGTGGTCTAGTGGTTACGATATTCGCCTAGTGATATAGTAGTCAGGGGATCAAGTCTCGTTTCAGGTGGCCATGCATACGCCTAAGCGATCTCATTTACATTGCATTCAGTCTACTTTCGTTCCTCTTCTGCCAATCCGGGCCTCACCTCCATTCATCAGTTTCGGTACAAGGATAATCTGCATAAATCAATTTTTCTATATATTTTTTAATATTATGAGCTACTTTTACTGTTAAGAAAAATCTCGTATTAAGAAGGGGGGGGAAGGTGGTTTACACTATTAGATAGAAAAGGTAAGATTAAAAAATACCTACTGGAAAAAAAATACGAAACAAAAACGTTTAATTTTAATGAAAAGCTTTGAAAAGGTTCAAAGATAATAATTATAATGTCCAAATAAACATACAATATTTTCTAGTTATACTATAGTTTTATATTAGTTCTTTCAAGTGTTGTTATTTTTACTTTTTCTAGCAGGCTTAATTCATTTATTAATCAGATGCTGTAGCGATAGTTGTGATGGAAAAGGATTACAGTATCTCAGAATATCGCAAATAAATGTATCTACAGAAATCAACTTTTAATAATTCATATTAAATTTCCTATGCACGCTATTTTATGAATCTCGTATACCTTTTATCGTCTCACTTTTTCCATCCGCATAATTATATGTATTTACAAGAAACATACTATTAAATTTATATGAAATCCAAAGCATGACGCGGCGTAGAATATTAGACTTTAATTACTATCGACTACACAAAATATATACTCTGTTAAGTGATAAATGTTCTTTGAAAGTACTTTACATATTTAGAAAAGGTGATTCAAATCAATTAATTTTAAATAACGATTTTTCGTATATTTTTTTAATGATTTTAAGATTTTAGAAAATATTTATATATTTAAAACAAATTACACGAATCAATTAGATAGATACACCGACCAAAAAAGGAGAAATTCTAGATTCATATCTCGGTTATATTTATTATTTTTCTGAATACTTAGTAATTATTTAATCTAATTTGTTTTATTTTTATTTTGTATATTATAATTATAATATAGTAGGATGTATATTAATACTACACACTGTTATAGTATGTTAAATATTAAAAGCATTAATTAGTTTTATACATTACTTTTTTAATATGAATTAAATATGTTAATTAGAAAGATATACATATAAAATCAATTTGATCGAAAAATATTGTTATTGCGCCACCGGTATTCAAACCTGGATCTTTTTCCTAACCAGGGAAGGTGCATTATCCAACTATGCTACAGCGACAATTGTCGAACCTATATGTTACCTTTTTGATATTAATACATTTAATCGTTCCGTTATTTGAAAGAGCCATCTACCTTATTTTAACATAATCTCAAATACCTTTGAGTAAACTGATAGCAGACGCCAGAATTATCAATTCATTTTTATTAAATTTTGTTTGGAAAGAGATCCAGGTTCGAATCCCGGTGGCGCAACAACAATATTTTTTGATAAAATTGATTTTATATGTATATCTTTCTAATTAATATATTTAATTCATATTTAAAATATCACAGACCGTCTGTTCTGAATAATTACAACTTCACAATAAGAATGTGTTGTTCTAACATTACTTTTTAAAATTATATTGCACTCAGTGTGCTGTATATACAATAATATTAAGAGCTATGGAAATAATTTATATAAATTGATTTTTAATGAGTTATCTTTTAGTTTTCTCCAATAACGTAGGCTTTAAGAAACTCTTTAATAAATTTGTCATAAAGTCAACTCCAGTTTATGAGAGACAATCAACTTGAGCCGTTCCCTGCTGTGCGAGTTCATCGCGTGATGATGATTGACGATGTGATGAAAATGGTGTGAGACTTCATCTCTACTTGCGTATTATAAATTTGTTTACAAGTTCGTCTCATAATTTTCATCCTTGAAGACACCGCATTTCTAATAGTTAGTCTCGTCATATATGATCTCTAAATTGTTAGAGTACAAAATTTGCCACTAATCTGATTGATCTAGGTGACACCCGAATCACCAGAAATATAAATGTTCACCAAGTAACATGACGCCCTTTTTTAGTTGTAAATCATTGTATTGACTAGTTACTTTAATATACGGATTGATTTAAGTTCTCTATCTAACGATTTTTTTCAAAATTACTACATGTTTAGGATGAATATTATGTTCCAGGCCGATGATGTTTTTGAATGACTTGAAAATGAAACATAATTTGTTAATTTGATTTTTAGTTATTAAATATTTGGATTATTACAAAATTATTATTATTATGTATGAAATAAAATTGGCCAAGTGGCTGGATCGGGCAGCGACACGAATGCGTACTCTTTTAACCATATTTTTCATAACATTGTCCTGCATCATCGGAATTATGGCTTTGTTGACTAATTAGCGTAGACCTTTCTTTTCAAGTACTCTCACAGAAAATAATCGGGAGCCATTGAATCAAGTGATCGAGGAGGCCATTTTATATCACCACTTTGACATAATTCTCGAAAAATTTCAAGCGTTGCTCTGGCTGTGTATGAGGTGACACGGTCCTGTTTAAACCATATGTGTTGCAGGCCCAATCGAACCAATTCGGCTACCAAGAAGTTTTCCAACATATGACGATAGCGATCATCAATAACGGGTACAGTATTGCCATTATTATTTAGACAAAATGTTGTAATGATTTCAACACGTTATTAAAGCGTTATATGCTCTAGAAAAAATTGTAATCAACTATTCTCTACGATTTCAATATTTAAATAGACAAATATTTGCTAAACCAAAATGGCGGTTCAACAAAATCGACCTGGAACATAATATTCACGCTGTATAAAGCTAATTCACTGTATTATTTATTATTATATAGACTAAAATCAACTATTTGTTTACACAGCCAACACGCATGAACATATTTAAAAAAACAACCCATCAGTCTGGGTAAAAATCTTATATCAAGAAGCGAATATTTATTTATTTACACCCTATCCCGAAACGTTTTGAGAGTTGTTTATTCTCGTTTCGATTCGTCATAATTACATATTTTTTCTATTTTATTACATTTAGTCATTATTAACATTATCATCATAATACCATCATAGGTTGACTCCGGTATCATCGTACCACAGCTATACCTAAACAATTTGACATGAGACTCGTTATCACGTCGTTATCACGGAGGGTAGACGTCACATTTATGTGTTGCTGTCGCAGAACTTGGTCAAACAAAAGTGCGACGGAGAGCCAGTAGAATGCTCCATTAGGTCTCTCTAGCCACTGCTCTTCCCGGCATCGTTCATCACAGCAACCCCCAGCGAGAAACCCACACCCTAATAAACGCCAGGTAATGTCCGAGATTCCTTTAATTTCTTAATAGGTCATCGTTCTGGGGGATCCTATGACCTATTCCTTCTAATCTGGCAATCATGATCTCACGTCAAGAACCGAATAGGTAATTACATATTTTTACTTGTTATGGTCCTGTGTAAGAAAAGAGATGATTAAAGGATGCAGGAATGTGGAGTGGAACATTGGAGCAATAAACATAATAAATCATTTATCAAAGAGTATGTCGGTTAAGTCGGTTCACTCTTATCTTTTCAATCTCCGTGTATGCAACATAGACCTGGATAGTCCGCAATAGCAACAAGCATAAAATATACGCCTTCAAAACATATTTCTGGAAAAAGATGTCACATGTCCCGTGGAAAGTACAATGCATGAATGACTCAATCCAACTACATCAATGCAACAATTGCAACCACAGCAACCCATATCTACAGCAGTGCACAAAAGATTATTCCATTTCTTCGGCCACATAACCAACCTATAAAATGAGATAATCCTGAGAACAACCTTAAGACTGTGGAGGCCTGCTCACGCCTCACAAATATGGCTACCTAAAATCAACACTCTACAGCCATATAGTGCCGATACGCACCAACCAATAACAGATACCAATGCATCATGACGGACAAGTCCTAGAAACTGGCCAGCCACTTCTCCGCAGACTATTCTTTCGACAACACCTCAAGTGAGCCATTATATTTGCGCAATTAACTTTATACTCGTAGTACGTGCAATTGTAAATCGTTCCGCAATAAACGCTAGCTTTTGTAAGTTCTATTTTATTTTAACACGTTGCCCTAAACACAACATTAATACTCACATGCACATATATATATATATACACAACGATATTCACCCACACATGTGAGACATTTAAGAGAGTTAGGGACTTCAACCTCACCATGCAGAAAACCTTCTTGAAACGAATCGCGTAATCTACAAACTTCTGTCACTCTATCCGAGTGATTCGACAACTCTGATCATACATCTAGTTGAAGTCAGCCAATGTAGCGTCGACCTGGTACTTTTTTTTGAGCCAGGACACCGCCCTGCTTCTTTTTTGACGCGAAGCTTACTTTTCAAGTAGGTATATTTAAAAAATATTTTGATACAAAATTTTCCGCATAGAATTTACACAACCAACAACCAACTATACCCCCTCCTAAATTTCTACATTTGACTATATCTACAAAACAAATTACTCTTGAACAAAGCAATCATCCGTCCTATACTTACTTACGTACGCAGTAACAAAAATTTTAGAATCCAAACAAAATTACATCCTTAGGAGAATCACAAACTCACCCTGGTTTGTCAGAAACACAATCATTCACAAAGACTCACACATACCCTCACTCAAATGACACATACACGATTCATCGTCAAAATTTTATGGTAAATTAATTTTATTATTATTATTTAAAAAAACACACTCTTATTGTGAAATTGTAATTATTCAAAAACATAGGAAAAAAAACAATGTAGATGGCTTTCAAAGTGTAACATATAGGTTCGAAAATTTGTCGTCAAAATTACTAGCGCTGTAGCATAGTTGGTAATACACCTTCTCCGGTTTGGAAAAGAGATCCAGGTTCGAATCCCGGTAGAGCAACACCAATATTTTTCGATAAAATTGATTTTATATGTATATTTTTATAATGTATATATTTAATTGATATTTTAATTAATTTCAATCCCAAACCCTTCCATAAACTCCCTCCCTATCATCTTTGATCCATTTCACTTATTTACCCTGTTCTTGAAATAATATATCATATAAAAACTTTCACTAAAGACATAAAAATTTGTAAAAAATTCAACATAATCGAACAAAAAAAAATTAACAAAATATAAAATTTTAAAAAAGTATTATATAAAAAAACTTTACCAATTTTTGCTCCTACTTTATACAATTTTATACAAAGTTAAAATTATCAAATATTTAAAAAAAAAAAGTAATTTCACCACGTTGCCCGAACAGGATCCCTCAAAAAAATCTTTCGCCATTGTTGTTATCTCATACGTCGGAGACAAGAGGGCTCAGTCCTTATCCCTCCCCCCTTTAACAATTGAATCAGAAAATTATGTACACCAAATATCGTACAGTAGGCTGATATTACGAGAATGCAAAAAAAATGTATAGGACCGGAGCATTTTGAAAACGTGAAAGACATTACGAGAAAATTTACAGGTATATTTATTAAGAATTGGATCATCTGGGTTTCCGGGGGTATCTCATTCTTTCAACCATTGAAGAGGTAATTGAAATATATGAACTCAACTTAAATAAAATCTCTAAATTGACATTATAATGCTGGTTAAAATCATTACTTTTTAACCTCAAACATATTCAATTTCAATTTTTCCTGTAAATATATAAAGGAATAAAAATGGGCGGAGAGGGGAGGTGGGTTAATGTAAAAAGTAAAAAAATAGTTTAATTTCAATGTACACTTATATATGTATTATGCATATATGAAACTGTGCTTTCCCGAACCGTCCACAGAGCGTTCGCGGTTCGTTTATGCAAAATTCAAATGAAAACAATCCGAAATGAGAAAGGTCCCTTAACAAGGGCATAAATAATTTAATTCACCGCATTTCTTAAAAACAAAAGAGCGCGCCGTCTGCTCCCGAACACTGAAACAAAATCCTTACCCGGTGCTGCTAAACAAAACAAAATAAAAAACAATGGCGAAAGAACATGTACAAAAAGACCCGAAACCAAAACAAGAACACGACTGCATCGGATGCATTCAGCCCTCGAACGTGTTAAGCAATTTCGGGGCATAAATGGCATAAAGGATTTCTTTTGGAAGTTGCGATTCATTTGTTTTTCTTTTTGGCGCGTTTTGTAATTTTGAATGCGAGGAATTAATTGCGAGGCGTTCGTGTCAAAGGAGACGTAGAATTGAATACGGCTGAATGAAATGATTTAATGTGTGTCTGCAAGCGAGTAATTGGCATTTAATAAATACATTTTTCAGAATATTCCAATTGAGTGCGAAATTTTTATTATATTTTTACATTTGCTACGACATTTCTCTTTTTCAAGAGCGCGCATAATTTTACACAATTTGTAAATCTTTTCTTAAGCTCTTAGGTTTAATATGAAAAATGACAATAATGATGACTTATAATAAATAGTATTGTATTTCAAAGAAAATACGAAGTGTTGTAAAAAGGCAAGTTTCGAAGACATGAGGAACAGACGGCCAGATATGACCACATAAACCAAGTACCTTTCGAAGGATAGACAATAAACGTATAAAAGTGGACGAGACAAGAGTGATGCGCTAGGACAGAAGGGTCAAGCGTTCTATCATTTCTGCCTACCCCTGCGGAGAATCGGCGATTAGATAGTTAGTTTTTAAAAAGTAGTTTTGATAAAATAAAATTGTTTGTAATATATCGTCGTATATGCTTTTTTTAACTTCCTTATCTCTGAATTCATCAATCGAAGTAAAGTTATAATGTATACCAAGCAGGGTTGGAGCGAAAATGGGCGATTTGATTGTTTGCTTTTTATTGTACGCCAATGATGCAGTATTGATGGTGAATAACGATTAATAATTACAGAGGCTAGTGAGTACAATGTACGATGTATGTAAGGGAAGCGACCTTATTATGAATGTCAACAAGTCGAATGTGATGGTATTCGAGGAGGAGGAAAGCAAGACAACGTGTAAAATACTTGTAGATAATTAATCTAATCTTAAAGAGGCTCAGAGGCCCAGCCGGAGGCAGCTCTAGATCCCTGTCTTTTGATGTTTTGATGACTGTATACCAAGTTTTATTATATATAGGAATTTACGTAAATCTTTCGCGTCAACAAATATATAATAATATAAAGTATCTACTGCGATTGAATCTGTCAACTGACCTAAAGCTCTGATCAATTTTATCGTAAAAAGGGTAGTAGACAATCAGACAATCGACTAGATATAATACAAACTGTAATGAATATCAAGAAGACTTCCTAAATAGACTAGCAATGAATTTTAATGATATATGATAACAGGTGACTTCACTACTCATATAATAATCTGTAATTACATTATCAATCAACAGTTTTACAATACGATCGTGGACTAATCAGTAATAAAAATTAATGTATTAGATTTAACTCAAATTCCTAGTCATTAAAAATACCAAAATGTTTACTTAAAAGCATTTAAAAATCCTCCACATTTTTACCGAATAAATTAAAGTGACTTCAAAGTACCGCTAATGATAAAAACAACATTCTTACGTATTTATTACCCGAGCTGCTCCTATAAACAATATTGTGGATAAAATTGCCAATTTTATCACCTTACTAATTACAAATTAAACAAACTAATGTCCTGTTTATTATGTTAATGTTTCAAAATAAAGGTAACTGAGTTACAAAACTAATTTTCTCTTTTATTAGAAAATAAATGTTTGTCCACATTTAAATATGGGCGGTAATCGTCAGATCAAGCAGATTACAAACAGGTAATTATGCCGTGTTTTGGAATACGTGTCTCCTTTTCGGTCTGTCTTATCATCCCACGTGTAATATATTCGTTATAAGATTTTAATTTGTCTTGATAATTGCATTAAGCTTTTGATATAATTTAATTGTGTAACGATTTTAAGTAACTACTGTTTTAGTAAGATTTTTCTACTTAAACTATTGGGTCGTCTAATAAGTCTTTGCATTGTTTTTTGAAATGCTATTTTCCCTGTATGATAAAAATTTATACTATTCGATAGCATTATTTCTTCTCTAAACCGCCAGTGTCGCCGTTTTCTTGTATCTTAATAGTTTTTCTTAATTTTTGGACTTAAATAATGCTCCAGATTCCTGCCACGCTTGAGCAGATCGGAGTTCCTGGCGGAACCTCGATCTACTCCCTCCGAACCCTGCCTTGTATCCGTCAGAATTACGAAATACCAAAGTATGTGCTGACAGATAGAATAGATGTGTGCAGGGACAGATAGAAAACTGTACACCAACATAAACGCTATCTCAAAATACAAATAATAAATAAAGCTCACTTATTAAATTACCATCTCGCCGTTCCCTCGCAGGACTAGATAAAATGGATGGAACGCCACACTCTTGTCCTGCTATACCAGTCTTTCCTCATCCACTTTCATACAGCTACTCATCTACACTGAATGCAAGTTTCTTTGACTGTCTTTTTACAATTCTGATCTTTAAATATCTTCTTGCTCTCTAAGACATATTTTAAATAATATGAGTTTAATATATTTTTACGGAAAAAGGCATCCCGAGTTTGCTCAATATGGACCTTTAATTTCCTTTCCCAGTTTTTATTTGATCCGCATTCCAGGTCGACTACTTTACCTAATCTCATTCGATCTATATGTTACAGGGTACAACTCATGGTATATACATTAACTTGTCAATGTATACACCATGAGTTTTAGTTACAGTATACACAAAAGAATTTATGAACACTAGTTGTTGTATGCATTCACTGTTCGGTGTCTGTCAAAGTATTTTCAATGTTTATCTAACGTATGGTACACTAAAGTTGACATATTAAAAAAAAAATGTAATGTGTTTACTTATTTTTGAGAAAAATCTATCATAGAAACCAATATTATTTTCATTGAATATTATATAAAATATATTTTTTAATAAAAATTAGCCTACGAATAGAATAATGTTATCGTTTTTAACACGTGTAGTTGTTTAGAGTGACGACATTGCAATTCCTAGCAATATTTTACATTGACAACATTATTACCGGCTGTGGAGTGGAGTGCGTGCGTGTTATTATTGTTATCCGACGTAACCTCAAAGTTTCAACATAAATCACATTTCTTTTTTGTTATTTAACTATAAAGTATGTAAAAATACAATTACAATTAAATTTATCAATTCACATTATTAATGTGTAGGGTAATTGTAAACTGGCTTGTATTTGGTTAGTTGTCAAACACGTTCATCTGACAGATCTTGTTTGTACACGATGTGACCAGCTCGCGTCGGCGAGTTCATACACTCACTAGTTAAATCATGTATTATCTAGTGAAAGTATACACGAAATTTAACACTTTAACTGTAACATATATACAGCCATCATAATTTAATAATTATTACACCACGCACAGTATCTGAGACCAGTGGTTGAGTGGAAGAAGCGGTAAAATCTAGTTTTTAATATTTTTTAATCAAGTACTGAATTTTAAATATCACAATTTAAGGTAAATTTTTTTGCAGTAATACTTTTGGCTGATTCGACCAAAATATTAACATTTCAGAAATATTTTTGCCGTAATTATACACCGTGGGCACGCCACTGCCTCTACCTGCCGGACGGCATTGTTGCGATGTGCCTCCCACTACTCCGAGGCGGTGGGCGTCGACCGTATTAAGAATCGGACGATAAATCTGCTTTGCTAATTTGGTTCGCACCAATTCCAGACTTGATCGAGCGTAATTACGAGCAAACTTTTCCCACTTTTATTTACAGTCAAGCTTACGGATCAGGGCATCAGAGACGGTATCGGATACGGGTCGGATACGGGTCGGATGCGGCTCGTATTTCACACAGATGCGACTTCAGCAGTTGTGATTAACAAGCCAGCTAAATAACGCTAATCGGTCCTTCATCGAGGCCATCTGGACGGGAATCCGTCGCTTTTTGATGTTTTTTTTAATTCTGATGATCATATAGCAAGTGTTTCAAAATGTGTCTGTACCAGTAACCATGTCTCTCTTACAAATTAATTCTTTGACTGAAAATACAGAGATCACAATTCCTTCAACAAATGATAGTGATTGTAAACCGTTACGTGACTGTGATTGTGTCGATGATTGATAACTGAGATTTAACGATGATTAGTAACTAAGAATTAACTTTCAGAGGCTTACTTTCTAGTATAGTTGTTATTGTTCAAAGAATTATGTTAAATGGTTATCAATCATCGTTACAATCAAATACAATCACAGTCACAATAACAGTTAAAATAACCGTTTAAATAACGATTTTACCATTGCTAAAAAATATTCTTAGCACACATACTCTACCATTTAATTTTTGTAATGTAATAAAAATCGAGTCTAATCGTTTATTTTTTTCTTTATTGAATTGATTACAAATAAATCCCTTACGATACTGAATGCAAGAAACAGTAAGATTTTGTAAGTATATTTGTGTTTTTCACTTTTTTTTTCTAGGCAGGTTAATTAATGTTGCACAAGTCTGGTTAACGAATTTAGCTAAGATATTTATGGGGTCTATTTTTCAGAAAGTCTTGATTCTGACAAGAATTCTATTATATATGATAGGTATATATGAATAAACTTTTTAACGAAGATTGATTTCAAAGTTTCCTGGTCGAAGAAGTCCAATATAATAGATCATTTTTCTACCGAAATTTAGTTAAAAATAAAGAAACATCGATTTGCTTATGACTGAGTATCGTGGTCTTCTATTCTGCTTTCACTGACCCATTTTGCGGCCACTCTTCGCGATATCTTGAACCTTGCTTAGTGCGACGTGTAGCGAGGCTCCTGTCATGTCTCGAATTTGATCTGTATCTCTTATTGAAGATCGACCTCTCCCCCTTCCCCCTTGTACGTCTTCCGTGATCACCAACTCCTCCAACTCTTCTAGCAACATGCCCAAAGTATGAAAGAATTAGAGAATTTCCTTAGTGCTGAGTTCTTGAAGAATGGAGACAAGATTCGTTCATTTCATAGTCCACGATATACGCAACATGTGACACCAACCGTCACAACTCAAAGGCGTCGAGCTTCTTTACTTCTTTCTCAGTGTTTTAATCAATCGCACTTGTACATTTCTTGAGATAGAAACACATGAAAATAATGTACTCCTTTTGTAAAAGAGATCCTTATTTTCAGAAGTGGAGAATTGAAAAGAGAAATTGTTTCCAAGCAGTTTACCATAAACCCTCGCATAGAATGGAAGACTAATAGGATACAAGTGTATTTCGTAATCCTTGAACATGAAATTTTATAAAATATTACCCTCTCATTATACTCAGTCTTAAGTTATAAGCTCTTCTGTAAAATTTCGAAACGCTAAGATTTTAAATTTTCTAAAGCAAGCTTAAACATATTTTGAATATTAATGCGAAAGCTAATTTGGCACCTTTAAAAAATCTATTAAAATTTATTTATAATTAGTTATAATCAATTTATAAGTCGCACTTTAAATTTATGGGTAAAATTATTTGGAAAAAAGTTTTTATTGAAAAATATCATTGCTAAACATTGGCAATGTCTGAATCGGCACTTTCTCCATAAATTACGTCATCTTCTGTCCCACCCAGCATGTTTGAAATTCCTCTCTTCTCGAACGCATAATACGAATGCCCAAACGTCACGCTCGATACTAGTGTCTAGTGTCACGTCCGTCCGTAGTCATTTATCATAGATAGGACAGATGATGAAAAAGCAAATATGTTTTACAAGTACCTAAACAATGTGCGAATATTTAATAACTTGCAAAATTGACTTGCAGTGTATAAGTCGCGGGTTTATTTGATTTTAAAAAAAAATTGGGAAAAAAGAGCGAGTTATAATCGTAAAAATACAGTAAATATTATGTTTTAAGGGTTGTTTTCTGCTTGGATATAGCAATCGCAAGCAGCCGTGAGCAGCCATTATTTAACTATCTAGTTAACTAACTAGGTTCCTAATTAGCCGTCACGCCATTTCTCGCGGAAGTAGACACAGAGGATAGATTGCTACACTCTTCTGTCGTGGCACATAATACTTGCTTCGTCCACTTTAACACATCGCTTATACCATATGTTACACATAACCAAACTATCTCAGTGACTCTTTCTTTATACTAATGGATGCTGCAAGCACCTCTACATTCGCTCGTCATTTGTTCAATCAGAAGATCGTCACCAGTTTGGGGAAAAAATTGTGGATTATGTCAAAATGTGGTTTGGTAGATGAATCAGACGGATCAATTTAAGTGTGAGGCTAAAGAACCTAATCTCCCAGCGCTCACTGTGTTCGGATGATCGTGGAGTATGATAAATATGTGTGTTTACAGATTAAATCAGATAATGAGAAGAGAAACTACTTAAGATCGACATAAGATTTATTCAATACTGTTATACATGTTTATATATGCAAATAGCTACTGTTTGGGACATATATCTATTTGATATAAATATATATTAATTATTGAACGCAAATAATGCACTGTGCCTTCCCCCCCCCTTTCCTTTCCATCCCAGCCATGCCGCCGAACCAGTCGATTGGCGACCTTGAACCTATACGGTTATACGTATATGGTACAGCTTACAAATATTATACTAATCACGAGACTTCGCGTCTATACTTTGTGTCGGAACCTTTGACGAAATAGTGAATTAAAATATACAGTCCACATTTGGAAGATGTGTGCAGAATCCGGATTATGGTGAGTGCCAGTTCCCTTCCAGTCCTGAAATTCTTCCGGCGGCATCTATGCTTTGTCAAGATGGCAGGTAGGTGAATGACGCTCACGCGTCAGTCTTTTTGATAGTTACCGCTTGATGTTATTGTATAGCATGTCCCTGACGTCAGTACAACAACCAGGTTACTGTGAGGTGTGTTCAGAGCCTCCACAAATCTTTACTGTATTATACATAACTTTAAAAACACGCGCTAAAACAATCGCATATCCACCGCATTCAGTCTACTTTTGTTTTTTTAACCAATTCCAAACTTCACTTCCACTTCTATGTTGGCATCAGAACGTCATTAGCAGCCTACTGTTTATTGTTTTATTATTTTCAATAATTATATGCTTTTCAATCTGGTGTCCTCGTACTGTTGGAATTTGTTCAAAAAAGTTTCATTAAATCATTATCATTCTGTGCAGGTCTATGTAGAAATGTTAAAACATAACGTGAATCATTGAAAAGTCTCAACACGAGGCGGAATATTTCCGATCTGCCGTTAATGTTCAAGATTGCTAATGGTCTGGACGACAACACACTGATCTCCAAAGTAGAGTTTCGCGCGAGTACCAGATCAGTAAGGAACCATGAAACATTCAGACTAGATGCCTACCACAACAACATTACGTTATTTAATCCGATTTCACACATGTGTATAACGTATAATAAGATTAATATACATATTCTACAATTCATTACTAAGTTACAAAAAACTTTAACATGACTAGAAAACTTTTATGTATATACTCGTATCGGTGCTAAATATTTATTTATAATTATATTTTAGTTCATGCATCATTTACTGTGATGTACTTGGGATTGTATGGTTGTGTGTGTGAGTGCCGCACCGCCGGCGTGTGTGCGTGCGTGCGAGGCTATAGAGGGCGGCGCGCGGCAGGGCGCGGCCTCTTTCTCTGCGTGTCCATCGACTTAATCGTTTGACCTATATTAGTGATATACCTTGTACTAAATGTATAATTGTTACAAAGTCTATTTCTTGGACCTTCACAATACGAGGTGTACAATGAAGACGTACATAGAAGACAAGTACGTAACATTTACCTTATGTATTATTTTATGATTTCATTATTTGTATGTACAGGCTGCGGTGGGTAGATGCACTATAATCAACGCACGTGATAAGTGTATGTAAATGGTTTAATAACTATATTTGGTGCAAATCAAAGAAATGTAATCACCACATATCATCTGTAACCTCCATGTCAACTGCGCACAAGTCAAGGAAATCGTACATAAGTTTATTTCAGTTTCAGTTTAGAAAGAATCTGTTCCTTTTTACATCTCTAGAAAGTTAAGTAATACTTTAGTAATTCTACAAAAACCAACTACAAAAATCATTTAAATCTATTTATCTCTTTCAGATATGTGGTGTTGCTGCTCAGGTGACGATATGTTTTTATGATATTGAAATGTAAAGGATCCATAAATTATAAAAATAAAATAAAATGTTTTATTTAACATGAAACATTAGCATTTATGCTGGCATGCTAATGTTTCAGCTGGATAGATTACAACCCATTCTATAAGCGGCAGTACGAATCACATATGGAGTTTCCAAATTCTCTCAAATAACATCCCTTTTACATGAGCTACATTGGTTTCCCTGAAAGAATTAAATTTAAATTGTGCTGTTTGATGTACAATGCGACACGCAACGTGGCACCTCTGTATCTTCAAGAATTTTGTATCCCAGACAATTTGAATAGTAGACATCAAACTCTTCAGTTAGCCTCTATTTCAGGCGCTGAAGGGTTGTAAAGCTGATCAGCCGTTGCCAGAATTCTAAATTTAGTGAAAGAGCATTTGCGTTGGCAGACCCAAAAGCGTGGAACTCTATTTATTCGAGAAGAGACTAAAAACGCTATCTTTTAAAAAATCATTTTCATAAATTCAAACAAGAAATAATAATTTGAAAAACAAAAATAATGTAGGATTGTAATCAGTTTATGTGCTATTGAGGTGAAATTTGAAATGGCGCTTTAAAAATTATCCAATATTATTATTATTATTATGTAACATTTCGCTTAATTTTATTTTTTGGGTGGAAGTCTATTTATTATATGCATTTCTTATTCCATATTTGTAAATTTTCGTTAAACGTTTGGAAAATCTTTATTCTAATCGTAATATGCCGTTACCTAAACCTTTTTTAAACTATCTTATCATTGGCGAACAGACATCGTTAACCCCTGTAAAGATATTTTTCACGGCTGAATCGGAGCGTCGAAGTTTGGCTTTACAATACACCACTGCACTACAAATTGTAAAACAAACAAAAAAAAAGATTATCTACCCTGTACGCACGAAAGATGTGTTTGAGTTATGTGTGAAAATAATCTTGGATTAAACGAGATTAAGTTGTTTCCAGAATGAATATTAATTTTTTTTAATCTTTCACATACAGTATAAACATGATTTAGAACACATAAATGTAAATGTGAATACATAAAATTTAAAAAAATATATCTTTGGTAATAAACATTCACCCGAGTGCCACTTGCGTCTAGACTGTTGTGAATGATGCGCATTAAGATGCATTTTTCTAATCCAAATTGCACTCGTAAAATGCAGCGTAAATATTTCAAATGAACGCCGGCTATCCGACACGGAGTGTCTTAACATTTGGTGTTGCTAATGTCTTCCAGGCCGGTTGGCTGAGGGACACCATTTTGGAACGGCACGAAAAGGTTTTTTTCTTCACTAAAATTTATTACGAACAACACCACCTGTCGTCGGTATTTTTAAACAATTACGAAAACGAATTAATCTCGTGTTGGCTGTGAAAATGTGGTAACAAATTTCTGAATGAATAATAGATACAAGGTATAAATTAATTAGTGTATAAGTCAAACTAACTATTGTCTCTAACATTCTTCAGTTTTGCCTCGTATACTTTTATACATAACATAACCAGATTTCCAGACCTTGAAATAGTCAAGGACTTTAATTATCTTAGGATCATAATTACAGACAGCGAAAGATGCGATCTAGAAATTAATTGACTCATAAGTATGGCGAAAAGTTTTTGACTTGACAAAATATGGAAAGTCCGCTGTACATCCAAAACATCTCTAGTGCGTTCTATATTTCTACGTAGTGTGGAATCATGGATCCTGAAGGCAAAGGAGAAGGTACGAATTAATGCCTTTGAGATGTGGCTGGAAACAGATGTGGCTGCGCATATCATAGATGGCGAGATACACAAATGTCATCATTCTGCTGGAGATAAATATAAAAAATAGACATCCCACGAAAAGATAGCTTAGAGAAGCTTGTTGTGGAGGAAAAACAAGAGCAAGAGCAAGAATCCTTGACCACGTGGAAAACCCAACAGGCACTTCCCTGATGGTAGCCTTCAGACCTACAGGATGCCGAGAAAAGTGTCGAACCCCAGTCCGATGAATGCATGCTCGTCTATTATAAAAGGATCGTCATCCAATATCCGATTTACCTGATCGTCTTTCGCAGAGGTACTCCGTCAATTGATATTAATGCAACAAAATTCTGATTGACTATTGCTGATTGATTATTGCTAAGCCCTGTGAGGGACTATAGAAAACGCTTCATGGTCACTGTATCTACCGAAAGGCGACAGAGGTCCATAGTACGTTTTATGCTGAATTATATACAGTATATACTTTTTTCAAATTTACGAGATCTTTACGATTTGATGATTTTTATGATCGTAGGCTACAAAATTTATGGTTTATAGCTGCGCACTTCAAATTGTGACATTTTTCTCAAGAATATTGTTTATGTTTAGAAATATCAATACTGTGTTTGGAAAATATGATATATAATATAACTATTGTTGCAATAATTATTCTATTATAGAAGAATAAAAATTGAATTAGATAGACCATTAGGCACTAATCTATATCTATGAATAAGTTACTTATTACAAAGTTACTTACTTAAGACCAAAAAAGCACTTTTTCAAAAAATCATTTCCATAAGTTGGAATAACAATTTTTAATTTTAAATATAAAAATAGTGTATAACCACAAACAGTTTATGTGTAAAGCGCCATCGAAGTTAATTTTTTTTACGAAAATAACGCTATAAAAATTATCCAATATTATTATTACAGTTATTCTTAAAGGCAGTATGCAGAGATGAAGTTTTTATATAATAGATAATTAGTATTTAGTCATTCGTTTACATGTTTTATGTGGAAAAAATGGTGTATCTCTGTAAACAAAAATCATATGTGGATACGCACCATTAAAAAGCTTTTCAGCCAATCAGAAACATATTTTTTATCTTTGTAATTTATTCGAGTTTTTGTCCCCGCCCCCTGTGGAACCGTCACCATATTTGATGATGAAGCCATAAAGGAAACGGCGTGCTATGAACCATCACTTCAGAGTGCGTTGTTAAAATTCTACATTAATACGGTTCGGGAAAATATAAAAACACATCGATAACAAACCATATTTTGGGCCCGGGCGGCACATTAATTTTTATTGTCATGCCTGCAATGTTTGACTTTTACCAGGGACAGGATTTTCAGGTCTCGTTTACATTAAACGAAATAAAATAAATAAATAATTGAATTCGAACTTTAAATCTGGATCGATAGGATCTAAATGAACAAATTGAGCAATATCCGAGTCGCGCGTCCCGTAAAATGGAATACGACGATTCCGGTCGTAAATCGAAATCACCGCAAAGTATGGGAGGGAAGTAGGGAAACCTCGGTACTGGATGAGGTCGGTGAGGGGATAAGGGTTCTGGTCGAAGGACCAGTGAATTTCGGGAAACCGGGATTCTTACCTTGTGTGTGACGCCTCCGTTATCCTTGCAGTCGCCGCCGATATCACACAAAATGGCACGCTAATGAGCCGACCTTCGATCCCAATTAAATACGGCGATGTCACGGCACACAAACAACAAACAATACGTGATCAAAACACAATATCACCAGATACAGTGCTGGTGCACTGGAGCTGAAATGTCCACACCGCGAATGCTATCGCGATGTCGATATTGAACAAATATCACAATTCACGCTGACAAGACGAACATGAGGAAATCTATGGATGGGAATTTGGATGCGGAATTGTGTCAATAATAACGGTTGCGGCTGATTTGAAAGACGCGCTAAAAGTGTGTTTTACGAATTTGGAACAGTTATGAAATAGAATATTTATTAAGTAGCATTTGATTACACCACTGTGCATAAGATACATAGTTTGAAACAGAATGTATTTTTAAAAACCCGACTATCACAGGCCTTTTCACCGTTCAAATAACTTGGAAGTGATAAAATACTTTATATCACTCAAGGGGAATAATAAATAAAGGAAGATTTATAGTTCATCTTTTATTCTGTTCAAAGAAAGATGTGAAAGGATTGTTCGTTTTCAATGCGTTACGATTGTATTTCATCGTGCCGCCTCTTAGATGTGAAAAAAATCTTGACAACATCGGTGTCTGGACGCGTGCTCTATTTACAAATAGATATGGGGTATCTGATAATAGTTATTAGTAACATTACTTTTATGAATGATGGGATGATTAGTTAATCTAGTACCGGAATCAATAGGAACAGCTAGATATTTACAAAAGTGACAATTATGAAAAATTATGAAATTTAAGTACCAAAAATAGTAGACATATACAAAAAAAATTCAATAATTCAAATTTTCAAAATTAAAAATCAATTCAATTTTAGAAGCGAATTCCGATCTACAAGATATAGAGATCAAATTGATATCCCAAAACTAAAATATACCGCAACTCAAAATCAATATATTTATCAAGGTATCAAATTTTTTAACAATCTCCCCATCACAATTAGAAAAATTACGCACTATCATAAATTTGTAACTGAAGTTAAAAAAATATGTACACAGACTAACTGAAACATAAATTAACTCGAATATACTCCTTCTCTATACACGAATCTTACTCTCATAGAGAAGAAACAAATGTTAAAATATATATATGTATCCACTGATTATTGAAATTGTATTATACTCGTATTTTTAATATTAATAAAAATAAAAATGTAAAATACAAAATACATAATATTAAATTAAAATTATATTTTCGTAGAAAGCCTTCACTTTGTATGAAACCACGAAATTTATTATACGTCAACCGGTTTCGCTTATCTCAAGCTTCATCAGGACGTATTTGAAACTAATCATGAATACAAAAAGAGTGTACTTATATATATGAAGAAAAGAGGGATAGAGAATATAAAATTACATGCGAAAGTGCGTCTTTTCAATCCTTTGTATCTCCATTTAATCACTTTGCACATGAACCGCTCTGCCGCTGTGCTACTCAATTGTAAAGCACAATTTTTGTAAAAAATTTACCTCCACTGAAGAAATCTAAAAATTAATATTCAAAACTTTGAAGCTCAATATCTCAGTTTGATGTCACCATGTCTAAGGTGACAGTGCGGTGACAAAAATCAAACCTTGTTTATTTGTATTTTTTATAACATATCCAAGTTGAGAATATCTGACGTTTTTTAAAAAGCAAAATATTTCATTTACTTTAGTTTTTTTACTCTCAACAATTTCACAACAAGGTTGTATGGTTTCAAATTAGACAAAAATAGCCGATATTGTGACTAAAGAGAAACCATATCGAATAAAATATATGTATCGTCGAAGCTGTTATTATTATATGAAGTCACCGTTCTGCTGAATTAGCTGAGCTTGCAGAAAACAACGGCTTATGACGGTAGCCAGGTGCAACCTTAGAAGTGACGGTAACCTTCCAGTGACAGGGTATTGATATAATATTACCGTTCATGTAGGGTTTAGGGAACCCCAGTTCAAATAAAAACTTATTTTTTACTCTTATAATGGAGTTATATATATAGTTTTAAATATGATCTGACGACGCTTGAACTAAACGAAACCGGTTGACGTTTAATAATATTCGTGATTTTATACAAAATGATTGTGTTTCATTTAATCTAATAAAAAAGTAATACTTATCTTAACAGCATTAGTTCTTTCGCTGGGGGTTGATGGGGTGGGCGATATCGGGAAGAGCAGTGACTAGAGAGACCTTACGGAGCATTGTACCAGCTCTGCCTCGCATCTCTTGCGACCTGGACAGGGTGAATTTCGAGTTCTGCAACTGCGACACATAAATGTGACGTCTAGCCTCACCTTTTGGGGGTGTATGATTTCTGTAGCTTCTTTCTGGATGCCTTCTGAATTTAATGTGATAACGAGTCTCACGTCAAATTGTACAAGTATGTCTCTGGTACGATGATACCGAAGCCAACCTATGATGGTATTATGATAATAATGGCTGAATGTAATAAAATAAAAAATATGTAATTATGACGAATCGAAACGAGTGTAAACAACTCTCAAAACAATTCGGAACAGGGTGTAAATAAATAAATAAATAAAATAACAACATTAGCTTCCAGATGACTTTTAAATTCATATTCACGCTATAAAATGAACTACTGCAATGGGTTATTTTTACCCAAATCACTCAGTCCATAGTTTGAGTAAGGAGTTGATAGGTTTTAAGTAACCACGATACGATGTAATGTACACCCTCTCATTGCGCTTTTATGAGGGTAAAAATCGTGAAATACAAGACCTTTCAATCAATGGTTATTCGATACATTCAGCTTTTAATCAATTTTAACGTAATGAAGTCTCAATTTATCACATATCACAAGTAAATTGTTAATTTGTGAAATACGGGTGATTTTTTCAATTTAATTCAATATAATATGTTGGTACTAAATTCTACTTTGATAATCATTGCGATTATCCGTTGGGGTAGGCAGATAGAATAGAACAGCATATTTTTCTGTCCTAACACACTATTCTCGCCTCATTCACATTCATTCGGCTTCACATACATTCCACTCAATTGTTGAGGTTTCTAACAAGACCATCTTCATGTATCTGGTATATAGGTTTACGTTTAAATTAACATAAATATATATGTAAATATATTTATTGCTTCGATGTGCATTAAAGTTGTGTAAATTCTTATATATGATATCCCAATGTTTTTATGTGTGTCACATGTAGGAAAATTCAAAAGAAAACTTACTACATTGCAGTCAATTCTAAATCTCTTTTAAAATATATCAATTTGGTGAAATTGTGATTTTTTTGTTCTAAAAGTACATGTTTACCGTAAGAAATGAAGTATGTAATGCATCTGGACTGTAGGTAGACAACTTACTGTGATAAGCTGCACCTTTACCACTCTTTTATTCTGGTGTTCAATCCTCTGCCAGTTGTCTGGTTGTCTCGTATACGGATTCTTGGTAAAATAAACTCGGTCTTCCAGGTAACAATTATCAGTTTATTCAACACGCAAGTACAGAAGTTTAATATAATATGTATATACTTCAGAAATAGTAATTACAATTGGAAGGAATTTGAATGAGAGAGCGCTCCCCGCTAATGCGGCGACTTATAAAGCTCGCCTCCCACTCACTCATACTCACACTCTCCTGGCGGATACACACACACACGACAAGTGGAAGTTCTCACACTTCCCATCGCGGCATTTCCCCGCGGAGGTGGAAGAGAGCCACACTCATCCACAATTATAGCTCGATTAAGGTTTCTAACAGTATTTGGTTTACCTGGTCATGCCAAGTCCTCCGCAGACATCCTGTATTTCTGGTGCCATCAACACTTTAATCGTAAATCTTTCTTACCATTTTTTCATCATTCATTTGTTCCATATGATCAAACTACCTAAGCGATATTTTGTTAAATTATATCCTATATATATACTAGTACATAGGTTTATTATTTTAAATAGTTCAGATATAATATATGAATAGTTGATTAAATATCAGATGTCTCATGGAGACAAAGCTTTTTCTTATTATATTTAGGTGATCACTTTATATATATAACGTTCACCAATTCTCACCAGTCAATCTCCACATTTATAATTTTTTTAAAAGTTGTATATATGTTAGTATGTAGACTCGCTTCGAGTACCACCAGCTGAAGACAGGTCATAATCACCGTAATTACCCCACGCTTCCATATATTTTCTATTAAATATTATAAAAAATAACTTTCTTTCTGTGATATCTGATATTTGATTAATAACCGTGCTTCTGTTGGTAAAAATCCAGTAATTGTTTGTTTTTGGACATATTCAAATATTGCTAATATTAATAGTGTATATTAATTTCTATTAGCCGAATAATTTGAAAATCTAGATAGAATTACGAAATCTTTAATTTGATAATGAAATCCTTCGCTAGCACTTCAACAAAACTCGTTAAAATGTTGGTCATTTTGTTTACTGCCGAAAACAAAAGTCATTTATTTCAAATATCTGAAAACGTGACTTTGAAAGGCAATTTAAAGGGCAAAGATCCTTCGAAAGGACTTCAGTTCCCACTTAAGGCGCTGCAGTGCGTTTATCCGGCACACACACACACACACACATACACACATGATGTCTGACTGATATATGACTTTGTTTTAAGTGTCGGGGCATGTTGTTTCAAACGCCGCCATTCAACATTTAACACTTCGCAGTAGCGGCGACACATGGGCGTCACGTTTTTCACTACAGCATTTTTTCTGTAAATAAAAATCTATAAAACCCAATAAGCCGTTCGAAGTTCCAAGAAAAGGAGTAAAAGCATAGATAATTCGAATCATAAAAAAACTCGGATTAGAATATTGGATAATTATTATAGCGTCATTTTCGTAAAACAATTCACCACAAGAGCGTTTTACACATAAATTGTTTACAATTCTACATTATCTCTGTATTTAAAATGAAAAATTGTTATATAAACTTATGTAAATGATTTTTTGAAAAGCTGCATTTATAGTCTATTTTTAAACAAACTGTTTCTTATGACGGAGGGCAAAATGCCCGTTCACTTTCGATTTTATTGACATACATGTTTTTGTTGTAATAAAGGTGAATATATAAGAATATAACATGATATACATAAGATATAATTATATTGCAATTAAGTTTATACTGGTAGTTTATTGTGTGGAATGTAGTAGACTCCACCTCTGATATATGCAGCATTGTTCTGGCTACTTTGCTAGACTACCGTCAGTGTTAAAGTAGCCAGTTTTTTTCGTGCTGTTGTGGTGTTATTTAATTCAAGAAAGATAAATATTTGACTGGAATAAAAATAAAAATAGAGAGAAAAAAAATCTAGTGAAATTGTTGTGGAACTTGTGAATTATTAGTGTAGACACTGTATAATGATTATGTTAGTATATTGGATAGCGATGCTTCTGATTGATCTCTACTTAATTGGATCATATATTGGGTCCATATTTGTGCAATCTTATTGAAACTGAACGATTTTCAACTGGTGCTGAGTGTGTTGTAGAGTTTCGGAGCTAAGAACACGTAGGATCTTTGATAAAATGTCATTGTTGCTCTCGGAAGTGGCGTGTAGATGTTCATTATTTTTGTCTTGTGTTGTATCCATGATTTATTGCTTAGGGTGAGTTGTTGTTAGCATGGAAATATTGGACGAGTCTCAACATATAAATGTTATGTGTCGTTTTATTACAAGGTGGAAGAAAGGAATCCTGAAACTGTGTTCTACAAGTGCAAGATCAAAAACGAGTTTCTCAGAAAACTTTCATTAAAGGCAATTTCCTTAGAATACTTGACTATATTCTCATGATGATTTATTAGCAAAACAAATCCTTATCTTTTGTTTCCAGTACAATGTTGATAAAACTCTTAGGGGTACTAGCCTACAGATGACTACCAAATTTGATGGTTACCCATAATTTTTAAAATATTAGCAAACAATATAATATTTTTTATTAACCACGATTATTTTCTCTACCTTTGTATGGGGTCGACACATGCAACCTGAGAAATAAAGTAAGAAACATGCTCAATGCCTTTGAGATGTGGTGTTAACGTCGCCTCGAATCGGTGATCACTGGAAACCTGCAAGAGTGAAGGATGAGAGATCATCTCCAATAAAATGAATATATCAAGTCTGAGAAATGACTGGAGCCTTGCTACACGCCGCACTAAACATGGCTCAAGATCGCGAAGAGTGAAGGCAGGCAGTTCGCGCTGCTGATGCAGAATACAGGACCTGAATCGTGAGACATCGACTGACCTATCTAAGCAATGACTTGTCTATTCTCAACCTCTGTTTTCCATGGGTTGTCAGTTGTGTATGTCCGCTTGGTATGGTCTTTTAGACTTTGTTTTTTCGCGTGGTATTTTGTATTAGTAGTAAAAGAACAGTGAAACCAATTACCTAACCTAACCTTGAATGGAGAGAGAGAGAGAGAAATTTGATGATAAATTTGTTTATTTTTGAATGTGTGAGATATATCTTTTCGAACATATAAATTTCTAAAGTGGCACGTAAGTTTAAAGTTATGGGCAGCGGCGTAACTAGAAAAAATAGGCCCTAATGCAAAATTCAAAAAATGTATTAATTAATTAGGGGTACTAGAAGAGGGGGACCCACTTTTTCCTGGAACCGTTGTAGAAGTTTCAACTTCTTTTATCGGTTCCATACACAGTACTACAGAAACGTGAAATATACAATTAATAAACACAAAAGAAAGGAGATAAAAAACAAAAGCTTATGATAATAGAGATTGCCAAAACGAACAGAGATTTAAAAATAAACCTTCTTAAGTCACCATAGTAACGAGTATGACGTATTTAATAATAATTATTATTTATTTATTAGATTCATACTACAGTGTGTTATATTATTATAAAAATAGCGAGCAACATTGCAGCAACACGTAATTTGGTGCTCTATCTGCCACACTAGTATTTTACTGTTTAAAGAAAACAGTGTTCTTATTTGGTCATTTGTTATTACGTATTATTGTGATATTAGTCTAGTGCAAAGGAAAGAGGCATTAGCTAAGATGTTTCCACATCAAAATCTGTAAAGCGCAACACGTTTGAAAGTAACAACATGGACAGTTTGGGTTTTTTAATATTTATTTTATCGCTGCACAAAGCATTGAGGGCAGTAAAGTTTACGATCTATTAAAAGGTGTCGTGTGCTCGGGGTTCAATATTTCTTCAAAACGATCACCTACTCTGAGTGTCGTATTCAAACATGACATTGTGTAATAATCAAAATACTCTAATTATTTATTTATCTCGTATTCACCATTGAATTAAAATTCGTGAATACAATTTTATTGGATAATGCACCTTCCCCGGTTAGGAAAGAGATCCAGGTTCGAATCCCGGTGGCGCAACGACAATATTTTTCGATATAATTGATTTTATATGTATATCTTTCTAATTGATATATTTAATTCATATTTACAATTTTATTAATAATATTATTATTATTAAGGAGAATACATTATTATTGTGAAGTTGTAATTATTCAGAACAGACGGTCTGTGATATTTTCAATATTAATTAAATGTATTAATTAGAAAGATATACGTATAAAATCAATCAATCAAAGGTGCATTATCCAACATAAGAAAATACTGTCTCAATTTAAACTTAGTTTAGCTGATGCAGAATCCACAGATCCAACCATTCTTCATCTAATATAATAAATGTATTACGCATGTTTTTAAATCAGTTTCTCATCACGTGTTTACAAAATAGCTTATGTTTCATATCAAGTGACAGCTTCTGAAATGCCTCTATATTAAATATATCTGTCATCGTGCCCTGCGTCTGCTCGCCCTCCCATGTCCTGGAAAGGTCGCCGTGGGAATATCGGGGGCGATATGAGGTGATGACATCTCATTTGACAAGAAATATCCCAGCAGCTTGCAACATAATTCACGTGTGAGATGTCAACCAATTGGGATATTTTTCTTAAATAATAATAATGGATAATTTGTATAGCGCCATTTTCGTAAAAACTTTCACCTCAAGGGCGCTTTTCTTGGCTTCGGATAATCCTTTCTGTCATAGGTTCAGTTTAAAAAAAATTATGTATTTACTACTTGAAATTGCGTATTGCATAATTGATTGAAGTATTGGGCATCCTGGACCAATGTTCCCTTTATGTATGCAATTGTAAGGACCAATTCCAACCAGTTT
The DNA here is from genome assembly GCA_031772225.1 of Eubasilissa splendida. Classification (NCBI taxonomy): domain Eukaryota; kingdom Metazoa; phylum Arthropoda; class Insecta; order Trichoptera; family Phryganeidae; genus Eubasilissa; species Eubasilissa splendida. The sequence continues at coordinate 8,698,381 of CM062855.1, read as the reverse complement.
AAGACTACTGGTAAGGCCTATGTATTAATGAATATGTATTAAGACGAATAAATAAGTCAAGAGATCTAATAACGATTCCTAAGAAAAGCTGCATTCTCCGCATTAAAAAATATAATCTTATAGTGGACCAACTGGAAGAAAAATACACACACGAATAGACGAACACCTTACGGGGTTAAAGAACTTCAGCATCAACCCAGAGATAGAAGACCGCGCAAGATCAGAGGAACATCGTTTCGCCCATGACAACGTAGAAGTGCTACATATATGCAGAAAGGGGAGAAAATTAAACATTCTAGAAAACAATAGAATTTAATATTAACAATAATATTGTACTTAACATACAAACACCCCCTATTACATTTCCCTTCCTGACCATATTAGCCCCGCCCACGACCACGACCCAACCCCGCTCTCATACCGTCCCCTCTCCATGTGGTCGATTTAGTTTAAGTTTTAGTTTATTACTGACGATAATGCAGTAAGCATTGAAAACGTTTTAATCTTAATTTTTAATTACAGTGTGAAGTAAACAACGTTGGGTTTTATTTGATTAATTATTTTTTGAAAAAAAAATGATATTTCACATCTAATTATGCAGGGGGGGAATAGAAGGTAGCAGAGGCGTAGGTAAATAATAATGGATAATTTGTATGGCAGCATTTTCATAAAAATTTTCAACTCAAGGGCGCTTTACATATAAACTATTTATAGTTCTACAATAATCTTTGTTTTTTTAAATTAAAAATTGTTATTTTCACTTATGGAAATGACTTTTTGCAAAGGTGCGTTTTTAGTTTCTAGGTTGATAAGGATACTATTGAAATTATAAAGTAATTTTAGTAAATAAGTAGTAAGTAGGCCCTTTAGGACAGAGAACATCCTGGCTAAATATTCTTAGACAATGGTTCGAGCTGTTGCAAATTAAATAATGATTGCCAACATTAGCACTAGAACAAGAAGATATTACGTAAATCAACATCCCATTTTTGTTGGATCACCGTGTCCGCTCGTCAACCGAATCAAGGCATACCACTACACCAAAAGCTACCTGTAGAGCGGCCGCAAGTTGACTATGAAGTGTCCATTTTAGGTGTTGCAACATTACTATATATATTCTGGACGAGGTGATAGCTTTCGAATGTCAGCACCGACTGGACGTTCTCTTTATAATGTCTATTTATATACGGAATGTAGCGAATCGTCACGTAGGCTCGGGGGAGTATGTTCTACTCGGATGAAGACAGAATGTTTGGATTACATTTGAAAACTAAGTAAATGTTTGAGTTTATTGAAGGGAGCCAAGGTTTTGGAATAGACTTCTTTCACAATTTTGATATAATCAAGTTATGTACACGAGGCATAAATTACAGTTTTATCTAGGTTCGAATCCCAGTAGCAACCAAATATTTTTTCAAATTAAATGTATATTAATTAACCCTTCCCAAACCATGCAGTAACACTGGTCTACCATCATAATTAAACCTGTAATATTTCGGTAAATACATGCAACATTAAATTCATATTTTAGATAATCCTAAAGAAAATATTAGCACTTAGTTATGACTAGTAAAAAACCAATTATTTTATCCATTGTAAAATTAATAAATTGGTAAAATTACCATTTGTGATATGAAAGACAGAGATCACACACTATTTTGACAGTGAAAAGAACAACAAACATATAAATATAATTGTGTCTTTCTCACTAATTAAATGAAGAGAGATAAGAAGGAAGGACACATTGTATAGGACTTTATGAGTGCTTTAAATTAGGTTATTAATCATTTTCTCAAAATGAATGGTCAATGTTTAGAGTAAATTCATGCCATTAAAGTCATTTAAGCTAATAAAAATATTTTTTAAAAACAGTTATTTACGGTAACACGAGTTGACATCATGGTTGCATTCGGGTATTTTATATCATGGTATGGTAAAGGTTAAAAAGATATACATATAAAATCAATTTTATCGAAGAATATTGTTGTTGCTACCGGAACTCGAACCTGGATACAGCACACAGCACTTTTAATAACAAATTTTCAAACCTACATGGTACACTTTTCAAATTAATACATCTATCGTTCCATTATTTGAAAGCCATCTACTTTATTTACTTTTTTATTTTATTTAAAATATTACAGACCTATGTTCTGCATAATTACAACTTCACAATTAGAAGGTGTTCTCTTTGATAAATAGTTTTTTAATAAATAGATTTATTCTGTATATCGTTCGTTCAATTTTATTAATTTATTTTATATTGTACATGCTCCTTCACCATTTCGTGACACTAGAAAATAATTTATTTTGGGAATTTTTCGTGATTCGGGGTACACAGGTGTCAACAAGTTCTGCAGAGTGATAATATAAAATAGCTGATACTACAAAATAAGTGATACTATAAAATAAGTGATACTATAAAATAAGTGATACTATAAAATAAGTGATAATATAAAATAAATTATATTGTTGAGAATTTTTCGTGATTCGGGTTATGTACACACGTTTCATCAAGTTCTGTCGAGGTGACGACGTTTTGCTTTCTCCAGACAATGAAATCGATACATTTGCCTAGTGTCGCGCTAAAGTTTGTTTTGCTTGGCTCCCCGGGTGATGACACCAGTTTTTGACTTAATTAGATGCGCGCTGTATCTCTTCCATTATAAACACACCTCTCGACCGCCACATACCTGGGCCCTTGAAGGAGAAATTGGTAAAGCAAACATGTGATTATCATAACATTATGCTTGTTTCCGTAAATTTTTTACCGTTACAACAATTAACGTTCATCAAGATGAAGTATTGCCATGGACTCTGGCCGTAACCGTCTGCGACAAGTAGGTACAATTCCAAAGGGTGACCACCAGTGGCGTAACCAATGCAGAACAGAAAAAAGTCCCCCTAATATACACAGTGTGTAACAGACCTAGTCCACAATATTTTATGGATCGATACCTGACTAAATTACGAGTCGAAAAAGTGCCTAATCTCAACCGTGTCAGAGATATAAAAACATTTTTAAAAAATCGCAATGATTTCGATTAATTGAAATATTTCATTGAATCCAAATTATGTAATGAATATAAATAATTAAAGTTCACTATATTTTTTTAGATGATTTAGGGCCGGAAGCAAAGATATAGATTAATAATGGAACAATTCACAAATATTTATTTGGAAGTATGTATACATCAAGCTTAACACGATTTTGTAAAAATTTTAAACAATAATATTTTCTGTAACAGTATAGAATTTGCACATATTCCTTGAATATTTTCGACTCGTAATTTAGTCAAGTATATTATATTCACACTTCCATGAAAAAAAAAAATGTTAATGTTGAAAAATATAAACTAGCCGTTTTAAAAAATAGTTGAATTTTTACAATTATCAACAAATTTTAATCCTTGAATTTACCCAATGCTTGCAAAATCTTCAATCAGTTTCATATATTTTCTTAACTACTATACCAAGTAACGCTAATGTAAAAGTATCAATACCAAAAGTTTTGTAAAGTGTGGAAGTGTGAACTTTTTGGACCCTAATCTGTTGTGTTCATTAGTGTTATTACGCCTCTGGATACATATTATGGTCGCTGTAAATACTGACGCGTGATTTGAATTAACATATTTATCTTCTCAAATTCCAAATGTTTATCTTGTAAATTAAAAAAACGTGCATTTCAAACCACCAATGACTTTCTATCCATCTGTTTCCTTTATCGATACAATCTTAAATAACAAGTATACTCAATTATTAATTTCGTAAATTGAGTTGTAACACTGTTTTATTCCACAATAATTTTGTTATATTAAATGTTACGTATTTCATGATCAGTACTACCCAAGCAGTATACCTCACCGAAAATTATTGAAAGTCCAATAAGAAACACTTTATATGCCAATTATAATCTTTATAGCAATAATAATACTGTTTATTGTACAATGTATACACCCATTCACGGAGACAAACGGCTGAGTAAGAGGACGCGCTCGGCGCGTGTCATCTTATTAAGCCCGCCATACGCACACTCATATACATCTACAACCGTCGGAGCTGGCGCGCTGACATACGCACATTCACACAGTCTCAAAAGCATCACACCCTCCCTCCTTAACAGTTCTCCTCTTTCATGCCTCACGCGGCTGCTCCCGGATTTTGGACATCACATTAAACGTTAGAACGTTTTCGGGAACATGTTTCCATTATCAATAATACATTTCAACTAAAGTGAAAAACGTTTTCAGATAGTAACTAATGGTGTGTTTTGAGTAAAGAGAGGTAGGGGTAGAGTTAAAATAGATAAGAGAGAGGACATAATGGTCGGTATTTGATGTTTATTATTTTCTTATTGTTGTTCTTATTATTAATAATTTCTAAATTTAATAAACTGTGTAGAAATTCTAAATTATTATCAAATAAAATTTCACCGAAAACTTTTGAACAGTTAAATTATTAATTTTTACATGGAATGTTACGATTTTATTAGATAGTTATAAACTTATAATTTAAATGTACTTTTGCTATTTTACACAGATAAAATTAAGAGTATCCCGAATAAAGCTATTTACCATCAGATGTGAAATTTACTGCATCCCACACAAAAAGATGTAATCATATTTCTATTACATATATTATTTGAATATAATATTGCTGTAGTTGTTCACTTCTTGTCTAAAACATTGTAAAAATGTGTTAATAAATAAACAACTAATTTACCTTACACCATATTTCGGATATGATATCAAACTCTTCAATCCTAACATACCACTCTTGTCTCATTTCACATTCATACATTTTCAAACTAATTCTCGTTATTGATTTATAATACTAGGTAGGTACTTATTATTTTAATCGTTATATTTGGGATAAAAATAAGTATGAATATAACTAGAAGTGTATTTATACGCAGCTTTCTAAAGGCACTCGCTATTGTCTAGAATATAAAATGAAATCTATCGTTATATTGCGTGTAAAGTATTTCGCTTTGAACCTTTCAATCAGTAGTCAGACAAGTATTCCCGCCATGCCCCTTGGAGTTTCCTGGGACTCCTCCGTCTCGACGCGACTAGAATTCGTTATAAACAACATATTTATTAACGTTTACATGAATTTGGGTTAGACGTTATAACATTCAATACAAAAAATATTCGTATTAAGCAATTTATTTATGTATTACTAGCGAGTACCCGGCATATGTTGCAATGCCACTCAAAGAAATAAAACGTTTGTGTTTTATTTCTGATTATTGAAGTGCTTTTAGATACACAATATTTTATGTTTTTCCGTCTGGTGCGTACACAAAGTAGTCGCCAGAAAAAGCGATAATTCTTGGAAAAATTCATCACAGAGAATCCTAAAAATAGACAATCAACGTGTCCCTATTTCACATTTCACGACATATGTTTTGCCATGAAACTGATATATCTGTGGCGCGTAGATCGCTTTCTTCGGCAAACTTTCTCATTGTAAAATGGTTGTACTAATTCAGAAACCTTCGCGGGCGTGTGCACAACGACTCACCAAAGTTTCATCGCAATTGGATGAACGGTATAGGAACGCATACGGGACAAACAGACAGACATTCATTTTTATATATATATATATATAGATAGATATATGTCTATAATACAGTTTGGGGAGAAACTTATCTCATACGTCTCAAACCAATTACAACTCAAAAGATAATAATAAAAATAATTTTAAAAAAGGCCTGAGATTACCTAACCAAACAAGTCTTTAAAGATTTTCCTATATTAAAAGAGGAAAAAATAAAAATTCACCACAACTATCAGACTCGGAGCAAAACTAATGAACATGTTATTTTTAAAATGTCCAATTTGTTGAAAAAAAATGGAAAATAATATTGTCTGCAATTTTTACAAAATAATGTTAAGCTTTAAGTCTACGTGCTTTGAAATAAATATTTACGAAATGTATCCATTATGAATCTATATCTTTGCGTCAGGGCTTAAGTCATGAAACAAAAAATAGTCTGGTCACTCGACCTTTCATTTTTAGTATTCAATATATAATTTGGAATCAATAAAATATTTCAACCAATGGAAATAATTGCGAAATTATGTTTTTTTTTTAAATGCTTAATACCTTTGATATGGTTGAGATTAAATATATATTCTTTGAACGTGTGCGATTCGTAATTTAGTCAGGTATCCACCAATAAAATATTGTGGATTAGATCTGCTACACTCTGTGTATGGCCTAGGCATCAAAGCCTGTTCATCATATAGCATTACTTCATCTTTCTAAGCCAAAGTTCAGATTTCTGACGTGCAGATAAGTTGTGATAATAATAACTAATTATATTTTTCACGCATACTTTAAAACATTATTATAATTTAAGTTTTAAACTACCCTAGCGAAGGAGTCAAAGTTCTGTAACTTTTGTAGCCTTTAATCCTTACCTAGCCATGCAGTAACATTAGTCTATTGAGCCAAT